>CM037019.1:11038952-15936452 GCA_020875875.1 Dioscorea alata
CAATCTACTTTGTTGCCTTCTGTAATGTTCTCATATGATCTTCCTTTGCAGGATTGTTGGCAATTACTATAGGTGCTAGAGATAGTGCTCATGAAATAATGGAAGAGTCATTGCCACCACTTTCACTAGCCTTTAAATCTGGATCAGATGCTCAGAAAAAATCATCTGTAATGCTCTCATCAAGTCCATAGATTCTTTCCTTCAGAGTGAGTAATTGCATTCTTGATAAATTGTTTTTTTCCATTGAAAATTGCAAGTACTTGATTGCATTTCTCTTGTCACTTTTGTTGGTGCTATTGATACAGATGAAACTAAGAATGCTATGAAATGTTTGTGTTTGTAAATTATTTTTGTGTTTGTATCTGTCATTGTAAATTATTTTTGCAGGTACTTGTAAATTATTTTTGTGTTTGTATATGTAGTTGTGACTCTTATTTGATTTTAATCTTTGTTTTGTGAAAGGAAACATTGATAAAGATCAGGTGAAGGCTGCTATAAAAGCTCATCAAGACTGGCTGCTATAAAATTTCATATTATGTTTTAATTTTTAGCATGTTTGATGTCTCTCAAACATGAATTGACTCCACTGTTTTGGCCCAATGTTGGATTTTTGGCTTGGTTTATTATAGCACTTTGTTCCATGATGTCTTAAGGTTTATAATATAACAAAAAGAACATGAACATAGATGGCAATGGCAATGAACCCGGCCATCACAATCTCTAGCTGAGAATACGAAAACAAAAAGAACATGAACATAGATGGCAATGACAATGAACCAAAGGCCATGACAATCTCCAGCTTAGAATACGAAAAAAAAAGAACATGAACATTATAGCACTTTGTTGGGTTTCAGCTTATATTTAGTGTATCATAAATACAATGAACCCAATGGCCATGACAATCTCGAAACATAACAAGGGAAAACGTTAACCATATAACACAATCTCATCCAAAATCATCAAGCAACACAATTAAATAAATAATTCTCAAGCAACACAATACCATTCCCTCTAATGATAAATGTTACAATAAAGAACACGAACAAAAAACCTAAACATAAAGAATAAGAGCACAACCACGAACATTACAACACAATACCATTCCCTCTAAAACTTTTTTTTTTGCTCCGCAACCTACATCATAAAAATGAGAAAAATGGATAACACATAAAAATTTCATAGCACCAAAATTCTTACTCACTTAGTATTGAATACAAAAATAAATACATAAATCTTGCAACTCACCTTAATAATTGCATTGGCTTGAAAAACCTAAAGAAGAACTATGATGCATATCCAGATTGATCGATATAGAATTTGAATTGACCTAAGAAAAGAGATTATAGTCCAAAAAATTAATAAAAAAATTAAATGATTGAAATATGTAATTTGGACATTAGTGGCAATTGCAAGGGAATTACCACGCTCTCTTGTGTGCAATGATCATCTTGTGTGATTTTTTGAGCTGCTGCATCTCCCTTTGTTTCTGGTTATTATTTCTTTAACTTTTGACTTCTTCTTTTTCGATGGTGGACGATCCTTACTCCGCACCTTCAAAGGAGACAGAAATTTTTGGTGTGGCACATTAGTCGCCTCTGACAAAATAGGTGTAAACTTCTTCTTGCAAGTTGGGTTGTCCATCAACTTCTCAATTGCCTCATCCACATATTTCATCAAGAACATATATTTGTCATTTGACTCTGCTCCAAATTATGGGGCTTTAGTAAAATGAGAGCATAATTTATTATACCGTAGTTTCTCCTCATTGGTTTGTGGGTCATCATAACAGTTTAGTACATATGTATGCATGCGTTTGATGTCCTTCCGCCATCGTGGTAAAATATACCTAGAAGAAATGTCTTTCACATTCCTCTCAATAAGCGCCTTGCAAATGTGCCTACAAATAATCCTTTGAATTCGAACAACCGACAAGAGCATTTAATGTCAAATTCTTCCTCGCTCGTCTAAACATTGTATACCACTTGCTTTCTATATGCACCTTCTTTCCCTATGACAATGTCGGACACCTGAATTGAGCAGACTGCCCCATGTGAACCAGTGATAGTAAGATTGCAATATATCATTCCTCGCAACTCATCTTGAAATAATTTAAAATTTTCATTTGTGTATGCTTCTTGTAGTTGCTTCTCAAAATAGCAATCAGTGATAATGGAAAACACGAGTTAAATGAAGCAAAATCAGCTTTGTTCTCCTTCTCAATCTTGCATTTCAAGGCATTATCATATTGCTTAACAAACTGCTTCAGTGAAGTCATCGGACCACATAACCATCAAAAAATGCATTCACGCTTTCACTTTTTTGTGTGGTAGACATTCCAGCCCAAAATATACCTTTAACAAATACAGGAGCCCAAAGATCATGAATTTTGAATAGAGAATTCAGCCATTCATTTTTCTCAATGTTATAGTCTGCCATCATCTTCAAGTATGTGTCTTCAAACTCTTTAGTATCCATTGCTTCATATGTGATGCGTTTCAAAATCTTCTTGATTGCTTTGTATTCATTTAAACCTCCAAGCTTCTCGGGAACCTTCTTCATGATATGCCAAAGGCAAAGACGGTGATGGGAATTTGGAAAAACCAATCTAACTGCACCCTGAATAGCCATACACTGGTCTGTAATAATTGTTTTAGGAGCCTTGCCTAACATACACTCCAACCAAGTTTTAAAGAGCCAAACATATGTTTCTGTATCTTCCTTTGACAGTAAGCCACACCCAAACAATACTGTCTATCCATGATGATTTACACTGATAAACGGAGCAAATGGCATGTCATACTTATTCGTCAAGTATATTGTATCAAAGGAAATTACATCACCAAAAGCTTCATACGCCTCTATAGACCTCGCATCCGCCCAAAAGACATTTCTCAAACGACCTTCCTCATCCATGTCAATCAAATGGAAAAATTTTGTGTTTCTTTGTTGCATGCGAGAGAAATATTTTCCAAGTGCCACGGCATCTCCAACGCCAAGCCTAAATTGCCTTGCTTTCGCGATGTAATTCCTACAATCTTTCTCAGTGTATGTTAAATTTTCATTACCCCCACTTTCAACCGCTAGGGAATGAAAAGTTTTGCTGAGGCTTATCCCTGCTTGGTCGTTTAATTCAAGCCTTCTTTTCACATATGCATCAATTTTCTTATTGCACTTTTGGAAACGAGCTTTTTGTGGGCTAAGTGCATGATTATGCTCCAAATTAACACTAGAAATGGTAAATCGCCCATCATTGCCAACAATGACATTGATCTTTGCCGGATAATTTACTTTGTTGGATAGCCTTGGGTTGAAGGAGTTTTTTGAAGTAGATATTCGTTTGCCACCTCTTGCACGTGCTAGAGTGTAATCTTTTAATTTTCCATCATCACCTAATCTCGTGCTTTTTTTGATGATGCCAAACCCTTCATGCCGCGCATATTGGACATACAATTTATAAACTTCTTCTTTGGAATCAAGGATCATACCAGCCTCTGGCACAATATTTTCAATTAAATCCACACTTACCTGTTTTTCTTTGGCATGTATTTCATAACTTGAACATCCAACTTCTACATTATCTTTTCCTTGCGTAGAACACCCAAGTACCACCTCTTCCATGTTCTTGCTTTAGGTATATGTCTAAACACAAATTAGACAAACAATAAATTCATAAATAATTTGCGTTATTTACTGATTTCAGAGTTTACTTTCAAATAAATTTCACTCATTCTTTGGTGGAAGAAACAGGCTGTCAAAGGAAATGACTAATTGATATTTAGCACAACTAATTGAAAGAAATAACTAATTCATATTAATTGAAAGCCACAACCCAAAGCATCAACATAACATAAGCATTTTAGCGAAAAAAGGAAGCAACTAATTTAAGATCAACTAAATAAGAACCGAATGTGTCTTAGTTCAGTTCAGGTTATTGTGTATCTTAATGTTGTCTCATTAATAACATAAGCACCCTAACATTTCACATAATATTTTTTTAGTGAAAATTATGAACCTTAAAATGGGCAGGAGCGGGGGCGAGAATTAAGTGACGACCGGGGACGGGAATCAGCGGCCAGGAGCGGGGGCGGGAAGCGATGATCGGTGGCGGGGAAGTGATGGCTAGGGCCCGGGGAGGGAAGCGGTGATCAGAGGCGGGGAAAAGGCGGCCGGAACCCGGAGAGGAAAGAGGCAACAGGAACCGGGAGCGGAGAAATGGTGCTCGGGAGCCGGAGTGGGAAGCTGCGGTGATAAGTGCTCGTGTTATAATAATGCGAAGTGTTATTGTCTTACATTGAGCATTACTTTTATTAGATTTTATCACTAAAATGTGTGTATTTGTGTTCTTTTGTGCATGTAGGGTTGTGGAGACGAATTAAGGAGAAAAGAAGCAAGAATAGGTTATGTTCGCCATTGTTGAAGAGTTCTTGGACCAAGCAAGGAACAAGGCACGAATCTAGACTTGTGGGTGTGTGCCAACCTCCATTGGAGGGGCACAAGGGCAGTCACATTCACAAAAATCTAACTCGTGTAGCATTGGAGAACTTCGCCAATGAAGAGAAATGAAGTAATCGATGTAATCTACCATTGATTGTGTGCCCAATTCAACGGCCTCGATGAAGAACGATGAATTCGGGAGCATTTCGGTGAAGTACTATACGTAGCAGATCACTGCATAAAAACACTGTAGCAAGTTACTGTTCACAGTCTGTCGAAAATCAGCAAACCCGAGAATTCACACGGCCGTGTGGAAATTCTGCAGGCCCGTGTGGAAATTCCACAGGGGCGTGTTTCAGCCCGATTTCAGCCTATAAATAGCCCATTTTTCAGATCTATTTGGGGACCCCCCTATTTCTTGTCTATCTTTTGGGGGGCTTTCGGCTAGGTTTGGAGAGGTTCTTGGAGGTCTTTGGAGGTGATTATACGGCATTAGCATCGACATCCTTTGGAAGAAAGCTATTGGGGGAGCTTTCGTCGGCATCAATTCGGCGAGGTGTGCCCTAGGCTTGACAAGGGATTCGTGGAGAAGATTAGGCGTCTCCACAAGACCATCGATACGATCTAAAAGGGGGTTTTCTTTATGGTTTTCATGCATATGTTCTTAAACTCTTTATTGACTTTGTATTGCTCCATGGAGAGCTAAACCCTAGTGGGTATTTGGACTTGTAAACCCTAGGATGTTTGTGTTTCTATAACTTTTATTATGCTTTATTAATTTGATGTTTTCTTATTGAGTTCCAATCTTGCATGCCGATTGTATGAGATTTTCCCTTAGCCATGACACTAGGGTTGAGAATCTATTAGGTTATCCTTTGAGGGTGTGACAACCTCTATAGGATTAGACTACACAAGGTTGGAGTGGGTTGAGAGGGTGAGTCGAGAGGTAGCGGAACGTCCGCTTTCCCCTCAGGTGTGAATTTCCCTACCTCCGTATCCCAAGAGTTAATCGCGATCGAAGTTGAGTGAATCCTAGGACTGGGACTTAACTTAGATTAGGGTTCTTCCACCTGAACCAAAGGGTTAGAACTATAATTAGGAATAGAGTCTTTAACTTGGAATCCCTAGAACTCCATGCAATTTCACACGGTGCTAGGCATTAGTATGATGTACTCCCCTGGGGCTTAGGTGACAGGTCATCGAGAGTCAAGGGTCGTAGAGAAGTCTAGAGCCGGGTATAGTGTGGGATTAGTCACGGTTGACCTTAGGTTTGGGACCGTGTGCTTAAGGATTTCCACGACTCATTAGACATCAATTACAGGGTATAATACTAGTCTTGCACTAGAAGCATTAGTCCTAGGGGGAGCTTTGTCCGGGTACCCCATCTTTATATCGATTACCTCTCCTACCTTTATTGCCCTTCTTGTATTATTTTACTCTCTTTTCTATATATATATATCATCATCGACTTCCTTCATAGCTAAATAGCGATAACACTTGTTTCTGAACACTATTCCCTGTGGATACGACTACCCACTCACCATGGTATTTTATTACTTTGACAACACGCGCACTTTCGGGCCCCTGTCAGGCGGCCAGGAGTCTCTATCGAGAGAGAGTGAGAGAGTGGTAACGAGAGAGAGAGAGAGAGAGAGAGAGAGAGAGACTCTTTCAACTTTATTAAAAAGTAAAGTTTTTTTTTTAATTTTTAAAAAAATGACACGTAACCAGCCACGTGAGTTGTGTGGCTGGTTCGTGTCTTTCTTTCGTTGCATATAGCATTACTCTATTTTTATTATAGGGTCCTATCCCATCATAATAATAAAATATATAATGTCACCCATCCATGGTTATTATTGCGAATAAGAGTATTGTTATTATTACTCTTATTATTAATAATAATTATTTACATAACAATAATTATACAATATTACTTATTATTAACAATAATAAGTAACAATAATTATTATTTTTTATTATTTTTTATCTCGACTTCATTATTATTATCATTTTTGTCACAATAAAAATAATAAATAATATTATTGTTATTATTGTTATTATAATACAATAATTTATTATTATTATTGTTATTATTATTGTTGTTATAATAATAATAATAATAATAATAATAATAATAATAATAATATTGTTATTAAAAGTAAGCACCGGATAATATTATTATTAATATAATAATAATGTTATTATATTATTATTATAATAACTTAATTATTATTTTTATTATAACAATAAAAATGTTCATACCTTTATTATTATTATTATTCATGATAATAATATTCCAATAAACTATGGAGCGCCTGATAGAGATGCACAGCCGTTGCAATAATGATTTATATACAATAATAAGATAATAAAAACACCCGATGAAGATGCACAGGTGTTGCAATAAATTGATGGGTTATAGTAGCAGACAATCGATGATCCGAAATGATGGGGCTTCTCCAACGGTGGATGTTAGTGGATAGGACCACACCCTCCGCTTCACGGCGGACCTTCAATTGAAAAGGGGATTTTGTATTAATTTGAAAAAAAAAAGTGAACGATGGCAAGGCCCACAAGACTTTTATGTTTTAAAAATAATAATAAAATAATAATAATAATAATTATTATTATTATTATTATTATTATTATTATTATTATTATTATTGTCTTTAAAATTAAAAGCTTAAAATATTGAGAAAAAAACGGAGGACTTCCAAGAGGTCATCCACTACTATCACCCAAGCACATTTAACTTCGGAGTTAATATAGTATAATAATAATAATAATAATAATAATAATAATAATAATAATAATAATAATAATAATAATAATAAAAAATAAATAAATAAATAAATAAAATTATTATCGTTATTATCATATGATAATATACAGATAATAATTATAGTATAGTAATATTACTATTATTGTTATTATTATAATAATTATTATAAGTTTTATTAAAAAAGGGAGGGTGACACATAATAAAATATTATGTGGTAACAATAATAATAATAATAATGTTATTATTTAATTAATTATTTTATTATTGTATAATATTATGATCATAACAGTAATATTATTCGTTTATTATTATTGCCCCAATCCGCTATTATTGTAATATTAATTCAATAATAATAATAATAATAATAATAATAATAATAATAATAATAATAATAATAATAATAAATAAATAAATAAATAAATAAATAAATAAGGACGGCTTCAATAATAATTATTATTATCCGATAATAATTATGGTTTATTGGGCGTGCTATTATCATCTTAACATCAATAATTTATTTATTTTTCTTATTATTGTAACAATAATTATTGCATTATCATTTATTGTTATTATTGTTATTGTTATAATAAGTTAATAATAATACTCTTATTATTATATCTGATGATAATAATAATAATAGTAATTACAATAATTATTGTTATTATTATTATTGTAATAATAATAAAAATAATAATAATAATAATAATAATTTATATAATAATTATTGTCTTATTATTTTGTTATTATTATAAAAGTTCTTTAATAATATTAATATTATGTAATAACTTATTACATAACAATAAGAATAATGGAAATAATAATAATAATTATTGTAATAATAATAATATATTATTATTATTGTTATTTAATAATAACAATAATATTGTTACACAGGAGTTGTTATTGTTGTTAACACATAATATTATTAAAAATAATTATTATTGTGTTAATAATTATTGTACTATTATTATTGTTATTATTATTGTAATTATATTTATTATTATTATGTGTTAATAAGACTATTATCCGTTTTTTCTTATTATTGTTATTGTTTAAAACAATAATGTATTTTAATAAAAATTATTATGATTATTATTATTAATTATTGTTATTATTATTATTATTATTGTTTAAAATAATAAGTTATTTTAATAAAAATTATTATTATTATTATTAATTATTGTTATAAAAATAATAATGATATACAAAATCACCATCTCAAAATAATCATTTGATAATTATTGTTATTATCATATGATTATTGTTTTTATTATATTATTATGCTATTTTCTTATAATAACATAATAATAATTATTATCAATAATTGACTTAATTGTTATAATTATTAATATGCGGTGAAGCGGAGGGCTTCACCACATATCTTTTTTGAAATTATATTGTAAATCTTTGTAATGAGAATTATATCTATTTCATAATTATAACAGTGATATTCTCTATAATCCCAGTAATTATGAGTATTTTTAAAATTTAAAATAAAGCTTACATTTTCCAAATATAGGTTGTTATGCCCTATTAATTATGATATTTATTTATTATTTTATTTTTTATTGCAAATCTTTGCAAACGGTCACCTAGACTTAAAGAAAAAAGCCTTACACTTGTCTCCCCGGCTTATAAATAGACCACTCCTCAACGGGCCATTCATAGCTTCTTTTCCTCGTCCTTGCAGAGGCAATGGAGGACGACGAGGGAGGAGGTGTTGGTGCTGCGAGCACTGTGGTAGGGCTGATCGAGAATCGAGCCAAAGAGGTTGTCTCCCCTCTCATCCATTTCCTCTTTTCTTCTATTTATGTGTTCTGTTTTCTCTGATTGTGGTACCAAGGATTTAGGGTTTCTGAGATGATCGATGGATCTTATGAGTCCTGATAAGTGCCTAAATACATCATGCTTTAGCGATGATGTTCTTGTACTTTCATGCAACTTATGTGTATTTTTGATGACATTTTGCGCACTTGATGTTTTTATTTTCGTTTCAGGGTTTCGAGGACCAAGTGCGCGTGATCGAACTGTATTCGTGTTGTTTCGGGGAAGATTGAAGAAGAAATGAAGACTTGGAGCACCCCAGAAGCCGACACGCCGCACACGGGGCCATTTCTCTCGGCCATGTGCGGCCACTGTGCGGCCTAGTGTGCCCACACACCAGGCCACACAGGCTGGCCAGAAGAGCGTGCGGGCGCATGTGCGGTCCGCACACTGCCCACACGCTCTCGGGATTATATAGGGGCTCTTCAGGGTTTTTGGAGAAGGTTGTTCTCTATCCCCGGCATCCACTCCACCACACACCATTCTCATCATCTTTAGAGGGATTTGGAGGGATTTTTGGGTAGAATTGAAGGAGAGAAGAAGGGGAAGACGTGGAGAAGCTTCATAGGGCTCACCGGTGCGGATCCGACGAGCTACACCATCAACCCTAGCCGACATCTTTGAGGGAGTTTTTCTTGTTTTTGTTTGATGGAATCTTTGTATGATGAGCTCCTTAATTTTGTGATGTCGAACTAAGCCTCCCAAGGCCACCGGGCTCCCGGTGAACCTTGGGAGGAGACTTTGTATGAATGATCTTTATATTGTTTTGAATGAATGTGTTAGTTTGATTGTTTGGTTTTAATTCATTATCTTGTTGCTCATTTTACAATGGATGGATTCCGTAGAATTGATTTTGAATGATACTTGTTTGGCTGGATGCTAGCTTGTATTAGGTCACTTGATTAGTTAAAGAGGGATTCATGTATTAATACACCGGAGGTTCCGAGTGCTAATAGCCTTCCGCGCGTTTAGGGTTAATTTAGCCGAGAGTGTGCATTAGATTAACCCTAATCAAGACTCCTTGTTCTCATTGACATCGTAGGGGTCTTTTCTGGATAGAGAACCCCGTACTGGATTAGGGCTACACTACGGAGGTTCCGGGGTAGTCGACATCAGAGTCTAGCGGACCAAAACCAAGCCAACCCTAGTTTTATAATTATCATGGTCTTTCGTATTTAGTCTCCTCCCGGGGGAATCCTCGCCCGAGGCTTTCCCCAATTATTGGCTTCTTCGTCTCTAACTTTATTATGGATTGAGCTTTATTTTATTTGCATTTCTTTACTTGTTTTTATTATTTTAATATTGCTTCAACCTTGTTTCGATCGACTAGAAAGTGACTCCCAAAAGGAAGTAATAGTAGATCTCGGGCCCTAGGGAATACGACCCTCCTTGTGAGGTTATTACGTGATGACCCGTGCACTTACGGCCGGGGAGTCGCGTGCTAGCTTTGTAGCTAGTCGCACGCTCGCTCATCAAGTCCAGTAGTGGTAAGAGAGTTTTGATCTGTGTTTGTATGATGTCTGCTTCTTGAAATCTTGGAATGGTTTATTGATGTCTGTTTTTCGGAATGGTTTTCATGAGATGATTTGTTGTTATGCCTTATCTTAATGTCTGTTTCTTGAGATCTTTTAATGGTTTGCACTGCGAGTTTCTAGTAATTCCATTTGCAGTGGTTTCCAATCAAAAGTTTTGTTGATGAAATATCTTCTGTGCATTGGACATTGTTTGGATGGATGTTTTTGATTTGTTTTTCTTTCCTTGGACAGAGTTCTTGAAGCTAGAATTGACAATTTATATCTTGATGATATACCCTTTCTCTATGTCTGTTTATTTGAATCTTGGAATTGTTTATTGTGCAAGGTTCTTGCAAGATCATTTGGATTGCTTCCAACCAAAAGCTATATCTGTGAAATATCTTCTGTTTGTTGAACATTAACTAGGTGTTTCTGATTTATTGTGTTCTTGGACAGCGTTTTTGAAGTTTGAAATGCCTATTTAGAAGTGGGCTAAAAAGTATATTTAGTTTAGGGTTTATCTGTGAAAATGCTTTAAGATTTTTCAATATTTTTCTTCTGTGGTGCCGATCATTTCGCAATTCAAATGTTGTTCACTATAGTTCCCGAAACTTTTTTTGGATTTAGGTCTAAGATAGTCTGGATTTTGAATTCTGTTTCAGGAATGATCTCTTACTTTTTTTTCTCTTTTCCGAGTACCTTTTTGCAGGTTGGTGTGGCTGCCTTTTACTTGAGGTCGGCCTCACTTCATCTTTCTCAATACATTGAAACTAGCTAGCTGCTCATATCAAAACACGAAGACCTTGCTACACTTTTACGAGAAGGTGGATAAATATTACACATCAAAGTGGCACCAGATGGTATGGTTGGAGTGTCTGAGCTGGTGGATAAATATTACACATCAAACAAGAAGGTGTTGATACTTTGTAAGCATTGTTGTTTACTTTCTCTTTAGTCTACCTTGGTGATGTGTGTGTGTGTGTGTGTGTGTATATATATATATATATCAGATCACAATGTCTCGAGGTTGCTTTGATGACACAAAGGTAATATACGCTAATAATTTTCTCAATTTAAATCTTCTTTATGGTTGCTTGCAATGGTATTCTAACTTTGTGATAATTTGTCCATTAAGGGTGCTATGCTTGTGAACAATTTAGCAACAAAGAAGCCATCTGCTCTTGGCCTGGATACTTACTACAAGCAATACTATCTCTGCCTTATTGCTATTGCAGCTACTATCAAATGGTATGCCGTGTTTTCTTTACCTTACATTAATTCAATCACAATAAATGAAATTATTATATACATTAACTCACTGAAGTTGCTCCTAAAAAGTGAATTTCTTCCATATGAACTGTAATGTACATTATCATTAATTTGGCCCTACCATTTGTTTGCTGCAACTAACCATTATAGTTATTTTGCTTGGTGAGATTTTAGGGTGTACAAATTGAAAAATCATGTTGGTTATCATATTGGTTGATGTTTTCTGGCATTATTTTTCTCATGCTTTTGAAGATGGTGTGAAATTAGACAAAGTTCATGATGTAATAAGATGTCATAGCATTAAATATACAGTATCAAGTTAGTTCATGGTTTAGTGTGTCAGATATTGTGCTTTTTGTCAATAAGCTCTTCTAATGGTAATGGAGAAATTTTGGAAGTGGTAATCAACATTTTATAAAAATCGACTAAAATTAGCAAATCTCTTAGTATAGGCACGGGTGTGATGGATGTGGTTCGGAAGTATAAAAATCTAGGGTTTGGCTAGGAGTTTTTACAGCATTTGATCTCGTGAAATTCCTTGAAAACTTCTGGTTTCTGAAATTTGAAAATCATAAATAAATTTTGATTAGTTGCATGAGTCAGTGCTCAACTTTTGAGACTATGAGGTCTAATTTTGTATTGTCAAAAACTTGAAATTGTTATTTTTGATCAAGAATAGATTAAATGTCACCATATATGTAGAACCCTTGAATATCTTACTTCCCTACATTTAATTTGGTGAGCTCAATCTCTCTATCACTTCTGTGCCCAACTTCTATTGCATGTCTTTCTTAGATTTCATTGAATGTAGACTTGGTAGATGGCTAGCAGCTTTTTCCTCCTACATAGTAACAATGATTTTAGATCTGTTTATTCTTTATGGAATATGTTGAAAGGGAAAATTGCTTATACATTATTAATCCTTACCATCATGGATGCTCCTTTCTTATTACTATTATGGAGTCGCTGGTGGCTCACATGAAAATTCTGAGGTCTACTAGTATGGAGTGAGCAAAGGGCACCGTTGACATGCTATTATCTTACTATGTTTGCTTTTATTTCCAATTGCATGGCATCCAACATTTCCAAAGAACCATTATGTATTCCTATCGCAAATTCTTTCCTCATTGTTAAAAACTTGCTGTTGTATGTTTATCATGCACAAATTCTGGGGCATTCTAGAATAAAGTAAATGACATCCAATAATATGCTATTGCTTTCTCATTTTTGCCGTTGTTTTGAACATGTATATTGCATGAAATCAGCATTTCCAAAGCACGCAAATTCATTCATATATTATTTACAAGTTCTTTTCTCCATTTCATCAATCTTGCTGCTGGATATATCAAACAATTGACATTAAAGTTCTCTCTGGTTTGAAATTATTCTCCCATAAAATTTGATGCTATAATTTAAGTTCTTTGGTGACTCATATGTTTGCAACATCCAAATGTAAGGATAACTTGTTGATATTATCTATATGCTTATGATATCTTTTACGCATGCACAAGATTGAGGCAAAAAAAGGCGTGATTGTTACCAATCACTCACTGCCGGTACATTTATGTGCTTCCTATAAAGTGCTTTTTAGGTTGCCTTGAGGTGATCATCACTGGTGCCAACTCTGAATATACCATCTCTATTCCCATTTGTTTTTCATTAATTTGAAGGTCAATATTAATTAAATCTGGTCTTGGAAAGATAAAAATTATAATGTGTGTTTTGATAAACAATGAGCAAAAATCAATTTTGTATTATCTTATTTACATAGTTTTCCTTTTTCTTTTTCTTTTTTAGTAAACAATGAGCAAAAATCAACTTTAATTGGTGGGTGGTTGTATTCCCATTAATGTCACGCCACATATGAAGTAAATCTGGTGTTTGCTTGGAGGATATGATGACCAAATACGTTAGCTCTAGTATAATACTAGTTTGACTCTTGAGGAGACATGCAAGAAGTGTAGATGAGATAACTTCAAAGTCTGAAACATGCACAATGACGGGGTAGTTTTGCAAGTTATACTAGAATTGTCAGTAGGCACATGTTTATTGGACAAGGTGCCCTTTGTAACTAGAAATATGTGTGGCCATCTATCTGGAATAGTGATGGTTTAATTATTATTTTTTATTGGATGAATCAGCTCTCTTCATCAATTCTGAACTTTCATACTAAGTTTTGTATAATTTTCTTGGGTATTAATTTAACTAGAAATTGCAAAGATATTCAAAGTCTATTTGGAAGCATCTTACTGAACTTTAAAACTTGAGACTCAAACTTGAAAGAACTTATGCACTATATCTATTTGTCATTAGTCATATTACTAAGTTTAACTGTTTTAAGAAATGTCCAGAAGTGATTATTGTAGATGGACCCTAAAACTTTTCAGGAACATTGTTTTCTTACCTTAGTGTATGCATGTCGAGAACTTCTTAGACACAGTTATTCATGATTATATCAGTAACTTCAAATTTCAGAACATGAAATGCACAAGATTTTTTTGACATATGCTAAACCTTCCAGGTCACATTTAATGGTTCATTTGACCAGATGAATATTGATGTAACCAGGTACTGTTTATGAATTCGTAGAAGTTCCCATGATCCAATATTTTAGTACACTGCTTTTTCTATTTTAAGGGGTGGCATAGCATATTTTTCATAGTGCACTATGATCTCAATATATATATAGACATTCTTTTTTCACATACAGTGTTTGGAATTTGGAGATTATTGGCCCATTACATATTGAACTCTAGGGCTCAAGCAACAAGAAGAGAAGCCTATTCCATATGTTGAAAACAACAAAGACAATTGGCGATTAAGTTAAATTGACATAGCTACTTAAACAATCTTCATTCTAGTATGAAACTTGCACTTGTGTTTCCCTAGATTATTGGACATATCACTATATTGGTTAACTTCTCTGTCTGCAATATCTATTAGGTGTTAGTTTTGAGTTTGTATTTGATGAATCTATGTTTTTGAAGAAGTAGAATCTTTAGGATGAGATGATCATTTATTTTCTTAGGCTGACATTTTTGTTCACTAGGAAAACCATATTGTTTCACATGGTATTTTAGTGCCCTGACTAGAAACATTGGCAAATGTCACTCTGTTAAAAATATACAAACCAACCTAACATAATGAAAATAAACATATGCAAAGGGTACTTGAAAATTTGTAAGAAAGGCATCTTATTACCATCAAATATTGCCATGTTGATTTTGGGTTTTAATAAGAAGTCTGTGTAATTGCCTGATGAGTATTTGGTTTCTGGTTGTAGAGCTCACATAATCTTGTAGTAAAATTTCATGAAATTCTGGTGACAATTAGTTAGAATAAATGTAGAATACCATTTGCAATCTCACGGGGGGGGGGGGGGGGGGGGGGGGGGGGGGGGGAGGGCCTCTGATATTATTGTAAAGATCATGTCATTTCCGTATTTATCTTATTTGTAATTGATTTAATTCATTTGATTGTCTTATTGAACATATCAATTTGTATAATGTAAATATAGTCACATGTCCATTCTATTATCATCTTTGTTGCTCGTTTATGCATTCCTATTTTAGTTGGTGGACATTGTTTAAGCATGGGCAAACACCATTTTCTTTATTTCTCTTTTATATCAGGTATAGTTTAGTTTGGACCAGAAGAAATGACCTGTTTATTTGTCTATATATCACATACATACATGTGTCTCTTAAAATGAAGGAGGATCCACTAGGTGCGCACTTACCTAGCTAAAAGTAAATTTGTAACCAGTAGCTATCACCTGAGCTAGCTTTGCCATATAAGACTGAATATGATTGCAGTCAAAATTATGCATGAGGATGGGTTCAATGGTGTCAATAACTGTTTGATCAATTTATCCTCTTTTTCATTGTATCACCTGCTAGGGCCAACCTTTTTAGGATATGCTTTTGATTCTCATAATATATTGTTTGTTGACACAAAAAACATGCTTATGTATCTTAGTCTGTAGTGCTCTCTCTTTCTCTCTCTTATTTATTTTTTATTATATGCAGATCAAGATTACTACGCGCCAACTTATTGCAGCCATTAAAAAAAATCAATACTATTAATGCTCGTCTTGATTGTTTGGTCAGTATTAGTATTTTTCTTCATCCCTTAAGCTAGTTTTATTGTTTGTTTGAGAGGATGCCATTTACTTTTGCTTCAAATATACTTCATCTAGCCTTGTTGTCTACACTATGTCATATATTTACATTTTTGACTCATTATTCCCTCTTCAACCGCTTCTTTATAATGAACTAATCACCTTGGAAAGAATGCACTTGAAAAAAAGTTACATATGTGGATTTGGAACAGTGAGTAAACCAATTCATGGGGATTAAAAACTCAACTAATCTCCCAAGATATGTGTTGTGTCATCATAATGGGATTCTAAACATTTTGTGTAGTATGCATATAGTTGGTGACTGAAAAGGCAAAACAAGGTATGATGAAAAATTTTGTGTAGCATCATTATTTTCTTTTGTGCTCATGATGTGAGTAGGCTTTAAAATACAATTTATCTTAAACTTGTCATTATCACCTACATTTGCTGCTACTTAAATTTGTTTATGTGTTCTTGCCAAACAAACTGTCTGCATGTGTAGAATCACCTATTAATTTCCTAAAATGTCCTTCGAAGTAATTATGTGTCTAGGTGAAATATATAGGATTTATTACATTATGTTTGTTGTTTGATTTATTTTAGTGTTTCGTTGTGTTGCCAAATTGTTTTGAGAATAGTGCCACGCTGTTCATTTTTTGGGACGAACTCAATAGTGGTAACTTACCTTAAATTTATAGACAGAACTTGAACTTTAGTATCTTTTCAGGATGAGTTAAGTGAACAGTGGAGCTATTCTTTGGTCTATCTCATCGTCTTTGCACATTTTTTAAGAAACTCAAAATTCAATATCTTTCAGGACGAGCTAATGATCAATGAGGAGCTATTCTTTGGTCTATCTCAGCGTCTATGTAAATTTCCAAAAGAAACAGGTAATCATCTTAATATTGATATCTTCATGGGATCCGTGGTTTTGTTTTCTTTTCTCTTTATGGCTTACTCTCACTATCTTGACAAGTTTTATTTTGCTTATGGTCTAGATAAAATACAATGTGCCTTTTGTTTCTTGATTCATTTTATTTTGTATGTGGTCTAGATAAAGTACTATGCCATTTCTGTTTTAAGCTGAAAAAGGTCACTGATGTGGTTCTAAAGCCAGCCAATGGTAGAAAGAGTCAAATGCTAATATCAATCACCATCATTCTCAAAACTGCTTTAATGCTCTTCCTTTCCTGTCTAAGGTAATCAGCTGCTTCTCTTGGCAGAGTCCTTAATCTATTTTGTAACAACTTGGGCTCATCATCATACATCACTCATGCGACATTCTACTGATTCTGGTGTTCTTTGTTCTTTTTGAATGAGATGCATGGTCATTTGTTATTGGTGTTCAATAAGTCAGAAAAAATATGTATTTACTGCTGTCTGATTTTGACCATATTTTGCTTGTTTCACATGACTTTTCTTTTCACTACTAGCATTTTTGCTATGTTAATGATGCAATGGTTCAGGTGCTGACGGATGCCAAAAGTTTTCTCCTTTACAACATCTATAGGTCTATCTGTGAAAATCCAAAGTATGAAGAAATGAGAAAGAGGTTTGGTTATCTATGTGGAATCTTCTGCCTGAATTGCATGTTTATCAAATGATATATTCTGCTCAAATTGCATAGCTCTTTTCTGACATATGGTGCTTCTCAATGTAATGGTTAAACATTAAGAAAAATGTTATGTTTTTCAAACTGGCGGCTATTCAACTATATCTTTGAATTAATGGACCAGACATACCACTTTGTTTCCTTGTGGCCAACACCTGCCTTGCTTGTAATAACAGTTTGTATTTAATCTTCACCTTTCTTTCTCCATAAAGAACTTGTGGACCAGACATGTTAGCTTTATTTGTTAAGGGTGAAAATGATCAATTAAATATGGATGCCACTAATGTGCACAAAACAGTTGCAAGTGAATTTATAGTATATTTGATGGAGATGCAATTAGAATTTTCGAGATGGGCCAATATTTTTTTTGAGCTCAACTCAAATTTATAGTATATTTGTTTCTCAGTATTGTAGCTTGGTGGTGACATACTCCTTTCTTTTTATACTTCATCTATTCAAGAAATATTTAGCAACTGTGGTGTGTCTTACTACTGCAACCTTGGCCAATTTTTAAAGCCCTAATTTTGCACTTATTCTCTTTATTTCTCGTGGTACTCCAACAACTTTTATTTTTATTACTATTTAGTGCATTAGGTACTTTCTTTGCAATTTGTTCATCAAAATATAACCGGTTGTTGTTACATATTTTGTAGTACTTGGTTTAATTTGTTATTAATTTTAAGGGATATGAAGTTATTGCTGATATTTTCTTTAGATGCCATGGGTTTTGCTAATTATTATTGAATTATGGTGTCTCCCCCCC
This sequence comes from Dioscorea alata, assembly GCA_020875875.1. Classification (NCBI taxonomy): domain Eukaryota; kingdom Viridiplantae; phylum Streptophyta; class Magnoliopsida; order Dioscoreales; family Dioscoreaceae; genus Dioscorea; species Dioscorea alata. Next base: position 11,057,271 of record CM037019.1, read on the forward strand.
TCCCCTTTTTTTAAAGAATTGCAGGTGTCATTGATGAGGATGTAGTGCATGCCAGAGTTCCTTTTCTTGCCTACACTCAACAGTGTTTTGCAGTCAAGGCTGGTGTGGATGGCCTACTTGATGTTACTCGGCGTTCTTTTTGTGATACCAATGAAGGTATTTTAAAGTCCAACCAGAAGTCTATAATTAATGTTTCTTTTGTTTTTTGTTGCTGATAAAATATTTTAATAGCTATGCATAACCTTGCAAACTAGCACCGCGAGGAATATAAGCTGCCAAACTTGAAGATACCCTTCAATAATAGACAAGGATTTTACTTTAGTATTCCACAAAAGGATGTAAACGGAAAACTTCTTGGAAAATTCATACAGGTTTGATGTGTATCTTTTCTCATATTCTCATATTCTATGTGATAATTTCTTGTCACTTCTTTTATTATTGTTGACATGAACAGGTCATGAAACATGGGAAAAACATTCATTGCTCAACCTTTGAACTCGCATCTGCAAGTAATGCCATGCTCCCCTTTTAGCAAGGTCAATTTATTGTGCATGATGAATATGTAGTTTTAAAATTATTCTTCTAGTGTTTTTGACACTATATAATATATGGTTCCCTTTGCTTTTCTAGATATGTGATCTAATTTTGTGCTATTATGATAACCATCTAAAGTTTAAAAGAAAAAATCTTGAACTGTAAAATTATATTCCAAAAGTTTCGAAGCACTAATCAGTTTTTAATGTAGATCATGTGTAGCTTGAGTTGAATAATATTAGAGATGCAAGAATCAAGCTGATCAAGTTGGCTGAAGTAGGGTTTTTTTGTGAAACTAAAGTTAGAGATGCAAGAATCAGGCTCATACATGTCATCCTGATTCATCTGTCTCCTAAAAGAAATCTTTTATTGTATGTTAGGCCCCAGCTGACTTTATGTATACCTTAACATCCTCCAATATCCTGTGGTAGCTACATTTTCCAAGCATTATGTGCATGCTTCAAACTTTTTGTTATTTAGACGACCTTCAACTCCATTACACCAATCTATTCTTTATTGATGGCTGTCAGTTAAGAAGAGTATGTTTTAATGCGCATTGTTAAAGGTTATTTTACCTCCTTCTGAACATTCCTAAAAAGTTCTATCTATGTGTGTTTACTTCATACATTCCAACCATGATTGCATGTATCTCTGAGAGCAAGCAAGATTTCAAGTGAATTTTGTATTATGCTATGACTCAGCAAATCACAGACTGCATTACTTCTGCTATCAGTCTCTGTACTTTATTAGATTACTGCACCTGGGGAGAATGGTGCCAATGATTTACTATTCAGTTCTACTTATTTCTATTTACTTTATGTATGTCCCACTTTGGTAGGTGTAGCACGGTGATGACTCATTTAGTTATAAAAATAATTTGAATGTGAATATCATCTCAAATGAGCTTACACTTCCCTATCCTTGTTTTTTGTTTTGGTCTCAAATTTGATGATTAACTTAATGGATCTCTTATTGGTAGCATTAGTGTCTCTGTTTTAATCATTTATATATCATTTTTTTCAATAGTAAACTTCTAATGTTTATGTTGCACTACTGAAGGTCATGTTCCTCTATTCCCTTAGGCTATAAAAAGATGGATCTTTTTTTTATATAATTATTATTTATATCATCTCCATTGATCTTGCAGTGCACAATTTGTGAATTTATGTTGGCGTCAAATTTGATGCTTAACTTAGCTGGCTTCTAATTAACAAAATCAGTGTGGATTGTTTTGGTCATTTTTATATCACTTTTTTTGCAAGTGAAGCTACTAAAGCCATGTTCCTTTATGTGAAGCTGTGGTACCCAATTTTGTAAATCAAGGACTCCATCATTACTTTGAGAATGATTCTTTTTGATAGACCTGAGCCACTATGTCCCTAACACTTTTGAGATATGATGTGTTGCTCATTTATCTTGCAGCTAAATGTTAGAAATAAGTCTGCAATAGCTGAATGCTTTATGAGCACAGAGATTTGTCTAGAAGGTTCTTATATACATTCTTTCACACATTTGTAAGGTTTTCAGCATATTATCATGCCAGTCAATTTCTTGCGAAAGATCGATATTTTCTTTGATAGGCTTATTATAATCTCATCCTGTGGGACATAAATTTGCTTTTTTTTTTTAAAAAAAAAAGTTTTGAGAGAACATCTGCTGCAAATTTCTCAAAAGCTGTATGATCTTCACGCAGTTATAGTTTTGGCTATAAGCTATTTTCCTGTTCTTTCTTTATGTTTAGTGTGTACTATACATAAACATTCTTAACCCATCTGATGCTAAAGAGCACACAAACATGTTTTCTCTTTAACGCATCCATTTTGGTAAATTATTCATCTTTTAAGAACTATTTAATGCTTTTGCTATTTCATATCAATTTTCCTACAGCACTTCTAGAAGTCATAAGAGAGGATATCTCTCCATTAACACTGCTTGCGGAGGTCCTGTGCTTGCTAGACATGATTGTGAATTCATTTGCACATACAATATCCACCAAGCCTGTTGACCACTATACAAGACCAGAGTTCACAGGTTAGACATTTTTCTCCTTTTGCCTTGCAAAAATCATACATGCTTCGCACAAGCATTTGGAGATGCCTGATTGTGGTCTAAAACTGCAGATAATGGTCCAATGGCAATTGATGCTGGAAGGCATCCCGTTCTAGAAAGCTTGCATAGTGATTTTATTGTGTGAATTCTCGTTATCCTACTTACCTTCTGGCTACATTCTTCAAAAGGTTGATTCAGTTCGTTTCTCATGCAGTCCACAATTTGTTTCTTTCTGACGCATCAAACATGATTGTTGTCATGGGGGCAAACATGTGAGACTCCATTGTTCTACTTGCACTTTATAGGCAATATTGTTTTTTAACGCATTATTCATTTAATCGTTGTGGCAAGCATTGATCTCTTCTGTGCAATGCATTTTGTCCAGGAGTGGAAAAAGAACTTACCTTTAACAAGTTTGCCTGATAGTTCTTCTTGTGTAAAATGGTTGTTATGTTCCTGCGATATTTGCCTCTCTGAGGGTGGTTGATCTCATGTTTACCAGGATAGGCACAGGGGACAATGTTGAATACAACTCTAGCATTGTATGTTGCCTTGAAGCTTTATTTCTATTTTTCTTGAAGTGCCTATCTACTTCGATTCATTATTGCTGGATTTTCATAATGGTGTGTGGGTAATCTCGATATTTTCTCAATTTATTTCCTTCGTTCTCTATATTAGCAATGCTACTATTTTTATACCCAAGTTAGATATAGCGTGATTGTTTCCAAAGTAGTTTCCTTTTATGTTGAAGATTATCTCTAGACATGAATTATTGGCAGCAATCTTGATTTGGGTAAGCTACTTAACCATCAAGGCATCTTTAAAATTTGTTTCAGTACATTCACTTTCTATGATATTGCAAATTTTTTCTCTTTTAGAACAGGTGGCGTGTTCAAGAGAATATCCTCTAGTAATATCTTAGCAGGTCTACATAAGCAAGGTGCTTCGCTTTTTTATTTTTGGCAATCCTGCTGCTTTTTCTACAGGATCCTTTTTCCTCTGCTTTCATAACTTGTCAAAGTAGGTATAGTAAGTAAGGGGCACCGCCTCATTGTTAGATTTGGTGCCCAACAGAGCTATTTTTTTTTTTTATTGATTATGCTATTCGAGACATTTATATTTAACTTATTTCATGTTTACTTGAGGTTTGCTTATTAATATGATATATACATCTTGATGGCCACTAGCATGCAGTTAATAGTCATATATGGGATGCAAAATGATCAATGGGTGTGCATTGCTTTTGTTTGAAAAGTTCAAACTGACAAGCTAGACGGCAAGAGTGAGGAGTGTCTTTTATTGAATGCCTTATAAAAGATACAACATTTTTTCCAAGGCTGATTAAAAGGTTAATACGAGTAGTGCTGCCCATTTCTTAAAAGATATATATTTTTTTTATCTTAATATATGTCCATTGATGGGTGACATATATGATGGGAAACGAATAATTATGATTATTATTGTTAAAAAATATGCAATTGGTATTAACAAATAATATTGTAATATATAATAATGACAATAATAACAATAACAATAACAATTATTATTATTATTATGTTAATAATAACAATTAATAGCAACGATAATGATAATAATATCCGCTACTCTTGAGAGTGTCAAGATTATTAATATGATCCGAAGTGAATGTAATAATATTATTACCTTAACCATAATTGTTATTATTATTATTCGAATAATAATAATAATGCCTTGTCATAATAGTACTTTTAATTTTGACTACAATAATACCATGTTTATAATAATAACAAATAAATTAATATTTAAAAATTATTAATAATATGGTTATTGCTACCATATTAACAATCATTATAATAATTATCGTTATTATTTTGATTATTATAAGTTATTATTGTTATTATTGTTAGCTGATAATTATTTGATTATACATTAATATTTGTCAATCATAATAACTTACTAACAATGATAATAGCGGTATTAATAATTATTAATACCGCTATTATCATAATAATAGTTATTATTAACAATAATTATTGTTACAATAAATTAATAATAATATAATAACAATAATTATTATTCGTTATTATTTGCTATTACTATTGTTTTTAATAATAACAATATTATATATAATATTATAGTATTATTATTGTTTATTATTACTTTTGTTATTATGTGCAATGCTTGTGCATATATTAAAGATACTTATTATTTTTCTTATTACGGTTAGAATTCAATAATATTATTATCATTAACACATAATTATTAAATAATTATTATTATGATAACAAAATAATTATTTATTATTGTTTATATAGAATTTTTATTTCTAGTTCCATTAGGAACTTGCTATTTTATTTTGAATTAAAATCAAACAAAAGAAAGGGATAAGTGAAAAGGATGGTGATGATAAGCCATATTTTTTTATTTTGAATTGGAGTAGGAAAAAAAGGAATAAGTAAAAGCAAAAGGGGTATCATCGTATTCCAAATAGGAGTATGAGGATAAATAAATAGATAATAATAATAATAATATAAAAAAAGAAGAGATATATATATATATATATTTGTTTAAGGATATATATGAATTAATTTAAAATATGGATTTGAATTTCAAATATTTAAAAATAAATAAATAAATAATAAAAAAAGGATAAGAATTGAAAAAAAATTGAATTTAAATTTTAAATAAAAAAATAAAATCTCCTGCCAGTTGGTGATTTGTTGAAAAAAAAATATCATAGGGACTTCAGGTTTTGGTGGAAAAAAAAATAACAACTAAAAAAGATGAAAAAAAGGAAGAAAAAAAGAGAGAGGAAAGAAAATAGAGAGAAGAAGTACACAGAGAGGAGAAGAAGAAGGGGGAGAAGAAAAAAAAGAAGACGAAGAAAAGGAAAGAACAGAGGTCGAAGAATACCATTTGACAGACCACGAGAGAAAGCTCATACCAAGGTACCCCATTTTTTTTAAAAAAAATATAATATTAACCTTTATTTGCATGATGAAAATGTCATGATCCCATTCTCTGCACCGGGTCCTATTCTTGCATATAAAAAAAGGGAAAAATATGTGCTGGGTCCCGCCTTTTTATAATCCTTTTCTGCATTAAAAAAAACTCATCCATGATCATCCATGCATTTGCATGTGAGCGGCCCACCGTGTTATGATTCTCCATGCATTAAAAAAGCAAAAATAAATAAATAAAACAAGAAAAACCATGCGTGCACGTACATGCTTTTCTCTCTCATGCTTTCTTTCTTCTCTCTATGGTGCTTTCTCTCTCTCTCTCTACACCTCGGTTTTCAATGGAGTTGGCGGTGTTCGCCAGATCGGTTTCGCGGTGCTCGCCGTCATGGGCGAGAACCTTGTTATCAAAATTATCGAGAAGGACTTCTTAATCTTAAACTGCAACCGCACCACCGACAAGATCGACGAGACCATCTCCTATGCAATGTTTTTAAAACCGGACCGGACCGGTCGGTCCGACCGGAAAAACCGGGAACCGGACCGGCGTCCGGTCCGGGTTAACACTGGGTTTTGACCAAATTGGGAACCGGTCAAACCCGGATAAAACCGGCGAACCGGTCGGTTGAACCGGAACCGGGAAAAACCCGGTTTTCTGATTTTTTTTTTTTAAATTAGTTTTTGAATATCTTTTGTGCGGGTTCAGCTTCGGTTCATTACAACATCTCCTATCCTTTACTTTTTAATACATATTTAGATGTTTGATATATATCTTTTATGTTTTAAATGATTAAGATTTAAACTTAATTAATATTTTTATAGACTTTTATATGTATAGATGTTGTGTTTAATTTGTTAAATTTTGTGTAATTTTGGATATTTTTATTTTGAAAATTTGAAAAACTATATAGGATAATATATTTTTTGCTTGATCTCAAATTAGTTTTGTTGTTATGATTTTATCTTTTAATATATATTATTTCATTGTTATAAAAAAAATTTATAAATTTATATATATATATATATATATATATATATATATATATATATATATATATATAAAATTATGACGTCATCCGGTCCAACCGAAACGGGTCATCCGGTCGGACCGACCAACCCATGACCCAAATATGTGGCCGGTTCACTTCCCGGTCCGGTTTTAAAAACATTGCTCCTATGGCGTCTATGAGAATGTCTGTGATGGTGGTGAACATGACCATGATGGTGTTTGGATTACCTCTCCAGGAAGAGTTACAAGCCTCCTAAGAAGCCTTTGATTGAGAAGGAAATAGGATGAAATGGAAGCAGATCCCAGTTCCATGTCCCCAGCCACATGATCAGTATCAAGGCAAGGCGAGAGTGAGTCCATTAAATTTGCCCTAAGAGCTTGGTGTTTCCAATGATGATGTAATGTTTGCTGAGTGGGAGACCATTGACCAGTTGACTGAAGTTTTTATTTGTGAGTGAGCCCCACTTTTGTCTCTTTGCCCATGAAAACCGGATCTAGATTAGGCTTTGGGTTGCATTATTGGTATTAGGTTAAGCTTGGTTTTTATAGTTCTGCAGGCTGATTTCTTTTCTTGCTAAGCTTTTGGGTGTGTGTGTGCTCCTTGCCTGAGCTTGGAGGGAAGACAAGCTGCGACCTTCTCTTTTCCTTGGGAGCTCCGGCAGCCAGGTTGGAGGCCTTGTGTTGGTTTAAGTTTGCCGATTTTCTGAATTCTATGCAATCTTGATGTGTATGGTTGAGTTGTGATGTTTGTTAAATTCTTTTAGATGCTTCATGTTTTCTTGAGATTATTTTCTTGTGTTGTATGGCTGGTGTTTCATGAGTTAATTTGGAGATATTTTCATTGGATTAACCATCCTAGTAGCTAATTGTATGTTTCCTCTAAGTATCTTGTATTCACTGAAATTTTGTTTGAACTCTTGGAATTAGATTTTGTATGTTATTGTTATGATTTTGAGTGTGTGAGCATGTTATCTTTTCTTTGGGTTTTTAGTTTTTCCCGCACAATTGAATGCATGCTTTCTTATGAGTTTTGTTTGCTTAGAACCATGTTTCCCTGATTTTCTAATATTGGAATTGGAAGCTTGTTGTAATCATGCACTTAGAGTGGAAAACATTATGCATATGTCTATACATTTTTCATGTTTGTAGACTTGGTTTTGTCTAAGCATGTTTTATTTGCTAAACTACCAAATTACACATGTTTAGTATATCTTTATATACTTTAAATTGTATAAGAGTTTCCTGCAACCTTGGTAATTTTTCTGGATGGTTGTAGTTATTCTAGAGCATGGCATTGTTCTTGAATCATTCTTATTGGCTTGTATTTATATAAGTATTTTTGGTGTGTATTAGTTCTAAGCATGCTTTGGAGCTAGATTTATATGTATTTGTAGAGTAAGTGCAGCTTGGGGATTTTTTTTTTTATGCACTTGTGTAATCTGACATCCCTGCTAGCATGATGATCTGTTGATTGAATTCTTGTTGAGTGAGCTTGGGTCTTAACTATAAGTTAGTCCCGGCCCAAGATATTTTCTAAATGTAATTTATTTTGTTGGGTTAGATTTTTGTAGCGAGCCTTAGTTCGTGGGTTTGGTGAACTTGAGCTTGTAGCCCAGAACCAGGTAGGCTCTCGCACCTGTTAAATTTTGTTTTGCCATGGTAAGGTAAACCAGTGGCAATTTTATTTCAGTTATTTATTTATTTATTTATTTTATACATTTTTATTGTATTATTCAGAATTTCTGTATGTTCGTTGTATTCTCGCGTTTTTTTTTGTACATCTCCATTTCTGGCAATCTGCCCAGCTAGGAGGAGTAGTCCTAGCCATGTGCACATGTTTTCTGTAGTAGCGCTACCCCCGACTACGGTCGATGATCCGGCTTCGGCCGTCGATATTCTGTTCTGTTCTGTTCTGACTTCACAGTCGAAGATCCAGCCCAGTGCTGTTGATTTCTGTTATTAGTCAGGGAGATGTACCGTTTGTTTTCGTGTTATTTTCTGAAATTCTGGATTCTGTTATTTCTGAGCATTTCTGCATTATCTGTCTGGAATTTAATTATTTTGTAATACCTGCATTATTCTGTATTATTCTGCATTATCTGTATTTTAGCTGTGATCCTACTGGGCCTTTGTGGCTCATGCACTCTGTGGGCTCTGTTTTTCACAGGAGAAGATCAGGCTTAGGAGCAGGAGTGGTATCTGGGGAGTCACTTCTTTTCCTGCTTGTTGTAGTCAGTTTATACTCTCCTGTGTGAGTGAGACTTGTATTCTGTCAGTATTTTATTCAGGACCTGTATGTGTGGCATTGTTGTTTGTAGAGCTGCTTAAGCTCATATCTGTATCGACTCTGTTTCTGTTGATTTGTTTGTAGTTCTTGTTATTATTCCTGTTCTGCCTGTTAGGTTGACTCTGACTAGGTCAAATCTGAGGCGTTGCACCCAGTGGGGTCTGCCTCGTTGGATGCGGCCGATCTGTCAGCGGGCTCGGCCGTGGGGCTGGGGCATGACAGATGACGAGTCTGTTAGTCTACAGCTTGAAATGACTGAATCTGCACTACGCGAATGCAATAACAACGCGCATGTCAATGCATACACTGAACACTCAGCCATTATTCTAGAGCCGGCTTCACAAGAAAATTTCGCTATGTTGATTCATCTCAGGGTTCCATTAGTCTTTACTGAATCACAAATAGCCCCGTGCACCTATTGACCTCGTCACCGTCCTTGACATCGATGGAAGCATGCACGGTATTAAACTTGCACTCCTGAAGCATGCCATGGGTTTTGTGATCCAAAATCTCGGACTCTCCGATAGGCTGTCAGTCGTTTCCTTTTCCTATATTGCAAGCAGACTTTTTGGTCTCCATTTCATGTCCGAGTTCGGGAAAAAGCATGCTCTGCAAGCTGTTAATTCTTTTATTGCCAGGGAAAGTACCAACATTGTTGATGGTCTCACAAAGGGCTGCCAAGGTGATTGAAAATCGCAAGGATAAGGCAAACCTCGTTTCATTTCTGCCACTGTCCTTCAGGGTATCACTGGCCATCAATTTCCAATTCACATATTTGGTTTTGGTGTGGATCACGATGCCTGATGGTCGCCGCGCGACACGCTAAAGAGCTAGCACGCGACTCCCCGGCCGCAAGTGCACTGGTCGTCAAGTAATAACCTCTCACGCGAGCGCGAGAGGGTCGTATTCCCAAGGGCCCCAAGATCTGCTATTACTTCCTCCTAGGTATCACTATCTAGTCTACCAAATCAAGAGTTATAGTATAAAACACAAATACGAAAAATAAATAAAAGAAAAGCTATAAACAAAATGGACTAAGGCACACCATACGAACAATCTAAAAAGCAAGTAGCAATGAGAACTAGAGGCCTCGGGCTAGGATCCCCTAAGGAGAAGAACAAGTTAGGATGAATATATGAAATTGAGTGCTGAGTTGGCTAGGTTTGATCCGCTAGACTCGGGAGTCGACTACCCCGGAACCTCCGTGGTGTAGCCCTAATCCAATACGGGTTCCTCTATCCAGACGATACCCCTATGATGTCATTGGGAACAGGGAGTCTTGATTAGGGTTATTCTAATGCGCGCTTTCGGCTAAAACAACCCTAACCACGCGGGGAGCTACTGGCACCCGGAACGTCCGGTGTACCGGCACATTGAATCCCCCTTCAATCATTGTGCGACCTAATACATGCAAGCATCCCACCATACACATACAATTCATGAATCAAAATCTACGGAATCCATCCATTGTAGATTGAACATTAAAACAATAGATTGAAATCAAACAAACAAGCCAACAATCAATTATAAGCAATAATCATCATCCATACAAGTTCTCCTCCCAAGGTTCACCGGAGCCCGGAGACCTTGGGAGGCTAGTTCCACATCACAAGAGAGAAAAAAAGATATAATTAATGATAAAGCTCATAAAAATCTCCCTTTGACGTAGGCTAGAAGGTGGTGATGAAAGCTCGCCGGATCCGCGCCGGTCGAGCTCCTTGATGACAACCTTGAGTGCTTCCTTCTTCTCCCCTCGAGTTTTGCTCTTCAAATTGCCTCTCCAATCCGGTGATGGTGATGGAAAATGATGGAAATGATGGTGGAGGATCATGGGGTTGATGGTGGAGAAGGATGGAGGAGAGGGTGGCCAAAGACCAGCTCTCCAAAGCCCTAAGAAACCCTTATATAAACCAAAACTTGAAAGTCTGCCCGAGTGTGTGCGGGCTGGTGTGCGGGCCGCACACCAGGCCACACGCTCTTCTGTCTCTCCTGTGCGGGCCGCACACCAGACCGCACAGTGCCCGCACACTGCTACAGTACCGGCGCTACAGTGAAAAAAGATACAACAATGGTGCTACAGTAACGGTGCCTGAAAATCCTCTTTTTTTCTTGCCCGAAACTTGTCAAATATGGTTCATCCTTGCGCAATTGGTCCTCGAAACCTTGAAACAAAAATAAAACATCAAATGCGCAAAATGTCACCGAAAACTATCACAAGTTGCATGAAAGTAAATAAACATCATAGCTAAAGAATGATGTATTTAGGCACTTATCAAATACCCCCCACTTAAGCATTTGCTTGTCCCCAAGCAAACGGACATGGAAAACCAGGGATGCTGATAAGTGACTAAATACATAACCTCAGGCTAAAAAGGAATGTATCATAGCAAGAATGAAACTCAAAACACCAAGCAAGGACCACTCGAGCTTATTCACGCATTCATCGGCCGTGTCATGATGTGTGTGTGCAAATCCCCTAGTTCGAAGCCCTGTAGTCCAAACAAGGTAAACAGGACCCCGAGGACCACTTCTTGAAGCAATTCACGCCACTTAGTGGAATACGGCCTTGAGGTGGTAGAAATACTTCTAATAGAGTCCTAAGGATCCTTCCTCTTATTTTTGAATAAGTACCGGTCGAATTTTATTTTTCTGTACACAATTGCTTAACTTTTTCTTTTTTTTTTTTCCGGGACTAACATGAATTGTAAATCCACATTACCTGGAGCTTTGCACATTCATGTAGACGCGCTCATGTCCTTATAGCTTTTGGCGAAAGGAACACTCTGGTTAGGAGCCGGAACCCCAGGTTACTTTGCTATTAGGACAGAGGAGCACTGTCCAGGCTTTTATTCACTTTCCCCTTTTTTGTTTTTGTTTTTTTTTTTCGATCATATTGCAAGAAAGAACAAGAAGAAGGTCCTTAAAACACTATTAGAAGACATTCTAACACGTCAAGGTGCGAAACCACTAGTATGGGTTAGCAACTAAGAGGGTCATGAAGATGCTATTGTTCCTTGCCTAGGTGTCCAGGGTTCTACCTATGGGAATGGTGCAAGAAATGCCTCGAATGACACGAGAATCTCAAGCGTGCAAGGTCACAAGAAGCTTAGCATTTATCACAGTTTCAAGCTATAACACGTTCACAATTAAGTATTCCATCCTAGGTTTTACCATCACGCAACAATTCATTGATTTTCAAACAAGTTCACGAAATAAGTAATCAAACCAAAACATGCACACCCACCCCCCACTTAAAGTAGTACATTGCCCTCAATGTACCTAAGTCAATAGTAGATAAAGAATACGCAATGAAAATAGAGGAGGTAGGTTCGTGAACTTCCCTGAGTCTCAAAACATAATCTTGAAGTCCATGAGATCAGGGTGACCACCGATGAATCATGTAGATGTCGGGGAAAAAAGATGCACTAGATGCTCCAATTCCACCTGCAAGGTAGAAAAGAACATCATCTCAAGGTATCCATCACACACACAAAAATAAAATACAACAAACACACAAATAAGCAAGGCTAAGAACAAAGAAAACAAGAAATATGAAACACAATGTGTGGGTGCTCTTTCCAACTCAATGCTTGGCGAAACTTGAAAATAAATGATATAAGAGCATGCAAATTCAAGTTAAAGACATTCTCAAATCAAAGAGTTTGGGATTTAAAACACTTTTAAACAATGAAAATCAACAAAGATGAGAGATACGCAAAAACCCAAACCTAGACAACAAAATTCAAAGATGTCGGTGAAAACTCGATAAAAACAATAGATCGACAAAATTAAAACTCAAAAATGATGAGAGACTTTAAGATCATGGAAAGGTTGGCCAAATGAGGAGGTAATCAAGGTAGATACACCAAAAAAAATTGGAGAAAAATCGGGTGAAAGAAGGCGAAGAAATCAGCCTGGAAGTTGCTGAAATTTGGTAGAAAAATGGGCTGAAATGGCTGTGTGTGGGCTGTGTGCGGGCTGCACACAGCCCGCACACCCTTCTGGTCCCTGTGTGCAGCCTGATGTGCGGGCTGCACAACAGCCCGCACACCGCTCTGGCTGGTGTGTGCGGTTTGATGTGCGGGCCGCACAACAGCCCGCACAAGGCTCTGGCTGGTGTGTGCGGGCTGCACGCAGCCCGCACACCCATAAATTTTACATTTCCGGCTTTGAATTGTTAAGAACCTTCTCCAAAAACAAACATTCATCACAATACATGAATAAAACTCATCAAAACACAAGGATGATCATAAAGCAATGAAGTACAAACTTGCGATTTGAGTGATTTTTTTAACTATGGTAAATCATTGGGTTTTAGGATCTTTTTAGGGAGTGGACTTGGATCTCATTTTTGGGACTTAAGCTAATACCAGGTAAGTAATCCATCGATAACTCCGTATTTTCAATAATTGAGAAATTATTTTATTCGGTAAAATAATTATCTGGTATTTTTTTATTTTTATTTCAAATATCTGTTATTTTTGTTAATATTGAAAGTATTTATCTTGAATATGTATTTTGAGATATTTTCTTAAACTAATTATTTATATTTAGTTTTTGACTTAGTAAATCTACGCTGGTGTGATGTTATTTAATGATCACTATTCATTTTAAATTGGTTATTGATTTATTATTTATACTAAGTGTGTAATTGCACTCAAATGATTACTTCAACATTTTTTTTAAATTCGTTTATTTACAAGCACGAGTTGGTGATTCTGCTATCATTTAGATTGATTTAGTTAATTCCATTATTTATTTATTTATTTATTTATTTTTATAATCATTTTACCCTAGTTTTGAAGGAGTCGGTATTTAGTATAATTTTAAATATTTTGGTTGCTTAAAATTTTTGTATGTCATTTATGGTTATCTATTTATTTTTCCTAAAGTGAGAGCTTGATATTTATTAGTATTCATGAGCATATATGAACTTGAAGAATTTACAAATTTCTGAATTTGTACTCTGTAAAGATTTTGTATCTAAATGTTTTGGTCTCCAAATGAGCAATATGCAACCTTGTCAGTGGGGGGGTTAAACCCTAACCTTTTCGATAAAAAATTCTGGAAAATAAGACTGCAGTTTCGCATAGTGTCTGTTCAGTGAAATAATTAACGGCCACCTAATATTCAGTCTCATGTCACCGAGAGTAAATAAATGACCTCTGTTATTCTGGCTCGGGTCACCGAGGGTAATTAAATGATCTCTGGCATCCATAGTGAATTTGGAGGCATACACTGAAATCTGTTACACTCTGCTTTGATTTTTTATTTTTGATTTTCTTCAATTACACTATTGTTTTGGGTTATTAATTCCTGTGTTTATTTCAAACACAAATTTTTGACCAGCCTTGAAGTTTCTGTATTTCTGAGATCATATTTCTTTTTGAATGACTTATTTGAAAATATTCTCTTATTAGAATATTATACTCTGTATTTTGTTAAATTTTCACTTTGGAGATTGTACTTAATCTGAAAATTGGTATACTTGAAACATACCTTCGTAATTTGTGGTTTAGTCTAACTGTGCTTTGGAGACTTATGCTCTTATTTGATGATATACTATATTGTTGATTTTCAGCTTTGAAATATGATAATTCTTTGCTTACAATATTTTGGTTAACGATATTATTTGAGAGCTATAACCCTGTTGGACTATTTATTTTGTATTTGCTAAGCTCTATTTACTCTAAGTTTGAAAGCTTAATTGCTCTCGGTATTTGAATTTGAGATTTCTAAACACTACTGTTTTTTTTAATAATTTTTGGATTACTTACTGGGCTAATGAGCTCATGGATTTGTTTTAAATCCTTTTCAGATCAATGGTGGTAGACCAGTGTGGACTTTGAAAGGCTGTTTGTAGGTTTCATCTTGTTCCGTTTTAAAATTTAAGCTCTTGTCATTGTTTGTTCCTATATTTCTGTATTTGTTATTTTGTACTTTTTGTACCCCCGTAAGTTGTATACTCTATAGAGTCTGTAATCCCGTAACTCAAATGGTTTATTTTAGTTTTGTCTACTCTGTATCAAATTCTGAGGCTTTGCAGGCCTATGGGGTTTACGCCCTGTGGGTTTGCGTCCGTTTGTCCGTGTGCCAGGTCCGGCGAGCCGGGTTTGGGGCGTGACACATATGCTCTTTGAAATAAAAAAAAAAATTTAATTTTGTGATTATTCATTTGTTTCTCATTCACACTTGTTTCTTAATCAGAGGTTCCCACGACATTGTCTGAGTTAATTAATATTAAGGGCTTG
Organism: Dioscorea alata; assembly: GCA_020875875.1. Lineage (NCBI taxonomy): Eukaryota > Viridiplantae > Streptophyta > Magnoliopsida > Dioscoreales > Dioscoreaceae > Dioscorea > Dioscorea alata. The sequence goes on from CM037019.1 coordinate 11,072,340, forward strand.
CTCCTAATAAAAGTTATGAACCTGCAATCACCTGAAATATGAAAAATAATTAAATTTGATTTGTGATCCATGCTTTTCACCTGGTCAATCCCAATTAAAGGCCGGGTGGAAAGAAGGGAGCCCACAATTATTAATAATAACAATAATAATAATAATAATAATAATTATTATTATTATTTTTACCATCGGATAACAATAATTATTATTATTGTTATTGTTATTATTGTCTTTATTGTTAAGACAATAATAAAAATTATTATTATTATTGATATTATTGAGAAACACAAAATCCCCTTTCAAGGGTATTTTATAATTATTGGTTTTTAATTTTTATTGTTAGTGTTATTAAAGAAGACGACGACAACAACAACAACAACAACAACAACAACAATAATAATAATAATAATAATAATAATTTTTATTATTGTCTTTAGAAATAATCATTTTAATAATAATAATAATAACAACAGTAATAAATTGTTATTTTTATTTTATAATAATAATAATAAAATTATTATTGTTATTATTATTTTTAAAAAATAAAAGTCTCGTGGCCTTTCCATCGCTAACAATAATAACAATAATAACAATAATAATAACAATAACAATAATAACTTTTAATGCTATTATTATTATAACTATTTATAATAATAATAACACAGGACTTATTATTATTACATAAAAAAGTTATTTGTTATAATTGTTATTGTTATTATTGTTAATAACAATATTAATTATTAGTTTATCTTTTTTTCAAACACAAAATCCCTTTTCAACGGATAATCCGCTATTATTGTAATAATATTAGTGTTATTATTCAGGAGGGTTTCAATAATTACCATTATTATCCAATAATAATTACGGTTTATTGGACGTGTTATGATCATCTTAACATCAATAATTTATTTTTTTTGTTATTATTTTAACAATAATTATGTCATAATAATTATTGCAACGCCTGATCATCATTTATTATTATTATTGTTATTGTTATCATAACAATTATAATTAACTTTGTTAATAATAATACTCTTATTATTGTATCTTATGATAATAATAATAATAATAGTAATTACAATAATTATCGTTGTTATTATTATTATTATTATTATTATTATTATTATTGTTATATAATAATTATTGTCTTATTAATTAGTTATTATTATAAAAGTTCTTTAATAATATTAATATTATGTAATAACTTGTTACATAACAATAATAATAATTATTGTAATAATAACAATAATAGTGTTACACAGTCGTTGTTATTATTGTTAACACATAATATTTTTATTAATAACAATAATATTATGTCATTTATATATTATTATAATAATTGATATTATTATTATTATTAACAAATTAACATATTAATTTGTTATTAATAATATTATTAATAATTAATGTAATAATTTGGCGAGAGTAGTACTATCTGCTAACATTCGCCATTAGAGAACCATCATCACTTTGGATCATCGATCTTGGCCATGTATGCTATTGTTACAATAATTTTATTGTTATTAACAATATTTGGTTATTAATATTATTAAAAAATAATAATATCATTATTATTTTTAATAATAATAAATTTAAATAATGATGTTATTAACAAGTGTATTAAGAAAAAATAATAACAATAATAATAACAAGGAGAAGTTTATTATAATAATTATATATGAAGTTATTATAATAAATAAAAATAATAATAATAAATATTAATTAATATTAATAATAACAATAATAATAATCATATAATATTTCATTAACACATAATAACAATATTATTATTAACAATAAATATTATCATTATTGTTATTATTATTATTGTTAAGGCACATATTTATTATTATTGTTGTTGTTGTTATTAAGTGATGATTTTAGCGGATAGAAAATTTTTTTTCTCAATATTTAAATAATATTATTGTTACTATTATAATAATATTATTATGATAACAAAAATTGTAATAATTATTATTGTGGATACTCCCACTTATTCGGGTTATAATAATAAAAAATCCGCTAATAATAATAATAATAATAATAATAATTATTATTATTATTAAAAGTCCTCAATATTATTAATAATAATATTTTTATCATAAAAATAACAATATTATTATTCGCCTAGCAATTAAAATACAAAATTATTATAATAACAATAATAACAATAATTCATAATATCTTGGTCTTTAATGTATATTATTAAAGGAGGGTGATAATAATACCAGCACTTATTATTGTTATTATTAATAACAATATTGTTATTGTCTTATTTTTTATTGTTACACCCTATCATAACAATAATATGATATTGTTATCATTGTTATTATAATAATAATTTTTATTATAACAATAATAACGACTTATAATAATAATAATAATAATAATAACAATAATAATAATAATAATAATAATAATAATAATAATAATAATAATAATAATAATAATATTATTATTATTATTATTATTATTATTATTATCGTTACAATAATATTGTAAAAATTGTAACAATAATTATTTCATTATTGTTATTACCACAAAAAAAATAATAACAATAACAATGAATAATAATAAGAAATAATAATAACAATAATAATTTTTTATTGTAATAATTTTAGAAAATAGTTAATTATTGTTATTAATTATTATAAAAACATAACATAACAATAATTAGTTTTTGAAATGATAATATTATTATCATTTTGTTATTATTGTTAATAATAGTAACAATATTATTATTGCCAATAAATAACGATAACAATAATAATTATATAATAATAATAATAATAATAATAATAATAATAATAATAATAATAATAATAATAATAATAATAATAATAATATTATTATTATTATTATTATTATTATTATTATTATTATTATTATTATTATTATTATTATTTAATAACAATAACAATGATAACTTATTGTTAATAATAATAATAATAATTAAAATTATTGTTACAATAATATTTTTAATAATATTATTTCTTATAATATTGTGAAAAAAGGGAAACGGAAATTATTGTAATTATAATAATAACAATAATTATATTATTGTTATTATTGTTATTATAAATCACCTCGAATAATACACAATTATTATAGTATGTAATTTGATAACAATTATTATTTATTATTAAAATATCATTTTAATAATAATAATAATAATAATAATTATTATTATTATTATTATTATTATTATTATTATTTATTATTATTATTAATATTGTAATAACAATTATTATCCGTTACAATATATATTATTGTTATTATTAGCAATAACAATACTATTATTAATATATAGTATTGTTATTGATTATAACTATAATTGTTTATAATGTTATTATAAGGATAACATTATTATTGTAATAACTATTATTATTATTGTTAATCAAATGTCAATAATAATTATTGTTACCATGGAACAAAAATACCATGTTTATAATAATAACAAATAAATTAATATTTGTTATAATGTTATTATAAGGATAACATTAATAATAATAATAATAATAATAATAATAATAACAACAACGATAAATTAACAATTATTATATAATGATCATAATAACAATTATAATAAACATGTGTTATTATTATTATTGTTGTTGTCATTATTAATAACCAACAATATATAAACTATTATTATTACAATAGTATATTAAAATCAACGAATAATAATATTAATTTAAAATAAATTAATATGATAATAATAAGAACAATAATAATATATTGTTATTATGGGAACATAATAACAATATAAGTTATAAATATTATTGTTATAATAATAGTTATAATAATATTTATTATTAACAATAATAATAATTATTATTATTACGCGATGGGATAATAATAATAATCATTATAATAATAATTACTATTATAACAATAATAGTAATTATTGTCACCCGATGCGATAATAATAACTATCATTATAATAATAATAATAATTAGGGAAAATTACTTAAAAGTCCCTGAAAAGTTTCAAACTTCCACTCCAGTCCCTCTGACATTTTCGTTTCCTTTTGGATCCCTCATTTTTAAATGCAAATTCCATTTAATCTCTGCTGTTAGTTCCGTCAGTTAATTGGAGAGGAAATTAGACAAATGCCCACTTCTAATAAAGCAAAAAGTTTCTATCATGTTCATGTCAAATCTCATTTATTGTGAGTAAGGCTATGCAATATATTTTGTTAGAAAGAGAGTATGTTTCACTCATTCTTCTTCTTCTCATCTTGGGTTGGGTTTGCCGTTCTTCATCTTGGTCCGTTGCCAAAGCTTGAAGTGAATTCCAGCACGCGTAAGTTAGTTGTTGTTCTTGTTCTTCTTCTTGTTATTCTTGTTCGTATCGTTATTGTTCTTCTTCTTTTCGTTCTTGAACTTCTTGTTTTTGTTTTTGTTATTGTTGTTGTTCTTCTTCTTGTAATTGTTCTTGTTATTTTTCATATTGACCTTGTTGTTTTTTTTTATTGTTGTTGTAGTTGTACAATGGAAACTTACTCTGCCATGACGAGATTCAAAGGAGAAGGCCGTGTGCTACATTTTACCGTATTAAGTTCATGGGAGTCAGTCATGTGTGAGATATGTGGCCGTTGGTCCCTAGATGCTTTTGAAGTGAAAGTGAAGTTCGTAACGCCTGACTCATACAAGATGCTTTGCCCCATTAAGTCCGAAGTGGATTTTCAATGCATGTGTCATATATACCATAGCTTTAACAAGTTCATCATCGACATCATTGTTGAGGAAGTGTGTGTCTCTGCAGATGGAAACTCGGGCTTGTGGATCCCATCGTAATAAAACAACGAACTCTACTAGTTGTTAATTGTGTTATACGTGTTGTTGTTTGAATAGATTTTTGCCCTTTTGAATGTGAATTTTATTTCGTGTCATATATTTTTGTTTTTTGTGTATAATATTAGTTTCCTGTGTATAATATTGGTTTACTGTGTATAGTATTAGTTTCCTGTGTATAATATTAGTTTCCTGTGTATAATATTTACTTCCTGTGTATATAATATTTTGTTTCCCTTGTATCTCTGGGTTTTCAAAAGCAGGGGGTCCTTGTCGGACAGTGTAAACCCCACCGGCGATAGTTACCTCTCCCAACATAATTCTTCTGGGGCGCTGAGTGTTACCGTGTGTACCGATGCACACGATTGTTCCACTTTACAAGTAGGCCAACAGTTTGAGAATGTAGACCATTTTAAAGATTGCCTGCGAATCATAGCTATCAAGAAAAATTTTGACTTTACGTTTATAAAAAATGACAAAATGAGGGTGACTGTAAGGTGTGCTACTCAGGAATGCCAATGGAGAGTGCTTGCTTCTAAAGAGGGAATTTATGACATGTTCCGGCTGAAGACAATGCAAGCAACTCTCATTTTCGGTGGAGGTATTGGTACCACAGCGCATCCAAAGGCAAGCAAGAAGTGGGTTTCTGAACATGTCATAAATAAATTAAAAGAATGGCCACTGTACAGAGCTGTTGACATACAAAAAGACATATTGCGTGACCATGTTGTTCGCCTACCATACAAACGGGCTTGGATGGGGAAGGAGGTTGCCAGTTCGGTTATTCATGGTAGCGAGGTTAGTAGCTATGATTTGCTTCTATAGTACACTGATAAAGTATCCGAGACAAATCCTGGTAGTGTTGTCAGGGAAGAGAATGAGGGCGAGCGGTTTAAGCATGCTTTCTTTTCATTTGGGGGTTGTTTGTTAGGGTTCAAGCAGGGGTACATGCCATTACCTTTTATTGATGGTACTCATTTGCTAACCAAATATGGTGGGGTTCTTCTAGGTGCAACTGCGAAAGATTGCAATGATGGTTTATTCCACGTAGCATTTGCTATTGTCGACAACGAAACTGATGACAACTGGACTTGGTTTCATGCTACTCTTGGTGAGGCCCTGTACGGTCAGGATGATTACAACAAAATCATAACATTCATATCAGATCGCTCGAAGGGTCTGGTGAATGCCGCCGCTCAAGTCTTTCCCTCATCACCACATGGATATTGCCTTCGACATTTGGAGGCAAACTTCATGAAGACCAACTCTAACCTCAGTAAAACTATACGAATGCAATGCTAGGCAGTAATCGTCAAAATTGCGTACGCATACACCTCAAAAGAGTTCGATGATGCAGTTCAAGAACTTGTATATTTATCGGGTGAAGCACACGCTTGGATGCTATGGTGTGAGATGTACTCCAACGTGGCAGAATCCTTCAATGCCTGGATTAAAGAAGCACGCCATTTACCAGTAACAAGCATGGTTGACTTGATCAGGTAAAATTCCTTGGTTGATAATGTGTTTCTGTGTGTAATAATGATTTACAGTGTATTAAAGGTAAGTTACCATGTATACAATGTCACTTCCTGTGTATATAATGTCATTTACTGTGTATGGAATGTCCTTTCCTGTGTATACAGTGTCACATCCTGTGTATTGTTTTCCTTTCCGTCTATATTTTGTTTCCTAACTAGACAATGTTTTGCCTTTTTATCTTTTGATTTCCAGGTTCAAACTTATGAATATGTTCGTCGACAGATGCGAGCAATCCAACAAGTGGGACACACATCTGTGCCCCAAAGTTCGGAAAAAGGTTGAACAACTCATTGACGGCAGTCGTTACCTGAGAGTGGGTCGGTCGACTAAAGAAACTTACAAAGTCATTGATGATAACAACAATGCAGTCAGTCTTGATTTTCATCAATGTTCTTGCAGGAGATGGGAAGTACATAGCTTACCGTGCAAGCATGCTTGTGCGGCTATCATGCAAACAGAAACGAATGTCCACTACTATGTTGATCCTTACTTCACAGTCGAATGGTATCGTCGAGCGTATGGGAATCCGATATTCCCTGTTCTTGATGATGACAAACCATTTGATGAAAACCGTGCCCTATGAATTAGGCAGCCAATATCAAAGAAACGACCAGGCCGTCTAAGAAGGAAAAGAATAGAATCACAAGACTTCGACGTACGCGAACTACATTGCAGCCGGTGCCATCAAGCTGGACATAATTGTCGATCATGCAACGCTGCCATAGCGGACTAACAATACCACACCTAACGGTAGCGTACGATATTTATGTTTTGTCTCACATGTTGTTTGCCATGAACTTTGTTCTATTTTCCTTTGATAATTATCTGTCCTCCTTTCGTGTGTATTATTTTGCGTTTATATGTATATATATGCCTTCCTATGTATTCTTCTTCGTTCATGTGTATATATCCTCTTTCCTGTGTATTATTTGGCGTTTCTGTGTATAAATTTGTGTCTATTAGTCAGAGTTTCTGTGTGGATATCCGTATCAATATGGATGTTATAAGTAATTACATAACCATTTTTTTAGTCAGAAAGAAAGGTATGACATATAATTACAAGAGGTGAGAAATTAATTGTTCATGTCTGTTCGAATAATGTACTGCCTTCGACCTCTTACCGCGACTCAACATGATCTTCAGCAACGCTGGCAATGTCATTCATAGTGTCGGCCTTCACCTGAGTGGGCTCCTTCTCCCGGGCCTTGTCCTTGTCCCCAACAGAATAGATATCATTCCCAGTATCTTTCTTATCCCAAGCAGATTCTTTCTCATCCCCAGCAGATTTTTTCTCATCCCCAGTCACCGTCTCGGCTGCCGCTAACTTATCTTCACCGGCATCCGCGTCGATGATAGTATCCTTCTCCCCAACGTCGCCTGTCTCACCTCGGTGGATCATTTCCATGTCATAGTCGTCCTTGTTCCCCTCGGCAGCCTTCGTCGCACTTACGGCGGGTTCAATTTTTCTACGCATAGTGTTGACAAGTATCTAGGTCACATAACGAATTCGAAGGATTGGGACGTCCGATTGTTGTATGGACAATTCTTCCCCGTTCAGTAGCTATTCTATGCAACTCATGCAAAACACCAGACAATCGACGGAATCGGGTGCTTGCTGGGGGTAGTTCCGCACATGCTCCAGGGGGAGGCCAATAAACGGGTTCCGGGCTGTGTTTGCTTCGATGCATAACTCCAACAGATCACACTGCGCAGTTAAATAGAAACTGTTAGTCACTACGCACGAGATAATATGTTCGCAATGCCCTATGTAATTTATGTAGCTTACCATGTCCACAATGTCCTAATCATAAGTGGCTGATTGGAGTGAGGAGTAATGCAGGTAGCGCTGCTTTTGAGTGTCCAGAACAAGCAAATGATAATGTCCATGGAGGATGATAGGCATAAGTATTAGCTCCGCTGTCTTGTGGCCGTATATTACGTCTTCCATCAGGTACAACGCTTGTCAAGTTGCAATTGCAATTTCTGCATTGCAAGCGCTAAGGGGTGCGTCAAAATTGCATGTTTTTTGAACTCCAATGGGTTTGTTAGCAATTCAGCGCGGAGTATCAATACGAGGGCATCCATCACATCATCCGGTGTATTTTCTCTACCGTCGAGGAGGACATAGAGGTGATCACGGGTCGTGTAGCCGTTATCGTCAGCGTCCCTCCAAATGACAGAACTACATAGACAAGTACACAGGAAATATAAACTATACACAGTAAACCAATTAATATACACAGTAAGTATACAACTATACACGGGAAACTAAGTAAGATACATAGGAACTAATTACTATACACAGGAAAACACAAACTATACACAGGTAACGAATTATGTACACAGGAAATGAAAAAGATGCACATCCAACATACATAATACACACGAATTCATAAATAAACGCAGAACTTAGCATGTTGAAGACATGAGACATATGTTATACGAAACAAAAAACAATACCTATCGACACGTGTGTTGAGGAAGAGGTCGAGGGCTGCGCGTTCCTGTTGGTTGAGCTTTGCAGAACCCAGGGTAGGTCTTCTTCCGTGGAAGGAAGCCTGAGTCAGGCTTTTTTTTATCCTCGTAGTAGGGCTTCCCGTCTGGATTAGTCTGATATGGAACCACTGCAAGAGGTTCCTCTACCAATTTATCGTTGCATATCCTGGTCAGGGATTCAACTAGCGCGTCTGCAGCTTATAATGCTTCATCATCCGGGCCAGATAAGTCACTAGAGGTGGTAGCCTTCTCAACAGGCTTGTCCTTCTTCGCTGGTGGAGCCCTCTTCCTAGGAGCTCTTTTCGTTGAAGGCTTTCTCGGTGGGGCTTTTTTGGGCGGAGCCCACTTTGCTGGTGTCTTCTTCAGCGGGGCTCATTTTGAGGAAATTTTTGTTGGGGGGGAGACTGCTTTGTTGTATTTTTTGCAAAGCAGTGCGGCGCGTAACACACCTGGGGGAAGTATCTTAGGATGTTGCCGGAAGCGGGATGGCCACCGGGGCATCAGGAGCTTCTACTTTTGATGGAATTTCATCCTTGGCAGTGTCAGGAGACGGGACATCAAAAGGAGAAGGAATTCTATCAATGTCCTCCTCCAGAACAGGTGTTTGATCCACTTCTTTGGCAGGGATAGGTATTTCAACATTTGCCGCGCTCCAATCAGCTTCAGGGAGCTGTGTTACAGCTGATGGCTGAGTTCCTTCACTGCCTGTCGGTGGAAGATTAACATCCGCGCAACCAACGTCATTAGGCTGTGCAGGAATTTCCTCATCGGTGGTTGACACCGCCTCTAACTTGCCATGACGGCGTGGAGATCTTTTTGCTGACCTTTTGAATCTAAGGCTAGGAGTACGAGACGGGGCAGCCGAATGTGAACGGCTGATGTCTGTTGCCGGCGCAGGGGAGACGGGGCCGCCAAGTGAGAGTCAAACTTCTTTCGGTCTGTATCTTGCCGGTCACGCTCGTCTATACGAGCTCGCAGATCGCGGAACTCCATTAAAACTTGTTGCAGTAAATGGCGCATGTCATCATCCCTCAGGGAACCTTCTCCGGTATCTCTTGCGGGTTGGGAGAGGATTGATCCCGAGCTTGCTTTTTCTTTGCGGGGTCAACTTTTGCCTTTTTCCCAGCAGGGGCAGCCCTTATTGTTGGGCGGGACTTCTTCTTGGACTGGCCAAGTTTCGAGGAACTAGCGAGGGCTTGTCTATGGGTTCTCTTAAATCTACAACCACAATATTATACATATAAACACAATATTATACACAGGAAACTGAAAAGCTCGGAAATGAAGCACTTCATCGTTGGCAGGGATAATGAAGCATTTCATCGTTGGCTGGCAGAAGCTCGGAAAACTGAAAAGTAAAAACCAAACTTTGAAAAGTTAACAAATAAACACAATATTATACACAGGAAACATGAAAATGTACACAGGAAAGTAATTTTATACACAAGAACATAATATTATACACAGTAACATGAAATGATACATAGGAAAGAAATATTATACACAGGAAACTAATAATATACACAATAACATGATTATATACACATAAACATCATATTATATACAGGAACATCATAGTACACACAGAAAACCATTTTCATCCAAATTTTACACATCAATATATAAATAACTTACTTGTTTTCCTTTGATTGATTTCAATAGCGGCTCGATGGACGCCGCCTTGATGAAACTGGACTCCCCATAACACATTATACGGGGTGCCTTTCCTACTCTTCGTTTCTTAACGCTGTCCGTCATCTTGTAGAACCAGACGATGAGAGCAATAGAACAACCTTTCAAAGTAACCTGCAATTGTGGACTTCGCTTTACAACGTAGTTGGATACGAGCGACTGTCGCCGAGATATCATCCATCGACCACCTGTGTGTAGCATGGGCCCAGGCATAGCTACCGAGTGACGCTAGATCATCGGCATACCTTGCTACAAACGTCGGTGCATGCCGAACACTGTTCGGGAACATGATCGTCGTCATAAAGTAGACTACCAGGAGCTTCACGAAGGTCTGCTCGTCCTCGTGTTTCTTACTCCAGAAAATTGTTAGTAGGTTGTCTTTAATGGCATCGTGGTGGCGGTTGTGCATCTTGTGCAAAAATTTCTTCTCAAAGTCTGATTCATCCTTCCCATGATTGAAGGATACAATGTCTCCATTGCAACGGAGACCTAGGATTAGAGCAACATCTTCTACTCTGAACGTGAGAAGGCTTTGCCCTATCTGAAAGCCTTGCTTCTTCTTATCGTACACTTGCAATACAGCATCGAGAACCCCTCGTTCTTGTAGCACAGGAGCGACGTCCATGAAATGACCGAACGGCGTCCCGTGGAGGATATCCCAATGCCACTTGTTCATATGCTTTTTGAACTTCGAAATCGTCTCAACAACAGGGCCAAGATAACAACGCGCGTTTTACAAGTGTGGTCGCCATCTTCTATTCTATGTCAACAATGCAAACACACAGTCAAAAGAAGAAATTATAGACAACAAACCACAAAACCATACACAGGAACTTTTTCTCACCTCTACGCTGCCTTTTGCCCGTGAAACTCGCTGGAGAAGTCAATACCTTGATGGAACTCGCCGGAGAACTTGACAAAAGGGTCTCGTGAGGAAGAAGAGAGCGGAAAAGAAGAACGGCAACGGCCTTCACCACAATAAGAATTAACCCAAACGTTGCGGCCGCTCGGTAGGATTTCCTGCGCGCATCCCAACGCCTCGGCGCGCCAGCTGCCGACGTGCCTTAACAAGGAAAAAGGAGGGGCATTGTTGTCATTTCTCACGCTCAATGAGGGCATTAGGGTCATTTCACACGCGTTATAACTGCTCCGTTAACCCCATCACCATGATTTGGACTTAAAAATAATATTTTCGAAAAGGAGGGACCTTGTGGGAAGCTGCAAACTTGAAGGGACTTCTAGGGAAAAATGATATTTGATGGGGACTTTCTAGTACTTCCCCGTTATTATTATTGGTATTGTTATTATTAACAAATATTATTATAAAAACAATAATATTATTATTAATAATAATAACAATATTATTATAATATTATAAATTATTAAAATAATTAATAATTATTATTATTGTTATGATCACAACAACGAATAATAACTTATAATAGTATAAGTACTACTCTCGCCTGTAATAATAACAACACATGTTTATTATTGAAGGGTTGATAATAATCATAGTACTTTTTATTATTGTTATTATAATAACACATAATTAAGAATAATATTATAATAACATGTAATTTTTATTACGTGTTTATTATTTTTTAAATAATAAAATTAACATGTGTTATTATTATTATACGAGTATTTGGCCAATAATATTATTCGTTTATTATTATTGTTATTATCCGCTATGATGTTCAAATTATTTCTTTTAATAAATTGACATCCGCTAATAATTTGATTATTGTTAATTATAACAATAATATTGTTATCATAATTATTCGTTGAACTTCTCCCTATTATTGTTATTATTATTAATATTATTCCTAAAAGGAGAGGGGAATAATTATTGATAACCCTTAAATAAGTATTATTTATTACCATAAATAATAACAATAATATCAATGCACAGTAACTATAATAATAATATTAGGTGTTATAACAGGTTATAATTATACCATCAATAATAGTACACTATACAAACTTATTATTATTTTTATCATTTTATATATTTCATTTAATAATATTAATAATACCAGCACCATGTTAGCTTTTAATAATATAGGGTGTTATAATAATAATAATAATAATAATAATAATAATAATAATAATAAGTTTATTATTATTATTATATAAACTTATTATTATTATTATTATTATTATTATTATTATTATTGATCAACAAATAACAATATTACATGTGTTATTATAATAAGAGTAGTACTATAATACAATATTATTATTATAACCCATCAATTTATAATAATAACATTATAAATTAATATAAATTATATTCCGTTGTTTTATTATTATTGTTATTTAATAACAATAATAATTATTATTAATAAAATCCTTTTTAAAAATAATATTATTATTTTTGAAATTATTATTATTGTTATTAATAATAATAATATTAATAACAATTAATAATAACAACATATTATTATTATTATACTCTCATCAGATAGATTATCCTAGTAAATGATAATCAGTAAATAATTATTCTTAATTATTGTTATTATTGTTATTACTATTGTTGTTATAATAATAATAATAATAATAATAATAATAATAATAATAATAATAATAATAATAATAATAATAATAATAATAATAATAATTATTATTATTAAATATTTATATAATAATTATTATCTTAATACATTATGATCCGCCTATTAACAATTATTAATAGGTGGATCGCACCAACAATAACAATAATAATAATAATAATAATAATTTGTTATTATTGTTATTACTAATAACAAATTATCATTTTTAATAATATTTTCAATAATATTATTTCTAATAATATTGTTATTAACAATATTGTTAATATTATTAACAATTTATTGCAATAAATTGTTATTATACTAATAACAATAATGCAAAAGCGTTGCAATAAATTGATGGGTTACAATGATAGACAATAATAATGATATAATTATTATCGGATAATAATATCTTATAATATTAAGTTATTAGTGCCGTTTAATAATATTGTTCATGAATTATTAATAATTTACTGTTTTATTATTATTATTATTATTATTATTATTATTATTATTAGTGTCTTATAATGACTTATTTTATAATTATTGTTTTTGTTAATAATAATAATAATAATAATTTGAGTTGTTGAAAAGAAAGCATGAGTTTGGATTCCAAACTGGTTTCACAACATCGATTGTTTTAAAGATGCTATTAATGGTATATTATTTGTGCAAATCCAATTTTGTGTTTCATCATTAGTATTAATGTTATCTTTGTTATTCTCAAACTTATGAGGAATTTCTTCATGTTAGAATTATTAAACCTTGTATTTTATAGTTGCTATGCTTATATGTAATTTGGTGTTGTACTGATTTATTTGTAGTATGGTAAAGTTAGTTTAATGTTCGGTGTGTTTTATAGTTTGAACCTGTGTTTGGTATTTCAAAGTTTCATTGTTTTAAACAGTAGTTAGGTATTAAGAATTTCTTTGTATTACTATATTCTGTTGTATTGTGGTGCATATTATTATTATGTGTAAGTGTGTTCTAAACCAACTATATTATTAGCAAAATATCTTCGCTGATTTATGTTTTGGTATTGCTATCTTTTGGAATATTTCTGATGAAGCTGTGCTAATCCTCTCACTGAGTAACTGTGGTTACTCTTCCCCTCTTTCTTTTTCCCAGTTTTGTTGCAGGTAGTAGGTGAGGCAGTGCGGCTGGGTGTTGAGCATTAGTTGTCTTCTTACCTTCCTTGTATCTCTTTCTATTCATGTATGTTATTTTTGGATTATGCATACGTTATTTGAGTCTTAGATCCACTAGTATGTCGAGAACTCTTTTGCATGGTGGTGTACATAAACCACTCTTAAACTTTTGTGTATCAACTTTTGCATTATTGTTAGTACTATCTTCCTATGTGTTTGTGAACTTCTCTTTTCTATTCTTGTTGTTGATGTCGTCGTCGTTGTTGTTATTACTTCCATTGGGCGTTGTTGTTCTTGAAACTCTGCATTTGTTTTAAATATTATTGATTCCAGGTTTATTGTTCAGCCTTGCGCTATCTGGAGGGTTGAGTGGCGGAGTATACCTCCTCGAGATTATTGTGGAGGTTATCGTGTCTTGTGGACCTGCTGCGGGTCGGGGAGTGACACTAAGAAGGTTGATAGTGCAGCTTTATACCTCACTGACTCCGTGATGACATAGAGAATAGCACCTTAACTATCAACACTTTGGATGATTTCAAGGGGGAGCTAAAGAAACAATTCTACCCCAAGAATGCGGAGAATGAGGCAAGAGCGAAGCTTCATCAGCTATCTCACAAAAAATAGCATTCAAGAGTATGTGAAGGAGTTTTTCGAAGTATTCTTTGAAATCACTGGCTATCTCGACAAGGACGCTCTCTTCACCTTCATGGATGGACTCCAACATTGGGCTAGATTGGAGATCCAAAGGAGGGGTGCTCAAGACCTCGCCACCACCATTTCTATTACCAAATCTCTTATTGAGTTTAAGAAGCTGGAGAAATCCAAGTCCTTTAAAGACAAGGCGTTTAATAGTGGTGAAAACAAGAAGGAGAATTTTTCAAAGTTCTCTAAACCCAAGGAGGGACGTAATGCGACGAAAGGTAAAGAATGTCCTCCTCTCAAGTGCTACTTTTGTGATGGTCCTCATTTTGCTAGGAGTTGTCCTAACAAGAGCAAGATCTCCGCCTTGGTCGAAGAGAAAGAGAATGCTCAAGAAGAGAAGAAGATGGGGTCTTTGCAAATATTAGACGCCATCAAAGCCAAGGTTGAAGCCAAGGGCAAAAGAAGGGGCGTTTATTTATAGAAGTTGAGGTGAAAGGCCAAGTTGTGAAGGCCTTAATCAACAGCGGTGCATCCAACAACTTTCTAGGGGTGAAGGAAGCCGAGAGGTTGGGTGTGACCTACAAGACGGAGCATGGATTGCTCAAAGCCGTTAACTCCGAGGCCAAGTCCATTTTTGTCGTAGCCCATGGAGTAGAGGTGCGCCTTGGAGAATGGAGGAGCCAAGTTGATCTTTCCATTGTGCCAATGGATGATTATTCCATGGTCCTAGGGATGGACTTCATGGATAGTATCAAAGTGGTGCCAATTTACTTCACCAACACCATGTGCATCATTGGAGAGGGAAGCCCAAGTATGATACCTTTGGGAAGGGAGGTGAGCCTCCAAGCCAAGTAAATTTCGGCCTTACAACTCCAAAATGTTCTCAAGAAGTCTTGCTCTACTTTCCTCACTGTGCTTGATAAGTGTCTAAATCTATATATTTTATTATACATATTTTATACACTTAGCATGCATATTGTTACGTATTGATGCCCGTTTTATGCTTAATAGAGTGTTATTTGCTTTGTAGGGCATGCAGGCGCCACGGAGAACATGAGGACATAATTTGGGCAGAAAAGAGGAGAAAACCAGGTCGCAATACTGTAACGCAGTCACTATAGCCGAACTACTGTAGCGAGTTCGATATAGCTGGGGGTATTGTAGCAATCACAATAGTACATGGGGAATTTTTGTGGCAGGAAGTCAATTCAAGGCATACGGCCTTAAGGCCGTCTGCCCCAAAAATCAAAATCTTTTACCTACTTCATAACACCCCTCATATTACCCAGTATACTACCCTCATTGACCCCGTTTTGGGGGTGGTATAACTTGGGATTTGGGGTTTTTGAGCTCCATTTCACGTCCATATGTCCTAATAAGTGCTTGAGTAGACATGTTTTATCCACTTGTTTTACATGCATTGAGCATCATTTTACCATGGATTATGTCTCATAAAGTGTATTTTGGTGTTCTTTTGTGCAATTAGGTTGTGAAAGTATTGAAGGAGAAAAAGGAAGCAAAGATGGGTTATAAAGACCTATTGTTGGGAGCTTTTGTACAACACAAGTGTCAAGGCACAAGAGGGATCATGCACATGAGGGTGTGTGCTAACTTCCAGAAGAATTCAAGCCGATTTGTGTGATGGAAGGGCACAAAAGCAGTCATACTTTCATGTCCCTAATTGTGTGAAGATAGCTAAAGCTTCCAAATAATGGTTCGATAGAGGAGAAGTCTTATAACTCACCACATGGACGTGTGCCCGACCATGTGGCCTCAAGATGAGAGAGTTTGGATCGCAGTTTATGAAGAACACTGTTCATTTATACTATAGTAGTACTGCAGCAAAAATCACTGTTCATGCGACCGCGTGGGATCTCACATGGTCGCGTGAAGACACGTGACTGGCGCGTTTCCAAAGTTATAAATACCCCGTTTTGCCGATTTTAAAAGGACTTTTTTTTTGCGCACGTTTGAAGGCAAGAGCGGCTAGGGTTTCAAGGATGAGGTCTTCGGCGATATTGGGGGTCGTTCTTCACCAACTATGATAGATCTTTCGATGAGATAGCATCAGGGAGCCATTGGCGACCTAGCTTCGGAGAAGGTTCCTTCGAGACGTTGAACGATTCATCAAGGCCATCATCACGAATTTGAGGGGGTTTACTTTCATGGATTACATTGCTTTTTACTTCATTATCTTTTGCTTTGTAATAAGCCCCATGGAGGGCTAAACCCTAGTAGATACTTGGGCATGTGAACCCTAGGTTTCGATTCATGTATTGACTCTCTTATTGCTTTCTTTTAATTCCGAGTTAATTTGAGTTTTAATCTTGTTTAATCATTGCTTGCATGCCTTATTGATTCGTATGGTTGTTTGGTATGCTTGATTTGTTTCCTTGGTGAGAGAGAGGTCTCCATTAGGGATTAGAACATACAAGGTTAAAGAGGGTTGAGAGGGTGAGTCTTGGGATAGAGGAGTGTCCCCTTTCCCTTCTGATTAATTGTTTCCTATCTCCGTATTCTCTAAGCTTTATGCAACCATATGGGGTGTGAGGCGTGAGATTGATAGATTTATCTGGCAGGGACCTTTGTAGGGGGTTAGGGATCTTTCACCTAGAAGTAGGGTTAGATCTAATTTTAGGAATCTGTTTCACTCCTAGGTATCCCTAAAGTTCATTGCGGTCATATAGGGTGTGAGGTGTTGAGATTGAGTGATTTCTCCGCCGGGACCTTGTAGGGGACTAGTATCGGTGGCCTGGAGGCAGGGACCGATTATTCTTGGATTGCCTTGACTCATAGAACTCGGTTTAGAAGCATTTAGTTAGTCTTGCACTTCATGAAAGAGCCTAGGGGAAGCATTGCCCGGGTATCTCATCTTCATTGATAGAGATCTCCTTTACCTTTTCTTTTACTTTCTTGCTTGTTATTTTCTTATTTTACGCATTACATCCATTGCTTCATATTATTGATTCGACTAGATAACTGAGAATTAGTCATTACTAGTACTTCCGTTCCCTGTGGATTCGACTACCCACTCACCACGGTAATTATTACTTCGACAACCTGTGCACTTGCGGTACACACACGCAAGGGGTGTGTCATGTCCCCCATCTGGCACATATGCCTTTGGGGATATAAAAGAAAATCTCTAAGGCTTCTTTATGGACTCTTGGCCAACATTTGAAGAGGAGAAGAAGAAGAATGAAGATACCTTTTTGAAGAAGACAATCTTGGGCCAAAG
Source organism: Dioscorea alata (assembly GCA_020875875.1). Lineage (NCBI taxonomy): Eukaryota > Viridiplantae > Streptophyta > Magnoliopsida > Dioscoreales > Dioscoreaceae > Dioscorea > Dioscorea alata. The sequence goes on from CM037019.1 coordinate 11,090,441, forward strand.
AAGGAGGCAAGGCTTCATCATCAAGAAGGGGAAGCTTCACCATCAAGGGAGCAAAGTTGCAAGCCAAGGGAAGCATTATTAAGCCGGTCTCCACCTTCTCCTCCATCATTTCACCTAGGTAGTGTCATTTATGAACTTTGTGCTTGATTTCTCTTACTTTGTTATTATTATTTGTATGATGGCACACTAGACCCCCAAGGCCACTGGATGTTGGTGAACCTTGGGGGTTTAATCATGTATTTTGGATGATTTATCTTTAATTGCAAGTTTGGATTGATTTATGATAAACGTCTAAATATACGTATTTTATACGTATGCTTGCGCATAGTTTTCATATATTATTAATGAATCAATGCCCTTTTGTGGTCTAAATTGGTTTATTTCGTGTTTCAGGTGCAAAAGATGCTTTGGTGAGCTCAACGATGCGATCTGAGAAGAAATGCACGCCGAAATCGTTGTTTTAGGGTCCCGGGCACTGTAGCAACACTGTAACAGCCAGAAGCACGCACATTTGAAGAAATTTTCTAAGTCTGGAAACCCTCACGGGCAAGCTCACGGCTATGAGGTCAACCGCAAGGAATTTAGGGGCAGACAGTACTGTAGCAGTTTCGTAGCTTTGCAGATTCTTTTGTCTCACATTACAGGCTACCTCACGGTCCATATATGGACCGTGAGCTCACCCATGAAGAGGCACGAATTCATCCTTTTATGGGATTTGGAGGGTTTCTTTTAGGGCATCTTGTGTCTTCTTCTTGGAGCCTCTCACCACCACCTTTGATCTGAGGAAGAAGAAGCTTTCGGAGGGCGATCTCAGCAAAGATTTGGCGAGGAGAGCAAGGTTTTGGGAAGGATTTATGATCTAGAGCTTACATTTGGAGGTTGAAGACTAGGGAAGCCACCTCTTTGAGTGGCGTCTTTGGAACTTCTCCGGTCTTCATTCTTTGAGGGAGTTATTCTCATGCTTTTGTTGGTTGTTTTCATGTATTTATTGTTGTATTTAGTGAACATGAGCACCTAAACCCCAAGGTCACCGGATGTAGGTGAACCTTGGGGGTGAACTTGTGATGTTTTGGATGTTTTGTTCTAATTAATGTTTGTAGCTTGTTTGTGATCCATTGTTTGGTGTTTTTACATGCTTGATATGTATGAGAACTCTATGTATTAAAAAACTTAGGAAATGCTAGGTTGCATGAGCATTGCCCTAGTGTTAGACTCACCAAACTTGGAAGGGAAATATGTATAAATACGCCGTGACCATCGGGTATTTGTACCCCTCCACTCCTAGTGTTAAATACTCCTTTGTATCTTAACTCTAGTTTGAGAAAATCACTTCACCCATTGCAATCGTAGGGGTAATCTTGGGCGGTTGACGTACCGTATCCAATACCCGTACCGGATTAGGGGTCAATTGCCGTGACCATCGGGTTGGCTTAGTCTAGGGTTTTCTCTGTCCAATTAGCCACTTGCATATTAGTCCAAACATCCTACTCACTTTAGTAGCCCCTAAGGGAATCCTCATCCGTGACCACTCCTAGCCCTAATTTATCCCGTATCTTGTCCTCGTATGTTTGCATTGGTTATTTATTTGTTTAGTTTATTTGCATTCTATTCACTCTCTTAAATTGTGTCGGTTGAACAACATTGTAAAAGGGAAGTAAGGGTAGCTTCTCGGGCCCCAGGGAATACGACCTTCTCGTGTTCGCACGAGAGGTATTACTTGACGATCCATGCTCTTGCGGACTAAGCGTAACGCGTATCAAGTTTTTGGCGCCGTTGCCGGGGAATGACAGTTGTGACTAATGAGAAAAATGAACTCATCCCCGCAAGAATAGTAACAGGGTGGAGGGTCTGCATTGACTACAGAAAACTTAATGATGCCGTAAGGAAAGATCATTTCCCGTTGCCCTTCATCGATATGCTTGAGCGGCTTGCAGGACACTCTTATTATTGCTTTTTAGATGACTTCTCTGTATATTTTCAGATTCCCATAGCCTTAGAAGATCAGGAGAAGACTACTTTCACCTTTCCTTATGGTACCTTTGCTTACCGGCGGATACCTTTTGGGCTTTGTAATGCACCGACCACTTTCCAGAGATGTATGATGGCTATTTTCGAGGACATGGTGGAAGACATTATAGAGGTATTCATGGATGACTTCTCAGTCTTCGGTGATTCATTTGAGTTTTACCTCAAAAACCTTGAGGGGGTCCTAAGCAGATGCAAGGAGATGAATCTAGTGCTCAGCTGGGAGAAGTGTCATTTTATGGTCAAGGACGGTATAGTTCTTGGACATAAAGTTTCGAAACATGGGATTGAGGTGGACAGGGCAAAGCTCGCCACTATTGAGAAACTTCCACCCCCGACTTCAGTGAAGGCAATCAGAAGCTTTTTGGGACATGCCGGGTTCTACAGAAGGTTTGTGCAAGATTTCTCATCCATCGCCCGACCATTAACAAAGCTGTTGGAGATGGATGCCTTTTTTGAATTCACTAGTGAGTGTATGCTGTTGGTGCAGTGCTTGGGCAACGAAGGGATAAGCACTTTCATCCTATCTATTATGCAAGCAAAACTTTGAATGATGCTCAAGAGAATTATACTACTACCGAAAAGGAATTGCTGGCGGTAGTCTTTGCATTTGACAAGTTTAGGTCATATTTGGTGTTGTCCAAGGTGATCATTTACACTAACCATTCTGCCCTAAAGTATCTGTTGACCAAGTCGGATGCCAAGCCTCGACTAATCCTCTAGGTGCTACTTCTTCAAGAATTCGATTTGGAGATAAGAGATAAGAAGGGGACAGAAAACTTAGCTGCTGACCACCTCTCCCGCCTTGAGGGTCCCAATGATGACACGCTAGAAAGGAGAGAGATAAATGATTCATTTCTTGGGGAACAACTTTATAGTATTCAAGTGGTAGCAGAAGATGAGACTCCATGGTTCGCCGACATTGCAAATTATCTTACGGCGAAAACTTTTCCCAAGTGGCTCACTCAGCAACAAAGGAAGAAGTTCTTTGCTGACTTGAAGTACTACATCTGGGAGGACCCCCACTTGTTCAGGGTTTACGCTGATCAGATTGTCAGGAGATGTGTTTCGAAAGTGGAAGGTCAAGTCATCTTGAGGCATTGTCATTCTGGGCCGAGAGGAGGTCACTATAGTAGGAACCGAACAGCTAAGAAGGCCCTCGATACTGGTTTCTTTTGGCCAATAATGTTTCAAGATGCTCAGGTATTGGTGCAGCATTGTGATAGATGCCAGCGAATGGGAAATATCTCAAAAAGAGATGAAATACCATAGTCATGGAACCTAGCATGCTAAGTTTTTGATGTATGGGGCATCGATTTTCATATGCCCATTCCCTGGCTCTCAGGGAGATAAATATATCTTAGTGGCAGTGGATTATGTCTCCAAGTGGGTAGAAGCACAAGCCTCCCTATCTTGTGATGCAAGAGTTGTAGTAAAATTCTTAAAAAATTATTCTCTCGGTTCAGGACACCCAGAACGATCATTAGTGACGGGGTACCCACTTCTGCAACTCCCAGTTCAAGAAAGTCTTAAAACATTACAGGGTGTCACACTGAGTATCAACTGCTTATCATCCTCAAACCAGTGGCCAGGTTGAAGTTTCTAATAGAGAGTTAAAGCGAATCCTAGAGAAAGAAGTCAATCATCACTGACGGGATTTGGCAGACCTGCTCGACGATGCACTGTGGGCATATAGGACCGCATTTAAGACACCTATTGGGTCCACTCCCTATCGAATGGTCTATGGGAAGGCATGTCATCTACCGGTTGAATTAGAACACAAAGCCTATTGGGCCATAAAGTAACTCAACTTTGATCCTTACATCTGTGGTCGCAAGAGAAAGTTTCAACTAAATGAGTTAAAGGAATGGTGATCCTTGGCCTATGACTCATCGGTGAAGTATAAAGAGAGGATGAAGGAGTATCATAACCGGCATATCAAACAAGCCAAGTGTTTCCAACCCGGGGACCAAGTATTGCTATTCAATGCAAGATTGAAATTATTTCCCTGGAAATTAAAATCATGATGGCATGGCCCCTACACCATGACTCAAGTGTTTCCTCATGGAGCCATCGAGATAACTCATCTACAAAAAGGAGCCTTTAAAGTCAATGGGCACCGTTTGAAGCACTACTTTTCGGGTAACAATGCATCACCAAAGATTGGAGGTAACTTCCCTCCTTTTGTCCCACCATGAGCTTTGAGGTAAACCACGTCAAGCTAACGATGTTAACCAAGCGCTTCTTGGGAGGCAACCCAACTTTTAAATTCATTGAATTTCCATTTTATTGTAGTTTGAATGCATGTCTTGTTTCTTTTCTGTATTCTTAAAGTGTGTTGGCATGTTAGTTGTCTAAGTATTCTTCATGTTGTAGTCATCTTTTCATCAATTTTTGTTACATCATTCATGCATGCTTGTGTGTTGTTGTGAGTTGTTTAATGATTAGATTTCATGAGATTCATGTTTTGAGTGATTTCATGCTTTGTTCGGCTTTATTTTGAGTGTTTTTAAGACTTAGAGGAGTATTCTTCAATGCTAAATTGAATTGAGAGCCTTTTAATGCCCATGATTGTGCCTCTATGTAAGTGAGGAAACCCTTGCGGGCAAGCTCACGGCCATGAGCTTGCCCGCAAACCAAACCGAGGCCACTCACGGGCGAGCTCACGCCCGTGAGCTCGGCCCGTGAGCTAACCCAAGAGGGCTCATGGCCAAGCTCACGGCCGTGAGCCAAACCGAGAGGGCTCATGGGTAGGCTCACGCCCGTGAGCCTACCAGTGAGGCCCTTCATTCCTTGGGGTTTTAAGTCCTTCTTTGGGCTTCCTTTCTATTCATCATCTTCCACCCTTCTACCCTCACTTCTACTTCAATACTCCTCCATTTGTTTTCATTTTTTCTTGCTTAAAAACACTGTCCATCTCCTCTAAAATCATTTTGTGCTGAAGTTTTGAAGAAAAACCACTCTTTTGGCCGGATTTAACCTAAGGATCACTCCATAAACCCTAGATTTTGAGGTGAGCATGCTTTCTCATGAACTTGATGTTCTCATGGTTGTTTGGGCTGATTTTTTCCATGGTTTTTTCTCTCCTTGCTTACTACAATCTTGTAATGATGTTTTGGAATGGGTGTATTTTTAGATCATCAAGTTTTCAAACAAGACTCTTGATTTTTTTTCGGAATTACTGTAGCACTGCAAAATTTTCATCAATCTTTCATTTTTTCAAGAATGTTTTGCTTGTAACTTGCTTAATTGGGTTTCTCTTAACCTTGTAGGATGAGGATGAAGAAAGTTTCCTACAAGAGAGCCCGGAATGAACCTTCTCCGCCCCCCGAACAACCTAAGCTCAAAAAGGAAGAACATAAGAACCGTTTCGCGCTCCTCTCGCGCAAGAGTTCTGGAACGATCAAGAAAATCGATTGGGATGTATTGAAGACCCTAGGCTTGGATGAAACAATCTTGGATCTCATCTCACACAGCGGTTGGGACAAGTTATTCTCCATTGAAGAACCTACATATAAAGAATTGACTCTCGAAGTGTTGAGCACATTTCGAAATTTATAACTACAATCTCTTCTCTCGCCAACCCGGCTACATTTCATTTCGTGCTTTTGGGAAGAGCCACAGAATAACTCAAAATCAATTGGTAGTTTACATGGGATTCTATATGGAAGCATCCACCCAAAGGCCGGAATTCAAGAATTTGGGCAAGGATTTCCCGTATCCTGTGACTGGTCCCACCTACTGGAAATCCATTGCCACCAGATCGCGCACCAAGAATGCCTCCCAGTTGAAGGACCCTGCCCACATATATATCTATGCCCTACTGACATGTGGCATAGGGGGTCGACTGGACTCCACCGGGGTGGTATCACGCACAGATCTACTGATGTTATACAGTATCATACAGTGGTACCCCCTTCATATGGGTCACTTGGTCGCCGACGTTTTTGCTCATCAGGGGATGTTTGTTCGCCTTGGATCCATTTATGCCAGGTCCTACATCACTCGTATGATCAAGGGTATGGAGCTTATTGATAGAACCCAAGGCATGACAGTTGTGAGTGCAGTTATTCCACTCAGTATGCAGACACTGGTATGTATTGGTATAGTTGTGCGGTGGGGTAACACCCACAGGTTGGTGCGACACCAGACTGACCCTGGCCCATCTTATGGTACCGAGTCTGAGTCTCAGTCTGAGTCAGAGCCGGACGATGATGCCGCACCCAGGGAGCGTCGACATTCACTTGAGGAGAGATTTGACACATTTCGTGCTGAGGTCTGCGAGCAGTTGCAGATACTGACTGCCTCGGTGAACCGTATTGAGACCACTACTGCCAACATTTTAGCGTTCTTGCGCAGCTTTTCATCGTCAGTCGGCACCACCTCTGCGGCCACCACCTGCACAGCACCATCATTTCCTTCAGACCCCTAGACTCGCACAGCATGCTTTCTACTTTACTGTGTTGTTTTTATTTCTGTATTAGCTACATTTACTTTTTTATGTTGTACTGTGTACTTTTGAGTTAGTGATAAGTGCTCGTGTTATAGTAATGCGAAGTGTTATTATCTTGCAATGAGCATTAATTTAATCAGATTTTATCACTAAAAAGTGTGCAATTGTTTACTTTTGTGCATTGTAGGGTTGTGAAGATAAAATGAAGGAGAGGAACGAAGTTAGGTCGTGTTTGGCGTTGTTGGGAAGATTTTCGGACTAAGCAAGGAGCAAGGCGTGAGCATAGACTTGTGGGTGTGTGCCAACCTCCTTTGGAGGGGCACAAAGGCAGTCAGATTCACAATAAGTCTAACTCATGCAAACAAGGAGAACTTCACCAACTAGGCGATTCGAAGCAATCGACATGATCTACCGTTGATTGTATGCCCAATTCAACGGCCTCGATGAAGAACGACGAATTCGGGAGCGTTTCGGCACAATACTGTAGCAGTACTGTAGCAAATTGTTGTAGCAAAAACACTGTAGCAAGTGACTGTTCACAGTCGGCCGAAAATCAGTTTTCCAGAATTTTCACATGGGCGTGTGGAAATTCCACACGGCCGTGTGAAATCCCGATTTCAGCAAATTTAAAGGCGCGACTCCACATTATAAAAGCCCGATTTGGAGACTTTTTGAGACGATCTTTGACCTAATTTTCTCCTCAACTTTGGAGGGGGCAGCTAGGGTTTTGGAGAGGACTTCGTGGAGGTTTGGAGCGCGTCATCGGCATCGTCATCGACGTCCTGCGGCCGCACAAGACCACGGCCACACCATACGCAAGGGGGTTTTTCATCTATGTCTTTACTTCTTGTTTTATTATATACATTGATGAACATGTATAGCTCCATGAGGAGCTAAACCCTTGTGGGTATTCGGACTTGTAAAACTCTAGGGATATTATGTTTCTTTAACATTGTTATTATGCTTTTCCATTATTGATGAATAAGAATTGAGTTTTGATCTTAATTTTATCCTGCTATTGTTTTCCCTTAGATGTGACACTAGGGTTGAGAGCAATCTATGTTTTCCTTTGGAGGTGTGACAACTCCTATAGGATTAGACTCTTTAAGATTGAAGAGGGTTGAGAGGGAGAGTTGTGAGGTAGCGATGTACCCCTTTCCCCTCCGGTGTGATTTCTCCCTACCTCCGTTTCCTTGATTTAATAGCGGTCAAGATAGAGTGAAGTGCTAGGTAGATAAACTCCCATGGGGCTTAGTTACGCGAGTAACGGAGTGAAGGGTTGAAGTGAATCCTATGCACTGGTGCTTAATCTAGATTAGGGTTCTTCCTCCTGGACCAAAGGGTTAGAACTACACATAGGAACAGGTTTAATCACTAGGAGTCCCTAAAACTTAATGCAATCCCACGTAGTGTGAGGTTTAGGTAGATGTACTCCCCTGGGACTTAATCGTGTGAGCGATAGAGTGAAGGGTTGTTGTGAATCCTAATACAGGGGCATAGTGTTGGGTTAGTCACGGTTGACCTTAGGTTTGGGACCGTGAGTCTAAGGATTTCCTCGACTCAATTAGCATCAATAGGAAGGTATAATAGTATAGTCTTGAACTAGAAGAATAGATCCTAGAGATAACTTGTCCGGATACCCCACTTCATTAATTGTTAAATCCTCTCTATTTAACTTGTCCGGATTTCTAATCTTTCACCCTTCTCTATTTAATTTCCTGTCTTTAGTATAATTGTTCTCGCAATTCACACACAAATTGATTACTACTTTTCCGTACTTCGCATAGTCTTAATAGTGAAATCTCGTATTCTAACTCCCTATTCCCTGTGGATTCGACTACCCTCTCACCGGGGTAACTTTTATTACTTCGACAAACCCGTGAACTTTCGGGGAGCTTGTCAGTTAGTCCGGGCTTCGCCCTACTAAACTTTTTCTGCTTGTTTTGAGATTTTTGTCTACTTGCTCTTCTCTACTATTTTGATTTATGGAGTTGTGATCTGCGCTTTTTTTTGTACTATCATGACGTTTGTACTGGGTTTCATACTCCATGCCCTCATTACATTGTTTGGCCCAACGAACTAGAGGATCACATCACATACTTCATCAACTGTTTGGGGAAGTTTCTTTTACTCCATTTTGTTGTACTTAGCATGTTTGTCTCACCCTGTTCCGCTGACTTATGTACATTGGGGACAATGTACAACTTTAGGTGTGGGGATGGATTCTTTTTTGGAATACTTTTATCTGTGCATGTTTTTGATTACCTATGATAGCTATGATTTACATGTTTAGAACTTCCTGGCTTGACAGAATGGTAGTTGTGAGCTGTACTTTACCTGTACTTGAATGTAGTTTTGTTTCACCTTTAGTGTACCCCTATACTTGTACACGATCACTCCTACCTTGTACACTCCAACCAACCCATTATAATGATTTTGGCATTATATTGTTAAATTCTATTTTCAATACTCTTTTAAGAGCTTTTGAGTTCCTTCATTGTTTTCTTTAGCCTAAAGTGAGCTATTGTAGTGGGTTTAACCAGGGGATTTGAGAGTTAGTCTGTACATATATATATCTAAAAAAAAAAAAGACAGTCTATGACAGTATTCCTCTGCTAGTATAGCATGAATGCATCTATGTAGACTGTAATCAAGTAGGATCGGTGGCTCTTGTGCTTGGCCAGCATGTGCATCCATCTGAAAGATTTTTTGTGCAGTCTATGTTTGTTGGGGACTCAGAAAAAAATAAAAAAACAAAAAATATATATATATATATTTGGAGTGTATGTTTTTATATATGTGAGAAGTAATAAAGTATCTTAATTCCCTGGTGCTCGCTGCGTAGTCACTTAAGAGCTAAAGTTTAATCTATGAATTGAAGGACTTTTAACTGAGTATTGAGGATGTATTTAACATTTTAATGCCGTTTTCATTATGTGTGGGGTTAATGGGCATCCTGGGGTAATCTAGGATGTGGAGGTCAAGGTGGGAGTTAGCACACACTCATGGGGAACTCTAGGGGAAATAGAACTAGTATTATGATAAGTGCTCGTGTTATAGTAATGCGAAGTGTTATTATCTTACAATGAGCATTAATTTAATCAGATTTTTATCACTAAAAAGTGTGCAATTGTTTATTTTTGTGCATTGTAGGGTTGTGAAGATAAAATGAAGGAAAAGAACGAAGTTAGGTCATGTTTGGCATTGTTGGGAAGATTTTCGGACCAAGCAAGGAGCAAGGCGTGAGCATAGATTTGTGGGTGTGTGCCAACCTCCTTTGGAGGGGCACAAAAGCAGTCACATTCACAATAAGTCTAACTCATGCCAACAATAAGAACTTCACCAATTAGGCGATTCGAAGCAATCGGCACAATCTACCGTTGATTGTGTGCCCAATTCAACAGCCTCGATGAAGAACGACGAATCCGGGAGCGTTTCGGCATAATTACTGTAGCACTACTGTAGAAAACTACCGTAGTGGAAACACTGTAGCAAGTTACTGTTCACAGTCGGCCGAAAATCAGAATTCCAGAAACTTCACACGGGCGTGTGGAAATTCCACACGGCCGTGTGAAATCCCGTTTTCAGCAAATTTAAAGCCGCGACTCCACATTATAAAAGCCCGATTTGGAGACTTTTTGAGATATCTTTTGACCTATTCTTCTCCCCAACTTCTGGGAGTGTGGCTAGGGTTTTGGAGAGGACTTCGTGGAGGTTTAGAGCGCGTCATCGGCATCGTCACCGACGTTCGGCGGCCGCACAAGACCACGGCCACACCATACGCAAGGGGGTTTTCATCTATGTCTTTACTTTGTGTTTTATTTCATACATTAATGAACATGTATAGCTCCATGAGGAGCTAAACCCCTTGTGGGTATTCGGACTTGTAAATTCTAGGGTTATCATGTTTCTTTGACATTGTTATTATGCTTTTCCATTATTGATGAATAAGAATTGAGTTTCAATCTTGATTTTATTTTGCTATTGTTTTCCCTTAGATGTGATACTAGGGTTGAGAGCAATCTAGGTTTTCCTTTGGAGGTGTGACAACTCCTATAGGATTAGACTATTCAAGATTGAAGACGGTTGAGAGGGAGAGTTGTGAGGTAGCGATGTTCCCCTTTCCCTTCCGGTGTGATTTCTCCCTACCTCTGTTTCCTTGATTTATTAGCAGTCAAGATAGAGTGAAGTGCTAGGTAGATAAACTCCCCTGGGGCTTAGTTACGCGAGTAACAGAGTGAAGGGTTGAAGTGAATCCTATGCACTGGGGCTTAATCTAGACTAGGGTTCTTTCTCCTGGACCAAAGGGTTAGAACTACACATAGAAACAGGTTTAATCACTAGGAATCCCTAGAACTTAATTCAATCCCACGTAGTGTGAGGGTTAGGTAGATGTACTCCCCTGGGACTTAATCGTGCGAGCGATAGAGTGAAGGGTTGTTGTGAATCCTAATACCGGGGCATAATGTTGGGGTTAGTCACGGTTGACCTTAGGTTTGGGACCGTGAGTCTAAGGATTTCCTCGACTCAATTAGCATCAATAGGAAGGTATAATAACATAGTCTTGCACTAGAAGCATAGATCCTAGAGGTAACTTGTCCGGATACCCCACTTCATTCATTGTTAAATCCTCCTTAATCTCTTTTTCTTGCATTCTCTAATCTTTCGTCCCTCTCTATTTAATTTCCTGTCTTTTAGTATAGTTGTTCTCACAATTCACACACGAATCGATTATTACTTTTCCGTACTTCGCATAGTTTTAATAGTGAAATTCCATACTCTAACTCCCTATTCCCTGTGGATTCGACTATCCTCTCACTCGGGTAACTTTTATTAATTCGACAAACCCGTGCACTTTCGGGGAGCCTGTCATATTACTTGACTATTCCCTGAATAGCTTATTTCTTGATTTCTGTCCATTTATGCTCTTGGAGTTCTTTACTTTTGAGCTTGAGGTCGTACATTTAGCCGTTTATCTTATTGCCCCTGTTCCTCATGTTTGTTTGCTTAGGGACAATCAAACGCTTAGGTGTGGGGATGTTTGATAAACGTCTAAATATACATATTTTATACGTATGCTTGCGCATAGTTTTCATATATTGTCAATGAATCGATGACCTTTTGTGGTCTAAATTTGTTTATTTCGTGCTTCAGGTGCAAAAGATGCTTTGGTGAGCTCAACGACGCAATTCGAGAAGAAATTTTAGCTTCCCGGGCGCTGTAGCAAACACTGTAGCAACCTGAAGCACGCACATTTGAAGAAATTTTCTAAGTCTGGAAACCCTCACGGGCAAGCTCACGGCCGTGAGGTCAACCGCAAGGAATTCAGGGGTAGACTGCACTGTAGCAGTTTCACAGCTTTGCAGATTCTTTCGTCTCACATTACAGGCTACCTCACGGGCCATATATGGACTGTGAGCTCACCCGTGAAGAGGCATGAATTCATCCTTTTATGGGATTTGGAGAGTTTCTTTTAGGGCATCTTGTGTCTTCTTCTTGGAGCCTCTCACCACCACCTTTGATCTGAGGAAGAAGAAGCTTTTGGAGGGCGATCTCGGCAAGGATTTGGCCAAGAGAGCAAGGTTTTGGGAAGGATTTATGATCTAGAGCTTACATTTGGAGGTTGAAGACTAGGGAAGCCACCCCTTTGAGTGGCGTCTTTGGAACTTCTCCAGCGTTCATTCTTTGAGGGAGTTATTCTCATGCTTTTGTTGGTTGTTTTCATGTATTTCTTGTTGTATATAGTGAACATGAGCAACTAAACCCCAAGGTCACCGGATGTAGGTGAACCTTGGGGGTGAACTTGTGATGTTTTGGATGTTTTGTTCTAATTAATTTTTGTGGCTTGTTTGTGATCCATTGTTTGGTGTTTTTACATGCTTGATATGTATGAGAACTCTATGTATCAAAAGACTTAGGAAATGCTAGGTTGCATGAGCATTTCCCTAGTGTTAGACTCACCAAACTTGGAAGGGAAATATATATAAATACACCGTGACCATCGGGTATTTGTACCCCTCCACTCCTAGGGTTAAATACTCCTTTGCATCTTAACTCTAGTTTGAGAAAATCACTTCACCCATTGCAATCGTAGGGGTAATCTTGGGCTGTTGACATACCGTATCCAATACCCGTACCGGATTAGGGGTCAATTGCCGTCACCTTCGGGTTGGCCTAGTCTAGGGTTTTCTCGGTCCAATTAGCTACTTGCATATTAGTCCAAACATCCTACTCACTTTAGTAGCCCCTAAGGGAATCCTCATATGTGACCACTCCTAGCCCTAATTTATCCCGTATCTTGTCCTCGTATGTTTGCATTGGTTATTTATTTGTTTAGTTTCTTTTCATTCTATTCACTCTCTTTAATTGTGTCGGTTGAACAACATTGTAAAAGGGAAGTAAGGGTAGCTTCTCAGGCCCCATGGAATGCAACCCTCTCATGTTCGCATGAGAGGTATTACTTGACGATCCGTGCACTTGCGGACCATGCGTATCAATTTATGATTTAGTTCATTGTGTTTCATGCCTAGAACTGCTCAACGAAGAGATTCATAGTTCTTCCTCGAGTTATACACGTAGATGTGATCTACTCATGTGTATTAGATCACTAATTAACTTAAAAGGGTTTCTTGTATTGATATGCCGAGAAATTGGGTATCAATAGCACTCTGATCTTTAAGAGTATACTAGGGCTTAATGTATCTTTATTTTGGGATCTCCTTGTACTTAATGCAATCGTAGGAATGTTGATTAGGAAGAAATTCCAATCGACATTCATATGGGATTACGCTTCAATCACCGAGAAATTGGGGTTGATCTAATCTTGAGATCCATCGGTCTAAATCACCCATGCTATTTTATTTATTGTTCATCCATGTATCATGATGACCGTCAAGGGGATCCACATCCATAGGGCGGTAGCACTTGTAATAATCTTGTTTATTCTGAAATTTATATATCTATCTTATATTTATCTTATTGCATTCAATTGAGTAACTTACCATGCTCAAGAGGTTGGGTTAGAAAGTAGGCGACGAAGGAGTAATAGTCGATCCTTAGCCCCGTGGAATACTATCCTTGTGCCTTTGCAAGAGGTATTACTTGGTGATCTTGTATACTTGCGGGGAAGCACAATCAGTGCTCAAGGAGAAAACTGGTGAGACACCTTGTGAAGTGCCCAAGGAGATCATCCCCGTCCTTGAGGAGTTCAAGGACATCATGCCACCAGAGTTGCCGAAGAAGCTTCCTCCCAAGAGGGAGGTTGACCACAAGATTAAGCTAAAGCATGGATCAACACCGCAGGCTACTATTCCTTATCGAATGACACTGCCTAAAATTGAGGAGTTGAGAAAGAAATTGAAGGAGTTGCTTGATGTCAGCTACATTCTATCATCAAAGGCACCTTATGGCGCTCCCGTTCTTTTCCAAAAGAAGCACGGCGGGTCCTTAAGGATGTGCATTGACTACCGGGCTCTAAACAAGGTTACAACAAAGAACAAGTATTCAATCCCCCTTATAGGAGACTTGTTCGATCGGCTTAGAGATAAGAGATGGTTCACCAAGCTTGACCTACGTTCCGGGTATTATCCAGTGAGGATTGCGGAGGAAGATGTACCAAAGACCGCATGTGTGACAAGGTATGAGTCCTATGAGTTCCTTGTCATGCCTTTTGGGCTTACCAATGCCCCAGCCACATTTTGCACTTTGATAAACCATGTGTTTCATCCCTTCTTGGACAAATTTGTTGTAGTGTACTTGGATGATATAGTAGTCTCTAGTATGTCCTTGGACAAACACATCCAACACCTACAACAAGTTTTCCAAGTTTTAAGGGAAAATGAGTAGTTTGTAAAAAAAGAGAAGTGCGAATTTGTGAGGTTGAAAGTTTCATTCTTGGGGCACGTGATCGCCCATGGGAAGCTCAAGATGGATAAGGCCAAGATCCAAGCCATTGAGTCTTGGGAGGCACCACGACGAACCGCGGACTTGCGGAATTTTCTTGGGTTTGTGAACTACTACCGCAAGTTTATTCGTGGACATTCTTCCATTGCTTCCCCTCTCACCAACCTACTCAAGAAGAACAAGGCATGGGAGTGGGATGTGGCATGCCAAGATTCTTTCACGAAGTTGAAGTCGTGATGTAGGAACCTATCCTAGCCCTTCCGGACCATGCCAAACCTTTTGAGGTACCAACTAATGCTTCTGACTATGCTATTGGTGGTGTATTGATGCAAGAAGGACACCCCATTGCGTATGAGAGCTGGAAGCTCAATGATACGGAGAAGAGGTACAAGGTCCAAGAAAGGAGATGACGGCCGTTGTATATTGCCATAGAACTTGGAGGCATTATTTGTTGGGTGCCAAGATCAAGGTGAAGATGGACAATGTTGCCACAACCTACTTCCTTACACAAAAGAAGTTGATACTGAAACAAGCAAGGTGGCAAATGTTCCTAGCTGAGTTTGACTTAATGATGGAGCACAAACCAGGCAAGATAAATTATATGGTGGATGAACTTAGTCGGAGGGCTGAGCTCACCTCCGTTTCTTCCCTGAATTTTCCATTGGCAAGCCACATCCAAGAGGGCTTGAAACATGATCCCAAGACAAAAACATCCTAGAGGTGAGACATATAAGAGGTGAGACAGGATCTTTTTGTTGTGCTTATTGATTGTAACTCAATATCTATGTATCATTGTCCACTGCTTGTAGGTTCTTATATTTACTTGAGCCGGAGATAGTATACTTAGCCACTTATCTTTCTCCTTGTTTTTCATGATTTGTTTACTTAGGGACAAGCAAACACTTACTGTAGCAACACTGTAGCTTGTTATTGTAGCGAATCACTGTAGCAAGTTACTGTGCACTTCTGCCGAAGAGTCAAGGTTCCAGAGAATTCACACGGGCGTGTGGAATTAACACACGGCCGTGTGAACTAATTTTCCAGCAAACCAGAGACGTTACACGGGCGTGTGGAATTAACACACGGCCGTGTGGATTGATTTTCCAGCAAGCCAGAAACTTCACACG
Source organism: Dioscorea alata (assembly GCA_020875875.1). NCBI lineage: Eukaryota > Viridiplantae > Streptophyta > Magnoliopsida > Dioscoreales > Dioscoreaceae > Dioscorea > Dioscorea alata. The sequence goes on from CM037019.1 coordinate 11,105,948, forward strand.
AGCGTGTGGAATTAACACACGGCCGTGTGAAGCAATTTTCAGGAAAGACAGAAACTTCACACGGCCGTGTGGAAATTCCACACGGCCGTGTGAATTCCTGATAACTTCAAATTTAAAGCCGCACTCAGCCTATTTAAAGCCGATTTGGAGACTTTTTGAAAAATCTTTTTGACCTATCTTTCTCCCCAACTTCTGGAGAGTGCGGCTAGGGTTTCGGAGAGGACTTTGTGGAGGATTGGAGCGCGTCATCGGCATCGTCACCGACGTTCGACGGCCGCACAAGACCACAGCCACACCATACGCGAGGGGGTTTTCATTGATGTCTTTAGTTTGTTCTTTCTTTCATAAATTGATGAACATGTATAGCTCCATGAGGAGGTAAACCCCTCGTGGGTATTCGGACTTGTAAAACTCTAGGATAATTATGTTTCTTTGACATTGTTATTATGCTTTTCCATTAATTGATGAATAAATTCGAGTTTCAATTTTAGATTTCTTATGCTATTGTTTTCTCTTAGCCGTGACACTAAGGATTGAGAACAATCTAGGTTATCCTTTGGAGGTGTGACAACTCCTATAGGATTAGACTACTTAAAATTGAAGAGGGTTGAGAGGGAGAGTTGTGAGGTAGCACCGTACCCCTTTCCCTTCCGTTGTGATTTCTCCCTACCTCCGATTCCTTGAGTCATTAGAGGTCGAAATAGAGTGAAGTGCTAGGTAGACAAACTCCCCCAAGGTTTTGGGGTGACGTGAATCCTACGTACTGGGGCTTAATTTAGACAATGGTTCTTCCTCCTGGACCAAAGGGTTAGAACTATCACACATAGGAACAGGTTTTATCACTAGGAGTCCCTAGAGCTTAAAGCAATCCCACGTAATGTTAGGCTTAGGTAGAAATACTCCCCTGGGGCTTAGTTGAGCAATCAACAGAGTGAAGGGTTGACGTGAATCCTATTGCCGGGACATAGTGTTGGGGTTAGCCACGGTTGACCTTAGATTTGGGACCGTGTGTTTCAGGATTTTCCTCGACTCAATTAAACATCAATAGGAAGGTATAATAGCATAGTCTTGCACTAGAAGCATAAGTCCTAGAGGTAACTTGTCCGGATACCCTATTTTCACTTATTACTAGTCTCTCTCTTCTTACTCGTTGCTTGCACTTTTCTCTCTTTCATCTTTCGATTTATTTGCTTTGCATCTACTCTAGTTCCCATAAATTCACTCATCACTCCGATCATTGTTTCTTTTCGTACATCACACGACTCAATAGCAACTTCTCGTATTTTAAATCCCTATTCCCTGTGGATTCGACTACCCACTCACCGGGGTAACTTTTATTACTTCGACAAGGCCGTGCACTTGCGGTACGCACGCAAACACGAGAACATGATTAGGGCAAAAAAAAGAAGAAACTAGGTCACAGTATTGTAGCATATTCACTATAGCTGGAGTACTGTAACGTATTTACTGTATCTAGTCAATTATTGGGGCATTCGAAAGAACATTGTGAGAGACTGTGACACTATATTCACCGGGAGGTTTTGGACCAAACTATTCTAGCTTATGGGGTTGGTGCTCAATTTTTCTACTACTTTCCATCCCCAAACCGACGGCCAAACTGAGAGGATGAATGCTTTGTTAGAGCTCTACCTTCGTCATTATGTGAGTGCTAATCAACAAGATTGGGTGAAGTATATTGACATGGCACAATTTTCCTACAAGTTTCAAAGGAGCGAGTTATTGGGGACAAGTCAATTTAAGGTGGCAATAGGGAGGCAACTGACTATGCCATACACTTTGGAGGGCGGCTGGAAAGGTCCTAGTCCGGCCGAATTCAAGTTTGCCAAGGGATGGCAAGAAAAGATGGACATGGCAAGGTGACACGATCCCTTGCGTGTATCCCGCAAGTGCACGGGCTTGTCGAAGTAATAAATTTACCCTGGTGAGTGGGTAGTCGAATCCACAGGGAATAGGGACTTAAGACATAAGGTTTCAATAATTAGCTAAGTAATGTACGGTGGGTGTGAAGAGAATTAATGAGTGAATATGAAAGCAATATAAAGAAACAAGAAATTAATTAGAAAATGGAAGGTAGAAGAGTGCGAGAACAAGTAAATAGAGAAAGACTAGTAATGAATGAAATAGGGTACCCGGACAAGCTACCTCTAGGATGTATGCTTCTAGTGCAAGACTATGCTATTATACTTTCCTATTGATGTTAATTGTGTCGAGGATATCCTTAAACACACGGTCCCAAACCTAAGGTCAACCATGACTAACCCCAACACTATACCTCGGCATTAGGTTTCACTATGACCTTTGACTCTCGTTGACCTGTCAACTAAGCCCTAGGGGTGTCTATCTACCTAAGCCTCACACTACGTGGAATTTCTTTAAGTTCTTGGGATTCCTAGTGATTAACCCTGTTCCTATGTGTAGTTCTAACCCTTTGGTCCAGGTGAGAGAACCCTAGTCTAAATTAAGTCCCGGCACTAAGATTCACTTCAACACTTCACTTGGCTGGTCATACAACGAAGCCCTAGGGGAGTTTATCTCCTAGCACCTAACTCTATCTCGACCGTGAATAAATCATGGAACATGGAGGTAAGGAGAATCACATCGGAGGGGAAAGGGGACGTTCCGCTACCTCACGACTCACCCTGATAAGTGCTCGTGTTATAGTAATGCGAAGTGTTATTATCTTACATTAAGCATACCTTTTATCAGGTTTTATCACTAAATGTGTGCATTTGTGTTCTCTTGTGCATTGAAGGTATTGTGGAGCCTAATTGGAGAAGAAGAATGAAATTAGGTCGCGTTCGCCAATGTTGGGATGTTCTCGGACCAAGCAAGGAACGAAGCACGTATTTGGACTTGTGGATGTGTGCCAACCTCTTTTGGAGGGGCACAAAGGCAGTCACATTCACAACAAGTCCAATCCGTGTTACTTAGGAGAATCTCGCGAAAGAAGAAGACTTGAAGCAATCGGCGCGACCTACCGTTGCTTGTGTGCCCAAGTAATGGCCTCGATGAAGAACAATGGACCCGGGAGGCGTTTCGGCAAGTTACCAAGCCTGTTCAGCTGAAGATTAGTGTTCCAGAGAAGTCACACGGGCGTGTGGAAATTCCACACGGCCGTGTGAGCCATTTTCCAGCCAGACCGAGAAGTCACACGGGCGTGTGGAAATTCCACACGGCCGTGTGAAGCCCCCGATAAGTCCAATTTTAAAGCCGCGATTCAACAATATAAAGGGGGATTTTTGCAACCTTTGGAGGGATCTTTTGACCTATCTTTTCCCCAACTTTCTGGAGTGCGGCTAGGGTTTCGGAGAGGGTTTCGTGGAGGTTCTAGCGCGTCGTCGGCATCACCAATTCGAGGGGGTTTTTCATTGATGTCTATGTTTTATGCTTTATTTCTCACATTGATGAACATGTATAGCTCTATGAGGAGTTAAACCCCTCGTGGGGTATTCGGACTTGTAAACTTTAGGGTTTCTTGACACACCCCTTTGCGTGTGTGTACCGCAAGTTGCACGGGTTGTCGAAGTAATAATTACCCTGGTGAGTAGGGTAGTCGAATCCACAGGGAACAGGGCTACTAGTACTAACTTCTTCTCTGCAATCTAGCCTAATGACCACTGTGATTTTGTGGTGATCTAGTGTGCATAGAAATTAATACCAGAGATGAATAGGCAAAAGGTAAATAAAGGGAGATCTCAATCAATGAAGATGAGATACCCGGGCAATGCTCCCCCTAGGTTCTATCATGAAGTGCAAGACTAACTAAATGCTTCTAAACCAAGTTCTATGAGTCGAGGTAATCCAAGAATAATCGGTCCCTGCCTCCAGGCCACCGATACTAGTCCCCTACAAGGTCCCGGTGGAGAAATCGCTCAATCTCAACACCTCACACCCCATATGACCGCAATAAGCTTTAGGGATACCTAAAAGTGAAACCGATTCCTAAAATTAGATCTAACCCTACTTCTAGGCGGAAGATCCCTAACCCCCTACAAGGTCCCGGCGGAGAAATATCTAAATCTCACACCTCACACCAAATATGGTTGCATAGATCTTAGGGAATACGGAGATAGGAAAAACTTAATCGGAAGGGAAAGGGGACGCTCCACTATCTCATGACTCACCCTCTCAACCCTCTTCAATCTCATATGTTCTAACCCTAATGGAGACCTCTCTCTCACCAAGGCAACAAATCAAGCATACCAAACAACCATACGAATCAATAAGGCATGCAAGCAATGATAAAACAAGATTGAAACTCAAATAAACTCGGATTTAAAAGAAAGCATAAAGAAAGTCAATACATGAATCGAAACCTAGGGTTCACATGCCCAAGTATCTACTAGGGTTTAGCCCTCCATGGGGCTTATTACAAAGCAAAACATAACACAATGAAAAGCAATGTAAACCATGGAAATAAACCCCCTTGAATTCGTGATGATGGCCTTGATGGGTCGCTCAACGTCTTGAAGGATCCTTCTCCGAAGCTAGGTCGCCAATGACTCCCTCGATGCTATGACGGAGGAAAGAACTATCAAAGTTGGTGAAGAACGGCCCTCCAATTCGGCAAAGACCTCCTCCTCAAACCCTAGCCGCTTCCTCTCTCAAAAGGCACACAAAAAGATATTAAAAGAATCGGCGAAAAGGGCTATTTATAAGCCTGAACCGCGTCAGTCACGTGCCTCCACGCGACCACGTGAGATCCCACGCGGTCGCGTGGGATTTTGACGCGGTCGCGTGAACAGTAAATTCCACTACAGTACTGCTACAGTGAAATGAACAGTGTTTTGCTACAGTACTCTTCATTAACATGATCCAAACTCTCTCATCTTGAGGCCACATGGTCGGGCACACGTCCATGTGGTGAGTTATAAGACTTCTCCTTCTTCGAATCATCATTTGAGAGATTTAACTATCTTCACACGAGTTGGGACATGAAGGTGTGACTGCCTTTGTGCCCTTCCATCACACAAATCATCTTGAATTCTTCAGGAAGTTGGCACACACCCTCATGTGCGTGATCCCCTCTTGTGCCTTAACACTTGTATTGTACAAAAACTCCCAACAATAGGTCTTTATAACCCGTCTTTGCTTCCTTTTCCTCCTTTAACACTTCCACAACCTAATTGCATAAAAGAACACCAAAATACACTTTATGAGACATAATCAATGGTAAAATGATGCTCAATGTATATAAAACAAGTAGGTAAAACATGTATATTCAAGCACTTATCAAACTCCCCCACACTTAAGCCTTTGCTTGTCCTCAAGCAAAATTAACCATAAACTCATGAAAAGCAAAGAGAAGTGCTTGGCCTTAGGTTCACCAAGATGGTACGAGAATAAAATTCTAAAATCATGGAGAGAAACAAACAATAGATGAAACAATCAATACTCTAGCAAATAATCCAATCAAAAATGAAAGTACTAAAGTCCGAAAGCGTGTGTGTGTGAAAACTCAACTCATGTCAACACTATATCCACTACTCAAAGTTCTTATTAATAATGGAACTTATTTATGCACAAAAAGAAAAGATAGTAGCTTCACACATCCTCTAAGGTAGCCCTTTCACGAAATGCCTCCCGAGTGGCTTTCACACTTTTGAGGTGGTAGCTCTTTCTACCGAAGGTGGTAGCTTTCACACATCCTATGAGATAGCTCTTTCTCTCATTAGGGCATAACAAGTATCCGACTTATGAGAGTAGCTTCATACAACATAGGTGGTAGCTCTTTCCACCCCCTATATACAAACAAACTAAAATTCTGAATTTTTCTGAATTTTCTGATTTTTTTTTTTTTTTTTTTTTTAACATACTCAAATCAAACTAACACTAGATAATCCCGCAATTATGAACTAGAGTAAGTTTCCATAGGTTTAATGAGTGAGGAAAGTGCATTAAAGAGCAATCGGACAAAAATTTCAAGGAAATTGGATAAAAACTAGAGCATGATAAAACTTAATGTTTACAACCTCCAAAAACTAAGAATTAAACTCTCAACCCTAAGGTGAACCTTCATGGGCAACATGAGCATGATCATTAAAGCACAAGTAAAGGCCATGTATAAGGTGAACCCTCCCCCACACTTAAGATGTACATTGTCCTCAATGTACACATGTAAGCACAATAAAAATATAAGCAATAAAAGCATGATGTGGGTGGAAATGCAATTAAAACAACACTCCCCTGAACTCCTTATTGATCGATCGGTGAAGCTAACTCGAGGGTGTGTTATTGTTCAACGGGTTGTGAAGCGCACACGACCAAGTCACATGGTTGTGCGTATGACAAAAACATCATCATCATCACTCTCAAGGCCATCTGCACGGCTTCAAGGGGTTCAGTGAAGCTCAATAAAAATAGAAAAGTTGCACGAGTTCTTACGAATGAAGCAAAATAAAGCACAACTCGCACAATCAAAATAAACTATAAAGATAAATAAAGTCTACAAGATAAAATAAAGAAAACTAGAAATGAAAACTAAAGTAAAGAAAACTAAAGTCTCATGAGTGGGACGCCTCAAGCATTGGCATCATCTGCTGGTGCTGCTGGTGTGTTAGAAGACATGTTCTCATCCAAGGTCAGCTATAAATGATCGAGGCATTTTTGGAGCAAGCTTTTTAGTCCTTGGTGTCATACCTGCAAGAAAATTGCCAAAGAAATGCAAATTTACAAGATATGGCAAGATGCAGGAATCCACATGGGCGTGTGGGCAAGCCACGCGCCCACGTGGCTTAATTTGCCACGTTTCCAGCCCACGCGGTCGCGTGGGTTAGCCACGCGCCCGCGTGGGCGTGTCCTGGCTCGGCAGAAGGGCCACGCGACCGCGTGACCCAGCCACGCGGTCGCGTGGCTGTTCGGCCGAGAATTGGTGAGCTCCACGCGGTCGCGTGGGCCAAGCCACGCGCCCGCGTGGGCGCCCAACCATGGCCAAAGAGCCATAGTTGGACTCCAACGCCTCACTAAACTTGGTTTACATGTTTTCTAAGTGTTTTCACAACGTTTTCCATGAAAAATATCATTCAAGAAACAAGAAAACTCGATGGAATTGAGCATGAAAGCATGGACATGATAGGGGTAGTTGAGGCCTTACCGACGCGAATAGATGGAGAAAACTTGATGCAAATGCCGGCAAAACACTTCTAAATCTCACATAAGTCGAAGAAAAATGGATTTGGAATCTTAAGGATGGGAAGTTTGGAGAGGGGAAGTTGAGGAAATGAAGGGCTCAAGGTTAAGGATGATGAATAGTAACCCTTCAAGCCATTATATAAGCCACATGGGGGTGTGGAAATTCCACACCCCCGCGTGGGTACTGTACACGGCCGCGTGAGAATCTCACGCGGCCACGTGAGCTGCAGAATTTCTGCAGACAGTCCACGCGGCTCTCCAAACTTCAAAATTAACCCTATTCTTCAACAATTATCATGCATTGCACCCTGAATCATGTCATACATGTGAAAAACACTTCAAATCACCAAAAATTTTCCTTGAAAAGTTCAACACCAACAAAAATTAATCAAGGCACACACTCATGGTAATTATTACTATAGAATTTAAAATCTAAACTAGAAAGCAATTAAAACTTGGGTTGCCTCCCAAGTAGCGCTTGTTTTACGTCACTAAGCTTGACGTACCTCTTCCTTACCTTATGGAGGCTTGAATAGAGTGTGTTCCTCCCGACTGGACATTGCATAGCTACTTCCTTTAAACCAAAAATTTACTTGCCGGGGTGGAATTTTCGTTGGAGAGTCCAACCATCTTACCTTTGGTCTCCAAGGAAACAATTTGGGTTGGGAATTGTCCAAGATTAGCATCGGTGGGTCATTGGATGGTTTAAATATCCTACCCACATCTTCTCCCAAACCCAAAATCTCTTTCTTGCATTCCATGGGTTGATCAATCACAAAGAACGGTGCTTGTTCCATTACCTTAGGGGTTGCTTCTTCTTGTGTATTTTCAGCTTGAAATGAACATGATGTTAGCAAATCCCCTTGAAAATTTCGTTGCACACAAGCATAATCTTCATTCAAGCAATCCAAATTCTGGAAATGATGTTCTTCTTCTATCCTTTCAATTTCTGCAGCAATGTACTCAATTTGCCTTTCTTCATCAATGTGGTTCATGGCTTTGTCATGCATGGAAGAAACTTGACTTGCTTGTTCAAATTCTTCTTTTTCCCTAGCAAGTGTGTCTAAAATCTCTCCTATGTGATGCTCAATGTTTTTGATGGAGATTTCATGACATCTTAAGGTGGCTTCAACATTTTCGAAGCGGGCATCGGTTGCTTCAATGAATTTGAGTAATACGCTTTCCAACCGAAGTACATCCTCCTCATGCTTCTCATCCATCTGAAATTCTTCTATAGGTGCTTCCCATTGCTGTCCATCAATATTCCATAAATGGTTCGGGTAGCTCCATTGATTTGGATGATGTGTGCTGCGATATTGGTTGCTTTGTTGTTGTTGTGCAGAAATAAGTCTATCAAGTTTTCCACTGAAATCTTCAATCTGAAAATATAACTTTGTAATTGGATCAATCATCATTCAAGTACCTTGCAAGAAAAATTAACACAAGTCAAAATAAAACAAATTAGAACGGTGGAAGAAAAAGAAAGTATGAAATAGATAAGATAACGAAAATGATAAATGGCTAGAGCAACAAAGTCCTAGCGTTCCTAGTATCCTATTCCCCGGCAACGGCGCCAAAAACTTGACACACCCCTTTGCGTGTGTGTACCGCAAGTTGCACGGGTTGTCGAAGTAATAATTACCCTGGTGAGTAGGGTAGTCGAATCCACAGGGAACAGGGCTACTAGTACTAACTTCTTCTCTGCAATCTAGCCTAATGACCACTGTGATTTTGTGGTGATCTAGTGTGCATAGAAATTAATACCAGAGATGAATAGGCAAAAGGTAAATAAAGGGAGATCTCAATCAATGAAGATGAGATACCCGGGCAATGCTCCCCCTAGGTTCTATCATGAAGTGCAAGACTAACTAAATGCTTCTAAACCAAGTTCTATGAGTCGAGGTAATCCAAGAATAATCGGTCCCTGCCTCCAGGCCACCGATACTAGTCCCCTACAAGGTCCCGGTGGAGAAATCGCTCAATCTCAACACCTCACACCCCATATGACCGCAATAAGCTTTAGGGATACCTAAAAGTGAAACCGATTCCTAAAATTAGATCTAACCCTACTTCTAGGCGGAAGATCCCTAACCCCCTACAAGGTCCCGGCGGAGAAATATCTAAATCTCACACCTCACACCAAATATGGTTGCATAGATCTTAGGGAATACGGAGATAGGAAAAACTTAATCGGAAGGGAAAGGGGACGCTCCACTATCTCATGACTCACCCTCTCAACCCTCTTCAATCTCATATGTTCTAACCCTAATGGAGACCTCTCTCTCACCAAGGCAACAAATCAAGCATACCAAACAACCATACGAATCAATAAGGCATGCAAGCAATGATAAAACAAGATTGAAACTCAAATAAACTCGGATTTAAAAGAAAGCATAAAGAAAGTCAATACATGAATCGAAACCTAGGGTTCACATGCCCAAGTATCTACTAGGGTTTAGCCCTCCATGGGGCTTATTACAAAGCAAAACATAACACAATGAAAAGCAATGTAAACCATGGAAATAAACCCCCTTGAATTCGTGATGATGGCCTTGATGGGTCGCTCAACGTCTTGAAGGATCCTTCTCCGAAGCTAGGTCGCCAATGACTCCCTCGATGCTATGACGGAGGAAAGAACTATCAAAGTTGGTGAAGAACGGCCCTCCAATTCGGCAAAGACCTCCTCCTCAAACCCTAGCCGCTTCCTCTCTCAAAAGGCACACAAAAAGATATTAAAAGAATCGGCGAAAAGGGCTATTTATAAGCCTGAACCGCGTCAGTCACGTGCCTCCACGCGACCACGTGAGATCCCACGCGGTCGCGTGGGATTTTGACGCGGTCGCGTGAACAGTAAATTCCACTACAGTACTGCTACAGTGAAATGAACAGTGTTTTGCTACAGTACTCTTCATAAACATGATCCAAACTCTCTCATCTTGAGGCCACATGGTCGGGCACACGTCCATGTGGTGAGTTATAAGACTTCTCCTTCTTCGAATCATCATTTGAGAGCTTTAACTATCTTCACACGAGTTGGGACATGAAGGTGTGACTGCCTTTGTGCCCTTCCATCACACAAATCATCTTGAATTCTTCAGGAAGTTGGCACACACCCTCATGTGCGTGATCCCCTCTTGTGCCTTAACACTTGTATTGTACAAAAACTCCCAACAATAGGTCTTTATAACCCGTCTTTGCTTCCTTTTCCTCCTTTAACACTTCCACAACCTAATTGCATAAAAGAACACCAAAATACACTTTATGAGACATAATCAATGGTAAAATGATGCTCAATGTATATAAAACAAGTAGGTAAAACATGTATATTCAAGCACTTATCAAACTCCCCCACACTTAAGCCTTTGCTTGTCCTCAAGCAAAATTAACCATAAACTCATGAAAAGCAAAGAGAAGTGCTTGGCCTTAGGTTCACCAAGATGGTACGAGAATAAAATTCTAAAATCATGGAGAGAAACAAACAATAGATGAAACAATCAATACTCTAGCAAATAATCCAATCAAAAATGAAAGTACTAAAGTCCGAAAGCGTGTGTGTGTGAAAACTCAACTCATGTCAACACTATATCCACTACTCAAAGTTCTTATTAATAATGGAACTTATTTATGCACAAAAAGAAAAGATAGTAGCTTCACACATCCTCTAAGGTAGCCCTTTCACGAAATGCCTCCCGAGTGGCTTTCACACTTTTGAGGTGGTAGCTCTTTCTACCGAAGGTGGTAGCTTTCACACATCCTATGAGATAGCTCTTTCTCTCATTAGGGCATAACAAGTATCCGACTTATGAGAGTAGCTTCATACAACATAGGTGGTAGCTCTTTCCACCCCCTATATACAAACAAACTAAAATTCTGAATTTTTCTGAATTTTCTGATTTTTTTTTTTTTTTTTTTTTAACATACTCAAATCAAACTAACACTAGATAATCCCGCAATTATGAACTAGAGTAAGTTTCCATAGGTTTAATGAGTGAGGAAAGTGCATTAAAGAGCAATCGGACAAAAATTTCAAGGAAATTGGATAAAAACTAGAGCATGATAAAACTTAATGTTTACAACCTCCAAAAACTAAGAATTAAACTCTCAACCCTAAGGTGAACCTTCATGGGCAACATGAGCATGATCATTAAAGCACAAGTAAAGGCCATGTATAAGGTGAACCCTCCCCCACACTTAAGATGTACATTGTCCTCAATGTACACATGTAAGCACAATAAAAATATAAGCAATAAAAGCATGATGTGGGTGGAAATGCAATTAAAACAACACTCCCCTGAACTCCTTATTGATCGATCGGTGAAGCTAACTCGAGGGTGTGTTATTGTTCAACGGGTTGTGAAGCGCACACGACCAAGTCACATGGTTGTGCGTATGACAAAAACATCATCATCATCACTCTCAAGGCCATCTGCACGGCTTCAAGGGGTTCAGTGAAGCTCAATAAAAATAGAAAAGTTGCACGAGTTCTTACGAATGAAGCAAAATAAAGCACAACTCGCACAATCAAAACAAACTATAAAGATAAATAAAGTCTACAAGATAAAATAAAGAAAACTAGAAATGAAAACTAAAGTAAAGAAAACTAAAGTCTCATGAGTGGGACGCCTCAAGCATTGGCATCATCTGCTGGTGCTGCTGGTGTGTTAGAAGACATGTTCTCATCCAAGGTCAGCTATAAATGATCGAGGCATTTTTGGAGCAAGCTTTTTAGTCCTTGGTGTCATACCTGCAAGAAAATTGCCAAAGAAATGCAAATTTACAAGATATGGCAAGATGCAGGAATCCACATGGGCGTGTGGGCAAGCCACGCGCCCACGTGGCTTAATTTGCCACGTTTCCAGCCCACGCGGTCGCGTGGGTTAGCCACGCGCCCGCGTGGGCGTGTCCTGGCTCGGCAGAAGGGCCACGCGACCGCGTGACCCAGCCACGCGGTCGCGTGGCTGTTCGGCCGAGAATTGGTGAGCTCCACGCGGTCGCGTGGGCCAAGCCACGCGCCCGCGTGGGCGCCCAACCATGGCCAAAGAGCCATAGTTGGACTCCAACGCCTCACTAAACTTGGTTTACATGTTTTCTAAGTGTTTTCACAACGTTTTCCATGAAAAATATCATTCAAGAAACAAGAAAACTCGATGGAATTGAGCATGAAAGCATGGACATGATAGGGGTAGTTGAGGCCTTACCGACGCGAATAGATGGAGAAAACTTGATGCAAATGCCGGCAAAACACTTCTAAATCTCACATAAGTCGAAGAAAAATGGATTTGGAATCTTAAGGATGGGAAGTTTGGAGAGGGGAAGTTGAGGAAATGAAGGGCTCAAGGTTAAGGATGATGAATAGTAACCCTTCAAGCCATTATATAAGCCACATGGGGGTGTGGAAATTCCACACCCCCGCGTGGGTACTGTACACGGCCGCGTGAGAATCTCACGCGGCCACGTGAGCTGCAGAATTTCTGCAGACAGTCCACGCGGCTCTCCAAACTTCAAAATTAACCCTATTCTTCAACAATTATCATGCATTGCACCCTGAATCATGTCATACATGTGAAAAACACTTCAAATCACCAAAAATTTTCCTTGAAAAGTTCAACACCAACAAAAATTAATCAAGGCACACACTCATGGTAATTATTACTATAGAATTTAAAATCTAAACTAGAAAGCAATTAAAACTTGGGTTGCCTCCCAAGTAGCGCTTGTTTTACGTCACTAAGCTTGACGTACCTCTTCCTTACCTTATGGAGGCTTGAATAGAGTGTGTTCCTCCCGACTGGACATTGCATAGCTACTTCCTTTAAACCAAAAATTTACTTGCCGGGGTGGAATTTTCGTTGGAGAGTCCAACCATCTTACCTTTGGTCTCTAAGGAAACAATTTGGGTTGGGAATTGTCCAAGATTAGCATCGGTGGGTCATTGGATGGTTTAAATATCCTACCCACATCTTCTCCCAAACCCAAAATCTCTTTCTTGCATTCCATGGGTTGATCAATCACAAAGAACGGTGCTTGTTCCATTACCTTAGGGGTTGCTTCTTCTTGTGTATTTTCAGCTTGAAATGAACATGATGTTAGCAAATCCCCTTGAAAATTTCGTTGCACACAAGCATAATCTTCATTCAAGCAATCCAAATTCTGGAAATGATGTTCTTCTTCTATCCTTTCAATTTCTGCAGCAATGTACTCAATTTGCCTTTCTTCATCAATGTGGTTCATGGCTTTGTCATGCATGGAAGAAACTTGACTTGCTTGTTCAAATTCTTCTTTTTCCCTAGCAAGTGTGTCTAAAATCTCTCCTATGTGATGCTCAATGTTTTTGATGGAGATTTCATGACATCTTAAGGTGGCTTCAACATTTTCGAAGCGGGCATCGGTTGCTTCAATGAATTTGAGTAATACGCTTTCCAACCGAAGTACATCCTCCTCATGCTTCTCATCCATCTGAAATTCTTCTATAGGTGCTTCCCATTGCTGTCCATCAATATTCCATAAATGGTTCGGGTAGCTCCATTGATTTGGATGATGTGTGCTGCGATATTGGTTGCTTTGTTGTTGTTGTGCAGAAATAAGTCTATCAAGTTTTCCACTGAAATCTTCAATCTGAAAATATAACTTTGTAATTGGATCAATCATCATTCAAGTACCTTGCAAGAAAAATTAACACAAGTCAAAATAAAACAAATTAGAACGGTGGAAGAAAAAGAAAGTATGAAATAGATAAGATAACGAAAATGATAAATGGCTAGAGCAACAAAGTCCTAGCGTTCCTAGTATCCTATTCCCCGGCAACGGCGCCAAAAACTTGACACACCCCTTTGCGTGTGTGTACCGCAAGTTGCACGGGTTGTCGAAGTAATAATTACCCTTGTGAGTAGGGTAGTCGAATCCACAGGGAACAGGGCTACTAGTACTAACTTCTTCTCTGCAATCTAGCCTAATGACCACTGTGATTTTGTGGTGATCTAGTGTGCATAGAAATTAATACCAGAGATGAATAGGCAAAAGGTAAATAAAGGGAGATCTCAATCAATGAAGATGAGATACCCGGGCAATGCTCCCCCTAGGTTCTATCATGAAGTGCAAGACTAACTAAATGCTTCTAAACCAAGTTCTATGAGTCGAGGTAATCCAAGAATAATCGGTCCCTGCCTCCAGGCCACCGATACTAGTCCCCTACAAGGTCCCGGTGGAGAAATCGCTCAATCTCAACACCTCACACCCCATATGACCGCAATAAGCTTTAGGGATACCTAAAAGTGAAACCGATTCCTAAAATTAGATCTAACCCTACTTCTAGGCGGAAGATCCCTAACCCCCTACAAGGTCCCGGCGGAGAAATATCTAAATCTCACACCTCACACCAAATATGGTTGCATAGATCTTAGGGAATACGGAGATAGGAAAAACTTAATCGGAAGGGAAAGGGGACGCTCCACTATCTCATGACTCACTCTCTCAACCCTCTTCAATCTCATATGTTCTAACCCTAATGGAGACCTCTCTCTCACCAAGGCAACAAATCAAGCATACCAAACAACCATACGAATCAATAAGGCATGCAAGCAATGATAAAACAAGATTGAAACTCAAATAAACTCGGATTTAAAAGAAAGCATAAAGAAAGTCAATACATGAATCGAAACCTAGGGTTCACATGCCCAAGTATCTACTAGGGTTTAGCCCTCCATGGGGCTTATTACAAAGCAAAACATAACACAATGAAAAGCAATGTAAACCATGGAAATAAACCCCCTTGAATTCGTGATGATGGCCTTGATGGGTCGCTCAACGTCTTGAAGGATCCTTCTTCGAAGCTAGGTCGCCAATGACTCCCTCGATGCTATGACGGAGGAAAGAACTATCAAAGTTGGTGAAGAACGGCCCTCCAATTCGGCAAAGACCTCCTCCTCAAACCCTAGCCGCTTCCTCTCTCAAAAGGCACACAAAAAGATATTAAAAGAATCGGCGAAAAGGGCTATTTATAAGCCTGAACCGCCTTGTGTTGGCCCTGTGGCCGGCCTTGTGTTGGCCAGGTTGGGCACACGGCGGTGTGGAATTTCCACACGGCCGTGTGGATGGTCTGAGAAGCAAACAGAGGAAACACAGGGGGGTGTGACTGCCCCTGTGAACCCTTCTAGTGGAGGCACACGGCCGTGTGGATGTACAGAACATGATAGGTTGTTTTTAATTTTAAAATCTTCTTTTGCCTTTTCAATTCTAAATGCCTCCACACTCAAGGGATGTTTCCTCACATTTTCCCAACCCTCTCTTTGTCCATTTAAGGAGTTTTTAAGTTGTTTTCCGACCATATTCGAAGTTTTTGATTTTCACTTCGTCGGTAAGCATATTTTCTCCTTTTCTTCGTCAATCTTTTCTTTTTCAACACCAGATCCACCAGTATCAGCACTGACAGCAGCACCGGAGATCGAAGAACGGACGACACCGACGCTTGAGGCGTTTTTAGCTTTAGTTTTCTTTTGTTTTATTTTACTTTTATTGAGCTTCACTGATCCCCCTTGTGTACGTGCAGATGGTCTTGGATGCAAGGAATTTGAGTACTAGTCATAGGCACGGTCATGGGACCGTGTACCCTCCACAACCCGTTGAGACTCAACCCTCAATGAACATAGCTCCATCAAACGTACCACTAGGAGTTCAGGGGAGTATTGTTTCAATTGCCCACCTTCACACATTATGTTTTGATTGTTATACTTTTTATTGTGCTTGCATGTGTACATTGAGGACAATGTACATCTTAAGTGTGGGGGGAGTTCACATTGCACACACTTTTACTTGTGCGTTCAATTGCTTTTGCTCATGTAGCCTATGGCGGTTCACCTTAGTTGCAACGGTTGTATTCTTATAGTTTAGGAGAATTTTTAACATTGTATCCTATCATGCTCTAGTTTCTACTTTAATTTTAGGAAATTTTTGCTCGATTATCTTATATTGCACAACTTACTCTTGGAATCTTTTGGAAACTCAATCTTGAAGTTTTTAAGGGCAAGTTTATCGTTGTTCTTAGTTTTACTTTGGAAAATGCATATATAAGGAGAGAAAAATATGAAAAAAAAAAAGATGAAAATGAAAAAAAAAAAAAAAGTGGAAAAATGAAAAGAGAAAAAGAGAAAATATATGAGTTTGTAAATATTAGCTTTGTTTTAATTATGCATTTGGGGTGGCAAGAGCTACCGCCTATGAAGTATGCAGCTACTCTCATAAGTCGGATACAAGTGATGCCCTAATGAGAGAAAGAGCTATCTCATGGGATGCGTGAAAGCTACTACCCCGGTAGAAAGAGCTACCTCCTCGAAATAGTGAAAGCCACCTTTGGCGGCCGCCTAGGAAAGGGCTACCTTCAAGGATGTGTGAAGCTACTACTTCCACCACTATTTTTTGTTTTTTTGTATATAAATAAGTCCTTTCTAACCAAAGTTTGAGGAGTACTCGTTGGTTCTCTTGAGTAAGATCGCACACACTAACACATTTTCGAGTTTTCATCCTTTTTGATTCGAGTTTTTAGCTAGAGCATTGGTGACCTTATGTAATGTTTTGATTTCCCCTTACTTGTAGAATGCTTCTTTTGCATACTTTTGGTGAACCTAAGGCCGAGCACTTTCAATTGTTCTTCCCAAGTACTTTCACGTTCTATTTTGCTTGAGGACAAGCAAAAGCTTAAGTGTGGGGGGATTTGATAAGTGCTCGTGTTATAGTAATGCGAAGTGTTATTATCTTACATTAAGCATACCTTTTATCAGGTTTTATCACTAAATGTGTGCATTTGTGTTCTCTTGTGCATTGAAGGTATTGTGGAGCCTAATTGGAGAAGAAGAATGAAATTAGGTCGCGTTCGCCAATGTTGGGATGTTCTCGGACCAAGCAAGGAACGAAGCACGTATTTGGACTTGTGGATGTGTGCCAACCTCTTTTGGAGGGGCACAAAGGCAGTCACATTCACAACAAGTCCAATCCGTGTTACTTAGGAGAATCTCGCGAAAGAAGAAGACTTGAAGCAATCGGCGCGACCTACCGTTGCTTGTGTGCCCAAGTAATGGCCTCGATGAAGAACAATGGACCCGGGAGGCGTTTCGGCAAGTTACCAAGCCTGTTCAGCTGAAGATTAGTGTTCCAGAGAAGTCACACGGGCGTGTGGAAATTCCACACGGCCGTGTGAGCCATTTTCCAGCCAGACCGAGAAGTCACACGGGCATGTGGAAATTCCACACGGCCGTGTGTTTTGCAATTTTAGCCATCCAGTGAAGACACACGGGCGTGTGGAAATTCCACACGGCCGTGTGAAATTAATTTTTCAGCCGAGACAGAAGCTTCACACGGGCGTGTGGAAATTCCACACGCCCGTGTGAAGCCCCCGATAAGTCCAATTTTAAAGCCGCGATTCAACAATATAAAGGGGGATTTTTGCAACCTTTGGAGGGATCTTTTGACCTATCTTTTCCCCAACTTTCTGGAGTGCGGCTAGGGTTTCGGAGAGGGTTTCGTGGAGGTTCTAGCGCGTCGTCGGCATCGATTTCGAGGTTCGACGTTTGCACAAGACCACGGCCACACCAATTCGAGGGGGTTTTTCATTGATGTCTATGTTTTATGCTTTATTTCTCACATTGATGAACATGTATAGCTCTATGAGGAGTTAAACCCCTCGTGGGGTATTCGGACTTGTAAACTTTAGGGTTTCTTATGTTTCTTTGACATTGATTATTATGCTTTCCATCGTTGATGAATAAAATTGAGTTTTTAATCTTGATTATCCTTTCATATTGTTTTCCCTTAAACGTGACATTAGGGTTGAGAGCAATCTAGGCTTTCCTTTGGAGGTGTGACAACTCCTATAGGATTAGACTACTCAAGATTAAAGAGGGTTGAGAGGGAGAGTTGTGAGGTAGCAATGTACCCCTTTCCCCTTCGATGTGATTTCTCCCTACCTCCGATTCCTTGATTTAATAGCGGTCGAAATAGAGTGAAGCAATAGGTAGATAAACTCCCCTAGGGCTTAGTTACGCAAGTAATAGAGTGGAGGGTTATAGTGAATCCTATTTGCTGGGGCTCAATCTAGACTAGGGTTCTTCCACCTGGACCAAAGGGTTAGAATTACGTATAGGAACAGGTTTAATCACTAGGAATCCCTAGAGCATAATGCAACTCCACATAGTGTGAGGTTTAGGCAGATGGACTCCCCTGGGGCTTAGTCATCTAGGTGACAGAGTGAAGGGTGTTGTGAATCCTAATACCGGGGCATAGTGTTGGAGTTAGTCACGGTTGTCCTTAGGTTTGGGACCGTGAGTCTTAGGATATCCTCGACTCAATTGACATCAATAGGAGAGTATAATATCATAGTCTTGCACTTGAAACATAGACCCTAGAGGTAGCTTGTCCGGATACCCCTCCTTTTATTCATTGTTAGTCCTTCTCGATTTTCCTACTTGCACTTCTTTCTTCCATCTCTCTATTTAGTTTATTGCTTTGCATTATTTTCACTCATCAATTTTATTATCGTTCTCCGTATTCTGCATAGCTTAATTAGTGAAACCTTATATTCTATCTCCCTATTCCCTGTGGATTCGACTACCTTCTCACCAAGGTAAATTTATTACTTCGACAAACCCGTGCACTTGCGGGATACACGCAAGGGGTCGTGTCACACCCTCTCAACCCTCTTTAATCCTAAGTAGTCTAACCTTATAGGAGTTATCACACCTCCAAAGGATAACCTAGATTGTTCTCAACCCTAGTGTCATGGCTAAGGGA
This sequence comes from Dioscorea alata, assembly GCA_020875875.1. NCBI lineage: Eukaryota > Viridiplantae > Streptophyta > Magnoliopsida > Dioscoreales > Dioscoreaceae > Dioscorea > Dioscorea alata. The sequence continues at coordinate 11,124,878 of CM037019.1, forward strand.
AAACAATTACAAGAAACAATTAAGATTGAAACTCGAATTTATTCATCAATAATGGAAAAACATAATAACAATGTCATAGAAACATAACGATGCTAAGGTTTACAAGTCCGAATACCCATGAGGGGTTTAGCTCCTTATGGAGCTATACAAATTCATCAAAATATAAAAGAAAGCACAAATTGAAAGCATTGATGAAAACCCTTTTGCGTATGATGTGGCCGTGGTCATGTGTGGCCGTTGGACGTCAGTGACGACGCCGATGACACGCTCCGAACCTCCATGAAGTCCTGTTCGAAACCCTAGCCGCACTCTCCGGAAGTTGGGGAGAAAGATAGGTCAAAATATGTGTAAAAAGTCTCTAAAATCCTTGTTTATAATGTTGAGTCGTAGCTTTAAATCTGCTGAATCGGGGCTTCACACGGTCGTGTGGAATTTTCACACTCCCGTGTGAAGTTTCTGGGTTGCTAGATTTTATTCACACGGCCGTGTGGAATTTCCACATGCCCGTGTGAATTCTATGGAATACTAATTTTCGGCTGAAAGTGAACAGTAGCTTGCTACACTGCTGCTGCAGTAACTCGCCAAAATGCTCCCGAATTTGTCGTTCTTCATCGAGGCCATTGAATTTGGTACATAATCAATGGTAGATCATGCCGATTGCTTCAAATCTCCTTCTTGGTGAAGTTCTCCTAAGCTACATAAGTTAGACTTATTGTGAATGCGACTGGCCTTGTGTCCCTCCATAGGAGTTTGGCACACACTCACAATTCTAAGCTCGTGCCTTGTTCCTTGCTTGGTTCGAAAACTCCCCAACAAAAGCAAACACAATCTAACTTCGTTCTTCTTCTTCAAAATACCTCCACAAACTTCAATGCATAAGAGTACGCAAATGCACACCATTTAGTGATAAAATCTGATAAAAGAGATGCTTATTGTAAGATAATAACGCTTCGCGTTACTATCAAATCTGCCCACACTTAAGCTTTTTCTTGTCCTCAAGCAAAATCGAACGTGAGAGTACTTGGGAAGAACAATTGAAAGTGCTCGGCCTTAGGTTCACCAAAAGTATGCAAAAGAGGCATTGTACAATCACACGACCCCTTGCGTGTATCCCGCAAGTGCACGGGTTTGTCGAAGTAATAAATTTACCCTGGTTAGTGGGTAGTCGAATCCACAGGGAATAGGGAATTAGAATATGAGATTTCACTAATTAAGCTATACGGAGTATGGAAAAGCAATAGTAGGATCAATGAGTGAATATAGAATAAAGTAAAATAAAAGACAAGAAATTAAATAGAAAGATGGAAGATGAGAGAGTGCAAGTAAAAGAGAATAGAGAGGACTAGTAATGAATGAAATAGGGCATCCAAACAAGCTACCTCTAGGGTCTATGCTTCTAGTGCAAGACTATGCTATTATACATTCCTATTGATGTTTAATCGAGTCGAGGATATCTTAAGACTCACGGTCCCAAACCTAAGGACAACCGTGACTAACCCCAACACTATGCCCCAGTATTAGGATTCACGTCACCCTTCACTCTATTGCTCACACGACTAAGCCCCAGGGGAGTATATATCTACCTAAACCTCATACTACGTGGGATTGCTTTAAGCTCTAGGGATTCCTAATGGTAAAACTTGTTCCTATGTGTAGTTCTAAACCTTTGGTCCAGGTGGAAGAACCCTAGTCTAGATTAAGCCCCAATGCATAGGATTTACTTCAACCCTTCACTCTGTTACTTGCGTAACTAAGCCCCAGGGGAGTTTATCTACCTAGCACTTCACTCTATTTCGACCGCTATGAAATCAAGGAAACGGAGGTAGGGAGAAACCACGTCGGAGGAGAAATGGGTACATCGCTACCTCACAAATCTCCCTCTCAATCCTCTTCAATATTAAGTAGTCTAACCCAAAGGAGTTGTCACACCTCCAAAAGGCAACCTAAATTGTTCTCAATCCTAGTGTCACATCTAAGAGAAAACATTGGCAAGATGAAATTAAGATTGAAACTCAATTTTATTCATCAATAATGGAAAAGCATAATAACAATGTCAAATAAACATAATAACCCTAGAGTTTACAAGTCCGAATACCCTTAAGGGGTTTAGCTCCTCATGGAGCTATACATGTTCATCAATGTATGAAAGAAAGCACAAAATAAGGACATCAATGAAAGCCCCCTTGCGTATGGTGTGGCCGTGGTCTTGTGCGGCCGTCGAACGTCGGTGACGATGCCGATGACGCGCGCTAAACCTCCACGAAATCCTCTCTGAAACCCTAGCTGCACTCCCTAAGTTGAACAGAAAGATAAGTCAAAAGATATCCCAAAAGGTCTCCAAAATCGCCTTTTATAATGTTGAATCGCGGCATTAAAATTTGACTTATCGGGGGCTTCACACGGCCGTGTGGAATTAACACACGGGCGTGTGAAGTTTCTGTCTGCTGAAAAATTAATTCACCGGCCGTGTGTTAATTCCACACGCCCGTGTGAATTCTCTGGAATTCTGAATTTCGGCCGAAAGTGAATAGTAACTTGCTACAGTTTTCCCTGCAGTAACAAGCTACAGTGCTGCTACAGTACTCGCCAAAAACGCTCCCGAATCCGTCATTCTTCATCGAGGCCATTCAATTGGGCACACAATCAATGGTAGATCGTGCCGATTGCTTCAAGTCTCCTTCTTGGTGAAGTTCTCCTAAGCCTCACGAGTTAGACTTGTTGTGAATGTGACCGCCTTTGTGCCCCTCCAAAGGAGGTTGGCACACACTCACAAGTCCAAGCTCGTGCCTTGTTCTGTGCTTGGTCCGAAAACTTCCCAACATCGGCGAACACGACGTAATTTAGTTCTTCTTCTCCAATTTAGCTCCACAAACCTTCAATACACAAGAATACACAAATGCACGCCATTTAGTGATAAAAACTGATAAAAGATATGCTCAATGTAAGATAATAACGTTTCGCGGTACTATAACACAAGCACTTATCATACAAGCGAGGGAAAATCCAAATATTGCATAAGGTTACCATTGCTCTAGCTAAAAACTTGAATAAAAAAAGGATAATAACTCGAAAACGTGTTAGTGTGTGCAAATTCACTCAAGAGAACTAACGAGTACTCCTCAAACTCTTGTTACAAGGACTTATTTATATACACAAAGTAAGGAAGTAGTAGCTTCATTCAACCTCTAAGGTAGCCCTTTCCTAGGCGGCCGCCAAAGGTGGCTTTCACACTTTTGAGGAGGTAGCTTTTTCTACCGGGGTAGTAGCTTTCACGCTTCCCATGAGATAGCTCTTTCTCTCATTAGGGCATAACTTGTATACGACTTATGAGAGTAGCTACATACTTTATAGGAGGTAGCTCTTTCCACCCCAAATGCAAAGCTAAACTAATATTCACAAGCTCACAAGTAGTTTTTTTTAGCTACATAGACTTCAAAACTTACTAAAGTAATACTAAACTAGTCCTTAGAACTTCGAGTTCAAGTTTCCAAAAGATTTCAATAGTGAGTAGTGGAAGAAAAGGTAATCGAGCAAAACTCCCCTAAAATTCAAGTAAAACTAGAGCATGATAGGATACAATGTTAAAAATTCTCCTAAACTCTAAGAATACTAATGTTGCAACTAAGGTGAACCGCAATAGGCTACGTAAGCATAAGCAATTGAACACACAAGTAAATGTGTGTGCAAAGTGAACTACCCCCACACTTAAGATGTACGTTATTCCCAATGTACGCATGCAAGCACAATTAAAAATAAAACAATTCACACAATTTATGTAGGGGTAGCCAATTGAAACATTACTCCCTTAAACTCCAAGTGTTGCGTTTGATGGAGCTAGATTCATTGAGAGTTGAGTCTCAATGGTTTGTGGAGCACACACGGTCCCATGACCGTGTCTATGACTATTCCTCAAATTCCTTACATCTAACACCATCTGCACACATACGCAAGGGTTCAATATAGCTCAAGAAAAACCAAAATAAAACTCGAGTATATAGAGATAGAGAAATGAAATACAACTTGAGACAAATAAAAGAAAAGAAAAATAAAAGATAAACTCAAAAGGAGAATCCTTTTTGAGTGCTACAAGTCCAAAATAATACGAAAAAAGTGCAAAAGAAATAAATGCTAAAAATAAACTACGACGCCTCAGCATCGGTGTCCTGTGTCGATGACTCAGGTGCTGCTGCTATTACTGTTGGCTCTGAGGTTACTGGTGGATCAACTAATGGTGAAGGAGATGGTGGTGGAGGCGAGGCTCTGGGCTGCACCACGAAAGGTGATGTCGACATAGATCGTTCAAGTAACTGCAGTATAGCGGCAAGCTGTGCCGATGTATGTGAAAACTGTGTTGCCTGCGTAGCCCTGACCTTGGCCAACTCCGTCTGGAGGACACCCACATCGCTCGCGAGGCTCTCGAATCTGTCCTGGCCTGGAGAGGGAGAAAAGATTTGCACTGGAGGTGGCTCCGATGCTGTGGGTGGTGCCTCACCCTCTGTTTGTCCTGGGGGTGGCTCTAATGCTGCCTGTGACCCCTCGGCCTGATCTGACTGGGGTGTGATCCATATGTAAACTCTTGGTCCTGCTCTACAGACTATCCCCATCAGCCTCAACGTCTCTGTACTCAGGGGAGCCGGTACTATAGTCTTCTCGGCCCCGCGTAGTCCCAACCTAGGGTGATGTATGGGCCTGAGAAGATAACTCCAATCCTAGGGTACTGGCCTTGATGCCGGATATACTTTGCTACTATGTGCCCCAAGTAGAGTGGCTCGCTCTCCACAATCGAATGTAAATACAGGAGTTCCTGGTGACTCAGAACCCCAGTACTGTCCCCACGACCATTCACTGATCGGCTAAGGATGGTGTGGAGATATCTGTAGGCAGTCCTGGACAGACAGGTAGCCTTGGACACTCTAGGCTCATACTGGCCCTGACCACATAATCTGCTATAGGCACGCTGTGGGGTCAAGGTACCCGGATAATCCGTTGGTAGCAGTGCGTACTCCTCTGTGTCCGTGTACGCCTCATCATATAAACCCATCCATACTGAAAACTGCGTCATACACAAACTGAAGTGTAGATCAAGGACGCGAAACTAGATTGTGGTAGCATCAGTAAAGCTGTCGTATCCCCGATCAAACTCGAATGACGATAGGACCTGAAGAGTGAGTGATCGGATCGCTGGCTCTCGGATAGACAATAAACGGCCCTAACTACCGACTGCGAGTAGCTTATCAATCTCATCTGCGATACTATCTCCCCCCTGCATCCCTGTAATGGTACTCAGGTCCGGATATCGTGACTGTCCGAATCAGAGTGTCGACAATCTCTTGAACCTCTCCCTGTGCTCTGGTAACGGGAAATCCAAGTCCTCGGGGGGTGGGGTAGACTCACGGGGCCGCTTCCCTGCCAATTTCTTAGACCTGGAAGATATATCTGCAAGATTGAAAAGACGAATGATAAAAAATAGTTCAATAACACAATCTACAGAAATCCACACGCCCGTGTGAAAATTCCACATGCCTATGTGGATTGTCGGGCGGACAGAGCCCCACGGCCGTGGGACTGAAAATCAAAATTTACATTCAAATTCGTTCTGATTTCTTTCTAAGCATGTTCGCATTCTTATTAAGCATTCAATCCAAGCGAAATGATAAAAAAGAACAAATTAAATCAAGGATTGACGAAGAAAAAGGGTTTGAAGTTCTTACCGACGGTCTGGATGAATATAACTCCAAATCGGTCTGAAAACTCCAAATGAAATCTCTAAAAAGCTCAGAGAAGATTGGGAAATCAAAAGAGAGGGTCGGAGAGTGTTTGAGAGTGAAAAATTAACGAGGCATGAGTAAAATCTAAAAGAAAACGCGCGGCTTTTGAAGTTCTGCGAATTTCCACGGCCGTGTGGAAACTTCACACGGCCGTGTGCCTATGAAATTAGGGTTTACAAGGGCCAGCACAAGCCCCAGTGTGCACTCTGGTTCTCTCTGGACTATCCCACACGGTCTTGTGAGTATCCCACATGGCCGTGTGCCTTTACAAGAGAGCTCCACAGGGGCTGGTACATGCCCTTGTGGATTCACGGGAAACACAGAAGGTCTCTGAAAAATTCCACACGGCCATGTGCCCAACCTAGCCAAGAACACAAGGCCAGCCACAGGGGATCCCACACGCCCCTGTGGCTTCTCTGGATCAACCTAAGAAACTTTAAGTGTTCCACACAGCCGTGTGAGAATCCACACGACTGTGTGCCTTTCACAAGCGCTGCCACAGGGGCAGCCACACGCCCCTGTGTTTTCTCAGGATGGAAGGGAACTCTCTGCAGAATTCCACATGGCCGTATGAAATATCCACACGCCCGTGTGCCTTAAGAGATGGCCACTCATAGGGGCACCAACACGCCCTTGTGGACCCTCTGGAACGAGAGCTTAAGTTCTGCAAGATTTCACATGGCCGTGTGAAAATTTCCCACGGCCATGTGCCCCTTCTGAGGTTTTTCACAGGGACAAGGTCACGCCCTTGTGCCCTCTCTGGTTGAGCCCTAGACGGTACCACACGCCCATGTGGAAATTCCACACGGCCGTGTGTTTTCTCTGGTTTACTTAGAAAAAATTCACAGACTCCCATAAAAATTCAGAAACACAAATTTGATGCTTAGAACCTATGAAAACCATCAAAACATGAACAGATATCATGGAAAACATGCTCAACCGACTTAAACTTCATCAATCATCATTTAGGCACACGAAAACATCCATAATCCACATGAAAAATCGCAGCACATGTATTAAAAATTAGGACGCCAAAGCTAAGACTTTTATTCATGCTAACACTAAACTAAATCCTAGAAAAACTGTAAAACCTTGGGTTGCCTCCCAGGAAGCGCTTTTTTAAAGTCACTTAGCTTGACGTACTTGGTCTTACCTTATGGCGGCTCATGAATGAAGGTTGCCTCTTCCCTACAACTTGAAACCATGCAATCCATAATTTTTGTAGAATAGAGGAAGAGTTGGCAATTTTGTTACCACACAAGGGTGAATCACCCTTACTCCATTCTTGTTCATCCCCATTGTTCTTGGGTCTTTTCATGTGGTGCCTCTTCGCTCTCTTTATCTTTCTTCTTATCTTCTTCATGAGTCCCGGGTCCGGCTTTACTTCCTTTTCGACTAAGCCAAGTGATAGCACTTCTTTTTTGATCTCCACATCTTGGTCCGGCCACCCTTCATATGAATCCAGGTTCATCAATTCCTGCACGTATTCATCAATTAGTTCATCAGTGGTGTCAGGAAAATACAAAGTATCATCAAAGTCAAGAGAGTATCTAATGGCTTCGGCGAGGCGATATGTAAGCTTGTCATCTCCAACTTGCAATGTGAGCTCCCCACCATCCATGTCAATCAAAGCCTTGGAAGTGCGCAAGAAGGGCCTTCCAAGGATCAATGGCACCTCGACATCCTCATCGATGTCTAACACCATGAAGTCAACAGGAAATATGTATTTGTCGACTTTTACCAACACATCTTCCACAACCCCCTCGGATGCCTCACCGATCGATCCGCAAGTTGAAGTGTCATCCGAGTGGGTCTAGGCTCGCCTAAGCCTAGCTTTTGGAAGAAGGTATGGGGTATGACATTGATGCTTGTTCTCAAATCGGCTAACGCCATCTCTTCACCCAAGTTGCCGATGTTACAAGGTATGATGAAACTTCCGGGATCTTCTCTCTTTCTTGGCATGTTCTTTTGCAATACGGCCGAGCAATTGGCATCAAGGATCATAGATGCACTCTCCTCCAATTTCCTCTTGTTGGTCAAGAGGTCCTTCAAGAACTTCGCATACTTGGGCTTTTGGGCCAATGCCTCCGCGAACGGTATGTTGATGTGCAACTGCTTAAAAATGCCCAGAAATTTCTTGTATTGTTCGTTCTCTTGGTCATTCTTCAATCATGAAGGATAGGGGACCCTCGGTTTGTAGGATGGGGGTGCCACCTCTTTTTCTTTTATCGCTCCTTCCTCTACCTCTGCGACTGATAAACGCCTAAACATACGTATTTTCCATGTATTCGGGTGTATGCTATTACGTATTTTTCTATGAGTTGACACCCGTTTTTGGTCTTAATTGGTTTCTTTCGTGTTACAGGTACTGATGTGACCCCTTCGAGCTGATTGATAGAATTTGAGAAGAAATCGGCGACGAAAACACTATTTCTGAGGGGGGTACTGTAGCGACTACTGTAGCAGATCCTGTAGCACGAACCCTTTGGCGAAATGGCCAAGTCTGGAGGTCCATGCGGGCTGTCATGCGGGCACTGCAAAGGACGCATACAGTACTGTAGCAGTTTTACTGTAGCAACTTACACGATTTCGGGACTTTCTTGGAATTCTTCTCTCCCCGCATGCGGGGCCGCATAGGGGGCCGCATAACCCACTGGAAAAGGTTTTTAAGGGTTTTGGGAGTTCATTCTAGAGGAGGCTAGGTCTTGAGGGAGGAAACACTTCATCATCTTCTTGGAGAGCTTGAGGCCGGCCTTTGGAGGCATTTCTTGAGGAGAGGACGACGGGGAGAGCACGAGACGACGAACCCACGCCTTCGATTTGCATTTGAGAGGAAGTTTGACAAAGGAAGCCACTCCTTTGGTGGCGTCCTTGGAAGCGTCATTCGGCCTTGATCTTTTCAGGGGGTGTTTTCATTATGCTTTTAGTTGTTTTCATGTATTTGTTTACTTATTTTGTGATCATGAACAACTAACCCCAAGGTCACCGGATGTAGGTGAACCTTGGGGGTGAACTTGTGTATTTTGGATGACTCTTTCTAGTTTATGCATTTGGTTTGGTTTGTGATCCTTGTTTGGTGGTTCTTGAATGCCTTGATATGTATGAGAACTCTATATGTCAATTCCTAGATGATGCTAGGTTGCATGACCATTGCCCTAGTATTAGGCTCACCAAGCTTGGAAGGGAATACATGTACGAATACGCCGTGACCATCGGGTATTTGTACCCCTCCAATTGTTAGGGTTGTCCTTGATTGTGTTTCAACCCTAGCTTGGGGAAATCCACTAAACCCTTTGCAATCGTACAAGGATTTGGGCGGAAGAAATTCCGTATTCCAATACTTGTATTGGATTAGGGACCAATGCCATGACCATCGGGTTGGTCTAATTTAGGGTTTCCCGGTCCAAACCACCCACGTGCATGCTAGTTAGGGCATCCTTAGCACTTTAGTAGCCCCCGAGGGAATCCTCATCCGTGGCCATTCCCTCACCTTGATTTTTCCCCTCCATATTTATTCTTGCTATTTACATGCTCTTTGTTTAGTAGATTTTTAGTAAGTCTTACTCCAAGTGATCGACTAGGTCAAACAACATTGTGATAAGGAAGTAAGGATAGCTTCTCGGGCCCTTGGGGATACGACCCCCTCGTGTTCGCGCGAGGGGTATTACTTGGCGACCCCGTACACTTGCGGGTGAGCGATTCAAACGCGTTTTCTCACCAGCGACCTCGGGTGCTTCCTTTGTCTTCTCTAGAAGGAGATTTCTCTTGACCTCTTTTCCACTTCTCAAGGTAATTACCTTCACTTGCTCCCTCAGATTGGTCTCCGTATTACTAGGAAAACTACCTTGAGGTCTTTCCGCCAAAGTCTTCGCTATTTACCCCACTTTATTCTCCAAATTGTATAGGGAAGTGGTGTGATTACGAAGTGTAGCTTCCACCATTTGGAATCTAGCATCCGACGAAGTAACAAACCTCGCGAGGGCCTTATCTAGATTGGTCATCTTCCCCTATAACCCGGTCACTCGGCTTTCTAAGTTCGGTGCTTGTTGGCCTTAAAATCCCAGTGGTGCATTGTTCTTTTGTTGCGACTGCCCTTGATTGCTCCATGAGAAATTCGGGTGGTTCTTCCACCCCGGGTTATATGTTCCACTGTACGGGTTGCCTTAGCCTTGTCCTCTGTAAGTATTAACAATAAAATCAGCCTGTTCCACAGTACTAGTGCCTCTAATAGCAATAGGACAATCATTAGAAGCGTGACCTCCCCCACAACCATTACAAGCAGTGATGGCCGTAACTCTTGGTGAAGTTAGAACATCTAGCTTCTTACTCAATGATTTCACCTATGTCACCAATGCTGTAACTGCGTTAACCTCATGAATTCTGACTACCTTCTTTCGGTCTCGTGTGTTCCACTGATAGCTATTCATAGCCATCTCTTCAATAAGGTGCCGAGCTTCACCGGGAGTCTTGCTTCCTAGAGTTCCTCCTGCTGCTACGTCTAAGAGTTGCCAAGTACTCGGATTCAACCAATTGTAAAAGGTATGAATGATCATCCACTCGGGGAATCCATGTTGCGGACATTTGCGAAGGCGCTCCTTGAGTCTATCCTATGTCTCGAATAGAGACTCCAATTCCATTTGCATGAAGGATGAAATCTTATTCTGGAGCCTTGCTGATTTCCCCGGAGGGAATATCTAGCCAAGAATGCCTTGGCCATCTCCTCCCAAGTAGTGATAGACGCTCTCGGTAATGAATGTAGCCAATGTCATGCTTTTCCCTTCAATGAAAATGGGAAGGCTCTCAAACGAATCATGTCATCCACTACTCCATTGATCTTCAATATGTCACACACTTCAAGGAAGTTCTCTATATGGTTGTTAGGATCTTCATCAGCCAACCCATTAAATTGTGAGGACTGTTGCAACATTTGAAAGAATGACGGCTTCAACTCAAAATTGTTTGCTGTAATTGGGGGCCTTACAATGCTTGATTGGGTCCCCATCACCGCGGGTCTAGCAAAATCGGACAATGTCCTTTGTTCTTCATTCTATTTTGCCATTGCTTTTGACCCTTCTGAATCAATATTGGCTTGATTGGACTGTTTTTCCATAGGTTCCTTCCCTTTTCGATATGTTCTTCTACCAATTTTTGGGTCTCGTTCAACAAGAATCGAAGGGTTCCTGCGGGTCATAACCTGAAGCCAAAGCAAAGAAAAAAAAAGAACAATGATAGATAAAGAAGTGTGAAATAGAAAACGAAGTGAAATAGCTAAAATAGCAAAAGTAAGTATAAAAAATATGCCTATTCCCCAGTAACGGTGCCAAAAACTTGACACGACCCCTTGCGTGTATCCTGCAAGTGCACGGGCTTATCGAAGTAATAAATTTACCCTGGTGAGTGGGTAGTCGAATCCACAGGGAATAGGGACATAAGACATGAGGTTTCACTAATTAGCTAAGTAATTGATAAGTGCTCGTAGTATAGTAACGCAAAGCGTTATTATTTTACAATGAACATATCTTTTATCAGATTTTATCACTAAATTGTGTGCATTTGCGTATTCTTATGCATTGTAGGTTTGCGGAGCTAATTTGGAGAAAAAGAACGAAGTTAGATTGTGTTCGCTGTTGTTGGGAGGTTTCCGACCAAGCAAGGAACAAGGCACGAGCTTAGACTTGTGAGTGTATGCCAACCTCCTTTGGAGGGGCACAAAGGCAGTCATATTCACAATAAGTCTAACTCGTGTTGCTTAGGAGAACTTCACCAAGAAGGAAACTTGAAGCAATCGGCACGATCAACTATTGATTTGTGTGCCCAAATCAATGGCCTCGATGAAGAACAACGGATTCGGGAGCATTTTGGCGAGTTACTGTAGTAGTAATGTAGCTTGTTACTGTAATAAAACACTGTAGCAAACTACTGTTCACTTCGGCCGAAATTCAGAATTCTAGAGAATTCATACGGGCGTGTGGAAATTCCACACAGCCGTGTGAATTAATTTTCCAGCAAGCCAGAAACTTCGCACGCCTGTGTGGAAATTCCGCACGGCCGTGTGAAGTCACGATAAGTTCAGATTTAAAAGCCGCACTGATGAGTGCTCGTGTAGTAATGATGCGAAGCATTATTATCTTGCAATAAGCATTAATTTAATCAGATTTTATCACTAAATAGTGTGCATTTGTTTACTTTTGCGCATTGTAGGTTGTGGAGCTAATTTAGAGAATAGGAACGAAATTAGATCGTGTTCGCCGTTGTTGGGGAGTTTTCGGACCAAACAAGGACAAGGCACAAGCCCGGACTTGTGAGTGTGTGCCAACCTCCTTTTGGAGGGGCACAAAGGCAGTCACATTCACAACAAGTCTGACTTGTGTAGCTTAGGAGAACTTTACCAAAGAGAAGACTTGAAGCAATCGACATGATCTACCATTGATTGTGTGCCCAATTCAATGGCCTCGGTGAAGAGCAACGTATTCGGAAGCATTTCGGTAAGTAACTGTAATAGCTTGTTAATGTAGCAATTTACTGTAGCAAGTTACTGTGCATTTTCTGCCGAAGATTGGGAGTCCAGAGAGTTCACACGGGCGTGTGGAAATTCCACACGGCCGTGTGAAGTAATTTTTTTCAGGAAAGACAGAAGCTTCACACGGGCGTGTGGAAATTCCACACGGCTGTGTGAAGCCCCGATAAGTTCAAAATTAAAGCCGCACTCAGCCTATTTAAAGCCCGATTTGGAGACTTTTTGGGCATCTTTTGACCTATCTTTCTTCTCAACTTCTGGAGGGTGCGGCTAGGGTTTCGGAGAGGATTTTGTGGAGGATTGGACCGCGCCATCGGCATCATCACCGACGTTCGACGGCCGCACAAGACCACGGCCACACCATACGCGAGGGGGTTTTCATTGATGTTTTTAGTTTGTGCTTTCTTTCATAAATTGATGAACATGTATAGCTCCATGAGGAGCTAAACCCTCGTGGGTATTCGAACTTGTAAAACTCTAGGATAATTATGTTTCTATGACAATGTTATTATGCTTTTCCAATTTTGATGAATAAATTCAAGTTTTGATTTTAATTATCTTTTGCTATTGTTTTCTCTTAGCCGTGACACTAAGGATTGAGAACAATCTACGTTATCCTTTGGAGGTGTGACAACTCCTATAGGATTAGACTACTTAAAATTGAATAGGGTTGAGAGGGAGAGTTGTGAGGTAGCACTGTACCCCTTTTCCCTTCCGATGTGATTTCTCCCTATCTCCGATTCCTTGATTTATTAGCGGTCGAAATAGAGTGAAGTGCTAGGTAGACATACTCCCCCAAGGCTTTGGGGTGACGTGAATCCTATGCACTAGGGCTTAATTTAGACTAGGGTTTTTCCACCTGGACCAAAGGGTTAGAACTAGTACACATAGGAACATGTTTTATCACTAGGAGTCCCTAGAACTTAAAGTAATTCCACGTAGTGTTAGGCGTAGGTAGAAATACTCCCCTGGGGCTTAGTTGAGCAATCAACAAAGTGAAGGGTTGACATGAATCCTATTGCCGGGACATAGTGTTGTGGTTTGTCACGGTTGACCTTAGGTTTGGGACCGTGTGTTTAAGGATTTTCCTCGACTCAATTAACATCAATAGGAAAGTATAATAGCATAGTCTTGCACTAGAAGCATAAGTCCTAGAGGTAACTTGTCCGGATACCCTATTTTCATTCATTGCTAGTCCCTCTCTTTTACTCTTTACTTGCACTTTTCTTTCTTTCATCTTTCTATTCATTTCCCTTGCTTTTATTCTAATTTCCATAAATCCACTTATCACTCTGATTATTTTTTTCTCATATATCGTACGACTGAATAGCAATTTCTCGTATTTTTAATCCCTATTCCCTGTGGATTCGACTACCCACTCACCGGGGTAATTTTATTACTTCGACAAGGCCGTGCACTTGCGGTACACACGCAAAAGGTCGTGTCAAGTTTTTGGCGCCGTTGCCGGGGTATAGGCGTATTTTTGATACTTGTTTTTGCTACCCTAGTCATTCACCTCGTTATCTATTTCATACTTTCTTTGACTATCATCGTTCTTATTTTTCTTTTCTTCGTGTTGGCTTCAGGTTATGACCCGCGGGAACCCTTCGATTCTCGTTGAAGGAGACCCGGACATTGGTAGGAGAACGCACCATAAAGGGAAAGAGCCTGTGGATGAACAATCCAAGCAAGCCAGTATAGATTCAGAAGGGTCGGAAGCTATGGTAGAACATAACGAACAACAAAGGACATTGGCCGATTTTGCTAGACCCGCAGTAATGGGGACCCAATCAAGCATTGTGAGGCCCCCAATTACCGCAAATAACTTTGAGTTGAAGCCGTCGTTCATTCAAATGTTGCAACAGTCCGCACAGTTTAATAGGTTAGCCGATGAAGATCCCAACAACCATCTAGAGAACTTTCTTGAAGTGTGCGACATGTTGAAGATCAATGGAGTAACGGACGACGCAATCAGGTTGAGAGCCTTCCCATTTTCATTGAAGGGAAAAGCAAGACATTGGTTACATTCACTACTGAGAGCATCTATTACTACATGGGAGGAGATGGCCGAGGCGTTCTTGGCTAGGTATTTCCCTCCGGGAAAATCGGCTAGGCTCCGGAATGAAATCTCATCCTTCATGCAAGTGGAATTGGAGTCTCTATTCGAGACATGGGATAGGTTCAAGGAGCTCCTCCGAAAATGCCCGCGACATGGATTCCCCGAGTGGATGATTATTCATACCTTCTACAACGGGTTAAATCCAAGCACTAAGCAACTTTTAGATGCGGCGGCAGGAGGGACTCTAGGAAGCAAGACTCCTGATGAAGCCCGGCATCTTATTGAAGAGATAGCGATGAATAGCTATCAATGGAATACAAGGGACCGAAAGAAGGTGACCGGAATTCATGAGGTTGATGCAGTTACATCTTTGGCGGCACAAGTAGAGTCATTGAGTAAGAAGTTGGATGCTCTAACTTCACCAAGAGTTGTCGCCATCACTACGTGTAATGGTTGTGGGGGAGGTCATGCTTCAAGTGATTGTCCGATTGCTATTGGGGGCGCTAGTACGGTGGAGCAGGCTGATTTTGTGGGAAATAATTATAGAGGACAAGGCCAAGGCAACCCGTACAGTGGAACATACAATCCGGGGTGGAAGAACCACCCAAATTTCTGTTGGAGCAATCAAGGGCAGTCACAACAAAAGAATAATGCACCACCAGGATTTCAACGTCAACAAGCACCGAATTTAGAAAGCCGAGTGACAGGGTTAGAAGGGAAGATGACCGATCTAGAAAGAGCTCTCACACGGTTTGTTTCTTCATCGGATGCTAGATTTCAGTCGGTGGAAGCTACACTTCGCAATCACACCACCTCCTTACGCAATTTGGAGAATCAAGTGGGGCAAATTGCGAAGACATTGGCGGAAAGACCTCAAGGGAGTTTGCCCAGCAATACAGAGACTAATCCAAGAGAGCAACTAAAGGCAATCACCTTGAGGAGTGGGAAAGAGGTCGAGAGAAATCTCCCTCTAGAGAAGAGAGAATCACCCGAACTTGAAGAGGTAGCTGGAGAAGTAACAAAGGAAAAAGAGGTGTCACCCCCACCGTACAAGCCGAGGATTCCCTACCCTTCAAGATTGAAGAATGATCAAGATAACAAACAATACAAGAAATTTCTGGGTATTTTTAAGCAATTGCACATCAACATCCCATTCGCGGAGGCATTGGCCCAAATGCCTAAGTACGCGAAGTTCTTGAAGGACCTCTTGACCAACAAGAGGAAATTGGAGGAGAGTGCATCTGTAATCCTTGATGCCAATTGCTCGGCCGTATTGCAAAAGAACATGCCGAGCAAAAGAAAAGATCCCGGGAGTTTCATAATACCATGTAACATCGGCAACATGGGTGAAGAGATGGCATTGGCCGACTCAGGGGCAAGTATCAATGTCATGCCCTACACATTCTTCCAAAATCTAGGCCTGGGCGAGCCAAGACCCACTCGGATGACACTTCAACTCACGGACCGATCGGTGAGGCATCCGAGGGTGATTGTGGAAAATGTGTTGGTGAAAGTTGACAAATACATATTTCCTGTTGACTTCGTGGTGTTGGATGTCGTTGAGGATGTCGAGGTTCCATTGATCCTTGGAAGACCATTCTTGCACACTTCCAAGGCCTTGATTGACATGGACTGCGGGGAGCTCACATTGCGAGTGGGAGAAGACAAACTTACATACCGCCTCGCCGAAGCCATGAGACACTCTCTTGATTTTGATGATACCTTATATTTCCTTGACACCACCGATGAACTAATAGATGATTATGTGTAGGAAATGATGAACCCAGATCCATATGAAGGTTGGCCGGAACAAGACTTGGAGATTGAAGAAGAAGTACTCTCCATTGGTCTAGTCAAGGGCGACTTCAAGCAGGAAACGGAGCGTATGAAGAAGATGCTTCGGAGGATGAAGAGGTCGAAAAGACGCCACAAGAAGAATCCCAACAACAAGGGGAATGAACATTCAAGGAATAGGGGTGATTCGCCTTTTTGTGGTAACAAATTCGACAACTCCCCCTCTGCTCTACAAAGGTTATGTAATGCATGCTTTCAGGTTGTAGGGAAGAGGGCAAACTTCATTCATGAACCTCCATAAGGTAAGAATGGTACGTCAAGCTAAGTGACGTTAAACAAGCGCTTCTTGGGAGGCAACCCAAGGTTTTACAGTTTAGCTTTAGATTGAATAAAAGTCTTTGTATTGGTGTCCTGAATTTTTTATGATTAAGCTGCAAAATTTTTGTGGAATTTTGATGTTTCCGTGTGCCTAAATGATAACCAATGAAGTTTTAGTCGGTTGAGTGTGTTTTCCATGGTATCTGGTCATGTTTTAATGGTTTTCACAAGCTCTGAGCATCATAGTTTTGTTTCTGATTTTTCTGTAAGTCTGTGAAATTTTCTAAGTAAACCAGAGAAAACACATGGCCGTGTGGAATAAACACACGGCCGTGTGTTACCATCAGGGCTCAACCAGTGAAGCCACAGGGGCATGACCTTGCCCCTGTGAAAAACTCTAGAAGAGGCACACGGTCGTGTGGAATTAACACACGGCCGTGTGGATTTTTGCAGAAATTATACTCTCATCCCAGAGAGTCCACAAGGGCGTGTGGGTGCCCCTGTGAGAAATCTTGTGCTATGGCACACGGCCATGTGGAATTAACACACGGCCATGTGAATACTCTGCATAACCCCTCTTTCTCCCGAGAATTCACAGGGGCATGTGGCTGCCCCTGCGAGAGAACTTGTGAATGGCACACGGCTGTGTGGAGTTTTCACACGGCCGTGTGGACTACTTAGCAATTCTCAGGATGAACCAGAGAAGCCACAGGGACGTGTGGGTGCCCCTGTGGCTGGCCTTGTGTTCTTAACCAGGTTGTGCACACGGCCGTGTGGAATTAACACACGGCCGTGTGGAAATTTCCAGAGACTTCTGTGTTTTTCCCGTAAATTCACAAGGCCGTGGGGAGGCCCCTGTGGATCTTCTTATATATTCACACGGCCGTGTGGGGCAGTCCAGAGAGTGAACAGAGTGCGCACAGGGGCGTGTGTTGGCCCCTGTGAACCCTAATTTCAGAGGCACACGGCCGTGTGACTCATTCACACGGCCGTGTGAATTACCAGAACTTCAAAAGCCGCGCGTTTTTGGTGGTTCTTCACTTGTGCCTCTTCATCATTCCACTTCAAATCACTCCCCGACTCCCTTCTCTGTTCCCCCGACCTTCTTAGAGGATTTGCGAGGATTTTATTGGAGTTTTTTCGGCCGATTTTAAGTTTTTCACATTCACTCCGTCGGTATGAACTTCAAAACCTTTTTCTTCGTTAATTCTCAATTTGATTAGTTCTTAGTTGATTATTTCACTTGCTTTTAATGATTATCATGCATGCGAATGTGTTTAGAATGAGTTTAGAATAAATTTGGATGTAAATTTTGGATTCTTCAACCCACAGCCGTGAGGCTCTCTCCGCCAGAAGCTCCACACGGGCGTTTGGAATTAACACACGGCCGTGTGGATTTCTGCAGAATGAGTTTTTGGACTGATTCTTGAAAATTTTCTTTTGCAACTTTGCAGATATGTCTTCTAGGTCTAAGAAAGTGGTAGGCAAGCGTCCACGAGTAGCTACTCCACCTCTCAAGGAGATGGAGTTTGATATACCCGAGCACAGAGAACGGTTCAAGAAACTTTCGGCACTTCGATTTGGACAGTTGCGCTACCCAGATTTGAGCTATTGAGGGACATACAGGGGGGCGATGCCATAGCCACAGAGGTGGAGGAGTTGCTGGCTGTAGGCAGTTGGGGTCGAATGTTATCTATTCGAGAGCCAGCAATTCGAGCAATCACTCTCGAGGTTTTATCGACATTCGAGTTCGACCGAGGGTATGATAGCTTCACAAATGGCGAGACGATCTAGTTTCATGCCCTTGGTCAACACTTCAGCATCAGCGTTACCCAGTTCTCGATCGTGACGGGCCTGTATGATCAGGCATATACCGAGACAGAGGAGTACGCCTTACTGCCCACTGATTATCCGGGGACCCTGACACCTCAGAGGATCTATAGGGCGTTGTGCGGGGATGGGCAGTACGAGCCGGGGCTTTCGAAGGCGACATTTCTTTCCCGACCAACGTACAGGTACATTCATGCCATCCTGAGCAGGTCTATCAGTGGCCGAGGGGACAGTACAGGGGTACTGAGCAGACAGGAGCTGCTATACTTACACTCCATGGTACAGGTTGAGCCACTCCACCTGGGGAACATTCTAGCCGAGTACATGCGCCACCAGGGCCAGTACCCCAGGGTTAGAGTCATCTTCGCAGGTCCCTACATTACACGCCTCATCATTGGCCTGGGACTCAGAGATGGGGTGCGCGAGGCCGAGAAGATCGCTACACCAGCCCCGTTCACAAGAGAGACATTGAGACTTATGGGGATGGTCCGCAGATCAGGGCCGGGAGTCTATACTATGATCATACCCCAGTCAGAGCAGGCCGAGGGGTCCCATGCAGCGTTAGAGCCACCCCCAGTGGATACAGAGGCAGGGGCAGAGGCCGAGGCACCCCCCACAGCACCGGAGCCACCTCCAGTGCGCATCTTTTCTCCCTCTCGAGGCCAGGACAGGTTCGAGCGCCTCAAGAGCACCGTGGGTATTATGCAGACAGAGCTCGCCGAGATGATGGCCGCACAAGCAGCACGGTTTGCCTTGTTGAGGGCCACTCAGGCATCACATTTCGCTCAGCTATCGGCACAGCTTGCCACAGTGATACAGTTGTTCGAGCGATCAGTGGTGCGACCTCGACGAGTCCCTTCACCGACTCCACCTCCATCTCCATCAGCATCAGATCCACCAGTCCCAACAGTAGCAGCAGCACCACAGGATCCACAGTAGGACACCGACGCTGAGGCGTCGTAGTTTTATTTTATTTCACTTTTGTCGCACTTTTATTTTCATATTCTGTTGGACTTGTAGTACCTAGAAAGGACTCTCCCTCTGGGTTTGCATTTATTTTTCTCTTGTTTTGTCTCAAGTTGTATCTCATTATCATATCTTTATATACTCGAGCTTTATTTTAGTTTTTATTGAGTTATACTGAACCCTTGTGTATGTGTGCGCAGATGGTCTTGGATGTAAGGAATTTGAGGAATAGTCATAGGCACGGTCAAGGACCGTGTGTGCTCCACAAACCATTGAGACTCAACTCTCAATGACCTAGCTCCATCAAACGCAACACTTGGAGTTCAGGGGAGTAATGTTTCAATTGCCCACTTCCACACTAATTGTTTTTAAATGTTTACTCATTATTGTGCTTACATGCGTACATTGGGGACAATGTACATCTTAAGTGTGTGGTGGGGGAGGGGGGAGTTCACATTGCACACACTTTTACTTGTGCGCTCAATTGTTTATGCTTATGTAGCCTATGGCGGTTCACCTTATTTGCAACGGTTGTATTCTTAGAGTCTAGGAGAATTTTTAACATTGTACCTATCATGCTCTAGTTTTTACTTGAATTTCTAGGGAATTTTTCTCGATTACAACTCATTGCACTACTCACTCTTGAAATCTTTTGGAAACTTGAGCTCGAAGTTTTAAGGACTAGTTTAGTACTACTCTAGTAAGTTGTGAAGTCTTATGTAGCTAAAAAAAAAAAAAAAAAAAACCTAGCTTGTGAATATTATTATAGCTTTTATTTGTGCATTTGGGGTGGAAAGAGCTACCTCCTATGAAGTATGAAGCTACACTCATAAGTCGGATACAAGTTATGCCCTAATGAGAGAAAGAGCTATCTCATGGGAAGCGTGAAAGCTACTACTTCCTTATTTTGTGTATATGAATAAGTCCTTATAACAAGAGTTTGGGGAGTACTCGTTGGTTCTCTTGAGTGAAAACTTGCACACACTTACACGTTTTCGAGTTATTATCCTTTTTTGTTCGAGTTTTTGACTAGAGTATTGGTAATCTTATGCAATATTTTGATTTCCCCTTACTTGTAGAATGCTTCTTTTGCATACTTTTGGTGAACCTAAGGCCGAGCACTTTCAATTGTTCTTCCCAAGTACTTTCACGTTCTATCTTGCTTGAGGACAAGCAAAAGCTTAAGCGTGGGGGGATTTGATGAGTGCTCGTGTAGTAATGATGCAAAGCATTATTATCTTGCAATAAGCATTAATTTAATCAGATTTTATCACTAAATATGTGCATTTGTTTACTTTTGCGCATTGTAGGTTTATGGAGCTAATTTAGAGAATAGGAACGAAATTTAGATCGTGTTCGCCGTTGTTGGGGAGTTTTCGGACCAAACAAGGACAAGGTACAAGCCCGGACTTGTGAGTATGTGCCAACCTCTTTTTGGAGGGGCACAAAGGCAGTCACATTCACAACAAGTCCGACTTGTGTAGCTTAGGAGAACTCTACCAAAGAGAAGACTTGAAGCAATCGACACGATCTACCATTGATTGTGTGCCTAATTCAATGGCCTCGGTGAAGAGCAACGTATTCGGAAGCATTTCGGCAAGTGACTGTACCAGCACTGTAGCTTGTTACTGCAGCAAATTCACTGTAGCAAGTTACTGTGCATTTTTAGCCGAAGATCGGGAGTCCAGAGAGTTCACACGGGCGTGTGGAATTAACACACATCCATGTGAAATATTTTCCAGCAAGCCAGAGACTTCACACGGCGTGTGGAAATTCCACACGGCCGTGTGAAGTAATTTTTTTCAGGAAAGACAGAAGATTCACACGGGCGTGTGGAAATTCCACACGGCCGTGTGAAGCCCTGATAAGTTCAAAATTAAAGCCGCACTCAGCCTATTTAAAGCCCGATTTGGAGACTTTTTGGGCATCTTTTGACCTATCTTTTTTCTCAACTTCTGGAGGGTGCGGCTAGGGTTTCGGAGAGGATTTTGTGGAGGATTGGAGCATGCCATCGGCATCATCACCGACGTTCGACGGCCGCACAAGACCACGGCCACACCATACGCGAGGGGGTTTTCATTGATGTCTTTAGTTTGTTCTTTCTTTCATAAATTGATGAACATGTATAGCTCCATGAGGAGCTAAACCCCTCGTGGGTATTCGGACTTGTAAAAGTCTAGGATAATTATAATCTATGACAATGTTATTATGCTTTTCCAATTTTGATGAATAAATTCGAGTTTTGATTTTAATTATCTTTTGCTATTGTTTTCTCTTAGCCGTGACACTAAGGATTGAGAACAATCTAGGTTATCCTTTGGAGGTGTGACAACTCCTATAGGATTAGATTACTTAAAATTGAAGAGGGTTGAGAGGGAGAGTTGTGAGGTAGCACCGTACCCCTTTCCCTTCCGATGTGATTTCTCCCTACCTCCGATTCCTTGATTTATTAGTGGTCGAAATAGAGTGAAGTGCTAGGTAGACATACTCCCCCAAGGCTTTGGGGTGACGTGAATCCTATGCACTGGGGCTTAATTTAGACTAGGGTTCTTCCACCTGGACCAAAGGGTTAGAACTAGTACACATAGGAACAGGTTTTATCACTAGGAGTCCCTAGAACTTAAAGCAATTCCACGTAGTGTTAGGCGTAGGTAGAAATACTCCCCTGGGGCTTAGTTGAGCAATCAACAGAGTGAAGGGTTGACGTGAATCCTATTGCCGGGACATAGTGTTGTGGTTTGTCACTTTTGACCTTAGGTTTGGGACCGTGTGTTTAAGGATTTTCCTCGACTCAATTAACATCAATAGGAAAGTATAATAGCATAGTCTTGTACTAGAAGCATAAGTCCTAGAGGTAACTTGTCCGGATACCCTATTTTCATTCATTGCTAGTCTCTCTCTTTTACTCTTTACTTGCACTTTTCTTTCTTTCATCTTTCTATTCATTTCCCTTGCTTTTATTCTAATTTCCATAAATCCACTTATCACTCTGATTATTGTTTTCTCATATATCATATGACTGAATAGCAATTTCTCGTATTTTTAATCCCTATTCCCTGTGGATTCGACTACCCACTCACCGGGGTAATTTTATTACTTCGACAAGGCCGTGCACTTGCGGTACACACGCAAAAGGTCGTGTCACGCACTCAACATTATAAAGGCCCATTTGGAGACTTTCAAGGCAGCTTTTTGACCTAACTTTCTCCCCAACTTCTGGAGATTGCGGCTATGGTTTCGGAGAAGACTTCGTGGAGGTTTGGAGCGCGTCATCGGCATCGTCACCGACGTACGGCGGCCACACAAGACCACGGCCGCACAATACGCAAGGGGGTTTTCATCAATGCTTTTTATTTATACTTTCTTTTATATTTTGATGAACATGTATAGCTCCATGAGGAGCTAAACCACTCGTGGGTATTCGGACTTGTAAAACCCTAGGATTATTATGTTTCTATGACATTGCTATTATGCTTTTCCATTATTGACAAATAAATTGAGTTTCGATTTTAATTATCTTGTGCTATTGTTTTCCCTTAGCCGTGACACTAGGGTTGAGAGCAATCTAGGTTATCCTTTGGAGGTGTGACAACTCCTATAGGGTTAGACTACTTGAGATTGAAGAGGGTTGTGAGGGAGAGTTCTGAGGTAGCGATGTATCCCCTTTCCCCTCCGGTGTGATTTCTCCCTACCTCCATTTCCTTGGTTAATTAGAGGTCGAGATAGAGTGTTAGGGCTCAATCTAGACTAAGGTTCTTCCACCTAGACTAAAGGGTTAGAACTACATAGAGGAACAGGTTTTATCACTAGGAATCCCTAGAGCTTAAAGCAATCACACGTAGTGTTAGGGTTAGGAAGATAGACTCCCGTGGGGCTTATTTGACAGGTCAACAAGATTCAAGAGTCATAGTGAATCCTAATGCCGGGACATAATGTTGGGGTTAGTCACGGTTGACCTTAAGTTTTGGGACCGTGAGTTTAAGGATCCTCGACTCAATTAACATCAATAGGAAAGTATAATAGTATAGTCTTGCACTAGAAGCATAAGTCCTTGATGTAGCTTGTCCAGATACCCAATTTCATCCATTGCTAGTCTTTCTCTTTTAACTTCTATTTGCATTTTCTTGTCTTCCATCCCTCTATTTAATTTCTTGTCTTTTATTTTAATTGATTCCATAATCCACTCATCAATTCGATCGTCACTTTCCATACATCGCGTAACTAAATAGCAAATTCTTGTGTTTTAAATCCCTATTTCATGTGGATTCGACTACCCACTCACCAGGGTAATTTTATTACTTCGACAAGCCCGTGCACTAGCGGGATACACGCAAGGGGTCGTGTCAGTAGGGCCATCACTCGGCATCACTCGGCATCACACGCAAGGGATACACGCAAGAGGTCGTGAGAATAAGATCAATGTGTGTATGCAAGGAAATAAAAAGCAATAAGAAAGTAAAGAGAAATATGGAAGACAGGAGAGTGTAAGCAAAAGTGTAAAAGAGAGGAACAATCAATATGTAAGTAGGGTATCCGGACAAGTTAACCCTAGGATTAATGTTCTAGTGCAAGACTAAGTATTATGCTCTCCTATTGATATTTAATGAGTCGTGGACATCCTCAATCACACGGTCCCAAACTTAAGGTCAACTGTGACTAATCCAACCATTATGCCACGGCATTAGGTTTCACTACGACCCTTGGCTCTTGTTGTCAAGTCAACTAAGTCCTAGAGGAGTCCATCTTCCTAAGCCTCACACTACTTGGAATTACATTATGTTCTAGGGATTCCAAGTGACAGACCCTGTTCCTAAGTGTAGCTCTAACCCTTTGGTCCAGGTGAAAGAACCCTAATCTCAATTAAGCCCAAGCACTAGGATTCACTACACCTTCACTTTGTTGCTCGCGCAATTAAGCCCCAGGGGAGTTCAACTCCTAGCACTTTGCTCTATTTTGACTGCTAAAAACTCTTGGAATGCGGAGATAGGAAAAATCACACCGGAGCGGAAAGGGGACGTTTCGTTACCTTAAGACTCACCCTCTCGACCCTCTCCAATCTTAAGTAGTCTAACCCTATAGCAGTTGTCACACCTCCCAAGGAAAATCAACACAAGAAGCAATCAAGATTGAAACTCAATTAAATTCATCAAATAAGAAAGCATAATAACATGTCATAGAAACAAAATCATCTTAGGGTTTACAAGTCCGAATACCCACAAGCGGTTTAGCTCCTCATGGAGCAATACAAATCCATCAATGTGTATAAATAAAGAAGAAAGCTAAATATAGATGAAAACTCTGTTGTGTAGCGTGTCTGTGGTCTTGTGCGGCCACTTCGTCTCTTCACCAAGCTCCTCGTTAAGCCTGGTGCACACCTCGCCGGAACGGTGTCGACGAAAGCTCCCCCAATAGCTATCTTCCAATTGGCTTTGATGTCGATGTCGATGATGCGCTCCAATTCTCCACAAAGTCCTCTCCAAACCCTAGCTGTGACCCTACAGAAAATATGCAAAAAGATCTAGAAAAAGTCCCGAAAGGTCCTTTAAATAGTGTTGAGTCGCTGCTGTAAATTGGCTAAAATTGGGCATCCACCGGCCGTGTAGATTTTCTAGATTCGGTTTTCTGGCGCAGTAAACAGTAAACTATATAGTAATTGCTACAGTGATTTCTACAGTGGTTGCTACAGTACACGACATCAACGGTAGATCATGTCGATTGTTTCAATTTTCCTTATTGGTGAAGTTCTCCAATGCTACATGAGTTAGACTTATTGTGAATGTGACTGACTTTGTGCCCATCCAAAGGAGGTTGGCACACACCCATAAGTCTAGACTCGTGCCTTGTTTCTTGCTCAGTCTGAGAACTCCCCAACAACAGTGAACATGACTCTCGCGGTGGTGCCGCCCGTCCCCCGGTCCCCCGGTTTCGCCGGGCCGTGCGCGTCGTGCCCCGCTGCCCGCCGAGTAGGTGCCGCGCTAACCCGCCCATTGCACAAGGGGCGGGCCCCAACGGTGCCACACCATCCGCGACGGGGCGCCGGTGTCCCTCTCGGTTGGGTGCGGCGGGGGTGCGCGCTCGGCGCCCCCCGTCGCTAGGGACATTGCCCGCACGTCCATGGCGAGTCCGGGTGGCTGCCGGTGGGCCACTCGGACCTTGGCCGGGGGTCGGGAGATGCCTCCGCTCTCGCGGTGGTGCCGCCCGTCCCCCGGTCCCCCGGTTTCGCCGGGCCGTGCGCGTCGTGCCCCGCTGCCCGCCGAGTAGGTGCCGCGCTAACCCGCCCATTGCACAAGGAGCGGGCCCCAACGGTGCCACGCCGTCCTCGGCGGGGCGCCGGTGTCCCTCTCGGTTGGGTGCGGCGGGGGTGCGCGCGCGGGGACCCCCCGCCGCTAGGGACATTGCCCGCACGGCCATGGCGAGTTCGGGTGGCTGCCGGTGGGCCACTCGGACCTTGGCCGGGGGTCGGGAGATGCCGCCGCTCTCGCGGTGGTGCCGCCCGTCCCCCGGTCCCTCGGTTTCGCCGGGCCGTGCGCGTGGTGCCCCGCTGCCCGCCGAGTAGGTGCCGCGCTAACCCGCCCATTGCACAAGGGGCGGGCCTCAACGGTGCCACGCCGTCCGCGGCGGGGCGCCGGTGTCCCTCTCGGTTGGGTGCGGCGGTGGTGCGCGCGCGGCGCCCCCCGTCGCTAGGGACATTGCCCGCACGGCCATGGCGCGTCCGGGTGGCTGCCGGTGGGCCACTCGGACCTTGGCCGGGGATCGGGAGATGCCGCCGCTCTCGCGGTGGTGCCGCCCGTCCCCCGGCCCCCCGGTTTCGCCGGGCCGTGCGCGTCGTGCCCCGCTGCCCGCCGAGTAGGCGCCGCGCTAACCCGCCCATTTTACAAGGGGTGGGCCCCAACGGTGCCCTGCGCCGGTGTCCCTCTCGTTTTTTCTGCCCGCTTGCGTACCGCAAGGCAATTGCGGATCAACCCGGCCCGTTCCTTTAGGGCTCTGTGGCTCCGTTCACCTAGGCGCGCAATTCCCCGGGCGTCGAACAGCCGACTCAGAACTAGTACGGACAAGGGGAATCCGACTGTTTAATTAAAACAAAGCATTGCGATGGTCCCCGCGGATGCTCACGCAATGTGATTTCTGCCCAGTGCTCTGAATGTCAAAGTGAAGAAATTGCCGAGAGTCGTGTGACTCATGTGTCGTTTCTTTCCTCCGCGCCGGCGCGCGGCGCCCGGGGGGAGCCGCTGCCCGCTCGGAGGGTCGGGACGTCCTTGGCGCTTCCCGCGCCGGTTGTGGGGTCATGTCCTCCCGCCCCCTCCGCGGCGGCGCCGCCGGTGGGGGCGCGGGAGGACGGCGCGGCACGCAGGCGTGCGGGCGGGGCGACGCGGCGCTCGCGCGCGCGCGCCCCTCACGCTCACCCCGCCCCGGCCGCACCCCGCGCTTCCGCGTGTTCTCGGGTCTTCCGCGTGTTTGCGGCGGGTCACGACAATGATCCTTCCGCAGGTTCACCTACGGAAACCTTGTTACGACTTCTCCTTCCTCTAAATGATAAGGTTCAGTGGACTTCTCGCGACGTCGCGGGCGGCGAGACCGCCCCCGTCGCCGCGATCCGAACACTTCACCGGACCATTCAATCGGTAGGAGCGACGGGCGGTGTGTACAAAGGGCAGGGACGTAGTCAACGCGAGCTGATGACTCGCGCTTACTAGGAATTCCTCGTTGAAGACCAACAATTGCAATGATCTATCCCCATCACGATGAAATTTTACAAGATTACCCGGGCCTGTCGGCCAAGGCTATAGACTCGTTGAATACATCAGTGTAGCGCGCGTGCGGCCCAGAACATCTAAGGGCATCACAGACCTGGTATTGCCTCAAACTTCCGTGGCCTAAACGGCCACAGTCCCACTTACCTTTGCTTTTTTTTCTCCAAATTGGTTCCACAATCCTACAATGTACAAAAGCACACAATTTAATGATAAATCTGATAAAATCAATGCTCAATGTAAGACAATAACACTTTGTATTACTATAGCACGAGCACTTATCAAACTCCCTCACACTTAAGCTTTTGCTTGTCCTCAAGCAAAAAAATAAAACATTCAAGTACTTGGGAAGAACAATTAAAAGTGCTCTGCCTTAGGTTCACCAAAAATGTGCAAAAGAAGCATTCTACAAGTAAGGAGAAATCAAAACATTGCATAAGGATATCATTGCTCTAGCTAAAAACTTGAATAAAAAAGGACAACAACTCGAAAATATGTAAGTGTGTCTGAACTCACTCAACATAACCCAAAAAGTACTCCTCAAACTCTTGTTATAAGGACTTATTTATATACTGATAAGTGCTTGTGTTATAGTAACTCGAAGAGTTATTATCTTACAATGAACATATTTTTTATCAGATTTTGTCACTAAATAGTGTGCATTTGTGTATTCTTGTGCATTGTAGGTTTGTGGAGCCAATTTAGAAAATAAGAATGAAGTTAGATCATGTTCACCGTTGTTGGGAAGTTTTCGGACCAAGCAAGGAACAAGGCACGAGATTAGACTTGTGAGTGTGTGCCAACCTCCTTTGGAGGGGCACAAAGGCAGTCACATTCACAACAAGTCTAACTTGTGTAGCTTAGGAGAACTTCGCCAAGAAGGAGACTTGAAGCAATCGGCATGATCTACCATTGATTGTGTGCCCAATTCAATGGCCTCGATGAAGAACGACAGATTTGGGAGCGTTTTGGCGAGTTACTCTAGCAGCACTGTATACTGTTACTGTAGCAAAACACTGTAGCAAGCTACTGTTCACTTTCTGCCGAAATTCAGAATTCTAGAGAATTCACACGGGCGTGTGGAAATTCCACACGGGTGTGTGAATTAATTTTTCATCCGATAGAAACTTCACACGCCCGTGTGTTAATACCACACGGCCGTGTGAAGTCCCGATAAGTCCAAATTTAAAGCGTGACTCAGCATTATAAAGCCCAATTTGGAGACTTTTGAAATATCTTTTGACCTAACTTTCTCCCCAACTTCGGGAGAATGCGGATAGGGTTTCAGAGAGGACTTCGTTGAGGTTTGCAACGTCCCATCGGCATCGTCATCGACGTCCCGCGGCCGCACAAAACCACGGCCACACCATATGCAAGGGGGTTTTCATCAATGCTTTTGCTTTATTCTTTCTTTCATATTTTGATGAATATGTATAGCTCCATGAGGAGCTAAACCCCTCGTGGTTATTCGGACTTGTAAACCCTTCGATTATTATGTTTCTATGACATTGTTATTATGCTTTTCCATTATTAATGAATAAATTCGAGTTTCAATTTTAATTATCTTGTGCTATTGTTTTCCCTTAGCCGTGACACTAAGGATGAGAGCAATCTAGGTTATCCTTTGGAGGTGTGACAACTTCTATAGGGTTAGACTCCTTAAGGTTGAAGAGGGTTGAGAGGGAGAGTTGTGAGGTAGCAATGTATCCACTTTCCCTTCTGGTGTTATTTCTCCCTACATCCGTTTCCTTGATTTATTAGTAGTCAAGATAGAGTGAAGTTTAGGTAGATAAACTCCCCTGGGGCTTAGTTGCGCAAGCAACAGAGTGAAGGGTTGACGTGAATCCTATACACTGAGGCTTAGTTTAGACTAGGGTTCTTCCACCTATACCAAAGGGTTAGAACTATACATAGGAACAGGTTTTATCACTAGAAATCCCTAAAGCTTAAAGAAATCCCACATAGTGTTAGGCTTAGGTAGAAATACTCTCCTGGGACTTAGTTGCGTGAGTGACAGAGTGAAGTGTTGACGTAAATGCTAATGCCGGGACATAGTGTTAGGGTTAGTCACGGTTGACCTTAGGTTTGGGACCGTGTTTTTAAGGTTATCCTCGACTCAATAAACATCAATAGGAAAGTATAATAGCATAGTCTTGCACTAGAAGCATAAGTCCTAGAGGTAACTTGTTCGGATACCCTATTTCATTCATTCCTAGTCTTTCTCCTTCTACCTTTACTTGCACTTTCTTGTCTCCCATTTCTCTATTTACTTTATTGTCTTTTATTTCAATTGATTCCATAATTCTCTCATCAAACCGATTATCACCTTTCGTACACCACATAACTAAATAGCGAATTCTTGTGTTCCAAATCCCTATTCCCTGTGGATTAGACTACCCACTCACCAGGGTAATTTTATTACTTCCACAAGCCCGTGCACTTGCGGGATACACGCAAGGGGTCGTGTCATATACAAAAGTAGGGAGGTAGTAGCTTTACATAACCTCTAAAGTAGCCCTTTCCTAGGCGGTTGCCAAAGGTGGCTTTCACACTTTTAAGGAGGTAGTTCTTTCTATCAGTGTAGTAGCTTTCACGCTTCCCATGAGATAGCTCTTTCTCTCATTAGGGCATAACTTGTATCTGACTTATGAGAGTAGCTACATACTTCATAGGAGGTAGCTCTTTCCACCCCAAATGAACAATTAAAAACTAAACAAATATTTACAATCTCACAAGTTTTTTTTCAGCAAATAGAACTTAAAACTCTAGTAAAACAATGCTAAACTAGTCCTTAAACATTGAGCTTGAGTTTCCAAAAGATTTCAAGAGTGAGTAGTACAATATAAGATAATCGAGAAAAAATTACCTAAATTTCAAGTAAAAACTAGAGCATGATGAGACACAATGTTAAAATTTCTCCTAGACTCTAAGAATACAACCATTGTAACTAAGGTGAACTGCCATGGGCTACATGAGCATAAACAATTGAATGCACAAGTAAGGATGTGTGTAATGTGAACTCCCCCTACACTTAAGATGTACATTATCCCTAATATACTCATGCAAGCACAATAAAAAGTATAACAATAAAAACAATTAATGTGGGAGTGGGCAATTGAAACATTACTCCCCTAAACTCCAAGTGTTACGTTCGATAGAGCTATGTTCACTAAGAGTTGAATCTCAAAGGGTTGTGGAGCACACACGGTCCCATGACCGTGCCTATGACTATTCCTCAAATTCAATACTTCCAAGACCATCTGCACACATACGCAAGGGGTTCAGTGTAGCTCAAATAAATTAAAATAAAGCTCGAGTATATAAAGATAAAGCAATGAAATACAACTCGAGAAAAATAAAAGCAACAGAAAAGATAAACTCAGAAGGAGTATCCTTTCTGAGTACTACAAGTCCAAAATATGAAATAAAAGTACAAAATGGAATCAAAATAACAGAAAAACAAAGGTAAACTACGACGCCTTCGTGTTGGTGTCTTGCACTGGAGCCTCAAGTGCTGTGGTAGGCTCAGCTGGTACTGGTGGATCGGGCGGTGATGCTGCTGGTGAAGATGGTGGAGTAGAGGCTGGAGGATGATCCACGAAAGGTAAGGTCATCGCCCGCTCAAATTGCTGATGGAGGTCGTGAAACTACGCCATGACCTCAGTGTGCTGTGTGATCTGGGTGGCCCTGACCTCAGCCACCTCAGCTTGAAGGACCCCTACAGTACTCTCGAGGCGCTCTAACCTATCCGGCCCCGATTGAGAAGGAGAGAAAATGCGTGCAGGTGGTAGCTCCTGGGCTGTAGGTGGTACCTCACTCTTAGGCGGCGATGGGAGCAGTTGCAAAGTTGGCTGCGATCCCCCGGCCTTGTTTCTCTCTGTTGGCCCTGATTCGGGCCTGTTCATCACATAGCACTGGTCATATTTCCTAGCCATGCCTATCTGTCTTAACATCTCCATTCTGATGGGGGAAGGTATGACTAACTTCTAGATCCCCCTAATCGCTTCCTGGAAGCCCATTCCCTTGATAAGTCTCGCAATGTATGGTCCTGAAAAGATGGCCACAAGCCGAGGGTACTGGCCCTAATGATGCATGTACTCTGCAAGAATATGGCCAAGGTGGAGCGGCTCGCTCCGTACCATCGAGTGGAGATAAAGGAGTTCCTACCGGCTCAGGACTCGTGTATTGTCACCACGGCCATTTACTGATCTGCTCAGAATGGCGTGAATATACCTATAGGACGACCGAGATAGACAAGTTGCCTTCGATATCCCTAGCTCGTAATGCCCCTGTCCGCATAACACTCGGTAAGCTCCCTGGGGGGTCAAACTGTCGGGATAATAAATAGGGAGGCTCTCCTACTTACCTGTCTTCGTAAAGGCTTCGTCGTGTAAACCCATGCAGATGGAGAACTGCATCACTGACTGATAAACGCCTAAATATACATATTCTATACGTATTAGGGCATATGTATTGCGTATTTTTATATTAGTTGTTGCCCGTTTTTGGTCTAAATTGGTTTCTTTTGTGTTATAGGTACCAATAAGACCCTGGCAAGCTCGATGACAGAATTGGAGAAGAAATCAGCATCAAAAACACTGTTTCTGAGCCTAGGATACTGTAAGTGATTCTGTAGCAACCACTGTAGCACGAAGACTTGAAGAATGGCTTGGTCAGGAAGTTCATGCGGGCAACCATGCGGGCGCAGTGGAGGCCGCATGCAGTACTGTACCTATTCTACTTTAACAGTACTGTAGTGGCACTGTAGCAACTTACGCGATTTTCGGGATTTCTCGGAATTCTTCTCTCCCCGCATGCCGACCGCATGAGAGGCCGGATAGCACCCTGGAATTTGTTTTTAAGGGTTTTTTGGGCACATTTTGAAGGAGGACTTTTGGGGGGACTCTTGGGGCGCCGCCCCACCTCTTTTGGCGGCGATTTCCGGCAATCTACGGCACAAAGCTTCACCAAGAGGGAGGTAACATCGAAGTAGGAGATTGGAGGGAAGATCCAAGACATTAAGGCATACTTTCAAGGTCTTCATCCATCAAGGGGTTCCAAGGCTAGAGGGAGTATTTCTTGCTTCATTTCTTGTTTTGTTATTCCTTGGAGTTGTATGAGTTTTCCTCTTTCATGAGGAACTAACTTATTTGTGATTTGGACATGATGAACTTTGGGGTTGGTTGTTTGTAATTTGGATGATCATCTTTATTGATGCATTGTTTGATGTTGTATTTCCTTTATGGAATCTTGTAGTTTGTGGTTCAAGCCTTGTGTACTTTGATGTGTTGATTTTCATGAGAACTCTGTGTTTCAACTTCTAGGTTGTACTCGATTGCATAACCATCGTCCTTGTACTAGACACACTAGGCTTGGAAGAGATACATGTACGAATATGCCGTGACCATCGGGTATTTGTACCCCTCCAACCATTAGGGTTGAACCTAGATATTGTGTTTGACCCTAATTTGAGATTTACCTAGGCATAAGGCAATCTTGTGAGGATTTGGTTGGAAGTGATTCCGTATTCCAATACTCATACCGGATTAGGGGTTATCACCGTGACCATCGGGGTGACCTATTTTAGGAATCTCTTGGCCCAACTACCATCATAATATTTCATCCTAAATTCAGGGCTTAATGACAACCCTAGGGGGATTCGTTGTCCAAATCACGCCTTCGCATGTTTGATGCTCCCTTGTTTGCTAAATGTGTGTAGTAGCATCCCTGATTTCATTATAGTTATTTATTTCTCCATTTTGTAATTATTGCTTGACAATCGAATCGCTTGGTTAGGAAATAGCTGAAGGGGAAGTAATAGTAGTTCCTTGGCCTTTGGGAATACGATCCTCTCGTGCTTGCGCGAGGGGTATTACTTGGTGACCTGTGCACTTGCGGTAATCATCACTAACATACTGTAACAGTGCCCAAAAGCTCTAAATTGTATAATGTCCGCACTCGTCAAATCTCTATATGATCTATCAAACTCAAAAGACGTGATTACCTCCAAAGTAAGTGAGCGGTTAGCTAGCTCTCGAATAGACAACAAGCATTTCCAACTCCCCACTGCTATAAGCTCCTCAATCTCATCCGCCATATCATCACCCCACTCATCTATCATTAAACAGCTTAAGTCTATGTATTTAGACTGCCCGAAATTGAGTTTTGCCAACCTCTCATATCTTGCCTGGTGCTTAGGTGTGGTAAAGTCTATCTGCTCTGTAGAGGGCTCAAGGGGTCTTTTACCGGTCACTTGCTTCTGTCTAGGTGCCATTCCTGCAAGAAGTTAAAGTGAATCGATTAAACCATCATTAACATTCACTCTGCTGGAATCCACATAGCCGTCGAGAAATTCTACACGCCTGTGTGGACCATCGGGGCGTGGTAGAAACATGGCCGTGTGGCTAAAATCTTCTACAAATCACCCCCAATCACTTTAAAACTTTCCACAACCTTTAATAAGGTGTACATAAATATAAAACTCATGGAAATTGATCTAATAATAGAATCAGGTTGACAAAGTAAAAAGAAAAAGAGAAGTTTACCAATGATAAGCGAATGAAAAACTTAGAGCTCAACCAGGAAACCCTCTAAAACCAGTGAAATCATCAGAGAGATAGTTAGGAATGTGGAGAGGAATGTTCTTCTAAGTGTAGAGGACTTTAGAAGTGAAGGGCTAGAAGAAATATGAACAAAGATTTTGGCCTTTTTGAGTTATGCGCATCCACACGGCCGTGTGCCCCTACTGAGAAGGTTCACAGGGGCAAGCACACGACCCTATGTTCTCTTTGGTAACCCTCGGAACGCCACCACATGGCCGTTTAGAAATTGCACACAGCCGTGTGCCTTCACAATGGAGCCTTACAGGGGCATCCACACGCCCCTGTATTCCCTCGGGAAATCACCTAAGGCTTCTCCCACATCCACACGGCCATGTGGAAATCCCACACGGCCATGTGCCTAACCTGGCCAGAACATTAGGCCAGCCACAGGGGCACCCACACTCACCTGTGGCCTTTCTGGATCAGCCAGAGAAATTTCTAAGTGTTCCACACGGCCGTGTGCCACTCACAAGCTCTCAGATATGGGCGGCCACACGCCACTGTGTTTTCTCAGGATAGAAGGGAAGTCTCTACAGAGTTCCACAGGGCCATGTGAAAATTCCACACTGCCGTGTGCCTTAACACATAGGTACTCATAGGGGCACCTACATGCCCCTATGGACTCTCGGTATAGAGGGTTTAGGTTCTACAGGATTTCACACAGCCGTGTGGAAATTCCACATGGCCGTGTGCCCTTATGAGGTTTTTCACAGGGGCATGAACACACCTCTGTGCCCTCTCTGTTTGAGCCCTAAATGGTGACACACGGCCGTGTGGAAATTCCACAAGGTTGTGTTTCTTCTCTGGATGACTTAGAAAAAACTACAGGCTCTGTGCCCTCTCTGCAAAAAATTTCTGAAACACATTCATAAGAATTAGAGCTTGTAAAAATGATAAAAACACGACCAAAGATCCATATAAACATGCTTAAACGACTCCAAACTTCATCAATCAACATTTAGGCACACGAAAACAATCACAACACACGCACATAAAAATTGGGACACCAACACAAAGACTCTTATTCATGCTACTACCAAACTAACACCTAGAAAAACAGTAAAAGCTTGGGTTTCCTCCCAAGAAGTGCTTGTTTAATGTCACTTAGCTTGACGTACCTGGCATTACCTCACGGGGGTTGAAGAAAGAATACTTCATTGTCATTGTTACAAACCTCGCCGCCAAAGTATGGCTTTAGCCAATGCCATATACTTTGAATGTACCCTTCTCCGAATGAGTAATCTCAATTGCCCCATGAGATGATACTTTAGTGACCATGTATGAGCCAAACTATCTAGACTTTAGTTTCCCTAGCAAGAGTCGCAACCGTAAATTGAATAACAGTACTTGGTTACTTACTTTGAACTCTTTGGGTAACTTGATATGCTTGTCATGCCACTTTCGAATCTTTTCTTTGTAAATTCTAGCATTCTCATATGCCTTCAACCTCTATTCATCGAGCTTATTAAGATGAAGCAATCTTTGTTCACCAGCTTTTCTCAATTCAAAATTCATCACCTTAATTGCCCAGTACGCTTTGTGTTCAAGCTCCACAGGTAGGTGACATGACTTCCCGTAGAACAAATTATACGGAGTAGTTCCTATAGGGGTCTTGTATGCTGTTTGATGAGCCCAGAGTGTATCATCAAAAGGCTCAGACCAATCTCGCTTCCCTTGCTCTACAGATTTTGTCAAGATCCTCTTGAGCTCTTTATTTGTGACCTCCACTTGACCACTAGTTTGCAGATGGTAAGGAGTGGTAAGGCGGTGATGTGCTCCATATCTTTTCAACACTTTTTCCAATTAGGAGTTGCAAAAATGGGTTCCTCGATCACTAATGCTAATCTGTGGAATTCCAAACTGAGTAAACAATCTCTTAAAAAATTTTACCACAGTTCTAGCATCATTACCCGGCAATGCTTGAGCTTCAACCCATTTAGAGACATAGTCAACTACTACTAAGATGTATTGGTTCCCATTGGATTTTGGAAACGGCCCCATGAAGTCAATGCCCAAAACATCAAATACCTCATAGAATTGCATAGGGTTCTGGGACATCTCGTCCCGCCGATGTAGATTTCCTGCCCTCTGGTAACTATTGCATCGAAGAACAAACTGGTGTGCATCCTGAAAGAGAGTTGGCCAACAAAATACCGTAGCGAAAACCTTCTCTACAGTTCTACTTGACGCATAGTGGCCTCCAACAGGTCTTGAGTGGCAATGAGCAAGGATATCCCGTCCTTCTTCCCTTGATACACATCTCCAGACTACATAGTCTGCACAGATGCAAAAAAGGAACGGATCATCCCAGAAGTAATTCATCAAGTCACTAAAGAATTTCTTCCTTTGTTGGAACGTAAGCCCTTGTTTAAGAACCTTCCCTGACAAGTAATTGACAAAGTTTGTGAACCATGGAGTATCACCTGATGATGCTGAGTCCTGGATCGAGTTCAAGTGCTCCTCCAGGAAGGAATCATTAATCTCCTTGCTTGATGGCTCTTGTCCAATACTTCCCTCTAGCCGAGACAAGTGATCCACCATCGCATTTTTGATCCCTTTCTTGTCCTTTATTTCCATATCAAACTCTTGTAGGAGTAATATCCACCGGATCAATCTTGGTTTAGCATGAACCTTGTTCATGAGGTAACAGAGAGTTGAGTGATCTGTAAACACAATGACCCTTGACAAGATGAGATACGGCCTGAACTTGTCGAGAGTGAACATGACTGCTAATAACTATTTCTCTGTATTGGTATAATTCTCTTGAGCACCTGTGAGAGTCATACTAGCATAATATATAGGTTGGAACTACTTGCCCTTTCTCTGCCCCAAAACTACTCCTATAGCATAGTCACTTGCATCGCACATAAGATTGAATGGTTCATTCCAATCGGGTGTGATCAAAATTGGAGCTCAAACTAGCTTCTCTTTTAACACATTAAAAGCTTCCTTACATTCTTCCCTAAAATCGAAAGGAGCATCCTTTTTGAGGAGTTTAGTCAATGGTTGCATGATTTTTGAAAAATCCTTAATGAACCGCCGGTAGAACCCTACATGCCCCAAGAAACTCCAAACTCCCCTAACATTTATTGGTGAAGGAAGTTGATCTATGACTTCGATCTTTGCCTTATCCACCTCCATACTCATTCGAGAGATCTTGTGCCCTAGAACGATGCCCTCTTGAACCATGAAGTGGCACTTTTCCCAATTAAGCACAATGTTTGTCTCCTCACATCTCATCAACACTCTTTCCATGTTTTTCAAACATATATCAAAGTAGTCACCGAACACCGAAAAATCATCCATGAATACCACCATGATATCCTCCAAAAGGTCATAAAAAATGGCAGTTATATAACGTTGGAATATCTTTGGTGCGTTGCATAGTGCAAATGGCATTCGTCTATATGCAAAAGTACCATCAGGACAAGTAAATGTTGTCTTCTCTTGATCTTCTGGGGTGATAGGAATCTGAAAGTATCCTGACATCCAATTTAGGAACAATAAAACTAATACCCGGCCAGTCGCTCTAACATTTGATCAATAAAAGGCAATGGGAAGTGATCCTTTTGGGTTGCATCATTCAGTCTTCTATAATCAATGCATACCCTCCATCCTGTCACTATTCTAGTTGGAATGAGTTCATTCTTTTCATTCTTAATCACCATCATTCCCCCTTTCTTTGGAACTACTTTCGTTGGGCTCACCC
This sequence comes from Dioscorea alata, assembly GCA_020875875.1. Taxonomy (NCBI): domain Eukaryota; kingdom Viridiplantae; phylum Streptophyta; class Magnoliopsida; order Dioscoreales; family Dioscoreaceae; genus Dioscorea; species Dioscorea alata. The sequence continues at coordinate 11,162,192 of CM037019.1, forward strand.
AAGCACTATCAGAGATGCGATAGATAATCCCTCCATCCAATAATTTCACCACCTATGCCTTGATAACTTCCTTCATATTCGGGTTCAGTCTCCTATGAGGTTGGCTTACTGACTTGAAATTATCCTCCATTAAGATTTTATAGGTACAAAACAAAAGATTTATGCTCTTCAGATCTGAAATTTTCCAAGCAATAGCAGACTTGTGTTTCTTCAACACGTTCACCAACTTATCCTTCTAATCTGAAGAAAGATCGGATGCTATAATAACATGGAGCTTTATCTCTTCTGCTAAGAATATGTACTCCAAATGTGTTGGTAGTGTCTTTAACTCCAAATCAGGTGGTTCTTTAATAGATGGTCGCAATTAGCTTTCCTTCAATCTTTCAATCTCTTCAAACTGAACTGATTCTTGTTCAATAACACTTTCTGAATTATTTTCCAAAACTTGACTGATAAGATGATCCTGGAATCATACTGTAACTCCTATCTCACAAGCTTCCTAAGTCAAATCTATAATTCCTACTGAAAAGACTTCTTGCCTTTTCTCCCGATAACATGACTCAAACTGAGTAAGGACCCTCTCTAAACTTTCTTCTATATCACCACTTGAAGAAGCTAAAGCTGATTTCTCAAATTTATCCAACACACTGCCCAGTTCACAACTCATAATCTGCTCTATACAAGAATGATCAATAGTGGCTTCTTCTTCTACAAAAGGACTGCTCACTGGTTGTTTATTCATAATGTAATTCATAACTGAATGTACCATGAACAACTGCATTTTCTATTCCACATTCTTCACCATTCCTGTAATTGTGTCAAAAATCTCACTTATATCAAACATCCTTTATGATGCTGAGATCAAATAAAAGAAAAACAAATAAGAATAATGATAGATAAAGAAAGTGTGAAATATAAAGTGAAGTAAATAGCTAAAATAGCAAAAAGCAAATGTCTAAAATATGCCTACTCCCCGGCAACGACACCAAAATCTTTGACAGGGGCCCGAAAGTGCACGAGTTGTCGCGGTAATAATAGTACCCCGGTGAGAGGGTAGCCAAATCCATAGGGAATAGGGATCAAAGACACAAGAGTTTGTTAATTAGCTAGTGTGAGGTACGGAAAGTGAGATCAAGATCAATGTGTGTATGCAAGGAAATAAAAAGCAACAAGAAAGTAAAGAGAAATATGGAAAAGAGGATAGTGCAAGCAAAAGTGTAAAAGAGAGGAATAATCAATATGTAAGTAGGGTATCTGGACAAGTTAACCCTAGGATTAATGTTCTAGTGCAGGACTAAGTATTATGCTCTCTGATGAGTGCTCGTGTTATAGTAACGCGAAGCGTTATTATCTTACAATGAACATATTTTTTATCAGATTTTATCACTAAATTGTGTGCATTTGTGTATTCTTATGCATTGTAGGTTTGTGGAGCTAATTTGGAGAAAAAGAACGAAGTTAGATCGTGTTCGCCATTATTGGGAGGTTTTTGGACCAAGCAAGGAACAAGGTACGAGCCTAGACCTGTGAGTGTGTGCCAATCTCCTTTGGAGGGGCACAAAGGCAGTCACATTCACAATAAGTTTAACTCGTGTTGCTTAGAAGAACTTCACCAAGGAGGAGACTTGAAGCAATCGGCACGATCAACCATTGATTGTGTGCACAAATCAATGGCCTCGATGAAGAACAACAGATTCGGGAGCGTTTCGGTGAATTACTGCAGTTTGTTACTGTAGCAAAATATTGTAGCAAGCTGCTATTCACTTTCTGCTGAAATTCAGAATTCCAGAGAATTCACACGGGCGTGTGGAAATTCCACACGGCTGTGTGAATTAATTTTCCAGCAAGCCAGAAACTTCACGCGCCCGTGTGGAAATTGCACACGGCCGTGTGAAGTCCCGATAAGTTCAGATTTAAAAGCCGCACTCAACATTATAAAAGTCCGACTTGGAGACATTCAAGACATCTTTTAACCTAACTTTCTCCCCAACTTCTGGAGAGTACGGCTAGGGTTTCGGAGAGGACTTTATGGAGTTTTGGAGCACATCATCGGCATCGTCACCGACGTCTGGCGGCCGCACAAGACCACGGCCACACCATACGTGAGGGGGTTTTCATCAATGCTTTTTATTTGCACTTACTTTTATATTTTGATGAACATGTATAGCTCCATGAGGAGCTAAACCCCTCGTGGGTATTCGGACTTGTAAAACAATAGGATTATTATGTTTCTATGACATTGCTATTACGCTTTTCCATTATTGATGAATAAAATTCGAGTTTCAATTTTAATTATCTTGTGCTATTATTTTCCTTTAGCCGTGACACTAGGGTTGAGAGCAATCTAGGTTACCCTTTGGGGGTGTGATAACTCCTATAGAGTTTGATTACTTAAGATTAAAGAGGGTTGAGAGGGTAAATCGTGAGGTAGCGAAGCATTCCCTTTCCCTTCGGTGTGATTTCTCCCTATCTCCGTTTCCTTGGTTAATTAGTGTTTGAGATAGATTGTTAGGGCTTAATCTAGACTAGGGTTCTTCCACCTGGACCAAAGGGTTAGAACTACATATAGGAACATGTTTTATCACTAGGAATCCGTAGAGCCTAAAGCAATCCCACGTAGTGTTAGGCTTAGGAAGATAGACTCCCCTGGGGCTTAGTTGACAGGTCAACGAGAGTCAAGGGTTGTAGTGAATCCTAATGCCGGGACATAATGTTGGGGGTTAATCATGGTTGACCTTAAGTTTGGGACCATGTATTTAAGGATATCCTCAACTCAATTAGCATCAATAGGAAAGTATAATAGCATAGTCTTGCATTAGAAGCATAAGTCCTAGAGGTAGCTTGTCCGGATACCCTATTTCATCAATTGCTAGTCTTTTTTCTTTTAACTTCTACTTGCTTTCTCTTGTCTTCCATCTCTCTGTTTAATTTCTTGTCTTTTAGTATAATTGATTTCGTAATCTACTCATCAATTCGATTTTCACTTTTCGTACACTGCACAAGTAAACAGCGAAATCTTGTGTTTTAAATCCCTATTCCCTATGGATTCGACTACCCACTCACCAGGGTAATTTTATTACTTCGACAAACCCGTGCACTTGCGAGATACACATAAGGGGTCGTGTCACTCTCCTATTGATGTTTAATGACTCGTGGATATCCTAAATCATACGGTAACAAACCTAAGGTCAACCGTGACTAATCCCAGCATTATGCTCCGGCATTAGGTTTCACTACGACCCTTGACTCTTGTGTCGACTAAGTCGTAGGGAAGTTCATCTTCCTAAGCCTCACACTATGTGGAATTGCATTACGTTCTAGGGATTCCAAGTGATAGACCGTGTTTATAAGTGTAGCTCTAACCCTTTGGTCCAGGTGAAAGAACCCTAGTCTCAATTAAGCCCCAGCACTAGGATTCAACCCTTCACTCTGTTACTCATGCAACTAAGCCCTAGGGTAGTTCATATTCTAGAACTTCACTCTATTTTGACCGCTAAGAACTTTTGGAATGCGGTGATAGGGAAAATCACACCGGAGGGGAAAGGGGCGTTTCACTACCAAAATGACTCACTCTGTCGACCTGATAAGTGCTTGTGTTATAGTATCGCGAAGCGTTATTATCTTACATTGAGCATATCTTTTACCAGGGTTTATCACTAAATAGCGTGCATTTGTGTATTCTTGTGCATTGAAGGTTTGTGGAGCTAAATTGGAGAAGAAGAACGAAATTAGGTCGTGTTCGCCGATGTTGGGAAGTTTTCGGACCAAGTACGGAACAAGGCACTAGCTTGGACTTGTGAGTGTGTGCCAACCTCCTTTGGAGGGGCACAAAGTCAGTCACATTCACAACAAGTCTAACTCGTGTAGCTTAGAAGAACTTCACCAAAAAGGAGACTTGAAGCAATCGACACAACTTACCATTGTTTGTGTGCCTAATCAATGGCCTCGATGAAGAACAATGGATTCGGGAGCGTTTCGGGCGAGTACTGTAGCAGCAATGTAGCCTTGTACTGTAGCAAAAACACTGTAGCAAGCTACTGTTCAATTTCTGCCGAAAATCAGGGTTCTAGAGAATTCACACGGGTGTGTGGAAATTCCACACGGCCGTGTGAATCAATTTTTCAGCCAGACAGAAACTTCACACGGGCGTGTGTAAATTCCACACGGCCGTGTGAAGCTCCCGATAAGTCCTATTTTAAAGCCGCGATGCAACTATATATAATGGGATTTTGGAGACCTTTTGGGATATCTATCTTTTGACCTACCTTTCTCTTCAACTTGGGGAGTGCGGCTAGGGTTTCGGATAGGATTTCGTGGAGGTTTAGCGCGCGTCATCGGCATCGTCACCGATGTTCGATGGCCGCACAAGACCACGGCCACACCATATACATGGGGGTTTTCATCAATGTCCTTGATTTGTATTTTCTTTTCTAATTTGATGAACATGTATAGCTCCATGATGAGCAAAACCCCTTGAGGGTATTCGGACTTGTAAACTCTAGGGTGTTTATGTTTCTTTGACATTGTTATTATGCTTTTCCATTATTGATGAATAAAAATTGAGTTTCAATCTTAATTTCATCTTGCTAATGTTTTTTCTTAGATGTGACACTAGGATTGAGAATAAGTTAGGTTACCCTTTGGAGGTGTGACAACTCCTTTAGGGTTAGACTACTTAAGATTGATGAGGGTTGAGCGGGAGAGTTGTGAGGTAGCGATGTACCCCTTTCCCCTTCGATGTGGTTTCTCCCTACCTTCGTTTCCATGATTTCATCGCGGTCAAAATAGAGTGAAGTGCTAGCCAGATAAACTTCCCTGGGGCTTAGTTACGCAAGTAACAGAGTGAAGGATTGAAGTGAATCCTACGCGCTGGGGCTTAATCTAGACTAGGGTTCTTCCACCTGAACCAAAGGGTTAGAACTACACATAGGAACAGGTTTTACCACTAGGAATCCCTAGAGCTTAAAGCAATCCTGCGTAGTGTGAGGTTTAGGTAGATATATTCCCCTAGGGCTTAGTCGTGCGAGCGACAGAGTGAAGGGTGACCTGAATCCTAATACCGGGGCATAATGATGGGGTTAGTCACGGTTGTCCTTAGGTTTGGGACCGTGAGTCTAAGGATTTCCTCGACTCAATTAACATCAATAGTGAAGTATAATAGCATAGTCTTGCACTAGAAACATAGATCCTAGAGGTACCTTGTCCGGATACCCTATTTCATTCATTGCTAGTCCTGTCTATTCTCTTTTACTTGCACTTTCTGATCTTCCATCTTTCTATTTAATTTTTTGTCTTTTATTCTGTTCACTTCTACATTCATTCATTGATCGAAATATTGCTTTTCCATACACCACATAGCCTAATTAGTGAAATCACATATTCTAAATCCCTATTCCCTGTGGATTCGACTACCCTCTCACTAGGGTAACTTTTATTAGTTCGACTACCCTCTCCGTGTCAAGGTTTTTGGCGCCGTTGCCGGGGAATAGGCATTTTAGATATTTTTTTTCATTATTTTAGCTATTCACTTGGCATTCTATTTCATATTTTCTTTATCTATCGTTGTTCTTATTTTTATTTTCTTAGTTTTCGGTTATAGGTTATGACCCGTGGGAACCCTTCGATTCTTGTTGAAGGAGACCTGGACATTGGACGAAGAACACATCGCAAGGGGAAGGAACTTGTGTAAGAAGCTTCAAATCAAGCCGATATTGAGACAGAAGGGTCAGAAACAATGGCAGAACAGAATGAACAACAACGGACATTGTCCGATTTTGCTAGAGCCGCAGTCATGGGGACCCAATCGAGCATTGTGAGGCCCCCAATCACGGCAATGAATTTTGAGTTGAAGCCGTCGTTAATACAGATGTTGCAGCAGTCCGCACAATTTAATGGGTTGGCCGATGAAGATCCCAATAGTTATATAGAGAATTTCCTCGAAGTGTGTGACGTATTGAAGATTAATGGGGTAACGGACAACGCAATTCGTTTGAGAGCCTTCCCATTTTCATTGAAGGGAAAAGCAAGACATTGGCTTCATTCATTACCGAGAGCATCCATCACTATGTGGGAGGAGATGGCCGAGGCATTCTTGGCTAGATACTTTCCCCCGGGAAAATCTGCAAGGCTCCGGAATGAAATATCATCCTTCATGCAAATGGAATTGGAGTCTCTATTCGAGACATGGGATAGGTTCAAGGAGCTCCTTCGCAAGTGCCCGCAACATGGATTTCCCGAGTGGATGATCATTCACACCTTCTACAACGGGTTAAATCCGAGTACCAAGCAACTCTTAGATGTGGCGGCCGGAGGAACTCTAGGAAGCAAGACTCCCGGTGAAGCCCGGCACCTTGTCGAGGAGATGGCTATGAATAGTGACATGACCTTTCGCGTGTGTATCGCAAGTGCACGGCCTTGTCGAAGTAATAAAATACCCTGGTGAGTGGGTAGTCGTATCCACAGGGAATAGTGTTCAGAAACAAGTGTTATCGCTATTTAGCTAGGATGGGAATCGATGACGAGAAAAGTATGTATGTATAGATATAAAAGAAAATAAAAGAGTGCAAGAAGAATAATGAGGGTAGGAGAGGTAATCGATATAACGATGGGGTACCCGGACAAAGCTCCCCCTAGGACTAATGCTTCTAGTGCAAAACTTGTATTATGCTCTACAATTGATGCCTATTGAGTCGAGGATATCCTTAAACACACAGTCCCAAACCTAAGGTCAACCGTGACTAACCCCAACACTATGTCCCGGCATTAGGATTCACGTCAACCCTTCACTTTGTTGATTGCTCAACTAAGCCCCAGGGGAGTATATCTACCTAAGCCTAACACTGCGTGGAGTTGCTTTAAGCTCTAGGGATTCCTAGTGATAAAACCTGTTCCTATGTGTAGTAGTTCTAACCCTTTGGTCCAGGTGGAAGAACCCTAGTCTAAATTAAGCCCCAGTGCATAGGATTCACATCACCCCAAAACCTTGGGGGAGTTTGTCTACCTAGCACTTCACTCTATTTCGACCTCTAATGAATCAAGGAATCGGAGGTAGGGAGAAATCACAACGGAAGGGAAAGGGGTACGTCGCTACCTCACAACTCTCCCTCTCAACCCTCTTCAATCTTAAGAAGTCTAACCCTATAGAGGTTGTCAGACCCTCAAAGGATAACTTAATAGATTCTCAACCCTAGTGTCACATCTAAGGGAAAACAATAACAAGATAAAATCAAGATTGAAACTCAATAAAAGAACATCAAATTAAGAAAGCATAATAAAAGTCATAGAAACAATATCATCCTAGGGTTTACAAGTCCGAATACCCACTAGGGTTTAGCTCTCCATGGAGCAATACAAAATCAATAAAGAATTCAAGAAAATATGCATGAAAACCATAAAGAAAACCCCCTTGTAGATCGTATCGATGGTCTTGTGTAGTCGCGTGTCTTCTCCAACGAATCCCTTGTCAAGCCTAGGGCACACCTCGCCAAATCAATGCCGATGAGAGCTTCCCCAATAGCTTTCTTCCAAAGGATGTCGATGTCGATGCCGTTTAATCGCCTCCAAAGACCTCCAAGAACCTTTCCAAACCCTAGCCGAAAGCCCCCCAAAAGATATCCCAGTGATAGAAGGGGAGGTCCCCAAACAGATATGAAAACGGACTATTTATAGGCTGAAATCGGGCTGAATTCGGGCTGAAATCGGACTTCTGTGAAAATCCAGAAATTCCACACGCCCGTGTGTTAATTCCACACGGCCGTGTGGAAATTCTGGAATCGTGATTTCTCGGCACCTGTGAACAGTGTTTATGCTACAGTGTTTCTGTTTGCAGTGTTTCTGCTACAGTACACGGCCGTGTGGAATTTCCACACGCCCGTGTGAACTCTCTGAAATTCTGAATTTCGGCAGAATGTGAACAGTAGCTGCTACATTTTTATCTACAGTATTTTTGCTACAGTGCCTGCTACAGTACTCTCCGAAATACTCCCGAATCCATCGTTCTTCATCGAGGCCGTTGAATTGGGCACACAATCAACGGTAGATTATTGCGATTACTTCATTTCTCTTCATTGGCGAAGTTCTCCAATGCTACACGAGTTATAGACTTTTGTGAGTGTCACTGCCCTTGTGCCCCTCCAATGGAGGTTGGCACACACCCACAAGTCTAGACTCGTGCCTTGTTCCTTGCTTGGTCCGAGAACTCCTCAACAACGGCGAACATAACCTATTCTTCCTTCTTTTTCTCTAGATCTTCTCCACAACCCTTCAATGCACAAAAGTAAACAAATGCACACTTTTTAGTGATAAAATCTGATTAAATTAATGCCCATTGCAAGATAATAACACTTCGCATTACTATAACACGAGCACTTATCAAATAGCTATCAATGGAACGCAAGGGACAGGAAAAAGGTGGCCGGAATTCATGAAGTTGACGCAGTTACATCTTTGGCGGCACAAGTAGAGTCATTGAGTAAGAAGTTAGATGCACTAGCTTCACTAAGAGTTGCGGCCATCACTACATGTAACAGTTGTGGGGGAGGACATGCTTCGAGTGATTGTCCTATTGCTATTGGAGGCACAAGTGCGGTGGAGCAGGCTAATTTTGTTGGAAATTCTTATAGAGGACAAGGCCAAGGTAACTCTTACAGTGGAACTTACAATCCGGGGTGGAAGAACCATCCAAATTTCTCTTGGAGCAATCAAGGGCAGTCACAACAGAAAAACAGTACGGCACCGGGATTTCAAGGTCAACAAGCTCCGAATCTAGAAAGCCGAGTGACCGGGTTAGAAGGGAAAATGACCGACCTCGAGAGAGCCCTCACACGGTTTGTTTCTTCATCGGATGCTAGGTTTCAGTCAGTGGAGGCTACTCTTCGCAATCACACCGCCTCCCTACACAATTTGGAAAATCAAGTAGGGCAAATTGCGAAGACATTGGCAGAAAGACCTCAAGGTAGCTTACCTAGCAAGTAGGGGGAGAAGCACCAAAAGAAAAAGAGGTGGCACCACCACCCTACAAACCAAGGATCCCCTACCCTTCGAGGTTGAAGAGTGACCAAGACAATGAGCAATACAAGAAATTTCTGGGTATCTTCAAACAATTGCACATCAACATACTATTCGCGGAAGCATTAGCCCAAATGCCCAAGTACGCGAAGTTCCTGAAGGACCTCTTAACCAATAAGAGGAAGTTGGAGGAGAGTGCAGCTATAGTTCTTGATGCTAATTGCTCGGCCGTCTTACAAAAGAACATGCCGAGTAAGAGAAAAGATCCCGGGAGTTTCATCATACCTTGTAACATCGGCAATTTGGGTGAAGAGATGGCATTGGCCGATTCAGGGGCAAGCATCAATGTCATGCCCTATACCTTCTTCCAAAAGCTAGGCTTGGGCGAGCCTAGACCCACTCGGATGACACTTCAACTCGCAGATCGATTGGTGAGGCATCCAAGGGGAATTGTGGAAGATGTCTTGGTAAAAGTAGACAAGTACATCTTTCCGGTGGACTTCGTTGTGCTTGATGTGGACGAGGATGTCGAGGTGCCGCTGATTCTTGGGAGGCCGTTCTTGCGCACTTCCAAGGCTTTGATAGACATGGACGGTTGGGAGCTCACACTTAGAGTTGGAGATGATAAGCTCACCTATCGCCTCGCCGAAGCCATAAGACATTCTCTTGATTTTGATGATACTCTTTATTATCTTGATGTTACTGATGAGTGTATTGATGAATATGTGCAGGAAATGTTAAACCCAGATCCCTATGAAGGGTGGCTGGACCAAGACATGGAGATAGAAGAAGAAGAAGTACTTGCACTTGGTCCAGTCAAGACAGACATCAAGATGGAGAAAGAGCGTATGAAGAATATGCTTCAGAGGATGAAAAGGTCGAAAATATGCCACAAGAAGAACCCCAACAAGAAAGGGGATGAACATTCACGGAGTAAGGGTATGACATCCTTTTGTGGTAACAAATTCGACAACTCTCCCTCTACTCTACAAAGATTATGTAACGCATGCTTTCAGGTTGTAGGGAAGAGGGCAACTTCTATTCATAAACCTCCGTAAGGTAAGATAAGGTACGTCAAGCTAAGTGATGTTAAACAAGCGCTTCTTGGGAGGCTACCCAAGGTTTTACAGTTTTTTCTAGGACTTAGCTTAGTTTAGGTTGAATAAGAGTCTTAATTTTGGTGTCCTGAAGTTTTAATGCATGCGCCATGATTTTTATTATCGATTGTTGATGTTTTCATGTGCCAAGATGATTATTGACGAAGTTTGAGTTGGTTGAGCATATTTTCCATGGTATCTGGTCGTGTTTTGATGGTTTTCAGAGGCTCCAAACATCGTATTTGTGTTTCTGAATTTTTGTGAGAGTCTGTAAATTTTTCTAAGTAAACCAGAGAAAACACACGCCCGTGTGGAAATTCCACACGGGCGTGTGACACCACTTAGGGCTCAGCCAGAGAGGGCACAGGGGGGTGTCCATGCCCCTGTGAACAACCTCAGAAGAGGCACACGGTCGTATGGAAATTCCACACGGCCGTGTGAGATCTCGTAGAACTCAAACTCTTTTCCAGAGAGTCCACAAGGGCGTGTGGGTGCCCTTGTGAGTGCCACTGTGCTAAGGCACACGACCGTGTGGAAATTCCACACGGTCGTGTGAAACTCTGTGGAAACAACCCTTCTTCCCGAGAATACACAGGGGCGTGTGTGCGCTCCTGTGGGAGAGCTTGTGAAAGGCACACGGCCGTGTGGCTTATTTCACACGGCCGTGTGAAATACTTAGGGTTTCTCTGGCAAGTTAGAGATACCACAGGGGCGTGTGGGTGCCCCTGTGGCCGGCCTTGTGTTCTTGGCCAGGTTGGGCACACGGCCGTGTGGAATTTCCACACGGCCGTGTGAAAGTTTTCAGAGACCATCTATGTTTTCCCGAGAATTCACAGGGGCGTGTACCAGCCCCTGTGGATCCCCCTGTGAAGGCACACGGCCATGTGGGTAACTCACACACCCGTGTGGGGTAGTTCAGAGAGTGACCAGAGTGCACACAGGGGCATGTGTTGGCCCCTACGAACCCTAATTTAGAGGCACACAGGGGCGTGTGAATTCCCAGAACTTCAAAAGCCGCACATTTTCATTTGGATTTCACTTGTGCCTCTTGATTCTTCCACTCTAAACTCCTCTCTTACCCTCTCTACTACTTTCCCGACCGTCTCAGAGGATTTTTGAGGTTTTATTGGAGTTTTTCCGGCCGATTCTAAGTATTCCTTCATCCACTCCATCGGTAAGGACTTCAAAGCCTTCTTCTTTGTCAATTCTTAATTTGATTCGTTCTGTTGGATGATTTCGCTTGCTTTAAATGCTTATTATGTATGCGAACATGTTTAGAGATGAATGTAGAATGAAATTGGTTGTAAATTTTGGATTTTTGACTCACGGCCGTGGTGCTCTGTCTGTCAGAAGCTCCACACGGGCGTGTGGAATTTCCACATGGCCGTGTGGATTTCTGCAGATTGAGTATTATCTACTGTTTTTGATCTTTTTCTCTTTCAAGCTTGCAGATATATCTTCTAGGCCTAGGAAATCAGCGGGGAAGAGGCCCCATGAGCCTACCACACCCCCTGAGGAGATGGAGTTTGATTTACCAGAGCACAGGGAGAGATTTAAGAGACTTGCGAAACTCCGCTTTGGACAGACATGTTACATAGACTTGAGCACAGTTAGAGAGATACAAGGGGGGCAGAGCATCACAGATGAGATCGGGGGGATGCTCACTGTCGGTAGCTGGGGCCGTTTATTATCCATTTGAGAGCCAGCTATCAGGTTACTTACACTCGAGCTCTTATCGACCTTTGAGTTCGACCGAGGCTATGATAGCTTTATAGATGTTGGTTCCATTCAGTTCCATGCACTCGGTCGGCACTTTAGATTGAGTATGACCCAGTTTTCGATTGGGATGGGCCTCTATGATGAGCCATTCACAGAGACAGAGGAGTATGCGCTGTTACCTACAGACTATCCGGGTACCCTGACCCCCCAGCGCATATACAGTAGATTATGTGGTCAGGGACAGTACGAGCCAGGGTGTCCAAGGCCACATGCTTGACCAGGGCTTCGTATAGATGCATCCACGCTATTCTGAGCTGATCAGTGAGCGGCAGGGGATATAATACCAGGGTCCTGAGCCGCCAGGAGCTCCTATACTTACATTCGATGCGGGAGAGCGAGCCACTTCACCTGGGGCACAACTTGGCAGAGTATAATCGCAATCAGGGCCAATACCCCAGGGTTGGAGTTATCTTCGCAGGCCCGTACATCACTAGACTGATTATTGGGTTATGGCTCAGAGATGGAGTTCGGGGGGCCGAGAAGATCAGTACACCAGCCCCCTTAGCATTGAGACATTGAGATAGATGGGGATGCTCCGCAGAGCAGGACCAGGAGTCTACACATGGATCACTCCCCAGTCAGATCAGGCCGAGGGATCTCAGGCAGCCTTGGAGCCACCCGCAGCGGATACAGAGACAGTAGTACCACCCACCGCGCCGGAGCCACCTCCGGTGCGCATGTTCTCACCTTCTCGAGGCCAGGATCGACTGGAGCGCCTCGAGAGCGCAGTGGGGGTACTACAGACAGAGGTGGCTGAGGTCAGGGCCGCACAGATAGCACAGCACACTGAGGTCATGGCTCGATTGGACCTTATACAGCAGTTACTCGAGCGAGCCGTGACTTCACCTTTCGTGGTCCGACCCCGAGCTTCTACCCCTCCACCACCATCTCCTCCAGCAGCAGTAGATCCACTTGCACCTTCAGACCTCCAGCAGCACCAGAGGCCACTATTCAGGACACCGACGCGGAGTCGTCGTAGTTTTCATTTTGATTTTCTTTTGCACTTTTATTTTCTATTTCTGTTGGACTTGTAGTACCCAGAAAGGACTCTCCTTCTGAGTTTGCTTTTATTTTCCGTCTATTTTTATTTTGTCTCGAGTTGTATTTCATTTTAATATATTTATATACTCGAGCTTCGTTTTGGTTTTTCTTGAGCTATACTGAACCCTTGTATATGTGTGCCCAGATGGTCTTGAATGTAAGGATTTTGAGGAACAGTCATTGGCACGGTCATGGGACCGTGTGTGCTTCACAAACCATTGAGACTTAACTCTCAATAACCTAGCTCCATCAAACACAACACTTGGTGTTCAGGGGAGTAATGTTTCAATTGCCCACATCCACAATAATTGTTTTTATTTGTTACTTATTATTGTGCTTACATGCGTACATTGGGGACAATGTACATCTTAAGTGTGAGGGGGAGTTCACATTGCACACACCTTTACTTGTGCGTTCAATTGCTCATGCTCATGTAGCCTATGGCGGTTCACCTTAGTTGCAACGGTTGTATTCTTAGAGTTTAGGAGAATTTTTAACATTGTATCCTATCATGCTCTAGTTTCTACTTGAATTTTTAGGGAATTTTTGCTCGATTATCTTATATTGCACAACTTGCTCTTGGAATCTTTTGGAAACTCAATCTTGAAGTTTTTAAGGACAAGTTTATCATCGTTCTGAGTTTTACTTTGGAAAATGCATATATAAAATATATATATATATATATATATATATATATATATATATATATGGAAAAGAGAAAAAGAAAAAAAAAATATATATATATATATATATATATATGAGTTTGTGAATAGTTGCTTTGTTTTATTTATGCATTTGGAGTGGAAAGAGCTACCACCTATGAAGTATGTAGCTACTCTCATAAGTCAGATACAAGTTATGCCCTAATGAGAGAAAGAGCTATCTCATGGGATGTGTGAAAGCTACTAGCCCGGTAGAAAGAGCTACCTCCTCGAAAGTGTGAAAGCCACTTTTGGCGGCCGCCTAGGAAAGGGCTACCTTCAAGGATGTGTGAAGCTACTTCTTCCTTTTCTCTTTAGTTTTGTTTTTGTATATAAATAAGTCCTTTCTAACAAATGTTAGAGGAGTACTCCTTGGTTCCCTTGAGTGAAATCGCACACACTAACACATTTTCGAGTTTTTAGCTAGAGCATTGGTAACCTTATGCAATGTTTTGATTTCCCCTTACTTATAGAATGCTTCTTTTGCATACTTTGGGTGAACCTAAGGCTGAGCATCTTCAATTGTTCTTCCCAAGTACTTTCACGTTCTATTTTTGCTTGAGGACAAGCAAAAGCTTAAGTGTGGGGGGATTTGATAAGTGCTTCTGTTATAGTACCGTGAAGCGTTATTATCTTACATTGAGCATATCTTTTATCAGGTTTTATCACTAAATAGCGTGCATTTGTGTATTCTTGTGCATTGAAGGTTTGTGGAGCTAAATTGGAGAAGAAGAACGAAATTAGGTCTTCTTCGCCGATGTTGGGAAATTTTCGGACCAAGTACGGAACAAGGCACGAGCTTGGACTTGTGAGTGTGTGCCAACCTCCTTTGGAGATGCACAAAGGCAGTCACATTCACAACAAGTCTAACTCGTGTAGCTTAGAAGAACTTCACCAAGAAGGAGACTTGAAGCAATCGGCACGATTTACCATCATTTGTGTGCCCAATCAATGGCCTCGATGAAGAACAACATATTCGGGAGCGTTTCGGCGAGCACTGTAGCGAGACACTGTAGCAAGCTACTTTTCAATTTCTGCCAAAAATCAGGGTTCCAGAGAATTCACACGGGCGTGTGCAAATTCAATACGCCCGTGTGAATCAATTTTTCAGCCAGACAGAAACTTCACACGGGCGTGTGGAAATTCCACACGGCCGTGTGAAGCCCCCGATAAGTCCGATTTTAAAGCCGCGATTCAACTATATAAAAAGGGATTTTGGAGACCTTTTGGGATATATATCTTTTGACCTACCTTTCTCTTCAACTTGAGGAGTGCGGCTAGGGTTTCGGATAGGATTTCGTGGAGGTTTAGCGCGCGTCATCGGCATCGTCACCGACGTTCGATGGCCGCACAAGACCACGGCCACACCATATACAAGGGGGTTTTCATCAATGTCCTTGATTTGTATTTTCTTTTTCTAATTTGATGAACATGCATAGCTCCATGATGAGCTAAACCCCTTGAGGATATTCGGACTTGTAAACTCTAGGGTTTTTATGTTTCTTTGACATTGTTATTATGCTTTTCCATTATTGATGAATAAAAATTGAGTTTCAATCTTAATTTCATCTTGCTAATGTTTTCTCTTAGATGTAACACTAGAATTGAGAATAATTTAGGTTACCCTTTGGAGGTGTGACAACTCCTTTAGGGTTAGACTACTTAAGATTGAAGAGGGTTGAGAGGGAGAGTTGTGAGGTAGCGATGTACCCCTTTCCCCTTCGATGTGGTTTCTCCCTACCTCCGTTTCCATGATTTCATAGCAGTCAAAATGAGTGAAGTGCTAGACAGATAAACTCCCCTGGGGCTTAGTTACGCAAGTAACAGAGTGAAGGGTTGAAGTGAATCCTACGCGCTGGGGCTTAATCTAGACTAGGGTTCTTCCACCTGGACCAAAGGGTTAGAACTACACATAGGAACAGGTTTTACCACTAGGAATCCCTAGAGCTTAACGCAATCCCACGTAGTGTGAGGTTTAGGTAGATATACTCTCCTGGGGCTTAGTCGTGCGAGCGACAGAGTGAAGGGTGACGTGAATCCTAATACCCAGGCATAATGATGGGGTTAGTCACGGTTGTCCTTAGGTTTTGGACCGTGAGTCTAAGGATTTCCTCGACTTAATTAACATTAATAGGGAAGTATAATAGCATAGTCCTGCACTAGAAGCATAGATCCTAGAGGTACCTTGTCCGGATACCTTATTTCATTCATTGCTAGTCCTCTCTATTCTCTTTTACTTGCATTTTCTGATCTTCCATCTTTCTATTTAATTTCTCGTCTTTTATTCTGTTCACTTCTACATTCATTCATTGATCGAGATATTGCTTTTCCATACACCACATAGCTTAATTAGTGAAATCTCGTATTCTAAATCCCTATTCCCTGTGGATTCGACTACCCTCTCACCAGGGTAACTTTTATTACTTTGACAACCCGTGCACTTGCGGGATACACGCAAGGGGTCGTGTTATGACCCTCTACAATATCAAGTCGTTTAACCCTATAAAAGTTGTCACACCTCCCAAGGATAACCTAGATGATTCTCAACCCTAGTGTCACATGATAAGTGTCTAAATACATCACTTTTATTATTTACATTTTATACACTTTCATGCATTTTTTGTATGACTCCGATGCCCTTTACGTGTTTTATTTGTTGTTATTGTTTCAGGGCATCTGAAGATCATCTACTGCGTGATTGAGCTTCTTTTGGCATACATCGAAGAATTTATTAATGCTCACACGTATCCTCAAGTTTCGGGCAAGAAAAGAGTGGATTTGAGGAAGTTACTGTAGTGATTTACTGTAGCATTTCCACTGTAGCTCCGTTGCTGTAGCAGTGTGCGGCCAGTGTGCGGCCGCACAGTACCGCACAGGACAGACAGAAGGATGTGCGGGCACTGTGCGGCCCGCACAGTGCCCGCACACGCACGGGCTGATGAGGCTTTGTTTGGGTTATTTAAGGCTTTCTAGGGCTTTGGAGAGCTTGTCTTTGGCCAGCATCCTCTCCATCCTTCCCCACCATCATCTCCTCCATTCTCCACCATCATCTCCACCCATTTCCACCATCATCACCGGATTGGAGAGGCAATTTGAAGAGCAAAACTCAAGGGGAGAAGAAGGAAGCACTCAAGGTTGTCATCACGGAGCTTGATCGGCGCGGATCCGGCGAGCTTTCATCACCACCTTCTAGCCTACATCTGAGGGAGTTCCTTATGAGCATTTTCATTGATTATCTTGTGTATTATCTCCTTTGATGTGGAACTAGGCTCCCAAGGCCACCGGGCTCCGGTGAACCTTGGGAGGAGAACTTGTATGGATGATGATAATTGTTTATAATTGATTGTTGGCTTGTTTATTTGATTTCAATCTATTGTTTTAATGTTCAACCTACAATGGATGGATTCCGTAGGTTTTGATTCTTGAATTGTATGTGTATGGCGGGATGCTTGCATGTATTAGGTCGCACATAGATTGAAGGGGAATTCAATGTGCCGGTACACCGGAGGTTCTGGGTGCCGGTAGCCCCCCGCGTGGTTAGGGTTGTTTTAGCCGAAAGCGCGCATTAGAATAACCCTAATCGAGACTCCATGTTCCTAATGACATCGTAGGGGTATCTTCTGGATAGAGGAACCCGTATTGGATTAGGGCTACACCACGGAGGTTCCGGGGTAGTCGACTCCCGAGTCTAGCGGATCAAACCTAGCCAACTTAGCGCTCAATTTCCTATATTCATCCTAACTTGTTCTTCTCCTTAGGGGATCCTTGCCCGAGGCCTCTAGTTATCATTGCTACTTGTTCTTTACATTGCTTGTATGGTGTGCCTTAGTCCATTTTGTTTATAGCTTTTCTTTTATTTAATTTTCCTATTTGTGTTTATATTAAACTCTTGATTTGGTAGACTAGATAGTGATACCTAGGAGGAAGTAATAGCAGATCTTGGGGCCCTTGGGAATACGACCCTCTTGTGTTCGCACGAGAGGTTATTACTTGACGACCCGTGCACTTGCGGCCGGGGAGTCGCGTGCTCGCTTCTTTAGCGTGTCGCGCGGCGACTCATCATCACATCTAAAAGAAAATCAACAGAAGAAACAATCAAGATTGAAACTCAATTAAATTCAACAAATAAGAAAGCATAATAACATGTCATAGAAACAAAATCATCCTAGGGTTTACAAGTCCGAATACCCACAAGGGGTTTAGCTCCTCATGGAGTTATACAAATCCATCAATGTGCATGAATAAGCAAGTAAGCTAAATATAGATGAAAACTCCCTTGTGTAGAGTGGCTGTGGTCTTGTCCGGTCGCTTCATCTCCTCACCAAGCTATTCGTTAAGCCTAGGGCACACCTAGCCGGATTGGTACCAACAAAAGCTCCCCCAATAATTATCTTCCAACGGGCTTCGATGTCGATGCTGATGATGTGCTCCAATCCTCCACAAAGTCCTCTCCAAACCCTAGCCGCGACCCTCCAAGAAATATGCGAAAAGATCCAGAAAAAGTCTCAAAAGGTCCTTTAAATAGTGTTAAGTGGCGGCTGTAAATCGGCTTAAATCGGGCATCCACACGGCAGTGTGGAATTTCCACACGCCTGTATGGATTTTCTGGATTCGATTTTATGGCACGCAGTAAACAGTAAACTGCTACAGTATTACTACATCAATTTTCTACAGTAGTTGCTAAAGTACTCGCGCATCAAATGCTCCTGATTTCATCATTCTTTATCAAGGCCATTGAATTGGGCACACAATCAACGGTAGATCATGTCGATTGCTTCAATTCTCCTCATTGGCGAAGTTCTCCAATGGTACAAGAGTTAGACTTATTGTGAATGTGACTACCTTTGTGCCTCTCCAAAAAAGGTTGGCATACACCCATAAGTCTAGACTCATGCGTTGTTCCTTGCTCGGTAGGAGAACTCCCCAACAATGGCGAATATAACCTAACTTTGCTCTTTTTCTCCAAATTGGTTCCACAACACTGCAATGCACAAAAATACACAAAAAAACAAAATTTAATGAGGAGTATATCTACCTAAGCTTCACACTACGTGGGATTGCATTAAGTTCCAGGGACTCCTAGTGGTAAAACCTATTCCTATGTGTAGTTCTAACCCTTTGGTCCAGGTGCAAGAACTCTAGTCTAGATTAAGCCCCAGTGCGTAGGATTCACTTCAACCCTTCACTCTGTTACTCGCGTAACTAAGCCCCAGGGGAGTTTATTTACCTAGCACTTCACTTTATCTCGACCGCTAATGAATCAAGGAAATGGAGGTAGGGAGAAACCACACCGGAGGGTAAAGGGGTACATCGCTACCTCACAACTCTCCCTCTCAACCCTCTCCAACCTTGTGTAGTCTAATCCTATAGAGGTTGTCACACCCTCAACGGATAACCTAATAGATTCTCAACCCTAGTGTCACGGCTAAGGGAAAATCTCATACAATCGGCATGCAAGATTGGAACTCAATAATAGAACATTAGATTAAGAAAGCATAATAAAAGTCATAGAAACAATATCATCCTAGGGTTTACAAGTCCGAATACCCACTAGGGTTTAGCTCTCCATGGAGCAAAACAAAGTCAATAAATAGTTTAAGAACATATGCATGAAAACCATAAAGAATATCCCCTTGTAGATCGTATCGATGGTCTTGTGTAGTCGCGTGTCTTCTCCAACGAATCCCTTGTCAAGCCTAAGGCACACCTTGACAAATCAATGCCGATGAGAGCTTCCCCAATAGCTTTCTTCCAAAGGATGTCGATGTCGATGCCGTTTAATCGCCTCCAAAGACCTCCAAGAACCTCTCTAAACCCTAGCCGAAAGCCCCCCAAAAGATATCCAAGTGATAGAAGGGGAGGGTCCCCAAATAGATCTGAAAACGGGCTATTTATAAGCTGAAATCGGGCTGAAATCGGAGTTCCACACGCCCCTGTGTTAATTCCACACGGCCCTGTGTAAAACCAGGAATTCCACACGCCCGTGTCTTAATTCCACACGGCCGTGTGGAAATTCTGAAATCGTGATTTTTCGGCACTGTAAACAGTAACTTTGCTACAGTGTTTTTGCTACAGTACTTTTGCTTCAGTACGCCCGTGTGGAATTTCCACACACCCGTGTGAAGTTTCTGGCTTGCTGGAAAATTAATTCACACAGCCGTGTGGAATTTCCACACGGCCGTGTGAACTCTCTGAAATCCTGATTTTCGGCAACAGTGAACAGTAGCTTGCTACAGTATTTCGCTACACTATTTTGCTACAGTACTGCTACAACCTTAGCCAAAATGCTCCCGAATTCATCGTTCTTCATCGAGGCCATTGAATTGGGCACACAATCAATGGTAGATTATGTCGATTACTTCATTTCTCTTCATTGGCGAAGTTCTCCAATGCTACACGAGTTAGACTTTTGTGAATGTGACTGTCCTTGTGCCCCTCCAATGGAGGTTGGCCCACACCCACAAGTCTAAACTCATGCCTTGTTCCTTGCTTAGTCCGAAAACTCCTCAACAATGGCGAACATAACCTATTCTTGCTTCATTCTTCTCCAAATTGGCTCCACAACCCTACAATGCACAAAAGTAAACAAATGCACACTTTTTAGTGATAAAATCTGATTAAATCAATGCGCATTGCAAGATAATAATACTTCGCATTACTATAACACGAGCACTTATCAGAGGGATGCAACATGCCGGAAGGTAAAGAATGTCCTTCTCTCAAGTGCTACTTTTGTGATGGTACTCATTTTGCTAGGAATTGTCCTAATAAGAGCAAGATCTCAGCCTTGGTGGAAGAGAAGGAGAATGCTCAAGAGGAGAAGAAGATGGCCTCTTTACAAATATTAGACATCATCAAAGCCAAGGTTGAAGCCAAAGCCGAGAAGAAGGGGCGTTTATTTGTAGAAGCCGTGGTGAAAGGTCAAGTTGTGAAGGCCTTAGTTGACACTAGTGCATCCAACAACTTCCTAGAGGTGAAGGAAGCTGAGAAGTTTGGTGTGACCTACAAGATGAAGCATGGATGGCTTAAGGCCGTCAACTCCGAGGGCAAGTCCATTTTTGGGGTAGCCCATGAAGTAGAGGTGCACCTTGGAGAATGAAGGAGCCAAGTTGATTTTTCCATTGTGCCAATGGATTATTATTCCATGGTCCTAGGGATGGACTTCATGGATAGTGCCAAAGCTATGCCAATTCCCTTCGCCAACACCATGTGCATCGTTGGAGAGGGAAACCCTAGTATGATACCTTTGACAAGGGAGGTGAGCTTCCAAGCCAAGAAAATTTCGGCCTTATAACTGCAAAATGGAATTAAGAAGTCTTGCTTTACTTATCTCACCGTACTCAAAGAAGAAGCTAGAGAGACATCTTGTGAAGTACCGAAGGAGATCATCCCTGTCCTTGAGAAGTTCAAGGACATCATGCCACCGGAGTTATAGAAAAAGCTTCCTCCTGATGGAGTGATTAGTGTCTCAATATATGTATTTTAGTAAACATATTTTATACACTTATGATAAGTGCTCGTGTTATAGTAATGTGAAGCGTTATTATCTTGCAATGAGCATTAATTTAATCAGATTTTATCACTAAAAAGTGTGCATTTGTTTACTTTTGTGCATTGAAGGGTTGTGGAGAAGATCTAGAGAAAAAGAAGGAAGAATAGGTTATGTTCGCCGTTGTTGAGGAGTTCTTGGACCAAGCAAGGAACAAGGCACGAGTCTAGACTTATGGGTGTGTGCCAACCTCCATTGGAGGGGCACAAGGGCAGTCACACTCACAAAAGTCTATAACTCGTGTAGCATTGGAGAACTTCGCCAATGAAGAGAAATGAAGTAATCGACATAATCTACCGTTGATTGTGTGCCCAATTCAACGGCCTCGATGAAGAACGATGGATTCGGGAGTATTTCGGAGAAGTACTGTAGCAGGCACTGCAGCAAAATACTGTAGATAAATACTGTAGCATCTACTGTTCACATTCTGCCGAAATTCAGAATTCCAGAGAGTTCACACGGGCGTGTGGAAATTCCACACGGCCGTGTGAATTAATTTTCCAGCAAACCAGAGACATCACACGGGCGTGTGGAATTAACACATGGCCGTGTACTGTAGCAGAAATACTGTGGCAGAAATACTGTAGCAAAACACTGTTTACAGGTGCCGAGAAATCACGATTCCAGAATTTCCACACGGCCGTGTGGAATTAACACACGGGCGTGTGGAATTTCTGGATTTTCACAGAAGCCCGACTTCAGCCTATAAATAGCCCGTTTTCATATCTATTTGGGGACCCTTCTCTTCTATCACTTGGATATCTTTTGGGGGGCTGTCGGCTAGGGTTTGGAGAGGTTCTTGGAGGTCTTTGGAGGCGGTTAAACGGCATCGACATCGACATCCTTTGGAAGAAAGCTATTGGGGGAAGCTCTCATCGGCATTGATTCGGCGAGGTGTGCCCTAGGCTTGACAAGGGATTCGTTGGAGAAGACACGCGACTATACAAGACCATCGATACGATCTACAAGGGGGTTTTTCTTTATGGTTTTCATGCATATGTTCTTAAATTCTTTATTGATTTTGTATTGCTCCATGGAGAGCTAAACCCTAGTGGGTATTCGGACTTGTAAACCCTAGGATGATATTGTTTCTATGACTTTTATTATGCTTTCTTAATTTGATGTTCTTTTATTGAGTTTCAATCTTAATTCCATCTTGTTATTGTTTTCCCTTAGATGTGACACTAGGGTTGAGAGCAATTTAGGTTACCCTTTGGAGGTGTGACAACTCCTATAGGGTTAGACTACTTAAGATTGAAGAGGGTTGAGAGGGAGAGTTGTGAGGTAGCGATGTACCCCTTTCCCTTCCGGTGTGATTTCTCCCTACCTCCGATTCCTTGATTCATTAGCGGTCGAAATAGAGTGAAGTGTTAGGTAGATAAACTCCCCTAAGGCTTTGGGGTGACGTGAATCCTATGCACTGGGGCTTAATTTAGACTAGGGTTCTTCCACCTGGACCAAAGGGTTAGAACTACTACAGATAGGAACAGGTTTTATCACTAGGAATCCCTAGAGCTTACAGCAATTCCACGTAGTGTTAGGCTTAGGTAGATATACTCCTCTAGGGCTTAGTTGACAGGTCAACGAGAGTCAAGAGTCGTAGTGAATCCTAATGCCGGGGCATAGTGTTGGGGTTAGTCACGGTTGACCTTAGGTTTGGGACCGTGTGTTTAAGGATATCCTCGACTCAATTAGACATCAATTAGAGTGTATAATACTAGTCTTGCACTAGAAGCATTAGTCTTAGGGGGAGCTTTGTCCGGGTACCCCATCTTTATATCGATTACCTCTCCTACCCTCATTATTCTTGTTGCATTATTTTATTTTCTTTTACATTTATATAAATATATACCTCTCTCATCATCGATTCCATTTATAGCTAAGATAGTGATAACGCTTGTTTCTAAACACTATTCCCTGTGGATACGACTACCCACTCACCAGGGTATTTTATTACTTCGACAACCCGTGCACTTGCGGGGTATACACGCAAGGGGTCGTGTCAAGTTTTTGGCGCCGTTGCCGGGGAATAGGCGTTTTGGAGACATTTCTACTTCGTTATTTTAGCTATTCATCATTCATTCTATTTTAACCTTTCTTATTCTTCCATCCTTCTTATTTGTTTTTCTTTTGTTTTGTCTTACTTTTTCTTGCAAGGAGCCTAAATGGAGATTGATCGAGTTATTGAGCTATATTCTAAAGTTGAAGCTCTCAATACAAGCCTTGATAGAATTATTGCTTCACAACAACAAAGCAATCCATGCTACAACACATATCATCCAAATGAAAGGAGCTACCCAAATTTTTCATGGAATAATGATGGACAACATTGGGAAGCACCTCAAGAGCAATTTCAAAAGGATGAGGTACTCGAAGAGGATGCACCTCCGTGGAAAAAAGTGCTAGACAATTTTATTGAAGCATCCGATGCCTCTTGCCAAAGTATGGAAGCCACACGAAAGTGTCATGAAGCCTCCTACAACAACCTTGAACATCAATTAGGATGGATACTTGACACTCTCTCCAAGGAACATGAAGTATTTGAGCAAGTAACGCAAGACCCTTGTAGAGTTGATGTGGTAGTGAACGACAATGAAGAAATGAGACATACCGAGTACGTTGCTGTAGAAATTGAAAAGAAAGAGGAAGAACATCTTGTTGAGAATTTGGATTGCTTGAAAGAACAGTGTGCTTGTGAGGAAGAAAATTTTCAAGGGGATTTGCTAGTGTCATGTTCCTTTCAAGATGAAAATACACAAGAAGAAGCAAACCCTAAAGTAATGGAACAAGCACCGCTCTTTGGGATTGATCAACTCATAAAAAGCAAGAAAGAGACTTTGGGAAGGGAAAACGATGTGGGGAGGATATTTAAACCATCCCATGACCCACCTATGCTAAGCTTGGACAATTCCCAACCCAAATTGTTTCCTTGGAGGCCAAAAGTAGGATGGTTGGACCCTCCAACAAATACTCCACCTCGGCAAGTCGATTTTTGGTTTAAAGGAAGTAGCTATGCAAGATCTTGTCGGGAGGAACACACTCTTTTCAAGCCGCCTTGAGGTAAGAAAGAGGTACGTCAAGCTTAGTGACGTTAAACAAGCGCTTCTTGGGAGGCAACCCAAGTTTTTAATGCTTTTCTAGGCTTAGTTTAGTTTTAGTATGAATAATCGCCTAGTTTCGGTGTTTTGATTTTATTATGCATGTGCTGTGATTTTCTCATGGATTATTGGTGTTTTAGTGTGCCTAATTGTGATTGTCGAAGTTTTGGGTCGTTTGACTGTGTTTTCATAGATCTCTGGTCGTGTTTTTATCGTTTATACAGGCTCTAAGTGCTATGAGTGTGTTTCTGAAATTTTCTGCAGAGCCTGTGATTTTTCTAAGTCATCCAGAGAAAACACACGGCCGTGTGGAATTTCCACACGGCCGTGTGAACCATCTCAGAGCTCTTCCCGAGCATCACAGGGGCCGTGTAGCTGCCCCTGTGAGCGACCCAGTGAAGGGCACACGGCCGTGTGGAATTTCCACACGGCCGTGTGAAATTCTGCAGAACATCAACTCTCAGCCCAGAGAATCCACAGGGGCGTGTGGGTGCCCCTGTGAGTGCCCATGTGTTAAGGCACACGGCCGTGTGGCAAGTTCACACGGCCGTGTGAAATTCTGCAGAAATTTCCCTTACATCCCGAGAAAACACAGGAGCGTGTGGCAACCCCTGTGAGAGAGCTCGTGAAAGGCACACGGCCGTGTGGATGTTCCACACGGCCGTGTGGAACACTTAGAGTTTTTCGGGATATCCAGAGATGCCACAGGGGCGTGTGGGTGCCCCTGTGGTCGGCCTTGTGTTGGCCAGGTTGGGCACACGGCCGTGTGGAATTTCCACACGGCCGTGTGGATGTTCTGAGAAGCAAACAGAGGAAAACACAGGGGGGTGTGACTGCCCCTGTGAACCCTTCTAGTGGAGGCACACGGCCGTGTGGAAATTCCACACGGCCGTGTGGATGTTCAGAACATGATAGGTTGTTTTTAATTTTAAAATCTTCTTTTGCCTTTTCAATTCTAAATGCCTCCACACTCAAGGGATGTTTCCTCACATTTTCCCAACCCTCTCTTTGTCCATTTAAGGAGTTTTTAAGTTGTTTTCCGACCATATTCGAAGTTTTTGATTTTCACTTCGTCGGTAAGCATATTTTCTCCTTTTCTTCGTCAATCTTTTCTTTTTCAACACCAGATCCACCAGTATCAGCACTGACAGCAGCACCGGAGATCGAAGAACGGACGACACTGACGCTTGAGGCGTTTTTAGCTTTAGTTTTCTTTTGTTTTATTTTACTTTTATTGAGCTTCACTGATCCCCCTTGTGTACGTGCAGATGGTCTTGGATGCAAGGAATTTGAGTACTAGTCATAGGCACGGTCATGGGACCGTGTACCCTCCACAACCCGTTGAGACTCAACCCTTAATAAACATGGCTCCATCAAACGTACCACTAGGAGTTCAGGGGAGTATTGTTTCAATTGCCCACCTCCACACATTATGTTTTGATTGTTATACTTCTTATTGTGCTTGCATGCGTACATTGAGGACAATGTACATCTTAAGTGTGGGGGGGAGTTCACATTGCACACACTTTTACTTGTGCGTTCAATTGCTTTTGCTCATGTAGCCTATGGCGGTTCACCTTAGTTGCAACGGTTGTATTCTTATAGTTTAGGAGAATTTTTAACATTGTATCCTATCATGCTCTAGTTTCTACTTGAATTTTATGAATTTTTGCTCGATTATCTTATATTGCACAACTTACTCTTGGAATCTTTTGGAAACTCAATCTTGAAGTTTTTAAGGACAAGTTTATCGTTGTTCTTAGTTTTACTTTGGAAAATGCATATATAAGGAGAGAAAAATATAAAAAAAAAAAAAAAAAAATTTGATGAAAATAAAAAAAAATGGAAAAATGAAAAAAAAAAAAGAGAGAGAAAAATACGAGTTTGTGAATAGTTGCTTTCTTTTATGTATGCATTTGGGGTGGAAAGAGCTACCACCTATGAAGTATGTAGCTACTCTCATAAGTCGGATACAAGTTATGCCCTAATGAGAGAAAGAGCTATCTCATGGGATGCGTGAAAGCTACTACCCCGGTAGAAAGAGCTACCTCCTCGAAAGAGTGAAAGCCACCTTTGGCGGCCGCCTAGGAAAGGGCTACCTTCAAGGATGTGTGAAGCTACTACTTCCTTCCCTATTTTTTTTGTTTTTTTTTTTGTTTTATATAAATAAGTCCTTTCTAACCAAGGTTTGAGGAGTACTCGTTGGTTCTCTTGAGTAAGATCGCACACACTAACACATTTTCGAGTTTTCATCCTTTTTGATTCGAGTTTTTAGCTAGAGCATTGGTAACCTTATGCAATGTTTTGATTTCCCCTTACTTGTAGAATGCTCCTTTTGCATACTTTGGGTGAACCTAAGGCCGAGCACTTTCAATTGTTCTTCCCAAGTACTTTCACGTTCTATTTTGCTTGAGGACAAGCAAAAGCTTAAGTGTGGGGGGATTTGATAAGTGCTCATGTTATAGTAATGTGAAGCGTTATTATCTTGCAATGAGCATTAATTTAATCAGATTTTATCACTAAAAAGTGTGCATTTGTTTACTTTTGTGCATTGAAGGGTTGTGGAGAAGATCTAGAGAAAAAGAAGGAAGAATAGGTTATGTTCGCCGTTGTTGAGGAGTTCTTGGACCAAGCAAGGAACAAGGCACGAGTCTAGACTTATGGGTGTGTGCCAACCTCCATTGGAGGGGCACAAGGGCAGTCACACTCACAAAAGTCTATAACTCGTGTAGCATTGGAGAACTTCGCCAATGAAGAGAAATGAAGTAATCGACATAATCTACCGTTGATTGTGTGCCCAATTCAACGGCCTCGATGAAGAACGATGGATTCGGGAGTATTTCGGAGAAGTACTGTAGCAGGCACTGCAGCAAAACAATGCAGATAAATACTGTAGCATCTACTGTTCACATTCTGCCGAAATTCAGAATTCCAGAGAGTTCACACGGGCGTGTGGAAATTCTGTAGCAGAAATACTGTAGCAAAAATACTGTAGCAAAACACTGTTTACAGGTGCCGAGAAATCACGATTCCAGAATTTCCACACGGCCGTGTGGAATTAACACACGGGCGTGTGGAATTTCTGGATTTTCACAGAAGCCCGACTTCAGCCTATAAATAGCCCGTTTTCATATCTATTTGGGGACCCTTCTCTTCTATCACTTGGATATCTTTTGGGGGGCTGTCGGCTAGGGTTTGGAGAGGTTCTTGGAGGTCTTTGGAGGCGGTTAAACGGCATCGACATCGACATCCTTTGGAAGAAAGCTATTGGGGGAAGCTCTCATCGGCATTGATTCGGCGAGGTGTGCCCTAGGCTTGACAAGGGATTCGTTGGAGAAGACACGCGACTATACAAGACCATCGATACGATCTACAAGGGGGTTTTTCTTTATGGTTTTCATGCATATGTTCTTAAATTCTTTATTGATTTTGTATTGCTCCATGGAGAGCTAAACCCTAGTGGGTATTCGGACTTGTAAACCCTAGGATGATATTGTTTCTATGACTTTTATTATGCTTTCTTAATTTGATGTTCTTTTATTGAGTTTCAATCTTAATTCCATCTTGTTATTGTTTTCCCTTAGATGTGACACTAGGGTTGAGAGCAATTTAGGTTACCCTTTGGAGGTGTGACAACTCCTATAGGGTTAGACTACTTAAGATTGAAGAGGGTTGAGAGGGAGAGTTGTGAGGTAGCGATGTACCCCTTTCCCTTCCGGTGTGATTTCTCCCTACCTCCGATTCCTTGATTCATTAGCGGTCGAAATAGAGTGAAGTGTTAGGTAGATAAACTCCCCCAAGGCTTTGGGGTGACGTGAATCCTATGCACTGGGGCTTAATTTAGACTAGGGTTCTTCCACCTGGACCAAAGGGTTAGAACTACTACAGATAGGAACAGGTTTTATCACTAGGAATCCCTAGAGCTTACAGCAATTCCACGTAGTGTTAGGCTTAGGTAGATATACTCCTCTAGGGCTTAGTTGACAGGTCAACGAGAGTCAAGAGTCGTAGTGAATCCTAATGCCGGGGCATAGTGTTGGGGTTAGTCACGGTTGACCTTAGGTTTGGGACCGTGTGTTTAAGGATATCCTCGACTCAATTAGACATCAATTAGAGTGTATAATACTAGTCTTGCACTAGAAGCATTAGTCTTAGGGGGAGCTTTGTCCGGGTACCCCATCTTTATATCGATTACCTCTCCTACCCTCATTATTCTTGTTGCATTATTTTATTTTCTTTTACATTTATATAAATATATACCTCTCTCATCATCGATTCCATTTATAGCTAAGATAGTGATAACGCTTGTTTCTAAACACTATTCCCTGTGGATACGACTACCCACTCACCAGGGTATTTTATTACTTCGACAACCCGTGCACTTGCGGGGTATACACGCAAGGGGTCGTGTCAACTTAGCATATATTTTTATCAGAATTAATTCCCTTTTGTGCTTAATCGAGTATTGTTTGCATTGTACGCTATAGAGGAGCTACGGAGAACACGAGAACATGATTAGGGCAGAAAAAAGAAGAAACTAGGTCATAGTATTGTAGCATATTCATTGCAACATATTTAATGTAGCAGCTGCAATGTAGCTGGGGTACTATAGTATTCATTGGATCGCCTGGGGAATTTTCAAAACAGAATATTGGTTTGAGTCATATGGCTTGAACAGTGGTCATCATTGAGGCCGTCTGCCCCATCCAAAGAATTTAGCCTATTTCATTCTGCCTCATTGACCCTGTTATTGACCCCGTATGCCTTGGGTTTTGAAGGTTTTAAGTTCCTTTGGCTTCCTATACAGCCCCCATACGGCTCGTATGCCTCGGGGAGGGGGGGTATAAAAGCACACATCTAGGGCTTTTGGGGACTCTTGGGCAGCACTTGAAGAGGGGAAGAGGAAGAACGAAGATATCATTTGGAAGACGACAATCTTGAGCCAAAGTAGGAGGTAAGAGCTTCACCATCAAAGGGGGAAGCTTCACCATCAAATGAGCAAGGTTCCAAGCCAAGGGAAGCGCCATTCAGCATCTCTTGGACGGGAAAACGTCATTCGGCCAGACCTCCACCTCCTCCTTCATCATTTCACCTAGGGAGTGTCATCTATGAACTCCTTGTTGATTTCTTTTACATTGTTGTTGTTGTTATTTGAATGATGGCACACTAGACCCCCAAGGTCACCGGATGTTGGTGAACCTTGGGGGGAGGGGGGTTCATCTTGTATTTTGGATGATTTATATTTAATTACAAGTTTGGGTTGATTTACGATTTAGTTCATTGTGTTTCGTGCCTAGAACTACTTAAACGAGAGATCCGTAGTTCTTTCTTGAGTTATACACATAGATGTGACCTAGTCACGTGTATTAGATTTTAATGAACTAAAAGGGGTTTCATGTATTGATATGCCGAGAAATTGGATATCAGTAGCACTACGATCTTTAAGAGTATACTAGGTTTTAGTATACCCTTATTTTGGGATCTCCTTGTACTTAATATAATCGTAGGAATGTTGGTTAGGAAGAAATTCCAATCAATGTTTGTATGAGATTACGGTTCAATCACTGAGAAATTGGGATTGATCTAATCTTGGGATTCTTCGGTCTAAATCATCTAAGCTATCTTTTTACTGTTCATCCATGTATCATCATGACCCCTCAAGGGGATCGACATCCATAGCCCTTTGCACATTACTGTAGCACTTGAAATTATCTAGTTGGTTATTGAATTTGTACATCCATTTTGTATTTTATTTTATTGTTTTCGTTAGAGTAACATATCATGCTTGAGATGTTAAGCTAGATAATAGGTGACACAGGAGTAATAGTAGAACCTTAACCCCGTGAAATACAATCCTTGTGCCTTTGCACGAGGTATTACTTGACGATCCCGTACACTTGTGGGGAAGCAATCATGGAGCAAACGCGTGACAAGCTAAAAATCTAGCACGCGACTCCCCGGCCGCAAGTGTACGGGTCGTCAAGTAATAACTCTCGTTCGAGCATGAGAGGGTCGTATTCTCAAGGCCCCCAAAATCTACTAATACTTCCTTTTGGGGGTCACTGTTTCGTCGATTGAAACAAGGTTGTTTGCAATTATTTAGACTAAAGAAAATAAAACAAATAAGAAAATGAAAACAAGGTAACAACTCGATCCGAACAAGAATGAGGATAAAGAAACCAAATATTATGGAAGGCCTCGGGTGAAGATTCCCCTGGGAGAAGACTAAGTACGGATGATGATAACAACTTAAAGATAAGATTGTCTTGGTTTTGGTCCGCTAGACTCGGATGTCGACTACCTCGGGACCTCCAAGGTGTAGCCCTAATCCATTACAGGTTCCTCCATCTGGACGATACCCCTATGATGTCATTGGGAAGAGGGAGTCTTGGTTAAGGTTATTCTAATGCACACTTTCGGCTAAAATAACCCTAACCACGTAGGAGGCTACAAATACCAGAACCTCCGGTGTATTAATACAATGAATCCTTCTTTAATCATCAGAAGACCTAATACAAGCTAGCATCCCGCCAAACAAGTATTTTTCAAAATCAATTCTACAGAATCTATCCATTGTAGAATGAACAAGATAATGATAGATTAAAACCAACAACACAAGCCACACACATTCATTTATAAACAATAATGTCATCCATACAAAGTCTTCTCCCAAAGTTCACCGAGAGCCCGGTGGCCTTGGGAGTCTAGTTGAACATAATAAGGTAAAAGAGTTCGCAATACATGAAAATCATGATACAAATAATGAGTAAACTCCCCTCGAAATGTTGGCTAGAAGGTGATGATGAGAACTCATTGGATTCACACCGCCGAGCTCCTTGAATGCTTCCCTTTGTTCTCTCCTTCTTCTATCCTTCAATCCTTGCCAAAATAGCCTCAAAAGATAATGAGAAGTGCTTGGATGTATTTTGAGGTCGGATAAGAGAAATCAATCTCTCAAAACCCTAACAAAGGCCTTAAATACTCCTGAGCGTGTGTGGGTTGCACACGCGCCCTCACAGGCTTTTGGCCACTTTGTGTCTCCTGGTGTGCGGGCCGCACACCAGGCTGCACAACTCACTGGATGAACTGTGCGGGTACTGTGCAGCCTGCATAGTGGCCGCACAAATCTACGTGGGCACTGTAGTGACCACACATCATTCTATGAAATGTTTTTCACGCGGCGTTTTGCATTCGGAGCTTTTCTAAACATTTCTTCTTCAATATTCTCTGAAACAAATCAAATGTGAGTCATTCTCATGAATATGGCC
Source organism: Dioscorea alata (assembly GCA_020875875.1). Taxonomy (NCBI): domain Eukaryota; kingdom Viridiplantae; phylum Streptophyta; class Magnoliopsida; order Dioscoreales; family Dioscoreaceae; genus Dioscorea; species Dioscorea alata. The sequence continues at coordinate 11,193,731 of CM037019.1, forward strand.
CTTGATATCCTGAAACAAAATAAATACATCAAGTGTGCACAATATCATCGAAACAATACACGAGTTGCATAAAAGTACATAGATTTTGTAAGTCAAGTATGATGTATTTAGGCACTTATCACATACCCCCCCCCAACCCCCCCAACCCCCACCCTCCCCACTTAAGCATTTGCTTGTCCATAAGCAAACAGACATGAAGAGCAAGAGGGTCTGATAAGTGACTAAATACACAACCGCAGACCAGAAAGTAGTGTATCATAGTAGAATAAGACACAAGACACTAAGAAAGGACAATTCAAGGTGTTTCATGCATTCGACGGCCGTATCATGATGTATGTGTGTGAAACTTTCCTATTTCGAGACCCTGTAGTCCAAGTAAGGTAGACAAAACTCTAAGAACCACATCTTTAGGCAAGTAACTCCACTTTGTGTAATTCGCCCTTGGAGAGGTAAAGATGCTCCTAGTAGTCTCCCAAGGATCTTTCCTCTTTTGTTCGAACAACCACTGATCATAAAACTTTGTTTTTTCTACACATATGATAAGTGCTCGTGTATAAGTAATATGAAGTATTATTTTGTTACACTGAGCATTACTTTTCTCAGATTTTATCATTAATTGTGGTGCATTTGTGTTCTTTTGTGCATGTAAGGTAGTGGAGTAAATTTATAGAAGAAAGAGCAAAATTAGGTCATGTTCGCCCTTGTTGAGGAGTTCTTTGACCGAGCGAGGAACAAGGCACGAGTTCTGGACTTGTGGGTATGTGCCAACCTCCATTAGAGGCGCACAAAGGTAGTCACAGTCATAAAAGTCTAGCCCATGTAGTGATGAGTGCATTTTATATCATGTTTCATGACCTCTATTCCATTCTTTTCGCTGTCTTTTAGCATATTTATTGAGTTGAATTGGTGCTACTCAGGGTATTATGTTCCATGTGCAGGATTCTGGGGCTTGAGTCAAATTGGAGAGAAACCGAGTGCGTTTCCTGCGTGTGCATTGACCAAGGAATCAAAACTAGCTGACACGGGCAAGGCATGGTGGTGCTCGACCTACTGCAAATCCCAGCCTGGAGTGCGGAATAGCTAAATTCCTAACACGGGAGTGTCCCATGCAGGACACGGTTAGCACACGCTTGTGCCCGAAGTGCTGCAAATCCTAGGAGAAATTCACTCAAGAATGACACGGGCAGGGTGCCTAGTAAACAGTCATGTGCTAGGTCACACGGGGGCCACACGCCTATGTCTGAAGTGCTGCAAATCTTAGGTGTTTTACTCAAAGATTTCCCAGGAAAGTACACGGTTTAAACACGACCATGTCCAGACCATATTGGGCCCCCAAATAGCCTTTTTAACCTCAGAACTTAGGGTTTCTATTTCATCTTTGTTCGGAGATTCTTCTCTCCACTTGGAGGACGTTGATGAGATCAAAGATCAAGCTTCACCAACTCACCTAAGGAGATCAAGGACAAGTAAGAGGCATTATAAGAGGTGTGATTAGCGCAAGGACACTGCAAGGAAGGTCATCTAGAGTATAGAAGGGAGTCTCTTCCTCTTTCTTCTGTTCTTTCTTTCTCTTTTTCTTGTGTACCTGCCCACGAGGGGCTAACTGGATGATAAATGCCTAAATGTACATATTATTCATGTATGTGTACGTATAAATATAGTATTTTTGTATGTGTGGATGCTTGTTTTCGGTCTAAATGGGTTTATTTCATGTTACAGGTACAAAAGATATCATGGGGAGCTCGACAACATGATTTAAGGAGAATTGGCAAGAAAACACTATTTTCGAGCCCGGTACTATAGCAACATTGTAGCAAGAAAACTTGGAGAAACGGCTAAGTTTGGAACTCCATGTGGGCACTCATACCGGTGCATAGATGGCCGCATAATATCTTGTAGCAGTGACACTGTAGCAGTTTACTGTAGCACTTAAACGAAATTCGAGGAGCTAAAGTGCCCGTATGCTGACCGCATGGCATCCCGAGAATAGGTTTTAAAGGGGTTTAGGGCATTTTTCTTGTGGTCTTTGGCCACCCTTTCTCCTCCATACATTTCTAGGGCTTCAAGGTTGTGGGATAAGGCAGATCTGAAGGGCAAATCGAAGGGAGAAGAAGGTTATACTCAAAGGAGCACATCTAGGAGCTTGTCGATGTGGATCCATCAAGTTCTCATAACCACCTCCTACTATTCATCTTAGGGGAAGTTTCATTAGCTTTTTCGTGTATTTATTGTTTCATATACTTTCTCCCTTGTTGATGATGAACTAGACTCCCAAGGTCGCCGGGCATCCGGTGAACCTTGGGATGAACTTGCTTGTATGGATGTTTTGAGTACATTTATGGCATTTGTGTGGTTTGTGGTTTAAGCCTTGTGATCTTTGATGTGTTGATTTGCATGAGAACTCTGTATTTTAACTTCTAGGTTGTACTTGGTAGCGTGACCATCGCCCTTATACTAGACACACTAGGCTTAGAAGGGATACATGTATGAATACGCCGTGACCGTCGGGTCTTTCAACCCCTCCAACCATTAGGGCTGGACCTAGGTTGAGTTCGACCCTAATTTGAGATTTTCCTATTCTTAATGCAATCGTGCGAGGATTTGAGCGGAAAGAATTCCGTATTCAATACTTGTACTGGATTAGGGGTTATCACTGTAACCATCGGGTTAATATATCTTAGGATATCTCTAGGCCCAAAACAACCATTGCTTGTGTCATTCTAGCATATTTCTAGCTTTAGTAATCCTGAGGAGATCCTTGCCCGGACCTCGCGCTATTATTGTCATTTGCTTCTTTATTCTGTTCACATGTTGTGTGCCTTAGTTCATTTGCTTATAGCTTTTCTTTAGTTTGCTTTATTATCTTGTTTTAAATCTATATTTGGTAGACTAGACAGTGTCATCTAGAGGGGAGTAATAGCAGCTCTTAGGACCCCAGGGAATACGACCCCCTCGTGCTTGCGCGAGGGGTATTACTTGGCGACCTGTGCGCTTGCGGTCTGGCAGGGGCCCGAAAGTGTACGGGTTGTCGAAGTAATAAAATACCCTTGTGAGTGGGTAGTCGTATCCATAAGGAATAGGGATTTGAGATACAAGTATTCACTATGTAGCTAATGCGAAGTGCGGAAAGAAATCGATAAGTGAGTGCGAAAGAAACTAATAAAAACAAGAATTAAAATAGAATTGTGGAAGGTGAGAGAGTGCAAGTAGGAGTAAAAGAGTAGGACAAGCAATGAGAATAGATGGGTACCCGGACAAGCTACCCCTAGGACTTATGCTTCTAGTGCAAGACAATGCTAATATACTATCCTATTGATGTTAATTGAGTCGAGGAAATCCTTAAACACACGGTCCCAAACCTAAGGTCAACAGTGACTAACCCCAACACTATGTTCCGGTCATTAGGTTTCACTACGACCCTTGACTGTCGTTGACCTATCAACTAAGCCCTAGGGGAGTCTATCTACCTAAGCCTCACCTGTTCCTATGTATAGTTCTAACCCTTTGGTACAGGTGAAAAAACCCTAGTCTAAATTAAGTCCCGGCACTAAGGTTTGCTTCAACCCTTCACTTGGTTGCTCGCACAACGAAGGCCTAGGGGAGTTTATCTCCTAGCACCTAACTCTATCTCGACCGCGAATAGATCATGGAATAAGGAGGTAGGGAGATCGCATCGGAGGGGAAAGGGGACGTTCCATTACCTCATGACTCACCCTCTCAACCCTCCTCAACCCTAAGTAGTCTAATCCTATAGGAGTTGTCACACCTCCAAAGGATAACCTAGATTGCTCTCAACCCTAGTGTTACGGCTAAGGGAAAACAATAACAAGAGAAAATTAAGATTGAAACTCAATTTTATTCATCAATTATGGAAAAGCATAATGGTAATGTCAAAGAAACATAATAATCCCAGGGTTTACAAGTCCGAAAACCCACAAGGGGTTTAGCTACTCATGGAGCTATACAAATCCATCAAAATAATAATAAGAACACAAATTGAATGCATAGATGAAAACCCCCTTGTGTGCGATGTGGCCGTGGTCTTGTGCGGCCGTCGGACGTTGATGTCGATGTCGATGACCCGCTCCAAACCTCCATGAAGTTCTCACCAAAACCTAGCCCCGCCTCTCCAGAAGTTAGGGCAAAGAAGAGCTAAATAGATCCCAAAACAATCTCCAAAACGGGCTTTTATAATGTTGAGTCGCGGCTTTAAATCGCAGAAATCATGATTTCACATGGCCGTGTGGAATTTCCATATGCCCGTGTGAAGTATCTGTTTTCTGATTTTCAGCAGACAGTAAACAGTAACTTGCTACAGTATTTTCTATAGTCTGCTGCAGTAATTATGCCAAAACGCTCCCGAATTCGTCGTTCTTTATTAAGGCTGTTGAATTGGGCACACAATCAATGGTAGATCGTACCGATTGCTTTAAATCTCCAAATTGGTGGAGTTCTCCTTATTGGCATGAGCTAGACTTATTGTGAATATGACTGCCTTTGTGCCCCTCCAAAGGAGGTTGGCACACACTCACAAGTCTATGCTCATGCCTTGTTCCTTGCTTAGTCCGAAAATCTCCCCAACAACAGCAAACACGATCTAACTTCGTTCTTTTTCTCCAATTTGTCTTCACAGCCCTACAATGCATAAAAGTAAACAAATGCACAGTTTTTAGTGATAAAATCTAATTAAATCAATGCTTATTGAAAGATAATAAAACTTCGTATTACTATAACACGAGCACTTATCACGGTCATCATCACTGGATGCAATGCCCAGGGTTGTGAACTCTTGTCAAACTGTAATTTTTATACACTTATTCTAATTGATTACGGAGTTCTTTTTGATATTTGTGTTAAATCTTGTATTGCATAATTCGATGTGTTGGAAGAGTACAGTTGTTAGGGTAAAACTTGGTGCGTAGCTCGTTCAGAGCAATGTGCAGTTATCTTAGCAAAACTCAGTGTATCCGAGAACACATAGATGTAATATTGCTATTGAGCACACACTTATAACTGTGGAATGCACCTGGTAGTTAATTAGTGTGAGATAGCATGCATAAGTGATAAGTGCTCGTGTTATAATAATGCGAAGTGTTATTTTCTTACAATGAGCATTACTTTAATCAGGTTTTATCACTAAATAGTCTGCATTTGTGTGCTTTTGTGCATTGTAGGGTTGTGAAGCTAATTTGGAGAAAAGGAGCAAAGTTAGATCGTGTTTGCGGTTGTTGGGGAGTTTTCAGATCGAGCGAGGAACAAGGCATGAGTCTAGACTTGTGAGTGTGTGCCAACCTCCTTTGGAGGGGCACAAAGGCAGTCACATTCACAATAAGTCTAGCTCGTGTTAGCATAAGAGAACTTCGCAATGAGGAGAATTGAAGCAATCAGCACAGTCTACCGTTGATTGTGTGCCCAATTCAACGGCCTCAATGAAGAACAACGAATTTAGGAGCGTTTCGGCAACAGTACTACAGCAAGTTATTACAGTAAAAATACTGTAGCAAGTTACTAATCACTATCTGCCGAAATTCAGCAAAACAGAGAGTTCACACGGGCGTGTGAAATCCCGATTTCAGTGATTTAATGTCGTGACTTAGCATTATAAAAAGCCATTTTGGAGATTTTTTCTGCATCTTTTTGCCCACCTTTTGACCTAGCTTCTGGAGGATGCGGCTAGGGTTATGGTGAGGACTTTGTGGAGGTTTGGAGCGCGTCATCGGCATTAACATCGACGTCCGGCGGCCGTACAAGACCACGGCCACACTCTACACAAGGATGTTTTCATCTATGTGGTGCGGGTCGCGTAACTGCACTGGGTCGCCAAGTAATATCCGTCGCGCACACACGAGGTGGTTGTATTCCCAAGGGCCTGAGAATCTACCGTTACTTCCTCTTCGTATGAATGTTTGGCTGACCAATTCAAGTGTTTTGAAAAGAAAAATAAAAACACAATTAAAATGCTAATGAAATGCTCCAAGGTGGAGGCAATAATCGGAGTGTAAAAACAATGTAAGGAAAGGGTCATGGATAATGATTCCAAAGGGGGCTACTAAAGTGTGAAGATTGCCCTAACTAGCATGCAAATGGAGAGTTTGGACAGAGAAACCCTAAATTAGACCAACCCGATGGTCACGGAAATTAGTCCCTAATCTGTACAAGTATCGAGTACGGAATTTCTTCTGCTCGAATCCTCGCATGATTGCAATGAGAATGATAGGTTTATAAAGTTAGGGTCAAGACACAATCAAGGTCAACCCTAATAATGGACAGGTACAAATACCCGATGGTCACGGCGTATTTGTACCTGTATCCCTACCAAGCTTGGTGAGCCTAATATTAGGGCAATGGTCATGCTTCCTGGCATTTTCTAAAAATTGATATACCAAGTTGTCATGCATACCAAGCATTCAAATACACCAAACGAGGTTCACAAACAAGTCCCAAATGCATAAAAAAAGTCAAGCAATCATTCTACACAAGTTCACCACCAAGGTTCACCTACATCCAGTGACCTTCGGGTTTTAGTTGCTCATGCATACAAAACACTCAAGAAAATACATAGAAACAACCAAATACAACAATGAGAACACTCCCTCAAAAGGTAGAGTCCGAATGACGCTTCCAAGGATGCCACCCAAAGAGTTTCTTCCCTTGTCAATTTTCCTCTTAAGTGTGGATCGAGAAGGTGGATCTCGTCGTATGTCGCTCTCCTCATCGTTCTCCCCGGAAATGGCCTCCAACGGCTGCTCCTAGCTCATATTTGAAGGTGGTGGCAAGTAGGCTCAAGAACTAGGGCTTCTTTCTCCCAAAGGAAATGAGCATAAACCCTTAAAATGCTTTCCTCTGGATGCCATACGGCCGGGCATGCTATCAGCATACGGGCACTGTAGCTCCCCGAATTTTGTGTAAGTTACTGCAGTGGAGTGCTACAGTACCCCCTGCTACACTGCCACTGCTACAGGACTGTATATGGCCATTTATGTGCCCGTATGAGTGCCCGCACAGAATTCCAGACTTAGCTGTTTCTCCAAGTTTTCGTGCTACAGCGCTGCTTGATGACTTGACCGCAAGCGCACGGGTCGCCAAGTAATACCCCTTACGCACGCGCGAGGGGGTCGTATTCCCTGGGGTCCCAAGAGCTACTATTACTCCCCTCTAGATGACACTGTCTAGCCTACCAAATATAGATTTAAAACAAGATAAGAAAACAAATAAAAGTGAAAACTATAAACACATGGACTAAGGCTCACCACATAAGCGTACTAAGGAAGCAAGTAACAATGAAAGTTCGAGGTCCCCGGGCGAGGATCCCCTCGGGACTACTAAAGCTAGAAGGATACTCAAATTACACAGGTAAAGGTGGTTAGGCCAAGAGATGTCCAAAGGTAGGTCACCCAAATGGTCACGGTGATAACCCCTAATCCGGTATGAGTATTGGAATACGGAATTGCTTCCGCCCAAATCCTCACACGATTGCAATGCGCCTAGGGAAATCCCGAATTAAGGTCAAACACAACATCTAGGCTCAACCCTAATGGTTGGAGGGGTACAAATACCCGATGGTCACGGCGTATTCGTACATGTATCCCTTCCAAACTTGGTGTGTCTAATACTAAGGCGATGGTCACGCAACCTAGTATAACCTAGAAATCGATACACAGAGTTCTCATGCATACCAATACATCAAAGTGCACCAAGCTTGAACCATAAACCACACAAATACCATACATGTAAATCAAGTATTCATACAAGCAAGTTCATCCCAAGGTTCACCGGATGCCCGGTGACCTTGGGAGTCTAGTTCATCATCAACAATGGAGAGTGTATAGAAAACAAGAAATACAACAAAAAGCTCATAAAACTTCCCCTAAGATGAAGACTAGGAGGTGGTGATGAGAATCTGACGGATTGACGCCGACGAACTCCTAGATGTGCTCCTTGATAGATCCCTCTTCTCCCCTTAATTTGCCCTTCAGATCTGCCTTCTCCAACCCCTTGAAGCCTAGGAAGATGATGGTGGAGAAATGATGGCCAAAGACAACAAGAAGAATGCCCAAAAAGCCTTTAAAGCCTAATTTCGGGATGCTATGCGGCCTCCTATGCGGCCCCGCATGCGGGGAGAGAAAGTTTCCGAGAAATCCCGAAAATCCCGTACATGCGGCCTCCACTGCGCCCACATGGTTGCCCGCATGATTATCCTGACTAAGCCATTGACACGACCCCTTGCGTGTATCCCGCAAGTGCACGGGTTTGTCGAAGTAATAAATTTACCTTGGTGAGAAGGTAGTCGAATCCACAGGGAATAGGGAGATAGAATATAAGGTTTCACTAATTAAGCTATGCAGAATACGGAGAACGATAATAAGATTGATGAGTGAAAATAATGCAAAGCAATAAAGTAAGTAGAGAGATGGAAGAAAGAAGTGCAAGTAGGAAAATCGAGAAGGACTAACAATGAGTAAAAGGGGGTATCCGGACAAGCTACCTTTAGGGTCTATGTTTCAAGTGCAAGACTATGATATTATACTCTCCTATTGATGTCAATTGAGTCGAGGATATCCTAAGACTCACGGTCCCAAACCTAAGGACAACCGTGACTAACTCCAACACTATGCCCGGTATTAGGATTCACAACACCCTTCACTCTGTCACCTAGATGACTAAACCCCAGGGGAGTCCATCTGCCTAAACCTCACACTATGTGGAGTTGCATTATGCTCTAGGGATTCCTAGTGATTAAACCTGTTCCTATACGTAATTCTAACCCTTTGGTCCAGGTGGAAGAACCCTAGTCTAGATTGAGCCCCAGCAAATAGGATTCACTACAACCCTCCACTCTATTACTTGCGTAACTAAGCCCTATGGGAGTTTATCTACCTATTGCTTCACTCTATTTCGACCGCTATTAAATCAAGGAATCGGAGGTAGGGAGAAATCACATCGAAGGGGAAAGGGGTACATTGCTACCTCACAACTCTCTCTCTCAACCCTCTTTAATCTTGAGTAGTCTAATCCTATAGGAGTTGTCACACCTCCAAAGGAAAGCCTAGATTGCTCTCAACCCTAATGTTACGTTTAAGGGAAAACAATATGAAAGGATAATCAAGATTAAAAACTCAATTTTATTCATCAACGATGGAAAGCATAATAATCAATGTCAAAGAAACATAAGAAACCCTAAAGTTTACAAGTCCGAATACCCCACGAGGGGTTTAGCTCCTCATAGAGCTATACATGTTCATCAACGTGAGAAATAAAGCATAAAACATAGACATCAATGAAAAACCCCCTCGAATTGGTGTGGCCGTGGTCTTGTGCAAACGTCGAACCTCGAAATTGATGCCGACGACGCGCTAGAACCTCCACGAAATCCTCTCCGAAACCCTAGCCGCGCTCCAGAAAGTTGGGGAAAAGATAGGTCCAAAGATCTCCCAAAAGGTTGCAAAAATCCCCTTTTATATTGTTGAATCGCGGCTTTAAAATTGGACTTATCGGGGGCTTCACACGGCCGTGTGGAATTTCCACACGCCCGTGTGAAGCTTCTGTCTCGGCTGAAAAATTAATTTCACACGGCCGTGTGGAATTTCCACACGCCCGTGTGTCTTCACTAGATGGCTGAAATTGCAAAACACACGGCCGTGTGGAATTTCCACACGCCCGTGTGACTTCTCTGTCTGGCTGGAAAATGGCTCACACGGCCGTGTGGAATTTCCACACGCCCGTGTGACTTCTCTGGAACACTAATCTTCAGCTGAACAGCTTGGTAACTTGCCGAAACGCCACCCGGGTCCATTGTTCTTCATCGAGGCCATTACTTGGGCACACAAGCAACGGTAGGTCGCGCCGATTGCTTCAAGTCTTCTTCTTTCGCGAGATTCTCCTAAGTAACACGGATTGGACTTGTTGTGAATGTGACTGCCTTTGTGCCCCTCCAAAAGAGGTTGGCACACATCCACAAGTCCAAATACGTGCTTCGTTCCTTGCTTGGTCCGAGAACATCCCAACATTGGCGAACGCGACCTAATTTCATTCTTTTTCTCCAATTAGGCTCCACAATACCTTCAATGCACAAGAGAACACAAATGCACACATTTAGTGATAAAACCTGATAAAAGGTATGCTTAATGTAAGATAATAGCGCTTTGCGATACTATAACACAAGCACTTATCAGCCATTCTTCAAGTCTTCGTGGTACAGTGGTTGCTACAGTGCACCCGGGCTCCGAAACAATGTTTTTGATGCCGATTCTTCTCCAATTCTGTCATCGAGCTCGCCGGGGCCTCATTGGTACCTGTAACACGAAGAAAACCAATTCAAACCAAAAACGGGCATCAACTCATATAAAAATACGCAATATATATGCCCGAATATGTAGAAAATATGTATATTTAGGCGTTTATCACTGCTACATTGCTGCTATAGAACCTTAGGCTCGAAAATGGTCTTTTTCCAGCCAATTTCTTCTAAAATCTCATTGTCGAGCTCTCCATGATATCTTTTGTACTTGTAACACGAAATAAAGCAATTCAGACCGAAAATGGGCATCCACACATATAAAAATCTTCGATTTATACGCAAACAGACGTAAATAATATGTACAATTAGGCGTTTATCAAACATCTCCACACCTAAGCGTTTCCTTGTCCCCAAGCAAACAAACATGAAGAACAGGGGTAAGAAGATAAACGACTAAGTGTATGACCTCAAGCTCAATAGTAGAGAACTCCACAAGCACAGGTAGAAGCAAAGACAAATAGTGAGTTTTTCTATTGGCAACCGGATAAGAATAGTCATGTTTCATCTAAAGTGTACAAATGAGTGTGTGCTAACTTCCAACCTTGATCTCCATACCATGGATAACCCAAAGGAGTCCAATCACTCCACACACAATGAAGTCGGCATTAATACGTTAAAGACACCCTCAATACCAAGTTGAGAGTCCTTTGGGTCATGAATAAAACTTTGGCTCTCAAGTGGTTGTGCAATAGGTTCCAAGAGATACAAACAAAATACTTTATTCTTTACTTACATATATATATAGTTTTACTCAATTATAGTCTACATAGACACATTCATGCTATACTAGTAGAGGAATACTGTCATAGACTCCACTTTTTTTTTTCACAAACAAGTATCTCATATCCCCTGGTATAAAACCTGTTAAACAATCTCACTTGAGGCCAAAGAAAACAAGACTCAAAAGCTCTTTAAAGAGCATTGAAAGTAGACTTTAACATTTTAGTGCCAAAAACATTGTAATGGGTTAGTTGGAGTGTATAAGGTGGAAGTAGATGTGCAAAAGTCTATCAGTGCACTAAAGATAAAGTAGGACATCATTCAGGTACAAAAATGAAATACAACTCACAACTGTCAATCTCTCATGCTAGGAAGTTCTAAACTAAGTATCATTGCTATCATAGGTAAAACAACCATGCAATAAGAGCAAAGCACTCCATCCCCACACCTAAAATCGTACGTTGTCCCTAATGTACATAAATCAGCAGAACAGGGTAATAGATATGCAAGAAAAATAAGGAAATGGAGCAAAAAGACTTCCCCAATGAGTTGATGCAGTGAATCCAAGGTGAACATAGACAAGGGTAAGTCACTGGGCCAATAAGTGTGAAGCATCCTCAATGATCAGTCCTGAAAACAACAGGAAATGCATCACAACTCGAAAAATAAGTAAGGAGAAGTGAGTAGACAAAACTCAAAATAGATTAAAATAATTTAGTACGGCCAGAACCCTAACTAACTAAGTAATACAACATACATCAAAATAAGTCTAAGTACACACACAAACAAAATACAAGCAACATGAAAATGAAAATAAAAACTGAAAGTCCGTGTCATGAGTCTAAGGTTCTGGTGGGGGTGGTCACGCCATGCTCGTGGTCATAGCAGATGAAGTGCCGGCAGAAGAAGATGAGTTGCCCAGGAATGTGAGGATCTCAGCTACGGTGCTCTCAATACAGCTCTGTCTCCTCTCGAGGGTCTGCAACTGCTGCTGGACTTCGAGACAAAACTCCACGAACCTAGCCTCAAGAGAAGATGTACTGGCTCCGGTTTCGGGCATAGGCTCTAGGATAGACTCCGACTCGGAGTCAGATCCTCTCTTTGAGTCCCACAAGGGCCAGCGTCACGCAACAAGCTAGGAAGCTAGCATGCGACTCCCCGGCAGTAAGTGCACGGGTCGTCAAGTAATAACCTCTCATGCAAGCACGAGAGGGTCGTATTCCCAAGGGTTCTGAGATCTACTATTACTTCCTTTTGGGGTTCACTGTCTAGTCGAATAAAACAGGGTTAATGCGATTATAAGATTGATAATAATAAAAGTAACGAGAAAGTAAAAAATAAAATAAAACTCGATCCGGACAGAAATGGGGATGAAAAATTCAATAATTAAGGAAGGCCTCGGGCGAGGATCCCCCTAGGAGAAAACTAAGTACGGATGACGGTAATAAACTTAAGGATAAAATTGACTTGGTTTTGGCGCACTAGACTCAAATGTCGACTACTCCAGGACCTCCGTAGTGTAGCCCTAATCCAGTAGAGGTTCCTCTATCCAAAAGATACACCAACAATGTCATTGGGAATGGGGAGTCTCGGTTAAGGTTATTTTAATGCACAATCTTGGCTAAAACAATACTAACCTCGCGAAAAGCTACTAACACCCAGAATCTCCGGTGTATTAGTATAATGAGTCCCTCTTTAATCATCACAAGACCTAATACATGCTAGCATCCCACCAAACAAGTATAATTCAAAATCGAATCTACAGAATCCATCCATTGTAGATTGAACATGAAAATGATAGATTAAAGCCAACAACACAAGTCACACAAAATTAAATACAAATACCAATGTCATCCATACAAAGTTTCCTCCCAAGGTTCACCGAGAGCCCGGTAGCCTTGGGTGTCTAGTTCGACATAACAAAATGAGATGGTTTGAAATACATAATAGCCATTATACAATCAACAATGAAACTCCCCTCGAAATGTCGGCTAGAAGGTGGTAATGAGGATTCGTCGGATCCGCGCCGGCAAGTCCTTGATGTTTCTCTACATTCTCCCCTTCTTCTCTCCTTCAATTTCTACCGAAATTGCCTCAAAAAATGACAGAAAATGGCCTGATGAGGAGTGGAGGTTGGATGAGAGCCAACAACCAAAGAATCTCCCAAAAATCCTTGAAGAGCTGCTTTAAATACCCTAAGGCTGTGTTGTGCGAGGCAGCACACTAGCCGTACAAGCTTCTGGCAATGGTGTCCGGCCAGTTTGCGGCCCCGCACACTGGCCGTACAGGCTTCTGGATGATGTGTGCGCCCATTGTGCGGGCCCGCACAGTGGCCGCACAAATGCTCAGTGTGAGCATTGCGCGCGTCCTTTGACGTCCGGAGCATGTAATGACTTCCTTTTTTCTGTATTTTCCTCCAGAACAACTCAAATAAGTATCTTCATCGTGACAACAGTCCATGAAGCCCTGAAACAAAAATAAACGTATCAAGCGCACCAAATGTCATCGAAATAAATACAAGTTGCATGGAAGTATACAAATTTTCTAACTAAAACATGATGTATTTAAGAACTTATCAGTTCCTCCTTCCTGGTGTCTGAGCCGATATGTGGACCCTAATCTCGCAACTATCCCTATAGAGAGTAATGTCGGCAGTCCAAGCGGTGCAACGGACCCCACTATTCGCATGCCCCGGGCGAGCTCAATCAAATGATGGCCTCTGATCAAACGTGTGATGTACGAGCCTGCAAATATCATTCTGAAACGAATCAAAGTCCTCTGCTAGGCAAGAAGCTTAGTGAAAAGATGACCCAGGTGAATGGGGTAGCATTAAACAATGCTATATAGCATAAGCAAATTAGTGCGTGTAACTACCCTAGTGGAATCAGATCGACCTCTCACACTTCTAGACAACAACACTTGAATGTATCTGTGAGCTGGATTTGACATTTGGGAAGCTTTCTTTGATGTCGTGTAGGCAATGGACCCCCAGAAGGATTCATGGGTGATTGGGTGAGGGAAATCTTGGGGCAAACTCTTGAACTCTGGAATTTGGATGTACTCATCTGTGTTTTCTGCTGAATGACCAGAAGGATAAAAAGCTAGCTTGTCGGGTGAAAGGGCAAGGACTGGTCACTTCAACAGAACTTAGTACCTCCAACGTTATTTCCTTGTAGGTGGGCTCTTCGATCTCAAAGACTTTGTCCCAACCACCATAAAAGATGTATCCATGGATGGTACGATCTAGTCCCCAAATCTTCAAAGTCTCCCAATCAACTCTTCGGATGACGCCGAACCCTTTCCTCGACAATAGGGCAAAACGTGTCTTGTGGGCTTCATTTGTGAATCTCGGCTCGTAAGCGGGCAGTGGAGAGCTTCTCCAGGCTCGCTTAGAAGCCACATGATTGGTCAACATCCCTACAAGACAATACAAGCATCATTAAACCAAAAATACACCAAAAGAATGCTAATTGAAGTAAATGGGCTGAAAAATAGGTATTGCTACATTAAACTTGGGAATAATTGGCAAGAGTCTCTCCTTGTAAAAGTAGTAATCCAAATTTACAAAGCTTTCAATTCAAGACAACATTCACAAGAAGCAAATCACAACAATATTCCACAGAATTTCAGCCCAAAAGAACAAAGAAAAACCCTATAAATGGAGAGTTAGAGAGTTTACCTCAAACTATTGCACACAATCGAAAATGAAGCGAAATTCGGCCAAAAACTCGATAAAACATTGAAGATCTTCCAAAAATTTGTTTTCTAAGATGAGGAGAGCTTTTTGGTGCAAAAAGAATGAAGAAAAATGGTGGAGAAATGAAGAGGAGAAGAGAAGAAGAAGATGAGAAAATGAGTGAATAGTGAAAAAGTTGAGTGAAGAATATGGCTAAGTCTCTCCGCCATCCATGCGGCCATTCATGCGCCCACATGGATGGTTGCACCACTCTCGGGATGGCATCCCGAGCAGCCATGCTGGCGCATGAATGCCCGCATGACTCTCTGGATGGCCTCCTGGGCATGCATGCTAGCGCATGAATGCCCACTGATAAGTGCTTGTGTTATAGTACCGCGAAGCGTTATTATCTTACATTGAGCATATCTTTTATCAGTTTTTATCACTAAATGGCGTGCATTTGTGTATTCTTGTGCATTGAAGGTTTGTAGAGCTAAATTGGAGAAGAAGAATGAAATTAGGTCGTGTCCGCCGATGTTGGGAAGTTTTCGGACCAAGCACGGAACAAGGCACGAGCTTGGACTTGTGAGTGTGTGCCAACCTCTTTTGGAGGGGCACAAAGGCAGTCACATTCACAACAAGTCTAACTCCTGTGGCTTAGGAGAACTTCACCAAGAAGGAGACTTGAAGCAATCGGCACGATCTACCATTGATTGTGTGCCCAATTCAATGGCCTCGGTGAAGAACGACGGATTCGGGAGCGTTTCGGGGCGAGTATTGTAGCAGCATTGTAGTTTTGTACTGTAGCAAAGTTACTGTTCACTTTCGGCCGAAATTCAGAATTCCAGAGAATTCACACGGGCGTGTGGAATTAACACATGGCCATGTGAATTAATTTTTCAACAGACAGAAACTTCACACGCCCGTGTGTTAATTCCACACGGCCGTGTGAAGCCACCGATAAGTCAAATTTTAAAGCCGCGATTCAACATTATAAAAGGCAATTTTGGAGACCTTTTGGGATATCTTTTGACCTATTTTTCTCTTCAACTTGGGGAGTGTGGCTAGGGTTCCGGAGAGGATTTCGTGGAGGTTTAGCGCGCGTCATCGGCATCGTCACCGACGTTCGACGGCCGCACAAGACCACGGCCACACCATACGCAAGGGGGTTTTCATTGATGTCCTTATTTTGTGCTTTCTTTCATACATTGATGAACATGTATAGCTCCATGTGGAGCTAAATCCCTTAAGGGTATTCGGACTTGTAAACTCTAGGGTTATTATGTTTCTTTGACATTGTTATTATGCTTTTCCATTATTGATGAATAAAATTGAGTTTCAATCTTAATTTCATCTTGTTAATGTTTTCTCTTAGATGTGACACTAGGATTGAGAACAATTTAGGTTACATTTTGGAGGTGTGACAACTCCTTAGGGTTAGACTACTTAAGATTGAAGAGGGTTGAGAGGGAGAGTTGTGAGGTAGCGATGTACCCCTTTCCCCTCCGACGTGGATTCTCCCTACCTCCGTTTCCTTGATTTCATAGCGGTCAAAATAGAGTGAAGTGCTAGGCAGATAAACTCCCCTAGGGCTTAGTTACGCAAGTAACAGAGTGAAGGGTTGAAGTGAATCCTATGCATTGGGGCTTAATCTAGACTAGGGTTCTTCCACCTGGACCAAAGGGTTAGAACTACACATAGGAACATGTTTTACCATTAGGAATCCCTAGAACTTAAAGAAATCCCACGTAGTGTGAGGTTTAGGTAGATATACTCCCATGGGGCTTAGTCGTGCGAGCGATAGAGTGAAGGGTGACGTAAATCCTAATACTGGGGCATAGTGTTGGGGTTAGTCATGGTTGTCCTTAGGTTTGGGATCGTGAGTCTTAGGATATCCTCGACTCGATTAAACATCAATAGGAAAGTATAATAGCATAGTCCTACACTAGAAGCATAGACCCTAGAGGTAGCTTGTCCGGATGCCTTATTTCATTCATTACTAGTCCTCTCTATTCTCTTTTACTTGCACTCTCTCATCTTCCATCTTCCTCTTTACTTTCTTACTCCAAATCACTTTCTGACTCCCTCCCTTGTTCTCCCGACCTTCTCAGAGGATTTTAGAGGTTTTTATTGGAGTTTTCCGGCCAATTCTTAGTATTTCTTCATCCACTCCTTCGGTAAGAACTTCAAGCCTTCTTTCATCGTTAATTCTTGATTTGATTCATTCTTTTGGATTATTTCGCTCGTTTTTAATGCCCATAATGTATGCGAGTGTATTTAAAATGAATTTAGTTGCAAATTTTGGATGTTTAGCCCCAAGGCCGTGATGCTCTGTCTGCCAGAAGCTCCACACGGGCGTGTGGAATTAACACACGGCCGTGTGGATTTTTGCAGATTGAGTATTTTAACTTGTTTTTGACCTTTTTCTTTTTCAATCTTGCAAATATATCTTCTAGGCCTAGGAAATCGGTCGGCAAGCGTCCTCGAGAGCCCTCACCTCCTCCAGAGTAGACCGAGTTCACTATCCCTGAGCATCAGGAGCGGTTTAAGAGATTATCAGATCGTCGTTTTGGACAGAGCTGTTTCCATGACTTGGGCATTTTGAGAGATGTTCAGCGAGGAGTTGAGTTGGCAGAGGAGGTTGAGGGACTCCTCTTAGTGGGAAGTTAGAGTAGACTACTGTCCATCCACGAGCCGCCGATCAGGACACTTACATTGGAGTTGCTATCCTCGTTTGAGTTCGACCGGGGGTACGACGGTTTCACTGACAGTTCCACCATTCAGTTCCGTGCCCTCGATCAACATTTTACTCTGAGCATGACCGAGTTTTCAGTGCGGATGGGACTTTATGATGTGGCGTACACTGAGACAGAGGAGTACGCACAGCTCCCCACTGACTATCCGGGTACTTTAACCCCTCAGCGTGCGTACAGTAGGTTATGCGGTCAGGGGCAGTACGAGCCGGTTGTCTCCAAGGCATCATGCCTTTCTAGACCTGCCTACAGATACCTTCATGCAGTGATGAGCAGGTCCATCAGTGGCAGGAGGGACAGTACAGGGGTCCTGAGCCGCCAGGAGCTCCTGTACCTGTATTCGATGGTGGAGAGCGAGCCGCTCCACCTGGGGCACATTGTGGCTGAGTACATCCGCCACCAGGGCCAGTACCCTAGGGTAGGAGTTATTTTCGCAGGCCCGTACATTACGAGGTTGGTCATGGGTTTGGGACTCAGAGATGGCATCCGGGGGGCCGAGAAGACGACGGTACCAGCCCCCCTAGGCATGGACACTTTGAGGATGATGGGGATGGTCCGCAGATCAGGACCAGGAGTCTATACCCTGATCATCCCCCATTCAGGGCCTACAGAGCCAGATCAGGCCGAGGGGTCACACGCAGTGTTAGAGCCACCCCCAGTGGATACAGAGGCAGGGGCAGAGGCCGAGGCACCACCCACAGCACCGGAGCCACCTCCAGTGCGCATCTTTTCTACATCTCGAGGCCAGGACAGAGTTGAGCGCCTTGAGAGCGCTGTGGGTATTATGCAGCAGGAGTTGGCAGTGATGAGGGCCGCACAGGCAGCAGGGTTTACCGAGTTGAGGTCCACTCAGGCATCACAGTTTGCTCAGTTATCGGCACAGCTTGCCACAGTGATACAGTTGTTCGAGCGATCTATGGTGCGACCTTGACGGGTCCCTACACTGACTCCACCTTCGTCTCCATCAGCATCAGATCTACCACCAGCAGCAGCAGCAGCAGTAGCAGCACCAGAGGATCCACAGCAGGATACCAACGATGAGGCGTCATAGTTTTATTTTATTTTATTTTTACTTCTGTTGCGCTTTTTATTTTCATATTCTTTATATACTTGAGCTGTATTTTTGTTTTTCTTGAGCTATACTGAACCCTTGCGTATGTGTGCAGATCGTCTTTGATTTAAGGAATTTGAGGAATTTTCATAGTCACGGTCATGGGACCATGTGTACTCCACAAATCCATTGAGGCAAAACTCTCAATGAACCTAGCTCCATCAAACGCAACACTTCGAGTTCAGGGGAGTAATGTTTCAATTGCCCACTTCCACACTAATTGTTTTTCATTGTTTTACTTTTTATAGTGCTTGCATGCGTACATTGGGGACAATGTACATCTTATGTGGGGGGGGATTCACATTGCACACACCTTTACTTGTGCGTTCAATTGCTCATGGTCATGTAGCCTATGGCGGTTCACCTTAGTTGCAACGGTCTTATTCTTAGAGTTTACGAGAATTTTTAACATTACATCCTATCTTGTTGTAGTTCCACTTAAATTTTAAGGGATCTTTGCTCGATTACACTTTATTGCACTACTCACTCTTGGAATCTTTTGGAAACTCGATCTTGAAGTTTTAAGGACTAGTTTAGTATTACTTTAGTAAGTTGTGAAGTTCTATGTAGCCAAAAAAAAAAAAAAACCTACTAGCTTGTGAATATTAGTTTAAGCTTTTCATTTGGGGTGGAAAGAGCTACCTCCTATGAAGTATGAAGCTACTCTCATAAGTCGGATACAAGTTATGCCCTAATGAGAGAAAGAGCTATCTCATGGGAAGCGTGAAAGCTACTACTCCGGTAGAAAGAGCTACCTCCTCGAAAGTGTGAAAGCCACCTTTGGCGGCCGCCTAGGAAAGGGCTATCTTAGAGGTTGAGTGAAGCTACTACTTCCTTACTCAGTGTATATAAATAAGTCCTTGTAACAAGAGTTTGAGGAGTACTCGTTGGTTCTCTTGAGTGAATTCGCACACACTTTCATGTTTTCGAGTTATTCTCCTTTTTTATTCAAGTTTTTAGCTAGAGCAACGATAACCATATGGAATGTTTTGATTTCCCCTTACTTGAACAATACTTCTTTTGCATACTTTTGGTGAACCTAAGGCCGAGCACTTTCAATTGTTCTTCCCAAGTAGTTTCACATTTTATTTTATTTTTTTTGCTTGAGGACAAGCAAAAGCTTAAGTGTGGGGGAATTTGATAAGTGCTTGTGTTATAGTAACGTGAAGCGTTATTATCTTACAATGAGCATATCTTTTATCAGTTTTTATCACTAAATGGCGTGCATTTGTGAGTGTGTGCCAACCTCCTTTGGAGGGGCACAAAGGCAGTCACATTCACAACAAGTCTAACTCGTGTGGCTTAGGAGAACTTCACCAAGAAGGAGACTTGAAGCAATCGGCACGATCTACCATTGATTGTGTGCCCAATTCAATGGCCTCGGTGAAGAACAACGTACCCGGGAGCGTTTCGGGGCGAGTATTGTAGCAGCACTGTAGATTGTTACGGTAGCAATTCACTGTAGCTTGTTACTGTGCATTTTCTGCCGAAGATTAGGTCTCCAGAGAGTTCATACGGGCGTGTGGAATTAACACACGGTCGTGTGAATTAATTCCCAGCGAGCCAGAGACTTCACATGGGCGTGTGGAAATTCCACACGGCCGTGTGTAGTAATTTTTCCAGGAAGCCAAAAACTTCACACGGGCGTGTGGAAATTCCACACGGCCGTGTGAAGCCCCGATAAGTTCAAACTTAAAGCCGCACTCAGCCTATTTAAAGCCCGATTTGGAGACTTTTGAGCATCTTTTGACCTATCTTTCTCTCAAACTTCTGGATAGTGCGGCTAGGGTTTCGGAGAGGACTTTGTGGAGGATTGGAGCGCGCCATCGACATCGACATCGACGTTCGACGGCCGCACAAGACCACGGCCACACCATACGCGATGGGATTTTCATTGATGTTTTTAGTTTGTGCTTTATTTTACACTTTGATGAACATGTATAGCTCCATGAAGAGCTAAACACCTCGTGGGTATTCAGACTTGTAAGACCCTAGAATCATTATGTTTCTATGAGATTGTTATTATGATTTTCCATTATTGATGAATAAATTCGAGTTTCAGTTTTAATTATCTTTTGCTATTGTTCTTCCTTAGCCGTGACACTAGGGTTATCTTTTGCTATTGTTCTTCCTTAGCCGTGACACTAGGGTTGAGAGCAATCTAGGTTATCCTTTGGAGGTGTGACAACTCCTATAGGATTAGACTACTTAAGATTGAAGAGGGTTGAGAGGGAGAATTGTGAGGTAGCAATGTACCCCTTTCCCTTCCGGTGTGATTTCTCCCTACGTCCGTTTCCTTGGTTAATTAGCGGTCGAGATAGAGTTTTAGGGCTCAATCTAGACTAGGGTTCTTCCACCTGGACCAAAGGGTTAGAACTACATAGAGGAACAGGTTTTATCACTAGGAATCCCTAGAGCTTAAAGCAATCCCATGTAGTGTTAGGGTTAGGAAGATAGACTCCCCTGGGGCTTAGTTGACAGGTTAACGAGAGTCAAGGGTCGTAGTGAATCCTAATACCGGGACATAATGTTGGGGTTAGTCACGGTTGACCTTGAGTTTTGGGACCTTGAACTTAAGGATATCCTCGACTCAATTAACATCAATAGGAAAGTGTAATAGCATAGTCTTGCACTAGAAGCATATGTCCTAGAGGTAGCTTGTCCGAATACCCTATTTCATCCATTGCTAGTCTTCTCTTTTAACTTCTACTTGCTTTTCTCTCATCTTCCATCTCTCTATTTACTTTCTTATCTTTTATTCTAATTGATTCCATAAATTCATTCATCACTCCGATCATTATTTTCGTACATCGCACTACTGAATAGCAAATTCTCGTATCTTAAATCCCTATTCCCTGTGGATTCGACTACCACTCACCAGGGTAATTTTATTACTTTGACAAGCCTGTGCACTTGTGGGATACACACAAGGGGTCGTGTCAAGCAGTGTCACTATAGCAGGTTTAATGTAGTAGTGCTACTGTATCAGTGTTACTATAGCAGTTTCACAACTTTGCATATTCTTTTGACTCACATTACAGGCTACCTCACAAGCCATATATGGACCGTAAGCTCACCCGTGAAGAGGCACGAATTCAGCTCTTTTATGGGAATTTTAGGGTTTCTTTTGAGGCATCTTGTGTCTTCTTCTTGGAGCCTCTCACCACCACCATTGATCTGAAGTTGAAGAAGCTTTTGGAGGGCAATTCCGTGGAGAATTTGATGAGGAGAGCAAGTCCTTGGGAAAGATTTTCATGTTAGAGCTTGCATTTTGGAGGTTGAAGACGGGGAAGCCAGCCCTACAAGTGGCGTTCTTGGAACTTATCCGGCCTTTCACCTTTGAGGGAGTCTTTCTCATATTTACTTTGGTTGTTTTATTGGACTATGTGTTGTATTTCTTGAGAACGAGCAACTAAACCCCAAGGTCACTGGATGTAGGTGAACCTTGGGGGTGAACTTGTGATGTTTTGGATGATTTTGTGCTAATTAATGTTTGTGGCTTGTTTGTGATCCATTGTTTGGTGTTTTTACATGCTTGATATGTATGAGAACTCTATGTATCAAAAGACTTTGGAAATGCTAGGTTGCATGATCATTGCCTTAGTGTTAAACTCACCAAACGTGGAAGGGAAATACGTATAAATACACCGTGACCATCGGATATTTGTACTCCTCCACTCCTAGGGTTAAATACTCATTTGTATTTTAACTCTAGTTTGAGAAAATCACTTCACCCATTGCAATCGTAGGGTTAATCTTGGGCGGTAGACGTACCGCATCCAATACCCGTACCGGATTAGGGGTCAATTGATGTGACCATCGGGTTGGCCTAGTCTAGGGTTTTCTCGGTCCAATTAGCCACTTGCATGTTAGTCCAAGCATCCTACTCACTTTAGTAGCCCTTATGGAAATCCTCATCCGTGACCACTCCTAGCCCTAAGTTATCTCCTACCTTGTCCTCGTCAATTCACATTAGTTAATTATTTGTTTAGTTTCTTTGCATTCAATTCACTCTCTTAAATCCTATCGGTTAAACAACATTGTAAGAAGGAAGTAAGGGTAGCTTCTTAGGCCCCAGGGAATACGACCCTCTCGGGTTCACACGAGAGGTATTACTTGACGATCCGTGCACTTGCGGGTTAGCAAAACGCTATCAGTAAACCTGTGCAATAGTATATGGGCCATGCCATCTGGATTTCAACTTCCCTTGAAAAAGCTTTAACCTAGAATTAAAAAGTAGTACTTGGTTACCCTCGTTAAAGCACTTAGCTTGCTTGATATGTCTATCATGGTACTCTTTCATCCTCTGCTTATAATGTATCAAACTTTCATATGCCACGGCTCGCCATTCGTCTAATTCATTTAAATTGAACTTCCTCTTGTGGCCACAAGTATACGGATCGAAGTTTATTTGTTTTATGGCCCAATAAGCTTTATGTTCCAATTTAACAGGTAGATAACATGCTTTCCTATAAACCATTCTATAAGGTGTTGCTCCAATAGGCGTCTTGTAAGCTGTTCTGTATACCCAGAGTGCGTCATCAAGCTGATCTGCCCAATATTTACAGTGATGCTTGATAGTTTTCTCCAAAATTCATTTCAATTCCCTATTCAAAACCCCAACTTGAGCACTAGTTTGAGGGTGATAAGCTGCTGATACTCTGTGAGATACCCCGTACCTTTTAAGTACTTTCTCAAACTGAGAGTTTCAGAAATGAGTGCCTCGGTCACTTATGATCACCCTAGGTGTCCCAAACCAAGAAAACAATTTCTTCAAGAATTTGACCACCACTCTTGCATCACAAGATGGAAAAGCTTGTGCTTCAACCCACTTAGAGACATAATCCACCGCCACTAGGATAAATTTGTTTCCCTAGGAGCTAGGAAATGGTCCCATGAAATCGATCCCCCAAACAACAAATACTTCACAAGTCTGGTTCCAATCTTGTGGCATTTCATCTATTTTTGAAATATTACTTGCTCTCTGGCAACTGTCACAATGCCGAACAAAAGTTTGTGCATCTTGGAATATGGTTGGCCAGTAGAATCTTGCATCGAGAGCCTTCTTCGCTGTCTTGTTTCCACTGTAGTGGCCCCCAGTTGGTCTCGAATAACAATGCTTTAAAATATCATACCCCTCATCCGTTGAGACACATCTTCGAACGACTTGATCAGAGCACAACCAGAAGAGGTATGAGCATAACCTGAAATCGGCAAACCACGGCGTGTCATCTTCCTTGACTACCTGGATACCACACAATTGTTCCCCAGGGAACATGTCATGTATCTCATCATTGTTCAAAGCATCACCATCAGGGCCCTTAAGCCGTGGAAGGTGATCAGCCGCTAGGTTTTTTGCCCCCTTTTTATCCCTTATCTCAATATCAAACTCCTGTAGCAGTAGAACCCAACGGATCAGTCGAGGTTTAGCATCCGACTTGGTCAATAAGTACATCAGTGTTGAATGGTCCGTGTACACAATCACCTTCGATAGCACAAATATGACCAGAACTTATCAAATGCAAAGACAACAGCTAGCATCTCCTTCTCCATAGTAGTGTAGTTCTCTTAGGGCATCGTTCAGGGTTTTGCTTGCATAGTAGATGGGATGGAAGTGATTATCTCACAGCTTCCCAAGCACAGCTCCCACTGCAAAGTCACTCATGTCACACATTACCTCAAATGACAACTTCCAGTCTGGGGAAACCACAATTGGCACTTCCATAAGATTCTTCTTTAGGGTAACAAAGGCATTCATGCAATCATCATTGAACTCAAAAGGGGCATCCTTCTCGAGTAACTTAGTTAATGATCGGGAAATTGTAGAAAAGTCTTTCATAAACCTCCTATAAAATCTGGCGTGTCCCAAGAAGCTTCTGATTGTTTTCACTGATGTAGGAAGGGGGAGTTTCTCGATGGTAGCAACTTTTGCTTTGTCCACTTCAATTCCCTTCTGTGAAATTTTATGACCAAGCACTATGCCTTCCCGAACCATGAAGTGGCACTTCTCCCAACTGAGCGCCAAATTGGTTTCCTCGCACCTACAAAGGACACGCTTGAGATTTCTGAGGCATAACTCCATAATATCCTCCATTATATCATCAAAAATCGCCAGCATACATCTCTGAAAAGTGGCCGGTGCATTACAGAGTCCAAAAGACATCCGTCGATAAGCAAATTTATTGTAAGGGCAAGTGAAGGTGGTTTTCTCCTGATCTTTCGGGGTGATGGGAATCTGAAAGTACCCAGAGAGACCATCCAGAAAATAGTAATAAGAGTGCCCTGCAAGCCTCTCAAGCATCTGATCAATGAAGGGCAAGGGGAAATGATCTTTCTAGGTGGCATCGTTGAGTTTTCTGTAATCTATGCAAATCCTCCAACCTGTGACTGTTCGGGTAGGTACAAGCTCATTCTTCTCATTGGTGATAATTGTCATACCTCCCTTCTTGGGAACAACCTGTACTGGGCTTACCCTTGCGCTGTCAGAGATGGGATAGACGATGCCTGCATTAAGCAACTTAATAACCTCATTCTTCACTACTTCTTTCATGTTGGGATTAAGCCTCCGCTGGGGGATCGCTTTGGGTTGGTGATTATTTTCCATGAGAATCTTATGTGTGCAGAAAGACAAGGTAATTCCTATAATATCAGAAATTTTACAAGCAATAGCCCTTTTGTTTTTCTTCAGTATAGTTAATAGCCTCTCTTTCTGCTCAGCTGTTAGGTATGCAGCAACAATTATCGGAAGTTTGGATCCTTCTTCCAAGAAAGCATACTCCAGATGTTGAGAGAGAGGTTTTAAATCCACGTCTGGGGGGTCCTTGATCGATGACTTTTGACTCCCGTAACTTCCACGATTAGCCTGTTCGGTGTCACTATCTTCCCTTTCTGATGAGCTATTACCGTTCGAAACATCTTCCACACTTTGAACCTCATTTTCAATCCTAGCCGCATCATTCCCCAATACATGGGTTGTCTCCTCTGAACTATTGGCCCAATTGTGATTTGTCTCTACCTCAGCTATCCGTACGAAAGCCACAATCTCTTCTTGGCTCATTACTCGGAGTTTCAGGCCGAAGATTCGGTAGGCAAGTTTCTACCACTGATTGCTCCCCACTAGATTCTAGATAATGTTTGAAAAACACCCGAGCCCCTAGATTATCAAAAGCTGCATTGGCCACATCGCTAGCGTACTGTTTCACTCAACGATCATCGTTGAAATATAACTCACCCAATCCGAGTGGTGCATTTGAAAGGATGAAATATTGATCCTGCGAGTAACAATTATCAGTCCAAGCCATAATCCACAGAGAAAAGGAAAAGGTTATGCAAATAAGAAAATCATAAAAGAAATATACAACAATAGTCAAGACTTAGAAATCAAAGAAAACAAGAAAATGAAAATACAAACAAAATAATAGTGAAATATATACAATGATGAAAAACATGAAACAAAACAATGGCCAAATCAACCAACTCTAAGTTTTCCGAATATTTCTCGTCGGTCCGCGGCAACGGCGCCAAAAACTTGATGCGGGTCCAGCAAGTGCACGGGGTCACTAACTAATACCCCTCGTGCACGCACGAGGTGGTCGTATTCCCAAGGGTAGGAATCTACCCTTACTTCCTCTTCGTATGATTGTTTGGCCAATCAATTCAATTGTCTTTAAAAGAAAAATAAAAACATAATTAAAATGCTAAGTAAGTGCTCTAAGGCGGAGGCAATAATCGGAGGGTAAAAACAATGTAAGGATAGGGTCACGGATGAGGATTCCCAAGGGGGCTACTAAAGTACGAAGATTGCCCTAACTAGCATGCAAATGGGGAGTTTGGACAAAGAAACCCTAAATTAGACCAACCCGATGGTCACAGAAATTAGTCCCTAATCCGGTACAAGTATCCAGTACAGAATTCCTTCCGCTCGAATCCTCGCATGATTGCAATGAGAATGATAGGTTTCTTAAGTTCGAGTCAAGACACAATCAAGGTCAACCCTAACAATGGATGGTTACAAATACCCGATGGTCACGGCGTATTTATACATGTATCTCTACCAAGCTTGGTGAGCCTAATACTAGGGCAATGGTCATGCTTCCTAGCCTTTTCTAAAAATTGATATACCAAGTTCTCATGCATACCAAGCATTCAAATACACCAAACAAGGTTCACAAACAAGTCCCAAATGCATAAAACAAGCCAAGCAATCATTCTACACAAGTTCACCCCCAAGGTTCAGCTACATCCTGTGACCTTCAGGTTTTAGTTGCTCATGGATACAAAACACTCAAGAAAATACATAGAAACAACCAAATACAACAATGAGAACACTCCCTCAAAAGGTAGAGGCCGAATGACGCTTCCAAGGACGCCACCCAAAGAGTGGCTTCCCTTGTCAATCTTCTTCTCAAGTGTGGATCTCGTCATATGTCGCTCTTGACAGGCGGCCCGAAAGTGCACGGGTTTGTCGAAGTAATAAAAGTTACCCCGATGAGAGGGTAGTCGAATCCATAGGGAATAAGGAGTTAGAATACGAGATTTCACTATTAAAACTATGCGAAGTACGGAAAAGTGATCAATTGATTTGATGAGTGAATTATGGAAACAATTATACTAAAAGATGAGAAATTAAATAGAAAGATGGAAGATGAGAAAGTGCAAGTGAAAGAGAATAGAGAGGATTTAACAATGAATAAAGCGGGGTATCCGGACAAGCTACCTTTAGGATTTATGCTTCTAGTGCAAGACTATGCTATTATACTCTTCTATTGATGCCAATTGAGTCGAGGAAATCCTCAGACTCACCGTCCCAAACCTAAGGACAACCGTGACTAACCCTAACATTATGCCCCGGTATTATGATTCACATCGACCCTTCACTCTATCGCTCGCACGATTAAGCCCCAGGGGAGTACATCTACCTAAACCTCACACTATGTGGAATTGCATTAAGTTCTAGGGACTCCTAGTGATAAAACCTGTTCCTATGTGTAGTTCTAACCCTTTGGTCCAGGAGGAAGAACCCTACTCTCGATTAAGCCCCAGTGCGTAGGATTCACTTCAACCCTTCACTCTGTTACTCACGTAACTAAGCCCCAGGGGAGTATATCTACCTAGCACTTCACTCTATCTCGACCGCTAATAAATCAAGGAAATGGAGGTAGGGAGAAATCACACCGGAGGGAAAAGGGGTACATCGCTAGCTCACAAATCTCCCTCTCAACCCTCTTCAATCTTAAATAGTCTAATCCTATAGCAGTTGTCACACCTCGCAAGGAAAAACCTAGATTGTTCTCAACCCTAGTGTCACATCTAAGGGAAAACAATAGCAAGATAAAATCAATATTGAAACTCAATTCTTATTCATCAATAATGGAAAAGCATAATAACAATGTCAAAGACACATAGTAACCCTCGAGTTTACAAGTCCGAATACCCACAAGTGGTTTAGCTCCTCATGGAGCTATACATGTTCATCAAAGTATATAAGAAAGCACAAAATAGAGACATTGATGAAAACCCCCTTGCGTATGGTGTGGCCGTGGTCTTGTGCGGTCGCCGGACGTCGGTGATGATGCCGAAGACGCGCTCTAAACCTCCATGAAGTCCTCTCCAAAACCCTAGCCGCACTCCAGAAGTTGGAGAGAAAGATAGGTCAAAAGATTTCTCAAAAAGTCTCCAAATCCGGCTTTTATAATGTTGAGTCGCGGCTTTAAAATTGCTGAAATCGGGATTTCACACGCCCGTGTGGAATTTCCACATGCCCGTGTGAAATTTCTGGAATGCTGAATTTCGGCCGATAGTGAACAGTAACTTGCCGAAACGCTCCTGAATTCATCGTTCTTCATCAAGGCCGTTGAATTTGGGCACCCAATCAATGGTAGATCATGCCGATTGCTTCGAGTCTCCTAATTGGTGAAGTCTTCATTGTTAGCATGAGCTAGACTTATTGTGAATGTGACTGCCTTTGTGTCCCTCCAAAGGAGGTTGGCACACACTCACAAGTCTATGCTCATGCCTCG
Source organism: Dioscorea alata (assembly GCA_020875875.1). Taxonomy (NCBI): domain Eukaryota; kingdom Viridiplantae; phylum Streptophyta; class Magnoliopsida; order Dioscoreales; family Dioscoreaceae; genus Dioscorea; species Dioscorea alata. Next base: position 11,222,307 of record CM037019.1, read on the forward strand.
TTCCTTGCTTAGTCCGAAAATTTTCCCAACAATGGCAAACACGATCTAACTTCGTTCGTTTCCTTCATTTTATCTTCACAACCCTACAATGCACAAAAGTAAACAATTGCACACTTTTTAGTGATGAAATCTGATTAAATCAATGCTCATTGCAAGATAATAACACTTCGCATTACTATAACACGAGCACTTATCAGCTCTCCTCATCATTCTCTCCATGGAAATGCCCTCCAATGGCTGTTCCTAGCTCGAATTTGAATATGGTGGAAAGTAGGCTCAAGAACTAGGGCTTCTTTCTCCCAAAGAAAATGAGCACAAACCCTTAAAAAGCTATCCTCAGCATGCCATGCGGCCTGACATACGGACAGCAAACGGGCACTGTAGCTCAATGAATTTTGTGTAAGTTGCTGCAGTGGAGTGCTATAGTAATAATGCTATATTAATCCTACTACAGGACTATATACGGCCATTTATGCGCCCCTATGAGTGCCCGCATGGAATTCCAGACTTAGCCCTTTCTCCAAGTTTTCGTGCTGCAGCGCTGCTACATTGTTGCTACAGTACCAGGCTCGAAAATGCTCTTTTTCCTACCAATTTCTTCTAAAATTAAGTTGTCGAGCTTCCCACATTATCTTTTGTACCTGTAACACCAAATAAACCAATTCAGACCAAAAATGGGTATCGACACATATAAAAATACTCGATTTATACGCAAACATACTTATATAATATGTATAATTAGGCGTTTATCACTATGCTTTTCAATTTGTGTTTACTTTCATAGTTTGATGGATTTGTATAGCTCCATGAGGAGCTAAACCCCTTGTGGGTATTCAGACTTGTAAACCCTAGGACGATTATGTTTCTTTGACATTGTTATTATGCTTTTCTTTATTGATGAATAAAATTGAGTTTCAATCTTAATTGCATCTTGTATTGTTTTTCCTTAGCCATGACACTAGGGCTGAGAATAATCTAGGTTATCGTTTGGAGGTGTGACAACTCCTATAGGGTTAGACTACTTAAGATTGGAGAGGGTCGAGAGGGTGAGTCATGATGTAGCGAAACGTCCCCTTTCCCCTTCGGTGTGATTCTCCCTACCTCCGTGTTCCATGAATTCTTAGCTGTCAAGATAGAGTGAAGTGCTAGGAGAAGAACTCCCCTAGGGCTTAGTTGCACAAGCAACAGAGTGAAGGGTTGTAGTGAAACGTAGTTTTAGGGCTTAATTTGGACTAGGGTTCTTTCACCTAAACCAAAGGGTTAGGGCTATACATAGGAACAGAGTTTATCATTAGGAATCCCTATAACCTAAAGTAATCCCTTGTAGTGTGAGGCTTAGGAAGATGAACTCCCCTAGGGCTTAGTTGACAGGTCAACAATAGTCAAGGGTCATAGTGAAACCTAATGCCGGGGCATAGTGTTGGGGTTAGTCACGGTTGACCTTAGGTTTGGGACCGTGTGTTTAACGATATCCTTGACTCATTAATCATCAATTGAAGAGTATAATAGCATTGTCCTGCACTAAAAGCATAAGTCCTAAGCGTAGCTTGTCCGGGTACCCAACTTTACTCATTGATTGTCCTTGTTTATTTGCTCTTACTTGCACTCTCTGACCTTCCATACTTCTCTTTTATTTCTTGTTCTTTATAATTACTTTTATACTCACTCATTGATTCTCATCACACTCTTTGCACACCGCATTAGCTAAATAGTGAACTTTTGTGTCTTAAAATCCCTATTCCTTGTGAATTCGACTACCCTCTCACCGGGGTACTATTATTACTGTGATAACCTGTGCGTTTTCGGGCCCCAGTCAAAGTTTTTGGCGCTGTTACCGGGGAATAGGCTTATTTTAGATACTTGTTTTTTTTTTTTTTGCTATTTTAGCTATTCACTTCATTTTCTATTACACACTTTCTTTATCTATCATCATTCTTACTTGTTTTTTTTTCTTTGTTTTCGGCTCCAGGTTATGACCCGTGGGAACCGTTTGATTCTTGTTGAAGGAGACCGGGATATTGGAAGAACACATCAAAAAAGGAAGGAACCTATACAAGAATCTTCAAATCAAGCTGATATTGAAACAGAAGGGTTAGAAACAATGGCAGAGCAGAATGAACAGCAGAGGACATTGTCGGATTTTGCTAGACCCATAGTATTGGGGACTCAATCAAGCATAGTGAGGCCCCTAATCATAGCTCAAAACTTTGAGCTAAAGCCTGGTTTCATTTAAATGTTGCAGCAGACAGCACTTTTCAATGGATTGGCTGATGAGGATCCCAACAGTCACATCGAGAATTTCTTGGAGATGTACGACATGCTGAAAATTAATGGAGTAACGGATGATGCTATCAGACTTAGAGCTTTCCCATTTTTCTTAAAGGGGGGAGTGAAGCAATAGTTGTACTCATTACCAAGGACATCTATTACCACATGGGAGGAGATGGTTGAAGCGTTCTTGGCCCGATATTTCCCTTCGGGTAAATCAGCAAAGCTTCGGAATGAGATCTCGTCCTTCATACAAATGGAATTGGAATCTCTTTTTGAGACGTGGGATAGGTTCAAAGAGCTCTTGCGGAAGTGTCCACAATACTTATTTCTTGATTGGATGATCATTCATACTTTCTACAATGGGTTGAATCCGAGCACTAAACAGTTATTGGATGAAGCAGTAGGGCATACTCTTGGAAGCAAAACTCCCGGTGAGGCCCGACAACTTATAGAGGAGATGGCTCTCAATAGCTATCAATATAATTCAAGGGACAGAAAGAAAATTGCCAGCATTCACGAGATAGACGCAGTTACATCATTGGTAGCATAGGTGGAATCATTGAGTAAGAAGCTAGATGGTCTAGCTTCACCAAGAGTTATGGCCGTTGCGGCCATCACTGCTTGTAATGGTTGTGGGGGAGGTCACGCTTCGAGCAATTGCCCTTTTGCTATTGGAGGCACTAGTGCGGTGGAAAAGGTCGATTTTGTTGGCAATGCATACAAAGGAGAAGGCCAAGGCAACCCGTACAGTGGAACCTACAATCCGGGATGGAAGAACCTCCCAAATTTCTCATGGAGCAATCAAGGGCAGTCAAAACAAAAGAGCAATGTACCACCATGATTTCAAGGTCAACAAGCACTAAACTTAGAAAGCCGAGTGACCGGGCTAGTGGGAAAGATGACCGATCTAGAGAGAGCCCTCACAAGGTTTATTTCTTTGTTGGATGCTAGATTTCAGTTGGTGGAGGCTACACTTCCCAACTACATCGCCTCCTTACACAATTTGGAGAATCAAGTGGGGCAAATTGCGAAGACTTTGTCCGAGAAACCCCAAGGTAGTTTACCTAGTAATACGGAGACCAATCCGAGGAAGAAATTGAAGGCAGTTACCTTGAGAAGTGGAAAAGAGGTCGAGAGAAATCTCCGTCTAGAGAAGACAAAGGACGCACCCGAGGTCGAGGAGGTAGGCGAAGAAGCATCAAAGGAAAAGGAGTGGCACCCCCACCCTACAAGCCGAGGATCCCCTATCCTTCACGATTAAAGAATGACCACGAAAACGAGCAATACAAGAAGTTTCTGGGTATGTTCAAGCAGGTGCACATCAACATACCATTCGCGCAGGCATTGGCCTGAATACCCAAGTATGCAAAGTTCTTGAAGGATCTCTTGACCAACAAGAGGAAATTGGAAGAGAGTGTAGCTGCAGTTCTTGATGCCAATTGCTCGAGCGTCTTGCAAAAGAACATGCCGAGTAAGAGAAAAGATCCCGGAAGTTTTATAATACCTTGTAACATTGGCAACTTGGGTGAAGAAATGGCGTTGGCCGATTGTAGGGCAAGTATCAATGTCATGCCCTATACCTTCTTCCAAAAGCTATGCTTGGCCGAGCCTAGACCAACTCGGATGACACTTCAGCTTGCGGATCGATCGGTGAGGCATCCGAGGGGGATTGTGGAAGATGTGTTGGTGAAAGTGGACAAGTTATATATCTCCTGTTGACTTTGTGGTGTTAGACATTGATGAGGATGTAGAGGTGCCGTTGATCCTTGGAAGGCCTTTCTTGCGCACTTCTAAGGCTCTTATTGACATGGATGACGGGGAGCTCACATTGCGAGTTGGAGATGACAAGCTTACATACCGCCTCGCCGAAGCCATGAGACACTCTCTTGATATTGATGATACTTTGTATTTCCTTGACACCATTAATGAGCTAATAGATGATTATGTGCAGGAAATGATGAACCCGGACGCATATGAAGGGTGGCCGGACCAAGATGCGGAGATCGAAGAAGAACTACTATTACTTGGTCTAATCGAGAAGGAAGTCAAGCCGGAACCGGGACTTATGAAATGGATGAGAAGGAAGACAAGGAGAGTGAGGAGGCACCACACGAAAAGCCCCAAGGAGAATGGGGATGAGCAAGCAAGGAGTAAGGGTGTTTCATCCTTGTGTGGTAACAAAATAGCTAACTCCCCCTCTAGACTACATAAGCTATGTCATGCATGTTTCTAGGTGGTAAGAAAGAGGGGAACATCCATTCATGAGCCCCTATGAGCTTAAACAGGTACGTCAAGTTTAGTAACATTAAACAAGCTTTTCCTGGGATACAACCCAAGCTTTTACAGTTTTTCTAGGGTTTAGTTTAGTTCTAGCATGAATAAGAGTCTTAGTTTGGGTGTTCTGACTTTTATATGCATGTGCTGAAGTTTTTAGTGTGGATCATTGATGTTTTTGTGTGCCTGAACATTGACTGACGAAGTTTGAGTCGGTTGAGCATGTTTTCTATGGTCTCTGGTCGTGTTTTTATTGTATTTATAGGCTCTAGTTATTGTGTTGGCGTTCCAGAATTTTTTTGGAGACTCTGTGAATTTTTTTAAGTAAACCAGAGAAAACATACGGCCATGTGGAATTTCCACACGGGCGTGTGTTACCAATTAGGGCTCAACCAGAGAGGGCACAGGGGCGTGACCATGTCCCTGTGAAAAACCTCAGAAGAGGCACAAGCCCATATGGAATTTCCACATGGCCGTGTGAAATAATGCAGAACTTAAACTCTCTTTCCTGACAGTCCACAGGGGCGTGTGGGTGCCCCTATGGGTAGTCATGTACTAAGCACATGCCGTGTGGATTATTCATGATGAAGCATGATAAGTGTCTAAATGTATGTGTTTTAACATACATATTTTGTTCACTTAGCATGTATTTTTATATGAATGGATGCCCGTTTTATGCTTAATTGAGCATTATTTATGTTGTAGGGCATGGAGGAGCCATGAGGAACATGATAATACGATTTGGGCGAAAATGGATGAAGAATCAGGGTGCTGGAGTACTACAGCATACGGGGCCGTATAAGGGGCCGTGAGCATCAAAAGACAGTAATTTTCAACTAGCTCTCACGGCCCCCTATCCACCCCGGGATGCTTCTATCCACCCCGGGATCCATCCATCCACCCCGGGATGAACCCCCACGTGAGACAGGTTTTTGCCCTATTTTTGCCTATCTATCCACCCCGAGATGGATCTATCCACCCCGGGATCCTGCGGGAGTATTTATAGAGGTTTTTAGGGCACACAAAGGGGACTTCTTGGCCGGCATCTAAAAGGAAAGAAACGAAGAAATCTTGGGGAGACGACGATTTGGAGCCAAGGAAGGAGGCAAGAACATCATTTTGAAGGGGAGAAGCTTCACCAACAAGGAGGCAAGGATCCAAGTCAAGGGAAGCGTCATTCGGCATCTCTTGGACGGGGGAAAGCGTCATTCGGCCGGACCTCCACCTCCTCCTTCATCATTTCATCTAGGGAGTGTCATTTATGAGCTTTTTAAGTGATTTACTTTGTATTTTTGTTGTTACTTGCTTGATGGCACACTAGACCCCCAAGGCCACCGGATGTTGGTGAACCTTGGGGGGTTTATCATGTATTTTGGATGATCTTTACTTAATTGCAAGCTTGGTTTGGTTTAAGATTTAGTTCATTGTGCTTCATGTCTAGAACTACCATATGGAGAGATCCGTAGTTCTTTCTTGAATTATACACGTAGATGTGACCTACTCACATGTTTTAGGTCATTAATGAACTAAAAGGGGTTACTTGTCTCGGTACACCGAGAAATTGGGTGTCGATAGCCCTCCGAGCTATAAGGATAGACTAGGGTTTAGTGTATCCTTATTTTGGGATCTCCTTGTACTTAATGCAATCGTAGGGATGTTGGTTAGGAAGAGATTCCAACCAATATCCGTATGGGATTAGGGTTCAATCGCCGAGAAATTGGGGTTGATCTAATCTTGAGATCCTTCGGTTTAAATCAACCAAGCTACCTTTTATCCTTCATCCATGTATCATGATGACCCCTCAAAGGGATCCACATCCATAGGCCTTTACTCTTCATTGTTGCACTTGCAACCACATTGTATGCTTTCAATTCTATTTAATTATATCGTATTTATCTCTTTGCTTCAGTAGAACATACATCCATGCTTGTGTGGTTAGGTTAGATAATAGGCGATGGAGGAGTAAGAGTAGCTCCTTAGCCCCGTGGAATACGATCCTCGTGCTTTTGTGCGAGGTATTACTTGGCGATCCCGTACACTTGCGGGGAAGCAATCAAAGCATCACGTGAGAAGCTAGGAAGCTAGCACATAACTATCCGGCCGCAAGTGCATGGATCGTCAAGTAATAACCTCTCGTGCAAGCATGAGAGGGTCGTATTCCCACGGGTTCCGAGATCTACTATTAATTCCCTTTGGGGTTCACTGTCTAGTAAAATAAAACAGGGTTGAAGCGATTATAAGATTGAAAATAATAAATGTGACGACAAAGCAAAAATGGAATAAAACTCAATCCGGTCGGAAGTAGGGATGAAAAATCTAATAGTTGAGGAAGGCCTCGGGCGAGGATCCCCCTGGGAGAAAACTAAGTATGAATGACGGTAATAAACTTAAGGATAAAGTTGACTTGGTTTTGTCCCGCTAGACTTGGATGTCGACTACCCTGAAACCTCCATAGTGTATCCCTAATCCAGTACAAGTTCCTCTATCCTGAAGATACCCCTATGATGTCATTGGGAATGGGGAGTCTCGGTTAGGGTTATTTTAATGCACACTCTCGGATAAAACAATCCTAACCTCGCGGAAGGCTACTAACACCCGGAAACTCCGGGGTATTAATACAATGAGTCCCTCTTTAATCATCACAAGACCTAATATATGCTAGCATCCCGCCAAACAAGTATAATTCAAAATCAAATCTACGAAATCCATCCATTGTAGACTGAACATGAAAATGATAGATTAAAGCCAAAAACACAAGTCACACACAATTAAATACAATACCAATGCCATCCATACAAAGTTTCCTCCCAAGGTTCACAGGAGCCCGGTGGTCTTGGGAGTCTAGCTCGAAATAACAAAATGAGAGGGTTCAAAATACATAATAGCCATTATACAATCAACAATGAAACTCCCCTCGAAATGTCTTCTCTCCTTCAATTCCTACCGAAATCGCCTCCAAGAATGACAGAAAATGGCCTGATGAAGAGTGGAGATCGGATGATAGCCAACAGCCCCCAAATTCCATCCAAACCCTTGAAGAGCTGCTTTAAATACCACGAGGTTGTGTTGTGCGGTTAGTGTGCGGTTGACACACCCCTTGCGTGTGTACCCCGCAAGTGCACGGGTTGTCGAAGTAATAAAATACCCTGGTGAGTGGGTAGTCGTATCCACAGGGAATAGTGTTCAGAAACAAGTGTTATCGCTATTTAGCTGTGAAAGAAGTCGATGATGAGAAAAGTATATATATATATATATATAAATGTAAAAAGAAAATAAAAGAGTGCAAGAAGAATAATGAGGGTAGGAGAGGTAATCGATATAAAGATGGGGTACCCGGACAAAGCTCCCCCTAAGACTAATGCTTCTAGTGCAAGACTAGTATTATACCCTCTAATTAATGTCTAATTGAGTCGAGGATATCCTTAAACACACGGTCCCAAACCTAAGGTCAACCGTGACTAACCCCAACACTATGCCCCGGCATTAGGATTCACTACGACTCTTGACTCTCGTTGACCTGTCAACTAAGCCCTAGAGGAGTATATCTACCTAAGCCTCACACTACGTGGGATTGCATTAAGTTCTAGGGACTTCTAGTGGTAAAACCTGTTCCTATGTGTAGTTCTAACCCTTTGGTCCAGGTGGAAGAACCCTAGTCTAGATTAAGCCCCAGTGCGTAGGATTCACTTCAACCCTTCACTCTGTTACTCGCGTAACTAAGCCCCAGGGGAGTTTATCTACCTAGCACTTCACTCTATCTCGACCGCTAATGAATCAAGAAAACGGAGGTAGGGAGAAACCACATCGGAGGGGAAAGGGGTACATCGCTACCTCACAACTCTCCCTCTCAACCCTCTCCAACCTTGTGTAGTCTAATCCTATAGAGGTTGTCACACCCTCAAAGGATAACCTAATAGATTCTCAACCCTAGTGTCACGGCTAAGGGAAAATCTCATACAATCGTCATGCAAGATTGGAACTCAATAATAGAACATTAAATTAAGAAAGCATAATAAAAGTCATAGAAACAATATCATCCTAAGGTTTACAAGTCCGAATACCCACTAGGGTTTAGCTCTCCATGGAGCAATACAAAATCAATAAATAATTTAAGAAAATATGCATGAAAACCATAAAGAAAACCCCCTTGTAGATCGTATCGATGGTCTTGTGTAGTCGCGTGTCTTCTCCAACGAATCCCTTGTCAAGCCTAAGGCACACCTCGACAAATCAATGCCGATGAGAGCTTCCCCAATAGCTTTCTTCCAAAGGATGTCGATGTCGATGCCGTTTAATCGCCTCCAAAGACCTCCAAGAACCTCTCCAAACCCTAGCCGAAAGCCCCCCAAAAGATATCCAAGTGATAGAAGAGAAGGGTCCCCAAATAGATATGAAAACGGGCTATTTATAGGCTGAAATCGGGCTGAATTCGGGCTGAAATCGGACTTCTGTGAAAATCCAGAAATTCCACACGCCCGTGTGTTAATTCCACACGGCCGTGTGGAAATTCTGGAATCGTAATTTCTCGGCACCTGTGAACAGTGTTTTTGCTACAGTGTTTCTGCTACAGTACACGGCCGTGTGGAATTTCCACATGCCCGTGTGAACTCTTTGGAATTCTGAATTTCGGCAGAATGTGAACAGTAGCTGATACAGTTTTATCTACAGTGTTTCTGCTACAGTGTCTGCTACAGTACTCCGAAATACTCCCGAATCCATCGTTCTTCATCGAGGCCATTGAATTGGGCACACAATCAATGGTAGATTATGTCGATTACTTCATTTCTCTTCTTTGACGAAATTCTCCAATGCTACACGAGTTAGACTTTTGTGAATGTGACTGCCCTTGTGCCCCTCCAATGGAGGTTGGCACACACCCACAAGTCTAAACTTGTTCCTTGTTCCTTGCTTGGTCCAAGAACTCGTCAACAATGGCGAACATAACCTATTCTTGCTTCATTCTTCTCCAAATTGGCTCCACAACCCTACAATGCACAAAAGTAAACAAATGCACACTTTTTAGTGATAAAATCTGATTAAATCAATGCTCATTGCAAGATAATAACACTTCGCATTACTATAACACGAGCACTTATCAGCGGTGCTGCACACCAGCCGCACACGGATCTGGCAACGGTGTGCAGCCAGTGTACGGCCCTGCACACTGGCTGCACAGGCTTCTAGAGGATGTGTGCGGCCACTATGCAGGGCCGCACAATGGACGCACAGTGGCCCCACAAATGCTCAGTGTGAGCATTCCGCGTGCATTCCTTATCGTCCGGAGCATGTAACGACTTTCTTTCTTCCTCATTTTCCTCCGGAACAACTCAAATACGTATCTTCATCACGACAATGGTCCACGAAGCCCTGAAACAAAAATAAATGCATCAAGCGCACCAAATGTCATTGAAATAAATACAAGTTGCATGAAAGTATATAAATTTTATAACTAAAACATGATGTGTGTAGGCACTTATCAAATACCCCCCACTTGAGTATTTTCTTGTCCCCAAGCAAACAACCATGAAGAACAACAAGGGCTGATAAGTGACGAAATACACAACCTCAGGCTTAAAAGGTAATGAATCATTGTAGGATAAGACTCAAGACACAAGGCAAAGACCACCTGATAAGTGTCTAAATGTATATGTTTTAATATATGTATTCTGTACACTTAGCATGTATTTTGTTAAGAATTGATGCCTGTTTTGTGCTTAATCGACTACTATTTATGTTGTAGGACACGGGGGAGCCATGAGGAGCACGAGAATGCAATTTGGGCGAAAAAGGATGAAATTCAGGCGTCGCAGCACTGTAGCGTATTTACTGCAGTTGGAGCACTGTAGCATTCTTACTGTAGCAGTTGCTGTTGCATCTGAGGAGTTTTGGGCTGGAAATGATGGAAGTGCATAAGAGTAAACAGTGCAGCATACGGGCCCATATAAGGGGCCGTGAGCATCAAAAGACAGTGATTTTATACTAGGGTTCACGGCCACCTATCCACCCCGGGATACACCCCCACATGAGACAAGTTTTGCCTTGTCTTTTCCTACCTATCCACCCCGGGATCCATCCATCCACCCCGGGATACTGCGGGAGTATTTATAGATGTTTTTGAGGGCACAAAAGGGAAACTTCTTGGCCGGCATCTAAAAGGGAAGAAACGAAGAAATCTTGAGGAGACGACAATTTGGAGCCAAGGAAGAGGACAAGAGCATCATTTTGAAGGGGAGAAGCTTCACCATCAAGGAGGAAAGGATCCAAGTCAAGGAAAGCGTCATTCGGCCGGACCTCCACCTCCTCCTTCATCATTTCATCTAGGGAGCGTCATTTATGAGCTTTTTAAGTGATTTACTTTGTATTTTTGTTGTTACTTGCTTGATGGCACACTAGACCCCGAAGGCCACCGGATGTTGGTGAACCTTGGGGGGTTTATCATGTATTTTGGATGATCTTTACTTAATTGCAAGCTTGGTTTGGTTTAAGATTTAGTTCATTGTGCTTCATGTCTAGAACTACCATATGGAGAGATCCGTAGTTCTTTCTTGAATTATACACGTAGATGTGACCTACTCACGTGTTTTAGGTCATTAATGAACTAAAAGGGATTACTTGTATCGGCACACCGAGAAATTGGGTGTCGATAGCCCTCCGAGCTATAAGGATAGACTAGGGTTTAGTGTATCCTTATTTTGGGATCTCCTTGTACTTAATGCAATCGTAGGGATGTTGGTTAGGAAGATATTCCAACCAATATCCGTATGGGATTAGGGTTCAATCGCCGAGAAATTGGGGTTAATCTAATCTTGAGATCCTTCGGTCTAAATCAACCAAGCTACCTTTTATCCTTCATCCATGTATCATGATGACCCCTCAAGGGGATCCACATCCATAGGCCTTTACTCTTCATTGTAGCACTTGCAACCACATTGTATGCTTTCAATTCTATTTAATTATATCGTATTTATTTCTTTGCTTCAGTAAAACATACATCCATGCTTGTGTGGTTAGGTTAGATAATAGGCGATGGAGGAGTAAGAGTAGCTCCTTAGCCCCGTGGAATACGATCCTAGTGCTTTTGTGCGAGGTATTACTTGGCGATCCCGTACACTTGCGGGGAAGCAATTATGTTTTTGGCGCCGTTGCCGGGGACTTTCTAAGGAATTCTGAGAAACTTCTAGCTTATTGCTCTAGCCATTTTCTTATTGTTTCTTTTCTTTTGTTTTATTTTCATTTCCTTTGAGTTTAATTTGTTCTATCTTTCTTGATTTGTGCAAGGTACCGTGTATGACACGTGGAAATCCGGCGGGCTTAGTTCAACCGGATAGTGAAATTGAGAGGACCTTGCATCGTAGGAGAAGAGAAATTGGTGAAAGCTCAAGTGAGCAAGACATTTTGGTTGAGGATCTATCATCTTCCGTCATGGCCGAGGAGAGACGAACATTGTCTGAATATGAAAGGCCATAATTTACGGGTGAAGAATTCAGTGTCCATGCACCTAATATTGCAACCCATAATTTCGAAATCAAAGCAAGCACAATTGGCATGATCCAGAATTCAGTCCAGTTTAATGGTCTCACGAATGAAGACGCACACGATCACCTTTCCCGTTTCCTCCAAATTTGTTCTACATTCAAGATAAATGGGGTAACGGATGATGCTATCCGATTGCGACTTTTCCCATTCAGTCTTAGGGACGCGGCATACCGATGGCTCACATCTCTACCACCGGGTTCAATCAAGACATTGAAAGACATGGTCGAGAAATTTCTTGGGAGATACTTTCCTCCTAGCAAAGCGGTAAGGTTAAGGCAAGAAATTTCATCCTTTAAGCAAGGAGAGTCTGAAAGTTTATTTGAAGCTTATGAGAGATTCAAGGACCTCCTTCGAAGATGCCCTCACCATGGGTTTGCTTCATGGATGCGGATACAAATCATCTACAATGGGCTGAATTATGCCACCCGCCAACTCATTGATGCCGCGGCGGGTGGGTCACTTAGCAACAAGTGCCCTGATGAGGCCGAGCAACTACTTGAATCCATGGCAAGTAATGAATCTCATTGGGCCTCGAGAGGAACACCACAAAAGGGGGCCGGAATATATGAAATCAATGCCAATGATGCTCTCGCCGCAAAGGTGGACTTGCTGTCTAGGAAGCTAGACATGCTCTTGGGTAGCAGTTCGAAGTCTGAAACAGTGATGAGTTGTAGCACTTGTGGTGGTGGACATGGGGCCGCCCATTGTCCTATTGCTAGCTCATCCATCGCACCCATTGAGACTATTGACTACATCGGTGGCCCAAGGCCGCAAGGAAATCCGTACAGCTCCTAGTACATCGGGGGCCCAGGACCCCGAGAAGCACATCTAAAAGCAAGTCACACTACTTTGTGGAGTGTGGCCTTGAAGCGGTAGATACGCCCCTAGTAGGCTCCTAAATAATCTTTCCTCTTCTGTTAGAGCAACCGCGGTAGTAACTTTGTTCAGTATGTACACACATGCATAAGAAATTTTTTTTTTCCGAGACAAACATGAACTTTAAATCCACATTACCTGGAGCTTAGCACATTAAAATAGACACACTCATGCCCTATTTGCTTTTGGCGAGAGGAACACTCAGGTTTGGAGAGAGAACCCCAGGTTACTTCGCTAGTAGGGCATTGATAAATGTCTAAATACATCACATTTAATATATATATTTTATACACTTTCATGAATTTTTCTATGACTCCGATGCCCTTTACGTGCTTTTCTTGGTAATTATCATTTCAGGACATCGGAAGACCATCTAGTGCGTGTTTGAGCTTCTTTTGGCATCTTCGAAGAATATATTGAAGCTCACATGTATCCTCAAGTTTCGGGCAAGAAAAGAGTGGATTTCAGGCTGTTCACCGTAGCAAATCCACTGTAGCACCGTAACTGTAGCAGTGCGCGGGCACTCTGCGGCCCGCATACTACCCACACAAGGCAGATAGAAGGATGTGCGGGCACTATGTGGCCCGCACAGTGCCCCCACAGCATGGGCTGAAGAGATGATTGTTTGGTTATTTAAGGCTTCTAGGGCTTGTTTTACAGTGCCTTTGGCCTCCATCCTCTCCACTCTTCTCCATCATCATCTCCATCATTCTCCACCATCATTCCATCAGTTTTCTTCACCATCAATGGATTGGAGAGGTGATTTGCAGATCAAGAACTCAAAGGAAGAAGAAGGAAGCAATCAAGGAACACATCAAGGGGCTCATCCGCGCGGATCCGGCGAGTCTTCGTCTCCACCTTCTAGCCTACATCTGAGGGAGTTTCTTATGAGCATTTTCATTGATTATATCTTATATTTCTTCCTTTGATGTGGAACTAGCCTCCCAAGGTCTCCGGGCTCCGGTGAACCTTGGGAGAGGAACTTGTTTGTATGGATGGATGATCATTATTAGTTTTAATTGATTGTTGGCATGTTTGTTGGTTTCAATCTATTGCTTTAATGTTCAACCTACAATGGATGGATTCTGTAGGTTTTGATTCTTGAATTGTATATGTATGTTGGGATACTTGTATGTATTAGGTCACACAATGATTGACGGGGGATTCAATGTGCCAGTACACCGGTGGTTCCGGGTGCCGGTAGCTCCCCACGAGGTTAGGGTTGTTTTAGCCGAAAGGGAGCATTAGAATAACCCTAACCAAGACTCCCTATTCCCAATGACATCGTAGGGGTATCTTCTGGATAGAGAAACCTGTACTAGATTAGGGTTACACTACGGAGGTTCCGGGGTAGTCGACATCCGAGTCTAGCCGACCAACTCTAGCCAACTTAGCACTTAATTTCCTAAGTTCATCCATTCTAACTTGTTCTTCTCCCGAGGGATCCTTGCCAGAGGCCTCTAATCCTCATCGTTACTTGTCTTTCAAATTGTTTGTATGGTGTGCCTTAGTCCATTTTGTTTATAGATTTTCTTTTATTTATTTTTATATTTGTGTTTTTTACAACAACTCTTTATTCAATAGACTAGATAGTGATTCCTGGGAGGAAATAATAGCAGATCTTGGGGCCCTTGGGAATACGACCCTCTCGCGCTCGCGTCAGAGGTTATTACTTTACGACCCGTGCACTTACGGCCGGGGAGTCGGGTGCTCGCTTCTTTAGCGTGTCGCGCGGCGCCCATCAAGTTTTTTGCGCCGTTGCCAGGTAAATCCAAGAATGCCAGGAAAACTTCTAGCTCGCTACTCTAGTCATTTATCTTTTATTTGTAAATATTCTTGTTTTCTTTTATACCTTAATTTTTTTGTTTGTTTGTTTTGTGCACAGGGCAATGGGTTTTCATGATACCGCGGGTGGTGCAAATTTTCATCTTGAAAAATGTCAAATCAATGAATATCAGGCCTTGAGAGCGTATAGTACCAATCAATTCAAACACGTATATAATCCATACTTGCGAGTGTACCCAGAATTTTCGCCACATCACCATGGACAACAACTGGACCCCTCTAACCATGGATTGGTACAAAACCCCCCACAACCACCAATGAAGAGGACGTTTACCATTGAAGATGTCTTAGCTAAGTACATGCAAGTCATGGACTCTCGTTTGGAAGCGTTGGAAGCAAGCATGCCAATTCTTCAAGCATCTATTGATAGAATCGAGAAGCAAATGGTGGAACTTCTCAAATTAATGGATGAGAAAAAAAAGAGTAATGAGCAAGTTGTTGAAGTTCCACCCGTAGATGCTATGGTAGAAGACATGGGGATTGTAGAAAACCTGGCCAGAAAAGAGTGTGAGGAAGTAGAAACAAGTCCATCAAGCACAATTGAAGATGTTACTTGCCTCAACATCAATCATTCCACCCATTTGCCCATTTTGTTCTAGTGCACTAAGAAAATATCAGGAATTGTCTTCGAGGATGAGGGTAGAAAAATGAAACCATCAATGAACTCACCTATGCCTGGACTGGACAATTCCCAACCAAAAATATTTCTTTGGAGGCAGAAACAAATTTTTTGGGCAATCCAAAATTATCCCACCTTGGTTGAGGACGAAGATGTGGATAGGGTGTTGAAGCCGCCCAAGAACCCACCCATGCCAAGCTTAGATAGTTCTCAACCAAAGCTCTTTCCCTGGAGACCCAAATAATTTGGTGGGATAATCAAAGGAATTTTGGTCGGGAATGAAGAAGAAGCGGAGAGGAGGTTCAAGCCGTCCAAGGATCCGCCCAAGTTCAAATTGCATAATTCCCGACCAAAGCTCTTTCCATGGAGGCCAAAAGGTAGTTTGTGCTTGACCTCCACACTTGCTCCATCCCATCAGGTATGTTTTATTTTCTTTGGTAGTAGTTATGCCACATTTGGCCGGGAGGAGCACACCGTCTTCAAGCCTCCATGAGGTAAGAGAGGTACGTCAAGCTCGTGACGTTAAACGAGCGCTTCTTGGGAGGCAACCCAAGGTGTTAAATTTCATATTTTTCTTTGTTTGCTTTTGTGTTTTATTTTTCTTAGTATTGTGTGCTTGTTTGTGTGTGGATGTCTCAATTTCTTGTTTTCATTGCTTGGTAGTTTTACTTGGATATTCTTGCTCATGTTGGTGATTATTGGTTTGTACTTCATTGCTTTATGATCATCCTTGTGTTTTGATGAGTTTTATTCATGTATTGTGATGAATGTTTGTTTTTTGGAGGAGGTTCTTAACAATTCAAAGCCGGAAATGTAAAATTTATGGGTGTGCGGGCTGTGCGCAGCCCGCACACACTAGCCAGAGTGATGTGCGGGCTGTTGTGCGGCCCGCACATCAAACCGCACACACCAGCCAGAACCATGTGAGGGCTGTTGTGCGGCCCACACATTAGCCCGCACACAGGCTCCAGAAGGGTGTGCGGGCTGTGTGCAGCCCGCACACAGCCAGTTCAGCCCATTTTTCAGCCAATTTTCAGCATCTTTAGGGCTGATTTCTTCGCCTTCCTTTCAGCCGATTTTTCTCCAATTTTTTTTGATGTTTCCTCTTTATTTACCTCCTCATTTGTCCAACCTTTTATTTATCTTAAAGTTCTCATCATTTTTTAGTTTTAATTTTGTCGATCTATTGTTTTCATCGAGTTTTCACCGACATCTTTGAACTTTGTCATCTAGATTTGGGTTTTTGCGTATCTCTCATCTTTGTTGATTTTCATTGTTTAAAATTGTTTTAAATCCCAAACTCTTTGATGTGAGAATGTCTTTAACTTGAATTTGCATGCTCTTATATCATTTATTTTCAAGTTTCGCCAAGCATTGAGTTGGAAAGAGCACCCACACATTGTGTTTCATATTTCTTGTTTTCTTTGTTCTTAGCCTTGCTTATTTGTGTGTTTGTTGTATTTTATTTTTGTGTGTGTGATGGATACCTTGAGATGATGTTCTTTTCTACCTTGCAGGTGGAATTGGAGCATCTAGTGCATTTTTCTATCCCAACATCTACAAGATCCATCATTGGCCACCCTGATCTCATGGACTTCAAGATTATACTTGGAGACTCAAGGAAGTTCATGAAACCCTCTTATTTTGCTTTAATTGTACATATTTTTGCGGGCTGTTGATTTAGGTACATTGGGGACAATGTACTACTTTAAGTAGGGGGTGGACTTTGTGATTTTCATGAACTTTGAGAATTTTTGAAAATTATGCATGTTAGTAAACCAATGATGGCATGAATGATTCTAGTAGGTGTATGATAGTGTAGAACAATGATAGATGCTAAGCTACTCATAACCTTGCACTTTTAAGAATTTTGTGTCATTCTTGGCATTCCATTACTCACTCCCTATGTAGGACCTTGGAAACCTAGGTTAGGAAAGTAGTAACCTTCGTGACCCTCTTAGTTGCTAATCCATTTGAGTGGCTTCGTGCCTTGATGTGTTAGGCATTGCTTCTAATAGACTCTTAAGGACTTTTCTCTTTGTTTTCTCTCAACACGATCATAAAAAAAAAGAAAAAAAAAGGGAAGTTTAATAAATAAAAAGGACAGTGCTCCTCTGCGCTACTAGCGAAGTAACCTGGGGTTCTTACTCCTAACCAGAGTGTTCCTCTCGCCAAAAGCTATAAGGGCATGAGCGCGTGTATATGAATGTGCAAAGCTCCAGGTAATGTGGATTTGCAGTTCATGTTAGTCCCGAAAAAAAAAAGTTGTGTATAGAACAAAATAAAGCTTTATGACCAGTGGTTGTTTGAATAAAAGAGGAAAGATCTTTAGGAGTCTACTAGGAGTATCTCTACCACCTCAAGGCCGAACTCCACTAAAGTGGTGTGAATTGCATCAAGATGTGGTCCTCGGGGTTCTGTCTACCTGACCTAAACTACAGGGTGTCGAAGTAGAGGTGTTGCACACACACACCATTTCATTGCCGTTGAATGCATGAAATTTCTTAAGCGGTTCCTGCTTAGTATCTTAAGTTTTACCACTGCTATTGTACACCTATCTCTAAGCCAGAGGTTGTGTATTTAGCCACTTATCAATCCCTTTTGTTCTTCATGTTTGTTTGCTTGGGGACAAGCAAACGCTCAAGTAGGGGAGTATTTGATAAGTGTCTAAATACATCACGTTTATTATATATATTTTATACACTTTCATGCATTTTTCTATGACTCCGATGCCCTTTACGCAATTTTCTTGTTAATTATCATTTCAGGACATCAGAAGACCATCTAGTACATGTTTGAGCTTCTTTTGGCATCATTGAAGAATATATTGAAGCTCACATGTATCCTCAAGTTTCAGGCAAGAAAAGAGTGGATTTCAGGCCGTTCACTGTAGTGATTTTACTGTAGCAACTCCACTGTAGCAGTGCGCGGGCACTGTGCGGCCCGCACATCACCCACATAAGGCAGACAGAAGGATGTGCGGGCACTGTGTGGCCCACACAGTGCCCGCACACGCACGGGCTGAAGAGATGATCGTTTGGTTATTTAAGGCTTCTAGGGCTTACTTTACAGTGTCTTTGGCCTCCATCCTCTCCACTCTTCTCCATCATCATCTCCACCATTCTCCACCATCATTCCATCAGTTTTCTTCACCATCAACAGATTGGAGAGGCGATTTGAAGATCAAGACCTCAAAGGGAGAAGAAGGAAGCACTCAACGAACACATCAAGGGGCTCATCTGCGCGGATCCGGCGAGTCTTCGTCTCCACCTTCTAGCCTACATCTGAGGGAGTTTTTTATGAGCATTTTCATTGATTATATCTTGTATTTCTTCCTTTGATGTGGAACTAGCCTCCCAAGGTCTCCGGGCTCCGGTGAACCATGGGAGAGGAACTTGTTTGTATGGATGGATGATCATTGTTAGTTTTAATTGATTATTGGCATGTTTGCTGGTTTCAATCTATTGTTTTAATGTTCAACCTACAATGGATGGATTCCATAGGTTTTGATTCTTGAATTGTATATGTATGGTGGGATGCTTGCATGTATTAGGTCACACAATAATTGAAGGGGGATTCAATGTGCCGGTACACCGGAGGTTCCGGGTGCCGGTAGCTCCCCGCGAGGTGAGGGTTGTTTTAGCTAAAAGCGAGAATTAGAATAACCCTAACCAAGACTCCATGTTCCCAATGACATCGTAAGGGTATCTTCTGGATAGAGAAACCTGTACTAGATTAGGGCTACACTACGGAGGTTCCGGGGTAGTCGACATCCGAGTCTAGCGGACCAACTCTAGCCAACTTAGCACTTAATTTCCTAAGTTCATCCATTCTAACTTGTCCTTCTCCCAAGGGGATGCTTGCCCGAGGCCTCTAATCCTCATCGCTACTTGTCTTTCAAATTGTCTGTATGGTGTGCCTTAGTCCATTTTGTTTATAGCTTTTCTTTTATTTATTTTTGTATTTGTGTTTTTTACAACAACTCTTTATTCGGTAGACTAGATAGTGATTCCTGGGAGGAAGTAACAGCAGATCTTGGGACCCTTGGCAATACGACCCTCTCGCGCTCGCGTGAGAGATTATTACTTGATGACCCGTGCACTTGCGGCTGGGGAGTCGCATGCTCACTTCTTTAGCGTGTCGCGCGGCGCCCATCCGGCATCCACACATAGAAAAATACTCGATTTATATGGAAACATACGTAAATAATACGTACAATTAGGCGTTTATCACTATGCTTTCAATTTGTATTCACTTTCATATTTTGATGGATTTGTATAGCTCCATGAGGATCTAAACCCCTTGTGGGTATTCAAAGTTGTAAACCTTAGGATGATTATGTTTCTCTATTAATGAATAAAATTGAGTTTCAATCTTAATTGCATCTTATAATTGTTTTCCCTTAGCCGTGACACTAGGGTTGAGAATAATCTAGGTTATCCTTTGGAGGTATGACAACCCCTATAGTGTTAGACTACTTAGGATTGGAGAGGGTCGAGAGGGTGAGTCGTGAGGTAGTAAAACGTCTCCTTTCCCATCCGGTGTGATTCTCCCTACCTCTTATAAACGTCTAAATGTACATATTTTATACGTATTATTGCGCATGCTTTTCATATTTTGTTAATGAATCGATGCCCTTTGGTGGTCTAAATTGGGTTTTTTTGTGTTTCAGGTGTGAAAGATGCTTTGGTGACCTCAACAACGCGATTTGAGAAGAAAGCCACACCGAAATCGTCATTTTTGGGTCCTAGCACTGTAGCAATACTGTAGCAGCCTGAAGCACTCACATTTGGAGAAATTTTCTAAGTCTGGAAACCCTCACGGGCAAGCTCACGGCCGTTAGGTCAACCGCAAGGAATTTGGGGGCAGACAGACTGTAGCAGTTACTGTAGTAGTTTCGCAACTTTGCAGATTCTTTCGTCCCACATTACAGGCTATCTCACGGGCCATATATGGACCATGAGCTCACACGTGAAGAGGCACGAATTTACCCTTTTATGGGATTTGCAAGTTTTCTTTGAAGACATCTTGGGTCTTCTTCTTGGAGCCTCTCATCACCACCTTTGATCTGAGGAAGAAGGAGCTTTTGGAGGGCAACTGATGGCGTTACCGCAAGTGCACGGGTCGTCAAGTAATACCCCTCACGCACGCGCGAGGGGGTCGTATTCCCAAGGGCCCGAGAAACTACCCTTACTTCCTCTTCGTATGATTGTTTGGCCGATCAAGTCAAGTGTTGTGCAAAACAAAGTGAAAAGATGATTAACATGCAAATAAAGTGTTCTAAGGTAGAGGCAATGAACGAGGGATAAAGCAATATAAAGAGAGGGTCACGGATGAGGATTACCAAGGGGGCTACTAAAGTGCGGGGCTTGCCTTAACTAGCATGCAAATGGGTAGTTTGGACCGAAAAACCCGAAGTTAGACCAACCCGATGGTCACAGAAATTGGTCCCTAATCCGGTACAAGTATCGAATACGGAATTCCTTCTGCTCGAATCCTCACACGATTGCAAAGGGAGCAAAAGGTTTCTCAAGTTAGGGAGAAGACACAAACTAGGTCAACCCTAACAATTGGAGAGGTACAAATACCCGATGGTCACGGCGTATTCATACATGTATCCCTACCAAGCTTGGTGAACCTAATACTAGGGCAATGGTCATGCTTCCTAGCATTATCTAAACAATGATACACAGAGTTCTCATGCATACCAAGCGATTAAATACACCAAACAAGGTTCACAAACAAGTCTCAAATGCATAAATCAAGTCAAGCAAGCATCCTACACAAGTTCACCCCCAAGGTTCACCTACATCCGGTGACCTTGGGGTTTAGTTGCTCATGAATACAAAATACACAAGAAAACACATCAAAACAACCAAATACATAGATGAGAACCCCCCTCAAACGATAGAAGCCGAATGACGTTCCAAAGACGCCACCAAAGGGGTGGCTTCCCTTGTCGATTCTCCTCCAAACTAAGGATCAAGAGGGTGGATCTCGTCGTATGTCGCTCTCCTCGTCGTTCTCTCCCCGAAAATGGCCTTCGACGGCAGCTCCTACCTCAGATTTGAAGGTGGTGGCAAGTTGGCTCAAGACCTAGGGCTCCCTCTTCTTCAAAATGAACTAACTTTTTCTTTAAAAACCAATTCCAGCAACTTATGCGGGCTGGCATACGGGCCGACATACGGGCACTGTAGCACCCCGAGTTTCGTGTAAATTATCGCAGTGAGTGCTACAGTAAAATGCTGCAGTAGCTACGCTACAGTACTGAATCTACAGTACTTCTACAGTGCTGCTGCTACAAGAACGTATACGGCCAGTCATATGCCCGTATGGGTGCCTGTATAAAACTCCAGACTTAGCCGTTTTTTGCCAACTCTCGTGCTACAGGGCTGCTACAGTACTGCTACAGTACAGAGACTCGAAAATGGTGTTTCCTTTGCTGATTTCTTCTAAAATCCCGTTGTCGAGCTCCCCATGGTATCTTTTGTACCTGTAACACGAAATAAACCAATTTAGACCGAAAACGAACATCCGCATATATAAAAATACTCGAAAAGAAAAAAAAAATACGTGCACATACATAAATAATACGTACAGTTAGGCATTTATCAGCAACTTCGTGGAGAATTTGGCGAGGAGAGCAAGATTTTGGGAAGGATCCATGATCTAGAGCTTATATTTGGAGTTTGAAGACTAGGGAAGCCACCCCTTTGAGTGGCGTCTTTGGAACTTCTCCGGCCTTTATTCTTTGAGGGAGTTCTTCTCATGCTTTTGTTGGTTGTTTTCATGTATTTCTTGTTGTATTTAGTGAACATGAGCAACTAAACCCCAAGGTCACCCGATGTAGGTGAACCTTGGGTGTGAACTTGTGATGTTTTGGATGTTTTGTTCTAATTTATGTTTGTGGCTTGTTTGTGATCAATTGTTTGGTGTTTTCACATGCTTGGTATGCATGAGAACTCTATGTATCAAAAGACTTAGGAAATGCTAGGTTGCATGACCATTGCCCTAGTGTTAGACTCACCAAACTTGGAAGGGAAATATGTATAAATACGTCATGACCATCGGGTATTTGTATCCCTCCACTCCTAGGGTTAAATACTCTTTTGTATCTTAACTCTAGTTTGAGAAAATCACTTCACCCATTGCAATCGTAGGGGTAATCTTGGGCGGTAGACGTACCGTATCCAATACCCGTACCGGATTAGGGGTCAATTGCCGTGACCATCGGGTTGGCCTAGTCTAGGGTTTTCTTGGTCCAATTAGCCACTTGCATGTTAGTTCAAGCATCCTACTCACTTTAGTAGCTCCTAAGGGAATCCTCATCCGTGACCACTCTTAGCCCTAATTTATCCCGTATCTTGTCCTCGTATGTTTGCATTGGTTACTTATTTGTTTAGTTTATTTACATTTTATTCTCTCTCTTAAAATTGTGTCAGTTGAACAACATTGTAAAAGGGAAGTAAGGGTAGCTTCTTGGGCCCCAGGGAATACGACCCCTGTGTCACGCACAGGGTATTACTTGATGACCCGTGCACTTGCGGGTATATCTTAGCACTATCAACCTCCATGTTCCATGAATTCTTAGCGGTCGAGATAGAGTGAAGTGCTAGGAGATAAACTCCCCAGGGGCTTAGTTGCGCGAGCAACAGAGTGAAAGGTTAAAGTGAATACTAGTGCTGGGGCTTAATTTAGACTAGGGTTCTTTCACCAAGACCAAAGGGTTATAGCTATACATAGGAACAGGGTTTATCACTAGGAATCCCTAGAACTTAAAGCAATTCCACTTAGTGTGAGGCTAAGGAAGACGAATTCCCCTAGGGCTTAGTTGGCAGGTCAACAAGAGTCAAGGGTCGTAGTGAAACCTAATGCCGGGGCAAAGTATCGGGATTAGTCACGGTTGACCTTTGGTTTGGGACCGTGTGTTTAAGGATTTCCTCGACTCATTAATCATCAATTAAAGAGTATAATAGTATTGTCTTGCACTAAAAGCATAAGTCCTAAGGGTAGCTTGTCCGGGTACCCAACTTTAC
The DNA here is from genome assembly GCA_020875875.1 of Dioscorea alata. Lineage (NCBI taxonomy): Eukaryota > Viridiplantae > Streptophyta > Magnoliopsida > Dioscoreales > Dioscoreaceae > Dioscorea > Dioscorea alata. The sequence continues at coordinate 11,245,764 of CM037019.1, forward strand.
TTATTGATTGTCCTTCTCTGTTTACTCTTACTTGCACTCTCTTACCATCCATACTTCTTTTCATTTCTTGTTCTTTATAATTGCTTTTACACTCACTCATTGATTCTCTTCACACTCATCGTACACCGCATAGCTAAATAGTGAATTCTTGTGTCTGAAATCCCTATTCCCTATGGATACGACTACCCACTCACCAGGATATTTTATTACTTCGACAACCCTTGCACTTTCGGGCCCCTATTAAAGTTTTTTTGCTACCGTTGCCGGGGAATAGGCATATTTTAGATACTTCCTTTTCGCTACTTTAGCTATTCACTTTGTTTTCTATTTCACACTTCCTTTATCTATCATCACTCTCACCTGTTTTTCTTTTCTTCGATTTTAGCCTCGGAAGGGATGTCGACTGAAATTTTGAAAACACTTACAGGAATAGCTAAGGATGTGGATTAGAAAATGCAGTCATTCACGGTACAATCAGTTACAAATTACATTGAGTATGAGCAACCAGTGAGCATTCTTTTTGTGGAAGAAGAGACCAGTGTTAATCATTCTTGTATGGAGCAGATCATGAATTGTGAGTTAGGCAGTGTGTTGGATGAACTTAAGAAATAAACCCTAGCTTTTTCAAGTGATGATACAGAATAAAGTCTAGAGAAGGTCCTTGCTCAATTTGAATCATGTTATCGGAAGCACAGGCAAGAAGTCTTTTCAGTGGGAATTGTAGATTTGACAGAGGAAGCTTGTGAGTTAGGAATTACAATGGAGTCTTAGGATCAACTCAATTTTCATGGTTCGGAGAAGAATTCAGATTGTGTTAATGAACAACAAGCAAATAAATTCGAAGAAAATGATAGATTAAAGGAGAGTTGACTTCGACCATCTATTGAAGAACCACCTAATTTGTAGTTGAAAACACTTCCAGAACACTTGGAATATGCATTTTTGGCAGAAGAGATGAAGTTTCCCATGATTATAGCATCAGAACTCTCTGTGGACCAAAAGGCTAAGTTGGTGAATATGCTGAAGAAACACAAGTCTGCCCTTGCATGGAAAATTGCAAATTTAAAGGGAATAAACCCCTCGTTCTGTGCGCATAAAATTTTAATGGAGGATAACTTCAAGTCTGTGATTCAACCTCAAAGAAGACTAAACCCGAATATGAAGGAAGTTGTCAAGGCAGAGGTGGTGAAATTACTGGATGCAGGGATTATTTATCCTATCTCTGATAGTGCTTGGGTGAGCCCAACGCAAGTGGTTCCGAAGAAAGAGGGGATGACAATGACAAAAAATGAAAGGAATGAACTCATCCCGACTAGAATAGTCACAGGATGGAGGGTGTGTATTGATTACAGAAGGTTGAATGATGCAACCCGGAAGGATCACTTCCCATTGCCTTTTATTGATAAAATGTTGGAGCGATTGGCAGGGCATCAGTTTTACTGCTACCTATATGGGATGTAAGGATATTTTCAGATTCCTATTGCTCCGGAAGATCAAGAGAAGACAATATTTACTTGTCCTTACGAGACTTTTCCATATAGACGAATGCCGTTCGGACTATGCAACGCACCAGCTACATTCAAACGTTGTATGACTGCTATCTTTGATGTCCTTTTGGAAGACATTATGGAGGTGTTCATGGATGATTTTTCTGTGTTCGGTGACTCCTTTGACGTATGTTTGAAGAATTTGGAGAGAGTGCTGATGAGATATGAGGAGACAAACCTTATGCTAAATTGGGAGAAGTGCCACTTCATGGTTCAGGAGGTCATTGTTCTAGGGCACAAGATCTCTCGGATGGGAATGGAGGTTGACAAGGAAAAAATTGAAGTCATAGATAAACTTCCTCCACTAACAAATGTTAAGGGAATTCGGAGTTTCTTGGGGCATGCAAGTGATAAGTGCTTGTGTTATAGTAATACGAAGTATTATTATCTTACATTGAGCATTACTTTTCTCAGATTTAATTACTAATTAGTGTGTATTTGTGTTCTTTTGTGCATTGAAGGGTTGTGGAGAAGATCTAGAGAAAAAAAAGCAAGAATAGGTTATGTTCGCCAATGTTGAGGTGTTCTCAGACAAAGCAAGGAACAAGGCACGAATCTAGACTTGTGGGTGTGTGCCAACCTCCATTGGAGGGGCACAAAGGCAGTCACACTCACAAAAGTCTATAACTCGTGTAGGATTGAAGAATTTCGCAAATGAAGAGAAATGAAGTAATCGACATAATCTACCGTTGATTGTGTGCCCAATTCAATGGCCTCGATAAAGAACGATGAATTCGGGAGCATTTCGGCGAGTACTGTAGCAGCCCAATTTCATCCTATAAATAGCCCGTTTTCAGATCTATTTGGGGAACCCCCCCTTCTATCTCTTGCCTATCTTTTGGGGGGCTTTCGATTAGGGTTTGGAGAGGTTCTTGGAGGTCTTTGGAGGCGAATATAAGGCATCGACATCGACATCCTTTGGAAGAAAGCCATTGGGGGAGCTTTTGTCTGTATCGATTCGGCGAGGTGTGCCCTAGGCTTGATAAGGGATTCGTGGAGAAGACTAGGCGGCTCCACAAGACCATCGATATGATCTACAAGGGCGTTTTCTTTATGGTTTTTATGCATATGTTCTTAATCTCTTTATTGATTTTGTATTGCTCTATGGAGAGCTAAACCCTAGTGGGTATTCGGACTTGTAAACCCTAGGATGACATTGTTTCTATGACTTTTATTATGCTTTTTTTATTGATGAATTTAATTGAGTTTCAATTTTGATTATCTTGTGCTATTGTTTTCCCTTAGCCGTGACACTAAGGTTGAGAACAATCTAGGTTATCCTTTGGGGTGTGACAACTCCTATATGGTTAGACTCCTTAAGATTGAAGAGGGTTGAGAGGGAGAGTTGTGAGGTAGCAACGTACCCCTTTCCCTTTCGGTGTGATTTCTCCCTACCTCCGTTTCCTTGGTTAATTAGCGGTCAAGATAGAGTGTTAGGGCTCAATCTAGACTAGGATTCTTCCACCTGGACCAAAGGGTTAGAACTACATAGAGGAACATGTTTTATCACTAGGAATCCCTAGAGCTTAAAGTAATCCCACGTAGTGTTAGGGTTAGGAAGATAGACTCCCCTGGGGCTTAGTTGACAGGTCAACAAGAGTCAAGGGTCGTAGTGAATCCTAATACCGGGACATAATGTTGGGGTTAGTCACAGTTGACCTTAAGTTTTGGGACAGTGAGTTTAAGGATATCCTCGACTTAATAGGCATCAATTGTAGAGCATAATACAAGATTTGCACTAGAAGCATTAGTCCTAAGGGGAGCTTTGTCCGAGTACCCCATCATTATATCGATTACCTCTCCTACCCTCATTATTCTTCTTGCACTCTTTTATTTTCTCCTACATCTATACATACATACTTTCTCATCATCGATTCCCATCATAGCTAAATAGTGATAACACTTGTTTTTGAACACTATTCTCTGTGGATACGACTACCCACTCACCAGGGTATTTTATTACTTCAACAACCCGTGCACTTGTGGGATACACGCAAGGGGTCGTGTCAGCAAGTTTCTAAAGGCGGTTCATCAATGATTTTTCGAAAATCACAGAACTGTTGACTAAGCTCCTCGAAAAGGATGCTCTATTTGATTTTGGGGAAGAATGTACAACAGCTTTTAATGTGTTAAAAGAAAAACTAGTTCAAGCTCCAATCTTGATCATACCGGATTGGAATGCACCGTTCGAGCTCATGTGCGATGCAAGTGACTATGCTATAAGAGTAGTTTTGGGCCAGAGGAAGGGCAAGCAGTTCCAACCTATTTATTATTCTAGTAAGACTCTTATAGATGCCCAAGAGAATTATACCACTTCAGAGAAAGAGTTATTAGCAGTTGTGTTCACCCTTGATAAGTTCCAGCCATATCTCATCCTGTCAAGAGTCATTGTGTTTACAGACCATTCAGCTCTCTATTACCTCATCAACAAGGCTGATGTGAAACCAAGGTTGATCCGTTGGATATTACTCTTACAGGAGTTCGATATGGAGATAAAGGATAAGAAAGGGACTGAAAATGTGGTGGCGGATCACTTATCCCAGTTAGAGGGAAGTATTGGACAAGAGCCATCAAGCAAGGAGATTAATGACTCCATCCCGAAGGAACACTTGTACTTGGTCCAGAACTCAACATCATCAGGTGATACTCCATGGTTTGCAGATTTTACAAATTACTTACCATGGAAGATCCTTAAACAAGAGCTTACATTCCAGCAAAAGAAGAAGTTCTTTAGCTATTTGAAGAATTAATTCTTGGATGATCCGTTCCTTTTTCGCATCAGTGCAGACCATATAGTTCGGAGATGTGTGTCAAGAGAGGAAGGATGGGATATCCTTGCTCATTGTCATTCAGGGTCAGTTGGAGGCCATTATGCATCAAGTAGAACCGCAGAAAAGGTTTTAGCCATAGGGTTTTATTGGCCGACTCTTTTCCAGGATGCACATCAGTTTGTTCTTCGATGTGATAGTTGTCAGAGAGTAGGGAATCTGTCTCAGAGGGACGAGATGCCTCAAAACCCTATGTAATTTTGTGAGGTATTTGATGTTTGAGGTATTGACTTCATGAGGCCATTTCCAAAGTCCAATGGGAACCAGTACATATTAGTGGCAGTTGACTATGTCTCTAAATGGGTTAAAGCTCAAGCTCTGTCGACTAATGATGCTAGAATGGTGGTAAAATTCTTGAAGTGATTGTTTACTCGGTTTGGAACTCCGTGAATTATCATTAGTGATCGAGGAACCCATTTTTGCAACTACCAACTGGAAAAAGTGTTGAAGAGGTATGGAGTACATCATCGCCTTGCCACTCTGTACCATCCTCAAACTAGTGGCCAAGTCGAGGTAACCAATAGAGAGCTCAAGAGGATCTTGACAAAATCTGTAGAGCAAGGGAAGTGAGATTGGTGGATGATACACTCTGGGCCCATCGAACCACATACAAGACTCCTATCAGAACTACTCCGTATAATTTGGTCTATGGAAGTCATGTCACTTACCGATGGAGCTTGAACACAAAGCATATTGGGCAATCAAGGCGTTGAATTTTGATCTGAGAAAAGCCGGTGAACAGAGATTGCTTCATCTTAATGACTCGATGAGTGGAGGTTGAAGGCATATGAGAATGCTAGAATATACAAAGAAAAGATTAGAAAGTGACATGACAAGCACATTATACTGCCCAAGGAGTTCAAAGTGGATGATCAAGTGCTACTATTCAATTCTCATTTGCGACTCTTTCCCAGGAAGCTAAAGTCTAGATGGTTTGGCCCATATACAATTACTCAAGTATCACCTCATGGGGCAATTGAGATCACTGATCCAGAGTAGGATACATTTAAAGTAAATGGGCATCAGTTGAATGCATACTTTGGCGACAAGGTTTGTAACGATGACAAGGAGGTATTCTTTCTCCAACCGCCGTAAGGTAAGACCAGGTACGTCAAGCTAAGTGACGTTAAACATGCACTTCTTGGGAGGCAACCCAAGCTTTTATTGCTTTATAGTGTTTAGTTTTGGTATAGCATGAATAAGAGTCTTAGTTTTGGTGTCCTGATTTTTAAGTGCATGTGCTATGATTTTAAGTGTGGATCATTGATGTTTTCGTGTGCCTAAACGATGATTGATGAAGTTTGAGTTGGTTGAGCATGTTTTCTATGATCTCTGGTCGTGTTTTTATTGTATTTATAGGCTCTAGTTATTGTGCTGTTGTTTCTGAATTTTTCTGGAGAGTCTGTGAATTTTTCTAGGTAAACCAGAGAAAACACACGGCCGTGTGGAATTTCAACACGGGCGTGTATTACCAAGTAGAGCTCAACCAGAGAGGGCACAAGGGTGTGACCATGAGCCTGTGAAAACCTCAGAAGGGGCACACGGCAGTGTGAAATCCTGCAGAACTTGAACTCTCTTAACCGAGAGTCCACAGTGCCGTGTGGATGACCCTGTGAGTGACACTGTGTTATGGCACATGGCCGTGTGGAAATTCCACACGGCCGTGTAAAACACTATAGAGACCCCCCTTCTTTCCTGAGAATACACAGGGTCGTGTCGCCGCCCCTATGAGAGAACTTGTGAACGGCACATGGGCGTGTATTTTTCACACGGCCGTGTGAAACACTTAAACTTTCTCGGGTGGTTCCAGAGAGATCACAGGGGCGTGATGGAGCCCTTGTGACCGGCCTTGTTCTCTTGGGCACACGAGCGTGTGGAAAGTGAATGTTTTCAGAATAATTACTCATTTTCCGTAGAGCACACGAGGGCGTGCGTCGGCCTCTGTGAACTCTCTCAGTAGATGCACATAGCCATGTGGTACATCCACAAAGCCGTGTGGATGCGTAGATTTAACTAGGGCCGAAATCTTTGTTCATATTTCATTTGCCCTTTCATTTCTATCCCCTCTACGCTCGGAAGAACACTCATCTCTACATCCCTTCTCCTCCATTATCATTTTCGCTGGTTTTAGTGGATTTCTCAGGCCCCACTTTAACCTTTTTGATTTGTTTATCGTTGGTAAATATCTCTTGTCCTTTTCACTTCGTCAATCTAATCTTATGAGTTTATTCGGTTCGGTTACACAAGTTTTACTTGTGTAAGCATTTGTTTAGGGATTATTGATAGTTTTAGAGAGATTAGGTGTGTTTTTGCATGAGATTTTGGCCTCACGGTCATGTTTCCATTGCACCCCGATGATCCATACGGGCGTGTGGATTCCTGCAGATGAATTCTCAACTGTTATTTGATTAGTTTCTATATTTTGCGTAGGAATGGCACCTAGAAAGAAGAAGGCGAATAGCAAGAGACCCTTCGAGCCCTCGACAGAATAATTGTACTTTACCACAATGGAGCACCGGATAAGATATAAGAGGTTGGCGAAACTCAAGTTCGAGCAGTCTCGATAGATCAATTTAAGCTGCTTGAGGATAGCTGAGTGGGGTGAGGACATGGCAGATGAGATTGAAGAACTTATAGCAATGGGGAGTTGGAAACGTTTGCTATCTATTCGAGAACTCGTTAACCGACCACTTACCTTGGAGGTGCTCACGTCCGTTGAGTTTGATAATCAACTAGAGATTTGGCGAGTACCGACACGATTCAGTTCAAAGCATTTAAACACTGCTATAGTATGTCCGTGACACAGTTTTCAATCCTCATGGGCTTGTATGATGAAGCTTTTATGAAGACAGATGAGTACGAGAATCTCACTACTGATTATCCCGAGAGTTTTACCTCCCCAAGGAGCTTACCGAGTGTTATGCGGCCAGGGGTAGTACGAGCCAGGGACATCCAAAGCAACTTGTCTATCACGGCCATCCTACAGGTATATTCATGCCATTTTAAGCTGATCAATCAATGGTCGTGGTGACAGTACGGGAGTCCAGAGCCGGTAGGAACTCCTCTATCTCCATTCGATGGTACGGGCCGAGTCACTCCACCTTGGTCATATTCTTGCAGAGTACATCCGTCTTTAGGGCCAGTACCCTCACCTTGGGGCCATATTTTCAGGACCATGCGTTATAAGACTAATCAAGAGGATGGGCCTCGGGGAAATTGTTAGAGGGATTAAAAAGACAGTCATATCCTCTCCCATCAGCCTGGAGATGTTGAGACAGATGGGCATGGCTAGGAAATATGATCAATGCTACATAATGAATAGGCCCAAATCAGGGACAACAGGGAGAGACAAGGCCGAGGGATCGCAACTGATCTTGTAGTTACTTCCAGCACCGCCCGAGAGCGAGGTACCACCTATAGTGCTGCGACCACCCCCAGTGCGCATATTTTCACCCCCTCGAGGCCAGGATAGACTTGAGCGTCTAGAGAGTGTTGTGGGTGTATTACAGACAGATGTGGCCGATATCCGAGTCACACAGATTGCACAGCATTCTGAGAGGATGGCACAGTTCAACGCCATACGTCAGTTACTTGAGCGAGTTGTATCCTCGCCCTTCGTGGTGCAGCCCCGAGCTTCCACTCCACCATCATCTCCTGCACCACCGGCAGATCCAACAGAACCCAAGGAGCCTTCCACAACACCAGAGGCTCCTGATAAGTGCTCTTGTTATAGTAATGAAAAGTGTTATTATCTTGCAATGAGCATTATATTAATCAGATTTTATCACTAAAAAGTGTGCATTTGTGTGCGTTTGTGCATTGTAGGGTTGTGAAGATAAAATGGAGAAAATGAAAGAAGTTAGGTCATGTTCGCCATTGTTGGGAAGTTTTCTGACCAAGCAAGGAACAAGGCATGAGCATAGACTTGTGAGTGTGTGCCAACCTCTTTTGGAGAGGCACAAAGACAGTCACATTCACAATAAGTTTAGCTCATGTTACCAAGGAGAACTTCTCTAATAAGGAGATTTGAAGTAATCAGCACGGTCTACCGTTGAATGTGTGCCCAATTCAACGGCCTCAATGAAGAACAATCAATTCAGGAGCGTTTTCGGCACAAGTACTATAACAGCACTGTAGTATATACTGTAGCAAATTACTGTTTACTGTATGCCAAAAATCAACAAAACAGTAACTTCACACGGGCGTGTGGAAATTCCACACGGCCGTGTGAAATCCCGATTTTAGCCGATTTAAAGCCGCGACTCAGTATTATAAAAGTCCATTTTGGAGACTGTTTTGGGATCTTTTTGGCTCTCTTCTCACCTAACTTTTAGAGAGGCGCAACTAGGGTTTAGGAGAGGACTTCGTGGAGGTTTGGAGCACGTCATTGGCTTCGACATTAATGTACGGCGGCCGCACAAGACCACGGCCACACCACACACAAAGGGGTTTTCATCTATGCATTCAATTTGTATTTCTTTTCTTATTTTGATGGATTTGGATAGATCCATGAGGAGCTAAACCCCTTGTGGGTATTCGGGCTTGTAAACCCTAGGATGATTATGTTTGTTTGACATCATTATTATACTTTTCCATTATTGATGAATAAAATTGAGTTTTAATCTTAATTGCAGCTTGTTATTGTTTTCCCTTAGCCATGACAGTAGGGTTGAGAGCAATCTAGGTTATCCTTTAGAGGTGTGACAACTCCTATAGGGTTAGACTACTTAAGAATGGAGAGGGTTGAGAGGGTGACTCGTGAGGTAGAGGAACGTCCCCTTTCCCGTCTGATGTGATTATCCCTACGTCCATGTTCTATGATTTATTAGCGGTCGAGATAAAGTGAAGTGATAGGAGAAAAACTCCCGTGGGGCTTATTTTAGACTAGGGTCCTAATAAGTGCTTGTGTTATAGTCCCGCGAAGCATTATTATCTTACATTGAGCATATCTTCTATCAGTTTTTATCACTAAATGGTATGTATTTGTGTACTCTTGTGCATTGAAGGTTTGTGGAGCTAAATTGGAGAAGAAGAACAAAATTAGGTCATGTTCGCCGATGTTGGGAAGTTTTCGGACCAAGTAAGGAACAAGGCACGAGCTTGACTTGTGAGTATGTGTCAACCTCCTTTGGAGGGGCACAAAGACAGTCACATTCACAACAAGTCTAACTTGTATAGCTTGGAAGAACTTCACAAAGAAGGAGACTTGAAGTAATCAACATGACTTACCATTGTTTGTGTGCCCAACCAATGGCCTCAATGAAGAACAACGGATTCGGGAGCATTTCGGCAAGTTACTGTAGCAGCAATGTAGCTTGTACTGTACCAAACACTATAGCAAGCTACTGTTTAATTTCTACCAAAAATCAGGGTTTCAGAGAATTCACACGGGCGTGTGGAAATTCCACACGGCCGTGTGAATCGATTTTTCAGCCAAATAGAAACTTCACACGGGCGTGTGGAAATTCGATACGGCCGTGTGAAGCCCCCGATAAGTCTGATTTTAAAGCCGCGATTCAACAATATAAAAGGGGATTTTGGAGACCTTTAGGGATATCTTTTGACCTATCTTTCTCCTCAACTTGGGGAGTGCGGCTAGGGTTTTAAAGAGGATTTCATGGAGGTTCAGCGCATGTCATCGGTATCGTCATCGACGTTCGACGGCTGCACGAGACCACGACCACACCATATACAAGGGGATTTTCATCAATGTCTTTGATTTGTACTTTCTTTTCTATTTTGATGAACATGTATAGCTCCATGAGTAGCTAAACCCCTTGATGGTATTCGGACTTGTAAACTCTAGGGTTTTTATGTTTCTTTGACATTGTTATTATGCTTTTCCATTATTGATGAATAAAAATTGAGTTTCAATCTTAATTTCATCGTGTTAATGTTTTCCCTTAGACGTGACACTAGGGTTGAGAACAATTTAGGTTACCCTTTGGAGGTGTGACAACTCCTTTAGGATTAGACTACTTAAGATTGAAGAAGGTTGAGAGGGAGAGTTGTGAGGTAGAGATATACCCCTTTTTCTTCCAACGTGGTTTCTCCTTACCTCCGTTTCCTTGACTTCATAGCGATCGAAATAGAGTGAAGTGCTAGGCAGACAAACTCCCCTGGGGCTTAGTTATGTAAGTAACAGAGTGAAGGGTTGAAGTGAATCCTACGTGCTGGGGTTTAATCTAGACTAGGGTTCTTCCACCTGGACCAAAGGGTTAGAACTACACATAGGAACAGGTTTTACCACTAGGAATCCCTAGAGCTTAAAGCAATCCCACGCAGTGTGAGGTTTAGGTAGATATACTCCCCTGGGGCTTAGTCGTGCGAGCGACAGAGTGAAGGGTTCACGTGAATCCTAATACCGGGGCATAGTGTTGGGGTTAGTCACGGTTGTCCTTAGGTTTGGGACCGTGAGTTTTAGGATATCCTCGACTCAATTAACATCAATAGGGAAGTATAATAGTATAGTCCTGCACTAGAAGCATAGATCCTAGAGGTAGCTTGTCCGGATACCCTATTTCATTCATTACTAGTCCTCTCTATTCTCTTTTACTTGCACTCCCTCATCTTCCATCTTTCTATTTAATTTCTTGTCTTTCATTCTGTTTGATTCTATATTCACTCATTGATCCTATTATTGCTTTTCCATACGCCGCATAGCTTTATTAGTGAAATCTCATATTCTAAATCCCTATTCCCTGTGGATTTGACTACACTCTCACCAGGGTAAATTTTATTACTTCGACAAACCCGTGCACTTGCGGGATACACACAAAGGGGTCGTGTCAAGTTTTTGGCACCGTTGCCAGGGAATAGGCATTTTAGATATTTGTTTTTCACTATTTTAGCTATTCACTTCGTTTTCTATTTCACAATTTCTTATTCTTCCATCATTCTTATTTGTTTTCTTTGGTTTTGTTTTACTTTTTCTTGCGAGGAGCCTAAATGGAGATTGATGCAGTCATTGAGCTATATTCTCAAGTTGAAGCTCTCAGTACAAAGCTTGATAGAATTATTGCTTCACAACAATAGAGCAATCCAGGCTACAGCACACATCATCCAAATGAGAGGAGCTACCAAAATGTTTTATGGAATAATGATGGACAACATTGGGAAACACCTCAAGAGCAATTTCAAAAGAATGAGATACTTGAAGAGGACGAACCTCAGTGGAAAAAAGCGCTAGATAACTTTTTTAAAGCATCCGATGCCTCTTGCCAAAGTATGGAAGCCACACGAAAATCTCATGAAGCCTCATATAACAACCTTGAGCATTAGTTAGGATGGATACTTGACACGCTCTCCAAGGAAAATGAAGTTGATAAGTGCTTGAGTATACATATTTTACCTACTTGTTTTACATACATTGAGCATCATTTTACGATTGATTATGTCTCATAAAGTGTATTTTGGTGTTCTTTTATGCAATTAGGTTGTGAAAGTGTTAAAGAAGGAAAAGGAAGCAAAGATGGGTTATAAAGACATATTGTTGGGAACTTTTGTACAACACAAGTGTCAAGGCACAAGAGGGGGTCATGCACATGAGGGTGTGTGCCAACTTCCTGAAGGATTCAAGATGATTTATGTGATGGAAGGGCACAAAGGCAGTCACACCTTCATGTCCCAACTTGTGTGAAGATAGTTAAAGCTCTCAAATGATGATTCGAAGGAGGAGAAGTCTTATAACTCACTACATGGATGTGTGCCCAACCATGTAGCCTCAAGATGAGAGAGTTTGGATCGCGCTTATGAAGAGTACTGTAGCAAAATACTGTGCATTTCACTGTAGCAGTATTGTAGAAGAAATTACTGTTCACGCGCCCCGCGTCAAAATCCCACGCGACCGCGTGGGATCTCACGTGGTCGCGTGGAGGCACGTGACTGACGCGTTTCAGGCTTATAAATAGCCCTTTTTGCCGATTTTTTTGGTATCTTTTGTGTGGCTTTTGAGAAGCGAAGCGGCTAGGGTTTGAGGAGGAGGTCTTTGTCGAATTGGAGGGCCGTTCTTCACCAACTTTGATAGTTCTTTCCTCCATCATAGCATCGAGGGAGTCATTGGCGACCTAGCTTCGGAGAAGGATCCTTCAAGACGTTGAGCGACCCATCAAGGCCATCATCACGAATTCAAGGGGGTTTACTTCCATGGTTTACATTGCTTTTCATTGTGTTATGTTTTGCTTTGTAATAAGCCCCATGGAGGGCTAAACCCTAGTAGATACTTGGGCATGTGAACCCTAGGTTTCGATTCATGTATTCACTTTCTTTATGCTTTCTTTTAAGTCCGAGTTTATTTGAGTTTTAATCTTGTTTAATCATTGCTTGCATGCCTTATTGATTCGTATGGTTGTTTGGTATGTTTGATTTGTTTCCTTGGTGAGAGAGAGGTCCCCATTAGGGATTAGAACATACAAGGTTAAAGAGGGTTGAGAGGGTGAGTCTTGAGATAGAGGAGTGTCCCCTTTCCCTTCCGATTGAGTGTTTCCGATCTCCGTATTCCCTAAGTTTTATGCAACCATATAGGGTGTGAGGCGTGAGATTGATAGATTTCTCCGCCGGGACCTTTGTAGGGGGTTAGGGATCTTCCGCCTAGAAGTAGGGTTAGATCTAATTTTAGGAATCGGTTTCACTCTTAGGTATCCCTAGAACTCATTGCGGTCATATGGGGTGTGAGGTGTTGAGATTGAGCGATTTCTCCGCCGGGACCTTGTAGGGGACTAGTATCGGTGGCCTGGAGGCAGGGACCGATTATTCTTGGATTACCTCGAGTCATAGAACTCGGTTAGAAGCATTTAGTTAGTCTTGCACTTCATGATAGAGCCTAGGGGGAGCATTGCCCGGGTATCTCATCTTCATTGATTAAGATCTCCCTTTATTTACCCTTTGCCTATTAATCTCTGGTATTAATTTCTATGCGCACTAGATCACCACAAAATCACATTAGTCGTTAGGCTAGATTGCAGAGAAGAAGTTAGTACTAGTAGCCCTGTTCCCTGTGGATTCGACTACCCTACTGACCGGGTATAATTATTACTTCGACAACCCGTGCACTTGCGGTACACACACGCAAGGGGTGTGTCAAGTTTTTGGTGCCGTTGCCGGGGAATAGGATACTAGGAACGCTAAGTCTTTGTTGCTCTAGCCATTTATCGTTTACGTTATCTTGTCTATTTCACACTATCTTTTTCTACCACCGTTCTCATTTGTTTTCTTTGACTTGTGTTACTTTTTCTTGAAAGGTACCTGAATGATGATTGATCCAATTACAAAGTTATATTTTCAGATTGAAGATTGCAGTGGAAAACTTGATAGACTTATTTCTACACAACAACAAAGCAACCAATATCGCACACACATCATCCAAATCAATGGAGCTACCCGAACCACTTATGGAATATTGATGGATAGCAATGGGAAGCACCTATAGAAGAATTTCAGATGGATGAGAAGCATGAGGAGGATGTACTTCGGTTGGAAAGCGTATTACTCAAATTCATTGAAGCAACCGATGCCCGCTTCGAAGATGTTGAAGCCACCTTAAGATGTCATGAAATCTCCATCAAAAACATTGAGCATCATATAGGAGAGATTTTAGACACACTTGCTAAGGAAAAAGAAGAATTTGAACAAGCAAGGCAAGTTTCTTCCACGCATGACAAGGCCATGAACCACATTGATGAAGTAGGGAAAATTGTGTACATTGCTGCAGAAATTGAAAGGACGGAAGAAGAACATCATTTTCAGAATTTGGATTGCTTGAATGAAGATTATGCTTGTGTGCAACGAAATTTTCAAGGGGATTTGCTAACATCATGTGAGCTGAAAATACACAAGAAGAAGCAAGCCCTAAGGTAATGGAGCAAGCACCTTTCTTTCGGATTAATCAACTCATTGAATGCAAGAAAGAGATTTTGGGTTTGGGAGAAGATGTGGGTAGGATATTTAAACCATCCAATGACCCACCGATGATAAGCTTGGACAATTCCTAACCCAAATTGTTTCCTTGGAGGCCAAAGGTAAGATGGTTGGACTCTCCAACAAAAACTCCACACCGGTAAGTAGATTTTTGGTTTAAAGGAAGTAGCTATGCAATGTCTAGTCGGGAGGAACACACTCTTTTCAAGCCTCCATAAGGTAAGGAAGAGGTACGTCAAGCTTAGTGATGTAAAACAAGCGCTACTTGGGAGGCAACCCAAATTTTTAATTGCTTTCTAGTTTAGATTTTAAATTCTATAGTAATAATTACCATGAGTGTGTGCCTTGATTAATTTTTGTTGGTGTTGAACTTTTCAAGGAAAATTTTTGGTGATTTGTAGTGTTTTTCACATGTATGACATGATTCAGGGTGTAATGCATGATAATTGTTAAAGAATAGGGTTAATTGTGAAGTTTGGAGAGCCGCGTGGACTGTCTGCAGACATTCTGCAGCTCACGTGGCCGCGTGAGATTCTCACGCGGCCGTGTACAGTACCCACGCGGGGATGTGGAATTCCCACACCCCCATGTGGCCTATAAACATAGATGAAGAGTCATCATTCATTATCCATAACTTACAACTCTTCATTTTCTCATCTCTTCCTCTCCAAACTTCCCATCCATAAGATTTCAAATCCATTTTTCTTCGACTTATTCGAGATTTAGAAGTGTTTTGCCGGCATTTGCATCAAGTTTTCTCCATCGATTCGCGTCGGTAAGGCCTCATCTCCCCCTATCATGTCCATGCTTTCATGTTCAATTCCATCGAGTTTTCTTGTTTCTTGGATGATATTTTTCATGGAAAACATTGTGAAAACACTTAGAAAACATGTAAACGAAACTTAGTGAGGCGTTGGAGCCCAACTATGGTTCTTTGGCCATGGTTGGACGTCCACGCGGGCGCGTGGCCTAGCCACACGGCCGCGTGGACCGGCCAACAGCCCACGTGGGCGCGTGGCTCGGTCCACGCGACCGCGTGGAGCTCACCAATCTTCGACCGAAAAGCCACCCGACCGCGTGGCTAGGTCACGCGGTCGCGTGGTCCTTCTGCCGTGCAAGAACGCGTCCACACGGGCGCATGACTATCCCACACGCCCGCGTGGGCTGGAAACGTGGCAAATTAAGCCACGTGGGTGCGTGGCTTGCCCACACGCCCATGTGGATTCCTGCATCTTGCCATATCATGTAAATTTGCACTTCTTTGGCAATTTTCTTGCAGGTATGACACCAAGGACTAAAAAGCTTGCTCCAAAAATGCCTTGATCATTTATAGCTGACCTTGGATGTGGACATGCCTTCTAACACACCAGCAGCACCTGCAGATGATGCTAATGCTTGAGGCGTCCCACTCATGAGACTTTAGTTTTCTTTAATTTAGTTTTCCTTTCTAGTTTTCTTTATTTTATCTTTTAGACTTTAGTTATCTTTATACTTTGTTTTAATTGTGCGAGTTGTGCTTTATTTTGCTTCATTCGTAAGAACTCGTGCAACTTTTCTATTTTTATTGAGCTTCACTGAACCCCTTGAATCCATGCAGATGGCCTTGAGAGTGATGATGATGATGTTTTTGTCATAAATACATGACCATGTGACTTGGTCGTGTCAGGATCACAACCCGTGGAACAATAACACATCCTCGAGTTAGCTTCACAAATCGATCGACAAGGAGTTCAGGGGAGTGTTGTTTTAATTGCATTTTCACCCACATTATGTTTTTCTTGCATATATTTTTATTGTGCTTACATGTGTACATTGAGGACAATGTACATCTTAAGTGTGGGGGAGGGTTCACCTTATACATGGCCTTTACTTGTGTTTTCATGATCATGCTCATGTTGCCCATGAAGGTTCACCTTAGGGTTGAGAGTTTAATTCTTTTGGAGGTTGTAAACATTAGGTTTTATCATACTCTAGTTTTTATCCAATTGTCTTGAAATTTTTGTCCGATTGCTCTTTAATGCACTTTTTCTCACTCATTAAACCTATGGAAACTTACTCTAGTTCATAATTGCGGGATTTTCTAGTGTTAGTTTTATTGTTAAAAAAAAATTCAGAATTTTAGTTTGTTTGTATATAGGGGGTAGAAAGAGCTACCACCTATGTTGTATGAAGCTACTCTCATAAGTCGGATACTTGTTATGCCCTAATGAGAGAAAGAGCTATCTCATAGGATGCGTGAAAGCTACCACCTTCGGCAGAAAGAGCTACCACCTCGAAAGTGTGAAAGCCACTCGAGAGGCATCTTGGGAAAGGGCTACCTTAGAGGATGTGTGAAGCTACTACCTATTCTTTTTGTTTATAAATAAGTCCCATTGCTAATAAGAACTTTGAGTAGTGGATATAGTGTTGATATGAGTTGAGTTTTCACACACACACGCTTTCGGACTTTAGTACTTTCATTTTTGATTGTATTATTTGCTAGAGTATTGATTGTTTCATCTAGTGTTTGTTTTTCTCCATGATTTTAGAATTTTATTCTCGTACCGTCTTGGTGAACCTAAGGCCAAGCACTTCTCTTTGCTTTTCATGAGTTTATGGTTAATTTTGCTTGAGGACAAGCAAAGGCTTAAGTGTGGGGGAGTTTGATAAGTGCTTGAGTATACATGTTTTACCTACTTGTTTTACATACATTGAGCATCATTTTACCATTGATTATGTCTCATAAAGTGTATTTTGGTGTTCTTTTATACAATTAGGTTGTGAAAGTGTTAAAGAAGGAAAAAGGAAGCAAAGATGGGTTATAAAGACATATTGTTGGGAACTTTTGTACAGCACAAGTGTCAAGGCACAAGAGGGGGTCATGCACATGAGGGTGTGTGCCAACTTCCTGAAGGATTCAAGATGATTTATGTGATGGAAGGGCACAAAGGCAGTCACACCTTCATGTCCCAACTTGTGTGAAGATAGTTAAAGCTCTCAAATGATGATTCGAAGGAGGAGAACTCTTATAACTCACTACATGGACGTGTGCCCTAGCAAAACACTATGCATTTCACTGTAGCAGTTCTGTAGCAGAAATTACTGTTCACGCGACCGCGTCAAAATCCCACGCGACCGCGTGGGAATTCTGCAGCCCACACGACCGCGTGGGATCTCACGTGGTCGCGTGGAGGCACGTGACTGACGCGTTTCAGGCTTATAAATAGCCCTTTTTGCCGATTTTTTTGGTATCTTTTGTGTGGCTTTTGAGAAGCGAAGCGGCTAGGGTTTGAGGAGGAGGTCTTTGCCGAATTGGAGGGCCGTTCTTCACCAACTTTGATAGTTCTTTCCTCCATCATAGCATCGAGGGAGTCATTGGCGACCTAGCTTCGGAGAAGGATCCTTCAAGACGTTGAGCGACCCATCAAGGCCATCATCACGAATTCAAGGGGGTTTACTTCCATGGTTTACATTGCTTTTCATTGTGTTATGTTTTGCTTTGTAATAAGCCCCATGGAGGGTTAAACCCTAGTAGATACTTGGGCATGTGAACCCTAGGTTTCGATTCATGTATTCACTTTCTTTATGCTTTCTTTTAAGTCCGAGTTTATTTGAGTTTTAATCTTGTTTAATCATTGCTTGCATGCCTTATTGATTCGTATGGTTGTTTGGTATGTTTGATTTGTTTCCTTGGTGAGAGAGAGGTCCCCATTAAGGATTAGAACATACAAGGTTAAAGAGGGTTGAGAGGGTGAGTCTTGAGATAGAGGAGTGTCCCCTTTCCCTTCCGATTGAGTGTTTCCGATCTCCGTATTCCCTAAGTTTTATGCAACCATATAGGGTGTGAGGCGTGAGATTGATAGATTTCTCCGCCGGGACCTTTGTAGGGGGTTAGGGATCTTCCGCCTAGAAGTAGGGTTAGATCTAATTTTAGGAATCGGTTTCACTCTTAGGTATCCCTAGAACTCATTGCGGTCATATGGGGTGTGAGGTGTTGAGATTGAGCGATTTCTCCGCCGGGACCTTGTAGGGGACTAGTATCGGTGGCCTGGAGGCAGGGACCGATTATTCTTGGATTACCTCGACTCATAGAACTCGGTTAGAAGCATTTAGTTAGTCTTGCACTTCATGATAGAGCCTAGGGGGAGCATTGCCAGGGTATCTCATCTTCATTGATTGAGATCTCCTTTTATTTACCCTTTGCCTATTAATCTCTGGTATTAATTTCTATGCACACTAGATCACCACAAAATCACATTAGTCGTTAAGCTAGATTGCAGAGAAGAAGTTAGTACTAGTAGCTCTATTCCCTGTGGATTCGACTACCCTACTCACCGGGTATAATTATTACTTCGATAACCCGTGCACTTGCGGTACATACACGCAAGGGGTGTGTCAGAAGTTTTTGAGCAAGCAACGCAAGTTCCTTGTAGAGTTGATGTGGTAGTGAACGATAATGAAGAAATGGGGCAGACCGAGTATGTTGCTGTAGAGATTGAAGAGGAAAAAGAAGAACGTCATTTGGAGAATTGGGATTGCTTGAATGAAGATGGTGCTTGATGAGTGCTATCCCGCAAGTGCACTAGTCTTCAAGTAATACCCTGTGCGTGACACAGGGGTCGTATTCCCTGGGGCCCGAGAAGCTACCCTAACTTCCCTTTTACAATGTTGTTTGACCGATACAACTCAAGATTGTGAATATAATGCAAAGAAGCTAGATAAGTAAATAACCAAAGCTAACATACGAGGGCAAGATACGGGATAAAATAGGGATAGGAGTGGTCACGGATGAGGATTCCCTTAGGGGCTACTAAAGTGAGTAGGATGCTTGAACTAACATGCAAGTGGCTAATTGGACCGAGAAAACCCTAGACTAGGCCAACCCGATGGTCACGGAAGTCGGCCCCTAATCCGGTACGGGTATTGGATACGGTACGTATACCGCCCAACATTACCCCTACGATTGCAAAGGGTGAAGTGGTTTTCTCAAACTAGGGTTACAATACAAAAGAGTACTAAACCCTAGGAGTGGAGGGGTACAAATACCCGATGGTCACGGCGTATTTATACGTATTTCCCTTCCAAGTTTGGTGAGTCTAACACTAGGGCAATGGTCATGCAACCTAGCATTTCCTAAGTCTTTTGATACATAGGGGGCGTTTGGTTCGCGGTAATCTGTTCAGATTACCGGGAATCTTGTGGTAATCTGTCCAGATTACCATGTTTGGTTACTGTAGCAATGGTAATGTTGGTGGTAATGTGAGATTACCAATAGTGAAATATTACCAAGTTGTGTGGTAATGTGATTACCACCAAAATAGGTGTCCATCCAGATTACCAGGTTGGTGGTAATCTATCAAAAAATTTTATTCCAATTATACCCTCATTACTTTAATACAATTCCTTCTCATGTGTTCAAAACCCTAGTTTTCTCTCATTCATCAGCCACCCATCAGACCTTCAACCTCAGCCGTCATCTTCGCCATAGCCACGCCGCCGTCCCGCCGCCGTCTCGCCGCCGACCTGCCGCCGTCTCACCGTCGTCACACCACTCCGGCATCCCGCCTCACCTCCTTGCAACCACGCCGGGGTAACGCCTCTCTGCCGTGCCGCCTGTTCGCCGTGCGCCTTGCCATTGCTCCGTCGCCGCTCCGCCGTGCCGCAGCACACCTTGTACAACTCTTCTCCATTCTCTTGCTTCTCAATTCATCAATTGATCAAAGTTAAAAAACATTTTGCATGATCAAAAACTTCCAATTATTGATTTTCTTTCTTTTTTCCTGAAAGATGGAAATATTGGTTTATATTTGATAATTGGATATGTAAATTAAATCTGAATAATTTTAGTATTGTGATTTGTGGATGAATATGTTCTTTGACTGTGATTTATAAAACTCTCATCTCATATGTTTTCCTGCTAATCTCTATACAGAGACAATTTTGCTATACAAGAAGACCATTTATTCATTGTTTTCCTGCCATTTAAATTGTTGATTTGTGGTGTTTATGTTATTATTGTTATTCATTAAAAAAATCCTAATTTAAAAATAATTTGCCAAATTAATATTCTAATAGTGTAAAAGACCATTTCGGTAGAGTGTTTTGTTAACCAAGGTATTCACAGCAATAGTTTCAAAATAAAAGAAAAGCTAAGGAAAAGAGTTTGATCAATAGACAGGTTCTGTTTGTTTCTTTATCAGATGGTTGAAGTTGAATTGTGTAAGACACTTGAATACGTAGTTATATAACGTGCATGTGAAATGGTTATATCATCATGTGAATACGTAGTTATATAGTATTCAAGTTAGACACTTGAATACGTAGTTTGATCAATATGTGTATATATATAGTTTCAAAATAAAAGAAAAGCTAAGGAAAAGAGTTCAATCAATAGACAGGTTCTTTTCTTATCCCTAAATCATCTTCCATACCAAATGGTTATTGTAAGACAACTTGCATGTGAAATGGTCATTGAATGACATGACAACTTGAATACGAAATGGTCATTGAATGACAACTTGCATATCAAAATCCAAATGGTTATTTAATTCTCATTGAATGGTTTGTTGACATCCAAATGGTTATTGTTTTTCTGCAGTCAATTACCAAACACTGCAGTTATTGTTTTGATGTTAGATGCATTAATTGACAATAGTTCTATGCATGAGATGCATGCTTCTTGATTAGAATGAGATGCATTAATTGACCATCATTCATTTATATGCTATTATTTTCGTTTGTATTTTGTTTAATAATGAGTATTTCAAATGTTACAAAGATGTTTATCTTAAATACATTTTTTTTTTTTTTTTTTTGTAGATGGACCGTTTCTCTCATGAAAATTTTGGTTTGCTTGCAACCATAACTTATTTGTATGCGGAGATGATGAATAAACTAGCTATATTAGTTTATGTCATTGGTTTGGAGCGTAGGCGTAGAAGAAAGAGGCCACGAATTGCCTATGATAGAGCGAGTAGGCAATTGATCAGGGGTGTCAATATATATAGGTTGGTCTTTGAGAGTGATCTAGCTTGCATTGAGAGTATTCGTATGGATCGGAGGGCATTTCATCGTCTTTGTGATTTACTTACGACAATTGGCAAATTACAAGATACTAGAAACATGTCTATTGCGGAAATGGTTGCATCTTTCCTATATACCATTTCGCATGACCAAAAAAATAGGGTAGCAAAAAGGGAATTTGTTAGGTCCGGTGAGACAATAAGTCGACATTTTAAAAGTGTCTTGAATGCAATTTTGAAATGCCATGAAGTCTTACTCAAACAACCAGAACCAGTTCGTGAGAACTCAACCGATGATAGGTGGCGATGGTTTAAGGTAAAAAAAATAATTTGTTCAATTTTTGCTAAAAAAAAAAATCAAAGCTTACTATGCTAACATTAGTCTATTTTATAGAATTGTCTCGGGGCTTTAGATGGAACATACATCAAAGTAAATGCTCGTGCAATTGACAAACCTAGGTATCGGACAAGAAAAAATGAGATCGCAACTAATGTGTTAGGTGTGTGCTCTCAAGACATGCAATTTATTTATATTCTACCGGGGTGGGAAGGTTCAGCAGCTGATTCTAGGGTGTTGCGTGATGCAATTTCTAGGACAAATGGTTTAAGAGTCCCACAAGGTATACAATTGCTTAGCATAATTAGCTTTCAAATTTGGTTTTGTTAAAGTGCTAAGAACCTTTAACATGGTTGTAGGTTACTATTATTTATGTGATGCCGGCTACCCAAATGGAGAAGGGTTTCTTACTCCTTTTAGAGGGCAAAGATACCACTTAAATGACTGGAGGCAAGGTAGCCAACCCACTACACCGGAGGAATTATTTAACTACAAACACTCTTCTGCTAGAAATGTCATCGAGAGATGTTTTGGTCTACTGAAAGGAAGGTGGGCCATTCTAAGGGGAAGGTCATACTATTCTGTGAAAACACAATGTAGGATTATATCTGCTTGTGCGTTGTTACACAACCATGTTAGGAGAGAAATGCCCATTGATCCTTTAGAAGAAACAATTGAAGAAGATTTTGTAGGAGAAGACGTAGAAGGTGATAGAATTACCTTTGTTGAATCATCTAATGCTTGGACAACATGGCGTGCTAATTTGGCAGTTGATATGTTTAATCAGTGGAGATGTAGTAGAGGCCAACATAGCGTAGGGTAATTGATATACCTTTGTTGTTGTTGTTGTTGTTGTTGTATAAGTGCTTTTTATTTAAATAACACTACTTTATTATTGTGAGTTCCTTTTTATATTGTAACTTGTTGTTGTTGTTGTTGTATAAGTGTTTTTTATTTAAATAATACTACTTTATTATTGTGAGTTTCTTTTTATATTGTAACTTGTTGTTGTTGTTGTTGTTGTTGTTGTTGTTGTTGTTGTTGTTGTATAAGTGTTTTTTATTTAAATAACACTACTTTAATATTTGTTTAATCTTCTTCTTCTTGTTATTGTAAATTTTTTTTTCTTTTTTTTTTTCTTTTGGACATAGGATGGCTGAAAATGCAAATGGAGATGAGATTGATACAAGTGACAAAAAAGGAAAGAGACAAGCAAAACAAGGAAGCAAACATGTTTGGACTGCAGAAAAAGATTTCATGTTAGTTGAATGCTTGACTAGACTTGCGCAATCTGGAAAATGGAAGGCTGATAATGGACAATTTCGTCCTGGTTATTTAGCACAGCTTGAGAAATGGATGCGTGAAAAGCTACCTGATTCTAATATCAAGGGTTCGCCCCATATTGAGTCAAGAGTGAAGTTGTGGAAAAGACAATACCATGCCATTCAAGAGATGTTGGGCCCAAATGCAAGTGGTTTTGGTTGGAATGATAACACAAAATGCGTCATATGTGATGTTACTGTCTTTAATGATTGGGTGAAGGTAATTTTGATCTAATCACAATTTATGAGCTTTCAAAATTTTTGTTACACTTCTTTACAATTTATTAATCATGTTGATGTTTATAATTTATTTCTTTGTTTGTGTTCAGAGTCATCCAGGTGCTGCTGGACTAAGGAACAAGCCTTTCCCCTACTTGGAAGAGTTGAGCCAAGTATTTGGGAAAGATCGAGCCACTGGGGAGGGTGCTGAAACTCCAGCTGATGCTGTAGAAGATATTGAAAACGAGGAAACTGCAGGAAATACTGAACCATCTATAGGAGATGCCTTTGTTGACTTAGATGGGGAAGAAAATACAAGCGTCCCTGGTTTAAGCCCAATGAATGCTACTGCTACTGCCACTTCACAACCAGGTTCATCACAAGATGCACATCCAAAGAAAGTAAAGCGTAAGCGCTCATTAGGTCAAGACATTGGCAATGATGAGTTCTCAAGCACCGTTAGCTCTATTGGAACTTGGATTGATAGTTCTGGAGAACACATTTCAAGACTTGCTAGTTGCTTCCAATTCTTATCTGATGAGGCAGAGGCAAAGAAGAAAGTTTATACTGAGCTACTGAAGATCGAAGGTTTGTCCCAATTGGAAAGAATTAGAGCTGGTGGATTAATTGTGTGTGACACTAGTAAGGTGTCATATTTCTTTTCACTTCCTGATGAGTGCAAGAAGGATTATGTCACTTGGGTGTTAGGAGGTTGCCAGTAGAATTAAAACATAATGTGTGTGCTATTATGTGGGTTGCTAGTAGAGTCAAAACATAATGTGTGTGCTATTATGACTATTTTAATTGTGTGTGCTATTATGTATGTTGAGTAAAACAAGTAATGTGTGTGCTATTATGTGGATTGCTTGTTATGCATTATTTGTGTTGTGTAAACATTTATATGTTGTGTTGTGCAACCAAGGTGTGACTGAATTTTTTATGTACTAAAACATATTATTTGCTTTGTGTTGTTATGTATTCAATTGTGATAATATTATCTTGGTAGATGTATAAGACTTTAGATAAACTTTGTATACAGGGGTATTTGGGTAAATTTGATATATTATATTAAATATGCTCAAAATTATAAGTTGTACGCAAGATAATTCGGTTACTTGAACAACATAATGGCAAAATTTGGACCAAATGGGTTGAAATTCGGTTGAAATTATATTTTTAAAAGAATGACAAAAGAATGGCAAATTTGGACAAAATTTTAAATACAAAACTATTTTTAAAAAATGTGAAAAAAAATAATTTTTAATATTATCATTTAATTTATTAATTTATTAATTATTTAAACATTTTAAATTAAATATATTAAATATTTTATATACAAGGGTATTTTAGTAAATTTACCATATTACTAAGGTGATTACCATGACTAACCAAACATGGTATTCACAGATTACCAGTAATATAAAGTTCTGAACCAAACATGGTAATCCCACATTACCACAACATTCCCAGTCATATAACATTCCCGACCTCATTACCACGGTAATCTCATTACCGTGGTAATATATCATTACTGCGAACCAAACGCCCCCATAGAGTTCTCATACATACCAAGCATGTAAAACACCAAACAATGGATCACAAACAAGCCACAAACAATAAATAGAACAAAATCATCCAAAACATCACAAGTTCACCCCCAAGGTTCACCTACATCCAGTGACCTTGGGGTTTAAGTGCTCATGTTCACTAAATACAACAATAAATGCATAGAAACAACCAACAAAGGCATGAGAAGAACTCCCTCAAAGGATGAAGGCCGGAGAAGTTCCAAAGACGCCACTCCAAGGGGTGGCTTCCCTAGTCTTCAACCTCCAAATGTAAGCCCTAGGATGTAGAATCTTCCCAAAACCTTGCTCTCCTCGCCAAATCCTTGCCTAGATCGCCCTCCAAGAGCTTCTTCTTCCTCAATTCGAAGGTGGTGGTGAGAGGCCCTAAGAAGAAAACTCAAGAGGCCCTTGAAAACACAAGCCAAAGTCTTTTAAAAGATGAGTTTGGCCAAGCTCACGGGTGGCCTCATGGTCCATATACGGCCCGTGAGGGAGCCTGTAATACGAGCTACAAGAAACCGCAAAGTTGTGATTTTGCACAGTAATTGCTACAGTACTACTCACGGATGACCTCACGGCCGTGAGCCTGAACGTGAGGGTTTCCAGACTTCATTCTCCTTCCAACTCTTCGCACTTCGGGCAGCTACAGTAATGCTACAGTACTCGGGACCCTAAAACGACAGTTTCGGTGCAGATTTCCTCTCAAATCGCGTCGTTAGGGTCACCAAAGCATATAATGTACCTGAAACACGAAATAAAACAATTTATACCACAAAAGGGCATCGAATCATCAACAAAATATGAAAAGCATGCGCAAGTATACGTATAAAATACGTACATTTAGACGTTTATCAGTGCTTGTAAGCAAGAAAATTTTCAAGGGGATTTGCTAGTGTCATGTTCTTTTCAAGATGAAAATACACAAAAAGAAGCAAACCCTAAGGTAATGGAACAAGCACCGTTCTTTGGGATTGATCAACTCACAAAAAGCAAGAAAGAGATATTGAGTTTGGGACAAGATGTGGGGAGGATATTTAAACCATCGAATGACCCACCTATGCTACGCTTGGACAATTCCCAACCCAAATTGTTTCCTTGGAGGCCAAAAGTAAGATGGTTGGACCCTCCAACAAATACTCCACCCCGGCAAGTAGATTTTTGGTTTAAAGGAAATAGCTATGCAAGTTCTTGTCGGGAGGAACACACTCTTTTCAAGCCGCCTTGAGATAAGAAAGAGGTACGTCAAGCTTAGTGACGTTAAACAAGCGCTTCTTGGGAGGCAACCCAAGTTTTTATTGCATTTCTAGGCTTTAGTTTAGTTTTTAGCATGAATAATTGCCTAGTGTCGGTGTTTTGATTTTATTATACGTGTGCTGTGATTTTCTCATGGATTATTGGTGTTTTAGTGTGCCTGATTATGATTGTCGAAGTTTAGGGTCGTTTGAGTATGTTTTCATGGATCTCTGGTCGTGTTTTTATCGTCTATGCAGGCTCTAAGTGTTATAATAGTGTTTCTGAAATTTTCTGTAGAGTTTGTAATTTTTCTAAGTCATCCAGAGAAAACACACGGCCGTGTGAACCATCTCAGAGCTCATCCCGAGTGTCACAGGGGCCGTGTAGCTACCCCTGTGAGTGACACAGTAAAGGGCACACGGCCGTGTGGAATTTCCACATGGCCATGTGACATTCTGTAGAAACTCAACTTTCATTCCAGAGAGTCCACAGGGGCGTGTGGATGCCCCTGTGAGTGCGCATGTGTTACGGCACACGACAGTGTGGAATATCTACACGGCCGTGTGAAACTCTCCAGAGACTTCCCTTCCATCAGGAGAAAACACAAGGGCGTGTGGCCACCCCTGTGAGAGGTCTTGTGAAAAGCACACAGCCGTGTGGATTGTCACACGGCCGTGTGAAACACTTAGAATTTTTCGGGATATCCAGAGAGGCCACAGGGGCGCGTGGGTGCCCCTGTGGCCGGCCTTATGCTTCACCAGGTTGGGCACACGGCCGTGTGGAATCTCCACACGGTCGTGTGTATGTT
Organism: Dioscorea alata; assembly: GCA_020875875.1. Classification (NCBI taxonomy): domain Eukaryota; kingdom Viridiplantae; phylum Streptophyta; class Magnoliopsida; order Dioscoreales; family Dioscoreaceae; genus Dioscorea; species Dioscorea alata. The sequence continues at coordinate 11,272,542 of CM037019.1, forward strand.
CTGGAGAGCAAATAGAGGAAACACAAGGCGTGTCATTGCCCCTGTGACTGATTACAGTGGAGGCACACGGCCGTGTGGATGCGCAAAACACAAAAGGCTGTGGTTTCTTTTAAAAATCTATTTGTGCCTTTTCGATTCTAAATGCCTCCACACTCAAGGGATGCTTCCTCCAATCTTCCCAACCCACTCTTTGTCCTTTTAAGGAGTTTTTAAGTCACTTTGTGGCCATATTCAAAGTTTTTGATTTACATTTTGTCGGCAAGCATCTTTTCTCCTTTTCTTCGTCAATCTTTTGTTTTTTTTTCAGCACCAGGATCACCATCTCCTCCAGCAGCAGTAGATCCACTTGCACCTTTAGAGCCTCCAGCAGCACCAGAGGCCACTATTTAGGACACCGACAGGAGGCGTCATAGTTTTTATTTTGATTTTCTGTTGCACTTTTATTTTCTATTTCTGTTGGACTTGTAGTACCCCGAAAGGACTCTCCTTCTGGGTTTGCTTTTATTTTCCATCAATTTTTATTTTCTCTCGAGTTGTATTTCATTTTCATATATTTATATACTTGAGCTTTGTTTTGGTTTTTCTTGAGCTATACTGAACCCTTGTATATGTGTGCGCAGATGGTCTTGAATGTAAGGATTTTGAGGAACAGTCATTGGCACGGTCATGGGACCGTGTGTGCTCCACAAACCATTGAGATTCAACTCTCAATGACTTAGCTCCATCAAACGCAACACTTGGAGCTCAGGGGAGTAATGTTTCAAATGCCCACTTCCACACTAATTATTTTTATTTGTTACTTATTATTGTGCTTGCATGCGTACATTTGGGACAATGTACAACCTAAGTGGGGGGGGGGAGTTCACATTGCACACACCTTTACTTGTGCGTTCAATTGTTTATGCTCATGTAGCCCGTGGCGGTTCACCTTAGTTGCAACGGTTGTATTCTTATAGTTTAGGAGACTTCTAAACATTGTGTCCTATCATGCTCTAGTTTTCTTCTGAATTTTTAGGGAATTTTTGCTCGATTACATCTTATTGCACTACTCACTCTTGAAATCTTTTGGAAACTCAAACTCGAAGTTTAAAGGACTAGTTTATTATTACTTTAGTAAGTTGTGAAGTCTATGTAGTTAAAAAAAAATTGAGATTGTGAACATTAATCTAGCTTTTATCTTTGCATTTGGGGTGGAAAGAGCTACCTCTTATGAAGTATGTAGCTACTCTCATAAGTCGGATACAAGTTATGCCCTAATGAGAGAAAGAGCTATCTCATAGGAAGCGTGAAAGCTACTACTCCGGTAGAAAGAGCTACCTCCTTGAAAGTGTGAAAGCCACCTTTGGGGGCCGCCTAGGAAAGGGCTACCTTAGAGGTTGAGTGAAGCTACTACTTCGTTACTTTGTATATATAAATAAGTCCTTGTAACAAGAGTTTGAGGAGTACTCGTGGTCCTCTTGAGTGAATTCGCACACACTTTCGCGTTTTTGGGTTGTTATCCTTTTTTATTCGAGTTTTTAGCTAGAGCAATGATAACCTTATGCATTGTTTTGATTTTCCCTTACTTGTAGAATGCTTCTTTTGCATACTTTTGGTGAACCTAAGACTGAGCACTTTCAATTGTTCTTCTCAAGTACTTTCACGTTTTATTTTTAAGCTTAAGTGTGGGGGAGGGGGGGGTTTGATAAGTGCTTGTGTTATAATACCGCGAAGCGTTATTATCTTACATTGAGCATATCTTTTATCAGTTTTTATCACTAAATGGTGTGTATTTGTGTACTCTTGTGCATTGAAGGTTTTTGGAGCTAAATTGGAGAAGAAGAATGAAATTAGATCGTGTTCGCCAATCTTGGGAAGTTTTCGGACCAAGTAAGGAAGAAGGCACGAGCTTGACTTGTGAGTGTGTGCCAATCTCCTTTGGAGGGGCACAAAGGTAGTCACATTCACAACAAGTCTAACTCGTGTAGCTTAGAAAAACTTCACAAAGAAGGAGACTTGAAGTAATCGGCATGACTTACCATTGTTTGTCTGCCCAACCAATGGCCTCAATGAAGAACAACAGATTCGGGAGCATTGTTTGTCTGCCCAACCAATGGCTTTGTTACTGTAGCAAAACACTATAGCAAGCTACTGTTCAATTTCTGCCGAAAATCAGGGTTTTAGAGAATTCACACGAGCGTGTGGAAATTCCACACAGCCGTGTGAATCGATTTTTCAACCAGACAGAAACTTCACACGGGAATGTGGAAATTCCACACGACCGTGTGAAGCCCCCGATAAGTCCGATTTTAAAGCCGCGATTCAACAATATAAAAGGGGATTTTGGAGACCTTTTGGAATATCTTTTGACCTATCTTTCTCCTCAACTTGGGGAGCGCGGCTAGGGTTTTGGAGAGGATTTCATGGAGGTTCAGTGCGTGTCATCGGCATCGTCATCGACGTTCGACGGCCGCACGAGACCACGGCCACACCATATACTTTCTTTTCTATGTCTTTGATTTTTACTTTCTTTTCTATTTTGATGAACATGTATAGCTCCATGAGGAGCTAAACCCATTGAGGGTATTTGGACTTGTAAACTCTAGGGTTTTTATGTTTCTTTGACATTGTTATTATGATTTTCCATTATTGATGAATAAAAATTGAGTTTCAATCTTAATTTAATCTTGTTAATGTTTTTCCTTAGACGTGACACTATAGTTGAGAACAATTTAGGTTACCCTTTGGAGGTGTGACAACTCCTTTAGGGTTAGACTACTTAAGATTGAAGAGGGTTGAGAGGGAGAGTTTTGAGGTAGCGATATACCCCTTTCCCTTCCGACGTGGTTTCTCCCTACCTCCTTTTCCTTGACTTCATAGCGGTCAAAATAGAGTGAAATGCTAGGCAGATAAACTCCCCTGGGCTTAGTTACGCAAGTAACAGAGTGAAGGGTTGAAGTGAATCCTATGGGCTGGGGCTTAATCTAGACTAGGGTTCTTCCACCTGGACCAAAGGGTTAGAACTACACATAGGAATAGGTTTTACCACTAGAAATCCCTAGAGCTTAAAGTAATCCCATGCAGTGTGAGGTTTAGGTAGATATACTCCCCTGGGGCTTAGTCGTGCGAGCGACAAAGTGAAGGGTTCACGTGAATCCTAATACCGGGGCATAGTGTTGGGGTTAATCACGGTTGTCCTTAGGTTTGGGACCGTGAGTTTTAGGATATCCTCGACTCAATTAACATCAATAGGGAAGTATAATAGCATAGTCCTGCACTAGAAGCATAGATCCTAGCAGTAGCTTGTCCGGATACCCGATTTTATTCATTGCTAGTCCTCTCTATTCTCTTTTACTTGCACTCCCTCATCTTCCATCTTTCTATTTAATTTCTTGTCTTTCATTCTGTTTGATTCTATATTCACTCATTGATCCTATTATTTCTTTTCCATACGCCGCATAGCTTTATTAGTGAAATATCATATTCTAAATCCCTATTCCCTGTGGATTCGACTACCCTCTCACCAGGGTAAATTTTATTATTTCGACAAACAAGTGCACTTGCGGGATACACGCAAGGGGTCGTGTCAGGTCTTTTCACCTGGACCAAAGGGTTGAACTATACATAGGAACATGGTTTATCACTAGGAATCCCTAGAACATAAAGCAATTCCACGCAGTGTGAGGCTTACGAAGATAGACTCCTCTATGGCTTAGTTGACAGGTCAACATGTGTCAAGGGTCGTAGTGAAACCTAATGCAGGGGCATAGTGTTGGGGTTAGTCACGGATGACCTTAGATTTGGAACTGTGTGTTTAAGGATTTCCTCGACTCAGTTAACATCAATAGGAGAACATAATAGCATTGTCTTGCACTAGAAGCATAATTCCTAGGGGTAGCTTGTCCGGGTACTGATTGAATCGATCCGCAAGCGCACGGGTCGCCAAGTAATACCCTGTGTGTGACACAGGGGTCGTATTCCCTGGGGTCCCAAGAGCTGCTATTACTCCCCTCTAGATGACACTGTCTAGTCTACCAAATATAGATTTAAAACAAGATAAGGAAACAAACAAAAGATAAAACTATAAACAAGTGATCTAAGGCACACCAAACAAGCACATTAAGGAAACAATGAGCAATAAATGAACGAGGCCGCGGGCGAGGATCCCCTCGGGACTACTAAAGCTAGAAGAATACTCGAATCACACAGGCAAAGGTGGTTAGGCCAAGAGACATCCAAAGATAGGTCACCCCGATGGTCACGGTGATGACCCCTAATCCAGTATGGGTATTGGAATATGGAATTTCCACCGCTACGGTATTTCTACCGCCCAAATCCCCACACGATTGCTAAGGGCCTAGGGAAATCTCAAATTAGAGTCAAACACAATATCTAGGCTCAACCCTAATGGTTGGAGGGGTACAAAATACCCGATGGTCACGGCGTATTTGTACATGTATCCCTTCTAAGCTTGGTGAGTCTAACACTAGGGCAATGGTCATGCAACCTAGTATTACCTAAAAATTGATACACAGAGTTCTCATGCATACCAAGGCATTCAAATACACCAAACTTAAACCACAAACCACACAAATACCATACATATAAATCAAGTATCCAAACAAGCAAGTTCATCCCAAGGTTCACCGGATGCCCGGCGACCTTGGGAGTCTAGTTCACCATCAACAAAGGAGAATGCCTACAAAACAAGAAATACAAAGTAAAGCTCATAACAACTCCCCTAAGATGAAGACTAGAAGAAGATGGTGATGAGAACTTGAAGGATCCGCGCCAACAAGCTCCTAGATGCTCGCCCTTGAGTGTGTGATCTTCTTCTCCCCTCGATTTGCTCCTCAAAAATGCCTTCTCCCGCAGCCTTGAAGTCCAAGAAGATGATGGAGGAGAATGGTGGCCAAAAGATCCTAAGAGAAGTGCCCTAATCCCCTTTAAAAACAGATTTCGGGATGCTATGCGGCCTCCCATGCGGCCCCGCATGCGGGGAGAGAAAGTTTCCGAGAAATCCCGAAAATCGCGTAAGTTGCTACAGTGCCGCTACAGTAGCCCCTGCTACAGTCTTATGCTACAGTGTCTCTCTGCTACAGTACGTATGCGGCCTGCAATGCGCCCGCATGGTAGCCCGCATGAACCTCCAGACCACGCCGTTTCTTCAAGTGTTCGTGCTACAGTGGTCGCTACATTGTTGCTACAGTACCATGGGCTCAAAAATGGTCTTTTCCCTATCGATTTCTTCTAAAATCATATTGTTGAGCTCCCCACGGTAACTTCTGTGCCTGTAACACGAAATAAACCAATTTAGACCGAAAACGGGCATCCACACATACAAAAATACTCTATAAATACACAAACATATATAAATAATACGTACAGTTAGGCGTTTATCAGGTACCCAACTTTACTCATTGCTTGTATTATTCTTTTTACTCCTACGTGCACACTTCTATTTTATTTCTTGTTTCTTTATAATTGCTTACATATTCACTCATTGATTCTCGTCACACATCGCATAGTTAAATAGTGAATACTTGTATCTCGAATCCCTATTCCCTGTGGATACGACTACCCACTCACCAGGGTATTTTATTACTTCGACAACCCATGCACTTTCGGGACCCTGTCAAAGTTTTTGGCGCCGCTGCGGGAGAATATGCGTATTTTAGATATTTGTTTCTCGCTATGTTAGCTATTTCACTTCATTTTCTATTTCACACTTCTTTTATCTATCATCATTCTTATTTGTTTTCTTTTTCTTGTTTTCGACTCCAGGTTATGACCCATGGGAAACCTTCGATTCTTGTTGAAGGAGACCTGGACATTGGTAGAAGAACACATCGCAAAGGGAAAGAACCTGTACAAGAATCTTCGAATCAAGCAGATATTGAGACAGAAGGGTCAGAAATAATGGTAGAGCAGAATGAACAGCAGAGGACATTGTCCGATTTTGCTAGACCCGTAGTCTTGGGGACTCAATCAAGCATAGTGAGGCCCGCAATCACAGTTCAAAATTTTGAGCTAAAGCCTGGTTTTATCCAGATGTTGCAACAGACAGCACAGTTTAATGGATTGGTTGATGAGGATCCCAACAATCATATCGAGAACTTCTTGGAGATGTGCGGCATGTTGAAGATCAACGGAGTAACGGATGATGCCATCAGACTTAGAGCTTTCCCATTTTCCTTGAAGGGGAGAGCGAAGCAATGGTTGCACTCACTACCAAGAGCCTCTATTACCACATGGGAGGAAATGGTTGAATCATTCTTGGCCTGATATTTCCCTCCTGGTAAATCAACAAAGCTTCACAATAAGATCTCATCCTTCATGCAAATGGAATTGTAGTCTCTCTGTGAGATGTGGGATAGGTTCAAAGAGCTCTTGCAGAAGTGTCCACAACATAGATTTCCCGATTAGATGATCATTCTTACCTTCTACAACTGTTGAATCCAAGAACTAAAAAGTTATTAGATTCTGCAACAGGGGGTACTCTTGGAAGCAAGACTCCCGATTAAGCCCGGCAACTTCTAGAGGAGATGGCTCTCAATAGCTATCAATGGAATTCAACGGACAGAAAGAAAGTTGCCAGCATTCACGAGATCAACGCAGTTACATCATTTGCAGCACAGGTGGAATCATTGAATAAAAAGCTAGATGCTCTAGTTTTATCAAGGGTTGTGGGCATCACTACTTGTAACGGTTATGGGGGAGGTCACGCTTCGACTGATTGTCCTGTTGCTATTGGAGGCACTAGTGCTGTAGAGCAGGTCGATTTTGTTGGCAATGCTTATAGAGGACAAGGCCAAGGCAACCCGTACAGTGGAACTTACAATCCAGGGCGGAAGAACCACCCGAATTTCTCGTGGAGTAATCAAGGCCAGTCGCAACAGAAGAACAATGCAACACCGGGATTTCAAGGTCAACAAGCACCGAACTTAGAAAGCTGAGTGACCGGGCTAGAAGGCAAAATGACCGATCTTGTGAAAGCCCTCAAGAGGTTTGTTTCTTCATCGGATGCAAGATTTCAGTCAGTGAAGGCCACACTTCGCAATCACACTGCCTCCTTACACAATTTGGAAAATCAAGTGGGGTAAATTGCGAAGACATTGGCGAAAAGACCTCAAGGTAGTTTTCCTAGTAATACAGAGACCAATCCGAGGGAGCAATTGAAGGCGATTACCTTCAGAAGTGGAAAAGAGGTCGAGAGAAATTGCCCTCTAGAGAAGACAAATGAAGCACCCGAAGTTGAAGAGGTAGGGAGAGAAGAATCAAAGGAGAAAGAGGTGGCACCACTGATTGAATCGATCCGCACGAGAAAGAGGGGGTCGTATTCCCTGGGGTCCCAAGAGCTGCTATTACTCCCCTCTAGATGACACTGTCCAGTTTACCAAATATAGCTTTGAAATAAGATAAGAAAAATAACAAAAGAGAAAACTATAAACAAGTGGACTAAGGCACACCACACAAGCACATTAAGGAAACAATTAGCAATAAAGTGTGAGGTCCCCGGGCAAGGATTCCCTCGGGACTACTGACACACCCTTTTGCGTGTGTGTACCGCAAGTGCACGGGTTGTCGAAGTAATAATTACCCTGGTGAGTAGGGTAGTCGAATCCACAGGGAACAGGGCTACTAGTACTAACTTCTTCTCTGCAATCTAGCCTAATGACCAATGTGATTTTGTGGTGATCTAGTGTGCATAGAAATTAATACCAGAGATGAATAGGCAAAAGGTAAATAAAGGGAGATCTCAATCAATGAAGATGAGATACCCGGGCAATGCTCCCCCTAGGCTCTATCATGAAGTGCAAGACTAACTAAATGCTTCTAAACCGAGTTCTATGAGTCGAGGTAATCCAAGAATAATCGGTCCCTGCTTCCATGCCACCGATACTAGTCCCCTACAAGGTCCCGGTGGAGAAATCGCTCAATCTCAACACCTCACACCCCATATGACCGCAATAAGCTTTAGGGATACCTAAAAGTGAAACCGATTCCTAAAATTAGACCTAACCCTATTTCTAGGCGGAAGATCCCTAACCCCCTACAAGGTCCCGGCGGAGAAATCTCTTAATCTCACACCTCACACCAAATATGGTTGCATAGATCTTATGGAATACGGAGATAGGAAACACTTAATCGGAAGGGAAAGGGGACGCTCCACTATCTCATGACTCACCCTCTCAACCCTCTTCAATCTCATATGTTCTAACCCTAATGGAGACCTCTCTCTCACCAAGGCAACAAATCAAGCATACCAAACAACCATACGAATCAATAAGGCATGCAAGCAATGATAAAACAAGATTGAAACTCAAATAAACTCGGATTTAAAAGAAAGCATAAAGAAAGTCAATACATGAATCGAAACCTAGGGTTCACATGCCCAAGTATCTACTAGGGTTTAGCCCTCCATGGGGCTTATTACAAAGCAAAACATAACACAATGAAAAGCAATGTAAACCATGGAAATAAACCCCCTTGAATTCGTGATGATGGCCTTGATGGGTCGCTCAACGTCTTGAAGGATCCTTCTCCGAAGCTAGGTTGCCAATGACTCCCTCGATGCTATGACGGAGGAAAGAACTATCAAAGTTGGTGAAGAACGGCCCTCCAATTCGGCAAAGACCTCCTCCTCAAACCCTAGCCGCTTCCTCTCTCAAAAGGCACACAAAAGATATCAAAAGAATCGACGAAACGGCCTATTTATAAGTCTGAATCGCGCCAGTCACGTGTCTTCACGCGACCGCGTGAGATCCCACGCGATCGCGTGGGCTGCAGAATTTCCACGCGGTCGCGTGAGATTTTGACGCGGTCGCGTGAACAGTAATTTTGCTACAGTACTGCTACAGTGAAATGAACAGTGTTTTTGCTACAGTACTCTTCATAAACATGATCCAAACTCTCTCATATTGAGGCCACATGGTCGGGCACACGTCCATATGGTGAGTTATAAGATTTCTTCTTCTTCGAATCATCATTTGAGAGCTTTAACTATCTTCACACAAGTTGGGACATGAAGGTGTGACTGCCTTTGTGCCCTTCCATCACACAAATCATCTTGAATTCTTAAGGAAGTTGGCACACACCCTCATGTGCATGATCCCCTCTTGTGCCTTGACACTTGTGTTGTACAAAAGCTCCCAACAATACGTCTTTATAACCCATCTTTGCTTCCTTTTCCTCCTTTAACACTTCCACAACCTAATTGCATAAAAGAACACCAAAATACACTTTATGAGACATAATCAATGGTAAAATGATGCTCAATGTATGTAAAACAAGTCGGTAAAACATGTATATTCAAGCACTTATCAACTACTAAAGCTAGAAGGATGCTAGAGTAATGAAGGTAATGGTGGTTAGGATAAGAGACGTCCAAAAGTAGGTCACCGCGATGGTCACGGTGATAACCCCTAATCCGGTAAGAGTTTTGGAATACGGAATCTCTTCCGCCCAAATCCTCCTAGGATCGCATTACGCTTAGGGAAATCTCTAATTAGGGTCAAACTCAATATTTAGGTTCTTCCCCAATGGGTGGAGGGGCACAAATACCCGATGGTCACGGCGTATTCGTACATGTATCACTTCTAAGCCAAGCATGTCTAGTACAAGGGCGATGGTCACGCAACCAAGTACAACCTAGAATTCAAACCACAGAGTTCTCATGCAATTTGATACAATAAAGAACACAAAGCTTAGACCACAGCCAAACCAAATACCAAAAATATACTCAAAACATACAAACAAGCAAGTTCATCCCAAGGTTCACCAGATGCCCGGTGACCTTGGGAGTCTAGTTCATCATCAACAAAGGAGAATGTATACAAAACAAGAAATACAAGATAAAGCTCATAACAACTCCCCTCGAATGAAGACTAGAAGGTGGTGATGAGAACTTGTCGGATCCGCGCCGGCAAGCTGCTAGATGCTCTCCCTCGAGTATGATCTCCTTCTCCCCTTGATTTGCTCCTCAAAAATGCCTTCTCCCGCAGCCTTGATGTCCTAGGTGATGATGGAGGAGAAGAGGTGGCCAAAGACAACAAAAAGAATGCCCCAAAAGGCCTTTAAAACCTAATTTCGGGATGCTATGCGGCCTCTCATACGGCCCCGCATGCGGGGAGAGAAAGTTTCCGAGAAATCCCAAAAATCGCGTAAGTTGCTACAGTGCCGCTACAGTAACCTTGCTGCAGTAGAGCGGCTACAGTACCGTATGCGGTCTGCGATGCACCCGCATGAACCTCCAGACCATGTCGTTTCTTCAAGTGTTCGTGCTACAGTGGTTGCTACAGTCGCCACAGTATGGGGCTCAAAAATAGTGTTTTCCTTGCCAATTTCTCCTTAAATCATGTTGTCGAGCTCCCCACGGTAACTTTTGTACCTGTAACACGAAATAAACCAATTTAGACCCAAAACGGGCATCCACACATACAAAAATACTCTATTTGTACGTACACATACATGAATAATACGTACATTTAGGCGTTTATCAAACATCCCCACACCTAAACGTTTGCTTGTCCCCAAGCAAACAAACATGAAGAATAGGGGCAAGAAGATAAACGGCTAAATGTACGACCTCAAGCTCAATAGTAAAGAACTCCGCGAGCATAAATGAATAGAAATTAAGAAGTGAGCTGTTCAATGAGTAGTCAAGTAATATTAATTTTGTTTCTCCTAGAGTGCCCCCGTGAGTGTGTGCTAACTCCCACCTTGACCTCCACACCCTGGATTACCCCAGGATGACCACTCACTCCACACACAATGAAGACAACATTAAAGTGTTAAAGACACCCTCAATACTCAGTTAAGAGTCCTTTGGGTCCTAAATAAAATTTTGGCTCTTAAGTGATCATGCAACAGGTTTCAGGGGACACATACGAGATGCTTTATTCCTTACTTACATATATACATTCTTTTACTTTACTTCTCTTTTTTTTTTTTTTTTTCTGAGCCCGACAAACGTAGACTGCACAAAAATCTTTTAGACGGATGCACATGCTGGTTAGGCACAAGAGCCACCCATCCTACTTGATTACAGTCCACATAGACGCATTCATGCTGTACTAGCAGAGGAATACTGTCATAGAGTCCATTTTTTTATATATATATAAATATATATATATAAATCTCGTACCCCCTGAAATAGAACCTGCTAAACAATCTCACTTAATGCCGAAGAAAACAACCAACAAAAGCATGAGAAGAACTCCCTCAAAGAATGATGGCCGGAGAAGTTCCAAAGATGCCACTCAAAGGGGTAGCCTCCCTAGTCTTCAACCTCCAAATGTAAGCTCTAGATCATAGATCCTTCCCAAAACTTTGCTCTCCTCGCCAAATTCTCCATGAAGTTACCCTCCAAAAGCTTCTTTTTCCTCAGATCAAAGGTGGTGGTGAAAGGCTCCAAGAAGAAGACACAAGATACCCTAAACGAAACCCTCCAAATCCCATAAAAGCTGAATTCGTGCCTCTTCACGGGTGAGCTCATGGTCCATATATGGCCCGTGAGGTAGCCTGTAATGTGGGACGAAAGAATCTGCAAAGTTGCAAAACTGCTATAGTACTGTCTGCCCCCAAATTCCTTACGGTTGACCTCACGGCCGTGAGCTTGCCCGTGAGGGTTTCCAGACTTAAAAAATTTCTCCTAATGTGCGTGCTTCAAGATGCTACAGTGTTGCTACAGTGCCGGGAGCCTAAAACGATGATTTCGTTGTGGATTTTTTCTCCAATCGCGTCGTTGAGCACACCAAAGCATCTTTTGCGCCTGAAACATGAAACCCAATTTAGACCACAAAAGGGCATCTATTCATTAACAAAATACAAAAAGCATGCGCAAGAATACGTATAAAATATGTACATTTAGATGTTTATCAAACATCCCCACACCTAAGCGTTTGCTTGTCCCCAAGCAAACAAATATGAAGAACAGGGGTAAGAAGATAAACGGCTTCTAGATAAAACTTTAGCTCTTAAGTGACTACACAGCGAGGACCAGGGGATTAAGACTTTATTACTCTCACAAATATACAGACATACACTTTTTTTTTTTGAGTCCCCGACTAACATAGACTGGGCAAAAATCTTTCAGACGGATGCACATGCTGGCCAGGCACAAGAGACACCCATCCTACTTGATTACATTCTACATAGACGCATTCATGCTATACTAGCAGAGGAATACTGTCATAGACTTTTTTTTTATATACATATATATATGTATAGACTAACTCTCAAATCCCCTGGTTAAACCCACTACAATAGTTCACTTTAGGCTAAAGAAAACCATGAAGGAACAAAAAAGCTCTTAAAAGTGTATTGAAAATAGAATTTAACAATCTAATGCCAAAATCATCATGATGGGTTGGTTGGAGTGCACAAGGAAGAAGTGATCATGTACAGGTATAGGGGTGCACTAAAGGTGAAACAGAACTACATTCAAGCACAGGTAAAGTACAGCTCACAACTATCATTCTACCAAGCCAGGAAGTCCTTAACAATAAAATCATAGCTATCACAGGCAATCAAAACATGCATTAATGAAGAATACTCCAAAAATACATCCCCACACCTAAAGCTGTACATTGTTCGCAATGTACATAAGTCAGCAGAACAGGATGGGACAAACATGCTAAGTATAAGAAAATGGAGTAAAAGAAACTTCCCCAAACAGTTGATGAAGTATGTGATGTGATCCTCTAGTCGGTTGGGCCAAACAATGTAACGAGGGCATGGAGTGTGAAACTCATTACAAAAGTCCTGAAAGTACAAAAGAAAAGCGCAGATCATAACTCCAGAAATCAAAATAGTGGAAAAGAGCAAGTAGAAAAAAAGCTCAAAAATAACCAGAAAAAGTTTAGTAGGGCGAAGCCCTGACTAACTCAAAAGTACACAATACAACACATGAAAGGAAATGCAAACCAAATACAACAACTAAACATAAGTGAAATGGTGATCATGTTGTGTGAGCCGAGTTCGAGAATGGTGCCATCCAAGCCCAAGATCTTCAATACATCCCAATCAAACCGTGTAAATGTGCCGAAATTCTTGTGTGAGAAAAGTGCAAATCGACACAAGTAGTCCTCCTATTTGAGCTTAGGTTGATCGGGGAGTGGAGGAGGTTCATTCCAGGCTCTTTTGTATGCTACCTTCATCACCCTCATCCTACAAGATCAAAGGAGCCACCATTAAACAAGTTACAAGCAAAGCATAAGTGAAAAAATGGAAGATTGATGAAAAAATGCAGTGCTACAGTAATTCCGAGAAATTTTGGCAAGAATCTTGCTTGAAAAGTTGATAATCTAAAAATACAACCATTCCAAAACATCATTACAATATTCCAAAACATCATTAGAGGAGATGGAGAGTGTTTTAAAGCAAGAAAAATGAAAGAAAATGGAGGAGAAATGAAGTAGAAGTGAGGGGTGGAAGTGTAGGGATGATAAATAGCAAGAAGGGCCCAAAGGCCCTTAAAAACTCCAAGGCACGAAAGGGCTCACGGGTGAGCTCACAAGCGTGAGCTCACCCGTGATCCTTCTTAGTTTGGCTCACGGACAAGCTCACGGCCGTGAGCTTGGCCGTGAGCCCTCTCGGTTTTGCTCACGAGCCAAGCTCACAGGCGTGAGCTTGGCCGTGAGCTTGCCCGCAAAGGTTCTGTTTCTCAAGTAAAGGCACACTCATGAGCAAAAATTGGCTCTCAACTCGATTTAGCAATGAAGAACACTCCTCTAAGTCTTAAAAACACTAAAAGTAAAGCCGAACAAAGCATGAAAGCATTCAAAACATGAATCTCATGAAATCAAATCATTAGACAACTGACAACAACACACAAGCATGCATGAATGATGAAACAAACATTGATGAAAAGATGACTACAACATGAAGAAGACTTAGACAACTAACATGCCAACACACTTCAAGGATACGGAAAAGAAACCAGACATGCATTCAAACTACAAGAAAAAGGAATTTGCAATGAATTTAAACTTGGGTTGTGATAAACGAAAAAGAAGAGCAGAGCAAATGAGGCATGCCCAAAAGTGAACCAACCTCTTGGACTACTACGAAAAACACCATCGGATTTCAAAGTAGCCCGTTCTAATTCAAAAATTTCACCTAATTGGGCACGTCTAGCATATTTTTTCACAGTAGTGGGATCACTATAACTAACTCCATTGAGTTCGCCACCATAGAACTCAACAGTTACACCTACTTGTTCAACACTATATTTTGATTCCGCCCTTCTAAAAGGAACATCGGCTCTAACAATTCCGTCCACATCTACCAAAACTACCGGGAATGTTTCAAAAACGTCTAAATGTACGTATTTTGTATGTATACTTGCGCATGCTTTTCGTATTTTGTTAATGAATCGATGCCCTTTTAGGTCTAAATTAGTTTATTTCATGTTTTAGGTACAAAAGATGCCTAGGTGAGCTCAACGACTCGATTTGAGGAGAAATACACGCAGTATTCATCATTTTAGGGTCCGACACTGTAGCAACACTGTAGCAGCCTGAAGTACGCACGTTTGGAGATTTTTCTAAGTCTGGAAACCCTCACCGGCAACCTCACGGCCGTGAGATCAACCGCAAGGAATTCAGGGGCAGGGTTACTGTAGCAGGGTTATTGTAGCAGCTACTGTAGCAGTCTCGCATCTTTGCAGATTCTTTCGTCCCGCATTACAGGCTACCTCACGGGCCGTATATGGACTGTAAACTCACCTGTGAAGAGGCACGAATTCAGCTTTTTTATAGGACTTGGAGTGTTTTCCTTTAGGAGAGGAAGTCTTCTTCTTGGAGCCTCTCCCCACCACCTTAGATATGAAGAAGAAAGAGCTTTTGGAGGGCTATCTTGGCTAGGATTTGGCGAGGAGAGCAAGGTTTTGGGAAGAATCTACATCCTAGGGCACACATTTGGAGGTTGAAGTCAAGGGAAGCTACACCTTTGAGTGGCATCTTTGGAACTTCTCCGGCCTTCATTCTTTGAGGGAGTTCTTCTCATGCCTTTGTTGGTTGTTTGCATGTATTCTTTGTTGTATTTGTTGAACATGAGCAACTAAACCCCAAGGTCACCCGATGTAGGTGAACCTTGGGGGTGAACTTGTGATGTTTGGATGATCTTGTTCTAATTCATGTTCGTGGCTTGTTTGTGATCCATTGTTTGGTGTTTTTACATGCTTGGTATGTATGAGAACTCTATGTATCAAAAGACTTAGCTAATGCTAGGTTGCATGACCATTGCCCAAGTGTTAGACTCACCAACTTTGGAAGGGAAACACGTATAAATACGCCGTGCCCATCGGGTATTTGTACCCCTCCACTCCTAGGGTTAAGTACTCATTTGTATTTTAATCCTAGTTTGAGAAAACAACTTCACCCTTTGCAATCGTAGAGGTATTTTTGGGTGGTAGACGTACCGTATCCAATACCTGTATCGGACCTAGTTTAGGGTTTTCTCGGTCCAATTAGCCACTTGCATGTTAGTCCAAGCTTCCTACCCACTTTAGTAGCCCCTAAGGGAATTCTCATCCGTGACCACTCCTAGCCCTAATTTCATCCCATATTTTGTCCTCGTATGTTTGTATTGTTTATTATTTGCCTAGTATCTTTACATGCTATTCATTTTCTTGAATTGTATCGGTTGAACAACATTGTAAAAGGGAAGTAAGGGTAGTTTCTCGGGCCCCAGGGAATATGACCCTCTCGTGTTCGCACGAGAGGTATTACTTGACGATCCGTGCGCTTGCCGTTGCCGGGGAGCCACGAGAAATACTCGGAAAACTTTGAGCGTGTTGATTTGACCATTTCGTTGTTTCATTTTCACCATCTTTGTATATATTCCATCATTCCTTTATTTGTATTTTATTTTCTTTTTTCTATTTGGTTTCTGATCCTTGACTCTAATTTTTGCGAGGTACCCATCTTATGACAAGAGCGAGTCAAGTTAATTTGTTTGAGCCCGACGACGAAATTGAACGAACTTTGCACCAAAGGTTGAGAGAAGTAATGGAAAGTTCAAGGCAACAAGAAATTTGGGTTGAATCTAGTGAACCATCCGTAATGGCCGAACCTAGGAGGACTTTGTTGGATTATGAAAGGCCACAATTCACCGGTGATGAATTTAGTGTGCAAGCGCCTGCTGTCCCGGCTAATAATTTCAAAATCAAGGTGAGCACAATTAGAATGATACAGAATTCAGTACAGTTTGACGGGTTAGCTGATGAAGACCCACATGCTCACTTGTCCTGCTTTCTGCAAATTTGTTCAACTTTCAAAATCAACTCGGTGTCAGATGATGCTATTAGGCTGAGATTGTTTCCATTTAGTCTATGGGGAGCAGCATACCGATGGCTCACATCTTTGGCTCCCGGATCCATCACCACGTGGAAGGACATGGTAGAGAAATTCCTTGCTAGATATTTTCTGCCAAGTAAGGCCGCAAGATTGAGACAAGAGATATCATCCTTTCGCCAGGGAGACTCAGAAACACTTTTTGAGGCTCACGAGAGGTTCAAGGATTTGTTGCGCAAGTGTCCTCACCATGGATTCCAATCTTGGATGAGAGTACAGATGTTCTGCAATGGCCTAAATTACTCTACTAGGCAATTGATTGACACTGCAGCAGGTGGATCCCTTAGCAACAAGCTGCCCAAAGAAGCTGAGGCCCTAATTGAAAACATGGCAAGTAATGAGTACCACTGGAGCACTCGACAGAAAGCACCAAAGGCTGCAGGCTTATTTGAGGTGAATGAGAATACGACATTAACTGCTAAGGTCGAGGCCTTGATGAAGAATCTCTTAGACAACAATGCATTAGTCAGTTCCTTGGCACAGAAGGTTGAACAGTTGATGCTTGGGTCTAGTTCCACTCCTAAGGTAGTGATGTCATGTGATACTTGTGGTGCGGGGCATGGAACATCTCAATGCCCTATATTCATTGCCCCGCCGATACCTGTGGAGAGTGTGGACTATGTTAGAGGAGGCCCTAGAGGACCAGGAAACCAATTTGGCAACACCTACAATCAGGGGTCGAGGAACCACCCAAACATGTGATGAGGCCAAAGGCAAGCACAGCAGAGACCCCCACCATCTCAAGCAAACCAATACCGAGCACCTCAACATCAAGAAAGAAAATACACCACCAAGGATGTGTTGGCAAAATCCATGATCAATTCTGAAGCAAGGTTTCAGGGGGTAGAAAAAAGGTAGATGAGTTCGGTACTGTATTGAGAAATATCCAAGCTTCTATTCAATCTCTTGAGAACCAGGTTGGGCAGCTTGCCTGAGCACAATCTGATCGGCCCTTAGGTAGTCTGCCAAGCAATACTAAAAGCAACCCGAGGGAACACTTAAAGGCTGTTACATTGAGAAGTGGGAAACAGCTGGAGGCAAGGGCTGAAAGAAGCCCATGTGGCTCCAGTGATAGGGTAACCGTCCAGGAAGACCCTGTTTTTAGCAAGGATGCTAGTGAAGAGAATAAAAGCAAGCATAAGGAAGGTACCCTTCCGAAGGAAAATGACTACAAGCCAGTTGTGCCTTACCCATCAAGACTGAAAAATGACAAGGATGATGCACAGTTTAAAAAATTTTTGAACATATTCAAGCAACTCCATAGCAACATCCCATTGGTTGAGGCCTTATCTCAAATGCCGAAGTACGCGAAGTTTATGAAGGATCTCATCACAAACAAAAGAAAATTGGAAGAACTTGATTCTGTGACACTATCCGGGAATTGCTCTGCATTGATCCAGAGGAAACTGCCGAAAAAACTCAATGACCCCAGTAGCTTCATTATTCCATGTGTGCTTGGCGATGGAATGCAAGAAAATGCATTGGCCAACTTGGGGGCGAGCATCAATGTGATGCCGTATAAGCTATTTCTGAAGTTAGGGTTGGAAGATTTGAGACCCACACGCATGACCCTACAACTCGCCGACCGTTCAATGCGAAGACCACGTGGGGTAGTTGAAGATGTTCTTGTTAGGGTCGATAAACTTATCATCCCGGTGGACTTTGTTATATTGGATGTGGATGATGATGTGGAGGTTCCCATAGTTCTTGGCCGCCCTTTCCTTAACACATCCGTGAGCTCACCCGTGAGACCCTTCGGCCTTTAAGTTTAAATCTCTCTTTTTGGGTCTTCATCCTATTCATCTTCTTCTCCACTCAAACCCCTCACTTCCCTCTCATTTCATCTCCATTTTCTTTCATTTTTCTTGCTTTAAAACACTCTCCTCCTCCTCTAAAAACATTTTGAGCTGAAATTTTGAAGAGAAACCACTCTTTTGGCTGAATTCAACCTAAAAAACACTCCATAAACCCTAGGTTCAAGGTGATCATCTCTTCTTCTGAAACTTGGGGTTTTCATGGCTTTTTGGGCTGATTTTTGCATGGATTTCTGTCTCCTTGAGTGCTATAATCTTGTAATGATGTTTTGGAATGGTTGTATTTTTGGATCATGAAGTTTTCAAACACGACTCTTGAAAACCTTTTTCGGAATTACTGTAGCACTGCAAATTTTTCATCAATCTTTCATTTTTTTTCAAGATTGTTTTGCTTGTAACTTGTTTAATTGAGTTCCTCTTGACCTTGTAGGATAAGAACGAAGAAAGTTGCCTACAAGAGAGCCCGGAATGAACCTCCTACGCCCCCCGAGCAACCCAAACTTAAGAAGGATGATCACAAGAACCGTTTCGCGCTCCTCTCGCGCAAGAATTTTGGAACGATCAAGAAAATAGATTGGGATGTATTGAAAACCCTGGGCTTAGATGAAACAATCTTGGAACTCATCACACACGGCGGTTGGGACAAGCTATTCTCCATTGAAGAACCTACATACAAGGAATTAACTCTCGAAGTGTTGAGCACTTTCGAGATTTATCATTTCAATCCCTTCTCTCGCCAACCCGGCTACGTGTCATTCCGTGCTTTTAGGAAAAGCCACAGAGTAACTCAAGATCAAATAGGAGTTTACATGGGATTCTACACAGAAGCATTCACCCAAAGGCTGGAATTCAAGGAGTTAGGCAAGGATTTTCCTTATCCTATGACTAGTGCCACTTACTGGAGCACCATTGCTACCCGGTCGCGGAGCAAGAAAGCCTCCAAGTTGAAAGACCCAGCACACAGATATATTCACGCCCTACTGACACAGAGCATAGGGGGTCGACTGGATTCCACCGAGGTAGTTTCACGCACAGACTTACTGATGTTGTACAGTATCATACAGCGGTACCGCCTTCATATGGGTCACTTGGTCACCGACATTTTTGCTCATCAGGGAAAGTTTGTTTGCCTTGGATCCATTTATGCCGGGCCCTACATCACGCACATGATCAAGGGTATGGGACTTATTGAGAGAACCTAAGGCATGACAGTTGTGGGCGCAGTTGTACCACTCAGTATGCAGATACTGGTGTGTATTGGTATTGTTGAGTGGCGGGGTAGTACCCACAGGGTGGTGCGACGCCAGACTGACCCCGGCCCATCTCATGACACCGAGTCTGAGTCTCAGTCCGAGTCTAAGACGGATGATGATGCTACGCCCAGGGAGCATCAATATTCACTTGAGGAGAGATTTGAGACATTCCGTGCCGAGGTCCATGAGCAGTTGCAGATGCTGACTGCCTCGGTGAGCAGCATTGAGACCACCACTGCCAACATTTTAGCGTTCTTGCGCAGCTCTTCATCGTCAGTCGGCACCACCTCTGTGGCCACCACCTGCACAGCCCCATCATTTCCTTCTGACCCCTAGACTCACACAGCATGCTTGCCATTTTACTTTGTTGTTTTTATTTCTGTGTTAGCTACATTTCCTGTCTTGTGTTGTACTTTGTACTCTTGAGTTAGCTAGGGCTTCGTCCCTACTAAACTTTATCTGGTTGTTTTGAGATTATGGTCTACTTGCTCTTTTCTACTATTTTCTTTTTTGGAGTTGTGATCAACGCTTTTCTTTTGTATTTTCAGGACGTTTGTACTGGGTTTCACACTCCACGCACTCACTGCACTATTTGCCCCAACAAAGTAGAGGATCACTTTACATACTTCATCAACTGTTGGGGAAGTTTCTTTTACTCCATTTACTTGTACTTATCATGTATGTCCCATCCTGTTTTGCTGACTCATGTACATTGGGGACAATGTACAGCTTTAGGTGTGGGGATGGATTTTTGGAGTACCTCTTATCTATGCATGCTTGAACTACCTGTGATAGCTATGATTTACATGTTTAGAACTTCCTAGCTTGGTAGAATGATAGTTGTGAGCTGTACTGTACCTGTGCTTGAATGTGGTTCTATTTCTGTTTTAGTGCACCCCTACACCTGTACATGATCACTTCCACCTTGTACACTCCAACCAATCCATCTTGATGATTTTGGCATTAGATTGTTAAATTCTATTTTCAATACTCCTTTAAGAGCTTTTGTGTTCCTTTATTGTTTTCTTTAGCCTAAAGTGAACTGTTGTAGTGAGTTTAACCAGGGGATTTGAGAGATAGTCTGTACATTAAAAAAAAAAAGGAGTCTATGACAGTATTCCTTTGCTAGTATAGCATGAATGCGTCTATGTAGACTGTAATCGAGTAGGATGGGTGGATCTTGTGCCTGGCCAGCATGTGCATCTGTCTGAAAGATTTTCTGTGCAGTCTATGTTAGTCAGGGACTAAAAAAAAAAGTGTGTATGTTTGTATATATTTGAGAAGTAATTAGGTATCTTAATCCCCCGATACTAGCTGCATAGTCACTTAAGAGCTATAGTTTTCTCTAGGAACCGAAGGACTCTTTAACTGAGCATTGAGGATGTATTTAACATTTTTAATGTCATTTTCATTGTGTGTGGGGTGAATGGTCATCCTAGGGTAATCTAGGATGTGGAGGTCAAGGTGGGAGTTAGTACACACTCACGGGGCACTCTAGGAGAAATAGAGCTAGTATTACTTGGGTATTCACTGAACAGCTCATTTCTTGATTTCTGTCCATTCGTGCTTGTGAAGTTCTTTACTTTTGAGCTTGAGGTCGTACATTTAGCCATTTATCTTCTTGCCCCTATTCTTCATGTTTGTTTGCTTGGGGACAAGCAAACACTTAGGTGTGGGGATGTTTGATAAACGTCTAAATGTATGTATTTTGTACGTATACTTGCGCATGCTTTTCACATTTTGTTAATGAATCGATGCCCTTTTAGGTCTAAATTGGTTTATTTCATGTTTGTTTGCTTGGGGACAAGCAACACTGTAGCAGCCTGAAGTACGCACATTTGGAGATTTTTCTAAGTCTGGAAACCCTCACCGGCAACCTCACGGCCGTGAGGTCAACCGCAAGGAATTCAGGGGCAGGGTTACTGTAGCAGGGTTATTGTAGCAGCTACTGTAGCAGTCTCGCATCTTTGCAGATTCTTTCGTCCCGCATTACAGGCTACCTCACGGGCCATATATGGACCGTGAACTCACCCATGAAGAGGCACAAATTTAGCTTTTTTATAGGACTTGGAGGGTTTTCCTTAAGGGGAGGAAGTCTTCTTCTTGGAGCCTCTCACCACCACTTTAGATCTGAGAAAGAAGGAGCTTTTAGAGGGTGATCTCGGCTAGGATTTGGCGAGGAGAACAAGGTTTTGGGAAGAATCTACATCCTAGGGCTCACATTTGGAGGTTGAATTCAAGGGAAGCTACCCCTTTGAGTGGCATCTTTGGAACTTCTCCGGCCTTCATCCTTTGAGGGAGTTCTTCTCATGCCTTTGTTGGTTGTTTGCATGTATTCTTTGTTGTATTTGTTGAACATGAGCAACTAAACCCCAAGGTCACCGAATGTAGGTGAACCTTGGGGGTGAACTTGTGATGTTTGGATGATCTTGTTCTAATTCATGTTCGTGGCTTGTTTGTGATCCATTGTTTGGTGTTTTTACATGCTTGGTATGTATGAAAACTCTATGTATCAAAACACTTAGGTAATGCTAGGTTGCATGACCATTGCCCAAGTGTTAGACTCACCAACTTTGGAAGGGAAACACGTATAAATACGCCGTGACCATCGGGTATTTGTACCCCTCCACTCCTAGGGTTAAGTACTCATTTGTATTTTAATCCTAGTTTGAGAAAACCACTTCACCCTTTGCAATCGTTGGGGTATTTTTGGGTTGTAGACGTACCATATCCAATACCCGTACCGGATTAGGGGTCAATTGCCGTGACCATCGGGTTGGCCTAGTTTAGGGTTTTCTCGGTCCAATTAGCCACTTGCATGTTAGTCCAAGCTTCCAACCCACTTTAGTAGCCCCTAAGGGAATTCTCATCCGTGACCACTCCTAGCCCTAATTTCATCCCATATTTTGTCCTCGTATGTTTGTATTGTTTATTATTTGCCTAGTATCTTTACATGCTATTCATTTTCTTGAATTGTATCGGTTGAACAACATTGTAAAAGGGAAGTAAGGGTAGTTTCTCGGGCCCCAGGGAATACGACCCTCTCGTGTTCGCACGAGAAGTATTATTTGATAATTCGTGCGCTTGTGGGATCTCACGTCGTACAACGCGTATCAGGTTGCCTCCCAAGAAGTGCTTGGTTAACGTCATTAGCTTGACGTGTTTTACCTCAACAATCATGGTGGGGCAAAAGGAGGGAATTTACCTCCATTCTTTGGTGATGCATTGTTACCCAAAAAGTAGTGCTTCAACCGGTGCCCATTGACTTTAAAGGCTCCATTTTGTGGATGTGTTATCTCGATGGCGCCATGAGGAAACACTTGAGTCATGGTGTAGGGGCCATGGCATCGTGATTTTAATTTCCCGGGAAATAATTTCAATGTTGCATTGAATAGCAATACTTGGTCCATTGGTTGGAAACACTTGGCTTGTTTGATATGCCGGTCATGATACTCCTTCATCCTCTCTTTATACTTCATCGATGAGTTATAGGCCAAGGATCACCATTCCTTTAACTCGTTTAGCTGGAGCTTTCTCTGGCGACCATATATGTACTGATCAAAGTTGAGTTGCTTTATGGCCCAATAGGCTTTGTGTTCTAATTCAACCGGTAGATGACATACCTTTCCGTAGACCATTCGATATGGAGTGGACTCAATAGGTGTCTTAAAATTGGTCCTATATGCCCATAGAGCATCGTCTAGCAGGTCTGCCCAATCCCTTCGGTGATGATTGACTGTTTTCTCTAGAATTCGCTTCAACTCTCTATTAGAAACTTCAACCTGGCCACTGGTTTGAGGATGATAAACAGTCGAAGTTCGGTGTGATACCCCGTAACGTTTTAAGACTTTCTCGAACTGGGAGTTGCAGAAGTGGGTGCCCCTGTCACTAATGATAGTTCTGGGTGTCCCGAACCAATAGAATAATTTTTTTAAGAATTTTACCACCACTCTTGTATCACAGGATGGGAAGGCTTGTGCTTCTACCCACTTGGAGACATAATCCATTGCTATTAAGATATATTTGCTTCTCTGAGAGCTAGGGAATGGGCCCATGAAATCGATGCCCCAGAAATCAAATACTTCGCATGCTTGATTCCATGACTGTGGCATTTCTTCTCTTTTTGAGATGTTTCCCATACGCTGGCATCTATCACAATGTTGCACCAATGCCCTGAGCATCCTGAAATATTGTTGGACAATAAAACCTAGCATCGAGTGCCTTCTTAGCTGTTCGGCTTCCACTATAGTGACCTCCTATCGGCCCAGAATGACAATGCCTCAAGATGTCAAGACCTTCCACTTTCGAAATACATCTCCTGATGATCTGATCAGAGCAAACCCTGAACAAGTGGGGGTCCTCCCAGATATAGTATTTCAAATGTGCAAAGAACTTTTTCCTTTGTTGTTGAGTGAGCCACTTGGGAAAAGTTTTCGCCGCAAGATAGTTTGCAATGTCGGCGAACCATGGAGTCTCATCTTCTGCTATCACTTGAATACTACAAAGTTGCTCTCCTGGAAATGTATCATTTATCTCTCTCCTTTCGAGCTTGTCATCATTGGGATCCTCAAGGCGGGAGAGATGGTCAGTAGCTAAATTTTTTGCCCCCTTCTAATTATCTCTTATCTCCAAATCGAATTCTTGAAGATGTAGCACCCAGCGGATTAGTCGAGGCTGGGCATCCGACTTGTTCAACAGATATTTTAGGGCAGAATGGTCTGTGTAAACAATCACCTTGGACAACACCAAATAGGACCTGAATTTGTCAAATGCGAATACTACCGCTAGTAATTCCTTCTCGGTAGTAGTGTAGTTCTCTTGAGCATCATTCAAAGTTTTGCTTGCATAATAGATAGGATGAAAATGTTTATCCCTTCGTTGCCCAAGAACTGCACCAACAGCGTAGTCACTTGCATCACATATCAGCTCGAATGGCAGATTCCAGTCAGGCGAAACCATGATAGGAGATTCAATTAGTCTCTATTTGAGAGTTAAGAAGGTGTGCATACAATCACTAGTGAATTCAAAAGAGGCATCCTTCTCCAATAGCTTTGTTAATGGTCGGGAAATGGGTGAGAAATCTTGCACAAATCTTCTGTAGAAACCGGCATGTCCCAAAAAGCTTCTGATTGCCTTCACTGAAGTTGGGGGTGGAAGTTTCTCAATAGTGGCGATTTTTGCCCTATCTACCTCAATCCCATGTTTCAAAATTTTATGCCCAAGAACTATATCGTCCTTAACCATAAAATGACACTTCTCCCAGCTGAGCACTAGATTTGTCTCCTCACATCTGCTTAGGACCCGTTCAAGGTTTTTGAGGCAAAACTCAAATGAATCACCGAAAACTGAGAAGTCATCCATGAATACTTCCATAATGTCTTCCACCATGTCCTCAAAAATAGCCATCATGCATCTTTGGAAGGTGGCCGGTGCATTATGGAGCCCAAAAGGCATCCGCCGATAAGCAAAGGTGCCATAAGGACAGTTGAAAGTGGTCTTCTCCTGATCTTCTGGGGCAATAGGAATCTGAAAATATCCAGAGAAGCCGTCTAAAAAGCAATAATAAGAGTGTCCTGCAAGCCGCTCAAGCATCTAATCGATGAATGGTAAAGGGAAATGATCTTTCCTTGTGGCATCATTAAGTTTCCAGTACTCAATGCAGACCGTCCAACCTGTTACTGTTCTAGCAGGGATGAGTTCATTTTTCTCATTAGTCACAACTGTCATACCCCCTTTTTTAGGTACCACCTGGACTGGACTCATCCATGCACTGTCGCAAATGGGGTAGATGATACCCGCATCAAGAAGTTTAATGACTTCATTCTTTACTACCTCCTTCATGTTGGGATTCAGTCTTCGTTGGGGTATTGCCATTGGCTTGTGATTGTCTTCCATAAGAATTTTGTGAGTACAGAATGATGGACTTTGATATCCACGATTTTCCAAGCAATTGCCTTCTTGTGCTACTTGAGTACATCCAAAAGTTTACCTTTCTGTTACCCTGTCAAATCTGATGCAATGATAACCGGGAGTGTAGAGTCTTCCCCCAAGAAAGCATATTCCAAATGATCAGGTAGTGGCTTCAGTTCCAGTTCAGGAGGTTCTTCCAGTGATGAAATCAATCTTCCATAATTGCTTAAATCATGCTTCTCAATTTTTTGATCTTCCAAACCAGATGAACTATCACTCCCTGAGCTATCTTCCATCACATGTATCTCTGCTTCGACAGAATTCAAGTAATCCTCCTGTATATGATCCGTTCCGTCGGGGCTGTCTGATCCTGTTTGATCTGTCCCCTTTTTTACTGGAGTCGATGACCCAAAGTATCCATCTGAATTTTTTTTCGACCATTCGTTGATGGGGTCAAGCTGAAAGCTCGGCTAATAAGAGTTCGCTACAAGATTCACCTTTTATGACTGCAAATATTGCTGCAGTAGAGAATCAGTGCTGTGATTTTCTACGGTTAAGTTGGTTGAATCATCACAAAACTTCCTTCTCCACTGGTCATCATAAAAATTAGGAGGAATCGATACAGTGTCGGCTTTAAGATCGCCAAGATGGGGTTCCTGTTGCTGAACAAAATTATCCCAGTTAAATGTTGAAAACATGGTAAAAAGAATATGTACACACTAAAAGGAAAATTATCACGAAAATTTTTAAGCAAACAAAGAAATGATGGAATATATATAAAAATGGTAAAAATGAAACACGATGATGATCAAATCAACACGCTCAAAGTTTTCTGAGTATTTCTCGTTGGTCCCCAGCAACGGCAGCAAAAACTTGATGATTACCGCAAGTGCACGGGTCGTCAAGTAATACCCTGTGCGTGACACAGGGGTCGTATTCCCTAGGGCCCGAGAAGCCACCCTTACTTCCCTTTTACAATGTTGTTCAACAGACACAATTTCAGAGAGTGAATAAGATGTAAATAAACTAAACAAATAAGTAACCAGTGCAAACATACGAGGACAAGATACGGGATAAATTAGGGCTAAGAGTGGTCACGGATGAGGATTCCCTTAGGCTTTGCTTGGGAGAGGTGAAGGAGGGTTTCATAATGGAAGGTAGGGTAGGGTAAAGTAAAGTAAATGAAGGTTTTAAGTTGTCCCTTGTTTGGGAGAAAGGTAAGGTAAATGAAGGTTACCAAACCTTGTAGTGTTTGGATTGAAGGTAATAGAGGGTAAGGTTTTATAGTAATATTACTAAAATGCCCTTTTAAGAAAAAAATACACATAAGCCATATAATAACTCAAATTATAAAAGACAAATGGTAGATTAGATTTAATCAAACCATATTTTTCATATATTTGATGTGGTATACGAATATTTTATTTATTTATATTTTTTAAATAAAATGAATACATCATGTATATTAATTAAATACGGAATAAAATAGAGTACGGAATAGACAACACAACAAGGTATAAAATAAGAAGAGTATTTTGTTTTTCATTATATATTTAAAATATAAATTAGAAGGTTTTATTCTCATCATACTATTCATTTTTATCTCAATATAAAAAGCTAGTTAATGTCTAACCAAAAAATTGTATAAAACTTAAGTTTTTTTAATATCTATTTATATTTAAAATCAGAAAATTATAAAAAAATGTTATTTAAAAAAAAAATTGGAGTTCTTTTGTTGGCCACAACCATCCAAATAAGCTCAAATTGTTCATGACTACTACTAGCCTTGTAACATCAAAAACATCCAAACAAGTTCATCAATATTCATTCTCACTACTATAGAGTCTTATAACATCAAAAACATCAAAAACATCCAAACAAGTTCATCATTATTCATTCCCACTATTAGAGTCTTATAACATCAAGAACATCCAAACAAGTTCAAATTGTTCATAACCACTACTATAGAGTCTTACAACATCAAAAACATCCACACAAGTTCAAATTGTTCATGACCACTACTAGAGTCTTATAACATCAAAAACATCAAAAACATCCAAACAAGTTCATCATTACTCATTCCCACTATTAGAGTCTTATAACATCAAGAACATCCAAACAAGTTCAAATTGTTCATAACCACTACTATAGAATCTTACAACATCAAAAACATCAAAAACATCCACACAAGTTCAAATTGTTCATGACCACTACTAGAGTCTTATAACATCAAAAACATCAAAACCATCCAAACAAGTTCAAATTGTTCATGACCACTACTAGAGTCTTTTAACATTCACCCAACCAACTCAACAATAAAGATTTGCGGTGCTCGGTTGGACATTTAATTAAACCTTCCAATAATTCAGAATCTTTGATGAGAAACCTGTAAGCTTTGCCCAGAATGGGTTGTGAGATCCCCAAATCTGTAAGCAGACCCCACACGTCGTAATCCTTGGTAGGCTCAGTGGTAGATGCTTGAACAAGTATATTGGTTGATTGAAGAATAGCATTAGCTACTGTCTCAATTGCTGTAGATATCTTGTCACAGTTGTCATCATCATTATT
This sequence comes from Dioscorea alata, assembly GCA_020875875.1. Classification (NCBI taxonomy): domain Eukaryota; kingdom Viridiplantae; phylum Streptophyta; class Magnoliopsida; order Dioscoreales; family Dioscoreaceae; genus Dioscorea; species Dioscorea alata. The sequence continues at coordinate 11,300,424 of CM037019.1, forward strand.
CATTCTTTTACTCTTTTTAGGCCTAGAAGAACTTGGAGCTTCAGTTTGAGATTGTTGGTTTGTAGCCATTGGTGATGCTTCATCTTCCCCTTCGTCATCATGCACACCTGTATTTGGATTTTCACCCAAATTCTCTAAGTTGACAGTGTTCTGTGAAACTAAAAGATCAATTTCATCTATTGTGTTTGCCGATGCATTCCTTTCATTTCGCCTTCGTTGCCTCATTTCTGATGCAGTTTCAGCTTGTCCCCCAGTTGCCCGGTCTTGTCTATAAAGTTGAACAAGTTTTTCATAATTTCTGACCCTTTTGTTCATCCATTCAGCTGCTTCTGGTTTCGCCTAAATGTAAGATAATGGTGTTATCAAAGTGTACATAACATTGCTTCATTATTGAAAAACATCAAAAACTTACCTCAATTAAATGTTGCCATACTTCAGGCTCAGCATGCCACATTTCTGTAGTTGGATCCCATCCAAACCCACTCATTCCATTCTTGAAAATGTCATAGCACTTTATAAATGCTCGTTTTATATTTTTCATGCGGTTTTGGGCCCTTTCTTTGTCTATTGGCTTCTCCAAAAATTTACTTCTCACTTCATTTACTATGTTCTCCAATGCATGTGTGGTGAATGTTCCACCAACTCTATTTCCCATTATTTGTTGATGCAAGTATGCATCAATCAAAGCATCATCCATAGGAAACGTCCATACGCACGTGTTACTTCCATCATGAACGTTTGAACTTGATTTTCTCTTTGACATATTTCAAACTACATGAAGAAGAACACAAAATTATTAATAACAACACCCATTTAACAACAATGCAAAACATACATCATCCATTTAACAACAATGCAAAATATACATTATCCATTTAACAACAATGCAAAAACAACAACACCCATTTAACAACATCCATTTAACAACAATGCAAAACATACACTATCCATTTAACAACAATGCAAAAGCAACAACATCCATTTAACAACAATGCAAAACATACATCATCCATTACATCAACAACATCAACTATTTAATAGCGCACCAATGCCTCACTCAACGTAATTAGTCCACATTTCAGCTGCTATAGCATCCCTAACAATTTCTCCTGCAATTGTTTCTTCATTGTTTTCCCCAATGGCATCATGTTCTTCTTGAACTTCATCACTAAGTTCGTTATCAACTTGAGCAATTAGGGCTTCATTAGGATCTACACCCATTAAATAGTTGTGCAAAATACAACATGCAAAAATAATTTCTTTCTGTGTTTCCAATCCATAATGTGGCTCTGTTGAGCTTCTTATTATAGGAAAGCGCTTCTTGAGGACACCAAATGCTCGCTCGATGGAATTTCTTAGAGATGCATGGCGAAGATTAAATAATTCACGTGGATTTCGTGGTGGGTTCCTTGAGTATTCCTTCAAATGATATCGCTCTCCTCTATATGGTGTAATAAGCCCACTTCTTAACATGAATCCAGCATCAACAAGATAATATTTTCCTAAATAACAAATGAACTATATTACAACATTGTGTGTGTATATATGGTCTTTAATAAAATATTGAATCTTATCAATAATTACCTTGAGGGATTTTTAGTGGGCAAGCTCTACTTAATGCATTTTTCATTATTCTTGAATCAGATGCTGTGCCTTCCCACCCAGGTAACACATAAGTGAATTTTAAATCGAATGTGCATGCAGCCAACACATTTTGTGTAGGGTATTCCTTTCTTCCACGATACCTAGGAGCGTCAACATTGGAAACTTTTACACGAATATGTGTTCCGTCAATCGCACCAACACAATCCTGGGATAAATTTAATATTTTACTCACACCATACACATAATTGTAATAAATTTAAAATTCATTGATGATTCGATTACCTTAAAATATGGATAAAATCTACTGCTGCTGAATATTTCTGAAGGGATTTGTGAGCCATCCGGTTGTACTAGGTATTTTTCCTCTAACTCTACTATAGCTTGCAATACATTATGAAAATGACGGGAGATTGTCTCACGCGAACGACGGAAAAAGAAAGACACTTCACGATGAGAGACATTATGACCTAGTAAATATAGAGTTCTTGCAACTTGCTCCTCAATGGACACTTGCAAAGTTGGTCTAAGACCTCCATCTCTAACTAATGTTTCACATAATCCTAAGAAAGCTCTAGGACTCATTCTTATCATGTTATGACATAGATCACTTGACAACAAATGTGACATTAGCTCATCTCTTGCTTGGTCTCCATGAAGGCGTAATTCACGGGCAATTTGAATGTTAGCATGTTTATGCTCCTTCTTACGCCTCGCATACCAAGCAATCACTAGAATAATAACTTGAGCTGCTGCTAAATGGTGCAATCGTTGCAATTTAATAAAAGGATTGTCCAATAGCTTTTTTTTGTCGGCCATCTAAAAAAAATTAATTAGAAAAAAATTAATAAAATGAAGAAAAACTATTTTAATATGACTAGAAACATTATGTCGTGACCACATTTGGCCTAATTAATATCTTTCCCACAAAAGGATCAGAAAAACAATAATGGTGTAAAAAAAAAGGCCAAATCATCCACTCTCTTTTTACCACTTCCCAACTATAATGTCCTTTAAATTATAATGTCCTTTAAATTATAAAATAAATAATATAAATCTGTAATTTTGGGAGTTAGTTATAGTTTAACAAATTACTTTAAAAAATATACAACATGGATGCTGAACACTAAACACCCAAAAACTGGGCAAATCTGGTTGCTGTTGAACATAAACACCCAAAAACCATACACCAAAGCATTTACTTTAAAAAGAAATTAAAATATTTTGGAAACTATATATGAAACATTTATCTAATACAGAACAGGAATATCAACACAACATGGATGCTGACAAATCAATGAATCAATAAATAAATACCAAGAAAATTACAAGTGTTAAGAATAAAAGAAAAGCTAAACTAATATCAACACAACATGGATGCTGACAAATCAATGAATCAATAAATAAATACCAAGAAAATTACAAGTGTTAAGAATAAAAGAAAAGCTAAACTAATATCAACACAACATGGATGCTTCTTAAACTTTTGCCAAAGCATGTACTGCCAGCCGCAGGCTCATAAGTGCTAGTTTGAGAGAATTTTCAGACTAGGGTGTGTGAGAGAAAAATGGGCATCAGATATGGTTTGTGATCAGAACTAATATTTTGTATAGAAGGAATAGTAAACATAGTAATTGTCTTGTGTTTGCCAAATATACCAAGAATACCAAAGTTTCATGTGCCAATATATTTTGTATTCATGCATGACAAACTGTTGTATAGGCTACAGACCCAACAATTATTTCTCACGATATTTGTATGGTTTATTTATGAGACATTCTGATTAACGGTCATTTTATCTGAAATCAGGAAATTATAATTTATAAATAAAAACTTTAGATTGAGAAACACAATGGTTAAGGAGTAATCGTTATTGATTATTAAGTCATGATTTACTAATTGTGTTCTTTGGCAGCAGGTGCCCTACCTGCAACTGAAGGAGAACAATTGGACAAACAAGCATAAATTCTCAATATTCAAAAATCCCAAAAAAATCACAAAATTAAATTCAAAAATCCCATGATAAGAAGCATCATATCAGACAAACAGTCATGATTTACTATTTGTCTAGTTTGGATTATTCAAAAATCCCAAAAAATCACACCAATAAACTCAAAATATATCATACAAACAAGCATAAATTCTCAATATAAACTGTTTCATGAAGCCAAGGTTGTTAATAAAATAAAGAAACAAATCCCAAAAAAAATATAAAAACAGATTCAAACACAGAGAAAGAATGAGAGAGGAAAAAACTTACATTGAAGGAGAAAGATCAAGATCAACCTGCAGAGTTGAAGAGAGAGAGAGAGAAAAGAGAAGTGGATAAGATAAAAATCCTTCTCACGCAGCAATGGTGAAGGTCGCAGGCACAGTGAAGCTGAAAGAAATCCAAAAAAAAAAATTTAAATTAAAAAAAGAGGTTCAAACACAAAGAAAGAATGAGAAATGAAAACACTTACATCGAACGGAGAGGGATGATGATCAACCCGCAGAGCTGAATCGAGAGAGAGAAAGAAGTGGATGGCTCACGCAGCGATGGTGAAGCTCTCGGCGAAATTTTCTGAATGTTGGAAAACCTAAACAAGTGGATGTAATTTTTGAAAAGATCAAGGGTATTTTCGTCAAGAAAAAATCCAAAACCTTCTCAACCCCCCAATTTGGAGGGTTGAGAAAAGGGGGTAAATGGAGGTTTCTCAACCCTCCATTTAACCCCCTCAAACCCTACCCTTTCCAAAACCCTGGATCCAAACAAGGTTAGGTTGACAACCTTACCTTAAAATCTTGCACAAATCTTCTGTAGAAACCGGCATGTCCCAAAAAGCTTCTGATTGCCTTCACTGAAGTTGGGGGTGGAAGTTTCTCAATAGTGGCGATTTTTGCCCTATCTACCTCAATCCCATGTTTCAAAATTTTATGCCCAAGAACTATATCGTCCTTAACCATAAAATGACACTTCTCCCAGCTGAGCACTAGATTTGTCTCCTCACATCTGCTTAGGACCCGTTCAAGGTTTTTGAGGCAAAACTCAAATGAATCACCGAAAACTGAGAAGTCATCCATGAATACTTCCATAATGTCTTCCACCATGTCCTCAAAAATAGCCATCATGCATCTTTGGAAGGTGGCCGGTGCATTATAGAGCCCAAAAGGCATCCGCCGATAAGCAAAGGTGCCATAAGGACAGTTGAAAGTGGTCTTCTCCTGATCTTCTGGGGCAATAGGAATCTGAAAATATCCAGAGAAGCCGTCTAAAAAGCAATAATAAGAGTGTCCTGCAAGCCGCTCAAGCATCTAATCGATGAATGGTAAAGGGAAATGATCTTTCCTTGTGGCATCATTAAGTTTCCAGTACTCAATGCAGACCGTCCAACCTGTTACTGTTCTAGCAGGGATGAGTTCATTTTTCTCATTAGTCACAACTGTCATACCCCCTTTTTTAGGTACCACCTGGACTGGACTCATCCATGCACTGTCGCAAATGGGGTAGATGATACCCGCATCAAGAAGTTTAATGACTTCATTCTTTACTACCTCCTTCATGTTGGGATTCAGTCTTCGTTGGGGTATTGCCATTGGCTTGTGATTGTCTTCCATAAGAATTTTGTGAGTACAGAATGATGGACTTTGATATCCACGATTTTCCAAGCAATTGCCTTCTTGTGCTACTTGAGTACATCCAAAAGTTTACCTTTCTGTTACCCTGTCAAATCTGATGCAATGATAACCGGGAGTGTAGAGTCTTCCCCCAAGAAAGCATATTCCAAATGATCAGGTAGTGGCTTCAGTTCCAGTTCAGGAGGTTCTTCCAGTGATGAAATCAATCTTCCATAATTGCTTAAATCATGCTTCTCAATTTTTTGATCTTCCAAACCAGATGAACTATCACTCCCTGAGCTATCTTCCATCACATGTATCTCTGCTTCGACAGAATTCAATTAATCCTCCTGTATATGATCCGTTCCGTCGGGGCTGTCTGATCCTGTTTGATCTGTCCCCTTTTTTACTGGAGTCGATGACCCAAAGTATCCATCTGAATTTTTTTTCGACCATTCGTTGATGGGGTCAAGCTGAAAGCTCGGCTAATAAGAGTTCGCTACAAGATTCACCTTTTCTGACTGCAAATATTGCTGCAGTAGAGAATCAGTGCTGTGATTTTCTACGGTTAAGTTGGTTGAATCATCACAAAACTTCCTTCTCCACTGGTCATCATAAAAATTAGGAGGAATCGATACAGTGTCGGCTTTAAGATCGCCAAGATGGGGTTCCTGTTGCTGAACAAAATTATCCCAGTTAAATGTTGAAAACATGGTAAAAAGAATATGTACACACTAAAAGGAAAATTATCACGAAAATTTTTAAGCAAACAAAGAAATGATGGAATATATATAAAAATGGTAAAAATGAAACACGATGATGATCAAATCAACACGCTCAAAGTTTTCTGAGTATTTCTCGTTGGTCCCCAGCAACGGCAGCAAAAACTTGATGATTACCGCAAGTGCACGGGTCGTCAAGTAATACCCTGTGCGTGACACAGGGGTCGTATTCCCTAGGGCCCGAGAAGCCACCCTTACTTCCCTTTTACAATGTTGTTCAACAGACACAATTTCAGAGAGTGAATAAGATGTAAATAAACTAAACAAATAAGTAACCAGTGCAAACATACGAGGACAAGATACGGGATAAATTAGGGCTAAGAGTGGTCACGGATGAGGATTCCCTTAGGGGCTACTAAGGTGAGTAGGATGCTTGAACTAACATGCAAGTGGCTAATTGGACTGAGAAAACCCTAGACTAGGCCAACCCGATGGTCATGGCAATTGACCCCTAATCCAGTACGGGTATTGGATACGGTACATCTACTGCCCAAGATTACCCCTACGATTGCAATGGGTGAAGTGATTTTCTCAAACTCGAGTTAAAATACAAAGGAGTATTTAACCCTAGGAGTAGAGGGGTACAAATACCCGATGGTCACGGCGTATTTATACGTATTTCCCTTCCAAGTTTGGTGAGTCTAACACTAGGGCAATGGTCATGCAACCTAGCATTTCCTAAGTTTTTTGATACATAGAGTTCTCATACATATCAAGCATGTAAAAACACCAAACAATGGATCACAAACAAGCCACAAACATTAATAAGAACAAAACATCCAAAACATCACAATTTCACCCCCCAAGGTTCACCTACATCCGGTGACCTTGGGGTTTAGTTGCTCATGTTCACTAAGTATGACAAGAAATACATGAAAACAACCAACAAAAGCATGAGAAGAACTCCCTCAAAGAATGAAGGCCGGAGAAGTTCCAAAGACGCCACTCAAAGGGGTGGCTTCCCTAGTCTTCAACCTCCAAATGTAAGCTCTAGATCATAGATCCTTCCCAAAACCTTGCTCTCCTCGCCAAATTCTCCACGAAGTTGCCCTCCAAAAGCTTCTTCTTCCTCAGATCAAAGGTGGTGGTGAGTGGCTCCAAGAAGAAGACACAAGATACCCTAAAAGAAACCCTCCAAATCCAATAAAAGGGTGAATTCATGCCTCTTCACGGGTGAGCTCACGGTCCATATATGGCCCGTGAGGTAGCCTGTAATGTTGGACGAAAGAATCTAGAAAGTTGCGAAACTGCTACAGTACTGTCTACCTCCAAATTCCTTGCGGTTTACCTCACGGCCGTGAGCTTGCTCATGAGGGTTTCCAGACTTAGAAAATTTCTCCAAATGTGTGTGCTTCAGGATGCTACAGTGTTGCTACAGTGTCGGGGACCCTAAAACGACGATTTCGGTGTGGATTTCTTCTCAAATCGCGTTGTTGAGCTCACCAAAGCATCTTTTACACCTGAAACACGAAATCACCCAATTTAGACCAGAAAAGGGCATCGATTCATTAACAAAATAAGAAAAGCATGCATAAGAATACGTATAAAATATGTACATTTAGACGTTTATCATGAAGCTACTACCTCCCTACTTTGTGTATATAAATAAGTCCTTGTAACAAGAGTTTGAGGAGTACTCATTGGTTCTTTTGAGTGAATTCACACACACTTACACATTTTCGAGTTGCTATCCTTTTTTATTCAGATTTTTAGCTAGAGCAATGGTAAGCTTATGCAATGTGTTGATTTCCCCTTACTTGTAGAATGCCTCTTTTGCATACTTTTGATGAACTTAAGGCTGAGCACTTTCAATTATTCTTCCCAAGTACTTTCACATTCTATTTTGCTTGAGAACAAGCAAAAGCTTAAGTGTGGGGGGGTTTGATAAGTGCTCATGTTATAGTAATGTGAAGTGTTATTATCTTACAATGAGCATTAAATTAATCAGATTTTATCACTAAATAGTGTGCATTTGTGTGCTTTTGTGCATTGTAGGGTTGTGAAGATAAAATGGAGAAAAGGAATGAAGTTAGATCGTGTTCGCCGTTCTTGGGGAGTTTTTGGACCAAGCAAGGAACAAAGCAGGAGCAGAGACTTGTGAGTGTGTGCCAACCTCCTTTGGAGGGGCACAAAGCATAGACTCGTGAGTGTGTGCCAGCATCCTTTGGACCAAGCAAGTATTGTAGCAAAAATACTATAGCAAGTTATTGTTTATTGCCTGCCAAAAATCAGCAAAACAGCAACTTCACACGGGCTTGTGGAAATTCCACACGGCCGTATGAAATCCCGATTTCAGCCGATTTAAAGCCTCGACTCAGCATTATAAAAGCCCATTTTGGAGATTGTTTTTGGATCTTTTTGGCTCTCTTCTGACCTAACTTCTAAAGAGGCACGGCTAGGATTTTGGAGAAGACTTCGTGGAGGTTTGGAGCGCGTCATTGGCTTCCACATTAATGTCCGGTGGCCGCACAAGACCACGGTCACACCACACACAAGGGGGTTTTCATCTATGCATTTAATTTGTATTTCTTTTCTTATTTTGATGGATTTGTATAGATCCATAAGGAGCTAAACCCCTTGTGGGTATTCGGGCTTGTAAACCCTAGGATGATTATGTTTCTTTGACATCGTTATTATACTTTTCTATTATTGAAGAATAAAATTAAGTTTCAATCTTAATTTCATCTTGTTATTGTTTTCCCTTAGCCGTGACACTAGGGTTGAGAGCAATCTAGATTATCCTTTGGAGGTGTGACAAATCCTATAGGGTTAGACTACTTAAGATTGGAGAGGGTTTAGAGGGTGAGGTGTGAGGTAGCGGAACGTCCCCTTTCTCCTCCGATGTGATTCTCCCTACCTCCATGTTCCATGATTTATTAGCGGTAGGGATAGAGTGAAGTGCTAGGAGATAAACTCCCCTGGGGCTTAGTTGCGCGAGCAACAGAGTGAAGGGTTGAAGTGAATCTTAGTGCTGGGGCTTAATTTAGACTAGGTTCTTTCACCTGGACCAAAGGGTTAGAACTATACATAGGAATATGGTTTATCTCTTGGAATCCCTAGAACTTAATGCAATTCCACGCAGTGTGAGGCTTATGAAGATAGACTCCCTCAGGATTTAGTTGACAGGTCAACAAGGGTCAATGGTCGTAATGAAACCTAATGCCGGGACATATTGTTGGGGTTAGTCACGGTTGACCTTAGATTTGGGACCGTGTGTTTAAGGATTTCCTCGACTCAATTAACATCAATAGGAGAGTATAATAGCATTGTCTTGCACTAGAAGCATAAGTCCTAAGGGTAGCTTATCCGTGTACCCAACTTTACTCATTGCTTGTCCTACTCTTTTTACTCCTACGTGCACTCTCTTACCTTCCACACTTCTATTTTATTTTTTGTTTCTTTATAATTGCTTACACATTCACTCATTGATTCTCCTCACACATCGCATAGTTAAATAGTGAATACTTGTATCTCAAATCCCTATTTCCTGTGGATACGACTACCCATTCACCATGGTATTTTATTACTTCGACAACCCGTGCATTTTTGGGCCCCTGTCAGCTCCCGTTCAGGACACTGATGCTGAGGTGTCATAGTTTATTTTAGTTTTTTATTTCAGTTGTACTTTTTCTTTATATTGTGGACTTGTAGCACTCAGAAAGGATCTTCCTTCTGAGTTTATCTTTTATTTTGTTTTTATTTTTCTCGAGTTGTATTTCATTTTTATATCTTTATATACTCGAGCTTTATTTTGATTTTATTGAGCTATAATGAATCCCTTGTGTTTGTGTGCGCAGATGGTCTTAGATGTAAGGAATTTGAAGAATAGTCATAGACACGGCCATGGGACCGTGTGTGCTTCACAACCCATTGAGACTCAACTCTCAATGAAACTAGCTCCACCAAACGTAGCACTTGGAGTTTAGGGAAGTAATGTTTCAATTGCCTGCTTCCACACTAATTGTTTTTCATTTCTATTCTTTTTATTATGCTTGGATGCATACATTGGGGACAATGTATATCTTAAGTGTGGGGGGGGAGTTCACTTTGCACACACCTTTACTTGTGCGTTCAATTGCTTATGCTCATGTAGCCCGTGGTGGTTGAACTTAGTTGCAACAGTTGTATTCTTAGAGGTAGGAGAATTTTTAACATTGTATCCTATCACTCTCTAGTTTTACTTGAATTCTAGGGAATTTTTGCTCGATTATCTCTTACTGCACTACTCACTCTTGAAATCTTTTGGAAACTCAAACTCGAAGTTTTGAGGACTAGTTAATCATTACCTTAGTAAGTTTTTAAGTTCTATATTGCTGAAAAAAAACTTGTGAGCTTGTGAATAGTATTTTAGCTTTTATTTGTGCATTTAGGGTGGAAAGAGCTACCTCCTATGAAGTATGTAGCTATTCACATAAGTTGGATAGAAGTTATGCCCTAATGAGAGAAAGAGCTATCTCATGGGAAGTGTGAAAGCTACTACCCAAGTAGAAAGAGCTACCTCCTCGAAAGTGCGAAAGCCACCTTTGGCGGCCGCCTAGGAAAGGGCTACCTTAGAGTTTGTGTGAAGCTACTACCTCCCTACTTTGTGTATATAAATAAGTCCTTGCAACAAGAGTTTGAGGAGTACTCTTTGGTTCTCTTGAGTGAATTCTCACACACTTACACATTTTTGAGTTGTTGTCCTTTTTATTCAGGTTTTTAGCAAGAGCAATGGTAACTTTATGCAATGTTTTGATTTACCTTACTTGTAGAATGCTTTCTTTGCATACTTTTGGTGAACCTAAGGCCGAGCATTTTCAATTGTTTTTCCCAAGTACTTTCACATTCTATTTTTCTTGAGGACAAGCAAGAGCTCAAGTGTGGGGGAGGGGTTTGATAAGTGCTCGTGTTATAATAATGCGAAGTGTTATTATCATACAATGAGCATTACTTTCATAAGATTTTATCACTAAATAGTGTGCATTTGTGTGCTTTTGTGCATTGTAGGGTTGTGAATACAATTTGGAGAAAAGGAGCCAAGTTAGATCGTGCTCGTCGTTGTTGGGGATTTTCGGACCAACTGAGGAGTGCATTCTATATCATGTTTCTTACCTTCTATCATAGTCTTTTCTCTGTCCTTAAGCATATTTACTGATTGGAATTGGTGCTATTTAAGGTATTTTACTCCTTGTGTAGGAATCTGGGGCCCGAGTCAATTTGATATGAAACAAGGGCCTTTCCTGCGTGTGCAGTGGCCAAAGGTTTAGAACTGGCTGACACAGGCATGACACGCCCGTGCCCCTAATGCTGCAAGTCCCAGCCTGGACTGTAGAACAACTAAATTCCTGACACGGGAGTGTCCTAGGGCAGACACGGTCACCACACACCCGAATCCCAAGCGGTGCAAATCTCAGGAGACGTTCTCTCAAGAACGACATGGGTACGTTGCCAGGACACGGTCGTGTGCTAGGTAACACGGCGAACGCGTGCCTGTGTCCCAACTGTTGTAAATCTCAGGAGTGTCACCATAGGATTTCCTAGAAGAGTACACGGTCTGAGCACGCCCGTGTCCAGACCGTGTCGGGCCCCGAATCACCTTTTTAACTCCAGAAATTAGGGTTTTTTCTCATCTTTTGTTCGGGGATTCATCTCTCCATCGGGAGGACGTTGACGAGATCAAAGATCAAGCTTCACCAAACTGCCTAAGGAGATCAAGGACTGGTAAGAGGCATTGCAAGAGGTGCAGAGTTGGCGCAAGGACACTACAAGGGAGGACATCTTGAGTATTGAAGGGAGTTCTTTCTCTCTTTCTTTGTTCCATCTTTTGCCTCACCTTGTGTACCTGCCCTCAGGGGCTAACTGGCCATAGTGCCTTGGTTGTGAACAATTATCAGACTGTATTGCTTATAAACTCATTGTATTTGACTATGGAGTTCTAATTGATGCTTTTGTTTAATCTTGTATTGCATAACTGTAGTGTGTTTGGAGTGCATAGTTGTTAGGTTGTCCTAGCAAAACTGTAGTTTATCTACAAACACATAGATGCAATATTGCTATTGAGCACACACGAACATTATTGTAATGTACCGAGGTAGTCAACTAGGATGAGATAGTGTGCATGAGTCATTGGAGACTTTCGAAGGGATTTACTTTTGTGATTGCTGAGTACTTAGTCCTAATCTCCTCCATTATTTATCACCATTACCTTTTATTCATTGTTGTTATGATCACATACCTTTCCTATTTGTTTCACTAGACATCAAAGGATCAATGATGACTTACACGCAAGTGCACGGGGTCACCAAGTAATACCCCTCACGCACACGCGAGGGGGTCGTATTCCCAAGGGGCCCAAGAATCTACCCTTACTTCATCTTTGTATGATTGTTTGGCCGATCAATTAAAGTGTTGTGCAAAGAAAAATAAAAAGACAATTAACATGCAAAGGAAGTACTCTAAGGCGGAGGCGATAATCGGAGGGTAAGAACAATGTAAGGAGAGGGTCACGGACTCCCCAAGGGTGCTACTAAAGTGCGGAAGTTGCCTTAACTAGCATGTAAATCGGTAGTTTGGACTGAGAAACGCTAAATTAGACCAACCCGATGGTCACGGAAATTGGTCCCTAATCCGGTACAAGTATCGAGTATGGAATTCCTTCCGTCCGAATCCTCACACGATTGCAATGAGAATGATAGGTTTCTTAAGTTAGGGAGAAGACACAAAAAAGGTCAACCCTAATAATTTAGGGGTACAAATACCCGATGGTCACGGCTTATTCATACATGTATCCCTACCAAGCTTGGTGAGCCTAATACTAGGGCAATGGTCATGCTTCCTAGCATTTTCTAAACATTGATACACAGAGTTGTCATGCATACCAAGCAATCAAATACACCAAACAAGGTTTACAAACAAGTCCCAAATGCATAAAACTAATCAAACAAGCATTCTACACAAGTTCACCCCCAATGTTCACCTACATCCGGTGACCTTGGGGTTTAGTTTCTCATGAATACAAAATACTCAATAAAATACATGGAAACAACAAAATAATACAAAGAAAACATTTCCTCAAAAGATAGGGGCTGAATGATGCTTCCAAAGACGCCACCAAAGGGGTGACTTCCATTGTCATTCTTCCCCTCAAATTTGGATCAAGGAGGTGGATTTCGTCGTATGTCGCTCTCCTCATCGTTCTCTCCCCGAAAATGGCCTACAATGGCTGCTTCTAGCTCCAATTTGAAGATGGTGGCAAGTATGCTCAAGACCTAGGGCTCCTTCCTTTAGGAAATGAACTTCCAAACCTTAAAAACTCATTCTGGTGATACCATGCGGCTTGGTGATAAACGCCTAAATATACATATTTTCTTCATATGCGGGCGTATGTATTGCATATTTTTATATGAGTTGATGCCCGTTTTTGGTCTGAATTGGTTTCTTTCGTGTTACAGGTACCAATGAGGCCCCAGCGAGCTTAATGATAGAATTGGAGAAAAAATCGGCATCGAAAACACTGTTTCTAAGCCCGGGATCACTGTAGCAATCACTGTAGCACGGGGACTTGAAGATCGGCTGGGTCAGGAGGTTCATGCAGGCTACCATGCGGGCGCATTGCAGGTGGAGTTACTGTAGCAAGGGGGTACTGTAACGGCACTGTAGCAACTTACGCGACTTTCGGGATTTCTCGGAAACTTTCTCTCCCCGCATGCGGGGCCGCATGGGAGGCCGCATAACTCACTGGAATTCGTTTTTAAGTGTTTTTTAGAGCATTTTGAAAGGGGAGAACCTAGGTCTTATTAGAACTTCACTTCACCATTTTCCTTTTGAGCTTGAGGCCCGGTTTTGGAGGCAATTCTTGAGGAGAGGACGACGGGGAGAGCACGACACGACGAGTTCACACCTTCGATTTGCATTTGAGAGGAAGATTAACAAAGGAAGCTACTCCTTGGGTGGCGTCCTTGGAAGCGTCATTCGTCCTTGGTCTAATTTAGGGTTTTCCGGTCCAAACCACCCACGTGCATGCTAGTTAGGGCATACTTAGCACTTTAGTAACCCCCGAGGGAATCCTCATCCGTGACCATTCCCTCGCCTTGATTTTCCTCCGTATTTGTATTTACTATTTGCATGCTTTTTATATCCGTAGATTATTTGTAGTCATCTCTATCAAGTAATTGCTAGGTTGGACAACATTGTGATAAGGAAGTAAGAATAGATTCTCGGGCCCTTGGGAATACGACCCCCTCGTGCTCGTGCGAGGGGTATTACTTGGCGACCCCGTGCACTTGCGGGTGAGCAATCACCTGGCATACAGTCCGCATATGGGCACTGTAGTACCCCGAATTTTGTGTAAGTTGCTGTAGTGAGTGCTACAGTAAAAATGCTACAGTGTCCACTGCTGCAGGGCTATATGCGGTCAGTTATGCGCCCGTATGGGTGCCCGCATGAACCTCCAGACTTAGCCGTTTCGCCAAAGTTCTCGTGCTACAGTGCTGCTGGAGTACCGGGGCTCGAAAATGGTCTTTTCCCTGCTGATTTCTTCTAGAATCACGTTGTCGAGCTCCCCATAGTATCTTCTATGCCTGTAACATGAAATAAACCAATTTTTACCGAAAATAGGCATCCACACATGTAAAAATACTCGATAAATACACCAACATACATAAATAATACGTCCAGTTAGCCGTTTATCAAACATCCCCACACCTAAGCGTTTGCTTGTCCTCAAGCAAACAAACATGAAGAACAGGGGCAAGAAGATAAACGACTAACTGTACAACCTCAAGCTCGACAGTAAAGGACCCCACAAGCAATAATAGAAGGAAAGACAGATAATTAGTTGTTCTGTTGGCAACTGGGTAAGGATAGTCCTGTTTCATCTAAAGTGCACTCGTGAGTGTGTGCTGACTTCCAACCTCAACCTCCATACCATGGATCACCCAAAGGTGTCCAATCACTCCACACACAATGCAGTCGGCATTAATCTGTTAAAGGCATCCTCAATACCTAGTTAAGAATCCTTCTGGTCCTGAATAAAACTTTGGCTCTCAAGTGGTTGTGCAACAGGCTCCAAGGGATACAGACAAGATATTTTATTCTTTACTTACATATATACATAGTTTTTTTCTGAGTCAGACTAATGTAGACTGCACAAAAATCTTTCAGACGGATGCACATGCTGGCATGGCACAAAAGCCATCCATCCTACTTGATTACAGTCCACATAGACGCATTCGTGCTATACTAGGAGAGGAATACTGTCATAGACTCCACTTTTTTCTTTCAATAAGTATCTTGTATCCCCTGGTATAAAACCTATTAAACAATCTCACTTGAGGCCAAAAAAAAACGAGAAAGGATCTCAAAAGATCTTAAAAAGGCATTGAAAGTAGACTTTAACAATTTATTGCCAAAAACATTGTAATGGGTTATTTGGAGTGTATAAGGTGGAAGTAAATGTGCAAAAATCTGTCAGTGCACTAAAGATAAAGCAGGACATCATTTAGGCACAATAATGAAATACAATTCATAACTGTCGACCCTTCATGCTAGGAAGTCCTAAACTAAGTGTCATTGCTATCATAGGTAGAACAAATATTCAATAAGGGTAACGCACTCCATCCCCACACCTAGAATCGTACATTGTCCCTAATGTACATCAATCAGCAGAACAGGGTGATAGGTATGTAATGAAAATAAGGAGATGAAGCAAGGAGACTTCCCCAATTAGTTGATGTAGTGAATCCAAAGTGAACACGGACAGGGGTAAGTCACTAGGGCCATGAAGTGTGAATCATCCTCAATGATCAGTCCTGAAAACAACAGGAAATGCATCATGACTGAAAAAATAAATAAGGAGAGCGAACAGATAAAATCCAAACTAGATAAAAAGAAATAGTTTAGTAGGGCCGAAACCCTAACTAACTAAACAGTACAATACACATCAAAATAAGTCTGAGTGCAAACAAAATACAAACAACATGAAAGGAAAAATAAAGACTAAAAGTCAGTGTCACGAGCCTAATGATTTAGTGGAGGTGGTGATGCCATGCGCGTGGTCGTGGCGAATGAAGTGCCGACAGATGAAGATGAGCTGCGCAGGAATGTGAGGATCTCAACAACGCTGCTCTCGATGCGGCTCTGTCCCTTCTCTAGTGTCTGCAACTGCTACTGAACCTCAAGGCAAAACTCTGTGAACCTGGCCTCAAGAGAAGATGTACTGGCTCCGCTGTCGGGCTCAGGTTCGGGAGTAGACTCCGACTCGGAGTCTGATCCTGCCTCAGAATCCCGTGAGGTCCCAGGGTCCCGTGACGTTCCACCTGCCGGGCGTTTAAGCTGATATGTGGTCCCTGACCTGACAACCATCCTCATAGCAAGTAAGGTTGGCAATCCAAGTGGGACAATGGCCCCCATAACTAGCATGCCCCGGGTGAGCTCAATTAAACCAAGGCCCTTAAGCAAATGTGTAATGTATAGGCCTGCAAGTATCATCCCGAGATGAGTCGAGGTCCCCTGGTGGGCAAGAAACTTAGCAAAAAGATAGCCTAGGTGAATGGAGTAGTGCTTAACGATGCTGTAAAACATAAGCAAGTCAGTACATGTAACTACCCCGGTAGAATCAGATCGACCGCTCACACTTCTAGATAGCAAAGCCTGAATGTATCTGTGAGCGAGTTTCGACATCGTGGAAGCCTTCACTGATGACGTGCAAGCGATGGACTTCCAGAAGGATTTATGGTTGACTGGGCCTGAGAAATCTCGAGGTAAATCCTTGAACTCAGAAGTGTGAATGTCCTCATCTGTGTAGAGCCCCAGATAAACACCCAACTGGTCTTGATAAATCTTATGCCTTTTACCGAATGCCCTAAAGGATACATGGCCAACTTGTCGGGTGAAAGGTTGTGGACTATAGACCTCAATCGAGCTAAGGACCTCCAACGTAATTTCCTTGTAGGTGGGCTCATCAATCTCAAAAACCTTGCCACAACCACCATGCGATATGTATTCCAGAATGGTACAATCTAGGCTCAAAACCCTCAAAGTTTCCAAATCAATCTTGTGGACAATACCAAAGTTCTTTCTCGACAATAAAGCATAACGTGTCTTGTGGGCATCGTCGGTGAATCTTGGAGAAAAAAGCATAGCGTTATTATCTTACAATGAACAAATCTATTATTAGATTTTGTCACTAAATTGTGTGCGTTTGTGTATTCTTATGCATTGTAGGTTTGTGGAGCTAATTTGGAGAAAAAGAACGAAGTTAGATCGTGTTCACCGTTGTTGGGAAGCTTTCAGACCAAGCAAGAACAAGGCACGAGCCTAGACTTGTGAGTGTGTGCCAACCTCCTTTGAAGGGGCACAAAGGCAGTCACATTCACAACAAGTCTAACTCGTGTTGCTTAGGAGAACTTCACCAAGAAAGAGACTTGATGCAATTGGCACGATCTACCATTGATAGTGTGCCCAAATCAATGGCCTCGATGAAGAACAACGGATTCGGGAGTGTTTCTGCGAGACTGTAGCAACATTTTAGCTTGCACTGTAGCAAAACACTGTAGCAAGATATTGTTTACTTTCTACCGAAAATCAGGATTTTAGAGAGTTCACACGGCCGTGTGAATTAATTTTCCAGCAAGCCAGAAAATTCACACGGGCGTGTGGAAATTCCACACGGCCGTGTGAAGTCCCGATAAGTCCGATTTTAATGTCGCGTCTCAACATTATAAAAGCCCGATTTTGGAGACTTTTGAGATATCTTTTGCCCTAACTTTCTCCCCAACTTCTGAAGAGTGCGGCTAGGGTTTCGAAGAGACTTCGTGGAGGTTTGAAGCGCGTCATCCTCATCGTCATCGACATCCGGCACCTGCACAAGACCACGGCCACACCATACGCGAGGGGGTTTTCATCAATGCTTTTTATTTGTGCTTTCTTTTATATTTTAATGAACATGTATAGCTCCATGAGCAGCTAAACCACTCGTGGGTATTCGGAATTGTAAAACCCTAGGATTATTATGTTTCTATGACATTGCTATTATGCTTTTCCATTATTGATGAATAAATTCGAGTTTCAATTTTAATTATCTTTTGCTATTGTTTTCCTTTAGCTGTGACACAAGGGTTGAGAGCAATCTAGGTTACCCTTTGGATGTGTGACAACTCCTATAGGGTTAGACTACTTAAGATTGAAGAGGGTTGAGAAGGTGAGCCATGAGGTAGCGAAACGTCCCCGCTCAGGTGTGATTTCTCCAGACCTCCATTTCCTTGGTTTATTAGCGGTCAAGATAGAGTGTTAGGGCTTAATTTAGATCAGGGTTCTTCCACCTGGACCAAAGGGTTAGAACTGCATATAGGACCATGTTTTATCTATAGGACCATGTTTTATCACTAGGAATCTCTAGAGCTTAAAGCAATCCCACGTAGTGTTAGGCTTAGGATGATAGACTCCCCTGGGGCTTAGTTGACAGGTCAACAAGAGTCAAGGGTCATAGTGAATCCTAATGGCGGGGCATAATGTTGGGGTTAGTCACGGTTGACCTTAAGTTTGGGACCGTGTATTTAAGGATATCCTCGACTCAATTAACATCAATAGGAATGTATAATAGCATAGTCTTGCACTAAAAGCATAAGTTCTAGAGGTAGCTTGTCTGGATACCCTATTTCATCCATTGCTAGTCTTTCTCTTTTCACTTCTACTTGCACTTTCTTATCTTCCATCTCTCTATTTAATTTCTTGCCTTTTATTCTAATTGCTTCCATAATTCATTCATCAATTCTATTATCACTTTTCGTACACCGCATAACTAAATAGCGATATCTTGTGTTTTAAATCCCTATTCCCTGTGGATTCGACTACCCACTTACCAGGGTAATTTTATTACTTCGACAAGCCCGTGCACTTGCGGGATACACGCAAGGGGTCGTGTTAAGTTTTTGGTGCCGTTACCGGGGAATAGGCATATTTTTCATACTTGTTATTGCTACTTTAGTTATTCACTTCGTTGTCTATTTCACACTTTCTTTATCTATCATTGTTCTTATTTTTCTTTTCTTCGTTGTGGCTTCAGGTTATGACCCGCGGGAAGGCTTCGATTCTTGTTGAAGGAGACCCAGATATTGGTAGACGAAC
Source organism: Dioscorea alata (assembly GCA_020875875.1). Lineage (NCBI taxonomy): Eukaryota > Viridiplantae > Streptophyta > Magnoliopsida > Dioscoreales > Dioscoreaceae > Dioscorea > Dioscorea alata. The sequence continues at coordinate 11,319,509 of CM037019.1, forward strand.
GCACCATAAAGGGAAACAACCTGTGGAAGAACGGTCTAATCAAGCCAGTATAGATTCAGAAGGGTCAGAAGCAATGGCAGAACAGAATGAACAACAGAGGACGTTGTTCGATTTTGCTAGACCCGCGGTGATGGGGACCCAATCAAGCATTGTGAGGCCCCAATTACCGCAAACAACTTTGAGTTGAAGCCGTCGTTCATTCAAATGTTGCAATAGTCCGCACAATTTAATGGGTTGGCCGATGAAGATCCCAACAACCATCTGGAGAACTTCCTTGAAGTGTTGGACATGTTGAAGATTAATGGAGTAACGGATGACGCAATTCGGTTGAGAGCCTTCCCATTTTCATTGAAGGGGAAAGCAAGGCATTGGCTACATTCATTACCGAGAGCATCTATTACTACATGGGAGGAGATGGGCGAGGTGTTCTTGGCTAGGTATTTTCCTCCAGGAAAATCAGCGAGGCTCCGGAATGAGATCTCATCCTTCATGCAATTGGAATTGGAGTCTCTATTCGAGACATGGGATAGGGTCAAGGAGCTCCTTCGAAAGTGTCCGCAACATGGATTCCCAGAGTGGATGATCATTCATACCTTCTACAACGGGTTGAATCTGAGTACCAAGAAACTTCTAGATGCTGCGGCAGGAGGAACTCTAGGAAGCAAGACTCCCGGTGAAGCCCGGCACCTTATTGAAGAGATGGCTATGAATAGCTATTAATGGAATACAAGGGATCGGAAGAAGGTTGCCGGAATTCATGAGATTGACGCAGTTACATCTTTGGCGGCACAGGTGGAAGCACTGAGTAAGAAGTTAGATGTTCTAACTTCACCAAGAGTTGTGGCCATTACTACTTGTAACTGTTGTGGGGGAGGTCACGCTTCTAGTGATTGCCCGATTGCTATTTGAGGCACTAGTACGGTGGAACAGGCTAATTTTGTGGGCAATGCATATAGAGGACAAGGCCAAGGCAACCCATACAGTGGCACTTACAACCCGGGGTGGAAGAATCACACAAATTTCTCATGGAGCAACCAAGGGCAGTCACAACAAAAGAACAACACACCACCGGGATTTCAAAGTCAACAAGCACCGAACGTAGAAGGCTGACACGACCCCTTGCGTGTGTACCCCGCAAGTGCATGGGTTGTCGAAGTAATAAAAATACCCTGGTGAGTGGGTAGTCGTATCCACAGGGAATAGTGTTCAGAAACAAGTGTTATCGCTATTTAGCTATGAAAGAAGTCGATGATGAAAGAAGTATATATATATATATATATATAAATGTAAAAGAAAATAAAAGAGTGCAAGAAGAATAATGAGGGTAGGAGAGGTAATCGATATAAAGATGGGGTACCCGGACAAAGCTCCCCCTAAGACTAATGCTTCTAGTGCAAGACTAGTATTATACCCTCTAATTGATGTCTAATTTAGTCGAGGATATCCTTAAACACACGGTCCCAAACCTAAGGTCAACCGTGACTAACCCCAACACTATGCCCCGGCATTAGGATTCACTACGACTCTTGACTCTCGTTGACCTGTCAACTAAGCCCTAGAGGAGTATATCTACCTAAGCCTCACACTACGTGGGATTGCATTAAGTTCTAGGGACTCCTAGTGGTAAAACCTGTTCCTATGTGTAGTTCTAACCCTTTGGTCCAGGTGGAAGAACCCTAGTCTAGATTAAGCCCCAGTGCGTAGGATTCACTTCAACCCTTCACTCTGTTACTCGCGTAACTAAGCCCCAGGGGAGTTTATCTACCTAGCACTTCACTCTATCTCGACCGCTAATGAATCAAGGAAACGGAGGTAGGGAGAAACCACACCGGAGGGGAAAGGGGTACATCGCTACCTCACAACTCTCCCTCTCAACCCTCTCCAACCTTGTGTAGTCTAATCCTATAGAGGTTGTCACACCCTCAAAGGATAACCTAATAGATTCTCAACCCTAGTGTCACGGCTAAGGGAAAATCTCATACAATCGTCATGCAAGATTGGAACTCAATAATAGAACATTAAATTAAGAAAGCATAATAAAAGTCATAGAAACAATATCATCCTAAGGTTTACAAGTCCGAATACCCACTAGGGTTTAGCTCTCCATGGAGCAATACAAAATCAATAAATAATTTAAGAAAATATGCATGAAAACCATAAAGAAAACCCCCTTGTAGATCGTATCGATGGTCTTGTGTAGTCGCGTGTCTTCTCCAACGAATCTCTTGTCAAGCCTAGGGCACACCTCGCCAAATCAATGCCGATGAGAGCTTCCCCAATAGCTTTCTTCCAAAGGATGTCGAGTTTAATCGCCTCCAAAGACCTCCAAGAACCTCTCCAAACTCTAGCCGAAAGCCCCCCAAAAGATATCCAAGTGATAGAAGAGAAAGGTCCCCAAATAGATATAAAAACGGTCTATTTATAGGATGAAATCGGGCTGAAATCGGACTTCTGTGAAAATCCAGAAATTCCACACGCCCGTGTGTTAATTCCACACGGCCGTGTGGAAATTCTGGAATCGTAATTTCTCGGCACCTGTGAACAGTGTTTTTGCTACAGTGTTTCCGCTACAGTACACGTCCGTGTGGAATTTCCACACGCCCGTGTGAACTCTCTGGAATTCTGAATTTCGGCAGAATGTGAACAGTAGCTGATACAGTATTTATCTACAGTATTTTTGCTACAGTGCCTGTAACAGTACTTCTCCGAAATACTCCCGAATCCATCGTTCTTCATCGAGGCCATTGAATTGGGCACACAATCAATGGTAGATTATGTCGATTACTTCATTTCTCTTCTTTGACGAAATTCTCCAATGCTACACGAGTTAGACTTTTGTGAATGTGACTGCCCTTGTGCCCCTCCAATGGAGGTTGGCACACACCCACAAGTCTAAACTCGTTCCTTGTTCCTTGCTTGGTCCAAGAACTCGTCAACAATGGCGAACATTACCTATTCTTGCTTCATTCTTCTCCAAATTGGCTCCACAACCCTACAATGCACAAAAGTAAACAAATGCACACTTTTTAGTGATAAAATCTGATTAAATCAATGCTCATTGCAAGATAATAACACTTCACATTACTATAACACGAGCACTTATCAAATTCCCCCACACTTAAGCTTTTGCTTGTCCTCAAGCAAAATAGAACGTGAAAGTACTTGGGAAGAACAATTGAAAGTGCTCGGCCTTAGGTTCACCAAAAGCATGCAAAAGAAGCATTCTACAAGTAAGGGGAACTCAAAACATTGCATAAGGTTACCAATGCTCTAGCTAAAAACTCGAATCAAAAAGGATGAAAACTCGAAAATGTGTTAGTGTGTGCGATCTTACTCAAGAGAACCGACGAGTACTCCTCAAACTTTGGTTAGAAAGGACTTATTTATATACAAAAACAAAAAATAGTGGTGGAAGTAGTAGCTTCACACATTCTTGAAGGTAGCCCTTTCCTAGGCGGCCGCCAAAGGTGGCTTTCACTCTTTCGAGGAGGTAGCTCTTTCTACCGGGGTAGTAGCTTTCACGCATCCCATGAGATAGCTCTTTCTCTCATTAGGGCATAACTTGTATCCGACTTATGAGAGTAGCTGCATACTTCATAGGCGGTAGCTCTTGCCACCCCAAATGCATAATTAAAACAAAGCTAATATTTACAAACTCATATATTTTTTCTCTTTTTCTCTTTTCATTTTTCCACTTTTTTTTTTTTTTTTCATTTTCATCTTTTTTTTTTTTCATATTTTTCTCTCCTTATATATGCATTTTCCAAAGTAAAACTAAGAACAACGATAAACTTGTCCTTAAAAACTTCAAGATTGAGTTTCCAAAAGATTCCAAGAGTAAGTTGTGTAATATAAGATAATCGAGCAAAAATTCCCTAAAATTCAAGTAGAGACTAGAGCATGATAGGATACAATGTTAAAAATTCTCCTAAACTATAAGAATACACCATTGCAACTAAGGTGAACCGCCATAGGCTACATAAGCATAAGCAATTGAACGCACAAGTAAAAGTGTGTGCAATGTGAACTCCCCCCACACTTAAGATGTACATTGTCCTCAATGTACACATGCAAGCACAATAAAAAGTATAACAATCAAAACATAATGTGTGAAGGTGGGCAATTGAAACAATACTCCCCTGAAATCCTAGTGGTACGTTTGATGGAGCTATGTTCATTGAGGGTTGAGTCTCAACGGGTTGTGGAGGGTACACGGTCCCATGACCGTGCCTATGACTAGTACTCAAATTCCTTGCATCCAAGACCATCTGCACGTACACAAGGGGGATCAGTGAAGCTCAATAAAAGTAAAATAAAACAAAAGAAAACTAAAGCTAAAAACGCCTCAAGCGTCGGTGTCGTCCGTTCTTCGATCTCCGGTGCTGCTGTCATCTGTGTGGCCCTAACCTCGGCCACCTCGGTCTGTAGGATCCCCACTGCGCTCTCGAGGCGCTCCAGTCTGTCCTGGCCTCGAGATGGTGAAAACATCTGCACCTGAGGTGGCTCCGGCGCGGTGGGGGGTACCTCGGTCTCTGTGTCCTGCGGGGGTGGCTCCAATGCTCTTTATGGGGTATAATCCAGGTATACGTCCCTGATCCTCCTCTGCGGATCATACCCATCATCCTCAAGGTATCTGTGCCCAGGGGAACTGGTACGTTTGTCTTCTCTGCTCCCCTGACTCCATCTCTGAGCCCCAGGCCAATGAGAAGTCTGGTGATGTAGACATCTATAGGCAGGTCGAGAAAGGCATGAAGCCTTGGAGACACCCGGCTCGTACTAACCCTGACCACAAAGTCTGCTATACGCCTGCTGCGGTGTCACGGTACCTGGGTAGTCGGTAGGAAGTAAAGAATACTCCTCAGTCTCGGTAAATGCCTCCTCATAGAGGCCCATCCCGATAGAAAACTGGCTCATACTGAGGCTGTAATGTCGACCGATGGCTCTGAACTGAACTGTGGTGCCCTCGGTGAAACTGCTGTACCCCCGGTCGAACTCAAACGACGCCAGGACCTCTAAGGTGAGCGGTCGGATCACCGAGTCCCGGATAACCATCAATCTCTCCCAGCTACCGATTGAGAGCAGCTCGCCAATCTCATCTGCGACGCTGTCTCCCCCCTGAATACTCCTCACTATACTCAAATCCAAATATCTCGTCTTTCCAAAACGGAGTCCTGATAAACGCTCGAACCGAACCTGATGCTCGGTTATACTGAACTCTGTCTCTGCTGGAGGAGGTGTGGGCTCACGGGGGCGCTTCCCTGTCGATTTCCTGGGTTTAGAAGACATTCCTGTAAGATTGGAAAAGAAAACAATCAAAAACAGTTCAAAATAACCAATCTGCAGAAATCCACACGGCCGTGTGTTAATTCCACGCGCCCGTGTGGAGTTTCTGACGGGCAAAGCATCACGGCCGTGGGGTTAAAAAATCCACAATTTACATCTAAATTCGTTCTAATTTCATTCTAAGCATGCTCATATATAATGTAAACATTCAAACCAAGCAAAATTGTATAAAAGAACGAATTGAATCAAGAATTGACGAAGAAAAAGGTACTGAAGGTCTCACCAGCGGTGAAGATGAAAAACAAAGTAATACGGCCGGAAAACTCGAACAAATTCCTTCAAAAACCTCAGAGAAAGTCGGGGAAGTGATAGAGAGGGTAGGAGAGAAGTTTAGAGTGGAGAATGAAGAGGCACAAGTGTTTTCTATAAGAAAAACGCGCGGCTTTTGAAGTTCTGGAAATTCACACGGCCGTCACACCCACACGGCCGTGTGCCTCAGAAATTAGGGTTCACAGGGGCCAACACACGCCCCTGTGTGCACTCTGGTCACTCTCTGAACTACCTCACACGGCCGTGTGTTAATTCCACACGGCCGTGGGCCTCCACAGGGGTATACACAGGGCCACCCACACGGGCCTGTGGACTCTCGGGAAAACACAGACGCTCTCTGAAAAATTTTCACACGGCCGTGTGCCCAACTTGGCCAAGAACACAAGGCCGTCCACAGGGGCACCTCACATGCCCTTGTGGCTTCTCTGACTCGCCCGAGAAACAATAAATGTTTCACACGGCCGTGTGAATAATCCACACGGCCGTGTGCCTTGACAAGCTCTCCCACAGGGGCTCACACACGCCCCTGTGGTTTCTCGGGATGAAAGGGAATTCCTGCAGAATTTTCACACGGCCGTGTGGAAATCTCACACGGCCGTGTGCCTTAGCACAGTGGCACTCACAGGGGCATCCACACGCCCCTGTGGACTCTCTGGAAAAGAGTTGAAGTTCTGCAAAATTTCACACGGCCGTGTGTTAATTCCACACGGCCGTGTTCCCCTTCTGAAGTTTTTCACAAGGGCAAAGTCACGCCCCTGTGTCTGCTCTGGTTGAGCTCCAATTGGTAACACACGGCCGTGTGTTAATTCCACACGGCCGTGTGTTTTCTCTGGTTTACTTAGAAAATTTTACAGACTCTCAGAAAAATTCAGAAACTCTTTTAAAACACTTAGAGCCTGTATAAACCATAAAAACACGACCAGAGACTATCGAAAACACACTCAACCGACTCAAACTTCGTCAATTAACGTTAAGGCACACGTAAATAATTGAAAATCCACATGAAAACTCAGCATATGCACATGAAAATTTGGACACCATTGCTAAGACTTTTATTCAATCCTAAAACTAAACTAGGTCCTAGAAAAACTGCAAAACACTTGGGTTGCCTCCCAAGAAGCGCTTGTTTAACGTCACTTAGCTTGACGTACCTGTCTTACCTTACGGAGGTTCATGAGTGGAATTTGCCCTCTTCCCTATAATTTGAAAGCAAGCATTGCATAATCGTTGCAATGTAGAGGGAGAATTATCGAGTTTGTTACCACACATGGGTGAAACACCCTTACTCCGTGAATGCTCATCCCCTTTCTTGTTGGGGTTCTTTTTGTGGCGACGTCTCGACCTCTTCAATCTCCGAAGGACTTTCTTTCTAAGCTCCTTCTCCTTCTTGATGTCTGTTTCAATTGAAACAAGCGCGAGCACTTCTTCCTCTTCAGTCTCCTTGTCTTGGTCCGTCCACCCTTCATATGGATCCGGGTTAAACATATCCTGCATATATTCATCAATGCAATCATCAGTGACATCAAGATAATATAGAGCATCATCAAAATCAAGCGAATGTCGCATGGCTTCGGCGAGGCGGTAAGTGAGCTTGTCGTCCCCAACCCTAAGTGTGAGCTCTCCACCGTCCATGTCTATCAAAGCTTTAGAAGTGCGCAAGAACGGCCTCCCAAGGATCAGCGGCACCTCGACATCCTCGTCTACATCGAGCACTACAAAGTCGACCGAGAAAATGTACTTATCCACTTTCACCAACACATCTTCAACAATACCCCTCGGATGCCTCACCGATCTATCCGCAAGCTGAAGTGTCATCCGGGTAGGTCTAGGCTCGCCCAAGCCTAGCTTTTGGAAGAACGTGTAGGGCATGACATTGATGCTTGCCCCCGAGTCGGCTAGTGCCATCTCCTCACCCATATCACCAATATTGCACGGTATGATAAAACTTCCGGGGTCCTTCCTCTTGCTTGGCATATTCTTCTGTAGCACTGCCGAATAGTTTGCATCGAGGATGACGGATGCACTTTCCTCTAACTTCCTCTTATTGGTCAAGAGGTCTTTTAAGAACTTCGCGTACTTGGGCATTTGGGCTAATGCTTCCGCAAATGGAATGTTGATGTGCAATTGCTTGAAGACACCCAGAAATTTCTTGTATTGCTCATTGTCTTGGTCATTCTTCAATCGTGAAGGATAGGGAATTCTCGGCTTGTAAGGTGGGGGTGCCACCTCTTTCTCCTTTGGTGCTCCATCCTCTATTTCCACGACTTCGGGTGAGTCCTTAGTCTTCTCAAGAGGGAGATGTCCCTCAACCTCCTTACCACTTCTCAAGGTAATTGCCTTTAGTTGTTCTCTTGGGTTGGTCTCCGTATTGCTAGGCAAACTACCTTGAGATCTCTCCGCCAAAGTCTTCGCAATTTGCCCTACTTGGTTCTCCAAGTTGTGTAGGGAGGCGGTGTGATTACGAAGAGTAGCTTCCACCGATTGGAACCTTGCGTCCGAAGAAGAAACGAACCGTGTGAGGGCTCTCTCTAGGTCAGTCATCTTTCCCTCCAACCCGGTCACTCGGCTTTCTAAATTCGGAGCTTGTTGACTTTGAAATCCCGGTGGTGCACTATTTTTGTTCTGTTGTGATTGTCCTTGATTGCTCCAAGAGAAGTTCGGATGGTTCTTCCATCCCGGATTGTATGTACCACTATACGGGTTGCCTTGGCCTTGTCCTCGATATGAATTCCCCACAAAATCGGCCTGCTCTACCGCACTAGTGCCTCCAATAGAAATAGGACAATCGCTTGAAGCATGTCCTCCCCCACAACCATTACAAGTAGTGATGGCCGCAACTCTTGGCGAAGCTAGAGCATCTAGCTTCTTACTCAACGATTCCACTTGTGCTGCCAACGATGTAACCGCATCAACCTCATGAATTCCGGCAACCTTTTTCCTATCCCTTGAGTTCCATTGATAGCTATTCATAGCCATCTCTTCTACAAGGTGCCGAGCTTCACCGGGAGTCTTGCTTCCAAGAGTCCCTCCGGCTGCCGCATCTAAGAGTTGCTTTGTACTCGGATTCAACCCGTTGTAAAATGTGTGAATAATCATCCACTCGGGAAATCCATGTTGCGGACATTTGCGAAGGAGCTCTTTGAACCTGTCCCATGTCTCGAATAGAGACTACAATTCCATCTGTACAAAGGAAGATATCTCATTCCAGAGTCTTGCAGATTTCCCCGGTGGAAAGTATCTAGCCAAGAATGCCTCGGCCATTTCCTCCCACGTAGTAATGGAGGCTCTAGGTAATGAGTGCAACCAATGCCTTGCTTTTCCTTTCAATGAAAATGGGAAGGCTCTCAATCGAATTGCATCGTCCGTCACTCCATTTATCTTCAACATGTCACACACTTCCAAGAAATTTTCTATGTGACTATTAGGGTCTTCATCGGCCAACCCATTAAACTGTGCGGACTGTTGCAACATCTGAATGAACGACGGCTTCAATTCGAAATTCATTGCTGTAATTGGGGGCCTCACGATGCTTGATTGGGTCCCCATAACTGCGGGTCTAGCAAAATCGGACAACGTTCGCTGCTGCTCGTTCTGTTCTGCCATTGTCTCTGACCCTTCTGTCTCAATATCGGCTTGATTTGATGCTTCTTGTGCAGGTTCTTTCCCTTTACGATGTGTTCTTCTTCCAATGTCTGGGTCTCCGGCAACAAGTATTGAAGGGTTCCCACGGGTCATAACCTGGAGCCGAAAACAAAGAAAAGAAAAATAAGAACAATGATAGGTAAAGAAAATATGAAATAGAATGCGAAGGGAATAGCTAAAATAGTGAAAAACAAATATCTAAACAGCCAATTCCCCGGCAACGGCGCCAAAAACTTGACACGACCCCTTGCGTGTGTACCCCGCAAGTGCACGGGTTGTCGAAGTAATAAAAATACCCTGGTGAGTGGGTAGTCGTATCCACAGGGAATAGTGTTCAGAAACAAGTGTTATCGCTATTTAGCTATGAAAGAAGTCGATGATGAAAGAAGTATATATATATATATATATATATATATATAAATGTAAAAGAAAATAAAAGAGTGCAAGAAGAATAATGAGGGTAGGAGAGGTAATCGATATAAAGATGGGGTACCCGGACAAAGCTCCCCCTAAGACTAATGCTTCTAGTGCAAGACTAGTATTATACCCTCTAATTGATGTCTAATTGAGTCGAGGATATCCTTAAACACACGGTTCCAAACCTAAGGTCAACCGTGACTAACCCCAACACTATGCCCCGGCATTAGGATTCACTACGACTCTTGACTCTCGTTGACCTGTCAACTAAGCCCTAGAGGAGTATATCTACCTAAGCCTCACACTACGTGGGATTGCATTAAGTTCTAGGGACTCCTAGTGGTAAAACCTGTTCCTATGTGTAGTTCTAACCCTTTGGTCCAGGTGGAAGAACCATAGTCTAGATTAAGCCCCAGTGCGTAGGATTCACTTCAACCCTTCACTCTGTTACTCGCGTAACTAAGCCCCAGGGGAGTTTATCTACCTAGCAATTCACTCTATCTCGACCGCTAATGAATCAAGGAAACGGAGGTAGGGAGAAACCACACCGGAGGGGAAAGGGGTACATCGCTACCTCACAACTCTCCCTCTCAACTATCTCCAACCTTGTGTAGTCTAATCCTATAGAGGTTGTCACACCCTCAAAGGATAACCTAATAGATTCTCAACCCTAGTGTCACGGCTAAGGGAAAATCTCATACAATCGTCATGCAAGATTGGAACTCAATAATAGAACATTAAATTAAGAAAGCATAATAAAAGTCATAGAAACAATATCATCCTAAGGTTTACAAGTCCGAATACCCACTAGGGTTTAGCTCTCCATGGAGCAATACAAAATCAATAAATAATTTAAGGAAATATGCATGAAAACCGTAAAGAAAACCCCCTTGTAGATCGTATCGATGGTCTTGTGTAGTCGCGTGTCTTCTCCAACGAATCCCTTGTCAAGCCTAGGGCACACCTCGCCAAATCAATGCCGATGAGAGCTTCCCCAATAGCTTTCTTCCAAAGGATGTCGATGTCGATGCCGTTTAATCGCCTCCAAAGACCTCCAAGAACCTCTCCAAACCCTAGCCGAAAGCCCCCCCCCCAAAAGATATCCAAGTGATAGAAGAGAAAGGTCCCCAAATAGATATGAAAACGGGCTATTTATAGGCTGAAATCGGACTTCTGTGAAAATCCAGAAATTCCACACGCCCGTGTGTTAATTCCACACGGCCGTGTGGAAATTCTGGAATCGTAATTTCTCGGCACCTGTGAACAGTGTTTTTGCTACATTGTTTCTGCTACAGTACGCGGCCGTGTGGAATTTCCACACGCCCGTGTGAACTCTCTGGAATTCTGAATTTCGGCAGAATGTGAACAGTAGCTGATACAGTATTTATCTACAGCATTTTGCTACAGTGCCTGCTGCAGTACTTCTCCGAAATACTCCCGAATCCATCGTTCTTCATCGAGGCCATTGAATTGGGCACACAATCAATGGTAGATTATGTCGATTACTTCATTTCTCTTCTTTGACGAAATTCTCCAATGCTAAAAATGTCGATTACTCCAAGGAGTGATAAAAAGGTCGAGAGAAATCTCCCTCTAGAGAAGACACAAGAGACACCCGAGGTCGTTGAGATAGAGGAAGGAACGACAAAGGAGAAAGAGGTGGCACCACCACCCTATAAGCCGAGGATTCTCTATCCTTCACGATTGAAGAATGACCAAGAGAATGAATAATACAAGAAATTTCTAGGAATTTTCAAGCAGTTGCACATCAACATACCATTCGCGGAAGCATTGGCCCAAATGCCTAAATACGCGAAGATTTTGAAGGGCCTCTTGACCAACAAGAGGAAATTTGAGGAGAATGCGTCTGTGATCCTTGATGCCAATTGCTCGGCCGTATTGCAAAAGAACATGCCGAGTAAGAGAAAAGATCCCAGGAGTTTCATAATTCCATGCAACATTGGCAACTTAGGTGAAGAGATGGCATTGGCCGACTCGGGGGCAAGCATCAATGTAATGCCCTACACGTTCTTCCAGAAGCTAGGCTTGGGTGAGCCTAGACCCGCTCCGATGACACTTCAACTAGCGGATCGATTGGTGAGGCATCCGAGAAGGATTATGGAAGACGTGTTGGTGAAAATCGACAAATATATATTTCCTGTTGACTTCATGGTGTTAGATGTCAATGAAGATGTCGAGGTTCCATTGATCCTTGGAAGGCCATTCTTGCGCACTTCCAAGGCTTTGATTGACATGGACGGCGGGGAGCTCACATCGCGAGTTGGAGATGACAAGCTGACATACCGCTTCACCAAAGCCATGAGACACTCTCTTGACTTTGATGATACTTTATATTTTTTTGACACTACCGATGAACTAATTGATGATTATGTGCAGAAAATGTTGAACCCGGATCCGAATGAAGGATGGCGGGACCAAGATGTGGAGATCAAAGAAGAAGTGCTTTCACTTAGTCTAGTCAAGAAGGATGTCACGCCCCGACCCGCAGGTCCGTAGGACGCGACATACTGCCACGACCATCTCGAGGAGGGATACTCCGCCACTCAACCCTCGAGACAGCGCAAGGCTGCACAATACACCTGGAATCAACAATATTAATATAAATACCCAGTTCCAAGAACAACCATGCCCTACGGGAGTAGTAGAACTAACAACAACAACAACAACAACGACAACAACAACAACAACAACAACAACAACAACAACAACAACAACAACAACAACAAGAATGACGACATCAACAATATGGAAAGAAGATAGAAGACACTGACAATAATAGCAAAAGTTGATACACACAAATTTAAGACTTGTTTAAGTACAACACCATGCAATAGAGTTCTCGACATACTAGTGGATTCAAGACTCAAATAACATATGCGTGATCCAAAAATAACATACACGAATAAAAGTGATACAAGGAAACAAGAAGGCAACAAATGCTCATCACACAGCAGCACCGCCTCACCTACTACTTGCAACAAAACTGGGAAGGGGAAAGAGGGGATGATACTTACTAATAATATACTTGGTTTAAAACACACTTGCACATAATAATAATCTACACCACAATACAACAAAATAAAGTAATACCCATAAATTCTCATCACCCAACTAAGGTTTAAAACAATGAAACTTTGAAATACCAAACTCAGGTTTGAACTATAAAACACACTGAACATTAAACAACTTTACCATGCTACAAATAATTCAATACAACTCCAAGTTGTAAACAAGTATAGCAATTAAAAGATACAAGGTTTATCAATTCTAACATGATGAAAATCCTCAAAAGTTTGGGGATAACAAGGATAACACTTATCACATAAGAATACCATTTTCCTCATTGAAATACAATTAGAATTTTATAGAAAGCAACAAGAAAACACATGCCATCCTGGACCTAGCATAAGAACATGATAAACACATAAATGTACATATCATTCATGTATGTGTATGTATAAAATGAGTATTTTTGTATGTGTGGATGCCCGTTTTCTATCTAAATTGGTTTATTTCGTGTTACAAGTACAAAAGTTACCATGGGGAGCTCGACAACATGATTTAAGGAGAAATTGGCAAGGGAAACACTATTTTCGAGCCCGGTACTGTAGCGGAACTGTAGCAACTGGTGTAGCACGAACACTTGAAGAAACGGCGTGGTCTGGAGGTTCATGCGGGCGCATTGCAGGCCGCATACGGCACTGAGCATGGTACTGTAGCGGGGCGGGGCGGGGGGGGGGGGGGGGGGGGGGTTGTTCTAGCGACACTGTAGCACCTTACGGGATTCTCGGGATATCTCGGAAACTTTCTCTCCCCGCATTCGGGGCCGCATGGGAGGCCGCATAGCTCGCTGGAATTGGTTTTTAAAGGTTTTTTGGATCATTTTGAAGGCAGACTTTTGGGAGAGTTTTGGAGGAGACTCTTGGGCCGCCGCCCCACCTCTTTTGGCAGCGATTTCTAGCGATCTACGGCACAAAGCTTCACCAAGAGGGAGGCAACATTGAAGGAGAAGATTGGAGGGAAGATCCACGACATTGAGGCTTATCTTCAAGGTTTCATCCATCCAAGGGGTTCCAAGGCTAGAGGAAGTATTTCTTACTTCATTTCTTGTTTTGTTATTCCTTGGGGTTGTATGAGTTGTCCTCTTTCATGAGGAACTAACTTATTTGTGATTTGGACACGATGAACTTTGGGGTTGATTGTTTGTAATTTGGATGATCATCTTTATTGATGCATTGTGTGATGTTGTATTTCTTTTATGCAATCTTGTAGTTTGTGGTTCAAGCCTTGTGTACTTTGATGTGTTGATTTGCATGAGAACTCTGTATTTCAACTTCTAGGTTGTACTTGGTTGTGTGACCATCGCCCTTGTACTAGACACACTAGGCTTGGAAGGGATACATGTACGAATACACCTTGACCATTGGGTATTTGTACCCCTCCAGCCATTAGGGTTGAACCTAAATATTGTGTTTGACCCTAATTTGAGATTTCCCTAGGCGTAAGGCAATCGTGTGAGGATTTGGGCGGAAGTGATTCCGTATTCCAATACTCATACCGGATTAGGGGTTATCACCGTGACCATCGGGATGACCTAGTTTAGGAATCTCTTGGCCCAACTACCATCATAACATTGCATCCTAAATTCAGGGCTTAATGACAACCCTAGGGGGATTCGTTGTCCAAATCGCGCCTTCGCATGTTTGATTCTCCCTTGTTTGCTAAATGTGTGTTGTAGTAGCCCGGATTTCATTATAGTTATTTCTTTCTCTATTTTGTAATTATTGCTTGATAATCAAATTGCTAGGTTAGGAAATAGATGAAAGGGAAGTAATAGTAGTTCCTTGGCCCTTGGGAATACGACTCCCTCGTGCTTGCGCGAGGGGTATTACTTGGCGACCCGTGCGCTTGGGGGATCTCATCAGAACAATTCGCATCAATAATTTCAAATATCAAGATGCTTAGAAATAATTAACTCATCGATCATAAATCAACAATAATGTCCAGAATGGCCTCAAAACTCTCCGTTGCTAACCATGGCCTTCGTTAGGTCTGGAGCTACCAAGATGTGCGTATCTTGGCATTGGCCTCTGGGAAGTTCGTGTGGTGACTCCAAACAACCCAACTATACCTATATCAGGGATCTACGTTCCCACTTGACATGGTATAACCGTTTTTGACAGTATTCCACGCCACCTCTATATAGGTTGGCCCGTGGAAACCATCCACTTCTTACTGCAGCAAGTTCTGGAGCTCGGCTCCCATGTCACCAACAAAAGATTTAAACAATAACTCAGCCCGTAGGCTCAATGAGTACATCATGATAGCATAATTCTCAATAAGAGACAATAAATGTTCACAATGGCAATTCTCACTCCAAGAGTGATCAATTTGATCAAATCATTAACAATGAAACCATGTTCATCAAAAGTATCATATGAAGATGTCTTTCGAAAATACACCTTGTGCATTGCAATAATACCATGAAAATCAACTTGTTTTCACATGCCTTTGCTTAAATAAACAATATTTAAAACTAAACAAGATTTCTTTGAGCACTTGCTCCAATCATAGCCTTGGCAATAACACAAAATAGGTAACATAAATAGGTTACATAAATCCATTTGGACACGATAACAAAAGTCTCAAACCTTCAATTTGGAAACCAAGAAGTCATAATAAAGCTTTCAAAACTTAAATACAACATTTGGCAAACTTTGCAAATAAACTTGACCACGATTACAAATATGCCTTTTAGTCATCAAATCAAACATCTCAAATCTCATAAGAATACACAATTGAAACGTATACTTCAAAACATAGGATTCTCAAATCTCAACAACACATATAAATACTTTAAAGGAATGCTTAGGAACTGAACCAAGTCATAAATCAAGTATGGCTCCAAACTAGCCAAAACACATTACAAAAGCCACTAATAATGCACGGTATCAATCTGGTGAATCTAAACCAATTATGACAAAGGTGTGAAACAATACAATCTATAACCCATAGAATATCTAATCTTCTCTTACAAATTCCTAATCACATGACAACTCAAATAACCATTCCTTTGAACGGTAATACCTTCAATTAAGAAATATATATATATATATATATATCTCATTCCAAAATCAAAGCATAAAACATCTAGAGTCCTAATCAAGCCTCATAATGCACAAAGATAAATATAAATACGTATATAGGTATTCTTCGGATAGGATTATGCTTATTAGTCCCACTCACAACTTTGACAACTTCGCTCCCTTGAACGATAGTCCTCGACAAGCTCTTTGCTTCAATCCAAAGCTTTTCCTCCTTGAGAAAGCACAAGAAACACCAATAAATTGTTAGGACAAAAGTCAAGCAAGAACCCTAAGTTCTTCTACCAAACAACCCTAATGAACTCTAGGGTTGCTCCACTCACAACTCAAGGTACTAAATTAAATCTAAGGGTTTAGAATCCTCTCTAAACCAAGGAAACCAAGAACACAAGGAAAGCTCACCGGAGCTACAGTGATTACGGGATCAAAGTGATGAGGGTTCAAGGATTTCATGAAATCAAGGCCAAACAACTCAATACAATCAATCCTCACAAGATTAACCATCAAAGAGGAAAAAAAAGATGTAAGGATCAAGCTCTCACAAGGGTTCACACCAAACCCTAACCATTTTCATCAAAGAACAAGGAAGAAGGAAACAAGAGGATGGAAGCTTACCTTCATCCAAAGAATGAGCAAGTTGATGATCCAAGATCCAAGCTCCAAAACCTCTTCTAAGACAGCCTTAGAACCTCATGAGATGGTGGAGGAAGAGAGGAGAGGGAGATAAAGAAGTTTGGAAGAAGAAAAATAAAGAAATGAAGCCAAGGCTCGGGTTTTAAAAGCAAATTCACATCGGAGTGCGGGCTGTGTGCGGCCCTACACACCAGCCACACACACTAGGTAGAAGAGTGTGCGGGTGGTGTGCAGCCCTGCACACCAGCTGGACACCCCTCTGCCTGGGGTGTACGGCCTCTATGCAGCCCCGCACAGAGGCCGCACAGCACACAGGAGGGGCTGTGCGGCTTGTGCATAGCCCCGCACAACTTTGTGCGGCCTGTACACAGCCCCAACCCTTACTAAGCACCTCCAAACACTCTCAAAAATCTCTCAAACACTCGGCAAACAACTCTAAAGGATTGACAAGAAAAATCAAAGAAAACTTAAAAGGGAAAACAACGACAACACTTAAGACAATCGAAACAAGAAACAAGAGCAAGGAGGACAGAAACACCACAAAGGAAGTCAAGCCGGACTCGGGACTCATGAAAAAGATGAGTAGAAAAATGAAGAGAGTGAAGAGGCGCCACACGAAAAGACCCAAGAACAATGGGGATGAGCAAGAACGGAATAAGGGTGGTTCACCCTTGTGTGGTAACAAAATCACTAACTCTCCCTATATTCTACAAAGGTTATGTAATGCATGTTTTCACGTTGTAGGGAAGAGGGCAACCTTCATTCATGAACCGCCGTAAGGTAAGCTAGGTATGTCAAGCTAAGTGACGTTAAACAAGCGCTTCTTGGGAGGCAACCCAAGGTTTTACATGCTTTTCTAGTTAGTTTAGTTTTAACATGAATAAAAGTCTTAGTTTTGATGTCCTAATATTTTCAATGCATGTGCTACAATATTTCTTTGGATTGTTGATTGTTTTCGTGTGCCTAAACGATAATTAATGAAGTTTGAGTCAGTTGAGCATGTTTTCCATGGTATCTGGTCATGTTTTGATGGTTTTCACAGGCTCTAAGCATCGTATCTATGTTTCTGAATTTTTCTGTGAGTCTGTGAATTTTTTCTAAGTAAACCCGAGAAAACACACGGCTGTGTGGAATTAACACACGACGTGTGTTTCCAATTTGGGCTCAACCTGAGAAGGCACAGGGGCGTGACCTAGCCCCTGTGAAGAAAACCTCAGCAGGGGCACACGGTCGTGTGGAATTTCCACATGGCCGTATGAGATCTTGCAGAACTTAAGCTCTTGTTCCAGAGAGTCCACAAGGGCGTGTTAGTGCCGCTGTGAATGCCCATGTCTTCTGAGACACGGCCGTGTGGTATCTTCCCACGGCGGTGTGACATTCTGCAGAGAGTCCCTTTCTATCCCGAGAAAACACAAGGGCGTGTGGCTGCCCCTGTGGAAGAGCTTATGAAAGGTGACACACCCCTTGCGTGTGTACCCGCAAGTGCACGGGTTGTCGAAGTAATAAAATACCCTGGTGAATGGGTAGTCGTATCCACAGGGAATAGTGTTCAGAAACAAGTGTTATCACTATTTAGCTATGATGGGAATCGATGATGAGAAAAGTATATATGTATAGATGTAAAACAAAATAAAAGAGTGCAAGAAGAATAATGAGGGTAGGAGAGGTAATCGATATAACGATGGGGTACCCGGACGAAGCTGCCCCTAGGACTAATGCTTCTAGTGCAAAACTTGTATTATGCTCTGCAATTGATGCCTATTAAGTCGAGGATATCCTTAAACACACGGTCACAAACCTAAGGTCAACCGCGACTAACCCCAACATTATGTCTTGGTATTAGGATTCACTACGACCCTTGACTCTCGTTGACTTGTCAAATAAGCCCCAGGGGTGTCTATCTTCCTAAGCCTAACACTACGTGGGATTGCTTTAGGCTCTAGGGATTCCTAGTGATAAAACATGTTCCTATATGTAGTTCTAACCTTTTGGTCCAAGTGGAAGAACCCTAGTCTAGATTAAGCCTCGAACTACGATGCCTCATCTTGACCGCTAATAAATCAAGGAAAAAGGAGGTAGGGAAAAATCACACCGGAGGGGAAAGGGGATACATCGCTACCTCACAACTCTCCCTCTCAACCCTCTTCAATTTTAAGTAGTCTAACCCTATAGGAGTTGTGACACCTCCAAAGGGTAACCTAAATTGCTCTCAACCCTAGTGTCACGGCTAAGGGAAAACAATAGCAAAAGATAATTAAAATTGAAACTCAATTAAATTCATCAATAAAGAAAGCATAATAAAAGTCATAGAAACAATATCATCCTAGGGTTTACAAGTCCGAATACCCATTAGGGTTTAGCTCTCCATGGAGCAATACAAAATCAATAAAGAGATTAAGAACATATGCATAAAAACCATAAAGAAAAACCCCCTTGTAGATCATATCGATGGTCTTGTGGAGCCGCTTAGTCTTCTCCACGAATCCCTTGTCAAGCCTAGGGCACAACTCGCCGAATCGATGCCGACGAAAGCTCCCCCAATAGCTTTCTTCCAAAGGATATCGATGTCAATGCCGTAATATCGTCTCCAAAGACCTCCAAGAACCTCTCCAAACCCTAGCCGAAAGTCCCCCAAAATATAGGCAAGGGATAGAAAGGGGGGGGGGGTCCCTAAATAGATATGAAAACAGGCTATTTATAGGCTGTAATCGGGGTTCCACACGCCCATGTGTTAATTCCACTTGGCCCTGTGGAAAATCAGAATTTCCACACGCCCTTGTATTAATTCCACACGGCCGTGTGGAAATTCTGTTTTGATGATTTTCGGCAGACTGTGAATAGTAACTTGCTACAATGTTTTCCCTACAGTGTTTAGATGCAGTAATTGCTACAGTAATTCACTGAAATGCTCCCGAATTCATTGTTCTTCATCGAGGACGTTGAATTGGGCACACAATCAATGTTAGATTATGTCGATTACTTCATTTCTCTTCATTGGCAAAGTTCTCCAATGCTACACGAGTTAGACTTTTGTGAATGTGACTACCCTTGTACCACTCTAATGGAGGTTGGCACACACCCACAAGTCTAGACCCGTGCCTTGTTCCTTGCTTGGTCCGAGAACTCCTCAACAATGGTGAACATAACCTATTCTTGCTTCTTTTTCTCTAAATCTTCTCCACAACGCTACAATGCATGAAAGAACACAAATACACACTAATTAGTGATTAAATTTGAGAAAAGTAATGCTCAATGTAAGATAATAATACTTTGTATTACTATAACACAAGCACTTATCAAACTCCCCCACACTTAAGCTTTTGCTTGTCCTCAAGCAAAAATAACCCGTGAAAGTACTTGGGAAGAACAATTGAAAGTGCTTGGCCTTAGGTTCACCAAAAGTGTGCAAAAGAAGCATTCTATAAGCAAGGGGAAATGAAAACATCGCATACAAGATATCAAGGCTCTAGCTAAAAACTTGAATAAAAAAGAAGAATCAACTTGAAAATGTGTAGTGTGTGTGGACTCACTCAAGACAAACCAAAAAGTACTCCTCAAACTCTTGTTAACAAGGACTTATTTATATACAAGGAGAAAGTAAGTAGTAGCTTCACATAACCTCTAAGGTAGCCCTTTCCTAGCCCTTTCGAGGAGGTAGCTCTTTCTACCAGGGTAGTAGCTTTCACGCATCCCATGAGATAGCTCTTTCTCTTATTAAAGCATAACTTGTATCCGACTTATGAGAGTAGCTACATACTTCATAGGTGGTAGCTCTTTCCACCCCAAATGCATAAATAAAATAAAGCAAATATTCACAAACTCATAATTTTTTTATTCATTTTTTTTATTTTATATATGCATTTTCCAAAGTAAAACTAAAAACTTACTAAGAACGATGATAAACTTGTCCTTAAAAACTTCAAGCTTGAGTTTCCAAAAGATTCCAAGAGTGAGTTGTGCAATAAAAGATAATCGAGCAAAAATTCCCTAAAATTCAAGTAAAAACTAGAGCATGATAGGACACAATGTTAAAAAATCTCCTAAACTCTAAGAATACAAACGTTGCAACTAAGGTGAACCGCCATAGGCTACATGAGCATAAGCAATTGAACGCACAAGTAAAGGTGTGTGCAATGTGAACTCCCCACACTTAAGATTTACATTGTCCCCAATGTACGCATGCAAGCACAGTGAAAAGTAAAGCAATTAAAACAATTAGTGTAGGGGTAGGCAATTGAAACAATACTCCCCTAAACTCCAAGTGTTGCGTTTGATGGAGCTATGTTCATTGAGAGTTGAGTCTCAATGGGTTGTGGAGCACACACGGTCACTTGACCGTGGCAATAACTAGTCCTCAAATTCCTTACTCGCAAGACCATCTGCACGTATACACAAGGGGGTTCATTGAAGCTCAATAAAAGTAAAATAAAAACAAAAGAAACATAAATATAAAAAACGCCTCAAGCGTCGGTGTCATCGACTCTGCGATCTCCGGTGCTACTGTAGGTGCTGATACTGGTGGATCTGATGCTGAGAAAGAAAAGAAAAGTTTGACGAATAAAAGGAGAAAACATGCTTACCGACGAAATGGAAATAAAAAACTTGAATATGGCCGGAAAACAACTTAAAAACTCCTCAAGTAGACGATGAGAGGGTTGGGAAGACGGGAGGAAGCATCCCTTAAGTGTGGAGGCATTTATAATTGAAAAGACGAAAATGATTTTAAAATTAAATTACAGCCTATCGTGTTCTGTACATCCACACGGCGGTGTGAAATTTCCACACGGCCCTGTGCTTCCACTGGTAGGGTTCACTGGGGTAGTCACACCCCCCTGTGTTCCTCTGTTTGCCTCTAAACGCACACACATGGCCGTGTGGAACTTCCACACGGCGGTGTGCACCACCTAGCCAAGCACAAGGCCAGCCACAGGGGCATCCACATGCCCTTGTGGCCTCTCTGGATATGCCGAAAAACTCTAAGTGTTCCACACGGCCGTGTGAGAAATCCACATGGCCGTGTGCTTTTCACATGACCTCTCACAGGGGCGGCCACACACCCCTGTGTTTTCTCGGGATGGAAGGGAAATCTCTATAGAGTTTCACACGGTCATGTAGATATCCCACACAGCCGTGTGCCATAACACATGGGCACTCACAGGGGGCATGATAAATGCCTAAACATACATATTTTCTATGTATTTGGGCGTATGTATTGCGTATTTTTATATGAGTTGACGCCCGTTTTTGGTCTGAATTGGTTTCTTTCGTGTTACAGGTACCAATGAGGCCCCGGCGAGCTTAATGACAGAATTGGAGAAGAAATCGGCGTCGAAAACACTGTTTCTAAGCCCGGAGCACTGTAGCAAATCGCTGTAGCACGAAAACTTGAAGAACTTGGTCAGGAGATTCATGCGGGTCACCATGCGGGCGCTGTAGAGGTCGCATACGGTACTGTAGCACTTTTACTGTAGCAATTTTAGTGTAGCAGCATTGTAGCATTTACGCAACTTTCGGGATTTCTCGGAGACTTTCTCTCCCCGCATGCGGGGCCGCATGGGAGGCCGCATAACTCTCTGGAATTCGTTTTTAAGGGGTTTTGAGAGCATTTTGAGAGAGGAACCTAGGTCTTGGGGAGAGCTTACTTCATCACCTTTGGGAGCTTGAGGCCGGGTTTTGGAGGCAATTCTTGAGGAGAGGAAGACGGAGAGAGCACGACACGATGAGTCCACACCTTCGATTCACATTTGATAGGAAGATTGACAAAGGAAGCCACTCCTTGGGTGGCATCCTTGGAAGCGTCATTCGGCCTTGATCCTTTGAGGGAGTGTTCTTGTTATGCTTTTGGTTGTTTTCATGTATTTCCTTGCCTATTTTGTGATCATGAGTAACTAAACCCCAAGGTCACCGGATGTAGGTGAACCTTGGGGGTGAAGTTGTGTATTTTGGATGCTTGTTCTAGTTTTATGCATTTGGATTGGTTTGTGATCCTTGTTTGGTGGTTCTTGACTGCCTTAATATGTATGAGAACTCTATGTATCAATTCCTAGACAATGCTAGGTTGCATGACCATTGCCCTAGTATTAGGCTCACCAAGCTTGGAAGGGAATACATGTACGAATATGCCGTGACCATCGGGTATTTGTACCCCTCCAATTGTTAAGGTTGTCCTTGATTGTGTTTCAACCCTAGCTTGGGGAAATCCACTAAACCCATTGCGATCGTACAAGGATTTGGGTGGAAGCAATTCCGTATTCTAATATTCGTACCGGATTAGGGACCAACACCGTGACCATCGGGTTGGTCTAATTTAGGGTTTCCCGGTCCAAACCACCCACGTGCATGCTAGTTAGGGCATCCTTAACACTTTAGTAGCCCCCGAGGGAATCCTCATCCGTGACCATTTCCTCGCCTTGATACTTCCCTCCGTATTTATTCTTACTATTTGCATGCTCTTTGCTCTAGTAGATTATTTATAGTTCTTCTTCCAAGTGATTGATTAGGTTGGACAACATTGTGATTAGGAAGTAGGAATAGATTCTTGGGCCCTTGGGAATACGACCCACTCTGTTCGCGCGAGGGGTATTACTTGGCGACCACGTGCAGTTGCGGGTGAGCGATTCAAACGCGTACCAGGGCATCCACACGCCCCTGTTGACTTTCTGGAATGAGAGTTGAAGTTCTGCAGAAATTCACACGGCCGTGTGGAAATTCCACACGCCCGTGTGCCCTTCACTAGGTCGCTCACGGGGGCAGCTACATGGCCCCTCTGACAATCGGAATTAGTTCTGAGATGAGTCACACGGCCGTGTGAAAATTCCACACGGCCGTGTGTTTTCTCTGGATGACTTAGAAAAATCACAGGCTCTACAGAAAATTTCAGAAACACATTCATAATACTTAGAGCCTGTATAAACTATAAAAACACGACCGGAGATCGATGAAAACACACTCAAACGACCCAATACTTTGACAATCACAATTAGGCACACTAAAACACCAATAATCCATGAGAAAATCACAGCCGTGTGGAATTTCCGCCAGAAGCTCCACACGGGCGTGTGGAATTTCCACACGGCCGTGTGGATTTCTGCAGATTGTGTTTTTGAATTGATTTTGACTTTTTTTTTTCTCAATTTTGCAGAGATGTCTTCCAGGGCCAAGAAAGCAGTAGGGAAACACTCCCATGAGCACCGTGAGCCCACCCCATCCCCCGAAGAGATGGAATTTGATTTACCGGAGCACAGGGAAAGATTTAAAAGATTATCGGCTCTCCGATTTAGACAGTCGCGCTACGCAGACCTGAGCGCACTGAGAGAGATACTGGGAGGTGACACTATAGTCGTAGAGGTGGAGGAGTTGCTAGCAGTAGATAGTTGGGATCAGTTGTTATCTATCCGAGAGCCAGCGACTCGAGCACTTACACTCGAGGACTTATCGACCTTTGAGTTCGACCGAGGGTACGACAGCTTTACAAATGATGAGACGATCTAGTTTCGTGCACTCGGTCGACACTTTAGCCTGAGTATTACCCTGTTCGCGCTCATGATGGGCCTCTACGATGAGGCATTTACAGAAACAGAGGAGTACGCGCTACTGCCACCGATTACCCAAGGACCCTGACACCTCATAGGGTCTACAGGGCATTGTGCGAGGATGGACAGCACAAGCCGGGTGTTTCGAAGGCGACGTTCCTTTCCCGGCCAGTATACAGGTACATCCATGCCGTACTGAGTAGGTTAGTGAGCGGTAGAGGAGATAGCACAGGGGTGCTGAGTAGACAGGAGCTGCTCTACCTACACTCCATGGTACAGAGCGAGCCACTCCATCTGGGGCACGTTTTAGCTGAGTACATGCACCACCAGGGCCAGTACCCCAATGTTGAAGTCATTTTTGCAGGCCCCTATATCACACGCTTCATCATAGGCTTGGGACTCAGAGACGGGGTGCGCGGGGCTGAGAAGATTGCTACACCAGCTCCGCTTACTGGAGATACACTGAGACTGATGGGTATGGTCCGCAGATAAGGACCAAGAGTATATACCATGATCATACCACAGTCAGATCAAGCCGAGGGGTCCCAGGCAGCATTGGGGCCACCTCCAGGGCAGATAGAGGTCGAGGCACCACCCACAGCAGCGGAGCCACCACCAGTGCAGATATTCTCTCCTTCTTGGGGCCAGGACAGGTTCGAGCTCCTCGAGAGTTGCTTTGGTGTTCTGCAGACAAAGTTGGCCGAGGTCAGAGCTGCACACGTGGTACAGCATTCAGAGACGATGACACGGCTTGATACTATACAGCGATTACTTGAGCAGGCCGTGTCATCACCATTCGTGGTCCAGCCCAGAGCCCCTACTCCACCACCTTCACCTGCTCCATCAGCAGCCGATCAACCTACACCAGTAGAGCCTACAGCAGCACCAGAGGCTACTCCACAGGACACTGATGTGGAGGCGTTGTAGTTTTATTGTTCTTTTTTTTTACTTCAGTTGTACTTTTTATTTTCGTATTCTATTGGACTTGTAGTACTCTGATAAGTGCTCGTGTTATAGTAATGCGAAGTGTTATTATCTTGCAATAAGCATTAATTTAATCAGATTTTATCACTAAAAAGTGTGCAATTGTTTACTTTTGTGCATTGTAGGGTTGTGAAGATAAAATGAAGGAAAGGAACGAAGTTAGGTCATGTTTGGCGTTGTTGGGAAGATTTTCGGACTAAGCAAGGAGTAAGGCCTGAGCATAGACTTGTGGGTGTGTGCCAACCTCCTTTGGAGGGGCACAAAGGCAGTCACATTCACAATAAGTCTAACTCATGCCAACGAGGAAAACTTCACCAATTAGGCGATTCGAAGCAATCGACACGATCTACCGTTGATTGTGTGCCCAATTCAACGGCCTCGATGAAGAACGACGAATTCGGGAGCGTTTCGGAACAATTACTGTAGCAAGTTACTGTTCGCAGTAGGCCGAAAATCAGTTTTCCAGAATTTTCACACGGGCGTGTGGAAATTCCACACGGGCGTGTGAAATCCCGATTTCAGCAAATTTAAAGCCGCGACTCCACATTATAAAAGCCCGATTTAGAGACTTTTTGAGACATCTTTGGAACTAATTTTCTCCTCAACTTTGGAGAGGGCGGCTAGGGTTTTGGAGAGGACTTCATGGAGGTTTGGAGCGCGTCATCGGCATCGTCATCGATGTCCGGCGGCCGCAGAAGACCACGGCCACACCATACGCAAGGGGGTTTTTCATCTATGTCTTTACTTCTTGTTTTATTATATACATTGATGAACATGTATAGCTCCATGAGGAGCTAAACCCCTTGTGTGTATTCGGACTTGTAAAACTCTAGGGTTATTATGTTTCTTTGACGTTGTTATTATGCTTTTCCATTATTGATGATTAAGAATTGAGTGAAGTGCTAGGTAGATAAACTCCCCTGGGGCTTAGTTACGCGAGTAACGGAGTGAAGGGTTGAAGTGAATCCTATGCGCTGGGGCTTAATCTAGACTAGGGTTCTTCCTCCTGGACCAAAGGGTTAGAACTACGCATTGGAACAGGTTTAATCACTAGGAGTCCCTAAAACTTAATGCAATCCCACGTAGTGTGAGGTTTAGGTTGATGTAATCCCCTGGGACTTAATCGTGTGAGGGGTATTACTTGGCGACCCCGTGCACTTGCGGGTGAGCGATTCAAACGCGTTTCTCACCAGCGATAGAGTGAGGGGTTGTTGTGAATCCTAATACCGGGGCGTAGTGTTGGGGTTAGTCACGGTTGACCTTAGGTTTGGGACCGTGAGTCTAAGGATTTCCTCGACTTAATTAGCATCAATAGGAAGGTATAATAGCATAGTCTTGCACTAGAAGCATAGATCCTAGAGATAACTTGTCCGGATACCCCCACTTCATTAATTGTTAAATCCTCTTTAATCGCTTTTCTTGCGATTTCTAATCTTTCACCTTTCTCTATTTAATTTCCTGTCTTTAGTATAATTATTCTCGCAATTCACACAGAAATCGATTACTACTTTTCCGTACTTCGCATAGTTTTAATAGTGAAATCTCGTATTCTAACTCCCTATTCCCTGTGGATTCGACTACCCTTTCACCGGGGTAACTTTTATTACTTCGACAAACCCGTGCACTTTCGGGGATCCTGTCAAAGTTTTTGGCGCCGTTGCCTTGGAATAGGCGTTTTAGATATTTGTTTTTCACTATTTTAGCTATTTACTTCACTTTCTATTCCATATTTTCTTTATCTATCATTGTTCTTACTTTTCTTTCCTTTGCGTTGGTTTTAGGGTATGACCCGTGGAAACCCTTCGATTCTTGTTGAAGGAGACCCGGACATTGGAAAAAGAGCGCATCCCAAAGGGAAAGAATCTGTGCAAGAAGCTTCAAGTCAAGCCGATACTGGAACAGAAGGGTTAGAAGCAATGGCAGAATAGAACGAACAGCTGAGGACGTTGTCCGATTATGCTAGACCCGCAGTAATGGGGACTCAATCAAGCATTGTGAGGCCCCCAATTACGGCGAATAACTTTGAGTTGAAGCCGTCATTCATTTAGATGTTGCAACAGTCCGCACAATTCAATGGGTTGGCCGATGAAGATCCCAACAGTCATATAGAGAATTTCCTCGAAGTGTGCGACATGTTGAAGATTAATGGAGTGACGGACGACACGATTCGTTTGAGAGCCTTCCCATTTTCATTGAAGGGAAAAGCAAGACATTGGCTTCACTCATTACCGAGAGCCTCCATTACTACGTGGGAGGAGATGGCCGAGGCATTCTTGGCTAGATACTTTCCGCCGGGAAAGTCAGCAAGGCTCCGGAATGAGATATCATCCTTTGTGCAGATGGAATTGGAGTCTCTATTTGAGACATGGGATAGGTTCAAGGAGCTCCTTCGTAAGTGCCCGCAACATTGATTCCCCGAGTGGATGATCATTCACATCTTCTATAACGGGTTGAATCCAAGTACCAAACAACTCCTAGATGCGGCGGCCGGAGGAACTCTAGGAAGCAAGACTCCCGGTGAAGCTCGGCACCTTGTAGAGGAGATGGCTATGAATAGCTATCAATGGAACACAAGAGATAGGAAAAAGGTTGCCGGAATTCATGAGGTTAATGCGGTTACATCGTTGGCGGCACAGGTGGAATCTTTGAGTAAGAAGCTAGATGCTCTAGCTTCACCAAGAGTTGCGGCCATCACTACTTGTAACGGTTGTGGGGGAGGACATGCTTCGAACGATTGTCCTATTGCTATTGGAGGCACTAGTGCGGTAGAGCAGGCCGATTTTGTTGGGAATTCGTATAGAGGATAAGGCCAAGGCAACCCGTACAATGGAACATATAATCCGGGGTGGAAGAACCATCCGAATTTTTCTTGGAGCAATCAAGGACAGTCACAACAGAAAAATAGTGCACCACCGGGATTTCAAAGTCAACAAGCTCCGAATTTAGAAAGCCGAGTGACCGGGCTAGAAAGAAAGATGACCGACCTCGAGAGAGCTCTCACGCGGTTCGTTTCTTCATCGGATGCTAGATTTCAGTCGGTGGAGGCCACTCTTCGCAATCACACCGCCTCCCTACATAATTTGGAAAGTCAAGTGGGGCAAATTGCGAAGACATTGGCGGAAAGGCCTCAAGGTAGCTTGCTTAGCAATACGGAGACTAACCCAAGGGAGCAACTAAAGGCAATTACCTTGACGAGTGGGAAAGAGGTCGAGAAAACTCTCCCTCTAGAGAAGACAAAAGAAGCAACTGGAGTAGAAGAAGTAGGGAAAGAAGCTCCAAAAGAAAAGGAGGTGGCACCACCACCCTACAAACCAAGGATCCCCTACCCTTCAAGGTTGAAGAATGACCAAGACAATGAACAATACAAGTAATTTCTGGGTATCTTCAAGCAATTGCACATCAACATACCATTCGCGGAAGAATTAGCCCAAATGCCCAAGTACGCAAAGTTCCTAAAGGACCTCTTAACCAATAAGAGGAAGTTGGAGGAGAGTGCAGCTATAGTACTTGATGCAAATTGCTCGGCCGTCTTGCAAAAGAACATGCCGAGTAAGAGAAAAGACCCTGGGAGTTTTATCATACCTTGCAACATTGGTAATTTGGGTGAGGAGATGGCATTGGCCGATTCGGGGGCAAGTATCAATGTCATGCCTTATACCTTCTTCCAAAAGCTAGGCTTGGGCGAGCCTAGACCCACTCGGATGACACTTCAACTTGCGGATCGATCGGTGAGGCATCCGAGGGAATTGTGGAAGACGTCTTGGTGAAAGTTGACAAGTACATCTTCCCGGTGGACTTTGTCGTACTTGATATGGATGAGGATGTCCAAGTACCATTGATTCTTGGGAGGCCTTTCTTGCGCACTTGCAAGGCTTTGATAGACATGGACGGTGGAGAGCTCACACTTAGAGTCGGAGATGACAAGCTCACCTATCGCCTCGCCGAAGCCATGAGGCATTCTCTTGATTTTGATGACACTCTATATTATCTTGATGCTACTGATGAGTGTATTGATGAATATGTGCCGGAATTATTAAACCCGGATCCATATGAAGGATGGCCGGACCAAGATGCGGAGATCGAAGAAGAAGAAGTACTTATGCTTGGTCCAGTTCAGACGGATGTCAAGATGGAGAAGGAACATATGAAGAAGATGCTTCAGAGGTTGAAGAGGTCGAGAAGACGCCACAAGAAGAACCCCAACAAGAAAGGGGATGGACATTCACGAAGTAAGGGTGTTTCACCCGTTTGTGGTAACAAACTCGACAACTCTCCCTCTACTCTACAAAGGTTATGTAATGCATGCTTTCAGGTTGTAGGGAAGAGGGCAACTTCTATTCATGAACCTCCGTAAGGTAAGACCAGGTACGTCAAGCTTAGTGACGTTAAACAAGGGCTTCTTCGGAGGCAACCCAAGGTTTTACAGTTTTCCTAGGATCTAGTTTAGTTTTAGGATGAATAAAAGTCTTAGTGTTGATGTCTTGAAGTTTCAATGCATGTGTGACACACCCCTTTGCGTGTGTGTACCGCAAGTGCACGGGTTGTCGAAGTAATAATTACCCCGGTGAGTAGGGTAGTCGAATCCACAAGGAACAGGGCTACTAGTACTAACTTCTTCTCTGCAATCTAGCCTAATGACCAATGTGATTTTGTGGTGATCTAGTGTGCATAGAAATTAATACCAGAGATGAATAGGCAAAAGGTAAATAAAGGGAGATCTCAATCAATGAAGATGAGATACCCGGGCAATGCTCCCCCTAGGTTCTATCATGAAGTGCAAGACTAACTAAATGCTTCTAAACCGAGTTCTATGAGTCGAGGTAATCCAAGAATAATCTGTCCCTGCCTCCAGGCCACCGATACTAGTCCCCTACAAGGTCCCGGTGGAGAAATCGCTCAATCTCAACACCTTACACCCCATATGACCGCAATAAGCTTTAGGGATACCTAAAAGTGAAACCGATTCCTAAAATTAGATCTAACCCTATTTCTAGGCGGAAGATCCCTAACCCCCTACAAGGTCCCGGCGGAGAAATATCTAAATCTCACACCTCACACCAAATATGGTTGCATAGATCTTAGGGAATACGGAGATAGGAAACACTTAATCGGAAGGGAAAGGGGACGCTCCACTATCTCATTACTCACCCTCTCAACCCTCTTCAATCTCATATGTTCTAACCCTAATGGAGACCTCTCTCTCACCAAGGCAACAAATCAAGCATACCAAACAACCATACGAATCAATAAGGCATGCAAGCAATGATAAAACAAGATTGAAACTCAAATAAACTCGGATTTAAAAGAAAGCATAAAGAAAGTCAATACATGAATCGAAACCTAGGGTTCACATGCCCAAGTATCTACTAGGGTTTAGCCCTCCATGGGGCTTATTACAAAGCAAAACATAACACAATGAAAAGCAATGTAAACCATGGAAATAAACCCCCTTGAATTCGTGATGATGGCCTTGATGGGTCGCTCAACGTCTTGAAGGATCCTTCTCCGAAGCTAGGTCGCCAATGACTCCCTCGATGCTATGACGGAGGAAAGAACTATCAAAGTTGGTAAAGAACGGCCCTCCAATTCGGCAAAGAGCTCCTCCTCAAACCCTAGCCGCTTCCTCACTCAAAAGGCACACAAAGATATCAAAAGAATCGGCGAAACGGCCTATTTATAAGTCTGAATCGCGCCAGTCACGTGTCTTCACGCGACCGCGTGAGATCCCACGCGATCGCGTGAGCTGCAGAATTTCCACGCGGTCGCGTGAACAGTAATTTTGCTACAGTACTGCTACAATGAAATGAACAGTGTTTTTGCTACAGTACTCTTCATAAACATGATCCAAACTCTCTCATATTGAGGCCACATGGTCGGGCACACGTCCATGTGGTGAGTTATAAGATTTCTTCTTCTTCGAATCATCATTTGAGAGCTTTAACTATCTTCACACAAGTTGGGACATGAAGGTGTGACTGCCTTTGTGCCCTTCCATCACACAAATCATCTTGAATTCTTAAGGAAGTTGGCACACACCCTCATGTGCATGATCCCCTCTTGTGCCTTGACACTTGTGTTGTACAAAAGCTCCCAACAATACGTCTTTATAACCCATCATTGCTTCCTTTTCCTCCTTTAACACTTCCACAACCTAATTGCATAAAAGAACACCAAAATACACTTTATGAGACACAATCAATGGTAAAATGATGCTCAATGTATGTAAAACAAGTCGGTAAAACATGTATATTCAAGCACTTATCAATGTGCTGCAAATTCGATCATGGATTATTGATATTTTCGTGTGCCTTAATGATAATTGACGAAGTTTGAATCGGTTGAGTGTGTTTTCTATGGTCTCTGGTCATGTTTTTATGGTTTATACAGGCTCTAAGTGTTTTAAAAGAGTTTCTCAAATTTTTGGAAGAGTCTGTGAATTTTTCTGAGTAACCAGAGAAAACACATGGCCGCGTGGAAATTCCACACGGCCGTGTGTTACCTAATCAGAGCTCAACCAATGAGGGTACAGGGGCGTGTGTGTGCCCCTGTGAACAACCTCAGAAGGGGCACACGGCCGTGTGGATTCTCGTAGAACAACAACTCTTTTCCAGAGAGTCCACAGGGGCGTGTGTGTGCCCCTGTGAGTGCCACTGTGCTAAGGCACACGGCCGTGTGGAAAATTCCACACGGCCGTGTGAAACTCTGCAGAGAAAACCCTTTCTTCCCGAGAATACACAGGGGCGTGTGTGAGCCCCTGTGAGAGAGCTTATGAAAGGCACACGGCCGTGTGGAGTATTCACACGACCGTGTGAAACACTTAGTGTTTCTCGGGCGAGTCAGAGAAGCCACAGGGGCGTGTGGGTGCCCCTGTGGGCGGCCTTGTGTTCTTGGCCAAGTTGGGCACACGGCCGTGTGAAATTTTTTCAGAGACCTTCTGTGTTTTCCCGAGAATCCACAGGGCCGTGTGGGTGCCCCTGTCGATCCCCCTGTGAAGGCACACGGCCATGTGGTTGTCTCACACGGCCGTGTGGGGTAGTTCAAAGAGCAACCAGGGTGCACACAGGGGCGTGTGTTGGCCCCTGTGAACCCTAATTTCAGAGGCACACGGCCGTGTGAAATTTCCACACGGCCGTGTGAATTTCCAGAACTTCAAAAGCCGCGCGTTTTTCTTATAGAAATTACTTGTGCCTCTTCATTCTTCACTCTGAACTTCTCCTCTACTCTCTCCACCAATTTCCTGACGTTCTCCGAGCTTTTTGAGTGATTTTGCGAGTTTTTCCGGCCGATTTCTCTCGTTTTCACTTCACACCGTCGGTAAGCTCTCCCTTCCTCTTTTCTCCGTTAATTCTCAATTTAATTCATTCTTTTGATGATTTCGCCTATATTGAATGATTAATGAGTATGCGAGTATGTTTAGGAAAGAATTAGAACGAATTAGATTGTAAATTTTGGAATTTATGACCCATGGCCGTGATGCTCTGTCCGCTAGAAGCTCCACACGGGCGTGTGGAATTCTGCAGAATGAGTTTTTGAACTGATCTTTGAAACTTTTCTTTTGTAACTTTGCAGATATGGCTTCTAGGTCTAAGAAGTCGGCTGGGAAACGTCAGCGTGAACCTACCCCACCTCCCGAAGAGATAGATTTCCCATCACCTGAGCATCGGGAACGGTTCAAGCGATTATCAGACCTCCGCTTTGGACAGAGCCATTTCCCCGATTTGAGCATTCTACGGGACATTCAGGGGAGAGCAGAGATGGTAGATGAGGTCGAGGAGCTCCTCTCAGTGGGGAACTGGAGCAGACTCCTTTCCATTCGAGAGCCAGCGATCAGATCATTTACGCTGGAGGTGCTCTCCTCATTCGAGTTCGACCGTGGGTACGATAGTTTTACCGATGTTGATACCATTCAGTTCCAGGCCCTCGGTCGACACTTCGCTTTGAGCATGACCGAGTTTTCAGTACGTATGGGACTGTATAATTAGGCACACACCGAGACAGAGGAGTACGCATTGCTACCCACAGACTACCCGGGTACTTTGACCCCGCAGCGTGCGTACAGTAGGTTATGTGGCCAGGGACAGTACGAGCCAGGAGTGTCCAAGGCCACATATTTGACCAGGGCCTCGTACAGGTACCTCCATGCTATTCTTAGCCGATCAGTGAGCGGCAGGGGAGACAGTACGGGGGTTCTGAGCCGTCAGGAACTCCTGTACCTATATTTGATGGTAGAGGGAGAGCCACTCCACCTGGGGCATATTGTAGCAGAGTACATCCGCCACCAGGGCCAGTACCCCAGGGTGGAAGTTTACACTTTGATCATTCCTCGTACAGATCAGGCCGAGGGGTCACAGGCAGCATTAGAGCCACCCTCAGCGGACACAGAGACCGAGGTACCACCCACCACGCCGGAGCCACCTCCGGTGCGCATGTTTTCACCCTCTCGAGGCCAGGATCAACTGGAGCGCCTCGAGAGCGTAGTAGGGGTGATACGATCCGAGGTGTCTGAGGTCAGGGCCACACAGGATGCACAGCACACAGAGGTCATGGCTCGATTACACAGCATACAGCAGTTACTCAAGCGAGCCATGACTACACCATTCGTGGTCCGACCCCGAGCTTCCACTCCTACACCACCAGCATCCCCAGCTCCAGCATCACCAGCAGCAGCGGCAGATCCACCCGCACCGACAGAGCCTCTAGCAGCACTAGAGGCTTCTACCCAGGACACCGACGCTGAGGCGTCTTAGATTTAGTTTTTCTTTATTTTTATTTGATTTTCATTCTTGTACTTTTCTATTTTATTTTGGACTTGTAGTACTCAGAAAGGACTCTTCTTCTGATTTTATCTTTTATTTAGCTTTTCTCTCGAGTTGTATTTCATTTTCATATTCTATATACTCGAGTCTTTATTGAGCTATACTGAACCCTTGTGTATGTGTGCGCAGATGGTCTTGGATGAAAGGAATCTAAGGAATAGTCATAAACACGGTCATGGGACCGTGTGCTCTTCACAACCCATTGAGACTCAACTTTCAATGCACCTAGCTCCATCAAACGCAACACTTGGAGTTCAGGGGAGTAATGTTTCAATTGCCTACTTCCACACTAATTGTTTTACAATTCTTAATTTTTATTGTGCTTGCATGCGTACATTGGGGACAATGTACATCTTAAGTGTGGGGGGGAGTTCACATTGCACACACCTTTACTTGTGCGTTCAATTGCTTATGCTCATGTAGCTTATGGCGGTTCACCTTAGTTGCAACGGTTGTATTCTTATAGTTTAGGAGAATTTTTAACATTGTGTCCTATCATGCTCTAGTTTTACTTGAATTTTAGGAATTTTTTGCTCGATATTCTAATATTGCACAACTTACTCTTGGAATCCATTGGAAACTCAAATCTTGAAGTTTTTAAGGACAAGTTTATCATCGTTCTTAGTTTTGCTTTGGAAAATGCATAAAAAAATGTATAAAAATATATAGGAGTTTCTGAATATTAGCTTTGATTTAATTATGCATTTGGGGTGGAAAGAGCTACCGCCTATGAAGTATGTAGCTACTCTCATAAGTCGGATACAAGTTATGCCCTAATAAGAGAAAGAGCTATCTCATGGGATGCGTGAAAGCTACTACCCCGGTAGAAAGAGCTACCACCTCAAAAGTGTGAAAGCCACCTTTGGCGCCCGCCTAGGAAAGGGCTACCTTCAAGGATGTGTGAAGCTACTACTTCCTCCCCTATTTTTTTTGTTTTTGTATATAAATAAGTCCTTTGTAACCAAAGTTTGAGGAGTACTTGTTGGTTCTCTTGAGTGAGATCGCACACACTAACACATTTTTTGAGTTTTCATCCTTTATGATTCGAGTTTTTAACTAGAGCAATGGTAACCTTATGCAATGTTTTGATTTCCCCTTACTTGAAGAATGCTCCTTTTACATACTTTTGGTGAACCTAAGGCCGAGCACATTCAATTGTTCTTCCCAAGTACTTTCACGTTCTATTTTGCTTGAGGACAAGCAAAAGCTTAAGTGTGGGGGGATTTGATAAGTGCTCGTGTTATAGTAATGCGAAGTGTTATTATCTTGCAATGAGCATTAATTTAATCTGATTTTATCACTAAAAAGTGTGCAATTGTTTACTTTTGTGCATTGTAGGGTTGTGAAGATAAAATGAAGGAAAGGAATGAAGTTAGGTCGTGCTTAGCGTTGTTGGGAAGATTTTCGGACTAAGCAAGGAGTAAGGCGTGAGCATAGACTTGTGGGTGTGTGCCAACCTCCTTTGGAGGGGCACAAAAGTAGTCACATTCACAATAAGTCTAACTCATGCCAACAAGGAGAACTTCACCAATTAGGCGAGTCGAAGCAATCGACACGATCTACTGTAGTAAGTTACTGTTCGCAGTCGGCCAAAAATCAGTTTTCCAGAATTTTCACACGGGCGTGTGGAAATTCCACACGGCCGTGTGAAATCCCGATTTCAGCAAATTTAAAGCCACGACTCCACATTATAAAAGCCCGATTTGGAGGCTTTTTGAGACATCTTTGGACCTAATTTTCTCCTCAACTTTGGAGAGGGCGGCTAGGGTTTTGGAGAGGATTTCGTGGAGGTTTGGAGCGCGTCATCGGCATCGTCATCGACGTTCGGCGACCGCACAAGACCACGGCCACACCATACGCAAGGGGGTTTTTCATCTATGTCTTTACTTCTTGTTTTATTATATACATTGATGAACATGTATAGCTCCATAAGGAGCTAAAACCCTTGTGGGTATTCGGACTTGTAAAACTCTAGGGTTATTATGTTTCTTTGACATTGTTATTATGCTTTTCCATTATTGATGATTAAGAATTGAGTTTCGATCTTAATTTTATCTTGCTATTGTTTTCCCTTAGATGTGACACTAGGGTTGAGAGCAATCTAGGTTTTCCTTTGGAGGTGTGACAACTCCTATAGGATTAGACTCTTTAAGATTGAAGAGGGTTGAGAGGGAGAGTTGTGAGGTAGCGATGTACCCCTTTCCCCTCCGGTGTGATTTCTCCCTACCTCCGTTTCCTTGATTTAATAGCGGTCAAGATAGAGTGAAGTGCTAGGTAGATAAACTCCCCTGGGGCTTAGTTACGTGAGTAACGGAGTGAAGGGTTGAAGTGAATCCTATGCACTGGGGCTTAATCTAGACTAGGGTTCTTCCTCCTGGACCAAAGGGTTAAAACTACACATAGGAACAGGTTTAATCACTAGGAGTCCCTAAAACTTAATGCAATCCCACGTAGTGTGAGGTTTAGGTAGATGTACTCCCCTGGGACTTAATCGTGCGAGCGATAGAGTGAAGGGTTGTTGTGAATCCTAATACCGGGGCATAGTGTTGGGGTTAGTCACGGTTGACCTTATGTTTGGGACCGTGAGTCTAAGGATTTCCTCGACTTAATTAGCATCAATAGGAAGGTATAATAGCATAGTCTTGCACTAGAAGCATAGATCCTAGAGATAACTTGTCCGGATACCCCACTTCATTAATTGTTAAATCCTCTTTAATCTCTTTTCTTGGGATTTCTAATCTTTCACCTTTCTCTATTTAATTTCCTGTCTTTAGTATAATTGTTCTCGCAATTCACACACAAATCGATTACTATTTTTTCGTACTTCGCATAGTTTTAATAGTTGAAATCTCGTATTCTAACTCCCTATTCCCTGTGGATTCGACTACCCTCTCACCAGGGTAACTTTTATTACTTCGACAAACCCGTGCACTTTCGAGGATCCTGTCATCTCATAAACTATATTTTGGTGTTCTTTTATGCAATTAGGTTGTGGAAGTGTTAAAGGAGGAAAAGGAAGCAAAGATGGGTTATAAAGACATATTGTTGGGAGCTTTTGTATAACACAAGTGTCAAGGCACAAGAGGGGATCATGCACATGATGGTGTGTGCCAACTTCCTGAAGAATTCAAGATGATTTGTGTGATGGAAGGGTACAAAGGCAGTTACACCTTCATGTCCCGACTTGTGTGAAGATAGCTAAAGCTTTCAAATGATGGTTCGATGGAGGAGAAGTCTTATAACTCATCACATGGACGTGTGCCCGAACATGTGGCCTCAAGATAAGAGAGTTTGGATCGCGTTTTATGAAGGTACTGTAGCAAAAACAATGTGCATTTCACTGTAGCAGCGATGTAGCAGAAATCACTGTTCACGCGACCGCGTCAAAATCCCACGCGGAATTCTGCAGCCTACGCGACCGCGTGGGATCTCACATGGTCGCGTGAAGACACGTGACTGGCGCGTTTCCAAAGTTATATATACCCCGTTTTGCCAATTTTTGAAGGATTTTTTGCGCACGTTTGAAGGTAAGAGTGGCTAGGGTTTCAAGGACGAGGTCTTTGGCGATATTGGGAGTCATTCTTCACCAACTTCGATAGATCTTTCGACGAGATAGCATCGGGGAGCCATTGGCGACCTAGCTTCAGAGAAGGTTATTTCGAGGCGTTGAACGATTCATCAAGGCCATCATCACGAATTCGAGGGGGTTTACTCTCATGGATTACATTGCTTTTTACTTCATTATCTTTTGCTTTGTAATAAGTCCCATGGAGGGCTAAACCCTAGTAGATACTTGGCCATGTGAACCCTAGGCTTCGATTCATGTATTAACATTCTTTATGCTTTCTTTTAATTCCGAGTTAATTTGAGTTTTAACCTTTTTTAATCATTGCTTGCATGCCTTATTGATTCATATGGTTGTTTGGTATGTTTGTGTTGTTACCTTAATGAGAGAGAGGTCTCCATTGGGGATTAGAACATACAAGGCTAAAGAGGGTTGAGAGGGTGAGTCTTAAGATAGAGGAGTGTTCCCTTTCCCTTCCGATTGAGTGTTTCCTATCTCCGTATTACCTAAGTTTTATGCAACCATATGGGGTGTGAGGCGTGAGTGATAAGTGCTTGAGTACACATGTTTTACCTACTTGTTTTACATACATTGAGCATCATTTTACCATTGATTATGTCTCATAAAGTGTATTTTGGTGTTCTTTTATGCAATTAGGTTGTGGAAGTGTTAAAGGAAGAAAAGGAAGCAAAGATGGGTTATAAAGACATATTGTTGGGAGCTTTTATACAACACAAATGTCAAGGCACAAGAGGGGATCATGCACATGAGGGTGTGTGCCAACTTCCTGAAGAATTCAAGATGATTTGTGCGATGGAAGGGCACAAAGGCAGTCACACCTTCATGTCCCAACTTGTGTGAAGATAGTTAAAGCTCTCAAATGATGATTCGAAGAAGAAAAAGTCTTATAACTCACCACATGGACGTGTGCCCGACCATGTGGCCTCAAGATGAGAAAGTTTGGATCATGGTTATGAAGAGTACTGTAGCAAAAACGATGTGCATTTCACTGTACCAGTAATGTAGCAGAATTACTGTTCACGCGACCGCGTCAAAATCCCACGCGACCGCGTGGGATCTCACGTGGTCGCGTGAAGACACGTGACTGGCGCGTTTTCAGACTTATAAATACCCCAATTTGCCGATTTTTAGAGGACTTTTGCGCACGTTTGAAGGCAAGAGCGGCTAGGGTTTCAAGGACGAGGTCTTTGGCGATATTGGGAGTCGTTCTTTACCAACTTCGATAGATCTTTCCACGATATAGCATCGGGGAGCCATTGGCGACCTAGCTTCGGAGAAGGTTCCTTCGAGACATTGATCGATTCATCAAGGCCATCATCACGAATTCGAGGGGGTTTATTTTCATGGATTACATTGCTTTTTTCTTCATTATCTTTTGCTTTGTAATAAGTCCTATGGAGGGCTAAACCCTAGTAGATACTTGGGCATGTGAACCCTAGGTTTCGATTCATGTATTGACTTTCTTTATGCTTTCTTTTAGTTCCGAGTTTGTTTAAGTTTTAATCTAGTTTAATCATTGCTTGCATGCCTTATTGATTCATATGGTTGTTTGGTATGTTTGATTTGTTTCCTTGGTGAGAGAGAGGTCTCCATTAGGGATTAGAACATACAAGGTTAAAGAGGGTTGAGAGGGTGAGTCTTGAGATAGAGGAGTGTCCCCTTTTTCTTCCGATTGAGTGTTTCCTATCTCCGTATTCCCTAAGTTTTATGCAACCATATGGGGTGTGAGGCATGAGATTGATAGATTTCTCCACCGGGACCTTTGTAGGGGGTTAGGGATCTTTCGCCTAGAAGTAG
This sequence comes from Dioscorea alata, assembly GCA_020875875.1. Taxonomy (NCBI): domain Eukaryota; kingdom Viridiplantae; phylum Streptophyta; class Magnoliopsida; order Dioscoreales; family Dioscoreaceae; genus Dioscorea; species Dioscorea alata. The sequence goes on from CM037019.1 coordinate 11,358,654, forward strand.
GGTTAGATCTAATTTTAGGAATCGGTTTCACTTTTAGGTATCCCTAGAACTCATTGCGGTCATATGGGGTGTGAGGTGTTGAGATTGAGTGATTTCTCCGCCGGGACCTTGTAGGGGACTAGTATCGGTGGCCTAGAAGCAGGGATCGATTGTTATTGGATTACCTCGACTCATAGAACTCGGTTTAGAAGCATTTAGTTAGTCTTGCACTTCATGATAAAGTCTAGGGGGATCATTGCCCGGGTATCTCATCCTCATTGATTGAGATCTCCTTTACCCTTTTCCTTTTATTTGTTTTCTTTCTTGCGATTTTCTTATTTTACACATTACACCCATTGCTTCATATCATTGATTCGACTAGATAACTAAGAATTTCTTATTACTAGTACTTCCGTTCCCTGTGGATTCGACTACCCTACTGACCGGGGTAATTATTACTTCGACAACCCGTGCACTTGCGGTACACACATGCAAGGGATGTGTCAGTGAGATTGATAGATTTCTCCGCCGGGACCTTTGTAGGGGGTTAGGGATCTTTCGCCTAGAAGTAGGGTTAGATCAAATTTTAGGAATTGGTTTCACTCTTAGGTATCCCTAAAACTCATTGTAGTCATATGGGGTGTGAGGTGTTGAGATTGAGCGATTTCTCCGCCGGGACCTTGTAGGGGACTAGTATCGATGGCCTGGAAGCAGGGATCGATTGTTCTTGGATTACCTCGACTCATAGAACTCGGTTGAGAAGCATTTAGTTAGTATTGCACTTCATGATAGAGCCTATGGGGATCATTGCCCGGGTATCTCATTTTCATTGATAGAGATCTACTTTACCTTTTCCTTTTACTTGCTTTCTTTCTTGCGATTTTCTTATTTTACACATTACATCCATTGCTTCATATTATTGATTCGACTAGATAACTGAGAATCAGTCATTACTAGTATTTCCGTTCCCTGTGGATTCGACTACCCACTCACCGGGGTAATTATTACTTCGACAACCCATGCACTTGCAGTACACACACGCAAGGGGTGTGTCAGTCCATGAAAACAAGCACTTGTGACAAGATGAGATATGATCTGAATTTGTCAAATGTAAATACCACAGCTAATAATTCTTTTTCAGTCGTGGTGTAGTTTTCTTGAGCACTTGTCAAACTCTTTCTAGCATAATAGATTTGTTGAAAATGTTTATCCTTTCTTTGGCCCAGAACTGCCCCCACGGCGTAGTCACTCGCGTCACACATAAGTTCAAATGGACTACTCCATTTCGGCGAAATAAGGATAGGTGCTTGTGTAAGGTTTACCTTTAATAATTTGAAAGCAAACAAGCACTCCTCATTAAACTCAAACGGTGCATCCTTTTCTAACAACTTGGTTAATGGTTGAGCTATCTTAGAGAAATCTTTGATAAAATTGCGATAAAACCCCGCATGTCCTAAGAAACTCTGAATTCCTTTAATATTTGTAGGAGGAGGTAATTTCTCAATAGTTTCAATTTTAGCTCTATCAACCTCAATCCCCTTGTTTGAAATTTTGTGACGAAGTACAATCCCTTCTTGGACCATGAAATGACATTTCTCCCAATTTAAAAGCAAATTTGTCTCTTCGCATCTCATGAGCACCTTCTCAAGATTCCTCAAACATACTTCAAACGAATCCCCAAAAACTGAGAACTCATCCATGAAGACTTCCATCACATCCTCCAACAAATCATCAAAAATTGCCATCATGCATCTTTGGAAAGTAGCCAATGCATTGCAAAGTCCGAAGGGCATTCTTCTATATGCAAAAGTGCCAAACAGACAAGTGAAGGTAGTCTTTTCTTGGTCTTTGGGAGCAATTGGAATTTGGAAATACCCAGACATACCATCTAAGAAGCAATAGAATTCGTGCCCCGCTAGACGTTCCAACATTTGGTCAATGAATGGTAATGGGAAATGATCTTTTCTTGTAGTTTCATTCAACCTCCGGTAGTCTATGCAAACATGGCATCCTGTTACCATTCTTGTAGGAATCAACTCATTTTGCTCATTCTTCACTACTGTCATACCACCCTTTTTAGGCACCACTTGTGTTGGGCTCACCCAAGCACTATCCGAGATTGGATAAATGGTGCCGGCATCAAGTAACTTTACCACTTCTGCTTTCACTATCTCCTTCATGTTTGGGTTCAATCTTCATTGTGGTTGAATCACTGTTTTATAGTTGTCCTCCATCAAAATCTTGTGAGTACAAAAAGATGGGTTAATTCCCTTAATATCTGAAATTTTCCAAGCTATGGTCGTCTTGTGCAACTTCAACATGTTAACCAATTGCTCTTTCTGCTCATGCAAAAGATTTGAGGCAATGATAATCGGCAATTTTTATCCGTCGGCAAGAAAAGCATACTCCAAATGGTTGGGTAATGCTTTCAGTTCTAAGTCTGGAGGATCTCCCACTGATGGACGTAACCGATTTGCTTGTTTTCGTACGATGTCCTCAAATCCCTTAAGGTTGTCTTTTTCTTCAGCCTCTTGCACATCTAGCATAATTTTATCAATTTCTGACCCGTTTTCACTGTCCATAACATTCGCTTGAACATCTGATTTCAACACTTCAATTGATGAAACTGATTCAATACAAGATGAAATTTCTCCTTCAACATCTACTTCAGATTCTTACTCATCAACATCTACCCCAAATGTCTTCGAGAGGAATGTGGGTATCTATCCTAATTTATAGTTTTTCCCATTTTGAAGAGCTGTGAATGCAGATTTTTCAAAACACTACAATAATCTTGATAACTCAGCCCCTTCATAGTGCAAACTGAATTCTTCCTTCATTTCTTGCAACCCAACTATTCCTGATTCGAATATTCCCTTATGTTGCTCTCTTGAATCAAAACACTCTACCAGATGCTCTATTTTTCTCTTATTAGATGCCACCATATCCTGTATCATCTCGATAATTGATGATTCAAGAAACAAGATCCTGAAATTAGAGAGTAAGAACCAGGAATTACTGTTATAGAAAGAAATAAGAATGGTGGAAGTAAGACGTATGGAATAGAAAAAAATAAAATGATGAATGACTAAAGTAACCAAGTCCTAGCGTTCCTAATATCCCGTTCCCCGGCAACGGTGCCAAAAACTTGACACACCCCTTGTGTGTGTGTACCGCAAGTGCACGGGTTGTCGAAGTAATAATTACCCTGGTGAGTGGGTAGTCGAATCCACAGGGAACGGAAGTACTAGTAATGACAAATTCTTAGTTATCTAGTCGAATCAATAATATGAAGCAATGGATGTAATGTGTAAAATAAGAAAATCGCAAGTAAGCAAGTAAAGGGAAAGGTAAAGAAGATCTCTATCAATGAAGATGAGATACCCGAGCAATGCTTCCCCTAGGCTCTATCATGAAGTACAAGAATTAACTAAATGCTTCTAAACCGAGTTCTATGATTCGAGGTAATCCAAGAATAATCGATCCCTACTTCCAAGCTACCGATACTAGTCCCCTACAAGGTCTCGGCAGAGAAATCGCTTAATCTCAACACCTTACACCCCATATGACCGCAATGAACTTTAGGGATACATAAGAGTGAAACCGATTCCTAAAATTAGATCCAACCCTACTTCTAGGTAAAAGATCCCTAACCCCCTACAAGGTCCCGGCGGAGAAATCTATCAATCTCACGCCTCACACCCCCTATGGTTGCATTAAAGATAGGGAACATGGAGATAGGAAACACTCAATCGGAAGGGAAAGGGGACACTCCTCTATCTCAAGGCTCACCCTCTCAACCCTCTTTAACCTTGTATGTTCTAATCCCCAATGGAGACCTCTCTCTCATTAAGGTAACAACGCAAACATACCAAACAACCATACGAAACAATAAGGCATGCAAGCAATGATTAAACAAGATTAAAACTTAAATTAACTCGGAATTAAAAGAAAGAATAAAGAAAGTCAATACATGAATCGAAACCTAGGGTTCACATGCCTAAGTATCTACTAGGGTTCAGCCCTCCATGGGGCTTATTAGAAAGCAAAAGATAATGAAATAAAAAGCAATGTAATCTATGAAAGTAAAGCCCCTCGAATTTGTGATGATGGCCTTGATGAATCGTTCAACGTCTCGAAGGAACCTTCTTCGAAGCTAGGTCGCCAATGGCTCACCGATGCTATCTCGTCAAAAGATCTATCGAAGTTGGTGAAGAACGACTCCTAATATCGCCAAAGACATCGTCCTTGAAACCCTAGCCGCTTTTGCCTTCAAACATACGCAAAATATCCTCCGAAAATCGGCAAAATGGGGTATTTATAAATTTGAAAATGCACCAGTCACGTGCCTCCATGCGACCACGTGAGATCCCACGCGGTCGCATGAACAGTAATTTCTGCTATAGTACTCTTCATAAAACGCGATCCAAACTCTCTTATCTTGAAGCCACATGATCGGGCACATGTCCATGTGGTTAGTTATAAGACTTTTCCTCCATCGAATCATCATTTGGAAGCGTTAGCTATTTTCACACTAGTAGGGACATGAAGGTGTGATTTGTTTGTGCCCTTCCATCACACAAATTGACTTGAATTCTTCTGGAAGTTAGCACACACCCTTATGTGCATGATCCCCTCTTGTGCCTTGACACTTGTGTTGTACAAAATCTCCCAACAATATGTCTTATAACCCATCTTTGCTTCCTTTTCCTCCTTCAAAACTTTCACAACCTAATTGCACAAAAAAACACCAAAATACAATTTATGAGACATAATCCATGTTAAAATGATGCTCAATACATGTAAAACAAGTGGATAAAACATGTCTACTCAAGCACTTATCAAGTCCTATGTAGCTAAAAAAAAAATGAATGAAACTTGTAAGGTTGTGAATATTAGTTTAAGCTTTACATTTGGGGTGGAAAGAGCTACCTCCTATGAAGTATGATGCTACTCTCATAAGTCAGATACAAGTTATGCCCTAATGAAAGAAAGAGCTATCTCATGGTAATTGTGAAAGCTACTACCCCGGTAGAAAGAGCTACCTCCTCGAAAGTATGAAAGCCAACTTTGGCGGCCGCCTAGGAAAGGGCTACCTTAGAGGTTGAGTGAAGCTACTACTTCCTTACTTAATGTATATAAATAAGTCCTTGTAACAAGAGTTTGAGGAGTACTCGTTGGTTCTCTTGAGTGAATTCGCACACACTTACACATTTTTGAGTTGTTATCCTTTTTTATTCAAGTTTTTTTTAGTTAGAGCAATGATAACCCTATGCAATGTTTTGATTTCCCCTTACTCGTAGAATGCTTCTTTTGCATACTTTTGGTGAACCTAAGGCCGAGCACTTTCAATTGTTCTTCCCAAGTACTTTCATGTTCTATTTTTCTTGAGGACAAGCAAAAGCTTAAGTGTGGAGGGATTTGATAAGTGCTCGTGATATTGTAACGCGAAACGTTATTATCTTACAATGAATGTATCTTTTATCAGATTTTATCACTAAATTGTGTGTGTTTGTGTATTTTTATGGATTGTAGGGTTGTGGAGCTAATTTGGAGAAAATGAACGAAGTTAGATCGTGTTTGCCGTTGTTGTAGAAGCACTGTAGCTTGTACTATAGCAAAAACACTGTATCAAGCTACTGTTCATTTTTTGCCGAAATTTAGGATTTCCGAGAGTTCACATCGGCCATGTGAATTAATCTTCCAGCAAGCCAGAAACTTCACCCAGGCGTGTGGAAATTCCACACGGCCATGTGAAATCCCGATAAGTCCGATTTTAAAGCTGCGTCTCAACATTATAAAAGCCCAATTTTGGAGACTTTTGAGATATCTTTTGACCTAACTTTCTCCCCAACTTCTAGAGAGTGCGGCTAGGGTTTCGGAGAGGACTTCGTGGAGGTTTGAAGCGCGTCATCGGCATCGTCACCGACGTTCGGCGGCCGCACAAGACCACGGCCACACTATACGTGAGGGGGTTTTCATCAATGCTTTTTATTTGCAATTTCTTTTATAATTTGATGAACATGTATAGCTCCATGAGGAGCTAAACCCATCGTTGGTTTTCGGACTTGTAAAACCCTAGGATTATTATGTTTCTATGACATTGCTATTATGCTTTTCCATTATTGATGAATAAATTCGAGTTTCAATTTTAATTACCTTGTGCTATTGTTTTCCCTTAGTCGTGACACTAGGGTTGAGAGCAATCTAGGTTAGCCTTTGGAGGTGTGACAACTCCTATAGGGTTAGACTACTTAAGATTGGAGAGGGTTGAGAGGGTAAATCGTGAGGTAGCGAAGCGTCCCCTTTCCCTTCCGATGTAATTTCACCCTACCTCCGTTTCCTTGGTTAATTAGCGGTCGAGATAGAGTGTTAGGGCTTAATTTAGACCAGGGTTCTTCCACCTGGACCAAAGGGTTAAAACTACATATAGGAACAGGTTTTATCACTAGGAATCCATAGAGCTTAAAGCAATCCCACGTAGTGTTAGGCTTAGGAAGATAGACTCCCCTGGGGCTTAGTTGATAGGTCAACGAGAGTCAAGGGTTGTAGTAAATCCTAATGCCGGGGCATAATGTTGGGGTTAGTCACGGTTGACCTTAAGTTTGGGACAGTGTATTTAAGGATATCCTCGACTTAATTAACATCAATAGGAAAGTATAATAACATAGTCTTGTACTAGATGCATAAGTCCTAGAGGTCGCTTGTTCGGATACCTTATTTCATCCATTGCTAATTGATAAGTGCTCGTGTTATAGTAACGCGAAGTGTTATTACCTTACAGTGAACATACCTTTTATCAGATTTTATCACTAAATTGTGTGCATTTGTGTATTCTTATGCATTGTAGGTTTGTGGACCTAATTTGAAGAAGAAGAACGAAGTTAGATTGTGTTCACCGTTGTTGGGAAGTTTTTGTACCAAGCAAGGAACAAGGCATGAGATTAGACTTGTGAGTGTGTGCCAACCTCCATTGGAGGGGCACAAAGGCAGTCACATTCACAACAAGTCTAACTCATGTATCTTAGGAGAACCTCACCAAGAAGGAGACTTGAAGCAATTGGCACGATCTACCATTGATTGTGTGCCCAATTCAATGGCCTCAATGAAGAACAACGGATTCGAGAGCATTTCGGCGAGTACTGCAGCACCACTGTAGCTTGTTACTGCAGTAAAACTGTAGCAAGCTACTGTTCATTTCATGCCGAAATTCAGGATTCCAGAGAATTCACATGGGTGTGTGGAAATTCCACACGGCCGTGTGAATTAATTTTTCAGCAAGCTAGAAACTTCACACGGACGTGTGGAAATTCCACAGGGCCGTGTGAAGTCCGGATAAGTCCTATTTTAGAGCCGCGTTTCAACATTATAAAAGGCCAATTTTGGAGGCTTTTGGGGGATCTTTTGACCTATCTTTCTCCCCAACTTCTGGAAAGGGTGGCTAGGGTTTCGGAAAGGATTTCGTGGAGGTTTGGAGCCCGTCATCGACATCGTCACTGACGTCCGGCGGCCGCACAAGACCACGGCCACACCATGCGCGAGGGGGTTGAAAATCAATACTTTTTGTTTGCACTTTCTTTTATATTTTGATGAACATGTATAGCTCCATGAGGAGCTAAACTCCTCGTTGGTATTCGGACATGTAAAACCTTAGGATTATTATGTTTCTATGACATTGCGATTATTCTTTTCAATTATTGATGAATAAATTCAAGTTTCAATTTTAATTATCTTGTGCTATTGTTTTCCCTTAGCCATGACGTTAGGGTTGAGAGCAATCTAGGTTACCCTTTGGAGGTGTGACAACTCCTATAGGGTTTGACTACTTAAGATTGAAGAGGGTTGAGAGGGTAAATCGTGAGGTAGCGAAGCGTCCCCTTTCCCTTCCGGTGTGATTTCATCCTACCTCCGTTTCCTTGGTTAATTAGCGGTCGAGATAGAGTGTTAGGGCTTAATTTAGACCAGGGTTCTTCCACCTGGACCAAAGGGTTAGAACTACATATAGGAACAGGTTTAATCACTAGGAATCCCTAGAGCTTAAAGCAATCCCACGTAGTGTTAGGGTTAGAAAGATAGACTCTCCTGGGACTTAGTTGACAGGTCAACAAGAGTCAAGGGTCGTAGTGAATCCTAATACCGGGATATAATGATGGGGTTAGTCACGGTTGACCTTAAGTTTTGGGACCGTTAGTTTAAGGATATCCTCAACTCAATCAACATCAGTAGGAAAGTATAATAGCATAGTCTTGTACTAGAAGCATAAGTCCTAGAGATAGCTTGTCCGGATACCCTATTTCATCCATTGCTAGTCTTTCTCTTTTAACTTCTATTTGCACTTTCTTGTTTTCCATCTCTCTATTTAATTCTTGTCTTTTATTTAAATTGATTCCATAATCCACTCATCAATTCGATTATCACTTTTCGTACACCGCATAACTAAATAGCAAACTCTTATGTTTTAAATCTCTATTCCCTGTGGATTCGACTACCCACTCACCTGGGTAATTTTATTGCTTCGACAAGCCCGTGCACTTACGGGATACACGCAAGGGGGTGTGTCACCAATCTTTCTCTTTTAACTTCTACTTGCACTTTCTTTTCTTCCATCTCTCTACTTAATTTCTTGCCTTTTACTCTAATTGCTTTTATAATTCACTCATCAATTCTATTATCACTCTTCGTACACCGCACAACTAAACAGCGAAATCTTGTGTTTTAAATCCCTATTCACTGTGGATTCGACTACCCACTCACCAGGGTAATTTTATTACTTCGATAAGCCTGTGCACTTGCGGGATACACGCAAGGAGTCGTATCAAATTTTTGGCGCCGTTGCCGGGGAATTGGCGTATGTTTTATACTTGTTTTTGCTATTTTAATTATTCACCTCGTTTTCTATTTCACACTCTCTTTATCTATCATTATTCTTATTTTTCTTTCCTTTATTTTGGCTTCAGTTTATGACCCTTGGGAACCCTTCTATTCTTGTTGAAGGAGGCCCAGATATTGGTAGAGGAACGCACCGTAAAGGGAAACAACTTGTGGAAGAACAGTCTAATCAAGCCAGCATAGATTCAGAAGGGTCAGAAGCAATGGCATAACAGAATGAACAACAGAGGACGTTGTCCGATTTTGCTAGACCCGAGGTGATGGGGACCCAATCAAGCATTGTGAGGCCCCCAATTACCGCAACCAACTTTGAATTGAAGCCGTCGTTCATTCAAATGTTGCAACAGTCCACACAATTTAGTGGGTTGGCCGATGACGATCCCAACAACCATCTAGAGAACTTCCTTGAAGTGTGCGACATGTTGAAAATTAATGGAGTAACGGATGACGCAATTTATTTGTGAGTCTTCCCATTTTCATTGAAGGAAAAAGCAAGGCATTGGCTACATTCATTACCGAGAGCATCCATCACTACTTGGGAGGAGATGGCCGAGGCATTCTTGGCTAGGTATTTCCCTCCGGGAAAATCAGCAAGGCTTCGGAATGAGATTTCATCCTTCATGCAAATGGAATTTCAGTCTCTATTTGAGACATGGGATAGGTTCAAATAGCTCCTTCGAAAGTATCCGCAACATGGATTCCCTGAGTGGATGATCATTCATACCTTCTACAACGGGTTGAAACCGAGCACCAAGCAACTTCTAGATGCAGCGGTAGGAGGAACTCTAGGAAGCAAGACCCCCGGTGAAGCCCGGCAACTTATTGAAGAGATGGCTATGAATAGCTATCAATGGAACACAAGGGACCGAAAGAAGGTGGCCGGAATTCATGAGGTTGACGCAGTTACATCTTTGGTGGCACAAGTGGAAGCACTGAGTAAGAAGTTAGATGTTCTAACTTCACCAAGAGTTGCGACCATTACTACTTGTAATGGTTGTGGGGGAGGTCACGCTTCGAGTGATTGTCCGATTGCTATTGGAGGCACAGTACGGTGAAACAGGCTGATTTTGTGGGCAATGCTTATAGAGGACAAGGCCAAGGCAACCCGTATAATGGTACTTACAACCCGGGGGTGGAAGAGCCGCCCAAATTTCTCATGGAGCAACCAAGGGCAGTCTCAACAGAAGAACAACAAACCACTGGGATTTCAAGGACAACAAGCACCGAACTTAGAAGGCCGAGTGACCGGGCTAGAGAGAAAGATGACCGCGCTAGATTCCAATCGGTGGAAGCTACACTTCGCAATCACACCGCCTTCCTACATAATTTGGAGACTCAAATGGGGCAAATTGCGAAGACATTGGCGGAAAGACCTCAAGGTAGTTTGCCTAGTAATAGGGAGACCAATTCGAGGGAACAATTGAAGGCAATTACCTTTAGGAGTGATAAAGAGATCAAGAGAAATCTCCCTCTAGAGAAGACACAAGAGACACCCGAGGTCATGGAGATAGAGGAAGGAACGACAAAGGAGAAAGAGGTGGCACCACCACCCTACAAGCCGAGGATTCCCTATCCTTCACGATTGAAGAATGACCAGGAGAATGAAAAATACAAGAAATTTCTAGGAATTTTCAAGCAGTTGCACATCAACATACCATTCGCGGAAGCATTAGCCCAAATGCCCAAGTACGTGAAGTTCTTGAAGGACCTCTTGACCAACAAGAGGAAATTGGAGGAGAGTGCGTCTGTGATCCTTGATGCCAATTGCTCGGCCGTATTGCAAAAGAACATGCCTAGCAAGAGAAAATATCCCGGGAGTTTCATAATCCCATGCAATAATGGCAACTTGGGTGAAGAGATGGCATTGGCCGACTTGGGGGAGAGCATCAATGTCATGCCCTGCACGTTCTTCCAAAAGCTAGGCTTGGGCAAGCCTAGACTGACTCGGATGATACTTCAACTAGCGGATCGATCGGTGAGGCATCCGAGAGGGATTGTGGAAGACATGTTGGTAAAAGTCGACAAATACATATTTCCTGTTGACTTCGTGGTGTTAGATGTCGATGAAGATGTCAAGGTTCCATTGATCCTTGGAAGGCCATTCTTGTGCACTTCCAAGGCTTTGATTGACATGGACGGCGGGGAGCTCACGTTGCGAGTGGGAGATGACAAGCTGACATACCGCCTCGCCGAAGCCATGAGACACTCTCTTGACTTTGATGATACTTTATATTTTCTTTACACTACCGATGAACTAATTGATGATTATTTGCAGGAAATGTTGAACCCGGATTCGTATGAAGGGTGGGCGGACCAAGACATGGAGATCAAAGAAGAAGTGCTTTCACTTGGTCTAGTCGAGACGAAAGTCAAGCCGGACACGGGACCCATGAAGAAGATGAGAAAAATGAAGAGAACGAAGAGGTGCCACACGAAAAGACCCAAGAACAATGGGGATGAGCAAGAATGGAGTAAGGGTGGTTCACCCTCGTGTGGTAACAAAATCACTAACTCTCCCTCTATTCTACAAAGGTTATGTACTGCATGCTTTCAGATTATAGGGAAGAAGTCAACCTTCATTCATGAACCCCCGTAAGGTAAGACAGGTACGTCAAGCTAAGTGACGTTAAACAAGCGCTTCTTGGGAGGAAACCCAAGGTTTTACATGCTTTTCTAGGGTCTAGTTTAGCTTAGTTTAGTTTTAGCATGAATAAAAGTCTTAGTTTTGGTGTCCTAATATTTTCAATGCATGAGCTGCGATATTTCTGTGGATTGTTGATGTTTTAAGTGTGCCTAAATGATAATTGATGAAGTTTGAGTTAGTTGAGCTTGTTTTCCATTGTATCTGGTCGTGTTTTGATGGTTTTCACAAGCTCTAAAGCATTGTATCTATATTTCTGAATTTTTCTGTGAGTCTGTGAATTTTTCTAAGTAAACTAGAGAAAACACACGGCCGTGTCGAATTAACACACGGTCGTGTGTTACTAATTAGGGCTCAACCAGAGAGGGCACATGGGCGTGACCTAGCCCCTGTGAAAAACCTCATAAGGCGCATACGGCCGTGTGGAATTTTCACACGGCAGTGTGAGATCCTGCAGAACTTAAGCTCTCATTCCAGAGAGTCCACAGGGGCGCGTGGGTGCCCCCGTGAGAAACCCTGTGTTAAGGCACACAGCCATGTGGAAATTCCACACGGCCGTGTAAAACTCTGCAGAAACCCATCTTTTTCACGAGAAACCATAGGGTAGTGTCGCTGCACCTGTGGAGGGGCTTGTGAAAGGCACAGGACCGTGTGGAGTATGCACACGGCCGTGTGAAACACTTAGACAATTCTCGGAACGAGCCAGAGAAGCTACAGGGGCTTATGGGTGCCCCTGTGGCTGGGCTTGTGTTCTTGGTCAGGTTTGGCACATGGCCATGTTGGATTTCCACACGGCCGTGTGAAAATTTTACAGAGACCTTCTGTGTTTCCCGTGAATCCACAGGGGCACGTACCAGCCCCTGTGGAGTCCACTGTGAAGGCACACGGCCGTGTGGGAGTCTCACACGGCCGTGTGGAGTAGTTTAGAGAGTGACCAGAGTGCACACAGGGGCGTGTGCGGGCCCTTGTGAACCCTAATTTCAGAGGCACACGGCAGTGTGGAAATTCCACACGGCCGTGTGAATTCCCAGAACTGCAAAAGACGCGCGTTTTCTTTTGGAATTCACTCGTTTCTCTTGATTTCTCCGCTGTAAACCACTCTCCGCTGTAAACCACTCTTCTCTGAGTTTTCTAGAGGTTTTATTGGAGTTTTTACAACTTCTTCATCCACACCGTCGGTAAAAACTTCAAGCCCAAAAAATCCTTCAATTCTTGATTTAATTCGTTCTTCTTGTTGATCTACACGGGCGTGTGGATTTCTGCAGAATGAGAATTACAACTGTTTTTGATTATTTTTCTTCTCAACTTTGTAGAGATGTCTTCTAGGTCAAAGAAACAAGTAGGGAAGTGCCCTCCTGAGCCTTCCCCAACCATCGAGGAGGCAGATCTCCCTTTACCTGAGCAACGGGAGCGGTACAACTCCTATAAGGTTGAGAGCAATCTAGGTTACCCTTTGGAGCTGTGGCAACTCCTATAGGGTTAGACTACTTAAGATTGAAGAGGGTTGAGAGAATGAGTCGTGAGGTAGTGAAGCGTCCCCTTTCCCCTCCGCTGTGATTTCTCCCTACCTCCGTTTCCTTGGTTAATTTGCGGTCGATATAGAGTGTTAGGGCTTAATTTAGACCAGGGTTCTTCCACCTGGACCAAAGGTTTAGAACTACATATAGGAACAGGTTTTATCACTAAGAATCCCTAGAGCTTAAAACAATCCCACGTAGTGTTAGGCTTAGGAAGATAGACTCCCCTGGGGCTTAGTTGACAGGTCAACGAGAGTCAAGGGTCGTAGTGAATCCTAATGCCGGGAAATAATGTTGGGGTTAGTCATGGTTGACCTTAAGTTTAGGACAGTGTATTTAAGGATATCCTTGACTCAATTAACATCAATAGGAAAGTATAATAGCATAGTCTTGCACTAGAAGCATAAGTCGTAGAGGTAGCTTGTCCGGATACCCTATTTCATCCATTGCTAATCTTTCTCTTTTAACTTCTACTTGCACTTTCTTGTCTTCCATCTCTCTACTTAATTTCTTGCCTTTTACTCTAATTGCTTCTATAATTCACTCATCAATTCTATTATCACTTTTCGTACACCGCACAACTAAATAGCAAAATATTGTGTTTTAATTCCCTATTCCCTGTGGATTCGACTACCCACTCACCAGGGTAATTTTATTACTTCGAGAAGCCCGCGCACTTGCTGGATACACGCAAGGGATCGTGTCAGCTTCAAAAGAAGCCACCAAAGGGGTGGCTTCCCTTGTCATTCTTCCCCTCAAATGTGGACCAAGGAGGTGGATTTCGTCGTATGTCGCTCTCCACGTCGTTCTCTCCCTGAAAATGGCCTACGATGGCTGCTCCCTAGCTCCGATTTGAAGATGGTGGCAAGTATGCTCAAGACCTAAGGCTCCTTCCTTTAGAAAATGAACTTCCAAGCCTTAAAAACTCATTCTCGGGATGCCATGTGCCCTAGCATACGGTCCGCATACGGGCACTATCGCACCCCGAATTTTGTGTAAGTTGCTGAAGTGAGTGCTATAGTAACTTTGCTACAGTGCTACTGCTACAGGGCTATATACGGTCAGTTATGCACCCGTATGGGTTCCCGCATAAACCTCCAGACTTAGCCGTTTCGCCAAAGTTCTTGTGTTATAGTGCTGCTACAGTGCCGCTTGAAAATGGTCTTTTCCCTGCCGATTTCTTCTAAAATCACGTTATCGAGCTCCCCACGGTATGTTCGGTGCCTGTAACATGAAGTAAACTAATTTATAATGAAAACAAGTATCCACACATGTAAAAATACTCGATAAATACGCAAACATACATAAATAATATATCCAGTTAGGCGTTTCTCAATCAATGAGTACTTTAAGTACAATTCCCTGATGTTCTACAACCCTACTCTTAATTGAGTACCACTTTATTACTTCTTGCGACCCGTACAGTTACAGAGAGCACATCAAGTTTTTGTCGTCGTTGCCGGGAAACTAGTCACTTTTAGGAAAATTAGGAATTTGGTGATCTAGTGTGTGAATAATTGTTTGCAATTTTTCATTATTATTTCTTATTTTTCTTTTGATTTGGTTCTTGATTGCCCTGCAAACTCGTAGCACTTACCTTGTGCGCAGGTACCGTTGTATGACCCGTGGGAGTACATCATCCCCACTACTGAACCCTGATCAAGAAATTGAGAAAAATTTCAGAAAAAGACTTCGACAAGTACATTTGAGTGAATCAGGGTCAGTTGAAATCAGTGTGGAAGTCAATCAAGAACAGGAAATAGCTGAAAACCAACAACATAGCATTTTAGGTTTTGCCTGGCCAAACTTTGACGGAACAGGGTCGAGTATTGTCTGATCACCTGTCGTGGCCAACAACTTTGAACTGAAGTTGAATTTTATTCAGTGGTTGCAATAGTAATGTCAGTTTGATGGATTCCAGGATGAAGACCCTTATGAGCACCTTCGTAAATTTTTAGAGATTTGTGGCACATATGAGATGAATAACGTCACCGAGGATGCCATCCGTCTGAGATTGTTCTCGTTCTCCTTGAGAGAAAGTGCTAAGTAATGGATTACTTCATTACCCGCGGGTTCTCTCAAGGATTGGAAACAAGTTACAGATAGTTTTCTGACACGGTACTTTCCTCCGGTGAAAATCACAAAGTTAAGAAGCGATATTTCCTATTATCACCAAATTGAGTCAGAAACCTTGTACAACACTTGGGAAAGGTACAAGGAATTGTTGAGAAAGTGCCCTCCACATGGAATTGTTGAGTGGATGCAGATTGAAATTTTTTACAGTGGGTTGAGCAATGCCACCAAGCAAATGCTCGATGCCGCCGCAGGAGGATCTTTGTGCAATAAATAGCCTAGTGCTGCCTTCATTTTGATTAAGGAGATGGCCAAGAACGGGTACCAATGGAGCAACGAACATAGCAAGCTGGCAAAATCAGCCGGCATCTATCAAGTGGATGCCGTTACAACACTCGCGGCACAAGTCGAGGCTATTGCTAAGCGACTTGATGCCATGCACATACCTCCCCCAAGTTCTGGACCTTCTTACAATTCTTGTGGTCCTTCTGGTGTGATTCTTTGCCCTGCATCATTTGATTCGGGGACAGGACCAGTAGAGCAAGTCGACTATGTGGGGCAAAATCGCAGATTTCAGAGCAGCCCATATAGTAACACCTACAACCCCGGATGGAGGAATCACCCAAAATTTTCTTGGTCAAGTCAATCTGGTCAAGGGGAAAGGGTACCACAATAGCAACATGCTCTTCCTCCATGGCAAGCACATTCGTCGCCTTCCTCTTCATCATCAGAACCAACCCCCGACCTCACTAGCTTGTTGGCAAAGTTTGTCAAGAATACAGAATCCCGTTTTGCTAGCAATGAGGAAATGATTAGGAACACCAATGCAACAGTAAGAAACTTGGAACACCAGATGGCCTAATTGTCCAAATTGATTAACGAAAGCTTGCCGGGATCTCTCCCAAGCAACACAGTGGTGAATCCTATTGAATCCTTGAAGGGTGTACAGTTGAGAAGTGGGAAACAAGTGCAAAACTCTTTTGAGAAGCCCTCTACAGAAGAACATGTCAGCCCCATTGTGGTTGTGGAACTTGTGGACCCAATTGATGATGAAAATAGAAAGGAGCCGGGAAAGGAGAAGGAGCCAGTTGTGGAGTACCAACCAAAGCTTCCCTACCCGGTGAAGCTTCAAAAGGCGAAGCATGATGAGCAATTCAAAAAATTTCTGGATGTGTTCAAAACCCTACGCATCAATGTTCCCTTCTTTGAGGCTCTTGCACAAATGCCAAAATATGCGAAGTTCCTCAAGTAGTTGCTCACGAACAAGAGGAAATTGGAGGAAGTGTCATCCGTGAAACTTAGTGAAGAATGTCGGCTCTTATTTGTAACAAGCTCTCTAAGAAAGTAATAAGTGCTGGTGTTATAGTAATGCGAAGTGTTATTATCTTGCAATGAGCATTAATTTAATCAGATTTTATCACTAAAAAGTGTGCAATTCTTTACTTTTGTGCATTGTAGGGTTGTGAAGATAAAATGAAAGAAAGGAACGAAGTTAGGTCATGTTTGGTGTTGTTGGGAAGATTTTCGGACTAAGGAGTAAGGCGTGACCCTAGACTTGTGGGTGTGTGCCAACCTCCTTTGGAGGGGCACAAAGGCAGTCACATTCACAATAAGTCTAACTCATGCCAACAAAGAGAACTTCACCAATTAGGCGATTCGAAGCAATCGACACGATCTACCGTTGTTGGGAAGTTCTCCTTGTTGGCATGAGTTAGACTTATTGTGAATGTGAATGCCTTTGTGCCCCTCCAAAGGAGGTTGGCACACACCCACAAGTCTATGCTCACGCCTTACTCCTTGCTTAGTCCGAAAATCTTCCCAACAACGCTAAACACGACCTAACTTCGTTCCTTTCCTTCATTTTATCTTCACAACCCTACAATGCACAAAAGTAAACAATTGCACACATTTTAGTGATAAAATCTGATTAAATTAATGCTCATTGCAAGATAATTACACTTCGCATTACTATAACACGAGCACTTATCAGTCTTGCACTAGAATCATAGATCCTAGAGGTAACTTTTTAGCTCAATAAAGACTCGAGTATATAGAATATGAAAATGAAATACAACTCGAGGGAAAAGATAAATAAAACATAAACTCAGAAGGAGAGTCCTTTCTGAGTACTACAAGTCCAAAATAAAATAGAAAAGTACAAGAATGAAAATCAAATAAAAATAAAGAAAAACTAAATCTAAAACGCCTCAGCGTCGGTGTCCTGGATAGAAGCCTCTGGTGCTGCTAGAGGCTCTGTCGGTGCGGGTGGATCTGCCGCTGCTGCTGCTGGTGATGCTGGAGCTGGGGATGCTGGTGGTGTAGGAATGGAAGCTTGGGGTCGGACCACGAATGGTGAAGTCATGGCTCGCTCGAGTAACTGCTGTATGCTTTGTAATCGAGCCATGACCTCTGTGTGCTGTGCATCCTGTATGGCCCTGATCTCAGCCACCTCGGATCGTATCACCCCTACTGCACTCTCGAGGCACTCCAGTCGATCCTGGCCTCGAGAGGGTGAAAACATGCGCACCGGAGGTGGCTCCGGCGCGGTGGGTGGTACCTCGGTCTCTGTGTCCGCTGGGGGTGGCTCTAATGCTGCCTGTGACCCCTCGGCCTGATCTGTACGAGGAATGATCAAAGTGTAAACTCCTGGTCCTGATCTGCGGACCATCCCTATCATCCTCAGGGTCTCCATGCCTAACGGAGTAGGTGTAGAAGTTCTCTCAGCGCCACGTACTCCGTCTCGAAGCTCTAACCCCATAATCAGTCGCGTGATATACGGGCCTGAGAAGATCACTCCCACCTTGGGGTACTGGCCCTGGTGGCGGATGTACTCAGCTACAATATGCCCCAGGTGGAGTGGCTCTCCCTGTACCATCGAATATAGGTACAGGAGCTCCTGACGGCTCAGAACCCCCGTACTATCTCCCCTGCCGCTCACTGATCGGGTAAGAATAGCATGGAGGTACCTGTACGAGGCCCTGGTCAAATATGTGGCCTTGGACACTCCTGGCTCGTACTGTCCCTGGCCACATAACCTACTGTACGCACGCTGCGGGGTCAAAGTACCCGGGTAGTCTGTGGGTAGCAATTCGTACTCCTCTGTCTCGGTGTGTGCCTAATCATACAGTCCCATACGTACTGAAAACTCGGTCATGCTCAAAGCGAAGTGTCGACCGAGGGCCTGGAACTGAATGGTATCAACATCGGTAAAACTGTCGTACCCCCGGTCGAACTCGAATGAGGAGAGCACCTCTAGCGTAAGTGATCTGATCGCTGGCTCTCGAATGGAAAGGAGTCTGCTCCAGTTCCCCACTGAGAGGAGCTCCTCGACCTCATCTACCATCTCTGCTCCCCCCTAAATGTCCCGTAGCATGCTCAAATCGGGGAAACGACTCTGTCCAAAGCGGAGGTCTGATAATCGCTTGAACCGTTCCCGATGCTCAGGTGATGGGAAATCTATCTCTTAGGGAGGTGGGGTAGGTTCACACTGACGTTTCCCAGCCGACTTCTTAGACCTAGAAGCCATATCTGCAAAGTTACAAAAGAAAAGTTTCAAAGATCAATTCAAAAACTCATTCTGCAGAAATCCACACGGCCGTGTGGAATTTCCACACGCCCGTGTGGAGCTTCTAGCGGACAGAGCATCACCGCCGTGGGTCTGAAAATCCAAAATTTACAATCTAATTCGTTCTAATTCTTTCCTAAACATACTCGCATACTCATTAATCATTCAATATAGGCAAAATCATCAAAAGAATGAATTAAATTGAGAATTGACAGAGAAAAGAGGAAGGGAGAGCTTACCGACGGTGTGAAGTGAAAACGAGAGAAATCGGCCGGAAAAACTCGCAAAATCCCTCAAAAAGCTCGGAGAACGTCAGGAAATTGGTGGAGAGAGTAGAGGAGAAGTTCAGAGTGAAGAATGAAGAGGCACAAGTGATTTCTATAAGAAAAACGCGCGGCTTTTGAAGTTCTGGAAATTCACACGGCCGTGTAGAAATTCCACACGGCCGTGTGCCTCTGAAATTAGGGTTCACAGGAGCCAACACACGCCCCTGTGTGCACTTTGGTTGCTCTTTGAACTACCCCACACGGCCGTGTGAGACAAACACACGGCCGTGTGCCTTCACAGGGGATCCACAGGGGCACCCAAACAGCCCTGTGGATTCTCGGGAAAACACAGAAGGTCTCTGAAAAATTTCACACGGCCGTGTGGAAATTCCACACGGCCGTGTGCCCAACTTGGCCAAGAACACAAGGCCGGCCACAGGGGCACCCACACGCCCCTGTGGCTTCTCTGACTCGCCCGAGAAACACTAAGTGTTTCACACGGCCGTGTGAATACTCCACACGGCCGTGTGCCTTTCATAAGCTCTCTCACAGGGGCTCACACACGCCCCTGTGTATTCTCGGGAAGAAAGGGTTTTCTCTGTAGAGTTTCACACGGCCGTGTGGAATTTCCACACGGCCGTGTGCCTTAGCACAGTGGCACTCACAGGGGCACCCACACGCCGCTGTGGACTCTCTGGAAAAGAGTTGTTGTTCTGCGAGAATCCACACGGCCGTGTGGAATTTCCACACGGCCCTGTGCCCCTTCTGAGGTTGTTCACAGGGGCACACACACGCCTCTGTGCCCTCACTGGTTGAGCTCTGATTAGGTAACACACGGCCGTGTGGAATTTCCACGCGGCCGTGTGTTTTCTCTGGTTACTCAGAAAAATTCACAGACTCTTCCAAAAAATTCAGAAACTCTTTTAAAACACTTAGAGCCTGTATAAACCATAAAAACATGACCAGAGACCGTAGAAAACACACTCAACCGATTCAAACTTCGTCAATTATCGTTAAGGCACACGAAAATATCAATAATCCACAATCGAATTTGCAGCACATGCATTGAAACTTCAAGACATCAACACTAAGACTTTTATTCATCCTAAAACTAAACTAGATCCTAGGAAAACTGTAAAACCTTGGGTTGCCTCCCATGAAGCGCTTGTTTAACGTCACTAAGCTTGATGTACCTGGTCTTACCTTACAGAGGTTCATGAATAGAAGTTGCCCTCTTCCCTACAACCTGAAAGCATGCATTACATAACCTTTGTAGAGTAGAGGGAGAGTTGTCGAGTTTGTTACCACAAACGGGTGAAACACCCTTACTCCGTGAATGTTCATCCCCTTTCTTGTTGGGGTTCTTCTTGTGGCGTCTTCTCGACCTCTTCAACCTCCGAAGCATCTTCTTCATACGTTCCTTCTCCATCTTAACATCCGTCTGAACTGGACCAAGCATAAGTACTTCTTCTTCTTCGATCTCCGCATCTTGGTCCGGCCATCCTTCATATGGATCCGGGTTTAATAATTCCTACACATATTCATCAATACACTCATCAGTAGCATCAAGATAATATAGAGTTTCATCAAAATCAAGAGAATGCCTCATGGCTTCGGTGAGGCGATAGGTGAGCTTGTCATCTCCGACTCTAAGTGTGAGCTCTCCACCGTCCATGTCTATCAAAGCCTTGGAAGTGCGCAAGAAAGGCCTCCCAAGAATCAACGGTAGTTCGACATCCTCATCCACATCAAGTATGACAAAGTCCACCGGGAAGATGTACTTGTCCACTTTCACCAAGACGTCTTCCATAATTCCCCTCGGATGCCTCACCGATTGATCCGCAAGTTGAAGTGTCATCCGAGTGGGTCTAGGCTCGCCCAAGCCTAGCTTTTGGAAGAAGGTATAAGACATGACATTGATACTTGCCCCCGAATCGTCCAATGCCATCTCCTCACCCAAATTACCAATGTTGCAAGGTATGATAAAACTCCTGGGATCTTTTCTCTTACTCGGCATGTTCTTTTGCAAGACGGCCGAGCAATTTGCATCAAGTACTACAGCTGCACTCTCCTCTAACTTCCTCTTATTGGTTAAGAGGTCCTTTAGGAACTTTGCGTACTTGGGCATTTAGGCTAATGCTTCCGCGAATGGTATGTTGATGTGCAATTGCTTGAAGATACCCAGAAATTTCTTGTATTGTTCATTGTCTTGGTCATTCTTCAATCTTGAAGGGTAGGGGATCCTTGGTTTGCAGGGTGGTGGTGCCACCTCCTTTTCTTTTGGAGCTTCTTTCCCTACTTCTTCTACTCCGGTTGCTTCTTTTGTCTTCTCTAGAGGGAGAGTTTTCTCGACCTCTTTCCCACTCCTCAAGGTAATTGCCTTTAGTTTCTCCCTTGGGTTAGTCTCCGTATTGCTAGGCAAGCTACCTTGAGGCCTTTCTGCCAATGTCTTCGCAATTTGCCCCACTTGACTTTCCAAATTATGTAGGGAGGCGGTGTGATTGCGAAGAGTGGCCTCCACCGACTGAAATCTAGCATCCGATGAAGAAACGAACCGCGTGAGAACTCTCTCGAGGTCGGTCATCTTTCCTTCTAGCCCGGTCACTCGGCTTTCTAAATTCGGAGCTTGTTGACTGATTGCTTCCCCGTAAGTGTACGGGATCGCCAAGTAATACCTCGCACAAAAGCACGAGGATCGTATTCCAAGGGGCTAAGGAGCTACTCTTACTCCTCCATCGCCTATTATCTAACCTAACCACACAAGCATGGATGTATGTTCTACTGAAGCAAAGAGATAAATACGATATAATTAAATAGAATTGAAAGCATACAATGTGGTTGTAAGTGCTACAATGAAGAGTAAAGGCCTATGGATGTGGATCCCCTTGAGGGGTCATCATGATACATGGATGAAAGATAAAAGGTAGCTTGGTTGATTTAGACCGAAGGATCTCAAGATTAGATCAACCCCAATTTCTCGGCGATTGAACCCTAATCCCATACGGATATTGGTTGGAATCTCTTCCTAACCAACATCCCTACGATTGCATTAAGTACAAGGAGATCCCAAAATAAGGATACACTAAACCCTAGTCTATCCTTATAGCTCGGAGGGCTATCGACAACCAATTTCTCGGTGTACCGATACAAGTAACCCCTTTTAGTTCATTAATGACCTAAAACACATGAGTAGGTCACATCTATGTGTATAATTCAAGAAAGAACTACGGATCTCTCCATATGGTAGTTCTAGACATGAAGCACAATGAACTAAATCTTAAACCAAACCAAGCTTGCAATTAAGTAAAGATCATCCAAAATACATGATAAACCCCCCAAGGTTCACCAACATCCGGTGGCCTTGGGGGTCTAGTGTGCCATCAAGCAAGTAACAACAAAAATACAAAGTAAATCACTTAAAAAGCTCATAAATGACACTGCCTAGATGAAATGATGAAGGAGGAGGTGGAGGTCCGGCCGAATGACGCTTTCCCCCGTCCAAGAGATGCCGAATGACGCTTCCCTTGTCTTGGATCCTTGCCTCCTTGATGGTGAAGCTTCTCCCCTTCAAAATGATGTTCTTGCCTCCTTCCTTGGCTCCAAATCGTCGTCTCCCCAAGATTTCTTCGTTTCTTTCCTTTTAGATGCCGGCCAAGAAGTCCCCTTTGTGTGCCCTAAAAACCTCTATAAATACTCCCGCAGGATCCCGGGGTGGATAGATCCATCCCAGGGTGGATAGATAGGCAAAAATAGGGCAAAAACCTGTCTCACGTGGGGGTTCATCTCGGGGTGGATGGATGGATCCCGGGGTGGATAGAAGCATCCCGGGGTGGATAGGGGGCCGTGAGAGCTAGTTGAAAATTACTGTCTTTTGATGCTCACGGCCCCTTATACGGCCCCGTATGCTGTAGTACTCCAGCACCCTGATTCTTTATCCATTTTCGCCCAAATCGTATTATCATGTTCCTCATGGCTCCTCCATGCCCTACAACATAAATAATGCTCAATTAAGCATAAAACGGGCATCCATTCATAGACGCATTCATGCTCCATTAGCAGAGGAATACTGACATAGACTCTTTGTATATATATATATATATATACCCTAGATCAAACCTTTAGACTGCACCACAAGTAACAAACTAGGACCAACTCAAAAAGACTTAGAAGTTCTTAAGAGTTCATTGAATGAAAGAACTTAGTAGTCTAAGGCTAAGTACTCAAAATTGTGTGTTAAGCATACAAGAGAGTTAAGAAAGTCAAGAAGGCTATTCCCAGGGAATCAACAAAAGACTCAGTGCACAGAACAATACTAGAGGTGAAACAGGATTCAATAGAGCACAACAAAAAAAATGTAACTCACATCAATCATTAATTCATACTTGAAGAATCTCACAAGAAAGTAACAAGCCATCATTGATGACACTAGCATGTAAAGTTGACCTAATACATGTAGATACACCCATCCCCACACCTAGTGTTGTACATTGCCCTCAATGTACACTAATCATGAAAATAGAGGCAATATACACAATAATAACAAAGGAGGAGGGTGAAAACGAACTTCCCCGGTTTATTTGGTAAAAATGGCGAAGTGTGACCCGACAAAAGTGTACGGCGAGCTTTACATGTCGGGTCCGGCTCCCACAAAATGTGGAGATGCTCACCAAATTCCCTTCAATGCCCTGCAAAGCGCAAGGGCAAAACCATCATTCCAAAAAAATAAAACAGAAAAGATTAATACTAGGGAGCGGTCAAATACACAACTAAATAAAAGCAACCAGAGTTCTACAAAGTGTTGGTCAGGGTATAACCTTTCCCAACTTATTCAAAACAAACAAACACACGTGCAGAAAATAAAGAAAACAACAATAAATAGAAACAACATGCTGCTAAAAGAGAAATAAGTGTCCATGCTCAAGAATGAAATGGCTCGTCGATAACAGGTGGGACAGGTGTGTCGGTGCAGGATGCAGTGCCGGTCTTGTTGTGCCTCAAAGGTGCTCAAAACCTCCAAAGTGAGCTGCCGGTATGTTGGTTCATCGATAGTAAATAAATTCACCCAACCATTTTGAGATAGAACCTCCCTCACTTGGTCGGCAATTCCAAGCTCTTCCAAAAAAAATTCCAATCAATACGTCGGACGGTGCCAAAGGGTTTAGTCTTCAATAATATGTGGGGGTTCATCCCGGGGTGGATGGATGGATCCCGGGGTGGATAGAAGCATCCCGGGGTGGATAGGGGGCCGTGAGAGCTAGTTGAAAATTACTGTCTTTTGATGCTCACGGCCCCTTATACGGCCCCGTATGCTGTAGTACTCCAGCACCCTGATTCTTCATCCATTTTCGCCCAAATCGTATTATCATGTTCCTCATGGCTCCTCCATGCCCTACAACATAAATAATGCTCAATTAAGCATAAAACGGGCATCCATTCATATAAAAATACATGCTAAGTGAAAAAAATATGTATGTTAAAACACATACATTTAGACACTTATCATTGACTTTGAAACCCCGGTGGTGCACTATTTTTCTGTTGTGACTGTCTTTGATTGCTCCAAGAAAAATTCGGATGGTTCTTCCACCCCGAATTATATGTTCCACTGTACGGGTTGCCTTGGCCTTGTCCTCTATACGAATTCCCAACAAAATCGGCCTGCTCTACCGCACTAGTGCCTCCAATAGCAATAGGACAATCGTTCGAAGCATGTCCTCCCCCACAACCGTTACAAGTAGTGATGGCCGCAACTCTTGGCGAAGCGAGAGCATCTAGCTTCTTACTCAAAGATTCCACCTGTGCCGCCAACGATGTAACCGCATCAACCTCATGAATTCCGGCAACCTTTTTCCTATCTCTTGAGTTTCATTGATAGCTATTCATAGCCATCTCCTCTACAAGGTGCCGAGCTTCGCCGGGAGTCTTGCTTCCTAGAGTTCCTCCAGCCGCCGCATCTAGGAGTTGTTTGGTACTTGGATTCAACCCGTTATAGAAGGTGTGAATGATCATCCACTCAGGGAATCCATGTTGCGGGCACTTACGAAGGAGCTCCTTGAACCTATCCCATGTCTCAAATAGAGACTCCAATTCCATCTGCACAAAGGATGATATCTCATTCCGGAGCCTTGCTGACTTTTGATAAGTGCCTAAATACATCATGTTATAGCTATGATGTTCTTGTACATTCATGCAACTTATGTGTATTTTCGACGAGTTTTTGCGCACTTGATGTTTTATTTTTCATTTCAGGGTTTCAAGGACCAAGTGCGCAAGTTTTGACCATATTCGTGTCATTCCGGGGATGATTGAAGAAGGAACGAAGAGTTGGAGCACCCTGGAAGCCGACGCGCCGCACACGGGCACATTTTTCTCGGCCGTGTGCGGCCACTGTGCGGGCTGCGCAGTGGCCGCACACCCTGGCCAGAAGGGTGTGCGACCACTGTGCGGCCCGCACAGTGACCGCACAAGAGAGACAGAGAAGTGTGCGGCCAGTGTGCGGCCCGCACACTGGCCGCACAGCACAGCCAGAAGGCTGTGCGGGCACTGTGCGGCCCGCACAGTGCCCGCACACCTTCGGGCTATATATGCTTGTTCTGAAGAGTTTTTGAGGGAGCTTTTTTCTCATCCGGCCTCCACTTGTCCTAGACTTCATTTCACCATTTCTTGAGGGATTTTGGAAGGATTTTCGGCTAGATTCGAAGGAGAGAAGAAGGGGAAGACGTTGAGAAGCTTCATAGGGCTCGCCGGCGCGGATCCGACGAGCTACGCCATCATCCCTAGTCGACATCTTCGAGGGGGTTTTTCTTGTTTTTATTGGATGGAATTGTTGTATGATGAGCTCCTTAGTTTTGTGATGTTGAACTAAACCTCCCAAGGCCGCCGGGCTCCCGGTGAACCTTGGGAGGAGACTTTGTATGAATGACCTATATTTTGCTTTAAATGAATGTGTTAGTTTGATTGTTTGGTTTTAATTCATCATCATGTTGTTCATTCTACAATGGATGGATTCCGTAGAATTGATTTTGAATGATACTTGTTTGGCGGGATGCTAGCTTGTATTAGGTCCTTTGATGAGTTAAAGAGGGTAACATGTATTAATACACCGGAGGTTCCGGGTGTTAATAGCCTCCCGCGCGATTAGGGTTAATTTAGCCGAGAGCGTGCATTAGATTAACCCTAATCAAGACTCCTTGTTCTCATTGACATCGTAGGGGTATTTTCTGGATAGAGAAACCCGTACTGGATTAGGGCTACACTACAGAGGTTCCGGGGTAGTCGACATCCGAGTCTAGCGGACCGAAACCAAGCTAACCCTAGTTTTATAATTATCTTGGTCATTCGTATTTAGTCTTCTCCCGGGGGAATCCTCGCCCGAGGCCTTCCATAATTATTGGATTCTTCATCTCTATTTTATTCCGGATTGAGTTTTATCTTATTTGCATTCCTTTACTTGTTTTTATTATTTTAATATTGCTTCAACCCTGTTTCGATCGACTAGAAAGTGACTCCCAAAAGGAAGTAATAGTAGATCTCGGGCCCTTGGGAATACGACCCTCCTCGTGAGGTTTATTACTTGACGACCCGTGCACTTGCGGCCGGGGAGTCGCGTGCTCGCTTCTTTAGCGTGTCGCGCGGCGACTCATCAAGTTTTTGGCGCCGCTGCCGGGGAGCATCCGAGAATACTAGGAAAACTTTTGGATCATTGCTCTAGTCATTTCGCTTTCATTTGTAATTATCCATCTTTTATTGTTTTTGTTTTCGTCATTTTTATATATTCACTAATATCTCTTTTGTCTTTTGTTTTCTCAGGCGTTCTGTGCATGACTCGTGCAAACCCCACTGGGTTTGTAGAGCCGAACGAAGAAATTGAACGCGTCATACACCAACGGTTGAGAGAAACTCAAGTGGGTTCCTCCTCGGGATCAGTTGCTGCACCTGAATCAGTTCCTATAGCTATGGCCGAAGAGAGAAGAACTTTGTCTGACTATGAGAGGCCGCAGTTTACTGGGGGAGGGTTTAGTGTGCAAGCTCCGGCTGCCAGTGCAAGTAATTTTGATTTGGCTAGACCAATCGGCATGATACAGAATTCAGTGCATTTCGATGGCTTGGCCGATGAGGACCCGAATGAGCACCTATCCCGATTCCTCCAAATGTGCTCAACTTTCAAAGTCAATGGCCTATCTGATGATGCAGCTAGACTCCGTCTTTTCCCATTCAGTTTGCGGGGCGCCGCTTACAGGTGGCTCACATCACTCGCCCCGGGTTCCATAAAGACATGGGAGGAGATGGTAAACAAGTTTATGGGCCGCTATTTTCCTCCAAGCAAGGCTGCTTGATTAAGGCAAGAGATCTCGGCCTTCAGTCAAAGAGATTCCGAAACCCTCTTTGAAGCTCATGAGAGATTTAAAGACCTCTTGAGAAAATGCCCACATCATGGTTTTGAAGCTTGGATGCGAATACAGATACTGTATAATGGCTTGAGCTACCAGAATCGTCAACTCATTGATGCCGCAGCCGGTGGATCCTTGAGTAGCAAATACCCCGAAGATGCCGAAGAATTAATTGAGAACATGGCACGAAATGAATCACATTGGGGTTCAAGGGCAAAATTGACTCAAGCTCGAGGGGTTCATGAAATCGACAGTAAAACCGCTCAAGATGCGAAGCTCGAAGCACTAGCGAAGCAAGTGAGTTTGCTTATGTCCGAAAGAACCGAGCGTTCGAGCACAAGTGTCAAGCAAGTGATGAATTGTGGAACTTGTGGAGGGGGGCATGATGTTGCTAGTTGCCCCATTTCAGTCCCCGATGTCACCCCACTCGAACATGTTGACTATGTGAATCAGGGGCAAAAATTTCAAGGAAACCCCTATGGTGGAACATACAACCCCGGGTGGAGAAATCACCCAAATTTCAATTGGGGAAATCAAGGCCAACAAAAATTTACGCAACCACCAGGGTTTCAGGCACAATCATCACATGCACCTCCAACGGAAAGGAAATTCACTACTGAGGATGTCCTAGCTAAATACATGCAAATCACCGATGCAAGGTTGAACACACTTGAGACAACAGTGAGGAATATGCAAGCTTCAATCCAGGGCATCGAAAAACACTTGGGACAGATCGCGGCAGCTATGGCGGAAAGGACACCGGGTAGTCTCCCTAGCAACACTGAGACTAACCCACGAGAACATGTGCAAGCTATCACTTTGAGGAGTGGTAGAGAGGTTGAGGTTCGGCCGACTCCTAGGCCAATTGATAACAAGGAAAAGAACGTGGTGAGAGGCACTTCCTCCGTAGGTGGGGATGAAGCTAATGACAGCCATGACAATTCAATTGAACCTCAAAACAAAGAGAAAAAATTGCTAGAGCACCAACCGAAGGTCCCCTATCCGGCAAGACTCAATCGGGACAAGGAGGACACTCAATTCAAAAAATTTTTGGAGATGATCAAGCAACTTCACATCAATCTTCCACTTGTAGAGGCCTTTTCTCAAATGCCAAAATATGCCAAGTTTATGAAGGAGTTGCTTACAAACAGGAAGAAACTTGAAGAAGCATCTACGGTGTCTCTAGGGGAGAGTTGTTCGGCAATTCTCCAAAGCAAATTGCCCGAAAAAATCAAAGACCCGGGTGGTCTAATTGTGGAGTGTCATTTTGGGAACTCGCTTGTAGAGAAAGCCCTTGCCGATTCCGGTGCAAGCATAAATGTTATGCCCTACAAGCTTTTCTTAAAACTGGGCCTTCAAGACTTAGAGCCGACGCGGATCACCATACAACTTGCGGACCGAACTGTTAGACGCCCGCGTGGCATTGTGAGCGATGTGATTGTGAAAGTTGGTGGTCTAGTTTTTCCGGCTGATTTTGTCATTCTTGATGTTGATGATGCTACTGAGGTCCCCATCATTCTTGGCCGGCCTTTCCTTGCCACATCCCGTGCCCTGCTGGATATTCAAGATGGGAAAATGACCTTGCGGGCCGGGAATGAAGAAGCCACTTTTAAAATTCCCGAGGCAATGAAACACCCCAAGGAGCTTGATGACACTTCTTATGCACTTGATGATACAGAATTACTAGTTCAAGATTGTGTGCATGAGGTCCTTATGATGAACCCCCTTGATGAATTCTTACAAGATGTTGTTCTTGAGGAGGAAGAGGCACCAAAGAAGGCACAAGAAGACCCTCCTCCTATATCCCCGGTCAAGTCACAAGGGCGAAGCAAAGGAGAGCGCTCGTGGAAGCGAGCATGGAAAAAGATAACCCCCAAGGTCAACAAAGCAAGCAAGAATTTTCATGACGAGGTACACACGGCATGCTTCGTCGACCTAGGTATGCACAGCATCGATTCCCTCCTCTCCTTGAATTTGCCGGTTGGATCATCATTTGCATCCATTGGGACCTCAGGTAAAACTTCTTCTTTTAAACCACCATGAGTTGAGAAACTTGAACGTCAGGCTCGTGACGCTAAACAAGCGCTTATGGGAGGCAACCCATAAATTTTTACAATTCTGTACTTTTCAATTTTCGTATTTTGGTTATGCTATGTTTGGGTTGTGAGCTCTTCACTTCATTCGTTCTTGGTATGCGTTTATCGTGTATGACATTGTTTCCTCCCCATCTCGGTGAATTCCCATTTGTTTTGTGTTTATATATGTGTATCCTTTGTCCGAGATGAGTTTTGTAACGTTTTTAATGTCGGAGACTTGCTTTGGTTTGAAGAAAGCCATTTTCTGAAAATTTTCAGGGCTCTGTGCGGCCACTGTGCGGCCGCACAGAGGCCGCACACCCCTGGCAGAAGGGTGTGCGGCTGGTGTGCGGCCCGCACACCACCCGCACACCCCAGACAGAGAGGTGTGCGGCTGGTGTGCCGCCCGCACACCACCCGCACACCGGCCCCAGTTTTACTGCTGTTATGCTCTTCTTTCCGGCTTTCCTCCACATTTTCGCGCTTGTTTTGATCATACCACATCCCTCGCATCGTTTCAACGTTAAAAATATTTTCAAAACTCAATTTATTTGCATACCTTCGAGGTGATTTCTTGGTTTTTAATCTCCTATCCGAATTGGATCTTCGGGGGATTATCGATGGTTTTCGATTTTGATCGCGATCGCGTTGTTTCCACTCCACTCATTTTTCTAAACTCGTGTTCGCGCATTTTAGCGTGTTGCCATGGCTTGATCTTTATTTTTCGAGACGTAGGTCATCTTTCTGATCGAGCCCGTTGGAGGAGACACAGAAGACCTTGAGCGGCTTCATCAGTCCTTTCACTCCGAGAGCTCACTTTCGCTTTCATTCCTTGTTTCTTTTCTTTGTTTTTGTGTGGTTGATGGATGCTTGACTCGACGTTTTTCCCTTGTAGGTAGACCAAGACGTCCATTTTTCTTCCTCTCCACTTCGCTTGTAGCCATGGTGATGGTCACCCCGAGCTCGTGCCTTGCAAAGCTCATTACCAATTTCTCGGGGAAGTTCATGACACCACCCTCTTTATTTTCCATGCATAAATTTTTCTGTACTGCTGATCAATGTACATTGAGGGCAATGTACTGCCTTAAGTGGGGGGTGGCTATGCATGTCTGATCTTCGTTACTTGTTGATGATTACCGCAAGTGCACGGGTCGCCAAGTAATACCCCTCACGCACGCGCGAGGGGGTCGTATTCCCTAGGGTCCCAAGAGCTGCTATTACTCCCCTCTAGATGGCACTGTCTAGTCTACCAGATATAGGTTTAAAACAAGATAAAGAAACAAACAAAAGAAAAGCTATAAACACTTGGACTAAGGCACACCACAATAGCACATTAAGGAAACAAGTAGCAATGAAAGTTCGAGGTCCCCGAGCGAGGATCCCCTCGGGACTACTAAAGCCAGAAAGATGCTTGAATGACACAGGCAACGGTGGTTTTGAGCCAAGAGATATCCTAAGATAGATTAACCCGATGGTCACGGTGAAAACCCCTAATCCGGTATGAGTATTGGAATACGGAATCACTTCCGCCCAAATCCTCACACGATTGCATTAAGAATAGGGAAACCTCAAATTAGGGCCGAACACAACCTAGGTCTAGCCCTAATGGTTGGAGGGGTATGAAATACCCGATGGTCACGGTGTATACATACATGTATCCCTTCTAAGCCTAGTGTGTCTAGTACAAGGGCGATGGTCACGCTACCAAGTACAACCTAGAAGTTGAAATACAGAGTTCTCATGCAAATCAACACATCAAAGATCACAAGGCTTAGACACAAACCACACAAATGCCATAAATCCAATCAAAACATCAATACAAGCAAGTTCATCCCAAGGTTCACCGGATGCCCGGCGACCTTGGGAGTCTAGTTCGTCATGAACAAAGGAGGATGTATACAAAACAAGAAATACAAGATGAAGCTCATAACAACTCCCCTCGAATGAAGACTAGAAGGTGGTGATGAGAACTCGTCGGATCCGCACCGGCAAGCTCCTAGATGCTCTCCCTCGAGTATGATCTCCTTCTCCCTTTGATTTGCTCCTCAAAAATGCCTTCTCCCGCAGCCTTGATGTCCTAGATGATGATGGAGGAGAAGAGGTGGCCAAAAGACACTAAGAGAAGTGCCCTAATCCCCTTTAAAAACAGATTTCGGGATGCTATGCGGCCCCGCATGCGGGGAGAGAAAGTTTCCGAGAAATCCCGAAAATCGCGTAAGTTGCTACAGTGCCGATACAGTAACCCCCTGCTACAGTACCATGCTACAGTGTCTCCTGCTACAGTACCGTATGCGGCCTGCAATGCGCCCGCATGGTTGCCCGCATGAACCTCCAGACCAAGCCGTTTCTTCAAGTGTTCGTGCTACAGTATTCGCTACAGTAGCGGGTCTCAAAAATAGTGTTTTCCTTGCTAATCTCTCCTTAAATCATGTTGTTGAGCACCCCGCGGTAACTTTTGTACCTGTAACACGAAACAAAACAATTTAGACCGAAAACGGGCATCCACACATATAAAAATACTCGAAAAATACGCGAACATACATAAATAATACGTACAGTTAGGCGTTTATCAAACATCCCCACACCTAAGCGTTTGCTTGTCCCCAAGCAAACAAACATGAAGAACAGGGGCAAGAAGATAAACGACTAACTGTATGACCTCAAGCTCAATAGTAAAGAACTTCACGAGCACAAATGGACAGAAATTAAGAAGTGAGCTGTTCAATGAATAGTCAAGTAATATTAGTTCTGTTTCTCCTCAAGTGCCCCCGTGAGTGTGTGCTAACTCCCACCTTAACCTCCATATCCTGGATTACCCCAAGATGGCCATTCACCCCACACACAATGAAGACGGCATTAAAGTGTTAAAGACACTCTCAATACCCAGTTAAGAGTCCTTCGGGTCCTAAATAAAACTCTGGCTCTTAAGTGATCATGCAACAGGTTTCAGGGGACACAAACGAGATGTTTTATTCCTTACTTACATATATACATTCTATCTTCTACCCCTTTTTTTTTTTTTTTTTTTTTTTTTTTTTTTTTTTTTTTTTTTTTTTTTTTTTTTTTCTGAGTCCGACTAACATGGACTGCACAAAAATCTTTCAGACGGATGCACATGCTGGCCAGGCACAAGAGCCACCCATCCTACTTGATTACAGTCCACATAGACGCATTCATGCTGTACTAGCAGAGGAATACTGTCATAGACTCCACTTTTTTCTCTCTTTTTTTTTTTTTTTTTAACATATATACAATGTATCTCGTATCCCCTGGCATAAAACCTGTTAAACAATTTCACTTGAGGCTAAAGAAAACAATAGAGGACCTCAAAGGCTCTTAAAAGTGCATTGAAAATAGACTTTAACAATTAAATGCCAAAAACACTGCAATGGGTTGGTTGGAATGTACAAGGTGGAAGTGATCATGAACAAGTATATGGGTGTACTAAAGATGAAACAGAACTACATTCAAGCACAAGTAAAGGACAGCTCACAACCATCATTCTACCAAGCTAGGAAGTCCTTAACAATAAAATCATAGCTATCATAGGTAATTCAAGCATGCACTTGCAAAAATTTTAGAAGTTCACGAAAATCCAACTCCACCCCCCCACTTAAAGATGCACATTGTCCTCAATGTGCCTAAGCAATGAAATGCAATAATATTGACAATAAAAACATAGTAGGAGGGTTTCGTGAACTTCCCCGAGTCTCAAAACATGAGTCTTTAAGTCCATGAGATCGGGGTGACCACCGAAGCTTCATGGTAGATATAGGAGACGGGAAGTGTGCTTAATGTCCAAATTCCACCCTGAAAGGTAGACAAGAACATCAACTCAAGGCATCAAATCACACACCTAAAAAGAAAATACGAAAAGAAACAAGAACACACACAAACATGCAAGCAAACAAGTAACATCACAAGAACAACTAAACAAGAAATGATCCAAGCAAGTTCTTTGTGCAATCAAGATCATGAAATCCAATTCTTTTCATTTCAAGTGTTGTGGGGGATAAGAGTTTACAAGGATGCTACAAAATCAGGACAAATACAAGAGAAGAAATGGTTTCTCATGATGGGATATGAATGAGTTCAAGAAGTGCTACAGTAATTCCCAAAAAAATTTTGCAAGAGCTTCTCTTGTACATGGAGCACAAAAATTTTTACAAAGCTTTCAAATTACTCCAAAAACCCACAAAAACAACAAACAACCAATCTCCCACAACATTATCATCCATTCAACATAAAAAATAGGAGAAAGGAAGAGGAACCAATCATGCTCAAAACTAGGGTTTAGAGAAAGGTACCTAGGAAAGTCGGTGAAGATGATGGCAAACCTCCCAATAAATCATGCAAATTAAGTCCTTTTAAGTAGAAGATTCGTGTAGAGGAAGAAAAATGGAGAAAAACGGTGAAAGAATGAGGGAAAACGGATGAGAAATGAGAGAGATATGAAGAAAATGGTGAAGAGGTACCGAGTATAAAGTTCAGCCCGAGAGTCCATGCGGCCCCCCATGCGGCCGCATGGTAGCCCGCATCACGCTCGGGAAAATTCATGCGGCCCCTTGTGCGGCCGCATGACAGGCCGCACAAGGCTCGGGAAAAAACATGTGGCCTGCTATGCGGCCGCATAGCAGGCCGCACAACTCTCTGCATGCAAATACGAGCTCCAAACACCCCAAAATCGCATAAAAACAATGCCGAATTCACCCACAATACCCAAAACATGATGTTTGATGCATGAAGATGAATGATAACACAAAGAACTCACAAGTATCATGAACAAACACAAGTAAATAAATTATGAAAATAACTAACTAGCCACAATCACACACATGAAAACAAAGAACACTAAAGTAACCAAACACACCAAAATACGAAAAACACACATGCAATGAATTTTTATGCTTGGGTTGCCTCCCAAGAAGCGCTTGTTTAACGTCATTAGCTCGACGTACCTTTTTCTTACCTAAGGAGGCTTGAAAACGGTGTGTTCATCCCGGCAAGAGGTTGCATAAGAACTACCAAGAAATACGAAACATACCTTCCGGGATGATGAAAATTTGGAGGCAATGAATGAGATACCTTTTGGCCTCCATGGAAAAAGCTTGGGCCGGGAGTTGTGCAACTTAAACTTGGGCGGATCCTTAGATGGCTTGAACCTCCTCCCCGCTTCTTCTTTGTTCCCGGCAAGAATTCCTTTGAGATGCCCTTGAACTACCCACAAGTGTTGTTTGGGTTTCCAAGGGAACAAGTTGGGTTGAGAACTTGTCAATCTTTGTATAGGTGGATCGATTTGTGGCTTTAACATCCTTTCCACATTTCTTCTCCCAACCCCTCTTGAATAGTCAACCATTGCCCAAAAAATTTGCTTGGGCCGCCACGGAAATATTTTTGGTTGGGAATTGTCCAAGCCCGGCATTGGTGGGTTCAAGGATGACCTTAGCCTCTCCCCCACATCTTCAAATACAATTCCCGGAATTTTCTCTCGGCACTTGAAAATTATTGATTCATTGATGGAATGGTCAATATTGAGGCAAGTAGCTTCTTCAAATGTGGTCGATGGAGCTTCTTCTACTTCCTCACATTCTTCCATGGCCATGATGTCATCCTCCTCTCGCTCTTCTTCAACTACACCTTGAATTGGAACATCTATCATTTGCTCACAAGGTATAGATGATACCTCAACCTCTTCTTCAATCTCCCACACCTCAACATCAATTTCCACCTCAATTTCACCAATGTTCTCTTCCAAACTTGTGTCAATTTGAGGTAGGTCTTCTCTAGTGCGTAGCAACTCTGTCGATATGTTGGAAGACACTCCTATCTTGTTTTCCATGCTTGGAAGAGATGGTTGGGCATTAAAATTTGTGGAATTTAGGGCTTCAAAGTCAGGATCCGTATTCATCATGAATCTTTCAAACACATCTTGTGTATTGAAACCCCATTCATTAAGTGGTCTTCTTTGAAGGACTGGAGGGTGGAAACGCCATGGTTCTTGAAAGGAGGGTTCTTGTGGCAATCCTTGGTAAGGGTTCTCCCATGGTTGAGTATAATGATGTGTCGAAAAATTTTGGTGCCCTTGCCAATATGGATAGTAGTCATTAGGGTGTGGATTGCTCTGGCGTGCTGTCATGGCCAAATATTCTTCCATCGCTTTCTCAAGTGCAGAGTTTTTTGTGGCCAACAATCTTTCTATGTGGTCCATGGCCCTGTATAAGGAAACAGAATTAAAATCAATAAGATATGAAAGAAAACAAGAAAGAAGTAAAATAAATAAATATGCACAAAATGGAAAAAAGACACATACAAAGACAAATATTTACAGCAAGAAATAAAAATGACTAAATCAGTGAGCTAGAGGTTTTCCTAGCATCCTTGGAAGTCCCCGGCAACGGCGCCAAAAACTTGATGATTACCGCAAGTGCACGGGTCGCCAAGTAATACCCCTCACGCACGCGCGAGGGGGTCGTATTCCCTAGGGTCCCAAGAGCTGCTATTACTCCCCTCTAGATGGCACTGTCTAGTCTACCAGATATAGGTTTAAAACAAGATAAAGAAACAAACAAAAGAAAAGCTATAAACACTTGGACTAAGGCACACCACAATAGCACATTAAGGAAACAAGTAGCAATGAAAGTTCGAGGTCCCCGAGCGAGGATCCCCTCGGGACTACTAAAGCCAGAAAGATGCTTGAATGACACAGGCAACGGTGGTTTTGAGCCAAGAGATATCCTAAGATAGATTAACCCGATGGTCACGGTGAAAACCCCTAATCCGGTATGAGTATTGGAATACGGAATCACTTCCGCCCAAATCCTCACACGATTGCATTAAGAATAGGGAAACCTCAAATTAGGGCCGAACACAACCTAGGTCTAGCCCTAATGGTTGGAGGGGTATGAAATACCCGATGGTCACGGTGTATACATACATGTATCCCTTCTAAGCCTAGTGTGTCTAGTACAAGGGCGATGGTCACGCTACCAAGTACAACCTAGAAGTTGAAATACAGAGTTCTCATGCAAATCAACACATCAAAGATCACAAGGCTTAGACACAAACCACACAAATGCCATAAATCCAATCAAAACATCAATACAAGCAAGTTCATCCCAAGGTTCACCGGATGCCCGGCGACCTTGGGAGTCTAGTTCGTCATGAACAAAGGAGGATGTATACAAAACAAGAAATACAAGATGAAGCTCATAACAACTCCCCTCGAATGAAGACTAGAAGGTGGTGATGAGAACTCGTCGGATCCGCGCCGGCAAGCTCCTAGATGCTCTCCCTCGAGTATGATCTCCTTCTCCCTTTGATTTGCTCCTCAAAAATGCCTTCTCCCGCAGCCTTGATGTCCTAGATGATGATGGAGGAGAAGAGGTGGCCAAAAGACACTAAGAGAAGTGCCCTAATCCCCTTTAAAAACAGATTTCGGGATGCTATGCGGCCCCGCATGCGGGGAGAGAAAGTTTCCGAGAAATCCCGAAAATCGCGTAAGTTGCTACAGTGCCGATACAGTAACCCCCTGCTACAGTACCATGCTACAGTGTCTCCTGCTACAGTACCGTATGCGGCCTGCAATGCGCCCGCATGGTTGCCCGCATGAACCTCCAGACCAAGCCGTTTCTTCAAGTGTTCGTGCTACAGTATTCGCTACAGTAGCGGGTCTCAAAAATAGTGTTTTCCTTGCTAATCTCTCCTTAAATCATGTTGTTGAGCACCCCGCGGTAACTTTTGTACCTGTAACACGAAACAAAACAATTTAGACCGAAAACGGGCATCCACACATATAAAAATACTCGAAAAATACGCGAACATACATAAATAATACGTACAGTTAGGCGTTTATCACTTGTTTCGTGAACTTGTATGAAAACTTTTGGTAATTCTTGACTTGTTGCATGATTGTAAACCTAGGATGGCGTACTTAATTGTGATTGTATTATAGCTCGAAATCATGATAAATGCTAAGCTTTTTATGACCCTGCACACTTGAGATTTTCATGTCATTCTAGGCAATTCTCGCACTATTCCCTTAGGTAGAACCCTGGACATCTAGGCGAGGAACCACAGCACTTTCGTGACCCTCTTAGTTGCTAACCCATACTAGTGGTTTCGCGCCTTGACGTGTTAGAATACCTTCTAATAGGGTTTTAAGGACCTTCTTCTTGTTCTTTTTTGCAATACGGTCGGAAAAAAAAAAAAAAAAAAAAAAAAAAAAAAAAAAGGGGCAAAGTGAATGAAAACGTGGACAGTGCTCCTCTGTCCTAATAGCGAAGTAACCTGGGGTTCTGGCTCCTAACCAGAGTGTTCCTCTCGCCAAAAGCTATAAGGACATGAGCGCGTTTACATGAATGTGCAAAGCTCCAGGTAATGTGGATTTGCAGTTCATGTTAGTCCCGGAAAAGAAAAAGATAAACATATTGCGTACAGAAAAATAAATTTCGACTGGTTATTGTTCGAAAATAAGAGGAAGGATCCTTACGACT
Organism: Dioscorea alata; assembly: GCA_020875875.1. Classification (NCBI taxonomy): domain Eukaryota; kingdom Viridiplantae; phylum Streptophyta; class Magnoliopsida; order Dioscoreales; family Dioscoreaceae; genus Dioscorea; species Dioscorea alata. The sequence goes on from CM037019.1 coordinate 11,396,541, forward strand.
CTACTAGAAGTATTTCCACCACCTCAAGGCCGTATTCCACAATGTGGCGTGAATTGTTTCAAGAAGTGGTCCTCGGGGTCCTGTCTACCTTGTTTGGACTACAGGGCTTCGAACTAGGGGATTTGCACACACACAACACGACACGGCCAATGAATGCGTGAATGATCTCAAGTGGTCTTTGCTTAGTATTTTGAGTTTCGCTTTGGCTATGATACTTTCATCTCTTGCCCGAGGTTGTGTATTTAGTCACTTATCAGTATCCCTGGTTTTCCATGTCCGTTTGCTTGGGGACAAGCAAATGCTTAAGTAGGGGGTATTTGATAAGTGCCTAAATACATCATGTTATAGCTATGATGTTCTTGTACATTCATGCAACTTATGTGTATTTTCGACGAGTTTTTGCGCACTTGATGTTTTATTTTTCATTTCAGGGTTTCAAGGACCAAGTGCGCAAGTTTTGACCATATTCGTGTCATTCCGGGGATGATTGAAGAAGGAACGAAGAGTTGGAGCACCCTGGAAGCCGACGCGCCGCACACGGGCACATTTTTCTCGGCCGTGTGCGGCCACTGTGCGGGCTGCGCAGTGGCCGCACACCCTGGCCAGAAGGGTGTGCGACCACTGTGCGGCCCGCACAGTGACCGCACAAGAGAGACAGAGAAGTGTGCGGCCAGTGTGCGGCCCGCACACTGGCCGCACAGCACAGCCAGAAGGGTTTAGTCTTCAATAATATGTGGGGGTTCATCCCGGGGTGGATGGATGGATCCCGGGGTGGATAGAAGCATCCCGGGGTGGATAGGGGGCCGTGAGAGCTAGTTGAAAATTACTGTCTTTTGATGCTCACGGCCCCTTATACGGCCCCGTATGCTGTAGTACTCCAGCACCCTGATTCTTCATCCATTTTCGCCCAAATCGTATTATCATGTTCCTCATGGCTCCTCCATGCCCTACAACATAAATAATGCTCAATTAAGCATAAAACGGGCATCCATTCATATAAAAATACATGCTAAGTGAAAAAAATATGTATGTTAAAACACATACATTTAGACACTTATCATTGACTTTGAAACCCCGGTGGTGCACTATTTTTCTGTTGTGACTGTCTTTGATTGCTCCAAGAAAAATTCGGATGGTTCTTCCACCCCGAATTATATGTTCCACTGTACGGGTTGCCTTGGCCTTGTCCTCTATACGAATTCCCAACAAAATCGGCCTGCTCTACCGCACTAGTGCCTCCAATAGCAATAGGACAATCGTTCGAAGCATGTCCTCCCCCACAACCGTTACAAGTAGTGATGGCCGCAACTCTTGGCGAAGCGAGAGCATCTAGCTTCTTACTCAAAGATTCCACCTGTGCCGCCAACGATGTAACCGCATCAACCTCATGAATTCCGGCAACCTTTTTCCTATCTCTTGAGTTTCATTGATAGCTATTCATAGCCATCTCCTCTACAAGGTGCCGAGCTTCGCCGGGAGTCTTGCTTCCTAGAGTTCCTCCAGCCGCCGCATCTAGGAGTTGTTTGGTACTTGGATTCAACCCGTTATAGAAGGTGTGAATGATCATCCACTCAGGGAATCCATGTTGCGGGCACTTACGAAGGAGCTCCTTGAACCTATCCCATGTCTCAAATAGAGACTCCAATTCCATCTGCACAAAGGATGATATCTCATTCCGGAGCCTTGCTGACTTTTGATAAGTGCCTAAATACATCATGTTATAGCTATGATGTTCTTGTACATTCATGCAACTTATGTGTATTTTCGACGAGTTTTTGCGCACTTGATGTTTTATTTTTCATTTCAGGGTTTCAAGGACCAAGTGCGCAAGTTTTGACCATATTCGTGTCATTCCGGGGATGATTGAAGAAGGAACGAAGAGTTGGAGCACCCTGGAAGCCGACGCGCCGCACACGGGCACATTTTTCTCGGCCGTGTGCGGCCACTGTGCGGGCTGCGCAGTGGCCGCACACCCTGGCCAGAAGGGTGTGCGACCACTGTGCGGCCCGCACAGTGACCGCACAAGAGAGACAGAGAAGTGTGCGGCCAGTGTGCGGCCCGCACACTGGCCGCACAGCACAGCCAGAAGGCTGTGCGGGCACTGTGCGGCCCGCACAGTGCCCGCACACCTTCGGGCTATATATGCTTGTTCTGAAGAGTTTTTGAGGGAGCTTTTTTCTCATCCGGCCTCCACTTGTCCTAGACTTCATTTCACCATTTCTTGAGGGATTTTGGAAGGATTTTCGGCTAGATTCGAAGGAGAGAAGAAGGGGAAGACGTTGAGAAGCTTCATAGGGCTCGCCGGCGCGGATCCGACGAGCTACGCCATCATCCCTAGTCGACATCTTCGAGGGGGTTTTTCTTGTTTTTATTGGATGGAATTGTTGTATGATGAGCTCCTTAGTTTTGTGATGTTGAACTAAACCTCCCAAGGCCGCCGGGCTCCCGGTGAACCTTGGGAGGAGACTTTGTATGAATGACCTATATTTTGCTTTAAATGAATGTGTTAGTTTGATTGTTTGGTTTTAATTCATCATCATGTTGTTCATTCTACAATGGATGGATTCCGTAGAATTGATTTTGAATGATACTTGTTTGGCGGGATGCTAGCTTGTATTAGGTCCTTTGATGAGTTAAAGAGGGTAACATGTATTAATACACCGGAGGTTCCGGGTGTTAATAGCCTCCCGCGCGATTAGGGTTAATTTAGCCGAGAGCGTGCATTAGATTAACCCTAATCAAGACTCCTTGTTCTCATTGACATCGTAGGGGTATTTTCTGGATAGAGAAACCCGTACTGGATTAGGGCTACACTACGGAGGTTCCGGGGTAGTCGACATCCGAGTCTAGCGGACCGAAACCAAGCTAACCCTAGTTTTATAATTATCTTGGTCATTCGTATTTAGTCTTCTCCCGGGGGAATCCTCGCCCGAGGCCTTCCATAATTATTGGATTCTTCATCTCTATTTTATTCCGGATTGAGTTTTATCTTATTTGCATTCCTTTACTTGTTTTTATTATTTTAATATTGCTTCAACCCTGTTTCGATCGACTAGAAAGTGACTCCCAAAAGGAAGTAATAGTAGATCTCGGGCCCTTGGGAATACGACCCTCCTCGTGAGGTTTATTACTTGACGACCCGTGCACTTGCGGCCGGGGAGTCGCGTGCTCGCTTCTTTAGCGTGTCGCGCGGCGACTCATCAACTTTCCCGGCAGAAAGTATCTAGCCAAGAATGCCTCGGCCATCTCCTCCCACGTAGTAATGGAGGTTCTCGGTAATGAGTGAAGCCAATGTCTTGCTTTTCCCTTTAATGAAAATGGGAAGGCTCTCAAATGAATCGCGTCGTCCGTCACTCCATTAATCTTCAACATGTTGCACACTTCGAGGAAATTCTCTAAATGACTGTTGGGATTTTCATCGGCCAACCCATTGAATTGTGCGGACTGTTGCAACATCTGAATGAACGACGACTTCAACTCAAAGTTATTCGCCGTAATTGGGGGCCTCACAATGCTTGATTGGATCCCCATTACTGCGGGTCTAGCATAATCGGACAACGTCCTCTGCTGTTCGTTCTGTTCTGCCATTGCTTCTGACCCTTCTGTTTCAATATCGGCTTGACTTGAAGCTTCTTGCACAGGTTCTTTTCCTTTGCGATGTGCTCTTTTTCCAATGTCCGGGTCTCCTTCAACAAGAATCGAAGGGTTCCCACGGGTCATACCCTAAAACCAACGCAAAGGAAAGAAAAGTAAGAACAATGATAGATAAAGAAAATATGGAATAGAAAGTGAAGTGAATAGCTAAAATAGTGAAAAACAAATATCTAAAACGCCTATTCCCCGGCAACGGCGCCAAAAACTTTGACAGGATCCCCGAAAGTGCACGGGTTTGTCGAAGTAATAAAAGTTACCCCGGTGAGAGGGTAGTCGAATCCACAGGGAATAGAGAGTTAGAATACGAGATTTCACTATTAAAACTATGCGAAGTACGGAAAAGTAGTAATCGATTTGTGTGTGAATTGCGAGAACAATTATACTAAAGACAGGAAATTAAATAGAGAAAGGTGAAAGATTAGAAATCGCAAGAAAAGAGATTAAAGAGGATTTAACAATTAATGAAGTGGGGTATCCGGACAAGTTATCTCTAGGATCTATGCTTCTAGTGCAAGACTATGCTATTATACCTTCCTATTGATGCTAATTAAGTCGAGGAAATCCTTAGACTCACGGTCCCAAACCTAAGGTCAACCGTGACTAACCCCAACACTATGCCCCGGTATTAGGATTCACAACAACCCTTCACTCTATCGCTCGCACGATTAAGTCCCAGGGGAATACATCTACCTAAACCTCAAACTACGTGGGATTGCATTAAGTTTTAGGGACTCCTAGTGATTAAACCTGTTCCTATGTGTAGTTCTAACAGTTTGGTTAAGTAGGAAGAACCCTAGTCTAGATTAAGCACAGTGCATAGGATTCACTTCAACCCTTCACTCCGTTACTCGCGTAACTAAGCCCCAGGGGAGTTTATCTACCTAGCGCTTCACTCTATCTTGACCGCTATTAAATCAAGGAAACGGAGGTAGGGAGAAATCACACCGGAGGGGAAAGGGGTACATCGCTACCTCACAACTCTCCCTCTCAACCCTCTTCAATCTTAAAGAGTCTAATCCTATAGGAGTTGTCACACCTCCAAAGGAAAACCTAGATTGCTCTCAACCCTAGTGTCACATCTAAGCGAAAACAATAGCAAGATAAAATTAAGATCGAAACTCAATTCTTATTCATCAATAATGGAAAAGCATAATAACAATGTCAAAGAAACATAATAACCCTAGAGTTTTACAAGTCCAAATACCTACAAGGGGTTTAGCTCCTCATGGAGCTATACATGTGCATCAATGTATATAATAAAACAAGAAGTAAAGACATAGATGAAAAACCCCCTTGCGTATGGTGTGGCCGTGGTCTTGTGCGGCCGCCGGACGTCGATGACGATGCCGATGACGCGCTCCAAACCTCCACGAAGTCCTCTCCAAAACCCTAGCCGCCCTCTCCAAAGTTGAGTAGAAAATTAGGTCAAAAGATGTCTTAAAAAGTCTCCAAATCGGGCTTTTATAATGTGGAGTCGCGGCTTTAAATTTGCTGAAATCGGGATTTCACACGGCCGTGTGGAATTTCCACACGCCCGTGCGAAAATTCTGGAAAACTGATTTTCGGCTGACTGTGAACAGTAACTTGCTACAGTAATTGTGCCGAAACGCTCCCGAATTCGTCATTCTTCATTGAGGCCGTTGAATTGGGCACACAATCAACGGTAGATCGTGTCAATTGCTTCGAATCGCCTAATTGGTGAAGTTCTCTTTGTTGGCATGAGTTAGACTTATTGTGAATGTGACTGCCTTTGTGCCCCTCTAAAGGAGGTTGGCACACACCCACAAGTCTATGCTCACGCCTTACTCCTTAGTCCGAAAATCTTCCCAACAACGCCAAACATGACCTAACTTCGTTCCTTTCCTTCATTTTATCTTCACAACCCTACAATGCACAAAAGTAAACAATTGCACACTTTTTAGTGATAAAATCTGATTAAATTAATGCTCATTGCAAGATAATAACACTTCGCATTACTATAACACGAGCACTTATCAACCCTGTTCCTATGTATAGTTCTAACCCTTTGGTCCAAGTGAAAGAACCTTAGTCTAAATTAAGCCCCATCACTATGATTCACTTCAACCCTTCACTCTGTTGCTTGTGCAACTAAGCCCCAGGGGAGTTTATCTCCTAGCATTTCACTCTATCTCGACCGCTAATAAATCATGGAACATAGAGGTAGGAAGAATCACATCGGAGCGGAAAGGAGATATTCCGCTACCTCACGACTCACCCTCTCAACCCTCTCTAATCTTAAGTACTCTAACCCTATAGGAGTTGTCACACCTCCAAAGGATAACCTAGATTGCTCTTAACCCTAGTGTCATGGCTAAGGGAAAACAATAAAAAGATGGAATTAAGATTGAAACTCAATTTTATTCATCAATAATGGAAAAGCATAATAACAATGTCAAAGAAACATAATCATCCTACGGTTTACAAATCTGAATACCCACAAGGGGTTTAGCTCCACATGGAGCTATACAAATCCATCAAAATATGAAAAGAGATACAAATTGAAAGCATAGATGAAAACCCCCTTGTGTGTGATGTAGCCATGGTCTTGTGTGGCCACTGGGCGTTGACGTCGACGCCGATGACGGGCTCCAAACCTCCATGAAGCCCTCTTCAAAACCCTAGCCGCAACCCTCTAGAAGTTAGGTCAGAAGAGAGCCAAAAAGATCTAGAAAAGGTCTCCAAGTCGGGCTTTTACAATGCTGAGTCACGGCTTTAAATAGCCTGAAATCGGGATTTCACACGGCCATGTGCAATTTCCACACGCCGTATGAAGTTGCTGTTTTGTTGAGTTTCAGTAGACAATGAACAGTAACTTGCTACAGTATTTCCTACCTTCACCTGCTACAGTACTCATGCCGGAACACTCCCGAATTCGTCGTTCTTCATCGAGGCTGTTGAATTGGGCACACCATCAACAGTAGACCGTGCCGATTGTTTCAAATCTCCTTATTGGTGTAGTTCTCCTATGCTAACATTAGCTAGACTTATTGTGAATGTGACTGCCTTTGTGCCCCTCCAAAGGAGGTTGGCACACACTCACAAGTCTATGCTCATGCCTTGTTCCTTGCTTGGTCCGAAAACTCCCTAACAACGGTAAACACGATCTTACTTCATTCCTTTTCTCCAATTTATCTTCACAACCCTACAATGCACAAAAGCACACAAATGCACACTTTTTAGTGCTAAAATCTGATGAAAGTAATGCTCATTGTAAGATAATAACAATTCGCATTATTATAACACGAGCACTTATCAAACCCCCACACACTTAAGCTTTTGCTTATCCTCAAGCAAAATAGAACGTGAAAGAACTTGGGAAGAACAATTGAAAGTGCTCAGCCTTAGGTTCACCAAAAATAAGCAAAAGAGGCATTCTACAAGTAAGGGAAAATCAAAACATTGCATAAGTTTACCATTGCTCTAGCTAAAAACCTTTATAAAAAAGGATAACAACTCGAAAATGTTTAACTGTGTGCGAATTCACTCAAGAGAACCAACGAGTACGCCTCAAACTCTTATTAGAAGGACTTATTTATATACACAAAGTAAGGAGGTAGTAGCTTCACACAACCTCTAAGGTAGCAGTTTCCTAGGCGGCCGCCAAAGGTGGCTTTCACACTTTCGAGGAGATAGCTCTTTCTACTGGGGTAGTAGCTTTCACGCTTCCCATGAGATAGCTCTTTCTCTCATTAGGGCATAACTTGTATCCAACTTATGAGAGTAGCTGCATACTTCATAGGAGGTAGCTCTTTCCACCCCAAATGCATAATTAAAAACTAAACTGATATTCCCAAGCTCACAAGTTATTTTTTAGCAATATAGAACTTAAAGATTTACTAAAACAATGCTAAACTAGTCCTTAAAACTTCGAGCTTGAGTTTCCAATAGATTTCAAGAGTGAGTAGTGCAATAAGAGATAATCAAGCAAAAATTCCCTAAAATTCAAGTAAAACTAGAGCATGATATGATACAATGTTAAAAATTCTCCTAAACTCTAAGAATACAACCGTTGCAACTAAGGTAAACCGCCACGAGCTACATGAGCATAAGAAATTGAACGCACAAGTAAAGGTGTGTGCAAAGTGAACTCTGCTCCCCACACTTAAGATGTACATTGTCCCCAATGTACGCATGCATGCACAATAAAAAGTATAGAATTGCAAAACAATTAGTGTGGAAGTGGGCAATTGAAACTTTAGTCCCCTGAACTCAAAGTGTTACATTTGATGGAGCTAGGTTCATTAAGAGTTGAGTCTTGATAAACGCCTAACTGTACGTATTATTTATGTATGTTTGCGCATTTATAGAGTATTGTTGTATGTGTGGATGCCCGTTTTCGGTCTAAATTGGTTTATTTCGTGTTACAGGCATAGAAGATACTGTGGGGAGCTCGACAATATGATTTTAGAAGAAATCGGCAGGAAAAAGACCATTTTTGAGTTCCGGTACTGTAGCGGGATACTGTAGCAGCACTGTAGCACGAAACCTTTGGCAAAACAGCTAAGTCTGAAAGATCATGCGGGCTACCATGCGGGCATTGCAGAGGGCGCATACGACTGTAGCAATTCTACTGTAGCAAAAATTACTATAGCGGCACTGTAGCAACTTACGCGATTTTCTGGATTTCTCGGAAACTTTCTCTCCCCGCATGCGGGGCCGCATGGGTGGCCGCATAGCATCCCGAAATTAGGTTTTAAAGGCCTTTTGGGCATTCTTCTTGTTATCTTTTGGCCACCATTCTCCTCCATCACCTTCTTGGACTTCAAGGCTGCGGGAGAAGGCATTTTTGAGGAGCAAATCGAGGGGAGAAGAAGATCACACACTCAAGGGCGAGCATCTAGGAGCTTGTTGGCGCGGATCCTTCAAGTTCTCATCACCATCTTCTTCTAGTCTTCATCTTAGGGGAGTTGTTATGAGCTTTACTTTGTATTTTTCTTGTTTTGTAGGCATTCTCCTTTGTTGATGATGAACTAGACTCCCAAGGTCACCGGGCATCCGGTGAACCTTGGGATGAACTTGCTTGTTTGGATACTTGATTTATATGTATGGTATTTGTGTGGTTTGTGGTTTAAGTTTGGTGTATTTGAATGCCTTGGTATGCATGAGAACTCTGTGTATCAATTTTTAGGTAATACTAGGTTGCATAACCATTGCCCTAGTGTTAGACTCACCAAGCTTAGAAGGGATACATGTACAAATACGCCGTGACCATCGGGTATTTTGTACCCCTCCAACCATTAGGGTTGAGCCTAGATATTGTGTTTGACTCTAATTTGAGATTTCCCTAGGCCCTTAGCAATCGTGTGGGGATTTGGGCGGTAGAAATACCGTAGCGGTGGAAATTCCGTATTCCAATACAAATACTGGATTAGGGGTCATCACCGGGACCATCGGGGTGACCTATCTTTGGATGTCTCTTGGCCTAACCACCTTTGCCTGTGTGATTCGAGTATTCTTCTAGCTTTAGTAGTCCCGAGGGGATCCTCGCCCGCGGCCTCGTTCATTTATTGCTCATTGTTTCCTTAATGCGCTTGTTTGGTGTGCCTTAGATCACTTGTTTATAGTTTTATCTTTTGTTTGTTTCCTTATCTTGTTTCAAATCTATATTTGGTAGACTAGACAGTGTCATCTAGAGGGAAATAATAGCAGCTCTTGGGACCCCAGGGAATACTACCCCCTCGCGCGTGCGTGAGGGGTATTACTTGGCGACCCGTGCACTTGCGGTCAAGTCATCAAGTTTTTGGCGCCGCTGCCGGGGACTTCCAAGGATGATAGGAAAACCTTTAGTTCACTGATTTAGTCATTTTGTTTCCTTTTGTAAATTTTTGTCTTTGTATGTGTCTTTTTTCCATTTTGTGCATATTTATTTATTTTACTTCTTTCTTGTTTTCTTTCATATCTTATTGATTTTAATTCTGTTTCCTTATACAGGGCCATGGACCACATAGAAAGATTGTTGGCCACAAAAAACTCTGCACTTGAGAAAGCGATGGAAGAATATTTGGCCATGACAGCACGCCAGAGCAATCCACACCCTAATGACTATTATCCATATTGGCAAGGGCACCAAAATTTTTCGACACATCATTATACTCAACCATGGGGGAACCCTTACCAAGGATTGCCACAAGAACCCTCCTTTCAAGAACCATGGCATTACCACCCTCCAGTTGTTCATAGAAGGCCACTTAATAATTGGGGTTTCAATACGCAAGATGTGTTTGAAAGATTTATGATGAATTATGATGCTGAACGTGAAGCCCTGAATTCCACAAATTTTAATGCCCAACCATCTCTTCCAAGCATGGAAAACAAGATAGGAGTGTCTTCCAATATATCGACAGAGTTGCCACGCACTAGAGAAGACCTACCTCAAATTGACACTAGTTTGGAAGAGAACATTGGTGAAATTGAGGTGGAAATTGATGTTGAGGTGTGGGATATTGAAGAAGCAATTGAAGTGTCATCTATACCTTGTGAGCAAATGATAGATGTTACAATTCAAGGTGAAGTTGAAGAAGAAAGAGAGGAGGATGACATCATGGCCATGGATGAATGTGAGGAGGTGGGAGAAGCTCCATCGACCACATTTGAAGACACTACTCACCTTCATATCGACCATTCCATCAACGAATCAATAATTTTCAAGTGCCGAGAGAAAATTCCGGGAATTGTATTTGAAGATGTGGGGGAGAGGCTAAGGTCATCCTTAAACCCACCAATGCCGGGCTTGGACAATTCCCAACCAAAAATTTTTCCTTGGCGGCCCAAGCAAACTTTATGGGCAATTGATGTTCATTATGACTTGGTTGAGAAGAAAATTGTGGATAAGATGTTGAAGCCTCCAATTGATCCACCGATTCAAAGTTTGACGAGTTCTCAACCTAACTTGTTCCCTTGGAGACCCAAACAACACTTATGGGTAGTTCAAGGGCATTTCATAGGAGCCGGGAACAAAGAAGAAGCGGGGAGGAGGTTCAAGCCGTCTAAGGATCCGCCCAAGTTTAAATTGCATAACTCCCGGCCCAAGCTTTTTCCATGGAGACCAAAAGGTAGCTCATGCATTGCCTCCAAATTTACATCATCCCGGAAGGTATGTTTCATATTTCTTGGTAGTTCTTATGCAACCTCTTGCCGGGATGAACACACCGTTTTCAAGCCTCCTTAGGTAAGAAAAAGGTACGTCGAGCTAATGACGTTAAACAAGCGCTTCTTGGGAGGCAACCCAAGCATAAAAATTCATTGCATGTGTGTTTTTCGTATTTTGGTGTGTTTGGTTACTTTAGTGTTCTTTGTTTTCATGTGTGTGATTGTGGCTAGTTAGTCATTTTCATAATTTATTTACTTGTGTTTGTTCATGATACTTGTGAGTTCTTTGTGTTATCATTCATCTTCATGCATCAAACATCATGTTTTGGGTGTTGTGGGTGAATTCGGCATTGTTTTTATGCGATTTTGGGGTGTTTGGAGCCCGTATTTGCATGCAGAGAGTTGTGCGGCCTGCTATGCGACCGCATAGCAGGCCACATGTTTTTTCCCGAGCCTTGTGCGGCCTGTCATGCGGCCGCACAAGGGGACGCATGAATTTTCCCGAGCCTGATGCGGGGTACCATGCGGCCGCACAAGGGGCCGCATGGACACTCGGGCTGAATGATAAGTTCGGTACCTCTTCACCATTTTCTTCATATCTCTCTCATTTCTCATCCGTTTTCCCTCATTCTTTCAACGTTTTTCTCCATTTTTCTCCCTCTACACGAATCTCCTATCTCCAAGGACTTAATTTGCATGATTTATTGGGAGTTTTGCCATCATCTTCACCGACTTTCCTAGGTATCTTTCTCTATACCCTAGTTTTGAGCATGATTGGTTCTTTTTCCTTTCTCCTATTTTTCATGTTGAATGGATGATAATGCTGTGGGAGATTGGTTGTTTGTTGTTTTTGTGGGTTTTTGGAGTAATTTGAAAGCTTTGTAAAAATGTTTTGCTCCATGTACAAGAGAAGCTCTTGCAAAAATTTTTTGGGAATTACTGTAGCACTTATTGAACTCATTCATATCCCATCATGAGATACCATTTCTTCTCTTGTATTTGTCCTGATTTTGTAGCATCCTTGTAAACTCTTATCCCCCACAACACTTGCATTAAAGAAAATTGGACTTCATGTTTTTGATTGCACAAAGGACTTGCTTGGATCATTCTTGTTTAGTTGTTCTTGTGATGTTAGTTGTTTGTTTATTTGTGTGTTTTGTTTTCTTTGTATGTGATGGATGCCTTGAATTGATGTTCTTTTCTACCTTTCAGGGTGGAATTTGGACATCATGCGCACCTCCCGTCTCCTATTTCGACCATGATGCTTTGGTGGCCACCCCGATCTCATGGACTTCAAGAACGATGTTTCGAGACTCGGGGAAGTTCACGAAACCCTCCCACTATGTTTTTATTGTCTATATTGTTGCATTTCATTGCTTAGGCACATTGAGGGCAATGTGCATCTTTAAGTGGGGGGTGGACTTGGATTTTCGTGAACTTTGAAATTTCTTTGCAATTGCGTGCTTGCTCTACCTATGATAGCGATGATACCTAGTTTAGGACTTCCTAGCATGAAGGGTTGACAGTTATGAGTTGTATTTCATTATTGTGCCTAAATGATGTCCTGCTTTACCTTTAGTGCACTGACGGACTTTTACACTTGTACTTCCACCTCATACACCCCAACTAACCCATTACAATGTTTTCGGCATTAAATTGTTAAAGTCTACCTTCAATGCCTTTTTAAGAGCTTTTGAGGTCCTTTGTTGTTTTCTTTGGCCTCAAGTGAGTTCATTTAACAGGTTATATACCAGGGGGTACGAGATACAAATTAAAAAAAATAAAAAAAAGTGGAGTCTATGACAGTATTCCTCTGCTATTACAGCATGAATGCGTCTATGTGAACTGTAATCAAGTAGGATGGGTGGCTCTTGTGCCTGGCCAGCATGTGCATCGGTCTGAAAGATTTTTTGTGCAGTCTACGTTAGTCGGACTCAGAAAAAAAAAAAAAAAAAAGAAAAAAAAAAGAAAAAACTTTGTATATATGTAAGTAAAGAATAAGGTATCTTGTCTGTATCCCTTGGAGCCTGTTCCACAGCCACTTGAGAGCCAAAGTTTTATTCAGGACCCGAAGGATTCTTAACTGGGTATTGAGGGTGTTTTTAACATATTAATGCCGACTTCATTGTGTGTGGAGTGATTGGACACCTTCGGGTGATCCATGGTATGGAGGTTGAGGTTGGAAGTCAGCACACACTCACAGGTGCACTTTAGATAAAACAAGACTATCTTTACCCGATTGCCGATAGAACAACTCATTATCTGTCTTTCCTTCTATGGTTGCTTGTGGGGTCTTTCACTGTCGAGCTTGAGGTCGTACAGTTAATCGTTTATCCTCTTGCCCCTGTTCTTCATGTTTGTTTGCTTGGGGACAAGCAAACGTTTAGCTGTGGGGATGTTTGATAAATGCCTAACTGTACGTATTATTTATGTATGTTTGCGCATTTATAGAGTATTGTTGTATGTGTGGATGCCCGTTTTCGGTCTGAATTGGTTTATTTCGTGTTACAGGCATAGAAGATACCGTGGGGAGCTCGACAATATGATTTTAGAAGAAATCGGCAGGAAAAAGACCATTTTTGAGTGCCGGTACTGTAGCGGGATACTGTAGCAGCACTGTAGCACGAAACCTTTGGCAAAACAGCTAAGTCTGAAAGATCATGCGGGCTACCATGCGGGCATTGCAGAGGCCGCATACGACTGTAGCAATTCCACTGTAGCAAAATTACTGTAGCGGCACTGTAGCAACTTACGCGATTTTCTGGATTTCTCGGAAACTTTCTCTCCCCGCATGCGGGGCCGCATGGGTGGCCGCATAGCATCCCGAAATTAGGTTTTAAAGGCCTTTTGGGCATTCTTCTTGTTATCTTTTGGCCACCATTCTCCTCCATCACCTTCTTGGACTTCAAGGCTGCGGGAGAAGGCATTTTTGAGGAGCAAATCGAGGGGAGAAGAAGATCACACACTCAAGGGCGAGCACCTAGGAGCTTGTTGGCGCGGATCCTTCAAGTTCTCATCACCATCTTCTTCTAGTCTTCATCTTAGGGGAGTTGTTATGAGCTTTACTTTGTATTTCTTGTTTTGTAGGCATTCTCCTTTGTTGATGATGAACTAGACTCCCAAGGTCGCCGGGCATCCGGTGAACCTTGGGATGAACTTGCTTGTTTGGATACTTGATTTATATGTATGGTATTTGTGTGGTTTGTGGTTTAAGTTTGGTGTATTTGAATGCCTTGGTATGCATGAGAATTCTGTGTATCAATTTTTAGGTAATACTAGGTTGCATGACCATTGCCCTAGTGTTAGACTCACCAAGCTTAGAAGGGATACATGTACAAATACGCCGTGACCATCGGGTATTTTGTACCCCTCCAACCATTAGGGTTGAGCCTAGATATTGTGTTTGACTCTAATTTGAGATTTCCCTAGGCCCTTAGCAATCGTGTGGGGATTTGGGCGGTAGAAATACCGTAGCGGTGGAAATTCCGTATTCCAATACCCATACTGGATTAGGGGTCATCACCGTGACCATCGGGGTGACCTATCTTTGGATGTCTCTTGGCCTAACCACCTTTGCCTGTGTGATTCGAGTATTCTTCTAGCTTTAGTAGTCCCGAGGGGATCCTCGCCAGCGGCCTCGTTCATTTATTGCTCATTGTTTCCTTAATGCGCTTGTTTGGTGTGCCTTAGATCACTTGTTTATAGTTTTATCTTTTGTTTGTTTCCTTATCTTGTTTCAAATCTATATTTGGTAGACTAGACAGTGTCATCTAGAGGGAAATAATAGCAGCTCTTGGGACCCCAGGGAATACGACCCCCTCGCGCGTGCGTGAGGGGTATTACTTGGCGACCCGTGCACTTGCGGTCAAGTCATCAAGTCTCAATGAGTTGTGAAGTACACACGGTCCCATGACTTTGCCCATGACTATTCCTTAAATTCCTTACATCCAAGACCATCTGCGCGCACACACACAAGGGATTCAGTATAGCTCAAGAAAAACAAAAATAAAGCTTAAGTATATAAAAATATAGAAATGAGATACAACTCGAGACAGATAAAGCAAAATAAAAGATAAACTCAAAAGGAAGATCCTTTCTGAGTGCTACAAGTCTAAAATATAGAGAAAAATACAACTAAAATAAAAATCAAAGAAACTATGACACCTCAGCATCATTGTCCTGTGTCGGTGACTCGAGTGCTGCTGCTGCAGGCTCTGGTGCTGGTGGATTGACTGATGGTGGAGGAGACGATGGTGGAGTAGAGGCTCGGAGTCGGACCACGAAAGTAGATGACATTGATCGCTCGAGTAATTGACTGATAATGTCGAGCCGTGCCATCATCTCTGAGTGCTGCGCGGTTTGGGTGGCCTTGATCTCGGCCACCTCGGTCTGGAGGATACCCACAACACTCTCAAGCCGCTCTAACTTGTCCTGGCCTCGAGAGGGAGAGAAAATACACACTGGAGGTGCCTCCGATGTTGTGGGTGGTGCCTCGCTCTCGGGCGGTGCTGGAAGTAACTGCAAAATCGGCTGCGATCCTCCGGCTTTGTCTCCTCCTATTGTCCCTGATTGGGGCCTATTCATTATGTAGCATTGATCATATTTCCAGGCCATGCCCATCTGTCACATCATCTCCAAGCTAATAGGAGAGGGTATGACTATCTTCTCCATCCCTCTAACTACCTCTCGAAGGCCCATCCCCTTGATAAGCCTCGTAACGTATGGCCCTGAAAAGATAGCTCGAAGCCTAAGGTACTGGCCCTGATGGCCATGTACTCTGCGAGAATATAACCAAGATGGAGCGGCTCACTCCGTACCATCAAGTGGAGGTAAAGGAGCTCTTGCTGACTTAGGACTCCTGTACTATCACCCCGGCCGTTCATTGATCGACTCAGAATGCCGTGAATGTATCTATAAGCTAGTCATGATGGAGAAGTGGCCTTCGATATCCCTGGCTTATATTACCCTTGTCTACATAACACTCTATAAGCTCCTTGAGAGGTCAAACTGTAGGGGTAATTGGTCGGAAGGCTGTCATACTCCTCTGTCTCAGTAAAGGCTTGATCATATAAACCAATGTGGATGGAAATCTGTGTCACTGACATGCTGTAATCATGGCCAAAAGCCCTAAACTATATGACGTTGGACCTTGTCAAATCTTGACGTGATTTGTCAAACTCAAAAGACGTGAGTACCTCCAAAGTAAGTGAACGGTTAAATGGTTCTCTAATAGACAGTAAGCTCTTCCATCTTCCCACTGCGATAAGCTCCTCGATCTCGTCCGCCATATCCTCACCCCACTCAGCTGTCCTCAAACAGCTTAAATCAATGTACCGAGAATGCCCAAACTTAAGTTTCGTCAACCTCTCATATCTTATCCGGTGCTCCTTTGTGGCAAAGGCTAATTATTCTGTCGAGAGCTCGAGGGGTCTCTTACCAATCACCGGCCTCTGCCTTGGTGCCATTCCTTCACAAAATGTGGAAAATGATCAAATCATTGCTGAGAATTCACTCTGCAGGAATCCAGACAGCCGTGTGGAAATTCCACACGCCCGTGTGGATCGTGGGGGCACTGTAGACACACGACCATAAAGCCAAAATTTCTTGCAAAACATTCCTAATCACTCTGAAACTCTCAATAATCCTCCAAAATTGTATTTGCGCAAGTAAAACTTGTGTAAACGGATCGAACAACCCCATAAAATTAGATTAACAAAGTGAAGAAGGCAAAAGAGTTTTACCGATAATAAATGAATCAAAAAAAACTTTAGAATGCGGCCTGAAAACCCTCCAAAACCAGTGAAAATGACTACCAAGTGGTAAGGGGTTTAGAGAGATGTGTTCCTCAGAGTGTAGAGAGAGTTAGAAGTGAAAGGGCAAAAGAAATATGAACAAAAATTTTGGCCCTAATCAGTTCTGCACGACCACACGGCCTTGCGGATGCACCACACTGCCGTGTGCCTCTACTGAGAGGGTTCACAAGGGCCAACACACGCCCCTGTGTGCTCTTAGGAAATTGCGTGATGCTTCTGAAAACCTTCACACGGGCGTGTGGAAATTCCACACGCCCGTGAGCCCAAGAGCATAAGGTCGGTCACAGGGGCTGTCACAGGCCCCTGTGGTCTCTCTGGCTTGCCCCAGAATTTCTAAGTGTTTCACATGGCCGTGTGCCTTTCATAAGCTTTCCCACAGGGATGGCTACACGCCCCTATGTCTTCTCGGGAAAGAAGGGTGTCTCTGCAGAGTTTTCACATATGACCGTGTGGAATATCCACACGGCCGTGTACCTTAACACAGGGTCTTCCACAGGGGCAGCCACACGACCCTGTGGACTCTCAGGAAAGAGAGTTCAAGTTCTGCAGGATTTCACACGGCCGTGTGCCCCTTCTGAGGATTTTCACAGGGGAAACGTCACACCCCTGTGTCCTCTCTAGTTGAGCCCTACTTGGTAACACATGCCCGTGTGGAAATTCCACACGGCCGTGTGTTTTCTCTAGTTTACTTAGAAAAATTCACATACTCTCGAAAAAAATTTAGAAACATCGGCACAATAATTAGAGCCTGTAAATACCATAAAAATACGACCAGAGACCATAGAAAACATGCTCAACTGACTCAAACTTTGTCAAATAGCATTTAGGCACACGAAAACATCAATAATCCACAATAAAATTGCAGCACATGCATTAAAACATTAGGACACCAAAACTAAGATTCTTATTCATGCTAGAACTAAACTAAATCCTAGAAAAACAGTAAAACATTGGGATGCCTCCCAAGAAGCGCTTGTTTAACGTCACTAAGCTTGATGTACCTGGCCTTACCTTACGTCGGTTTGAGAAAAAATACCTCCTTGTTATTGATAAGTGCTTGTGTTATAGTATCGCGAAGCGCTATTATCTTACATTAAGCATACCTTTTATCAGGTTTTATCACTAAATGTGTGCATTTGTGTTCTCTTGTGCATTGAAGGTATTGTGGAGTCTAATTGGAGAAGAAGAATGAAATTAGGTCGCGTTCGCCAATGTTGGGATGTTCTCGGACCAAGCAAGGAACGAAGCACGTATTTGGACTTGTGGATGTGTACCAACCTCCTTTGGAGGGGCACAAAGGCAGTCACATTCACAACAAGTCCAATCCGTGTTACTTAGGAGAATTTCGCGAAAGAAGAAGACTTGAAGCAATCGGCGCGACCTACCGTTGCTTGTGTGCCCAAGTAATGGCCTCGATGAAGAACAACGAACCCGGGAGGTGTTTCGGCAAGTTACAATCCTGTTCAGCTGAAGATTAGAGTTCCAGAGAAGTTATACGGGCGTGTGGAAATTCCACACGGCCGTGTGTTTGTGCAATTTCAGCCATCCAGTGAAGACACACGGGCGTGTGGAAATTCCACACGGCCGTGTGAAATTAATTTTTCAGCCGAGACAGAAGCTTCACACGGGCGTGTGGAAATCCCAAACGGCCGTGTGAAGCCCCCGATAAGTCTAATTTTAAAGCTGCGATTCAACATTATAAAAGGAGATTTTTGCAACCTTTTGAGGCATCTTTCGACCTATCTTTTCCCCAACTTTCTGGAGTGCGGCTAGGGTTTCGGAGAGGATTTCGTGGAGGTTCTAGCGCGTCGTCGGCATCGATTTCGAGGTTCGACGTTTGCACAAGACCACGGCCACACCAATTCGAGGGGGTTTTTCATTGATGTCTATGTTTTATGATTTATTTCTCACATTGATGAACATGTATAGCTCTATGAGGAGCTAAACCCCTCGTGGGGTATTCGGACTTGTAAACGTTAGGGTTTCTTATGTTTCTTTGACATTGATTATTATGCTTTCCATCGTTGATGAATAAAATTGAGTTTTTAATCTTGATTATCCTTTCATATTGTTTTCCCTTTGATAAGTGCTCGTGTTATAGTAATGCGAAGTGTTATTATCTTGCAATGAGCATTGATTTAATCAGATTTTATCACTAAAAAGTGTGCATTTGTTTACTTTTGTGCATTGTAGGGTTGTGGAGCCAATTTGGAGAAGAATGAAGCAAGAATAGGTTATGTTCGCCATTGTTGACGAGTTCTTGGACCAAGCAAGGAACAAGGAACGAGTTTAGACTTGTGGGTGTGTGCCAACCTCCATTGGAGGGACACAAGGGCAGTCACATTCACAAAAGTCTAACTCGTGTAGCATTGGAGAATTTCGTCAAAGAAGAGAAATGAAGTAATCGACATAATCTACCATTGATTGTGTGCCCAATTCAATGGCCTCGATGAAGAACGATGGATTCGGGAGTATTTTGGAGAATTACTGTAGCAGGCACTGTAGCAAAATACTGTAGATAAATACTGTATCAGCTACTGTTCACATTCTGCCGAAATTCAGAATTCCAGAGAGTTCACACGGGCGTGTGGAAATTCCACACGGCCGTGTACTGTAGCAGAAACACTGTAGCAAAAACACGGGCGTGTGGAAATTCAGAATTCCGAGAAATTACGATTCCAGAATTTCCACACGGCCGTGTGGAATTAACACACGGGCGTGTGGAATTTCTGGATTTTCACAGAAGTCCGATTTCAGCCCGAATTCAGCCCGATTTCAGCCTATAAATAGCCCGTTTTCATATCTATTTGGGGAGCCTCCCCTTCTATCACTTGAATATCTTTTGGGGGCTTTCGGCTAGGGTTTGGAGAGGTTCTTGGAGGTCTTCGGAGGCGATTAAACTGCATCGACATCGACATCCTTTGGAAGAAAGCTATTGGGGAAGCTCTCATCGGCATTGATTTGGCGAGGTGTGCCCTAGGCTTGACAAGGGATTCGTTGGAGAAGACACGCGACTACACAAGACCATCGATACGATCTACAAGGGGGTTTTCTTTATGGTTTTCATGCATATTTTCTTAAATTCTTTATTGATTTTGTATTGCTCCATGGAGAGCTAAACCCTAGTGGGTATTCGGACTTGTAAACCCTAGGATGATATTGTTTCTATGACTTTTATTATGCTTTCTTAATTTGATGTTCTTTTATTGAGTTTCAATCTTGATTTTATCTTGTTATTGTTTTCCCTTAGATGTGACACTAGGGTTGAGAATCTATTAAGTTATCCTTTGAGGGTGTGACAACCTCTATAGGGTTAGACTCCTTAAGATTGAAGAGGGTTGAGAGGGAGAGTTGTGAGGTAGCGACGTACCCCTTTCCCTTCCGTTGTGATTTCTCCCTACCTCCGATTCCTTGATTCATTAGAGGTCGAAATAGAGTGAAGTGCTAGGTAGACAAACTCCCCCAAGGTTTTGGGGTGATGTGAATCCTATGCACTGGGGCTTAATTTAGACTAGGGTTCTTCCACCTGGACCAAAGGGTTAGAACTACTACACATAGGAACAGGTTTTATCACTAGGAATCCCTAGAGCTTAAAGCAACTCCACGTAGTGTTAGGCTTAGGTAGATATACTCCCCTGGGGCTTAGTTGAGCAATCAACAGAGTGAAGGGTTGACGTGAATCCTAATGCCGGGACATAGTGTTGGGGTTAGTCACGGTTGACCTTAGGTTTGGGACCGTGTGTTTAAGGATATCCTCGACTCAATAGGCATCAATTGTAGAGCATAATACAAGTTTTGCACTAGAAGCATTAGTCCTAGGGGGAGCTTTATCCGGGTACCCCATCGTTATATCGATTACCTCTCCTACCCTCATTATTCTTCTTGCACTCTTTTATTTTCTTTTATATCTCTACATACATACTTTTCTCGTCATCGATTCCCATCCTAGCTAAATAGCGATAACACTTGTTTCTGAACACTATTCCCTGTGGATACGACTACCCACTCACCAGGGTATTTTATTACTTCGACAAGGCCGTGCACTTGCGGTACACACGCAAAAGGTCGTGTCACCCTTAAACGTGACATTAGGGTTGAGAGCAATCTAGGCTTTCCTTTGGAGGTGTGACAACTCCTATAGGATTAGGCTACTCAAGATTAAAGAGGGTTGAGAGGGAGAGTTGTGAGGTAGCAATGTACCCCTTTCCCCTTCGATGTGATTTCTCCCTACCTCCGATTCCTTGATTTAATAGCGGTCGAAATAGAGTGAAGCAATAGGTAGATAAACTCCCCTAGGGCTTAGTTACGCAAGTAATAGAGTGGAGGGTTGTAGTGAATCCTATTTGCTGGGGCTCAATCTAGACTAGGGTTCTTCCACCTGGACCAAAGGGTTAGAATTACGTATAGGAACAGGTTTAATCACTAGGAATCCCTAGAGCATAATGCAACTCCACATAGTGTGAGGTTTAGGCAGATGGACTCCCCTGGGGCTTAGTCATCTAGGTGACAGAGTGAAGGGTGTTGTGAATCCTAATACCGGGGCATAGTGTTGGAGTTAGTCACGGTTGTCCTTAGGTTTGGGACCGTGAGTCTTAGGATATCCTCGACTCAATTGACATCAATAGGAGAGTATAATATCATAGTCTTGCACTTGAAACATAGACCCTAGAGGTAGCTTGTCCGGATACCCCCTTTTATTCATTTTTAGTCCTTCTCGATTTTCCTACTTGCACTTCTTTCTTCCATCTCTCTATTTAGTTTATTGCTTTGCATTATTTTCACTCATCAATGTTATTATCGTTCTCCGTATTCTGCATAGCTTAATTAGTAAAACCTTATATTCTATCTCTCTATTCCCTGTGGATTCGACTACCTTCTCACCAAGGTAAATTTATTACTTCGACAAAACCCGTGCACTTGCGGGATACACGCAAGGGGTCGTGTCAGTTATCGTTACAAACTTCACCACCAAAGTATGGCTTCAACCGATGCCTATTTACTTTAAACATACCCTTCTCCGGATGAGTGATCTCAATTGCCCCATGCGATGATATTTGAGTAACTGTATATGGGGCAAACCATCTAGACTTCAGTTTCACGGGGAAGAGTCGCAATCGCGAATTGAAGATTAGCACTTGATCGCCCACTTTGAACTCCTTAGGTAGCTTAATGTGCTTGTCATGCCACTTTCTAATCTTTTCTTTGTAGATTCTAGCATTCTCATATGCCTTCAACCTCCATTCATCGAGTTTATTAAGATGAAGCAATCTCTGTTCACCGGGTTTTCTCAAATCAAAATTCATCACCTTTATTGCCCAATATGCTTTGTGTTCAAGCTCCACCGGTAAGTGACATGACTTTCCATAGACATGGTTATATGGAGTGGTTCCGATAGGAGTCTTGTATGCGGTTTGATGGGCCCAGATTGTATCATCCAAACGCTCAGACCAATCTCGCTTCCCTTGCTCTACGAATTTTGTCAAGATCCTCTTGGGCTCTCTATGGGTTACCTCAACTTGGCCACTAGTTTGAGGATGGTATGGGGTGGCAAGGAAATGACGTACCCCATACCTCTTCAACACTTTTTCTTGTTGGTAGTTGCAGAAATGAGTTCCTCGATCACTAAATATAACTCGTGGAGTTCCAAACCTAGTAAACAACCTCTTCAAGAATTTTACCACCATTCTAGCATCATTAGTCGGCAGTGCCTGAGCTTCAACCCATTTAGAAACATAATCAACTGCCACTAATATGTACTGGTTCCCATTGGACTTTGGAAACGGCCCCATAAAGTCAATACCCCAAACATCAAATACCTCGCAGAATTGTATAGGGTTCTGAGGCATCTTGTCTCACCGAGATAGATTTCCTGCTCTCTGACAACTATCGCATCGAAGAACAAACTGGTGTGCATCCTGGAAGAGGGTTAGCCAAGACCTTTTTTGCGGTCCTACCTGATGCATAATGGCCACCAACTGGTCCTGAATGACAATGAGCAAGGATATCCCATCCTTCCTCCCGAGATACACATCTCCGAACTACATGGTCTTGATAAGTGCTCGTATTATAGTAACGCGAACCATTATTATCTTACAATGAACATATCTTCTATCAGATTCTATCACTAAATTGTGTGCGTTTGTGTATTCTTATGTATTGTAGGTTTGTGGAGCTAATTTGGAAAAAAAGAATGGCGTTAGATCATGTTCGCCGTTGTTGGGAAGTTTTCAGACCAAGCAAGGAACAAGGCACGGGCCTAGACTTGTGAGTGAGTGCCAACCTCCTTTGGAGGGGAACAAAGGCAGTCACATTCACAACAAGTCTAACTCGTGTGGCTTAGGAGAACTTCACCAAGAAGGAGACTTGAAGCAATTGACTCGATCAACCATTGATTGTGTGCCCAAATCAATGGCTTGATGAAGAACAACGGATTCTGGAGTGTTTCGGCGTGTACTGTAGCTTGTTACTGCAGCAAAACATTGTAGCAAGCTACTGTTCACTTCTGCTGAAAATTAGGATATCAGAGAGTTCACACAGGCGTGTAGAAATTCCACACGGCCGTGTGAATTAATTTTTCAGGAACCGAGAAACTTCATACAGGCGTGTGGAAATTCCACACGGCCGTGTGAAGTCCTAATACGTACGATTTTAAAGCCAACTCAACATTATAAAAGCCCGATTTGGAGACTTTTGAGGGATCTTTTGACCTAACTTTCTCCCCAACTTCTGGAGAGTGCGGCTAGGGTTTCCGAGAGGACTTCGTGGAGGTTTGGAGCGCGTCATCGGCATTGTCATCGATGTCAGGCGGCCGCACAAGACCACGGCCACACCATACGCAAGAGGGTTTTCATCATTGCTTTTTATTTGTTTTTTTTTTAATATTTTGATGAACATGTATAGCTCCATGAGGAGCTAAACCCCTCATGGGTATTCGGACTTGTAAACCCTACGATTATTATGTTTCTATGACATTGTTATTATGCTTTTTCCATTATTGATGAATAAATTCGAGTTTCAATTTTAATTATGTTTTGCAATTGTTTTCTCTTAGCCGTGACACTAGGGTTGAGAACAATCTAGGTTACCCTTTGGAGGTGTGACAACTCTTATAGGGTTAGACTACTTAAGATTGAAGAGGGTTGAGAGGGTGAGTCGTGAGGTAGCGAAGCACCACTTTTCCCCTCCGGTGTGATTTCTCCCTACCTCTGTTTTCCTTGATTTATTAGTGGTCGAGATAGAGTGAAGTGCTAGGCAGATAAACTCACCTGGGGCTTAGTTGCGTGAGTGACAGAGTGAAAGGTTGACGTGAATCCTAATGCCGGGGCATAGTGTTGGGGTTAGTCACGGTTGACCTTAGGTTTGGGACTGTGAGTTTAAGGATATCCTCAACTCAATTAACATCAATAGGAAAGTATAATAGTATAGTCTTGCACTAGAAGCATAAATCCTAGAGGTAGCATGTCCGGATACCCTATTTCATCCATTGTTAGTCTTTCTCCAATTCACTTTTACTTACGCTTTCTTACCTTCCATCTCTCTATTTAATTTCTTGCTTTTTATTATTTGTTTCCATAATTCACTCATCAATTCTATTATCACTTTTTCATACATAGCACAACTAAATAGCGAAATCTCATGTCTTAAATCCCTATTCCCTGTAGATTCGACTACCCACTTACCAGGGTAAATTTTATTACTTCGACAAGCCCGTGCACTTGTGCGATACACGCAAGGGGTCGTGTCAGGTCTGCATAGATGCGAAAGAGGAACGGATCATTCCAGAAATAGTTCTTCAAATCGCTAAAAAACTTCTTCTTTTGTTGGAATGTGAGCCCTTGTTTCAGGACCTTCACTGATAAGTAATTGGCAAAGTCTACAAACCATGGAGTATCACCTGATGATGCATAGTTCTGTATCGAATACAAGTGTTCCTCTGGGAAAGAATCATTAATCTCCTTGCTTGACGGCTCTTGTCCGATGCTACCCTCTAACCGAGATAAGTGATCCGCCACCACATTTTCAGTACCTTTCTAGTCCTTTATCTCCATGTCAAACTCCTGTAAGAGTAATATCCAACGGATCAATCTTGGTTTTGCATCAGCCTTGTTCATGAGGTACGGCCTGAACTTATCGAGGGTGAACACAACTGCTAATAACTCCTTCTCTGTAGTAGTATAATTCTCTTGCGCACCTGTGAGAGTCTTGCTAGCATAGTAAATTGGTTGGAACTGCTTGCCTTTCCTCTGCCCCAAAACTGGTCCGATAGCATAGTCACTTGCATCACACATGAGCTCGAACGGTTCATTCCAATCTGGTGTGATCAAAATTGGAGCTTGAACTAGTTTTTCTTTTAGCACATTAAAAGCTGATGTACATTCTTCCCCAAAATCAAACGGGCATCTTTTTCGAGGAGCTTAGTCAATGGTTATGTGATTTTTGAAATATCCTTGATGAACCACCTATAGAAACCTGAATGCCCCAACAAACTCTGAATTCCTTTTGCATTTGTTGGTGGAGGAAGCTTATCTATGACTTCGATTTTTGCCTTGTCCACCTCCATACCCATCCGAGAGATCTTGTGCCCTAGAACAATGCCTTCCTGAACCATGAAGTGACACTTCTCCCAATTTAGCATAAGGTTTGTGTCTTCACATCTCATCAGCACTCTCTCCAAATTCTTCAAACATATATCAAAGGAGTCACCGAACACAGAAAAATCATCCATAAACACCTCCATTATGTCCTGCAAAAGGTCATCTAAGAGAGCAGTCATACAATGCTAGAATGTGGCGTGTGCGTTGCATAATCTGAATGGCATTCGTTTGTATGCAAAAGTCCCGTAGGGACAAGTTAACGTTGTCTTCTCTTGATCTTTCGGAGCGATAGGAATCTGAAAATATTCTGACATCCCATCTAGGAAGCAATAAAACTGATGTCCTGCCAATCGCTCCAATATTTGATCAATAAAAGGCAATGGGAAGTGATCCTTTCGGGTTGCATCGTTCAACCTTCTGTAATTGATGCAAACCCTCCATCTTGTGACTGTTCTAGTTGGGATGAGTTCATTCCTTTCAGTCTTGATCACTGTCATCACCCCTTTCTTCGAAACCACTTGCGATGGGCTCACCCAAGCACTATCAAAGATGGGATAAATAATCCCTGCATCCAATAGTTTCACCACCTCTGCCTTGACAACTTCCTTCATGTTCGGGTTTAGTCTTCTTTGAGATTGAATTACCGACTTGAAGTTATCCTCCGTTAAAATTTTACGTGTATAGAATGAGGGGTTTATTCCTTTTAAGTCTGCAATTTTCCATGCAAGGGCAAACTTTTGTTTCTTCAGCATATTCACCAACTTAGCCTTTTGGTCTAGAGAGAGATCTGATGCTATAATCGTGGGAAACTTCATTTCTTCTGCCAAAAATACATATTCCAGGTGTCCTGGAAGTGTTTTCCGCTCCAAATCAGGTGGCTCTTCAATAGATAGTCGAAGTCGACTCTCCTTTAATCTATCAATTTCTTCAAATTGATTTGCTGGTTGTTCATTAGCACCATCTGAATTATTTCTCCAAACCACGCAAATCGAGTTTATCCTGAGACTCCACTATAATTCCTAACTCACAAGTTTCCTCTGTCAAATCTACAATTCCCACTGAAAAGACTTCTTGCCTGTACTCCCGATAACATGATTCAAATTGAGCAAGCACCTTCTCCAGACTTTCTTTTGTATCACTACTTGAAAAAGCTATGGCTGATTTATCAAATTCGTCCAACACACTGCCCAATTCACAATTCATGATCTGCTCCATACAGGAATAATCAACAATGGTCTCTTCTTCAGCAAAAGGAATGCTCAATGGTCGCTCATACTCAATATGATTTGAAACTAATTGTACTGTGAACAACTATATTTTTTATTTGGTGATTTGACCGCAAGCGCACGGGTCGCTCATACCCCAAGAGCTGCTATTACTCCCCTCTAGATGACACTGTCTAGTCTACCAAATATAGATTTGAAACAAGATAAGAAAAATAACAAAAGAGAAAACAATAAACAAGTGGACTAAGGCTCACCACATAAGCATACTAAGGAAGCAAGTAACAATAAAAGTTCGAGGTCCCCGGCCGAGGATCCCCTCGGGACTACTAAAGCAAGAAGGATACTCGAATTACAAAGGTAAAGGTGGTTAGGCCAAGAGATGTCCAAAGATAGGTCACCCAGATGGTCACGGTGATAACCCCTAATCTGGTATGAGTATTGGAATACGGAATCACTTCCACCCAAATCCTCACATGATTGCATTACGCCTAGGGAAATCCCTAATTAAGGTCAAACACAATATCTAGGCTCGACCCCAATGGTTGGAAGGGCACAAAATACCCGATGGTCACGGCGTATTCGTACATGGATCCCTTCCAAACTTGGTGTGTCTAATACTAAGACGATGGTCACGTAACCTAGTATAACCTAGAAATCGATACACAGAGTTCTCATGCAAACTAATATATCAAAGTGCACCAAGCTTGAACCATAAACCACACAAATACCATACATGTAAATCAAGTATTCATACAAGTAAGTTCATCCCAAGGTTCACCGGATGCCCGGCGACCTTGGGAGTCTAGTTCAACATCAATAAAGGAGAAAGTATAAAGAACAAAAGATACAAGCTAAAACACATAACAAACTCCCCTAAGATGAAGACTAGAGGTGGTGATGAGAACTTGATGGATCCGCGCCAACAAGCTCCTCGATCTCCTCCTTGATCGCGCTCCTCTTCTCCCCTTCGATTTGCACCCTAGATCAGCCTCGTCCCGCAGCCTTGAAGCCCTTGAAACCCTAGATGGTGGTGGAGGAGAAGTGGTGGCCAAAAGTGCCCTAATCCTCCTTAAAAACAACTTTCGGGATGCCATGCGGCCTCTCATGCGGTCGGCATGCGGGGAGAGAAGAATTTGGAGAAATCTCGAAAATCGTGTAAGTTGCTACAGTGCAATGCTACAGTACTGCATGCGGCCTTCGCGCCCGCATGAGCCTCCAGACCAAGCCATTTCTTCAAGTGTTCGTGCTATAGTGGTTGCTACAGTACCTAGCTCGAAAATAGTGTTTTCCTTGCCAATTTCTCCTTAAATCATGTTGTCGAGCTCCCCATGGTAACTTTTGTACCTGTAACACGAAATAAACCAATTTAGACTGAAAACGGGCATTCACACATACAAAAATACTCTGTTTATATGTACACATACATGAATAATATGTACATTTAGGCGTTTATCAAACATCCCTACACCTAAGCGTTTGCTTGTCCCCAAGCACACAAACATGAAGAACAGGGGCAAGAAGATAAACGGCTAAATGTATGACCTCAAGCTTAATAGTAAAGAACTCCGCGAGCATAAATGGATAGAAATTAAGAAGTGAGCTGTTCTGATGAGTGCTATCCCGCAAGTGCACGGGTCGTCAAGTAATACCCTGTGCGTGACACAGGGGTCGTATTCCCTGGGGCCCGAGAAGCTACCCTTACTTCCTTATTACAATATTGTTTGACCGATATGATTCAAAAGAGTGAATATGATGCAAAGAAGTTAAAGAAGTAAATAACCAATGCAAACATACGAGGGCAAGATACGGGGTAGAAATAGGGCTAGGAGTGGTCACGGATGAGGATTCCCTTAGGGGCTACTAAAGTGAGTAGGAAGGCTTGGACTAACATGCAAGTGGCTAATTGGACCGAGAAAACCCTAGACTAGGTCAACCCGATGGTCACGGAAGTTGACCCCTAATCCGGTACGGGTATTGGATACGGTACGTATACCGCCCAAGATTTCCCCTACGATTGCAAAGGGTGAAGTGGTTTTCTCAAACTAGGGTTACAATACAAAAGAGTACTCAACCCTAGGAGTGGAGGGGTACAAATACCCGATGGTCACGGCGTATTTATACGTATTTCCCTTCCAAGTTTGGTGAGTCTAACACTAGGGCGATAGTCATGCAACCTAGCATTTCCTAAGTCTTTTGATACATAGAGTTCTCATACATACCAAGCATGTAAAACACCAAACAATGGATCACAAACAAGCCACAAACAATGTATAGAACAAGATCATCCAAAACATCACAAGTTCACCCCCAAGGTTCACCTACATCCGGTGACCTTGGGGTTTAAGTGCTCATGTTCACTAAATACAACAATAAATGCATGGAAACAAACGACAAAGGCATGAGAAGGACTCCCTCAAAGGATAAAGGCCGGTGAAGTTCCAAAGACGCCACGCCAAGGGGTGGCTTCCCTAGTCTTCAACCTCCAAATGAAAGCCCTAGGATGAAGGATCTTCGCAAAACCTTGCTCTCCTCGCCAAATCCTCGCCTAGATCGCCCTCCAAGAGCTTCTTCTTCCTCAATTCGAAGGTGGTGGTGAGAGGCCCTAAGAAGAACTCCAAGAATCTCCTCCAAAACCCAAGTAGAGCCCCTTTAAATGATGAGTTCGGGCAAGCTCACGGGTGGTCTCACGGTCCATACACGGCCCGTGAGGGAGCCTGTAATACGGGCTGCAAGAAACCGCAAAGATGTGATTTTTGCACAGTAACTACTACAGTAAAGCGCTACAGTGAACTGCTCGCGGATGACCTCACGGCCGTGAGCTTGCCCGTGAGGATTCCCAGACTTAGAATTTTCTTCAAATCTTCGTGCTTCTGGCTGCTACAGTGTTTGCTACAGTGCCAGGGAACCCAAAACGACGATTTCGGTGTCAATTTCTTCTCAAATTGCGTCGTTGAGCTCACCTAGGCTTCTTTTGTACCTGAAACACAAAATAAACCAATTTAGACCTAAAAGGGCATCGATTCATCAACAAAATACAAGAAGCATGCGCAAGTGTACGTATAAAATACGTACATTTAGACGTTTATCATGTTCAATGAATAATTAGGTAATATTAGTTCTGTTTCTCCTAGAGTGCCCCCGTGAGTGTGTGCTAACTCCCACCTTGATCTCCACACCCTGGATTACCCCATGATGACCATTCATCCCACGCACAATGAAGACGGCATTAAAGTGTTAAAGACATCCTCAATACTCAGTTAAGAGTCATTCGGGTCCTAAATAAATCTCTGGCTCTTAAGTGATCATGCAATAGGTTTCAGGGGACACATACGAGATGCTTTATTCCTTACTTACATATATACATTCTTTTACTTTAATTTTTTTTTCTAAGTCCGACTAATATAGACTGCACAAAAATCTTTCAGACGGATGCACATGCTGGCCAGGAACAAGAGCCACCCATCCTACTTGATTAAAGTCCACATAGACGCATTCCTGCTGTACTAGCAGAGGAATACTGTCATAGACTCCACTTTTTTCTAATATATATATATATATGATAAGTGCTTGTGTTATAGTAATACGAATTATTATTATCTTACATTGAGCATTACTTTTCTCAGATTTAATCACTAATTAGTGTGTATTTGTGTTCTTTTGTGCATTGAAGGGTTGTGGAGAAGATCTAGAGAAAAAGAAGCAAGAATAGGTTATGTTCGCCATTGTTGAGGAGTTCTCAGACCAAGCACGAACCAAGGCATGAGTCTAGACTTGTGGGTGTGTGCCAACCTCCATTGTAGGGGCACAAGGGCAGTCACACTCACAAAAGTCTATAACTCATGTAGGATTGGAGAAATTTGCTAATGAAAAGAAATAAAGTAATCGACATAATCTACCATTGATTGTGTGCCCAATTCAACAGCCTCGATGAAGAATGATGAATTCGGGAGCATTTCGGTGAGTACAGTAGCAACACTGTAGCTTGTTACTGTAGCCCGATTTCAGCCTATAAATAGCCCGTTTTCAGATCTATAAATAGCCCGTTTTCAGATCTATTTGGGGACCCTCCCCTTCTACTTCTTGCCTATCTTTTGGGGGGCCTTCGGCTAGGGTTTAGAGAGGTTCTTGGAGGTCTTTGGAGGTGATTATACTTCATCGACATCGACATCCTTTGGAATAAAGCTATTGGGGGAGCTTTCGTCGGCATCGATTCGGCGAGGTGTGCCCTAGGTTTGACAAGGGATTCGTGGACAAGATTAGGCGGCTCCACAAGACCATCGATACGATCTACAAGGGGGTTTTCTTTATGGTTTTTATGCATATGTTCTTTATCTCTTTATTGATTTTGTATTGCTTCATGGAGAGCTAAACCTTAGTGGGTATTCGGACTTGTAAACCCTAGGATGATATTGTTTCTATGACTTTTATTATGCTTTCTTTTATTGATAAATAAATTGAGTTTCGATTTTAATTATCTTGTGCTATTGTTTTCCCTTAGCCGTGACACTAGGGTTGAGAGCAATCTAGGTTATCCTTTGGAGGTGTGACAACTCCTATAGGGTTAGACAACTTAAGATTGAAGAGGGTTGAGAGGGAGAGTTGTGAGGTAGCGATGTACCTCTTTCCCCTCCGGTGTGATTTCTCTCTACCTCCGTTTCCTTGGTTAATTAGCGGTCGAGATAGAGTGTTAGGGCTTAATCTAGACTAGGGTTCTTCCACCTGGACCAAAGGGTTAGAGCCTAAAGCAATTCCACGTAGTGTTAGGCTTAGGAAGATAGACTCCCCTGGGGCTTAGTTGACAGGTCAACGAGAGTCAAGGGTCGTAGTGAATCCTAATGCCGGGACATAATGTTGGGATTAGTCACGGTTGACCTTAGGTTTGGGACCGTGTGTTTAAGGATATCCTCGACTCAATAGGCATCAATTGTAGAGCATAATACAAGTTTTGCACTAGAAGCATTAGTCCTAGGGGCAGCTTTGTCCGGGTATCCCATCGTTATATCGATTACCTCTCCTACCTATATTGCTCTTTTTATATTATTTTATTTTCTTTTCTATCTATACATATATATATCTTTCTCATCATCGATTCTCATCATAGCTAAATAGCGATAACACTTGTATCTGAACACTATTCCCTGTGGATACGGCTACCCACTCACTAGGGTATTTTATTACTTCGACAACCCGTGCACTTGTGGGGTACACACGCAAGGGGTGTGTCAAGTTTTTGGCGCCGATACCGGGGAATAGGCGTTTTAGAGACATTTGTACTTTGCTATTTTAGCTATTCATCATTCATTCTATTTCACCTTTTCTTATTCTTCCATCATTCTTATTTGTTTTTCTTTTGTTTTGTCTTACTTTTTCTTGCAAGGGGCCTAAATGGAGATTGATGCAATCATTGAGTTATATTCTCAAGTTGAAGCTCTCAGTACAAGGCCTGATAGAATTATTGCTTCACAACAACAAAGTAATCCAAGCTACAACACATATCATCCAAATGAAAGGAGCTACCAAAATTTTTCATGGAATAATGATGGACAACATTGTGAAGCACCTCAAGAGCAATTCCAAAAGGATGAGGTACTTGAAGAGGATGCACCTCAGTGGAAAAAAGCGCTAGATAACTTTATTAAAGCATCCGATGCCTATTGCCAAAGTATGGAAGCCACAAGAAAATGTCATGAAGCCTCCTATAACAACCTTGAGCATCAATTAGGATGGATACTTGACACACTCTCCAAGGAGAATGAAGTATTTGAGCAAGCAACGCAAGTTCCTTGTAGAGATGATGTGGTATTGAACGATAATGAAGAAACGGGGCAGACCGAGTACGTTGTTGTAGAAATTGAAGAGGAAACAGAAGAAGATCATTTGGAGAATTGGAATTGCTTGAATGAAGATGGTGCTTGTGAGCAAGGAAATTTGCAAGGGGATTTGCTAGTGTCATATTCTTCCCAAGATAAAAATACACAAGAAGAAGCAAACCCTAAGGTAATGGAACAAGTACCATTCTTTGGGATTGATCAACTCATAGAAAGCAAGAAAGAGACTTTGGGAAGGGAAAAAGATGTGGGGAGGATATTTAAACCATCCAGTGACCCACCTATGCTAAGCTTGGAGAATTCCCAACCCAAATTGTTTCCTTGGAGGCCAAAAGTAAGATGGTTGGACCCTCCAACAAATACTCCACTCCGGCAAGTAGATTTTTGGTTTAAAGGAAGTAGCTATGCAATGTCTTGTCGGGAGGAATACACTCTTTTCAAGCCGCCATAAGGTAAGGAAGAGGTACGTCAAGCTTAGTGACGTTAAACAAGCGCTTCTTGGGAGGCAACCCAAGTTTTTATTGCTTTTCTAGGCTTAATTTAGTTTTAGCATGAATAATTGCCTAGTGTTGGTGTTTTCATTTTATTATGTGTGTGCTGTGATTTTCCCATGGATTATTGGTGTTTTAGTGTGCCTAATTGTGATTGTCAAAGTTTTGGTTCATTTGAGTGTGTGTTCATGGATCTCTGGTCGAATTTTTATCGTATATATAGGCTCTAAACGTTGTATTTAAGTTTCTGAGATTTTTTGCAAATCCTGTAAATTTTTCTAAGCTGTCCAGAGAAAACACATGGCCGTGTGAAATTTCCACACGGCCGTGTGACTCATCTGAGAGCTCATCCCGAGCATCACGGGGGCCGTGTGGCTGCCCCTGTGAGCGACCCAGTGAAGGGCACACGGCCATGTGGAATTTCCACACGGCAGTGTGAAATTCTGCAGAACTTCAACTCTCATTCCAGAGAGTCCACAGGGGCGTGTGGATACCCCTGTGAGTGCCCATGTGTTACGGCACACGGCCGTGTGGATGTCTCACACGGCCGTGTGAAACTCTGCAGAGTTTCCCTTCCATCCCGAGAAAACACAGGGGCGTGTGGCCGCCCCTATGAGAGGTCCTGTGAAACGCACACACACGGCCGTGTGGGACACTTAGAGTTTTTCTTGATATCCAGAGAGGCCACAGTGGCGTGTGGGTGCCCCTGTGGCCGGCCTTGTGCTTGGCCAGTTTGGGCACACGGCCATGTGGAATTTCCACACGCCCGTGTGTATGTTCTTCATAGTCAAACAGAGGAAACACAGGGGGTGTGACAGCCCCTGTGAACCCTACTAGTGGAGGCACACGGCCGTGTGGATGCACAGAACACGATAGGCTGTAATTTAATTTTAAAATAATTTTCACCTTTTCAATTCTAAGGGCCTCCACACTTAAGGAATGCTTCCTCCCGTCTTCCCAACCCTATCTTCGTCTACTAAAGGAGTTTTTAAGTTGTTTTCCGGCCATATTCTAGTTTTTGATTTCCATTTCGTCGGTAGGCATCTTGTCTCCTTTTCTTCGTCAATCTTTTCTTTTCTTTCTCAGCACCATATCATCACCGACAGCAGCACCGGAGATCGCAAAGCGGATGACACCGACGCTTGAGGCGTTTTTAGCTTTATGTTTCTTTTGTTTTATTTTACTTTTATTGAGATTCACTGAACCCCCTTGTGTTTACATGCAGATGGTCTTGCGAGTAAGGAATTTGAGGACTAGTGATTGGCACGATCAAGTGACCGTTTGTGCTCCACAACCCATTGAGACTCAACTCTCAATGAGCATAGCTCCGTCAAACGCAACACTTGGAGTTCAAGGGAGTATAGTTTTAATTGCCTACCCCTACACTAATTGTTTTAATTGCTTTACTTTTCATTGTGCTTGCATGCGTACATTGGGGACAATGTACATCTTAAGTGTGGGGGGGAGTTCACTTTGCACACACTTTTACTTGTGCGTTTAATTGCTTATGCTCATGTAGCCTATGGCGGTTCACCTTAGTTGCAACGGGTGTATTCTTAGAGTTTAGGAGAATTTTTAACATTGTATCCTATCATGCTCTAGTTTCACTTGAATTTTAGGGAATTTTTGCTCGATTATCTTATATTGCACAACTTACTCTTGGAATCTTTTGGAAACTCAATCTTGAAGTTTTTAAGGACAAGTTTATCATCTTT
This sequence comes from Dioscorea alata, assembly GCA_020875875.1. Taxonomy (NCBI): domain Eukaryota; kingdom Viridiplantae; phylum Streptophyta; class Magnoliopsida; order Dioscoreales; family Dioscoreaceae; genus Dioscorea; species Dioscorea alata. The sequence continues at coordinate 11,430,972 of CM037019.1, forward strand.
CTTAGTTTTACTTTGGAAAATGCATATAAAAAAAAAACCAAAATGAAAATATATATATATATATATATGGAAAAGAGAAAAAGAAAAAAAAAGAAAAAAAAATGAATGAGTTGTGAATATTTGTTTTGTTTTATGCATTTGGGGTGGAAAGAGCTACACCTATGAAGTATGTAGCTATCTCATAAGTCGGATACAAGTTATGCCCTAATGAGAGAAAGAGCTATCTCATGGGATGCGTGAAAGCTACTACCCCGGTAGAAAGATCTACCTCCTCGAAATTGTGAAAGCCACCTTTGGCGGCCGGCTAGGAAAGGCCTACCTTCAAGGATGTGTGAAGCTACTACTTCCTTCTCTCTTTAGTTTTGATTTTGTATACAAATAAGTCCTTTCTAACAAAAGTTTGAGGAGTACTCGTTGGTTCTTTTGACTGAAATCGCACACACTAACACATTTTCTAGTTTTCATCCTTTTTTATTCGAGTTTTTAGCTAGAGCAATGATAACCTTATGCATTGTTTTGATCTCCCCTAACTTGTAGAATGCCTCTTTTGCATACTTTTGGTGAACCTAAGGCCGAGCACTTTCAATTGTTCTTCCCAAGTACTTTCACGTTTTATTTTTGCTTGAGGACAAGCAAAAGCTTAAGTGTGGGGGAGTTTGATAAGTGCTTGTGTTATAGTAATACGAAGTATTATTATCTTACATTGAGCATTACTTTTCTCAGATTTAATCACTAATTAGTGTGTATTTGTGTTCTTTTGTGCATTGAAGGGTTGTGGAGAAGATCTAGAGAAAAAGAAGCAAGAATAGGTTATGTTCGCCATTATTGAGGAGTTCTCGGACTAAGCAAGAACCAAGGCACGAGTCTAGACTTGTGGGTGTGTGGCAACCTCCATTGGAGGGGCACAAGGGCAGTCACACTCACAAAAGTCTATAACTCATGTAGGATTGGACGATTTCGCCAATGAAGGGAAATGAAGTAATCGACATAATCTACCATTGATTGTGTGCCTAATTCAATGGCCTCGATGAAGAATGATGAATTCGGGAGCATTTCGATGAGTTTATGGTTAATTTTGTTTGAGGACAAGCAAAGGCTTAAGTGTGGGGGAGTTTGATAAGTGCTTGAGTATACATGTTTTACCTACTTGTTTTACATACATTGAGCATCATTTTACCATGGATTATGTCTCATAAACTGTATTTTGGTGTTCTTTTATGCAATTAGGTTGTGAAAGTGTTAAAGGAGGAAAAGGAAGCAAAGATGGGTTATAAAGACATATTGTTGGGAGTTTTTTGTACAACACAAGTGTCAAGGCACAAGAAGGGATCATGCACATGAGGGTGTGTGCCAACTTTCTGAAGAATTCAAGATGATTTGTGTGATAGAAGGGCACAAAGGCAGTCATACCTTCATGTCCCAACTTGTGTGAAGATAGCGAAAGCTTTCAAATGATAGTTCGATGGAGGAGAAGTCTTATAACTCACCACATGGACGTGTGCCCGACTATGTGGCCTCAAGTAAGAGAGTTTGGATCGCATTTTATGAAGAGTACTGTAGCAAAACAATATTCATTTCACTGTAGGAGTACTGTAGCAGAAGTTACTGTTCACGAGACCGCGTCAAAATCCCACACGACCACGTGGGAATTCTGCAGCCCACGCGACCGCGTGGGATCTCACGTGGTCGTGTGAAGACACGTGACTGGCACGTTTTCAGATTTATAAATACCCCGATTTGCCGATTTTTAAAGGACTTTTTGCACATGTTTGAAGGCAAGAGCGGCTAGGGTTTCAAGGGCGAGGTCTTTGGCGATATTGGGAGTCGTTCTTCACCAACTTCGATAGATCTCTCCACGAGATAGCATCGAGGAGCCATTGGCGACCTAGCTTTGGAGAAGGTTCCTTCGAGATGTTGAACGATTCATCAAGGCCATCACCACGAATTGAAGGGGTTTTACTTTCATGGATTACATTGCTTTTTACTTCATTATCTTTTGCTTTGTAATAAGCCCCAGAACGGTGTGCGGCCCAATGTGTGGCCCGGTTACTGTAGCCCGGTTACTGTAGCACGCACAGAGGAGACAGAATGATGTGCGGGCTGGTGTGCTGCCCGCACGCAGCCCGCACACACTCAGCCAGATCTTCAATGTTTTGGTTATATATGGGCTTCTAGGGCATTTTGAAGCTTGGTCTTTGGCTACCCTCTCCTCCATCATTTTCCACCAGCATCACCACGATCCTCCACCATCATTTCCATCGTTTTCCATCATCATCACCGGATTGGAGAGGCAATTTGAAGAGCAAAACTCAAGGGTCGAAGAAGGAAGCACTCAAGGTTGTCATCACGGAGCTTGATCGGCGCGGATCCGGCGAGCTTTCATCACCACCTTCTAGCCTATGTCCAAGGGAGGTTTTTATGAGCTTTATCATTGATTATTTCTTGTTTTCTCTCTTGTGATGTGGAACTAGCCTCCCAAGGCCATCGGGCTCCGGTGAACCTTTGGAGGAGAACTTGTATGGATGATGATAATTGTTTATAAATGATTGTTGGCTTTTTTGTTTGATTTCAATCTATTGTTTTGATGTTCAACCTACAATGGATGGATTCTGTAGGTTTTTATTCATGAATTGTATGTGTATGGTGGGATGCTTGCATGTATTAGGTCACACAATGATTGAAGGGGGATTCAATGTGCCGGTACACCAGAAGTTCCGGGTGCCGGTAGCTCGCCACGTGGTTAGGGTTGTTTTAGCCGAAAGCGCGCATTAGAATAACCCTAACCAAGACTCCTTGTTCCCAATTACATCATAGGGGTATCTTCTAGATAGAGGTACTCGTATAGGATTAGGGCTACACCACGGATGTTCCGGGGTAGTCGACTCCCGAGTCTAACGGATCAAACCTTGCCAACTTAGCACTTAATTTCCTATATTCATCCTAACTTGTTCTTCTCCTTAGGGGATCCTAGCCTGAGGCCTCTAGTTCTCATTGCTACTTGCTCATTAGATTGCTTGTATGGTGTGCCTTAGTCCATTTTGTTTATAGTATTTATTTTATTTATTTTCGTATTTGTGTTTTATACATGACTCTTGTCGTGGTAGACTAGATAGTGATACCTAGGAGGAAGTAATAGCAGATCTTAGGGCCTTTGGGAATACGACCCTCTCACGCTCGCGCGAGAGGTTATTACTTGACGACCCGTGCACTTGCGGCCGGGGAGCCGCGTGCTAGCTTTTTAGCCTGTCGCGCGGCCACTCATCAGAGGGCTAAACCCTAGTAGATACTTGGGCATGTGAACCCTAGGCTTCGATTCATGTATTGACTTTCTTATTTCTTTCTTTTAATTCCGAGTTAATTTAAGTTTTAATCTTATTTAATCTTTGCTTGCATGCCTTATTGATTCGTATGGTTGTTTGGTATGTTTGCGTTGTTACCTTAATGAGGGAGAGGTCTCCATTGGGGATTAGAACATACAAGGTTAAAGAGCGTTGAGAGGGTGAGTCTTGAGATAGAGGAGTGTCCCCTTTCCCTTCCGATTGAGTGTTTCCTATCTCCGTATTCCCTAAGTTTTATGCAACCATATGGGGTGTGAGGCGTGAGATTGATAGATTTCTCCGCCGGGACCTTAGTAGGGGGTTAGGGATCTTTCGCCTAGAAGTAGGGTTAGATCTAATTTTAGGAATCGGTTTCACTCTTAGGTATCCCTAAAACTCATTGCGGTCATATGGGGTGTGAGGTGTTGAGATTGAGCGATTTCTCCGCCGGGACCTTGTAGGGGACTAGTATTGGTGGCCTGGAAGCAGGGATCGATTGTTCATGGATTACCTCGACTTATAAAACTCGGTTGAGAAGAATTTAGTTAGTCTTGCACTTCATGATAGAGCCTAGGGGGATCATTGCCCGGGTATCTCATCTTCATTGATAGAGATCTCCTTTATCTTTCGCTTTTACTTGCTTTCTGTCTTGCGATTTTCTTATTTTACACATTACATCCATTTCTTCATATTATTGATTCGACTAGATAACTGAGAATCAGTCATTACTAGTACTTCCGTTCCCTGTGGATTCGACTACCCACTCACCGGGATAATTATTACTTCGACAACCCGTGCACTTGCGGTACACACATGCAAGGGGTGTGTCAAGTTTTTGGCGCCGTTGCCGGGGAATCGGGATATTAGGAATGCTAGGACTTGGTTACTTTAGTCATTCATCATTTTATTTCTTTTCTATTCCATACGTCTTACTTCCACCATTCTTATTTTTATTTCTTTTCTGTGAATAGTAATTCCAGGTTCTACCCTCTAATTTCATGATCATGTTTCTTGAATCATCAATTATCGAGAAGATACAGGATATGATGGCATCTACTGAGAGAAAAATAGAGCATTTGGTAGCATGTTTTGATTCAAGACAGCAACATGAGAAAGTATTCGAATCAGGAACAGCTGGGTTGAAAGGAATGAAGGAAGAATTTAGTTTGCACTATCAAGGGGCTGAATTATCAAGATTATTGGAGTGTTTTGAAAAATCTGCATTCACAGCTCTTCAAAATAGGGAAAACTGTGAATTTAGACAGATACCCACATTCTTTTCGACGACATTTGGGGCAGATTTTGATGAGCAAGAATCTGAAGTAGATGTTGAAGGAGAAATTTCAGCTTGCATTGAAGTATTGAAATCGGATGTCCCAGAGAATGCTTTGGACAGTAGACAAGAGTCTGAAGAAGAGGACAACCTTAAGGGATTTGAGGACATCAAGAAGAAACAAGCAAATCAGTTACGCCCATCAGTGGAAGATCCTCCCGACTTAGAACTTAAAGCATTACCCAACCATTTGGAGTATGCTTTCCTTGCCGACGGATCGAAATTGCCGGTTATCATTTCCTCGAATCTTTCACATGAGCAGAAAGAGCAATTGGTTAACATGTTGAAGTTGCACAAGACGGCCATAGCTTGGAAAATTTCAGATATTAAGGGAATTAACCCATCCTTTTGTACTCACAAGATTTTGATGGAGGACAACTATAAAACAGTGATTCAACCACAACGAAGATTGAACCCGAACATGAAGGAGGTAGTAAAAGCAGAAGTGGTAAAGTTACTTGATGCCGGCATTATTTACCCCATCTCGGATAGTGCTTGGGTAAGCCCAACACAAGTAGTGCCTAAAAAGGGTGGTATGACAGTAGTGAAGAATGAGCAAAATGAGTTGATACCTACGAGAACGGTAACAGGATGGCGGGTTTGCATAGACTACCGAAGGTTGAATGATGCCATAAGGAAAGATCATTTTCCATTGCCATTCATTGACCAAATGTTGGAACGTCTAGCGGGTCACGAATTCTATTGCTTCTTAGATGGCATGTCGGGGTATTTCCAAATTCCGATTGCTCCTGAAGACCAAGAAAAGACTACCTTTACTTGTCCTTTCGACACTTTTGCATATAGAAGAATGCCTTTCGGACTTTGCAACGCACCGGCTACATTCCAAATATGCATGACAGCAATTTTTGATGACCTGTTGGAGGATGTGATGGAAGTATTCATGGATGACTTCTCAGTTTTTAGGGATTCGTTTGAAGTATGTTTGAGGAATCTTGAGAAGGTACTTATGAGATGCGAAGAGACGAACTTGGCTTTAAATTGGGAGAAATGTCATTTCATGGTCCAAGAAGGGATTGTACTTGGTCGCAAAATTTCTAATAAGGGGATTGAGGTGGATAGGGCTAAAATTGAGACTATTGAGAAATTATCTCCTCCTACAAATGTTAAAGTAATTCGGAGTTTCTTGGGACATGCGGGCTTTTATCCCCGTTTTATCAAAGACTTTTCTAAGATAGCTCAACCATTAACCAAGTTGTTAGAGAAGGATGCACCGTTTGAGTTTAATGAGGATTGTTTGTTTGCTTTCAAATTGTTAAAGGAAAAACTTACACAAGCACCTATCCTTATTTCACCGGATTGGAGTTGTCCATTTGAACTTATGTGTGATGCAAGTGACTACGCCGTGGTGGCAGTTTTGGGTCAAAGAAAGGATAAACATTTTCAGCCAATCTACTATGCTAGCAAGAGTTTGACAAGTGCTCAAGAGAACTACACCACGACTGAAAAAGAACTATTAGCTGTAGTCTTTGCATTTGACAAATTCAGATCATATCTCATCTTGTCACAAGTGGTTGTTTTCACGGACCATTCAGCACTAGGGTATCTAATGAACAAATCCGATGCAAAGCCGAGGCTAATCCGTTGGGTATTACTTTTAGAGGAATTTGATGTGGAAATCAAGGATAAGAGAGGAGCTGAAAATGTAGCTGCAGACCATCTTTCTCGCCTTGAAGGTTTAGAAGAGGAAGATTCATGGAAAACTGATATTAATGATTCATTTCCAGAAGAACATTTGTATAGTTTGCAAGAAACTTCAGAATTAGGTACACCATGGTTTGCTGATTTTGCAAACTACCTTTCTGGAAAAATTCTTCCCAAGGGACTTATATTCCAACAAAAGAAGAAGTTTTTTTTTTCTGATTTGAAGCATTTCTCTTGCGAGGATCCATTTCTGTTCCGAATGTGTGCAGACCACATAGTGCGAAGATGTGTTTCACGAGTAGAAGGCCGGGACATTCTTCGTCATTGTCATTCAGGGCCAATCGGAGGGCATTATGCTTCGAACAGGACCGCTGAAAAGGTTTTAGCTGCTGGTTTCTATTGGCCAACTATTTTCCAAGACGCTCCGTAGTTTGTGCAAAATTGTGACCAACGTCAACGAGCAGGAAATCTTTCTAGGCGTGATGAAATGCCACAGAATCCAATTCAGTTTTGCGAGTTTTTCGATGTGTGGGGTATTGACTTCATGGGGCCATTTCCGTGTTCAAATGGGAATCGCTATATTTTGGTCGCCGTGGATTATGTATCTAAGTGGGTGGAGACTCAAGCTCTCGCCACAAACAATGCCAGAACTGTAGTGAGGTTCCTCAAAAAGTTATTCACTCGTTTTGGGGCTCCAAGGCTCATTATAAGTGATAGAGGGACTCACTTTTATAATTCTCAACTTGAGAAAATTCTGAAAAGATATGGTGTAAATCATTGACTTGCTACTCCGTATCATCCACAAACAAGGGGACAAGTTGAAGTAACCAACCGGGTAATAAAAAGGATTCTATCTAAATTGGTGGAACACAACCGAAAGGATTGGTCGGAGAGGTTAGATGACGCATTACGGGCGCACCGTACAGCATACAAAACTCCGGTCGGTACTACACCGTACAATTTGGTTTATGGCAAGGCATGCCATTTGCCAGTGGAACTCGAGCACAAGGCATATTGGGCTATCAAGGCAATGAATTTCAACCTTGGGCAAGCCGGAGAACAAAGGAAACTTCAATTAAATGAACTAGATGAATGGAGATTGAGAGCTTATAAGAATGCAAGAATTTATAAGGAGAGAATGCGTCAATGGCATGATAAACACATAAAGTTGAACAAAGACTTCAAGGTAGGTGACCAAGTGCTACTTTTCAACTCCCGACTAAATTGTTTCCGGGAAAATTAAGATCAAGGTGGTCAGGTCCATATCAGATCACTCAGGTATCTCCTTATGGCGCTATTGAAATCACACATCCAGAAAAGGGGACATTCAAGGTAAATGGACATAGGTTGAAACTTTGCTATGAAGGCTTAACACCAAATGCAGAAAAAGAAATTCTCCATTTATATGAGCCACCATGAGGTAAGAACAGGTACGTCAAGCTTAGTGACGTTAAACAAGCGCTCCTTGGGAGGCAACCCAAGTTTTTATGTGTTTTCTAGTTTAGTTTTTAAATTCTGCAGTAATAAATTCATGAGTGTGCGTTTTGATGAATTTTTTTTCATGGTGCTGAGTTTTCGTGAACAATTTTTGATGATTGTAAGTGTTTTTCACATGTTGGGCATGATTCGGGTTTTAATTAATGATAATTGTTGAAGAAATGGGCTAATTTTGAAGTTTGGAGAGCTGCGTGGACTGTCTGCAGAAATTCTGCAGCTCACGTGGTCGCATGAGATTCTCACGCGACCGTGTATAGTACCGACGCGGGGGTGTGGAATTTCCACACCCCCATGTGGCTTATATATGACTTGAAGGGTTACTATTCATCATCCTTGACCTTGAAACTCTTCATTTCCTCATATTTTCCTCTCCAAACTTCTCATCCATAAGGTTCCAAATCCATTTTTCTTCATCTCTTTGGGGATTCAAAAAGGTTTTGCCGGCATTTGCATCAAGTTTCATACATTGATTCACATCGGTAAGGTTTCTCCCCTTTCTTTCATGCCCTAGTTTCCAATTTTCATTTCCATGGTGTTCTCTAGTTTCTTAGACTTTATTTTTCATGGTTAATGTTGTGAAAACACTCAGAGAACTTAGATTTAAGTTGTAGAGGGTTGTTGGAGGTCATCCATGGGCTTTGGCCACGGATGACCGCCCACGCGCGCGTGTGACAGAACCACGCGGCCGCGTGGGCCGGCCAACAGTCCACGCGGTCGCGTGGGCCAGCCCACGCGACTGCGTGGGCTAGCGCTGGGCACAAGCAGCCAGCCACGCGGTCGTGTGGCTGGGGTCACGCGGTCGCGTGGCCCTCGGCGAAGCCCAACTCCATGCCTGCGACCACACGACCGCATGGGGCAAGCTACGCGACCGCGTGGCCTGCTGAGGTTGCCAACCAAGCACCCACGCGACCGCGTGGCTGATCCACACGGTCGCGTGGGTCTTCTGCTGTGCAAACACGCGTCCACGCGGGCGAGTGAGCATTTCACGAGCCCACGTGGGCTGGGAACACATTAATTCTTGCTATTTTCACACTTTTGCACGGAGGTTTTTCCCTGCACTTGTAGAAATCATGCTGAACTGATTTATTTTATGTTTTCTTGTAGATATGGCACCTAGGACAAAGAGATTAGCCCATAAATGCTCTCGTCAAGACATGGAGCCGACACCACCACCTGAGATTGAGTTTGTCGATCTTACACATAGGCAGAGGTTCGAGCGTCTACAGAGACTTAAGATTGGACAGTCGAGTTACATTTGTTTTGAGACACTCGACGCAGTTGGCCTTTCAAAGAAGATTCGAGGATTGATACAGGTTGGGGGTTGGGACCGACTCCTATCTATTTATGAGCCTGTCCGACGAGATATTACTTTGGAGGTTTTATCGACATTCTCCTTTGACCGTGAGCGACCAGACGAGAGCTTTGATGCAGAGAACGTCATCCGATTCAGGGCCTTCGGTCTGTTTCATGAGATGTCACTGACACAGTTTGCGATACTACTTCGATTATATGATCAGGATTATGTAGACACTTTAGAGTATCGGGAGTTTTTGACTGACTTCCCTCCTGCCATCACTCCGAGCCAGGTTTTCCATGATTTGTGCGGAGGTGATCGGTATGTTCCAGGTCAGTCAAAGGGCTCTTCTCTTATACGTCACGCGCATAGATATGTACATGTTGTTCTCAGCAGATCGATCACTGGACGGGGAGATGGTACAGGTGCACTAAGCCGTGCAGATTTACTTTACCTGCATTCCATGACTCATCGTGTTCCCATACATCTTGGATATGTTGTCGCAGACTTCTTTCAACATCAGAGTCAGTATTTACGTATTGGCGCTCTATTTATGGGACCGTATGTCACTCGACTCATGTTTCGGATGCGTCTCATGCGTTCGGTCATAGGCGAGGAGAGAGTCAGTAGTCCGTCAACTTTGGGGCTAGTCACTCTCCGACTGATGGGAGTAGTGCGACGTACAGGATCAGGTGGATATGCATTGGTAGAGATGTCATCCGACGATGATGTGTCTGCTGAGACTCCAGACGCACCACCTCCCGCAGAGCCCACAGTCACTCCGGCAGCACCGAGTTCATCAGCTGATCCTGGCACATCTTCAGATCGAGTACACGAGCAACTGGCTCTACTCGAAGCTGCCGTCGCCACCATCCTCGAGAACCAGGCGCGGATCATGCAGGGCCTTGACCAGATTCAGCAGACTCTGGACGCTGATACTGAGTCAGATGCCCCAGCGACACCAGTAGCACCAGATGCCGATGTTTGAGGCATTTTCACTCATGGGACTTTCTTTTAGTTTTCGTTTTTCATTTTTCTTGCATTATCTTATTTTGTGGACTTGTTTACTTAGAAAGGTTTTACCTTCTGAGAGTTATTTTCATATCTCTGCTTTTGTTGCGAGTTTATGTTTCAGGGTTATATCTTTATGAACTCGCGTATTTTCATATTTTGTTGAGCTTCACTGAACCCCTTGTATCCGTGCAGATGGCCTTGAGAGTGATGATGATGATGTTTTTGTCATAAATAGATGACCATGTGACTGCAAATAACACATCCTCGAGTTAGCTTCACAAATCGATCGACAAGGAGGTCAGGGGAGTGTTGTTTTAATTGCATTTTCACCCACATTATGTTTTTCTTGCCTATATTTTTATTGTGCTTACATGTGTACATTGAGGACAATGTACATCTTAAGTGTGGGGGAGGGTTCACCTTATACATGGCCTTTACTTGAGTTTTAATGATCATGCTCATGTTGCCCATGAAGGTTCACCTTAGGGTTGAGAGTTTAATTCTTAGTTTTTGGAGGTGTAAACATTAGGTTTTATCATGCTCTAGGTTTTATCCAATTTTCTTGAAATTTTTGTCCGATTACTCTTTAATGCACTTCGCTCACTCATTAAACCTATGGAAATTTACTCTAGTTCATTATTGTGGGATTTTCTAGTGTTAGTTTTGTTTAAAAAAAAATCAGAAAATTCAGAAAATTCACAAAAATCAAAATTGTAGTTGTGTTCTGTATATAGGGGGCGGAAAGAGCTACCACCTATGTTGTATGAAGCTACTCTCATAAGTCGGATACTTGTTATGCCCTAATGAGAGAAAGAGCTATCTCATAGGATGCGTAAAAGCTACCACCTTCAGTAGAAAGAGCTACCACCTCAAAAGTGTGAAAGCCACTCGGGATGCATCTCGTGAAAGGGCTACCTTTGAGGATGTGTGAAGCTACTATCTATTCTTTTTGTGCATAAATAAATCCCATTGCTAATAAAGACTTTGAGTAGTGGATATAGTGTTGACATGAGTTGAGTTTCCACACACACACGCTTTCGGACTTTAGTACTTTCATTTTTGATTGGATTATTTGCTAGAGTATTGATTGTTTCATCTATTGTTTGTTTCTCTCCATGATTTTAGAATTTTATTCTTGTACCCTCTTGGTGAAACTAAGGCCAAGCACTTCTCTTTGCTTTTCATGAGTTTATGGTTAATTTTGCTTGAGGACAAGCAAAGGCTTAAGTGTGGGGGAGTTTGATAAGTGCTTGAGTATACATGTTTTACCTACTTGTTTTACATACATTGAGCATCATTTTACCATGGATTATGTCTCATAAACTGTATTTTGGTGTTCTTTTATGCAATTAGGTTGTGAAAGTGTTAAAGGAGGAAAAGGAAGCAAAGATGGGTTATAAAGACATATTGTTGGGAGCTTTTGTACAACACAAGTGTCAAGGCACAAGAGGGGATCATGCACATGAGGGTGTGTGCCAACTTCCTGAAGAATTCAAGATGATTTGTGTGATGGAAGGGCACAAAGGCAGTCATACCTTCATGTCCCAACTTGTGTGAAGATAGCTAAAGCTTTCAAATGATAGTTCGATGGGGGAGAAGTCTTATAACTCACCACATGGACGTGTGCCCGACCATGTGGTCTCAAGATAAGAGAGTTTGGATCGCGTTTCAGGAAGAGTACTTTAGCAAAACAATGTTCATTTCAATGTAGCAGTACTGTAGCAGAAGTTACTGTTCACGCGACCGCGTGGGATCTCACGTGGTCGGGTGAAGATACGTGACTGGCACGTTTTCAGATTTATAAATACCCCGATTTATCGATTTTTAAAGGACTTTTTGCGCACGTTTGAAGGCAAGAGCAGCTAGGGTTTCAAGGACGAGGTCTTTGGTGATATTTGGAGTCGTTCTTCACCAACTTCGATAGATCTTTCGACGAGATAGCATCGAGGAGCCATTGGCGACCTAGCTTCGGAGAAGGTTCCTTCGAGACGTTGAACGATTCATTAAGGCCATCACCACGAATTCAAGGGGGTTTACTTTCATGGATTACATTGCTTTTTACTTCATTATCTTTTGCTTTGTAATAAGCCCCATGGCGGGCTAAACCCTAGTAGATACTTGGGCATGTCAACCCTAGGCTTCGATTCATGTATTGACTTTCTTATTGCTTTATTTTAATTCCGAGTTAATTTAAGTTTTAATCTTATTTAATCTTTGCTTGCATGCCTTATTGATTCGTATGGTTGTTTGGTATGTTTGCGTTGTTACCTTAATGAGGGAGAGGTCTCCATTGGGGATTAGAACATACAAGGTTAAAGAGCGTTGAGAGGGTGAGTCTTGAGATAGAGGAGTGTCCCCTTTCCCTTCCGATTGAGTGTTTCCTATCTCCGTATTCCCTAAGCTGTATGCAACCATATGGGGTGTGAGGCGTGAGATTGATAGATTTCTCCGCCGGGACCTTAGTAGGGGGTTAGGGATCTTTCGCCTAGAAGTAGGGTTAGATCTAATTTTAGGAATCGGTTTCACTCTTAGGTATCCCTAAAACTCATTGCGGTCATATGGGGTGTGAGGTGTTGAGATTGAGCGATTTCTCCGCCGGGACCTTGTAGGGGACTAGTATCGGTGGCCTGGAAGCAGGGATCGATTGTTCATGGATTACCTCGACTTATAGAACTCGGTTGAGAAGCATTTAGTTAGTCTTGCACTTCATGATAGAGCCTAGGGGCATCATTGCCCGGGTATCTCATCTTCATTGATAGAGATCTCCTTTATCTTTCCCTTTTACTTGCTTTCTGTCTTGCGATTTTCTTATTTTAGACATTACATCCATTGCTTCATATTATTGATTCGACTAGATAACTGAGAATCAGTCATTATTAGTACTTTCGTTCCCTGTGGATTCGACTACCCACTCACCGGGATAATTATTATTACTTCGACAACCCGTGCACTTGCGGTACACACACGCAAAGGGCGTGTCAATCATCAAACCAGAATTTCCACACGCCCGTGTGGAATTAACACACAGGCGTGTGGAAATTCTGCAGCCCGTGTGGAAAATCCACAGGGGCGTGTGGAACTCCGATTTCAGCCTGATTTCAGCCTATAAATAGGCCGTTTTCAGATCTATTTGGGGATCCTCCCCTTCTACTTCTTGCCTATCTTTTGGGGGGTTTCGGCTAGGGTTTAGAGAGGATCTTGGAGGTCTTTGGAGGCGATTATACTTCATCGACGTCGACATCTTTTGGAAGAAAGCTATTGGGGGAGCTTTCGTCGGCATCGATTCAGCGAGGTGTGCCCTAGGTTTGACAAGGGATTCGTGGACAAGACTAGGTGGCTCCACAATATCATTGATATGATCTACAAGGGGGTTTTCTTTATGGTTTTTATGCATATGTTCTTTATCTCTTTATTGATTTTGTATTGCTCCATGGAGAGCTAAACCCTAGTGGGTATTCGGACTTGTAAACCCTAGGATGATATTGTTTCTATGACTTTTATTATGCTTTCTTTTATTGATAAATAAATTGAGTTTCGATTTTAATTATCTTGTGCTATTGTTTTCCCTTAGCCGTGACACTAGGGTTGAGAGTAATCTAGGTTATCCTTTGGAGGTGTGACAACTCCTATAGGGTTAGACTACTTAAGATTGAAGAGGGTTGAGAGGGAGAGTTGTGAGGTAGCGATGTACCCCTTTCCCCTCCGGTGTGATTTCTCCCTACCTCCGTTTCCTTGGTTAATTAGCGGTCGAGATAGAGTGTTAGGGCTTAATCTAGACTAGGGTTTTTCCACCTGGACCAAAGGGTTAGAACTACATATAGGAACAGGTTTTATTACTAGAAATCCCTAGAGCCTAAAGCAATCCCACGTAGTGTTAGGCTTAGGAAGATAGACTCCCCTGGGGCTTAGTTGACAGGTCAACGGAGTCAAGGGTCATAGTGAATCCTAATGCCGGGACATAATGTTGGGATTAGTCACGGTTGACCTTAGGTTTGGGACCGTGTGTTTAAAGATATCCTCGACTCAATAGGCATCAATTGTAGAGCATAATACAAGTTTTGCACTAGAAGCATTAGTCCTAGGGGGAGTTTTGTCCGGGTATCCCATCGTTATATCGATTACCTCTCCTACCTATATTGCTCTTTTTGTATTATTTTATTTTCTTTTCTATCTATACATATATATTTCTTTCTCATCATTGATTCCCATCATAGCTAAATAGCGATAACACTTGTATCTGAACACTATTCTCTGTGGATATGACTACCCACTCACCAGGGTATTTTATTACTTCGACAACCCGTGCACTTGCGGGGTACACACGCAAGGGGTGTGTCAATATATCTCATATCCCCTAAAATAGAACCTGTTATACAATCTCACTTAATGCCAAAGAAAACAACAAAGGACCTCAAAAGCCCTTAAAAGAGCATTGCAAGTAGAATTTAACATTTTAATGCCATAAACATTGCAATGGGTTTGTTGGAATGTACAAGGTGGAAGTGATCGTGAACAAGTATATGAGTGCACTAAAGATGAAATAGAACTACATTCAAGTATAGGTAAAGTACAGCTCACAACTATCATTCTACCATGCTAGGAAGTCCTTAACAATAAAATCATAGCTATCATAGGTAATTCAAGCATGCAATTGCAAAAAAATTCAAAGTTTACGAAAATCCAAGTCCGCCGCCCACTTAAAGATGCGCATTGCCCTCAATGTGCCTAAGCAATGAAATGCAACAATATAGGCAATAAAAACATAGTAGGAGGGTTTTTTGAACTTCCCCGAGTCTCAAAGCATGAGTCTTGAAGTCCATGAGATCGGGGTGACAACCAAAGACTCTTGTATAAAATGGAGAAAGAAAGCGCTTGATGCCTCCATGCCACCCTGAAAGGTAGACAAGAACATCAAGTCAAGGCATACATCACACACAAAGAAAATAAAACACACAAATAAACAAACAACTAACATCACAAGAACAACTAAACAAGAAATGATCCAAGCAAGTCCTTTGTGCAATCAAAAACATGAAGTCCAATTTTGTTTAATGCAAGTGTTGTGGGGGATAAGAGTTTACAAGGATGCTACAAAATCAGGACAAACACAAGAGAAGAAATGGTTTCTCATGATGGGATATGAATGAGTTCAAGAAGTGCTACAGTAATTTCTAAAAATATTTTGCAAGAGCTTCTCTTGTAAATGGAGCATAAAAATTTTTACAAAGCTTTCAAATTGATCCAAAAACCAACAAAAACAACAAATAATCAATCTCCCACAACATTATCATCCATTCAACATGAGAAATAGGAGAAAGGCAGAAGAACCAATCATGCTCAAAACTAGGGTTTAGAGAAAGGTACCTAGGAAAGTCGGTGAAGATGATGGCAAAACTCCCAATAAATCATGTAAACTAAGTCCTTGGAAGTAGGATATTCGTGTAGAGGAAAAAAAATGGAGAAAAACGGTGAAATAATGAGGGAAAATGGATGAGAAATGAGAAAGTTATGAAGAAAATGGTGAAGGGGTACCAAACTTAAAGTGCAGCCGTAGCATCCATGCGGGCTCTTGTGCGGCCGCATAGCAGGCTGTACAAGCCACTGGATGGGCTATGCGGGCTCCTGTGTGGTCAATAAACGGGTGATTTCCAGTTTTTGCATCAAATGCTCATCCAAACACCCCAAAATCACATAAAAACAACGCCGAATTCACCCACAACACCCAAAACATGATATTTGATACATGAAGATGAATGATAACACAAAGAACTCACAAGTACCATGAACAAACACAAGTAAATAAATTACGAAAAATGACTAACTAACCACAATCACACATTTGAAAACAAAGAACACTCAAGCAAGCAAACACACTAAAAATACGAAAAACACACATGCAATGAATTTTTATGCTTGGGTTGCCTCCCAAGAAGCGCTTCATTAACGTCATTAGCTCGACGTACCTTTTTCTTACCTAAGGAGGGTTGAAAACTGTGTGTTTATCCAGGCAACAGGTTGCATAAGAAGTACCAAGAAATACGAAACATACCTTCTGGGATGATGTAAATTTGGAGGCAATACATGAGCTACCTTTTGGCCTCCATGGAAAAAGCTTGGGCCGGATGACACGACCCTTTGTGTGTATCCCGCAAGTGCACGGGTTTGTCAAAGTAATAAAATTTACCCCGATGAGTGGGTAGTCGAATCCACAACGAATAGGGAGTTAAAATACAAGATTTCACTATTTAAGCTATGTGGAGTATGGAAAGATAAGAATAGAATCGATGAGTGACTATGGAAGCAAATACAATAAAAGACAAGAAATCGAATAAAAAGATGGAAGATAAGAAAGTGCAAGTAAAAGAGAATAGAGAGAAACTGGCAATGGATAAAATAGGGTATCTGGACAAGCTACCTCTAGGATCTATGTTTCTAGTGCAAGACGATGCTATTATACTTTCCTATTGATGTCAATTGAGTCGAGGAAATCCTTAGATACACGGTCCCAAACCTAAGGACAATCGTGACTAACCCCAACATTATGCCCCGGTATTAGGATTCACGTCAACCATTCACTTTGTCGCTGGCACGACTAAGCCCCAGGGGAGTATATCTACCTAAACCTTGTACTACATGAGATTGCTTTAAGTTCTAGGGACTCTTAGTGGTAAAACCTATTCCTATGTGTAGTTCTAACCCTTTGGTCCAGGTGGAAGAACCCTAGTCTAGATTAAGCCCCAGTGCGTAGGATTCACTTCAACCCTTCACTCTATTACTTACGTAACTAAGCCCTAGGGGAGTTTATCTATCTAGCACTTCACTCTATCTCGACCGCTAAGAAATCAAGGAAACGGAGGTTGGGAGAAACCACATCGGAAGAGAAAGGGGACGCTTCGCTACCTCACGACTCACCCTCTCAACCCTCTTCAATCTTAAATAGTCTAATCCTATAGGAGTTGTCACACCTCCAAAGGACAACCTAGATTGTTCTCAACCCTAGTGTCACGTCTAAAGGAAAACATTAACAAGATGAAATTAAGATCGAAACTCAATTTTTATTCATCAATAATGGAAAAGCATAATAACAATGTCAAAGAAACATAATAACCCTAGAGTTTATAATTCTGAATACCCACAAGGGATTTAGCTCCTCATGGAGCTATACATGTTCATCAAAATATGAAAGAAAGCACAAAGTAAAGACATCGATGAAAACCCCCTTGCGTATGGTGTGGCCGTGGTCTTGTGCGGCCGCCGGACGTCGGTGACGATGCCGATGACGCACTCTAAACCTCCATGAAATCCTCTCCAAAACCCTAGCCGCACTCTCCAGAAGTTGGGGAGAAAGATAGGTCGAAAGATATTTTAAAAGTTTCCAAAATCGCTCTTTATATTGTTGATTGCGGCTTTAAAAATCGGACTTATCGGGACTTCACACGGGCGTGTGAAGTTTCTGGCTTGTTGGAAAATTAATTCACACGGCCGTGTGGAATTTCCACACGCCCGTGTGAATTCTCTGGAATTCGGAATGTCAGCCGAAGATGAACAGTAGCTTGCTACAGTATTTTCCTGCAGTAACTTGCTACAGTGATTGTCCCAAAAACGCTGCCGAATTCATCGTTCTTCATTGAGGCCGCTGAATTGGGCACACAATCAACGGTAGATCGTGCCGATTGCTTCAAATCTCCTAATTGGTGAAGTTCTCCTTGTTAGCATGAGTTAGACTTATTGTGAATGTGACTGCCTTTGTGCCCCTCCAAAAGAGGTTGACACACACTCACAAGTCTACTCATGTCGTGCTCCTTGCTTAGTCCAAGAATCTTCCCAATAATGGCGAACACGATCTAACTTCGTTCCTTTCTTTTACTTTTTCTTCACAACCCTGCAATGCACAAAAGTAAACAAATGCACACTTTTTAGTGATAAAATCTGATTAAATTAATGCTCATTGCAAGATAATAATGTTTTGCATTACTATAACACGAGCACTTATCACCGGGCATTGCACAATTTAAACTTTGGCGGATTCTTACACGGCTTGAACCTCCTCCCCGCTTCTTCTTTGCTCCCGGCTCCTATGAAATGCCCTTGAACCACCCATAAGTGTTGTTTGGCTCTCCAAGGGAACAAGTTAGGTTGAGAACTTGTCAAGCTTTGCATGGGTGGATCAATTGGTGGCTTTAACATCCTTTCCACAATTTTTTTTGTCAACCTTGTTGTGATGAACTTCAATTGCCCATAAAATGTGCTTGGGCCGCCATGGAAAATTTTTTGGTTGGGAATTGTCCAAGCCCGGCATTGGTGGGTTCAAGGATGACCTTCGCCTCTCCCCCACATCTTCAAATACAATTCCCAGAATTTTCCCTCGGCACTTGAAAATTATTGATTGGCTTGTTGAATAATCAATGTTGAGGCAAGTAGCATCTTCAAATGTTGTCGATGGAGCTTCTTCCACTTCCTCACATTTTTCCATGGTCATGATTTCATCCTCCTCTCTTTCTTCTTCAACTTCACCTTGAATTGGAACATCTATCATTTGCTCACAAGGTATAGATGATACATCAACCGTTTCTTCAATCTCCCACACCTCAACATCAACTTCCACCTCAATTTCACCATCCTTCTCATCCAATCTAGTGTCAATTTCAAACAAGACATCTGCATTTGGTTCATGAATTGGTGGAAAATTTGCCTATATCTTGAATGGTTCTCCTATCCGATTCTCCATTCTTGGAAGAGGTGGTTGGGCATTAAAATTTGTGGAATTCAGGGCTTCAAGTTCAGCATCCGAATTCATCATAAATCTTTCAAACACATCTTGTGTATTGAAACCCCATTCATTAAGTGGCCTTCTTTGAATGACTGGAGAGTGGTAATGGCATGGTTCTTAAAAGGAGGGGTCTTGTGGCAATCCTTGGTAAGGGTGCTCCCATTGTTGAGTATAATGAGCTGTCAAAAAATTTTGGTGCCCTTGCCAATATGGATAGTAGTCATTAGGGTGTCGATTGCCCTGGCTTGCTCTCATGGCAGAATATTCTTCTATTGCTTTCTCAAATGCATAGTCTTTTGTGGCCAATAATATTTCTATGTGGTCCATGGCCCTGTATAAGCAAACAAAATTAAAATCAGTAAGATATCAAAGAAAACAAGAAAGAAGTAAAATAAATAAATATGCACAAAATGGTAAAGGACACATACAAAGACCAAAATTTACAAAAGGAAATGTCTCGAGGGGATCCTCTCCCGGGGACCTCGAACTTTTATTGTTACTTGCTTCCTTATTATGCTTATGTGGTGAGCCTTAGTCCACTTGTTTATTGTTTTCTCTTTTGTTATTTTTTTCTTATCTTGTTTCAAATCTATATTTGGTAGACTAGACAGTGTCATCTAGAGGGGAGTAATAGTAGCTCTTGGGACCCCAGGGAATATGACCTCCTCATGCTTGCGCGAGGGGTATTACTTGGCGACCCGTGCGCTTGCGGTCAAATCACCAAGTTTTTGGCGCCGTTGCCGAGGACTTCAAAGGATGCTAGGAAAACCTTTAGTTCACTGATTTAGGATCTCGTCGTATGTCGCTCTCCTTGTCGTTCTCTCCCAGGAAATGGCCTCCGACGGCAGCTCCTAGCTTCGATTTGAAGATGGTGGCAAGTTTGCTCAAGACCTAGGGCTTCCTCCCCTTGAAAAATGAACTACTTTCCCTTTAAAAACTCAATTCCAGCAACTCATGCGGGCTGGCATACGGGCCGACATACGGGCACTGTAGCACCCCCGAGTTTCGTGTAAGTTGCTGCAGTGAGTGCTACAGTAAATGCTACAGTACCCCCGACAATGTCGCTGCTACAGCAGCCATATACGGGCAATCCAGTGCCCGTATGAAATTCCAGACTTAGCCGTTTCGCCAAAATCTCGTGCTACAGTGCTGCTACATGGTCTTTTCAGTGCTGCTACAGTACCCCCCGGGCTCGAAAATGGTCTTTTCTTGTCAATTTCTTCTAAAAATCTCGTTGACGAACTCCATGTGGTAACTTCAGTGCCTGTAACACGAAATAAAACAATTTAGACCGAAAGCGGGCATCCACTCATAAAAATACTTGAAGAATACGCGAATATACATAAATAATACGTACAGTTAGGCATTTATCAAACATCCCCACACCTAAGCGTTTGCTTGTCCCCAAGCAAACAGACATGAAGAACAGGGGAACAACAGATAAACGACTAATTGTACGACCTCAAGCTCAACAGTAGAGGACCCCACTAGCACAGACAGAAGGAAGGACAGATAATGAGTTGTTCTTTTTGCAACTGGTTATGGATGGTCTTGTTTCATCTAAAGTGCACTGGTGAGTGTGTGCTTACTTCCAACCTCATTCTCCATACTATTCACTCCACATACAATGAAAACGGCATTAATCTGTTAAAGACACCCTCAATACCCAGTTAAAAGTCCTTCGGGTCCTCAATGAAACTTTGGCTCTCAAGTAGTAATGCAACAGGTTCCAGGGGACACAAACAAGATACTTTATTCTTTACCTACATATATACACATCTTTTTTTCTGAGTTCGACTAACATAGACTGCACAAAAATCGTTCAGGCGGATGCACATGTTGGCCAGGCACAAGAGCCACCCATCCTACTTGATTACAGTCCACATAGTCGCATTCATGCTATACTAGCAGAGGAATACTGTCATAGACTCCACTTTTTTTTTTTTAGTACATATATACAATGTATCTCGTATCCCCTGGTATAAAACATGTTAAACAATCTCCCTTGAGGCCAAAGAACAACACAGAACCTCAAAGGCTCTTAAAAAGGTATTGAAAGTACACTTTAGCAATTTAATGCCAAAAACATTGCAATGGGTTAGTTGGAGTGTATGAGATGGAAGTAAATGTGCAAAAGTCTGTCAGTGCACTAAAGATAAAGCAGGACCTCATGTAGGTATAGTGAAGAGATACAACTCATAATTGTCGAACCTTCATGCTAGGAAGTCCTAAACTAGGCATCATAGCTATCATCGGTACAACAAGCATGCAAATAAAAGTAAAGCACTCCATCCCCACACCTCGAATCGTACATTGTCCCTAATGTACATGAATCAGCAGAACATGGTGATATGTATGCAATAAAAATAAGGAGATGAAGCAAGGAGACTTCCCCAATTGGCTGATGCAGTGAATCCAAGGTGAATACAGACAGGGGTAAAAAACTAGGGCCATGGAGTGTAAAGCATCCTCAACGATCAGTCCTGAAAGCAACAGGAAATGCATCACAACTCAATAAATAAATAAGGAGAGCGAACAAATAAAATCCAAACTATATAAATAAAAAGAAATAGTTTAGTAGGGCCGAAACCCTAACTAACTGAACGATACAACATATACCAAAATAAGTCTAAGTGCGCAAAAACAAAATACAAACAACATGAAAAGTAAAAACTGAAAGTAGGTGTCATGAGTCTAATGATCCGGTGGAAGTGGTGAGGCCATGCGCGTGGTCGTGGCGGATGAAGTGCCGGTAGATGAAGATGAGCTGCGCAGGAATGTGAGGATCTCAGCAACGCTGCTCTCAATGCGGCTCTGCCCCCTCTCAAGTGTCTGCAGGTGTTGCTGAACCTCGAGGCGAAACTCTGCGAACCTAGCCTCAAGAGAAGATGTGCTAGTCCCAGTGTCGGGCTCAGGTTCGGGAGTAGACTCCGACTCGGAGTCAGATCCTGCCTCAGAATCCTGCGGGGACTCAGGGTCTCGTGATGTTCCCTCTGCCGGGTGCTTGAGCTGATATGCGGTCACTGATTTCACAACCATACCCATAGCAAGTAAGGTCGGCAGTCCAAGCGGGGCGACAGTCCCCACAATTTGCATGCCCCGGGTGAGCTCAATCAAACCAAGGCCCCTAATCAGACGTGTAACATATGGGCCTGCAAAATTCATCCCAAGGTGGGTCGAGGTCCCCTGGTGGGTAAAAAAGTCAGCAAGAAGGTAGCCCAGGTGTATGGGGTAACGCTCGATGATGCTGTAGAGCATAAGTAAGTCGATGCGAGTAACTACCCCTGTAGAGTCAGCTCGACCGCTCACACTCCTGGATAGCAAAGCCTGAATGTGCCTGTGAGCGGGCTCCGCCATCGTGGAAGCTTTCCTGGATGATGTGCAAGCGATGGACTTCCAGTAGGATCTATAGATGGTTGGGTGCGGGAAATCTCGCGGCAAATTTTTGAACTCCGAAGTGTGAATGTCATCATCCATGTAGAGTCCAAGATAAAAGGCAAACTTGTCTTGAGACATCTTGTGCTTCTTGCCGAATGCCCTGAATGATACATGGCCGGCCTGCCCGGTGTAGGGGTGTGGACAATATGCCTCAATCGAGCTAAGGACCTCCAATGTAATCTCCTTGTAAGTGGGCTCATCAATCTCAAAAATCTTATCCCAACCACCAAGCGAAATGTACTCCCGGATGGCATGATCAAGGTTCAAAACCCCCAAAGTCTCCCAATCTATCTTGCGTACAATACCGAACTTCTTCCTCGACAAAAGAGCATTACGGGCCTTGTGGGTTTCGTCGGTGAACCTTGGCTCGTGAGCGGGCGGCGGAGAGCTCCTCCGGGGTCGCTTTGAAGCCACATGCTTGGTCGGCATCCCTACAAGACCATACAAGCTTCATCAAATAAAAAATATATGAAAATAATACTCAATGGAATTAAGGGGCTGAAATCTTAGTGCTGCTACAGTAATTTCGGGAAAATTTTTCAAGAGTTTCTTCTTGTAAAAGTAGCAAACAAATTTTACAAACCTTGAAATTCAACGCATACATTCACAAGAAACATTCACAACCACATTCCCAAGAAAATCAGCCCAAAAACACAAAGAAAAGCCCTAGAAATGGAGAGATATGGAGCTTACTTCAATCTAGGGCACCAAAGTGAAAATGAAGTGGAATCCGGCTAAAAACTCGATAAAGCTTTGCAAATCTTCCAAAAACTTGATCTCTAGGTTGAGGAGAGCCTTCTTGTGCAAAAAGAATCTAGGGAAATGATGGAGAAATGAGGAGGAGAAGGAAAGGAAATGATGAGAAGATGAGTGAATAGTGCACAAAACATGGGTTGAAAGAGTTTTAAACAAGTCAGCCAACCATACGAGCAAGCATATGCCCGTATGGTTGCCCGTATGAGTTTCGGGAAAAACTCTGCGCAGCCATACGGGTAGGCATACGGGCATATGCTTGCCCGTATGACTTTCGGGAATTTTCTATATGCTCAACCATATGCCCGTATGGTAGCCCGTATGTTTTGCTGGAATTTTGCATATGCTCAAGAAACGGGCTGATTTCAGGATTTTCATCAAGGGCTCATCCAAACATCCTAAAAACTCATGAAAAACAAAGCCGAAACCACAAACAGCCATTCAAAACATGGAATTTGATACAACACAATGAAGTAAAAATTAAAGAACTCATGAGAACCATTGAAGATCAAGATCAAAAAAATTGAGAAAGATGGCTAAACAACCACAAACACACATCTAAAAAGCAAAGAACAATAAGCACTAACACTTCAAAAATATGAAAAACATGCAAACACACAAACTAGAAATACGAAAATGAACTTGCAAGGAATTCAAATGCTTGGGTTGCCTCCCAAGGAGCGCTTGTTTAACGTCTTTAGCTCGACGTCTCTTACCTTAACATCATGGTGGATCAAAGTGAGTCAAATTACCTCCATCCTTGTGTGAAATGTTGTTACCCGAGAAATTCATGGAGAGGCATGAAAAGATCTTGAACTTCCTTTGATTTGCCATGAGTAAGTCATCTACATCCAAGGGCGGCGATGATACAACCTTCACAACTTTTGTAAGCTGTTTCTTTGTCCCCCTCCACATCTTCTTCAAAGCTTTCTTTTCTTGGTCATGAGGCGGAGGTCGAACCATCACTTATGCAACTTGTTGCATTGGTATAGGTGTGGCGTCACTTTTTTCAATCTCATCGTCATCTAACTCCCCCAAAATCTCATCCAACGGGTTTAAGGCAAGAACTTCCTGCACACAATCGGAAACAATGACATCAGTTATATCAGTATAATACAAAATATCATCATGATCGAGTGTGTGCCGCATTGCTTCGGGGAGAGTGAAGACAACTTGTTATATACCAACTCTTAATGTCATCTTTCCACCCTTGACATCAATCAATGCACCCGAAGTGTTTAGGAACGGCCGACCGAGAATGATGGGGACCTCAACATCATCATCAACATCTAGAATCACAAAATCAACGGGGATGATGAGTTTGTCCACCCTAACAAGGACATCTTCAACAACACCCCTTGGTCTTCGCATAGAACGGTCGGCAAGTTGTAGGGTCATTCGTGTAGGCCTTAAGTCCTCCAATCCTTGTTTCAAAAATAACTTGTACGGCATCACATTAATGCTCACTCCCGAGTCGGCTAAAGCATTCTCTTGTATTCCCTCACCAAGTACGCACAGGATGATGAAACTGCCGGGATCATTGAGTTTCTTGGGCAACTTCTTTTGAATCAAAGCGGAGTAATTCCCCGATAGTGTCACCGAGTCCACATCTTCTAGTTTTCTTTTGTTCATGATGAGGTCTTTCATGAACTTGGCATACTTGGGCATTTGTGAAAGGGCCTCAACCAATGGAATATTAATGTGGAGTTGCTTGAATATGTTCAAAAACTTTTTAAATTGAGCATCCTCCTTGTCTTGTTTCAATCTTGTCGGGTAAGACACCACGGGCTTGTACTCGCTCACCTTTGGGACCGGGGAATTTTGGACATCATCACTACATTCCTTCTTGTTCAAATTAGGGTCTTCCCGATCGGCTACCCTATCATTAGAAGCACTTGGACTCACCTCGACCCTTGCTTCCAATTGCTTCCCGCTCCTCAGTGTAACGGCTTTCAAGTGTTCCCTCGGGTTGCTTTCGGTGTTGCTTGGCAAGCTACCCGAAGGACGATTAGAATGTGCTCGAGCAAGCTGTCCCACTTGGTTCTCAAGGGTTTGCATGGATGCTTGAACATTCCTCAACACAGTACCGAAGTCATCCAACCTTTTCTCGATACCTTGAAACCGTGCTTCGGAATTAATCATGAATTTAGCCAAAACATCCTCTATGGTAAACTTCCTTTCTTGTTGAGGAGGCGCCTGGTACTGACTTCCTTGCGGTGGTGGAGCTCTCTGTTGTGCTTGTCCCTGATTCCATGATAAGTTTGGATGGCCCCTCCATCCTGAGTTGTAGGTGTTGCCATATTTATTCCCAAATCCTCTAGGTCCACCACCAACGTAATCAACATTTTCCACAGGTGTCGAAGGAGCAATGAATATAAGGCATTGAGAAGTTGCATGCCCGGCACCACAAGTGTCACAAGACATCACTGCCTTAGGAGTGGAGCTAGACCCAAGCATCAACTATTCAACCTTCTATGCTAATGAACTGACTAGGGCATTGTTGTCTGAGAGATTCTTTGTCAAGGCCTCAACCTTAGCTGTCAATACTGTGTTTTCATTCACCTCATATAGGCCTGCAGCCTTTGGTGCTTTCTGCCTAGTACTCCAGTGACACTCATTACTGGCCAAACTCTCAATTAGATCTTCAGCTTCTTCAGGCAGTTTGTTACTCAAGGATCCACCTGCTGTAGCATCTATTAGTTGCCTTGTTGAATAGTTCAGCACATTGCAAAACATTTGCACTCTAATCCAAGATTGAAATCCATGGTGAGGACATTTACGCAACAAGTCCTTAAACCTTTCATGTTCTTCAAAGAGTGTTTCCGAATCTCCCTGCCTGAAGGATGAGATCTCTTACCTCAATCTCGCTGCCTTGCTAGGAGGAAAATATCGGGCCAAGAATTTTTCCACCATATCCTTCCAAGTGGTGATTGAGCCCGGAGCCAAGGATGTGAGCCACCTATGAGCTGCTCCCCTCAAACTAAATGGAAAAAGTCTCAGCCGGATAGCATCGTCAGATATTGAATTTATCTTGAAGGTTGAACAAATTTGCAAGAAGCGAGATAGATGAGTGTGCGGGTCTTCATCTGCCAAACCGTCAAACTGAATCGAATTCTGAATCATTCCAATTGTGATAGCTTTAATTTCAAAATTGTTGGCTGGAACTGCCGGTGCTTGAACACTGAATTCTTCACCGGTGAATTGTGGCCGCTCATAATCAGACAAGGTCCTCCTTGGTTCGGCCATAACGGTAGGTTCACTTGATTCCACACTAACCTCTTGTCTTTTTTGTCTCATACTCTCACCCAACTCCCTCAACCTTTGGTGCAAAGTTCTCTCTACTTCGTCGTCAGGTTCAACCAAGTTCGCTTGACTCGAACGTGTCATAAAATGGGTATCTTGCAAAACCAGAGTCAAGAATTAGCAATTGACGAGATGTAAGAAAAATAGAAATGCAAAACGATAGATAATGGAATATATACAAAGGATGATAAATGCAAAACAAGAAAATGGTCAAATCAACCAACTCTAAGTTTTCTAGATATCTCTCGTGGGTTCCCGGCAACGGCGCCAAAAACTTGATTGACTCGACCCGCAAGTACACGGGGTCGTCAAGTAATACACCTCACGCACGCGCGAGGGGGTCGAATTCCCAAGGGCCCGAGAATCTACCCTTACTTCCTCTTCGTATGATTGTTTGGCCGATCAAGTCAAGTGTTGTGCAAAAGAAATTAATGAGATGATTAACATGCAAATGAAATGCTCTAAGGTGGAAGCAATGAACGAGGGGTAAAACAATACAAAGAAAGGGTCACGGATGAGGATTACCAAAGGGGCTACTAAAGTGCGGGCTTTGCCTTAACTAGCATGCAAATGGGTAGTTTGGACCGAGAAACCCGAAGTTAGACTAACCCGATGGTCACGGAAATTGGTCCCTAATCCGCTACAAGTATCGATTACGGAATGCCTTCCGCTCGAATCCTCACACGATTGCAAAGGGAGCAAAAGGTTTCTCAAGTTAGGGAGAAGACACAATCTAGGTCAACCCTAACATTTAGAGGGGTACAAATACCCGATGGTCACGGCGTATTCATACATGTATCCCTACCAAGCTTGGTGAGCCTAATACTAGGGCAATGTTCATGCTTCCTAGCATTTTCTAAACACTGATACACAGAGTTCTCATGCATACCAAGCATTCAAATACACCAAACAAGGTTCACAAAAAAGTCCCAAAATGCATAAATCAAGTCAAGCAAGCATCGTACACAAGTTCACCCCCAAGGTTCACCTACATCCGGTGACCTTGGGGTTTAGTTGCCCATGAATACAAAATACACAAGATAGTACATAGAAACAACCAAATAAAAAGACAAGAACACTCCCTCAAAAGATAGAGGCCGAATGACGTTCCAAAGACGCCACCAAATAGATGGCTTCCCTTGTCGATTCTCCTATCAACTATGGATCAAGAAGGTGGATCTCGTCGTATGTCGCTCTCCTTGTCGTTCTCTCCTCGGAAATGGCCTCCGACGGCAGCTCCTAGCTCCGATTTGAAGATGGTACCAAGTTTGCTCAAGACCTAGGGCTTCCTCAACTTGAAAAATGAACTACTTTCCCTTTAAAAACTCAATTCCACCAACTCATGCGGGCTGGCATACGGGCCGACATACGGCACTGTAGCAGCCCCGAGTTTCGTGTAAGTTGCTGTAGTGAGTGCTACAGTACAATGCTACAGTATCTGCTTCATTGCCGCTACTACAGGAGCCATATACGGGCAATCCAGTGCCCATATGAAATTCCAGACTTAGCCGTTTCGCCAAAATCTCGTGCTACAGTATTGCTGCAGTACCCCCCCGCTCGAAAATGGTCTTTTCTTGTCAATTTCTTCTAAAAATCTCGTAGACGAGCTCCCTGTGATAACTTCAGTGCCTGTAACACGAAATAAAATAATTTAGAAGGAAAACGGCCATCCACTCATATAAAAATACTCGAAGAATACGTGAATATACATAAATAATACGTACAGTTAGGCATTTATCACCTGTAAGTGTATCAAACATTTCAGTCATACAAACATCTCTTTCGGAAGCTGAAATTAAAGAAAAGAAGAATGGTGAGAATGATGATAGATAAAAGAAGTGTGAAATAGAAAACGAAGTGAAATAGGTAAAATATCGAAAAATAAATATCTAAAATACGCATATTCCCTTGCAACAGTGCCAAAAAACTTTGACAGAGACCCAAAAATGCACTGGTTGTCGAAGTAATAAAATACCCTGGTGAGTGGGTAGTCGTATCCAAAGGGAATAGGGATTTAAGATACAGTACTCACTATGTAGCCATCGATGTACGGTGAATGTGAAGAGAATTAATGAGTGGGTGTAGAAGTAATTTTTTAAAGAAAACAAGAAATAAAAGAGAAACATGATAGGTAAGATAGTGCAAGCAAAAGCAAATTGAGTAGGACAATCAATGCGTAAGTTGGGTACCTGGACAAGCTACCCCTAAGACTTATGCTTCTAGTGTAAGACAATGCTATTATACTTTCCTATTAATGTTAATTGAGTCAAGGAAATCCTTAAACACACGGTCCCAAACCTAAGGTCAACCGCGACTAACCCCAACACTATGCCCCGGCATTAGGTTTCACTACGACCCTTGACTCTTGTTGACTTGTCAACTAAGCCCTGGGGAAGTTCGTCTTCCTAAGCCTCACACTATGTGGAATTGCTTTAGGTTCTAAGGATTCCTAGTGATAAACCCTGTTCCTATGTATAGTTCTAACCCTTTGGTCCAGGTAAAAGAACCCTAGTCTAAATTAAGGCCCAGCACTAAGATTCACTTCAACCCTTCAATCTGATGCTCGGGCAACTAAGCCCAGGGGAGTTAATCTCCCAGCACTTCACTCTATCTTGACGGCTAATAAATCATGGAACATGGAGGTAGGGAGAATCACATCGGAGGGGAAAGGGGACGTTTCGCTACCTCACGACTCACCCTCTCAACCCTATCCAATCTTAAGTAATCTAACCCTATAGGAGTTGTCACACCTCAAAAGGATAACCTAGATTTCTATTAACCCTAGTGTCATGATAAGTGCTCGTGTTATAGTAATGCAAAATGTTATTATCTTGTAATGAGCATTGATTTGATCCGATTTTATCACTAAAAAGTGTGTATTTGCTTACTTTTGTGCATTGTAGGGTTGTGGAGATTAATTGGAGAAAAAGAACGAAGTTAGATCATGTTCGCCGTTGTTGGGGAGTGTTTGGACTAAATAATAAACAAGGCATGAGCATAGGCTTGTGAGTGTGTGCCAACCTCGGGGCACAAAGGCAGTCACATTACACATAAGGGTTCTTTTACCTGGACCAAAGGGTTAGAACTATACATAGGAATAGAGTTTATCACTAGGAATCCCTAGAACCTAAAGCAATTCCACATAGTGTGAGGCTTAGGAAGACGAACTCCCCTAGGGCTTAGTTGAAATATCAACGAGAGTCAAGGGTCGTAGTGAAACCTAATGCCGAAACATAGTGTTGGGGTTAGTCACGGTTGACCTTAGGTTTGGGACCGGGTGTTTAAGGATTTCCTCGACTTAATTAATATCAATAGGAGAGTATAATAGCATTGTCTTGCACTAGAAGCATAAGTCCTAGGGGTAGCTTGTCCGAGTACCCATCTTTACTCATTTATTATCCTACTCTTTTTACTCCTACTTGCACTCTCTCACCTTCCACACTTCTACTTTAATTCTTGTTTTTATCAATTGTTTTCGCACCTACTTATTGATTTCTTTCCCAGTGGATACGACTACCATGGTAGAGTTATTGTGAATGTGACTACCTTTGTGGCCCTCGAAAGGAGGTTGGCACACACTCACAAGTCTATGCTCATGCCTTGTTCTTTGCTTGTTCCGAAAACTCCCCAGCAATGGCGAACACGATCTAACTTCGTTCCTTTTCTCCAATTTATCTTCACAACCCTACAATGCACAAAAACACACAAATGGACATTTTTTAGTGATAAAATCTTATAAAAGTAATACTCATTATAAGATAATAACACTTCACATTACTATAACACGAGCATTTATCAGCCATATCCTCAACCTATTCAGCTGTCCTCAAACAGCTTAAATCAATGTATTGAGACTACTCGAACTTGAGTTTTGCCAACCTCTCATATCTTCCCCAGTGCTCAGGTGTGGCAAAGTCTATGCACTCTTATCGGTCACTTGCTTCTGTCTAGGTGCCATTCATGCAAAAAGTTAAAGATAATCAATTAAACCATCAATAGAAATTCAATCTGCAGGAATCCACACGGGCGTGTGGAAATTTGACAGGGGCTTAAAAGTGCACGGGTTATTACAGTAATAATAGTACCCCGGTGAGAGGATAGTCGAATCCACAAGGAATAGGGATTTAAGACACAAGAATTCACTATTTAGCCATGCAGTGTATGAAGAGTGAGGATAGAATCAATGAGTGAGTGCAAAAGTAATTTTAATGAAACAGGAAATAAAAGAGAAGTATGGAAGGCAGGAGAGTGCAAGTAAGAGTAAATAGAGAAGGACAATCAATGAGTAAAATAGGGTACCCGGACAAGCTACCTCTAGGATTTATGCTTCTAGTGCAAGACAATGATATTATACTCTCCTATTGATGATTAATGACTCGAGAATATCCTTAAACACACGGTCCCAAACCTAAGGTAAACCATGACTAACCCCAACACAATGCCCCGGCATGAGGTTTCACTACGACCGTTGACTCTTGTTGACCTATCAACAAAACCCTTGGGGAGTCCATTTTCCTAAGCCTCACACTATGCGGGATTGCTTTAAGTTCTAGGGATTTCTAGTGATAAACCATGTTCCTATGTATAGCTCTAACCCTTTGGTCCAGGTAAAAGAACCCTAGTCTCAATAAAACCATAGTACTAAGATTCACTACAACCCTTCACTCTGTTGCTCGTGCAACTAAGCCCAAGGGGAGTTCATCTCCTAACACTTAGCTCTATTCCAACCGTTAAGAACTCTTGGAACACGGAGGTAGAGAAAATCACACTGGAAGAGAAAGGGGACGTTTCGCTACCTCACGACTCACCCTCTCGACACTCTCCAATCTTAAGTAGTCTAACCCTATAGGAGTTGTCACACCTCCAAAGGCTAACATAGATTGTTCTCAACCCTAGTGTCACGGCTAAGGGAAAACATTAGAAG
Organism: Dioscorea alata; assembly: GCA_020875875.1. Taxonomy (NCBI): domain Eukaryota; kingdom Viridiplantae; phylum Streptophyta; class Magnoliopsida; order Dioscoreales; family Dioscoreaceae; genus Dioscorea; species Dioscorea alata. Next base: position 11,462,277 of record CM037019.1, read on the forward strand.
ATGCAATTAAAATTGAAACTCAATTTTATTCATCAATAAAGAAAAGCATAATAACAAGTCATAGAAACATAATCATCCTAGGGTTTACAAGTCCGAATACCCACAAGGGGTTTAGCTCCTCATGGAGCTATACAAATCCATTAAACTATGAAAGTAAACACAAATCGAAAAGCATAGATGAAAACCGCCATGTGTAGAATATGGCCGTGGTCTTGTGCGGCCGCTAGACATCGATGTCGATGCCAATGGCGCGCTCGAAACCTCCACAAAGTCCTCTCTAAAACCATTGCGTAACCCTCCAAAAGCTTGGTTAGAAGGTTGGCAAAAAGATCTAGAAAAAGTCTCAAAAGCGCCTTTAAATAGTGCTGGGTCGCGGCTTCAAATAGCTAAAATTGGGATTTCACATGGCCATGTGGAATTTCCGCACAACAGTGTGAAGTCTCTGTTTTGCTGAATTTCAGCAGACAGTAAACAGTAACTTGCTACAGTATTTTCACTACAGCAACTTTCCACATAACAGCTACAGTGAACACGATCTAACTTTGCTTCTTTCTCCAAATTAGCTTCACAACTCTACAATGCACAAAAGCACACAAATACACACTATTTAGTGATAAAATCTTATGAAAGTAATGCTCATTATAAGATAACAATACTTCGCATTATTATAATAAGAGCACTTATCAAACTCGCCCACACTTAAGCTTTTGCTTGTCCTCAAGCAAAAATAAAAGATGAAAGTACTTAAGAAGAACAATTGAAAGTGCTCGGCCTTATGTTCACCAAAAGTATGCAAAAAAAGCATTCCACAAGTAAGGGGAAATCAAAACATTGCATAACGTTATCATTGCTCTAGCTAAAAACTCGAATCAAAAAGGTCAACAACTAGAAAAATGTGTAAGTGTGTGCGAATTCACTCTAGAGAACCCAAAGAGTACTCCTCAAACTCTTGGTAAAAGGACTTATTTATATACACAAAGTAGGAAGGTAGTAGCTTCACTCAACCTCTAAGGTAGCCCTTTCCTAGGCGGCCGCCAAAGGTGGCTTTCGCACATTCGAGGAGTAGTAGCTTTTATGCTTCTTATGAGATAGCTCTTTCTCTCATTAGGGTATAACTTGTATCAGACTTTATGAGAGTAGCTACATATTTCATAGGAGGTAGCTATTTTCACCCCAAATGCGCAAATAAAAGCTAAACAAATATTTACAGGCTCATAAGTTTTTTTTTTTTTTTGCAAATAGCATTTAAAACTCTACTAAAAATAATGCTTAGGTCCAGGTGAAAGAACCTTAGTCTCAGTTAAGCCCCAGCACTAGAATTCAACACAACCCTAGTCTCAGTTAAACCCTAGGGAGTTCATCTCCTAGTACTTTACTCTACTTCGACCACTAAGAACTCTTAGAACACGGAAGTAGGGAAAATCACACCGGAGGGGAAAGGGGACGTTTCGCTACCTCACGACTCATCCTTTTGACCCTTTCCAATCTCAAGTAGTCTAACCATATAGGAGTTGTCACACTCCAATGGATAACCTAGATGATTCTCAACCTTAGTGTCATTGCTAAGGGAAAATCAGTACAATAAGCAATCAAGATTGGAACTCAATTAGAAGCATCAATTAAGAAAGCATAATAAAAGTCATAGAAACAATGTCATTCTAGGGTTTACAAGTCCGAATACCCACAAGGGGTTTTGCTCTCATGGAGCTATACAAATCCATCAATGTGTATGAAATAACAAGAATATAAAAATAGATGAAACCCCCCTTGTGCTGGGTGGTCTGGTCTTGTGAGGTCGCTCCGTCCTCTCCAGCAAGCTCCTCGTCAAGCCTAGGGCACACCTCGCCGGATCGGTGTCGACGAAAGCTCCCAAAATATCTATCTTCCGAAGGGCTTTGATGTCTATGCTGAAAACTTGCTCTAATCCTCCACAATGTCTTCTCCAAACCCTAGTGATAAGTGCTTGAGTAGACATGTTTTACCTACATGTTTTACATGCATTGAGCATCATTTTACAATGGATTTTGTCTCATAATGTGTATTTTGGTGTTCCTTTGTGCAATTAGGTTGTGAAAGTGTTGAAGGAGGAAAAAGGAAGCAAAGATGGGTTATAAAGACTTATTGTTGGGAGTTTTTATACAACACAAGTGTCAAGGCACAAGAGGGGATCATGTACATGAGGGTGTGTGTCAACTTAGAGAAGAATTCAAGCTGATTTGTGTGATGGAAGGGCACAAAGGCAATCACACCTTCATATCCCTACTTGAGTGAAGATAGCTAAAGCTTCCAAATGATGGTTCGATGGAGGAGAAGTCTTATAACTCACCACATGGACATGTGACCGACCATGTGGCCTCAAGATAAGAGAGTTTGGACCGCGTTTTATGAAGAATATTGCAGGAAAATACCGGATTTTTTTACTGTAGCAATACTATAGTAGACATCACTGTTCACGCGACCGCGTGGGAATTCTGTAGCTCACGTGACCGTGTGGGATCTCACGTGGTCTCGTGGAGGCACGTGACTGGCGCATTTCAGAATTATAAATAGCCATTTTTGCCGATTCTTTGGGGACTTTTTGTGCACGATTGAAGGCAAGAGTGGCTAGGGTTTCAAAGACGAGGTCTTTGGAGATATTGCGGGTCATTCTTTACCAACTTCGATAGATCGTTCGATGAGATAGCATCAGGTAGCCATTGGTGACCTAGCTTCGGAGAACGTTCCTTCGAGATGTTGAATGATTCATGACAGGTGCCCGAAAGTGCACGGGTTGTCGAAGTAATAAATACCTTAGTGAGGGGTAATCGAATCCACAGGGAATAGGTTTAGACACAAGCTATCGCTATTTAACTAAGTGATGTGCGAGAGTGAAAATTGGTTCAGTGTGTGCGTGGAAGAGTAATTGAAAATAAGAATAAAGTAAAAGAAGTATGTAAGATGGAGGAATGCAAACAAAGGTAATAAAAGGAAGACAATCAGTGAATAAAGATGGGTACACGGACAAGCTACCAATAGGACTTATGCTTCAAGTGTAAGACAATGCTATTATACTCTCCTATTGATGATTATTCAAGTGCAAGACTTATGCTTCAAGTGCAAGACAAATCTAAGCTCAACCGTGACTAATCCCAACACTATGCCCCGGCATTAGGTTTCACTACGACCCTTAACTGTCGTTGACCTGTCAACTAAGCCCTAGGGGAGTTCATTTTACTAAGCCTCACACTAAGTGGAATTGCTTTAGGTTCTAGGGATTCCTAGTGATAAATCCGGTTCCTATATTTAGTTCAAAACCTTTGGTCCAGATGAGAGAACCCTAATCTAGATTTAGCCCCAATACTAAGATTCACTACAACCCTTTAGTCTGTTGCTCGCGCAACTAAGCCCCAGGGGAGTTTATCTCCTACTACTTCACTCTATCTCGACCGCTAATGAATCATGGAACACGAAGGTAGGGAAAATCACATCGGAGGGGAAAGGGGACGTTCCGCTACCTCACGACTCACCCTCTCAACCCTCTTCAATCCTAAGTAGTTTAACCCTATAGGAGTTGTCACACCTCCAAAGGACAACCTTGATTGTTCTCAACCCTAGTGTCACGTCTAACAGAAAATAATAACAAAATTAATCAAGATTGAAACTCAATTTTATTCATCAATAATGGAAAAGCATAATAACAATGTCAAAGAAACATAATAATCCTAGGGTTTACAAGTCCGAATACCCACAAGGGGTTTAGCTCCTCATGGAGCTATACATGTTCATCAAAATATGAAAGAAAGTAAAAATTAAAAGCATCGATGAAAACCCCCTTGCGTATGGTGTGGCCGTGGTTTTGTGCGGCCGTCGGACGTCGGTGACGATGCCGATGACTCGCTCTAAACTTCCATGAAATCCTCTCCGAAACCCTAGCCGTACTCTCCAGATGTTGGGAAGAAAGATAAGTCAAAAGATCTCCCAAAAAGTCTCCAAATCGTCCTCTTATAATGTTGAGTCGCGGCCTTAAAATCAGACTTATAGGGACTTCACACGGCCATGTGGAATTTCCACACGCCCGTGTGAATTCTCTGGAACTCTAAATTTCGGCAAAAAGTGAACATTAGCATGTTACAGTATTTTGCTGCATTATCAAAATACAGTGCTTCTACAGTAACTCGCCAAAAGCTCCCGAATCTGTTGTTCTTCATCGAGACCATTGATTTGGGCACACAATCAATGGTTGATCGTGCTGATTGCTTCAAGTATCCTCTTTGGTGAAGTTTTCCTAAGTAACACGAGTTAGACTTATTGTGAATGTGACTGCCTTTGTGCCCCTCCAAAGGAGGTTGGCACACACTCACAAGTCTAGGCTCGTGCCTTGTTCATTGCTTGGTCCGAAAACTTCCCAACAACAGCGAACACGATCTAACTTTGTTCTTTTTCTCCAAATTAGCTCCACAAACCTACAATTCATAAGAATACACAAATGCACATAATTTAGTTATAAAATCTGATAAAAGATATGTTCATTGTAAGATAATAACGTTTCATGTTACTATAACATGAGCACTTATCAATTCATCAAGGCCATCATCATGAATTCGTCGAGGTTTACTTTCATGGATTACATTGCTCTTTATTTCATTATCTTTTGCTTTGTAAAAAGCCCCATGGAGGGCTAAACCCTACTATATACTTGGGCATGTGAACCCTAGGTTTCGATTCATGTTTTGACTTTCTTTATGCTTTCTTTTAATTCCGAGTTAATTTGAGTTTTAACCTTGTTTAATCATTGCTTGCTTGACATGTTCATCATTGTGATTGATTGTTTATGCTTGAATAGTTACCTTAATGAGAGAAAGGTCTCCATTGGGGATTAGAACATACGAGGTTAAAAAGGGTTGAGAGGGTGAGTCTTGAGATAGAGGAGTGTCCCCTTTCCCTTCCGATTAAGCGATTCCTATCTCCATTTTCCCTAAGTTTTATGCAACCGTATGAGGTGCGAGGCGTGAGATTGATAGATTTCTCCACCGGGACCTTGTAGGGGTCAGGGATCTTTCACCTAGAAGTATTGTTAGATCTAATTTTAGAAATCAGTTTCACTCTTAGGTATCCCTAAAGTTCATTGCGGTCATATGGGGTGTGAGGTGTTGAGATTGAGCGATTTCTCTACCGGGATCTTGTAGGGGACTATTATCGGTGGCCTGGAGGGAATGACCGATTATTGTTGGATTAACTCGACTCATAGAACTCGGTTTAGAAGCATTTAGTTAGTCTTGCACTTCATTATAGAGCCTAGGGGGAGTATTGCCCGGATATCTCATCTTCATTGATAGAGATCTCCTTTACCTTTTCCTTTACTTGCTTGCTTGCTTGCATTTTTCTTATTTTACACATTACATCCATTGCTTCATATTATCGATTCGACTAGATAACTGAGAATTAGTCATTACTAGTACTTTCGTTCCCTGTGGATTCGACTACCCACTCATCAGTGTAATTATTACTTCGACAACCCGTGCACTTGCGGTACACACACGCAAGGGGTGTGTCACCTAGCCACGACCCTCCAGAAAATATGCGGAAAAATCTAGAAAAAGTCCCAAAAAGTACTTTAAATAGTGCTGAGTAACGACTGAAAATCGGCTGAAATAGGGCATCCACACGGCCGTGTGGAATTTCCACACCGCCCTGTGGATTCTTAGGAATCTATTTTCTGGCACGCAATGAACAATAACCTGCTACAGTATTGTTATAGTGAATTCTACAGTTGCTGCTATAGTGTAGTGGAGTGTGGAAATTCCACACGGCCGTGTAGATACCCGATTTTAGCCAATTTCCCAGCCGCGACTCAGCACTATAAATAGGACTTTTTCAGGATTTTTCAAGTATCTTTTTCCCCAACTTCTGGAGCGTCACGGCTAGCTTTTGGAGAAGACTTTGTGGAGGCTTGGAGCGTGTCTACCGCAACGACATCGAAGTCCATTGGAAGATAGCTATTGGGGGAGCTTTCGTCGGTATCAATCAGGCGAGGTGTGCCCTAGGCTTGACAAGGGACTGTTTGAAGAGACGGAGCGGCCGCACCAGACCATCGCCACGTATCACAAGAGGGTTTCATGTATGTTTATCTTTCATGTTTATTCATACACATTGATGGATTTGTATAGCTCCACGGAGAACTAAACCCTTGTGTGTATTCGACCTTGCAAACCCTAGGATGACATTGTTTCTATGACTTTTATTATGCTTTTTAATTGATGCTTTTAATTGAGTTCCAATCTTGATTGCTTGTTGTATTGATTTTCCCTTAGCCGTGACACTAGGATTGAGAATCATCAAGGTTGTCCTTTGGAGGTGTGACATCTCCTATAGGATTAGACTACTCGAGATTGGAGAGGATCGAGAGGGTGAGTCGTGAAGTAGAGAAATGTCCCCTTTCCCCTATGGTATGATTTTCCCTAACCTCGTGTTCTAGGAGTTCTTAGCGGTCGAAGTAGAGTGAAGTGCTAGGTGATGAACTATCCTGGGGCTTAGTTGTGCGAGCAACAGGTTAAAGGGTTGTAGTGAATCCTAGTACTGGGGCTTAACTAAGACTAGGGTTCTTTCACCTGACAAAAGGATTAGAACATTATTCCTAAGGGGAGCTTGTCCGGGTACCTTATTTTACATTGATTGTTCCTCTCTTTGCTCTTTGCTTGCACTCTCTTGTCTTTCATATTTCTCTTTTATTCTCTTACACACATATTAATTTTCTCACCATCGTCACATCACACTAGCTAAGTAGCAATTACTTGTGTCTCTAATCCCTACTTCCTGCGGATTCGACTGCTTTCTCACCGGGGTACTTTATTACTGCGAAAACCCGTGCACTTTCAGGCCCCTGTTACACATGATTTTATTACTGCATAACCAAAAAAAACTAAACCAAGGAAGCAAGTAAAAACTTGCGTTGCCTCCCAAGAAACGCTTGTTTAACATCACTAAGCTTGATGTACCTGTCTTACCTCATGGTGGCTCATGTAAATGGTCAATTTCCTTATTTTCATTTTGCATTGTGCCTTCATGGTAAGGTTTCAACATGTGTTCATTTACCTTGAATGTCCCTTTCCCCAGATGAGTGATTTCTATTGCACCATCAGAGGATACCTGAGTAATTTGGTAAGGGCCTGACCATCTTGACTTCAATTTTCCCAGGAATAACTTCAGCTGAGAATTAAAAAGTAACACTTGGTCACCCACCTTGAAGTCTTTTTTCAGCTTTATGTGTTTGTCATGCCATTGATGCATTCTTTCCTTGTAAATTCTTGCATTTACATAAGCTCTCAATCTCTATTAATCTAATTCATTCAATTGGTACCTTCCATTGATCTCCGACCCTTGCAAGATTGACATTTATTGCTTTAATTGCTTAATATACCTGGTGTTCGAGTTCCACCGGTAAGTGATATTCCTTCCCATAAACTAAATTGTACGGTGTGGTACCTACCAGGGATTTGTATGCAGTACGATGTGCCCACAGCGTATTATCTAATCTTTTCGACCTGTCCTTCGGATTATGTTCCACCGATAAGTGCTCATGTATAAGTAATAAAAAGTATTCCTTTCTTACATTGAGAATTTCTTTTCTCAGGTTTTATCATTAATTCGTGTGTATTTGTGTTCTTTTATGCATGTAAGGTTGTGGAGAAGAGATCAAGAAAAATGAGCAAAATTTCACCATGTCCGCGATTATTGGGGAGTTTTTTTAACCAAGCGAGGATCAAGGCAAGAGTTATAGACTTTTGGGTGTGTGCCAACCTCCAAGTTGCTCAAATTGTCTATAATTTTGAGCGGCATAAAGGCAGTCACACTCATAAAGTCTAACTCATGTAACATTAAAGAACTTCGTCAATGAGGGGAAAACAAGAAACAACATGATATACTACGAGGTTATCTACCCAACCTAGCAGCCTTGATGAAGAAAATGAAGCCGGGACCAAGTTTGGCACGAGTACTGTAGTAACTTACTGTAGCAAAATAATGTAGCAATTCACTTCAACAGTTACAGCTCACAGTGCACCGAAATCAAACTTCCAGAAAATCTACAAAGCCGCGTGGGTGCCTGATTTAAACCCTTTAAATACCATAACTTCAGATTTATTTGGGGACTTTTAACCTATCTTTGGCTGAACTTTGGGAGAGCCCGTGGCTAGGGTTTGGAGAGAATTTTGCAAGGCTTTTGGAGCATGTCTATGGTATCGACATCGGCATCGTTTGGAATATAGTTATTAGGAGAGTTTTCGTCGGCATCGATTCGGCGAGGTGTGCACTAGGCTTGACAAAGGACTTAGTGGAGAACACAAAGTGGCTTCACAAGACCATCGCCATGCATCACAAGCGGGTTTTATTCATGTTTGCTATGGTTATTGATACAAATACTTTGATGAATTTTTATAGCTCCATAGAGGGCTAAATCCCTAGAGGGTATTCAGACTTGTAAACCCTAAGATGATATTGTTTCTATGACTTTTATTATGCTTTATTAATAGATGGTTTTAATTGAATTCCAATCTTGAATTTTAATTGCTTTGATTTTCCCTTAGCCGTGACACTAGGGTTGATAGTCATCTAGGTTATCCTTCGCAGGTGTGACAACTTCTAAGGTTAGATTACACAAGATTGGAGATGGTCTAGAGGGTGAGTCGAGAGATAGCGAAACGCACCCTTTCCCCTTCAGCGTGATTTTCCTTACCTCCATGTTCCAAGAGTTCTTTGCGGTCAAATTAAAGTGCTAGGAGATGAACTCCTCTGGGGGTTAGTTGTGCGAGCAACAGAGTGAAAGGTTATAGTGAATCCTACTGCTGGGGCTTAACTGAAACTAGGGTTCTTTCACCTAGACCAAAGTGTTAGAGCTATACTTGGGGATAGGGTTTATCACTTGGAATCCCTAGAACCCCAAGCAATCCAACATAGTGTGAGCCGTTGAGAGCTAGTGTAGACGGTTAGTCACGGTTGACCTTAGGTTTGGGACCATGTGCCTTAGGATTTCCACGACTCATTAAAATGTCAATTAGAGAGTATAATACTTATCTTGCACTAGAAGCATTAGTCATAGCGGGAGCATTGTTTGAGTACCCCATATTTGCATTGATTGTTTCCCCTTTACTCTTTCCTTGCACTCTTCCCTTTCTTTTACTTATTTTCTTCTATCACACACACATTGTTTTCACTCATCACCATTATTTTCACACTAGCTAATTAATAATTTCTCTTGTCTTGAGTCACTACTTCCTGTGGATTCGACAATCCACTCACTAGGATATTATTACTGCGATAACCCGTGAACTTGCAGAGCACTTGCAGGGGGTGTGTCAGTTTGCACACATTCGGAAAAGATATGGATCCTCCCAAGAGAAGTGTTTTAGATCACCAAAGAACTTCTTCTTTTGTTGGAATATAAGTTCCTATGAAAGAACTCTTCCCGAGAAGTAATTTGCAAAACCAACACACCATGGTGTTCCCAATTCTGAAATTTCCTGAAGACCATATAGATGTTCCTCTTGGAATGAATCATCAATTTTTGTTTTCCATGATCCATCCTCTTCTAACCCTTCAAGCCAAGAAAGATGATCTATAGCTACATTTCAGCCCCTCTCTTATCTTTGATTTCCAAATCAAATTCATGCAAAAGTAACACCCAATGGATCAACCTTGGTTTTGTATCAGATTTGTTCACAAGATACCATAGCACAGAATGGTCCATAAAGACAACCACTTGTGACAAGATGAGGTATGATCTAAATTTGTCAAATGCAAATACCACAGCTAAGAGTTCCTTTTCAGTTATGGTGTAGTTATCTTGAGCACATATCAAACTCTTGGTAGCATAATAAATTGGCTGAAAAAGCTTATCCATCCTCTGGCCCAAAACAGCCTCCACGGTATAGTCACTAGCATCACACATAACTTCAAATGGACAACTCCAATCCGGCAAAATAAGGATAGGTGCTTGTGTGAGTTTCTCCTTTAACAATTTGAAAGCACACAAGCATTCCTCAATAAAATCAAATGGGGCATCTTTTTCCAACAACTTGGTCATTGGTCGGTAATTGCTTTCCCGCAAGTGTACGGGATCACCAAGTAATACCTTGTGAATGACACAGGGGTTATATTCCACTGGGGCCAAGGAAGTACTATTACTCACTCCTCATCTATTTTCTAGCCTATAATCTAATATAAGTGAAGAAGAAATAAAGCAAACAAACTAATTTGAGCTAATCCTATGTCCTGATAACTAGCAAACGGATGTAAACAAACAAGGGGGCATCAAGCATGAAAAGGGTGTGTTTGGACAAGGAATCCACCTAGGGTTGTCATTAAGTCCCAAACTAGGATGATATAAAGATGCATTGATGACAGTTGAAACCTAGAGACCTCGTGAGTAGGTTAGCCACGATCTCTTGGAGACTAACCCCTAATCCCTTACGAGTGTTAATCAAAATCTCTTAGTATTAACCCACCTATGATCGTAATGAGCTCCATGAAATCTTTAATAGGAGTAAACCTACTATTCTTTGGCTTAAACCTAGCAACGGAGGGCTACAAACACCCGATCTCTCGGCTTGTCGACACAAGAATCCCCTTTCAATCTCTCCTAGATCTAGTACACGTGAGTAGGTCACATTTATGCATACAACTCATAAAAGAATTACAGATTTCTCCACAAATGTAATTCTAGACATGAAAGCATGAAAGATTAAATCTCAAACAACCATCAAACTAGATTAATGACAACATCCAAAGTTCATATAGAAGATCCAAACACAATGATAATTTAATCCCTCATGACAAGGGATACTTATACAACATACAAGGAAGACAAAAACAAAAAAGAAGCAATAAAAACTCACTCTAGATCGTGATCCCTTTGAATGGATGAAGCATCACAAGTTTGTGGATGATGGCTTAGATCTTCACTCAAACTCCTTCTACTTTGCTCCTCTCCCTCTTGGTGATGATGTGTTCTTGTTTCCCACAAAGATTGTTGCCGAAAGGTGGCCAGAAAGTCTCAAGAAGGTGTGGTGGCGACGGCCTCAAAGGCCAAGAAGAAGTCCCCTTAAAAAGCCCTAGAAATTGCCTTTTATACCCCCGAAGCATATGGGCCGTATGGGGGGCCGTATGAATGTGAATTATGGCCAAAAATCCCAAATCCTGAGCCTCACAGGGTGGTTAACTAGGCCGTTTGCCCTAAGCAAAAGTTGCTAGATTCTAGGGCAGACGGGCCCCCTTACGGGCACTATTTACTCTGTAAGACTCGAATCACTTTTCCTGCCCGAAAACTCCCTAGGTGCAACAGTGAATTTGCTACAATATCTCTGCCACAGTAAATATGCTACAGTACTTCAGCTATGCTGAATACGCTACAGTACCGCAACCTGGTTTTCTTTTCTTTTCTGCCCAAATTATGTCTTCATGTTCTCCATGTCTTCTACATTCCCTACAAAGAAAATAATACTCGATTAAGCAGAAAACGGGCATCTATTCATACAAAAATACATGCTAAGTGAATAAAATACATATACTGAAATACATACATTTAGACACTTATCAGTAGGGCTATCTTAGAAAAGTCTTTGATGTATCGGCGATCGAACCTCACATGCACCAAGAAACTCTGGATTCCTTTTACATTTATGGAAGGAGGTAATTTCTCAATAGTTTCAATTTTTGCTCGATCAACCTCAATCCCTTGGCTAGAAATCTTGTGACCAAGAACAATCCCTTCTTAAACCATGAAGTGACACTTCTCCAAATTTAAGACCAAATTCATCTCTTCACATCGCATTAGCATCCTTTCAAGGTTCTTCAAACACGCTTCAAAAGAATTTCCAAAGACTGAAAAATCGTCCATGAAGACTTTCATTACATCCTCCAACAAGTCATCAAAAATTGCCGTCAAGCATCTTTGGAAAGTAGCCGGTGCATTACAAAGCCCGAAGGGCATTCTTCTATATGGAAAAGTACCAAATAGGAAAGTGAAAGTTATCTTCTCTTGATCTTCGGGAGCAATTAGAATTTGGCAATACCCCAACATACCATCTATGAAATAATAGAATTTGTGACCCGCTAGATGTTCCAACATTTGGTCAATGAATGGCAGTGGGAAATAATCTTTCCTTGTAGCTTCATTCAACCTCCAATAGTCAATGCGCACATGCCATCCTGTTACCATTCTTGTAGGGATCAACTCATTGTGCTCATTCTTGATTATCGTCATACTGCCCATTTTGGGTACCATTTGTGTTGGGCTCACCCAAGCACTGTCCGAGATGGCATAAATGATGCAGGCATCAAGTAGTTTCACCATTTCCTCTTTGACCACCTCTTTCATGTTCAAGTTTAATCTTCGTTGTGGTTGGATCACTATTTTATAATTATCCTCCATTAAAATTTTGTGAGTGCAGAAGCATGGATTGATTCCTTTAATATCAAAAATTTTCCAAGCTCTGGCTGTCTTGTGCAACTTTAACATGTTGACCAACTGTTCCTTCTGCTCATATGAGAGATTTGAAGCAATAATAACTGGCAACTTCAATCCTTCAGCAAGAAAGGCATACTTCAAATGTTCTGGTAATACTTTCAGCTCTAGTTCGAGGGACTCTTCCCTTGAAAATCGTAAATGATTTACTTGTTTATGCTCCAATTCCTCAAATCCTTTAGGATTGCCTTTTTCATTTTCCTGTACTTCTTGCACTGGTTTATCTATTTGTGACATACCCACATTGTCCATATCACTCTCTTGAACATCCAAATAATACAGTTCAATTGACATAACTAATTCGACACAAGCTATGATTTCATTTTCTGCATCTAATTCAGAATTGAGTTCATCAACTTCTGATGGAATTGTTATCGAGAAAGAGGTGGTTACCTCTCCCAACTCACATTCCGTGCTATTTTTAAGAGACAGAAATGCTGATTTTTCAAAATAATCCAACAAGTTTGACAACTCGGCTCCTTGGTACTGCACACCAAACTATTCCTTTATTTTTTGCAACACAGCTGTTCATAAACTGAAAGTTTCTTCACATTATTCTCTTGAACCAAAGTATGTTACTAGCCATTCTATATTCTTCTCATTAGACACCATCATGTCTTGTATTGTTTTGATCAATGACGCTTTGAGAAACATGATCATGAATTTGAATGGGAAACCAGGAATTAGTATTCAAAGTGAAAATAGATATATGAAGAAAATGAGAATGGTGAAAGAAAGAAGTGTGGAATAGAAAAACAATAGACAGATGAATGACTAAAGTAACTAAGTCCTAGTGTTCTTAATATCCCATTCCTCGGTAACGGTGCCAAAAACATAACACGTCCGATATGCGTGTATACACTGCAGTGTACTGGTGTCGCAGTAATAAAATACCCCGGTGAATAAGGTAGTCGAATCTATAGGCAACGGAAGTACAAGTAATAACTAATTCTTAGTTGTCTAGTCGGAATCAATAATATGATGGAGAGAACATAATGTGAAAATTATCAAAACCGTAAGCATGCAAAAGGACAAAGAAAACGAGGGAGATCTTAATCAATGAAGATGAGGTACCCGTGCAATGCTCCCCTAGGATCTATCATGAAGTGCAAGACTTAATAAATGCTTCTAAAATGAGTAATATGAATCGAGGTAATCCAAGAATAATTGGTCCCTCCCTCCATGCTACCGATACTAGTCCCCTACAAGGTCCTGGTGGAGAAATCTCTCAATCTCAACACCTCACACCACAAATGACCACAATGAACTCTAGAGATACCTATGAGTGAAACCGATTCCTAAAGGTAGAACTCACCCTACTTATAGGTGAAAGATCCCTAACCCCCTACTAGGTCCCGGTGTAGAAATCTATCAATCTCAAGCCTCACACCAAATATGGTTGCATAAAGCTTAGGGAATATGGAGATAGGAAACACTCAATCGGATAGGAAAAGGGACGCTCCATTATCTCATGACTCACTCTCTCAACTCTCTTCAATCTTGTACATTCTAACCCTAATGGATACCTCTTTCACCAAGGTAACAAACTAAGCATAATCAATCAATCATAAGGATAAATAAGACATGCAAGCAATGATTAAACAAGATTGAAACTCAATTACCCTCAGATTTGAAAGAAAGCATAACGTAATTCAATACATGAATGTATCCTAGGGTTCACATGCCCAAATAACTACTAGGGTTTAGCCCTCCATGGAGCTTATTACAAAGCAAGAGATACTACAATGAAAATCAATGTAAACCATGGAAATAAACACCCTTGAATTCATGAGGATGGCCTTGATGATTCGTTCAACGTCTTGAAGGATTCTTCTCAAAAGCTAGGCCACTAATGGCTCCTTGATACTATGACGGCGAAGAATCTATCAAAGTTGGTGAAGAACGACCCCCAATATCGCCAATGAACTCTTCCTTGAAACCCTAGGCACTCTTTACTTCAAAAGTGGACAAAAAGATACCCAAAGAATCGGCAAAATGAGCTATTTATAAGCTTAAACCGTGTCTATCACGTATCGCCACTTGACCATGTGACTTTTCCACGTGGTCACATGGGCTGCTGACAGGGGCCCGAAAGTGCACGAGTTGTCGAACTAATAAAATATCCTGGTCAGTGGGTAGTCGTATCCACAGGGAATAGGGATTTGAGATACAAGTATTCACTATGTAGCTAATGTGATGTGTGGAAAGAAATTAATGAGTGAGTGTGAAAGAGACAAATAAAAACAAGAATTAAAATAGAATCGTGGAAGGTGAGAGAGTGCAAATAGAAGTAAAAGAGTAGGACAAGCAATGAATAAAGATGGGTACCCGGACAAGCTACCCATAGGACTTATGCTTCTAATTCAAGACAATGCTATTATACTCTCCTATTGATGTTAATTGAGTCGAGGAGATCCTTAAACACACGGTCCCAAACCTAAGGTCAACCGTGACTAACCCCAACACTATGCCTCGATATTAGGCTTCACTACGACCCTTGACTCTCATTGAACTGTCAACTAAGCCCTAGGGGTGTCTATCTACCTAAGCTTCACACTACGTGGAATTGCTTTAAGTTCTAGGGATTCCAAGTGATTAACCTTGTTCCTATGTGTAGTTCTAACCCTTTGATCCAGGTGAGAGAACCCTAGTCTAAATTAAGTACCAGCACTAAGATTCACTTCAACCATTCACTCTGTTGCTCGCGCAACTAAGCCCTAGAGAAGTTTTATCTCCTAGCACCTGACTCTATCTCGACCGTGAATAAATCATGGAACATGGAGGTAGGGAGAATCACATCGGAGGGGAAAGGGGACGTTCCGCTAACTCACGACTCACCCTCTCAACCCTCTTCAATCCTAAGTAGTCTAACCCTATAGGAGTTGTCACACCTCCAAAGGATAACCTAGATTGTCTTCAACCCTAGTGACACGGCTAATGGAAAACATAACAAGAAGAAATTAAGATTGAAACTCAATTTTATTCATCAATAATGGAAAAGTATAATAGCAATGTCAAAGAAACATAATAATAATAGGGTTTACAAGTCCGAATACCCACAAGGTGTTTAGCTCCTCATGGAGCTATACAAATCCATCAAAATAATAATAAACAAAGTACAAATTGAATGCATAGATGAAAACCCTCTTATGTGCGGTATGGCCGTGGTCTTGTGCGGCCGTCGGACGTTGATGTCGACGCCGATGATGCGCTCCAAACCTCCACGAACTCCTCTCCAAACCCTAGCCGCTCCTTTCTAGAAGGTCAGAAGAGAGCCAAAAAGATCCCAAAACAATTTCCAAAACGGGCTTTTATAATATTGAGTTGCGGCTTTAAATTGCTGAAATCGAGATTTCACATGGCCGTGTGAAATTTCCACACGCCCATGTGTAGTTGCTGGTTTACTGAATTTCGGCAGACATTGAACAGTAACTAGCTACAGTAATTCTGCCGAAACGCTCCCGAATTCGTCATTCTTCATTAAGGCCGTTGAATTGGGCATACAGTCAATGGTAGATCATGTCGATTGCTTCAAATCTCCTAATTGCTGAAGTTCTCCTTGTTAGCACGAGCTAGACTTATTGTAAATATGACTGCCTTTGTGCCCCTCCTACGGAGGTTGGCACACACTCACAAGTCTATGCTCATGCCTTGTTCCTTGCTTAGTCCGAAAATCTCACCAACAACGGCGAACACGATCTAACTTCGTTCCTTTTCTACAATTTATCTTCACAACCCTACAATGCACAAAAGTTAACAAATTCACACTTTTTAATAATAAAATATGATTAAATCAATGCTCATTGCAAGATAATAACACTTCGCATTACTATAACACGAGCACTTATCAAACCCCCCCCCCCCACACTTAAGCTTTTGCTTGTCCTCAAGCAAAATAGAACGTGAAAGTACTTGGGAAGAACAATTAAAAGTGCTCGGCCTTAGGTCACCAAAAGTATGCAAAAAAAGCATTCTACAAGTAAGGGGAAATCAAAACATTGCATAAGCTTACCATTGCTCTAGCTAAAAATTCGAATAAAAAAGGAAAACAACTCGAAAATGTGTTAGTGTGTACGAATTCACTCAAGAGAACCAACGAGTACTCCTCAAACTCTTGTTACAAGGACTTATTTATATACACAAAGTAAGGAAGTAGTAGATTCACTCAACCTCTAAGGTAGCCCTTTCCTAGGCGGCCGCCAAAGATGGCTTTCACACTTTCGAGGAGGTAGCTCTTTCGACCGGAGTAGTAGCTTTCACGCTTCCTATGAGATAGCTCTTTCTCTCATTAGGGCATAACTTGTATCCGACTTATGAGAGTAGCTACATACTTCATAGTAGGTAGCTCTTTCTATCCCAATGCACAAATAAAAGCTAGAATAATATTCACAAGCTCACAAGTTTTTTTTTTTTTTTTATCTACATAGAACTTCAAAACATACTAAAGTAGTACTAAACTAGTCCTTAAAACTTCGAGTTTGAGTTTCCAAAAGATTTCAAGAGTGAGTATTGCAATAAGAGATAATCGAACAAAAATTCCCTAAAAATTCAAATAAAACTAGAACATGATAGGATACAATGTTAAAAATTCTCCTAAACTCTAAGAATACAACCGTTGCAACTAGGTTGAACAACCATAGGGTACATGAGCATAAGCAATTTAACGCACAAGTAAAGGTGTGTGCAAAGTGAACTCCCTCCACACTTAAGATGTACATTGTCCCCAATGTATGCATCTAAGCACAATAAAAGTAAAAAGTTGTAAAACAATTAGTGTGGAAGTAGGCAATTGAAACATTACTCCCCTGAACACCAAGTGTTGCGTTTGACGGAGCTAGGTTTATTGAGAGTTGAGTCTCAATAGGTTGTGAAGCACACACGGTCCCATGATCGTGCCTATGACTATTCCTCAAATTCCTTACATCCAAGACCATCTGCGCGCGCACACACACAAGGTATTCAGTAATGCTCAAGAAAAATTAAAATAAAACTCGAGTATATAAAGATAAAGCAATGAAATACAACTCGAGACAAAAGAAAGCAATATAAAGATAAACTCAGAAGGAAGATCCTTTCTGAGTACTACAAGTCCAAAATATAAAAGAAAAAGTACAACTGAAATCGAAATAAAAATAAAAACTACGACGCCTCAGCGTCGGTGCCCTAATCTGGAGCCTATGGTACTGCTGAAGGCTCTGAAAGTGGATCTGCTGGTGCTGCTGGTGCTGCTGGAGCTGGAGATGATGGTGGTGGAGTAGAAGCTTGGGGGTGGACAACAAAAGGTGATGGCATGGCCTGCTCAAGCAAACGCTATATGGTCTCGAGCCATGCCATCGTCTCCGAATGTTGTGCGGCTTGGGTAGCTTGTAGCTCGGCAACCTCTGATTGGAGGACACCCACAGCACTCTCGAGGTGCTCGAATCTGTCCTGGCCCCGAGATGGAGAGAAGATCCACACTAGAGGTGGCTCTAGTGCTATGGGTGGTGCCTTGAGCAGTGCCTAAACAAATCATGCTTTAGCGATGATGTTCTTATACTTTCATGCAACTTATGTGTATTTTCGATGACATTTTGCGCACTTAATGTTTTTATTTTTGTTTCAGGGTTTCGAGGACCAAGTACGCGTGATCAAACCGTATTCGTGTCGTTTCAGGGAAGATTGAAGAAGAAATGAAGACTTGGAGCACCACGGAAGCCGACACGATGCACACGGAGCCGTTTCTCTCGGCCATGTGTGGCCACTGTGCGGCCCGCATAGTGGCCGCACACCCTGGCCAGTGAGCTGTGCAGCCTGTGTGCGACGCGCACACCAGACCACACAGGGTGGCCAGAAGAGCGTGCGGGTGCATGTGCGGCCCGCACACTACTCGCACGCTCTCGGGATTATATAAGGATTCTTCAGGGTTTTTGGAGAGAGGTTGTACTCTACTCGGCCTCCACTCCACCACACACCATTCTCATCATCTTTGGAGGGATTTGGAGGGATTTTTGGGCAGATTTGAAGGAGAGAAGAAGGGGAAGACGTGGAGAAGCTTCATAGGGCTCGCCGGCGCGGATCCGACAAGCTAGAACATCAACCCTAGCCGACATCTTTGAGGGAGTTTTTCTTGTTTTTGTTTGATGGAATCTTTGTATGATGAGCTCCTTAATTTTGTGATGTCGAACTAAACCTCCCAAGGCCACCGGGCTCCCAGTGAACCTTGGGAGGAGACTTTGTATGAATGACCTTTATATTGTTTTGAATGAATGTGTTGGTTTTATTGTTTGGTTTTAATTCATTATCTTGTTGCTTATTCTACAATGGATGGATTCCGTAGAATTGATTCTGAATGATACTTGTTTGGTGGGATGCTAGCTTGTATTAGGTCACTTGATGAGTTAAAGAGGGATTCATGTATTAATACACCGGAGGTTCCGGGTGCTAATAGCCTTCCGCGCGTTTAGGGTTAATTTAGCCGAGAGTGTGTATTAGATTAACCCTAATCAAGACTCCTTGTTCTCATCGACATCGTAGGGGTCTTTTCTGGATAGAGAAATCCGTACTGGATTAGGGCTACACTACGGATGTTCCAGGGTAGTCGACATCCGAGTCTAGCGGACCAAAACCAAGCCAACCCTAGTTTAACAATTATCTTGGTCTTTCGTATTTAGTCTCCTCCCGGGGGAATCCTCGCCCGAGGCCTTCCCCAATTATTGGCTTCTTCGTCTCTAACTTTATTCCGGATTGAGCTTTATTTTATTTGCATTTCTTTACTTGTTTTTATTATTTTAATATTGCTTCAACCTTGTTTTGATCAACAAGAAAGTGACTCCCAAAAGGAAGTAATAGTAGATCTCGGGCCCTAGGGAATACGACCCTCCTTGTGAGGTTATTACTTGACGACTCGTGCATTTGCGGCCAGGAAGTCGCGTGCTAGCTCTGCAGCTAGTCGCGCACTCGCTCATCAAGGTTTTGGCGCCGCTGCCGGGGAACATCCGAGAATACTAGGAAAACTTTTGGATCATTGCTATAGTCATTTCGCTTTCATTTGTAATTATCCATCTTTTATTGGTTTTGTTTTCATCATTTGTATATATTTATTCACTAATATCCCTTTTTGCTTTTTGTTTTCTCATGCGCTCTCTGTATGACTAGTGCAAACCCCACTGGGTTTGTAGAGCCAAACGAAGAAATCGAATGCGTCATACTGACACGATCTTTTGCGTGCGTACCGCAAGTGCACGGCCTTGTCGAAGTAATAAAAGTTACCCCGGTGAGTGGGTAGTCGAATCCACAGGGAATAGGGATTTAAAATACGAGAAGTTGCTATTGAGTCGTGTGATGTACGAAAAGAAACAATGATCGGAGTGATGAGTGAATTTATGGGAACTAGAGTAGATGCAAAGCAAATAAATCGAAAGATGAAAGAGAGAAAAGTGCAAGCAACGAGTAAGAAGAGAGAGACTAGTAATAAGTGAAAATAGGGTATCCGGACAAGTTACCTCCAGGACTTATGCTTCTAGTGCAAGACTATGCTATTATACCTTCCTATTGATGTTTAATTGAGTCGAGGAAAATCCTGAAACACACGGTCCCAAATCTAAGGTCAACCGTGGCTAACCCCAACACTATGTCCCGGCAATAGGATTCACGTCAACCCTTCACTCTGTTAATTGCTCAACTAAGCCCCAGGGGAGTATTTCTACCTAAGCCTAACACTACGTGGGATTGCTTTAAGCTCTAGGGACTCCTAGTGATAAAACCTGTTCCTATGTGTGATAGTTCTAACCCTTTGGTCCAGGAGGAAGAACCATTGTCTAAATTAAGCCCCAGTGCGTAGGATTCACGTCACCCCAAAACCTTGGGGGAGTTTGTCTACCTAGCACTTCACTCTATTTCGACCTCTAATGACTCAAGGAATCGGAGGTAGGGAGAAATCACAATGGAAGGGAAAGGGGTACGGTGCTACCTCACAACTCTCCCTCTCAACCCTCTTCAATTTTAAGTAGTCTAATCCTATAGGAGTTGTCACACCTCCAAAGGATAACCTAGATTGTTCTCAATCCTTAGTGTCACGGCTAAGAGAAAACAATAGCACAAGAAATCTAAAATTGAAACTCGAATTTATTCATCAATTAATGGAAAAGCATAATAACAATGTCAAAGAAACATAATTATCCTAGAGTTTTACAAGTCCGAATACCCACGAGGGGTTTAGCTCCTCATGGAGCTATACATGTTCATCAATTTATGAAAAAAAGAACAAACTAAAGACATCAATGAAAACCCCCTCGCGTATGGTGTGGCCGTGGTCTTGTGCGGCCGTCGAACGTCGGTGACGATGCAGATGACGCGTTCCAATCCTCCACAAAGTCCTCTCCGAAACCCTAGCCGCACTCTCCAGAAGTTGGGGAGAAAGATAGGTCAAAAGATTTTTCAAAAAGTCTCCAAATCGGCTTTAAATAGGCTGAGTGCGGCTTTAAATTTGAAGTTATCAGGAATTCACACGCCCGTGTGGAATTTCCACACGCCCGTGTGAAGTTTCTGTCTTTCCTGAAAATTGCTTCACACGGCCGTGTGTTAATTCCACACGCCCGTGTGACGTCTCTGGTTTGCTGGAAAATTAGTTCACACGGCCGTGTGTTAATTTCACACGCCCGTGTGAATTCTCTGGAACCTTGACTCTTCGGTAGAAGTGCACAGTAACTTGCTACAGTGATTCGCTACAGTGTTGCTGCAGTAACTCTCCGAAATGCTCCCGAATATGTTGTTTCTTCATCGAGGCCATTGAATTGGGCACACAATCAATGGTAGATCGTGCCTATTGCTTCGAGTTTCCTTCTTGGTGAAGTTTTCCTAAGCTACACGAGTTAGACTTGTTGTGAATGTGACTGCCTTTGTGCCCCTCCAAAGGAGGTTGGCACACACTCACAAGTCTAACCTCGTGCCTTGTTCCTTGCTTGGTCTGAAAACCTCCCAACAACGGCGAACACGACCTAACTTCGTTCTTCTTTTCCAACTTAGCTCCACGAAACCTACAATGCTCAAGAATACACAAATGCACACTATTTAGTGATAAAATCTGATAAAAGTATGTTCATTTGTAAGATAATAATGCTTCGCGTTACTACAACACAAGCACTTATCACATACACCAACGGTTGAAGGAAACTCAGGTGGGTTCGTCCTCAGGATCAGTTGCAGCACCTGAATCAATTCCTATTGCTATGGCCGAAGAGAGAAGAACATTGTCTGACTATGAGAGGCCATAGTTTACCGGGGGAGGGTTTAGTGTGCAAGCTCCGGCTGCCAGTGCCGGTAATTTTGATTTGGCCAGACCAATTGGGATGATACAGAACACCGTGCAGTTCGATGGCTTGGCTGACGAGGACCCGAATGAGTACCTATCCTGATTCCTCCAAATACGCTCGACATTTAAAGTCAATGGCCTATCTGATGATGCAGCTAGACTCCGTCTTTTCCCATTGAGTTTGCATGGTGCTACTTACAAGTGGATCACCTCACTTGCCCTGGGTTCCATAAAGACATGGGAGGAGATGGTGAACAAGTTTATGGGCCGCTACTTTCCTCCGAGCAAGGCAGCAAGGTTAAGGCAAGAGATCTCGGCTTTCAGTCAAAGGGATTCTGAAACCCTCTTTGAAGCCCATGAGAGATTTAAAGATCTCTTGTGAAAATGTCCACATCATGGTTTCGAGGCTTGGATGCGAGTACAGATACTGTATAATGGTTTGAGCTACCAGAATCGTCAACTCATTGATGTCGCAGCCGGTGGATCCTTGAGTAGCAAATTCCCCCAGGATGCCGAAGAATTAATTGAGAACATGGCACGAAATGAATCACATTGGGGTTCGAGGGCAAAAATGACTCAAGCTCGAGGAGTTCATGAAATAGACAGTAAGACCGCTCAAGATGCGAAGCTTGAAGCACTAGCGAAGCAAGTGAGCTGGCTTATGTCCGAAAGAGTCGAGCGTTCGAGCACAAGTGTCAAGCAAGTGATGAACTGTGGAACTTGTGGAGGGGGGCATGATGTTGCTAGTTGCCCCATTTCAGTCCCCAATGCCTTCCCAGTTGAACATGTTGACTATGTGAATCAGGGGCAAAAATTTCAAGGAAACCCCTATGGTGGGACATACAACCCCGGGTGGAGAAATCACCCAAATTTCAATTGGGGAAATCAGGGCCAACAAAAATTTTCACAACTGAAGATGTCCTAGCTAAATACATGCAAATCACCGATGCAAGGTTGAACACACTTGAAACGATAGTGAGAAACATGCAAGCTTCAATCCAGGGCATCGAAAAACACTTGGGACAGATTGCGGCATCCATGGCAGAAAGAACACCAGGTAGTCTCCCTAGCAACACTGAGACTAACCCACGAGAACATGTACAAGCTATCACTTTGAGGAATAGTAGAGAGGTTGAGGTTCGGCCGACTCTTAGGCCAACTGAAAACAAGGAAAAGAACATGGCGAGAGGCACTCCCTCCGTGGGTGGGGATGAAGCTAATGACATCCACGACAATTCGATTGAACCTCAAAACAAAGAAAATAAATTGCTAGAGCACCAACCAAAGGTCCCCTATCCGGAAAGACTCAATAGGGATAAGGAGGACACTCAATTTCAAAAAATTTTTGGAGATGATCAAGCAACTTCACATTAATCTTCCACTTGTCGAGGCCTTTGCTCAAATGCCAAAATATGCCAAGTTTATGAAGGAGTTGCTTACAAACAGGAAGAAACTTAAAGAAGCATCTACGGTGTCTCTTAGCAAGAGTTGTTCGGCAATTATCCAAAGCAAATTGCCCGAGAAAATCAAAGACCCGGATGGTCTAATTGTGGAGTGTTATTTTGGGGACTCGCTTGTAGAGAAAGCCCTCGCCGATTCCGGTGCAAGCATAAATGTTATGCCCTACAAGCTTTTCTTAAAACTAGGCCTTCATGACTTAGAGCCGACACGGATCACCATACAACTTGCGGACCGGACTGTTAGACACCCGCGTGGCATTGTGAGCGATGTGATTGTGAAGGTTGGTGGTCTAGTCTTTCCGGCTGATTTTGTTATCCTTGATGTTGATGACGCTACTGAGGTCCCCATCATACTTGGCCGGCCTTTCCTTGCCATATCCCGTGCCCTTCTGGATATCCAACATGGGAAAATGACCTTGCGAGCTGGGAATGAGGAAGCCACTTTTAAAATTCCCGAGGTAATGAAACATCCCAAGGAGCTTGATGACACTTCCTATGCACTAGATGATACAGAACTACAAGTTGAAGATTGTGTGAATGAGGTCCTTATGATGAACCCCCTTGATGAATTATTACAAGATGTTGATATTGAGGAGGAAAAAGCACCAAAGAAGGCACAAGAAGACCCTCCTCATACATATCCGGACAAGGCACAAGGGAGAAGCAAAGGAGAATGATCATGGAAGCGAGCATGGAAAAAGGTGACTCCTAAGGTTAGCAAAGCAAGCAAGAACTCTCATGAAAAGGGACACATGGCATTCTTCGTCGACCTAGGTATGCACAATGTTGATTCTCTCCTTTCCTTGAATTTGTCGGCGGGGTCATCATTTGCATAAATGGGAAATTCAGGTAAAATCTCTGCCTTGGAACCACCTTGATGATGAGAAACTTGAACGTCAGGCTCGTGACCCTAAACAAGCGCTTGTGGGAGGCAACCCATGATTTTTACAATTCCGTACTTTTTCATTTTCGTATTTTTTGTTATGCATGAATTAGGTTTGGATTGTGAGCTCTCCTCTTTATTCATTCTTGGTATGCTTCATTGTGTATGTCTTTGTTTCCTACCCATCTCGGTGAAATCCCGTATGTTTTGTGTTTTTCAATATGTATCAATTGTCCGAGATGAGTTTCGTCGTGATTGTAATGTCGAAGACTAGTTTTGGTTTGAAGATAGCTGATTTCTGAGCATTTTGTAGGGCTCTGTGCGGCCACTGTGCGGCCGCACAAAGCCCGCACGCCCCTGCCATAAGGGTGTGCGGGTTGTTATGCGGCCCGCACACCAGCCGCACGCCTCAGCCAGAGGAGCGTGTGGCCTGGTGTGCGGCCCGCACACCAGGCCACACATGCTTGGCAGAAGACCGTGTGGGCTGGTGTGCGGCCCGCACACCACCCGCACACTAGCCCCAGTTTTACTGCAGAAATGCTTTTCTTTCCGGCTTTTCTCCACCTTTTGGCAGTCGTTTTGATCTTATCACCTCCCTCACATCGTTTTCAACACTCAATTTCTTTCCGTACCTTCGAGGTGATTTCTTGGTTTTTAGTTTCCCGCCCGAATTGGATCCTCAGGGGGTTTGCGACGATTTTCAATTTTGATCGCGATCACGTGGTTTCCACTTCACTCATTTTTCTAAACTCGTGTTCGCACATTTCAGCATGTTGCCATTGCTTGATCTTTATTTTTGGAGATGTAGGTTAACTTTGCGATCAAGCCCCTTAGAGGAGACACAGAAGACCTTGAGCGGTTTCATCAGTCCTTTCACTCCGAGACCTCACTTTCCCTTTCACTTTTTGTTTCTTTTCTTTATTTTTGTGTGATCGATGGATGCTTGACTCGACATCTTTTCTCCTTGTAGGTAGAACAAGACGTCCATTTTTCTTCCTCTCCACCTTGTATGCTGCCATGTTGTTAGCCACCCCGAGCTCGTGCCCTACAAGTTTCCTTACTAAATTCTCGGGGAAGTTCAGGAAACCATCCTTCTTATTTTCATTGCACTAATTTTTCTGCACTGCTGATTCCTGTACATTGAGGGCAATGTACTGCTTTAAGTGGGGGGTGGGTATGCATGTCTTAGTTTCATTATTTATTTCGTGAACTTGTATGAAACTTTTTGAAGATTTTTGAATTGTTGCATGATTGTAAAACCTAGGATGGCTTATCTAATTGTGATTGTATTATAGCTCGAAATTGTGATAAATGCTAAGCTTCTTATGACCTTGCACACTTGAGATTTTCGTGTCATTCTAGGCATTTTTTCGCACTTTTCCCTTAGGTAGAACCCTGGACACCTAGGCGAGGGACCACAGCACCTTCGTGATCCTCTTAGTTGCTAACCCATACTAGTGGTTTCGCGCCTTGATGTGTTAGAATTTCTTCTAATAGTATTGATAAACGCCTAACTGTACTTATTATTTATGTATGTATTGCGTATTTATACAGTATTTTTGTATGTGTGGATGCCCGTTTTTGGTCTAAATTAGTTTATTTCGTGTTACAGGCACAGAAGATACCGTGGGGAGCTCAACAATATGATTTTAGAAGAAATCGGCAGGGAAAAGACCATTTTCGAGCCTTGTAGCAGCACTGTAGCACGAAAACATTGGCAAAACGGCTAAGTCTAGAGTTTCATGCGGGCTACCATGCGGGCACTGCAGAGGCCGCATGAGGTACTGTAGCAATTCTACTGTAGCGGCACTGTAGCAACTTACGCGATTTTCGGGATTTCTCGGGAATTTTCTCTCCCCGCATGCGGGGCCGCATGGGAGGCCACATAGCTCGCTGGAATTGGTTTTAAGGTCTTTTTTGTCACTTTTGAAAGGGGGATTTCTTTTGGGAGATTTTTGGGCCGCCGCCCCACCCATTTTGGCGGCGATTTCCGGCGATCTACGGCACGAAGCTTCACCAAGAGGGAGACAACGTCAAAGGAGGAGATTGGAGGGAAGATCCAAGGCATTAAGGCATATTTTCAAGGTTTTCATCCATCAAGGGATTCCAAGGCTAGAGGGAGTGTTTCTTGCTTCATTTCGTGTTTTGTTATTCCTTGTATTTGTATGAGTTTTCCTCTTCAATGAGGAACTAACTTATTTGTGATTTGGACATGATGAACCTTGGGGTTGGTAGTTTGTATTTTGGTTGATCATCTTTATTGATGCATTGTTTGATGTTGTATTTCTTTTATGGAATCTTGTAGTTTGTGGTTCAAGCCTTGTGTACTTTGATGTGTTGATTTGCATGAGAACTCTGTATTTCAACTTCTAGGTTGTACTCGGTTGCGTGACCATCGCCCTTGTACTAGACACACTAGGCTTGGAAGGGATACATGTACGAATACGCCGTGACCATCGGGTATTTGCACCCCTCCAACCATTAGGGCTTGACCTATGTTGAGTTCGGCCCTAATTTGAGATTTCCCTAGGCGTAAGGCAATCGTATGAGGATTTGGGCGGAAGTGATTCCGTATTCCAATACTCATACCGGATTAGGGGTTATCACCGTGACCATCGGGGTGACCTAATTTAGGAATCTCTTGGCCCAACTACCATCATAACATTTCATCCTAAATTCAGGGCTTAATGACAACCATAAGGGGATTCGTTGTCCAAATCACGCCTTCGCATGTTTGATTCTCCCTTGTTTGCTAAATGTGTGTAGTAGTAGCCCGGATCTCATTTTAGTTATTTCTTTCTCCATTTTGTAATTATTGCATGACAATCGAATTGCTAGGTTAGGAAATAGATGAAGGGGGAGTAATAGTAGTTCCTTGGCCCTTGGGAATACGACCCCCTCGCGCGTGCATGAGGGGTATTACTTGGCGACCCGTGCACTTGCGGGAGAGCGATTCAAGCACGTTACCAAGTTTTTGGCGCCATTGCCGGGGACCTCACAAGGAATACTAGGAAAACCTGTAGTCTATTGCTCTAGCCACTTTGTTTTTTTTCTTGTTGTACATACTGTTTTGTTATCTATTTTGTTTGTTTAGTTTTTCTTTGTTTCACTTTGTGTTTTCTTTCTTTTTTGTGCGAGGTACACTATTCTTGACAAATGCAAGCTCAAAATTGCCCTCCAAGTCCTAACCATGGAGCATCGCAAGAAAGGAGATATAATACTGAGGATGTTTTGGCACGATTCATGGTCGCCACGGAGTTAAAATTTCAGAGAATAGACAGAAGGTTTGATGAATTTGGCACCGTATTGAGAAATGTCCAAGCTTTTATTCATTCCCTTGAGAGTTAGGTTGCACATCTTGCTAGGGCCCAATCTGAACAACACTCGGTCCTTGTTGCCGAATATGAAGCTAGATTTGAGGTCGTTCATGCCGCACTTTCGGCTATGCAAGCATCTCTCCACAAGCTAGAGAACCGAGTTGAACAACAAATTCGTGAACCAATAATGGAAGGCCCAACTACAACCTATAATGACAAGGAAGAGAACTTTGGTATATTGGAGGTTGAAGGAGTCAAAAGAGCACCATTGATAGCACTTGAGCAAGCCGTTTGCATAAAATCTAACAAGAAAACCAAGCACAAGAAAGAACCACTTGGGACAAAAGAAATCATGGGTTGGGGGTTGAAGCCATCCAATGACCCACCTATGCCGAGGTTAGACACGTCCCAACCAAAACTATTTCCTTGGAGGCCCAAACGATTCTTGTGGGTAATTAAAGGAAGATTGACATTGGTTGAAGAAGGAGATGTGGGTAGGAGGTTTACACCCCCAAGGACCCACCCATGCCATGCTTGAGATTTTTTCAACCTTACTTATTCTCTTGGAGGCCAAAACAAGCTTTGCGGATGCTCCAAGGAAATTCAGCCGGGACCAAAGTAGAGGCGAGGAGGAGGTTCAAGCCATCCAAGGATCCGCCAAAGTTTAAATTGTGTAATGCCCGGCCCAAGCTCTTTCCATGGAGGCCAAAAGGTAACTCATGCTTGGTCTCCACTTTGGCACCATCCCGGAAGGTACGCTTCACTTTTCTTGGTAGTTCTTATGCCACTTCTAGCCGGGAGGAACACACCGTCTTCAAGCCCCCTTGAGGTAAAACACGTCGAGCTAATGACGTTAAACAAGCGCTTCTTGGGAGGCAACCCAAGCATAAAAATTCATTGCATGTGTGTTTTCGTATTTTTAGTGTGTTTGGTTGCTTTAGTGTTCTTTGTTTTTAAGTTTGTGATTGCGGTTAGTTAGTCGTTTTTCATAATTTATTTACTTGTGTTTGTTCATTGTTCTTGCGAGTTCTTTGTGTTATCATTCATCTTAATGCATCAAACATCATGTTTTGGGTGTTGTGGGTGATTTCGGCATTGTTTTTATGCGATTTTGGGGTGTTTGGTGCCCATATTTGCATGCAGAGAGTTGTGCGGCCTGCTATGCGGCCGCATAGCAGGCCGCATGTTTTTTTCCCGAGCCTTGTGTGGCCTGTCATGCGGCCACACAAGGAACCACATGAATTTTGCCGAGCCTGATGTGGGGTACCATGCGGCCGCACAAGGGGCCGCATGGACACTCGGGCTGAATGATAAGTTGTGTACCCCTTCACCATTTTCCTCATATCTCTCTCATTTCTCATCCGTTTTCCCTTATTCTTTCACCGTTTTTCTCCATTTTTCTTCCTCTACACGGATCTCCTACTTCAAAGGACTTAATTTGCATGATTTATTGGGAGTTTTGCCATCATCTTCACCGATCTTCACCAATTCAAGCTTTGAAGCCCTAACTTGTGTTTTGAAGAAAACTTGTTTCTTTTTCTTGATTTTCATGCTTATCTTGCTTCAAAATTTTGGGAATGATGTATGAATGTGTAATCTCTGATTTATTTGTATTTTGAGACATTGTTTGTAAATTTTTGGGCTTCAAAAACAAGGGGAAACTCTGCCTCTTTCAAGACTGTACTACAGTAACTTTGGCTGAAATTTCTCTTGAATTTATTTGTTCACTTGTAGCATCATTGTAAATATCCTACAACACTGGAAATGAAAAGAATTGGATTTCATGATCTTGATTGCACAAAGAACTTGCTTGGATCATTTCTTGTTTAGTTGTTCTTGTGATGTTAGTTGTTTGCTTGCATGTTTGTGTGTGTTCTTGTTTCTTTTCATATTTTATTTTTGGGTGTGTGATTAGATGCCTTGAGATGATGTTCTTGTCTACCTTTCAGGGTGAAATTTGAACATCAAGCACACTCTCTTCCTCCATTTTATACTCGAAGCTTCGTTGGTCACCCCGATCTCATGGACTTCAAGACTAATGTTTTGAGACTCGGGGAAGTTCACGAAACCCTCCTACTATGTTTTTATTGTCTATATTTTTACATGCTAATACTTAGGCACATTGAGGGCAATGTGCATCTTAAAGTGGGGGGTGGATTTGGTTTTTCTCGTGAACTTTGAAAATTTCTTTGCAAAGGTGATTGCTTCCCCGCAAGTGTACGGGATCGCCAAGTAATACCTCGCACAAAAGCACGAGGATCATATTCCACGGGGCTAAGGAGCTACTCTTACTCCTCCATCGCCTATTATCTGACCTAACCACACAAGCATGGATGTATGTTCTACTGAAGCAAAGAAATAAATACGATATAATTAAATAGAATTGAAAGCATACAATGTGGTTGCAAGTGCTACAATGAAGATTAAAGGCCTATGGATGTGGATCCCCTTGAGGGGTCATCATGATGCACGGATGAAGGATAAAAGGTAGCTTGGTTGATTTAGACCGAAGGATCTCAAGATTAGATCAACCCCAATTTCTCGGCGATTGAACCCTAATCCCATACGGATATTGGTTGGAATCTCTTCCTAACCAACATCCCTACGATTGCATTAAGTACAAGGAGATCCCAAAATAAGGATACACTAAACCCTAGTCTATCCTTATAGCTCGGAGGGCTATCGACACCCAATTTCTCGGTGTGCCGATACAAGTAACCCCTTTTAGTTCATTAATGACCTAATACACGTGAGTAGGTCACATCTACGTGTATAATTCAAGAAAGAACTACGGATCTCTCCATATGGTAGTTCTAGACATGAAGCACAATGAACTAAATCTTAAACCAAACCAAGCTTGCAATTAAGTAAAGATCATCCAAAATACATGATAAACCCCCCAAGGTTCACCAACATCCGGTGGCCTTGGGGGTCTAGTGTGCCATCAGGCAAGTAACAACAAAAATACAAAGTAAATCACTTAAAAAGCTAATAAATGACACTCCCTAGATGAAATGATGAAGGAGGAGGTGGAGGTCCGGCCGAATGACGCTTTCCCCCGTCCAAGAGATGCCGAATGACGCTTCCCTTGACTTGGATCCTTGCCTCCTTGATGGTGAAGCTTCTCCCCTTCAAAATGATGTTCTTGCCTTCTTCCTTGGCTCCAAATTGTCGTCTCCTCAAGATTTCTTCGTTTCTTCCACTTTAGATGCCGGCCAAGAAGTTCCCCTTTTTGTGCCCTCAAAAACATCTATAAATACTCCCGCAGTATCCCGGGGTGGATGGATGGATCCCGGGGTGGATAGGTAGGAAAAGACAAGGCAAAACTTGTCTCATGTGGGGGTGTATCCCGGGGTGGATAGATGGATCCCGGGGTGGATAGGGGGCCGTGAACCCTAGTATAAAATCACTGTCTTTTGATGCTCACGGCCCCTTATACGGCCCTTTATGCTGCACTGTTTAGTCTTATGCACTTCCATCATTTCCAGCCCAAAACTCCTCAGATGCAACAGCAACTGCTACAGTAAGAATGCTGCAGTGCTCCAGCTACAGTAAATACGCTACAGTGCTGTGACGCCTGAATTTCATCCTTTTTCGCCCAAATTGCATTCTCGTGCTCCTCATGGCTCCCCCGTGTCCTACAACATAAATAGTAGTCGATTAAGCACAAAACGGGCATCAATTCTTAACAAAATACATGCTAAGTGTACAGAATACGTATATTAAAACATATACATTTAGACACTTATCAAAAGGCATGCTTGTTTCACCTATGATAGCAATGATACTTAGTTTAGGACTTCCTAGCATGAAGGGTTGACAGTTATGAGTTGTATTTCATTATTGTGCCTAAATGATGTCCTGCTTTATCTTTAGTGCACTGACAGACTTTTACACATGTACTTCCACCTCATACACTCCAACTAACCCATTACAATGTTTTCGGCATTAATTTGTTAAAGTCTACTTTCACTGCCTTTTTAAGAGCTTTTGTGGTCCTTTGTTGTCTTCTTTGGCCTCAAGTGAGTTTGTTTAACAGGTTTTATACCGGGGGGCACGAGATACAAGTAAAAAAAAAAAACCTTGTATATATGTAAGTAAAGAATAAGGTATCTTGTCTGTATCCCTTGGAGCCTGTTCCACAGCCACTTGAGATCCAAAGTATTATTCAGGACCCGAAGGACTCTTAACTAGGTATTGAGGGTGTTTTTAACATATTAATGCCGACTTCATTGTGTGTGAAGTGATTGGACACCTTCGGGTGATCCATGGTATGGAGGTTGAGGTTGGAAGTCAGCACACACTCACAGGTGCACTTTAGATAAAACAAGACTATCTTTACCCGGTTGCCGATAGAACAACTCATTATCTGTCTTTCCTTCTATGGTTGCTTGTGGGGTCTTTCACTGTCGAGCTTGAGGTCGTACAGTTAATCGTTTATCCTCTTGCCCCTGTTCTTCATGTTTGTTTGCTTGGGGACAAGCAAACGCTTAGGTGTGGGTATGTTTGATAAACGCCTAACTGTACGTATTATTTATGTATGTATTGCATATTTATACAGTATTTTTGTATGTGTGGATGCCCGTTTTCGGTTTAAATTAGTTTATTTCGTGTTACAGGCACAGAAGATACCGTGGGGAGCTCAACAATATGATTTTAGAAGGAATCGGCAGGGAAAAGACCATTTTCGAGCCCCTGGTACTGCAGCACTGTAGCACGAAAACATTGGCAAAACGGCTAAGTCTAGAGTATCATGCGGGCTACCATGCGGGCAGTGCAGAGGCCGCATGAGGTACTGTAGCAATTTCACTGTAGCATCTTACCGTAGCGGCACTGTAGCAACTTACGCGATTTTCGGGATTTCTCGGGAATTTTCTCTCCCCGCATGGGAGGCCGCATAGCTCGCTGGAATTGGTTTTAAGGGCTTTTTTGTCACTTTTGAAAGGGGGATTTCTTTTGGGAGATTTTTGGGCCGCCGCCCCACCCATTTTGGCGGCGATTTCCGGCGATCTACGGCACGAAGCTTCACCAAGAGGGAGACAACGTCGAAGGAGGAGATTGGAGGGAAGATCCAAGGCATTAAGGCATATTTTCAAGGTTTTCATCCATCAAGGGATTCCAAGGCTAGAGGGAGTGTTTCTTGCTTCATTTCGTGTTTTGTTATTCCTTGTATTTGTATGAGTTTTCCTCTTCAATGAGGAACTAACTTATTTGTGATTTGGACATGATGAACCTTGGGGTTGGTAGTTTGTATTTTGGTTGATCATCTTTATTGATGCATTGTTTGATGTTGTATTTCTTTTATGGAATCTTGTAGTTTGTGGTTCAAGCCTTGTGTACTTTGATGTGTTGATTTGCATGAGAACTCTGTATTTCAACTTCTAGGTTGTACTCGGTTGCGTGACCATCGCCCTTGTACTAGACACACTAGGCTTGGAAGGGATACATGTACGAATACGCCGTGACCATCAGGTATTTGCACCACTCCAACCATTAGGGCTTGACCTAGGTTGAGTTCGGCCCTAATTTGAGATTTTCCTAGGCGTAAGGCAATCGTACAAGGATTTGGGCGGAAGTGATTCTGTATTCCAATACTCGTACCGGATTAGGAGTTATCACCGTGACCATCGGGGTGACCTAATTTAGGAATCTCTTGGCCCAACTACCATCATAACATTTCATCCTAAATTCAAGGCTTAATGACAACCCTAAGGGGATTCGTTGTCCAAATCACGCCTTCGCATGTTTGATTCTCCCTTGTTTGCTAAATGTGTGTAGTAGTAGCCCGGATCTCATTTTAGTTATTTCTTTCTCCATTTTGTAATTATTGCATGACAATTGAATTGCTAGGTTAGGAAATAGATGAAGGGGGAGTAATAGTAGTTCCTTGGCCTTTGGGAATACGACCCCCTCGCGCGTGCGTGAGGGGTATTACTTGGCGACCCGTGCACTTGCGGGAGAGCGATTCAAGCGCGTTACCAAGTTTTTTGGTGAAGTGTAGTTTTTCTCAAGACCTAGCCTCCTCCCCTCCAAATGAACTCAAAACCCTTAAAAACCTTTTCCAGTGGGTTATGCGGCCCCCTATGCGGTCCCGCATGCGGGGAGAGAAAATTCCCGAGAAAATCCCGAAATCACTTAAGTTGCTACAGTGGCGCTACAGCCGTATGCGGCCTCTGCAGTGCCCGCATGACAGACCGCATGAACCTCCAGACTTAGTCACTTTCGCCCAAGGGTTCGTGCTATAGTATCTGCTACAATAGTCGCTACAGTGCCCCCGCTTAGAAATAGTGTTTTCGCCGCCGATTTCTTCTCAAATTCTATCAACGAGCACGAAGGGGTCACATCAGTACCTGTAACACGAAAGGAACCAATTCAGACCAAAAACGGGCGTCAACTTATAGAAAAATACGTAGTACATACACCCGAATACATGGAAAATATGTATGTTTAGGCGTTTATCAAGTATTCTAAGGACCTTCTTCTTGTTCCTTCTTGCAATACGGTCGAAAAAATAAAAAATAAAAAAAAATAAAGGGGAAAGTTGAATAAAAGCGTGGACAGTGCTCCTCTGCCCTAATAGCGAAGTAACTTGAGGTTCTGGCTCCTAACCAGAGTGTTCCTCTCGCCAAAAGCTATAAGGACATGAGCGTGTCTACATGAATATGCAAAGCTCCAGGTAATGTGGATTTACAGTTCATGTTAGTCCCGGAAAAGAAAAAAGAAAAAGTTAAGCAATTGTGTACAGAAAAATAAAATTCAACCGGTACTTGTTCGAAAATAAGAGGAAGGATCCTTAGGACTCTACTAGAAGTATTTCTACCAACTCAAGGCCGTATTCCACTAAGTGGCGTGAATTACTTCAAGAAGTGGTCCTCGGGGTCCTGTCTACCTTGTTTGGACTACAGGGCTTCGAACTAGGGGATTTGCACACACACAGCACAACACGACCAATGAATGCGTGAATGATCTCAAGTGGTCTTTGCTTAGTATTTTGAGTTTCATTTTGGCTATGATATTTTCATTTCTTGCCTGAGGTTGTGTATTTAGTCACTTATTAGTATCCCTGGTTTTCCATGTCCGTTTGCTTGGGGACAAGCAAATGATTAAGTGGGGGGTATTTGATAAGTGCCTAAATACATCATGCTTTAGCGATGATGTTCTTGTACTTTCATGCAACTTATGTGTATTTTCGATGACATTTTGAGCACTTGATGTTTTTATTTTCGTTTCAGGGTTTCGAAGACCAAGTGTACGTGATCGAACCGTATTCGTGTTGTTTCGGGGAAGATTGAAGAAGAAATGAAGACTTGGAGCACCCCAAAAGCCGACACGCCGCACACGGAGCCGTTTCTCTCGGCCATGTGTGGCCACTGTGCGGCCCGCACAGTGGCCGCACACCCTGGTAAGTGAGCTGTGCAGCCTTTGTGCGGCTCGCACACCAGGCTGCACAGGGTGGCTAGAAGAGTGTGCGGGCGCATGTGTGGCCCGCACACTGCCTGCACGCTCTCGGGATTATATAGGGATTCTTCAGGGTTTTTTAAGAGAGGTTGTTCTCTACTCGGCGTCCACTCCACCACACAACATTCTCATCATCTTTGGAGGGATTTGGAGGGATTTTTGGGCAGATTTAAAGGAGAGAAGAAGGGGAAGACGTGGAGAAGCTTCATAGGGCTCGCCGGCGTGGATCCGACGAGCTACAACATCAACCCTAGCCAACATCTTTGAGGGAGTTTTTCTTGTTTTTGTTTGATGGAATCTTTGTATGATGAGCTCCTTAATTTTGTGATGTCGAACTAAACCTCCTAAGGCCACCGGGCTCCCGGTGAACCTTGGGAGGAGACTTTGTATGAATGACCTTTATATTGTTTTGAATGAATGCGTTGGTTTGATTGTTTGGTTTTAATTCATTATCTTGTTGCTCATTCTACAATGGGTGGATTACGTGGAATTGATTCTGAATGATACTTGTTTGGTGGGATGCTAGCTTGTATTAGGTCAATTGATGAGTTAAAGAGGGATTTATGTATTAATACACCGGAGGTTCCGTGTGCTAATAGCCTTCCGGGCGTTTAGGGTTAATTTAGCCGAGAGTATGCATTAGATTAACCCTAATCAAGACTCCTTGTTCTCATTGACATCGTAGAGGTCTTTTCTAGATAGAGAAACCCGTACTGGATTAGGGCTATACTACGGAGGTTCCGGGGTAGTCGACATCCGAGTCTAGCGGACCAAAACCAAGCCAGCCCTAGTTTTATAATTATCATGGTCTTTCGTATTTAGTCTCCTCCCGGGGGAATCCTCGCCCGAGGCCTTCCCCAATTATTGGCTTCTTTGTCCCTAACTTTATTCCGGATTGAGCTTTATTTTATTTGCATTTCTTTACTTGTTTTTATTATTTTAATATTGCTTCAACCTTGTTTCGATCGACTAGAAAGTGACTCCCAAAAGAAAGTAATAGTAGATCTCGGGCCCTAGGGAATACGACCCTCCTTGTGAGGTTATTACTTGACGACCCGTGCACTTGTGGCCGGGGAGTCGTGCGCTAGCTCTGTAGCTGGTCGCACGCTCACTCATCATGCCTCAGCATATGCCTGTCCTGGGGGCGGCACTAGTGCTGCCTGTGACCCCTCGGCATGATCTGACTGGGGGATAATCAGTGTATAGACTCCTGGCCCTGATCTGCAGACCATCCTGATAAACGCCTAACTGTACGTATTATTTATGTATGTTCACGTATTTTTTGAGTATTTTTATATGTGTGGATGCCGTTTTTGGTCTAAATTGGTTTATTTCGTGTTACAGGTACAAAAGATACCGTGGGGAGCTCGACAATGAGATTTTAGAAGAAATTGGCAAAGAAAACACCATTTTTGAGTCCCTGGTACTGTAGCACCAGAATTTTGGCGAAACGGCTATGTCGGGAGATTCATACGGGTACCCATACAGGCACATGACTGCCCGCATACAGCTCCTGTAGCAGCGGTACTGTAGCTGATTTACTGTATCACTTCTTGAACTCATTCATATCCCATCATAAGAAACCATTTCTTCTCTTGTATTTGTCCTGATTTTTTAGCATCCTTGTATACTCTTATCCTCTACAACACTTGCATTAAAGAAAATTGGGCTTCATGTTTTTGATTGCACAAAGGATTTGCTTGGATCATTCTTGTTTATTTGTTCTTGTGATGTTAGTTGTTTGTTTATTTGTGTGTTTTGTTTTCTTTGTGTGTGATGGATGCCTTGAGTTGATGTTCTTTTCTACCTTGCAGGGTGGAATTAGGGCATCAAGCACCCTTTCTTTCTCCATTTCCTACAAGAACCCTTGGTGGTCACCCCGATTTCATGGACTTCAAGACTTATGTTTTGAGACTCGGGGAAGTTCACGAAACCCTCCTACTATGTTTTTATTGTCTATCTTGTTGCATTCTATTGTTTAGGCACATTGAGGGCAATGTGCATCTTTAAGTGGGGGTTGGAGTTGGATTTTCGTGAACTTTGAAATTTCTTTGCAATTGCATGCTTAATAACCTATGATAGCTATGATTTTATTGTTAAGGACTTCCTAGCTTGGTAGAATGATAGTTGTGAGCTGTACTTTACCTGTGCTTGAATGTAGTTCTGTTTCATCTTTAGTGTACCCTTATACTTGTTCACGATCACTTTCACCTTGTACACTCCAACCAACCCATTGCAATGTTGTTGGCACTAAAATGTTAAAGTCTACTTTCAATGCTCTTTTAAGAGCTTTTGAGATCCTTCGTTGTTTTCTTTGGCCTTAAGTGAGGTTGTTTAATAGGTTTTATACCAGGGGATATGAGATACATTGTATATATGTATAAAAAAAATGTGGAGTCTATGACAGTATTCCTCTGCTAGTACAGCATGAATGCGTCTATGTGGACTGTAATCAAGTAGGATGGGTGGCTCTTGTGCCTGGCCAGCATGTGCACCTATCTGAAAGATTTTTGTGCAGTCTACGTTAGTCGGACTCAGAAAAAAAAAAGAAAAAAAAAGAGAGAAAAAGTATGTATATATGTAGGAAAAGAATAAAGTATCTTGTCTGTATCCCCTGGAACCTTATGCACTGCCACTTGAGAGCCAAAGTGTTATTTAGGACCCAAAGGACTCTTAACTGGGTATTGAGCGTGTCTTTAACACTTTAATGCCGTCTTCATTGTGCGTGGGGTGAATGGTCATCCTGGGGTAATCTAGGGTGTGGAGGTCAAGGTGGGAGTTTGCACACACTCACGGCGGCACTCTAGGAGAAACAGAACTAATATTACATCACTATTCATTGAACAGCTCACTTCTTCATTTTTGTCAATTTGTGCTTGCGGAGTTCTTTACTATTGACTTGAGGTCGTACATTTAGCCGTTTATCTTCTTGCCCCTGTTCTTCATGTTTGTTTGCTTGGGGACAAGCAAACGCTTAGGTGTGGGGATGTTTAATAAACTCCTAACTGTACGTATTATTTATGTATGTTCGTGTATTTTTCAAGTATTTTTATATGTGTGGATGCCAGTTTTCGGTCTGAATTGGTTTATTTCGTGTTACAGGTACAAAAGATATCGTGGGGAGCTTGGCAACGAGATTTTAGATGAAATCGGCAAAGAAAACACCATTTTCGAGTCCTTTGGTACTGTAGCATCGCTGTAGCACGAGAATTTTGGCGAAACGGCTAAGTCTGGAGATTCATATGGGTACCCATACGGGTGCATGACTGGCCGCATACAGCTCCTGTAGCAGCGTACTGTAGCTGATTTACTGTAGCAGAGTTACTGCAGCATGAATACCGTAGCATTTTACTATAGCACTCACTGCAGCAACTTACACAAAACTCGGGGTGCTACAATGCCCGTATGTCAGCCCGTATACCAGCCCGCATAAGTTGCTGGAATTAGGTTTTAAAAGCCTTTAGGGCATCATTTCTCTTGACTTTTGGCCACCACTTCTCCTCTACCACCATCTAGGGTTTCAAGAGCTTCAAGGCTGCTGGAGAAGGCTGATCTAGGGTGCAAATTGAAGGGGAGAAGAGGAGCGCGATCAAGGAGACGATCTAGGAGCTTGTTGACGTGGATCCATCAAGTTCTCATCACCACCTCTAGTCTTCATCTTAGGGGAGTTTGTTATGTGCTTTAGCTTGCATCTCTTGTTCTTTACACTTTCTCCTTTATTGATGTTGAACTAGACTCCCAAGGTCACCGGGCATCCGGTGAACCTTGGGATGAACTTGCTTGTATGGATACTTTGAGTATAATTTTGGTATTTGGTTTGTTTGTGGTCTAAGCTTTGTGTTCTTTATTGTATCAAATTGCATGAGAACTCTATGGTTTGAATTCTAGGTTGTACTTGGTTGCGTGACCATCGCCCTTGTACTAGACATGCTTGGCTTAGAAGGGATATATGTACGAATACGCCGTGACCATCGGGTATTTCGTACCCCTCCAACCATTAGGGTTGAACCTAGACGTTGTGTTTGACCTTAATTAGGGATTTCCCTAGGCGCATTGCAATCGTGTGAGGATTTGGGCGGAACTGATTCCGTATTCCAATACTCGTACCGGATTAGGGGTTATCACCGTGACCATCGGGGTGACCTACCTTTGGACATCTCTTGGCCTAACCACCTTTGCCTATGTTATTCGAGTACCCTTCTAGCTTTAGTAGTCCCGAGGGGATCCTCGCCCGGGGACCTCGAACATTCATTGTTATTTGCTTCTTTAGTATGCTTATGTGGTGAGCCTTAGTCCATGTGTTTATAGTTTTCTCTTTGTTAATCTTCTTATTTTACTTTTATCATATAATTGCTAGGTTAGGAAATAGATGAAGGGGAAGTAATAGTAGTTCCTTGGCCCTTGGGAATACGACCCCCTCGTGCTTGCGCGAGGGGTATTACTTGGCGACCCGTGCGCTTACGGTTAAGTCATCACATCCCCATCATCCTCAAAGTCTCTGCATAGTCTGGGGGATAATAAGCGGGGATAAAAATCTTCTCGGCTCCGCGCACTGCGTCTCAGAGACCCATCCCGATAATGAGTCTTGTGATGTAGGGCCCTGAGTAGATCACTCCCAACCTAGGGTATAGGCCCTGGTGGTGCAAGTACTCGGCTAAGATCTATCCTAGGTGGAGTGGCTCTCTCTGTACCATGGAATGCAGGTAGAGCAGCTCCTGACAGTTCAAAACACCTGTACTATCCCCCCAGTCATTCACTGATCGGCTGAGTACTGCGTGAATGTATCTGTAGGGCGGGCGGGATAGGCATGTAGCGTTCGAGACCCCCGGCTCATACTGCACGTCCCTGCAAAGAGGGCTGTAAGCTCTCTGGGGTATCAAAATCCCTGGATAGTCTATGGGCAGTAGTGAGTACTCCACTGTCTCAGTAAATGCCTCGTCGTAAAGACCCATCCTGACTAAAAACTGAATGACTCTTAAACTGAAGTCCTGACCGAGGGCACAAAACTGAATGGTATTCCTATCTGTAAAGCTATCGTATCCTCAGTCGAACTCAAAGGTCGGTAAGACCCCGAGTGCAAGTACTCGAATGACCGGGTCTCGGATAGACAGCAGACGGTCCCAGCCACCAACAGCTAGCAGCTCCTCCACCTCGGCAGCAAAAGTGTCACCCCCCTGTATCCCTCTCAGTGCGCTCAAATCTGGGTAGCACGACTGTCCAAAACAGAGCGTCGATAATCACTTGAACCGCTCCCGATGCTCTGGTAAGTCAAAATCTATTTCCTCAGGGGGATGGGGTAGGCACACGGGGTGCTTACAGATAAACATCTAAATATACGTATTTTATATGTATGCATACACATAGTCTCCATATTTTGTTAATGAATTGATGCCCTTTTAGGTCCAAATTGGTTTATTTTGTGTTTCAGGTGCAAAAGATGCCTAGGAGAGCTCAACGATGCAATTTGAGAAGAAACCTACGCCAAAATAGTCGTTTTAAGCTCCCGGGCACTGTTGCGACACTGTAGCAGCCTGAAGCATGCACATTTGAATAATTTTCTAAGTCTGGAAACGCTCACGGGGAAAGCTCACGGCCGTGAGGTTAACCACAAGGAATTCAGGGGCAGACAGTTCTGTAGCAGTGTCACTGTAGTAGTTGTACTATAGCAGTACTGTAGCAATTTTGTAACTTTGTGGATTCTTTCGACTCACATTACAGGCTACCTCACGGGCCACATATGGACCATGATCTCACCCGTGAAGAGGCACGAGATCATCTTTAAAAGGGTTTCTAGGGCATCATCTTGGTTGTCTTTGGCCATCTCTTCTCCTCCATCATCATCTAGGACATCAAGGCTGCGGGAGAAGGCATTTTTGACTAGCAAATCAAAGGAAGAAGGAGGTCACACCCAAGGGAAAGCCTCTAGCAGTTTGTTGGTATCGATCCACTGGATTTCCATCACCATCTTCTTCTAGTCTTCATCTTATGGGAATTGTTATGAACTTTATCTTGTATTTCTTGTTTTGTATACATTCTCCTTTGTTGATGATGAACTAGACTCCCAAGGTCACAGGGCATCTGGTGAACCTTGGGATGAACTTGCTTGTTTGGATGTTTTGAGTATATTTTTGGTATTTGGTTTCGTTGTGGTCTAAGCTTTGTGTTCTTATTGTATCAAATTGCATGAGAACTCTGTGGTTTGAATTCTAGGTTATACTTGGTTGTGTGACCATCGCCCTTGTACTAGACACACTTGGCTTAGAAGGGATACATGTACGAATACACCGTGACCATCGGGTATTTGAACCCCTCCACCCATTGGGGAAGAACCTAGATATTGTGTTTGACCCTAATTAGAGATTTCCCTAAGCGTAATGCGATCATAGGAGGATTTGGCGGAAGAGATTCTGTGTTCCAATACTCGTACCAAATTAGGGGTTATCACCATGACCATCGGGGTGACCTACTTTTGGACGTCTCTTGGCCTAACCACCATTGCCTTCATTACTCTAGCATCCTTCTAGCTTTTGTAGTCCCGAGGGGATCCTCACCAGGGGACCTCACACTTTTATTGCTAATTGTTTCCTTAATGTGCTTGTGCGGTGTGCTTCAGTCCATTTGTTTATAGCTTTGCTTTTGTTTGCTTTCTTATCTTGTTTTAAATCTATACTTGGTAGACTAGACAGTGCTGTCTAGGGGGAAGTAATAGCAGCTCTTGGGACCCCAGGTAATACGACCCCTGTGTCACGCACAAGGTATTACTTGACGACCCATGCCCTTGCGGACCACACATCAAGTTTTTGGCGTCGTTGCCGGGGACTCCAAGAATGCTAGGAAAACCTTTAGTTCACTGATCTAGTCATTCTTATTTCCTTTTGTAGATATTTGTCTTTCTATGTGTTTCCTATCCTTTTGTGCATACTTGTTTGTTTTCTTTTTCTTTTAAGTTCTTTGTTATGTTATTGATTTTTGTTTTATTCATTTACACAGGGCCATAGATTTTCAAGAAAAACTTTTGACCGCAAAAATTTATGCACTTGAAGAAAAGATAGAAAAATGTTTTGCCATGAAAGAAAGCCAAGGAAATCCACAACAATTGAGTCTACCACAACCCCAGGTTCCCCAATTTCAGCCCCAACCACAACAAGTGAGAAAGTACAACACTGAAGAGGTCTTGGCCAAATTTATGATCAACACAGAAAGAAGGTTTCAGAAGGTAGACAAAAGGTTTCATGAACTTGGCACAGTACTGAGAAATGTCCAAGCCTCTATTCAGTCTCTCGAGAACCAAGTCGGGCAACTTGTTATTGCAAATTCCGAACCTTCTTCGAGTAGGCCATCGAGCAATATCGAAAATATCCTAATTGAGCACTTGAGTGTTGTCACGCCTATGAGTGGGAAACAAATAGAGGTGGGGGCCGCTGATAGTCCAAGTGTTTTGGAAGACGGGGTAGAGCAAAACGATGTGGAGGTCATCATGGCTATGGCAAAATGTGAGGAAGTCAAAGAAGCTCAATCGACCACATTTGATGACACTACTCACCTTCATGTCGACCACTCCATCAATGAATCAATAATCTTCAAGTGTTGAAAAGAAACTCCGGGAATTGTATTTGAAGACGTGGGAAGGAAGCTAAGGCCATCCTTGAACCCACCAATGCCGTGCTTGGACAAATCCCAACCAAAAATTTTTCCGTGGTGACCCAAGCAAATTTTGTGGGCAATGGTTGATCATTCAAGAGGGGTTGAGAAAAAAATTGTGGATAGGATGTTGAAGCCTCCAATTGATCCACCTATGTAAAGATTGACAAGTTTTCAACCAAACTTGTTTCCTTGGAGACCCAAACAATTCCTATGGGTATTTCAAGGCTATTTACTAAGCGTTGAGAAAAAAGATGTGGATAGGATGTGGAAGCCACACCATGATCCACCAATGCCGAGCTTAGATAACTCTTAACCAAAGCTTTTTCCATGGAGGCCAAAGCAACTTTGTGGTGCGGTACTCAAAGGAATTTTTCCCGGGACTATAAAAGAAGCAGGGAGAAGGTTCAAGCCATCTAAGGATCCGCCAAAGTTGAAGTTGCACAACTCTCGGCCCAAAATTTTTCCATGGAGGCCAAAAGGTAACTCATGCTTGGCTTCCAAATTTGCACCATCCCGGAAGGTATGTTTCGTATTTCTTGGTAGTTCTTATGCAACCTCTAGCCGGGATGAACAAACCATTTTCAAGCCTCCCTAAGTAAGAAAGAGGTATGACACACCCCTTGCGTGTGTACCCCGCAAGTGCACGGGTTGTCGAAGTAATAAAATACACTGGTGAGTGGGTAGTCGTATCCACAGGGAATAGTGTTCAGAAACAAGTGTTATCGCTATTTAGCTATGATGGGAATCGATGATGAGAAAAGTATATATGTATAGATGTAAAAAGAAAATAAAAGAGTGCAAGAAGAATAATGAGGGTAGGAGAGGTAATCGATATAACGATGGGGTACCCGGACAAAGCTTCCCCTAAGACTAATGCTTCTAGTGCAAGACTAGTATTATACCCTCTAATTGATGTCTAATTGAGTCGAGGATATCCTTAAACACACGGTCCCAAACCTAAGGTCAACCGTGACTGACCCCAACACTATGCCTCGGCATTAGGATTCACTACGACTCTTGACTCTCGTTGACCTGTCAACTAAACCCTAGAGGAGTATATCTAACTAAGCCTCACACTACGTGGGATTGCATTAAGTTCTAGGGACTCCTAGTGGTAAAACCTGTTCCTATGTGTAGTTCTAACCCTTTGGTCCAGGTGGAAGAACCCTAGTCTAGATTAAGCCCCAGTGCGTAGGATTCACTTCAACCCTTCACTCTGTTACTCGCGTAACTAAGCCCCAGGGGAGTTTATCTACCTAGCACTTCACTCTATCTCGACCGCTAATGAATCAAGGAAACGGAGGTAGGGAGAAACCACACCGGAGGGGAAAGGGGTACATCGCTACCTCACAACTCTCCCTCTCAACCCTCTCCAACTTTGTGTAGTCTAATCCTATAGAGGTTGTCACACCCTCAAAGGATAACCTAATAGATTCTCAACCCTAGTGTCACGGCTAAGGGAAAATCTCATTCAATCGGCATGCAAGATTGGAACTCAATAATAGAACATTAAATTAAGAAAGCATAATAAAAGTCATAGAAACAATATCATCCTAGGGTTTACAAGTCTGAATATCCACTAGGGTTTAGCTCTCCATGGAGCAATACAAAGTCAATAAATAGTTTAAGAACATATGCATGAAAACCATAAAAAAAACCCCCTTGTAGATCGTATCGATGGTCTTGTGTAGTCGCGTGTCTTCTCCAACGAATCCCTTGTCAAGCCTAAGGCACACCTCGACAAATCAATGCCGATGAGAGCTTCCCCAATAGCTTTCTTCCAAAGGATGTCGATGTCGATGCCGTTTAATCGCCTCCAAAGACCTCCAAGAACCTCTCCAAACCCTAGCCGAAAGCCCCCCAAAAGATATCCAAGTGATAGAAGGGGAGGGTCCCCAAATAGATCTGAAAACGGGCTATTTATAGGCTGAAATCGAGCTGAAATAGGAGTTCCACACGCCCCTGTGTTAATTCCACACGGCCCTGTGTAAAACCAGGAATTCCACACGCCCGTGTCTTAATTCCACACGGCCGTGTGGA
Source organism: Dioscorea alata (assembly GCA_020875875.1). Classification (NCBI taxonomy): domain Eukaryota; kingdom Viridiplantae; phylum Streptophyta; class Magnoliopsida; order Dioscoreales; family Dioscoreaceae; genus Dioscorea; species Dioscorea alata. The sequence goes on from CM037019.1 coordinate 11,506,864, forward strand.
AATTCTGAAATCCTGATTTTCGGCAACTGTGAACAGTAGCTTGCTACAGTACCTGCTACAGTACTTAGCCGAAATGCTCCCGAATTCATCGTTCTTCATCGAGGCCATTGAATTGGGCACGCAATCAATGGTAGATTATGTCGATTACTTCATTTCTCTTCATTGGCGAAGTTCTCCAATGCTACACGAGTTAGACTTTTGTGAATGTGACTGCCCTTGTGCCCCTCCAATGGAGGTTGGCACACACCCACAAGTCTAAACTCATGCCTTGTTCCTTGCTTCGTCCGAAAACTCCTCAACAATGGTGAATATAACCTATTCTTCCTTCATTCTTCTCCAAATTGACTCCACAACCCTACAATGCACAAAAGTAAACAAATGCACACTTTTTAGTGATAAAATCTGATTAAATCAATGCTCATTGCAAGATAATAACGCTTCGCATTACTATAACACGAGCACTTATCAAGGTACATCGAGCTAATGACGTTAAACAAGCACTTCTTGGGAGGCAACCAAAGTTTTTAAATTTGTTGCAATTTCATTTTCATGTTGTTTGAATGCTTGTCTTATTCATTTTCCGTATTCTTGGTGTGTTTGAAGTTTTAGTCTTCTTAGGTTTCTTCTTGTGTTAGTCATTTTTATCATCATTTTTGTTTAATCATTCATGTATGTTTGTATGTTGCCTTGAGTGATTTAATGATTATATATCATGAGATCCATGTTTTGAGTGTTTCCATGCTTTGTTCGCCTTTGTTTCGAGTGTTTTTAGGGTTAGAGGAGGTTAACTTGATGTAAACCTGAGTTTAGGCCGTTTATGGCCCGTGAGTTCACCCGTGAGCCATCGAGAGAGTGCTCACGGGTAGGCTCACGGCCGTGAGCCAACCGCATGGATGCTCGGGCTGCACTTTAAGTTCGGTACCTCTTCACCATTTTCTTCATATCTTTCTCATTTCTCATCCGTTTTCCCTCATTATTTCACCATTTTTCTCCATTATTCTTCCTCTACACGAATCTCCTATTTCCAATGACTTAATTTGCATGATTTATTGAGAGTTTCTCCATCATCTTCACCGACTTTCCAAGGTACCCCTTTCTAAACCCTAGTTGTTGAGCATGAATGTATCTTCTTTGTTCCTCCTATTTTTCAAGTTTAATAGATGCCAATGTTGTGGGAGAATGGTTGTTTGTTGTTTTTGTTAGTTTTTGTGGTAATTTGAAGGCTTTGTAAAAATTTTTATACTCCATGTCCAAGGGAAGCTCTTGCAAATTTTTTTTTTGGGGTTACTGTAGCATTTCTTGAATTCTTTCACACTCCATCATGAGATGCCCTTGATATTCTTGTATGTTGGACTGATCTTGTATCATCTATGTTACCCCTTGGCAACACTTGCAACAAGAGAGAATTGCACATCATGATATTGAATGCACATGGACTTGCTTGGATGATGTTTTGTTCCTTTGTTTTTCTTGTGTTCGTGTTTGTGTTTGTGTTTGTTCTTGTTTCTTTTTGTATTTCCTTTTTGGGTGTGAGAGAAGGTGCCTTGAGTTGATGTTCTTTTCTACCTTGCAGTGTAGAATTAGGACATTAAGCACAGTTTCTTCTCCGATATCTATCAAGATTTTTTGTGGTCACCCCGATCTCATGGACTTCAAGACACATGCTTTGAGACTCTGGGAAGTTCATGAAACCCTCCTACTATGTTTTTATTGTCTATTCTGTTGTATTCTATTGCTTAGGCACATTGAGGGCAATGTGCATCTTAAAGTGGGGGTGGAGTTGGATTTTCGTGAACTTTGAAAATTTCTTGGCAATTACATGCTTAACTACCTATGATATCTATGATTTCATTGTTAAGGACTTCCTGGCTTGGTAGATGGTTACGCGTTTGAGTCGCTCACCCGCAAGTGCACGGGGTCGCCAAGTAATACCCCTCGCGCGAACACGAGGGGGTCATATTCCCAAGGGCCCGAGAATCTATTCTTACTTCCTTATCACAATGTTGTTTAACCTAATCAATCACTTGGAAGAAGACCTAGAAATAACCTACTAAAGCTAAGAACATGCAAATGGCAAGTATAAATACGAAGGAAAGTATCAAGGTGTTGGTCTGGGAAACCCTAAATTAGACCAACCCGATGGTCACGGTGTTGGTCCCTAATCCGGTACGAGTATTGGAATACGGAATTGCTTCCGCCCAAATCCTTGTACGATTGCAATGGTTTTAGTGGATTTCCCCAAGCTAGGGTTGAAACACAATCGAGGACAACCCTAACAATTGGAGGGGCACAAATACCCGATGGTCATGGTGTATTCGTACATGTATTCCCTTCCAAGCTTGGTGACCTAGTATTGTCTAGGAATTGATATATAGAGTTCTCATACATACCAAGGCATTCAAGAATCACCAAACAAGAATCACAAACCACACCAAATGCATAAAACTAGAACAAGCATCCAAAATACACAAGTTCAACCCCAAGGTTCACCTACATCCGGTGACCTTGGGGTTTAGTTACTTATGATCACAAAACAAGTAGGAAAATACATGAAAACAACCAAAAGCATAACAAGAACACTCCCTCAAAGGATCAAGGCTGAATGACGCTTCCAAGGACGCCACCCAAGGAGTGGCTTCCCTTGTCAATCTTCCTCTCAAATGTGAATCGAAGGTGTGGACTCGTCGTGTCGTTCTCTCCCCGTCGTCCTCTCCTCAAGAATCGCCTGCAAAGCCCGGCCTCAAGCTCCCAAGGAAGATGGTGAAGTCAAGCTCTCCCAAGACCTAGGCTCTCCCTCTCAAATGTGGACTAAAAACCCTTAAAAACAAGATCCTGCGAGTTATGCGGCCCCCCATCCTGCCCCGCATGCGGGGAGAGAAAGTCTCCGAAAAAATCCTGAAAGTCACGTAAATGCTACAGTGAAACTGCTATAGTACAGTATGCGGCCTTGACAGGGCCCGCATGGATCTCCTGACCAAGCCCTCCAAGTTTTCGTGGTACAGCGACTGCTACAGTACTCGCTACAGTACCCCCCCCCCCCCCCCCCCCCCCGGGCTCAACACAGTGTTTTCGATGCCGATTTCTTCTAAAATTCTGTCAACGAGCTCAAAGGGGTCTCATTCGTACGTGTAACACGAAAGGAACCAATTCAGACCAAAAACGGGCATCGACTCATTGAAAAATACGCAATATGTACGCCCGAATACATAGAAAATATGTATGTTTAGGCATTTATCAAACATCTCCACACCTAAGCATTTGCTTGTCCCCAAGCAAACACACATGAAGAACAGGGGCACGATGATAAATGACTAAACATACGACCTCAAGCTCAACTGTAAAGTACTGCTCTAGCACAGGTGAAAAGAAATCTAGAAAGTGAGCTGTATAGTGAGTGATCAAGTAATGGTAGCCCTGTCTTATCTAAAGTGCTTTCGTGAGTGTGTGCTGGCTTCCAACCTTAACCTCCACACCCTGGATTACCCCAGGGACACATTCGCCCCACATATGGTGAAAGTGGCATGAGGCAGTTAAATACATCTTCAATACTCGATTAAGAGTCCTTTGGGTTCCTAAACAAAACTCTAGCACTTAAGTGACCAGGCAACAAGTCCCAGGCGACAAAGTAGAGATACCAGAACTTTTTTTTTTTTTTTTTCTGAGTCCGACTAACATAGACTGCACGACAAATCTTTCAGAAGGATGCACATGCTGATTAGGCACAAGAGCCACCCAACCTACTCAATTACAATCTACATAGACGCATTCATGCTGTACTAGCAGAGGAATACTGTCATAGACTCCACATTTTTTTTTAGACTGTACACACTATATCTCAAGTCCTTTGGTAGCATGGCACAATAGTTCACTCAAGGCTACAAAAAACAATGAAGGAACTCAAAAGCTCTTAACAGACTATTGAAGAAAGAATTTAACAGTCTAATGCCAAACTCATCATAATGGGTAGGTTAGAGTGTACAAGGTAGAAGCAATCATGATAGAGCATGAAAAAGCACTAAAAATAAAACAAGGCATCATTCAAGCACAGTATAAGAATACAACTCACTTCTATCATTCTTTCAAGCTAGGAAGTGCTAAACACGAAAATCATAGCTATCATCGGTATTCATGCATTCAAAATAAGTAAAGTACCCCACACCTAAAGTTGTACATTGCCCTCAATGTACATGGATCAGCAGAATAAGGTACGAGACATGCCAGAAAAATAAAGGAATAAGGTAAAGAAACTTCCCCAAATGGTCGATGAGATGAACTCCAAATACGCATGAACCGTGGAAAGTTGAGGGGCGCAAGGGGCATGGAGCTTCTACAGTGATCAGTCCTGAAAATAGAAAGGAAGCGAATCACGCCCAAAGGAATAAATAGAGAGCGGGAAAAGAAAGCATAAATCAAAAACGGGGAAGTACAGTTTAGGTGGGTCAGGACCCTTGCTAACTGAAATGTACAACAATACAAACAAATAAGTCTAAAAATAAAAATAAAAATAAATAAAAACCAGTCCAAACAATAGAAAACTAAAAGTGGTGCTGTGAGTCTAGAGATCTGGGGGGAGTGATGGTGCAAAGCACGTGGTAGCTGTGGAGGAGGTGCCGACAGATGATGAAGCGCCGCGCAAGTATGATAAGATCTCGGCCATGCTGCTCTCGATGCGGCCCTGTGATGTGCCTAAATCTCTCACTGATGCTGCCAGCGCCTCCTGAGATGCTCCAAAGGTCTGCAACTGCTGACGGACCTCGATGCGGAACTCCGTGAAACTATCCTCAAGTGATGGTCGACTCCCGCTAGGTGCTGCATCGGGAACAGGGGCAGACTCTGAATCAAACTCGGATCCTGTCTCAGAATAACGAGAGGTGTCACCGCTGCGCGGGAGGTGGTAAGTGTCTCCCGACCTCTCAACTATCCCAATATGAAGCATGATCGACAGACTAAGTGGCGCGACGGTGCTCACAACACTCATGCCCTGGGTGAGCTCAATCAATCCTAGGACCCTGATAATGCGTGTAATATACGGCCCAGCAAATATAGCTCCAAGGCGAGTAGAAGTCCCCTGATGCTCAATAAGTCCGGCAAAAAGATGGCCCAGGTGGATGGGGTACCGCTGAAGAATACTGTACATCATAAGTAGATCGGTACGAGAGACCACCCCAGTAGAATCAGCGTGACTGTTCACACTTCTAGATAGCAAGGCCTGCATGTACCTGTGAACGGGGTCTGCCATCATAGAAGCCTTCTTCGATGATGATGAGCGAGCAATTGACCTCCAAAGAGAATTAGGGGACACCGAGCTTGGGAAGTCACGAGGCAAATTCGCGAAGTCAGAAGTTTGGGTGTCCACAGTGTAGAGCCCAAGAAAAATACCCAACTGGTCGTGATCAAACCTATGCCTCTTGCTGAAAGCCCGAAAAGAGATTGTACTTGTTTGGCGCGCAATGTGACCGGGGCCGGTAACCTCAAATGTGCTCAATACTTCCAAAGTTAACTCTCGGTAGGTGGGCTCGTCAATTTCAAATACCTTATCCCACCCGCCATGAGAAATGAAGTCCCGGACGGTACTGTCGAGGCCCAAAGTCCTCAAGGCCTCCCAATCGATAACTCGCACCGTGCCAAACCTCCTTTTCGACAAGAACGCAAACCTTGTCTTGTGGGCCTCACTCTTGAACGTAGGCTCGCAAACGGGTGGTGGAGAGCTTCTCCTAACTCGCTTGGCGGCCACGTGTTTGATCGGCATCCCTATAAGACAAGAGAAACATCATCAAGCAAAAACAATTATGAGAAAATTGCTTAATGAAGACAAAGGCTGATTTTTGGCTAGTGCTACAGTAATTTCGGGGAAATTTTGGTAGAGTTTCTTCTTGTAAAAGTGACGATCTAAATGTACTAAGTTTGAAATTCAAGAGAAATAATTACAAGAAGCATTCACCATGAAAAACACCATGATTTCTCAACATTTCAACCATCAAAATCCATAGAATGAGTGATAAGAAAACAAACCTTGAACTAGGGCACCAATGAGGAGATGAAGTGAAAATCGGCTTAAAGCTTGATAAAACCTTGAAAATCTTCCAAAAATTTGCTTGCTAGGATGGAGAGAGTGTTTGGATGCAAAAAGAATGAAGAAAAATGGTGGAGAGATGAAGGAGAAAAGAGATGAAGTTTGATGAAAATGGACTGAATAGTGAGGGAGTGGGATGAAGAGAGGGAGAAGTAGAGGCCGGGTGACCATGCGGCCCCTTGTGCGGCCGCATGGTACCCCGCATCAGGCTCGGGAAAAAATGTGCGGCCTGCTATGCGGCCGCATAGCAGGCTGCACCAGGCTCGAGAAATTTCCTGCGGCCTGCTATGCGGCCTGCTCCGCTCTCGGGAAAAAATGTGCGGCCCCTTGTGCGGCCGCATGGCAGGCCGCACATGGTTCTGGAATTTTCCAGCTCAAAAAACTCTCAAATTAACCATCGAACTCAACCTAGCACTAAAAAATTACATGAAAACAAAGCCGAAAACACTCAAAAATCATTGAAAACATGGAAATTGAAGCACCAACATTCAAGGAAAAATACAATGATCATGAAACCACGGGTACAACATGGTAAAATAAATTAAGGAAAATGACTAAACAACCACCACAATCAAAGAAATCAACAACACTCAAACTCACAAGCACCACAAAAAAATACGAAAAACACACAAACACAACAACAACAACTAAGAAGAAAAATAAATGCAATGAATTTAAAGACTTCGGTTGCCTCCCAAGAAGTGCTTTTTTAATGTCTTTAGCTCGACATGGCTTACCACAATTCATGGCGGGACAAAGGGGTGAGGAATACCTCCATTTTTTTATGACGCATTGTTACCCGGAAAGTTTAATGAGAGACACGAAAAGATCTTGAATTTCCCGCGGTCATCAAAGAACAAATGGTCAACCACCTCGGGTGACATTGTAGAAACATTCACCCCCCGCTTTTGCTTCTCTTTTTTCTTCCTCCACAACTTCTTCAAGGTTATCTTCTCATTGGAATGTGGTGAAGATTTAACCTCTACTTGTGCTAGTTGTTGCATTGGTGGAGGGGGGATCTCATAATCCACTACATCATCTCCGAGATCTTCAAAGTACTCCTCCAAAGGGTTCAAAGCGAGGACTTCCTGCACACAATCAGAGATAATCACATCAGTAGTATCCGTGAAATACAAAGTATCATCGTGATCAAGTGTACGCTTCATTGCTTCGAGGAGGGTGAAGACCACTTGTTCGTCCCCAACCCTCAAAGTCATCTTTCCTCCTTTAACATCGATTAGTGCTCCGGCGGTATTAAGAAATGGACGCCCGAGGATCAATGGGACCTCCACATCATCATCCACATCTAGAATTACAAAGTCAACCGGGATGATAAGCTTATCAACTTAAACAAGGACGTCTTCAACAATTCCCCGGGGTCTTCGTACTGAACGATCCGCAAGTTGCAAAGTCATCCGTGTGGGTCTCAAGTTGTCTAACCCCAATCTCAAGAACAAGTTGTACGGCATGACGTTAATGCTAGCTCCCGAGTCGGCCAAGGCGCTTTCTTGCACTCCATCCCCAATCACACAAGGGATGATGAAGCTACCCGGATCATTAAGTTTCTTGGGTAGTTTCTTTTGAATTACGGCCGAGCAATTTCCCGACAGAGTCACCGTCTCCAAGTCCTCAAGCTTCCTCTTATTAGTGAGGAGGTCCTTCATGAATTTAGCGTATTTCGGCATTTGTTAAAGGGCCTAAACCAAAGGAATGTTTATGTGAAGTTGCTTAAAGATGTTCAAGAATTTCTTAAATTGAGCGTCTTCTTTATCTTGTTTGAGTCTTGAAGGATATGGTACCACAGGTTTATACTCAGGCTCCTTCTTAGTCAAAGAACGTGGAACATTTCCATTGTGCTTCCCCTCCATCTCATTAATTTCATCATTACTTGACTTAGGGTCTTCCCGGTCGGCTACCCTATCGTTGGAGATACTTGGACCATCCCCGGTCCTTACCTCCAACTGCTTCCCACTCCTTAGTGTCACCACCTTTAAGTGTTCTCTCGGGTTGCATTCAGTGTTGCTCGGCAGGTTACCCGAGGGGCGATCTGACTGTGACCTAGCAAGCTGTCCCACCTGGGTCTCAAGAGACTGAATGGAGGCTTGGACGTTTCTCAATATACTACCAAATTCATCAAATCTCTTGTCTACATTCTGGAATTTTGCCTCCGTAGTAATCATGAATCGTGCTAAAACATCTTCAGTTGAGTATTTCTTCTCTTGGACCTGCTGGGGCTGAAGTTGGGGTCCCTGGGGTGGTGGTGGTCTCTGTTGGAATTGGCCTTGGTTCTACGACATGTTCGGGGGATTCCTCCATCCCGAGTTGTAGCTATTACCGTATTGATTCCCCGGTCCCCGAGGTCCTCCACCAACATAGTCCACCGATTCCACGGGTGCAGGGGGAGCAATAAAAATTGGACACTGTGAAGTTGCATGTCCTGCACCATAAGTCTTACAAGACAACACTGCCTTAGGGGTAGAACTAGACCCCAACATGAATTGCTCAAATTTCTGTGTCAAAGCACTGACAGCGGCGTTGTTATCGGTGACATTCTTCGATAAGGCCTCAACCTTTGCCATCAATGCAGTGGTCTCATTCACCTCGAACAGGCCAGCAACCCTGGTCCTTTCTGCCGAGTGCTCCAGTGGCACTCATTGCTTGCCATGTTCTCAATCAGTTTCTCAGCTTCCTCAGGGAGCTTATCACTCAAGTAACCACCCGCCGCAGCGTCAATAAGTTGTCTCACGGTATAATTCAAACCATTACAGAACATCTGCACTCGCATCCAAGCAGGGAAGCCATGATGAGGGCACCTACGTAACAAATCTTTGAACCGCTCGTGTGCCTCGAAAAGGGTTTCTGAATCCCCCTGCCTGAAAGAGGAGATCTCCTGTCTCAGTCTTGCAGCCTTGCTCGGTGGGAAATACCGTGCCAAGAATTTCTCGACCATTTTCTTCCAGGTGGTAATGGACCCGGGAGCTAAGGAAGTGAGCCATCTGTATGTTGCTCCCCTCAAACTGAATGGAAACAATCGTAGTCTGATAGCATCGTCTGACACCGAATTGATCTTGAAAGTGGAGCAAATCTGCAAGAAGCGGGACAGATGGGCATGCGGGTCCTCATCGGCTAGCCCATCAAACTGAACCAAATTTTGTATCATCCCGATGGTGCTCGCCTTGATCTCAAAGTTATTCGCCGGGACTGTGGGAGCTTGCACACTGAATTCTTCCCCGGTGAACTGTGGTCTCTCAAAATCGGATAAAGTTCTCCTTGGTTCGGCCATAACTGATGGTTCACTAGACTCGACCCGAACCTCCTGTTGCCTCGAACTCTCAGTAACCTCTCTCAAACGTTGATGCAGAGTGCGTTCAATCTCGTTGTCAGGCTCAACTAGAGTCGCTTAACCCGCCCGTGTCTTAAGAGGGGTACCTCGCAAAATAGCTAAAGTCAAAACAAGTAAAAGATGGAATGATGAAATATAAACAAGAATGGTAAAAACGAACAAAAACAAAAATGGTCAAATAAACACGCTTCAAGTTTTCAGAATATTCCTCGTGGGTCCCCGGCAACGGCGCCAATAACTTGGTTACGCGTTTGAGTCGCTCACCCGCAAGTGCACGGGGTTGCCAAGTAATACCCCTCGCGCGAACACGAGGGGGTCGTATTCCCAAGGGCCCGAGAATCTATTCTTACTTCCTTATCGCAATGTTGTTTAACCTAATCAATCACTTGGAAGAAGACCTAGAAATAACCTACTAAAGCTAAGAACATGCAAATGGCAAGTATAAATACGGAGGAAAGTATCGAGGTAAGGTAGTGGTCACGGATGAGGATTACCTCGGGGGTTACTAAAGTGACAAGGATGCCCTAACTAGCATGCACGTGGGTGGTTTGGACCGGGAAACCCTAAATTAGACCAACCCGATGGTCACGATGTTGGTCCCTAATCCGGTACGAGTATTAGAATACGGAATTGCTTCCGCCCAAATCCTTGTACGATTGCAATGGTTTTAGTGGATTTCCCCAAGCTAGGGTTGAAACACAATCGAGGACAACCCTAACAATTGGAGGGGCACAAATACCCGATGGTCACGGTGTATTTGTACATGTATTCCCTTCCAAGCTTGGTGAGCCTAATACTAGGGCAATGGTCATGCAACCTAGTATTGTCTAGGAATTGATACATAAAGTTCTCATACATACCAAGGCATTCAAGAATCACCAAACAAGAATCACAAACCACACCAAATGCATAAAACTAGAACAAGCATCCAAAATACACAAGTTCAACCCCAAGGTTCACCTACATCCGGTGACCTTGGGGTTTAGTTACTCATGATCACAAAACAAGTAGGAAAATACATGAAAACAACCAAAAGCATAACAAGAACACTCCCTCAAAGGATCAAGGCCGAATGACGCTTCCAAGGACGCCACCCAAGGAGTGGCTTCCCTTGTCAATCTTCCTCTCAAATGTGAATCGAAGGTGTGGACTCATCGTGTCGTGCTCTCCCCGTCGTCCTCTCCTCAAGAATCGCCTCCAAAGCCCGGCCTCAAGCTCCCAAGGAAGATGGTGAAGTCAAGCTCTCCCAAGACCTAGGCTCTCCCTCTCAAATGTGGACTAAAATCCCTTAAAAACAAGATCCTGCGAGTTATGCGGCCCCCCATCCTGCCCCGCATGCGGGGAGAGAAAGTCTCCGAAAAAATCCTGAAAGTCACGTAAATGCTACAGTGAAACTGCTATAGTACAGTATGCGGCCTCGACAGGGCCCGGATGGATCTCCTGACCAAGCCCTCCAAGTTTTTTTGGATTTCCCCAAGCTAGGGTTGAAACACAATCGAGGACAACCCTAACAATTGGAGGGGCACAAATACCCGATGGTCATGGTGTATTCATACATGTATTCCCTTCCAAGCTTGGTGACCTAGTATTGTCTAGGAATTGATATATAGAGTTCTCATACATACCAAGGCATTCAAGAATCACCAAACAAGAATCACAAACCACACCAAATGCATAAAACTAGAACAAGCATCCAAAATACACAAGTTCAACCCCAAGGTTCACCTACATCCGGTGACCTTGGGGTTTAGTTACTTATGATCACAAAACAAGTAGGAAAATACATGAAAACAACCAAAAGCATAACAAGAACACTCCCTCAAAGGATCAAGGCCGAATGACGCTTCCAAGGACGCCACCCAAGGAGTGGCTTCCCTTGTCAATCTTCCTCTCAAATGTGAATCGAAGGTGTGGACTCGTCGTGTCGTGCTCTCCCCGTCGTCCTCTCCTCAAGAATCGCCTCCAAAGCCCGGCCTCAAGCTCCCAAGGAAGATGGTGAAGTCAAGCTCTCCCAAGACCTAGGCTCTCCCTCTCAAATGTGGACTAAAAACCCTTAAAAACAAGATCCTGCGAGTTATGCGGCCCCCCATGCGGCCCCGCATGCGGGGAGAGAAAGTCTCCGAAAAAATCCCGAAAGTCGCGTAAATGCTACAGTGAAACTGCTAGAGTACCGTTTTCGTGCTACAACGACTGCTACAGTGCCCCCAGGCTCAACACAGTGTTTTCGATGCCGATTTCTTCTAAAATTCTGTCACCGAGCTCAAAGGGGTCTCATTGGTACCTGTAACACGAAAGGAACCAATTCAGACCAAAAACGGGCGTCGACTCATAGAAAAATACACAATATGTACGCCCGAATACATAGAAAATACGTATGTTTAGGCATTTATCAGTAGAATGATAGTTGTGAGCTGTACTTTATTTGTGCTTGAATGTAGTTCTGTTTCACCTTTAGTGCACCCCTACACCTATACATCATCACTTCTACCTTGTACACTCCAACCAACCCATCATAAAGATTTTGGCATTAGATTGTTAAATTCTATTTTCAATACTTTTTTAAGAGCTTTTGAGTTCCTTCATTGTTCTCTTTAGCCTAAAGTGAACTATTGTAGTGGGTTTGACCAGGGGAATTGAGAGTTAGTCTGTAAATATAAAAAAATTTGTGAAAAAAAAAGAAAAAAAAAGGGAGTCTATGACAGTATTCCTTTGCTAATATAGCATGAATGCGTCTATGTAGACTGTAATCAAGTAGCATTGGTGGCTCTTGTGCCTGGGCAGCATGTGTATCCGTCTGAAAGATTTTTGCGCAGTCTATGTTAGTCGGGGACTCAGAAAAAAAAAGAGTGTATTTCTATATATACGTGACAGTAATAAAGTCTCTTAATCCCTTGGTCCTCGCTGTGTTGTCACTTAAGAGCTAAAGTTTTATCTAGGAACCGAAGGAATCTTAACTGAGTATTGAGGGTGTATTTAACATTTTAATAACGTCTTCATTGTGCGTGGGGTGAATGGTCATCCTGGGGTAATCCAGGGTGTGGAGGTCAAGGTGGGAGTTAGCACACACTCACGTGGGCACTCTAGGAAAAATAGAGCTAGTATTAGTTGACTATTCAATTGACCAGCTCATTTCTTAACTTCTATAAATTTGTGCTTGTGGAGTCCTTTACTATTGAGCTTGAGGTTGTGCATTTAGCCATTTATCTTCTTGCCCCTGTTTTTCATGTTTGTTTGCTTGGGGACAAGTAAACGCTTAGGTGTGGGGATGTTTGATAAACGTCTAAATGTACATATATTATACGTATGCATACACATAGTCTCCGTATTTTGTTAATGAATTGATGCCCTTTTAGGTCTAAATTGGTTTATTTTGTGTTTCAGATGCGAAAGATGCCTAGGAGAGCTCAACGACGCAATTTGAGAAGAAATCTACGCCAAAATCATCGTTTTAGGGTCTGGGGACATTGTAACAACACTGTAGCATCCTGAAGCATGCATATTTGAAGAATTTTGTAAGTTTGGAAACCCTCACGGGGCAAGCTCAAGGCCGTGAGGTCAACCGCAAGGAATTCAGGAGCATACAGCACTGTAGCAATAACATTGTAGCAATTTTACAACTTTGCGGATTCTTTTGACTCACATTACAGGCTACCTCACGGGCCACATATGGATCATGAGCTCACCCGTGAAGAGGCATGAGATCATCTTTAAAAGGGTTTCTAGGGCATCATCTTAGTTGTCTTTGGCCACCTCTTCTCCTCCATCATCATCTAGGACATGAAGGCTGCGGGAAAGGCATTTTTGAGGAGAAAATCAAAGGGAGAAGGAGATCACACCCAAGGGAAAGCATCTAGGAGTTCATTGGCGTCGATCCGCCAGATTCCCATCACCATTCTCTTCTAGTCTTCATCTTAGGGGAGTTGTTATGAACTTTATCTTGTATTTCTTGTTTTGTATACATTCTCCTTTATTGATGACGAACTAGACTCCCAAGGTCACTGGGAATCCGGTGAACCTTTGGATGAACTTGCTTGTTTGGATGTTTTGAGTATATTTTTGGTATTTGGTTTGGTTGTGGTCTAAGCTTTGTGTTCTTTATTGTATCAAATTGCATGAGAACTCTGTGGTTTGAATTCTAGGTTGTACTTGGTTGCATGACAATCACCCTTGTACTAGACACACTTGGCTTAGAAGGAATACATGTATGAATACGCTATGACCATCAGGTATTTGTACCCCTCCATCTATTCGGGAAGAACCTAGATATTGAGTTGGACCCTAATTAGAGATTTCCCTAAGCGTAATGCGATCGTAGGAGGATTTGGCGGAAAAGATTCTGTGTTCCAATACTCGTACCGGATTAGGGGTTATCACCGTAACCATCGAGGTGACCTACTTTTGGACGTCTCTTGGCCTAACCACCATTGCCTTCGTTACTCTAGCATCCTTTTAGCTTTAGTAGTCCCGAGAGGATCCTCGCACTTTTATTGCTAATTGTTTCCTTAATGTGCTTGTGTGGTGTGCCTAAGTCCATTTGTTTATAGCTTTGCTTTTGTTTGCTTTCTTATCTTGTTTTAAATCAATAGTTGGTAGACTAGACAGTGCCGTCTAGGGGGAAGTAATAGTAGCTCTTGGGACCCCAGGGAATACGACCCCTGTGTCACGCACAGGGTATTACTTGACGACCCGTGCGCTTGCGGACCACACATCACTTACCAGCTGATTTCTTGGTCCTGGAGGCCATATCTGCAAGATTGAAAAGAAAAATCATCAAAAACAGTTCTAAAACACAATCTGCAGAAATCCACACAGCCATGTGGAAATTCCACACCTATGTGTAGAAATTCCACACGTACGTCTGGATCATTGGGCGGACAGAGCCCCACGGCCGTGGGGGCCAAAATTTTCTATTTACATTTAAATTCATTCTAATTCTATTCTAAACACATTCTCCTATACTTTAATCATTCAAAACAAGCGAAATCATCAAAAAGAACGAATTAAATCAAGTTTTGATGAAGAAAAGATGGGGAGAGAACTTACCGACGGTGTGAAATGTGAAACCTAAGAATTGGCCGGATAACTAAATAAAACCTCAGCAAATCACGAAGGAAAGTTCGGGGGAGTAGTATAGAAGTTCAAAGAGTGTTTGAGAGTGATTGGATGATGAGGCATGTGTGAAACATAAAATAAAATCACGGCTTTTGATGTTCTGGGAATTCACACGGCCGTGTGCCTCTAAAATTAGGGTTCACAGGGGCTAGCACACGCCCTGTGTGCACTCTGGTTTCTCTCTGGACTACCCTACATGGCCGTGTGCCTTCACAAGGGGAGCTCTACAGGGCTAGTACACGCCCCTGTGGATTTATGGGAAACACAGAAGGTCTCTGAAAAATTCCACACGGCCGTGTGGAAATTCCACAGGCCGTGTGCCCAACCTGGCCGATAACACAAGGCCAGCCATAGGGGCAACTCACACGCCCCTGTGGCCTCGATGACTTGCCCGAGAAACCCTAAATATCTCACACGGCCGTGTGAAATATCCACACGTCGTGTGCCATGCACCAGCACTTCAGATGGGCAGCAACACGCCCCTGTGTATTCTCGGGAAGCAAAGGCATCTCTGTAGAGTGTTCTAGTTATGCCTTAACACAGGGCCGTGTACCTTAACACAGTCTCCCACAGGGGTAGCCACACGCCCCTATGGACTCTCGGGAAAGAGTGTTCTAGTTATGCAGGATTTCACATGGCCGTGTGCCCTTTCTGAGGTTTTTCACAGGGGCGAGGTCACGCCCCTATGCCTTCTCTGGCTGAGCCCTAATTGGCAACACACGCCCGTGTGGAAATTCCACACTGCCATCTGTTTTCTCTGGTTTACTTAGAAAAATTCTCAGACTCTAAAAAAATTTAGAAACAAGAATACGATACTTAAAGCCTGTGAAAACCATCAAAACACGACCAGATACCATGGAAAATATGCTCAACCAACTCAAACTTTGTCAATAATCATTTAGGCACATGAAAATATCAATAATCCACATGAAAAATCATAGCACATGCATTAAAAATGCAGGACACCAAAACTAAGACTCTTATTCATGCTAACACTAAACTAAGTCCTAGAAAAATAGTAAAACCTTGGGTTGCCGCCCAAGAAGCGCTTGTTTAACGTCACTTAGCTTGACGTAACTACCTTATCTTATGGGGATTCATGAATGAAGGTTTCCCTCTTCCTTACAACCTGAAAACATGCAGAACATAATTTTTGTAGAATAGAGGGAGAGTTAGCGATTTTGTTACCAAACAAGGGTGAACCACCCTTACTTCGTTCTTGCTCATCTCCATTGTCTTTGGTTCTTTTCATGTGGCGCCTCTTCGCTCTCTTTATTTTTCTTCTCATCTTCCTCATGAGTCCTGGTTCCGGCTATATTTCCTTCTCGACTAGACCAAGTGATAGCACTTTTTTTTCGATTTACACATCTTGGTCCGGCTACCCTTTATACAGGTCTGGGTTCATCAATTCCTACACGTATTCATCAACACATTCATTAGTAGCATCAAGAAAGTACAAAGTGTCATCAAAATCAAGAGAATATCTTATGGCTTCGGCGAGGCGATAGGTGAGCTTGTCGTCTCCAACCCTCAACGTGAGCTCGCCACCATCCATGTCTATCAGGGCCTTGGAAGTACGCAAGAACGGCCTCCCAAGAATCAGCGGCACTTTGACATCCTCATCGACATTAAGCTCTACAAAGTCCACAGGAAAGATGTATTTATCTACTTTCACCAAGACATCTTCCACAATCCCCCTCGGATGCCTCACCGATCGATCTGCAAGTTGAAAGGTCATCCGAGTTGGTCTAGGCTCGCCAAAGCCTAGCTTTTGAAAGAAGGTATAGGGCATGACATTGATGCTTGCCCACGAATCAGCCAGTGCCATCTCTTCACCCAAGTTGCTGATGTTGCAAGGTATGATAAAACTCCCGGGATCTTTTCTCTTACTCGGCATGTTCTTTTGTAAATCAGTCGAGCAATTAGAATCAAGAACTACAGTTGCACTCTCCTCCAACATCCTCTTGTTGGTCAAGAGGTCCTTCAAGAACTTCGCATACTTAGGCATTTCGGCCAATGCCTCCGCGAATGGTATGTTGATGTGCAACTGTTTGAAAATACCCAGAAATTTCTTGTATTGCTCATTGTCTTGGTAATTCTTCAACCTTGCAGGTTAGGGGATCCTCGGCTTATAGGGTGGTGGTGCCACCTCTTTCTACTTTGGTGTTTCTCCCCCTACCTCTTCAACTTCGGGTGCTTCTTTTGTCTTTTCTAAAGGGAGATTTCTCTCGACCTCTTTTCCACTTCTCAAGGTAATCACCTTCAATTGTTGCCTCGGATTGGTCTCCGTATTACTAGGCAAACTACCTTGAGGTCTTTCCGCCAATGTCTTCGCAATTTGCTCCACTTGATTGTCCAAGTTATTTAGGGAGGCGGTGTGATTGCGAATAGTATCCTCCACCTACTGAAACCTAGCATTCGATGAAGAAACAAACCTTGTGAGGGCTCTCTCAAGATCGATCATCTTTCCCTCTAGCCCGGTCACTCGACTTTCTAGGTTCGAAGCTTGTTGACTTTGAAATCCCGGTGGTGTATTGTTCTTTTGTTGCGACTGCCCCTGATTGCTCCATTAGAAATTCGGGTGGTTCTTCCACCCCGGATTGTATGTACCACTGTACGGGTTACCTTCGCCTTGTCCTCTATAAGCATTACCAACAAAGTCGACCTGCTCCACCGCACTAGTGCCTCCGATAGCAATAGGACAATAGCTCGAAGCGTGACCTCCCCCACAACCGTTACAAGTAGTGATGGCTATAACTCTTAGTGAAGCTAGAGCATCTAGCTTCTTACTCAATGATTCTACTTGTGCCGCGAACGCTGTAACTGCGTTGATCTTGTTAATTCCGGCCACCTTCTTTCGATCCCTTGTGTTCCATTGATAGCTATTTATAGCCATCTCTTCTATAAGGTGCCGGGCTTCACCGGGAGTCTTGCTTCCTAGAGTTCCTCCTGTCGCATCTAAGAGTTGCTTGGTACTCGGATTCAACCAGTTGTAGAAGTTATGAATGATCATCCATTCAGGGAATCCATGTTGCGGGCATTTTTTAAGGAGCTCCTTGAACCTAGTCCATGTCTCAAATAGAGACTCCAATTCCATTTACATGAAGGATGAAATCTCATTTCGGAGCCTCGCTGATTTTCTCGGAGGGAAATACCTAGCCAAGAATGCCTCGGCCATCTCCTCCCACGAAGTGATAGATGCTCTCGGTAATGAATGAAGCCAATGTCTTGCTTTTCATTTCAATGGAAATGGAAAGGCTCTCAAACGAATCACGTCATCCGTCACTCCATTAATCTTCAACATGTCACACACTTCAAGAAAGTCCTCTATGTGGTTGTTGGGATCTTCATCGGCCAACCCATTAAATTGTGCGGACTGTTGCAACATCTGAATGAACGATGGCTTCAACTCAAAATTCATTGCGGTAATTGGGGGCTGACAGGATCCCCGAAAGTGCACGGCTTTGTCGAAGTAATAAAAGTTACCCCGGTGAGAGGGTAGTCGAACCCACAGGGAATAGGGAGTTAGAATACGAGATTTCACTATTAAAACTATGCGAAGTACGGAAAAGTAGTAATCGATTTGTGTGTGAATTGCGAGAACAATTATACTAAAGACAGGAAATTAAATAGAGAAAGGTGAAAGATTAGAAATCGCAAGAAAAGAGATTAAAGAGGATTTAACAATTAATGAAGTGGGGTATCCGGAGAAGTTATCTCTAGGATCTATGCTTCTAGTGCAAGACTATGCTATTATACCTTCCTATTGATGCTAATTAAGTCGAGGAAATCCTTAGACTCACGGTCCCAAACCTAAGGTCAACCGTGACTAACCCCAACACTATGCCCCGGTATTAGGATTCACAACAACCCTTCACTCTATCGCTCGCACGATTAAGTCCCAGGGGAGTACATCTACCTAAACCTCACACTACGTGGGATTGCATTAAGTTTTAGGGACTCCTATTGATTAAACATGTTCCTATGTGTAGTTCTAACCCTTTGGTCTAGGAGGAAGAACCCTAGTCTAGATTAAGCCCAGTGCGTAGGATTCACTTCACTCCGTTACTCGCGTAACTAAGCCCCAGGGGAGTTTATCTACCTAGCACTTCACTCTATCTTGACCGCTATTAAATCAAGGAAACGGAGGTAGGGAGAAATCACACCGGAGGGGAAAAGGGTACATCGCTACCTCACAACTCTCCCTCTCAAACCTCTTCAATCTTAAAGAGTCTAATCCTATAGGAGTTGTCACACCTCCAAAGGAAAACCTAGATTGCTCTCAACCCTAGTGTCACATCTAAGGGAAAACAATAGCAAGATAAAATTAACATCGAAACTCAATTCTTATTCATCAATAATGGAAAAGCATAATAACAATGTTAAAGAAACATAATAACCCTAGAGTTTTACAAGTCCGAATACCTACAAGGGGTTTAGTTCCTCATGGAGCTATACATGTTCATCAATGCATATAATAAAACAAGAAGTAAAGACATAGATGAAACACCCATGCGTATGGTGTGGCCGTGGTCTTGTGCGGCCGCCGGACGTCGATGACGATGCCGATGACGCGCTCCACACCTCCACAAAGTCCTCTCCAAAACCCTAGCTGCCCTCTCCAAAGTTGAGGAGAAAATTAGGTCAAAAGATGTCTCAAAAAGTCTCCAAATCGGGCTTTTATAATGTGGAGTCACGGCTTTAAATTTGCTGAAATCGGGATTTCACACGGCCGTGTGGAATTTCCACACGCCCGTGTGAAAATTCTGGAAAACTGATTTTCGGCCGACTGTGAACAGTAACTTGCTCCCGAATTCGTCGTTCTTGATCGAGGCCGTTGAATGGGCACACAATCAATGGTAGATCGTGTCGATTGCTTCGAATTACCTAATTAGTGAAGTTCTCCTTGTTGGCATGAGTTAGACTTATTGTGAATGTGACTGCCTTTGTGCCCCTCCAAAAGAGGTTGGCACACACCCACAAGTCTATGCTCACCCTTACTCCTTGCTTAGTCCGAAAATCTTCCCAACAATGCCAAACACGACCTAACTTCGTTTCTTTCCTTCATTTTATCTTCACAACCCTACAATGCACAAAAGTAAACGATTGCACATTTTTAAGTGATAAAATCTGATTAAATTAATGCTCATTGCAAGATAATAACACTTCGCATTACTATAACACGAGCACTTATCAAATCCCCCCACACTTAAGCTTTTGCTTGTCCTCTAGCAAAATAAAACGTGAAAGTACTTGCGAAGAACAATTGAAAGTGCTCGGTCTTAGGTTCACCAAAACTATGCAAAAGGAGCATTCTACAAGTAAGGGGAAATCAAAACATTGCATAAGGTTACCAATGCTCTAGCTAAAAACTCGAATAAAAAAGGATGAAAACTCGAAAATGTGTTAGTGTGTGCGATCTTACTCAAGAGAACCAACGAGTACTCCTCAAACTTTGATTAGAAAGGACTTATTTATATACAAAAAACAAAAAATAGGGAAGGAAGTAGTAGCTTCACACATCCTTGAAGGTAGCCCTTTCCTAGGCGGCCGCCAAAGGTGGCTTTCCCTCTTTCGAGGAGGTAGCTCTTTCTACCGGGGTAGTAGCTTTCACGCATCCCATGAGATAGCTCTTTCTCTCATTAGGGCATAACTTGTATCCGACTTATGAGAGTAGCTACATACTTCATAGGCGGTAGCTCTTTCCACCCCAAATGCATAATTAAAACAAAGCTAATATTTAAAAACTCCTATATATTTTTATACTTTTTTTTTTCATTTTTTTTTATGCATTTTCCAAAGCAAAACTAAGAACGATGATAAACTTGTCCTTAAAAACTTCAAGATTGAGTTTCCAAAAGATTCCAAGAGTAAGTTGTGCAATATGAGAATATCGAGCAAAAAATTCCTAAAATTCAAGTAAAAACTAGAGCATGATAAGATACAATGTTAAAAATTCTCCTAAACTATAAAAATACAACCGTTGCAACTAAGGTGAACCGCCATAGGCTACATGAGCATACTCAATTGAACGCACAAGTAAAGGTGTGTGCAATGTGAACTCCCCCCCACACTTAAGATGTACATTGTCCCCAATGTACGCATGCAAGCACAATAAAAATTAAGAATTGTAAAACAATTAGTGTGGAAGTAGGCAATTGAAACATTACTCCCCTGAACTCCAAGTGTTGCGTTTGATGGAGCTAGGTGCATTGAGAGTTGAGTCTCAATGGGTTGTGAAGAACACACGGTCCCATGACCGTGTTTATGACTATTCCTTAGATTCCTTTCATCCAAGACCATCTGCGCACACATACACAAGGGTTCAGTATAGCTCAATAAAGACTCGAGTATATAGAATATGAAAATGAAATACAACTCGAGAGAAAAGCTAAATAAAAGATAAACTCAGAAGGAGAGTCCTTTCTGAGTACTACAAGTCCAAAATAAAATAGAAAAGTACAAGAATGAAAATCAAATAAAAACAAAGAAAAACTAAATCTAAGACGCCTCAGTGTCGGTGTCCTGGATAGAAGCCTCTGGTGCTGCTAGAGGCTCTGTCGGTGTGGTAGATCTGCCGCTGCTGCTGCTGGTGATGCTGGAGCTGGGGATGCTGGTGGTGTAGGAGTGGAAGCTCGGGGTCGGACCACGAATGGTGAAGTCATGGCTCGCTCGAGTAACTGCTGTATGCTGTGAAATCGAGCCATGACCTCTGTGTGCTGTGCTACCTGTGTGGCCCTGACCTCAGCCACCTCTGTCTGTAGCACCCCCACTGCGCTCTCGAGGCGCTCCAACCTGTCCTGACCTCGGGAAGGCGAGAAGATATGCACTGGAGGTGGCTCTGGCGCGGTGGGTGGTATCTCGGTCTCTGTGTCCGCTGGGGGTGGCTCTAATGCTGCTTGTGACCCCTCGGCCTGATCTGTACGAGGAATGATCAAAGTGTAAACTCCTGGTCCTGATCTGCGGACCATCCCCATCATCCTCAGGGTCTCCATGCCTAACGGAGCCGGTGTAGAAGTCCTCTCAGCGCCACGTACTCCGTCTCAAAGCTCTAACCCCATAATCAGTCGCATGATATACGGGCCTGAGAAGATCACTCCCACCTTGGGGTACTGGCCCTGGTAGCGGATGTACTCTGCTACAATATGCCCCAGGTGGAGTGGCTCTCCCTCTACCATCGAATATAGGTACAGGAGCTCCTGACGGCTCAGAAGCCCCGTACTGTCTCCCCTGCCGCTCACTAATCGGCTAAGAATAGCATGGAGGTACCTGTACGAGGCCTTTGTCAAATATGTGGCCTTGGACACTCCTGGCTCGTACTATCCTTGGCCACATAACCTACTGTACGCACGCTGCGGGGTCAAAGTACCCGGGTAGTCTATGGGTAGCAATGTGATAAACGCCTAACTGTACGTATTTTTTTATGTATGTTTGCGTATTTATAGAGTATTTTTGCATGTGTGGATGCCCGTTTTCGGTCTAAATTGGTTTATTTCGTGTTACAGGCACAGAAGATACCGTGGGGAGCTCGACAATATGATTTTAGAAGAAATTGGCGGAAAAAAGACCATTTTTGAGCTCCGGTACTGTAGCTGAATACTGTAGCAGCACTGTAGCACGAAACCTTTGGCAAAACGGCTAAGTCTGGAAGATCATGCGGGTTACCATGCGGGTGCTGTTGAGGCCGCATACGGGGCTGTAGCAGTTTACTGTAGCATTTACGCGACTTTCGGGATTTCTCGATGACTTTCTCTCCCCGTATGCGGGGCCGCATTGGAGGCCGCATAGCTCGCTGGAATGGGTTTTTAAGGACTTTTAGGGCATCATTTCTCTTGTCTTTGGCCACCTCTTCTCCTCCATCATCATCTTGGACTTCAAGGCTGCGGGAGAAGGCATTTTTGAGGAGCAAATCGAAGGGAGAAGAAGATCACACACTCAAGGGCGAGCATCTAGGAGCTTGTTGGCGCGGATCCTTCAAGTTCTCATCACCATCTTCTTCTAGTCTTCATCTTAGGGGAGTTGTTATGAGCTTTACTTTGTATTTATTGTTTTGTAGGCATTCTCCTTTGTTGATGATGAACTAGACTCCCAAGGTCGCCGGGCATCCGGTGAACCTTGGGATGAACTTGCTTGTTTGGATACTTGATTTATATGTATGGTATTTGTGTGGTTTGTGGTTTAAGTTTGGTGTATTTGAATGCCTTGGTATGCATGAGAACTCTGTGTATCAATTTTTTAGGTAATACTAGGTTGCATGACCATTGCCCTAGTGTTAGACTCACCAAGCTTAGAAGGGATACATGTACAAATACGCCGTGACCATCGGGTATTTTGTACCCCTCCAACCATTAGGGTTGAGCCTAGATATTGTGTTTGACTCTAATTTGAGATTTCCCTAGGCCCTTAGCAATCGTGTGGGGATTTGGGCGGTAGAAATACCGTAGCGGTGGAAATTCCGTATTCCAATACCCATACTGGATTAGGGGTCATCACCGTGACCATCGGGGTGACCTATCTTTGGATGTCTCTTGGCCTAACCACCTTTGCCTGTGTGATTCGAGTATTCTTCTAGCTTTAGTAGTCCCGAGGGGATCCTCGCCCGCGGCCTCGTTCATTTATTGCTCATTGTTTCCTTAATGTGCTTGTTTGGTGTGCCTTAGATCACTTGTTTATAGTTTTATCTTTTGTTTGTTTCCTTATCTTGTTTTAAAATCTATATTTGGTAGACTAGACAGTGTCATCTAGAGGGGAGTAATAGCAGCTCTTGGGACCCCAGGGAATACGACCCCTGTGTCACGCACAGGGTATTACTTGGCGACCCGTGCGCTTGCGGAAATCGTATCACAATGCGTACTCCTCTGTCTCGGTGTGTGCCTGATCATACAGTCCCATACGTATTGAAAACTCGGTCATGCTCAAAGCGAAGTGTCGACCGAGGGCCTGGAACTGGATGGTATCAACATCGGTAAAACTGTCATACCCCCGGTCTACTCCAGTGTAGAGCACATCAAGCGTAAGTGATCTGATCGCTGGCTCTCGAATGGAAAGGAGTCTGCTCCAGTTCCCCACTGAGAGGAGCTCCTCGACCTCATCTACCATCTCTGCTCCCCCCTGAATGTCCCGTAGAATGCTCAAATCGGGGAAACGGCTCTTTCCAAAGTGAAGGTCTGATAATCGCTTGAACCGTTCCCGATGCTCAGGTGATGGGAAATCTATCTCTTCGGGAGGTGGGGTAGGTTCACGCTTACGTTTCCCAGCCGACTTCTTAGACCTAGAAGCCATATCTGCAAAGTTGCAAAAGAAAAGTTTCAAAGATCAGTTCAAAAACTCATTCTGCAGAAATCCACACGCCCGTGTGGAGCTTCTAGTGAACAGAGCATCACGGCCGTGAGTCTCAAAATCCAAAATTTACAATCTAATTCGTTCTAATTCTTTCCTAAACATACTCGCATACTCATTAATCATTCAAATCAAACAAAATCATCGAAAAGAACGAATTACAGTAAGAATTGACAAAGAAAAGAGCGAGGGAAAGCTTACCGACGGTGTGAAGTGAAAACGAGAGAAATCGGCCGGAAAAACTAGCAAAATCCCTCAAAAAGCTCGGAGAACGTCGGGAAATTGGTGGAGAGGGTAGAGGAGAAGTTCAGAGTGAAGAATGAAGAGGCACAAGTGATTTCTATAAGAAAAATGCGCGGCTTTTGAAGTTCTGGAAATTCACACGGCCGTGTGCCTCTGAAATTAGGGTTCACAGGGGCCAACACACGCCCCTGTGTGCACTCTGGTTGCTCTCTGAACTACCCCACACGGCCGTGTGAGACAACCACACGGCCGTGTGCCTTAACAGGGGGATCCACAGGGGCACCCACACGGCCCTGTGGATTCTCGGGAAAACACAGAAGGTCTCTGAAAAATGTCACACGGCCGTGTGGAAATTCCACACGGCCGTGTGCCCAACTTGGCCAAGAACACAAGGCCGGCCACAGGGGCACCCACACGCCCCTGTGGCTTCTCTGACTCGCCCGAGAAACACTAAGTGTTTCACACGGCCGTGTGAATACTCCACACGGCCGTTTGCCTTTCACAAGCTCTCTCACAGGGGCTCACACACGCCCCTGTGTATTCTCGGGAAGAAAGGGTTTTCTCTGCAGAGTTTCACACCGCCGTGTGGAATTTCCTCACGGCCGTGTGCCTTAGCACAGTGGCACTCACAGGGGCACCCACATGCCCCTGTGGACTCTCTGGAAAAGAGTTGTTGTTCTGCGAGAATCCACACGGCCGTGTGTTAATTCCACACGGCCGTGTGGCCCTTCTGAGGTTGTTCACAGGGGCACACACACGCCCCTGTGCCCTCACTGGTTGAGCTCTGATTAGGTAACACACGGCCGTGTGGAATTTCCACACGGCCGTGTGTTTTCTCTGGTTACTCAGAAAAATTCACAGACTCTTCCAAAAAATTCAGAAACTCTTTTAAAACACTTAGAGCCTGTATAAACCATAAAAGCATGACCAGAGACCGTAGAAAAAACACTCAACCGACTCAAACTTCGTCAATTATCATTAAGGCACACGGAAATATCAATAATCCACGATCGAATTTGTAGCACATGCATTGAAACTTCAAGACATCAACACTAAGACTTTTATTCATCCTAAAACTAAACTAGATCCTAGGAAAACTGTAAAACCTTCGGTTGCCTCCCAAGAAGTGCTTGTTTAACGTCACATAGCTTGACGTACCTGATCTTACCTTATGGGGGTTCATGAATAGAAGTTGCCCTTTTCCCTACAACCTGAAAGCATGCATTACATAACCTTTGTAGAGTAGAGAGAGAGTTGTCGAGTTTGTTACCACAAACGGGTGAAACACCCTTACTCCGTGAATGTTCACCCCTTTTCTTGTTGGGGTTCTTCTTGTGGTGTCTTCTCGACCTCTTCAACCTCCGAAGCATCTTCTTCATACGTTCCTTCTCCAACTTGACATCCGTCTGAACTGGACCAAGCATAAGTACTTCTTCTTCTTCGATCTCTGCATCTTGGTCCGGCCATCCTTCATATGGATCCGGGTTTAACAATTCCTGCACATATTCATCAATACACTCATCAGTAGCATCAAGATAATATAGAGTGTCATCAAAATCAAGAGAATGCCTCATGGCTTCGGCGAGGCGATAGGTGAGCTTGTTATCTCCGACTCTAAGTGTGAGCTCTCCACCATCCATGTCTATCAAAGCCTTGGAAGTGCGGAAGAAAGGCCTCCCAAGAATCAAAGGTACTTCGACATCCTCATCCACATCAAGTATGACAAAGTCCACCGGGAAGATGTACTTGTCCACTTTCACCAAGACGTCTTCCACAATTCCCCTCAGATGCCTCACCGATCGATCCGCAAGTTGAAGTGTCATCCGAGTGGGTCTAGGCTTGCCCAAGCCTAGCTTTTGGAAGAAGGTATAAGGCATGACATTGATACTTGCCCCCGAATCGGCCAATGCCATCTCCTCACCCAAATTACCAATGTTGCAAGGTATGATAAAACTCCCGGGATCTTTTCTCTTACTCGGCATGTTCTTTTGCAAGACGGCCGAGCAATTTGCATCAAGTACTACAGCTGCACTCTCCTCCAACTTCCTCTTATTGGTTAAGAGGTCCTTTAGGAACTTTGCGTACTTGGGTATTTGGGCTAATGCTTCCGTGAATGGTATGTTGATGTGCAATTGCTTGAAGATACCCAGAAATTTCTTGTATTGTTCATTGTCTTGGTCATTCTTCAACCTTGAAGGGTAGGGGATCCTTGGTTTGTAGGGTGGTGGTGCCACCTCCTTTTCTTTTGGAGCTTCTTTCCCTACTTCTTCTACTCCGGTTGCTTCTTTTGTCTTCTATAGAGGAAGAGTTTTCTCGACCTCTTTCCCACTCCTCAAGGTAATTGCCTTTAGTTGCTCCCTTGGGTTAGTCTCCGTATTGCTAGGCAAGCTACCTTGAGGCCTTTCCGCCAATGTCTTCGCAATTTGCCCCACTTGATTTTCCAAATTATGTAGGGAGGCGGTGTGATTGCGAAGAGTGGCCTCCACTGACTGAAATCTAGCATCCGATGAAGAAACGAACCGCGTGAGAGCTCTCTCGAGGTCGGTCATCTTTCCTTCTAGCCGGGTCACTCGGCTTTCTAAATTCGGAGCTTGTTGACTTTGAAATCCCGGTGGTGCACTATTTTTCTGTTGTGACTGTCCTTGATTGCTCCAAGAAAAATTCAGATGGTTCTTCCACCCCGGATTATATGTTCCACTGTACGGGTTGCCTTGGCCTTGTCCTCTATATGAATTCCCAACAAAATCGGCCTGCTCTACCGCACTAGTGCCTCCAATAGCAATAGGACAATCGTTCGAAGCATGTCCTCTCCCACATCCGTTACAAGTAGTGATGGCCGCAACTCTTGGCGAAGCTAGAGCATCTAGCTTCTTACTCAAAGATTCCACCTGTGCCGCCAACGATGTAACCGCATCAACCTCATGAATTCCGGCAACCTTTTTCCTATCTCTTGAGTTCCATTGATAGCTATCCATAGCCATCTCTTCTACATGGTGCTGAGCTTCACCGGGAGTCTTGCTTCCTAGAGTTCCTCCGGCCGCTGCATCTAGGAGTTGTTTGGTACTTGGATTCAACCCGTTATAGAAGGTGTGAATGATCATCCACTCGGGGAATCCATGTTGCGGGCACTTACGAAGGAGCTCCTTGAACCTATCCCATGTCTTAAATAGAGACTCCAATTCCATCTGCACAAAGGATGATATCTCATTCCGGAGCCTTGCTGACTTTCCCGGAGGAAAGTATCTAGCCAAGAATGCCTCGGCCATCTCCTCCAACGTAGTAATGGAGGATCTCGGTAATGAGTGAAGCCAATGTCTTGCTTTTCCCGTCAATGAAAATGGGAAGGCTCTCAAACGAATCGCGTCGTCCGTCACTCCATTAATCTTCAACATGTCGCACACTTCGAGGAAATCCTCTATATGACTGTTGGGATCTTCTTCGGCCAACACATTAAGGTCAACCGTGACTAACCCCAACACTATGCCCCGGTATTAGGATTCACAACAACCCTTCACTCTATCGCTCGCACGATTAAGTCCCAGGGGAGTACATCTACCTAAACCTCACACTACGTGGGATTGCATTAAGTTTTAGGGACTCCTAGTGATTAAACCTGTTCCTATGTGTAGTTCTAACCCTTTGGTCCAGGAGGAAGAACCCTAGTCTAGATTAAGCCCCAGTGCGTAGGATTCACTTCAACCCTTCACTCCGTTACTCGCGTAACTAAGCCCCAGGGGAGTTTATCTACCTAGCATTTCACTCTATCTTGACCACTATTAAATCAAGGAAACGAAGGTAGGGAGAAATCACACCGGAGGGGAAAAGGGTACATCGCTACCTCACAACTCTCCACTCAACCCTCTTCAATCTTAAAGAGTCTAATCCTATAGGAGTTGTCACACCTCCAAAGGAAAACCTAGATTGCTCTCAACCCTAGTGTCACATCTAAGGGAAAACAATAGCAAGATAAAATTAACATCGAAACTCAATTCTTATTCATCAATAATGGAAAAGCATAATAACAATGTCAAAGAAACAAAATAACCCTAGAGTTTTACAAGTCCGAATACCCACAAGGGGTTTAGCTCCTCATGGAGCTATACATGTTCATCAATGTATATAATAAAACAAGAAGTAAAGACATAGATGAAAACCCCCTTCCGTATGGTGTGGCCGTGGTCTTGTGCGGCCGCCGGACGTCGATGACGATGCCGATGACGCGCTCCAAACCTCCACGAAGTCCTCTCCAAAACCCTAGCCGCCCTCTCCAAAGTTGAGGAGAAAATTAGGTCAAAAGATGTCTCAAAAAGTCTCCAAATCGGGCTTTTATAATGTGGAGTCGCGGCTTTAAATTTGCTGAAATCGGGATTTCACACGGCCGTGTGGAATTTCCACACACCCGTGTGAAAATTCTGGAAAACTGATTTTCGGCTGACTATGAACAGTAACTTGCTGCAGTGGTTTGCTACAGTAATTGTGCCGAAACGCTCCCGAATTCGTCATTCTTCATCGAGGCCGTTGAATTGGGCACACAATCAATGGTAGATCGTGTCGATTGCTTCGAATCGCCTAATTGGTGAAGTTCTCCTTGTTGGCATGAGTTAGACTTATTGTGAATGTGACTGCCTTTGTGCCCCTCCAAAGGAGGTTGGCACACACCCACAAGTCTATGCTCACCCCTTACTCCTTGTTTATTCCGAAAATCTTCCCAACAACGCCAAACACGACCTAACTTCGTTCCTTTCCTTCATTTTATCTTCACAATCCTACAATGCACAAAAGTAAACGATTGCACACTTTTTAGTGATAAAATCTGATTAAATTAATGCTCATTGCAAGATAATAACACTTCGCATTACTATAACACGAGCACTTATCAGGGGCCTCACAATGCTTGATTGGGTCCCCATCACCGCGGGTCTAGCAAAATCGGACAATATCCTCTACTCTTTATTCTGTTCTGCCATTGCTTCTGACCCTTCTGTATCAATTTCGACTTGATTTAAAGATTCTTTTACAGGTTCCTTTCCCTTACGATGAGTTCTTCTACAAATGTCCGTGTCTCCTTCAACAAGAATCGAAGGGTTCCCACGAGTCATAACCTGGAACCGAAAACAAGAAAAATAAAACAAGTAAGAACGATGATAGATAAAAGAAGTGTGAAATAGAAAACAAAGTGAAATAGCTAAAATAGCGAAAAACAAATATCTAAAATATGCCTATTCCCGGCAACGGAGCCAAAAACTTTGATAGGGGCCCGAAAGTGCACGGGTTGTCGAACTAATAAAATACCCTGGTGAGTGGATAGTCGTATTCACAGGGAATAGGGATTTGAGATACAAGTATTCACTATGTAGCTAATGTGATGTGTGGAAAGAAATTAATGAGTGAGTGTGAAAGAGACTAATAAAAACAAGAATTAAAATAGAATTGTGGAAGGTGAGAGAGTGCAAATAGAAGTAAAAGAGTAGGACAAGCAATGAGTAAAGATGGGTACCCGGACAAGCTACCCCTGGGACTTATGCTTCTAGTGCAAAGCAATGCTATTATACTCTCCTATTGATGTTAATTGAGTCGAGGAGATCCTTAAACACACGGTCCCAAACCTAAGGTCAACTGTGACTAACCCCAAAACTATGCCTCGGCATTAGGTTTCACTATGACCCTTGACTCTCGTTGACCTGTCAACTAAGCCCTAAAGGAATCTATCTACCTAAGCTTCACACTATGTGGAATTGCTTTAAGTTCTAGGGATTCCTAGTGATTAACCCTGTTCCTATGTGTAGTTCTAACCCTTTGGTCCAGGTGAGAGAACCCTAGTCTAAATTATAATGTACCAGAACTAAGATTCATTTCAATCCTTCACTCTGTTGCTCGCGCAACTAAGCCCTAGGGGAGTTTATCTCCTAGCATCTGACTATATGTCGGCCGCGAATAAATCATGGAACATGGAGGTAGGGAGAATCACATCGGAGGAGAAAGGGGACGTTCCGATGCCTCACGACTCACCCTCTCAACCCTCTTCAATCCTAAGTAGTCTAACCCTATAGGAGTTGTCACACCTCCAAAGGATAACCTAGATTTTCTTCAACCCTAGTGTCACGGCTAAGGGAAAACAATAACAAGAAGAAATTAAGATTGAAACTCAATTTTATTCATCAATAATGGAAAAGCATAATAGCAATGTCAAAGAAACATAATAATCTTAGGGTTTACAAGTCCTAATAACCACAAGGGGTTTAGCTCCTCATGGAGCTCTACAAATCCATCAAAATAATAATAAACGAAGTACAAATTGAATGAATAGATGAAAACCCCCTTGTGTGCGGTATGGCCGTGGTCTTGTGCGGCCGTCAGCCATTGATGTCGACCCCGATGATGCACTCCAAACCTCCACGAAGTCCTCTCAAAACCCTAGCCACTCCACTCTAGATGTTAGGTCAAAAGAGAGCCAAAAAGATCACCAAAACAATCTCCAAAATGGGCTTTTATAATGTTGAGTCGCGGCTTTAACTCGCTGAAATCGGGATTTCACACGGCCGTGTGGAATTTCCACACGCCCGTGTGAAGTTGCTGGTTTTCTGAATTTCGGCAGACAGTGAACAGTAACTTACTACAGTATTTTCCCTACAGTGCTGCCACATTATTGTGCCGAAACGCTCGGAATTCATCGTTCTTCATCAAGGCCGTTGAATTGGGCACACAGTCAATAATAGATTGTGTCGATTACTTCAAATCTCCTAATTGGTGAAGTTCTCCTTGTTAGCACTGATAAGTGCTCGTGTTATAGTAATGTGAAGCGTTATTATCTTACAAGAAACATGCCTTTTATCAGATTTTATCACTAAATTGTGTGCATTTGTGTATTCTTATGCATTTTAGGTTTGTGGAGCTAATTTGGAGAAGAAAAATGAAGTTAGAACGTGTTCACCATTGTTGGGAAGTTTTCGGACCAAGCAAGGAACAAGGCACGAGATTAGACTTGTGAGTGTGTGCCAACCTCCTTTGGATGGGCACAAAGGCAGTCACATTCACAACAAGTCTAACTCATGTAGCTTAGGAGAACTTCACCAAGAAGGAGACTTGAAGCAATTGACACGATCTACCATTGATTGTGTGCCCAATTCAATGGCCTCGATGAAGAACAACGGATTCGGGAGCATTTCGGCGAGTACTGTAGAAACACTGTAGCTACACTGACGCAACACTGTAGTAAGCTACTGTTCACTTTCTGCCGAAATTCAGAATTCCAGAGAATTCACATAGGCGTGTGAGTTAATTTTCCAGCAAGCCAGAAACTTCACACGCCCATGTGGAAATTCCACACGGCCGTGTAAAGTCCCGATAAGTTCAAATTTAAAAGACGCACTCAACATTATAAAAGACCGACTTGGGAGTCTTTTGAGATATCTTTGACCTATCTTTCTTCCCAACTTCTGGAGAGTGCGGCTAGGGTTTCAGAGAGGACTTCGTGGAGGTTTGGAGCGCGTCTTCAGCATCATCACCGACGTCCGGCAGCCGCACAAGACCACGGCCACACCATACGTGAGGGGGTTTTCATCAATGCTTTTTATTTACACTTTCTTTTATAATTTGATGAACATGTATAGCCCCATGAGGAGCTAAACCCCTCGTGGGTATTCGGACTTGTAAAACCATAGGATTATTATGTTTCTATGACATTGCTATTATGCTTTTCCATTATTGATGAATAAAATTCGAGTTTCAATTTTAATTATATTGTGCTATTGTTTTTCCTTAGCCGTGACACTAAGGTTGAGAGCAATCTAGGTTATCCTTTGGAGGTGTGACAACTCCTATAGGGTTAGACTGCTTAAGATTGAATAGGGTTGAGAGGGAGAGTTGTGAGGTAGCGACGTATCCCCTTTCCCTTCCGGTGTGATTTCTTCCTACCTCCGTTTCCTTGGTTAATTAGCGGTCGAGATAGAGTGTTAGGGCTTAATTTAGACCAGGGTTTTTCCACCTGGACTAAAGGCTTAGAACTACATATAGGAACAAGTTTTATCACTAGGAATCCCTAGATCTTAAAGCAATCCCACATAGTGTTAGTGTTAGGAAGATAGACTCCCCTGGGCTTAGTTGAGAGGTCAACAAGAGTCAAGGGTCGTAGTAAATCCTAATGCCGGGACATAATGTTGGGGTTAGTCACGGTTAACCTTAAGTTTTGGGACAGTGAGTTTAAGGATATCCTTGACTCAATTAACATCAATAAGAAAGTATAATAGCATAGTCTTGCACTAGAAGCATAAGTCCTAGAGGTAGCTTATCCGGATACCCTATTTCATCCATTGCTAGTCTTTCTCTTTTAACTTCTATTTGCACTTTCTCGTCTTTCATCTCTCTATTTAATTTCTTGTCTTTTATTTTAATTGATTCCATAATCCACTCATCAATTCGATTATCACTTTTCATACACCGCATAACTAAATAGCAAAATCTTGCGTTTTAAATCCTTATTCCCTGTGGATTCGACTATCCACTCGCCAGGGTAATTTTATTATTTCGATAACCCCGTGCACTTGTGGGATACACGCAAGAGATCGTGTCAAGCACGAGCTAGACTTATTGTGAATGTGACTGCCTTTGTGCCCCTCCACAGGAGGTTGGCACACACTCACAAGTCTATACTCATGCCTTGTTCCTTGCTTAGTCCGAAAATCTCCCCAACAACTGCGAACACGATCTAACTTCGTTCCTTTTCTCCAATTTTTCTTCACAACCCTACAATGCACAAAAGTAAACAAATGCACACTTTTTAATAATAAAATCTGATTAAATAAATGCTCATTGCAAGATAATAACACTTCGCATAACTATAACACGCGCACTTATCAGCTGCCAGAATTTCAGCGCGGCCGCATAAACAGTGTTTTTGCTACTATGGTTGCTACAGTACAATGCTACAACCATGAATCCCTCTTTTACCTTGACCCTTTTGTTGCACAAAAGCTCCCAACAATATATTTTTACAATCCATCTTGGCTTCTTTTCCTTCCTTTAATAAATTCACAACCTAATTGCACAAAGAGACACCAAATATACTTTATGAGATGTAAACCATGGTAAAATGATGCTAAATACATGTAAAACATGTAGATAAAACATGTCTACTCAAGCACTTATCGGTTACTGAGAAAAATTGCCACGTCGTTGCTCGTTAAAGAGCAAACTTGCCCTGGCGCTGTTCGTTACCAAGAAAATGTGCCACAAAGGTGCTTGTTACAGAGAAAAATGGCCACATCGGTGCTCGTTAGCTAGAAAACTTGCCATGGTGGGGATTGTTACCTAAAAAACTTACCCCAGAGGGGCCCCTTACCGATAAAAATTACCACGGTCGGGCTCGTCACAGAGAAAACCTACCCCGGCTGGGCTTATTATCGAGAAAACTTGTCACAGGGTAACAGGTCCAGGTAAAGCACTACATTCCCGAAAAAGGGTTATGTGCCCCTTCTCTAAAAAATGGGGGTTCCAGACAACCTTTGTACCCCATGGGTTGCCATGGGAGTGGATATCCTTCAGGTATAGTAAGGGAAGGACAAATCCTCCACCTTGTTTGTATGTAGTTCTAACCCTTTGGTCCAGGTGAAAGAACCCTGGTCTCAATTGAGCCTCGGTATTAGGATTCATTACTACCCTTCACTCTGTTGCTCACACAACTAAACCCCACGGGAGTTCAACTCCTAGCACTTCGCTCTACTTTGACCGCTAAAATGTCTTAGAACACGGAGGCAGGGAAAATCACACCGGAGGGGAAAAGGGACATTTCGCTACCTCTCGACTCACCTTCTCGACCCTATCCAATCTCAAGTAGTCTAACCCTATAGGAGTCGTCACACCTCTAAAGGATAATATAGATGATTCGCAACCCTAGTGTCATGGCTAAGGGAAAATCAATACAATAAGCAATCAAGATTGGAACTCAATTAAAATCATCAATTAAGAAAGCATAATAAAGAGTCATAGAAACAGTGTCATCCTAGGGTTTACAAGTCCGAATACCCACAAGCGGTTTAGCTCTCCATGGAGCTATACAAATCTATCAATGTATAATAATAAAAAAGAAAAGAAAACATAGATGAAACCCCCTTGTGTTGCGTGGTGATGGTCTTGTGAGGTCGCTCCGTCTTCTCCACCAAGCTCCTCGTCAAGCCTAGGGCATACCTTGCCGGATCGGTGTCGACGAAAACTCCCCCAATAGTTATCTTACAATGGGCTTCGATTTTGATGCTGAAAGCTTGATACAATCCTCCACAAAGTCCTCTCCAAACCCTAGCCATGACCCTCTAGAAAATAGATGAGAAGATCCAGAAAAAGTCCCGAAAGCTCCTTTAAATAGTGTTGAGTCGCGGTTGTAAATCGGCTGAAATCGGGTATCCACACGGCCATGTGGAATTTCCATATGCCCGTGTGGATTTTCTGGATTCAGTTTTCTGGCTCACAGTAAACAATAACCTACTATAGTTATTGTTAAAATATTTTCCTACAGTGACTGCTACAGTCTCACGCATCAAATGCTCCCGATTTTATCGTTTTCATCAACGCCGTTGAATTGGCCACACAATCAACTGTACATCATGTTGATTGCTTTAATTCTTTTCATTGGAGAAGTTTACCAATGCTACACAAATTAGACTTATTTTGAATGTGACTCCCTTTGTGCCCTCCAAAAAGGTTAGCATACACCCACAAGTCTAGACTCATGCCTTGCTCCTTGCTTGGTCCGAGAACTCCCCAACAACGGCGAACATGACGTAACATTGCTCTTTTTCTCCAAATTGCTCCACAACCCTACAATGCACAAAAGCACCCAAATGCACACAAATTAATAATAAAATCTGATAAAAGTAATGCTCAATGTAAGACAATTACACTTCGCATTATTATAACATGAGCACTTATCAATGGCCATCAACTCCTTTTCTTGGACCATGCACTTCTTGTCTGTATCATTGAGCTTCTGGCTTTTGATGGGCGTCGCGTGACACGCTAAAGAAGCGAGCACGTGACTCCCCGGCCGCAAGTGCACGGGTCGTCAAGTAATAACCTCTCACGCGAGCGCAAGAGGGTCGTATTCCCAAGGGCTCCAAGATCTGCTATTACTTCCTCCTAGGTATCACTATCTAGTCTACCAAATCAAGAGTTTGTTGTATAAAAACACAAATACAAAAATAAAGAAAAGAAAAGCTATAAACAAAATGGACTAAGGCACACCATGTTGGTGAATGAAGAGGGCAAGTGACAATGAGCACAAGAGGCCTCGGGCGAGGATCCCCTCGGGAGAAAAACAAGTAAGGATGAATTTGGGGATTTAAGTGCTAAGTTGGCTAGGTTTAGTCCACTAGACTCGGGAGTCGACTACCCCGGAACCTCCGTGGTGTAGCTGTAATCCAATACGTGTTCTTCTATCCAAAAGATACCCCTACGATGTCTTTGAGAACAGGGAGTCTTGCCTAGGGTAATTCTAATGCTCGTTCTCGGCTAGAATCACTCTAAAGCTCGCGGGGGGCTACCGGCACCCGGAAACTCCAGTTGATAAGTGCTTGAGTATACATGTTTTACCTACTTGTTTTACATACATTAAGCATCATTTTACCATTGATTATGTCTCATAAAGTGTATTTTGGTGTTCTTTTATGCAATTAGGTTGTGGAAGTGTTAAAGGAGGAAAAGGAAGCAAAGATGGGTTATAAAGACGTATTGTTGGGAACTTTTGTACAACACAAGTGTCAAGGCAGAAGAGGGGATCATGCACATGAGGGTGTGTGCCAACTTCCTGAAGAATTCAAGATGATTTGTGTGATGGAAGGGCACAAAGGCAGTCACACCTTCATGTCCCAACTTGTGTGAAGATAGTTAAAGCTCTCAAGTGATGATTCGAAGGAGGAGAAGTCTTATAACTCACCACATGGACGTGTGCCCGACCATGTGGCCTCAAGATGAGAGTTTTTGGATCATGGTTATGAAGAGTACTGCAGCAAAAACAATGTTCATTTCACTGTAGAAGTACTGTAGCGGAATTACTGTTCACGCGCCCGCGTCAAAATCCCACGCGATCGCGTGGGATCTCACGCGGTCGCGTGAAGACACGTGACTGGCGCGATTCAGGCTTATAAATAGCCCTTCTTGCCGATTCTTTTTGTATCTTTTGTGTGGCTTTTGAGAGGCGAAGCGGCTAGGGTTTGAGGAGGAGGTCTTTGCCGAATTGGAGGGCCGTTCTTCACCAACTTTGATAGTTCTTTCCTCCGTCATAGCATCGAGGGAGTCATTGGCAACCTAGCTTCGGAGAAGGATCCTTCAAGACGTTGAGAGACCCATCAAGGCCATCATCACGAATTCAAGGGGGTTTATTTCCATGGTTTACATTGCTTTTCATTGTGTTTTGTTTTGCTTTGTAATAAGCCCCATGGAGGGCTAAACCCTAGTAGATACTTGGGCATGTGAACCCTAGGTCTCGATTCATGTATTGACTTTTCTTTATGCTTTCTTTTAAATCCGAGTTTATTTGAGTTTCAATCTTGTTTTATCATTGCTTGCATGCCTTATTGATTCGTATGGTTGTTTGGTATGCTTGATTTGTTACCTTAGTGAGAGAGAGGTCTCCATTAGGGTTAGAACATATGAGATTGAAGAGGGTTGAGAGGGTGAGTCATGAGATAGTGGAGTGTCCCCTTTTCCTTCCGATTGAGTGTTTCCTATCTCCGTATTCCCTAAGATCTATGCAACCATATTTGGTGTAAGGCGTGAGATTGAGAGATTTCTCCGCCGGGACCTTGTAGGGGGTTAGGGATCTTTCACCTAGAAGTAGGGTAAGATCTAATTTTAGGAATCGGTTTCACTCCTAGGTTTCCCTAAAGTTCATTGCGGTCATATGGGATGTAAGGTGTTGAGATTGCGTGATTTCTCCGCCGGGATCTCGTAGGGGACTAGTATCGGTGGCCTGGAGGCAGGGACCGATTATTCTTGGATTGCCTCGACTCATAGAACTCGGTTTAGAAGCATTTAGTTAGTCTTGCACTTCATGATAGAACTTAGGGGGAGCATTGCCCGGGTATCTTATCTTCATTGATTGAGATCTCCCTTTATTTACCATTCGCCTATTCATCTCTGGTATTAATTTCTATGCACACTAGATCACCACAAAATCACATTGGTCATTAGGCTAGATTACAGAGAATAAGTTAGTACTAGTAGCCCTGTTCCCTGTGGATTCGACTACCCTACTCACCAGGGTAATTATTACTTCGACAACCCGTGCACTTGCGGTACACACACGCAAGGGGTGTGTCACCAGTGTACCGATACATTGAATCCCTCTTCAATCTATGTGGATGTAATACATGGTCGCATCCCGCGCATCCAAGTAAATCGACAAGATAAATCACAGAGTTCTCATGCGATTCACAACAATCAAGCACACATATAATTAAACCAAGCAATAAACCAACAAATATCCATAAACAAAGTCATCATCCATGCATACAAGTTCTCCTCCAAAGGATCACCGAATGCCCGGTGGCCTTGGGAGTCTAGTTCAACATAACAAAGGGAGAATACAAAGATGATCAATGACAAAGCTCATAAAAACTCCCTTAGAAGTAGACTAGAAGGTGGTGACAAGAGTTCGTCGGATCCGCGCCGTCGAGCTCCTTGATGTTCTTCCTTGAGTGTGACTTTCTCCCTCTTGAATTCTTGCTTCTTCAAATCGTCTTCCAACAACCCCTTTTCCAGCTGGCGAGATACTTCGATGATGGTGGTTGAGAATGATGGAGGTGATGGTGGAGAGGTGTGGAAACAATGGTGGCCAAAGACAAGCTTCAAAATGACCTAAAAAAACTTGATGACTTTAACCGCAAGCGGACGGGTCGCCAAGTAATACCCTCGCGCAAGCACGAGGGGGTCTTATTCCCTGGGGTCCCAAGAGCTGCTATTACTCCCCTCTAGATGACACTGTCTAGTCTACCAAATATAGATTTGAAACAATATAAGAAAAATAACAAAAGAGAAAACTATAAACAAGTGGACTAAGGTTCACCACATAAGCATACTAAGGAAGCAAGTAACAATGAAAGTTCGAGGTCCCCGGGCGAGGATCCCCTCGGGACTACTAAAGCTAGAAGGATACTCAAATTACACTGGTAAAGGTGGTTAGGCCAAGAGATGTCCAAAGATAGGTCACCCCGATGGTCACGGTGATAACCCCTAATCCGGTATGAGTATTGGAATACAGAATCACTTTCGCCCAAATCTTCACACGATTGCATTACGCCTAGGGAAATCCCTAATTAAGGTCAAACACAACATCTAGGCTCAACCCTAATGGTTGGAGGGGTACAAATACCCGATGGTCACGGCGTATTCGTACATGTATCCCTTCTAAACTTGGTGTGTCTAATACTAAGGTGATGGTCACGAAACCTAGTATAACCTAGAAATCGATACATAGACTTCTCATGCATACCAATACATCAAAGTGCACCAAGCTTGAACCATAAACCACACAAATACCATACATGTAAATCAAGTATTCATACAAGCAAGTTCATCCCAAGGTTCACCGGATGCCTGGTGACCTTGGGAGTCTAGTTTATCATCAACAATGGAGAGAGTATAGAAAACAAGCAATACAACAAAAAGCTCATAAAACATCCCCTAAGATGAAAACTAGGAGGTAGTGATCAGAATCCGATGGATCGGCGCCGACAAACTCCTAGATGTGCTCCTTGATAGATCATCTTGAAACCCCTTGAAACCCTAGAGAATGATTGTGGAGAGAATGGTGGCCAAAGACCCCAAGAAAAGTGCCCTAATCCTCTTTAAAAATCCATTCCAGTGAGCTATGCGGCCTCCCATGCGGTCGGCATGCGGGGAGAGAAGATTTCCAAGAAATCTTGAAAATCGCCTAAGTTGCTATAGTGGCCGGTACAGTAGACCTGCTACAGTAAGCATGCGGCCTCCACTGCGCCCGCATGAGCCTCCAGACCAAGCCATTTCTTCAAGTGTTCATGCTACAGTGTTGCTACAGTTCCGATACAGTGGTTGCTTCATTTCCGATACATACATGAATAATACATACATTTAGGCGTTTATCAGTAATTCTAATGCTCGCTCTCGGCTAGAATCACTCTAAAGCTCGCGGGAGGCTACCGGCACCCGGAACCTCCGCTATATCGATACATTGAATCCCCCATCAATCTATGTGGATCTAATACATGGTCGCATCCCGTGCATCCAAGTAAATCGACAAGATAAATCACAGAGTTCTCATGCGATTCACAACAATCAAGCACACATATAATGAAACCAAGCAACAAACCAACAAATATCCATAAACAAAGTCATCATCCATGCATACAAGTTCTCCTCCCAAGGATCACCGGATGCCCGGTGGCCTTGGGAGTCTAGTTCAACATAACAAAGGGAGAATACAAAGATGATCAATGACAAAGCTCATAAAAACTCCCTTAGAAGTAGACTAGAAGGTGGTGACAAGAGTTCGTCGGATACGCGCCATCGATCTCCTCGATGTTCTTCATTGAGTGTGACCTTCTCCCTCTTGAATTCTTGCTTCTTCAAATCGTCTTCCAACAACCCCTTTTCCGGCCGGCGAGATACCCTGATGATGGTTGTGGAGAATGATGGAGGTGATGGTGGAGAGGTGTGGAGACAATGGTGGCCAAAGACAAGCTTCAAAATGACCTAGAAAGGCCTTAAATAACTAGAACAGCCAAGATCTGGTCGTGAGTGTGCGGGCTGCACACAGCCAGCACACCCTTCTATCTCCTCTGTGCGGGTGGTGTGCGGGGCTGCACAGTGCCTGCACACTGCTACAGTAACTATGCTACAGTTAAATCGCTGCATTTCGGTCCTACAGTAACACTGCTACAGTGAATCGTACCTGAAATCCACACTTTTCTTGCCTGAAACATGAGGATGCGTGTGAGCTTCAATAAATTCTTCAATTCATGTAGAAACAAGCTCAATCAAGCGCGTGATGATCTTCTGATGTCCTGAAATAATAGTAACAAATAAAACACATAAAGGGCATCGGAGTCATACAAAAATGCATGAAAGTGTATAAAATGTATATAATAAAAGTGATGTATTTAGACACTTATCAAATACCCCCCCTACTTGATCGTTTGCTTGTCCCCAAGCAAACAAACATGAAGAAAAAAAAGGATTGATAAGTGGCTAAATACATAACCTCCGGCTTAAGTGTAAGTGTAAAAAAGCAATGGTGAAACTCAAGATACTAAGTACGGACCACTTAAGAAATTTCATGCAGTCAATGGCAATGATATAGTGTGTGTGTCCAACTCAGGTAGACAGAACCCCGAGGACAACATCTTGAGGCAAATCACGCCACTTAGTGGAATCCGGCCTTGAAGGCTCCCAAGGATCTTTCCTCTTTCGCTCAAACAATCACCGGTCATAAAACCTTATTTTCCTGTACACAAACACTTTTTTTTTTGGGACTAACATGAACTGCAAATCCACATTACCTGGAGCTTTGCACATTCTTATATACGCGCTCATGCCTTTATAGCTTTTTGGCGAGCGGAACACTCTGGTTAGGAGCAAGAACCTCAGGTTACTTTGCTAGTGCGGCAGAGGAGCATTGTCCTTTTTATTTGCTAAATTTGCCCTCTTTTTTTTTCATTTTTCATTTTTCAATTTCTTTTTTGACCGTGCTGACAGAAAAAGAAAGAGGAAAGTCCTTAAGAGTCTATTAGAGGCAATGCCTAACACATCAAGGCACGAAGCCACTCGAATGGGTTCGCAACTAAGAGGGTCATGAAGGTTACTGCTTTCCTAACCTAGGTGTCCAGGGTCCTACATAGGAGGTAAGTGATGGAATGCCGAGAATGACACAAAATTCTTAAGAGTGCAAAGTTATGAGTAGCTTAGCATCTATCATTGTTCTACACTATCATACACTTACTACAATCATTAGTGCCATCCTTGGTTTACTAACATGCAAAATTTTCAAAAATTCTCAAAGTTCACGAAAATCATATCCACCCCCCTACTTAAAGTAGTACATTGTCCCCAATGTACCTAAACCAGTAGCGTGCAAAAAATGTAGGCAATTAAAGCAAAGTAAGAGGGTTTTGTGAACTTCCCCGAGTCTCAAAGCATAAGTCTTGAAGTCCAAGAGATCTGGGTGGCCACTGATGATTCTTGTAGATGTCGGGGGACAAAGTCGCATTTGATGCCCTAATTCGACCTGCAAGGTAGAAAGGTATATCATCTCAAGGCATCCATCATACACACAAGAAGAAAAACAAACAAACAAACAAACAAAGCTAAGAACAAATGAAACAAGAAACACAAAGCACAATGTGTGGGTGCTCGCGTGAAATTTTCCAACTCAATGCTTGGCAAAACTTGAAAAGAAATGATATAAGGTTATGCATTTTCAAGTTTACAACATTCTTGCATCAAAAAACTTAGGAATTAAAACAAATTTAAGCAATGAAAAATCAATAAAGATGAGAGATACGCTTAGACCCAAAGCTAGACGACAAAACTCAAAGATGTCGGTGAAAACTCGATGAAAATGATAGATCGACAAAATTAAAACTCAAAAAAAAAATGATGAGAACTTTAAGATCAATGAAAGGTTGGCCAAATGAGGAGGTAATCAAAGAAGTGACAAAAAAAATTGGAGAAAAATCGAGTGAAAGGAGGGTGAAGAAATCAGCCCCGAAGATGCTGAAGTTTGGCTGAAAAA
This sequence comes from Dioscorea alata, assembly GCA_020875875.1. Classification (NCBI taxonomy): domain Eukaryota; kingdom Viridiplantae; phylum Streptophyta; class Magnoliopsida; order Dioscoreales; family Dioscoreaceae; genus Dioscorea; species Dioscorea alata. The sequence continues at coordinate 11,548,729 of CM037019.1, forward strand.
TGGGCTGAAATTACTGTGTGCAGGCTGTGTGCGGGCTGTATGCAGGCTGTACACAGCCCGCACACCCTTCTGGTGCCTGTGTGCGGCCCCGCACACTGGCCGCACACCTTACAGGCTGGTGTGTGCGGTTGATGTGCAGGGCTCCACACAGCCCGCACACGGCTCTGTCTGGTGTGTGCGGGTGGTGTGCAGGGCCGCACACTGCCTGCACACCCCTTAAAATTTGTTTTTCTGTGTTTGAAATGTCATAAATCACCTTCCAAAGACTAGCATTCTCAACCCTACATGTATAAAACTCATTAAAACACAAAGATGAGCATAAATCAATGAAGAACAAACCAAGAATCACCAACATGAATGAAACTACTCATCCAAGCATACAAGCAATAAGAACATGAAATGAATGCAACCACAGAAAGTTAAACAAATAAAACTAAGAAAACTAAAACACACAAACAAGCAAAGCAAATTATGGAATTTGAAACCTTGGGTTGCCTTCCAAGAAGCGCTTGTTTAACGTCACGAGCTTGACGTACCTTCTTACCTCATGGAGGTTTGAAGACAGTATGCTCCTCCCAGCCAAATGTGGCATCTTCCTATAGTTTATCCCCTTTCCCATCCGGTGTGATTCTACCTACCTCCGTGTTCCAAGAGTTCTTAGTAGTCAAAATAGAGCTAAGTGCTAGGAGATAAACTCCCCTAAGGCTTAGTTGCACGAGTAACAGAGTGAAGGGTCATAGTGAATCCTAATACTAGTGTTTTATTGAGACTAGGGTTTTTTCACCTGGACCAAAGGATTAGAGCTATAAATAGAAACAAGGTTTATCACTAGGAATCCCTGGAACTTAAAGCAATCCCACGTAGTGTGAGGTTTAGGAAGATGAACAACCCTAGGGCTTAGTTGAAAGGTCAACAAGAGTCAAGGGTCATAGTGAAACCTAATGCCGGTGCATAGTGTTGGGGTTAGTCACGGTTGACCTTAGGTTTGGGACCGTGTGTTTAAGGATAACCTCGACTCATTAATCGTCAATTGAAGAGTATAATAGCATTGTCTTGAACTAGAAGCATTATAAGTGCTCGTGTTATAATAATGCGATGTGTTATTATCTTGCAATGATCATTGATTTAATCAAATTTTATCACTAAAAAGTGTGCATTTGTTTACTTTTTTGCATTGTAGGGTTGTGAAGATAAATCGGAGAAAAGGAACGAAGTTAGATCGTGTTCGCCATTGTTGGGGAGTTTTTGGACTAAGCAAGGAACAAGGCATGAGCATAGACTTGTGAGTGTGTGCCAACCTCCTTTGGAGTTGCACAAAGGCAGTCACATTCACAATAAGTGTAGCTCGTGTTAGCAAGGAGAACTTCACCAATAAGTAGATTTGAAGCAATCGGCATGGTCTACCATTGATTGTGTGCCCAATTCAATAGCCTCGATGAAGAAGGACAAATTCGGGAGCATTTCGGCACAAATACTATAGCAGCAATGTAGCAAGTTACTGTTAACTATCTACCGAAAATCAGCAAAATAGCAACTTCACACGGGCATGTGGAAATTCCACACGGCCGTGTGAAATCCTGATTTTAGCCGATTTAAAGTCGCGACTCAGAATTATAAAAGCCCATTTTGGAGACTATTTTTTGGATCTTTTTGGCTCTCTTCTGACCTAACTTCTAGAGAGGAGCAGCTAGGGTTTGGAGAGGACTTCGTGGAGGTTTGGAGCACGTCATCGGCATCGATATCAACGACCGACGCCTGCACAAGACCACGGCCACACAACACACAAGGGGGTTTTCATCTATGCATTCAATTTGTATTTATTTTATTATTTTGATGGATTTGTATAGCTCCATGAGGAGCTAAACCCGTTGTGGGTATTCGGAATTGTAAACTCTAGGATTATTATGTTTTTCCATTATTGATGAATAAAATTAAGTTTCAATCTTAATTTCATCTTGTTATTGTTTTCCCTTAGCCATGACACTAAGGTTGAGAACAATCTAGGTTATCCTTTGGAGGTGTGACAACTACTATAGGATTAGACTACTTAGGATTGAAGAGGGTTGAGAGAGTGAGTCATGAGGTAGCGGAACATCCTCTTTCTCCTCCGATTTGATTCTCCCTACCTCCTTGTTCCATGCTTTATTAGCGGTCGAGATAGAATGAAGTGCTAGGAGATAAACTCCGATGGGGCTTAGTTGCGCGAGCAACACAGTGAAGGGTTGAAGTGAATCTTAGTGCTGGGTCTTAATTTAGACTAGGGTTCTTTCACTTAGACCAAAGGGTTAGAGCTATACATAGGAACAGGGTTAATCACTAGGAATCCCTAGAACTTAAAGAAATTCCACATAGTGTGAGGCTTTGGAAGATAGACTCCCCTAGGGCTTAGTTGACAGGTCAACAAGAGTCAAGGGTCATAGTGAAACCTAATGCCGGTGCATAGTGTTGGGGTTAGTCACGGTTGACCTTAGGTTTGGGACCGTGTGTTTAAGGATAACCTCGACTCATTAATCGTCAATTGAAGAGTATAATAGCATTGTCTTGAACTAGAAGCATTATAAGTGCTCGTGTTATAATAATGCGATGTGTTATTATCTTGCAATGATCATTGATTTAATCAAATTTTATCACTAAAAAGTGTGCATTTGTTTACTTTTTTGCATTGTAGGGTTGTGAAGATAAATCGGAGAAAAGGAACGAAGTTAGATCGTGTTCGCCATTGTTGGGGAGTTTTTGGACTAAGCAAGGAACAAGGCATGAGCATAGACTTGTGAGTGTGTGCCAACCTCCTTTGGAGTTGCACAAAGGCAGTCACATTCACAATAAGTGTAGCTCGTGTTAGCAAGGAGAACTTCACCAATAAGTAGATTTGAAGCAATCGGCATGGTCTACCATTGATTGTGTGCCCAATTCAATAGCCTCGATGAAGAAGGACAAATTCGGGAGCATTTCGGCACAAATACTATAGCAGCAATGTAGCAAGTTACTGTTAACTATCTACCGAAAATCAGCAAAATAGCAACTTCACACGGGCATGTGGAAATTCCACACGGCCGTGTGAAATCCTGATTTTAGCCGATTTAAAGTCGCGACTCAGAATTATAAAAGCCCATTTTGGAGACTAGTTTTTGGATCTTTTTGGCTCTCTTCTGACCTAACTTCTAGAGAGGAGCAGCTAGGGTTTGGAGAGGACTTCGTGGAGGTTTGGAGCGCGTCATCGGCATCGATATCAACGACCGACGCCTGCACAAGACCACGGCCACACAACACACAAGGGGGTTTTCATCTATGCATTCAATTTGTATTTATTTTATTATTTTGATGGATTTGTATAGCTCCATGAGGAGCTAAACCCGTTGTGGGTATTCGGAATTGTAAACTCTAGGATTATTATGTTTTTCCATTATTGATGAATAAAATTAAGTTTCAATCTTAATTTCATCTTGTTATTGTTTTCCCTTAGCCATGACACTAAGGTTGAGAACAATCTAGGTTATCCTTTGGAGGTGTGACAACTACTATAGGATTAGACTACTTAGGATTGAAGAGGGTTGAGAGAGTGAGTCATGAGGTAGCGGAACATCCCCTTTCTCCTCCGATTTGATTCTCCCTACCTCCTTGTTCCATGCTTTATTAGCGGTCGAGATAGAGTGAAGTGCTAGGAGATAAACTCCGATGGGGCTTAGTTGCGCGAGCAACACAGTGAAGGGTTGAAGTGAATCTTAGTGCTGGGTCTTAATTTAGACTAGGGTTCTTTCACTTGGACCAAAGGGTTAGAGCTATACATAGGAACAGGGTTAATCACTAGGAATCCCTAGAACTTAAAGAAATTCCACATAGTGTGAGGCTTTGGAAGATAGACTCCCCTAGGGCTTAGTTGACAGGTCAACAAGAGTCAAGGGTCATAGTGAAACCTAATGCCGGTGCATAGTATTGGGGTTAGTCACGGTTGACCTTAGGTTTGGGACCGTGTGTTTAAGGATTTCCTCGACTCAATTAACATTAATAGGAGGGTATAATAGCATTGTCTTGCACTACAAGCATAAGTCCTAGGGGTAGCTTGTCCGGATATCCATCTTTACTCATTGTTTGTCCTACTCTTTTACTCCTACTTGCACTCTCTCACCTTCCACACTTCTATTTTAATTCTTTTTTTAATTAATTACTTTCACAGTCACTCATTGATTTCTTTCCACGCATCGCATTAGCTGCATAGTGAATACTTTTATCTCAAATCCCTATTCCCTGTGGATACGACTACCCACTCACTAGGGTATATTATTACTTCGACAACCCGTGCACTTTTGGGCCCCTGTCAAAGCATAAGTCCTAAGGGTAGCTTCTCTCGGGTACCCAATTTTCCTCATTGATTGTCCTTCTCTATTTACTCTTTCTTGCACTATCCTACCTTCCATACTTCTCTTTTATTTCTTATTTTTTTAAAATTACTTTTGCACTCACTCATTGATTCTATTCACTCTTCATACACCGCATTAGCTAAATAGTGAATCCTTGTGTCTTAAAATCCCTATTCCCTATGGATTCAACTACCCTCTCACCGGGGTACTATTATTACTACGACAAGCCATGCACTTTCGGGCTAATGTTAGTGTGTCCGGTCGATAGTAGCTTCCCGGCCCAGCGCCCCAGCCACATCACTTGGCATCACATGAAACCCCCTCGGGCCAAGTTTCATTGAGTTTGCACAACCGGACCACCGATTTCGTCAGACCGCGCTGGTGTGATTGATGAGTGTATTTTTATATCATATTTCTTACCTCCTATTATAGTCTTATCTTTGTCATTAAGCATATTTATTGACTGGAATTGGTGCTATTTGAGGTATTTTATTCCTTGTGTAGGAATCTGGAGCCAGAGTCAATTTGGTGTGAAACCGAGGGTGTTTCCCACGTGTGCAGTGACCAATGGTTCAGAACTGCCTGACACGGGATGACACACTCGTGCCCCAAGTGGTCAAGTCCTGGCCTGGAGTGTAGAAGAGCTAAAATCCTGTGATAAGTGCTTGTGTTATACTAATGCAAAGCATTATTATCTTACAATGAGCATACCTTTTATCATATTTTATCACTAAATGGTGTGCATTTGTGTGCTTTTGTGCATTGTCGGATTGTGGAGCCAATTTGGAGAAAAAGAAGCATGAATAGGTTATGTTCGTCATTGTTGAGGAGTTCTCGGACCAAGAAAGGAACAAGGCATGAGTCTAGACTTGTGGGTGTGTGCCAACCTCCATTGGAGGGGCACAAAGGAAGTCACATTCATAAAAGTCTAACTCATGTAGGATTATAGAATTTCGCCAATGAAGAGAAATGAAGTAATCGACATAATCTACCGTTGATTGTGTGCCCAATTCAATGGCCTTGATGAGGAATGATGAATTCGGGAGCATTTCGGTGAAGTATTGTAGCAATACTGCAGCTAACTACTGTAGCAAAAACACTGTAACAAGTTACACTTCACAGCCTGCCGAAAATCAGCAAAACAGAATTTCCACACGGCCGTGTGGAATTAACACACGGGCGTGTGGAAATTCTACAGCCCGTGTGGAAAATCCACAGGGGCGTGTGGAACTCTAATTTCAGCCCGATTTCAGCCTATAAATAGCCCGTTTTCAGATCTATTTGGGGACCCCCCTTTTATTTCTAGCCTATCTTTTGGAGGGCTTTCTGCTAGGGTTTGGAAAGGTTCTTGGAAGTCTTTGGAGGTGATTATACGGCATCGACATCCTTTGGAAGAAAGCTATTGGGGGAGCTTTCGTCGGCATCGATTCGGCGAGGTGTGCCCTAGGTTTGACAAGGGATTCTTGGAGAAGACTAGGCGGCTTCACAAGACCATCAATACGATCTACAAGGGGGTTTTCTTTATGGTTTTTATGCGTATGTTCTTAATCTCTTTAGTGATTTTGTATTGCTCCATGGAGAGCTAAACCCTAGTGGGTATTCGGACTTGTAAACCCTAGGATGATATTGTTTCTATGACTTTTATTATGTGTTCTTTATTGATGAATAAATTCAAGTTTCAATTTTAATTATCTTGTGCTATTGTTTTCCCTTAGCCGTGACACTAAGGTTGAGAGCAATCTAGGTTATCCTTTGGAGGTGTAACAACTCCTATAGGGTTAGACTACTTAAGATTGAAGAGGGTTGAGAGGTAGCGAGGTATCACCTTTCCCTTCCGGTGTGATTTCTCCCTACCTCCGTTTCCTTGGTGATAAATGCCTAAATATACGTATTTTCTATGTATTGCATATTTTTCTATGAGTTAGCGCCCGTTTTTTGTCTGAATTGGTTTCTTTCATGTTACAGGTACCAATGAGACCCCTTCAAGCTCGTTGACAGAATTTTGGAAGAAATCAGCATCGAAAACACTGTTGGTCTACGGGGGGGGGGGGGGGGGGGGGGGGGGGGGGGGGGGGGGAGGATACTGTAGCAATCACTGTAGCACGAAAACTTGAAGAACTTGGTCAGCAGATTCATGCGGGTTACCATGTGGGTGATGTTGAGGCCGCATACGGTACTGTAGCAGTTTTACTGTAGCATTTACGCGACTTTCGGGATTTCTCGGAGACTTTCTCTCCCCGCATGCGGGGCCGCATGGGAGGCCGCATAACTCACTGGAATTCATTTTTAAGGGCTTTTGAGAGCATTTGGAGGGAAAACCTAGGTCCTGGGGAGAGCTTGAGGCCGGGTTTTGTAGGCGATTCTTGAGGAGAGGATGATGGGGAGAGCACGACACGACGAGTCCACACCTTCGATTCACATTTGAGAGGAAGATTGACAAAGGAAGCCACTCCTTGGGTGGCGTCCTTGGAAGCGTCATTCGGCCTTGATCCTTTGAGGGAGTGTTCTTGTTATGCTTTTGGTTGTTTTCATGTATTTTCTTACTTATTTTGTGACCATGAGTAACTAAACCCCAAGGTCACCGGATGTAGGTGAACCTTGGGGGTGAACTTGTGTATTTTGGATGTTTTTTCTAGTTTTATGCATTTGACTTGGTTTGTGATCCTTGTTTGGTGGTTCTTGATTGCCTTGATATGTATGAGAACTCTATATATCAATTCCTAGACAATGCTAGGTTGCATGACCATTGCCCTAGTATTAGGCTCACCAAGCTTGGAAGGGAATACATGTACGAATACGCCATGACCATCGGGTATTTGTACCCCTCCAATTGTTAGGGTTGTCCTTGATTGTGTTTCAACCCTAGCTTGGGGAAATCCACTAAACCCATTGCAATCGTACAAGGATTTGGGCGGAAGCAATTCCGTATTTCAATACTCGTACCGGATTAGGGACCAATACCGTGATCATCGGATTGGTCTAATTTAGGGTTTCACGGTCCAAACCACCCACGTGCATGCTAGTTAGAGCATCCTTGACACTTTAGTAACCCCCGAGGGAATCCTCATCCGTGACCACTTCCTTACCTTGATACTTTCCTCCGTATTTATACTTGCCATTTGCATGTTCTTTGCTTTAGTAGGTTATTTTTAGGTCTTCTTCCAAGTGATTGATTAGGTTAAACAACATTGTGATAAGGAAGTAAGAATAGATTCTCGGGCCCTTGGGAATACGACCCCCTCGTGTTCGCGCGAGGGGTATTACTTGGCAACCCTGTGCACTTGCGGGTGAGCGATTCAAACGCGTACCACTTGGTTAATTAGCGGTCGAGATAGAGTGTTAGCGCTTAATCTAGACTAGGGTTCTTTCACCTGGACCAAAAAGTTAGAACTACATATAGGAACAAGTTTTATCACTAGGAATCGCTAGAGCCTAAAGCAATCCCACGTAGTGTTAGGCTTAGGAAGATAGACTCCCCTGGGGCTTAGTTGACAGGTCAATGAGAGTCAAGGGTCGTAGTGAATCCTAAGCCGGGACATAATGTTGGGGTTAGTTATGGTTGACCTGAGGTTTGGGACCGTGTGTTTAAGGATATCCTCGACTCAATAGGCATCAATTGTAGAGCATAATACAAGTTTTGCACTAGAAGCATTAGTCCTAGAGGGAGCTTTGTCCTGGTACCCCATCGTTATATCGATTACTTCTCCTACCCTCATTATTCTTCTTGCACTCTTTTATTTTCTTTTACATCTAAACATATATACTTTTCACATCATCGATTCCCATCATAGCTAAATAACGATAACACTTGTTTCTGAACACTATTCCTTATTGATACGACTACCTACTCACCAAGGTATTTTATTACTTTGACAACCCGTGCACTTGCGGGGTACACACCCAAGGGGTGTGTCATCCTAACACGGGAGTGTCCCAGGCAGGACACGGTCACCACACGCCCGTGCCCCAAGTGCTGCAAATTTCAGGAGACGTTCCCTCATAAACAACACGGGCACGGCGGCTGGTACACTGTCGTGTGCTGATAAGTGCCAAAATACATCATGTTTTAGCTATGATGTTCTTGTACATTCATGCAACTTATGTGTATTTTCGATGAGTTTTTGCGCACTTGATGTTTTATTTTCATTTCAGGGTTTCGAGGACCAAGTGCGCAAGTTTCGACCGTATTCGTGTCATTCCGGGGAAGATTGAAGAAGAAACGAAGAGTTGGAGCACCCTGGAAGCCGACGCGCCGCACACGGACACATTTTCTCGGCCGTGTGCGGCCACTGTGCGGCCCGCACAGTGGCCGCACAAGGGAGACAGAGAGGTGTGCGGCCAGTGTGCGGCCCGCACACTGGCCGCACAGCACAGCCAGAAGGCTGTGCGGGCACTGTGCGGCCCGCACAGTGCCCGCACACCTTCGGGCTATATATGCTTGTTCTGAAGAGTTTTTGAAGGATATTGGTTCTCATCCGGCCTCCACTTGTCCTAGACTTCATTTCACCATTTCTTGAGGGATTTTGGAAGGATTTTCGGCTAGATTCGAAGGAGAGAAGAAGGGGAAGACGTTGAGAAGCTTCATAGGGCTCGCCGGCGCGGATCCGACGAGCTACACCATCAACCCTAGTCGACATCTTCAAGGGGGTTTTTCTTGTTTTTATTGGATGGAATTGTTGTATGATGAGCTCCTTAGTTTTGTGATGTTGAACTAAACCTCCCAAGGCCGCCGGGCTCCCGGTGAACCTTGGGAGGAGACTTTGTATGAATGACCTATATTTTGCCTTAAATGAATGTGTTAGTTTGATTGTTTGGTTTTAATTCATCATCATGTTGTTCATTCTACAATGGATGGATTCCGTAGAATTGATTTTGAATGATACTTGTTTGGCGGGATGCTAGCTTGTATTAGGTCCTTTGATGAGTTAAAGAGGGTAACATGTATTAATACACCGGAGGTTCCGGGTGTTAATAGCCTCCCGCGCGATTAGGGTTAATTTAGCCGAGAGCGTGCATTAGATTAACCCTAATCAAGACTCCTTGTTCTCATTGACATCGTAGGGGTATTTTCTGGATAGAGAAACCCGTACTGGATTAGGGCTACACTACGGAGGTTCCGGGGTAGTCGACATCCGAGTCTAGCGGACCGAAACCAAGCCAACCCTAGTTTTATAATTATCTTGGTCATTCGTATTTAGTCTTCTCCCGGGGGAATCCTCGCCCGAGGCCTTCCATAATTATTGGATTCTTCATCTCTATTTTATTCCGGATTGAGTTTTATCTTATTTGCATTTCTTTACTTGTTTTTATTATTTTAATATTGCTTCAACCCTGTTTCGATCGACTAGAAAGTGACTCCCAAAAGGAAGTAATAGTAGATCTCGGGCCCTTGGGGATACGACCCTCCTCGTGAGGTTTATTACTTGACGACCCGTGCACTTGCGGCCGGGGAGTCGCGTGCTAGCTCTTTAGCTAGTCGCGCGCACGCTCATCAAGTTTTTGGCGCCGTTGCCGGGGATCATCCGAGAATACTAGGAAAACTTTTGGATCATTGCTCTAGTCATTTCGCTTTCATTTGTAATTATCCATCTTTTATTGTTTTTGTTTTCGTCATTTTTATATATTCACTAATATCTCTTTTGTCTTTTGTTTTCTCAGGCGTTCTGTGCATGACTCGTGCAAACCCCACTGGGTTTGTAGAGCCGAACGAAGAAATTGAACGCGTCATACACCAACGGTTGAGAGAAACTCAAGTGGGTTCCTCCTCGGGATCAGTTGCTGCACCTGAATCAGTTCCTATAGCTATGGCCGAAGAGAGAAGAACTTTGTCTGACTATGAGAGGCCACAGTTTACTGGGGGAGGGTTTAGTGTGCAAGCTCCGGCTGCCAGTGCAGGTAATTTTGATTTGGCTAGACCAATCGGCATGATACAGAATTCAGTGCAGTTCGATGGCTTGGCCGATGAGGACCCGAATGAGCACCTATCCCGATTCCTCCAAATGTGCTCAACTTTCAAAGTCAATGGCCTATCTGATGATGCAGCTAGACTCCGTCTTTTCCCATTCAGTTTGCGGGGCGCCGCTTACAGGTGGCTCACATCACTCGCCCCGGGTTCCATAAAGACATGGGAGGAGATGGTAAACAAGTTTATGGGCCGCTATTTTCCTCCAAGCAAGGCTGCTAGATTAAGGCAAGAGATCTCGGCCTTCAGTCAAAGAGATTCCGAAACCCTCTTTGAAGCTCATGAGAGATTTAAAGACCTCTTGAGAAAATGCCCACATCATGGTTTTGATGCTTGGATGCGAATACAGATACTGTATAATGGCTTAAGCTACCAGAATCGTCAACTCATTGATGCCGCAGCCGGTGGATCCTTGAGTAGCAAATACCCCGAAGATGCCGAAGAATTAATTGAGAACATGGCACGAAATGAATCACATTGGGGTTCAAGGGCAAAACTGACTCAAGCTCGAGGGGTTCATGAAATCGACAGTAAAACCGCTCAAGATGCGAAGCTCGAAGCACTAGCGAAGCAAGTGAGTTTGCTTATGTCCGAAAGAACCGAGCGTTCGAGCACAAGTGTCAAGCAAGTGATGAATTGTGGAACTTGTGGAGGGGGGCATGATGTTGCTAGTTGCCCCATTTCAGTCCCCGATGTCACCCCACTCGAACATGTTGACTATGTGAATCAGGGGCAAAAATTTCAAGGAAACCCCTATGGTGGAACATACAACCCCGGGTGGAGAAATCACCCAAATTTCAATTGGGGAAATCAAGGCCAACAAAAATTTACGCAACCACCAGGGTTTCAGGCACAATCATCACAAGCACCTCCAACGGAAAGGAAATTCACTACTGAGGATGTCCTAGCTAAATACATGCAAATCACCGATGCAAGGTTGAACACACTTGAGACAACAGTGAGGAATATGCAAGCTTCAATCCAGGGCATCGAAAAACACTTGGGACAGATCGCGGCATCCATGGCGGAAAGAACACCGGGTAGTCTCCCTAGCAACACTGAGACTAACCCACGAGAACATGTGCAAGCTATCACTTTGAGGAGTGGTAGAGAGGTTGAGGTTCGGCCGACTCCTAGGCCAATTGATAACAAGGAAAAGAACGTGGTGAGAGGCACTTCCTCCGTAGGTGTGGATGAAGCTAATGACAGCCATGACAATTCAATTGAACCTCAAAACAAAGAGAAAAAATTGCTAGAGCACCAACCGAAGGTCCCCTATCTGGCAAGGCTCAATCGGGACAAGGAGGACACTCAATTCAAAAAATTTTTGGAGATGATCAAGCAACTTCACATCAATCTTCCACTTGTAGAGGCCTTTTCTCAAATGCCAAAATATGCCAAGTTTATGAAGGAGTTGCTTACAAACAGGAAGAAACTTGAAGAAGCATCTACGGTGTCTCTAGGGGAGAGTTGTTCGGCAATTCTCCAAAGCAAATTGCCCGAAAAAATCAAAGACCCGGGTGGTCTAATTGTGGAGTGTCATTTTGGGGACTCGCTTGTAGAGAAAGCCCTTGCCGATTCCGGTGCAAGCATAAATGTTATGCCCTACAAGCTTTTCTTAAAACTGGGCCTTCAAGACTTAGAGCCGACACGGATCACCATACAACTTGCGGACCGAACTGTTAGACGCCCGCGTGGCATTGTGAGCGATGTGATTGTGAAAGTTGGTGGTCTAGTTTTTCCGGCTGATTTTGTCATTCTTGATGTTGATGATACTACTGAGGTCCCCATCATACTCGGCCGGCCCTTCCTTGCCACATCCCGTGCCCTGCTGGATATTCAAGACGGGAAAATGACCTTGCGGGCCGGGAATGAAGAAGCCACTTTTAAAATTCCCGAGGCAATGAAACACCCCAAGGAGCTTGATGACACTTCTTATGCACTCGATGATACAGAATTACTAGTTCAAGATTGTGTGCATGAAGTCCTTATGATGAACCCCCTTGATGAATTCTTACAAGATGTTGTTATTGAGGAGGATGAGACACAAAAGAAGGCACAAGAAGACCCTCCTCATATATTTCCGGATAAGTCACAAGGGAGAAGTAAAGGAGAGCGCTCGTGGAAGCGAGCATGGAAAAAAATAACTCCCAAGGTCAACAAAGCAAACAAGAATTCTCATGACGAGGTACACACAGCATGTTTCGTCGACCTAGGTGTGCACAACATCGATTCCCTCCTCTCCTTGAATTTGCCGGTTGGATCATCATTTGCATCCATTGGAACTTCAGGTAAAACTTTTTCTTTTAAACCACCATGAGTTGAGAAACTTGAACGTCAGGCTCGTGACGCTAAACAAGCGCTTGTGGGAGGCACCCCATGAACTTTTACAATTCCGTACTTTTCAATTTTCGTATTTTTGGTCATGCTATGTTTGGGGTGTGAGCTCTCCGTTTCATCCGTTCTTGGTATGTTTTTAGTGTGTATGTCCTTGTTTCCTTCCCATCTCGGTGAATTCCCGTTTGTTTTATGTTTATATACATATATCCTTTGTCCGAGATGAGTTTTGTTGCGTTTGTAATGTCGAAGACGTGTTTTAGGGTTGGAGATAGCCGTTTCTGCATTTTTTCAGGGCTCTGTGCGGCTACTGTGCGGCCGCACAGAGGCCGCACACCCCTGGCAGAAGGGTGTGCGGCTGGTGTGCGGCCCGCACACCACCCGCACACCCCAGACAGAGAGGTGTGCGGCTGGTATGCGGCCCGCACACCACCCGCACACTGGCCCCAGTTTTGCTGCTGTAATGCTCTTCTTTCTGGCTTTTCTCCACATTTTCGCGCTTGTTTTGATCATACCACATCCCTCGCATCGTTTCGACGTTAAAAATATTTTCAAAACTTTGCATACCTTCGCGTTGTTTCCACTTCACTCATTTTTCTAAACTCGTGTTCGCGCATTTTAGCGTGTTGCCATGGCTTGATCTTTATTTTTCGAGACGTAGGTTAACTTTCTGATCGAGCCCGTTGGAGGAGACACAGAAGACCTTGAGCGGCTTCATCAGTCCTTTCACTTCGAGAGCTCACTTTCGCTTTCATTCCTTGTTTCTTTTCTTTGTTTTTGTGTGGTTGATGGATGCTTGACTCGACGTTTTTTCCCTTGTAGGTAGACCAAGACGTCCATTTTTCTTCCTCTCCTCTTCGCTTGTAGCCATGGTGATGGTCACCCCGAACTCGTGCCTTGCAAAGCTCATTACCAATTTCTCGGGGAAGTTCATGACACCACCCTCTTTATTTTCCATGCATAAATTTTTCTGTACTGCTGATCAATGTACATTGAGGGCAATGTACTGCTTTAAGTGGGGGGTGGCTATGCATGTCTGATCTTCGTTACTTGTTTCGTGAACCTGTATGAAAATTTTTGATAATTCTTGACTTGTTGCATGATTGTAAACCTAGGATGGCGTACTTAATTGTGATTGTATTATAGCTCGAAATCATGATAAATGCTAAGCTTTTTATGACCCTGCACACTTGAGATTTTCATGTCATTCTAGGCAATTCTCGCACTATTCCCTTAGGTAGAACCCTGGACATCTAGGCGAGGAACCACAGCACTTTCGTGACCCTCTTAGTTGCTAACCCATACTAGTGGTTTCGCGCCTTGACGTGTTAGAATACCTTCTAATAGGGTTTTAAGGACCTTCTTCTTGTTCTTTTTTGCAATACGGTCGAAAAAAAAAAAAAAAAAAAAAAAAAAAAAAAGAGGCAAAGTGAATAAAAACGTGGACAGTGCTCCTCTGTCCTAATAGCGAAGTAACCTGGGGTTCTGGCTCCTAACCAGAGTGTTCCTCTCGCCAAAAGCTATAAGGACATGAGCGCGTTTACATGAATGTGCAAAGCTCCAGGTAATGTGGATTTGCAGTTCATGTTAGTCCCGGAAAAGAAAAAGATAAACATATTGCGTACAGAAAAATAAATTTCGACCGGTTATTGTTCGAAAATAAAAGGAAGGATCCTTACGATTCTACTAGAAGTACTTCTACCACCTCAAGGCCGTATTCCACTAGGTGGCGTGAATTGCTTCAAGAAGTGGTCCTCGGGGTCCTGTCTACCTTGTTTGGACTACAGGACTTCGAACTAGGGGATTTGCACACACACAGCACGACACGGCCAATGAATGCGTGAATCATCTCAAGTGGTCTTTGCTTAATATTTTGAGTTTCACTTTGGCTATGATACTTCAATCTCTGGCCGGAGGTTATGTATTTTGTCACTTATGATTATCTCTGGTTCTCCATGTCCGTTTGCTTGGGGACAAGCAAATGCTTAAGTGGGGGGTATTTGATAAGTGCCAAAATACATCATGTTTTAGCTATGATGTTCTTGTACATTCATGCAACTTATGTGTATTTTCGATGAGTTTTTGCGCACTTGATGTTTTATTTTCATTTCAGGGTTTCGAGGACCAAGTGCGCAAGTTTCGACCGTATTCGTGTCATTCCGGGGAAGATTGAAGAAGAAACGAAGAGTTGGAGCACCCTGGAAGCCGACGCGCCGCACACGGACACATTTTCTCGGCCGTGTGCGGCCACTGTGCGGCCCGCACAGTGGCCGCACAAGGGAGACAGAGAGGTGTGCGGCCAGTGTGCGGCCCGCACACTGGCCGCACAGCACAGCCAGAAGGCTGTGCGGGCACTGTGCGGCCCGCACAGTGCCCGCACACCTTCGGGCTATATATGCTTGTTCTGAAGAGTTTTTGAAGGATATTGGTTCTCATCCGGCCTCCACTTGTCCTAGACTTCATTTCACCATTTCTTGAGGGATTTTGGAAGGATTTTCGGCTAGATTCGAAGGAGAGAAGAAGGGGAAGACGTTGAGAAGCTTCATAGGGCTCGCCGGCGCGGATCCGACGAGCTACGCCATCAACCCTAGTCGACATCTTCAAGGGGGTTTTTCTTGTTTTTATTGGATGGAATTGTTGTATGATGAGCTCCTTAGTTTTGTGATGTTGAACTAAACCTCCCAAGGCCGCCGGGCTCCCGGTGAACCTTGGGAGGAGACTTTGTATGAATGACCTATATTTTGCCTTAAATGAATGTGTTAGTTTGATTGTTTGGTTTTAATTCATCATCATGTTGTTCATTCTACAATGGATGGATTCCGTAGAATTGATTTTGAATGATACTTGTTTGGCGGGATGCTAGCTTGTATTAGGTCCTTTGATGAGTTAAAGAGGGTAACATGTATTAATACACCGGAGGTTCCGGGTGTTAATAGCCTCCCGCGCGATTAGGGTTAATTTAGCCGAGAGCGTGCATTAGATTAACCCTAATCAAGACTCCTTGTTCTCATTGACATCGTAGGGGTATTTTCTGGATAGAGAAACCCGTACTGGATTAGGGCTACACTACGGAGGTTCCGGGGTAGTCGACATCCGAGTCTAGCGGACCGAAACCAAGCCAACCCTAGTTTTATAATTATCTTGGTCATTCGTATTTAGTCTTCTCCCGGGGGAATCCTCGCCCGAGGCCTTCCATAATTATTGGATTCTTCATCTCTATTTTATTCCGGATTGAGTTTTATCTTATTTGCATTTCTTTACTTGTTTTTATTATTTTAATATTGCTTCAACCCTGTTTCGATCGACTAGAAAGTGACTCCCAAAAGGAAGTAATAGTAGATCTCGGGCCCTTGGGGATACGACCCTCCTCGTGAGGTTTATTACTTGACGACCCGTGCACTTGCGGCCGGGGAGTCGCGTGCTAGCTCTTTAGCTAGTCGCGCGCACGCTCATCATGTGCCAGGTGATGTGGGGGACACACGCCTGTACCCCAAGTGCTACAAATCTCAGGAGTTTCACCTCTGGATTCCCATGTAGAGTTCACGGTTGGGACACGCTCGTGTCAAGACCGTGTTAGGCCCTGAATCAGCCTTTTTAACTCCAGAAATTAGGGTTCTTTCTCATCTTTTGTTCGAGGATTCATCTCTCTACCGGGAGGACGTTGATGAGATCAAAGATCAAGCTTCACCAAACCACCTAAGGAGATCAAGGACTAGTAGGAGGCATAGCAAGAGGTGGAGTTGGCGCAAGGACACTACAAGGGAGGTCATCTTGAGTATTGAAGGGGGTTCTTTCTCTCTTTCTTTGTTCTATCTTTTGCCTTAGCTTCTGTACCTGCCCTCAGGGGCTAATTGGCCATAGTGCCTTGGTTGTTGACAATTGTCAGACTGTATTACTTATTTACTCATTGTATTTGACTAGGGAGTTCTAATTGATGCTTATGCTTAATCTTGTATTGCATAACTGTAGTGTGTTTGGAGTGCATAGTTGTTAGGTTGTCCTAGCAAAACTGCAGTGTATCTTCTAACATATAGATGCAATATTGCTATTGAGCACACACAAATGTCATTGGAATATACCGAGGTAGTCAACTAGGATGAAATAGTGTGCACGAGTCATTGGAGACTTCCGTAGGGATTTACTCTCGTGATTGTTGAATACTTAGTCCTAATCTCCTCCATTATCACCACCATTACATTTTAATCATTGTTATGTTGATCACACACCTTTTCTACTTGTTTCACTAGACATCGAAAGATCAACGAGTACTTTAAGTACAATTCCCTGTGGTTCGACAACCCTACTCTTAATTGAGTACCACTTTATTACTTCTTGCGACCCGTACACTTGTGGAGAGCGCATCAGTGATCAAGTGATTGAGAGGCGGTGCTGGCAGAGAATCTCGGCCGACGGAGACATCCCGGCCCAGATCACTCGACATCACATGAAACTCCCTCGGTTATGTTTCATCAAGGTTGCATGGCGGAATCAACCACTCATTTGGAGCGCGCAAATATGATAAAGTACTCGGTCGGCGGTGCCGGTTGAGTGTCCCGGACGACGACGGCATCCCAGCCTGGCATCTGCACCACATCATTAGGCATCAAATGAAACCTCCTCGGGCTAAGTTTCATTGAGTTAGCATGGAGGGATCACCAGTCCCGTCGGAATATGCTTGTGTGATCGAGTGAACGAGTGGCGGCACCAGCGGGGCCTCCCCGTAGACGATGGCATCCCGGCCTGACACCCCCAACACATTACTCGGCATTACATGAAATCCCCTCGGGATAAGTTTAGTCAAGTTTGCACAATGGGATCACTGATTCCGTTGTACTGTGCTTGTATGATCTAGTGATCGAGCAACGGCACCAGCGGTGCCTCACGGTAGACGGTGGTATCCTGGCCTGGTGCCCCCGACGCATAACTTGGCATCACATAAACCCCCTTAGGCCAAGTTTTGTCCAGTTAGCATGATGGGATAACCAATTTTGTCGGAGGACGCTCATGTAGGAGATTCGTGTAGAGGAAGAAAAATGGAGAAAAATGGTGAAAGAATGAGGGAAAACGGATGAGAAATGAGAGAAATATGAAGAAAATGGTGAAGAGGTACCAAACTTAAAGTGCAGCACGAGCATCCATGCAGGCGAGCTCACGGCCGTGAGCCTACCCGTGAAGAGTCTCGGGATAGCTCACGGCCTGAGCTCATGGGCGTGAGCCTACCCGCGAGTACTCTCTTGATGGCTCACGGCTGAGCTCACAATCCATAAATGGCCTGAACTCAGGTTTACATCATGTTGACCTCCTCTAAACCCTAAAAACACTCGAAACAAAGCCGAACAAAGCATGGAAATACTCAAAACATGGATCTCATGATATCTAATCATTAAATCACTCAAGGCAGCACACAAACATGTATGAATGATTAAACAAAAATGACGATAAAAATGACTAACACAAGAAGAAACCTAAGAAGACTACAACTCCAAACACACCAAGAATACGGAAAATGAATAAGACAAGCATTCAAACAACATGAAAATGAAATTGCAACAAATTTAAAAACTTGAGTTGCCTCCCAAGAAGCACTTGTTTAACGTCATTAGCTCGACGTACCTCTTTCTTACCTAGGGAGGCTTGAAAATGGTTTGTTCATCCCGGCTAGAGGTTGTATAAGAACTTCCAAGAAATACGAAACTTACCTTCCGGGATAGTGTCAAATTGAAGGCCAAGCACGAGTTACCTTTTGGCCTCCATGGAAAAAGCTTGGGCAGGGAGTTGTGCAACTTCAACTTTAGCGGATCCTTAGATGACTTGAACCTCCTCCCCGCTTCGTTTTTGGTCCCGGTAAAAATTCCTTTGAGTACCCAACCACAAAGTTTCTTGGGCCTCCATGGAAAAAGCTTTGATTCAGAGTTATCTAAGCTTGGTGTTGGTGGATCATTGTATGACATCAACAACCTATCCACATCCTTTTTCTCAACCCTTGGTAAATGGCCTTGAACTGCCGATAGGAATTGTTTAGGTCTCCAAGGAAACAAGTTTGGTTGAGAACTTGTCAAGATTTGCATGGGTGGATCAATTGGAGGCTTCAACATCTTATCCACAATTTTTTTCTCAACACTTTTGTGATGAACTTCAATTGCCCATAAAATGGGCTTGGGCCGCCAAGGAAAAATTTTTGGTTGGGAATTGTCCAAGCCCGGCATTGGTGGGTTCAAGGATGGCCTTAGCATCCTTCCCATGTCTTCAAATACAATTCCCAGAGTTTCTTTTTTGCACTTGAAGATTATTGATTCATTGATGGAATGGTCAATATGAAGGTGAGTAGTGTCTTCAAATGTGGTCGATTGAGCTTCTTCGACTTCCTCGCATTTTTCCATAGCCATGATGACCTCCACATCGTTTTGCTCTACCCCGTCTTCCAAATGACTTGGACTATCTTCGACCCCCACATCTATTTGTTTTCCACTCATAGGAGTAATGGCCCTCAAGTGCTCAATTGGGTTATTTTTGATATTGCTCGATGGGCTACTCGAAGAAGGCTCGGAATTTGCAATAACAAGATGCCCGACTTGGGTCTCTAGAGACTGAATAGAAGCTTGGACAATTCTCAATACCTTGCACATTTCATCAAACCTTTTGTCTATATTTTGAAACCTTGCCTCTGTGTTGATCATAAATTTGGCCAAGACATCTTCAGTGGTGTACTTTCTCTCTTATTGTGGTTGGGGCTGAAATTGGGGAACTTGGGGTTGTGGTAGATTGCTTGGGATTGCTTTCATGCCAAGGAGATTTTCTACCTTCGTCAGTAGAGCATAGGTGTTTTGAAAGTCCTTGGCCATTTGTTCCTCAAGTGCATAAATCTTTGCGGCTAAAAGTTTTTCTTGAAAATCCATGGCCCTGTGTAAATAAATAAAACTAAGAGAAATAAATTATCAAAGAAAACAAGAAAGAAGTAAGATAAATAAAAATGCACAAAATGGTAAAAGACGCATACAAAGACAAATATTTAGAACAAGAAAGACAAATGACTAGATCAGTGAACTAAAGGTTTTCCAAGCATTCTTGGAATCCCCCGCAACGGCACCAAAAACTTGATGAGTGTGATCCGCAAGTGCACAGGTCGTCAAGTAATACCATGTGCGTGACACAGGGGTCATTTTCCCTAGGGTCCTAAGAGCTACTATTACTTCCCCCTAGACGGCACTGTCTAGTCTACCAAATATAATATGAAAACAAGATAAGAAAACTAACAAAAGAGAAAGCTATAAACAAGTGGACTAAGGCACACCACATAAGCACATTAAGGAAACAATTAGCAATAAAAGTGTGAGGTCCCCGGGCGAGGATCCCCTCTGGTCTACTAAAGCTAGAAGGATGCTAGAGTAAAGAAGGTAATGGTGGTTAGGCCAAGAGACGTGCAAAAGTAGGTTACCCCGATGGTCATGGTGATAACCCCTAATCTGGTACGAGTATTGGAACACGGAATACCCCTACGATCGCATTACGCTTAGGGGTACAAATACCCCGCTGGTCATGGTGATAACCCGTAATCCAGTACGAGTATTGGAACATGGAATACCCGTAATCATGGTGATAACCCCTAATCTGGTATAAGTCATGGTGATAACCCCTAATCCGCCCAAATCCTCCTACGATCGCATTACGATTAGGGAAATCTCTAATTAAGGTCAAACTCAATATCTAGGTTCTTCCCCAATGGGTGGAAGGGTACAAATACCCGATGGTCACAGCGTATTCATACATGTATCCCTTCTAAGCCAAGCATGTCTAGTACAAGGGCCATGGTCACGCAACCAAGTACAACCTAGAATTCAAACCACAGAGTTCTCATGCAATTTGATACAATAAAGAACACAGAGCTTAGACCACAACCAAACCAAATACCAAAAATATACTCAAAACATCCAAACAAGCAAGTTCATCCCAAGGTTCACTGGATGCCCGGTGACCTTGGGAGTCTAGTTCATCATCAACAAAGGAGAATGTATACAAAACAAGAAATACAAGATAAAGCTCATAACAACTCACCTAAGATGAAGACTAGAAGAAGATGGTGATGGGAATCCGGTGGATCGACGCCAACGAACTCCTAGATGCTTTCCCTTGGGTGTGATCTCCTTCTCCCTTTGATTTGCATCTCAAAAATGCCTTCTCCCGTAGCCTTGATGTCCTAGATGATGATCTAGGAGAAGAGGTGGCCAAAGAGCCCTCAAATTAATGCCCTAACCCTTGATTTAAAGTCCTCTCGGGATAGCTTATGGCCTGGCTCACGGTCCATAAATGGGTCGTGAGGATCCTCTGAATTCTGCTAAAAAACGCGTAAGTTGCTACAGTGCTTGCTACAGTGGCTACTGTGTTTATCGGCTTGCGATTGACTTCACGGCCGTGAGGTTGCTTGTGATGGTTCCCAAACTTAGAAACTTCTTCAAATGTTCGTGCTTCAGGTAAGTACAATGTTGCTACAGTGCCGAGACTGTAAAATGACGAATTTAGTGTGGATTTCTTCTCAAATCACATCGTTGATCTCACCTAGGCTTCTTTTGTACCTAAAACACGAAATAAACCAATTTAGACAACAAAGGGCATCGATTCATCAACAAAATATTGAATGAATGCGCAAGTATATGTATAAAATATGTACATTTAGACGTTTATCAAGCATTACAATTCTCAAAAGAACTAAAAGATTTCTGATAAATGTCTAAATATATGTATTTTAGTATATGTATTCTGTGCACTTAGCATGTATTTTTGTATGAATTGATGCCTGTTTTATGCTTAATCAAGTATTATTTGCTTTATAGGGCATGTAAGAGCCACGAAGAACACGAGAACATAATTTAGGCAGAAAAGAGAAGACAACCGGGGCGTAATACTGCAGTTGGTATACTGTAGCAGAATCACTGTATTAGTCACTGTAGCACCTGGAGATTTTTCGTGGCTAGAATCCAATTCGAGGCATACAACATCAAGAGGGTCGTATGAGGAGATGTCTGCCCTATGAAAATCAGCAGATTTGGCCTAAGCCATAACACTCCTATTGACCCCGTTTTGAGGATGGTATGGCTCGGGAATTTGGGGTTTTGTGCCCTTTTTCACACCCATACGAGCCCCATACGGCCCAGTATGCCTTGGGGGTATAAAAGAGTATCTCTAGTGCTTCTCAAACACTCTTGGCCGGCATTGAAAAGAAAAGAAGAAGGAGAATGAAAATATCATTCAAAGGCGAAGATCTTGAGCTAAGGAAGAAGGCAAGAGTTTTATCATCAAAGGGGGAAAGCTTCACCATCAAAGGGGGCAAGGTTCCAAGCAAAGGGAATCGTCATTCAGCCTCTCTTGGATGGGGGAAAGTGTCATTCGGCCGGACCTCCACCTTCCTTTTCATCATTCCACCTAGGGAGTGTCATTTATGAACTTTGAGCTTGATTTCTCTTACTTTGTTGTGATTGTTTGTATGATGGCACTCTAGACCCCCAAGGCCACTAGATGTTGGTGAACCTTGGGGGGTTCATCATGTATCTTGGATGATTTGGACTTAATTATATGTTTTGGGTTGATTTATGATTTAGTTCATTGAGGTTCATGTCTAGAACTACTCAAAGGAGAAATGCGTGGTTCTTTCTTGAGTTGTACATGTAGATATGACCTACTCGTATATATTAGATCTTTAATGAACTAAAAGGGGTTTCTTGTATTGATATGCCGAGAAATTGATTATCAATAGCCCTCCGATCTTTAAGGGTAAACTAGGGCTTAGTGTACCCTTATTTTGGGATCTCCTTGTACTTAATGCAATCGTAGGGATGTTGGTTAGAACAAAATTCCAATCGATATTCGTATGGGATTAGGGTTCAATCGCCGAGAAATTGGGGTTGATGTAATCTTGAGATCCCTCGGTCTAAACATCTTCTCCTTGACAAAGCACCACAAACACAATGTTAGCACAAGCCACACAAGAAAACTCTAGGTTTCCCTACCAACGACTCTACCCGGATCTAGGGTTGGCTTCACTAACCCTAGAGGCTACCAAAGAGATCCTAGGGGTTAAAGCCTCTCTCTTAAACTTAAGGGAACCAAGAAAACAAGGGGAGATGACCGTAGCTATAGTAACTCCAAAAATAAGGAAGAAGAACACTCAAAGGTTTCTTGAGATCAAAGGCAAACAATCAAGCCAAAAGCTTCTCTCAAGATTCACAAACAATAAACAAGAATGAAAACAAGGATTAAACTCCAACTCAACGGTACAAACTAACCCTAGACTCATCTTCCAAAGAAGAAGAAAGAAAGAAGAAAGAAAGAAGAGGAGAAGAGCTTACCATGACCAAATAATGGATTGATTTGCAAGCTCCACAAACCAGCCCGAAAACTCCTTTAAAACCAGCCCTAAACTCTCAAGAATGATGGAGGAAGAGAAGGGGAAAGGATGAGGGATTTTTGGGAGAAGAAATGAAGTAAAATGAAGCCAAAACGAGATTTTTATAACCCTATAACGATGGTGTGCGGCTCATGTGCTGTCCCGCATAGTGGCTGCTTAGTCCACAGACTAGGGTGTGCGGCCTAGTGTGTGGCCTGCACACAGGCCACACACCCCTCTGCCAGTGGTGTGCAAGCTGCACAAGGGCCACACATTGGCCTCACAAGGCCACTGAAACGCCTGTGCAGGCCGTGTACAGCCCCCACTCTCTCTGCATGACTTGTACACGGCCCAAGAACCTCTTAAAGCCCTCAAAACTTGACCCAAAACCCTCAGCAAGCCTCACCAAATCAAAACAAAGATGAACTCACCCAAAACTTCAAACGAACAAACAAGAAAAAGACGAAAACACCAACCTACGCAAGAAGGAAAAACGTGAAATACTACAACACATGTATAAGAACCAAGACAACAACACTAAGACTCTTATTCATGTTAAAACTAAACTAAGTCCTAGAAAAACTATAAAAGATTGGGTTGTCTCCCAAGAAGCGCTTGTTTAACATCACTTAGCGTAACGTACCTGGCCTTACCTCACCGGTGTTCATGAATGAAAATTGCCCTCTTCCCTACAACCTAAAAGCATGCTCTATAGAATTTTTGTAGTTTAGTGGGGGAGTTATCGAGTTTGTTACCACACAAGGGCGAAACGCCCTTATTCCTTGAATGCTCATCCATGTTTGTGTTGGGGCTTTTCTTGTGGCGTCTCCTCGTTCTGCTTATCTTCTGGATCACCCTCTTCTTGACTCCTGAGGCCAGTTCCACTTCTTCTACTAGGCCAAGTGCTAGGACATCTTCACTCTCTACATCTTGGTTTGACCACGGTTCATACGGTTCCGGATTCATTATTTCCTGCACATATTCATTAACAAGCTCATAGTAGCATCAAGATAATATAGAGTATCATCAAAGTCTGGAGAATATCTCATGGCTTCAGCAAGGCGATAGATGAGCTTTTCATCTCCAACTCTCAAGGTTAGCTATACGCCGTCCATGTCAATCAATGCCTTGGAAGTGTGAAAGAACGGCCTACCAAGGATCAATGGTACCTCGACATCCTCGTCAACATCCAACACTACGAAGTCCACAGGAAAGATGCATTTATCCACTTCAATGAGCACGTCTTCAATAATACCCCTCGGATGTCTAACCGATCAATTGGCTAGTTGAAGTGTCATCCGAGTGGGTCTAGGCTTTCCCAAGCCTAGTTTTTGAAAGGAAGTATAAGAAATGACATTAATGCTCGCTCCCAAGTCTACCAACGCCTTTTCTCCACCCAAGTTTCCAATGTTGCACAGAATTATGAAGCTTCCGAGGTCTTTCCACTTGCTCGGCATATTCTTTTGCAACACCACCGAGCATGTGGCATCTAGAATCACAGATGCACTCTCCTCCAGTTTCCTCTTGTTGGCCAAAAGGTCCTTCAAGAACTTCGCGTGCTTAGGCATTTGTGACAACCCCAAGAACATATATTGCTCATCATTTTGATTATTCTTTAACCGTGAAGGATAGGGGATTCTTGGCTTGTAAGGTGGGGATGCCACCTCCATTTCCTTTGGTACTTCCTCTACCTCCACATCACTTGTCATCTTGAAAGGGAGACTACTCTCAACCTCCCGGCCACTCCTCAAAGTAATTACCTTCACTTGTTCCATTGGATTTGTCTCCCTATTACTTGGCAAACTACCTTGAGGTCTCTCGGATAGAGACTTCACAATTTGACCAATTTGGTTCTCCAAGTTGCATATCGATGCGTTGTGGTTGTGAAGTGTGGCTTCAACTGATTGAAACCTTACATCCGAGGATTGGACAAACCTTGTAAGTGCCTTCTCCAAATTGGTCATCCTGTTCTCTAACCCCGACACCCAATTTTCCAAATTCTGTGCTTGTTGTTGTTGAAAGCCCGGTGGTGTATTACTCTTTTGTTGCCCTTGGTTGCTCCATTACAAGTTTGAGCGATTCCTCCACCCTTGATTGTAGGTACTACTATAGGGATTCCCTTGACCTCTAAATGCATTGCATACAAAATTTGCTTGCTCAACCGAAGAAGTACCACCAATTGCAATAGGGCAATCACTATAAGCATGTCCTCCCCCATATCCATTGTAACTCCTAATGCCCATCTGATAAGTGCTTGTGTTGTAGTAACGCGAAGCGTTATTATCTTACAATGAACATACTTTTTATCAGATTCTATCACTAAATAGTGTGCATTTGTGTATTCTTGTGCATTGTAGGTTCGTGGAGCTAAGTTGGGAAAGAAGAACGAAGTTAGGTCGTGTTCGCCATTGTTGGAAGGTTTTCGGACCAAGCAAGGAACAAGACACGAGCTTAGACTTGTGAGTGTGTGCCAACCTCCATTGGAGGGGCACAAAGGCAGTCACATTCACAACAAGTCCAACTCGTGTAGCTTAGGAAAACTTCACCAAGAAGGAGACTTGAAGCAATAGGCACGATCTACCATTGATTGTGTGCCCAATTCAATGGCCTCGATGAAGAACAACGTATTCGGGAGCATTTCGGAGAGGTACTGTAGCAGCAATGTATCTTGTTACTGCAGCAAAATCACTGTAGCAAGTACTGTGCACTTCTGCCGAAAATCAAGATTCCAGAGAATTCACATGGGCGTGTGGAATTAACACACGGCCGTGTGAATTAATTTTCCAGCAAGCAGAGACCTCACACGGGCGTGTGGAATTAACACAGGGCCGTGTGAATTGATTTCCCGGCAAGCCAGAGATTTCACACGGGCGTGTGGAAATTCCACACGGCCGTGTGAAGTAATTTTTCAGGAAAGACAGTAACTTCACACGGGCGTGTGGAAATTCCACACGGCCGTGTGAAGCCCCGATAACTTCAAATTTAAAGCCGCACTCAGCCTATTTAAAGCCCGATTTGGAGACTTTTTGACTATCTTTGAACCTATCTTTCTCCCCAACTTCAGGAGAGTGCGGCTAGGGTTTTGGAGAGGACTTTGTGGAGGATTGGAGCGCACCATCGGCATCGTCACCGACGTTCGATGGCCGCACAAGACCACGGCCACACCATACGCGAGGGGGTTTTTCATTGATGTCTTTAGTTTGTGTTTTATTTCATACATTGGTGAACATGTATAGCTCTATGAGGAGCTAAACCCCTCGTGGGTATTCGGACTTGTAAAACTCTAGGATAATTATGTTTATTTGACATTGTTATTATGCTTTTCCATTAATTGATGAATAAATTCGAGTTTCAATTTTAGATATCTTGTCCTATTGTTTTCTCTTAGCTGTGACACTAAGGATTGAGAACAATCTAGGTTATCATTTGGAGGTGTGACAACTCCTATAGGATTAGACTACTTAAAATTGAAGAGGGTTGAGAGGGAGAGTTGTGAGGTAGCACCGTACCCCTTTCCCTTCCGATGTGATTTCTCCCTACCTCCGATTCCTTGATTTATTAGCGGTCGAAATAGAGTGAAGTGCTAGGAAGATATACTCCCCCAAGGCTTTGGGGTGACGTGAATCCTACGCACTGGGGCTTAATTTAGACTACGGTTCTTCCTCCTGGACCAAAGGGTTAGAACTACTGCACATAGGAACAGGTTTTATCACTAGGAGTCCCTAGAGCTCAAAGCAATTCCACGTAGTGTTAGGCTTAGATAGAAATACTCCCCTGGGGCTTAGTTGAGCAATCAATAGAGTGAAGGGTTGACGTGAATCCTAATGCCGGGACATAGTGTTGGGGGTTAGTCACGGTTGACCTTAGATTTGGGACCGTGTGTTTAAGGATTTTCCTCGACTCAATTAACATCAATAGGAAAGTATAATAGCATAGTCTTGCACTAGAAGCATAAGTCCTAGAGATAACTTGTCCAGATACCCTATTCTCACTTATTGCTAGTCTCTCTCTTTACTCGTTGCTTGCACTTTTCTCTCTTTCATCTTTCTATTTACTTGCCTTGCATCTACTCTAATTTTCATAAACTCACTCATCACGCCGATCATTGTTTCTTTTCGTATATCGCACGATTGAATAGCAATTTCTCATATTTTAAATCCTATTCCCTGTGGATTCGACTACCCACTCACCGGGGTAATTTTATTACTTCGACAAGGCCGTGCACTTGCGGTACACATGCAAAAGGTCTTGTCAAGTTTTTGGCGCCCTTGCCGGGGAATAGGCGTATTTTGGATACTTGTTTTTGCTATTTTAGTCATTCACTTCGTTCACTATTTCACATTTTCCTTAACTATCAACGTTCTTATTTTTCTTTTCTTTGTGTTGGCTTCAGGTTATGACCCGCGGGAACCCTTCGATTCTTGTTGAAGGAGACCCGAACATTGGTAGGAGAACACACCGTAAAGGGAAAGAGCCTGTGGAAGAACAATCTGAGCAAGCCAGCATAAATTCAGAAGGGTCAGAAGCTATGGCAGAACAGAACGAATAACAAAGGACATTGGCCGATTTTGCTAGAGCCACGGTAATGGGGACCCAATCAAGCATTGTGAGGCCCCCAATTACCGCAAATAATTTTGAGTTGAAGCCATTGTTCATTCAAATGTTGCAACAGTCCGCACAGTTTAATGGGTTGGCCGATGAAGATCCCAACAACCATCTAGAGAGCTTTCTTGAAGTGTGCGACATGTTGAAGATCACTGGGGTAACAGACGACGCAATCAGGTTGAGAGCCTTCCCATTTTCATTGAAGGGAAAAGCAAGGCATTGGTTACATTCATTACCGAGAGCATCTATCACTACATGGGAGGAGATGGCTGGTGAAACGCGCTTGAATCGCTCACCCGCAAGTGCACGGGGTCGCCAAGTAATACCCCTCGCGCGAACACGAGGGGGTCGTATCCCCAAGGGCCCGAGAAGCTATCCTTACTTCCTTATCACAATGTTGTTTGACCTAATCGATCACTTGGAATAAGAACTACCAATAATCTACTAAAACAAAGAGCATGCAAATAGCAAGAATAAATACGGAGGGGAAAAATCAAGATGAGGGAATGGCCACGGATGAGGATTCCCTCGGGGGCTACTAAAGTGCTAAGGATGCCCTAACTAGCATGCACGTGGGTGGTTTGGACCGGGAAACCCTAAATTAGACCAGCCCGATGGTCACGGCGTTGGTCCCTAATCTAATACAAGTATTGGAATACGGAATTGCTTCTGCCCAAATCCTTGTACGATTGCAAAGGGTTTAGTGGATTTCCCCAAGCTAGGGTTGAAACACAAACAAGGACAACCCTAACAATTGGAGGGGTACAAATACCCGATGGTCACGGTGTATTCGTACATGTATTCCCTTCCAAGCTTGGTAAGCCTAATACTAGGGCAATGGTCATGCAACCTAGCATTGTCTAGGAATTGACATATAGAGTTCTCATACATATCAAGGCATTCAAGAACCACCAAACAAGGATCATAAACCAAACCAAATACATAAACTAGAAAGAAGCATCCAAAATACACAAGTTCACCCCCAAGGTTCACCTACATCCGATGACCTTGGGGTTAGTTGTTCATGATCACAAAGTAAGCAATCAAATACATAAAAACAACCAAAAGCATGAAGCTCCAGACTTAGCCGTTTCGCCAAAGGGTTCGTGCTACATGATCTGCTACAGTAGTCGCTACAATACCCCCTATGAAATAGTGTTTTCGTTGCCGATTTCTTCTCAAATTCTATCAATGAGCTCGAAGGGGTCACATCAGTACCTGTAACACAAAAGAAACCAATTCAGACCAAAAACGGGCGTCAACTCATAGAAAAATACGTAATACATACACCCGAATACATGGAAAATACGTATGTTTAGGCTTTTATCAAACATCCCCACACCTAAGCATTTGCTTGTCCTCAAGCAAACACACATGAAGAACAGGGGCACGATGATAAACGACTAAACATACGACCTCAAGCTCAACGGTAAAGCACTCCACTAGCACAGGTGAAAAGAAATCTAGAAAGTGAGCTGTACAGTGAGTGATCGAGTAATGGTAGCCCTGTTTTATTCAAAGTGCTTCCGTGAGTGTGTGCCGGCTCCCAACCTTAACCTCCACACCCTGGATTACCCCAGGGGTCCATTCACCCCACATATGGTGAGAGTGGTATTAGGCAGTTAAAGACCTCTTCAATACTCAGTTAAAAGTCTTTTGAGTTCCTAAATAAAACTCTAGCACTTAAGCGACTGTGTAAGAAGTTCCAGGGGACGCAACAGAGATACTTATTTACCTATTTACAAATATACATTTTTTTTTTCTGAGTCCGGCTAACATAGGCTGCACAAAAAATCTTTCAGAAGGATGCACATGCTGATTAGGCACAAGAGCCACCCAACCTACTCAATTACAGCCTACATAGACGCATTCATGCTGTGCCAGCAGAGGAATACTGCCATAGACTCCACTTTTTTTTTTTTGACTGTACACACTGTATCTCAGTCCCTTGGAAACCTGTCACACAAGTTCACTTAAGGCTACAGAAAACAAAAAAGGAACTCAAAAGCTCTTAAAAGAATATTGAAGAAAGAATTTAACAGTCCAATACCAAAATCATCATAATGGGTTGGTTGGAGTGTATATGGTAGGAGCAATCATGATAGAGCATGAGAAAGCACTAAAAATAAAACAGGGCATCATTCAAGCACAGTATAAAAATACAGCTCATTTCTATCATTCTTTTAAGCTAGGAAGTGCTAAACATTAAAATCATGGCTATCATCGGCATTCATGCATGCAAAACTAGGAAAGTACCCCATCCCCACACCTAAAGTTGTACATTGCCCTCAATGTACATAAATAAGCAGAATAAGGTGCGAGACATGCCAGAAAAAATAAAGGAATGAGGTAAAGAAACTTCCACAAGTGGTTGATGTAAGGAACATCCAAATATGCATAAACTGGGGAAAGCAGAGGGCCGCAAGGAGTGCGGAGCTTCTACAGTGATCAGTCCTGAAAATAGAGAGAAAGCAAATCACACCCCAACAACAATAGAGAGCAGGGCAAGTAAGCACGAATCAAAAACGGGAAAGTACAGTTTAGGAGGGTGAGGGCCCTCACTAACTGAAAAGTACAACAATACAAACCAACATGTCTAGAAATAAAAACCAGAACAAACAACAGAAAAAACTAAAGTGGTGCTGCGAGTCTAGAAATCTGGCGGGAGTGATGGCGCAAGGCATGTGGTAGCTGTGGAGGAGGTGCCGACAGAAGATGAAGCGCCGCGCATGTATGATAAGATCTCGGTCATGCTGCTCTCGATGCGGCCCTGTGATATGGCTAAATCTCGCACTGATGCGGTCAACGCCTCCTGAGAGGTCCGAAGGGTCTGAAACTTCTGTCGGACCTCGATGCGGAACTCCGTGAAACTCTCCTCAAGTGATGGTCGACTCCCGCTAGGTGCTGCGTCGGGTACAGGGGCGGACTCTGAATCAGACTCTAATCCTGACTCAGAATCCCGAGAGGTGTCGGGGTCATGGGAACTCGCGCCACCACTGCGCGGAAGGCGATAAGTGTCTCCCGACCTCTCAACTATCCCAATATGAAGCAGGATCGACAGACTAAGTGGTGAGACGGTGCTCACAATGCTCATGCCCTGGGTGAGCTCAATCAGTCCTAGGCCCCTGATGATGTGTGTAATATACGGCCCGGCAAATATAGCCCCAAGGCGAGTAGAAGTCCCCTGATGCTCGATAAGTCCGGCGAACAGATGGCCCATGTGGATGGGGTACCGCTCAAGAATATTGTACATCATAAGAAGATCGGTACGGGAAACCACCCCAGTAGAATCAGCGCGACCGCTCACACTTCTGGATAGCAGGGCCTGCAAGTACCTGTGAACGGGGTCTGCCATCAAAGAAGCCTTCTTCGATGATGATGAGCGAGCAATAGACTTCCAAAGGGAACTAGGGGACACCGAGCGTGGGAAGTCACGAGGTAAATTCCTGAGCTCCGAATCGGCGAGGGACTCATAAGTGTGAAACCCAAGGTAGATGGCCAACCGGTCGTCGGTGATCCTGTGCCACTTACCAAAGGCTCTAAAAGTAATGGTGCTAGCCTGGCGTAAATGAGGAGCATGCCCGGATACCTCAAACGTGCTCGACACCTCCAAGGTCAACTCCCGATAAGTGGGCTCCTCGATCTCAAGAATGTCATCCCATCCACCATGGGAGATGAGACCACGAAAGGTATCGTTAATGTCCAATGTCTTCAAGGCCTCCCAATTGATCACACGCACTGTGCCAAACCTCCTCTTCGACAAGAAAGCGAACCTTGCCTTGTGGGCATCGTTCTTGAATATAAGCTCGCAAACGGGTGGTGGAGAGCTTCTCCTAACGCGCTTGGAAGCCACGTGTTTGATCGGCATCCCTACAAGACAAGAGAACCATCATCAAGCCAAAAAAAAACTTGAGAAAATTGGTTAATGAAGAACAAAGGCTGATTTTTGGCTAGTGCTACAGTAATTTCGGGGAAATTTTGGTAGAGTCTCTCCTTGTAAAAGTGATAATCTAAATGTACAAAGCTTGGAATTCAAGAGAAATGTTTACAAGAAGCATTCACCATGTAAAACATCATGTTTTCCCATCATTTCAACCATAAAAAACCAAAGAATGAGTGATAGGAACACAAACCTTGAACTAGGGCACCAATGAGAAGATGAAGTGAAAATCGGCTTAAACCTTGATAAAACCTTGAAAATCTTCCAAAATTATGCTTGCTAGGATGAAGAGAGTGTTTGGATGCAAAAAAAAAATGAAGAAAAATGGTGGAGAGATGAAGGAGAAAAGAGAAGAAGTTTGATGAAAATGGAGTGAATAGTGAGGGAGTGGAGTGAAGAGAGGTAGAAGAGGAATTCGGGTGACCATGCGGCCCCCTATGCGGCCGCATGGTACCCCGCATAGCTCACGGGAAAAAACATGCGGCCTGCTATGCGGCCACATAGCAGGCCGCATACCCCTCGGGAAAAAACATGCGGCCTGCTATGCGGCCGCATAGCAGGCCGCATACTTCTCTGGAAAATATATGCGGCCCCTTGTGCGGCCGCATGACAGGCCGCACAAGGCCTAGGAATTTTTCAGCTCAAGAACTCAACCTAGCACTCAAAAATCACATGAAAACAAAGCCGAAACCACCCAAAAATCATTGAAAACATGGAGAATGAGGCACCAACATTCAAGGAAAAATACAAAGATCATGAAATCTATGGTGCAACAAGATGAAATAAATTATGGAATTCGACTAAACAACAACCACAAGCACAAAAATCAACAAGACTCAAACTCATAAGCACCACCACAAAAAAAATGCGAAAAACACCCAAACACACAAGCAAAGAATAAAAAGAAAGAAAGATTGCAATGAATTGAAAGACTTGGGTTGCCTCCCAAGAAGCGCTTTTTTAATGTCTTTAGCTCGACATGACTTACCTTAATTCAAGGTGGGACAAAGGGGTGAGAAATACCTCCAATTTTCGATGAAGAATTGTTACCCGGAAAGTTCAATGAGAGGCATGAAAAAAACTTGAATTTCCCCCGATCATCGAAGAACAAGTGGTCAACCTCCTCGGGTGACATTGTAGAAACATTCACCCCCCGCTTTTGCTTCTCTTTTTTCTTCCTCCACAATTTTTTCAAGGTTCTCTTCTCATTGGAATGTGGTGAAGATTTAACCTCTACTTGTGCTAGTTGTTGCAATGGTGGAGGGGGAGGCTCATCATCTGCAATATCATCCCCGAAATCTTCAAAGTACTCCTCCAATGGGTTCAAAGCGAGGACTTCTTGCACACAGTCGGAGATAATCACATCAGTTGTATTTGTGAAATAGAGAGTATCATCGTGATCAAGTGTACGTTTCATAGCTTCGGGGAGGGTGAAGACCACTTGTTCATCTCCGACCCTCAAAGTCATTTTTCCTCCTTTTACATCAATTAGTGCGCCGGCGGTGTTAAGAAATGGACGACCAAGGATCAACGGAACCTCCACATCGTCATCCACATCCAGAATTACAAAGTCAACTGGGATGATCAATTTATCTACCCGAACTAGAACATCTTCAACAATTCCCCGTGGTCTTCGCACTGAACGATCCGCAAGTTGCAAAGTCATTCGTGTGGGTCTCAAATTATCTAACCCCAACCTCAAGAACAAGTTATACGGCATAACATTAATGCTAGCTCCCGAGTCGGCCAAGGCACTTTCTTGCATTCCATCCCCGATCACACAAGGGATAATGAAACTACCCAGATCATTGAGTTTCTTAGGTAATTTCTTTTGGATAATGGCCGAGCAATTTCCAGATAGAGTCACCGTCTCCAAGTCTTCAAGCTTTCTCTTATTGGTGAGGAGGTCCTTCATGAATTTAGCGTATTTCGGCATTTGTGAAAGTGCCTCCACCAAGGGGATGTTTATGTGAAGCTGCTTGAAGATGTTCAAGAATTTCTTGAATTGAGCGTCCTCTTTATCTTGTTTGAGCCTAAAAGGATATGGTACCACAGGTTTATACTCGGGCTCCCTCTTAGTTGAAGAACTCGGAACATTTCCCTTGTGCTTCCCCTCAATCTCATCAGTTACCTCATCACTTGGCTTAGGGTCTTCCCAATCGGCTACCCTATCGTTAGAGGCACTTGGACCATCCCCGGTCCTTACCTCCAACTGCTTACCACTCCTTAGTGTCACTGCCTTTAAGTGTTCCCTCGGGTTGCACTCAGTGTTGCTCGGCATGCTACCCAAGGGGCGATCTGACTATGCCCTAGCAAGTTGTCCCACCTGGGTCTCGAGAGACTGAATGGTGGCTTGGACATTCCTCAGTATAGTACCAAATTCATCCAATCTTTTGTCCACATTCTGGAACTTGGCCTCTGTAGTGATCATGAATCGTGCCAATACATCCTCAGTCGAGTATTTCTTTTCTTGGACCTGCTGGGGTTGAAATTGGGTGCCCTGGGTGGTGGAGGTCTCTGCTGAGACTGTCCTTGGTTCCAAGACATGTTCGGGGGATTCCTCCACCCCGAGTTGTAGCTATTGCCGTATTGATTTCCCGGTCCTCGAGGACCTCCACCAACATAATCCACTGATTCCACGGGTGCAGAAGGAGCAATAAATATGGGGCACTGCGAAGTTGCATGCCCAGCACCGCAAGTATCACTGGACAACACTGCCTTAGGGGTAGAACTGGACCCCAACATGAACTGCTCAAATTTTTGTGTCAGTGCACTGACTGCCGCGTTGTTATCGGTGACATTCTTTGATAAAGCCTCAACCTTTGCAGTCAATGCAGTGGTCTCATTCACCTCGAACAGGCCGGTAACCTTTGGTCCCTTCTGCCGAGTGCTCCAGTGGCACTCATTGCTCGCCATGCTCTCAATTAGGGCCTCAGCTTCTTCAGGCAATTTGTTACTCAGGGATCCGCCTGCAGCAGCATCAATCAGTTGCCTTGCTGAATAATTCAACCCGTTGCAGAACATCTGTACTCTCATCCAAGACTGGAATCCATGGTGAGGACACCTACGCAGCAAATCTTTGAATCTTTCATGGGCCTCAAACAGTGTCTCAGAATCTCCCTACCGAAAAGATGATATCTCCTGTCTCAGTCTCGCAGCCTTACTCGGTAGCAAATATCAGGCCAAGAATCTCTCAACCATTTCCTTCCAGGTGGTGATGGACCCGGGAGCCAAGGAAGTGAGCCATCTGTATGCTGCTCCCCTCAAACTGAATGGAATCAGTCGCAATCTGATAGCATCATCTGACACCGAATTGATCTTGAATGTAGAGCAAATCTGCAAGAAGCGGGATAGGTGGGCATGTGGGTCTTCATCAGCCAGCCCATCAAACTGAACCGAATTTTGTATCATTCCAATCGTGCTCGCCTTGATTTCGAAATTATTTGCCGCCACAGCGGGTGCTTGTACACTAAACTCATCTCCGGTGAATTGCGGTCTCTCATAGTCCGACAAAGTCCTCCTAGGTTCGGCCATGACTGAGGGTTCACTTGATTCCACTCTAACCTCTTGTTGTCTAGAGCTCTAAGCCGCTTCTTTCAATCTCTGATGCAATGTTCTTTCGATTTCGTCGTCAGGCTCAATCAAATTGGCTTGACTCGCTCTTGTCATAAGATAGGTACCTTGCAAAAATTTGAGTCAAGAATTAGAAACGAAGGAGAGACAAGAAAATAAAATGCAAACAAAGAAATGACAGAATATATACAGGAATGGCAAAAACAAACAAAATGAAATGATCAAATCAACACGTTTTAAGTTTTCCGAATATTCCTCGTGGCTCCCCGGCAGCGGCGCCAAAAACTTGGTGAAACGCGCTTGAATCGCTCACCCGCAAGTGCACGGGGTCGCCAAGTAATACCCCTCGCGCGAACACGAGGGGGTCGTATCCCCAAGGGCCCGAGAAGCTATCCTTACTTCCTTATCACAATGTTGTTTGACCTAATCGATCACTTGGAATAAGAGCTACCAATAATTTACTAAAACAAAGAGCATGCAAATAGCAAGAATAAATACGGAGAGGAAAAATCAAGGTGAGGGAATGGCCACGGATGAGGATTCCCTCGGGGGCTACTAAAGTGCTAAGGATGCCCTAACTAGCATGCACGTGGGTGGTTTGGACCGGGAAACCCTAAATTAGACCAGCCCGATGGTCACGGCGTTGGTCCCTAATCCAATACAAGTATTGGAATACGGAATTGCTTCCGCCCAAATCCTTGTACGATTGCAAAGGGTTTAGTGGATTTCCCCAAGCTAGGGTTGAAACACAAACAAGGATAACCCTAACAATTGGAGGGGTACAAATACCCGATGGTCACAGTGTATTCGTACATGTATTCCCTTCCAAGCTTGGTGAGCCTAATACTAGGGCAATGGTCATGCAACCTAGCATTGTCTAGGAATTGACATATAGAGTTCTCATACATATTAAGGCATTCAAGAACCACCAAACAAGGATCACAAACCAAACCAAATACATAAACTAGAAAGAAGCATCCAAAATACACAAGTTCACCCCCAAGGTTCAGCTACATCCGGTGACCTTGGGGTTAGTTGTTCATGATCACAAAGTAAGCAATCAAATACATAAAAACAACCAAAAGCATAAAGCTCCAGACTTAGCCGTTTCGCCAAAGGGTTCGTGCTACATGATCTGCTACAGTAGTCGCTATAGTACCCCCCCTATAAAATAGTGTTTTCGTTGCCGATTTCTTCTCAAATTCTATCAATGAGCTCGAAGGGGTCACATCTGTACCTGTAACATGAAAGAAACCAATTCAGACCAAAAACGGATGTCAACTCATAGAAAAATACGTAATACATAAACCTGAATACATGGAAAATACGTATGTTTAGGCGTTTATCAATGGCCGAGGCATTCTTGGCTAGGTATTTCCCTCCGGGAAAATCAGCGAGGCTCCGGAATGATATCTCATCCTTCATGCAAGTGGAATTGGAGTCTCTATTCGAGACATGGGATAGGTTCAAGGAGCTCCTCCGGAAGTGCCCGCAACATGGATTCCCCGAGTGGATGATCATTCATACTTTTTACAATGGGTTGAATCCAAGCACTAAGCAACTTTTAGATGTGGCGGCAGGAGGGACTCTGGGAGGCAAGACCCCCAATGAAGCCCGGCACCTTATTGAAGAGATGACGATGAATAGCTATCAATGGAACACAAGGGACAGAAGGAAGGTAGCCGGAATTCATGATGTTGATGCAGTTACATCTTTGGTGGCATAAGTAGAATCATTGAGTAAGAAGTTGGACGCTCTAACTTCACCAAGAGTTGCGGCCATCACTACATGTAACGGTTGTGGGGGAGGTCATGCTTCAAGTGATTGTCCGATTGCTATTGGAGGTGCTAGTACGGTAGAGCAGGCGATTTTGTGGGAAATAATTACAGAGGACAAGGCCAAGGCAACCCGTATAGTGGCACTTACAATCTGGGATGGAGGAATCACCCAAATTTCTCATGGAGCAACCAAGGACAGTCACAACAAAAGAACAACACACCACCAGGATTTCAGGGCCAACAAGCACCGAATTTAGAAAGCCGAGTGACAAGGCTAGAAGGAAAGATGACCGATCTAGAAAGAGCTCTTACACGGTTTGTTTCTTCATCGGATGCTAGATTTCAGTCGGTGGAAGCTACACTTCGCAATCACACCGCCTCCTTACATAATTTGGAAAATCAAGTGGGGCAAATTGTGAAGACATTAGCGAAAAGACCTCAAGGAAGTTTGCCTAGTAATACGGAGACTAATCCGAGGGAACAATTGAAGGCAATCACCTTGAGGAGTGGGAAGGAGGTTGAGAGAAATCTCCCTCTAGAGAAGGCCCAAGAAACACCCGAGGTAGTGGAGGTAGAGGAAGGAGTAACAAAGGAAAAAGAGGTGGCATCCCCATCCTACAAGCCAAGGATCCCCTATCCTTCACGATTGAAGAATGACCAAGAGAACGAACAATACAAGAAATTTCTGGGAATTTTCAAACAGTTGCACATCAACATACCATTCGCGGAAGCATTAGCCCAAATGCCTAAGTACGCGAAGTTCTTGAAGGACCTCTTGACCAACAAGAGGAAATTGGAGAAGAGTGCGTCTGTGGTACTAGATGCCAATTGTTCAGCCGTATTGCAAAAGAACATGCCAAGCAAAAGAAAAGATCCTGGGAGTTTCATAATACCATGTAACATTGGCAACATGGGTGAAGAGATTGCATTGGCCGACTCGGGGGCAAGCATCAATGTCATGCCCTACACATTCTTCCAAAAGCTAGGCTTGGGCGAGCCAAGACCCACTCAGATGACACTTCAACTCGCGGACCGATCAGTGAGACATCCGAGAGGAATCGTGGAAGATGTGTTGGTGAAAGTCGACAAATACATATTTCCTGTTGACTTTGTAGTGTTGGATGTCGATGAAGATGTCAAGGTTCCATTGATCCTTGGAAGGCCATTCTTGCGCACTTCCAAGGCGTTGATTGACATGGACGGCGGGGAGCTCACATTGCGAGTAGGAGAAGACAAACTTACATACCGACTCGCCGAAGCCATGAGACACTCTCTCAATTTTGACGACACTTTATATTTCCTTGACACCACCGATGAACTAATAGATGATTATGTGCAGGAACTGATGAACCCAGATCCATATAAAGGGTGGCCGGACCAAGACTTTGAGATTGAAGAAGAAGTGCTCTCCATTGGTCTAATCAAGGATGACTTCAAGCAAGAAACGGAGCGTATGAAGAAAATGCTTCGGAGGATGAAAAGGTCGAAAAGACACCACAAGAAGAACCCCAATAACAAGGGGAATGAACATTCAAGGAGTAAGAGTGATTCATCCTTTGGTGGTAACAAATTTGACAACTCCCCCTCTACTCTACAAAGGTTATGTAATACATTCTTTCAGGTTGTAAGGAAGAGGGCGACCTCCATTCATGAACCTCCATAAGGTAAGCCAGGTACGTCAAGCTTAGTGACGTTAAACAAGCGCTTCTTGGGAGGCAACCCAAGGTTTTATAGTTTTTCTAGGACTTAGTTAGCTTTAGATTGAATAAAAGTCTTGGTTTTGGTGTCCTGAATTTTTCATGTGCTTACGCTGCAATTTTCTTGAGGGTTTTTGATGAATCACGTGTGCCTTAATGATAATTGACGAAGTTTAAGTCGGTTGAGTGTGTTTTCTGTGGTCTCTGGTCATATTTTCATGATTTTTACAGGTTCTGAGTGTCATACAAGAATTTCTGAATTTTTCTGAGAAGTCTGTAAATTTTCTAAGTAAACCAGAGAAAACACACGGCCGTGTGTTACCAATTAGGACTCAACCAGAGGAGACACAGGGGCGTGACCTTGCCCCTGTGAAAAACTCCAGAAGGGGCACACGGCCGTGTGGAATTAATACACGGCCGTGTGGGTTTTCGCAGAACTTTTACTCTCATCCCAGAGAGTCCAAAGGGGCGTGTGGGTGCCCCTGTGAGTGCAACTGTGCCAAGGCACACGGCCGTGTGCAAATTCCACACGGCCGTGTGAAACTCTGCAGAAAAAACCCTTCTCCCCGAGAATACACAGGGGCGTGTGGGTGCCCCTGTGGAAGAGCTTGTGAAAGGTACACGGGCGTGTGGATGATTCACACGGCCGTGTGAAATACTTAGCGTTTCTCGGGTGAGTCTGAGAGGCCACAGGGGTGTGTGAGATACCCCTGTGGCTGGCCTTGTGTTCTTGGCCAGGTTGGGCACACGGCCGTGTGGAATTAACACACGGCCGTGTGACAAATCTCAGAGATCTTCTGTGGTTTCCCGAGAATCCACGGGGGCGTGGACCAGCCCTTGTGGAGTCTTTTTGAGAAGGCACACGGCGTGTGTAATTAACACACGCCCGTGTGAGGTAACCTAGAGAAGAAGCAGAGTGCACACAGGGGCGTGTGCTGGCCCCTGTGAACCCTAATTTTAGAGGCACACGGCCGTGTGGTATTTCCACCCGGCCGTATGAATTCCCAGAATTTCAAAAGCCGCGCTTTTTTCTTATAGAAATCACTTGTGCCTCTTCATTATTCACTCTAAACTTCTCCTCTACCCTCTCCACTAATTTCCCGACTTTCTTTGGGCCTTTTGAAGGATTTTAGTTGAGTTTTCCGGCCGATTTCCTCAGTTTTTCACTTCACACCGTCGGTGAGCTCTTCCTCGCTCTTTTCTTCGTAAATTCTTAATTTGATTCGATTGTTTGGATGATTTCGCTTATTTTGAATGTTTATTACATATGTGAACATGCTTAGGGATGAATTAGAACGAACTAGAGTGTAAATTTTGGAATTTTAACCCCG
Source organism: Dioscorea alata (assembly GCA_020875875.1). Taxonomy (NCBI): domain Eukaryota; kingdom Viridiplantae; phylum Streptophyta; class Magnoliopsida; order Dioscoreales; family Dioscoreaceae; genus Dioscorea; species Dioscorea alata. The sequence goes on from CM037019.1 coordinate 11,588,688, forward strand.
CGGCCGTTATGCTCTGTCCACCCGATGATCCACACGAGCGTGTGGAATTAACACACGGCCGTGTGGATTTCTGCAGATTGTTCTGTTTAAATGTTTTTAATCGATTCTCTTTTCAATCCCGCAGATATGGCTTCCAGGTCTAAGAAGTCGGCTGGGAAGCGACCCCGTGAGCCCACACCCCCTCCAGAGGAGACAGAGTTTAGTATACCTGAGCACCAGACCAGGTTTAAAAGATTGTCCATACTCCGTTTTGGACAGTCACGATACCCCGACCTGAGCATTATCAGAGGGATCCAGGGCGGTGACAGTATTGCCGAGGAGGTTGAGGAGCTACTCTCGGTGGGTGGCTGGAGGAAACTACTGAGGATTAGAGATCCAGCTATTCGAGGGGTGACACTGGAGTTTCTGGCCTCATTCGAGTTTGACAGATCATACAGGGACTTTTCTATTCCTGATGCGATTCAGTTTAGAGTATCAGGCCAGCATTTCAGCCTCAGCTTGACCCAGTTTTCAATCCATATGGGGCTATACGATGAGGCCTATACACAGACCGAGGAGTATAAGGGACTTCCTACAGACTACCCGGGCAGTCTTACTCTGCAGAGGGCATATAGAGATTTGTGCGGAGAAGGACAGTATGAGCCAGGGGTCTCGAAGGCCACGTGTCTTTCTCGCCCGGCCTACAGATATTTACATGCCATTCTGAGTAGACCAGTGAGTGACCGGGGTGATAGCACTGGGGTTCTGAGCCGGCAAGAGCTTCTTTATCTATATTCTATGGCTCAGAAGGTACCACTCCACCTAGGGCACATTTTAGCAGAGTATTTGCGCCATCAGGGCCAGTACCCTAGGGTTGGAGTGATCTTCGCGGGACCCTACATTTCGAGACTCCTGATCGGGACGAGTCTCAGAGATGGAGTGCGAGGGGCAGAGAAGACTAGTGTACCGATCCCTCTGGGTGCAGATACACTGAGGATGATGGGGATGATCCGCAGAGCAGGATCAGGGACGTGTACATGGACCATTCCCCAGACAGACCAGGCCGAGGGCTCACAGGCAGCCTTAGAGCCACCACCAGTGGACACAGAGGCAGGGGCAGAGACCGAGGCACCACCCACAGCACCAGAGCCACCTCCAGTGCGTATCTTTTCTCCATCTCGAGGACAGGACAGGTTTGAGCGCCTCGAGAGTGCTGTGGGTATCATGCAGCAGGAGTTAGCAGAGATGAGGGTCGCACAGGCAGCAGGGTTTGCCGAGTTGAGGACCACTCAGGCATCACAGTTCGCTCACTTGTCGGCACAGCTTGCCACAGTGATCCAGTTGTTTGAGTGATCTGTGGTGCGACCTCGACGGGTCCCCTCACCGACTCCACCTACATCTCCATCAGCATCAGATCCACCAGCAGCAGCAGCAGTAGCAGTACCAGAGGATACTCATCAGGACACCGACGCTGAGGCGTCATAATTTTTATCTTTCTTTTGTCGCACTGTTATTTTCTTATTTTGTTGGACTTGTAGTACCCAGAAAGGACTCTCCTTCTGGATTTGCTTTTATTTTTCCTTTACTTTGTCTCGAGTTGTATCTCATTATCATATCCTTATATACTCGAGCTTTATTTTGGTTTTTCTTGAGCTATACTGAACCCTTGCGTATGTGTGCAGATGGTCTTGGATTTAAGGAAATTGAGGAATTGTCATTGGCACGGTCATGGGACCGTGTGTGCTCCACAAACCATTGAGACGCAACTCTCAATGACCTAGCTCCATCAAATGCAACACTTGGAGTTCAGGGGAGTAATGTTTCAATTGCCACTTCCACACTAATTGTTTTTCATTGTTTTATTGTTATAGTGCTTGCATGCATACATTGGGGACAATGTACATCTTAAGTGTGGGAGGGGATTCACATTGCACACACCTTTACTTGTGCGTTCAATTGTTCATGTTCATGTAGCCTATGGCGGTTCACCTTAGTTGCAACATTCGTATTCTTAGAGTTTAGGAGAATTTTTAACATTATATTCTATCTTGTCCTAGTTCCACTTGAATTTTAGGGGATTTTTGCTCGATTACACCTTCTTGCACTACTCACTCTTGAAATCTTTTGGAAACTCGATCTTGAAGTTTTAAGGACTACTTTAGTATTACTTTAGTAAGTTGTGAAGTTCTATGTAGCAAAAAAAAAAAAAAACTATTAGCTTGTGAATATTAGTTTAAGCTTTTCATTTTGGGTGGAAAGAGCTACCTCCTATGAAGTATGAAGCTACTCTCATAAGTCGGATACAAGTTATGCCCTAATGAGAGAAAGAGCTATCTCATGGGAAGCGTGAAAGCTACCACTCCGGTAGAAAGAGCTACCTCCTCGAAAGTGTGAAAGCCACCTTTGGCGGCCACCTAGGAAAGGGCTACCGTAGAGGTTGAGTGAAGCTACTACTTCCTTACTTAGTATATATAAATAAGTCCTTGTAACAAGAGTTTGAGGAGTACTCGTTGGTTCTCTTGAGTGAATTCGCACACACTTACACGTTTTCGAGTTTTTATCCTTTTTGATTCAAGTTTTTAGCTAGAGCAACGATAACCATATGTAATGTTTTGATTTCCCCTTACTTGTAGAATACTTCTTTTGCATACTTTTGGTGAACCTAAGGCTGAGCACTTTCAATTGTTCTTCCCAAGTACTTTCACATTCTATTTTGCTTGAGGACAAGCAAAAGCTTAAGTGTGGGGGGATTTGATAAGTGCTTGTGTTGTAGTAATGCGAAGCGTTATTATCTTACAATGAACATACTTTTTATCAGATTCTATCACTAAATAGTGTGCATTTGTGTATTCTTGTGCATTGTAGGTTCGTGGAGCTAAGTTGGGAAAGAAGAACGAAGTTAGGTCGTGTTCGCCATTGTTGGAAGGTTTTCGGACCAAGCAAGGAACAAGACACGAGCTTAGACTTGTGAGTGTGTGCCAACCTCCATTGGAGGGGCACAAAGGCAGTCACATTCACAACAAGTCCAACTCGTGTAACTTAGGAAAACTTCACCAAGAAGGAGACTTGAAGCAATAGGCACGATCTACCATTGATTGTGTGCCCAATTCAATGGCCTCGATGAAGAACAACGTATTCGGGAGCATTTCGGAGAGCTACTGTAGCAGCACTGTATCTCGTTACTGTAGCAAAATCACTGTAGCAAGTACTGTGCACTTCTGCCGAAAATCAAGATTCCAGAGAATTCACACGGGTGTGTGGAATTAACACACCACCGTGTGAATTGATTTCCCAGCAAGCCAGAGACTTCACACGGGAGTGTGGAAATTCCACACGGCCGTGTGAAGTAACTTTTCAGGAAAGACAGAAACTTCACACGGGCGTGTGAAAATTCCACACGGCCATGTGAAGCCCCGATAACTTCAAATTTAAAGCCGCACTCAGCCTATTTAATGCCCGAATTGGAGACTTTTTTAGTATCTTTGAACCTATCTTTCTCCCCAACTTCTGGAGAGTGCGGCTAGGGTTTCGGAGAGGACTTTGTGGACGATTGGAGCGCGCCATCGGCATCGTCACGGACGTTCGACGGCCGCACAAGACCACGGCCACACAATACGTGAGGGGGTTTTTCATTGATGTCTTTAGTTTGTGTTTTATTTCATACATTGATGAACATGTATAGCTCTATGAGGAGCTAAACCCCTCGTGGGTATTCGGACTTGTAAAACTCTAGGATAATTATGTTTCTTTGACATTGTTATTATGCTTTTCCATTAATTGATGAATAAATTCAAGTTTCAATTTTAGATATCTTGTGCTATTGTTTTCTCTTAGCCGTGACACTAAGGATTGAGAACAATCTAGGTTATCATTTGGAGGTGTGACAACTCCTATAGGATTAGACCACTTAAAATTGAAGAGGGTTGAGAGGGAGAGTTGTGAGGTAGCACCGTACCCCTTTCCCTTCCGATGTGATTTCTCCCTACCTCCGATTCCTTGATTTATTAGCGGTCGAAATAGAGTGAAGTGCTAGGAAGATATACTCCCCCAAGGCTTTGGGGTGACGTGAATCCCACGCACTGGGGCTTAATTTAGACTACGGTTCTTCCTCCTGGACCAAAGGGTTAGAACTACTGCACATAGGAACAGGTTTTATCACTAGGAGTCCCTAGAGCTCAAAGCAATTCCATGTAGTGTTAGGCTTAGGTAGAAATACTCCCCTGGGGCTTAGTTGAGCAATCAACAGAGTGAAGGGTTGACGTGAATCCTAATGCCGGGACATAGTGTTGGGGGTTAGTCACGGTTGACCTTAGATTTGGGACCGTGTGTTTAAGGATTTTCCTCGACTCAATTAACATCAATAGGAAAGTATAATAGCATAGTCTTGCACTAGAAGCATAAGTCCTAGAGGTAACTTGTCCGGATACCCTATTCTCACTTATTGCTAGTCTCTCTCTTTACTCGTTGCTTGCATTATTCTCTCTTTCATCTTTCTATTTACTTGCCTTGCATCTACTCTAATTTTCATAAACTCACTCATCACGCCGATCATTGTTTCTTTTCGTATATCGCACGATTGAATAGCAATTTCTCGTATTTTAAATCCCTATTCCCTGTGGATTCGACTAACCACTCATCGGGGTAATTTTATTACTTCGACAAGGCCGTGCACTTGCGGTACACACGCAAAAGGTCGTGTCACCATCACTCTAGGTGAAGTTAGAGTGTCCAACTTCTTACTCAAAGACTCAACTTGGGCCACCAAGGTTGTCACCACATCAATCTCATGAAGTCCGCCACCTTTTTCCTAACTCTTGAGTTATATTCATAATTATTGAAAGTCATCTCTTCAATGAGGTATCAGGCTTCACCGGGGGTCTTGTTTCCTGAGGTACCTCTTGCCGTCGTATCTAACAACTGCTTTCTACTTGGATTCAACCTGTTGTAGAAAGTGTGGACAATCATCCACTCGGGGATTCCATGCTATGGGCATCTCCGTAGAAGATCCTTGAACCTGTCACATGTCTCGAATAGAGACTCCAATTCCGTCTAAATGAAGGAAGATATCTCATTCCTAAGCTTCATAGATTTTCTTGGTGGGAAATATCGAGCAAGGAAAGCTTCCGTCATAAGTGCTCGTGTTATAGTAATGCGAAGTGTTATTATCTTGCAATGGGCATTAATTTAATCAAATTTTATCACTAAAAAGTGTGCATTTGTTTACTTTTGTGCATTGAAGGGTTGTGGAGAAGATCTAGAGAAAAAGAAGGAAGAATAGGATATGTTCGCCGTTGTTGAGGAGTTCTCGGACCAAGCAAGGAACAAGGCACGAGTCTAGACTTGTGGGTGTGTGCCAACCTCCATTGGAGGGCACAACGGCAGTGACACTCACAAAAGTCTATAACTCGTGTAGCATTGGAGAACTTCGCCAATGAAGAGAAATGAAGTAATCGACATAATCTACCGTTGATTGTGTGCCCAATTCAACGGCCTCGATGAAGAATGATGGATTCGGGAATATTTCGGAGAAGTATTGCAGCAGGCACTATAGCAAATACTGTAGATAATACTGTAGTAGCTACTGTTCACATTCTATCGAAATTCAGAATTCCAGAGAGTTCACACGGGCATGTGGAAATTCCACACGGCCGCGTACTGTAGCAGGAATGCTGTAGCAGGAACACTGTAGCGCAACACTGTTCACAGGTGCGGAGAAATCACGATTCCAGAATTTCCACACGGCCGTGTGGAATTAACACACGGGCGTGTGGAATTTCTGGATTTTCACAGAAGTCTGATTTCAGCCCAAATTCAGCCCGATTTCAGCCTATAAATAGCCCGTTTTCATATCTATTTGCGGACCCTTCCCTTCTATCACCTGGATATCTTTTGGGGGGCTTTCGGCTAGGGTTTGGAGAGGTTCTTGGAGGTCTTTGGAGGCGATTAAATGGCATCGACATCGACATCCTTTGGAAGAAAGCTATTGGGGAAGCTCTCATCGGCATTGATTTGGCGAGGTGTGCCCTAGGCTTGACAAGGGATTCGTTGGAGAAGACATGCGACTACACAAGACCATCGATACGATCTACAAGGGGGTTTCTTTATGGTTTTCATGTATATGTTCTTAAACTCTTTATTGATTTTGTATTGCTCCATGGAGAGCTAAACCCTAGTGGATATTCGGACTTGTAAACCCTAGGATGATATTGTTTCTATGACTTTTATTATGCTTTCTTTATTGATGAATTTAATTGAGTTTCAATCTTGATTTATTCTTGTATTGATTTTCCCTTAGATGTGACACTAGGGTTGAGAATCTATTAGCTTATCCTTTGAGGGTGTGACAACCTCTATAGGGTTAGACTCCTTAAGATTGAAGAGGGTTGAGAGGGAGAGTTGTGAGGTAGCAACGTACTCCTTTCCCTTCCGGTGTGATTTCTCCCTACCTCCGATTCCTTGATTTATTAGCGGTCGAAATAGAGTGAAGTGCTAGGCAGATAAACTCCCCCAAGGCTTTGGGGTGACGTGAATCCTACGCATTGGGGCTTAATCGAGACTAGGGTTCTTCCACCTGGACCAAAGGGTTAGAACTATACATAGGAACAGGTTTTATCACTAGGAATCCCTAAAGCTTAAAGCAATCCCACGTAGTGTGAGGCTTAGGTAGATATACTCCTCTAGGGCTTAGTTGACAGGTCAACGAAAGTCAAGAGTCATAGTGAATCCTAACGCCGGGCATAGTGTTGGGGTTAGTCACGGTTGACCTTAGGTTTGGGACCGTGTGTTTAAGGATATCCTCGACTCAATTAGACATCAATTAGAGGGTATAATACTAGTTTTGCACTAGAAGCATTAGTCTTAGGGGGAACTTTGTCCGGGTACCCCATCTTTATATCAATTACCTCTCCTACCTTTATTGCCCTTCTTGCACTCTTTTATTTTCTTTTAAATTTATATATATATATATATATACTTCTTTCATCATCGACGTCTTTCATAGCTAAATAGCGATAACACTTGTTTCTGAACACTATTCCCTATGGATACGACTACCCACTCACCGGGGTAACTTTTATTACTTCGACAAGGCCGTGCACTTGCGGTACGCACGCAAAAGGTCGTGTCATTCCGCCATCACCTCCCAAGTAGTAATCAAAGCATTAGGTAATAACTGTAACCATTGTTTTGCTTTCCCCTTCATGGAAAATGGGAAGGCTCTCAATTTGATGGCATCATCCGTGACTCCAATAATCTTGAGCATGTTACACACTTTAAGGAAGTTCTCAATATGATTGTTTGGGTCCTCATCAGCCAAACCATTGAATAATGTGGACTACTGTAGCATTTGGATGAAGCCTGGCATGAGCTCAAAGTTTTGAGCTGTAATTGGGAACCTCACAATGCTAGATTGTCTCCTTAAAACTATGGGTCTAGCAAAATCAGAGAGAATCCTCTACTGTTTATGCTGTTCTGCCATGGTATCCGACCCTTCAATGTCTATTTTAGCTTGATAGAACTCTTCTTGCATAGGTTCTTTCGCTTTTCTATGTGTTCTCTATCCAATATCTCGGTCTCCTTCAACTAGAATTGAAAGATTGCCATGGGGTCATAACCTGAAGCTGAAACCAAAGAAAATAAAACAAATAAGAACGATGGAAGAAAAATAAAGTGTGAAATAGAATGAGTAGTGAACAACTAAAATAGCAAAAATCAAAAGTTTCAAATACGCCTATTGTCACGCCCCGACCAATGGGTCCCATATAAGACATAAGGCTACGACAACCCAGGGGAGGTCCAAAACTGTGACAGGGCCCTAAAAGTGCACAGGTTGTTGAAGTAATAATAAAATACCCTGGTAAGTGGGTAGTGGTATCTACAGGGAATAGGATTTGAGATACAAGTATTCACTATTTGGCTATGCGATGTGTGACGAGAATCAATAAGTGAATGTGTAAGCAATTATAAAGAAACAAGAAATAAAATAGAAGTGTGGAAGATGAGAGAGTGCAAGTAGGAGTAAAAAGAGTAGGACAAGCAATGAGTAAAGTTGGGTACCCGGACAAGCTACCCCTAGAACTTATGCCTCTAGTGAAGACAATATTATTATACTCTCCTATTGATGTTAATTAACTTGATGAAATCCTTAAACGCACAGTCCCAAATCTAAGGTCAACCGTGACTAACCCCAACACTATGCCTCGGCATTAGGTTTCACTATGACCCTTGACACTTGTTGACCTGTCAACTAAGCCCTAGGGGAGTCTATCTTACTAAGTTCTAGGGATTCTGACACACCCCTTGCGTGTGTACCCCGCAAGTGCACGGGTTGTCGAAGTAATAAAAATACCCTGGGGAGTGGGTAGTCGTATCCATAGGGAATAGTGTTCAGAAACAAGTGTTATCGCTATTTAGCTATGAAAGAAGTCGATGATGAAAGAAGTATATATATATATATAAATGTAAAAGAAAATAAAAGAGTGCAAGAAGAATAATGAGGGTAGGAGAGGTAATCGATATAAAGATGGGGTACCCGGACAAAGCTCCCCCTAAGACTAATGCTTCTAGTGCAAGACTAGTATTATACCCTCTAATTGATGTCTAATTGAGTCAAGGATATCCTTAAACACACGGTCCCAAACCTAAGGTCAACCGTGACTAACCCCAATACTATGCCCCGGCATTAGGATTCACTACGACTCTTGACTCTCGTTAACCTGTCAACTAAGCCCTAGAGGAGTATATCTACCTAAGCCTCACACTACATGGGATTGCATTAAGTTCTAGGGACTCCTAGTGGTAAAACCTGTTCCTATGTGTAGTTCTAACCCTTTGGTCCAGGTGGAAGAACCCTAGTCTAGATTAAGCCCCAATGCGTACGATTCACTTCAACCCTTCACTCTGTTACTCGCGTAACTAAGCCCCAGGGGAGTTTATCTACCTAGCACTTCACTCTATCTCGACCGCTAATGAATCAAGGAAACGGAGGTAGGGAGAAACCACACCGGAGGGGAAAGGGGTACATCGCTACCTCACAACTCTCCCTCTCAACCCTCTCCAACCTTGTGTAGTCTAATCCTATAGAGGTTGTCACACCCTCAAAGGATAACCTAATAGATTCTCAACCCTAGTGTCACGGCAAAGGGAAAATCTCATACAATCGGCATGCAAGATTGGAACTCAATAATAGAACATTAAATTAAGAAAGCATAATAAAAGTCATAGAAACAATATCATCCTAGGGTTTACAAGTCTGAATACCCACTAGGGTTTAGCTCTCCATGGAGCAATACAAAATCAATAAATAGTTTAAGAACATATGCATGAAACCATAAAGAAAACCCCCTTGTAGATCGTATCGATGGTCTTGTGTAGTCGCGTGTCTTCTCCAACGAATCATTTGTCAAGCCTAAGGCACACCTCGACAAATCAATGCCGATGAGAGCTTCCCCAATAGCTTTCTTCCAAAGGATGTCGATGTCGATGCCGTTTAATCACCTCCAAAGACCTCCAACAACCTCTCCAAACCCTAGCCGAAAGCCCCCCAAAAGATATCCAAGTGATAGAAGGGGAGGGTCCACAAATAGATCTGAAAACGGGCTACTTATAGGCTGAAATCGGGCTGAAATCGGAGTTCCACAAGCCCCTGTGTTAATTCCACACGGCCGTATGGAAATTCTGAAATCGTGATTTTTCGGCACTGTAAACAGTAACTTTGCTGGAATTAACACGCGCCCGTGTGAAGTCTCTGGCTTGCTGGAAAATATTTCACACGGCCGTGTGTTAATTCCACACGCCCGTATAAACTCTCTGAAATCCTGATTTTCGGCAACAGTGAACAGCAGCTTGCTACAGTACTTTCGCTGCAGTATTTTTCTACAGTGTTTAGTCGAAATACTCCCGAATTCATCGTTCTTCATCGAGGCCATTGAATTGGGCACACAATCAATGGTAGATTATGTCGATTACTTCATTTCTCTTCTTTGACGAAATTCTCCAATGCTACAGGAGTTAGACTTTTGTGAATGTGACTGCCCTTGTGCCTATCCAATGGAGGTTGGCACACACCCACAAGTCTAAACTCGTGCCTTCTTCCTTGCTTGGTCCAAGAACTCGTCAACAATGGCAAACATAACCTATTCTTGCTTTATTCTTCTCCAAATTGGCTCCACAACCCTACAATGCACAAAAGTAAACAAATGCACACTTTTTAGTGATAAAATCTGATTAAATCAATGCTCATTGCAAGATAATAACACTTCACATTACTATAACACGAGCACTTATCAGATTCCTAGTGATAAACACTATCTCTATGTGTAGTTCTAACCCTTTGGTCTATGTGAAAGAACCCTAGTATAAATTAAGCCGCAGCACTAAGATTCACTTCAACCCTTCACTCTGTTACTAGCGCAACTAAGCCCCAGGGGAGTTTATCTCCTAGCACTTTACTCTATCTCAACCACTAATAAATCATGGAACATGGAGGTAGGGAGAATCACATCAGAGGGGAAAGGGGACGTTCCTCTACCTCATGACTCACCCTCTCAACCCTCTCCAATCTTAAGTAGTCTAACCCTATAGGAGTTGTCACACCTCCAAAAAGATAACCTAGATTGCTCTCAACCCTAGTGTCACGGCTAAGGGAAAACAACAACAAGATGAAATTAAGATTGAAACTCAATTTTATTCATCAATAATGGAAAAACATAATAACAATGTCAAAGAAAAATAATAATTCTAGGGTTTACAAGTCCAAATACCCACAAGGGGTTTAGCTCCTCATGGAGCTATAAAAATCCATCAAAATAAAAAAAGAGATATAAATTGAATACATAGATGAAATCCCACTAGTGTATGGTGTGGCCGTGGTCTTGTGCGGCCGCCGGACGTTGATGTCGACGCCGATGATGCTCTCCAAACCTCCACAAAGTCTTCTCCAAAATCCTAGCCGCGCCTCCCCAGAAGTTATGTCAGAAGAGAGCCATAAAGATCCAAAAACAGTTTCCAAAACGGGCTTTTATAATGCTGAGTCGCGACTTTAAATTGGCTGAAATCATGATTTCACACGGCCTTGTGGAATTTCCACACACCCGCGTGAAGTTTCTGTTTTGTTGATTTTCGGCAGACAGTGAATAATAACTTGCTACATTTTTGCTACAGTGCTGCTACAGTCACATGTCTAAACTCGTGCCTTGTTTCTTGCTTGGTCCAAAAACTCCCCAACAACGGCGAACACGATCTAACTTCGTTCCTTTTTCCCAATTTATCTTCACAACCTTACAATGCACAAAAGCACACAAATGCACACTTTTTAGTGATAAAATCTGATTAAATTAATGCTCATTGTAAGATAATAACACTTTGCATTACTATAACACAAGCACTTATCACACTGCCTCAACCATAGGTAGCCGTAAGGCTAACCTGTTGATAAACGCCTAAATGTACATATTATACATGTATGTTTTCATATAAATAGAGTATTTTTATATGTGTGGATGCCCGTTTTCGGTCTAAATTGGTTTCTTTCCTGTTACAGGTACCAATGAGGCCCTAGCGAGCTTGATGGCAGAATTGGAGAAAAAATCAGCATCGGAACATTGTAGCATGAACACTTGAAGAAATAGCTTGGTTTGGAGGCTCATGCGGGCGCAGTGAAGGGCGCATGCAGCACTGTAGCACTTTACTGCAGCAATTCTACTGTAGTAGTAGTTACTGTAGCATTTCACTGTAACAACTTACGCGATTTTCTGGATTTCTCGGAATTCTTCTCTGCCCGCATGCCGACCACATAAGAGGCTGCATGCTATCCCGAAAGTTGCTTTTAAAGAGGATTAGGGCACTTTTCTTTGTGTCTTTGGCCACCTCTTCTCCTCCATCATCATCTAGGACATCAAGGATGCTGGAGAAGGCATTTTTGAGGAGTAAATCAAAGAGAGAAGGAGATCATACTCGAGAGAGAGCATCTAGGAGCTTGCAGGCGCAGATCCGCAAGTTCTTATTACCACCTTCTAGTCTTTGATAAACGCCTAACTGTACGTATTTTTTATGTATGTTTGCGTATTTATAGAATATTTTTGTATGTGTGGATGCCCGTTTTCGGTCTAAATTGGTTTATTTCGTGTTACAGGCACAGAAGATACCGTGGGGAGCTCGACAATATGATTTTAGAAGAAATTGGCAGGAAAAAGACCATTTTTGAGCTCCGGTACTGTAGCTGAATACTGTAGCAGCACTGTATCACGAAACCTTTGGCAAAACGGCTAAAGTCTGGAAGATCATGCGGGCTACCATGCGGGCTACCATGCGGGCACTGCAGAGGCCGCATACGACTGTAGCAATTCCACTGCAGCAAAACTACTGTAGCGGCACTGTAGCAACTTACGCGATTTTCTGGATTTCTTGGAAACTTTCTCTCCCCGCATGCGGGGCCGCATGGGTGACCGCATAGCATCCCGAAATTAGGTTTTAAAGGCCTTTTGGGCATTCTTCTTGTTATCTTTTGGCCACCATTCTCCTCCATCATCTTCTTGGAATTCAAGGCTGCGGGAGAAGGCATTTTTGAGGAGCAAATCGAGGGGAGAAGAAGATCACACACTCAAGGGCGAGCATCTAGGAGCTTGTTGGCGCGGATCCTTCAAGTTCCCATCACCATCTTCTTCTAGTCTTCATCTTAGGGGAGTTGTTATGAGCTTTACTTTGTATTTCTTGTTCTGTAGGCATTCTCCTTTGTTGATGATGAACTAGACTCCCAAGGTCGCCGGGCATCCGGTGAACCTTGGGATGAACTTGCTTGTTTGGATACTTGATTTATATGTATGGTATTTGTGTGGTTTGTGGTTTAAGTTTGGTGTATTTGAATGCCTTGGTATGCATGAGAACTCTGTGTATCAATTTTTAGGTAATACTAGGTTGCATGACCATTGCCCTAGTGTTAGACTCACCAAGCTTAGAAGGGATACATGTACAAATACGCCGTGACCATCGGGTATTTTGTACCCCTCCAACCATTAGGGTTGAGCCTAGATATTGTGTTTGACTCTAATTTAAGATTTCCCTAGGCCCTTAGCAATCGTGTGGGGATTTGGGCGGTAGAAATACCGTAGCGGTGGAAATTCCGTATTCCAATACCCATACTGGATTAGGGGTCATCACCGTGACCATCGGGGTGACCTATCTTTGGATGTCTCTTGGCCTAACCACCTTTGCCTGTGTGATTCGAGTATTCTTCTAGCTTTAGTAGTCACGAGGGGATCCTCGCCCGCGGCCTCGTTCATTTATTGCTCATTGTTTCCTTAATGCGCTTGTTTGGTGTGCCTTAGATCACTTGTTTATAGTTTTATCTTTTGTTTGTTTCCTTATCTTGTTTTAAATCTATATTTGGTAGACTAGACAGTGTCATCTAGAGGGAAGTAATAGCAGCTCTTGGGACCCCAGGGAATACGACCCCCTCGCGCGTGCGTGAGGGGTATTACTTGGCGACCCGTGCACTTGCGGTAATCATCAGTCTTCATTCGAGGGGAGTTGTTATGAGCTTGATCTTGTATTGCTTGTTTTGTATATATCCTTCTTTGTTGATGATGAACTGGTCCCAAGGTCACCGGGCTTCCGGTGAACCTTGGGATGAACTTGGTTGTTTGGATGTTTTGAGTATATTTTTGGTATTTGGTTTGGTTGTGGTCTAAGCTTTGTGTTCTTTATTGTATTAAATTGCATGAGAACTCTGTGGTCTGAATTCTAGGTTGTACTTGGTTGCGTGACCATCGCCCTTGTAATAGATACGCTTGGCTTAGAAGGGATACATGTACAAATACCCCGTGACCATCGGGTACTTGTGCCCCTCCACCCATTTGGGAAGAACCTAGATATTGAGTTTGACCCTAATTAGAGATTTCCCTAAGCGTAATCGATCGTAGGAGGATTTGGGCGGAAGAGATTCCGTATTCTAATACTCGTACCGGATTAGGGGTTATCACCTTGACCATCGGGGTGGCCTACTTTTGGATGTCTCTTGGCCTAACCACCATTACCTTCATTACTTTAGCATCCTCAATACCCTGTTAAGAGTTCTTCGGGTCCTAAATAAAACTTTGGCTCTCAAGTGGCTGTGTAACAGGCTCTAAGAAATATAGACAAGATACTTTATTCTTTACTTACATATATACGTAGTTTTTTTTTTCTCTGAGTCCGACTAACGTAGACTACACAAAAATCTTTCAGACGGATTCACATGCTAGCTAGGCACAAGAGCCACCCATCCTACTTGATTACAGCCCACATGGACGCATTCATGCTGTAATAGCAAAGGAATACTGTCATAGACTCCATTTTTCTTTTTGTATAAATTGTATCTTATACCCCCCCTCCCCCCCCCCGGTATAAAACCTGTTAAACAAACTCACTTGAGGCCAAAGAAAACAACAAAGGACCTCAAAAGCTCTTAAAAAGGCATTGAAAGTAGACTTTAACAATTTAATGCCGAAAACAATGTAATGGGTTAGTTGGGGTGTATGAGGTGGAAGTACATGTGTAAAAGTCTGTCAGTGCACTAAAGATAAAGCAGGACATCATTTAGGCACAATAATGAAATACAACTCATAACTGTCAACCCTTCATACTAGGAAGTCCTAAACTAGGTATCATTGCTATCATAGGTAGAACAAGCATGCAATTGCAAAGAAATTTTCAAAGTTCACGAGAAAAACCAAATCCACCCCCCACTTTAAGATGCACATTGCCCTCAATCTGCCTAAGCAATAGGATGCAATAATATAGACAATAAAAACATAGTAGGAGGGTTTCGTGAACTTCCCCGAGTCTCGAAACATTAGTCTTGAAGTCCATGAGATCGGGATGACCACCAAAGCTTCCAGTAGATAATGGAGAAGAAGGCATGCCCGATGTCCTAATTCCACCCTGCAATGTAGAAAAGAACATCATCTCAAGGCATCCATCACTCACCCAAAAAGAGAGTACAACAAGAAACAAGAACACACACAAACATGCAAGCAAACAACTAACATAACAAAAACAATTAAACAGGAGATAGTCCAAGCAAGTTCTTTGCACAATCAAGATCATGAAGTCCAATTCTTTTCATTTCAAGTGTTGTAGGATATTTACAATGATGCTACAAGTGAACAAATAAATTCAAGAGAAATTTCAGCCCAAAGTTACTGTATCACAGTCTTAAAAGAGGTAGAGTTTCCCCTTGTTTTTGAAACCCAAAAATTTACAAATAATGTCTCCAAATACAAATAAATCAGAGATTACACATTCATACATCATCCCCCAAAGTTTGAAGCAAGATAAGCATGAAAATCAAGAAAAAGAAACAAGTTTGCTTCAAAACACAAGTTAGGGCTTCAAAGCTTGAATCGGCGAAGATCGGTGAAGATGATGGCA
Source organism: Dioscorea alata (assembly GCA_020875875.1). Classification (NCBI taxonomy): domain Eukaryota; kingdom Viridiplantae; phylum Streptophyta; class Magnoliopsida; order Dioscoreales; family Dioscoreaceae; genus Dioscorea; species Dioscorea alata. The sequence goes on from CM037019.1 coordinate 11,604,072, forward strand.
AAAGTGGCAATAAATCATGCAAATTAAGTCCTTGTAACTAGGAGATCCGTGTAGAGGAAGAAAAATAGAGAAAAATGGTGAAATAATGAGGGAAAACGGATGAGAAATGAGAAAGTTATGACTTCTCAGTTTTCGGTGATTCATTTGAGTTTTGCCTCAAAAACCTTGAACGGGTCCTAAGCAGATCTGAGGAGACAAATCTAGTGCTCAGCTGGGAGAAGTGTCATTTTATGGTCAAGGATGGTATAGTTCTTGGGCATAAAATTTCAAAACATGGGATTGAGGTAGACAGGGCAAAAATCGCCACTATTGAGAAACTTCCACCCCCAACTTCAGTGAAGGCAATCAGAAGCTTTTTGGGACATGCCGGTTTCTACAGAAGGTTTGTGCAAGATTTCTCATCCATTGCCCGACCATTAACAATGCTGTTGGAGAAGGATGATCCTTTTGAATTCACTAGTGATTGTATGCACGCCTTCTTAACTCTCAAACAGCGACTAATTGAAGCTCCTATCATGGTTTCGCCTGACTGGAATCTGCCGTTCGAGCTGATGTGTGATGCAAGCGACTATGCTGTTGGTGCAGTTCTTGGGCAACGAAGGGATAAACACTTTCATCCTATCTATTATGAAAGCAAAACTTTGAATGATGCTCAAGAGAAGTACACTACTACCGAGAAGGAATTACTAGCGGTAGTCTTCGCATTTGACAAATTCAGGTCCTATTTGGTGTTGTCCAAGGTGATTGTTTACACAGAGCATTCTGCCCTAAAATATCTGTTGAACAAGTCAGATGCTGAGCCTTGACTGATCCGCTGGGTGCTACTTCTTCAAGAATTCGATTTGGAGATAAGAGATAAGAAGGGGGCAGAAAATTTAGCTGCTGACCACCTCTCCCGCCTTGAGGATCCCAATGATGACAAGCTAGAAAGAAGAGAGATAAATGACATATTTCCGGGGGAGCAACTTTGTAGTATTCAAGTGATAGCAGAAGATGAGACTCCATGGTTCGCCGATATTTCAAATTATCTTGCGGCGAAAACTTTTCCCAAGTGGCTCACTCAACAACAAAGGAAAAAGTTCTTTGCGGATTTGAAATACTATATCTGGGAAGACCCTCAGTTGTTCAGGGTTTGCTCTGATCAGATCATCAGGAGATGTGTTTCAAAAGTGGAAGGTCTTGACATCTTGAGGCATTGTCATTCTGGGCCGACAGGAGGTTACTATAGTGGAAGCCGAATAGCTAAGAAGGCACTCGATGCTGGGTTTTATTGGCCAACAATATTTCAGGATGCTCAGGCATTGGTGCAACATTGTGATAGATACCAGTGTACGGGAAACATCTCAAAAAGAGAAGAAATGCCACAGTCATGGAATCAAGCATTCGAAGTATTTGATGTCTGGGGCATCGATTTCATGGGCCCATTCCCTAGCTCTCAGGGAAGCAAATATATCTTAGTAGTAGTGGATTATGTCTCCAAGTGGGTAGAAGAATAAGCCTTCCAATCCTGTGATGCAAGAGTGGTGGTAAAATTCTTAAAAAAATTATTCTCTTAGTTCGGGACACCCAGAACGATCATTAGTGACCGGGGCACCCACTTCTGCAAATCCCAGTTCGAGAAAGTCTTAAAACGTTATGGGGTATCACACCGAGCATCGACTGCTTAACATCCTCAAACCAGTGGCCAGCTTGAAGTTTCTAATAGAGAGTTGAAGCGAATTCTAGAGAAAACAGTCTATCATCACCGATGGGATTGGGCAGACCTGCTCGACGATGCTCTGTGGGCATACAGGACCACATTTAAGACACCTATTGAGTCCAGTCCATATCGAATGGTCTATGGAAAGGCATATCATCTACCAGTTGAATTAGAACACAAAGCCTATTGGGCAATAAAGCAACTGAACTTTGATCCTTAAATCTATGGTCGTAAGAGAAAGCTCCAGCTAAATGAGTTCGAGGAATGGAGATCCTTGGCCTACAACTCATCGGTGAGGTATAAAGAAAAGATGAAGGAGTATCATGACCGGCATATCAAACAAGCCAAGTGTTTCCAACCCGGGGACCAAGTATTGCTATTCAATGCAAGATTGAAATTATTTCCCGGGAAGTTAAAATCACGATGGCATGGCCCCTACACCATGACTCAAGTGTTTCCTCATGGCGCCATCGAGATAACTCATCCACAGAATGGAGCCTTTAAATTCAATGGGCATGATAAACGTCTAAATGTATGTATTTTATATGTATTCTTGCGCATGCTTTTCGTATTTTATTGATGATTCGATGCCCTTTTGTGGTCTAAATTGTTTTATTTCGTGTGTTCAGGTACATTATGTGCTTTGGTGACCCTAACGACGCGATTTGAGCGAAAATCTGCACCGAAACTGTCGTTTTAGGGTCCCTAAGTACTGTAGCATTACTGTAGGTGTCCGAAGCGCGAAGAGCTGGAAGGAGAATGAAGTCTGGAAACCCTCACGGGCAGGCTCACGGCCGTGAGGTCATCCGCGAGCAGTACTGTAGCAGTTTACTGTGCAAAATCACAACTTTGCGGTTTCTTGTAACCCGTATTACAGGCTCCCTGACTGCCATATATGGACCGTGAGGCCACCCGTGAGCTTGCCCGAACTCATCTTTTGAAGGACTTTGGCTTGGGTTTTCAAGGGGATCTGCAGTTTTCTTCTTAGGGCCTCTCACCACCACCTTCGAATTGAGGAAGAAGAAGCTCTTGGAGGGCGATCTCGGCAAGGATTTGGCGAGGAGAGCAAGGTTTTGGGAAGATTCTACATCCTAGGGCTTACATTTGGAGGTTGAAGACTAGGGAAGCCACCCCTTGGAGTGGCGTCTTTGGAACTTCTCCGGCCTTCATCCTTTAGTGGAGTTCTTCTCATGTCTTTGTTTGTTGTTTCCATGCATTTATTGTTGTATTTAGTGAACATGAGCACTTATACCCCAAGGTTACCGGATGTAGGTGAACCTTGGGGGTGAACTTGTGATGTTTTGGATGATTTTGTTCTATTTATTGTTTGTGGCTTGTTTGTGATCCATTGTTTGGTGTTTTACATGCTTGGTATGTATGAGAACCCTATGTATCAAAAGACTTAGGAAATGCTAGGTTGCATGGCCATTGCTCTAGTGTTAGACTCACCAAACTTGGAAGGGAAATACGTATAAATATGCCGTGACCATCGGGTATTTGTACCCCTCCACTCCTAGGGTTTAATACTCTTTGTATTGTAACCCTAGTTTGAGAAAACCACTTCACCTTTTGCAATCGTAGGGGTAATCTTGGACGGTATACGTACCGTATACAATACCCGTACCAGATTAGGGGCCGACTTCCATGACCATCGGGTCGGCCTAGTCTAGGGTTTTCTCGGTCCAATTAGCCACTTGCATGTTAGTTCAAGCATCCTACTCACTTTAGTAGCCCCTAAGGGAATCCTCATCCGTGACCACTCCTAGCCCTATTTTACCCCATATTCTTGCCCTCGTATGTTTGCATTAGCCATTCACTTATTTAGCTTCTTTGCATTATATTCACTATCTTGAGGTGTATCGGTCAAACAACATTATAAAAGGGAAGTAAGGGTAGCTTCTCGGGCCCCAGGGAATACGACCCTTGTGTCACGCACAGGGTATTATTTGATGACCCGTGCACTTGCGGGATAGCACTCATCAAGTTTTTGGCGCCGTTGCCGGGGACCCACGAGAAATACTCGGAAAACTTTGCGCGTGTTGATTTGACCACTTTCTTGTTTTGCATTTATCATCCTTTGTATATATTCCATTATCTATCGTTTTGCATATTTTTTATTTTTTATTTTTTTTTCTTACCTCTCGTCGATTGCTAATTCTTGACTCCGGTTTTGCAAGGGACCTATTTTATGACACGTTCGAGTTAAGCAAACCTAGTTGAACCCGACAACGAATTAGAAAGAACTTTGCATCAAAGGTTAAGAGAGTTGGGTGAGAGTTCGACACAAAGAGGACAAGAGTTTGTTGTGGAATCAAGTGAACCTACCGTCATGGCTGAACCGAGGAGGACCCTGTCTGATTATGAGCGGCCTCAATTCACCGGTGAAGAATTTAGTGTTCAGGCACCAGCGGTTCTGGCTAATAATTTTGAAATTAAAGCAAGCACGATTGGAATGATTCAGAATTCGGTTCAATTTGACGGGTTGGCAGATGAAGACCCGCACGCTCATCTATCTCGCTTCTTGCAAATTTTTTCAACCTTCAAGATAAACTCGGTATCTGATGATGCCATCCGGCTGAGACTTTTTCCATTCAGTTTGAGGGGAGCAGCTTATAGGTGGCTCACAACCTTGGCTCCCGGCTCCATCACCACTTGGAAGGATATGGTGGAAAAATTCTTGGCCCGGTATTTCCCTCCTAGCAAAGCAGCGAGGTTGAGGCAAGAAATATCATCCTTCAGGCAGGGAGATTCGGAGAGACTCTTTGAAGCACATGAAAGGTTTAAAGACTTGTTGCGCAAATGTCCTCACCATGGATTTCAGTCTTGGATTAGAGTGCAAATGTTTTGCAATGGGCTGAATTATTCAACAAGGCAACTAATTGATGCCACAGCAGGTGGATCCTTGAGTAACAAACTGCCTGAAGAAGCTGAAGCTTTGATTGAAAATATGGCCAGCAATGAGTGCCACTGGAGTACTAGGCAAAAAGCACCAAAGGCTGCAGGGCTATATGAGGTGAATGAAAACACGGCATTGACAGTTAAGGTTAAAGCCTTGACAAAGAATCTCTCAGACAATAATACCTTGGTCAGTTCATTGGCACAAAAGGTTGAGCAATTGATGTTGGGGTCCAATTCCACCCCTAAAGCCGTGATGTCTTGTGACACATGTGGAGCGGGGCATGCAACGTCACAATGCCCTATATTCATTGCCCCATCTGCACCTGTGGAGTCCGTTGATTATGTTGGAGGTGGATCTAGAGGGCCGGGAAATCAATATGGTAACACATACAATCAAGGTTGGAGGAATCCCCCGAACATGCCCTGGGGTCAAGGCCAAGTTCAACAGAGGCCCCCTCCACCTCAAGCAAGCCATTACCAAGCACCACCGCAACAAGAAAGAAAGTATACCACGGAGGATGTTTTGTCCAAATTTATGATTAACACAGAAACACGGTTTCAGGGTATTGAGAAAAGATTGGATGAGTTCGATACTGTGTTGAGAAATGTTCAAGCATCTATGCAATCCCTTGAGAACCAAGTGGGACAGCTTACTCGAGCACATTCTGATCGTTCTTCGGGTAGCTTGCCAAGCAACACTGAAAGCAACCCGAGGGAACACTTGAAGGCTGTTACACTAAGGAGCGGAAAGCAATTGGAAGCAAGGGCCGAGATAAGTCCAAGTGCTTCTAATGATAGGGTAACCGATCGGGAAGACCCTCATTTGAACAAGAAAGAATGCAAGGATGATAAGGGTGAATGTAGTTATGATGTCCAAAAATCCCCTGTCCCTAAGGTGAACAAGTACAAGCCCGTGGTACCTTACCCGACAAGATTGAAACAAGACAAGAAGGATGCTCAATTTAAAAAGTTTTTGAACATATTCAAGCAACTCCACATTAATATCCCATTGGTGGAGGCCCTTTCACAAATGCCCAAGTATGCCAAGTTCATGAAAGACCTCATCACAAACAAAAGAAAACTAGAAGATGTGCACTCGGTGACTCTATCGGGGAATTGCTCCGCCTTAATTCAAAAGAAGTTACCCAAGAAACTCAATGATCCCGGTAGTTTCATCATCCCTTACGTACTTGGTGAAGGAATACAAGAGAATGCTCTTGCCGACTCTGGTGCGAGTATTAATGTGATGCCCTACAAGTTGTTCTTGAAATTGGGATTGGAAGATTTAAGGCCTACACGAATGACTTTACAACTAGCCGACCGTTCTATGCGGAGACCAAGGGGTGTTGTTGAAGATGTCCTTGTAAGGGTTGACAAACTCATCATTCCCGTGGATTTTGTGATTTTAGATGTGGATGATGATGTTGAGGTCCCCATCATTCTCGGTCGCCCATTCCTAAACACTTCAGGAGCATTGATTGATGTCAAGGGCGGAAAGATGACGTTAAGAGTTGGTGATGAACAAGTGGTCTTTACTCTTCCCGATGCAATGCGGCACACACTTGACCATGATGATAGTCTTTATTTCATGGATAAAACTGATGCAATTATTTCTAATTGTGTGCAGGAAGTTCTGGCTTTGAACCCACTTGATGAAATTTTGGAAGAGCTAGAGGAGGAAAAGATAGAAGAAAATGAAGCCCCTCCTCCACCAATGCAACAATTTGCTCAAGTGATGTTAGACTCCCCACTGCATGACAAGGAGAAGAAACCCATGAAAAAGGTGTGGAGAAAAACAAAGGAAAAACCAAAGAAAGTTGTAAAGATTGCAACGGCATCACCCGAGGAAGTAGATGACATACTCATGGAAAACCAAGGGAAGTTCAAGATCTTTTCATGCCTCTCCATGAACTTTTTGGGTAACAATGCATCATCAAAGGTTGGAGGTAAATTTCCTCCTTTTGTCCCACCATGATTGTTGAGGTAAAACACGTCAAGCTAACGACGTTAACCAAGCGCTTCTTGGGAGACAACCCAAGTTTAAATTCATTGCAATTTCATTCTTTTGTGTTTGAGTGTTGTGCTTCTCTTTTTCGTATTTTTGTTGTGTCTTAGCATGTTAGCTCCCTAGGGTTTGTTCTTGTGTGCTCCTATTGTTGATCGTTTTGCTTAATTAATATATGCATGCTTGTATGTTGTTGTGGGTTGTCTAATGATTAGGTTTCATGAGATTCATGTTTTGATTGCTTTCATGCTTTATTCGGCTTTAATTTGAGTGTTTTTGAGCTTTGGAGGAGTGTTCTTCAATGCTAAATCAAGTTGAGAACCAATTTTTGTTCACAAGTGTGCCTTTAAGCAAGGGAAAGAACCCATGCCGGCAAGCTCACAGCCGTGAGCTTGCCCGAAAGCCAAACAGAGAGCACTCACGGCCAAGCTCACGGCCGTGAGCTTGGCCCGTGAGCCAAACAGAGAGCACTCACGGCCAAGCTCACGGCCGTGAGCTTGGCCGTGAACCAAACCGAGAGCTCTCACGGGTGAGCTCACGCCCGTGAGGCTTTTCGGGGCTTAAGTGTTTAAGCCTCACTTGGCCTTTCATTCTATTCATCATCCTCTCCACTTGACACTCTCACTTACCTCTCATTTCTCCTCCATTTTCTTCCATTTTTCTTGCTTTAAATCGCTCTCACTCTCCTCTAAAAACATTTGGTGCTTAAGATTTGAAGAAAAACCACTCTTTTGGCCGGATTCAACTCAAGTTTCACTCCAAAAACCCTAGGTTTTCAGGTGAGTTTTTGATCTCATGAACTTGGTATTTCCATGGTTGTGGGGGCTGATTTTCTCATGGTTTATTCTCTCCTTGGCTTCTACAAGCTTGTATTATTGTTTTGGAATGATTGTATTTTGAGATCATCAAGTTTTCAAACAAGGTTCTTGAAAATTTTTTTCGGAATTACTGTTGCACTGAGAATTTTCATGATTCCTTCATTTTTCAAGACTTTTGTTGCTGGTATCTTGTCTAATTGAGCTTCCATTAATTTTGTAGGATGAGAACTAAGAAGGTTGCCTACAAGAGAGCCCGGAATGACCCTCCTCCGCCTCACGAGCAACCTAGGTTTAAGAAAGAAGAACATAAGAATCGATTTGCGCTTCTTTCGCGCAAGAACTTTGGGACGATAAAGAAGATTGATTGGGATGTTTTAAAAACCCTGGGTTTGGATGAAACAATTTTGGAGCTTATAACACACGACGGTTGGGATAAATTATTCTCCATTGACGAACCCACATACAAGGAATTAACTCTTGAAGTGTTAAGCACCTTTGAAATCTATCACTTCAATCCATTTTCTCGCCAACCCGGATATGTGTCATTTCGTGCCTTCGGGAAGAGCCACAGAGTCACTCAAGATCAATTGGGCATTTACATGGGATTCTACACAGAAGCATTCACCCAAAAGCCAGAATTCAAGGATTTAGGCAGGGATTTCCCTTATCCCGTGACCAATGTTACATATTGGAACACTATTGCTAACCGGTCACGTACCAAGAAGGCCTCCCAGTTGAAAGACCGCGCACACAGATACATTCATGCCCTATTGACTCGGAGCATTGGGGGTCGACTGGATTCTACCGGGGTAGTATCGCGCACGGACTTACTGATGCTGTACAGCATTATACAGCGGTACCCCCTCCACATGGGTCATTTGGTCGCCGATGTCTTTGCCCACCAAGGCAAGTTTGTCCGACTGGGATCCATTTACGCCGGGCCCTACATCACACGCTTGATCAAGGGTATGGATCTTCTCGAGGAAACCCAGGGCATGATAGTTGTGGGTGCAGTCGTCCAACTCAGTTTGCAGACATTGGTATGCATTGGTATTGTTGAGCGGCGGGGCAGTACACACAGGATAATGCGACGCCAGTCTGACCCCGGCCCATCTCATGACACCGAGTCTGAGTCTTGATCCGAGCCCGAGTCGGACGATGCTGCTGCACCCAGGGCACCTCGACATTCGTTGGAGGAGAGATTTGACACTTTCCGTGCTGAGGTCTGTGAGCAGTTGCAGATGTTGACTGCTTCGGTGAGCCGCCTTGAGACCGCCACCGCCGATATTTTAGCGTTCTTGCGCAGCTCGTCATCGTCAGTCGGCACCACCTCGGTGGCCACCACTTGTGCAGCACCGTCATTCCCTTCTGGCCCTTAGACTCACGTTGCATGCTTGCTATGTTGCTTTGTTGTTTTTATTCCTGTTTTTGCTACATTTTTTTGTTTCATGCTGTACTTTGTACTCTTGAGTTAGCTAGGGCCTCACCCTGCTAAACTTTTTCTGGGTGTTTTGAGACTTTTGTTATATGCTCTCTTCTGTTATTCTTAATTTCTGGAGTTGTGATCTATGCTTCTTGTGCTTTCAGGAGAATTGTTACTAAGTTTCACACTCCGCACCCTCAGTATTCTTTCGCCCCACCAACCTTGAGGACTACATCACATTCTTCATCAGTTGTTGGGGAAGTTTCTTTCACTCCATTTACTTGTGCTTACCATGTTTATCCCACCCTGTTCTGCTGATTTATGTACAATGGGGACAATGTACAGCTTTAGGTGTGGGGATATTTTTCTTGGAGTATTTTTATTCTGTGCATGCTTTGATCACCTATGATAGCTATGATTTACATGTTTAGAATTTCTTGGCTTGGTAGAATGATAGTTGTGAGCTGTACCTTTACATGTGCTTGAATGTAGTTCTATTTCACCTTTAGTGCACCCCTATACCCGTACACGATAACTTCTACCTTGTACACTCCTACCAACCCATTATAATGATTTTGGCATTAAATTGTTAAATTCTATTTTCAATACTCTTTTAAGAGCTTTTGTATTCCTTTATTATTTCTTGAGCCTTTTGTGAACTATTGTAGTGGGTTTAGCCAGGGGATTTGAGAGTTAGTCTGTACATAAAAAAAAAAAAAAAGTGTATGACAGTATTCCTCTGCTAGTACAGCATGAATGCGTCTATGTAGACTGTAATCAAGTAGGATGGGTGGCTCTTGTGCCTGGACAGCATGTGCATCCGTTTGAAAGATTTTTGTGCAGTCTATGTTAGTCGGGGACTCAATAAAAAAAAATGTGTATATTTATATTTATGTAAGAGTTAAGTATCTTGATTCCCTGGAGCTTGCTACATAGTCACCTCAGTGCTAGAGTATTGTTCAGGAACCGAAAGACTTTCAACTGAGTATTGAGGATGCTTTTAACATTTTAATGCCATTTTCATTTTATGTGGGGTGAATGGTCATCCTGGGGTAATCCAGGGTGTGGAGGTCAAGGTGGAAGTTAGCACACACTCACGGGGCACTCTAGGAGAAATAGAACTAGTATTACTTGACTATTCATTGATCAGCTCACTTCCTGATTTCTGTCCATTCATGCCTATGGAGTTCTTTACTTTTGAGCTTGAGGTCGTACATTTAGCCGTTTATCTTCTTGCCCCTGTTCTTCATGTTTGTTTGCTTGGGGACAAGCAAACGCTTAGGTGTGGGGATGTTTGATAAACGTCTAAATGTACATATTTTATACATATTCTTGCGCATGCTTTTCATATTTTGTTGATGATTCGATGCCCTTTTGTGGTCTAAATTGTTTTATTTCGTGTTTCAGGTACATTATGTGCTTTGGTGACCCTAACGACGCGATTTGAGCGAAAATCTGCACCGAAACTGTCGTTTTAGGGTCCCCGAGTACTGTAGCTATCCGAAGCGCGAAGAGCTGGAAGGAGAATGAAGTTTGGAAACCCTCACGGGTAGGCTTACGGCCGTGAGGTCATTCGCGAGCAGTACTGTAGCAGTTTACTGTGCAAAATCACAACTTTGCGGTTTCTTGTAGCCCGTATTACAGGCTCCCTCACGGGCCATATATGGACCGTGAGGTCACCCGTGAGCTTGCCCGAACTCATCTTTTAAAGGACTTTGGCTTGGGTTTTCAAGGGGATCTGGAGTTTTCTTCTTAGGGACTCTCACCACCACCTTCGAATTGAGTAAGAAGAATCTCTTGGAGGGCGATCTAGGCAATGATTTTGCGAGGAGAGCAAGGTTTTGGGAAGATTCTACATCCTAGGGCTTACATTTGGAGGTTGAAGACTAGGGAAGCCACCTCTTGGAGTGGCGTCTTTGGAACTTCTCCGGCCTTCATCCTTTGAGGGAGTTCTTCTCATGCCTTTGTTGGTTGTTTCCATGCATTTATTTTTGTATTTAGTGAACATGAGCACTTAAACCCCAAGGTCACCTGATGTAGGTGAACCTTGGGGGTGAACTTGTGATGTTTTGGATGATTTTGTTCTATTTATTGTTTGTGGCTTGTTTGTGATCCATTGTTTGGTGTTTTACATGCTTGGTATGTATGAGAACTCTATGTATCAAAAGTCTTAGGAAATGCTAGTTTGCATGACCATTGCCCTAGTGTTAGACTCACCAAACTTGGAAGGGAAATACGTATAAATACGCCGTGACCATCGGGTATTTGTACCCCTCCACTCCTAGGGTTTAATACTCTTTTGTATTGTAACCCTAGTTTGAGAAAACCACTTCACCTTTTGTACCATATCCAAGACCCGTACCGGATTAGGGGCCGACTTCCGTGACCATCGGGTCGGCCTAGTCTAGGGTTTTCTCGGTCCAATTAGCCACTTGCATGTTAGTTCAAGCATCCTACTCACTTGAGTAGCCCCTAAGGGAATCCTCATCCGTGCCCACTCCTAGCCCTATTTTACCCCGTATTCTTGCCCTCATATGTTTGCATTAGCCATTCACTTATTTAGCTTCTTTGCATTATATTCACTATCTTGAGTTGTATCGGTCAAACAACATTTTAAAAAGGAAGTAAGGGTAGCTTCTCGGGCCCCAGGGAATAGGACCCCTGTGTCACACACAGGGTATTACTTGACGACCCGTGCACTTGCGGGATAGCACTCATCAAGTTTTTGGCGTCATTGCCGGGGACCCACGAGAAATATTCGGTTGCTATCTATCCGAGAGCCAGTGACTCGAGCAATTACACTCGAGTTCTTATCGACCTTTGAGTTCGACTGAGGGTACGACAGCTTTACAAATGACAAGATAATCCAGTTTGGTACACTCGATCGACACTTCAACCTGAGTATTATCCGGTTCGTGGTCATGATGGGCCTCTACGATGAGGCTTTTACCGAGACAGAGGAGTACGCGCTACTGCCCACCGATTACCCAGGGACCCTTACACCTCAGAGGACCTATAGGACGCTGTGCGAAGATGGGCAGTACGAGCCAGGGGTTTCTAAGGCGACATTCCTTTCCAAGGCAGCGTACAGGTACATCCATGCCGTACTGAGTTGGTTAGTGAGCGGTAGAGGAGATAGCATAGGGGTGCTGAGTAGACAGGAGCTGCTCTACCTACACTCCATGGTACAGAGCGAGCCACTCCATATGGGGCATGTTCTAGCTGAGTATCTGCGCCACCAGGGCCAGTACCCCAGGGTTGGAGTCATTTTTGCAGGCCCCTACATCACACGCCTCATTATAGGCCTAGGACTCAGAGATAGGGTGCGCGGGGCTGAGAAGATTGCTACACCAGCTCCGCTCACCAGAGAGACACTGAGACTGATGGGTATGATCCATAGATCAGGACCAAGAGTATATACCATGATCATATCCTGGTTAGATCAGGACGAGGGGTCACAGGCAGCATTAGAGCCACCCCCAGGGCAGGCCAAGGCCGATGCACCACCCACAGCACCGGAGCCACCTCCAGTGCGGATATTCTCTTCGTCTCGAAGCTAGGACAGATTTGAGAGCCTCGAGAGTGTTGTGGGTATCATGCAGGCAGAGTTGGCCGAGATGAGGGCCGCACAGGCAGCAGAGTTCGCAGAGATGAGGGCCACAAAGGCGGCACAGTTTACTCAGACATCAGCACAGCTTGCCACGGTTATTCAATTCTTCGAGCAATCTGTGGTGCGGCCCCGACGGATCCCATATCCAAGTTCTCCAGCTCCATCAGCAGTAGATCCACCTGCAGTGCCAGCAGCAGCAGCAGCACCTAAGTCATCGACACTGGACACCGACGTTGAGGCGTCGTAGTTTTATTTTTATTTTACTTCAGTGTACTTTTTCTTTTATATTTTGGACTTGTAGTACCAAGAAAGGACTCTCCTTCTGGGTTTGCTTTTATTTTTCTTTTATTTTGTCTCGAGTTGTATTTCATTTTCATATCTCTATATACTCGAGCGTTGTTTTGGTTTTTCTTGAGCTATACTGAACCCTTGCGTATGTGTGCAAATGGTCTTGGATATAAAGAATTTGAGGAATAGTCATAGTCATGGTCATGGGTCCATGTGTGCTCCACAAACCATTGAGACTCAACTCTCAATGAACCTAGCTCCATCAAATGCAACACTTGGAGTTCAGGGGAGTAATGTTTCAATTGCCCACTTCCACACTAATTGTTTCTCATTGTTTTATTTTTATTGTGCTTACATGCGTACATTAGGGACAATGTACATCTAAATTATGGGGGGGAGTTCACTTTGCACACACCTTTACTTGTGTGTTCAACTGTTTATGCTCATGTAGCCTATGGCGGTTCACTTTAGTTGCAATAGTTGTATTCTTAGAGTTTAGGAGAATTTTTAACATTGTACCCTATCATGCTCTAGTTTCACTTGAATTTTAGGGGATTTTTGCTTGATTACCCCTTATTGCACTACTCACTCTTGAAATCTTTTGGAAAATCGAACTCGAAGTTTTAAGGACTAGTTTAGTATTACTTTAGTAAGTTGTGAAGTCCTATGTAGCTAAAAAAAAACTTGTGAGCTTGTGAATATTAGTTTAAGCATTGCATTTGGGGTGGAAAGAGCTACCTCCTATAAAGTATGAAGCTACTCTCATAAGTCAGATACGAGTTATGCCCTAATGAGAGAAAGAGCTATCTCATGGGAAGCGTGAAAGCTACTACCTCGGTAGAAAGATCTACCTCCTCGAAAGTGTGAAAGCCACCTTTAGTGGCCGCCGAGGAAAGGGCTACCATAGAGGTTGAGTGAAGCTACTACTTCCTTACTTTGTGTATATAAATAAGTCCTTGTAACAAGAGTTTGAGGAGTACTCGTCGGTTCTCTTGAGAGAATTCGCACACACTTACACATTTTTGAGTTGTTATCCTTTTTGATTCAAGTTTTTAGCTAGAGCAATGATAACCTTATGCAATGTTTTGATTTCCCTTACTTGTAGAATGCTTCTTATGCATACTTTTGGTGAACCTAAGGCCGAGCACTTTCAATTGCTCCTCCCAAGTACTTTCACGTTCTATTTTGCTTGAGGACAAGCAAAAGCTTAAGTGTGGGGGATTTGATAAGTGCTAGTGTTATAGTAACATGAAGCGTTATTATCTTACAATGAACATATCTTTTATCTGATTTTATCACTAAATTGTGTGCATTGGTGTATTCTTATGCATTGTAGGTTTGTGGAGCTAATTTGGAGAAAAAGAAAAAAGTTAGATCGTGTTTGCCATTGTTGGGAAGTTTTCGGACCAAGTGACAGGCTCCCCGAAAGTGCACGGGTTTGTCGAAGTAATAAAAGTTACCCCGGTGAGAGGGTAGTCGAATCCACAGGGAATAGGGAGTTAGAGTATGAGACTTCACTATTAAAACTATGCGAAGTACGGAAAAATAATAATCGATTCGTGTGTGAATTGTGAGAACAACTATACTAAAAGACAGGAAATTAAATAGAGAGAGATGAAAGATTAGAGAGTGCAAGAAAAAGAGATTAAGGAGGATTTAACAATGAATGAAATGGGGTATCTGGACAAGTTACCTCTAGGATCTATGCTTCTAGTGCAAGACTATGCTATTATACCTTCCTATTGATGCTAATTGAGTCGAGGAAATCCTTAGACTCACGGTCCCAAACCTAAGGTCAACCGTGACTAACCCCAACATTATGCCCCGGTATTAGGATTCACAACAACCCTTCACTCTATCACTCGCACGGTTAAGTCCCAGGGGAGTACATCTACCTAAACCTCACACTACGTGGGATTGCATTAAGTTCTAGTGATTCCTAGTGATTAAACTTGTTCCTATGTGTAGTTCTAACCCTTTGGTCAAGGAGGAAGAATCCTAATCTAGATTAAGCCCCAGTGCATAGGATTCACTTCAACCCTTCACTCTGTTACTCGCGTAACTAAGCCCCAGAGGAGTTTATCTACCTAGCACTTCACTCTATCTTGACCGCTAATAAATCAAGGAAACGGAGGTAGGGAGAAATCACACCGGAAGGGAAAGGGGTACATCGCTACCTCACAACTCTCCCTCTCAACCCTCTTAAATCTTGAATAGTCTAATCCTATAGGAGTTGTCACACCTCCAAAGGAAAACCTAGATTGCTCTCAACCCTAGTGTCACATCTAAGGGAAAACAATAGCAAAATAAAATCAAGATTTGAAACTCAAATCTTATTCATTAATAATGGAAAAGCATAATACCATTGTCAAAGAAACATGATAACCCTAGAATTTACAAGTCCGAATACCCACAAGGGGTTTAGCTCCTCATGGAGCTATACATGTTCGTCAATGTATGAAATAAAACACAAAGTAAAGACATAGATGAAAACCCTCTTGCTACAGCACTGCCAAACTTCGTTCCTTTCCTTCATTTTATCTTCACAACCCTACAATGCACAAAAGTAAACAATTGCACACTTTTTAGTGATAAAATCTGATTAAATTAATGCTCATTACAAGATAATAACACTTCGCATTACTATAACACGAGCACTTATCACCAAGCAAGGAACAAGGCACGAGCCTAGAATTGTGAGTGTGTGCCAACCTCCTTTGGAGCGGCACAAAGGTGATGGTCGCCGCGCGACACGCTAAAGAGCGAGCACGCGACTCCCCTGCCGCAAGTGCACGGGTCGTCAAGTAATAACCTCTCACGCGAGCACGAGAGGGTCGTATTCCCAAGGGCCCCAAGATCTGCTATGACTTCCTCCTAGGTATCACTATCTAGTCTACCAAATCAGAGTTATAGTATAAAACACAAATATGAAAAATAAATAAAAGAAAAGCTATAAACAAAATGGACTAAGGCACACCATACAAACAATCTAAAAAGCAACTACCAATGAGAACTAGAGGCCTCGGGCTAGGATCCGCTAAGGAGAAGAACAAGTTAGGATGAATATATGAAATTGAGTGCTGAGTTGGCTAGGTTTGATCCGCTAGACTCGGGAGTCGACTACCCCGGAACCTCTGTGGTGTAGCCCTAATCCAATACTGGTTCCTCTATCCAGACGATACCCCTACGATGTCATTGGGAACAGGGAGTCTTGATTAGGGTTATTCTAATGCGCGCTTTCGGCTAAAACAACCCTAACCACGCGGGGAGCTACCGGCACCCAGAACCTCCGGTGTACCGGCACATTGAATCCCCCTTCGATCATTGTGCGACCTAATACATGCAAGCATCCCGCCATACACATACAATTCATGAATCAAAACCTACGGAATCCATCCATTGAAGATTGAACATTAAAACAATAGATTGAAATCAAACAAACAGGCCAAAAATCAATTATAAGCAATTATCATCATCCATACAAGTTCTCCTCCCAAGGTTCACCGGAGCCCGGAGATCTTGGGAGGCTAGTTCCACATCACAAGAGAGAAAACAAGATATAATCAAAGATAAAGCTCACAAAAATCTCCCTTTGACGTAGGCTAGAAGGTGGTGATGAAAGCTCGCCGGATCCACACCGATCAAGCTCCTTGATGACAACCTTGAGTGCTTATTTCTTCTCCCCTAGAGTTTTGCTCTTCACATTGCCTCTCGAATCCGGTGATGGTGATGGAAAATGATGGAAATGATGGTGGAGGATCGTGGGGATGATGGTGGAGAAGGATGGAGGAGAGGGTGGCCAAAAATAAGCTTCAAAATGCACTAGAAGCCCATATATAACCAAAACATTGAAGATCTGGCTGAGTGTGTGAGGGTTGTGTGCGGGCCGCACATTGGCCCGCACACTGCCACAGTAACAGTGCTACAGTGAAATCGCTACAGTACGGTGCTACATTGAACAGCGCCAGAAAATCCACCCTTTTATTGCCCAAAACAAGAGGATGCGTGTGAGCTTCAATAAATTCTTTGATTCATGCTGAAACAAGGCTCAATCACGCGCTAGATGATCTTCCGATGCCCTGAAACAATAATAACAAATAAACACGTAAAGGGCATCGGAGTCATACAAAAATGCATGAAAGTGAATAAAATGTATATAATAAAAGTGATGTATTTAGACACTTATCAAATACCCACCTACTTGAGCATTTGCTTGACCCCAAGCAAACAAACATGAAGAACAAAAGGGATTGATAAGTGGCTAAATACACAACCTCCTGCTTAAGTGTAAGTGTACAACAGAAATGGTAAAACTCAAGATACTAAGAACAAACCACTTAAGAAATTTCATGTATTCAACGACAATGATATAGTGTGTGTGTGCAACCCCTCTAATTCGAAGCCCTGTAGTCCAAGTCAGGTAGACAAAACCCCGAGGACCACATCTTGAGGCAAATCACGCCACTTTGTGGAATTCGGTGTTGAAGTGGTAGAGATGCTCCTAGTAGGCTCCCAAGGATCTTTCCTTTATTGTTCGAACAACCACCGGTTATAACAATTTCTTTTGTTCCACACATATATGTACATGTATAAGTATATATTTACACATTTTTTTCTGGACTAACATGAATTGCAAATCCACATTACCTGGAACTTTGCACATTCATATAAAACGCGCTCATGCCTTTATAGTTTTTGGCGAGAGGCACACTCTGGTTAGGAGCAAGAACCCCAGGTGATGAGTCGCCGCGCGACACGCTAAAGAAGCGAGCACGCGACTCCCCGGCCGCAAGTGCACGGGTCGTCAAGTAATAACCTCTCGTGCGAACACAAGAGGGTCGTATTCCCAAGGGCCCCAAGATCTGCTATTACTTCCTCCTAGGTATCACTATCTAGTCTACCAAATCAAGAGTTTAATATAAACACAAATAGGAAAATTAAATAAAAGAAAAGCTATAAACAAAATGGACTAAGGCACACCAAACAGACAATTTGAAAGATAAGTGGCGATGAGGATTAGAGGCCTCGGGCAAGGATCCCCTCGGGGGAAGAACAAGATAGAATGGATGAACTTAGGAAATTAAGTGCTAAGTTGGCTAGAGTTGGTCCGCTAGACTCGGATATCGACTACCCCGGAACCTCCGTAGTGTAGCCCTAATCCAGTACAGGTTCCTCTATCCAAAAGATACCCCTACGATGTCATTAGGAATAGGGAGTCTTGCCTAGGGTAATTCTAATGCGCGCTCTCGGCTAGAACCACCCTAAGGCTCGCGGGGAGCTACCGGCACCCGGAACCTCCGGTGTACCGATACATTGAATCCCCCTTCAAACATTGTGCGACCTAATACATGCAAGCATCCCGCTATACAAGCATCATTCAAGAATCAAAACCTACGGAATCCATCCATTGTAGGTTGAACATGAAAACAATAGAATGAAACCAACAAACATGCCAACAATCAATTAATTAACAATCATCATCCATCCATACAAACAAGTTCCTCTCCCAAGGTTCACCGGAGCCCGGAGACCTTGGGAGGCTAGTTCCACATCAAAGGAAGAAATACAAGATATAATCAATGAAAATGCTCATAAGAAACTCCCTCAGATGTAGGCTAGAAGGTGGAGACGAAGACTCGCCGGATCCACGCCGATGAGCCCCTTGATGTGTTCCTTGAGCGCTTCCTTCTTCTCCCTTTGAGTTCTTGATCTTCAAATCGCCTCTCCAATCCCTTGATGATGATGGAGAATGATGGAGATGATGGTGAGAATGGAGGAGATGCTGGTGGAGAAGGGTGGAGAGAATGGTGGCAAAAGACAAGCTTCCAAATGACCTAGAAAGCCTTAAATAACCCAAACAAAGCCTCATCAGCCCGTGCGTGTGCGGGCACTGTGAGGGCCGCACAGTGCCCGCACACCCTTCTGTCTGTCCTGTGCGGGTACTGTGCGGCCGCACACTGGCCGCACACTGCTACAGTAACGGCGCTACAGTGGAAAATGCTACAGTAAAATCGCTACAGTACTTCCTCAAATCCACTCTTTTCTTGCCCGAAACTTGAGGATACATGTGAGCTTCAATATATTCTTCGATGATGCCAAAAGAAGCTCAAACACGCACTAGAGGGTCTTCCGATGTCCTGAAATGATAATCAACAAGAAAAGCGCGTAAAGGGCATCGGAGTCATAGAAAAATGCATGAAAGTGTATAAAATATATATAATAAACGTGATGTATTTAGACACTTATCACCAGGTTACTTCGCTAGTAGGGCAGAGGAGCACTGTCCTTTTTTTTTTTAACCGTGTTGAGCGAAAGACATAGAGGAAAGTCCTTAAGAGTCTATTAGGAGAAATACCTAACACGTCAAAGCACGAAACTCCACGAATGGGTTAGCAACTAAGAGGGTCACGAAGGTTACTACTTTCCTAATCTAGGTGTCCAAGGTTCTACATAGGAGGTTAAGTGATGGAATGCCGAGAATGACACAAAATTCTTAAGAGTGCAGGGTTATGAGTAGCTTAGCATCTATCATTGTTCTACACTTTCATACACATACAAGAATCATTCATGCCATCCTTGGTTTACTAACATGCAAAGTTTCTCAAAAATTCTTAAAGTTCACGAAAATCATGAAAGTCCACCCCCCTACTAAAAGTAGTACATTGTCCCCAATGTACCTAAATCAGCAGCTCAGAAAAAGATATGTAGTTAAAGCAAAGTAAGAGGGTTTCGTGAACTTCCCTGAGTCAAAGCATAATCATGAAGTCCGTTAGATCAGGGCGGCCACCGAAGATTCCTGAAGATATGGAGGGAGAAAAGTGCGTTTGATGTCCCAATTCCACCTGCAAGGTAGAAAAGAACATCATCTCAAGGCATCCATCACAAACACAAAAAGAAAAACAAACAAACAAACAAACAAAGCTAAGAACAAAAGAAACAAGAAACACAAAGCACAATGTGTGGGTGCTCGAGTGAAACTTTCTAACTCAATGCTTGGCGAAACTTGAAAAGAAATGATATAAAAGGGAACATTATCAAGTTTACAACATTCTCACATCAACAAGCTTGGGACTTAAAACAAATTTAAACAATAAAAATCAATAAAGATGAGAGATACGCTTAAACCCAAAGCTAGACGACAAAATTCAAAGATGTCGGTGAAACTCGATGAAAACAATAGATCGACAAAATTAAAACTCAAAAATGATGAGAACTTTAAGATCAATAAAAGGTTGGCCAAATGAGGAGGCAAACTAAGAGGATACACCAAAAAAAATTGGAGAGAAATCGGGTGGAAGGAAGGTGAAGAAATCAACCCCAAAGATGCTGAAATTTGGTTGAAAAATGGGCTGAAATGGCTGTGTGCGGGCTGGTGTGCGGGCCGCAGACCAGGCCGTGCGCTCCTCTGGCTGAGGCATGCGGCTGGTGTGCGGGCCGCACATCAGCCCGCACAGCGCACTGTTGCGCACTAAAAACCTCAATTTCAATCTTCAAACATGTAAACAATGAAGAACATGCAATTCAAGCTTTACTTGGACAAAAAATTCCAGGTTTTTAACCACAAAACATAAAAGAAATCACCAAAATGAAGGTGAAACAAAGACACAAAAATTTAGCAAAATTGGAAGAAATGAGAGAAAGAGCTCAAAATCCAAGCGACAACATACGAAAAACTAAAATACGGAAATGGAAGAGTACGGAAACAACAGCCCATACACCTATAAAATGTGTGTTACTGGCCTTGGATTGTCATGAATCACCTCCCAAAAACTAACATTCTCAACCCTACATGCATAATACTCATCAAAACACAAAGATGATCATAAACAATGAAGAACACACCGAAAATAACCAACACGAATGAAAAAACTCATCCAAGCATCAAATGCAATACAAACATGAAATTAGCATACCCACACAAAGCTAAACAACCAAAACTAAGAAAACTACAACATACAAACATACTAAGCAAAATACAGAATTTAACACCTTGGGTTGCCTCCTAAGAAGCGCTTGTTTAACGTCACCAGCTTGACGTACCTCTCTTACCTTATGGAGGCTTGAAAATGGTGTGCTCCTCCCGGCTAGACATGGCATAAGAACTACCAACAAATACAAAACATACCTGCCGAGATGGTGCCGAGGTGGAGGTCAAGGTCGAATTACCTTTTGGCCTCCAAGGAAAAAGCTTGGGCCGAGAATTGTGCAATTTGAACTTAGGCGGATCCTTGGATGGCTTGAACCTCCTCTCCTCCTCTTCTTCATTCCCGACCAAAATTCCTTTGATTATCCCACCAAATTGTTTGGGTCTCCAGGGAAAGAGCTTTGGTTGAGAACTATCTAAGCTTGGCACGGGTGGGTTCTTGGACGGCTTCGACCTCCTGCCCACATCTTTTTTCTCAACCATGGTGGGATAATCTCGGATTGCCCACAAAATTTGCTTGGGCCTCCAAGGAAATATTTTTGGTTGGGAATTGTCTAAGCCAGGCATAGGTGGGTTCAGTGATGGCTTTATCTTGCTACCCACATGTTCAAATACAATTCCCATTATTTTTTGAGTGCACCTGATCAAAATGGGCAGCTGGGTGGAATGATCAATATTGAGGCAAGTAGCATCTTCAGTTGTGACTGATGGACTAGCTTCTACTTCCTCACATTTTTCCATGGCTAGGTTTTCTTCAGTCCCCCTGTCTTCTTCCATAGCATCTATGGGTGGAACTTCAACAGCTTACTCATTACACCTTTTCTCCTCATCCATTAGTTTGAGAAGTTCTACCACTTGTTTCTCAATTCTATGAATAGATGCTTGAACAATTGTCACGCTTGCTTCCAACACATCCAAACGAGAGTCTATGATTTGCATGAACTTGGCTAAGACATCTTCAGTGGTATACGTCCTCTTCGTTGGTGGTTGTGGGGATTTTGGCAGCAGTCCAAGGTTAGAGGGCTTCCATTGTTGTCCATGGTGATGCGATGAATAATCTAGGTGCCCTCGCTGATGTGGATTGTATACATGCCGGAATTGATTGGTACTGCATGCCCTCAAGGCCTCATACTCATTGATCTGCCATTTTTTGAGATGAAAATTTGGACCACGCGTGGCATCATGAAAACCCATTGCCCTGTGCACAAAACAAACAAACAAAAAATTAAGGTATAAAAGAAAACAAAAATATTTACAAAAAAAAAGATAAATGACTAGAGTAGCGAGCTAGAAGTTTTCCTTGCATTCTTGGATGTCCCCGGCAACGGTGCCAAAAACTTGACGGTCGCCGCGCGACCCGCTAAAGAGCGAGCACGCGACTCTCCGGCCGCAAGTGCACGGGTCGTCAAGTAATAACCTCTCACGCGAGCGCGAGAGGGTCGTATTCCCAAGGGCCCCAAGATCTGCTATTACTTCCTCCTAGGTATCACTATCTAGTCTACCAAATCAAGAGTTATAGTATAAAACACAAATACGAAAAATAAATAAAAGAAAATCTATAAACAAAATGGACTAAGGCACACCATACGAACAATCTAAAAAGCAAGTAGCAATGAGAACTAGAGGCCTCAGGCTAGGATCCCCTAAGGAGAAGAACAAGTTAGGATGAATATATAAAATTGAGTGCTGAGTTGGCTAGGTTTGATCCGCTAGACTCGGGAGTCGACTACCCCGGAACCTCCGTGGTGTAGCCGTAATCCAATACTGGTTCCTCTATCCAGACGATACCCCTACGATGTCATTGGGAATAGGGAGTCTTGATTAGGGTTATTCTAATGCGCGCTTTCGGCTAAAACAACCCTAACCACGCGGGGAGCTACCGGCACCCAGAACCTCCAGTGTACCAGCACATTGAATCCCCCTTCGATCATTGTGCGACCTAATACATGCAAGCATCCCGCCATACACATACAATTCATGAATCAAAACCTACGGAATCCATCCATTGAAGATTGAACATTAAAACAATAGATTGAAATCAAACAAACAAGCCAACAATCAATTATAAGCAATTATCATCATCCATACAAGTTCTCCTCCAAAGGTTCACCGGAGCCCGGAGATCTTGGGAGGCTAGTTGCACATCACAAGAGAGAAAACAAGATATAATCAATGATAAAGCTCACAAAAATCTCCCTTTGACGTAGGCTAGAAGGTGGTGATGAAAGCTCGCCGGATCCGCGCCGATCAAGCTCCTTTATGACAACATTGAGTCCTTATTTCTTCTCCCCTAGAGTTTTGCTCTTCAAATTGCCTCTCGAATCCGGTGATGGTGATGGAAAATGATGGAAATGATGGTGGAGGATCGTGGGCATGATGGTGGAGAAGGATGGAGGAGAGGGTGGCCAAAAACAAGCTTCAAAATGCCCTAGAAGCCCATATATAACCAAAACATTGAAGATCTGGCCGAGTGTGTGCGGGCTGTGTGCGGGCCGCACACCAGCCTGCACACCGTTCTGTCTCCTCTGTGCGGGCCGCACATTGGCCCGCACACTGCCACAGTAACAGTGCTATAGTGAAATCGCTACAGTAACGGTACTACAGTGAACGGCGCCAGAAAATCCACCCTTTTATTGCCCAAAACAAGAGGATGCGTGTGAGCTTCAATAAATTCTTCGATTCATGCTGAAACAAGGCTCAATCATGCGCTAGATGATCTTCTGATGCCCTGAAACAATAATAACAAATAAACGCGTAAAGGGCATCGGAGTCATACAAAAATGCATAAAAGTGAATAAAATGTATATAATAAAAGTGATGTATTTAGACACTTATCAAAAGGCAGTCACATTCACAATAAGTCTAACTCGTGTAGCTTAGGATGTATTCTAAAGTGATGTATTTAGACACTGTAGCTTGTTACTGTAGCAAAACACTGTAGCACGCTATCGAAATTCCACACTGTAGCGTTTCCTCTTTGTTCTGTCAAAAAACAGGGTTCCAGAGAGTTCACACGGCCATGTGAATTAATTTTCCAACAAGCTAGATACTTCACACGGGCGTGTGGAAATTCCACACGGCCGTGTGAAGTCCCGATAAGTCCAATTTTAATGCCGCCACTCAACATTATAAAAACCCGATTTTTGGAGACTTTGGTCATATCTCTTGACCTAACTTTCTCCCAAACTTCTGGAGAGTGCGGCTAGGGTTTGGGAGAGGACTTCGTGGAGGTTTGGAGCGTGTCATCGGCATCGTCATCGACGTCCGGTGGCCGCACAAGACCACGGCCACACCATACGAAAGGGCGTTTTCATCAATATCTTTAATTTGTGCTTTCTTTTATACTTTGATGAACATGTATAGCTCCATGAGGAGCTAAACCCATCGTTGGTATTTGGACTTGTAAACTCTAGGATTATTATGTTTTTATGACATTGCTATTATGCTTTTCCATTATTGATGAATAAATTCGAGTTTCAATTTTAATTATCTTTTGCAATTGTTTTCCCTTAGCTATGACACTAGGGTTGAGAACAATCTAGGTTACCCTTGGGAGGTGTGACAACTCCTATAGGGTTAGACTACTTAAGATTGAAGAGGGTTGAGAGGGTAAGTCGTGAGGTAGTGAAGCGTCCCCTTTCTCCTCCGGTGTGATTTCTCCCTTCCTCCGTTTTCCTTGAGTTATTAGCAGTCGAGATAGAGTGAAGTGCTAGGTAGATAAACTCCCCTGGGGCTCAGTTGCGTAAGCAACAGAGTGGAGGATTGACGTGAATCTTAAGCACTGGGGCTTATTCTAGACTAGGGTTCTTCCACCTAGACCAAAGGGCTAGAACTACACATAGGAACAGGTTTTATCCCTAGGAATCCCTAGAGCTTAAAGTAATCCGACATAGTGTTAGGATTAGGTAGATATACTCCCCTGGGGCTTAGTTGCATGAGCGACAGAGTGAAGGGTTGACGTGAATCCTAATGCCGGGGCATAGTGTTGGGGTTAGTCACGGTTGACCTTAAGTTTGGGACCATGAGTTTAAGGATATCCTCGACTCAATTAACATCAATAGGAAAGTATAATAGCATAGTCTTGCACTAGAAGCATAAGTCCTAGAGGTAGCTTGTTTGGATATCCTATTTCATCCATTGCTAGTCTTTATCTAATTCACTTCTACTTGTAGTTTCTTACCTTCCATCTCTCTATTTAGTTTCTTGCCTTTTATTATATTTGCTTCCATAATTCACTCATCAATTCTATTATTATTCTTCATACACCGCATAGCTAAGTAGTGAAATCTCGTGTTTTTAATCTTTTCTTTCTAGATTCTAGCATTCTCATATGTCTTCAACCTCCATTCATCGAGTTCATTAAGATGAAGCAATCTCTGCTCAAAAGCTTTTCTCAAATCAAAATTCATCGCCTTTATTGCTGATAAGTGCTTGTGTTATAGTATCACGAAGCGCTATTATCTTACATTAAGCATACCTTTTATCAGGTTTTATCACTAAATGTGTGCATTTGTGTTCTCTTGTGCATTGAAGGTATTGTGGAGCCTAATTGGAGAAAAAGAATGAAATTAGGTCGCGTTCACCAATGTTGGGATGTTCTCGGACCAAGCAAGGAACGAAGCACGTATTTGGACTTGTGGATGTGTGCCAACCTCTTTTGGAGGGGCACAAAGGCAGTCACATTCACAACAAGTCCAATCCGTGTTACTTAGGAGAATCTCGCGAAAGAAGAAGACTTGAAGCAATCGGCGCGACCTACCGTTGCTTGTGTGCCCAAGTAATGGCCTCGATGAAGAACAATGGACCCGGGAGGCGTTTCGGCAAGTTACCAAGCCTGTTCAGCTGAAGATTAGTGTTCCAGAGAAGTCACACGGGCGTGTGGAAATTCCACACGGCCGTGTGTTTTGCGATTTCAGCCATCCAGTGAAGACACACGGGCGTGTGGAAATTCCACACGGCCGTGTGAAATTAATTTTTCAGCCGAGACAGAAGCTTCACACGGGCGTGTGGAAATTCCACACGGCCGTGTGAAGCCCCCGATAAGTCCAATTTTAAAGCCGCGATTCAACAATATAAAAGGGGATTTTTGCCTACCATTCATCTATTTTCTAGCCTACCATTCAATATGAGTGGAAAAAAAATAAAACAAATAAGCTAATTTAAACTAATCCTATGGCCTGGTAACTAGCACACGGATGTAAACAAACAAGGGAGTATCAAGCATGAGAAGGTTGTGTTTGGATAAGGAATCCACCTAGGGTTTTCATTAAGTCCAAAACTAGGATGATATAAAGATGAATTGATGATAGTTGAGACCTAGAGAGCTCGTGAGTAGATTAGCCCCGATCTCTCGGCGACTAACCACTAATCTCATACGAGTGTTAATCAGAATCTCTCCGTATTAACCCACCTACGATCGCATTAAGCTCTATGAAATCTCTAATAGGAGTAAACCTACTATCCTTCAGCTTAAACCTAGCAATGGAGGGCTACCGGCACCCAATTTCTCGGTGTATCAGCATAAGAATTCCCTTTCAATCTCTCCAAGATCTAGTACATGTGAGTAGGTCACATCTACATGTACAACTCATAAAAGAATCACGGATTTCTCCACATATGTAATTCTAGACAAGAAAGCATGAAAGATTGAATCTCAAAACAACCAACAAACTAGATTAATAACAACATCCAAAGTGGATACACAATATGAACCCTAGGGTTCATCCAAATCCAAACACAACAATAAGTTAATCCCTCATTACAAGGGACACTTGAACAACATACAAGGAAGACAAAATCATAAAAGAAGCAATGAAAACCCCCTCTAGGTTGTGATCGCCTTGAACGGATGAAGCTTCGAATAATGATGCAATGGTGGCATACGACTTCGCACAAACTCCTTCTCCCTTGCTCCTCTTCCTCTTGATGATGATGTGTGCGTGTTTCCCACAAATATCACCACCGAAAGATGGCCGGAAGGCCCCCAAGGAGGTGTGGTGGCGGCGGCCTCAAAGGCCAAGAGAAAGTCCCCTTAAAAAGCCCTAGAAGTCACCATATATACCCCTCAAGCATACGAGCTGTATGGAGGGCCGTATGGATGTAGATTATGTTAAGAAAGCCCCAAATCCCGAGCCTCACGGGGTACTTAACTGGGTAGTGAAGGGTAGGCAAAAAGTTCAGGAAATTCCAAACTAGGTCGCAGATTGGGTCGTGACACTTAGGTTAAGACTTTTGGACAGTCCTCACGGGGTAGCAGACTGGGCCGTGAGGCTTTGGCAAAAATCTCGGATTTCTTGCCCGAAGACCCTCCAAGTGCTACAGTAATTACTACAGTATACTCCATCAACAGTCGCTCTGCTACAGTACCGTGACCTAGTTTTTCTTCTCTTTTCTGCCCAGAATATGTGCTCCCGATCTCCATGGCTACTATATGCCCTACAAAGCAAATAATACTTGATTAAGCACAAAATGGGCATCAATTCATAATAAGATACATGCTAAGTGTATAAAATATGTATACTAAAGTATATTCATTTAGACACTTATCAAACATCCCCACACCTAAGCGTTTACTTGTCCCCAAGCAAACAAATCATGAAAAACAAGGAGACAGATAAGTGGCTAAATGTACTATCTCCGGTTTGGATAAATATGTGATTCTACAAGCAATGAATAATGAAATACAGATGTTGAGTTACAATCAATAAGTACAACAAAAACATCCTATTTCACCTCTTATATGTTTGTGCTGTGTAAGTGAATTTCCTGTCTCATATGCCCTTACTTGGTCTAGCCAAATGACTTCAATTAGTATAGCTCTAGATGCTGATCACTCCACATGCAAAGAGTTCTAGGTCTTAAAATGCTAAGTGCTACTTCAATGAGCAAGTAAGATCTTTCTAACTCCTAATTTGAAACTAAATCCCTTTTTTTTTTCAAAACATTAAGTAGCCAATCTAAGTGATCACTAGGGTTTTATTCACATGTATATACCTTTTTTTTTTTTTTTCGAGTACGCCTAACATAGACTGCACAAAAATCTTTCTGGAGGGTGCACATGCTGGTTAGGCACAAGAGCCACCCAACTACTCAAATACAGTCTACATAGACGCATTCATGCTTCATTAGCAGAGGAATACTGACATAGACTCATTTTCATTTTTTTTCATTTATTTTCATATTCACCCTAGATCATGTCTTTAAACTGCACTACAAGTAACAAAACTAGGACTAGCTCAGCAAGGCTTAGAAGTTCTTAAGAGTTCATTGCAGGATAGAACTTAGTCTTCTAAGGCCAAGTACCCAAGGTTGTGTGTTAAGCATACAAGAGAGTTAAAGTAGTCAAGTTGGCTATTCCTAGGGCATCAACAAAAAATTTAGTGCACAAGACAATACTAGAAGTGAAACAGGATTCAATAGAGCACAAAAATATGTAACTCACATCAATCATTAGTTCATGCTTGAAGAATCTAACAAGAATGAACAAAGCCATAATTGATAACACTAGCATCTAAATATGGCCATAATACATGTAATACACCCATCCCCACACCTAGTGTTGTACATTGCCCTTAATGTACACTAATCATGGATAACATGGCAATATAAGCAATAAAAACATTAAAGGAGGGTGAAAATAAATTTCCCCAGTTTATCTTGTGCAACTAGCGATGTGTGACCCGAACATAGTGTATGGCGAGCTATACATGTCGGGTCCAATCTCCATTGAATGCGGAGAAGCTCACCAAACTTCCCTTAATGCCCTACAAGGTAAAAGGGGCACATCATCATTTCACAAAATTCACAAAGGAGAGACGGGGAATAATCATGCAAGAACTAAAACAAAACACAAAAAGAACACAAAATCTAGAAAAAAGTGTCTAAAACTACAAAATAAAGTATCCATGCTAGCTCTTGTCGTTGATTGCTTGTCGATTCCTTCATCCTCTACATTGCTACAAATCATGAAAAACCTAATCAAGCATAGAGGAATCCAAGACAAACCAAAATGTGGTGCAAAAGATGGAGAAAATTTTGGTAAAATGATGAATAGTAACCATACGGCCGTATAAGGGGTCGTATGGGTACTGTTCACTCCGAAAGAACCTCCCAAAAACATGAAAATCCAAAAATTTTTACATAAAATCAATGTAAAACTCATCCATAACCATCACACCACCAAAATCAAGCAAAATGCTTGAAAAAATCAATACAAAAGCTCCAAGAATGCAAGAAAAGTGAAAAACATAAAGTTAGGGCACCAAAGAGCTTACCGACGAAAACTTGAGAAAACTAGAGTTAAGCTCGAAGAAAACCATTAGATCGACTTCTCAAAGTGTTTAGGAGGTGATCTAGGAGAAGAAATGAGAAGATTTGGCCAAGATTTGGTGGAGAAAGAAAAGAGAAAATCGTGTGGGAAGAAGGAGAAATGAAGAGAGAGAGAGAGAGAGAGAAAGAGAGAGAGAGAGAGAGAGAGAGAGAGAGAGAGAGAGAGAGAGAGAGGGTGGCAAGAACTTAATGTGCTACAGTATCCATACCACCCCCCTTACGGGCCGTGAGGGGGGCCGTATGCCCTAGGCAAACCTCACTGGATGGGGGCAGACGGCCTCCCAAACGGCCCTATAGAGGCCGTATGAACCTGGAAATGTTCTTAGGCCAAAAATTGATTCTCCAAGTCAATATGTAAGGCTTTGAAGTGGTTTAGAACACCTCCAACTCGAAAGTAATGCTTAAAAACTCGATCTAATGCATGACATAACATCAAAAACATGTGTTTCTCAAGATGGTTATTGATTAAAACACAAGAAAGACGACGAGAAAAATACACAAGGCAAGCAAGCATGGACTTATTCAAACAAATAAAGACAAGAAAGAAATACAAGCATACACAACAAATACACAAACGACACTCAACTAAAAACACAATAAGAAGAAAATGAAGAATTTGAAGCTTGGGTTGCCTCCAAAGAAGCGCTTGTTTAACGTCATTAGCTCGACATACCTCTTTCTTACCTAGGAAGGCTTGAAAATGGTGTGTTCATCCCGGCTAGAAGTTGCATAAGAACTACCAAGAAATACAAAACATACCTTCCAGGATGATGCAAATTTGGAGGTCAAGCATGAGTCACCTTTTGGCCTCCATGGAAAAAGCTCGGGCCGGGAGTTGTGCAATTTGAACTTGGGCGGATCCTTGGTTTATTTGAGCATCCTCCCCACTTCTACTTTAGTACCGGCTGAATTTCCTTGAAGCTTCCTCAAGAATTGTTTTGGCCTCCAAGGAAATAGATAAGGTTGAAGGCTTTTCAAACTCGGCATGGGTGGGTCCGTGGGTGGTGTAAAGCTCCTACCCACATCTCCTTCTTCAACCAATGTCAATTTTCCTTTGATCACCCACAAAAATCATTTGGGCCTACAAGGGAACAGTTTTGGTTGAGATGTGTCTAACATCGTCATTGGTGGGTCATCGGGTGGCTTCAACCTTTTACCCACATCTTCAGTCGTCCCGAATGATTCTCTTTTGTGCTTAGTGTTTTGAGTCACTTCTATGCTAAGGGCTTGCTTAAGTGATGTTGATGCAACTTTTTCTTCCATTTTAGCCTCCAATACACCAAAGTCCTCATCCACCTCTCCTTGACAATATCCCTCTTCATTTTTATTGTTGTTCGTAGAATGGGGCTCTTTTGCTCGCTCATGAAATAATTGTTCAACCCGACTTTCTAGCTTGTGAAGAGAGGCTTGTATAGCCAAAAGGGTGGCATCGATGCCCTCAAATCTTGCATTATATTTGGTATCAAGGGCATGAAGTTCATGGGTGATGGCTTCAAGTTTGGTATTGACGACTTGAAATCTATTTTCAGTCTGCATCATGAATTTTGTCAATACATCCTCAGTAGTAAATCTTTTTACTTGCGGTGCTTGATAATGAGAACCTTGATGGGGGGCAACTTTTGGCTATTGTTGGCCTTGATTCCATGAACAGTTTGGAACTGAGGCTGAATCATTCAAATTGCAGGCAACTTGCATATTCCAAGATGATTGTACCTGACACAAAAGAGAATACAAAGAACAAAGTCAAAAAAAAAAAAAGAGTAGAAAATAAAAGTAATATGAACAAGAAGAAAAATATCTACAAAAAGAATAATGTACAAAGAAAAGAAAAATGGCTAGAGCAATAGACTACAAGATTTCCTAATATTCCTTGAATGTCCCCGGCAACGGCGCCAAAAACTTGATTGCTTCCACGCAAGTGCACGGGATCGCCAAGTAATACACTCTGAGTGACGCAGGGGTCATATTCCACTGGGGCCAAGGATGTACTATTACTCAATCTTCATCTATTTTCTAGCCTACCATTCAATATGAGTGGAAAAGAAATAAAACAAATAAGCTAATTTAAACTAATCCTATGGCCTGGTAACTAGCACATGGATGTAAACAAACAAGGGAGTATCAAGCATGAGAAGGTTGTGTTTGGATAAGGAATCCACCTAGGGCAGTCATTGAGTCCAAAACTAGGATGATATAAAGATGCATTGATGATAGTTGAGACCTAGAGACCTCGTGAGTAGATTAGCCCCGATCTCTCGGTGACTAACCCCTAATCCCATACGAGTGTTAATCAGAATCTCTCCGTATTAACCCACCTACGATCGCATTAAGCTCTGTGAAATCTCTAATAGGATTAAACCTACTATCCTTCGGCTTAAACCTAGTAATGGAGGGCTACCGGCACCCAATTTCTCGGCGTGTCGGCACAAGAATTCCCTTTCAATCTCTCCAAGATCTAGTACACGTGAGTAGGTCACGTCTACATGTACAACTCATAAAAGAATCATGGATTTCTTCACATATGTAATTCTAGACATGAAAGCATGAAAGATTGAATCTCAAAACAACCAACAAACTAGATTAATAACAATATCCAAAGTTGATACACAATATGAACCCTAGGGTTCATCCAAATCCAAGCACAACAATAAGTTAATCAATCATTACAAGGGACACTTGAACAACATACAAGGAAAACAAAATCATAAAAGAAGCAATGAAAACCCCCTCTAGGTTGTGATCTCCTTGAACGGATGAAGCTTCGAATGATGATGCAATGGTGGCATACGACTTCGCACAAACTCCTTCTCCCTTGCTTCTCTTCCTCTTGGTGATGATGTGTGCGTGTTTCTCACAAATATCGCCACCGAAAGATAGCCGGAAGGCCCCCAAGGAGGTGCGGTGGCGGCAGCCTCAAAGGCCAAGAGAAAGTCCCCTTAAAAAGCCCTAGAAGTCACCATATATACCCCTCAAGCATAAGGGCCGTATGGATGTAGATTAGGTCAAGAAAGCCCCAAATCCCGAGCCTCATGGGGTAGTTAACTGGGTGGTTAACTGGGTAATGAAGGGTAGGCAAAAAGTTCTGGAAATTCCTCAATGGGTCGCAGATTGGGTCGTGACACTTAGATTAAGACTTTTGGACAGACCTCATGGGGTAGCAGACGGGGCCGTGAGGCTTAGGCAAAAATCTCGGATTTCTTGCCCGAAGACCCTCCAAGTACTACAGTAATTGCTACAGTGAATATTCTACATTACTCCATCTACAGTCACTCTGCTACAGTACCGACCTAGTTTTTCTTCTCTTTTCTGCCCAGAATATGTGCTCGCAATCTCCATGGCTACTACATGCCCTACAAAGCAAATAATACTCGATTAAGCACAAAATGGGCATCAATTCATAATAAGATACATGCTAAGTGTATAAAATATGTATACTAAAGCATATGCATTTAGACACTTATCAGTTCTTCATATTCTCTTTTGTGTGAGGTACAATCCAATTGGAAAATGCAAGGTGCTAGCTCCTCCATTGCACCAATCAATAATGTTGAGTATATAGGGGGGCCAAGACCACAAGGACATCCATACAGCCCAACTTACAATCCGGAATGAAAATACCACCCACACTTTTCATGGGATCAAGGGCAATAACAACAAAAAGATAACCCCCTCAAGGTCCTCAGCATCAAACATGACAAGTAAAATGATTTACCACTGAGGATGTATTGGTGAAATTCATGATACAGACTGAAAGTAGATTTCAAGTTGTTAATACCAAACTTGAAGCAATCACCACTAAACTTCCAGCCCTTGATGCCAAATATAATGCACGGTTTGAGGCCATCAATACCACCCTTTTGGATGTGCAAGCCTCTCTTCACAAGCTAGAAAGTCAGGTTGAACAATTAATTTATGATTGAGCAAAAGTGCCCCCATCTACAAACAACAATGAAATTGAAGAGAAATATTGTCAAAGAGAGGTGTATGAGGACTTAGTTGTATTGGAGGCTAAAAAGGAAGAAAATGTGGCATCAATATCACTTGAGCAAGCCCTTAGCATAGAAGTGACTCAAGACACTAAGCACAAAAGAGAATTATTCGGGACGACTGAAGATGTGGGTAGAAGGTTGAAACCAACCAATCATCCACCTATGCCGGTGTCAGACAAGTTCAAACCAAAATTGTTTCCTTGGAGGGCTAAACAATTTTTGTGGGTGATTAAAGGAAGATTGACATTGGTTGAAGAAGGAGATGTGGGTAGGAGGTTTACACCACCAAAGGACCCACCCATGCCAAGTTTGAAAAGCCTTCAACCTCATCTATTTCCTTAGAGGCCAAAACAATTTTTGAGGAAGCTCCAAGGAAATTCAGCCGTGACCAAAGTAGAAGCGGGGAGGATGCTCAAGCCAACCAAGGATCCACCCAAGTTCAAATTACACAACTCCCCGCGAAAGCTTTTTCCATGGAGGCTAAAAGGTGGCTCATGCATGACCTCCAAATTTTGCATCATCCTGGAAGGTATGTTTCGTATTTCTTGGTAGTTCTTATGCCACTTTTTGCCAGGATGAACACACCATTTTCAAGCCTCCTTAGGTAAGAAAGAGGTATGTCGAGCTATTGACGTTAAACAAGCGCTTCTTGGGAGTCAACCCAAGCTTAAATTTCTTCATTTTCTTCTTTTTGTGTTTTTAGTTGAGTGTGGTTTGTGTATTTGTGTTTCTTTCATATTTTTTGTTTGTTTGAATAAGTCCATGCTTGTATGCCTTATGCATTTTTTCTCGTCGTCTTTCTTGTGTTTTAAATTGATAGCCATCTTGAGAAGCATGTTTTTGGTGTATTTCATGTATTAGATCGAAGTCTTTAAGCATTTTTTTCAAGTTGGAGGTGTGCTAAATCCCTTTAAAGCCTTCCTATTCATGTGGAGAAGAAACTTTTTGGCCTAGAATGATTTCCAGGTGCATATGGCCTCAATGAGGACCTCATTGAGGCCGTCGGCCATAATCCAGAGCGAAATGCCTATCTTATACAGCCTCAATGAGGACCCCATTCAGGCCGTTTGGATCTTGTAGCACATTAAGTTCTTGCCACCTTCTCTCTCTCCTCATTTCTTCTTCTTCTCACTAGATTTTCTCTTTTCTTTCACCACAATTCCTTGGCCAAATCCTCTCATTTCTTCTCCTAAATCACCTCCTAACCTCTTTGAGAAGTTGATCTAGTGGTTTTTTTTTTAACTTAACTCAAGTTTTCTCAAGGTTTTGATAAACGCCTAAACATACGTATTTTCCATGTATTCGGGTGTATGTATTACATATTTTTTCTATGAATTGACACCCGTTTTTGGTCTGAATTGGTTTCTTTCATGTTACAGGTACTGATGTGACCCCTTCGAGCTCGTTGATAGAATTTGAGAAGAAATCGGCGACGAGAACACTGTTTCTGAGCGGGGGGGGGGGGGGGGGGGGGGGGGTACTGTAGCAACCACTGTAGCACGAACCCTTTGGCGAAATGGCTAAGTTTGGAGGTTCATGCGGTCTAGCATGCGGGCACGGCAGAGGCCGCATACGGTACTGTAGCAATTTACTGTAGCATACGGTACTGTAACAGTTACTGTAGCGGCACTGTAGCAACTTACGCGATTTCGGGTTTTCTCGGGATTTTCTCTCCTCGCATGCGGGGTCGCATACGGGGCCGCATAACGCTCTGGATGATGTTTTTAAGGGTTTTGGGGGAAGTCATTTTGAGGGAGAGCCCTAGACCTTGAGCAAGCTTGACTTCACCACCTTCTTTGGGAGTTTGAGGCCGGCTTTTGGAGGCGATTCTTGAGGAGAGGACGACGGGGAGAGCACGAGACGACGACTCCACACCTTCGATTTCGATTTTAGAGGAAGTTTGACAAGGGAAGCCACTCCTTGGGTGGCGTCCTTGGAAGCGTCATTCGGCCTTGATCCTTTGAGGGAGTGTTCTTATTATGCTTTTGGTTGTTTCCATGTATTTATTTGCATACTTTGTGATCATGAGCAACTAAACCCCAAGGTCACCGGATGTAGGTGAACCTTGGGGGTGAACTTGTGTATTTTGGATGATTCCTTTCTAGTTTATGCATGTGTGTTGGTTTGAGATCCTTGTTTGGTGGTTCTTGAATGCCTTGATATATATGAGAACTCTATATGTCAATTCCTAGAAAATGCTAGGTTGCATGACCATTGCCCTAGTATTAGGCTCACCAAGCTTGGAAGGGAATACATGTACGAATACGCCGTGACCATCGGGTATTTGTACCCCTCCAATTGTTAGGGTTGTCCTTGATTGTGTTTCAACCCTAGCTTGGGGAAATCCATTAAACCCATTGCAATCGTACAAGGATTTGGGCGGAAGAAATTCCGTATTCCAATACTTGTACCGGATTAGGTACCAAACACCGTGACCATCGGGTTGGTCTAATTTAGGGTTTCCCGGTCCAAACCACCCACGTGCATGCTAGTTAGGGTATCCTTAGCACTTTAGTAGCCCCCGAGGGAATCCTCATCCGTGACCATTCCCTCGCCCTGATTTCCCTCAGTATTTGTATTCATTATTTGTATGCTTTTCATACATCCGTAGATTATTTGTAGTTATCTCCTTTGAGTGATTGCTAGGTTAAACAACATTGTGATAAGGAAGTAAGAATAGCTCCTCGGGCCCTTGGGAATACGACCCCCTCGTGCTCGCGCGAGGGGTATTACTTGGTGACCCCGTGCACTTGCGGGTGAGCGATTCAAACGCATTCTCACCAAGTTTTTGGCGCCGTTGCCGGGGACCCACGAGGAATATTCGGAAAACTTAAAACGTGTTGATTTGATCATTTCATTTTGTTTGTTTTACCATTATTGTATATACTTCATTACTTCATCTTTTGCTCGTTTTGACTTTAGTTATTTTGCGAGGTACCCCTCTTATGACTCGGGCGGGCCAAGCAATTCTAGTTGAGCCCGACAACGAGATCGAACGCACTTTGCATCAACGTCTAAGAGAGGTTACCGAGAGTTCGAGACAACAAGAAGTTCGGGTGGAGTCTAGCGAACCGTCAGTTATGGCCGAACCAAGGAGGACCTTATCCGATTTTGAGAGACCACATTTTACCGGGGAGGAATTCAGTGTACAAGTACCCACCGTCCCGGCGAATAACTTTGAGATCAAGGCGAGCACGATTGGGATGATACAAAGCTCAGTCCAGTTTGATGGTCTACCTGATGAAGACCCGCATGCCCATCTTTCCCGATTCCTGCAGATCTGCTCCACCTTCAAGATCAATTCAGTATCAGATGATGCTATCAGATTGCGATTGTTTCCATTCAGTTTGAGGGGAGCAGCATACAGATGGCTCACTTCCTTAGCTCCCGGGTCCATTACCACCTGCAAGGAAATGGTCGAGAAATTCTTGGCTCGGTATTTCCCGCCGAGCAAGGCCGCAAGATTGAGACAAGAGATTTCCTCTTTCAGGCAGGGGGATTCTGAAACCCTATTTGAAGCACATGAGCGATTTAAAGACTTGTTACGTAGGTGCCCTCATCATGGCTTCCCTGCTTGGATGCGAGTACAGATGCTCTGTAATGGCTTGAATTACGGTACAAGGCAACTCATAGATGCCGCAGCAGGTGGCTCTTTGAGTGACAAACTCCCTGAAGAAGCTGAGAAATTGATTGACAGCATGGCGAACAATGAGTGCCACTGGAGCACTCGACAGAAGGGACCAAGGGTGGCCGGCCTGTTCGAAGTGAATGAGACCACTGCATTGACTGCAAAGGTTGAGGCCTTATCGAAGAATGTCACAGATAACAACGCGGCAGTCAGTGCATTGACACAAAAGTTTGAGCAGTTCATGTTGGGGTCCAGTTCTTCCCCTAAGGCGGTGTTGTCCTGTGATACTTGCTGTGCTGGGCATGCAACTTCGCAGTGCCCCATATTTATTGCCCCTTCTGCACCCGTGGAATCAGTGGATTATGTTGGCGGAGGACCTAAAGGACCGGGGAACCAGTACAACAACAGTTATAATTCGGGGTGGAGGAATCCCCCGAACATGTCCTGGAATCAAGGCCAATTTCAACAGAGACCTCCACCACCTCAGGGCTCCCAGTTTCAACCTTAGCAGGTCCAAGGGAAGAAATACTCGACTGAGGATGTATTGGCACGATTCATGATCACTACGGAGGCCAAGTTCCAAAATGTGGACAAGAGATTGGATGAATTTGGTACTGTACTGAGAAATGTCCAAGCCTCCATTCAGTCTCTTGAGACCCAAGTGGGACAGCTTGCTAGGGCACAGTCAGATCGTCCCTTGGGTAGCATGCCGAGCAACACTGAATGCAACCCGAGAGAACACTTGAAGGCAGTGACGCTCAGGAGTGGGAAGCAGTTGGAGGTAAGGACCGGGGATGGTCCAAGTACCTCCAACGATAGGGTAGCCGACCGGGAAGACCCTAAGTCAGATAATGATGCAACTGTTGAGATTGAGGGGATGCACAAGGGAAATGTTCCAAGTTCTTCAACTAGGAAGGAGCCCGAGTATAAACCTGTGGTACCATATCCTTCTAGGCTCAAACAAGATAAAGAAGACGCGCAATTCAAGAAATTCTTAAATATCTTCAAGCAACTCCACATTAACATTCCCTTGGTGGAGGCCCTCTCACAAATGCCAAAATATGCTAAATTTATGAAGGACCTCCTCATGAATAAGAAGAAGCTTGAAGACTTAGAGACAGTGACTTTATCGGGAAATTGTTCGGCCGTTATCCAAAAGAAATTGCCCAAGAAACTCAATGATCCGGGTAGTTTCATCATCCCTTGTGTGATCGGGGATGGAGTGCAAGAAAATGCCCTGGCCGACTCGGGGGCTAGCATAAACGTAATGCCATACAACTTGTTCTTGAGGTTGGGGTTAAACAATTTAAGACCCACACGAATGACTTTGCAACTTGCGGATCGTTCAGTGCGAAGACCCCGGGGAATTGTTGAAGATGTTCTAGTTTGGGTGGATAAGTTGATCATCCCGGTGGATTTTGTAATTCTTGATGTGGACGATGATGTGGAAGTTCCATTGATCCTCGGGCGTCCATTTCTTAACACCGCCGGTGCACTAATTGATGTAAAAGGAGGGAAGATGACTTTGAGGGTTGGAGACGAACAAGTGGTCTTCACCCTCCCCGAAGCTATAAAACGTACACTTGATCACGATGACACTCTTTATTTCACGGATACAACTGATGTGATTATCTCCGACTGTGTGCAGGAAGTCCTCGCTTTGAACCCATTGGAGGAGTACTTTGAAGATCTCGGGGATGATGTTGTGGATGATGAGCCTCCCCCTCCACCATTGCAACAACTAGTACAAGTAGAGGTCAAATCTTCACCAAATTCCAATGAGAAGAGAGCCTTGAAAAAGTTGTGGAGGAAGAAAAAAGAGAAGCAAAAGCGGGGGGTGAATGTTTCTACAATGTCACCCGAGGAGGTTGACCATTTGTTCTTTGATGATCGGGGGAAATTCAAGATTTTTTCATGCCTCTCGTTGAACTTTCCGGGTAACAACTCTTCATCAAAATTTGGAGGTATCTCTCACCCCTTTGTTCCACCCTGAATTAAGGTAAACCATGTCGAGCTAAAGACATTAAAAAAGCGCTTCTTGGGAGGCAACCCAAGTCTTTAAATTCATTGCACTTAGTTTTTTCTTCTTAGTTGTTGTTGTTGTGTTTGGGTATTTTTCGTATTTTTCGTGGTGCTTGTGAGTTTGAGTCTTGTTGATCTTTGTGCTTGTGGTTGTTGTTTAGCCGAATTCCATAATTTATTTCATCTTGTTGCACCATAGATTTCATGATCTTTGTATTTTTTCTTGAGTGTTGGTGCCTCATTCTCCATGTTTTTAATGATTTTTGAGTGTTTTCGGCTTTGTTTTCATGTGATTTTTGAGTGCTAGGTTGAGATCTTGAGCTAAAAATTTCCTGGACCTTATGCGGCCTACCATGCGGCCGCATGAGGGGCCGCATACAAATTCCAGAGAAGTATGCGGCCTGCTATACGGCCGCATAGCAGGCCGCATGGTTTTTCCCGAGAGCCATGCGGGCAACCATGCGGCCGCATAGGGGGCCGCATGGTCTCCCGGCCCTTATCACCTTCTCTTCACTTCACTCCCTCACTATTCACTCAATTTTCATCAAACTTCTTTTCTTTTCTCCTTCATCTCTCCACCATTTTTCTTCATTCTTTTTGCATCCAAACACTCTCTTCAACCTAGCAAACAACTTTTTGGAAGATTTTCAAGGTTTTATCA
This sequence comes from Dioscorea alata, assembly GCA_020875875.1. NCBI lineage: Eukaryota > Viridiplantae > Streptophyta > Magnoliopsida > Dioscoreales > Dioscoreaceae > Dioscorea > Dioscorea alata. The sequence continues at coordinate 11,643,365 of CM037019.1, forward strand.
AGGTTTAAGCCGATTTTCACTTCATCTTCTCATTGGTGCCCTAGTTCAAGGTTTGTGTTCCTATCACTCATTCTTTGGTTTTTTATGGTTGAAATGATGGGAAAACATGATGCTTCTCATGGTGAGTGCTTCTTGTAATTATTTCTCTTGAATTCTAAGCTTTGTACATTTAGATTGTCACTTTTACAAGAAGAAACTCTACCAAAATTTCCCCGAAATTACTGTAGCACTAGCCAAAAATCAGCCTTTGTTCTTCATTAACCAATTTTTCTCAAGTTTTTTTTTTTTTGCTTGATGATGGTTTCCTTGTCTTGTAGGGATGCCAATCAAATACGTGGCTTCCAAGCGAGTTAGGAGAAGCTCTCTACCACCCGTTTGCGAGCCTACATTCAAGAACGAGGCCCACAAGACAAGGTTTGCTTTCTTGTCGAAGAGAAGGTTTGGCACGGTGCGGCGCTTCATCTTCTGTCGGCACCTCCTCCACAGCTACCACGTGCTTTGCACCATTCCTTCCTCCAAATCTCTAGACTCGCAGCACCACTTTAGTTGTTTCTGTTGTTTGTACTATTGTTTATTATTTATAGACTTGTTTGCTGGTTTGTATTATTGTACTTTTCAGTTAGTGAGGGTCCTCACCCTCCTAAACTGTACTTTCCCATTTTTGATTCGTGCTTACTTGTCCTACTCTCTATTTTTCTTGGGTTGTGATTTGCTTTCTCTCTATTTTCAGGATTGATCACTGTAGAAGCTTTGCACCCCTTTCTCCCCTCAGCTTTCCCCAGTTCATGCACATTTGGATGTCCCCTTCATCAACCACTTGGGGAAGTTTCTTTACCTCATTCATTTACTTTTTCTGGCATGTCTCGCACCTTATTCTGCTGATTTATGTACATTGAGGGCAATGTACAACTTTAGGTGTGGGGATGGGGTACTTTACTAGTTTTGCATGCATGAATACCGATGATAGCCATGATTTTAATGTTTAGCATTTCCTAGCTTAAAAGAATGATAGAAATGAGCTGTATTTTTATACTGTGCTTGAATGATGCCCTGTTTTATTTTTAGTGCTTTCTCATGCTCTATCATGATTGCTCCTTCCTTATACACTTCAACCAACCCATTATGATGATTTTGGTATTGGATTGTTAAATTCTTTCTTCAATATTCTTTTAAGAGCTTTTGAGGTCCTTTTTCGTTTTCTGTAGCCTTAAGTGAACTTTTGTGACATGTTTCCAAGGGACTGAGATACAATGTGTAAAAAAAAAAAAAAAAATGGAGTCTATGACAGTATTCCTCTGCTGGTACAGCATGAATGCGTCTATGTAGGCTGTAATTGAGTAGGTTGGGTGGCTCTTGTGCCTAATCAGCATGTGCATCCTTCTGAAAGATTTCTTGTGCAGCCTATGTTAGCCGGACTCACCAAAAAAAAAAAAAAAAAAAAAAAAAAAAAGTGTGTATTTGTAAATAGGTAAATAAGTATCTCTGTGCGTCCCCTGGAACTTCTTACACAGTCGCTTAAGTGCTAGAGTTTTATTCAGGAACTCAAAAGACTTTTAACTGAGTATTGAAGAGGTCTTTAGCTGTCTAATGCCGCTCTCACCATATGTGGGGTGAATGGACCCCTGGGGTAATCCAGGGTTTGGAGGTTAAGGTTGGGAGCCAGCACACACTCACGGAAGCACTTTGAATAAAACAGGGCTACCATTACTTGATCACTCACTGTACAGCTCACTTTCTAGATTTCTTTTCACCTGTGCTAGTGGAGTGCTTTACCGTTGAGCTTGAGGTCGTACGTTTAGTCATTTATCACCGTGCCCCTGTTCTTCATTTGTGTTTGCTTGGGGACAAGCAAATGCTTAGGTGTGGGGATGTTTGATAAACGCCTAAACATACGTATTTTCCATGTATTCGGGTGTATGTATTACGTATTTTTTCTATGAATTGACACCCGTTTTTGGTCTGAATTGGTTTCTTTCGTGTTACAGGTACTGATGTGACCCCTTCGAGCTCGTTGATAGAATTTGAGAAGAAATCGGCGACGAGAACACTGTTTCTGACCGGGGGGGGGGGGGGGGGGGGTACTGTAGCAACCACTGTAGCACGAACCCTTTGGCGAAATGGCTAAGTCTGGAGGTTCATGCGGTCTGGCATGCGGGCACTGCAGAGGCCGCATACGGTACTGTAGCAATTTACTGCAGCATACGGTACTGTATCAGTTTACTGTAGCGGTACTGTAGCAACTTACATGATTTCGGGTTTTCTCGGGATTTTCTCTCCTCGCATGCGGGGTCGCATACGGGGCCGCATAACGCTCTGGATGATGTTTTTAAGGGTTTTGGGGGAAGTCATTTTGAGGGAGAGCCCTAGACCTTGAGCAAGCTTGACTTCACCACCTTCTTTGGGAGTTTGAGGCCGGCTTTTGGAGGCGATTCTTGAGGAGAGGACGACGGGGAGAGCACGAGACGACGACTCCACACCTTCGATTTGGATTTTAGAGGAAGTTTGACAAGGGAAGCCACTCCTTGGGTGGCGTCCTTGGAAGCGTCATTCGGCCTTGATCCTTTGAGGGAGTGTTCTTATTATGCTTTTGGTTGTTTCCATGTATTTATTTGCATACTTTGTGATCATGAGCAACTAAACCCCAAGGTCACCGGATGTAGGTGAACCTTGGGGGTGAACTTGTGTATTTTGGATGATTCCTTTCTAGTTTATGCATGTGTGTTGGTTTGAGATCCTTGTTTGGTGGTTCTTGAATGCCTTGATATATATGAGAACTCTATATGTCAATTCCTAGACAATGCTAGGTTGCATGACCATTGCCCTAGTATTAGGCTCACCAAGCTTGGAAGGGAATACATGTACGAATACGCCGTGACCATCGGGTATTTGTACCCCTCCAATTGTTAGGGTTGTCCTTGATTGTGTTTCAACCCTAGCTTGGGGAAATCCATTAAACCCATTGCAATCGTACAAGGATTTGGGCGGAAGAAATTCCGTATTCCAATACTTGTACCGGATTAGGGACCAAACACCGTGACCATCGGGTTGGTCTAATTTAGGGTTTCCCGGTCCAAACCACCCACGTGCATGCTTGTTAGGGTATCCTTAGCACTTTAGTAGCCCCCGAGGGAATCCTCATCCGTGACCATTCCCTCGCCCTGATTTCCCTCAGTATTTGTATTCATTATTTGTATGCTTTTCATACATCCGTAGATTATTTGTAGTTATCTCCTTTGAGTGATTGCTAGGTTAAACAAAATTGTGATAAGGAAGTAAGAATAGCTCCTCGGGCCCTTGGGAATACGACCCCCTCGTGCTCGCGCGAGGGGTATTACTTGGCGACCCCGTGCACTTGCGGGTGAGCGATTCAAACGCATTCTCACCAGGTTTCGTCAGTAAGCTCTTTGATGTCCTAGTTTTATCGTTTTCATTTTTCTGGCATTCTTGGAGCTTTGTGTTGATGTTTTCAAGCATTTTGCTTGAATTTGGTTAAGGAATTGTTGTGGATGAGGTTCCCATTGATCCTATGTACAAAATTTTTGATTTTTCATGTTTATAGGGAAGTTTTGTCGAAGTGAACAGTACCATACGGCCCCCATGCGGCCGTATGGTCACTATACACCAATTTTTCTCCATCTTTTACACCACATTTTGGATTATATTGGTGATAAACGCGTAACTATACGTATTATTTATGTATGTTTGCATATTTATTGAGTATTTTTACATGTGTGGATGCCCATTTTCGGTCTAAATTGTTTTATTTCGTGTTACAGGCACAGAAGTTACCTCGGGGAACTCGTCAACGTGATTTTTAGAAGAAATTGACAGGAAAAGGCAACTTTTGAGCCCGATACTGTAGCAGGTTTCCTTGTAGCAGGGGGGGGGGGGTACTGTAGCACTCCACTTCAGCAACTTACAGAAAACTCGGGAAGCTACAGTGCCCGTATGCCTGCCCGTATGCCAGCCCGCATAACTTGCTGGAATTGGGTTTTTAAGGAGGGGAGTTCATTTTTTCTAAGGGGGGAAGCCCTAGGTCTTGAGCTCTCTTGCCTCCATCTTCAAATCGGAGCTAGGAGCTGCCGTCGGAGGCCATTTCCGGGAAGAAGACGACGAGGAGAGCGACATACGACGAGATCCACCTTCTTGATCCACTCTTGAGAGGAGAATTGACGAGGGAAACCACCCCTTTGGTGGCGTCTTTGGAAGCGTCATTCGGCCTCTATCTTTTGAGGGGGTGTTCTTGTCTTTGCATTTGGTTGTTTCCATGTATTATCTTGTGTATTTTGTATTCATGAGCAACTAAACCCCAAGGTCACCGGGTGTAGGTGAACCTTGGGGTGAACTCATGTAGGATGCTTGCTTGACTTGATTTATGCATTTTGGGACTTGTTTGTGAACCTTGTTTGGTGTTCTTGATTGCGTGGTATGCATGAGAACTCTGTGTATCAATGTTTAGAAAATACTAGGAAGCATGACCCTTGCCCTAGTATTAGGCTCACCAAGCTTAGTAGAGATACATGTATGAATACGCCGTGACCATCGGGTATTTGTATCCCTCTAATTGTTACAGTTGACCTAGGTTGTGTCTTCGCCCAAACTTGAGAAACCCCTTGCTCCCTTTGTAATCGTGTAATGATTTGAGCGGAAGGAATTTCGTACTCGATACTTGTACCGGATTAGGGACCAATTTCCGTGACTATCGGGTTGGTCTAACTTCGGCTTTCTCGGTCCAAACTACCCATTTGCATGCTAGTTAAGGCAACTCCCGCACTTTAGGAGCCCCCTTGGTAATACTCATTCGTGACCCTCTCTTTACATTGTTTTTACCCCTCAATCATTGCCTCCACCTTAGAGAATTTCACTTGCATGTTAATCACTTTTATTTTACTTTCTTTTGCACAACACCCGACTTGATCGGCCAAACAATCATACGAAGAGGAAGTAAGGGTAGATTCTCGGGCCCTTGGGAATACGACCCCCTCAAGCGTGCGTGAGGGGTATTACTTGACGACCCCGTGCACTTGCGGGCTGTATCACCAATTGGATTCCCCTATACTTTATTGGGTTCTTCATTGTTTGTGGGAGTGTGGAGGATGAAGAAATTAACAAGCTTGCGACCATGATGTTATGTTGACAATACACGAAAGACCACATTTTCTACGAACCCAATTTCAAAGACAAGGACTAGCATGGACAATTCTTTTTGTTGTTTTAGACTTTATTTTTTTAGCTTTTGTGTTCTTTGTGTGTTTTGTTTTAGTTTTTACATGAATACTCCCTATCTCTTCTTTGTAAATTTGTGTGGAATGATGATGCACCCTTTATGCCTTGCAGGGCATTAAGGAAACTTGGTGAGCCCTCTTTCCATTTTGTTGAAGCCAGACCAGACAAGTATAGTTCGCCGTATAATGTGTTCGGGTCACCTCTCGCCATTCGCACAAGATGAAACGGGGAAGTTCGTTTTCACTCTCCTCTAGTGTTTTTATTGCATATATTGACTTGTGATTCATGATTAGTGTACATTGAGGGCAATGTACAGCATTAAGTGTGGGGATGGGTGTATTACTTGTATTAGGGTCATATTTACATGCTAGTGTTATCAATGATGGCTTTATTCATTCTTGTGAGATTCTTCTAGCATAGACTAATGATTGATGTGAGTTACACATTTTTGTGCTCTATTGAATCTTGTTTCACCTCTAGTATTGTCATGTGCACTGAATTTTTTGTTGATGCGCTGGGAATAGCCAACATGACTACTTTAACCCTCTTGTATGCTTAACACACAACTTTGAGTACACAGCCTTAGAATACTAAGTTCTATCCTTCAATGAACTCTTAAGAACTTCTAAGTCTTATTGAGCTAGTCCTAGTTGTGTAGCATGTAGTGCAGTCTAAAGACATGATCTAGGGTGAATGTAACAAAAAAAATGAGTCTATATCAGTATTCCTCTGCTAATGAAGCATGAATGCGTCTATCAAGACTGTAATCAAGTAGTTAGGTGGCTCTTGTGCCTAACCAGCATGTGCATCCTCCAGAAAAATTTTTGTGCAGTCTACGTTAGTCGGACTAGGGAAAAAAATGAAAAAAAAGAGAAAAAAAATGTGTGCATGTATAGGTAAATAAAAACCCTAGTGATCTTTCAATTGCCTACTTAATGTTTTAAGGAGAAAATGGATTCAGTTTCAAATTCAGGAGTTAGAAGGATCTCACTTGTTCATTAAGGTAGAGCTTAGTATTTTAAGGCCCAGTATTCTTATTTGTGGAGTGATTAGCATCTAGAGCAGTACTGATTGAAATCAGTAGGCTAGACCACATAAGGGCAAATGAGATAAAAGATTCACTTACATTGCACAGACATATAAGAGGTGAGGCAAGATCTTTCTGTTATGCTTATTGATTGTCACTCAACATCTACACATCATTGTTAATTGCTTGTAGAATCTTATATTTACTTGAGTCGGGGATAGTACATTTAGCCACTTATCCTTCTCCTTGTTTTTCATGATTTTTTTACTTGGAGACAAGCAAAAGCTTAGCGTGGGGATGTTTGATAAGTGCCCAAATGTACGTATTTAGTATATATATTTTATACATTTAGCATGTATTTTTGTATGAATAGATGCCCGTTTTGTGCTTAATCAAGTATTATTTGCTTTGTAGGGTATGTAGGCTCCACGGAGAACACGAGAACATAATTTGGGCAGAAAAGAGAAGAAAATAGGTTGCAGTACTGTAGCCAAAGTAATGTAGTGTTTTATTGTAGTGGGGGGAGGGGGGGCACTGCAGCAGAATTACTGTAGCACCTAGTGATTTTCCGTGGCAAGAATGCAATTCGAGGCATACAGCCTCAAGGAGGCCGTCTGCCCCATCTAGAGAAAAATAACTAATTCATACTGCCTCCGTAACCCCATCATTGATCCCATCATTGACCCCGGTATACCTCTGGTTTTGGCATTATAAAAGGATTCTTTCAAGGCTTCTTTAAGGGACTTCTTCTTGGCCTTTTGGGCCGCCGCCACCATACTTTCTTGAGGCCTTACGGCCATCTTCCGGCGATGATCCTTAAGGGAAACAAGCACCATCATCACGAAGAGGGAGAGGAGCAAAGGAGAAGGAGTTGGACTAAAGTTCTAAGCCATCATTGCATCATCATTCGAGGCTTCATCGATTCAAGGAGATCAAGATAGTAGAGGCAGTTTTCTTGCTTCTTTATTGTCTTTCTTTACCTTGTATGTTGTATAAGTATCCATTATCATGAGGGATTAACTTATTTTGGTGCTTGGATGTGGATGAACCCTAGGGTTTATTCTTATATATGAACTTGGGATGTTGCTAATTGATAAACGCTTAAATGTACGCATTATTCATGTATGTGTACATATAAATAGAGTATTTTTGTATGTATGGATGCCCGTTTTTGGTCTAAATTGGTTTATTTCGTGTTGCACATACAAAAGATACTGTGGGGAGCTCGACAACATGATTTAAGTAGAAATTGGCAACGAAAACACTATTTTTGAGCCCCAGGTACTGTGGGGAGCTCGACAACATGAATTTTTTCTGAGAGTCTGTAAATTTTTCTAAGTAAACCAGAGAAAACACACGGCCGTGTGGAATTAACACACGGCCGTGTGTTACCAATTAGAGCTCAACCAGTGAGGGCACAGGGGCGTGTCTATGCCCCTGTGAATAACCTCAGAAGGGGCACACGGCCGTGTGGAAATTCCACACGGCGTGTGGAAATTCGCAGAACTTAAACTCTTTTCCAGAGAGTCCACAGGGTCGTGTGAGCACCACTGTAAGTGCCACTGTACCAAGGCACACGGTCGTGTGAAACTCTGCAGAGAAAAAACCCCCTACTTCCCGAGAATACACAAGGGCATGTGGAAGCCCCTGTGAGAAGTTCAGTGCTACGGCACACGGCCGTGTGGGTTGTTCACATGGCCATGTGCTAATTCTTAAACATTCTTGGGCGAGCAAAGAGCCCACAGGGGCGTGTGGGGTGCCCCCGTGTCTGATTTTTGTTCTTGGGCACATGGGCATGTGGAATTTTCACACGCCCGTGTGAGGTTTTCAGCAGAATCCCCAAGTTTCCCGAGAGCACACAGGGCCGTGTACTGGCCCCTGTGAACCTGCTTACTAGAGGCACACGGCCGTGGGGATCCATCCACACGGCCGTGTGGTTGTGCAAAACCATGTAGGGCCGAATTTTTTCTTCTTATTTCTAATGTCCTCTCATTTATAACTCTCTGTAAGCTCTGAGGAGCGTCTCCTTTTCTATCCTCAACTCTTTCACTATCATTTCTCACTAGTTTTGAAGAGTTCCAGGCCGTATTTGAAATTCTTTTCGATTTGTTCATCATTGGTAAAAATCTCAAGCACTTTTCATTTCGTTAATCTAATTTTATGAGTTCAATCAAGCTGCTTTCACAAGTTTCGTTTGCGAAATCACGACTTAGATAGGTTACTACCCATATCGGGGCATTTGCGAATGTTTTGCATGAGATTTTTTGACCTCACGGTCGAGTGTCCTCAATACTGTGATGATCCACACGCCCGTGTGGAATTTCCACACGGCCGTATGGATTACTACACAATGAATATTTAGCAATGACTTGATCTGTTTCTACTTCTTATGCAGGAAAAACATCGAGACAGAAGATGGTGACCGGTAAGAGGCCCCTCGAGCCCTCGGTAGAACAATTGTCCTTCGCCACAAGTGAGCATCGGACTAGATACAAAAGATTAGAGAAACTCAAATTTGGGCAATCGAGATATATTGATTTAATCGATTTGAGGACAGCCGAATGGGGGAAAGAAATGGCAGAAGAGATGGAGGAACTTATAGCCGTGGGAAGTTGGAAGAACTTACTATCTATCAGGGATCCGGCTAACCGTTCACTCACCTTGGAGGTACTTGCATCTTTTGAGTTTGACAAATCACATCAAGGGTTAAAAAGGAACAACACCATACAATTTAGGGCTCTTGGGCAAGATTACGGCATGTCGGTGACACAATTCTCCATTTACATGGGTTTATATAATAGAGCTTTCACTGAGACAGAGGAGTATGAAAGTCTACCGACCGATTACCCCGGGAGTTTGAACCCTCAAGGAGCTTTTAGAGTGTTGTGCGGGTAAGGACAATATGAGTCGGGGATATCAAAGGCCACTTGTTTGTCATGACCAACTTATAGATACATTCATGCTATACTGAGTCGATCAGTAAATAGACGGGGAGATAGTACAGGAGTACTAAGTTGGTAAGAGCTCCTCTACCTTTACTCTATGGTACAGAGTGAGCCACTTCATCTTGGTTACATTTTGGCAGAGTATATGCGGCATCAGGGTCAGTATCCTAGGCTTGGGATGATATTTTCAGGACCGTACGTTACGAGACTTATGAAGGAGATGGGCCTTTGGTGAAACGCGCTTGAATCGCTCACCCGCAAGTGCACGGGGTCGCCAAGTAATACCCCTCGCGCGAACACGAGGGGGTCGTATCCCCAAGGGCCCGAGAAGCTATCCTTACTTACTTATCACAATGTTGTTTGACCTAATCGATCACTTGGAATAAGAACTACCAATAATCTACTAAAACAAAGAGCATGCAAATAGCAAGAATAAATACGGAGAGGAAAAATCAAGGTGAGGGAATGGCCACGGATGAGGATTCCCTCGGGGGCTACTAAAGTGCTAAGGATGCCCTAACTAGCATGCACGTGGGTGGTTTGGACCGGGAAACCCTAAATTAGACCAGCCCGATGGTCACGGTGTTGGTCCCTAATCCAATACAAGTATTGGAATACGGAATTGCTTCCGCCCAAATCCTTGTACGATTGCAAAGGGTTTAGTGGATTTCCCCAAGCTAGGGTTGAAACACAAACAAGGACAACCCTAACAATTGGAGGGGTACAAATACCCGATGGTCACGGTGTATTCGTACATGTATTCCCTTCCAAGCTTGGTGAGCCTAATACTAGGGCAATGGTCATGCAACATAGCATTGTCTAGGAATTGACATATAGAGTTCTCATACATATCAAGGCATTCAAGAACCACCAAACAAGGATCACAAACCAAACCAAATACATAAACTAGAAAGAAGCATCCAAAATACACAAGTTCACCCCCAAGGTTCACCTACATCTGGTGACCTTGGGGTTAGTTGTTCATGATCACAAAGTAAGCAATCAAATACATAAAAACAACCAAAAGCATAATGAAAACACCCCCTGAAAAGATCAAGGCCGAATGACGCTTCCAAGGACGCCACCCAAGGAGTGGCTTCCTTTGTCAAACTTCCTCTCAAATGCAAATCGAAGGTGTGGATTCGTCGTCTCGTGCTCTCCCCATCATCCTCTCCGCAAGAAATGCCTCCAAAAGCCGGCCTCAAGCTCCCAAAGAAGATGGTGAAGTGTGTTGTTTCTCAAGACCTAGCCTCTCTCCTCAAAATGGACTCCAAAACCCTTAAAAACCTTTTCCAGTGTGTTATGCAGCCCCCTATGCGGTCCCGCATGCGGGGAGAGAAAATTTCCGAGAAAATCCCGAAATCGCGTAAGTTGCTACAGTATCGCTACAATGAACTGCTACAGTAGGACTGCTATAGTACCGTATGCGGCCTCTGCAGTTCCCGCATGACTGCCCGCATGAAGCTCTAGACTTAGCCGTTTCGCCAAAGGGTTCGTGCTACAGGATCTGCTACAGTAGTCGCTACAGTGCCCCCTATGAAATAGTATTTTCGTTGCCGATTTCTTCTCAAATTCTATCAATGAGCTCGAAGGGGTCACATCAGTACCTGTAACACGAAAGAAACCAATTCAAACCAAAAACGGGCGTCAACTCATAGAAAAATACGTAATACATACACCCGAATACATGAAAAATACGTATGTTTAGGCGTTTATCAGCCTTCGAGAGGCAGTCAGAGGAATAGACAAGACAGTCATACCTGCTCCTATCAGTTTGGAAATGTTGAGACTGTTAGGATTATGCCCTCGAATGCCAATGAGGATACTTGTATTAGGGCATTTTATTTGTATTATACATTATTATTTATTATATAGGCACTTATTTTGATATTCATATAAATCTTGTGATGGCATTGTAATTAGTTTTGAATATCATAGTCCATGTGTATTAAGTTAAACCTTCTACTCTTTGTGGGAGAAAGAGGAGAGCACTAGAAGGGTTTGGTTCTTATACACTTAAATAGTTCGCAAATCAGAGAACCTTTAATTGGGCGTTAAAGATTTGTAAGAATTTATATGACATATACTTTGACAAAGAGTGCTAGTTGAACACTATGAAATAGTGGGAGCATATGTCATAAATGCATCACTGGGATTAATGCATTCGAACATGACTCGCAACAATCCAATCACATGGGTTTTACTCTTTGACAGTCAATGATTAAGATTGTTGGTTATGATCATATGAGTGGACCTTAGACTTGAGGTATCATGATCAAAATGTACCTGTGACGTCTACTCTGTTACTAGAGTCGTTAGGCTCAGTTTACCTTTTGGTAGGGCCAACCTCGAAGTGCGACTATGTCGGGCAAGTAGCAGTTGTGAGTGATTACCAAGAAGGAATTCGTTCTCTCGGAAGTAAACGAGTTAGTATCCTATGCAATTGTAAGTATGTGAGATTAGAAGACCTTGGCCAAGGTAGTCAAACTAATCGTGTTGAACACGATGGGTAGTTTGGTAATCTCATCCTACTATAGCTATTTGCATATGATCGAGTTCAGTGAGTTTGACAATTACCATGGCTCTCACTCGATTGGGATACAAGAACGAAAGGTTTATACACATATGGTAATCATAATCGGAAAGGTTCGTAGTGATCTATTCATTCATGTTCGGTTAGGTTACGACGTGGGGCCACGGGGCTGGCTAGGTGTCACCCACGTTCTTTGGTATCCTCCGATTGCCAATGGGAACGAACCTAGGGAGTCACGCTTAAAGGGATAAAGAATCAATCTTGTTTTGAGTGCAGGGGTAAAATTGTCAATTTACAATTTTACTTCATGTGATAAGTTAAATTATAAATTGGTCTACGATTTTTGTGTTGAGTTTAAATTTTGATTTAAATTTGATGGAGTCAAGTAGATAATCAAAATTATAAGGACTAAAAGACAAAAGTGGTTTTAGTTAGATTAGGACTCATATTTCTAATAGAACTTCTATGACAATGTTTATGATATTATGAAGGTTTATATTTTAAATAGGACTTCATAATTGAATAATGTTTATCATATTATGAAAGTTCATATTTTGAATAGGACTCAAAATTGAATAATGTTTATCATGTTTTATGAAGTCTCTATAAATATGACTCCTCTCTAACTCTAGACAATATCAATCAATTCTCTAGTCTGAGAATCCCCAAGACTCTCTCTTCCTCTCTAACCCTAGCGTGTGATCTATAGGCGTGGGACCTTCGTTCGACGCTACAAAGATCTACGAAAGTCTAAGGAACAAATTCAACACATTAAAGAAAGTCTTCAAATATTACGAGGTAATCTTCTAGGCCTTTGTAATTAATGAAAATTATGATGTTCATTAAACCAATTAGAATATATCGCAAATATATTATTGCTTCAGCATGCTAATGATGATATTATTATTTTTGCGGTATAACCCAACAGAGACAAATGGGACTGTCCCGAAAGTATGATCAGACCTACATAATGAACAAGCCACAATCAGGGACAGGAGGAACGAGACCAGTATTACAGTTACTCCCATCCCCGACAGATACAGAGACACAGGCACCACCCACCGCGGCGGAGCCACTCCGGTGCGCATGTTCACGCCCTCTCGGGCCCAGGACAGGTTGGAGCGCCTTGAGAGCGTAGTGGCCATGCTACAGGCAGAGCAGGCCGAGATCAGGGCCCCACAGGTTGCACAGCACGCAGAGACTATGGCACGGCTTGACACCATACAGAGACTTCTAGAGCAGGCCGTGTCAGTACCATCTGTGGCCCGACCCAGAGACCCCACTCCTCCACCACCATCTCCTCCAGCATCTGTAGATCCACCTACATCTCAAGAGCCTCCAGCAGCACCAGAGGCCACTATCAAGGACATCGACGCCGAGGCGTCTTAGTTTTAGTTTTTATTGCTTTTGATTTTCATTTTTGTACTTTTTATTTTATTTTGGACTTGTAGTACTCAGAAAGGATTATCTTTCTGAGTTTATCTTTTATTTTGCTTTTCTTTTATCTCGAGCTGTATTCATTGCTTCATATTTTATATACTCGAGTTTTATTGAGCTATACTGAACCTTTGTGTATGTGTGCGCAGATGGTCTTGGATGTAAGGATTTTGAGGAACAGTCATTGGCACGGTCATATGACCGTGTGTGCTCCACAAACCATTGAGACTCAACTCTCAATGACCTAGCTCCATCAAACGCAACACTTGGAGTTCAGGGGAGTAATGTTTCAATTGCCCACTCCCACACTATTTGTTTTTATTTGCTACTTATAATTGTGCTTGCATGCGTACATTAGAAACAATATACATCTTAAGTGTGGGGGGGAGTTCACATTGCACACACATTTACTTGTGTGTTCAATTGCTTATGCTAATGTAGCCTATGGCGGTTCACCTTAGTTGCAACAGTTGTATTTTTAGAGTTTAGGAGAATTTTTAACATTGTGTCCTATCATGCTCTAGTTCTTACTTGAATTTTTAGTGAATTTTTGCTCGATATTCTCATATTGCACAACTTACTCTTGGAATCTTTTGGAAACTCAATCTTGAAGTTTTTAAGGACAAATTTATCATCGTGCCTAGTTTTACTTTGGAAAATGCATATAAAAAAAAAGTTTGTGAATATTAGCTTTGTTAAGTATGCATTTGGGGTGGAAAGAGCTACCATCTATGAAGTATGTAGCTACTCTCATAAGTCGGATACAAGTTATGCACTAATGAGAGAAAGAGCTATCTCATGGGATGCGTGAAAGCTACTACCCCGGTAGAAAGAGCTACCTCCTCGAAAGAGTGAAAGCCACCTTTGGCGGCCGCCTAGGAAAGGGCTACCTTCAAGGATGTGTGAAGCTACTACTTCCTTTCTTCTTTTTAATTTTGTATATAAATAAGTCCTTTTTAACAAAAGATTGAGGAGTACTCGTTGGTTCTCTTGAGTGAAATCGCACACACTAACACATTTTTCGAGTTTTTATCCTTTTTTATTCGAGTTTTTAGATAGAGCAATGATAACCTTATGCATTGTTTGGATTTCCCCTTACTTGTAGAATGCTTCTTTTGCATATTTTTTTTTGGTGAACCTAAGACCGAGCACTTTCAATTGTTCTTCCCAAGTACTTCACGTTCTATTTTGCTTGAGGACAAGCAAAAGCTTAAGTATTGGGGGATTTGATAAGTGCTTGTGTTATAGTACCGCGAAGCATTATTATCTTACATTGAGCATATCTTTTATCAATTTTTATCACTAACTGGCACGCATTTGTGTATTCTTGTGCATTGAAGGTTTGTGGAGCTAAATTGGAGAAGAAGAATGAAATTAGGTCGTGTTCGCCGATGTTGGGATGTTTTCGGACCAAGCACGGAACAAGGCACGAGCTTGGACTTGTGAGTGTATGCCAACCTCCTTTGGAGGGGCACAAAGGCAGTCACATTCACAACAAGTCTAACTCATGTAGCTTAGGAGAACTTCACCAAGAAGGAGACTTGAAGCAATCGGCACGATCTACCATTGATTTTGTGCCCAATTCAATGGCCTCGATGAAGAACGATGGATTCGGGAGCGTTTTGGGCGAGTACTGCAGCAGCACTGTAGCTTGTTACTGAAGCGAAACATTGTAGCAAGTTACTGTTCGCTTTCGGCCGAAATTCAGAATTCCAGAGAATTCACACGAGCGTGTGGAATTAACACACGGCCATGTGAATTAATTTTTCAACAGACAGAAACTTCACACGCCCGTGTGTTAATTCCACACGGCCGTGTGAAGCCCCCGATAAGTCAAATTTTAAAGCCGCGATTCAACATTATAAAAGGCGATTTTGGAGACCTTTTGGGATATCTTTTGACCTATCTTTCTCTTCAACTTAGGGAGTGCGGCTAGGGTTTTGGAGAGGATTTCATAGAGGTTTAGCGCGCGTCATCGGCATCGTCACCGACGTTCGACGGCGGCACAAGACCACGGCCACACCATACGCAAGGGGGTTTTCATTGATGTCCTTATTTTGTGCTTTCTTTCATACATTGATGAACATGTATAGCTCCATGAGGAGCTAAACCCCATAAGGGTATTTGGACTTGTAAACTCTAGGGTTATTATGTTTCTTTGACATTGTTATTATGCTTTTCTATTATTGATGAATAAAATTGAGTTTCAATCTTAATTTTATCTTGTTAATGTTTTCTCTTAGATGTGATACTAGGATTGAGAACAATTTAGGTTACCTTTTGGAGATGTGACAACTCCTTAGGGTTAGACTACTTAAGACTGAAGAGGGTTGAGAGGGAGAGTTGTGAGGTAGCGATGTACCCCTTTCCCCTCCGACGTGGTTTCTCCCTACCTCTGTTTCCTTGATTTCATAGCGGTCGAAATAGAGTGAAGTGCTAGGCAGATAAACTCCCCTGGGGCTTAGTTACGCAAGTAACAGAGTGAAGGGTTGAAGTGAATCCTATGCATTGGGGCTTAATCTAGACTAGGGTTTTTCCACCTGGACCAAAGGGTTAGAACTACACATAGGAATATGTTTTACCATTAGGAATCCCTAGAGCTTAAAGCAATCCCACGTAGTGTGAGGTTTAGGTAGATATACTCCCATGGGGCTTAGTCGTTCGAGCGATAGAGTGAAGGGTGACGTGAATCCTAATACCGGGGCATAGTGTTGGGGTTAGTCACGGTTATCCTTAGGTTTGGGACCGTGAGTCTTAGGATATCCTCGACTGGATTAAACATCAATAGGAAAGTATAATAGCATAGTCCTGCACTAGAAGCATAGACCCTAGAGGTAGCTTGTCCGGATGCCCTATTTCATTCATTACTAGTCCTCTCAATTCTCTTTTACTTGCACTCTCTCATCTTCCATCTTTCTATTTAATTTCTTGTCTTTTAGTATAATTGTTTCCATAATTCACTCATCGAATCAATTGATCATTTTTCCGTACTTCGCATAGTTTTAATAGTGAAATCTCGTATTCTAACTCCCTATTCCCTGTGGATTTGACTATCCTCTCACTGGGGTAACTATTATTACTTCGATAAACCCGTGCACTTTCGGGCTTCCTGTCAACTCTCCAGAAGTTCAAGAGAAAGATAGGTCAAAAGATGCTCAAAAAGTCTCCAAATTGGCTTTTAAATAGGCTGAGTGCGGCTTTAAATTTGAACTTATCGGGGCTTCACACGGCCGTGTGGAAGTTCCACACGCCCGTGTGAAGTTTCTGGCTTCCTGGAAAAATTACTACACAAGGCCGTGTGGAATTTCCACACACCCATGTGAAGTCCCTGGCTCGCTGGGAATTAATTCACACGGCCGTGTGTTAATTCCACACGCCCGTGTGAACTCTCTGAAAATCTGATCTTCGGTAGAAAATGCACAGTAACTTGCCGAAACGCTCCCGAATACGTTGTTCTTCATCGAGGCCATTGAATTGGGCACACAATCAATGGTAGATCATGTCGATTGCTTCAAGTCTCCTTCTTGGGGAAGTTCTCCTAAGCTACATGAGTTAGACTTGTTGTGAATGTGACTGCCTTTATGCCCCTCCAAAAGAGGTTGGCACACACTCACAAGTCTAAGTTCATGACTTGTTCCTTGCTTGGTCCGAAAACCTCCATAAACCTACAACGCACAAGAATACAGAAATGCACACTATTTAGTGATAAAATCAGATAAAAGATATGCTCATTGTAAGATAATAACGCTTCACGTTAATATAACACAAGCACTTATCAGCGCGGATCCATCAAGTTCTTATCACCACCTCTAGTCTTCATTTTAGGGGAGTTTGTTATGTGCTTTACCATGCATCTCTTGTTCTTTATACTTTCTCTTTTATTGATGTTGAACTAGACTGCCAAGGTCGCTGGGCATCTGGTGAACCTTGCGATGAACTTGTTATATGAATACTTGATTTACATGTATGGTATTTGTGTGGTTTATGGTTCAAGCTTGGTGCATTTTGATGTATTGGTATGCATGAGAACTCTGTGTATTGATTTCTAGGTTATACTAGTTTGCGTGACCATCGCCTTAGTATTAGACACACCGAGTTTGGAAGGGATTCATGTATGAATAGTCCGTGAACATCGGGTATTTCGTACCCCTCCAACCATTAGGGTTGAACCTAGATGTTGTGTTTGACCTTAATTAGCGATTTCCCTATTCTTAATGCAATCGTGTGAGGATTTGAGCGGAAGGAATTCCGTATTCAATACTTGTACCGGATTAGGGGTTATCACCATGACCATCTGGTTAATCTATCTTAGGATATCTCTTGTCCCAAAGACACCTTTGCCTGTGTAATTCGAGTATCCTTCTAGCTTTAGTAGTCCCGAGGGGATCCTCGCCCGGGGACCTTGAACTTTCATTGTTACTTGCTTCCTTAGTATGCTTATATGGTGAGCCGTAGTCCATGTGTTTATAGTTTTCTCTTTATTATTTTCTTATCTTGTTTTAAATCTATACTTATTAGATTAGACTGTGTCATCTAGAGTGGAGTAATAGCAGCTCTTGGGACCCAAGGGAATACGACCCCTTCATGCTTGCGCGAGCGGTATTACTTGGTGACCTGTGCGCTTGCTGTCACTCATCAAGTTTTTGGCGCCGTTGCTGGGGAATCCAAGGATGCTAGGAAAACCTTTAGTATACTGATTTAGTCATTTTTATTTCCTTTTGTTTATATTTGTCTTTCTATGTGTTTTCCTATACTTTTGTGCATACTTGTTTGTTTTCTTTTTGTTTCAAGTTATTTGATAGCTTATTTTTCTTAGTTGTGTTTATTTACACAGGCCCATGGATTTTCAAGAGAAACTTTTGGCCGCAAAAATTTATGCACTTGAGGAACAGATGGCCAAGGACTTTCAAAATATCTATGCTATTCAGACGAAGAAAGAAAATTTCCTTGGCATGAAAGCAATCCCAAGCAATCCACCACAACCCCAAGTTCCCTAATTTCAGCTGATAAGTGCTTGAATATACATGTTTTACCGACTTGTTTTACATACATTGAGCATCATTTTACCATTGATTATGTCTCATAAAGTGTATTTTGGTGTTCTTTCATGCAATTAGGTTGTGGAAGTGTTAAAGGAGGAAAAGGAAGCAAAGATGGGTTATAAAGACGTATTGTTGGGAGCTTTTGTACAACACAAGTGTCAAGGCACAAGAGGGGATCATCCACATGAGGGTGTGTGCCAACTTCCTTAAGAATTCAAGATGATTTGTGTGATGGAAGGGCACAAAGGCAGTCACACCTTCATGTCCCAACTTGTGTGAAGATAGTTAAAGCTCTCAAATGATGATTCGAAGAAGAAGAAATCTTATAACTCACCATATGGACGTGTGCCCGACCATGTGGCCTCAATATGAGAGAGTTTGGATCATGTTTATGAAGAGTACTGTAGCAAAAGCACTGTCCATTTCACTGTAGCAGTGCTGTAGCAAAATTACTGTTCACGCGACCGCGTCAAAATCTCACGCGACCGCGTGGAAATTCTGCAGCCGACGCGATCGCGTGGGATCTCACGCGGTCGCGTGAAGACACGTGACTGGCGCGATTCAGACTTATAAATAGGCCGTTTCGCCGATTCTTTTGATATCTTTTGTGTGGCTTTTGAGAGGCGAAGCGGCTAGGGTTTGAGGAGGAGGTCTTTGCCAAATTGGAGGGCCATTCTTCACCAACTTTGATAGTTCTTTCCTCCGTCATAGCATCAAGGGAGTCATTGGCAACCTAGCTTCGGAGAAGGATCCTTCAAGACGTTGAGCGACCCATCAAGGCCATCATCACGAATTCAAGGGGGTTTACTTCCATGGTTTACATTGCTTTTCATTGTGTTTTGTTTTGCTTTGTAATAAGCCCCATGGAGGGCTAAACCCTAGTAGGTATTTGGGCATGTAAACCCTAGGATGATATTGTTTCTATGACCTTTATTATTCTCTCTTAATTTGATGTTTTCTTATTGAGTTCCAATCTTGCATGCCGATTGTATGAGATTTTCCCTTAGCCGTGACACTAGGGTTGAGAATCTATTAGGTTATCCTTTGAGGGTGTGACAACCTCTATAGGATTAGACTACACAAGGTTAGAGAGGGTTGAGAGGGTGAGTCGAGAGGTAGCGGAGCGTCCCCTTTCCCCTCCGGTGTGAACTTCCCTACCTCCGTATCCCAAGAGTTAATCACAGTCGAAGTAGAGTGAAGTACTAGGAGATGAACTCCCTTGTAAAGGGTTGAGTGAATCCTAGGACTGGGGCTTAACTTAGATTAGGGTTCTTCCACCTGGACCAAAGGGTTAGAACTATAATTAGGGATAGGGTCTTTCACTTGGAATCTCTAGAACTTCATGCAATCCCACATAGTATGAGGCTTAGGAAGATGGACTCCCCTGGGACTTAGTTGACAGGTCAACGAGAGTTAAGGGTCGTAGTGAAACCTAATGCTGGGGTATAATGTTGGGATTAGTCACGGTTGACCTTAGGTTTGGGACCGTGTGTCTTAGGATATCCACGACTCATTAGACATCAATTATAGGGTATAATACTAGTCTTGCACTAGAAGCATTAGTCCTAGGGGGAGCATTGCCCAGGTACCTCATCTTTATTGATTGAGATCTCCCTTTATTTACCCTTCGCCTATTCATCTCTGGTATTAATTTCTATGCACACTAGATCATCACAAAATCACATTAGTCATTAGGCTAGATTGCAGAGAAGAAGTTAGTACTAGTAGCCCTGTTCCCTGTGGATTCGACTACCCTACTCACTGGGGTAATTATTACTTCGACAACCCGTGCACTTGCGGTACACACACGCAAAGGGGTGTGTCATCAGCCCCAACCACAACAAGAGAAAAAGTACACCACTAGAGATGTCTTGGCTAAATTTATGGTCAACACAGAGGCAAGGTTTCAGAAGGTAGACGAAAGGTTTCATGAACTTGGCACAGTACTGAGAAGGTCCAAGCCTCTATCCAAGCACTTGAGAACCAAGTCGGGCAACTTGTTAGGGCAAATTCTGAGCCTTCTTCAAGTAGCCCATCGAGCAATCTCAAAAATAACTTAATTGAGCACTTGGGGGTCGTCACTCCTATGAGTGAGAATCAAATAGAGGTGGGGGCCAAAGAAAGTCCAAGTATCATGAAATATGGGGTCAAGCAAGACAAGGATGTGGAGGTCATCATGGCTATGGAAAAATGTGAGGAAGTGGAAGAAGCTCCATCGACCACATTTGAAGACACTACTCACTTTCATATCGACCATTCCATCAACGATTCAATAATCTTCAAGTGCAGAAAAGAAAATCAGGGAATTGTATTTAATGATGTGGGTAGAAAGCAAAGGTCATCCTTGAACCCACCAATGCTGGGCTTGGGCAATTCCCAACCAAAATTTTTTCCATGGTGGCCCAAGCAAATTTTGTGGGCAATTGTTGATCATTCAAGAGGGGTTGAGAAAAAAATTGTGGAAAGGATGTTAAAGCCACCAATTGATCCACCTATGCAAAGATTGACAAGTTCTCAACCCAACTTGTTCCCTTGGAGACCCAAACAACTCTTATGGGTAGTTCAAGGCCATCTAATAAGTGTCGAGGAAGAAGATGTGGGTAGGAGGTGGAAACTGTCCAAGGACCCACCCGTGCCGAGCTTAAATAACTCTCGACCAAAACTTTTTCCATTGAGGGCCAAGCAACTTAGTGGGATACTCAAAGGAATTCTTGCCGAGAACAAAGAAGAAGCAGGGAGGAAGTTCAAGACGTCTAAGGATCGCCCAAGTTTAAATTACACAACTCCCACCCCAAGCTTTTTCCATGGAGGCCAAAACTTAGCTCATGCATTGCCTCCAAATTTACATCATCCCGGAAGGTATGTTTCGTATTTCTTGGTAGTTCTTATGCAACCTCTTGCCGGGATGAATACACCATTTTCAAGCCTCCTTATGTAAGAAAAAGGTACGTCGAGCTAATGACGTTAAACAAGTGCTACTTGGGAGGCAGACCAAGTTTTTAAATTTGTTGCAATTTCATTTACATGTTGTTTGAAAGCTTGTCTTATTCATTTTCCGTATTCTTGGTGTGTTTGAAGTTTTAGTCTTCTTAGGTTTCTTCTTGTGTTAGTCATCTTTATCGTGATATTTGTTTAATCATTCATGCATTTTTGTGTGTTGCCTTGAGTGATTTAATGATTAGATATCATGAGATCCATGTTTTGAGTGTTTCCATGCTTTCTTCGGCTTTGTTTTGAGTGTTTTTAAGGCTTTGAGGAGGTTAAGTTGATGTAAAACTGGAAAATGGCCATTTCTTAACCGCATGCATGCCCGCATACAAATCCAGGAACTCCTGCGGGCAAGCATGCGCCCGCATGAGTGCTCGAGATGCCAAACCTGAGAGTTATGCAGGCATCCATGCGGGCGCATGGATGCCCGGATGGATGCTCGGGCTGAATGATAAGATCTGTACCCCTTCACCATTTTCTTCATATCTCTCTCATTTCTCATCCGTTTTTCCTCATTCTTTCACCTTTTTCTCCATTTTTCTTTCTCTACATGAATATCATGCTTATAAGGACTAAATTTACATGATTTATTGGGTGTTTTGCCATCATCTTCACCTATCTTCCAAGGTACCCCTTTCTAAACCCTAATTGTTGAGCATGATTGTTTCTTCATCCTTTATCCTATTTTTTCAAGTTGAATGGATGCCAATCTTGTGGGAGATTGGTTGTTTGTTGTTTTTGTGGGTTTTTGGAGAAATTTAAAAGCTTTGTAAAAATTTTTATGGTCCATGTCCAAGGGAAGCTCTTGCAAATTTTTTTTTGGGAGTTACTGTAGCATTCTTGAATTCGTTCACACTCCATCATGAGACGCCCTTGATTTTCTTGTATTTTGGACTGATATTGTATCATCTATGTTACCCCTTGGCAACACTTGTAATAAGAGAGAATTGAACATCATGATATTGAATGCACATGGACTTGCTTGGATGATGTTTTGTTCCATTGTTTTTCTTTTGTTAGTTGTTTGTTCTATTTGTGTTTGTTCTTGTTTATTTTTGTATTTTCTTTTTGGGTTTGTGATTAGATTACTTGAGTTGATGTTCTTTTCTACCTTGCTGGGTGGAATTAGGGCATCAAGAACACTTTCTTTCTCCATTTTGTACAAGAACCGTTGGTGGTCACCCCGATCTCATGGACTTAAGGACACATGCTTTGAGACTCGGGGAAGTTCACAAAATCCTCCTACTATGTTTTTATTGTCTATATTGTTTCATTTCATTTCTTAGGCACATTGAGGGCAATGTGCATCTTTAAGTAGCGGGTGGAGTTGGATTTTCATGAACTTTGAAATTTTTTGCAATTGCATGCTTGGATTACCTATGATAGCTATGATTTTATTGTTAAGGACTTCCTGGCTTGGTAGAATGATAGTTGTGAGTTGTACTTTACCTGTGCTTGAATGTAGTTTTGTTTCACCTTTAGTGCACCCTTATACCTGTTCATGATCACTTCTACCTTGTACACTCCAACCAACCCATCATATTTATTTTGGCATTAGATTGTTAAATTCTATTTTCAATACTCTTTTAAGAGTGACATGACCCCTTGCGTGTATCCCGCAAGTGCACGGGTTTGTCAAAGTAATAAAATTTACCCTGGTGAGAGGGTAGTCGAATCCACAGGGAATAGGGATTTAGAATACGAGATTTCACAATTAAGCTAAGCGGTGTATGGAAAAGCAATATATGGGTCAATGAGTGAATATAGAATCAAACATAATGAAAGATAAGAAATTAAATAGAAAGTGGAAGATCAGAAAGTGCTAGTAAAATAGAATAGAGAGGACTAGCAATGAATGAAATAGGGTATCCGGACAAGCTACCTCTAGGATCTATGCTTCTAGTGCAAGACTATGCTATTGTACTTTTCTATTGATGTTAATTGAGTCGAGGAAATCCTTAGACTCATGGTCCCAAACCTAAAGACAACCATGACTAACCCCATCATTATGCCCCGGTATTAGGATTCACGTCACCCTTCACTCTGTCACTCGCGCGACTAAGCCCCAAGGGAGTATATCTACCTAAACCTCACATTGCGTGGGATTGCTTTAAGCTCTAGGGATTCCTAGTGGTAAAACCTGTTCCTATGTGTAGTTCTAACCCTTTGGTCCAGGTGGAAGAACCCTAGTCTAGATTAAACCCCAGCGCGTAGGATTCACTTCAACCCTTCACTCTGTTACTTGCGTAACTAAGCCCCAAGGGAGTTTATCTACCTAGCACTTCACTCTATTTTTACCGCTATGAGATCAAGGAAACGGAGGTAGGGAGAAATCACGTCGGAGGGGAAAGGGGTACATCGCTACCTCACAACTCTCCCTCTCAACCCTCTTCAATCTTAAGTAGTCTAACCCTAAAGAAGTTGTCATACCTCCAAAGGGTAACCTAAATTATTCTCAATCCTAGTGTCACATCTAAGAGAAAACATTAGCAAGATGAAATTAAGATTGAAACTCAATTTTTATTCATCAATAATGGAAAAGCATAATAACAATGTCAAAGAAACATAAAAACCCTAGAGTTTACAAGTCCGAATACCCTTAAGGGGTTTAGCTCCTCATGGAGCTATACATGTTCATCAAAGTATGAAAGAAAGCACAAAGTAAAGACATCGACGAAAACCCCCTTGTATATGGTGTGGCCGTGGTCTTGTGCGGCCGTTGAACGTCGGTGACGATGCCGATGATGCGCGCTAAACCTCCACGAAATCCTCTCCAAAATCCTAGCCGCACTCCCCAAGTTGAGGAGAAAGATAGGTCAAAAGATATCCCAAAAGGTCTCCAAAATCCCCTTTTATATTGTTGAATTGCGGCTTTAAAATCGAACTTATCGGGGGCTTCACACGGCCGTGTGGAATTTCCACAGTACCGTGTGAAGTTTCTGTCTGGCTGAAAAATCAATTCACAAGGCCTTGTGGAGTTTCCACACGCCCGTGTGAATTCTCTGAAACCCTGATTTTCGGCAGAAATTGAACAGTAGCTTGTTGCAGTGTTTTGCTACAGTGACAAGCTACAGTGCTTCTGCAATACTTGCCAAAATGCTCCCGAATCCGTTGTTATTCATTGAGGCCATTGGTTGGGCACACAAACAATGGTAAGTCGTGCCGATTACTTCAAGTCTCCCTCTTTGTGAAGTTCTTCTAAGCTACACGAGTTAGACTTGTTGTGAATGTGACTGCCTCTGTGCCCCTCCAAAGGAGGTTGGCACACACTCACAAGTCAAGCTCGTGCCTTGTTCCTTACTTGGTCCGAAAACTTCCCAACATCGGTGAACAGGACCTAATTTCGTTCTTCTTCTCCAATTTAGCTCCACAAAACTTCAATGCACAAGAGTACACAAATACACACCATTTAGTGATAAAAACTGATAAAAGATATGCTCAATGTAAGATAATAACGCTTCGCGGTACTATAACACAAGCACTTATCAAAGAGCTTTTGAGTTCCTTCATTGTCTTCCTTAGCCTAAAGTGAACTATTGTAGTGGGTTTAACCAGGGGATTTAAGAGATAGTCTGTACATATATATATCTATAAAAAAAAAGAAGAAGAAAAAAAAGGAGTCTATAACAGTATTCCTCTGCTAGTATAGCATGAATGTGTCTATATAGACTGTAATCAAGTAGGATGGGTGGCTCTTGTGCCTGGCCAGCATGTGCATCCGTCTGAAAGATTTTTGTGCAATCTACGTTAGTCGGAGACTCAAAAAAAAAAAAGGGTATGTCTATACATATGTGAGAGTAATAAAGTATCTTGATCCCCTGGAGCTTGCTACATAGTCACTTAAGAGCCAGAGTTTTATTTAGGAACCAAGGACTCTTAACTGGGTATTGAGGGTGTCTTTAACATTTTAATGCCATCTTCATTGTGCGTGTGGTGAATGGTAATCCTGGGGTAATCCAGGGTGTGGAGGTCAAGGTGGGAGCTAGCACACACTCACGGGGGCACTCTAGGAGAAACAGAACTAATATTACTTGACTATTCATTGAACAGCTCACTTCTTAATTTCTATCTATTTATGCTCGCGGAGTTCTTTACTATTGAGCTTGAGGTCGTACATTTAGCCATTTATCTTCCCCTGTTCTTCATGTTTGTTTGCTAGGGGACAAGCAAATTCTTAGGTGTGGGGATGTTTGATAAATGCTAAAATATACGTATTATTCATGTATGTGTACGTATAAATAGAGTATTTTGTATGTGTGGATGCCCGTTTTCGGTCTAAATTGGTTTATTTCATGTTACAGGTACAAAAGATACTGTGGGGAGCTCAACAACATGATTTAAGGAGAAATTGGCAAGGAAAACACTATTTTCTAGCCTCGATACTGTAGTGGAACTGTAGCAGTGCTATAGCACGAGAACTTGGCGAAACGGCTAAGTTTGGAGGTCCATGCGGGCATCAATACGGGTGCATAACTGACCGTATACAACCCTGTAGCAGTGGCAGAGATACTATAGCAGTTCTATTGTGGCAGAGAGTACTGTAGCACTCCACTGCAACAACTTACACAAAATTCGGGTGCTATAGTGCGCGTATGTGGACCACATGACAGGCCGCATAGCATCCCGAAATTAGGTTTTAAAGGGCTTGAGGGCATTTTTCTTGGGATCTTTTGGTGACCACTTCTCCTCCACCACCATGTAGGATTTCAAGAGCTTCAAGGCTGCGGGAGAAGGCTGATCTAGGGTGCAAATCGAAGGGGAGAAGAGGAGCGCGATCAAGGAGAAGATCTAGGAGCTTGTTGGCGCGGATCCATCAAGTTCTTATCACCACCTCTAGTATTCATCTTAGCGGAGTTTGTTATGTGCTTTATCGTGTATCTCTTGTTCTTTATACTTTCTCCTTTATTGATGTTGAACTAGACTCCCAAGGTCGCCGGTCATCCGGTGAACTTGCGATGAACTTGCTTATATGAATACTTGATTTACATGTATAGTATTTGTGTGGTTTATGGTTTAAGCTTGGTGCACTTTGATGTATTGGTATGCATGAGAACTCTGTGTATCAATTTCTAGGTTATACTAGGTTGCGTGACCATCGCCTTAGTATTAGACACACCGAGTTTGGAAAGGATTCATGTATGAATACGCCATGACCATCGGGTATTTCATACCCCTCCAACCATTAGGGTTGAACCTAGATGTTGTGTTTGACCTTAATTAGGGATTTCCCTATTCTTAATGCAATCATGTGAGGATTTGAGCGGAAGGAATTCCGTATTCAATACTTGTACCGGATTAGGGGTTATCACCGTGACCATCGGGTTAATCTATCTTAGGATATCTCTTGGCCCAAAACTACCTTTGCCTGTATAATTCGAGTATTCTTCTAGCTTTAGTAGTCCCGAGGGGATCCTCGCCAGGGGACCTCGAACTTTCATTGTTACTTGCTTCCTTATTATGCTTATGTGGTGAGCCTTAGGCCATGTGTTTATAGTTTTCTCTTTATTATTTTTCTTATCTTGTTTTAAATCTATACTTGTTAGATTAGACAGTGTCATCTAGAGGGGAGTAATAGCAGCTGTTGGGACCCCAGGGAATACAACCCCTTATACTTGTGCGAGGGACCCGTGCGCTTGTGGTCACTCATCACTAATCATTTAATTTGATGGTTTTTTGAGATTCAATCTTTCATGCTTTCATGTCTAGGATTACATTTGTGGAGAAATCCGTGATTCTTTTATAAGTTGTACATGTAGATGTGACCTATTCAAGTGCGCTAGATCTAGAAGAGATTGAAAGGGGATTCTTGTGCTGACAAGCTGAGAGATTGGGTGCCAATAGCCCTCCATTGCTAGGTTAAGCTGAAGGATAGTAGTTTACTCCTATTAGAGATTTTCTTGAACTCATTGCGATCGTAGGTGGGTTAATACGGAGAGATTCCGATTAACACTCGTATGGGATTAGGGGTTAGCCACCAAAAAATTGGGGTTAACCTATTTATGAGATCTCTAGGTCTTAAATGCCGTCAACACACTTTAAACCATCCTAGTTTGGACCTTAACAACAACCCTAGGTGGATTCCTTATCCAAACACTCTCTTCTCGTGCTTGATACTCCCTTTTTATTTACATCTGTGTGCTAGTGACCCGGCCATTAGGTTAGTTAGTTTACTTTACTTTGTTCTTTTCACTAAGAAACGTAGGGTAGATAATAGATGAAGAGTGAGTAATAGTACTTCCTTAGCCCCAGTGGAATACGACCCCTATGTCACTCATAGGGTATTACTACTCGATCCCGTACACTTACGGGGAAGCAATCAAGTTTTTGGACATTCAAGGAATATTAGGAAAACTTGTAATCTATTGATCTAGCAATTTTTCTTTTCTTTGTACATTATATTCTTTGTAGATATTTTTCTTATTGTTTATATTACTTTTATTTTCCACTCTTTTATTTTGACTTTGTTCTTCATATTCTCTTTTGTGTGAGGTACAATCCAATTGGAAAATGCAAGGTGCTAGCTCCTCCAAAGTGTTGAGTATATAGGGAGGGCCAAGACCATAAGGATATCCATACAACCCAACTTACAATCCGGAATGGAAATACCACCCACACTTTTCATGGGATCAAAGGCAACAAGACATTATTGACTGCTTTTGTTACTGAAACTTTACGTGGTTTTAGTTTATTTGAATATCATTGGAATATTGCTACTAGAGTTATGGATTTACTTTTTGTGTTTAATACTTGTACAAATTTATTTTCACAAGTTTATTTTCCCACTGCACATTTGTTTTTATATTGCGCAGTTGATGTTTGATGAGTGGCCACGCGACATGCTTAAGTAGCGAGCACGCGACTCCCCGGCCGCAAGTGCACGGGTCGTCAAGTAATAACCTCACAAGGAGGGTCGTATTCCCTAGGGCCCGAGATCTACTATTACTTCCTTTTGGGGGTCACTTTCCAGTCGATCGAAACAGGGTTGATGCAAATTTAAGTAATAAAAACAAGTAAAGAAATGAAAGTAAAATAAGACTCAATCGGGAATAAAGATAGAGATGAAGAAGCCGATAATTTAGGAAGGCCTCGGGCGAGGATTCCCCTGGGAGGAGACTAAATAAGAAAGACCATGATAACTATAAAAATAAGGTCGGCAAGGTTTTTGGTCAGCTAGACTCGGATGTCGACTACCCCGGAACCTCCATAGTGTAGTCCTAATCCAGTACCGGTTTTCCTATCCAGAAAATACCCCTACGATGTCAATGAGAACAAGGAGTCTTGATTAGGGTTAATCTAATGCACACTCTCGGCTAGATTAACTCTAAACACGCGGAAGGCTATTAACACCCGGGACCTCCGGTGTGTTAATACACGTATCCCTCTTTAACTCATCAACTGACCTAATACATGCTAGCATCCCGCCAAACAAGTATCATTCACAATCAATTCTACGGAATCCATCCAATGTAGAATGAACAACATATTGATGAATTAAAACCAAACAATCAAACCAACACATTCATTCAAATTAATACAAGGTCATTCATCCAAAGTCTCCTCCCAAGGTTCACAGGGAGCCCGGTGGCCTTGGGAGGTTTAGTTCGACATCACAAAGCTAAGGAGTTCGTCATACAAAGGATTCATCGAATAAAAACAAGAAGAACTCCCACAAAGATGTCGACTAGGGTTGATGGTGTAGCTCGTCGGATCCGCGCCGGCGAGCCCTATGAAGCTTCTCCGCATCTTTCCCTTCTTCTCTCCTTCAAATCTGCCCAAGAATTCCTCCAAATACCTCCAAAGATGATGAGAGTGGTGAGTGGTGGAGTTGAGGTCGGATAGAGAACATCCTCCTCCAAGAAACCCTGAGAGAGCCCATATATAGCTCGAAGGTGTGCGGGCACTGTGCGGGGCTGCGCAGAAGGCTGTGCTGTGCGGCCATTGTGCGGGGCTTCACACAGGCCGCACAGGCTTCTGGCTTGACGTGCGGCCAGTGTGCGGCCTTGCGCACAGGATTCTGGCTGGTGCCTGCGGCCACTGCGCGGTCCGCACAGTGGCCGCACAAGGCCGAGAAAAACCAGCCCGTGTGCGGCGCGTCGGCTTCCGGGGTGCTCCAACTCTTCGTTTCTTCATCAATCATCCCCGAAATGACACGAATACTGTTTAATCTCGCGCACTTGATTCTCAAAACCCTGAAATGAAAATAAAAGCATCAAGTGCGCAAAATGTCATCAAAACACATACAAGTTGCACAGAAGCACAAGAATATCATTGCTAAAACATGATGTATTTAGGCACTTATCAAATACCCCCCACTTAAGCATTTGCTTGTCCTCAAGCAAACGGACATGAAAACTAGTGATACTGATAAGTGACTAAATACACAACCTCAGGCAACAGATGATATCATAGCCAAAATGAAACTCAAAATACTAAGCAAAGACCACTTGAGATCATTCACGCATTCATTGGCCGTGTTGTGCTGTGTGTGTGCAAATCCCCTAGTTCGAATCCCTATTGTCCAAACAAGGTAGACAAGACCCCCGAGGACCACTTCGTGAAGCAATTCACGCCACTTAGTGGAATACGGCCTTGAGGTGGTAGAAATACGTCTAGTAGAGTCCTAAGGATCCTTCCTCTTATTATCGAACAAATACCGGTCCAAATTTATTGTTCTGTACACAATTGCTTAACTTTTTCTTTTTCTTTTCCAGGACTAACATGAATTGCAAATCCACATTACCTGGAGCTTTGCACATTCATGTAGACGCGTTCATGTCCTTATAGCTTTTGGCAAGAGGAACACTCTGGTTAGGAGCCAGAACCCCAAGTTATTTCGCTATTAGGGCAGAGGACCACTGTCCACGTTTTTTTTTTTTTTCGACCGTATTGCAAAAAAGAACAAGAAGAAGGTCCTTAAAACTTTATTAGACGACATTCTAACACGCCAAGGCTCGAACCCCCTAGTATGGGTTAGCAACTAAGAGGGTCACAAAGGTGTTGTGGTCCCTCGCCTAGATGTTCAGGGTTCTACCTAGGGGAATAGTGCGAGAAATGCCTAGAATGACATGAAAATCTCAAGTGTGCAAGGTCATAAGGAGCTTAGCATTTATCACGGTTTCAAGCTATCATACAATCACAATTAGCTAAGCCATCCTAGCTTTTACAATCATGCAACAATTCAAACATTTTCATACAAGTTCACGAAAAAACTCTAAGACATGTATACCCACCCCCCACTTAAAGCAGTACATTGCCCTCAATGTACAAGAATCAGGAGCACAGAAAAATTAGTACATTAAAAATAAGGAGGGTGGTTTCGTGAACTTCCCTGAGAAATTTGTAATGAATACTTGTAGGGCATAAGCTCGGGGTGGCCATCACCATGGCAACTAGCAAAGTGGAGAGGAAGAGAAATGGACGTCTTGATCAACCTGCAAAGAAAAAAGACGTCGAGAGAAACATCCACCAAACAAAAACACAATACGAAATTGCAAAACAGTAAAATAAGTTCATAAGCCAAAGTAAAAGAACACAACAAAATGGTAGGGATAGGTCCAAGCCCACTAGACTAGAAGAGCACGCCAAAGACAGTAAAGGGAAAACGAAAGAAAGGGGAGATCTAATCCCAGTTGTCCCAGTTTTCAGTGGAAGCAGGAGGTGCAGAGGTATCCGGAGATGGGCCGTGCTGCAATAGGGCGAGGAGGTTGTGCTGGCCACGGAGAAGTTCCTGTTGTCCATGCAAAAGTTTGGCGATGTCTTGTCCCTGCTGCCGCTGCGTGTCGCGCAAATCCTGTAGCTCGTGGTGTAGCTCAGTGAGGGTAAGGGGGTGACCAGTGCGCGGCTGAGAGCACGCACCCTGTGGAGCTCCCGGTGCATTGGTATCTTCATCAGAATCCGAGGAAGGTTCAACGTGAGGGGCAATTGTGTACGTGGATCCGTGTCGCCGAACAAGGCCTATAGCTCGAAGAACCTGAATTCCGAGTGCGACTGTGCCCCCGACTCTCTCCATAGAACGAATGCGGCCACAAGCACCTAAACCGCGCACAAGACGAGTGACGTAAGGTCCTGCGAAGATGCTTCCAACAGTTGGATGCTGGTTATGACGAGCAAGACACTCGGCCACGACAGAAGCTACATTGACGGCGTAGCGGTTTATCATGCTATACATGATTAATAAATCTATTCGAGACACGACCCCAGTGCTATCGGCCCGGCCTGTCAGAGACCGGCTCAACAATGCGTGAATATATCTGTGAGCCGGATTGCGGAGAAATGACGCCTTTCTGGAGTCCTGGCCAGCTGCTTGTGTGATGGTGCGCCAAAAGTATCTCGGTTTGACATGCGCAGGAAAGTCGAGAGGGAGGCCAGAGTAGTCCATGTTCTTAAGGAAATCGCGGTCGTAGATCCCCAAATAATTTGCAAAATCTCGAAAGGTGATGGATCGGGGTTCACCATGAACTTGAAATGTAATGCCACGCGGGCGATGAAGACGAGCAAAAGTACGTTTCATCTCAAGTGTACTAAGAACCTCCAATGTCAGTTCGCGATACACTGGCTCATCGATATCAAGAATTGAAAGCCAACGATCAAACCCCACCAATTGACGTACGTCATCAGCAAGCCCCAATTGTTCAAGTACTTCCCAATCGATGGCACGAGTTTGACCAAAAGGTTTGGAACGGAGGGCGTTGTAGCGTTCTTGAAAGGTTTCGTTGTCGAAATGCAGATTGGGTGATGCTCTTGCCCCCGCCCTCGCACGTTTCCCCGCCGTACGTGAGGTCGACATGAACCCTGCAATGGTGAAAGCAAGGGTCAAGCTTGGACAAAATCCTTCGAGCATGCAATGAAGTAAGGCGTACAAAGAGTCCACAAATTTGGAGAACAAAAAATGAAGACACGAATTCAATATGTAAGGGCATACCCAAGCTTACAAAAACAAGGAATTTGCACAGCAACAATAATTAGCATCACTAAGTTCAAAGATAAAAGAATCAAACAACATCAAGTACAAGAGTAACAAAGTGGAAAGGTTTTGGAGGGCAAACCTTGCAAGAATCAGGAGGAGATAGCTCAAGGAGGATGGGTAGAGCTTCTAGGCGGAAGATGCAGGTTAGGGCATCAAGTGGGAGAGGTTTTGTGAAGTGGGAGGGGTAAATGGGTCGGGTGGAGGCTGAAAAGGGTGAAGAGAAGTGGACAAGTGGCAGCATCTTTGCAACTTGTCACTCAAAAAGACGTGTGGCGCGACCAAGTGTGCGGCTGATGTGCGGAGCCGCACATCATCCGCACACGGTTCTGCCCATGTTGTGCGGTTGATGTGCGGAGCCGCACATCATCCGCACACGGTTCTGGCAAGGTTGTGCGGATGATGTGCGGTGCCGCACATGGACCGCACAAGGCCCCAATCCAAGTGAAAAAAACTCAGTGGAAACTAAAACCAAAAGCAAAAGAGCTGAAAAACAAGCATCACAAAGACAAAGGAAGCATGCATCTGATCACACTCCAACAATCAAGAAATTAGGATAATAAAAATGAAAGGACAAAGATCCGAAAATGCAAACGGAAAAAATTTGGGTTGCCTCCCAAGAGCGCTCGTTTAGCGTCATGAGCTTGACGACTAAGTGTCTTAGAGTTAATGTGGGTCAAAAGGAAAGAGTTTACCTGATGCATCGAGCGATATCGAGTTCTTACCGAAATATGGTTTGACGCGATGCCCGTTAACCTTGAACTGACCTCTTTCTGGGTGATGGATTTCGACTACTCCTTGGGCCGACACACTAGTGACTGTGTATGGTCCCGACCATCGTGATTTAAGCTTCCCGGGGAATAGGCGAAGTCGAGCATTGTATAGCAACACTAGATCCCCCTCTTCAAACTTCTTGTCCTGTTTTATGTTTTTGTCGTGGAACCGCTTCATTTTTTCTTTGTATAATCTCGAGTTCTCGTAGGCCAGAGTTCTCCATTCTTCAAGTTCGTCCAGTTGCAATTTCCTTTTCTCCCCCACCAGGTTGAAGTCAAAGTTCAAAAATTTTATGGCCCAATATGCTCTGTGTTTAAGCTCAACGGGGAGATGTCAAGCCTTGCCGTAGACCAAGCGATATGGACTGCTTCCAGTAGGCATCTTGTAAGCTGTACGGTAAGCCCAAAGGGCATCATCTAGATGATCTGCCCAATCTTTGCGGTGATGAGCTACAGTTTTTTCCAAAATTCGCTTGAGTTCTCGGTTAGAAACTTCAGCCTGACCACTAGTTTGTGGATGATAAGCAGTAGATGCGCAATGAGAAACGCCGTATCTCCTCAGAATCTTTGCAAACTGAGAATTGCAAAACTGTGCTCCCCGGTCACTGATAATTGTTCGTGGCGTCCCAAACCTCGAGAACAACTTCTTCAAAAATTGCACAACAACACGAGCATCACTAGATGGCAACGACTGAGCTTCCACCCAACGAGACGCATAGTCCACTGCGACCAAAATAAACTTGTGTCCCCGGGAGTTTGGGAATGGACCCATAAAATCAATCCCCCACACATCAAAAACTTCGCAGACCTGAATAGTATTCTGAGGCATTTTGTCTCGCCGTGAAATGTTCCCAACTCTTTGGCAGTGGTCACAGGACTGAATATGCTTCTGTGTGTCCAGAAAAATAGTGGGCCAGAAGAAACAGCATCAAGAATTTTTTTAGTTGTTCGATTAGTGCTATAATGTCCCCCAGTTGGCCCTTCATGACAATGCATAAGTATGTTCATCCCTTCCTTTCGAGTCACGCATCGCCTAACCACTTGATCGGCACAGACGCGGAACAAAAAAGGTTTCTCCCAAAAGTAATGCTTAAGATCAGTGAAGAATTTCTTCCTTTGTTGATAACTGAACCACTTTGGGAGCATGCCGGCTGCGAGATAATTAGCAATGTCGGCGAACCAGGGTAGCTCTTCTTCATGAACCACCTGAACATGGAGAAGTTGTTCCCCTGGAAAGGAGTCATTGATCTCGACATCCATGGTAGATGTTGAGCAGTTGTTCTCTAATCGAGACAGATGATCAGCAGCTAAATTTTCAACGCCCCGCTTGTCTTTGATTTCCAAGTCGAATTCTTGAAGCAGAAGCACCCAACGGATCAAACGTGGCTTAGCATCAGTCTTACTTAGGAGAAATCGAAGTGCTGAATGATCAGTGTAAACCACCACTTTGGAAAGCACTAAATAAGGTCTGAACTTATCGAAAGCAAAGACCACTGCAAGGAGTTCCTTCTCAGTGGTAGTATAGTTCTCCTGAGGCCCAGAGAGAGTTTTGCTTGCAAAGTAAATCGGATGGAAATGATTGTCTTTCCTTTGCGCCAGAACTGCTCCCACCGCAAAATCACTAGCATCGCACATTAATTCGAACGGTAGTTCCCAGTTTGGGGCAACAAGGATAGGTGCCTAGATAAGTTGATTCTTTAGAATAGTAAAAGCATTCAAGCACTCTGGGGTGAAATGGAATGGCACATCCTTCTCGAGTAGTTTGGTTAATGGTTTTGCAATCCTGGAAAAATCTCTTATGAATCTCCTGTAAAATCCGGCATGCCCCAGAAAATTCCTAATGGCCTTGACAGATGCTGGAGGAGGGAGCTTCTCAATGGCAGAGATTTTTGCCTTGTCTACTTCAATGCCATCACCTGAAATTTTATGCCCCAAAACTATTCCTTCCTTTACCATGAAGTGGCATTTTTCCCAACTCAACACTAGGTTGGTTTCCTCACATCGTTCCAAAACACGCTCCAAGTTCTTCAAACATAAACCAAATGAGCTCCCGTATACAGAAAAATCATCCATGAACACTTCCATCGTTTTTTCAACCATATCCTCGAAGATAGCAAGCATGCATCTCTGAAATGTGGCAGGGGCATTACATAACCCGAAAGGCATCCTGCGATAAGCAAACGTACCATAAGGACAGGTGAAAGTACTTTTTTCTTGTTCTTGAGGGGCTATGGGAATCTGAAAGTATCGGGAAAAACCGTCTAGGAAACAGTAGTACTCGTGTCCAGCCAACCTTTCGAGCATCTGATCAATGAATGGGAGAGGGAAGTGATCCTTGCGAGTGGCGTCATTGAGTTTCCTGTAATCAATACAGACTCTCCAACCAGTGACCTGCCTAGTAGGAATGACCTCGTTCTTCTCGTTGGTCACTACCGTCATGCCCCCTTTCTTTGGCACCACTTGGGTGGGACTAACCCAAGCACTATCAGAGATTGGGTAGATTATGCCGGCGTCTAGCAGTTTGATCACTTCAGCTTTTACCACTTCTTTCATATTCGGGTTCAACCTCCTTTGGGGAAGAGCCGACGGCCTGTGGTTGTCTTCCATTAAGATTTTTTGAGTGCAGAAAGATGGATTTATCCCCCTGATGTCTGAAATTTTCCATGCCAAAGCCCGCTTGTGCTTCTTTAATACCTTTAAGAGTTCATTCTTGTTTTCTGCAGACAAACTAGAGGAAATTATCACCGGTAGCTTAGAACTCCCCTCAAGAAATGCATACTCAAGATGTGGGGGTAGTTCTTTTAATTCTAATTCTGGTGGCTCATCGATGGATGGCTTTAGCCAGTTCATGTTATCACGTTGTATTCGCTCAAATTCTTCCATTTCATCTGTGGAGCTTTCCGATTCAGACTCCGATTCCCTTTTCACCTCATACACACATTCTTTAGACTGTACAGGGCCGGTGTACTCAACAACTATACTCGGCTGTTGGTTGTAAGTCCCACCTCTTGAAAATTCTAAAAATTCAGCTTTATTCATTAATTGAGAAAAAATTTCATCGTTGCTGAGAGTGCAAACATTTTGATCCATAGTTCTTAAATTAGAACCCCCATTGTGAACCAGAAATTGCCTTTTCCATTGATCTAAGTAGTAAGAAGCAGGAACGATCAAGTGTTGATCCATCGACGTAGAGAGTTATAATGGGGTACCTGGAAATGAACAAGAAATAAAAAGAGATATTAGTGAATATATGCAAGCAATGGAAATGAAGATAATAAAAGATGGATAATTACAGGTGAAAGCGAAATGACTAGAGAAATGATCCAAAAGTTTTCCTAGTATTCTCGGAGTGGTCCCCGGTAATGGCGCCAAAAACTTGATGAGTGGCCACACGACACGCTAAAGTAGCGAGCACGCGACTCCCCGGCCGCAAGTGCACGGGTCGTCAAGTAATAACCTCACAAGGAGGGTCGTATTCCCTAGGGCCCGAGATCTACTATTACTTCCTTTTGGGGGTCACTTTCCAGTCGATCGAAACAGGGTTGATGCAAATTTAAGTAATAAAAACAAGTAAAGAAATGAAAGTAAAATAAGACTCAATCCGGAATAAAGATAGAGATGAAGAAGCCGATAATTTAGGAAGGCCTCAGGTGAGGATTCCCCCGGGAGGAGACTAAATAAGAAAGACCATGATAACTATAAAAATAAGGTCGGCAAGGTTTTTGGTCCGCTAGACTCGGATGTCGACTACCCCGGAACCTCCGTAGTGTAGTCCTAATCCAGTACCGGTTTTCCTATCCAGAAAATACCCCTACGATGTCAATGAGAACAAGGAGTCTTGATTAGGGTTAATCTAATGCACACTCTCGGCTAGATTAACTCTAAACGCGCGGAAGGCTATTAACACCCGGGACCTCCGGTGTGTTAATACACGTATCCCTCTTTAACTCATCAACTGACCTAATACATGCTAGCATCCCGCCAAACAAGTATCATTCACAATCAATTCTACGGAATCCATCCAATGTAGAATGAACAACATATTGATGAATTAAAACCAAACAATCAAACCAACACATTCATTCAAATTAATACAAGGTCATTCATACAAAGTCTCCTCCCAAGGTTCACCGGGTGCCCGGTGGCCTTGGGAGGTTTAGTTCGACATCACAAAGCTAAGGAGTTCATCATACAAAGGATTCATCGAATAAAAACAAGAAGAACTCCCTCAAAGATGTCGACTAGGATTGATGGTGTAGCTCGTCGGATCCGCGCCGGCGAGCCCTATGAAGCTTCTCCGCGCCTTTCCCTTCTTCTCTCCTTCAAATCTGCCCAAGAATTCCTCCAAATACCTCCAAAGATGATGAGAGTGGTGAGTGGTGGAGTTGAGGTCGGATAGAGAACATCCTCCTCCAAGAAACCCTGAGAGAGCCCATATATAGCTCGAAAGTGTGCAGGCACTGCGGGGGGCTGCTTAGTGACTGCACAGCCTTCTGGCTGTGCTGTGCGGCCATTGTGCGGGGCTGCACACAGGCCGCACAAGCTTCTGGCTGTGACGTGCGGCCAGTGTGCGGCCTTGCGCACAGGCCGCACAGGATTCTAGCTGGTGCCTGCGGCCACTGCGCGGTCCGCACAGTGGCCGCACACGGCCGAGAAAAACCAGCCCGTGTGCGGCGCGTCTGATGACTTGACCGCAAGTGCACGGGTCGCCAAGTAATATCCCTCACGCACGCGCGAGGGGGTCGTATTCCCTGGGGTCCCAAGAGCTGCTATTACTTCCCTCTAGATGACACTGTCTAGTCTACCAAATATAGATTTGAAACAAGATAAGGAAACAAACAAAAGATAAAACTATAAACAAGTGATCTAAGGCACACCAAACAAGCGCATTAAGGAAACAATGAGCAATAAATGAACGAGGCCGCGGGCGAGGATCCCCTCGGGACTACTAAAGCTAGAAGAATACTCGAATCACACAGGCAAAGGTGGTTAGGCCAAGAGACATCCAAAGATAGGTCACCCCGATGGTCACGGTGATGACCCCTAATCCAGTATGGGTATTGGAATACGGAATTTCCACCGCTACAGTATTTCTACCGCCCAAATCCCCACACGATTGCTAAGGGCCTAGGGAAATCTCAAATTAGAGTCAAACACAATATCTAGGCTCAACCCTAATGGTTGGAGGGGTACAAAATACCCGATGGTCATGGCGTATTTGTACATGTATCCCTTCTAAGCTTGGTGAGTCTAACACTAGGGCAATGGTCATGCAACCTAGTATTACCTAAAAATTGATACACAGAGTTCTCATGCATACCAAGGCATTCAAATACACCAAACTTAAACCACAAACCACACAAATACCATACATATAAATCAAGTATCCAAACAAGCAAGTTCATCCCAAGGTTCACCGGATGCCCGGCGACCTTGGGAGTCTAGTTCATCATCAACAAAGGAGAATGCCTACAAAACAAGAAATACAAAGTAAAGCTCATAACAACTCCCCTAAGATGAAGACTAGAAGAAGATGGTGATGAGAACTTGAAGGATCCGCGCCAACAAGCTCCTAGATGCTCGCCCTTGAGTGTGTGATCTTCTTCTCCCCTCGATTTGCTCCTCAAAAATGCCTTCTCCCGCAGCCTTGAAGTCCAAGAAGGTGATGGAGGAGAATGGTGGCCAAAAGATAACAAGAAGAATGCCAAAAAGGCCTTTAAAACCTAATTTCGGGATGCTATGCGGCCTCCCATGCGGCCCCGCATGCGGGGAGAGAAAGTTTAAGAGAAATTCTGAAAATCGCATAAGCCGCTACAGTAATCTTGCTACAGTACCCCTGCTACAGTAGAACTGCTATGCGCCCGCATGGTAGCCCGCATGAACCTCCAGACCACGCCGTTTCTTCAAGTGTTCGTGCTACAGTGGTTGCTACAGTTCCGCTACAGTTCCGGGCTCAAAAATAGTGTTTTTCTTGCCAATTTCTCCTTAAATCATGTTGTCGAGCTCCCCACGGTAACTTTTGTACCTGTAACATGAAATAAACCAATTTAGACCGAAAACGGGCATCCACACATACAAAAATACTCTATTTATACATACACATACATGAATAATATGTACATTTAGGTGTTTATCAGCGTCGGCTTCCGGGGTGCTCCAACTCTTCGTTTCTTCATCAATCATCCCCGAAATGACACGAATACTGTTTAATCTCGCGCACTTGGTTCTCAAAACCCTGAAATGAAATTAAAAGCATCAAGTACGCAAAATGTCATCAAAACACATACAAGTTGCACGGAAGCACAAGAATATCATTGCTAAAACATGATGTATTTAGGCACTTATCAATGTTGTTGAACAATTGTGGAAGTTTAGATTAGATGCTTAATTAGTTACCGGTCATTTAGAAATGAAAGCAAAATGGTTGAACTATTATAGGAATATACCTCCTGTTGCTTTAGTTGCATTTGTTTAGATCCTAGGCAGAAATTAGAAGGCTTATCTGCATATTTAGAAGCATATTATAAGTTTTTAGTGTTTAACGGCGGTCAAGATCCTCAATCATGGGCTATGAGTGAGTTAGAGACTGAATGGTATGCATCAGAGTCAGACATTTTTATAGATATTAATGCGATTGTTGCTGATGTTAGGTCGCAACTTTTAGAATTGTATGAGAGCTATTGCTCTCGTTTTAGCCATATGGTTCCACAGGTTGCAACTGAGGAGGTAGGACAGTCCAGCAGTGGTGGAGGAGAATCATTTCGACAAAGGCACGCAAAAAAGAAACCTAGGGGTTCGCAATACACAAAGGTCGACTTATACCTAAACACTACCTTTCGATTTTCTGAGGATATAAACACAGATATGGCTTTTGATGTTCTTCAATGGTGGCAAGGTAATGGAAATCCATACCCAATTTTTTCATTAATTGTAAAAGATATTTTTGCATGTCCTATGTCTACAGTAGCGTGCGAGCAAACTTTTAGTGCAAGTGGAAACATGTTGGATACAACACGGTCACAATTGTCAGCACCAAACATTGAAATTCAAGTGTGCACAGATGATTGGAAGCGTGCACAAGTTCGACAACAAGAAGCATAGATGGGAAGTCCAGAAGCAAGTGACTTTTTTTCCATTGATAATATGATGAGCACAACAACAACAGCCCCTGACACCGAGCAAGAGCCTGAACCTGACGTCGACGAATAGGTAAGTGGGTGACAACTCCAGTATAATGTAAGAGAACTACGTTGGCTTTGATTCCTCTTACACCCAAGAGGATACGTAGGCAACTTAATTCAACAAGTGAAAGAATTAAGTGCAAGCCATATATATATATATATATATTATTTTAATTATTTATAAACCATCATTTTATACATAATAATCAAATAATGCATCCTTACAAATAAAAAATAAAAAAAATGAAGTATTCTGATTTTTATTTTTTTAAAAAAAATTATTTTGGAGTATTCTTTTTGTTTATAATATTTTAACATAAATACATAAAATTTTATAGGGTAGTTGGTAAGAAAGTTTGTTAGTGTTATGGATGACCCAAGTTCAAATCCCACCAAAATCATTTAAATTTATTTTTCAGTTTAACATTTGTTTAAATTAATAATAAATTAATTAAAATACCCCCGGCCGGGCCCGGCGGGTTAAGCGGTCTCACAGCCGCCGGTTTGGCCCTGCGCACCCCGTCTCTGAGTCCCAAGCCTATGATAAGGCGTGTGATGTAGGGGTCTGCAAAGATAACTCCAACCCTGGGATGCTGGCCCTGGTGGCGCATATACTCAGCTAGAATGTGCCCCAGATGGAGTGGCTCGCTCTGTACCATGGAGTGTAAGTAGAGCAGCTCCTGTCTACGCAGCACCCCTGTGTTATCCCCTCTGCCGCTCACCGACCTGCTCAATATAGCATGGATGTACCTGTATGCAGGCCGGGAAAGAAATATCGCCTTCGAAACCCCTGGCTTGTATTGCCCATCCACGCACAATGTCCTGTAGACCCTCTGAGGTGTTAGGGTCCATGGGTAATCGATGGGCAGTAGCGCGTACTCCTCCGTCTTGGTAAATGGCTGATCGTAAAGGGCTATCATGATCAAGAACTAGGTGATACTCATGCTGAAGTGTCGACCGAGGCACGAAACTGGATCGTCTCGCCATTTGTAAAGCTATCGTACCTTCGGTCGAACTCAAAAGTCAATAAGACCTCGAGGGTGAGTGCTCGAATCGCTGGCTCTCTGATCTATAGCAAACGGCCCCAACTGCCAACTGCTAGTAGCTCCTTAACCTCAGTAGCTACAGCGTCGCCCCCCCTGTATGTCTCTCAATGTACTCAAGTGCGGGTAGCGCGACTGTCCAAATCGGAGCGTTGATAACTTCTTGAATCTTTCCTTGTTCTTCGATAAATCAAACTCCATCTCCTCAAGGGGTGGGATAGGCTCACGGGGCCGCTTCCCTGCTTGCTTCTTGGCCTTCGAAGACATCACTGCAAAGTTGCAAAAGAAAATAGTTAAAAACAGTTCAAGAACACAATCTGCAGAAATCTACACGGGCGGGTGGAAATTCCACACGCCCGTGTGGATCATCGGGCGAATAGAACTCCACGGCCGTGGAAGCTAAAAATTTCGTTTTACACTCTAATTCATTCTAGTTTCTTTCTAAACATGTTCGCCTAGTGTTTACTCATTAAATGCAAGTGAAATACTCAAGAAGAATGAATTAAATCAAGAATTGATGAAGTTTTAGGGCTTGAACTTCTTACCGACGGAGTGGATGAAGAAATTATAAAATCGGCAGTAAAAACTCCAATAAAACCTCCAGAAAACTCAAAGAAGATCGGGAAATCACCGAAGAGGGTCGGAGAGTGGTTTAGAGTGTAGAAATCAAGAGGTACGTGGGAATTCTAAAAGAAAACGCGCGGCTTTTGAAGTTCTAGAAATTCACACGGCCGTGTACCTATACATTTAGGCTTCACAGGGGCCAGCACATGCCCCTGTGTGCACTCTGGTCACTCTCTGGACAACCCCACACGGGCGTGTGTTAATTCCACACGCCCGTGTGCCTCTACGGGAGACTTCACAGGGGCTGGTTCACGCCCCTGTGGATTCACGGGAACCACAGAAGGTCTCTGGAAAATGTCACACGGCCGTGTGTTCAACCTAACCAAGAACACAAGGCCAGCCACAGGGGCTCTCACACGCCCCTGTGATTTCTCTGGTTTGTCTCGAGAACTCTAAGTGTTCCACACGGCCGTGTGAATAATACACAACGCCGTGTGCCTTTCACAAGCCCTCCCACAGGGGCAGCCACACGCCCATGTGGTTTCTCGGGAAAAAGAGGGGTTTCTACAGAGTTTTACACGACCTTGGGGAATTTCCACACGGCCGTGTGCCATAACACAGGGTTTCTCACAGGGGTACCGACACGCCCCTGTGGATTCTCTGGATCGAGAGCTTAAGTTCTGCAAAATCTCACACGGCCGTGTGGAAATTCCACACGCTCGTGTACCCCTACTGAGGTTTTTCACACGCCCGTTGTGTTTACTTAGAAAAATTCACAGACTCATGGAAAAATTTAGAAGCATAAATACAATACTCAGGGCCTGTAAAAACTATCAAAACACAACCAGATACCATGGAAAACATGCTCAACCGACTCAAACTTCATCGATTATCATTTAGGCACACAAAAACATCAACAATCAACAAAAATTATTGCAGCACATGCATTGAAAATATTAGGACACCAAAACTAAGGTTTTTATTC
Organism: Dioscorea alata; assembly: GCA_020875875.1. NCBI lineage: Eukaryota > Viridiplantae > Streptophyta > Magnoliopsida > Dioscoreales > Dioscoreaceae > Dioscorea > Dioscorea alata. Next base: position 11,686,072 of record CM037019.1, read on the forward strand.
ATCTAAAATTAAACTAAACTAGACTAGATCCTAGAGAAGCATATAAAACCTTGGGTTGCCTCCCAAGAAGCGCTTGTTTAATGTCACTTAGCTTGACATACCGGGCTTACCTTATGGAGGTTCATGAATGAAGGTTGACCTCTTTCCTACAACCTGAAAACATGCATTACATAACCTTTGTAGGATAGAGGGAGAGTTAGCGATTCTGTTACCAGACAAGGGTGAACCACCCTTACTCCGTTCTTGCTCATCCCCATTGTTCTTGTGTCTTTTCGTGTGGCGCCTCCTTGTTCTCTTCATTTTTCTCCTCATCTTTTTCATAGTTCCCGGGTCCGGCTTGACTTCCTTCTCGACTAGACCAAGTGAAAGCACTTCTTCATTGTTCTCCACGTCTTGGTCCGGCCACCCTTCATACGGATCCGGGTTCAACATTTCTTGCACATAATCATTAATTAGTTCATCAGTGGTGTCAATAAAATATAAAGTATCATCAAAGTCAAGAAAGTGTCTCATGGCATCGGCGAGGCGGTATGTAAGCTTGTCTTCTCCCACTCGCAATGTGAGCTCCCCATCATCTATGTCAATCAAGGCCTTAGAAGTGCGCAAGAATGGCCTTCCAAGGATCAATGGAACCTCGACATCCTCATCGACATCTAACACCACGAAGTCAATAGGAAATATGTATTTGTCGACTTTTACCAACACGTCTTCCACAATTCCTCTCGGATGCCTCACCGATCCGTCCGCGAGTTGAAGTGTCATCCGAGTAGGTCTAGGCTCGCCCAAGCCTAGCTTTTGGAAGAACGTATAGGGCATGCCATTGATGCTTGCTCCCGAGTCGGCCAATGCCATCTCTTCACCCAAGTTTCCAATATTGCACGGTACGATAAAACTCCCGGGATCTTTTCTCTTGCCCGGTATGTTCTTTTGCAATACGGCCGAGCAATTGGCATCAAGGATCACAGATGCACTCTCCTCCAATTTCCTCTTCTTGGTCAAGAGGTCCTTCAAGAACTTCGCGTACTTGGGCATTTGGGCCAATGCTTCCGCGAATGGTATGTTGATGTACAATTGCTTGAAGATTCCCAGAAATTTCTTGTATTGTTCGTTCTCTTGGTCATTCTTCAATCGTGAAGGGTAGGGAATTCTCAGCTTGTAAGGTGGTGGTGCCACCTCTTTCTCCTTTGTCATTCCTTCCTCTATCTCCACGACCTCGGGTGTCTCTTGCGTCTTCTCTAGATTGAGATTTCTCTCGACCACTTTTCCACTCCTCAAGGTAATTGCCTTCAATTGCTCTCTTGGATTGGTCTCCGTGTTACTAGGCAAACTACCTTGAGGTCTTTCCGCCAATGTCTTCGCAATTTGCCCCATTTGATTTTCAAAATTATGTAGGGAGGCGGTGTGATTGCGAAGTGTAGCTTCCACCGATTGAAATCTAGCATCCGACGAAGCAACAAACCTTGTGAGGGCTCTCTCAAGTTGGTCATCTTTCCTTCTAACCCGGTCACTCAGCCTTCTAAGTTCGGTGCTTGTTGTCCTTGAAATCCCGGTGGTGCGTTGTTCTTTTGTTGTGACTGCCCTTGGTTACTCCAAGAGAAATTTGGGTGGTTCTTTGACACGACCCCTTGCGTGTATCCCGCAAGTGCACGGGCTTCTCGAATTAATAAAATTACCCTAGTGAAGGGTAGTCGAATCCACAGGGAATAGTGATTTAAAACAAAAGAATCCACTATTTAGTTGTGCGATATACGAGAAGTGAAAATCGAATTGGTAAGTAGATTATGAAATCAATTATACTAAAAAAACAGGAATTTAAACAGAGAGATGGAAGACAAGAGAAAAGCAAGTAGGAGTTAAGAAAGAAAGACTAGCAATGGGTGAAATAGGGTATCCGAACAAGCTACCTCTAGGACTCATGCTTCTAATGCAAGACTATGCTATTATACTTTCCTATTGATGTTAATTGAGTCGAGGATATCCTTAAACTCACCGTCCCAAAACTTAAGGTCAACCGTGACTAACCCCAACATTATGTCCCGGCATTAGGATTCACTACGACCCTTGACTCTTGTTGACTTGTCAAGTAAGCCCCAGGGGAGTCTATCTTCCTAACCCTAACACTATGTGGGATTGCTTTAAACTCTAGGGATTCCTAGTGATAAAACCTGTTCCTCTATATAGTTCTAACCCTTTGGTCCAGGTGGAAGAACCCTAGTCTAAATTGAGCCCTAACACTCTATCTCGACCGCTAATTAACCAAGGAAATGGAGGTAGGAAGAAATCACACCGGAGGGGAAAGGGGATACATCGCTACCTCACAACTCTCCCTCTCAACCCTCTTCAATCTTAAGTAGTCTAACCCTATAGGAGTTGTCACGTCTCAAAAGGGTAACCTAGATTGCTCTCAACCCTAGTGTCACGGCCAAGGGAAACAATAACACAAGATAATTAAAATTGAAACTCGAATTTTATTCATCAATAATGGAAAAGCATAATAGCAATGTCATAGAAACATAATAATCCTAGGGTTTTACAAGTCCGAATACCCACGAGGGGTTTAGCTCCTCATCAAGCTATACATGTTCATCAAAATATAAAAGAAAGTATAAATAAAAAGCATTGATGAAAACCCCCTCGCGTATGTTGTGGCCGTGGTCTTGTGCGGCCGCCGGACGTCGATGACGATGCCGATGATGCGCTCCAAACCTCCACAAAGTCCTCTCCGAAACCCTAGCCGCCCTCTCCAGAAGTTGGGGAGAAAGTTAGGTCAAAAGATGTCTTGAAAGCCTCTAAATCGGCTTTTATACTGTTGATTGCGGCATTTAAATATGAACTTATCGGAACTTCACACGCCCGTGTGAAATTTCGACACGCCCGTGTGAATTCTCTGGAATTCTGAATTTCGGCCGAAGTGAACAGTAGCTTGCTACAGTGTTTTGCTATAGTAACAAATCTACAGTATTACTACAGTACTCGTCGAAATGCCCCTGAATCCATTGTTCTTCATCGAGGCCATCGATTTGGGCACACAAATCAATGGTTGATCGTGCCGATTGCTTCAAGTCTCCTTGTTGGTGAAGTTCTCCTAAGCAACACGAAATAGATTTATTGTGAATGTGACTGCCTTTGTGCCCCTCCAAAGGAGGTTGGCACACACTCATAAGTCTAAGCTCATGCCTTGTTCCTTGCTTGGTCCGAAAACCTCCCAACAACGGCAAACATGATCTAACTTCGTTCTTTTTCTCCAAATTAGCTCCACAAACCTACAATGCATAAGAATACACAAATGCACACAATTTAGTAATAAAATCTGATAAAAGATATGTTCATTGTAAGATAATAACGCTTTGCGTTACTATACTACGAGCACTTATCAGAAGCCAATTTGGAGAAAAAGAATAAAGTTAGGTCGTGTTCGCCATTGTTGGGGAGTTTTTGGACCAAGCAAGCAACAAGGCACGAGCCTAAACTTGTGAGTGTGTACCAACCTCCTTTGGAGAGGCACAAAGGCAGTCACATTCACAATAAGTCTAACTTGTGTAGCATAGGAGAACTTCACTAATAAGGAGAATTGAAGCAATCAGCATGATCTACCATTGATTATGTGCCCAATTCAATGGCCTCGATGAAGAACGATGTAATCGGGAGCATTTGATGCGCGACTAACGTAGTAGTATTGTAGTAAATCACTGCAGCAATTTACTGCTCACTGCGTGCCAGAATTCAAAATCCAAAAAATCCACACACACGTGTGCACATTCCACACGGCCGTGTGAAATCCGAATTTCATTCGATTTTCCAGGCGTGACTCAGACTATTGAAAGGCCTTTTTAGGGACTTTTTCGGGATCTTTTCGACTATTCTCTGGAGGGTCACGGCTAGGTTTTGGAGAGGACTTTGTGGTTGATTGGAGCGTGATAAGTGGTCGTGTTATAATGATAAACGTCTAATTGTACTTGTTATTTATGTATGTTTGTGTATAAATCGAGTATTTTTATATGTGTGGATGGCCATTTTTGGTCTAAACTGGTATATTTCGTGTTACAGGCACAAAAGATACCGTTGGGAGCTCGAGAATGAGATTTTAGAAGTAATCGGCAGGAAAAAGACCATTTTTGAGCCTAGTACAGTAAAAGCACTGTAGCACAAAAACTTGGAGAATTAGCTAAGTCTGGAATTCCATGCGGGCACTCATATGACTGCATACAGTCCTGTAGCAGTTGCATTGTAGCAGAGTTACTTGTGGTGTTTGATCCTGAGGACCTTGAGGAGGGGTATCTTTTCGATAAGTAGAGTTCCATCTAGTTTTAACATCTTTTGTGAATTTTTTGGCCCTCATGTTATTTGCTCTACAATAACGAGCCCATTGTTTCATGAGGGTCATATTCCTTCCTATATATGATACCACATCTCTAATTGGTCCTACAAATTGTTTTAGGGACTCTAATCCAGTTTCCACACATAAATTTAATACATGACAAGCACATCTAATATGAAAATATTTGCCCCCGCATGATGGCATCAAATATTCTTCTAGAGGTCTAATTGAGGCCGTATTAGAAGAGGCATTATCAAATGAAATTGAAAAAATTTTAAAAGTTAAACCATATTCTTCAATGATCCCACGAATGATCCTATAAATATTATCGGCGGTATGGGACTCGTTTAATACCCTAAAAGCAATGACTCGCTTTTGGATATTCCACGAGTCATCAATCCAATGCTCCGTAATACCTATAAAAGAATTTTCATGAAATACATCGGTCCAAATATCAGAACATAAAGAAATAGAGGAGGAACAAGAACGGAAATACTCACAAAGTTGTTCTTTACCATGTTTGTATTGTTTAAAAATTGTTCTTTGAATTGTTCTTCATGAAACTTTTTTGCACGCTGGTTGCAAGGTTTCGTTGATGCATTCTTGTACTTGGCATCACTCCGCAAAGTTGAATGGTAAGTGTTCCACAGAAATTATCTCCGCAATTTTATCCCCATATCTTTGTTGCGAAAATGTAAATAAAGCAGAGTGAGAACCAGTACCTTCGTCTACGGCGAATCGAATTTGAGATTGTGTCCGAGGATGTCCAAGCTTATCCGAATGCTTTTTCTCCATATGTCTATTAAATGTGCCATACCCTCCTCCCTTGCTATGCTTAAATTCAGAATTACAATAATTACATTTTGCATGAGTTACAATACCATCATTATTAGACATTTTTGTAAAATGGACTTTAAAAATATTAGACTTGGGGACAGATTCTGTGGTGTTAATTGTTTCTCTAGTCTCTGAGGGGATAATAGGTGGTGTCGGTTCCTCAACTGGACTTTCGTACTCGGGCCATTCATTACTCTCTTGGGTAGGTAATGAGATCGAACCAATAACACTTTTCCCCCTTGAACCTCAACCACATGATGCCATTTTAAAATTTTTGCAAATCTAAAATCAATGAAAAATAAAAGCACTAAGTGAAATGAACTCATTACAAAATTATTGAAAAAATTTAAAATTACACTCTAGAATAACAATTACATGCATTTATTGAAAAAAACACCAAATACCAATTCCACAATAAATATAACAACAATAAAACTCACAAATTCATTCAAAATAAAATAAATAAATAAACAAGTCCATGTCTATAAATAACAATTACATGCATTTATTGAAAAAAAACACCAAATACCAATTCCACAAATAAATATAACAACAATAAAACTAACAAATTCATGCAAAATAAAATAAATAAATAAACAAGTTCATGTCTATAAATAACAATTACATGCATTTATTGAAAAAAAAAACACCAAATAACAATTCCACAAATAAATATAACAACAATAAAACTAACAAATTCATGCAAAATAAAATAAATAAATAAACAAGTCCATGTCTATAAATAACAATTACATGCATTTTATTGAAAAAAAACACAAAATACCAAGTCCACAAATAAATATAACAACAATAACAAATTCATGCAAAATAAAATAAATAAATAAACAAGTCCACTTAGCTATAAATATTAATTACATGCATTTTATTGAAAAAAACACCAAATACCAACTCCACAAATAAATATAACAACAATAAAACTAACAAATTCATGCAAAATAAAATAAATAAATAAACAAGTCTATAAATATTAATTACGTGCATTTTATTAAAAAACACCAAATACCAACGAGTTTTAAATAAATATAACAACAATAAAACTAACAAATTCATGCAAAATAAAATAAATAAATAAACAAGTCTATAAATATTAATTACATGCATTTCATTGAAAAAAACACCAAATACCAACTAGTTTTAAATAAATATAACAACAATAAAACTAACAAATTCATGCAAAATAAAATAAATACATAAACAAGTCCACAAGTCTATAAATATTAATTACATGCATTTTATTGAAAAAACACCAAATACCAACTCCATAAATAAATATAACAACAATAAAACTAACAAATTCATGCAAAATAAAATAAATAAATAAACAAATCCACAAGTCTATAAATATTAATTACATGCATTTTATTAAAAAAAACCAAATATCATCTCCACAATTAAATATAACAACACTAAAACTAACAAATTCATGCAAAATAAAATAAATAAATAAACAAGTCCACAAGTCTATAAATATTAATTACATGCATTTTATTGAAAAAAACACAAGTAATTATAGAAAAATAAAGAAACCAAATAAATAAAATATGTAGAAACCAAGATAATAAAATTCAATAATGCAAAAAATAAATTAAAAAATAAAAATAGCATAACAAGCAAATATCAAGTAAGAAATAATAAATAAAAAATCTAATAACAAAAATTAACAAAATTAAATAATGCCAAGAAATTTAAAAATAAATAAATAACAAACAAAATCCAATTTTACTTTAAAATCCAATGAAATTAAAATTGTCAAACATCCTTTCAATTTTAGTTCTCTCGGTTAATGATTTTTGAATTTAGTTAATAGTTAATAGTTCTCTCGGTTAATAAAAAACGTAAAAAAAAAAAAACAAATAAAAAATAGCATAACAACTTAAGTAACAAATAACAAATAAAAAATCTAATAACAAAAACTAATAAAATTAAATAATACCAATAAATTAAATATTTGAAATTTAAAAAAATGAATGGTTTTCAAATATACCAATGAAAAATCATAATATTACATTAATTTACATACACATCAACAAAAATACATAATAAAAAATTTTATAAGAGTACATAATTAAAAAGAATGATAATAAATATTAAAATTATCATTATTACTAGTATTTATCTAGAGTTTGCATGTTGAAGACTATGATAAGCAAGTCTACATATTTAAATTTAAAAACATCACAAATATGCTAGAAAATTTAAATTCTTATTTCCAATATTCAATGCTCAATATATTCTAAGAATTCAAGATAATAACAAAACTATAATTAATAACCAAAAAATGTAAATAATTACTAACCTTGTTAATTGGAGACCTTGAAAAAGAAAGAAAATAATAAATATCCAAATTACTCCAAATTTCCAAGACTCCAAAATAAAAAACCCCAAGTATCCAAAGCTTCAACAATTAGGTTTCAAGAATTAATGAAAAAAGAGAGAATAATAGAGAAGAAGTTGGGATGAGTTTGAGAGAGAATTGGAGAAGAGTAATAGTTTGTAAAAACTAAATTGAGAGAGGATGAGGAGTATATATAGATAGGAGTTTAATTAAAATTTAAAATTTGGTTTTTTTTTTATTTCATTTGAATTTAAAAACTTAAAAAAAAAAAAAATACAACGGCTCTTAAAGCCGTTGGCTCCAAAGTTGAGTAACCAGTTCGGGCTGACCCGGCGGGTTGACCCGCCGGGTTACGGGTTGGGAAAACCCAATCCGTAACCGGCCTGTCTACAGTACGGGCCGGTTACGGGTTACCGACCCGGCGGGTTCTGCCGGGCCTGGCCGGGCTGAATCTCGGCTCGTGCTCCCCTCTACCCACAGCACCGGGCGGAGCCACCTCCAGTGCGGATGTTTTTTCCCTCTTGAGGCTAGGACAGGTTCGAGTGCCTCGAGAGTGCTATGGGTGTTATGTAGGCGGAGTTGTCCGAGATGAGGACCGCACAGGCAGTAGAGTTTGCCAAGCTGAGGGCCACTCAGGCATCACAGTTCGCTCAGATATTGGCACAGCTTGCCACAGTTATACAGTTCTTTGAGCAATCCGTGGTACGGCCCCGACGGGTACCATCACCGACTCCACCTCTGTCTCCATCAGCAGCAGATCCACCAGCACCAGCAGCAACACCACCAGAGGGTCCACAGCAGGACCCCAACGCTGGATGTGTTGTAGTTTTATTTTTAATTTTTAATTTTTTTTATTATTTTACTTTATTTTGTACTCTTTATTATATTTTGGACATGTAGCACTCAAAAAGGATCTTCCTTCTGAGTTTATCTTTTCTGTTGGTTTTCTTTTATCTCCAGTTGTATTTATTGCTTTATCTTTATATACTCGAGTTTTATTTTATTTTTGTTGAGCTATATTGAACCCTTGCATATGTGTGCAGATGGTCTTCGATTTAAGGAATTTGAGGAATAGTCATAGGCACGGTCATGGGACCGTGTGTGCTCCACAAACCATTGAGACATAACTCTTAATGAACCTAGCTCCATCAAATGCAACACTTGGAGTTCAGGGGAGTAATGTTTCAATTGCCAACTTCCACACTAATTGTTTTTCATTTGCTTTATTTTTATTGTGCTTGCATGCGTACATTGGGGACAATGTACATCTTAAGTGTGGGGGGGATTCACATTGCACACACCTTTACTTGTGCATTCAATTGTTTATGCTCATGTAGCCTATGGCGGTTCACCTTAGTTGCAACGGTTGTATTTTTAGAGTTTAGTAGAATTTTTAACATTGTATCCTATCATGCTCTAGTTTTACTTGAATTTTTAGGGGATTTTTGCTCGATTACACCCTATTGCACTACGCACTCTTGAAATCTTTTGGAAAGTCGAACTCGAAGTTTTAAGGACTAGTTTAGTATTACTTTAGTAAGTTGTGAAGTACTATGTATCTAAAAAAAAATTGTGAGCTTGTGGATATTAGTTTAAACTTTACATTTGGGGGGGAAAGAGCTACCTCCTATGAAGTATGAAGCTACTCTCATAAGTCGGATACAAGTTATGCCCTAATGAGAGAAAGAGCTATCTCAGGGGAAGCATGAAAGCTACCACTCTGGTAGAAAGAGCTACCTCCTCGAAAGTGTGAAAGCCACCTTTGGCAGCCGCCTAGGAAAGGGCTACCTTAGAGGTTGAGTGAAGCTACTACTTCCTTACTTTGTGTATATAAATAAGTCCTTGTAACAAGAGTTTGAGGAGTACTCGTTGGTTCTCTTGAGTGAATTCGCACACACTTACACGTTTTCGAGTTGTTATCCTTTTTGATTCATGTTTATAGCTAGAGCAATGATAACCTTGTGGAATGTTTTAATTTCCCCTCACTTGTAGAATGCTTCTTTTTTATACTTTAGGTGAACCTAAGGCCGGGTACTTTCAATTGCTTCTCCCAAGTACTTCCACGTTCTATTTTGCTTGAGGACAAGCAAAAGCTTAAGTGTTGGGGGATTTGATAAGTGCTCATAGTATAGTAACGCAAAGCGTTATTATCTTACAATGAACATATCTTTTATCAGATTTTATCACTAAATTGTTTGCATTTGTGTATTCTTATACATTGTAGGCTTGTGGAGCTAATTTGGACTGTAGCATTTTTTTTACTGTAGCACTCCACTGCAGCAACTTACACAAAACTTGGCGAGCTACAGTTCCCGTATGCCTGCCCGTATGCCTGCCCGCATAACTTGCTGGAATTGGGTTTTTAAGGAGGGGAGTTCTTTTTTTTCTAAGGGAGAAGCCCTAGGTCTTGAGCTCTCTTGCAACCATCTTCAAATCGGAGCTAGGAGCTGCCATCGGAGGCCATTTATGGGGAGAGGACGATGAGGAGAGCGACATACGATGAGATCCACCTTCTTGATCCACTCTTGAAAGGAGAATCGACGAGGGAAGCCACCCCTTTGGTGGCGTCTTTGGAAGCGTCATTCGGCCTCTATCTTTCCAGGGGGTGTTCCTGTCTTTGAATTTGGTTGTTTCCATGTATTATCTTGTGTATTTTGTATTCATGAGCGACTAAACCCCAAGGTCACCGGGTGTAGGTGAACCTTGGAGGTGAACTCGTGTAGGATGCTTGCTTGACTTGATTTATGCATTTTGGGACTTGTTTGTGAACCTTGTTTGGTGTTCTTGATTGCGTGGTATGCATGAGAACTCTGTGTATCAATGTTTAGAAAATACTAGGAAGCATGACCATTGCCCTAGTATTAGGCACACCAAGCTTGGTAGGGATACATGTACGAATACGCCGTGACCATCCGGTATTTTGTACCCCTCCAATTGTTACGGTTGACCTAGGTTGTGTCTTCGCCCTAACTTGAGAAACCTCTTGCTCCCTTTGCAATCGTGTAAGGATTCGAGCGGAAGGAATTCCGTACTAGATACTTGTACCGGATTAGGGACCAATTTTCGTGACCATCGGGTTGGTCTAACTTCAGGTTTCTCGGTCCAAACTACCCATTTGTATGCTAGTTAAGGCAACTCCCGCACTTTAGTAGCCCCCTTGGTAATCCTCATTCGTGACCCTCTCTTTACATTGTTTTTACCCCTCAATCATTGCCTCCACCTTAGAGAATTTCACTTGCATGTTAATCACTTTTATTTTACTTTCTTTTGCACAACACTCGACTTGATCGGCCAAACAATCATACGAAGAGGAAGTAAGGGTAGATTCTCGGGCCGTTGGGAATACGACCCCCTCACGCGTGCGTGAGGGGTATTACTTGACGACCCCGTGCACTTGCGGGCTGTATCACCAAGCTTTTGGAGCCATTGTCGGGGACCCACGAGAGATATCCGGAAAACTTAGAGTTGGTTGATTTGGCCATTGTTTTGTTTCGTGTTTTCCATCATTGTATATATTTCGCCATTATCTAATTTGTATTTTTATTTTCTTGTTTTCTTCAATTCCTAAGTCTTGACTCTTGTTATCTTACAAGGTACCCATCTTATGACAAGGGCAAGTCAAGCAAATTTAGTTGAACCCGGCAACGAAATTGAGTGAACTTTGCATCAACGATTGAGAGAGGTGACAGAAGGTTCAAGCGAACAAGAAGTTCGGGTTAAGTCTAGTGAACCCTCCGTCATGGCCGAACCAAGAAGAACGTTATGCGATTATGAGAGGCCCCAATTCATCGGTGAGGAGTTCAGTGTGCAAGCCCCGACTGTGCCAACTAATAATTTTGAAATCAAGGTGAGCACAATAGGAATGATTCGAAATTCAGTCCAGTTAGATGGGTTGGCCGATGAAGACCCACATGCCCACCTGTCCCGCTTCCTCCAAATATGCTCCATTTCAAGATTAATTCAGTGTCCGACGATGCCATAAGATTGAGGTTGTTCCCGTTCAGTTTGAGAGGAGTGGCATATCGTTGGCTCACTTCTTTGGCCCCTAGATCGATCACTACATGGAAGGAGATGGTCGAGAAGTTCCTTGCCCGATATTTTCCACCAAGCAAGGCTACACGACTAAGGCAAGAAATTTCATCCTTTAGGCAGGGGGATCCAGAAACACTTTTCGAGGCCCACGAAGGATTCAAGGATCTCTTGCGTAAGTGTCCTCACCATGGGTTCCCTGCGTGGATGAGAGTGCAAATGTTCTGTAACGGGCTGAACTACACAACGAGACAATTAATTGATGCTGCAGCAGGAGGATCTCTAAGTGCCAAATTACCTGAGGATGGTGAAGTTCTTATTAAAAATATTGCTAGTAATGAGTGTCACTGGAGTACTCGACAGAAAGCACCAAAGGCTGCAGGCCGATATGAGGTGAATGAGAATACTGCGTTGACTGCTAAGGTCGAAGCCTTAACGAAGAATGTCTCAGACAATAATGCCCTAGTAAGTTCATTAGAACAGAATGTTGAAAAGTTGATACTTGGGTGTAGCTCCACTCCTAAGGCAGTGATGTCTTGTGACACTTGTGGTGCCGGGCATGCAACTTCTCACTGCCCTATATTCATTGCTCCCTCGGCACCTGTGGAAAATGTTGACTACGTTGGTGGTGGACCTAGAGGGCTTGGGAACCAATATGCAACACCTACAACTCGGGATGGAGGGGCCATCCAAACATGTCATGGAATCAGGGACAAGCACAACAGAGACCCCCGCCACCCCAAGGAAGTCAGTACCAGGCGCCTTCACAACAAGAAAGGAAGTACACCACCGAGGACATATTAGCCAAATTTATGATCAATACCGAAGCTAGGTTTCAGAGCAACGAAAAAAGACTTGATGAGTTTGGCACCATACTGAGGAATGTACAAGCCTCCATGCAGTCACTTGAAAATCAAGTTGGACAAGCTCGCCAGGGCTCAATCTGATCATCCTTCAGGCAGCTTGCCGAGTAACACTGAGAACAACCCAAGGGAGCATCTGAAAGCTGTTACATTAAGGAGTGGAAAGCAGTTGGAAGCAAGGGCCGAGGGGAGCCCAAGTGCTTCCAATGATAGGGTAGCCGTACGGGAAGACCCTAACTTGAGGAAAAATGATAGTGATGAGAACAAGAAGAAGTACAAGGAAGACCATGACCAACCCCCGGTTCCAAAAGAACGGGAGTACAAACCCGTTGTACCATACCCAGCAGGACTGAATCAGGATAAGGAAGATGCACAATTCAAGAGATTCCTTAACATCTTTAAACAACTTCACATTAACATTCCCTAGGTTGAAGCTCTCTCACAGATGCCCAAGTATGCTAAATTCCTGAAGGACCTCCTCACAAACAAGAGGAAATTAGAAGACTCAGAGTTTGTGACATTATCGGGAAATTGCTCCGCTTTAATCCAGAAGAAACTGCCCAAGAAACTCACTGATCCGGGCAGCTTCATTATCCCTTGTATGCTTGGTGAAGGGATGAAAGAAAATGCTTTAGCCAATTCTGGTGCAAGTATAAATGTGATGCCATATAATTTATTCTTGAAGCTAGGATTGGAGGATTTAAGACCTACATGAATAACCCTATAACTTGCAGATCAGTTAGTACGAAGGCCTAGCGGAATTGTGGAGGATGTTCTCATCAGAGTTGACAAGCTGATTATTCCAGTGGACTTTGTAATTTTAGATGTGGATGATGATGTTGAAGTCCAGCTAATTTTAGGACGTCTATTCCTTAACACTTCTAGTGCATTAATTGATGTCAAAGGAGGCATGATGACCTTGAGAGTTGGAGATGAACAAGTCGTCATCATCCTCCCTGAAGCAATGAAGCACACACTTGATCATGATGATGTTTTATATTTCATGGACACAACTGAATTGATTATTGTTGATTGTGAGCAGGAAGTGTTGGCGCTAAATCCCTTGGATGAGTACCTTGAAGAATTGGATGTGGAGGAAACTGAAGCAAAGAACCATTCTCTTCCACTGACATAGCAAGTGGCCTGAATTGAAGTTGAGTCTCCGCCACACGGTAAGAAAAAGAAGAAGTTGAAAAAGGCATGGAGAAAGGCAAGTGAGAAAATTAAAAAGAGCATGAGTGTCTCCACATTGCCACCGAGTGAGGTAGATCGCTTATATTTTGAGAATGAAGGTAAATTTCGCATCTTCTCATGTCTTTCCATGAATTTCCCATGTGGTGGCACTTCACAAAAAAATAGAGGTAATTCGACCCACTTTGATCCACCATGATGACAAGGTAAGAGGCGTCGAGCTAAAGATGTTAAACAAGCGCTCCTTGGGAGGCAACCCAAGCATTTGAATTTCTTGCAATTTCATTTTCGTATTTCTAGTTTGTGTGTTTTTCGTATTTTTAAAGTGTTAGTGCTTGTTGTACTTTGCATTTTAAATGTGTATTTGTGGTTGTTTAGCTATCTTTCTCAATTTTTTTGATCATGATCTTCAATGGTTGTCATGCGTTCTTTAATTTTTGATTCATTGTGTTGCATCAAATTCCATATTTTCAATGGTTGTTTATGGTTTTGGCTTTGTTTTTCATGAGTTTTTAGGGTGTTTGGATGAGTCCTTAATGAAAAATCTGCAAACCGGCCGTTTCTTGAGCATATGCATGCCCATATGCAAATCCAGCAATCTATACGGGCTACCATACGGGCATATGCTTGCCCTTATGAAAAACCAACAAATCATACGGGCAACCATATGGGCATATGCTTGCCTGTATGGTTGGCTGGTTGGCTTTAACCCTTCTTCAACACATTCTTTGCACTATTCACTCATTTTCTCATCATCTTCTTTCCTTCTCCTCTTCATTTCTCCATCATTTTCCTTCATTCTTTTTGCACAAAATGACTCTCCTCATCCTAGAGAACAAGTTTTTGGAAGATTTTTGAAGGTTTATCAAGTTTTTAGCCGGATTCCACTTCATCTTCACTTGGGTGCCCTAAATTGAAGTAAGCTCCATTACTCTCCATTTCTAGGGTTTTTCTTTGTGTTTTTGGGTTGATTTTCTTCAGAATGTTGTTGTGAATGATTCTTGTGAATGTTTTCCTTGATTCTAAAGCTTTGTAAACTTTGTTTGCTACTTTTACAAGAAGCGACTCTTGCCAAATTTTCCCGAATTACTGTAGCAACACTTACATTTCAGCCCATTATTAATTCCATTGAGTATTCTTTTCATATATTTTTGATTTGATGAAGCTTGTATGGTCTTGTAGGGATGCTGACCAAACATGTGGCCTCAAAGCGACCCCGGAGGAGCTCTCCGCCGCCCGCCCACAAGCCACGATTCAGTAGTGATGCCCACATGACCCGTTTTGCCCTTTTGACGAGGAAAGGTTTTGGTGTGGTCCGAAGAATTGATTGGGAGACTTTGAATATTTTGGGACTAGATGGTATCATCTGCCACGACCACGCGCATGGCTTCACCACCTCCACCAGATCATTAGAATCATGACACCGACTTTCAGTCTTTATTTTTCTTTTCATGTTATTTGTCTTTTGTTTGTATGCACGTAGACTTATTTTGATGTATGTTGTACCGTTTAGTTAGTTAGGGTTTCGGCCCTACTAAAGTATTCCTTTTTATTTATTTAGTTTGGATTTTACCTATTCGCTCTCCTTATGTATTTGTCTAGTTGTGATGCATTTCCTGTTGCTTTTAGGACTGATCATTAAGGATGCTTCACAGTCCATGGCCCTAGCGACTTACCAATGTCCGTGTTCACCTTGCATTCACTACATCAACTAATTGGGGAAGTCTCCTTTGCTTCATCTCCTTATTTTTTATTGCATACATATCACCATGTTCTGCTGATTCATGTACATTGGGGACAATGTACGATTCTAGGTGTGGGGATGGAGTGCTTTGCTTTTATTGCATGCTTGTTTTACCTATGATAGCAATGACACCTAGTTTAGGACTTCCTAGCATGAAGGTTCGATAATTATGAGTTGTATTTCTTCACTGTACCTAAATGAGGTCCTGCTTTATCTTTAGTACACCGACAGACTTTTGCACATTTACTTCCATCTCATACACTCCAACTGACCCATTGCAATGTTTTTGGCATTAAACTGTTAAAGTCTACTTTCAATGCACTTTTAAGAGCCTTTGGGGTCCTCTATTATTTTCTTTGGCCTCAAGTGAGATTGTTTAACAGGTTTTATTCCGGAGGATAAGAGATACTTGTTTGAAAAAAAAAAAAAATTGGAGTCTATGACAGTATTCCTCTGCTAGTACAGCATGAATGCGTCTATGTGGACTGTAATCAAGTAGGATGGGTGGCTCCTGTGCCTGGCCAGCATGTGCATCCGTCTAAAAGATGTTTGTGCAGTCTACGTTAGTCGGACTCAGAAAAAAAAAAGGGGTAGAAGATAGAATGTATATATGTAAGTAAGGAATAAAGTATCTTGTCTGTATTCCTTGGAGCCTGTTACACAGCCACTCATGAGCCAGAGTTTCATTCAGGACCCGAAGGACCCTTAACTGGGTATTGAGGGTGTCTTTAATAGATTAATGCCAACTTCATTGTATGTGGAGTGAGTGGGCCCCTTTGAGTGATCCATAGTACGGAGGGTGAGGTTGGAAGTAAGCACACACTCACCGGTACACTTTAAATGAAACAGGACCATCCGTACCCAGTTTCCAACAGAACAACTCATTATCTGTCTTTCCTTCTATTTGTGCTAGTGGGGCCCTCTACTGTTGAGCTCGAGGTCGTACAGTTAGTCGTTTATCAGTTTGCCCCTGTTCTTTATGTTTGTTCGCTTGGGGACAAGCAAACGCTTAGGTGTGGGGATGTTTGATAAACACGTAACTGTACGTATTATTTAAGTATGTTTGCATATTTATTGAGTATTTTTACATGTGTGGATGCCCATTTTCTGTCTAAATTGTTTTATTTCATGTTACAGGCACAGAAGTTACCGCGAGGAACTCGTCAATGAGATTTTTAGAAGAAATTGACATGAAAAGGACATTTTCGAGCCGGGAAACTGTAGTAGGGGTATTGTAGCACTCCACTTCAGCAACTGATAAGTGCTTGTGTTGTAGTAACGTGAAGCGTTATTATCTTACAAATGAATATTTTTTTATCAGATTTTATCACTAAATAGTGTGCATTTGTGTATTCTTGAGCATTGTAGGTTTCGTGGAGCTAAGTTGGAAAAGAAGAACGAAGTTAGGTCGTGTTCGCCGTTGTTGGGAGGTTTTCAGACCAAGCAAGGAACAAGGCACGAGGTTAGACTTGTGAGTGTGTGCCAACCTCCTTTGGAGGGGCACAAAGGCAGTCACATTCACAACAAGTCTAACTCGTGTAGCTTAGGAAAACTTCACCAAGAAGGAACTCGAAGCAATAGGCACGATCTACCATTGATTGTGTGCCCAATTCAATGGCCTCGATGACGAAACAACATATTCGGGAGCATTTCGGAGAGTTACTGCAGCAACACTGTAGCTTGTCACTGTAGCGGATAACTGTAGCAAGTTACTGTGCACTTCTGCCGAAGAGTCAAGGTTCCAGAGAATTCACACGGGCGTGTGGAATTAACACATGGCCGTGTGAACTAATTTTCCAGCAAACCAGAGACGTCACACGGGCGTGTGGAATTAACACACGGCCGTGTGGATTGATTTTCCAGCAAGCCAGAAACTTCACACGGGCGTGTGGAATTAACACACGGCCGTGTGAAGCAATTTTCAGGAAAGACAGAAACTTCACACGGGCGTGTGGAAATTCCACACGGCCGTGTGAATTCCCGATAACTTCAAATTTAAAGCCGCAACTTCTCCCCAAATTTAAAGCCGCAACTTCACACGGGCGTGTGGAAATTCCACACGGCCGATTTGGAGACTTTTTGAAAGATCTTTTGACCTATCTTTCTCCCCAACTTCTGGAGAGTGCGGCTAGGGTTTCGGAGAGGACTTTAAGGAGGATTGGAGCGCGTCATCGGCATCGTCACCGACGTTCGATGGCCGCACAAGACCACGGCCACACCATACGCGAGGGGGTTTTCATTGATGTCTTTAGTTTGTTCTTTCTTTCATAAATTGATGAACATGTATAGCTCCATGAGGAGCTAAATCCCTCGTGGGTATTCGGACTTGTAAAACTCTAGGATAATTATGTTTCTTTGACATTGTTATTATGCTTTTCCATTAATTGATGAATAAATTCGAGTTTCAATTTTAGATTTCTTGTGCTATTGTTTTCTCTTAGCCGTGACACTAAGGATTGAGAACAATCTAGGTTATCCTTTGGAGGTGTGACAACTCCTATAGGATTAGACTACTTAAAATTGAAGAGGGTTGAGAGGGAGAGTTGTGAGGTAGCACCGTACCCCTTTCCCTTCCGTTGTGATTTCTCCCTACCTCCGATTACTTGAGTCATTAGAGGTCGAAATAGAGTGAAGTGCTAGGTAGACAAACTCCCCCAAGGTTTTGGGGTGACGTGAATCCTACGCACTGGGGCTTAATTTAGACAATGGTTCTTCCTCCTGGACCAAAGGGTTAGAACTATCACACATAGGAACAGGTTTTATCACTAGGAGTCCCTAGAGCTTAAAGCAATTCCACGTAGTGTTAGGCTTAGGTAGAAATACTCCCCTGGGGCTTAGTTGAGCAATCAACAGAGTGAAGGGTTGATGTGAATCCTATTGCCGGGACATAGTGTTGGGATTAGCCACGGTTGACCTTAGATTTGGGACCGTGTGTTTCAGGATTTTCCTCGACTCAATTAAACATCAATAGGAAGGTATAATAGCATAGTCTTGTACTAGAAGCATAAGTCCTAGAGGTAACTTGTCCGGATACCCTATTTTCACTTATTACTAGTCTCTCTCTTCTTACTCGTTGCTTGCACTTTTCTCTCTTTCATCTTTCGATTTATTTGCTTTGCATCTACTCTAGTTCCCATAAATTCACTCATCACTCCGATCATTGTTTCTTTTCATACATCACACGACTCAATAGCAACTTCTCGTATTTTAAATCCCTATTCCCTGTGGATTCGACTACCCACTCACCGGGATAACTTTTATTACTTCGACAAGGCCGTGCACTTGCGGTACGCACGCAAAAGGTCGTGTCAAGTTTTTGGCGCCGTTACCGGGGAATATGCGTATTTTTGATACTTGTTTTTGCTATTTTAGTCATTCACTTCGTTGACTATTTCATACTTTCTTTAACTATCATCGTTCTTTTTTTTCTTTTCTTTGTGTTGGCTTCAGGTTATGACCCACGGGAACCCTTCGATTCTTGTTGAAGGAGACCCGAACATTGGAAGGAGAATACACCGTAAAGGGAAAGAGCCTGTGGAAGAACAATCCGAGCAAGCCAGCATAGATTCAGAAGGGTCGGAAGCTATGGCAGAACAGAACGAACAACAAAGGACATTGGCTGATTTTGCTAGACCCGCGGTAATGGGGACCCAATCAAGCATTGTGAGGCCCCCAATTACCGCAAATAACTTTGAGTTGAAGCCGTCGTTCATTCAAATGTTGCAACAGTCCGCACAGTTTAATGGGTTGGCCGATGAAGATCCCAACAACCATCTGGAGAATTTTCTTGAAGTGTGCGACATGTTGAAGATCAATGGGGTAACGGACGACGCAATCAGATTGAGAGCCTTCCCATTTTCATTGAAGGGGAAAGCAAGACATTGGTTACATTCATTACCGAGACCATCTATCACTACATGGGAAGAGATAGCCGAGGCATTCTTGGCTAGGTATTTCCCGCCGGGAAAATTAGCAAGGCTCCGGAATGATATCTCATCCTTCATGCAAGTGGAATTGGAGTCTCTATTCGAGACATGGGATAGGTTCAAGGAGCTCCTCCGGAAGTGCCCGCAACACGGATTCCCCGAGTGGATGATCATTCATACTTTTTATAATGGGTTGAATCCAAGCACTAAGCAACTTTTAGATGCAGCGGCAGGAGGGACTCTGGGAGGCAAGACCCCCGATGAAGCCCGGCACCTTATTGAAGAGATGGCGATGAATAGCTATCAATGGAACACAAGGGACAGAAGGAAGGTAGCCGGAATTCATGATGTTGATGCAGTTACATCTTTGGTGGCACAAGTAGAATCATTGAGTAAGAAGTTGGACGCTCTAACTTCACCAAGAGTTGCGGCCATCACTACATGTAACGGTTGTGGGGGAGGTCATGCTTCAAGTGATTGTCCGATTGCTATTGGGGGCGCTAGTACGGTGGAGCAGGCTGATTTTGTGGGAAATAACTACAGAGGACAAGGCCAAGGCAACCCGTATAGTGGCACTTACAATCCAGGGTGGAGGAATCACCGAAATTTCTCATGGAGCAACCAAGGACAGTCACAACAAAAGAATAACACACCACCAGGATTTCAGAACCAACAAGCACCGAATTTAGAAAGCCGAGTGACAGGGATAGAAGGAAAGATGACTGATTTAGAAAGAGCTCTCACACGGTTTGTTTCTTCATCGGATGCTAGATTCCAGTCGGTGGAAGCTACACTTCGCAATCATACCGCCTCCTTACATAATTTGGAGAATCAAGTGGGGCAAATTGCGAAGACATTAGCGGAAAGGCCTCAAGGGAGTTTGCCTAGTAATACGGAGACAAATCCAAGGGAACAATTGAAAGCAATCACCCTGAGGAGTGGGAAAGAGGTCGAGAGAAATCTCCCTCTAGAGAAGGCCCAAGGGACACCCGAGGTAGTGGAGGTAGAGGAAGGAGTAACAAAGGAAAAAGAGGTGGCATCCCCACCTTACAAGCCAAGGATCCCCTATCCTTCACGATTAAAGAATGACCAAGACAATGAACAATACAAGAAATTTCTGGGAATTTTCAAACAGTTGCACATCAACATACCATTCGCGGAAGCATTAGCCCAAATGCCTAAGTACGCGAAGTTCTTGAAAGACCTCCTAACCAACAAGAGGAAATTGGAGGAGAGTGCATCTGTGATACTCGATGCCAATTGCTCGGCCGTATTGCAAAAGAACATGCCGAGCAAAAGAAAAGATCCCGGGAGTTTCATAATACCATGTAACATTGGCAACATGGGTGAAGAGATGGCATTGGCCGACTCAGGGGCGAGCATCAATGTCATGCCTTACACGTTCTTCCAAAAGCTAGGCTTGGGCAAGCCAAGACCCACTCGGATGACACTTCAACTCGCGGACCGATCAGTGAGGCATCCGAGAGGGATTGTGGAAGATGTGTTGGTGAAAGTCGACAAATACATATTTCCTGTTGACTTCGTAGTGTTGGATGTCGATGAGGATGTCGAGGTTCCATTGATCCTTGGAAGGCCATTCTTGCGTACTTCCAAGGCCTTGATCGACATGGACGGCGGGGAGCTCACATTGCGAGTAGGAGAAGACAAGCTCACATACCGACTCGCCGAAGCCATGAGACACTCTCTCGATTTTGATGACACTTTATATTTCCTTGACACCACCGATGAACTAATAGATGATTATGTGCAGGAAATGATGAACCCAGATCCATATGAAGGGTGGCCGGACCAAGACTTGGAGATTGAAGAAGAAGTGCTCTCCATTGGTCTAATCAAGGATGACTTCAAGCAAGAAACGGAGCGTATGAAGAAAATGCTTCGGAGGATGAAAAGGTCGAAAAGACGCCACAAGAAGAACCCTAACAACAAGGGAAATGAACATTCAAGCAGTAAGGGTGATTCACCCTTTTGTGGTAACAAACTCGACAACTCCCCCTCTACTTTACAAAGGTTATGTAATGCATGCTTCCAGGTTGTAGGGAAGAGGGCAACTTCCATTCATGAACCTCCTCGAGGTAAGCCAGGTACGTCAAGCTTAGTGACGTTAAACAAGCGCTTCTTGGGAGGCAACCCAAGGCTTTACAGTTTTTCTAGGACCTAGTTAGCTTTAGATTGAATAAAAAGTCTTAGTTTTGGTGTCCTAAATTTTTCATGTGCTTACGCTGCGATTTTCTTGTGGGTTTTTGATGAATTTTGTGTGCCTTATCGATAATTGATGAAGTTTAGGTTGGTTGAGTGTGTTTTCTTTGGTTTCTGGTCGTAATTTTATGGTTTTTACAGGCTCTAAGTATTTTTAAAGAGTTTCTGAATTTTTCTGAGAGTCTGTAAAATTTTCTAAGTAAACCAGAGAAAACACACGGCCGTGTGGAATTAACACACGGCCGTGTGTTACCAATTGGAGCTCAACCAGAGAAGACACAGGGGCGTGACTTTGCCCCTGTGAAAACTTCAGAAGGGGCACACGGCCGTGTGGAATTAACACACGGCCGTGCGAAGTTTCGCAGAACTTCAACTCTTTTCCAGAGAGTTCACAGGGGCGTGTGGGTGCCCCTGTGTGTGCCACTGTGCTAAGGCACACGGCCGTGTGGAATTAACACACGGCCGTGTGAAAACTCTGCAGAAAAATCCCTTCTTCCCGAGAAAACACAGGGGCGTGTGACAGCCCCTGTGGAAGAGCTTGTGATTGGCACACGGCCGTGTGGAATTAACACACGGCCGTGTGAAACACTTAGATTTTTCGGGCAAATCAGAGAGGCCACAGGGGCGTGTGTTGGCCCCTGTGACCGGCCTTGTGTTCTTGGCCAGGTTGGGCACACGGCCGTGTGGAATTAACACACGGCCGTGTGATATTTTTCAGAGAGCTTCTGTGTTTTCCCGAGAAGCCACAGGGCCGTGTACCAGCCCCTGTGGATATCCTTGTGAAGGCACACGGCCGTGTGGAATTTCCACACGGCCGTGTGGGGTAGTTCAGAGAGTGACCAGAGTGTGCACTGGGGCGTGTGTTGGCCCCTGTGAACCCTAATTTCAGAGGCACACGGCCGTGTGGATGCTTCACACGGCCGTGTGAATCCCCAGAACTTCAAAAGCCGCGCGTTTTCTTTTGGATTTCACTTGTGTTTCGATCTTTTTCCACTCCAAAACTTCACTTGAACACTCTATTTCGATTCTCCACCCATTTCCGAGCCTTCAGAGATCGTAGGTTGAGTTTTTCAGGCCGATTATCATTACTTCTTCATTTTCACCGTCGGTAAGAAATTCAAAGCCTTTTTCTTCGTAAATTCTTGATTTGATTCGTTCTTTTTGATTATTTCGCTTGTTTTTAATGCCTATCATTCATGCGAATGTATTTTGAATGAAATTAGAACTTTTTAAAATGTATTTTTGGATTCTTCAACCCACGGCCGTGAGGCTCTGTCCGCCAGAAGATCTACACGGGCGTGTGGAATTAACACACGGCCGTGTGGATTTCTGCAGATTGTGTTCTTGAACTGCTTTTAACTATTTTCTTCTTCAATCTTGCAGATATGACTTCCAGGTCCAAGAAGTCGGCTGGGAAGCGACCCCGTGAGCCCATACCCCCTCCAGAGGAGACAGAGTCCAGTATACCTGAGCACCAGACCAGGTTTGATAGATTATCCACACTCCGTTTCGGACAGTCACGATACCCCGACCTGAGCATTATCAGAGAGATCCAGGGGGGTGACGGTATTGCCGAGGAGGTTGAGGAGCTACTCTCGGTGGGTGGCTGGAAGAGATTATTGAGGATTAGAGACCCAGCCATTCGAGGGGTGACACTGGAGTTCCTGGCCTCATTTGAGTTTGACAGATCATACAGGGATTGTTCCACTCCTTATACCATTCAGTTCAGGGTATTAGGCCAGCATTTCAGCTTCAGCTTGACCCAGTTTTCGATCCATCTGGGACTATACGATGAGGCCTATACACAGACCGAGGAGTACAGGGATCTTCCTACAGACTACCTGGGCAGTCTTACCCCGCAGAGGGCATACAGAGATTTGTGCGGAGAAGGCCAGTATGAGCCAGGGATCTCAAAGGCCACGTGCTTGTCTCGCCCGGCCTACAGATACTTACGTGCCATTCTTAGTAGATCAGTGAGTGGCCGAGGTGATAGCACTGGGGTTCTGAGTCGCCAGGAGCTTCTTTATCTATATTCGATGGCTCAGAGGGTACCACTCCACTTAGGCCACATCTTAGCAGAGTATTTGCGCCATCAGGGCCAGTACCCTAGGGTTGGAGTGATCTTCGCAGGACCCTACATTTCGAGACTCCTGATAGGGATGAGTCTCAGAGACGGAGTATGAGGGGCAGAGAAGACCAGTATACCGATCCCTCTGGGCACAGACACACTGAGGATGATGGGGATGATCCGCAGGACAGGGCCAGGAGTCTATACATGGACCATTCCCCAGACAGAGCAGGCCGAGGGCTCACAGGCAGCCTTAGAGCCACCACCAGTGGACACAGAGGCAGGGGCAGAGGCCAAGGCACCACCCACAGCACCGGAGCCACCTCCAGTGCGTATCTTTTCTCCTTCTCGAGGACAGGACAGGTTCGAGCGCCTCGAGAGTGCTGTGGGTATCATGCAGCAGGAGTTAGCCGAGCTGACGGTTGCACAGGAAGCAGGGTTTGCCGAGTTGAGGACTACTCAGGCATCACAGTTCGCTCACTTATCAGCACAGCTTGCCACAGTGATTCAGTTGCTTGAGCGATCTGTGGTCCGACCCCGACGGATTCCCTCACCGACTCCGCCTCCATCTCCATCAGCATCAGGTTCACCAGCAGCAGCAGCAGCACCAGAGGATACACATCAGGACACCGACGCTGAGGCGTCGTAGATTTTATCTTTCTTTTATCGCACTTTTATTTTCTTATTTTTGTTGGACTTGTAGTACCCAGAAAGGACTCTCTTTCTGGGTGTGTTTTTATTTGTTTTGTTTCGAGTTGTACTTCATTATCATATCTTTATATACTCGAGCTTTATTTTGAGCTATACTGAACCCTTGCGTATGTGTGCAGATGGTCTTGGATTTAAGGAAATTGAGGAATTGTCATAGGCACGGTCATTGGACCGTGTGTGCTCCACAAACCATTGAGACTCAACTCTCAATAACCTAGCTCCATCAAACGCAACACTTGTAGTTCAGGGGAGTAATGTTTCAATTGCAACTTCCACACTAATTGTTCTTCATTGTTTTATTGGTTATAATGCTTGCATGCGTACATTGGGGACAATGTACATCTTAAGTGTGGGGGGGAGAATTCACATTGCACACACTTTTACTTGTGCGGTCAATTGATCATGTTCATGTAGCCTATGGCGGTTCACCTTAGTTGCAACGGTTGTATTCTTATAGTTTAGGAGAATTTTTAACATTGTATCCTATCATGCTCTAGTTTCTACTTGAATTTTAGGAATTTTTTGCTTGGTATTCTCATATTGCACAACTTACTCTTGGAAGCTTTTGGAAACTCAATCTTGAAGTTTTTAAGGACAAGTTTATCATCGTTCTTAGTTTTACTTTGGAAAATGCATATAATAAAAAAAATATATATATGGAAAATAAAAAAAAAATAAAAAATATGGAAAAGAGAAAAAAAAAAGAAAAAAAAATATATATATATATGACTTTGTGAATATTTGCTTTGTTTTATGCATTTGGGGTGGAAAGAGCTACCACCTATGAAGTATGTAGCTACTCTCATAAGTCGGATACAAGTTATGCCCTAATGAGAGAAAGAGCTATCTCATGGGATGCGTGAAAGCTACTACCCCGGTAGAAAGAGCTACCTCCTCGAAAGTGTGAAAGCCACCTTTGGCGGCCGCCTATGAAAGGGCTACCTTCGAGGTTGTGTGAAGCTACTACTCCCTTTCTTGCTTTTCGTATATAAATAAGTCCTTGTTAACAAAAGTTTGAGGAGTACTCGTTGGTTGTCTTGAGTGAGTTCACACACACTACACATTTTCGAGTCCTTCTTCCTTTTTGATTCGAGTTTTTAGCTAGAGCAATGATAACCTTATGCAATGTTTTGATTTCCCCTTACTTGTAGAATGCTTCTTTTGCATACTTTTGGTGAACCTAAGGCCGAGCACTTTCAATTGTTCTTCCCAAGTACTTTCACGTTCTATTTTGCTTGAGGACAAGCAAAAGCTTAAGTGTGGGGGGATTTGATAAGTGCTTGTGTTGTAGTAACGCGAAGCGTTATTATCTTACAAATGAACATACTCTTATCAGATTTTATCACTAAATAGTGTGCATTTGTGTATTCTTGAGCATTGTAGGTTTCGTGGAGCTAAGTTGGAAAAGAAGAACGAAGTTAGGTCGTGTTCGCCGTTGTTGGGAGGTTTTCAGACCAAGCAAGGAACAAGGCACGATGTTAGACTTGTGAGTGTGTGCCAACCTCCTTTGGAGGGGCACAAAGGCAGTCACATTCACAACAAGTCTAACTCGTGTAGCTTAGGAAAACTTCACCAAGAAGGAAACTCGAAGCAATAGGCACGATCTACCATTGATTGTGTGCCCAATTCAATGGCCTCGATGAAGAAACAACATATTCGGGAGCATTTCGGAGAGTTACTGCAGCAACACTGTAGCTTGTTACTGTAGCGGATCACTGTAGCAAGTTACTGTGCACTTCTGCCGAAGAGTCAAGGTTCCAGAGAATTCACACGGGCGTGTGGAATTAACACACGGCCGTGTGAACTAATTTTCCAGCAAACCAGAGACGTCACACGGGCATGTGGAATTAACACACGGCCGTGTGGATTGATTTTCAGGAAAGATAGAAACTTCACACGGGCGTGTGGAAATTCCACACGGCCGTGTGAATTCCCGATAACTTCAAATTTAAAGCCGCACTCAGCCTATTTAAAGCCGATTTGGAGACTTTTTGAAAGATCTTTTGACCTATCTTTCTCCCCAACTTCTGGAGAGTGCGGCTAGGGTTTCGGAGAGGACTTTGTGGAGGATTGGAGCGCGTCATCGGCATCGTCACCGATGTTCGACGGCCGCACAAGACCACGGCCACACCATACGCGAGGGGGTTTTCATTGATGTCTTTAGTTCGTTCTTTCTTTCATAAATTGATGAACATGTATAGCTCCATGAGGAGCTAAACCCCTCGTGGGTATTCGGACTTGTAAGACTCTAGGATAATTATGTTTCTTTGACATTGTTATTATGCTTTTCCATTAATTGATGAATAAATTCGAGTTTCAATTTTAGATTTCTTGTGCTATTGTTTTCTCTTAGCCGTGACACTAAGGATTGAGAACAATCTAGGTTATCCTTTCGAGGTGTGACAACTCCTATAGGATTAGACTACTTAAAATTGAAGGGGGTTGAGAGGGAGAGTTGTGAGGTAGCACCGTACCCCTTTCCCTTCCGTTGTGATTTCTCCCTACCTCCGATTCCTTGAGTCATTAGAGGTCGAAATAGAGTGAAGTGCTAGGTAGACAAACTCCCCCAAGGTTTTAGGGTGACGTGAATCCTACGCACTGGGGCTTAATTTAGACAATGGTTCTTCCTCCTGGACCAAAGGGTTAGAACTATCACACATAGGAACAGGTTTTATCACTAGGAGTCCCTAGAGCTTAAAGCAATTCCACGTAGTGTTAGGCTTAGGTAGAAATACTCCCAGAGTGAAGGGTTGACGTGAATCCTATTGTCGGGACATATTGTTGGGATTAGCCACGGTTGACCTTAGATTTGGGACCGTGTGTTTCAGGATTTTCCTCGACTCAATTAAACATCAATAGGAAGGTATAATAGCATAGTCTTGCACTAGAAGCATAAGTCCTAGAGGTAACTTGTCCGGATACCCTATTTTCACTTATTACTAGTCTCTCTCTTCTTACTCGTTGCTTGCACTTTTCTCTCTTTCATCTTTCGATTTATTTGCTTTGCATCTACTCTAGTACCCATAAATTCACTCATCACTCCGATCATTGTTTCTTTTCGTACATCACACGACTCAATAGCAACTTCTCGTATTTTAAATCCCTATTCCCTGTGGATTCGACTACCCACTCACCGGGGTAACTTTTATTACTTCGACAAGGCCGTGTACTTGCGGTACGCACGCAAAAGGTCGTGTCAGCAACTTACACAAAACTCGGGGAACTACAGTGCCCGTATGCCTGCCCGTATGCCAGCCCGCGTAACTTGCTGGAATTGGGTTTTTAAGGAGGGGAGTTCATTTTTTTCTAAGATGGAAGCCCTAGGTCTTAAGTTCTCTTGCAACCATCTTCAAATCGGAGCTAGGAGCTACCATCGGAGGCCATTTCCGGGGAGAGGACGACGAGGAGAGCGACATACGATGAGATCCACCTTCTTGATCCACTCTTGAGATGAGAATCGACGAGGGAAGCGACCCCTTTGGTGGCGTATTTGGAAGCGTCATTCGGCCTCTATCTTTCCAGGGGGTGTTCTTGTCCTTGAATTTGGTTGTTTCCATGTATTATCTTGTGTATTTTATATTCATGAGCAACTAAACCCCAAGGTCACCGGGTGTAGGTGAACCTTGGGGGTGAACTCGTTTAGGATCCTTGCTTGACTTGATTTATGCATTTTGGGACTTGTTTGTGAACCTTGTTTGGTGTTCTTGATTGTGTGGTATGCATGAGAACTCTGTGTATCAATGTTTAGAAAATACTAAGAAGCATGACCCTTGCCCTAGTATTAGGCACACCAAGCTTGGTAGGGATACATGTACGAATACGCCGTGACCATCGAGTATTTTCTACCCCTCCAATTGTTACGGTTGACCTAGGTTGTGTCTTCGCCCTAACTTGAGAAACCTCTTGCTCCCTTTGCAATCGTGTAAGGATTCGAGCGGAAGGAATTCCGTACTCGATACTAGTACCGGATTAGGGACCAATTTTCGTGACCATCGGGTTGGTCTAACTTCGGGTTTCTCGGTCCAAACTACCCATTTGCATGCTAGTTAAGGCAACTCCCGCACTTTAGTAGCCCCCTTGGTAATCCTCATTCATGACCCTCTCTTTACATTGTTTTTACCCCTCAATCATTATCTCCACCTTAGAGAATCACTTGCATGTTAATCACTTTTATTTTACTTTCTTTTGCAGAACACTCGACTTGATCAGCCAAACAATCATACGAAGAGGAAGTAAGGGTAGATTCTCGGGCCCTTGGGAATACGACCTCCTCGCGCGTGCGTGAGGGGTATTACTTGATGACCCCGTGCACTTGCGGGCTGTATCACCAATCAACCATTGATTTGTGTGCCCAAATCGATGACCTCGAGGAAGAACAACGGATTCAGGAGCATTTCGGCGAGGTACTGTTCACTTTGGCCAAAATTCAGAATTCCAGAGAATTCACACACGCGTGTGGAAATTCCACACGGCCGTGTGAATTAATTTTTCAGCAAGCCAGAAACTTCACACGGGCGTGTGGAAAATCCACACAGCCGTGTGAAGTCCCGATAAGTTCCGATTTAAAAGCCGCACTCAACAGTATAAAAGCCAATTTGGAGGCTTTCAAGACATCTTTTGACCTAACTTAATTTCTCCCCAACTTCTGGATAGGGTGGCTAGTTTTTCGGAGAGGACTTCGTGGAGGTTTGGAGCGTGTCATCGGCATCGTCACCGACGTCCGGCGGCCGCACAAGACAATGGCCACAACATACGCGAGGGGGTTTTCATCAATGCTTTTTATTTATACTTTCTTTTATATTTTGATGAACATGTATAGCTCCATGAGGAGCTAAACCCCTCGTAGGTATTCGGACTTGTAAAACCCTAGGATTATTATGGTTCTATGACATTGCTATTATGCTTTTCCATTATTGATGAATAAAATTCGAGTTTCAATTTTAATTATCTTGTGTTATTGTTTTCCCTTAGCCGTGACACTAGGGTTGAGAGCAATCTAGGTTACTCTTTGGAGGCGTGACAACTCCTATAGGGTTAGACTACTTAAGATTGAAGAGGGTTGAGAGGGAGAGTTGTGAGGTAGCGATGTATCCCCTTTCCCCTCCGGTGTGAATTCTCCCTACCTCTGTTTCCTTGGTTAATTAGCGGTCAAGATAGAGTGTTAGGGCTCAATCTAGACTAGTGTTCTTCCACCTGGACCAAAGGGATAGAACTACATAGAGGAACAGGTTTTATTACTAGGAGTCCCTAGAGCTTAAAGGTATCCCACGTAGTGTTAGGGTTAGGAAGATAGACTCACCTGGGGCTTAGTTGACATAATGTTGGGGTTAGTCACGGTTGACCTTAAGTTTTGGGACCATGAGTTTAAGGATATCCTCGACTCAATTAACATCAATAGGAAAGTATAATAGCATAGTCTTGCACTAGAAGCATGAGTCCTAGAGGTAGCTTGTCCGAATACCCTATTTCACCCATTGCTAGTCTTTCTTTCTTAACTCCTACTTGCTTTTCTCTTGTCTTCCATCTCTTTGTTTAATTTCCTGTCTTTTAGTATAATTGATTTCATAATCTACTCACCAATTCGATTATCACTTCTCGTATATCGCACAACTAAATAGCGAATTCTTGTGTTTTAAATCCCTATTCCCTGTGTATTCGACTACCCACTCACCAGGGTAATTTTATTACTTGGACAAGCCCGTGCACTTGCGGGATACACGCAAGGGATCGTGTCAGATGACTTCACAACCCAACATTGCTTAAAAGCACACAAATGCACATAATTTAGTGATAAAATTTGATAAAAGTAATACTCAATGAAACACAATAACACTTCGCATTATTATAACACGAGCACTTATCAAACTCCTCCACACTTAAGCTTTTGCTTGACCTCATGCAAAAATAAAACATTAAAGTACTTGGGAAGAACAATTGAAAGTGCTCGGCCTTAGGTTCACCAAAAGTGTGCAAAAGAAGCATTCTACAAGTAAGGGGAAATCAAAACATTGCATAAGGTTATCATTGCTCTAGCTAGAAACTTGAATAAAAAATGACAACAACTCAAAAATGTGTAAGTGTGTGCAAACTCACTCAAGATAACACAAAAAGTACTCCTCAAACTCTTTTTATAAGAACTTATTTATATACACAATGTAGGGAGGTAGTACCTTCACACAACCTCTAAGGTAGCCCTTTCCTAGGCGGCTGCCAAAAGTGGCTTTCACACTTTTGAGGAGGTAGCTCTTTCTATCGGGGTAGTAGCTTTCACACTTCCCATGAGATAGCTCTTTCTTTCATTAGGGCATAACTTGTATCTAACTTATGAGAGTAGCTACATACTTTATAGGAGGTAGCTCTTTCCACCCCAAATGGGCAATTAAAAACTAAACAAATATTCACAAGGCAATTCTAAACTAGTCCTTAAACTTCGAGCTTGAGCTTCTAAAAGATTTCAAGAGTGAGTAGTGCAATAAGAGATAATCGAGCAAAAATTCCCTAAAATTCAAGTAAAAATAGAGCATGATAAGATATAATGTTAAAAATTGTCCTAAACTCTTAGAATACAACTGTTGCAACTAAGGTGAACCACCACGGGCTACATGAGCATAAGCAATTGAACTCACGAGTAAGGGTGTGTGAAATGTGAACTCCCCCTATTACTTAAGATGTACATTGTCCCCAATATACGCACGCAAGCACAATAAAAAGTATAGCAATGAAAACAATTAAGGCGGCACATGCCCGTGTGGAAATTCCACATGACCATATGTCTTTTTTGGATTTCTTAGAAAATTCACAGACTCTGGAGAAAAATTCAGAAACACACATTCAATACCTAGAGCCTATATATACAATAAAAACACAACCATAGATCCATTGAAAACATGCTCAAATGACTTTAAACTTCGTCAATCAGCATTTACGTACACGAAAACATCAATGATCCACATGAAAAATCACAGCACATGCACATAAAAAAGCAGGACACCAAAACTAAAGCTCTTATTCATGCAAGAACTAAACTAACTCCTAGAAAAACAGAAAAAACTTAGGTTGCCTCCCAAGAAGCACTTGTTTAACGTCACTTAGCATGATGTACCTGGCCTTACCTCATGGGGGTTCATGGATAAAAGTTTTCCTCTTTCCTACAACCTAAAAGCATGCAGAACATAATCTTTATAGAGTAAAGGGGGAGTTGTCGAGTTTGTTACCATACAAGGGTGAAACACCCTTACTCCTTGAATGAGCATCCCCATTTGTGTTGGGGTTCTTATTGTGGCATCTCCTCAACCTCCTCATCTTCCGGATCACCCTTTTCATGACTCCCGGGGCCGGCTTCACTTTCTCCACAAGACCAAGTGCTAGTACATCTTCAATCTCCGCATCTTGGTCTGGCCACCCTTTATACGGGTTCGGATTCATCATTTCCTGCACATATTCATCTATTAGTTCATCCGTAGTGTCGAGATAATAAACAGTATCATCAAATCCTAGAGAATGTCTTATGGCTTCGGCGAGGCGGTAGGTGAGCTTGTCGTCTTCAACACACAAAGTAAGCTCTCCACTTTCCATGTCTATCAAAGCCTTGGAAGTGCGCAAGAACAGCCTCCCAAGAATCAGCGGTACATTGACATCCTTGTCCACATCGAGCACTACAAAGTCCACAGGAAATATGCATTTGTCCACTTTGACGAGCACATCTTCAATGATGCCGCTCGGATATCTAACTGAACGATCGGCTAGCTAAAGTGCCATTCGAGTGGGCGTAGGCTCTCCCAAGCCTAGCTTCTTGAAGAATGAGTAAGGCATGACTTTGATGCTAGCTCCCAAATCCGCTAGTGCCATCTCCTCACCCAAATCACCAATGTTGCTTGGAATGATGAAACTTTCGGGGTCTTTTCTCTTGCTCAGCAAATTCATTTGAAACACCACCAATCAAGTGGCATCTAAGATCATATATGTGCTCTCCTCTAATTTCCTCTTGTTGGTCAAGAGGACTTTCAAGAACTTTGTGTACTTAGGCATTTGTGACAACGCCTGCACGAAAGGAATGTTGATGTGCAACTGCTTAAACAACCCCAAAAATTTCTTGTACTACTAGTCTTGTTGATCATTCTTCAAGCGGGAAGGATATGGAATTCTTGGTTTGTAAGGTGAGGGTATGATAAGTGCTCGTGTTATAGTAATACGAAGTGTTATTATCTTACAATGAGCATCACTTTCATCAGATTTTATCACTATATAGTGAGCATTTGTGCATTGTAGGGTTGTGAAGATAAGTTAGAGAAAAGAAGCAAAGTTAGATCATGTTCGCCGTTGTTAGGGAGTTTTCAGACCAAGCAAGGTACAAGGCATGACCCTAGACTTGTGAATGTGTGCCAACCTCCTTTGGACGGGAACAAAGGCAGTCACATTCACAATAAGTCTAACTCGTGTTAGCATAGGAGAACTTCGCCATTAAGGAGATTTGAAGCAATCGGCACAATCTACAGTTGATTGTGTGCCCAATTTAAAAGCCTCGATGAAGAACAACGAATTTGGGAGCTTTTCAGCAAGAGTACTGTAATAGCACTGTAATAAGTTAATGTAACAAAAAAACTGTAACAAGTTACTGTTCATTATCTTTCAAAAATTAGCAAAACAAAGACTTCACAATAGCATGTGGAAATTGCACACAGGAGTGTGAAATCCCGATTTCAGTGATTTAAAGCCGCGACTCAGCATTATAAAAGCCAGTTTTGGAGATTTTTTCTGATTCTTTTGGCTACCTTCTGACCTAACTTCTAGAGGGTTGCGGCTTGGGTTTTGAAGAGGACTTTGTGGAGGTTCGGAGCGCGTCATCAGCGTCGAAATCAATGTCCGCTGACCGCACAAGACCACAGCCACACTCTACACAAGGTGGTTTTCATTTAGGCTTTCACTTTGTATTCACTTTCATATTTTCATGGATTTGTATAACTCCATGAGGAGCTAAACCCCTTGTGGGCATTTGGACTTGTAAACCCTAGGATGATTATGTTTCTTTGACATTGTTATTATGCTTTTCTGTTGTTGATGAATAAAATTGAGTTTCAATCTTAGTTGCATCTTGTAATTGTTTTCCCTTAGCCGTGACACTAGGGTTGAGAACAATCTAGGTTATCCTTTGGAGGTGTGACAACTCCTATAGGGTTAGACTACTTAGGATTGGAGAGGGGACGAGAGGATAGTCGTGAGGTAGCGAAACGTCCCCTTTCCCTTCTGGTGTGATTCTCCCTACCTCCGTGTTCCATGATTTCTTAGCGGTCGAGATAGAGTGAAGTGCTAGGAGATAAACTCCCCTGGTGCTTAGTTGCCCGAGCAACAGAGTGAAAGGTTGAATTGAATCTTAGTGCTGCGGCTTAATTTAGACTAGTGTTTTTTCACCTAGACCAAAAGGGTTAGAACTATACATAGGAACAATGTTTATCACTAGGAATCCCTGGAACTTAAAGCAATACCACACAGTGTGAGGCTTTGGAAGACGAACTCTCCTAGGGCGTAGTTGACAGGTCAACAAGAGTCAAAGGTCGTAGTTAAACCTAATGCCGGGGCATAGTGTCAGGGTTAGTCACGGTTGACCTTAGGTTTGGGACCGTGTGTCTAAGGATTTCCTCGACTCAATTAACATTAATAGGAGAGTATAATAACATTGTCTTACACTATAAGCATAAGTCCTAAGGGTAGCTTGTCCGGGTACCCAACTTTACTCATTGATTGTCCTACTCTATTTGCTTTTGCTTGCACTCTCTTACCTACCATACTTCTCTTTTATTTCTTGTTTTCTTTAAAATTACTTTTACACCCACTCACTGATTCTATTCTCATTATTCATGTACCGCATAGCTAAGTAGTGAAATCTTGTGACTTAAATCCCTATTGCTTATGGATACGACTAGCCACTCACAAGGGTATTTTATTACTACGACAACCGACTCAGCAGGGTGTGTCAAGTTTTTGGCGCCATTGTCAGGGAATAGGCGTATTTCAGATACTTGCTTTTTGCTATTTTGGCTATTCACTTGGTTTTCTATTTCACACTTTCTTTATCTATCATCGTTCTTATTGGTTTTCTTTTCTTTGTTTTCGGCTCTAGGTTATGACCTATGGGAACCCTTTGATTCTTGTTGAAGGAGACCAGGACATTGGTAGAAGAACACATCACAAAGGGAAGGAACCTGTACAAGAATCTTCAAATCAAGCCGTTATTGAAACAGAAGGGTCTGAAACAATGGCAGAGCAGAATGAACAGCAGAGGATGCTGTCTGATTTTGCTAGACACGTAGTATTGGGAACCCAATCAAGTATAGTGAGGCCCCCAATCACAGCTCAAAATTTTGAGCTAAAGCCTGGTTTCATCCAAATGTTGCAGCATACAACACAGTTCAATGGATTGGCTGATGAGGATCCTAACAGTCATATCGAGAACTTTTTGGAGATGTTCAACATGTTGAAGATTAACAGAGTAACGGATGATGCCATCAGACTTAGAGCTTTCCCATTTTCCTTGAAGGAGAGAGTGAAGCAATGGTTGCACTTTGACACGACCTTTTGCGTGTGTACCGCAAGTGCACGGCCTTGTCGAAGTAATAAATTTACCTTGGTGAGAAGGTAGTCGAATCCACAGGGAATAGGGAGATAGAATATAAGGTTTCACTAATTAAGCTATGCGAAATACGGGAAACGATAATAGGATTGATGAGTGAAAAATAATGCAAAGCAATAAACTAAATAGAAGGATGAAAGTAAGAGGTGCAAATAGGAAAATTGAGAAGGACTTGCAATGAGTAAAAGGGGGTATCCGGACAAGCTACCTCTAGGATCTATGTTTCAAGTGCAAGACTATGATATTATACTCTCCTATTGATGTCAATTAAGTCGAGGAAATCCTAAGACTCACGGTCCCAAACCTAAGGACAACCGTGACTAACCCCAACGCTATGCCTTGGTATTAGGATTCACAACACCCTTCGCTCTGTCACCTAGATGATTAAGCCCCAGGGGAGTCCATCTACCTAAACCTCACACTATATGGGATTGCATTATGCTCTAGGGATTCCTAGTGATTAAACCTGTTCCTACAAAAATAGTTCTAACCCTTTGGTCCAGGTGGAAGAACCCTAGTCTAGATTAAGCCCCGGCATATAGGATTCACTACAACCCTTCACTCTATTGCTTGCGCAATTAAGCCCTAGGGGAGTTTATCTACCTATTGCTTTACTCTATTTCGACCGCTATTAAATCAAGGAATCGGAGGTAGGGAGAAATCACATCGGAAGGGAAAGGGGTACATTGCTACCTCACAACTCTCCCTCTCAACCCTCTTTAATCTTAAGTAGTCTAATCCTATAGGAGTTGTCACACCTCCAAAGGAAAACCTAGATTGCTCTCAACCCTAATGTCACGTTTAAGGGAAAACAATATCAAGAGATAATTAAGATTAAAACTCAATTTATTCATCAACGATGGAAAGCATAATAATCAATGTCAAAGAAACATAAGAACCCTAAAGTTTACAAGTCCGAATACCCCGCGAGGGGGTTTAGCTCCTCATAGAGCTATACATGTTCATCAATGTGAAAATTAAAGCATAAAACATAGACATAGATGAAAACCCCCTCGAAGTTGGTGTGGCCGTGGTCTTGTGCAAACGTCGAACCTCGAAATCGATGCCGACGATGTGCTAGAACCTCCACGAAACCCTCTCCGAAACCCTAGCCGCACTCCAGAAAGTTGGGGAAAAGTTTGGTTCCCAGATCCCTCAAAAGGTTGCAAAAATCCCCTTTTATAATGTTGAATCGCGGCTTTAAAATTGGACTTATCGGGGGCTTCACACGGCCGTGTGGAATATCCACACGCCCGTGTGAAGCTTCTGTCTCGGCTGAAAAATTAATTTCACACGGCCGTGTGGAATTTCCACACGCCCGTGTGTCTTCACTGGATGGCTGAAATTGCAAAACACACGGCCGTGTGGAATTTCCACACGCCCGTGTGACTTCTCTGGAACACTGGTCTTCAGCTGAACAGGCTTGGTAACTTGCCGAAACGCCTCCCGGGTCCATTGTTCTTCATCGAGGCCATTACTTGGGCACACAAGCAACGGTAGGTCGCGCCGATTGCTTCAAGTCTTCTTCTTTCGCGAAATTCTCCTAAGTAACACGGATTGGACTTGTTGTGAATGTGACTGCCTTTGTGCCCCTCCAAGGGAGGTTGGCACACATCCACAAGTCCAAATACGTGCTTCGTTCCTTGCTTGGTCCGAGAACATCTCAACATTGGCAAACGCGACCTAATTTCATTCTTCTTCTCCAATTAGGCTCCACAATACCTTCAATGCACAAGAGAACACAAATGCACACATTTAGTGATAAAATCTGATAAAAGGTATGCTTAATGTAAGATAATAGCGCTTCGCGATACTATAACACAAGCACTTATCAAACTCCCCCGCACTTAAGCTTTTGCTTGTCCTCAAGCAAAAATAAAACGTGAAAGTACTTGGGAAGAACAATTGAAAGTGCTTGGCCTTAGGTTCACCAAAAGTGCAAAAGAAGCATTCTACAAGTAAGGGGAAATCAAAACATTGCATAAGGTTATCAATGCTCTAGCTAAAAACATGAATTAAAAAGGATGAAAACTCGAAAATGTGTTAGTGTGTGCGATCTTACTCAAGAGAACCGACGAGTACTCCTCAAACTTTGGTTAGAAAGGACTTATTTATATACAAAAACAAAAATAGTGGTGGAAGTAGTAGCTTCACACATCCTTGAAGGTAGCCCTTTCCTAGGCGGCCGCCAAAGGTGGCTTTCACTCTTTCGAGGAGGTAGCTCTTTCTACCGGGGTAGTAGCTTTCACGCATCCCATGAGATAGCTCTTTCTCTCATTAGGGCATAACTTGTATCCGACTTATGAGAGTAGCTGCATACTTCATAGGCGGTAGCTCTTGCCACCCCAAATGCATAATTAAAACAAAGCTAATATTTACAAACTCATATATATTTTTTTTTTTTCTCT
The DNA here is from genome assembly GCA_020875875.1 of Dioscorea alata. NCBI lineage: Eukaryota > Viridiplantae > Streptophyta > Magnoliopsida > Dioscoreales > Dioscoreaceae > Dioscorea > Dioscorea alata. The sequence goes on from CM037019.1 coordinate 11,723,370, forward strand.
TTTTCTCTTTTCATTTTTCCACTTTTTTTTTTTTTTTTTTTCATATTTTTCTCTCCTTATATATGCATTTTCCAAAGTAAAACTAAGAACAACGATAAACTTGTCCTTAAAAACTTCAAGATTGAGTTTCCAAAAGATTCCAAGAGTAAGTTGTGCAATATAAGATAATCGAGCAAAAATTCCCTAAAATTCAAGTAGAGACTAGAGCATGATAGGATACAATGTTAAAAATTCTCCTAAACTATAAGAATACACCGTTGCAACTAAGGTGAACCGCCATAGGCTACATAAGCATAAGCAATTGAACGCACAAGTAAAAGTGTGTGCAATGTGAACTCCCCCCCACACTTAAGATGTACATTGTCCTCAATGTACGCATATAAGCACAATAATAAGTGAAAACGATAAAAGCAATTAGTGTGGAAGTGGCAATTGAAACATTACTCCCCTGAACTCCAAGTGTTTCGTTTGATGAAGCTAGGTCATTGAGAGTTGAGTCTCAATGGTTCGTGGAGCACACACGATTCCATGACCGTGTCAATGACTATTCCTCAAAATCCTTACATCCAAGACCATCTGCGCACACATAAACGAGGGTTCAGTAAAGCTCAATAAAACTCGAGTATATAAAATGTAAAGCAATGAATACAACTCGAGACAAAATAAAAAGCAAAATAAAAGCTATACTCAGAGGGAGAATCCCTTCTGAGTACTACAAGTCCAAAATAAAGTAAAGATATACAGAATGACAAATAAAAGAAAAGAATCTAAAATCTAGGACGCCTCAGCGTCGGTGTCCTGAGTGGTGGCCTCTGGTGCTGCTGGAGGCTCTGTATCTGCTGGTGGATCGGCTGATGTCGGTGCAGGTGGATCTGCTGGTGATGCGGGAGATGGAGGTGGTGGAGTGGAAACTCGAGGTCGGACCACGAAGGAGGAGGAGGCAATCTGCTCGAAGGTCTGTCGTAAGCTCTGGAACTGCGCCATCACCTCCTGGTGCTGTGAAATCTGTGTGGCCCTAACCTCGGCCACCTCGGTCTGTAGGATCCCCACTGCGCTCTCGAGGCGCTCCAGTCTGTCCTGGCCTCGAGACGGTGAAAACATCCGCACCGGAGGTGGCTCCGGTGCGGTGGGGGGTACCTCAGCCTCTGCCCCTGTCTCTGTGTCCTGCGGGGGTGGCTCCAATGCTGCCCGGGAGCCCTCGGCCTGCGCTGTCTGGGGTATAATCCAGGTATACGTCCCTGATCCTCCTCTGCGGATCATACCCATCATCCTCAAGGTATCTGTGCCCAGGGGAGCTGGTACGGTCGTCTTCTCTGCTCCCCTGACTCCATCTCTGAGCCCCAGGCCAATGAGAAGTCTGGTGATGTAGGGGCCTGCAAAGATAACTCCTACCCTGGGGTACTGGCCCTGATGGCGAATGTAGTCGGCCACAATGTGCCCCAGGTGGAGTGGCTCACTCTCCACCATTGAATACAAGTAGAGAAGCTCCTGGCGACTCAGAACACCAGTACTGTCTCCCCTGCCACTGATAGATCTGCTCATAACTGCGTGTAGACATCTATAGGCAGGTCGAGAAAGGCATGAAGCCTTGGAGACACCCGGCTCGTACTGACCCTGACCACAAAGTCTGCTATACGCCTGCTGCGGTGTCACGGTACCCGGGTAGTCTGTAGGGAGCAATGAGTACTCCTCTGTCTCAGTGTATGCCTCATCATATAGACCCATCCGCACCGAGAACTGGGTCATACTCAGCGTGAAATGTCGACCCAGGGCTCTAAACTGAACTGTGGTGCCCTCGGTGAAACTGCTGTACCCCCGGTCGAACTCAAACGACGCCAGGACCTCTAAGGTGAGCGGTCGGATCACCGAGTCCCGGATAACCATCAATCTCTCCCAGCTACCGACTGAGAGAAGCTCGCTAATCTCATCTGCGACGCTGTCTCCCCCCTGAATACTCCTCACTATACTCAAATCCAAATATCTCGTCTGTCCAAAACGGAGTCCTGATAAACGCTCGAACCGAACCTGATGCTCTGCTATACTAAACTCTGTCTCTGCTGGAGGAGGTGTGGGCTCACGGGGGCGCTTCCCTGTCGATTTCCTGGGTCTAGAAGACATTCCTGTAAGATTGGAAAAGAAAACAATCACAAACAGTTCAAAATAACCAATCTGCAGAAATCCACACGGCCGTGTGTTAATTCCACACGCCCGTGTGGAGTTTCTGACGGGCAAAGCATCACGGCCGTGGGGTTAAAAATCCACAATTTACATCTAAATTCGTTCTAATTTCATTCTAAGCATGCTCGTATGTAATGTAAACATTCAAACCAAGCAAAATTGTATAAAAGAACGAATTGAATCAAGAATTGACGAAGAAAAAGGTATTGAAGGTCTCACCGGCGGTGGAGATGAAAAATCAAGTAATACGGCCGGAAAACTCGAACAAATTCCTTCAAAAACCTCAGAGAAAGTCGGGGAAGTGATAGAGAGGGTAGGAGAGAAGTTTAGAGTGGAGAAGGAAGAGGCACAAGTGATTTCTATAAGAAAAACGCGCGGCTTTTGAAGTTCTGGAAATTCACACGGCCGTGTCACGATTCCACACGCCCGTGTGCCTCTCAAATTAGGGTTCACAGGGGCCAACCCACGCCCCTGTGTGCATTCTGTTTGTTCTCTGACTACCCCACACGGCCGTGTGTTAATTCCACACGGCCGTGTGCCTTCACAAAGATATCCACAGGGGCTGGTACACGGCCCTGTGGAGTCTCGGGAGAACACAAAAGGTCTCTGAAAAACTTCACACGGCCGTGTGGAATTTCCACACGCCCGTGTGCCCAACCTGGCCAAGAACACAAGGCCGGTCACAGGGGCATGTCACACGCCCCTGTGACCTCTCTGGATTGCCCGAGAAAACTAAGTGTTTCACACGGCCGTGTGGAATTAACACACGGCCGTGTGCGTTGACAAGCTCTCCCACAGGGGCTCACACACGCCCCTGTGGTTTCTCGGGAAGTTTGGGGTTCTTTCTGCAGAGTTTCACACGGCCGTGTGGAAATGCCACACGGCCGTGTGCCTTGGCACAGCGGCACTCACAGGGGCATCCACACGCCCCTGTGGACTCTCTGGAAAAGAGTTGAAATTCTGCGGAATTTCGCACGGCCGTGTGTTAATTCCACACGGCCGTGTGCCCCTTCAGAAGTTTTTCACAGGGGCAAAGTCACGCCCCTGTGTCTTCTCTGGTTGAGCTCCAATTGGTAACACACGGCCGTGTGTTAATTCCACACGGCCGTGTGTGTTCTCTGGTTTACTTAGAAAATTTTACAGACTCTCAGAAAAATTCAGAAACTCTTTTAAAACACTTAGAGCCTGGATAAACCATAAAAACATGACCAGAGATTATCGAAAACACACTCAACCGACTCAAACTTCGTCAATTAACGTTAAGGCACATGTAAATAATCGAAAATCCACAAGAAAACCCAGCATATGCACATGAAAATTGGGACACCATTGCTAAGACTTTTATTCAATCCTAAAACTAAACTAAGTACTAGAAAACTGTAAAAACGCTTGGGTTGCCTCCCAAGAAGCGCTTGTTTAACGTCACTTAGCTTGACGTACCTGTCTTACCTTACGGAGGTTCATGAGTGGAATTTGCCCTCTTCCCTAAAATTTGAAAGCAAGCATTGCATAATCGTTGCAAGGTAGAGGGAGAATTATCGAGTTTGTTACCACACACGGGTGAAACACCCTTACTCCGTGAATGCTCATCCCCTTTCTTGTTGGGGTTCTTGTTGTGGCGACGTCTCGACCGCTTCAATCTCCGAAGGACTTTCTTCCTAAGCTCCTTCTCCTTCTTGATGTCTATCTCAACTGAAACAAGCGCGAGCACTTCTTCCTCTTCAGTCTCTATGTCTTGGTCCGGCCACCCTTCATATGGATCCGGGTTAAACATATCCTGCATATATTCATCAATGCAATCATCAGTGACATCAAGATAATATAGAGCATCATCAAAATCAAGAGAATGTCGCATGGCTTCGGCGAGGCGGTAAGTGAGCTTGTCGTCCCCAACCCTAAGTGTGAGCTCTCCACCGTCCATGTCTATCAAAGCCTTGGAAGTGCGCAAGAACGGCCTCCCAAGGATCAGCGGTACCTCGACATCCTCGTCTACATCAAGCACTACAAAGTCGACCGGGAAAATGTACTTATCCACTTTCACCAACACATCTTCAACAACACCCCTCGGATGCCTCACCGATCTATCTGCAAGCTGAAGTGTCATCCGGGTAGGTCTAGGCTCGCCCAAGCCTAGCTTTTGGAAGAATGTGTAGGGCATGACATTGATGCTTGCCCCCGAGTCGGCTAGTGCCATCTCCTCACCCATATCACCAATATTGCACGGTATGATAAAACTTCCGGGGTCCTTCCTCTTGCTTGGCATATTCTTCTGTAGCACTGCTGAACAGTTTGCATCGAGGATGACGGATGCACTTTCCTCTAACTTCCTCTTATTGGTCAAGAGGTCTTTTAAGAACTTCGCGTACTTGGGCATTTGGGCTAATGCTTCCGCGAATGGAATGTTGATGTGCAATTGCTTGAAGACACCCAGAAATTTCTTGTATTGCTCATTGTCTTGGTCATTCTTCAATCGTGAAGGATAGGGAATTCTCGGCTTATAAGGTGGGGGTGCCACCTCTTTCTCCTTTGGTGCTTCATCCTCTATTTCCACGACTTCGGGTGAGTCCTTAGTCTTATCAAGGGGGAGATGTCCCTCAACCTCCTTACCACTTCTCAAGGTTATTGCCTTTAGTTGTTCTCTTGGGTTGGTCTCCGTATTGCTAGGCAAACTACCTTGAGGTCTCTCCGCCAAAGTTTTCGCAATTTGTCCTACTTGGTTTTCCAAGTTGTGTAAGGAAGCGGTGTGATTGCGAAGAGTAGCTTCCACCGATTGGAACCTTGCATCCGAAGAAGAAACGAACCGTGTGAGGGCTCTCTCTAGATCAGTCATCTTTCCCTCCAACCCGGTCACTCGGCTTTCTAAATTCGGAGATTGTTGACTTTGAAATCCCGGTGGTGCACTATTTTTGTTCTGTTGTGACTGTCCTTGATTGCTCCAAGAGAAGTTCGGATGGTTCTTCCATCCCGGATTGTATGTACCACTATACGGGTTGCCTTGGCCTTGTCCTCGATATGAATTCCCCACAAAATCGGCCTGCTCCACCGCACTAGTGCCTCCAATAGCAATAGGACAATCGCTTGAAACATGTCCTCCCCCACAACCGTTACAAGTAGTGATGGCCGCAACTCTTGGCGAAGCTAGAGCATCTAGCTTCTTACTCAACGATTCCACTTGTGCTGCCAATGATGTAACCGCATCAACCTCATGAATTCCGGCAACCTTTTTCCTATCCCTTGAGTTCCATTGATAACTATTCATAGCCATCTCCTCTACAAGGTGCCGAGCTTCACCGGGAGTCTTGCTTCCAAGAGTCCCTCCGGCCGCCGCATCTAAGAGTTGCTTTGTACTCGGATTCAACCCGTTGTAAAATGTGTGAATAATCATCCACTCGGGGAATCCATGTTGCGGACATTTGCGAAGGAGCTCTTTGAACCTGTCCCATGTCTCGAATAGAGACTCCAATTCCATCTGTACAAAGGATGATATCTCATTCCGGAGTCTTGCAGATTTCCCCGGTGGGAAGTATCTAGCCAAGAATGCCTCGGCCATCTCCTCCCACGTAGTAATGGAGGCTCTCGGTAATGAGTGCAACCAATGCCTTGCTTTTCCTTTCAATGAAAACGGGAAGGCTCTCAATCGAATTGCATCGTCCGTCACTCCATTTATCTTCAACATGTCACACACTTCCAAGAAATTTTCTATGTGACTATTAGGGTCTTCATCGGCTAACCCATTAAACTGTGCGGACTGCTGCAGCATCTGAATGAACGATGGCTTCAATTCGAAATTCATTGCTGTAATTGGGGGCCTGACAATGCTTGATTGGGTCCCCATAACTGCGGGTCTAGCAAAATCAGACAACGTTCACTGCTGCTCGTTCTGTTCTGCCATTGTCTCTGACCCTTCTGTCTCAATATCGGCTTGATTTGATGCTTCTTGTGCAGGTTCTTTCCCTTTACGATGTGTTCTTTTTCCAATGTCTGGGTCTCCTTCAACAAGTATTGAAGGGTTCCCACGGGTCATAACCTGGAGCCGAAAATAAAGAAAAGAAAAATAAGAACAATGATAGGTAAAGAAAATATGAGATAGAGTGCGAAGTGAATAGCTAAAGTAGTGAAAAACAAATATCTAAAACGCCTAGTCCCCGGCAACGGCGCCAAAAACTTGACACGACCTTTTGCGTGTGTACCGCAAGTGCACGGCCTTGTCGAAGTAATAAATTTACCTTGGTGAGAAGGTAGTCGAATCCACAGGGAATAGGGAGATAGAATATAAGGTTTCACTAATTAAGCTATGCGAAATACGGGAAACGATAATAGGATTGATGAGTGAAAAATAATGCAAAGCAATAAACTAAATAGAAGGATGAAAGTAAGAGGTGCAAATAGGAAAATTGAGAAGGACTTGCAATGAGTAAAAGGGGGTATCCGGACAAGCTACCTCTAGGATCTATGTTTCAAGTGCAAGACTATGATATTATACTCTCCTATTGATGTCAATTAAGTCGAGGAAATCCTAAGACTCACGGTCCCAAACCTAAGGACAACCGTGACTAACCCCAACGCTATGCCTTGGTATTAGGATTCACAACACCCTTCGCTCTGTCACCTAGATGATTAAGCCCCAGGGGAGTCCATCTACCTAAACCTCACACTATATGGGATTGCATTATGCTCTAGGGATTCCTAGTGATTAAACCTGTTCCTACAAAAATAGTTCTAACCCTTTGGTCCAGGTGGAAGAACCCTAGTCTAGATTAAGCCCCGGCATATAGGATTCACTACAACCCTTCACTCTATTGCTTGCGCAATTAAGCCCTAGGGGAGTTTATCTACCTATTGCTTTACTCTATTTCGACCGCTATTAAATCAAGGAATCGGAGGTAGGGAGAAATCACATCGGAAGGGAAAGGGGTACATTGCTACCTCACAACTCTCCCTCTCAACCCTCTTTAATCTTAAGTAGTCTAATCCTATAGGAGTTGTCACACCTCCAAAGGAAAACCTAGATTGCTCTCAACCCTAATGTCACGTTTAAGGGAAAACAATATCAAGAGATAATTAAGATTAAAACTCAATTTATTCATCAACGATGGAAAGCATAATAATCAATGTCAAAGAAACATAAGAACCCTAAAGTTTACAAGTCCGAATACCCCGCGAGGGGGTTTAGCTCCTCATAGAGCTATACATGTTCATCAATGTGAAAATTAAAGCATAAAACATAGACATAGATGAAAACCCCCTCGAAGTTGGTGTGGCCGTGGTCTTGTGCAAACGTCGAACCTCGAAATCGATGCCGACGATGTGCTAGAACCTCCACGAAACCCTCTCCGAAACCCTAGCCGCACTCCAGAAAGTTGGGGAAAAGTTTGGTTCCCAGATCCCTCAAAAGGTTGCAAAAATCCCCTTTTATAATGTTGAATCGCGGCTTTAAAATTGGACTTATCGGGGGCTTCACACGGCCGTGTGGAATATCCACACGCCTGTGTGAAGCTTCTGTCTCGGCTGAAAAATTAATTTCACACGGCCGTGTGGAATTTCCACACGCCCGTGTGTCTTCACTGGATGGCTGAAATTGCAAAACACACGGCCGTGTGGAATTTCCACACGCCCGTGTGACTTCTCTGGAACACTGGTCTTCAGCTGAACAGGCTTGGTAACTTGCCGAAACGCCTCCCGGGTCCATTGTTCTTCATCGAGGCCATTACTTGGGCACACAAGCAACGGTAGGTCGCGCCGATTGCTTCAAGTCTTCTTCTTTCGCGAAATTCTCCTAAGTAACACGGATTGGACTTGTTGTGAATGTGACTGCCTTTGTGCCCCTCCAAGGGAGGTTGGCACACATCCACAAGTCCAAATACGTGCTTCGTTCCTTGCTTGGTCCGAGAACATCTCAACATTGGCAAACGCGACCTAATTTCATTCTTCTTCTCCAATTAGGCTCCACAATACCTTCAATGCACAAGAGAACACAAATGCACACATTTAGTGATAAAATCTGATAAAAGGTATGCTTAATGTAAGATAATAGCGCTTCGCGATACTATAACACAAGCACTTATCAAACTTATTACCAAGGGCATCTTTTACCACATGGGAGGAGATGGTTGAAGTGTTCTTGGGCCGATATTTTCCTCCTAGTAAATCAACAAAGCATCGCATTGAGATCTCGTCCTTCATGCAAACGGAATTGGAGTCTCTCTTTGAGACATGGGATAGGTTCAAAAAGCTCTTGCGGAAGTATCCACAATGCGGATTTCCCAATTGGATGATCATTCATACCTTCTATATCGGGTTAAATCCGAGCACTAAACAATTATTAGATGCGGCGATAAGGGGTACTCTTAGTAGCAAAACTCTCGGTGAGGCCCGGCAACTTATAGAGGTGATGGCTCTCAATAGCTATCAATGGAATTCAAGGGACAGAAAGAAAGTTGCAGGCATTCATGAGATCGACGCAGTTACATCTTTGACGGCACAGGTGGAATCATTGAGTAATAAGCTAGATGCTTGACACGCCCCAAAAGTGCACGGGTTTGTTGAAGTAATAAAATTTACCCTGGTGAGTGGGTAGTCGAATCCACAGGGAATAGGGAGTTAGAATACGAGATTTTACTATTTAAGTAATGTGGAGTATGGAAAGATAAGAATAGAATCGATGAGTGAATATGGAAGCAAATATAATAAAAGACAAGAAATTGAATAGAAAGATGGAAGATAAGAAAGTGCAAGTAAAAGAGAATAGAGAGAAACTGGCAATGGATGAAATAGGGTATCCGGACAAGCTACGTCTAGGATCTATGCTTCTAGTGCAAGATGATGCTATTATACTTTCCTATTGATGTCAATTGAGTCAAGGAAATCCTTAGATTCATGGTCCCAAACCTAAGGACAACCGTGATTAACCCCAATATTATGCCCTGGTATTAGGATTCACGTCAACCCTTCACTCTGTCGCCGGCACAAGTAAGCCCCAGGGGAGTATATCTACCTAAACCTCACACTATGTTGGATTGCTTTAAGTTCTAGAGACTCCTAGTGGTAAAACCTATTCCAATGTGTAGTTCTGACCCTTTGGTCCAGGTGGAAGAACCCTTGTCTAGATTAAGCCCCAGTAAGTAGGATTCACTTCAACCCTTCACTCTGTTACTTGCGTAACTAAGCCCTAGGATAGTTTATCTACCTAGCACTTCACTCTATCTCGACCGCTAAGAAATCAAGGAAACGGAGGTAGGGAGAAACCACATCAGAGGGGAAAGGGGACGCTTCGCTACCCCACGACTCACCCTCTCAATCCTCTTCAATCTTAAATAGTCTAATCCTATAGGAGTTGTCACACCTCCAAAGGACAACCTAGATTGTTCTCAACCCTAGTGTCACATCTAAAGGAAAACATTAACAAGATGAAATTAAGATCGAAACTCAATTTTTACTCATCAATAATGGAGAAGCATAATAATAAAGTCAAAGAAACATAATAACCCTAGAGTTTACAAGTCCGAATACCCACAAGGGGTTTAGCTCCTCACGGAGCTATACATGTTCATCAAAATATGAAAAAAAGCACAAAGTAAAGACATCAATGAAAACCCCCTTGTGTATGGTGTGGCCGTGGTCTTGTGCGGCCGCTGAACGTCGGTGACGATGCCGATGACGCGCTCTAAACCTCCACGAAGTCCTCTCCAAAACCCTAGCCGCCCTCCAGAAGTTTGGGAGAAAGATAGGTCAAAAGATATCCCAAATAATCTCCAAAACGGGCTTTTATAATGTTTAGTCGCGGCTTTAACATCGCAGAAATCAGGATTTCACACGCTCGTGCAAAGTTACTGTAATGCTGAATTTCGGCAAACAGTGAATAGCAACTTGCTACAGTGCTTGCTGCAGTGCTGATACAGTAATTGTCCCGAAACGCTCCCGAATTCATCATTCTTCATTGAGGCCGTTGAATTGGGCACACAATCAATGGTAAATCGTGCCGATTGCTTCAAATCTCCTAATTGGTGAAGTTCTCCTTGCTAGCATGAGTTAGACTTATTGTGAATGTGATGCCTTTGTGCCCCTCCAAAGGAGGTTGGCACATACTCACAAGTCTCTACTCATGCCGTGCCCCTTGCTTAGTCCAAGAATCTTCCCAACAATGGCGAACACTATCTAACTTCGTTCCTTTCGTTCACTTTATCTTCACAACCCTACAATGCACAAAAGTAAACAAATGCACACTTTTTAGTAATAAAATCTGATTAAATTAATGCTAATTGCAAGATAATAATGCTTCGCATTACTATAACACGAGCACTTATCAATGCTCTAGCTTTACCAAGAGTTGCGGCCATCACTACTTGTAACAATTATGGGGGAGGTCAAGCTTCGAGTGATTGTCCTATTGCTATTGGAGCCACTAGTGCGGTGGAATAGATCGATGTTTTTGGCAATGCTTATAGAGGACAAGGACAAGGCAACCCGTACAGTGGAACTTACAATCCGGGATGGAAGAACCACCCAAATTTCTCATGGAGTAATCAAGGGCAGTCACAACAAAAGAACAATGCACCACCGAGATTTCAAGGTCAACAAGCACAGAACTTAGAAAACCGAGTGACCGGGCTAGAGGGGAAGATGACCGATCTTGAAAGAGCCATCATGAGGTTTGTTTCTTCATTGGATGCTAGATTTTAGTTGGTGGAGGCTACACTTCGCAATCACACCGCCTCCTTACATAATTTGGAGAATCAATTGGTGCCAATTACAAAGTCTTTGGCCGAGAGACCGCAAGGTAGTTTGCCTAGTAATACGGAGACCAATCCGAGGGAGCAATTAAAGGCGATTACCTTGAGAAATGGAAAAGAGGTCGAGAGAAATCTCCCTCTAGAGAAGACAAAGGAAACACCCGAAGGCATTAGAAATGACAAGCTTACATACCTCCTCGCCGAAGCCATTAGACACTCTCTTGACTTTGATGATACTTTATATTTTATTGACACCACCGATGAACTAATTGATGATTATGTGCAGGAAATGCTGAACCCGGACCCATATGAAGGGTGGCCAGACCAAGATGTGGAGATCGAAGAAGAAGTGCTATCACTTGGTTTGGTCGAGAAGGAAGTCAATGCAGAACCGGGACTCATGAAAAAGATGAGAAGGAAGATAAAGAAAGCGAGGAAGCGCCACACAAAATGTCCCAAGGTCAATGGGGATGAGCAAGCACGGAGATAGGAAAGAGGGCAACATCCCTTGCGTGATAACAAAATCGCTAACTCTCCCTCTAGACTATATAAGCTATGTCATGCAAGTTTCCAGGTGGTAGGAAAGAAGCAACATCCATTCATGAGCCCCCATGAGCTAAAATAGGTACGTCAAGCTTAATGACGTTAAACAAGCGCTTCTTGGGAGGCAACTGACAGGGGCCCGAAAGTGCACAGGTTATCAAAGTAATAAAATACCCTTGTGAGTGGGTAGTCATATCCCCAGGGAATAGGAATTTAAAACACAAGATTTCACTATTTAGCTATGCGGTGTACGGTGAATGTGAAGAGATTCAATGAGAGAGTGTAAAAGAAAATATAAAGAACAAAAACATAATAAAAGAGAAATATGGAAGGTGAGAAAGTACAAGCAGGAGTAAATAGAGTAGGACAATCAATGAGTAAAATTGGGTAGCTGGACAAGGTACCCCTAGGACTTATGCTTCTAGTGCAAGACAATGCTATTATACTCTCCTATTGATGTTAATTGAGTCGAGGAAATCGGTAAACACACGGTCCCAAACCTAAGGTCAACCGGGACTAATCCGAACACTATGCTCCGGCATTAGGTTTCACTAAGACCCTTGACTCTTGTTGACCTGTCAACTAAGCCCTAGGGGAATTTATCTTCCTAAGCCTCAGACTATGTGGAATTGCTTTAAGTTCTAGGGATTCCTAGTGATAAACCATGTTCCTATGCATAGCTCTAACCCTTTGGTCCATGTGAAAGAATCCTAGTCTAAATTAAGCCCCAGCACTAGGATTCACTTCAACCCTTCACTTTGTTTCTCACGCAACTAAGCCGCAGGGGAGTTTATCTCTTAGCACTTCACTCTATCTCAACCGCTAAGAAATCATGGAACACGGAGGTAGGGAGAATCACACCGGAGGGGAAAAGGTACGTTTCACTACCTCATGACTCACCCTCTCAACCTTCTCCAATCTTAAGTAGTCTAACCCTATAGGAGTAGTCACACCTCCAAAGGATAACCTAGATTGTCCTAGTGTTACGGCTAAGGGAAAAATCAATACAATAAGTAATCAAGATTGAAGCTCAATTTTTATTCATCAATAATGGAAAAGCATAACAACAATGTCAAAGAAACATAATCATCCTAGGGTTTATAAGACCAAATACCCACTAGAGTTTAGCACTCCATGGAGCAATACAAAGTAAATAAAGAGTTTAAGAACATATGCATAAAAACCATAAAGAAAATCCCCTTGTAGATTGTATCAATGGTCTTGTGGAGCCGCCTAATCTTCTCCATGAATCCCTCGTCAAGTGATAGGGGCCCGAAAGTGCACGGGTAGTCGAAGTAATAATATACCCTGGTGAGTGGGTAGTCGTATCCACAGGGAATAGGGATTTGAGATACAAGTATTCACTATGTAGCTAATGCGATGTGTGGAAAGAAATCAATGAGTGAGTGTGAAAGTGATAAGTGCTTGTGTTATAGTAATGTGAAGCATTATTATCTTACAATAAGCATATCTTTTATCAGATTTTCTCACTAAATTGTGTGCATTTGTGTATTCTTATGCATTGTAGATTTGTGGAGCTATTTTGGAGAAGAAGAACGAAGTTAGATCGTGTTTGCCATTCTTGGGAAGTTTTCAGACCAAGCAAGGAACAAGGCATGAGATGAGACTTGTGTGTGTGTGCCAACCTCCTTTGGAGGGGCACAAAGGTAGTAACATTCACAACAAGTCTAACTTGTATAGCTTAGGAGAACTTCACCAAGGAGGAGACTTGAAGCAATCGGCACAATCTACCATTGATCGTGTGCCCAAATCAATGGCCTCAATGAAGAACAACAGATTCGGGAGCATTTTCAGCAAGATACTGTAGCAATACTGCAGCTTGGTAATGTAAAACACTGTAGCAAGCTACTGTTCACTTTCTGCTGAAAATCAGGATTCTAGAGAGTTCACACGGGCGTGTGAATATTCCATACGGCCGTGTGAATTAATTTTCCAGCAACCCAGAAACATCACACGGGCGTGTGGAAATTCCACACGGCCGTGTGAAGTCCCGATAAGTCCGATTTAAAAGCCGCGTCTCAACATTATAAAAGCCGATTTTTAGACTTTTTATATATCTTTTGACCTAATTTTTCCCCAACTTCTGGAGAGGGCGGCTTGGGTTTCGGAGAGCACTTCGTGGAGGTTTGGAGCGCGTTATCGGCATCGTCATTGACATCCGACGGCCGCACAAGACCACGGCCACACCATACGCAAGGGGGTTTTCATCAATGCTTTTAATTTGTGCTTTCTTTTTTACTTTGATGAACATGTATAGCTTCGTGAGGAGCTAAAGCCCTCGTGGGTATTCGGACTTGTAAACCCTAGGATTATTATGTTTCTATGACATTGCTATTATGCTTTTCCATTATTGATGAATAAATTCGAGTTTCAATTTTAATTATGTTTTGGAATTGTTTTCCCTTAGCCGTGACACTAGTGTTGAGAACAATCTAGGTTACCCTTTCGAGGTGTGACAACTCTTATAGGGTTAGACTACTTAAGATTGAAGAGGGATGAGAGGGTGAGTCATGAGGTAGTGAAGCATCACCTTTCCCCTCCGGTGTGATTTCTCCCTACCTCCGTTTTACTTGATTTATTAGCGGTCGAGATAGAGTGAAGTGCTAGGTAGATAAATTCCCCTGGGGCTTAGTTGCGCAAGCAACAGAGTGAAGGGTTGACATGAATCCTAAGCACTAGGGCTTAATTTAGACTAGGGTTCTTCCACCTGGACCAAAGGGTTAAAACTATACATGGGAACAGGTTTTATCACTAGGAATCCCTAGAGCTTAAAGCAATTCCACGTAGTGTTAGGCTTAGGTAGATAGACTCCCCTGGGGCTTAGTTGTATGAGCAATAGAGTTAAGGGTTGACGTGAATCCTAATTCCGGTGCATAGTGTTGGGGTTAGTCACGGTTGACCTTAAGTTTGGGACCGTGTGTTAAAGGATATCCTCGACTCAATTAACATCAATAGGAAAATATAATGGCATAGTCTTGCACTAGAAGCATAATCATTGCTAGTCCTTCTCCATTTACTCCTACCTACACTCTCTCACCTATCATCTTTCTATTTTAATTCTTGTCTCTTTATATTTGCTTTCATATTCACTCATTGACTCTAATCTTGCTTTTCGTATACCGCAGAGCTAATAGTAAAATCTCATGTCTTAAATCCCTATTCCCTGTGGATTCGACTACCCACTCAACAGGGTAATTTTAGTACTTCGACAAGCCCGTGCACTTGCGGGATACACGCAAGTGGTCGTGTCAAGTTTTTGTCGCCGTTGCCGGGGAGTAGGCGTAATTTTTATACTTGTTTTTGCTATTTTAGCTATTTCACTTCGTTTTCTATTTCACACTTCTTTAACTATCATTGTTCTTATTTTCTTTTTCTTTACTTTGGCTCCAGGTTATGACCCATGGGAATCATTCGATTCTTGTTGAAGGAGACCCAGAGATTGGTAGAAGAACTCATCTTAAGGGAAAGGAACCTGTACAAGAATCCTTAAATCAAGCCGAAGTTGATACAGATGGGTCAGAAAGAATGACAGAACAGAATGAAGAACAGAGGACATTGTCCGATTTTGCTAGACTTGCGGTAATGGGGACCCAATCAAGTATTGTGAGGCCCCCAATTACCACAATGAATTTTGAGTTGAAGCCGTCGTTCATTCAGATGTAGCAATGGTTAGCACAATTTAATGGGTTGGCCGATGAAGATCCCAACAACCACATAGAGAACTTCCTTGAAGTGTGCGACATGTTGAAGATTAATGGAGTGACGGATGACGCGATTCATTTGAGAGCCTTCCCATTTTCATTGAAAGGAAAAGCAAGACATTGGCTTCATTCATTACCGAGAGCATCTATCACTACGTGGGATGAGATGACTGAGGCATTCTTGGCTAGATATTTCCCTCTAGGAAAATCGGTGAGGCTCCGGAATGAGATTTCGCCCTTCATGCAAATGGAATTGGAGTCTCTATTCGAGACATGGGATAGGTACAAAAAGCTCCTTCGCAAATGCCCGCAACATGGATTCCCCGAGTGGATGATCATTCACACCTTTTACAATGGGCTGAATCCGAGTACCAAGCAACTCTTAGAAGCAGCGGTAGGAAGAACTCTAGGAAGCAATACTCCCGGTGAATCCCGGCAAGTTATCAAAGAGATGGCTATGAATAGCTATCAATGGAACATAAGGGAAAGAAAGAAGGTGGCCAGAATTCATGAGGTTGACGCGGTTACATTGTTGGCGGCAGAAGTAGAGTCATTAAGTAAGAAGCTAGATGCTCTAGCTTCACCAAGAGTTACGCCCATCACTACTTGTAATGGTTGTGGGGGAGGTTACGCTTCAAATGATTGTCCTATTGCTATCGGAGGCACTAGTGCGGTGGAGCAGGTCAACTTTGTTGGTAATGCTTATAGAGGAAAAGGCCAAGGCAACCCGTATAGTGGAACTTACAATTCGGCCTGGAGGAACCATCCAAACTTCTCATGGAGCAATCAAGGACAGTTGCAACAAAAGAGAAACGCACCCTCGGGATTTCAATGTCAACAAGCACCGAACTTAGAAAGCCGAGTGACCGGGCTAGAGGGGAAGATGACCGATCTAGAGAAACCCTCACGAGGTTCATTGCTTCGTCGGATGCTAGATTTCAGACGATGGAAGCTACAATTCGCAATCACACCGCCTCCCTACATAATTTGGAGAATCAAATGGGGCAAATTGCGAAGACTTTGGCTGAAAGACCTCAAGGAAGCTTGCCTAGTAATACGGAGACCAATCCGAGGGAGCAATTGAAGGGAATCACCTTGAGGAGTGGAAAAGAGGTCGAGAGAAATCTCTCTCTAAAGAAGACAAGGGAAGCACCCGAAGTTGAAGAGGTAGGGGAGAAGCACAAAAGGAGAAAGAGGTGGCACCACAACCCTACATGCCAAGGATACCCTATCCTTCGATGTTAAAGAATAACCAAGACAATGAGCAATACAAGAAATTTCTGGGTATTTTCAAATAGTTGCACATCAACATACCGTTCGTAGAGGCATTGGCCCAAATGCCTAAGTATGCGAAGTTCTTGAAGGACCTCTTGACCAACAATAGGAAGTTGGAGGAGAGTGCAGCTATAGTTCTTGATGCCAATTGCTCGGCCGTCTTGCAAAAGAACATGCCGAGCAAGAGAAAAGATCCCGGGAGTTTCATCATGCCTTGCAGCATTGGCAACTTGGGTGAAGAGATGGCATTAGCCGATTCTGGGGCAAGCATCAATGTCATGCCCTACACTTTCTTCCAAAAGCTAGGCTTGGGCTAGCCTAGACCTACTCGGATGACACTTCAACTCATGGACCGATCGGTGAGGCATCCGAGGGGGATTGTGGAAGACGTGTTGGTAAAGGTGGACAAATACATCTTTCCTGTGTACTTCGTAGTACTTGATGTTGATGAGGATGTTGAAGTGCCGCTAATTCTTGGGAGACCGTTCTTGCGTACTTCCAAGGCTTTGATAGACATGGACGGTGGCGAACTCACTTTGAGGGTTGGACACGACATGCTCACTATCGCCTCTCTGAATCCATGAGACATTCTCTTGATTTTGATGACACTTTGTACTTTCTTGATACTACTGATGAATGTGTTGATGAATACATGCAGGAATTGATGAACTCGGATCCATATGAAGGGTGGCTGGACCAAGATGTTCAGATTGAAGAAGAAGTGCTATCACTTGGACTAGTCGAGAAGGAGGTCAAGCCGGACTTAGGACTCATGAAAAAGATGAGAAGAAAGATGAAGAGAGCGAAGAGGCGCCACACGAAGAGACCCAAGGATAATAGGGACGAGTATTCACGGAGTAAGGGTGACTCACCCTTGTGTGGTAACAAAATCGCTAACTCTTCCTATATTCTACAAAAATTATGTACCGTATGATTTCAGGTTGAAGGGAAGAGGGCAACTTTCATTCATGAGCCGCCGCAATGTAAGACCAGGTACATCAAGCTAAGTGACGTTAAACAAGCATTTCTTGGGAGGCAACCCAAGGTTTTATAGTCTTTCTAGGATTCAGTTTCGTTCTAGCATGAATAAGAGTCTTAGTTTTGGTGTCCTGAATTTTTTTAATGCATGTACTGCAATTTTATTGTGGATTGTTGATGTTTTCGTGTGCCTAATCGATAATTGATGAAGTATGAGTCGGTTGAGCATGTTTTCTATGGTATCTGGTCGTGTTCTGATGGTCTTCACAGGCTCTAAATATCGTAGTTTTGTTTTTGAATTTTTCTGCAAAGTCTGTGATTTTTCTAAGTACACCAGAGAAAACACACAGCAGTGTGGAATTTACACACGGGCGTGTGTTACTAATTAGGGCTCAACCAGAGAGGGAACAAGGGCGTGAACTCGCCCTGTGAAAATCTCAGAAGGGGTGTCGAATTTCCACATGACCATGAGAAATCTTACAAAACTTAAGCTCTCGTTCTAGAGAGTCCATAGGGGCGTGTGGGTGCCCTTATGAGTGTCCTTGTGTTAAGGCACACGGCAGTGTGGGACATCCATACGACCGTGTGAAATTCTGCAGAGAGTCCCCTTCTTTCCCGAGAATACAAAGGGATGTGTGGCTGTCTCTGTGAGAGAACTTGTGAAAGGCACACGGCCATGTGGAGCATTCACACGGATGTGTGGAACACTTAGAGATTCTCGGGTTGATCCAGAGAAGCCACAAGGGACTGTGGGTGCCCCTGTGGCTGGCAATGTGTTCTTGGCTAGGTTGGGCACACGGGCGTGTGGAATTTCCACACGGTCGTGTGAAAAATTTCCAGAGACCTCTGTGTTTTTCTTGAATCCATAGGGCCATGTACCAGCCCCTGTGGTGTTCCCCTGTAAAGGCACACGCCCGTGTGGGTGTCTCACACGGCCGTGTGGGGTAGTCCAGAGAGTAACAAGAGTGCACACAAGGGCGTGTGCTGGCCCCTGTGAACTGTAGTTTCAAAGGCACACGGCTATATGGAATTTCCACACAGCCATGTGGATTCCCAGAACTTCAAAAGCCACTCATTTTCTTTTGGATTTCACTTGTGCCTCTTTACCTTTTGGTAACGCGCTTGAATCGCTCACCCGCAAGTGCAAGGGGTCGCCAAGTACTATCCCTCGCGCGAACACAAGGGGGTCGTATCCCCAAGGGCCCGAGAAGCTATTCTTACTTCCTTATCACAATGTTGTTTGACCTAATCAATCACTTGGAAGAAGAACTACAAATAACCTACTAAAACAAAGAGCATGCTAATAGCAAGTATAAATACGGAGGGGAAAAATCAAGGTGAGGGAATGGCCACGGATGAGGATTCCCTCGGGGGCTACTAAAGTGCTAAGGATGCCCTAACTAGCATGCACGTGGGTGGTTTGGACCGGGAAACCCTAGATTAGACCAACCCGATGGTCACGGCGTTGGTCCCTAATCCAATACAAGTATTGGAATATGGAAATGCTTCCGCCCAAATCCTTGTACGATTGCAAAGGGTTTAGTGGATTTCCCCAAGCTAGGGTTGAAACACAATCAAAGACAACCCTAACAATTGGAGGGGTACAAATACCCGATGGTCACGGTGTATTCATACATGTATTCCCTTCCAATCTTGGTGAGCCTAATACTAGGGCAATGGTCATGCAACTTAGCATTGTCTAGGAATTGACATATAGAGTTCTCATACATATCAAGGCATTCAAGAACCACCAAACAAGGATCACAAACCAAACCAAGTACATAAACTAGAAAGTAGCATCCAAAATACACAAGTTCACCCCTAAGGTTCACCTACATCCGGTGAACTTGGGGTTTAGTTGCTCATGATCACAAAGTAAGCGAGCAAATACATAAAAACAACCAAAACCATAATGAAACCACCCCCTGAAAAGATCAAGGGCGAATGACGCTTCAAAAGACGCCACCCAAGGAGTGGCTTCCTTCGTCAAACTTCCTCTCAAATGCAAATCGAAGGCGTGGATTCGTCGTCTCGTGCTCTCCCCGTCGTCCTCTCCTCAAGAAATGCCTCCAAAAGTCGGCCTGATGCTCCCAAAGAAGATGGTGAAGTATAGCTCTTCTCAAGACCTAGCCTCCTCCCCTCCCAAATGGACTCAAAACCCTTAAAAACCTTTTCCAGTGGGTTATGTGGCCCCCTATGCGGCCCCGCATGCGGGGAGAGAAAATTCCCGAGAAAATCCCGAAATCCCGAGAATCCCGAAAATCCCGCTACAGTGCCGCTACAGTCCGCGCATGACAGCCAGCATGAACCTCCAGACTTAGCCATTTCGCCAGCATGAAGAACAGGGGCACGATGATAAATGACTAAACATACGACCTCAAGCTCAACTGGTAAGTACTCCACTAGCACAGGTGAAAAGAAATCTAGAAAGTGAGCTGTACAGTGAGTGATCGAGTAATGGTAGCCCTGCTTTATTCAAAATGCTTCCTTGAGTGTGTGCTGGCTCCCAACCTTAACCTTCACACCCTGGATTACCCCAGGGGTCCATTCACCCCACATATGGCGAGAGTGGTATTAGGCAGTTAAAGACCTCTTCAATACTCAGTTAAAAGTCTTTTGAGTTCCTAAATAAGACTCTAGCACTTAAGCAACTATGTAACAAGTTCCAGGGGACGCAACAGAGATACTTATTTACCTATTCACAAATATACAAAATATATTTATTTTATTTTATTTTATTATTATTATATTTTATTTTTTTCCTTTTTTTTTCTGAGTCCGGCTAACATAGACTGCACAAGAAATCTTTAAGAAGGATGCACATGCTGATTAGGCACAAGA
Source organism: Dioscorea alata (assembly GCA_020875875.1). Lineage (NCBI taxonomy): Eukaryota > Viridiplantae > Streptophyta > Magnoliopsida > Dioscoreales > Dioscoreaceae > Dioscorea > Dioscorea alata. Next base: position 11,743,636 of record CM037019.1, read on the forward strand.
GCCACCCAACCTACTCACTAACTGAAAAGTACAACAATACAAACCAACAAGTCTAGAAATAAAAACCAGTACAAACAACAGAAAAAACTAAAGTGGTGCTGCGAGTCTAGAGATCTGGAGGGAGTGATGGCGGAAAGCACGTGGTGGCTGTGGAGGAGGTGCCGACAGAAGATGAAGCGCCGCGCATGTATGATAAGATCTCGGCCATGCTGCTCTCAATGCGGCCCTGTGATATGGCTAAATCTCGCACTGATGCTGTCAACGCCTCCTGAGAGGTCCCAAGGGTTTGCAACTGCTGACGGACTTCGATGAGGAACTCCGCGAAACTCTCCTCAAGTGATGGTCGACTCCCGCTAGGTGCTGCGTTGGGTACAGGGGCGAACTCTGAATCAGACTCGGATCCTGACTCAGAATCCCGAGAGGTGCGGGTGTCATGGGAACTCGTGCCGCCACTGCGCGGGAGGCGGTAAGTGTCTCCCGACCTCTCAACTTCCCAATATGAAGCAGGATCGACAAACTAAGTGGTGCGACGGTGCTCATAACGCTCATGCCCTGGGTAAGCTCAATCAGTCCTAGGCCCCTGATAATGCATGTAATATACGGCCCGGCAAATATACGGCCCGGCAAATATTTCACTTGGATTAAATGATTAAAGTGTATGCGAACATGTTTAGAAAGATTTTAGTGCGAATTAGATGTAAAAATGAGATTTTTAGCCCCACGGCCGTGGAGCTCTGTCCGCCCGACAATCCACACCGGCTTGTGGAATTTCCACACGGCCGTGTGGATTTGTGTAGATTGAGTATTTTAACTGTTTTTGATTGTTTTTCTTCTCAATTTTGCAGATATGTCTTCCAGGGCTAAGAAGCAAGCTGGGAAACGCCCCCGTGAGCCTTACCTACCACCCGAGGAGATTGATTTCCCTCTACCTGAGCAACAGTAGTGGTTCAAGAGACTATCGATGCTCCGATTCGGACAGTCACGATATCCGGACCTAAGCACCATTAGAGGGATACAGGAGGCGACAATGTTACAGACGAGGTCGAGGAGTTATTATCTGTGGACAGTTGGCAGAGACAACTGATGATCAGAGAGCCAGCTATTCGAGAGGTGACACTCGAGGTCTTGGCCTCGTTCGAGTTTGACAGATCATACAGTGCTTTCGCTACACCAGATATTATTCAGTTCAGAGCACTGGGATGACATTTCAGCCTTAGTGTGACCTAGTTCTTGGCCGTGATGGGTTTATATGATGAGGCCTATACACAGACAGAGGAGTATGAGGGGCTTCCCACCGATTACCCAGGCACTTTGACTCCGCAGCATGCTTATAGCTGATTATGCGGACAGGGACAATATGAGCTGGGGGTGTCCAAGGCCACCTGCTTGTCCAGAGCCTCTCACTGATACATTCACACCATACTTAGCCGATCAGTGAGTGGACGAGGGGACAGTACAAGTGTTCTGAGTCGCCAGGAGCTCCTCTATTTGTACTCGATGGTGGAGAGTGAGCCACTTCACCTAGGGCACTTTGTAGCGGACTATATTCTCCACCATTTCTAGTACCCCAGGGTGGGAGTTATCTTCTCAGGCCCGTATATCACGCGACTGATTATCGGGTTAGGACTTCAGGACGGAGTTCGCGGGACAGAGAGGATTTCTACACCGGCTCCATTGGGCATTTAGAGTCTGAGGATGATGGGGATCGTCCACAGATCAGGACCAGGAGTATACACCATGATCATCCCCCATTCAGTGTCTACAGAGGGGGAGCAGGCTGAGGAATCACGGGCAGCATTAGAGCCACCCCAGGGCAGGCAAAGACTGAAGTACCACCCACAGCACCGGAGCCACTTCTAGTGCGGATATTTTCTCCATCGAGGCCAGGATAGATTCTAGCGCCTCGAGAGTGTTGTGGGTATTATGTAGACAAGGTTGGCCGAGGTCAGGGTTGCACACGCAGCACAGCACACTGAGGTTATGGCTCAATTAGACCTTGTTCAGTAGCTATTCGAGCGAGCCATGACATCACCTTTTGTGGTCCGACCCCGAGCCTCCACCCTACCTCCATCTCCATCTTCTCTAGCCCCATCAACAACAGATCCACCTTCAAAGCCACCAGCTTCAGTAGCACTAGAGGCTCCACATCAAGACACCGACGCTGAGGCGTCATAGTTTTATTTTTATTTTGATTTCAGTTATACTTTTTCTTTTATATTTTGGACATGTAGTACTCAAAAAGGATCTTCCTTATGAGTTTATCTTTATTTTGCTTCATTTTATCTCGAGTTGTATTTCATTTTATTATCTTTATATACTCGAGCTTTATTTTGGATTTTCTTGAGCTATACTGAACCCTTGTGTGTGTGTGTGCGCAGATGGTCTTCGATGTAAGGAATCTAAGGAATAGTCATAAGCACGGTCATGGGACCGTGGGTACTTCAAAACCCATTAAGACACAACTCTCATTGATCCTAGCTCCACCAAAGGCAACACTTCGAGTTCAGGGTAGTAATGTTTCGATTGCCCACTTCCACACTAATTGTTTTTCATTGTTTTATTTATATTATGCTTGCATGTGTACATTGGGGACAATGTACATCTTAAGTGTGGGGGGGAGTTCACTTTGCACACATCTTTACTTGTGTGTTCAATTGTTTATGCTCATGTAGCCTATGGCGTTTCACCTTAGTTGCAACGGTTGTATTCTTAGAGTTTAGGAGAATTTTTAACATTGTATCCTATCATGCTCTAGTTTTACTTGAATTTTAAGGGATTTTTGCTCGATTACCTCTTATTGCACTACTCACTCTTGAAATCTTTTGGAAACTCGAACTAGAAGTTTTAAGGACTAGTTTAGTATTACTTTAGTAAGTTTTGAAGTTCTATGTAGAAAAAAAAAACTTGTGAGCTTGTGAATATTATTCTAGCTTTTGTTTGTGCATTTGGGGTAGAAAGAGCTACCTCCTATGAAGTATGTAGCAACTCTCATTAGTCGGATACAAGTTATGCCCTAATGAGAGAAAGAGCTATCTCATGGGAAACGTGAAAGCTACTACCCCGGTAGAAAGAGCTACCTCCTCGAAAGTGTGAAAGCCACCTTTGGCGGCCGCCTAGGAAAGGGCTACCGTAGAGGTTGAGTGAAGCTACTACTTCCTTACTTTGTGTATGTAAAAAGTCCTTGTAATAAGAGTTTGAGAAGTACTCGTTGGTTCACTTGAGTGAATTCGCACACACTTACACGTTTTCGAGTTGCTATCCTTTTTAATTCGAGTTTATAGCTAGAACAATGATAACCTTATGCAATATTTTGATTTCCCCTTACTTGTAGAATGCTTATTTTGCATGCTTTTGATGAACCTAATGCCGAGCACTTTCAATTGTTCTTCCTAAGTACTTTCACGTTCTATTTTGCTTGAGGAAAAGCAAAAGCTCAAGTGTGGGCGGATTTGATAAGTGCTCGTGTTATTATCTTGCAATGAACATTGATTTAATCAGATTTTATCACTAAAAAGTGTGCATTTGTTTACTTTTGTGCATTGTAGGGTTGTGAAGATAAATTGGAGAAAAAGAATGAAGTTAGATCGTGTTCACCATTGTTGGGGAGATTTCCGGACTAAGCAAGGAACAAGGCATGAGCATAGACTTGTGAGTGTGTGCCAACCTCCTTTGGAGGGGCATAAAGGCAGTCACATTCACAATAAGTTTAACTCGTGCTAACAAGGAGAATTTCACCAATCTGGAGATTTGACGCAATCGGCACGATCTACCATTGATTGTGTGCCCAATTAAACGGGCTCAATGATGAACGACAAATTCGGGAGCGTTTCGGCACAAGTATTGTAGAAGCACTGAAGCAAGTACTGCAGCAAAATACTGCAGCAAGTTACTGTTCACTGTCTACCGAAAATCAGCAAAACAGAAATCTCGATTTCTGCGATTTAAAGCCGCGACTCAACATTATAAAAGCCTGTTTTGGAGATTGTTTTGAGATCTTTTTGGCTCTTCTTTGCCCTAACTTCTGGAGAGACACAGCTAGGGTTTGGAGAGGACTTTGTAGAGGTTTGGAGCGCGTCATCGGCGTCGACATCAACATCCGACGGCCGCACAAGACCACGGCCACATCGCTCACAAGGGGGTTTTCATCTATGCATTCAATTTGTGTTCTTATTATTATTTTGATGGATTTGTATAGCTCCATGAGGAGCTAAACCCCTTGTGGGTATTCGGACTTGTAAACCCTAGGATTATTATGTTTCTTTGACATTGCCATTATGCTTTTCCATAATTGATGAATAAAATTAAGTTTCAATCTTATCTTAATTTCTTCTTGTCATTGTTTTCCCTTAGCCGTGACACTAAGGTTGAGAGCAATCTAGGTTATCCTTTGGAGGTGTGACAACTCCTATAGGATTAGACTACTTAGGGTTTAAGAGGGTTGAGAGGGTGAGTCGTGAGATAGCAGAACGTCCCCTTTCCCCTATGATGTGATTCTCCCTACCTCCTTGTTCCATGATTTATTCACGGTCGAGATAGAGTTAGGTGCTAGGAGATAAACTCCCTGACACACCCCTTGCGTGTGTACCCCGCAAGTGCACGGGTTGTCGAAGTAATAAAAATACCCTGGTGAGTGGGTAGTCGTATCCACAGGGAATAGTGTTCAGAAACAAGTGTTATCGCTATTTAGCTATGAAAGAAGTCGATGATGAGAAAAGTATATATATATAAATGTAAAAAGAAAATAAAAGAGTGCAAGAAGAATAATGAGGGTAGGAGAGGTAATCGATATAAAGATGGGGTACCCGGACAAAGCTCCCCCTAAGACTAATGCTTCTAGTGCAAGACTAGTATTATACCCTCTAATTAATGTCTAATTGAGTCGAGGATATCCTTAAACACACGGTCCCAAACCTAACGTCAACCGTGACTAACCCCAACACTATGCCCCGGCATTAGGATTCACTACGACTCTTGACTCTCGTTGACCTGTCAACTAAGCCCTAGAGGAGTATATCTACCTAAGCCTCACACTACGTGGGATTGCATTAAGTTCTAGGGACTCCTAGTGATAAAACCTGTTCCTATGTGTAGTTCTAACCCTTTGGTCCAGGTGGAAGAACCCTAGTCTAGATTAAGCACCAGTGCGTAGGATTCACTTCAACCCTTCACTCTGTTACTCGCGTAACTAAGCCCCAGGGGAGTTTATCTACCTAGCACTTCACTCTATCTCGACCGCTAATGAATCAAGAAAACGGAGGTAGGGAGAAACCACACTGGAGGGGAAAGGGGTACATCGCTACCTCACAACTCTCCCTCTCAACCCTCTCCAACCTTGTGTAGTCTAATCCTATAGAGGTTGTCACACCCTCAAAGGATAACCTAATAGATTCTCAACTCTAGTGTCACGGCTAAGGGAAAATCTCATACAATCGTCATGCAAGATTGGAACTCAATAATAGAACATTAAATTAAGAAAGCATAATAAAAGTCATAGAAACAATATCATCCTAGGGTTTACAAGTCCGAATACCCACTAGGGTTTAGCTCTCCATGGAGCAATACAAAGTCAATAAATAGTTTAAGAACATATGCATGAAAACCATAAAGAAAACCCCCTTGTAGATCGTATCGATGGTCTTGTGTAGTCGCGTGTCTTCTCCAACGAATCCTTTGTCAAGCCTAAGGCACAACTCGACAAATCAATGCCGATGAGAGCTTCCCCAATAGCTTTCTTCCAAAGGATGTCGATGTCGATGCCGTTTAATTGCCTCCAAAGACCTCCAAGAACCTCTCCAAACCCTAGCCGAAAGCCCCCCCAAAAGATATCCAAGTGATAGAAGAGAAGGGTCCCCAAATAGATATGAAAACGGGCTATTTATAGGCTGAAATCGGGCTGAATTCGGGTTGAAATCGGACTTCTGTGAAAATCCAGAAATTCCACACGCCCGTGTGTTAATTCCACACGGCCATATGGAAATTCTGGAATCGTAATTTCTCGGCACCTGTGAACAGTGTTTTTGCTACAGTGTTTCTGCTACAGTACGTCCACGTGGAATTTCCACACGCCTGTGTGAACTCTCTGGCTTGCTGGAAAATTAATTCACACGGCCGTGTGGAATTTCCACACGCCCGTGTGAACTCTCTGGAATTCTGAATTTCGGCAGAATGTGAACAGTAGCTGGTACAGTATTTATCTACAGTATTTTTGCTACAGTACCTGCTACAGTACTTCTCCGAAATACTCCCGAATCCATCGTTCTTCATCGAGGCCATTGAATTGGGCACACAATCAATGGTAGATTATGTCGATTACTTCATTTCTCTTCTTTGACGAAATTCTCCAATGCTACACGAGTTAGACTTTTGTGAATGTGACTGCCCTTGTGCCCCTCCAATGGAGGTTGGCACACACCCACAAGTCTAAACTCGTTCCTTGTTCCTTGCTTGGTCCAAGAACTCGTCAACAATGGCGAACATAACCTATTCTTGCTTCATTCTTCTCCAAATTGGCTCCACAACCCTACAATGCACAAAAGTAAACAAATGCACACTTTTTAGTGATAAAATCTGATTAAATCAATGCTCATTGCAAGATAATAACACTTCGCATTACTATAACACGAGCACTTATCACTCCCCTAGGGCTTCATTGTGCGAGTAACCAAGTGACGGGTTGAAGTGAACCTTAGTGCCGGGACTTAATTTAGACTAGGTTTCTTTCACCTAGACCATAGGAATAGGGTTAATCACTAGGAATCCCTATAACTTAAAGCAATTCCATGCAGTGTGAGGCCTAGGTAGATAGGCTCCCCTAGGGCTTAGTTGACCGCTCAACGAGAGTCAAGGGTCTTAGTAAAACCTAATGAATGTAACATAGTGTTGGGGTTAGTCATGGTTGACCTTAGGTTTTGGACCGTGTGTTTAAGGTTTTCCTCGACTCAATTAAGATTAATAGGATAGTATAATAGCATTGTCTTGCACTAGAAGCATAAGTCCTAGGGGTAGCTTGTCCGGGTACCCATCTCTTCTCATTGCTTGTCCTACTCTTTTACTCCTACTTACACACTCTCACCTTCCACAATTCTATTTTAATTCTTGTTTTTATTAGTTTATTTCGCTCTCACTTATCAATTTCTTTCCACACATCGCATTAGCTACATAGTGAATACTTGTATCTCAAATCCGTATTCCCTATGGATACGACTACCCACTCACCAGGGTATTTTATTACTTCGACAACCCGTGCACCTTCGGGCCACTGTCAAAGTTTTTGGCGCCGTTGCCGAGCATAAACATATTGATCCTAGGGTTTAGAAGTCCGAATACCCACAAGGGGTTTAGCTCCTCATGGAGCTATACAAATCCATCAAAAAAATAATAAGAGCACGAATTGAATGCATAGATGAAAACCCCCTTGTGTACGATGTGGCCGTGGTCTTGGCGTCGGATGTTGATGTCGACGCTGATGACGCGCTCCAAACCTCCACAAAGTCCTCTCCAAACCCTAGCCGCGTCTCCAGAAGGTAGGGCAAAGAAGAACCAAAAAGATATCAAAACAATCTCCAAAACGGGCTTTTATAATGTTGAGTCATGGCTTTAAATCGCAGAAATCAGGATTTCACACGGCCGTGTGGAATTTCCACATGCCCGTGTGAAGTTTTTGTTTTGCTGATTTTCGGCAGACAGTAAACAGTAACTTGGTACAATATTTTAGCTGCAGGGCTGCTATAGTAATTATGCCGGAACGCTCCCGAATTTGTTGTTCATCATTGAGGCCATTAAATTGAGCACACAATCAATGGTAGATCACGTCGATTACTTCAAATCTCCAAATTGGTGAACTTCTCTTTGTTAGCACGAGTTAGACTTATTGTGAATGTGACTGCCTTTATGCCCTTCCAAAAGAGGTTGGCACACACTCACAAGTCTATGCTCATGCCTTGTTCCTACAGTAATTGTGCCGAAACGCTCCCGAATTTGTTATTCATCATTGAGGCCGTTGAATTGGGCACACAATCAATGGTAGATCGTGTCGATTGCTTCAAATCTCCAAATTTGTGAACTTCTCCTTTTTAGCATGAGCTTGACTTATTGTGAATGTGACTGCCTTTGTGCCCCTCTAAAGGAGGTTGGCACACACTCACAAGTCTATGCTCATGCCTTGTCCCTTGCTTAGTCCGGAAATCTCCCCAACAATGGCGAATACGATCTAACTTCGTTCCTTTTCTCCAATTTATCTTCACAACCCTACAATGCACAAAAGTAAACAAATGCACACTTTTTAGTGATAAAATCTGATTAAATCAATGCTCATTGCAAGATAATAACACTTCGCATTACTATAACATGACCACTTATTAGAAAGCAATTAATAAAAACAAGAATTAAAATAGAAGTGTGGAAGGTGAGAGAGTGCAAGTAGGAGTAAAAAGAGTAAGACAAGCAATGAGTAAAGTTGGGTACCCGGACAAGCTACCCCTAGGAATTATGCTTCTAGTGTAAGACAATGCTATTATACTCTCCTATTGATGTTAATTGAGTCAAGGAAATCCTTAAACACACAGTCCAAAACATAAGGTCAACCGTGACTAACCCCAACACTATGCCCCGGCATTAGGTTTCACTACGACCCTTGACTCTCATTGACTAGTCAACTAAGCCGTAGGAGAGTCTATCTTCCTAAGCCTCACACTGCGTCGAATTGCTTTAAGTTCTAGGGATTTCTAGTGATTAACCTTCTTCCTATGTATAGTTCTAACCCTTTGGTCCAGGTGAAAGAATCCTAGTCTAGATTAAGCCCCAGTAAGTAGGATTCACTTCAACCCTTCACTTTGTTGCTCGCGCAACTAAGCCCCAGGGGAGTTTATTTCCTAGCACTTCACTCTATCCCGACCGCTCATAAATCATGGAACATAGATTTAGGGAGAGTCACATCGGAGGGGAAAGGGGACGTTCTGCTACCTCACGAATCACCCTCTCAACCCTCTTCAATTCTAAGTAGTCTAACCCTATAGGAGTTGTCACACCTCCAAAGGATAACTTAGATTGTTCTCAACCCTAGTGTCATGGCTAAGGGAAAACAATAACAAGGCAAAATTAAGATTGAAACTCAATTTTATTCATCAATAATGGAAAAGCATAATAGCAATGTCATAGAAACATAATAATCTTAGGGTTTACAAGTCCGAATATCGACAAAGGGTTTAGCTCCTCTTGGAGCTATACAAATTCATCAAAATAAGAAAAGACATACAAATTGAATGCATAGATGAAAACCCCCTTGTGTGTGGTGTGGCCGCGGTCTTGTATGGCCATCCGACGTTGATGTCGACGCCGATAACGCGGTTCAAACCTCCACGAAGTCCACTCCAAACCATAGTCACGCCTCTCTAGAAGCTAGCTCAGAGGAGAGCCAAAATGATCCAAAAAGAGTCTCCAAAACAGGCTTTTATAATGCTGAGTCACGGCTTTAAATTGGGTGAAATCGGGATTTCACACGGCTGTGCGGAAATTCCGCACGGCCGTGTTAAGCTGCTGTTTTGCTGATTTTTGGCAAACAACGAACAGTAATTTGCTACAGTATTTTTTCTACAATATTTTGCTATAGTTTTGCTACAGTACTTGTGCCGAAACGCTCCCGAATTCGTTATTCTTCATCGAGGCCGTTGAATTGGGCACACAATAAACGGTAGACCGTGCCGATTGCTTCAAATTTCCTTATTGGCGAAGTTCTCCTTATCAAGATGGGCTGCACTTATTGTGAATGTGACTGCCTTTGTACCCCTCCAAAGGAGGTTGGCACACACTCACAAGTCTATGCTCATGCCTTGTTCCTTGCTTAGTCCGAAAACTCCTCAACAATGGCGAACATAACCTATTCTTGCTTCTTTTCTACTTAGCTCATCTCCACAACCCTACATGCAAAAAAGAACATAAATACACACATTTTAGTGATAAAATCTAACAAAAGTAATGCTCAATGTAAGACAATAACACTTCGGATTATTATAACACGAGCACTTATCAAACTCCCCCACACTTAAGCTTTTTTGCTTGTCCTCAAGAAAAATAGAACATGAAAGTACTTGGGAAGAAGAATTTGAAGTGCTCGGCCTTAGGTTCACCAAAAGTATGCAAAAGAAGCATTCTACAAGTAAGGGGAAATCAAAACATTGCATAAGGTTACCATTGCTCTAGCTAAAAACTCGAATAAAAAAGAACAACTCGAAACTGTGTAAGTGTGTGCAAATTCACAAGAGAACCAAGGAGTACTCCTCAAACTCTTATTTCAAAGACTTATTTATATACACAAAATAGGAAGGTAGTAGCTTCACACATCCTCTAAGGTAGCCCTTTCCTAGGCGGCTGCCAAAGGTGGCTTTCACACTTTCGAGGAGGTAGCTCTTTCTACCGGGGTGGTATCTTTCACGCTTCCCATGAGATAGCTCTTTCTCTCGTTAGGGCATAACATGTATCCGACTTATGAGAGTAGCTATATACTTCATAGGAGGTAACTCTTTCCACTCAAATGCAAAGATAAAAGCTAAACTAATATTCACAAGCTTACAGTTTCTTTTTTAGCAATATAGAACTTAAAAACTTACTAAAACAATACTAAACTAGTCCTTACAACTTTGAGCTTCAGTTTTAAAAATATTTCAAGAGTGAGTAGTGCAATAAGAGATAATCGAGCAAAAATTCCCTAAAAATTCAAGTAAAACGAGAGCATAATAGGATACAATGTTAAAAATTCTCCTAAACTCTAAGAATACAACCATTGCAACTAAGGTGAACCGCCATAGGCTACATGAGCATAAACAATTGAACGCACAAGTAAGGGTGTGTGCAAAGTGAACTCCCCCCACACTTAAGATGTACATTGTCCCCAATGTACACATGCAAGCACAATAAAGAGTATAACAATCAAAACATAATATGTGGAGGTGGGCAATTGAAACAATACTCCACCGAACTCCTAGTGGTATGTTTGATGGAGCTTTCTTCATGGAAGGTTGAGTTCCAACGGGTTGTGGAGCACACACGGTCACATGACCGTGCCTATGACTAGTACTCAAATTCCTTACATCCAAGACCATCTGCACGTATACACAAGGGGGTTCAGTGAAGCTCAACAAAAATCTAATAAAATCTAAAGAAAAAAAAAAAGCTAGAAACGCCTCAAGCGTCGATGTCGTCTGCTACTAGTACCGATGTTATTGCTGCTGTTGATTGTGATCCTGATGCTGAAAAAGAAAAGAAAAGATTGACGAAGGATTACCGACGAAATGGAAATCAAAAACTTCTAATATGGCCGGAAAACAACTTAAAAACTCCTTAAATAGATGAAAAGAGGGTTGGGAAGATGGGAGGTGACACAACCCCTTGCGTGTATCCCGCAAGTGCACGGGCTTGTCGAAGTAATAAAACTACCCTGGTGAGTGGGTAGTCGAATCCACAGGGAATAGGGATTTAAGATACGAGAATTTGCTATTCAGTCGTGCGATGTATGAAAAATAATGATCGGAGTGATGAATGAATTTATGTAATCAATTAGAATAAAAGATAAGAAAGTAAATAGAGAGATGGAAGACGAGAGAAAAGCAAGTAGAAGTTAAAAGAGAAGACTAGCAATTGATGAAATAGGGTATCCGGACAAGCTACCTCTAGGACTTATGCTTCTAGTGCAAGACTATGCAATTATACTTTCCTATTGATGTTAATTGAGTTGAGGATATCCTTAAACTCACCGTCCCAAAACTTAAGGTCAACTGTGACTAATCCCAACATTATGTCCTGGTATTAGGATTCACTATGACCCTTGACTCTTGTTGACATGTCAACTAAGCCCCTGGGGAGTCTATCTTCCTAACCCTAACACTACGTGGGATTGCTTTAAGCTCTAGGGATTCCTAGTGATAAAAGCTGTTCCTCTATGTAGTTCTAACCCTTTGGTCTAGGTGGAAGAACCCTAGTCTAGATTGAGCCCTAAAACTCTATCTCGACCGCTAATTAACCAAGGAAACGGATGTAGGGAGAAATCACAACGGAATGGAAAGTGGTATATTGCTACCTCACAACTCTCCCTCTCAACCCTCTTCAATCTTAAGTAGTCTAATCCTATAGGAGTTGTCACACCTCCAAAGGATAACCTAGATTGCTCTCAACCCTAGTGTCACGGCTAAGGAAGAACAATAGCAAAAGATAATTAAAACTGAAACTCGAATTTATTCATCAATAGTGGAAAAGCATAATAACAATGTCATAGAAACATAATGATCCTAGGGTTTTACAAGTCCGAATACCCACGAGGGGTTTAGCTTCTCATGGAGCTATACATGTTCATCAAAGTGTAAAATAAAGCACAAACTAAAAACATGAATGAAAACCCCCTCGCGTATGGTGTGGCCGTGGTCTTGTGCGGCCGTCGAATGTCGATGTCGATGCCGATGGCGCGCTCGAATCCTCCACAAATTCCTCTCCGAAACCCTAGCCGCACTCTCCAGAAGTTCCAGAGAAAGATAGGTCCAAAGATGCCCAAAAAGTCTCCAAATCGGGCTTTTAAATAGCCTGAGTGCGGCTTTAAATTTGAACTTATCGGGGCTTCACACGGCCATGTGGAATTTCCACACGCCCGTGTGAAGTTTCTAGCTTCCTGGAAAAATTACTACACATGGCCGTGTGGAATTTCCACACGCTCGTGTGAAGTCTCTGGCTCGCTGGGAATTAATTCACACGGCTGTGTGTTAATTCCACACGCCCGTGTGAACTCTCTGGAAACCTGATTTTCTGCAGAAAATGCACAATAACTTGCTACAGTGAATTACTACAGTGAATTACTACAGTGGCAAGCTACAATACTTATCAAAATCTGATAAAAGATATGCTCATTGTAAGATAATAACGCTTTGCTTTACTATAACACAAGCACTTATCAAATCCCCCCACACTTAAGCTTTTGCTTTTCCTCAAGCAAAAATAAAACGTGAAAATACTTGGGAAGAACAATTGAAAGTGCTCGGCCTTAGGTTCACCAAAAGTATGCAAAAGAAGTATTGTACAAGTAAGGGGAAATCAAAACATTGCATATGGTTATCGTTGCTCTAGCTAAAAACTTGAATCAAGAAGGAGAACAACTCGAAAACTTTTAAGTGTGTGCGAATTCACTCAAGAGAACCAACGAGTACTCCTCAAACTCTTGTTACAAGGACTTATTTATATACTATGTAAGGAAGTAGTAGCTTCACTCAACCTCTAAGGTAGCCCTTTCCTAGGCGGCCGCCAAAAGTGGCTTTCACACTTTCGAGGAGGTAGCTCTTTCTACCGGAGTGGTAGCTTTCACGCTTAACATGAGATAGCTCTTTCTCTCATTAGGGCATAACTTGTATCTGACTTATGAGAGTAGCTTCATACTTCATAGGAGGTAGCTCTTTCCACCCCAAATGAAAAGCTTAAACTAATATTCACAAGCTAGTAGTTTTTTTTTTTTTGGCTACATAGAACTTCACAACTTACTAAAGTAATACTAAACTAGTCCTTAAAACTTCAAGATCGAGTTTCCAAAAGATTCCAAGAGTGAGTAGTGCAATAAAGTGTAATCGAGCAAAAATCCCTTAAAATTTAAGTGGAACTAGAACAAGATAGGATATAATGTTAAAAATTCTCCTAAACTCTAAGAATACGACCGTTGCAACTAAGGTGAACTGCCATAGGCTAGATGAACATGAGCAATTGAACGCACAAGTAAAGGTGTGTGCAATGTGAATCCCCCCTCACACTTAAGATGTACATTGTCCCCAATGTACGCATGCAAGCACGATAAAAAGTAAAACAATGAAAAACAATTAGTGTGGAAGTGGGCAATTGAAACATTACTCTCCTGAACTCCAAGTGTTGCGTTTGATGGAGCTAGGTTCATTGAGAGTTATGTCTCAATGGGTTTGTGGAGCACACACGGTCCCATGACCGTGCCTATGAAAATTCCTCAAATTCCTTAAATCCAAGACCATCTGCACACATACGCAAGGGTTCAGTATAGCTCAAGAAAAACCAAAATACAGCTCGAGTATATAAAGATATGAACATGAAATACAACTCGAGACAAAATAAAATAAAAAATAAAAGCAAACCCAGAAGGAGAGTCCTTTCTGGGTACTATAAGTCCATCAAAATATAAAAATAAAAAGTGCAACAGAAGTGAAAATAAAATAAAACTACGACGCCTCAGCGTCGGTGTCCTGCTGTGGATCCTCTGGTGCTGCTGCTGCTGCTGCTGGTGGATCTGATGCTGATGGAGACGGAGGTGGAATCGGTGAAGGGACCCGTCGAGGTCGCACCACAGATCGCTCGAACAACTGTATCACTGTGGCAAGCTGTGCCGATAACTGAGCGAACTATGATGCCTGAGTGGCCCTCAACTCGGCAAACCCTGCTGCCTGTGCGGCCCTCATCTCTGTCAACTACTGCTGCATGATACCCACAGCGCTCTCGAGGCGCTCAAATCTGTCCTGGCCTCGAGATGGAGAAAAGATGCGCACTGGAGGTGGCTCCGGTGCTGTGGGTGGTGCCTCGGCCTCTGCTCCTGCCTCTGTATCTACTAGGGGTGGCTCTAACGCTCCATGGGACCCCTCAGCCTGATCTGGCTCTGTAGGCCCTGAATGGGGGATGATCAGGGTATAGACTCCTGGTCCTGATCTGCGGACCATCCCCATCATCCCGAAAGTGTCCATGCCTAGGGGGGCTGGTACCGTCGTCTTCTCGGCCCCCCGGATCCCATCTCTGAGCCCCAAACCCATGACCAACCTCGTAATGTACAGGCCTGCGAAAATAACTCCTACCCTGGGGTACTGGCCCTGGTGGCGGATGTACTCGGCCACAATGTGCCCCAGGTGGAGCGGCTCACTCTCCACCATCGAATACAGGTATAGGAGCTCCTGGCGCCTCAGGACCCCTGTACTGTCCCCCTGCCACTGATGGACCTGCTCATCACTGCGTGAATATATCTGTAGGCAGGTCTGGAAAGGCATGATGCCTTGGAGACACCCGGCTCGTACTGCCCCTGACCGCATAACCTACTGTACGCACGCTGAGGGGTTAAAGTACCCGGATAGTCATTGGGGAGCTATGCGTACTCCTCTGTCTCAGTGTACGCCTCATCATAAAGTCACATCCGCACTGAAAACTCGGTTATGCTCAGAGTAAAATGTTGACCGAAGGCACGGAACTGAATGGTGGAATTGTCAGTGAAACTGTCGTACCCCCGGTCGAACACAAATGAGGATAACAACTCCAATGTAAGTGTCCTGATCACCGGCTCGTGGATGGACAGTAGTCTACTCCAACTTCCCACTAAGAGGAGTCCCTCAACCACCTCTGCTAACTCAACTCCTCCCTGAATGATAAGTGCTTGTGTTATAATAATGCAAAGCGTTATTATCTTACAATGAGCATACCTTTTATCAGATTTTATCACTAATTAGTGTGTATTTGTGTTCTTTTGTGCATTGTAGGATTGTGGAGTCAATTCGGAGAAGAAAGAAGCAAGAATAGGTTATGTTCGCCATTGTTGAGGAGTTCTCGGACCAAGCAAGGAACAAGGCATGAGTCTAGACTTGTGGGTGTGTGCCAACCTCCATTGGAGGGGCACAAGGGCAGTTACATTCACAAAAGTCTATAACTCGTGTAGCATTAGAGGACTTCGCCAACGAAGAGAAGTGAAGTAATCGACATGATCTACCGTTGATTGTGTGTCCAATTCAACGGCCTCGATGAAGAACGATGAATGCATTGTAGCAGCATTGCAGATTGTTACTGTAGTAAAACACTGTAGCAAACTAATGTTCACTTTCTGGCAAAATTCAGAATTACAGAGAGTTCACATGGGCGTGTGGAAATTCCACACGGCCGTGTACTGTAGCAGAAAACTGTAGTGAAACTTTGTAGCAAAAACACTGTTCACACTCTACCGAAAATCATTTCCACACAGCCGTGTGGAATTAAGACACGGGCATGTTTAATTTCTGGTTTTTCACAGGGGCGTGTGATACTCCGATTTCAGCCTGATTTCAGCCTATAAATAGCCCGTTTCCATATCTATTTGGGGACTCCCCCTTCTATCTCTTGCCTATCTTTTGGGGGGCTTTCGGCTAGGGTTTGGAGTGGTTCTTGGAGGTCTTTGGAGGCAATTATACGGCATCGGCATCGACATCTATTGGAAGATAGCTATTGCGGTAGCTTTCGTCGGCATCGATTTCGGCGAGGTGTGCCCTAGGCTTGACAAGGGATTTATTGGAGAAGACGTGCGACTCCACAAGACCATTGATACGATCTACAAGGGGGTTTTCTTTATGGTTTTTATGCATATGTTCTTAATCTCTTTATTGATTTTGTATTGCTCCATGGAGAGCTAAACCCTAGTGGGTATTCGGACTTGTAAACCCTAGGATGATATTGTTTCTATGACTTTTATTATGCTTTCTTTATTGATGAATTTAATGAGTTTCAATTTTAATTATCTTGTGCTATTGTTTTCCCTTAGCCGTGGCACTAAGGTTGAGAGCAATCTAGGTTATCCTTTGGAGGTGTGACAACTCCTATAGGGTTAGACTCCTTAAGATTGAAGAGGGTTGAGAGGGAGAGTTGTGAGGTAGCGATGTACCCCTTTCCCTTCTGACGTGGTTTCTCCCTACCTCCGTTTCGTTGACTTCATATCGGTCGAAATAGAGTGAAGTGCTAGGCAGATAAACTCCCCTGGGGCTTAGTTACGCAAGTAACAGAGTGAAGGGTTGATGTGAATCCTACGCGCTGGGGCTTAATCTAGACTAGGGTTCTTCCACCTGGACCAAAGGGTTAGAACTACACATAGGAACAGGTTTTACCACTAGGAATCCCTAGAGCTTAAAGCAATCCAACGCAGTGTGAGGTTTTGGTAGATATACTCCCCTGGGCTTAGTCGTGCGAGCGACAAAGTGAAGGGTTGACGTGAATCCTAATACCGGGGCATAGTGTTGGTGTTAGTCACGATTGTCCTTAGGTTTGGGACCGTGAGTTTTAGGATATCCTCGACTCAATTAACATCAATAGGGAAGTATAATAGCATAGTCCTGCACTAGAAGCATAGATCCTAGAGGTAGCTTGTCCGGATATACTATTTCATTCATTGCTAGTCCTCTCTATTCTCTTTTACTTGCACTTTCTGATCTTCCATCTTCCTATTTAATTTCTTGTCTTTCATTCTGTTTGATTCTATATTCACTCATTAATCCTATTATTGCTTTTCCATACGCCGCATAGCTTCATTAGTGAAATCTCATATTCTAAATCCCTATTCCCTGTGGATTCGACTACCCTCTCACCAGGGTAAATTTTATTACTTCGACAAACCCGTACACTTGTGGGATACACACAAGGGGTCGTGTCACAACTCATATAGGATTAGACTACTTAGGATTGAATAGGGTTGAGAGTGTGAGTCATGAGGTAGCGGAACATCCCCTGTCCCCTCGGATGTGATTCTACCTACCTTCATGTTCCATGATTTATTCGTGGTTGAGATATAGTTAAGTGCTAGGAGATAAACTCCCATGGGGGCTTAGTTGCGCAAGCAACAGAGTGAAGGGTTGAAGTGAATCTTAGTGATGGGGCTTAATTTAGACTAGGGTTCTTTCACCTGGACCAAACGGTTAGAACTATACATAGGAACAGGGTTAATCACTAGGAATCCCTAGAACTTAAAGTAATTCCGTGTGTGTGAGGATTAGGAAGATAGACTCCCCTAGGGCTTAGTTGATAGGTCAACAAGAGTCAAGGGTCGTAGTGAAACCTAATGCCGGAGTATAGTGTTGGGGTTAGTCACGGTTGACCTTAGGTTTGGGACCATGTGTTTAAGGATTTCCTCGACTCAATTAATATCAATAGGAGCGTATAATAGCGTTGTCTTGTACTAAAAGCATAAGTCCTAGAAGTAGCTTGTCTGGGTACCCATCTTTACTCATTGCTTGTCGTACTGTTTTACTCCTACTTGCACTCTCTCACTGACACAACCCCTTGCGTGTATCCCACAAGTGCATGGGCTTGTCGAAGTAATAAAATTACCTTGGTGAGTGGGTAGTCGAATCCACAGGGAATAGGAATTTAAAATACGAGAATTTGCTATTCTGTCGTGCGATATACGAAAAATAATGATCGGAGTGATGAATGAATTTATGGAATCAATTAGAATAAAAGATAAGAAAGTAAATAGGGAGATGGAAGACAAGAGAAAAGCAAGTAGAAGTTAAAAGAGAAGACCAGCAATGGATGAAATAGGGTATCCGGACAAGCTACCTCTATGACTTATACTTCTAGTGCAAGACTATGCTATTATACTTTCCTATTGATGTTAATTGAGTCGAGGATATCCTTAAACTCACGGTCCCAAAACTTAAGGTCAACCGTGACTAACCCCAACATTATATCCCGGTATTAGGATTCACTACGACCCTTGACTCTCGTTGACCTATCAACTAAGCCCCAGGGGAGTCTATCTTCCTAACCCTAACACTACGTAGGATTGCTTTAAGCTCTAGGGATTCCTAGTGATAAAACCTGTTCCTCTATGTAGTTCTAACTCTTTGGTCCAGGTGGAAGAACCCTAGTCTAGATTGAGCCCTAAAACCTCGGCCGCTAATTAACCAAGGAAACGGAGGCAGGAAGAAATCACACCGGAAGGGAAAGCGGTACATTGCTACCTCACAACTCTCCCTCTCAACCCTCTTTAATCTTAAGTAGTCTAATCCTATAGGAGTTGTCACACCTCCAAAGGATAACCTAGATTGTTCTCAACCGTAGTGTCACGGCTAAGGAAGAACAATAGCAAAAGATAATTAAAACTGAAACTCGAATTTATTCATCAATAATGGAAAAGCATAATAACATTGTCATAGAAACATAATGATCCTAGGGTTTTACAAGTCTGAATACCCACGAGGGGTTTAGCTCCTCATCGAGCTATACATGTTCATCAAAGTGTAAAATAAAGCACAAACTAAAAACATCAATGAAAACCACCTCGCGTATAGTGTGGCCGTGGTCTTGTGCGGCCATCGAACGTCGATGTCGATGCCGATGGCGCGCTCCAATCCTTCACAAAGTCCTCTCCGAAACCCTAGCCGCACTCTCCAGAAGTTGGGGAGAAAGATAGGTCAAAAGATGCTCAAAAAGTCTCCAAATCGGGCTTTAAATAGGCTGGGTGCGGTTTTAAATTTGAACTTATCGGGGCTTCACACGGCCGTGTGGAATTTCCACACGCCCGTGTGAAGTTTCTGGCTTCATGGAAAAATTACTACACACGGCCGTGTGGAATTTCCACACGCCCGTGTCAAGTCTCTGGCTCGCTGGGAATTAATTCACACGGCCGTGTGTTAATTCCACACGCCCGTGTGAACTCTCTGGAAACCTGATCTTCTGCAGAAAATGCACAGTAACTTACTACAGTGAATTGCTACAGTACCAAGCTGAAGTGCTTCTACAGTAACTCGCCGAAACACTCCCGAATACGTTGTTCTTCATCGAGGCCATTGAATTGGGCACACAATCAATGGTAGATCGTGTCGATTGCTTCAAGTCTCCTTCTTGGTGAAGTTCTCCTATGCTACACGAGTTAGACTTGTTGTGAATGTGACTGCCTTTGTGCCCCTCCAAAGGAGGTTGGCACACACTCACAAGTCTAAGTTCATGCCTTGTTCCTTGCTTGGTCCGAAAAACTCCCAACAACGGCGAACACGACCTAACTTTGTTATTCTTTTCCAACTTGGCTCCACAAACCTACAATGCACAAGAATACACAAATGCACACTATTTAGTGATAAAATCTGATAAAAGATATGCTCATTGTAAGATAATAACTCTTCGCGTTACTATAACACAAGCACTTATCACTCACCTTCCACACTTCTATTTTAATTGTTGTTTTTATTAATTGCTTCCACACTCACTCATTGATTTTTTTCCACACATCGCATTAGCTACATAGTGAACACTTGTATCTCAAATCCCTATTCCCTATGGATACGACAGCCCACTCACCAGGGTATATGATAAGTGCTCGTAGTATAGTAACGCAAAGCGTTATTATCTTACAATGAACATATCTTTTATCAGGTTTTATCACTAAATTGTATGCATTTGTGTATTCTTATGCATTGTAGGTTTGTGGAGCTAATTTGGAGAAAAAGAACGAAGTTAGATCGTGTTCGCCATTGTTGGTAGGGTTTTGGACCAAGCAAGGAACAAGGCGCGAGCTTAGACTTGGGAGTGTGTGCCAACCTCCTTTGGAGGGGCACAAAGGCAGTCACATTCATAATAAGTCTAACTCATGTTGCTTAGGACAACTTCACAAAGAAGAAGACTTGAAGCAATCGGCACGATCAACCATTGATTTGTGTGCCCAAATCGATGGCCTCAATGAAGAACAATGGATTCGGGGGCATTTCGGCGAGCACTGTAGCTTGTTACTGTAGCAAAACATTGTTCACTTCGGCCGAAATTCAGGATTCCAGAGAATTCACACGGGCGTGTGAAAATTCCACACGGCCGTGTGAATTAATTTTCCAGCAAGCCAGAAACTTCACACGGGCGTGTGAAGTCCCGATAAGTCCAGATTTAAAAGCTGCACTCAACATTATATAAGACCGATTTGGAGGTTTTCAATATATCTTTTGACCTAACTTTCTCCCCAACTTCTGGACAGGGCGGTTAGGGTTTCGGAGAGGATTTTATGGAGGTTTGGAGCGCGTTATCGGCATCGTCATCGACGACCAGCGGCCGCATAAGACCATGGCCACATCATACGCGAGGTGGTTTTCATCAATGCTCTTTATTTATACTTTCTTTTATATTTTGATGAACATGTATAGCTCCATGAGGAGCTAAACCCCTCATGGGTATTCGGACTTGTAAAACTCTAGGATTATTATGTTTCTATGACATTGCTATTGTGCTTTTCCATTATTGATAAATAAATCGAGTTTCAATTTTAATTATCTTATGCTATTGTTTTTCCCTTAGCCGTGACATTAAGGTTGACAGCAATCTAGGTTATCCCTTGAAGGTGTGACAACTCCTATAGGGTTAGACTCCTTAAGATTGAAGAGGGTTGAGAGGGAGAATTGTGAGGTAACGATGTACCCCTTTCCCCTCCGGTGTGATTTCTCCCTACCTCCGTTTCCTTGGTTAATTAGCGGCCGAGATAGAGTGTCAGGGCTCAATCTAGACTGGGGTTCTTCCACCTGGAACAAAGGATTAGAACTACATAGAGGAACAGGTTTTATCACTAGGAATCCATAGAGCTTAAAGCAATCCCACATAGTGTTAGGGTTAGGAAGATAGACTCCCCTAGGGCTTAGTTGACAGGTCAATAAGAGTCAAGGGTCGTAGTGAATCCTAATGCCGGGATATAATGTTGGGGTTAGTCACGGTTGATCTTAAGTTTTGGGACCGTGAGTTTAAGGATATCCTCGACTCAATTAACATCAATAGGAAAGTACAATAGCATAGTCTTGCACTAGAAGCATAAGTCCTAGAGGTAGCTTGTCCGGATACCCTATTTCACCCATTGCTAGTCTTTCTTTCGTAACTCCTACTTGCTTTTCTCTTGTCTTCCATCTCTCTGTTTAAATTCCTGTCGTTTAGTATAATTGATTTCATAATCTACTCACCAATTCGATTATCACTTCTCGTATATCGCACAACTAAATAGCGAATTCTTGTTTTTTAAATCCCTATTCCCTGTGGATTCAACTACCCACTCACCAGGGTAATTTTATTACTTCGACAAGCCCGTGCACTTGCGGGATACACGCAAGGGGTCGTGTCAGTATATTATTTCTTCGACAATCCGTGCACTTTCGGGCCCCTGTCAATGCTGAGGCCGTATAATTGACAAGTGTCTAAATATATCATTTTTACTATGTACATTTTATACACTTTCATGCATTTTTGTATGACTCCGATGCCCTTTACGTGTTTTATTTGTTATTATTGTTTCAGGACATCGGATGATCATCTAGTGCGTGAATGAGCGTTGTTTTGGCATAGATCGGAGAATTTATTGAAGCTCACACGCATCCTCATATTTCGGGCAAGAAAAGAGTGGCTTTTCAGGCCGTTACTGTAGAACGCACTGTAGGTATTCACTGTAGCACCCGTACTGTAGCAGTGTACGGGCACTGTGTTGCCCCGCACACCACCCGCACAAGGGAGACAGAAGGGTGTGCAGGCTGTGTGCAGCCCACACACAGCCCGCACACACACGGGCAGAACCGGGATTTTGAAGCTTTATAAGAGAAGTTAGGGCTTTTGGGAGACTTGTCTTTGGCCACCATCCTCTCCACTCTTCTCCACCATCATCTCCACCATTCTCCATCATCACCACCGGATTGGAGAGGCGATTTGAAGATCAAGAACTCAAAGGGAGAAGAAGGAAGCACTCAAGGAACACATCAAGGGGCTCATCGGCGCGGATCCCGCGAGGCTTCGTCTCCACCTTCTAGCCTACATCTGAGGGAGTTTCTTATGAGCATTTTCATTGATTATATCTTGTATTTCTTCCTTTGATGTGGAACTAGCCTCCCAAGGTCTCCGGGCTCCGGTGAACCTTGGGAGAGGAACTTGTTTGTATGGATGGATGATTATTGTTAGTTTAATTGATTGTTTGTTTGTTGCTTGGTTTCATTCTATGTGTGCTTGATTGTTGTGAATCGCATGAGAATTCTGTGATTTATCTTATCGATTGTACTTGGATGCGCGGGATGCGACCATGTATTAGATCCACATAGATTGAAGGTGGATTCAATGTACCGGTACACCGGAGGTTCCGGGTGCCGGTAGCTCCCCGCGAGCCTTAGGGTGGTTCTAGCCGAGAGCGAGCATTAGAATTACCTTAGGCAAGACTCCCTATTCCCGATGACATCGTAGGGGTATCTTCTTGAAAGAGGAACCCGTACTGGATTAGGACTACACTACGGAGGTTCCGGGGTAGTCGACATCCGAGTCTAGCGGACTAACTCTAGCCAACTTAGCACTTAATTTCCTAAGTTCATCCATTCTAACTTGTTCTTCTCCCGAGGTTATCCTTGCCCGAGGCCTCTAATCCTCATCGCTACTTGTCTTTCAAATTGTCTGTAAGGTGTGCCTTAGTCCATTTTGTTTATAGTATTTCTTTTATTTATTTTCATATTTGTATTTTATACTTCAACTCTTGGTTTGGTAGACTAGATAGTGATACCTAGGAGGAAGTAATAGCAGATCTTGGGGCCATTGGGAATACGACCCTCTCGTGCTCGTGCGAGAGGTTATTACTTGACGACCCGTGCACTTGCGGCCGGGGAGTCGCGTGCTCACTTCTTTAGCGTGTCGCGTGGCGACCATCAAGTTTTTGGCGCCGCTGCCGGGGAATCCAAGAATGCTAAGAAAACTTCTAGCTCTCTACTCTAGTCATTTATCTTTTCTTTTGTAAATATTCTTGTTTTCTTTTATACCTCAATTTTTTTTTATTGTCTTTTGTGCACAGGGCAATGGATTTTCGGGAAGGCTCAGGTGGTTTCCCTTTTCATCTTGAAGAATGGCAGATCAATGAGTATGAGGCCTTGAGAGCAAGAAGTACCAATCAATTTGA
Organism: Dioscorea alata; assembly: GCA_020875875.1. Taxonomy (NCBI): domain Eukaryota; kingdom Viridiplantae; phylum Streptophyta; class Magnoliopsida; order Dioscoreales; family Dioscoreaceae; genus Dioscorea; species Dioscorea alata. The sequence continues at coordinate 11,767,286 of CM037019.1, forward strand.
ACATGTGTATGATCCATATTGGCAAGGGAACCTAGATTTTTCATCGCATCACCATGGACAACATTGGGAGCCCTCTAACCAAGAATTGCAACAAGAGCCTCCCTTTCAAGAACCGTGGCGTCATTTGAGTGATAATGTTTATAATCTGTACTCGGAAGGCCACCCAGATTTGTTGGAACCTCAAGAGCCCTCCTTTTAAGAACCTTGGCGTCACCCCCCTCCAGTTGTTCAAAGTAGGCCACTGAATGAATGGGGTTTCAATACAGAAAGTGTGCTTGAAAGATTTATGATGAATGCGGATGCTCAACTTAAAGCCTTGATTGCCGCAAATTTTAATGCCCAACCATCTCTTCAAAGCATGGAAAGCCAGATAGGAGTGTCTTCCAATACCTCGACCAAGTTGCCACACACTATAGAAGACCTATCTGAGAATGACACTAGAAGGCAAGAGAATAAAAGTGAATTTGAGGTGGAAGTGGAAATTAAGGTATTTGAGGCTGAAAAAGAAAATAAAGTGGCATCAATGCCCATTGAGCAAATAGTAGAAGTTTCACCTCAAGATGAAATTGAAGAAGAAATGGGGGAGGATCAAATAGTGGCCATTGAGAAGTGTGAGGAAGTAGAAACAAGTCCATCAAGCACAATTGAAGAAGCTACTTTCCTTAACATCGATCATTCCACCCATTTGCCCATTTTAGTCTTGTGCACTAAGAAAATTTTGGGAATTGTCTTCGAGGATGAGGGTAGAAAAATAAAACCATCAATGAACCCGCCTATGCCTGGACTCGACAATTCCCAACCAAAAATATTTCCATGGTGGCCCAAGCAAATTCTGTGGGCAATGGTTGACTATTCCACCATGGTTGAGGATGGATATGTGGGTAGGAGTTTGAAGCCATCCGTGAACCCACTCGTGCCAAGCTTGGATAGTTCTCAACCAAAGCTTTTTCCCTAGAGACCCAAACAAGTTGGTGGGATACTCAAAGGAATTTGGGCCGGGAATCAAGAAGAAGCGGAGAGGAGGTTCAAGCCATCCAAGGATCCGCCCAACTTCAAATTGCACAATTCCCGTCCCAAGCTTTTTCCATGGAGGCCAAAAGGTAGTGCATGCTTGACCTCCACATCAGCACCATCCCGGCAGGTACGTTTCATATTCTTTGGTAGTAGCTATGCCATTCTTGGCCGGGAGGAGGATACCATCTTCAAGCGTCCATGAGGTAAGAGAGGTACGTCAAGCTCGTGACGTTAAACAAGTGCTTCTTGGGAGGCAACCCAAGGTGTCAAATTTCATATTTTTCTTTGTTTGTTTGTGTGTCATAGTTTTCTTAGTTTTATTTTTTTTAACTTTGTGTGGTTGTATTCTTTTCATGTTTTTATTGCGTGTATTGCTTGGATTTGTATTTTCATTCATGTTGGTGATTCTTGGTGTGTTCTTCATTGTTTATGATCATCTTTGTGTTTTGATGAGTTTTATGCATGTTGGGTCAAGAATGTAAGTTTTTTGGAGGTGATTCATGATGTTTATAGGCCTAGAAAGCAAATTTTGAGTGTGCGGGCTGTACACAGCCCGTACACACCAGCAAGAGCAATGTGCGGGCTGTATGCAGCCCCCACACACCAACCGCACACACTAGGCAGTGGGGTGTGCGGCGAGTGTGCGGGGCCGCACACGGGCCGCACACACCCTCCAGAAGGGTGTGCGGGCTGTGTGCGGCCCGCACACAGCCCGCACACACCCCTCACACAGCCCTTTTCAGCCCATTTTTCAGCCAAATTTCAGCATCTTCGGGGCTGATTTCTTCGCCTTCCTTTCACCTGATTTCTCGCCAATTTTTTTGGTGTATCCTCTTAGTTTGCCTCCTCATTTGCCTAACCTTTCATTGATCTTAAAGTTCTCATCATTTTTGAGTTTTAATTTTTTCGATCTATCGTTCTCATCGAGTTTTCACCGACATCTTTGAATTTTGTCGTCTTGCTTTGGGTTTAAGTTTATCTCTCATCTTTATTGATTTTCATTGTTTAAATTTGTTTTAATTCCCAAGCTTTTTGATGTAAGAATGTTAGAAACTTGAAAATGCATGCTCTTACATCATTTCTTATCAAGTTTGCCAAGCATTGAGTTGGAAAGTTTCACTTGAGCACCCACACATTGTGTTTCATATTTCTTGTTTTCTTTGTTCTTAGCCTTGTTTATTTGTGCGTTTGTTGTATTTTATTTTTAGTGTGTGTGATGGATACCTTGAGATGATGTTCTTTTCTACTTTGCAGGTGGAATTGGAGCATCTAGTGCTTTTTTCTCTCCCAACATCTACAAAATTAATCATTGGCCACCCTGGTCTCATGGACTTCAAGATTATACTTGGAGACTCGGGGAAGTTCACGAAACCCTCTTACCTTGCTTTAATTGCATATATTTTACTGAGCTGCTGATTTAGGTACATTGGGGACAATGTACTACTTTAAGTAGGGGGGTGGACTTTCATGATTTTCGTGAACTTTAAGAATTTTTGAGCAACTTTGCATGTTAGTAAACCAAGGATGGCATGAATGATTCTTGTATGTGTATGATAGTGTAGAACAATGATAGATGCTAAGCTACTCATAACCCTGCACTCTTAAGAATTTTGTGTCACTCTCGGCATTCCATCACTTAACCTCCTATGTAGAACCTTGGACACCTAGATTAGGAAAGTAGTAACCTTCGTGACCCTCTTAGTTGCTAACCCATTCGTGGAGTTTCGTGCTTTGACGTGTTAGGTATTTCTCCTAATAGACTCTTAAGGACTTTCCTTTATGTCTTTCGCTCAACACGGTTAAAAAAAAAAAAAAAAAAAAAAAAGGGACAGTGCTCCTCTACCCTAATAGCGAAGTAACCTGGGGTTCTTGCTCCTAACCAGAGTGTGCCTCTCGCCAAAAGCTATAAAGGCATGAGCGCGTTTATATGAATGTGCAAAGTTCCAGGTAATGTGGATTTGCAATTCATGTTAGTCTAGATAAAAAATGTGTAAATATATACTTATACATGTACATATATGTGTGGAACAAAAGAAAGTGTTATGACCGGTGGTTGTTCGAACAATAGAGGAAAGATCCTTGGGAGCCTACTAGGAGCATCTCTACCACTTCAAGGCCGAATTACACTAAGTGGCGTGATTTGCCGCAAGATGTGGTCCTCGGGGTTCTGTCTACCTGACTTGGACTACAGGGCTTTGAAATAGAGGGGTTGCACACACACACAATATATCATTGCCGTTGAATGCATGAAATTTCTTAACTGGTTTGTTCTTAGTATCTTGAGTTTTACCATTTCTATTCTACACTTGCACTTAAGCCGGAGGTTGTGTATTTAGCCACTTATCAATCCCTTTTGTTCTTCATGTTTGTTTGCTTGGGGACAAGCAAACACTCAAGTAGGGGGTATTTGATAAGTGTCTAAATATATCATTTTTACTATGTACATTTTATACACTTTCATGCATTTTTGTATGACTCCGATGCCCATTACGTGTTTTATTTGTTATTATTGTTTCAGGACATCGGATGATCATCTAGTGCGTGAATGAGCGTTGTTTTGGCATAGATCGGAGGGGAAAGGGAGAAACCACGTCGGGGGCAAGATACGGGGTAAAATAGGGCTAGGAGAGGTCACAGATGAGGATTCCTTTAGGGGCTACTAAAGTGAGTAGGAAGCTTGAACTAACATGCAAGTGGCTAATTGGACTGAGAAAACCCTAGACTAGGCCAACCCGATGGTCACGGAAGTCGACCCCTAATCCGGTACGGGTATTGGATACGGTATGTATACCGCCCAAGATTACCCCTACGATTGCAAAGGGTGAAGTGGTTTTCTCAAGCTAGGGTTACAATACAAAAGAGTACTCAACCCTAGGAGTGGAGGGGTACAAATACCCGATGGTCACGGCGTATTTATACGTATTTCCCTTCCAAGTTTGGTGAGTCTAACACTAGGGCAATGGTCATGCAACCTAGCATTTTCCTAAGTCTTTTGATACATAGAGTTCTCATACATACCAAGCATGTAAAAACACCAAACAATGGATCACAAACAAGCCACAAACATTAATTAGAACAAGATCAACCAAAACATCACAAGTTCACCCCCAAGGTTCACCTACATCCGGTGACCTTGGGGTTTAAGTGCTCATGTTCACTAAATACAACAATGAATGCATGGAAACAAACAACAAAGGCATGAGAAGGACTCTCTCAAAGGATGAAGGCCGGTGAAGTTCCAAAGACCCCACTCCAAGTGGTGGCTTCCCTAGTCTTCAACTTCCAAATGTGAGCCCTAGGATGAAGAATCTTCCGAAAACCTTGCTCTCCTTGCCAAATCCTTGCCTAGATCGCCCTCCAAGAGCTTCTTCTTCCTCAATTCGAAGGTGGTGGTGAGAGGCCCTAAGAAGAGAACTCCAGATTGCCCTAGAAATCCCAAGTAAAAGCTCTTTAAAGGATGGGTTCGGGCAAGCTCACGGGTGGCTTCACGGTCCATATATGGCCCGTGAGGGAGCCTGTAATACGGGCAACAAGAAACCGCAAAGTTATGACTTTGCACAGTACTGCTCGCGGATGACCTCACGGCCGTGAGCCTGCTCGTGAGGGTTTCCAGACTTCATTCTTCTTCTAACTCTTCGCGTTTCGGGCTGCTACAGTAATGCTACAGTACTCATGACCCTAAAACGACAGTTTCGGTGCAGATTTCCGCTCAAATCACGTCGATAGGGTCACCAAAGCACATAATGTACCTGAAACACGAAATAGAACAATTTAGACCACAAAAGGGCATCGAATCATCAACAAAATATGAAAAGCATGCGCAAGTATACGTATAAAATACGTACATTTAGACGTTTATCAAACATCCCCACACCTAATCGTTTGCTTGTCCCCAAGCAAACAAACATGAAGAACAGGGGCAAGAAGATAAATGGCTAAATGTACGACCTCAAGCTCAAAAGTAGAGAACTCCACAGGCATGAATGGACAGAAATCAAGAAGTGAGCTGATCAATGAATAGTCAAGTAATATTAGTTCTATTTCTCCTAGAGTGCCCCGTGAGTGTGTGCTGACTTCCACCTTGACCTCCACATCCTAGATTACCCTAGAATGACCATTCACCCCACACACAATGAAAATGGCATTAAAGTGTTACAAGCATCCTCAATACTCAGTTAAGAGTCCTTCGGTTCCTAGATAAAACTTTAGCACTTAAGTGACGACGCAATGAGCACCAGGGGATCAAGACATTTTATTACTCTCACATATGTACAAATATACACTTTTTTTTTTTGATACATATATATATATACAAACTAACTCTCAAATCCCTTGGTTAAACCCACTACAGTAGTGGACTTTAGGCTAAAGAAAACAATAAAGGAACACAAAAGCTCTTAAAAGAGTATTGAAAATAGAATTTAACAATTTAATGCCAAAATCATTATAATGGGTTGGTTGGAGTGTACAAGGTAGAAGTAATCGTGTACAGGTATAGGGGGCGCTAGAGGTGAAATAGAACTACATTCAAGCACATGTAAAGGTACAGCTCACAACTATCATTCTACCAAGCCAGGAAATTCTAAACATGTGAATCATAGCTCTCATAGGTAATCAAAGCGTCCACAGAATAAAAGTATACTCCAAAAATCCATCCCCACACCTAAAGTTGTACATTGTCCCCATTGTACATAAGTCAGCAGAACAGGGTGGGATAAACATTTTAAGCACAAGTAAATGGAGGAAAAGAAACTTCCCCAACAACTGATGAAGAATGGCATGTGGTCCTCAAGGTTGGTGGGGTGAAAGAATACTGAGGGCGCGGAGTGTGAAACTCAGTGACAATCCTCCTGAAAGCACAAGAAGTATAGATCACAACTCCAGAAATGAAAAATACAGAAGAGAGCAAATGATAAAAGTGTCAAAACAACCAGAAAAAGTTTAGCAGGGAGAAGCCCTAGCTAACTTAAAAGTACAGAGTACAACATGAAATAGAAAATGCAGTGAAAACAGGAATAAAAATAACAAAGTGTCATAGCAAGCATGCAACGCGAGTCAAGGGCCAGTAGGGAATGACGGTGCTGCACAAGTGGTGGCCGCCGAGGTGGTGCCGATTGACGATGACGAACTGCGCAGGAACGCTAAAATGTCGGCGGTGGCAGTCTCAAGGCGGCTCACCGAAGCAGTCAACATCTGCAACTGCTCGCAGACCTCAGCACGGAAAGTGTCAAATCTCTCCTCCAATGAATGCCGAGGTGCCCTGGGTGCAGCAACATCGTCCGACTCGGACTCGGATTGAGACTCAGACTCGGTGTCATGCGATGGGCCGGGGTCTGACTGGCGTTGCAAAATTCTGTGTGTATTGCCCCGCCGCTCAACCATACCAATACATACCAAAGTCTGCAAACTGAGTGGGACGACTACACCCACAACTGTCATGCCCTGGGTTCCCTCAAGAAGATCCATACCCTTGATCAAGCGTGTGATGTAGGGCCCAGCGTAAATGGATCCCAGGCGGACAAACTTGCCTTGGTGGGCAAAAGCATCGGCGACCAAATGACCCATGTGGAGGGGGTACCGCTGTATAATGCTGTACAGCATCAGTAAGTCCGTGCGCGATACTACCCCGGTAGAGTCCAGTCGATCCCCAATGCTCCGAGTCAGTAGGGCGTGAATGTATCTGTGGGCAGGGTCTTTCAACTGGGAGGCCTTCTTGGTGCGTGACCGGTTGGCAATAGTGTTCAAATAAGTAACATTGGTCACGGGGTAAGGGAAATCCCTGCCTAACTCCTTGAATTCCGGCCTTTGGGTGAATGCTTCAGTGTAGAATCCCATGTAAATGCCCAATTGATCTTGAGTGACTCTGTGGCTCTTCCCGAAGGCATGAAATGACACATATCCGGGTTGGCGAGAAAATGGATTGAAGTGATAGATTTAAAAGGTGCTTAACACTTCAAGAGTTAATTCCTTATATGTGGGCTCGTCAATGGAGAATAATTTATCCCAACCGTCGTGTGTGATGAGCTCCAATATTGTTTCATCCAAACCCAGGGTTTTTAGGACATCCCAATCTATTTTCTTTATCGTCCCAAAGTTCTTGCGCGAAAGAAGCGCAAAACGATTCTTGTGTTCTTCCTTCTTAAACTTGGGTTATTCGTGAGGCGGAGGAGTGTCATTTCGGGCTCCCTTGTAGGCAACCTTCTTAGTTCTCATCCTACAAAATAAATGGAAGCTCAATTAGACAAGCTACAAGCAACAAAAGTCTTGAAAAATGAAGGAATCATGAAAAATTCTCAGTGCTACAGTAATTCCGAAAAAAAAATTTCAAGAACCTTGTTTGAAAACTTGATGATCTCAAAATACAACCATTCCAAAACAATAGTACAAGCTTGTAGAAGCCAAGGAGAGAATAAATCATGAGAAAATCAGCCCACACAACCATGGAAATACCAAGTTCATGAGATCAAAAACTCACCTCAAAACCTAGGGTTTTTGGAGTGAAAATTGAGTTGAATCCGGCCAAATGAGTGGTTTTTCTTCAAATCTTAAGCACCAAATGTTTTTAGAGGAGAGTGAGAGCGATTTAAAGCAAGAAAAATGGAAGAAAATGGAGGAGAAATGAGAGGGAAGTGAGGGTGTCAAGTGGAGAAAATGATGAATAGAAGGAATGGCCAAGAGGGACTTAAACAAGTAAGGCCCGAAAAGCCTCATGGACGTGAGCTCACCCTGTGAGAGCTCTTGGTTTGCCTCACGGCCAAGCTCACGGCCGTGAGCTTGGCCGTGAGAGCTCTCGGTTTGGCTCACGGGCCAAGCTCACGGCCGTGAGCTTGGCCGTGAGTGCTCTCTGTTTGGCGTGAGCTTACCCGCAAGGGTTCTTTCCCTTGCTTAAAGGCACACTTATGCACAAAACTTGGCTCTCAACTCGATTTAGCAATGAAGAACACTCCTCTAAAGCTCAAAAACACTCAGATTAAAGCCGAATAAAGCATGAAAGCAATCAAAACATGAATCTCATGAAACCTAGTCATTAGACAACTCACAACAACATACAAGCATGCATATATGAATTAAACAAAACAATGAACTATAAGAGCACACAAGAACAAACCCTAGGGAGCTAACATGCTAAGACACAACAAAAATACGAAAAAGAGAAACACAAACACTCAAACACAAAAGAATGAAATTGCAATGAATTTAAACTTGGGTTGCCTCCCAAGAAGCGCTTGGTTAACGTCGCTAGCTTGACGTGTGTTACCTCAACAATCATGGTGGGACAAAAGGAGGAAATTTACCTCCAACCTTTGATGATGCATTGTTACCCGAAAAATAGTGCTTCAAGCGGTGGCCATTGACTTTGAAGGTTGCATTTTGTGGGTGAGTTATTTCGACGGCGCCATGGGGGAACACTTGAGTTACGGTGTAGGGGCCATGCCATCGTGACTTTAATTTCCCGGGGAATAACTTCAACCTTGCATTGAATAGTAACACTTGGTCCCCGGGTTGGAAGCACTTGGCTTGCTTGATGTGTTGGTCACGATATTCCTTCATCTTCTCTTTATACTTCACAGACGTGTCATAAGCCAAGGATCGCCATTCCTCTAACTCGTTTAATTGGAGTTTTCTTTTTTGACCACAAAGATGAGGATCAACATTAAGCTGCTTTATGGCCCAATAGGCTTTATGCTCCAACTCAACCGGTAGATGGCATGCCTTCCCAAAGACCAATCGGTAAGGAGTGGACCCAATAGGTGTCTTAAAAGCGGTTCTATAAGCCCACAGTGCATCATCAAGTTGATCCGCCCAATCCCGCCGGTGATGATTGACTGTTTTCTCTAGGATTCGCTTCAGCTCTCTATTTGAATTCTCAACCTGGCCACTAGTTTGGGGATGATAAGCAGTTAAAACATGGTGCGACACCCCATACCGCTTCAAGACTCTCTCGAATTGTGAGTTGCAAAAGTGGGTGCCCCGGTCACTTATGATTGTCCTAGGTGTCCCGAATCGGGAAAATAATTTTTTTAAGAATTTCACCACAACCCTTGCGTCACATGATGGAAAGGCACGCGCTTCCACCCACTTAGAGACATAATCCACTGCTACAAGAATATACTTGTTACCCTGGGAGCTAGGGAATGGGCCCATAAAATCAATACCCCAAACGTCAAACACCTCGCACGCTTGATTCCACGATTGTGGCATTTCTTCCCTTTTTGAGATATTACCCGTTCGTTGGCATCTGTCATAATACTGCACCAATACCTGGGCATCTTGAAAAATAGTTGGCCAATAGAATCCAGCATCGAGGGCCTTTTTAGCTGTTCGATTCCCACTATAATGACCTCCTGTTGGCCCAGAATGACAATGCCTTAGAATGTCTTGACCTTCCATTTTCGAGACACATCTCCTGACAACCTGATCAGAGCAAATTCTGAATAAGTATGGGTCCTCCCAGGTATAATACTTCAGCTCAGAGAAGAACTTTTTCTTTTGTTGTGAAGTGAGCCATTTGGGAAAAGTTTTTTGCAAGATAATTTGCAATATCGACAAACCATGGAGTCTCATCTTCTGCTATCACCTGAATGCTGCAAAGTTGCTCTCCAGGGAATGCGTCATTAATCTCCTTCCTCCCTACTGTATCATCATCAGGACCCTCAAGACGGGAGAGGTGATCAGCAGCTAAGTTTTCTGTCCCCTTTTTGTCTCTTATCTCCAAATCAAATTCTTGAAGAAGTAGCACCCAGCGGATTAGTCGAGGCTTGGCATCCGACTTGTTCAACAGATATTTTAGGGCGGAATGGTCTGTGTAAACAATTACTTTGGATAATACCAAATAGGACCTGAATTTGTCAAATGCGAAGACCACTGCCAGTAATTCCTTCTCAGTAGTGGTATAGTTCTCTTGAGCATCATTCAACGTTTTGCTTGCATAATAGATAGGATGGAAATGTTTATCCTTTCTTTGCCCAAGCACTGCACCAACAGCATAGTCACTAGCATCACACATTAGCTTGAACGGAAAATTCCAGTCTGGTGAAACTATAATGGGTGCCTCAATTAGTTTCTGTTTGAGTGTCAAGAAGGCGTGCATACATTCACTAGTGAATTCGAAAGGAGCATCCTTTTCCAAAAGCTTTGTTAAGGGATGGGCAATGGATGAGAAATCTTGCACAAACCTTCTGTAGAAACCGGCATGTCCCAAGAAGCTTCTAATTGCTTTCACTGAAGTAGGAGGTGGAAGTTTCTCGATAGTGGCAATCTTAGCTCTGTCCACCTCGATCCCATGTTTTGAAATTTTGTGTCCAAGGACTATGCCGTCCCTTACCATAAAATGGTATTTCTCCCAACTGAGTACTAAATTTGTCTCCTCACATCTGTTTAATACCCGTTCAAGGTTTTTGAGGCAAAGTTCAAAAGAATCACCAAAAACCGAGAAGTCATCCATGAAAACTTCCATAATGTCTTCCACCATGTCTTCGAAAATAGCCATCATGCATCTTTGGAAAGTGGCCGGTGCATTACAGAGCCCAAAAGGCATCCGCCTGTAAGCAAACGTGCCATAAGGACAGGTAAAAGTGGTCTTCTCCTGATCTTCTGGAGCTATGGGAATCTGAAAATATCCAGAGAAGCCATCTAGAAAACAATAATAAGCATGTCCTGCAAGCCGCTTAAGCATCTGGTCGATGAAGGGCAAAGGGAAATGATCTTTTCTTGTGGCATCACTAAGTTTCCTGTAGTCAATGCAAACCCTCCAACCTGAGACTGTTCTGGCAGGGATGAGTTCATTTTTCTCATTAGTTACAACTGTCATGCCTCCCTTCTTTGGTACCACTTGAACTGGACTTACCCAAGCACTATTGGAGATAGGATAGATGATACCCGCATCAAGAAGCTTAATGACTTCACTCCTTACTACCTCCTTCATGTTGGGATTCAACGTTCGTTGGGGTATTGCCACTGGCTTGTGATTGTCTTCCATGAGAATTTTGTGATTGCTGAAAGATGGATTAATCCCCTTTATATCAGCGATCTTCCAAGCAATTGCCTTCTTGTGTCTCCTGAGTACATCTAAAAGTTTGTCTTTCTGTTGCCCTGTCAAATCGGATGCAATGATAACTGGGAGTGTAGAATCTTCCACCAAGAAAGCATATTCCAAATGAGCAGGAAGTGGTTTTAGCTCTAATTCAGGAGGTTCTTCAAGTGAGGAAATCAATCTTCCATAATTCCTTAAATCATTCTTCTCACCCCTTCGATCCTCCAAATCAGATGAGCAATCACTCCCTGAACTATCGTCCAAAGCATGGATCTCTTCTTCAATGGCAATCGAATCCCTAATCTGTGTATAATCCGTTCCATTGGAGTTGTCTGAACCTGATTGATCAGTACCTCCTTTGATTGGAGTTAATGACCCAAAGTACCCATCTGAATTGTTTTTCGACCAATCACCGACGGGGGTAGGTTGGTAGTTCGGAGAACAAGAATACCCAACACTATTCACTCTTTCTGTTAGCGAATACTGTTGTAGCACGAAGTCAGAGTTTCGGTTTTCCAGGGTTGCGGTGGGTGAGTCATCACAATACTGCCTTTTCCAATGATCATCAAAGGGGTTTGGATGATTTAATGAAGTTCCAGTGTTCAAGTAGCACGGGTATGGCTCTTGTGAAAACATGCAATTAGTCCGATCACTAGATGGAAGCATAGTAAGACACAAGGGAAAATATAAATACCACTAAGATGAATGAAGTAAGAAGATAAAGAAAATAAGGATTAGAAGTGATCAGTATATATATACAAAAGAAAACAAAACATGGAACAAGAAAATGATCAAATCAACATGCGCAAAGTTTTCCTGATATTTCTCGTGGGTCCCCGGCAGCGGCGCCAAAAACTTGATGAATGCTATCCCGCAAGTGCACGGGTCGTCAAGTAATACCCTGTGTGTGACACAGGGGTCGTATTCCCTGGGGCCCGAGAAGCTATCCTTACTTCCTTTTTACAATATTGTCTGACCGATACAACTCAAGATTGCGAATGTAATGCAAAGAAGCTAGATAAGTAAATAACCAAAACTAACATACGGGGGCAAGATACGGGGTAAAATAGGGCTAGGAGTGGTCACGGATGAGGATTCCTTTAGGGGCTACTAAAGTGAGTAGGAAGCTTGAACTAACATGCAAGTGGCTAATTGGACCTAGAAAACCCTAGTCTAGGCCAACCCGATGGTCACGGAAGTCGACCCCTAATCCGGTACGGGTATTGGATACGGTACGTATACCGCCCAAGATTACCCCTACGATTGCAAAGGGTGAAGTGGTTTTCTCAAGCTAGGGTTACAATACAAAAGAGTACTCAACCCTAGGAGTGGAGGGGTACAAATACCCGATGGTCACGGCGTATTTATACGTATTTCCCTTCCAAGTTTGGTGAGTCTAACACTAGGGCAATGGTCATGCAACCTAGCATTTCCTAAATCTTTTGATACATAGAGTTCTCATACATACCAAGCATGTAAAAACACCAAACAATGGATCACAAACAAGCCACAAACATTAATTAGAACAAGATCAACCAAAACATCACAAGTTCACCCCCAAGGTTCACAAGCCCATGTTCACTAAATACAACAATGAATGCATGGAAACAAACAACAAAGGCATGAGAAGGACTCCCTCAAAAGATGAAGGCCGGTGAAGTTCCAAAGACGCCACTCCAAGTGGTGGCTTCCCTAGTCTTCAACTTCCAAATGTGAGCCCTAGGATGAAGAATCTTCCCAAAACCTTGCTTCCCTTGCCAAATCCTTGCCTAGATCGCCCTCCAAGAGCTTCTTCTTCATCAATTCGAAGGTGGTGGTGAGAGGCCCTAAGAAGTGAACTCCAGATTGCCCTAGAAAACCCAATAAAAGCTCTTTAAAGGATGGGTTCGGGCAAGCTCACGGGTGGCTTCACGGTCCATATATGGCCCGTGAGGGAGCCTGTAATACGGGCAACAAGAAACCGCAAATTTGTGATTTTGCACAGTAAACTGCTACAGTAAAACTGCTACAGTACTACTCGCGGATGACCTCACACCGTGAACCTGCCCGTGAGGGTTTCCGGACTTAATTCTTCTTCTAACTCTTCGCGCTTCGGGCTGCTACAGTACTCAGGACCCTAAAACGACAGTTTCGGTGCAGATTTCCGCTCAAATCGCGTCGTTAGGGTCACCAAAGCACATAATGTACTTGAAACACGAAATACAACAATTTAGACCACAAAAGGGCATCGAATCATCAAAAAATATGAAAAACATGCGCAAATATACGTATAAAATATGTACATTTAGACGTTTATCAAAATCGGCAGAGAAGTGCCCTCGTGAACCTTCTCCACCCCCCAAGGAGATTGATTTTCCTTTACCCGAGCATCGAGTCTGGTTCAAGCGATTATCGGAGCTCCAGTTTGGATAGACTCAGTTTCCTGACTTGAGCATACTACGGGACATTCAGGGGGGAGTAGAGATGGTCGAGGAGATAAAGGAGCATCTCTCAGTAGGGAGTTGGAGCCGGTTACTATCCATCCGAGAGCTGGCAATCAAATCACTCACGCTCGAGGTGCTTTCCTCGTTCGAGTTTGACCGAGGGTACAATTATTTTGCTGATGTGGAAACTATTCAGTTCCAGGCCCTCGGTAAGCGTTTCAGCTTGAGCATGACACAGTTCTCAGTGCGGATGGGACTATACGATGAGGCATTCACTGAGACGGAGGAGTACGCGCTGCTACCTACAAATTATCCGGGTACCCTGGCCCCCTAGCGCGTATACAGTAGGCTATGTGGCCAAGGACAGTACAAACTAGGAGTGTCCAAGGCCACATATTTGTCCAGGGTATTATACAGATATCTCCATGCCATTCTTAGCCGCTCAGTGAATGGCCGTGGAGATAGTACTGGGGTCCTGAAACGCCAGGAGCTCTTGTACCATATATTCTATGGCAGAGAGCGAGCCACTCCACTTGGGACACATTATCGCCGAGTACATACACCACCAGAGCCAGTACCCCAGGGTCGGAGTCATCTTCGCAGGCCGGTACATCACTCAATTGATTATCGGCTTGGGACTCAGAGACGGGGTGTGGGGGGCCGAGCAGACTGCTGTACCGACCCCCTATGGCTTTGAGGATGATGGGGATGGTCCGCAGATCAGGGCAAGGAGTCTACACACTGATCGTTCCCAAGACAGCAGCCACCGAGGGGGAGTAGGCGGTATTGGAGCCACCCCCTTAGCAGACAGAGGCTAAGGTACTACCCACAGCCCTGGAGCCATCTCCGATGTGGATCTTTTCACCGTCTCAAGGCCAGGATCGATTCGAGCGCCTCGAGAGTGCTTTGGGGGTCCTTCAGACAGAGGTGGCCGAGGTCAGGGCCACTCAGGTTATACAGCATCGAGAGGTCATGGCTTAGTTCTAGAGTTTGTGCCAGTTATTCTAGCAGGCCATGACCTCCTCCTTCGTGATGCAGCCCAGGGCCTGCAATCCACCACCATCCCTTGCACCATCAGTCGATCCACCTGTCATATCTGAGCCATCTACAGCACCAGAGGCTCCCATTCAGGACACCAACGCTGAGGCGTCGTAGTTTATTTTAGTTTTGATTTCATATCTATTTTCTTTTATTTTGGACTTGTAGCACTCAGAAAGGATCCTCCTTCTGAGTTTATCTTTTATTTTACTTTTATTTGTCTCGAGTTGTATTTCATTTCCATATCTTTATATACTCGAGTTTTATTTTGATTTTTCTTGAGCTATACTGAATTCCTTGTGTGTGTGCGCAGATGGTCTTGGATGTAAGGAATTTGAGGAATAGTCATAGGCATGGTCATGGGACCGTGTGTGCTTCACAACCCATTGAGACTCAACTCTCAATGAACCTATCTCCATCAAATGCAACACTTGGAGTTCAGAGGAGTAATGTTTCAATTGACCATTTCCACACTAATTACTTTTCATTACTATACTTTTTATTGTGCTTACATGCGTACATTGGGGACAATGTACATCTTAAGTGCATTGGGGTGGGGGGGGGGGAGTTCACTTTGCAAACAAATTATTTGTGCGATCAATTGTTTATGCTCATGTTGCCCATGGCGGTTTACCTTAGTTGCAACGGTTGTATTCTTATCGTCTAGGAGAATTTTTAACATTGTATCCTATCATGCTCTAGTTTTACTTGAATTTTTAAGAAATCTTTGCTCGATTATCTCTTATTGCACTACTCACTCTTGAAATCTCTTGGAAACTCAAGTTCAAAGTTTTAAGGACTAGTTTAGCATTACTTTAGTAAGGTTTTGAAGTTCTATATTGTTGGAAAAAAAAACTTGTGAGCTTGTGAATATTAGTTTGGCTTTTATTTGTGCATCTGGGGTGGAAAGAGCTACCTCCTATGAAGTATGTAGCTACTCTCATAAGTCAGATACAAGTTATGCCCTAATGAGAGAAAGAGCTATCTCATGGGAAGCGTGAAAACTACTACCCCGGTAGAAAGAGCTATCTCATGGGAAGCGTGAAAGCTACTACCCCGGTAGAAAGAGCTACCTCCTCAAAAGTGTGAAAGCTACCTTTAGCGGCAACCTAGGAAAGGGCTACCTTAGAGGTTGTGTGACGCTACTACCTCCCTACTTTGGTATATAAATAAGTCCTTGTAACAAGAGTTTGAGGAGTATTCGTTGGTTCTCTTGATTGAATTCGCACACACTTACACATTTTTGAGTTGTTGTCTGACAGGGGCCCGAAAGTGCACGGGATGTCGAAGTAATAAAATACCCTGGTGAGTGGGTAGTCGTATCCACAGGGAATAGGGATTTAAGATATAAAAATTCACTATGTGGCTAATGCGATGTGTGAAAAGAAATCAATGACTGAGCGTGAACACAATTAATAAAAACATGAATTAGAATAGAAGTGTGGAAGGTGAGAGAGTGCAAGTCGGAATAAAAGAGTAGGGCAATCAATTGGTAAAGATGGGTACCCAGACAAGCTACCCTAGGACTTATGCTTCTAGTGCAAGACAATGCTATTATACCCTTCTATTGATGTTAATTGAGCCGAGGAAATCCTTAAACACACGGTCCCAAACATAAGGTCAACCGTGACTAACCCCAATACTATGTTCCGGTCATTAGGTTTCACTACGACCTTTGACTCTCGTTGACCTGTCAACTAAGCCCTAGGGGAGTCTATCTACCTAAGCTTGTGTGGAATTGCTTTAAGTTCTAGGGATTCCTAGTGATTAATCTTGTTCCTATGTATAGTTCTAACCCTTTGGTCCAGGTGAAAGAACCCTAGTCTAAATTAAGCCCTAGCACTAAGATTCACTTCAACCCTTCACTCTGTTACTCGCGCAACTAAGCCATAGGGGAGTTTATCTCCTAGCTCCTTACTCTATCTCGACCGAGAATAAATCATGGAACATGGAGGTAGGAAGAATCACATCGGAGGGGAAAGAGGACGTTCCGCTACCTCACGACTCACCCTCTCAACCCTCTTCAATCCTAAGTAATCTAACCCTATAGGAGTTGTCACACCTCCAAAGGATAACCTAGATTGTCTTCAACCCTAGTGTCACGGCTAACAAAAAACTATAACAAGAAGAAATTAAGATTGAAACTCAATTTTATTCATCAATAATGGAAAAGCATAATAGCAATGTCAAAGAAACATAATAATCCTAGGGTTTACAAGTCCGAATACCCACAAGAGGTTTAGCTTCTCATGGAGCTATACAAATCCATCAAAATAATAATAAATGAATTACAAATCGAATGCATAGATGAAATCACCCTTGTGTGTGGTGTAGCCGTGGTCTTGTACGGCCGTCAAATGTTGATGTCGACGCCGATGATGCACTCCAAACCTCCACAAAGTCCTCTCCAAACCCTAGCCGCGTCTCTCTAGAAGTCAGGGCAAAGAAGAGCCAAAAAGATCCCAAAACAATCTCCAAAACGGGTATTTATATTGTTGAGTCTCGGCTTAAAATTGGCTGAAATCGGGATTTCACACGGCCGTGTGTAATTTTCACACGCCCGTGTGAAGTTGCTGGTTTTCTAAATTTCGGCAGACAGTAAACAGTAATTTGCTACAGTATTTTTGCTACATGGTTTTTGATGCAATATTGCTACAGTAATTGTGCCAAAATGCTTCCGAATTCATCGTTCTTCATCGAGGCCATTGAATTGGGCGCACAATCAATGGTAGATCATGCCAATTGCTTCAAATCTCCTAATTGGTAAAGTTCTCCTTGTTAGCACGAGCTAGACTTATTGTGAATGTGACTGCCTTTGTGCCTCTCCAAAGGAGGTTGGCACACACTCACAAGTCTATGCTCATGCCTTGTTCCTTGCTTGGTCCGAAAATCTCCCCAACAACGGCGAACACGATCTAACTTCGTTCCATTTCTCCAATTTATCTTCACAACCCTACAATGCACAAAAGTAAACAAATGCACACTTTTTAGTGATAAAATCTGATTAAATCAATGCTCATTGCAAGATAATAACACTTGACATTACTATAACATGAGCACTTATCACTGTCCTTTGTGATTCAGGTTTTTAGCAAGAGCAATGGTAACCTTATGCAATGTTTTGATTTCCCTTTACTTGTAGAATGCTTTTTTTGCAAATTTTTTTGAACCTAAGGCCGAGCACTTTCAATTGTTCTTCACAAGTACTTTCACATTCCATTTTCCTTGAGGAGAAGGAAAAGCTTAAGTGTGGGGGGTTTGATAAGTAAAGCACTGTAGCAAGTTACTGTAGGGAAATACTGTAGCAAGTTACTATTTACAGTATGTCGAAAATCAGCAGAACACATGGCATGTGAAAATTCCACACGGCCGTGTGAAAATCTCAATTTCAGTGATTTAAAGCCACGACACAGCATTACAAAAGCCCGTTTTGTAGACTTTTTCTGGGTCTTTTTGGCTACCTTCTGACCTAACTTCTATAGGGTTGGGGCTAGGGTTTCGGAGAGGACTTTGTAGAGGTATGGAGCGCGTCATTGTCATTGACATCAACGTCCGGTGGCCGCACAAGACCACGGACACCCTCTACACAAGGGGGTTTTCATCTATGCTTTCACTTTGTATTCACTTTCATATTTTGATAGATTTGTATAAATCCATGAGGAGCTAAACACCTTGTGCGTATTCGGACTTGTAAACCATATGATGATTATGTTTCTTTGACATTGTTATTATGCTTTCCCATTGTTGATGAATAAAATTGAGAACAATCTAGGTTATCCTTTGGAGGTGTGACAACTCCTATAGGGTTAGACTACTTATGATTGGAGAAGGTCAAGAGGGTGAGTCGTGAGGTAGCGAAACATCCCCTTTCCTCTCCGATGTGATTCTCCCTACCTCCGTGTTCCATGATTTCTTAGCGGTCGAGATAGAGTGAAGTGCTAGGAGATAAACTCCCAAGGCGCTTAGTTGCATGAGTAACAGAGTGAAGGGTTGAAGTGAATCTTAGTGCTACGGCTTAATTTAGGCTAGGGTTCTTTCACCTGGACCAAAGGATTAGAACTATACATAGGAACATGGTTTATCACTAGGAATCCCTAGAACTTAAAGCAATGCCACACAATGTGAGGCTTAGGAAGACGAACTCCCTAGGGCTTACTTGACAGGTCAACAAGAGTCAAGGGTCGTAGTGAAACCTAATGTCGGGGCATAGTGTCGGGGTTAGTCACGGTTGACCTTAGGTTTGGGACAGTGTGTTTAAGGATTTCCTCGACTCAATTAACATCAATAGGAGAGTATAATAACATTGTCTTGCACTAGAAGCATAAGTCCTAGGATAGCTTGTCTGGGTACCCAACTTTACTCATTGATTGTCCTACTCTATTTGCTCTTTCTTGCACTCTCTTACCTTCCATACTTCTCTTTTATTTCTTGTTTTTTTTAAATTACTTTTACAGCCACTCCTTGATTCTATTCTCATTATTCGTATGCCGCATAGCTAAGTAATGAAATCTTGTGTCTTAAATCCTTATTCCATGTCGATACGACTACCCACTCACCAAGGTATTTTATTACTTCGACAACCCGTGCACTTGCGGGATACACTCAAGGGGTCGTGTCAAGTTTTTGGCGCCGTTACCGGGGAATAGACGTTTTAGAAACATTTGCATTTTGCTATTTTAGCTATTCATCATTCATTCTATTTCACCTTTTCTTATTCTTCCATCATTCTTACTTGTTTTCTTTGGTTTTGTCTTACTTTTTCTTGCAAAGAGCCTAAATGAAGATTGATGCAGTCATTGAGCTATATTCTCAAGTTGAAGCTCTCAATACAAAGCTTGATAGAATTATTGCTTCACAACAACAGAGCAATCCAGGCTACAGCACACATCATCCAAATGAGAGGAGCTACCAAAAGTTTTTATGGAATAACGATGGACAACATTGGGAAGCACCTCAAGAGCAATTTCAAAAGGATGAGATACTAGAAGAGGATGAACCTCAGTAGAAAAATGCGCTAGATAACTTTTTTAAAGCATCCGATGCCTCTTGCCAAAGTATGGAAGCCACACGAAAATCTCATGAAGCCTCTTATAACAACCTAACAACCTTGAGCATCAATTAGGATGGATACTCGACACACTCTCCAAGGAAAATGAAGTTTTTGAGCAAGCAACGCAAGTTCCTTGTAGAGATGATGTGGTAGTGAACGATAATGAAGAAATGGGGCAAACCGAGTATGTTGCTGTAGAGATTGAAGAGGAAAAAGAAGAACGTCATTTGGAGAATTGGGATTGCTTGAATAAAGATGGTGCTTGTAAGCAAGAAAATTTTCAAGGGGATTTGCTAGTGTCATGTTCCTTTTAAGATGAAAATACACAAAAAGAAGCAAACCCTAAGGTAATGGAACAAGCACTGTACTTTTGGATTGATCAACTCACAAAAAGCAAGAAAGAGATATTGGGTTTGGGACAAGATGTGGGGAGGATATTTAAACCATCCAATGACCTACCTATGCTTTGCTTGGACAATTCCTAACCCAAATCGTTTCCTTGGAGGCCAAAAGTAAGATGGTTGGACTCTCCAACGAATACTCCACCCTGGCAAGTAGATTTTTGGTTTAAAGGAAGTAGCTATGCAATGTCTTGTCGGGAGGAGCACACTCTTTTCAAGCCGCCTAAATGTAAGAAATAGGTACGTCAAGCTTAGTGACGTTAAACAAGAGCTTCTTGGGAGGCAACCCAAGTTTTTATTGCTTTTCTAGGCTTTAGTTTAGTTTTTAGCATGAATAATTGCCTAGTTTCTGTGTTTTGATTTTATTATGCGTGTGCTATGATTTCTTATGGATTAATGGTGTTATAGTGTGCCTAATTGTGATTGTTGAAGTTTTGGATCGTTTGAGTGTGTTTTCATGGATCTCTGGTCGTGTTGTTATCGTCTATGCAGGCTCTAAGTGTTATAATCGTGTTTCTAAAATTTTGTGTAGAGTTTGTAATTTTTCTAAGTCGTCCAGAGAAAACACACGGCCGTGTGGAATTTCCACACGGCCGTGTGACTCTACTCAGAGCTCATCACGATTGTCATAGGGGCCGTGTAGCTGCCCCTGTGAGCGACCTAGTGAAGGGCATATGGCCGTGTGGAATTTCCACATGGCCATGTGAAATTCTGCAGAACCTTAACTCTCATTCCAGAGAGTCCACAGGGGTATGTGGATGCCCCTGTGAGTGCCTATGTGTTACGGCACACGGCCGTGTGAACCTCTGCAGAGACTTCCCTTTCATCCTAAGAAAACACAGGGGTGTGTTGCAGCCCCTATGAGAGGCCCTGTGAAACGCACCAGGCCGTCTGGATTTCTCACACGGCCGTGTGGAACACTTAGAGTTTTTCGGGATATCCACAGAGGCCACAGGGGCGTGTAGGTGCTCCTGTGACCGGTCTTGTGTCGGCCAGGTTGGGTACACGGCCGTGTGTATGTTCTGGAGAGCAAACAGAGGAAACATAGGGCGTGCCATTGCCCCTGTGACTGATTCCAGTGGAGGCACACGGCCGTGTGGATGCGCAGAACACAAAAAGCTGTGGTTTCTTTTAAAATCTATTTGTGCCTTTTTCAATTCTAAATGCCTCCACACTTAAGGGATGTTTCCTGCCATCTTCCCAACCCTCTCTTCGTCCTTTTAAGGAGTTTTTAAGAAGTTTTCCGGCCATATTCAAGGTTTTTGATTTCTATTTCACCGGCAAGCATCTTTCCTCCTTTTCTTCGTCAATCTTTTCTTTCTTTTTCAGCACCAGGATTACTATCAACAACAGCAACAGCATCGGCACCAGTATCAGACGACTGATAAATGCCTAACTGTACATATTATTTATGTATGTTCACGTATTCTTCAGGCTAAAAGATTAAAATATTGTTTTTATTTTTATTAATTCCCAAAATAAGCATTCTCTACATTATTTCTCAAAATAAGCATTTTGTTTTTTTTTTATTATTTTTTTAAATTAGTGGACCCACTCTATATTTTTTAATATTTAAATTTTATTTTTTTAAAAATCAGAGGGCCCCATTGTTTTTTTAATATTAAGTTTTTATTTTTTAAAAAATTACGGGTCCCGGTAGTTTTTTAAATTAAAAAAAATTTTACATCCAAACCCTAATAATTTTCATTAATTTTTCTTATAACTTTATTTTTCTCACTTCTACTATGTTATTTCTACTTTCACTAATTATAACCGACTGTTAATAATTTAAATAAATAATTTTAATATATTTTTTATAATAAGGGGTTGTTTGGATGAATTATTGGTGGTATGGGGCACCTACCCCATTTATGAGAGCCATTGGATGAAATTGATTTTAGCCATCCATTTGTTAGATAGAGGTCTATATAAACCCATCAAGTTCCTTTTCTAAAACACACAAGTATTTCTATAAGAAAAAAATTATTAATATAGAGAAGCTCTTCTTTAAAATTTTTGTTATTATAGTTTTTTTATTTTGTTACAAAATTATTTTATTTTTCATTAAATCTTGCAAAATTCATATTCTTGTCGTATTGAACGAAGGATAACAAATGGATAGCTAAGATCAGTTTCATCCAATGGCTCTCATGAATGGGGTAGGTGTCACATGCCACCAATAATTCATCCCAACAACCCCCTTATTATAAAAAATATATTTAAATTATTTATTTAAATTATTAACAGTCGGTTATAATTAGTGAAAGTAGAAATAACATAGTAGTAGTGAGAAAAATAAAGTTATAAAAAAATTAATGAAAATTATAAGGGTTTGGAGGTAAATTTTTTTAATTTAAAAATCTACCGGGACCCGCAATTTTTTAAAAAATAAAAACTTAATATTACAAAAACAATGGGGCCCTCTGATTTTTAAAAAAATAAAATTTAAATATTAAAAAATATAGAGTGGGTCCGCTAATTTTAAAAAAATAATAAAAAAAACAAAATGCTTATTTTGGGAAATAATGTAGAGAATGCTTATTTTGGGAATTAATAAAAATAAAAACAATATTTTAATCTTTTAGCCTATTCTTCAAGTATTTTTATATGAGTGGATGCCCGTTTTCGGTCTAAATTGTTTTATTTCGTGTTACAGGCACTGAAGTTACCACAGGGAGCTCGTCAACGAGATTTTTAGAAGAAATTGACAAGAAAAGACCATTTTCGAGACCGGGGGGTACTGTAGAAGTACTGTAGCACGAGATTTTGGCGAAACGGCTAAGTCTGGAATTTCATACGGACGCTGGATTGCCCGTATACGGCTCCTGTAGCAGCGGCACTGTAGTAGAATACTATAGCAGGGGGAAGGGGGGGGGGAGGGGGGGTACTGTAACATTTTACTGTAGCACTCACTACAGCAACTTGCACGAAACTCGAGGTGCTACAGTGACGCATGTCGGCCCGTATGCCAGCCCACATGAGTTGCTGGAATTGGGTTTTTAAAGGGAAAGTAGTTCATTTTTAAAAAAGGGGATCCCTAAATCTTGAGCATACTTGACACCACCTTCAAATCAGAGCTAGGAGCTGCCGTCGGAGGCCATTTCCGGGGAGAGAACGACAAGGAGAGCGACATACAACGAGATCCACCTTCTTGATCCATAGTTGAGAGGAGAATCGACAAGGGAAGCCACCTATTTGGTGGCGTCTTTGGAACGTCATTCGGCCTCTATCTTTTGAGGGAGTGTTCTTGTCTTTGTATTTGGTTGTTTCTATGTACTATCTTGTGTATTTTGTATTCATGGGCAACTAAACCCCAAGGTCACGGGATGTAGGTGAACCTTGGGGGTGAACTTGTGTAGGTTGCTTGCTTGACTTGATTTATGCATTTTGGGACTTGTTTGTGAACCTTGTTTGGTGTATTTGAATGCTTGGTATACATGAGAACTCTGTGTATCAATGTTTAGAAAATGCTAGGAAGCATGACCATTGCCCTAGTATTAGGCTCACCAAACTTGGTAGCGATACATGTATGAATACGCCGTGACTATCGGGTATTTGTACCCCTCCAATTGTTAGGGTTGACCTAGATTGTGTCTCCTCCCTAACTTGAGAAACCTTTTGCTCCCTTTGCAATCGTGTGAGGATTCGAGCGGAAGGAATTCCGTATTCGATACTTGTACCGGATTAGGGACCAATTTCCTTGACCATCGGGTTGTGACAGGCTCCCCGAAAGTGCACGGGTTTGTCGAAATAATAAAAGTTACCCCGGCGAGAGGGTAGTCGAATCCACAGGGAATAGAGAGTTAGAGTATGAGATTTCACTATTAAAACTATACGAAGTACGGAAAAGTAATAATCGATTCGTGTGTGAATTGTGAGAACAACTATACTAAAAGACAGGAAATTAAATAGAGAGAGGTGAAAGATTAGAGTGTGCAAGAAAAAGAGATTAAGGAGGATTTAACAATGAATGAAGTGGGGTATCCGGACAAGTTACCTCTAGGATCTATGCTTCTAGTGCAAGACTATGCTATTATACCTTCCTATTGATGTTAATTGAGTCGAGGAAATCCTTTGACTCACGGTCCCAAACCTAAGGTCAACCGTGACTAACCCCAACGTTATGCCCCGGTATTAGGATTCACAACAACCCTTCACTCTATCGCTCGCACGATTAAGTCCCAGGGGAGTACGTCTACCTAAACCTCACACTACGTGGGATTGCATTAAGTTCTAGGAATTCCTAGTGATTAAACCTGTTCCTATGTGTAGTTCTAACCCTTTGGTCCAGGAGGAAGAATCCTAGTCTAGATTAAGCCCAGTGCATAGGATTCACTTCAACCCTTCACTCTGTTACTCACATAACTAAGCCCCAGGGGAGTTTATCTACCTAGCACTTCACTCTATCTTGACCGCTAATAAATCAAGGAAATGGAGGTAGGGAGAAATCACACTGGAAGGGAAAGGGGTACATCGCTACCTCACAACTCTCCCTCTCAACCCTCTTCAATCTTGAATAGTCTAATCCTATAGGAGTTGTCACACCTCCAAAGGAAAACCTAGATTGCTCTCAACCCTAGTGTCACATCTAAGGGAAAAAAATAGCAAAATAAAATCAAGATTGAAACTCAATTCTTATTCATCAATAATGGAAAAGCATAATAACAATGTCAAAGAAACATGATAACCCTAGAATTTACAAGTCCGAATACCCACAAGGGGTTTAGCTCCTCATGGAGCTATACATGTTCATCAATGTATGAAATAAAACACAAAGTAAAGACATAGATGAAAACCCCCTTGCGTATGGTGTGGTCGTGGTCTTGTGCGGCCGCCGGACGTCGGTGACGATGCCGATGACGCGCTCTAAACCTCCACGAAGTCCTCTCCAAAACCCTAGCCGCACTCCCAGAAGTTGGGGGGAAGAATAGGTCAAAAGATATCTCAAAAAGTCTCAAAATCGGGCTTTTATAATGTGGAGTCGCGGCTTTAAATTTGCTGAAAACGGGATTTCACACGGCCGTGTGGAATTTCCACACGCCCATTAAACGCAACACTTGGAGTTCAAGAGAGTAATGTTTCAATTGCCCACTTCCACATTAATTGTTTTCAGTGTTATACTTTTTATTGTGCTTGCATGCGTACATTGGGGACAATGTACATCTTAAGTGTGGGGGGAGTTCACATTGCACACACCTTTACTTGTCCGTTCAATTGCTTATGCTCATGTAGCCCGTGGCGGTTCACCTTAGTTGCAATACTTGAATTCTTAGAGTTTAGGAGAATTTTTAACATTGTATCTTATAATGCTCTAGTTTTACTTGAATTTTAGGGAATTTTTGCTCTATTATCTTTTATTACACTACTCACTCTTGAAATCTTTTGGAAACTCAAGCTTGATGTTTAAGGACTAGTTTAGCATTGTCTTTAGTAAGTTTTTAAGTTCTATATGGATGAAAAAAAAATAGTGAGATTGTGAATATTTGTTAGTTTTATTTGTGCATTTGGGGGTGGAAAAAGATACCTCCTATGAAGTATGTAGCTACTCTCATAAGTCGGATACAAGTTATGCCCTAATGAGAGAAAGAGCTATCTCATGGGAAGCGTGATAGCTACTACCCCGGAAGTGACACCACCCCTTGCGTGTATCCCGCAAGTGCATGGGCTTGTCGAAGTAATAAAATTACCCTGGTGAGTGGGTAGTCGAATCCACAGGGAATAGGGATTTGGAACGCGAGAATTCGCTATTTAGTTATCCGGTGTACGAAAAGTGATAATCGGTTTGATGAGAGAATTATGGAATCAATTAAAATAAAAGACAAGGAAGTAAATAGAGAGATGGGAAACAAGAAAGTGCAAGTAAAGGTAGAAGGAGAAAGACTAGCAATGAATGAAATAGGGTATCCGGGCAAGTTACCTCTAGGACTTATGCTTCTAGTGCAAAACTATGCTATTATACTTTCCTATTGATGTTAATTGAGTCGAGGATATCATTAAACACACGGTCCCAAACCTAAGGTCAACCGTGACTAACCCCAACACTATGTCCCGGCATTAGGATTCACGTCAACCCTTCACTCTGTCGCTCATGCAACTAAGCCCCAGGGGAGTATTTCTACCTAAGCCTAACACTATGTGGAATTGTTTTAAGCTTTAGGGATTCCTAGTGATAAAACATGTTCCTATGTATAGTTCTAACCCTTTGGTCTAGGTGAAAGAACCCTAGTCTAAATTAAGACCCAGTGCATAGGATTCACGTCAACCCTTCACTCTGTTACTTGCGCAACTAAGCCCCAGGGGAGTTTATCTACCTAACACTTCACTCTATCTCGACCGCTAATAAATCAAGGAAACGGAGGTAGGGAGAAATCACACCAGAAGGGAAAGGGGATACATTGCTACCTCACAACTCTCCCTTTCAACCATCTTCAATCTTAAGGAGTCTAACGCTATAGGAGTTGTCACACCTCCAAAGGATAACATAGATTGCTCTCATCCTTAGTGTCACGACTAAGGGAAAACAATAGCACAAGACAATTAAAATTGAAACTCGAATTTATTAATCAATAATGGAAAGGCATAATAACAATGTCATAGAAACATAATAATCCTAGGGTTTACAAGTCCGAATACCCATGAGGGGTTTAGTTCCTCATGGAGCTATACATATTCATCAAAATATGAAAGAAAGAATAAAGCAAAAGCATTGAGGAAAACCCCCTTGCGTATGGTGTGGTTATGGTCTTGTGCAGCCGTCGAACGTCGATGTCGATGCCGATGATGCACTCCAATCCTCCACAAAGTCCTCTCCGAAATCCTAGCTGCACTCTCCAGAAGTTGGGGAGAAAGATAGGTCAAAAGATATTTCAAAACTCTCCAAATCGGGCTTTTATGATGCTGAGTCGCGGTTTTAAATTTGGACTTATCGGGACTTCACACGGCCGTGTGGAATTAACACGCGGGCGTGTGAAGTTTCTATGTGCTAAAAAATTAATTCACACGGCCGTGTGGAATTTGCACACGCCTATGTGAATTCTATGGAATTCTGAAATGTGGGCAAAAGTGAACAGTAGCTTGCTACAGTGCTACTCGCCGAAACGCTCCCGAATCCGTCGTTCTTCATCGAAGCCATTGAATTGGACACACAATCAATGGTAGATCGTGCCGATTGCTTCAAGTCTCCTTCTTGGCGAAGTTCTCCTAAGCTACACAAGTTAGACTTGTTGTGAATGTGACTGCCTTTGTGCCCCTCCAAAGTAGGTTGGCACACACTCACAAGTCTAATCTCGTGCCTTGTTCCTTGCTTGGTCCGAAAACTTCCCAACAATGGCGAACACGATCTAAATTCCTTCTTCTTTTCTAAATTGGCTCCACAAACCTACAATGCACAAGAATACACAAACTCACATTATTCAGTGACAAAATCTGATAAAAGATATGTTCATTGTAAGATAATAACGCTTCGCTTTACTATAACACAAGCACTTATCAGGTAGAAAGAGCTATCTCCTCAAAAGTTTGAAAGCCACCTTTGGCGGCCGCCTAGGAAAGGGCTACCTTAGAGGTTGTGTGAAGCTATTACCTCCCTACATTGTGTATATAAATAAGTCCTTGAAACAAGAGTTTGAGGAGTATCTTTTGGGTTATTTTGAGTGAGTTCGCACACACTTACACATTTTCGAGTTTTTGACCTTTTTGATTCAAGTTTTTAGCTAGAGCAATGATAACCTTATGCAATGTTTTGATTTCCCCTTATTTTTAGAATGCTTTTTTTGCACACTTTTGGTGAACCTAAGGCCGAGCACTTTCAATTTTTCTTCCCAACTACTTTAATGTTTTTAGTTTTGCTTAAGAACAATCAAAAGCTTAAGTGTGAGGGAGTTTGATAAGTTAGGTTGTGCTCGCCATTGTTGGGGAGTTCTCGGAACAAGCAAGCAACAAGGCACGAGCCTAGACTTGTGAGTGTCTGCCAACCTCCTTTGGAGGCACACAAAGGCAGTCACATTCATAATAAGTCTAACTCGTGTAGCCTAGGAGAACTTTACCAATGAGGATAATTGAATCAATCGCCATGATTTACCGTTGATTGTGTGCCCAATTCAACGGCCTCGATAAAGAAGAATGGAATCGGGAGCATTTGATGCGCGAGCACTGTAGCAGCAATGTAGGAAATCACAGTAGCAATTACTGTAGTAGTTTAGTGTTCACTGCGTGCCAGAATTCAGAATCCAGAAAATCCACACGGACGTGTGGAAATTCCACACAGCCGTGTGAAATCCCGATTTCAACCGATTTTCAAAGCCCGACTTAAACTATTTAAAGGCATTTTTGGGCCCGATTCCACACAGTCGTGAGGACCGTGGCTAGGGTTTGGAGAGGACTTTTGTGGAGGATTGGAGCGCATCATCGGCATCGACATTGAACTCGTTGGAAGATAGTTAATGGGGGAGCGTTTGTCGGCACCGATCCGATGAGGTGTGCCCTAGGCTTGACGAGGAGCTTGATGGAGAGACAAATCGGCCGCACAAGACCACATCCATGCTACACATGGGGGTTTTCATCTATGTTTTCGATTTTTGTTTATTAATATACATTGATGGATTTGTATAGCTCCATGAGGAGCTAAACCCCTTATGGGTATTCAGACTTGTAAACCATAGGATGATTATGTTTCTATGACATGTTATTATGCTTTTTTATTGATGAATTTAATGGAGTTTCAATCCTAATTGCATATTGTATTGGTTTTCCCTTAGCCGTGACACTAGGGTTGAGAATCGTCTAGGTTATTCTAAGAAGGTGTGACAACTCCTATAGGGTTTATACTACTTGAGATTGGAGAGGTCGAGAGGATGAGTCGTGAGGTAGTGAAACGTCCCTTTTCCCCTCTGGTGAGATTTTCCCTACCTCCGTGTTCCAAGAGTTCTTAGCGGTTGAAGTAAAGTGAAGTGCTAGGAGACGAACTCCCCTGGGGCTTAGTTGCGCGAGCAATAGAGTGAAGAGTTGTAGTGCATCCTAGTGCTGAGGCTTAACTAAGACTAGGGAATCCCTAGAACTTAAAGCAATCCCACATAGTGTGAGGCTTAGGAAGATGGACTCCCCTAGGACTTAGTTGACAGGTGAACGAGAGTTAAGGGTCGCAGTGAAACCTAGGGACGGGGCATAATGTTGGGATTAGTCATGGTTTACCTTAGGTTTGGCATCGTGTGCTTTAGGATGTCCTCGACTCATTAAGCATCAATAGGAGTGTATAATAGCATTGTCTTGTACTAGAAGCACTAATCCTAGGGGTAGCTTGTTCGGGTACCCTCTTGTCTCACTTTTTGATTGTCCTTCTCTCACTTTTTGCTTGCACTCTCCTATCTTCCATACTTCTCTTTTATTTTATTATTTCTTTTAATTACTCTTGCATACACACACTGATTCTGTTTTCATTCTCCGTACATCACACTAGCTAATTAGTAAACACTCGTGTCTTTGATCCCTACTTCTTGTGGATTCGACTACCTTCTCACCAGGGTACTATTACTACTGCAACAACCGGTGCAATTTTGGGCCCCTGTCAACAGTGATTATCATGCGATGGGGATATAAGAGTGATAAGTGCTCGTGTATAAATAATACAAAGTATTCTTTTATTACATTCAGCATTACTTTTCTTAGGTTCTATCATTAATTTGTGTGTGTTTGTGTTTTTTTGTACATGTAGGGTTGTGGAGAAGGGTTCAAGAGAAAGGAGCAAAATTAGGTCATGTTCGCATTTGTGGGGTGCTTTCTTGGACCAAGCAAGGATCAAGGCATGGATTCCAGATTTGTGGGTGTATGCCAACCTCCAATGTGCTCAAAGGATTCTATAACTTGGAGGGGCACAAAGGCAGTCACACCCATGAAGTCTAACTCGCGTACACTACAGCATTATGGCTTTTTAGCGGCATTTTGTTGGCGGCGTTTTTCATAAACGCCGGAAATAAGACGGCGTTTTCATCGTAAAATGCCACGAAAGGTCTATCTGGATGAAAGAATTGAACCCTAGTGGCGTTCTATGTAAGAAACGCCGGTGTGGTTTATCCATTGGCGGCGTTTATGGCTTAAACGCCGATAATGTGCACTCCCGCGCTAGTGGAAAAAGATGGCGCGAAGAATTTGACAACATCAACGGGGTTTTAGCGGCGTTTGACGTTGAAAACACCGGGAATATATTGGCTTCTGCAGGGCTTTTTGAGAACGCCGGGAAAATTCGACTTTAATAATTTTAATTTTAAACAAATCCCTTGATATGGCGGCGTTTGTTTACCGAAAACACCGGGGAGGTTTTTATTTTTCTCGCTCCTTGCCCTAGCTAACTGGTTGTCTTCAAGCTCCATTTGTCTTCTCGATCTCCTGCAAATCAATCTCCATCGTTGTCCTCCAAATCCCCATCCTCCGCATCTAAATCTCTTCTTCTGCGCACTTCCATTGGCCTGGGTTTAGTTCGCCGGCCCTTGCTGCTCAATCCCTGAGCCTCTCTACAGTACAAATTAAAGGTATCAATCTTGTTTTCCTCGTATTGCGATCTCTAACAAGTTCTATGTATTAATGTTTTTGCCTGTAGATCCGAGTTTTTTAGGAATTTCTGTGTGATCGATCTCGATTTCATTGCCGGAACGCTCGGATTGCTCTCGGATTGCAGGTGTTCAGCCCTTCAAATACTAATTTTCTTATATTTTTCTTGGATTGTTTATCTTGTTGGATGTTTTTTTTTATTTTTTTTATTTTTGGATTGCTGCTCAATCCGAGTTTTTGTGGCTTTTTCCCCTGTTCATGAGCTTCATGTGATGCTTTATAATGTTTATAAGATTTGTTGAAGCTTGACATTCATCAGATTTTTTTTAGAATTACCTTTTTGGTAGATCATGAAATGCATGAGGGTTGTCTAAGGCTGTCTCTGTTCATCAACTTGTTTGAGAATGTCTACTTGCTTTCATACCAAAAAAAAGTAAAAAAAAAAAAAAGAGTTCATTAATAGATAGCCTAATGACTATTCCTCATTTGCCTAATGAATATTTGCTCAATAGTACATCAACAACTCAGAGTATATGCAAGTATTTGCTTTTCAAGTGATTAATCAAACAATATAAGTGAACTTTATGCTAGATGTGTACCGTTTAGAACTTTTGATTTTAACTATAAATAGCACATTGATTCATAAGTTATCATATCATTAGTGTTCTTCACTGGCGAAAAAATGGAGGAAGGAAATGTGTTTATCTAAGGAATGGTCTAAAGAAATGAGATTAATATGTGATCATGTTTTCCATGCACAGATCCAAATATTTAATGGATTTCAGTTTTGATCCAAGAAATTATTTTTTATTATTATATGCAGCATGTGATATGAGTTCATTTCAATAAACATATTTGATCTAATATGATGTAGGTATAAAATCACAAGCACAACTGAATGAGATTCCAATTTACATCAAACAGTTTTTCATAGTTGAAGTACAGTTAATTTGTTTAGCAGTGTAAGCACCATATATATATACATATATCAACATGCAATGCTTGCATTCCAGAGTTTAATGAGTTGGTTGATCAGTTTATAGTCATATGTTACTTTGAATATAATGCTTGTTGAGTAGTTTGTGAGCTCTTATTTCTCAAAGGGGCCTTAGTATCATCATGACTGCATGCATAAATTTGGTTCAAAGATCTTAATTAAGAGTTAGAACAATACACTTGAAATATGCTCATGATAAACTGTTAATTTTTTGGAATGAAAGCAAGTAGACATTTTAAGTCAAAATAGTATAAAAATTCACATATACACATACGAATATATATGTGTGTGTATATATATATGTATCTCATGATCAGTTATAGCTAATGATCTATTAATTATCTTGTGTTAGTTTTGTTGCTAATCTAAATAAAGGTGTTGATCATATTTCAATAAATCTTGATTTCAATAAAGTAATGTAGTTCTTCACAGTAGATCAAAGAGGTGTATGATTTGTTTTGTACTCCTTTTATTTGCAATGTTGCCTTGTTTCTTGTGAGTTCTCACTATATTAGAAGAATTTTATTATGACGTTGAACTCTGCTTTTCAGATGGCTTTTTTTTATTGTAGTAAAAGAAGAGATTGGAGAAAGAGTGGGGGCATTTCTCTTTTAAAATAGCTTTGATAAAGTTGTTGTTGTTGGTTTTTTTATTAATAAAATAAAGTTGTTACATAGTGGCTTGATCATTAGGATAAAATCAAATGTTAATTTCTTTTAATCCAACAATCCATATTTCGCTATTGTTTTTTATAGGGAAGTTGTTTCTTGGTTTTTGTATACAGATAAAAGGGTGAGTGAGAGCAAGAAAAAGAAAGAAGAGAAGAGGAGAGCTCTTATCTTACTCAATCTTTTTAAAACAAGGTAAAATTTTTGCTTTTGAGGTGAGAAAAAGTCTTTAGAGTTTCCTAATGCTCTTATAGCTTTATACTTCTTTGTTGTACACTGGTAATCCTCCAAATTTAGAGAAGCATAAGTCTCATATAGATGTAGTTCTTTTTATAGCTGAATCATGTTAAATTTGGTGCATTCTTAGCCTCTTTGCATTGTCTATCCATTTGTGCTGTTGCTTGGTGTTTGTGAAACTGCAATGACTTATGTTGTCTTTGCAGTTTGGTGAATGACTTATGTTGTCTTTGCAGTTTGGTGGGATCATTAAACAAGATTCCGATATCAATATGTGGTATTTTGCTCTTCAAGGTCCCTATGAGCTTGCCAAACTTGTTTAGTATACTGTTTGGTAAAGCACCTCCAATTTGCATCTTTACCTGCTTAATTTATATTTTCATCACATCAACTCAATTTCCTAAGCAAATTCTCCTCTGCTGGATATTTACCAGGTTTATTTGCTGGTGTATTCTTCGCTAAGGCCAAAATGTCCTGAGAACTGGTGTATTCTCCTCTGCTCGATATTTTCAAGGTCCCTATTTGAATCTCATCCATTTACTTAAATAGAATCCTTGAACTGGTTAAATTGCTTTACATTATGTTTATGTGTTTAACTGAATCTTAATCCCTTAGTTGAAAGTTCACTTCTAAATATTTTATAATAGCATGTGTATTTTTTCCATAATTATGCGCAGTTGTTGATAAAGATGATCATAATGTTCAAGTAAAGACTCTGGTGGTAGCAAAATTGATTAGTACTCTAGTATTTGGTACTAATTCCATTTAGTCGAGCATTTTAAGCCTATAGAAAAAATTTCCATGTTTAGTTTGTTTTGGTAGACTAACTTGTAGATTTTTTTTCTTTTAATTAGATTTAAAAATAATTTGACTAGCACTGATGTGGTAAAATGTCAATAAAGTTTGCTTTCTCTGTTCCAGTGGAAGTTCTTGTAGTCTACTAGAAATTTCGATTTGTAGTTAACACTAATATTTTTGTCCAAGTAAAATGCAGCATATGAATCTCTCTATAATATCTGATGCTTGTAGTTCAGAAGGTCTAATATTACCTTGCAATGTGTAAAAGTCTTAGATTTTCTAGCTTTACAGATTTCACAGATTTTAAGTTTTTCTCCTGCTATATTTATTCTGAAGACCAAGACCAGTAGAATTAGTCTAGTTATTGTGCTTCAGTTATAAGAAGATAGAAATAGTCTCTTCTGAAAGATATCAGATATACTAAATTAACTGCCCTCCAGAGCCAAATACATAAGAGTCAAGACTGACATTGAGAGTCGAGACTCAAACGATTACATCTGAACAGAATATCGAATGCGATAAAGACATCATTCCTTGAGACGTATTTCAATGCCTATTTGTTTGCATTTGGAGTCTTGTTTGCAGCTGGGCTGAGGTTGAGGTCTGGGATTGAATTTGGTTTGGGACTGGCACTAGACTTGGTCAATTTCTATTTGAGCTCGGACAGGAGAGCCTGGTTCTCCTGGTTTAGTAGTTGTGCCTTCTTCCTAAGCCTTTCATTCTCCTTCTTTATGTAGCAGTTCTGTAAGTACAGCCTGGAGTTGAGCCTTTCCATGACTTGCTGGTAGGAATAGTACCCTGGAAACAAATATACTAAACATCAGACAAAGAGGGGGTATCTTGGGAATAATATGAAAAGGTCAAAAGACCTGATAACTGGTAGATAGACAATGCATGATTTAGACTGGAAGTGATGGTGTAGTGGTTACAACACAAAGTTCTACGTGAGGGCCGGATAGAAACCTTGGTTTTCCCAAAGTCCAAAACAGATAATTAGAATGATCCGAAACCTCGAAAGTTTCTGTAACTAACTAAAACCAATGGACTCTAAAATCAAAATGTCAAAAACACAAGCTTAATTAATAGACTACCCAAAACAACATGCATGGCTTTTCAATAAAATTATCAACTTCTGGTTTGAAAAATCTTGTCTGGATGGTGAAACCATCAAGTCCTGGTTTGGAATATAAGAATTTGCATTTGAGTTATCATTGATTTGATAGGAGAAATTGGCCATAACATTGTGTTTGTTATTAAAATCTTCAGTTTGTTGCCTTGATTTTATCTATTGGTTCCTTAGCAAATTTTTTTATGATCTGCTATATGTTAAAAATCCTATTTTTATTGATGAAATTATCAAATTCAAACCTAAGAAATTCAGTGTGATTTTGGATAAGCAATTTATTTATGAGTTAATAGAGATGAAAAATGGACTATAACGCTTCTTTATTTAATATTCATGTTGTTCTTGAGAAACCTGCAGTAATATTTTGTACATTTATTGGATATGCACCCTTTCTGCAACCACTTCATCAGATACCCCTAGCAGATACTCAAATTGATCTTTCCTATTTGGTGGTTATACAATTAAGTCATAACAAAATCTTGATATGGAGAAAGGCAACAATTGCTACAAATCAGCAATTAAATATGATTCAGTGATTTTAGTATATATCGTACCTGTAAAGCTCCATGATCAAAACATGGATTAGTGTGTTTGATGAGTCCATAGTGATTAGTATTCAGTAGTTGCAAGATGTTCAAGATGATCAACCATGGCAAAACAACACTCTTATTTATTGGCCATAATACAAATTTTATATGAACCATAATAATAATAATATTATTATTATTATTATTATTATTATTATTATTATTATTATTCTCTGTTTTTCCTCTTAATATATATATATTAATCATTGTATTAACTTCACTGATGGTAACACACTGATGGATAAGAGTATAATAATAATAATAATAATAATAATAATATTATTATTATTATTATTATTATTATTATTCTTTGTTTTTCCTGTTAAGATATATATCTATATATATATCTTAAGCATTGTATTAACTTCACTGATGGTAACACAGTGATGGATAAGTGTTGGATGCATGAATCAAGATTGTCTGACGAGTATGCAGAAGGAGTGGAGGCATTTCTTGAGTTTGCATTTGATAAGTCAAGTGAGGACAACATGATTGTTTGTCCTTGTGTAAAGTGTGTGAATGTTCATTGGCACACGCGAGAAGTAGTGGAAGAACATTTACTGTGTGATGGAATTCTATGGGATTACACTTGCTGGTTCTTCCATGGGGAGCGTGCTCCTTCTTCAACATCAAATTTGGATGACACAATTACAGTGCCTCCGAGCTCCGCTCATCCTACTTCAACCTTTCATAGTAGCCATGGTGCCATGGAAGAATTGTTACGTGATGCTTTCAACATTCGTCATGATGTTGATGGGGGCATTGGACCTAATATTGGAAATGTTGAGAATGATGAAGACGAAGGGCAGGATGGGGTATGCGAGGAAGAACCTTCTACAGAAGCGTCAAAGTTCTACAAGTTACTTGAAGATATGAATGAAAAACTTTATGATGGTTCGAAGCATTCCAGGTTGTATTTTTGCATTCGCCTTTTCCACCTAAAATGCATGTATGGGATGACTGGGAAAGCACTCGATTGCTTAATTGAGTTTTTGAAAGAATTTTTCCCAGTCGCTGCCATTCCTACAAATAGTTGTGAATCTAAGAAGGTCATCAAAGACTTAGGACTTGGATATGAAAAAATTCATGCGTGCCCTAATGATTGTATGCTCTACTGGGAGGATAAAGAAAATCACCAAGCTTGTGTTGTTTGTGTTATTTTCCTGTCATCCCAAGATTACAGAGAATATTCATGTCCTCAAGGACTTCTGGAGATATGACTTGGCATACTGATGGTCGTACAGAAGATGGGTGTCTGAGGCATCCTGCTGACGCTGAAGCATGGAAAATGTTTGACAAGAGATATCTAGACTTTGATTCCGATCCTTGAAATGTTAGGCTCGCACATTCTTCTGATGGTTTTAACCCATTCAAGTTACTAAGTACTTCTTACAGTACTTGGCCGGTGGTGTTGATCCCTTACAATTTGCCACCGTGGAAAGGGATGAAGCAATCTTCTTTCCTCTTATCCATGATTATCCCTGGAGTTAATGGTCCAGGAAATGACATTAACATCTACTTGCAACCTCTAATCAAGGAGCTGAAGCAACTATAGGTTGGCGTTCAGACATATGATGCATCAAAGAAACATAATTTCAATTTGTGAGCTGCTCTAATGTGGACAATAAATGATTTCCCTGCTTATGCAATTTTATCTGGGTGGAGCACGAAGGGGAAGTACGCTTGCCCTTGTTGTGCTATAGAAACATCGTGAAGATGGTTATCCAATGGACAAAAGTTTTGTTATATGGGACATCGGCGGTGCTTAGCAAAAGATCATCCATATAGGCTTCAAAAAATGTATTTGATGGTACCTTCGAGGCACGTGAGGCTCCTATATCTACAAGTGGGTCAGAAATCTTGTTGATGTTAAATGATGTGCAATATAGCTATGGGAAACGAATGAAAGAGAGGCTAAGAAAATCAAAGACTTGTAGCAGCTCAAGGAAAAGACAGAGGCAATAATCCGATTTTCAAGAAGATAGTGCAATGGATAAGGAAGAAGACGAATCACATGAAGCAGAGTTGTGGAAAAAGAGAAGTATTTTTTTTTATTTACTATATTGGGAGCATCTCCTTCTGCGGCATAATCTAGATCTGATGCACATCGAGAAGAATGTTTATGAAAATATTATTGGGACCATTCTTAATGTTGATGGCAAATCAAAGGACAACTTGAAAGCCAGACTTGATTTGGTGGTTATGGGAATTCATCATGTTCTACATCCTGAATATCTTCCTAATAGAAGAACAAGGTTGCCTCCTGCTGTTTATTCAATGACAAAAGGGGAGAAGGATGTCTTTTGTCAAGTTTTGAAGGACATTAAAGTTCCGAATGGGTATTCCTCAAATATATCAAGATGCGTCAACCAAAAAGAACGGAAGCTGCATTCTCTAAAATCACATGATCATCATATCTTGCTCCATGATTTGCTTCCAATTGCTTTACGCTCATCATCATCAAAAAAAGTGATGTGTTCCATTTCCGAGCTTTGCAATATATTCAAAATTCTTTGTGGTAAGGTTCTCAAGGTTGAAGATCTTGAAAAACTTCAATATCGGGCAGCGATGGTTCTATGTCAATTAGAGAAGATTTTTCCACCATCTTTCTTCACTATAATGGTCCATCTGGTTATTCACCTTCCATTGCAAGCCAAACTTGGTGGACCTGTCCATTACCGATGGATGTATCCAATTGAACGGTAACCTTTTTTTACTATAGTCGTAGTTTGAATTAGTACGAATTAAATTTATTTTTTTGGTGACACGACCTTCATGTTTTAGGTTCTTGTTGAAGTTAAAGAATTATGTGCGCAACAAGAGATACCCTGAAGGTTCTATTGCCGAAGGTTATTTGGCAGAGGAATGTGTGACTTTTTGTTCCCGCTATCTGGAGGATGTTGGAACAATATTTGATAAATCCCCAAGGAATTTGGGTGAAGTTCATGATGAGGTACTCGGGGGACCTTATTTATTTCATAGTCATGGACAACCAATAGGCAAATTTGAAGTAGCAGAATTAGATGCTAAATCATTGGCACAAGCACATCGATATGTCTTACTACACCATGACGTTACTCTCACCCTGCAATCGTAAGTGAAGCATTTTCATGTCTTTTACTTTGTATGACATAAGTTAAAAATTTGTATTCCAATTAATTGTAGTGAGTATAAGAATATCCTGAGACAACAAATGCGTGGTCGCCGTTCAACCGCTCGTGATGTGGATATGCAATTCACTAAGACCTTCCATGAATGGTTGGAGGAAGTTGTAAGTGCTAAAAATTAGAATCATAATGCTATATAAATTCATCAATTCTTAATTCCATACATATATTGTCGCAATTTCCTAGGTTTCTCGTGGAAGAGATGTGACCGAAGAAGTTAGGTTCCTTGCACAAGGTCCAAACCGAATTGTTAAGCGATACAAAGGATATATCATCAATGGATTTCGCTTCCATACCAAATCTCGTGAGAGATTAAGGAGAACCCAAAATTCCGGATGCCTTGTTAATTCTTCAACAATGAGTTATGCTAGCGCAAGTGATGCTAACCCCGTGCAAGGAAATGTTGACTATTACGGGATTTTGAATGACATTATCGAGCTAGATTACTTTCAAAAATTCAAAGTTGTGTTGTTCCGATGTGATTGGGCTGATGTTACTAATAGCCGAGGTATCAAGAAAGATAAACATGGATTTACAATGGTGAATTTTTCAAGATTAATCCACACCGGTGCTCATGTCATTGATGAGCCTTATGTATTTTAATCACAAGTGAAGAAAGTCTTCTACAGTAAGGATCCCACTGAATCTGGATCGTATGTTGTGATACGCAATCAAGCTAGGGAAGTGTATGACATGGGCAATGAATCGACAGAAAGTGGTCCTCGAACCAATTGGGTTCGTGAAGATGTCAATGAGGATGTCTATGCAACATAATGAACAAAACATAAGGTAAACAAAAAAGGCGTCATTTAAGAAGTTAAATTCTTTACTACCTACTTTTAGTTATTATATTAATGCATTATCTTGGTTTATGTTTGGTCCTTTTTTATGTCTATTATTGTCAAGCACATGATTTCTCTGATTTAGTATAAGTGGTGAAAATGACACTATCTTTGAACAAAATATCTTCAAATTTTACATGTATTTTATCTTCCTTAATCTGGTAATGCTCAAGTATTATTTCACGTTCTTTTTATATAACTAGAAGATACTTTTGACATCTAAAAAATTATCTCTTTAGGATCTATTATCTATTTTCTTTTGCTTGAATTAATTGTGCCTCTGTTTTGATTCTTCATAAATTTGCATGATGAGTAATGACTTGGACTACTCCTTGTGTTTGCAGATCCTAAGAAATACTAGACAGCTTGGAGATTTTCTGCTTGTAGGAATATACAGTGATCAAACAGTGAGGTACCTAAGTTGACATTTGTCCTTCGTGGTGCTTGAATGATGAAAGACATAGCCCCACCAGATTTAAAGAATATTCCTATCTTCCCTAACCGATTGTTTCTGGCCTTTTTTTTTCCAGGTTTTTCAACATTGTTGGAGTTGCTTGAACTGTTTAGTTGTCAAACTGCTGTGCATTGACCAGGTTCATGAGACTGAATTGTGCCAGTTTTTTCTTTTGCATTTTAAATTATGCTCTGCATAAGAAAAATGGAACAACTTCATACTCTGCATAAGAAACTCCTAATAAAGTGCACACATATTATGCCATAGAGCTTTGAATTCGATTAGTTTTTGTGATGTTTTTGTTTGCTGCCAGTGAAGGGCATGTTTCTCTGTGCAGGTCTATTCTCTATATTATGTGATTTTTTGAGTTTGTGTTACAACGTTCCTGCTTGTTATAAAATAAAGTTCAAATGATTAGT
The DNA here is from genome assembly GCA_020875875.1 of Dioscorea alata. Lineage (NCBI taxonomy): Eukaryota > Viridiplantae > Streptophyta > Magnoliopsida > Dioscoreales > Dioscoreaceae > Dioscorea > Dioscorea alata. Next base: position 11,807,082 of record CM037019.1, read on the forward strand.
GTGATCAATGTTCCTATTTATATTTTATTTTATTTTATTTTATTTTTTGTGAGGATTTTAATGTCAGATGTTTAAGTGGAAGTATTGAATTCTTTTCTATCCACATCTAAAGAGTTGCTGTTTCCATTTTTGTGGGGCTTCAATGTATTTTCAATGAATGCTCATGTCTATTGGTCAGTTTCTGTTCTGTATTGGCCATTAAGTGAATTTTAATGCTGTGTCTGTACTAAATTTAAGATAGCAACAGAACAGTTCATAGATAGAGTTCACTTGGGTAACTAAAATGGTTAGTATATTTATGACATACTTCAACAAATTAATGCATGTTCTGAAGGTCTTAAATAAATAAAAAATTGAATACCAACAGAATAGTTTATTATCATCATCTAAATTGAACAGTAAAGGAAAGTGATATATTGACAGCATGAATAGAAAAATCACCACATAAGGGAAAGTGACACATTTAAAACCATAAAAAACTATTGTTTAATTAGCAAATCCAAAAAATCCAAAAATTCATCAACTGGTTTTGTTCAATGGAATTATTTATGTTGTTCTTAATCTCTGGTATCAATGTTAATTCATAAAGTTAAGTGAATATTGTGAAAACACACATTAATTCTCAACAAAACCATGCTGCATAGATCATTAAATCTCGATCACATACTACTCAACTAAGCAAAATTTATGAACCAATGCATAGACAACAACAACAAAGAATGACATCTACATCATTGAAAAAATGACTAAGCACTTTTAGAATTTTTTATTTTTGTTCCTGTAATGTCCACCATGGCAAACCCCTGAGAGGATTATCTCTATCTTCCTGTCAATACTTCCATAATTATTCATACATCAATATTATACTTGAACAATATAAATAAGGTGGCACTACCAAAACTTTCTATCAGACCAACTTCTCAGGATATCTTTGCCAGATCAGAATGCACAGTGCAATTCAATCACTAAATACACAGTTAGTGATTGACAAGTAACAAAAGTTTGAAAGACAAGAAAGATGCATAAGACCTCAAGATTAATCAATTTTAACCAAATCTTAGAAAAGTATGATGCATTCTCCATGTATTACAGATCTGGTATAATGAACTTACACCTCCATTGCATTAACAATATGCAAAAACTTAGACATCAGATGGTTTTATGCTTACTATTTTGGAGCAATGATGAATAAAGCAATGATAAAAACAAACTTAGACATCAGATGGTTTTATGCATACTGTTGGTGGAGCAATGATGAACAAAGTAATGTGTGTGTGTGTGTGTGTGTGTGTGTGTGTGGGTAAAACTACTACATCTGCCTTTTTAGTTGCGTGAACATGTCCATGCTTCATTTTTGCATAGCATCAGGTATATTAATTCTTCTCGACTATGAAATAATGTCTTGCTGGATGGTCGACAATACAGCAGTAGTTATTTTGAAAGCATATTAAATTATGCTCGTAGGTTCCATATGTTGGTCTCAACTTTGCCGTGTATGAATCTCTAAAAGATTGGTTGGTCAAAACCAATCCATACGTTTGAATGTTTGAATTCAAAATATAACAAATTCAAAAACATAAAGTTTCACAATGCTTAGACAAATTCACAATGATATGTTTGAATGTTTGAATTTCTTGGAGCAAATTTTCTTAGAAAATTTGATGATGACAGACAACATCAAGATGCCAAGATTGAAATTGAAGGCTATGAAAGTAATCCGATCTGAAACAAGTACAAGTCAAAATGCTGCTACATCTAACGAAGTTGGCACCTCATCTGCTTGAATGCTTGAAGTTCAACCTCGCACCTCAACTCATTCGTCAGGTACTGATTCAAACGGCAATGGAGATGATGACAACCAAAACCATGGTAACATACATGAATATAACAGTGGAGTGGTTAATGTAAACACAGGTATTTTGTGCAATTGAATTCTCAATTAATTTTTTCATTAATGGATTAAACAAGTTTGTCTTGACAAATGGGCACATGAATTCTTGTAATTGACAATGCGGGCCACCATAAAGGAAGAGGACGAACAACTTTGAAGGAGTTATGGGCAATGCCTCCAGAAGAGAAAGTGCTAGTCAGTGCAAACCGGCTTGGACAACCAATTGGGCCTGAGGCACAATTGTTCTCTTCATTCTTGGATATGATCGCTCGCTCTAGCCAGAAGATTGGCCTTCACTATGAGAGTTGGCATAAAGTGCCAAAAACATTGAAGGACGAACTATTAAACTTCATAGAGGTATACTTTTATGCTTACATTAGTGTTATGCAGGAGACGCTTTTTATTTACAAAACAATCTTATTAAGGTCATAATATTTGGTTTTGCGTTATTATTGGTTGTCAAATAGATGCGCTTTGTTCTTGAAATCCCAAAAGACTATGTGCTTAAGTCTTTGGGAAAGAAATGGAGGGACTACAAACATGATTTGAAGAAAAAATATTTCAAAAGAGAAGATGGGTTGTAAGCAAATAAAGAGAACCGTCCAGAAGGGACCTGACAGGCTCCCCGAAAGTGCACGGGTTTGTCGAAGTAATAAAAGTTACCCTGGTGAGAGGGTAGTCGAATCCACAGGGAATAGGAAGTTAGAGTATGAGATTTCACTATTAAAACTATGCGAAGTACGGAAAAGTAATAATCGATTCGTGTGTGAATTATGAGAACAACTATACTAAAAGACAGGAAATTATATAGAGAGAGGTGAAAGATTAGAGAGTGCAAGAAAAAGAGATTAAGGAGGATTTAACAATGAATGAAGTGGGGTATCCGGACAAACTACCTCTAGGACTTATGCTTCTAGTGCAAGACTATGCTATTATACTTTCGTATTGATGTTAATTGAGTCGAGGATATCCTTAAACTCACAGTCCCAAAACTTAAGGTCAACCGTGACTAACCCCAACATTATGCCCCGGTATTAAGATTCACAACAACCCTTCACTCTATCGCTCGCACGATTAAGTCCCAGGGGAGTACATCTACCTAAACCTCACACTACGTGGGATTGCATTAAGTTCTAGGGATTCCTAGTGATTAAACCTGTTCCTATGTGTAGTTCTAACCCTTTGGTCTAGGAGGAAGAACCCTAGTCTAGATTAAGCCCCAGTGCATAGGATTCACTTCAACCCTTCACTCTGTTACTCACATAACTAAGCCCCAGGGGAGTTTATCTACCTAGCACTTCACTCTATCTTGACCGCTAATAAATCAAGGAAATGGAGGTAGGGAGAAATCACACTGGAAGGGAAAGGGGTACATCGCTACCTCACAACTCTCCCTCTCAACCCTCTTCAATCTTGAATAGTCTAATCCTATAGGAGTTGTCACACCTCCAAAGGAAAACCTAGATTGCTCTCAACCCTAGTGTCACATCTAAGGGAAAAAAATAGCAAAATAAAATCAAGATTGAAACTCAATTCTTATTCATCAATAATGGAAAAGCATAATAACAATGTCAAAGAAACATGATAACCCTAGAATTTACAAGTCCGAATACCCACAAGGGGTTTAGCTCCTCATGGAGCTATACATGTTCATCAATGTATGAAATAAAACACAAAGTAAAGACATAGATGAAAACCCCCTTGCGTATGGTGTGGCCGTGGTCTTGTGCGGCCGCCGGACGTCGGTGACGATGCCGATGACGCGCTCTAAACCTCCACGAAGTCCTCTCCAAAACCCTAGCCGCACTCCCAGAAGTTGGGGAGAAGAATAGGTCAAAAGATCTATCAAAAAGTCTCTAAATCGGGCTTTTATAATCTGGAGTCGCGGCTTTAAATTTGCTGAAAACGGGATTTCACACGGCAGTGTGGAATTTCTACACGGCCGTGTGAAGTTTCTGGAATTCTGATTTTCGGCCGACTATAAACAGTAACTTGCTACAGTAATTGCGCCGAAACACTCCCGGATTCGTCGTTCTTCATCGAGGCCATTGAATTGGGCACACAATCAATGGTAGATTGTGCCGATTGCTTCGAATCGCCTAATTGGTGAAGTTCTCATTGTTGGCATGAGTTAGACTTATTGTGAATGTGACTGCCTTTGTGCCCCTCTAAAGGAGATTGGCACACACTCACAAGTCTATGCTCACGCCTTGCTCCTTGCTTGGTCCAAAAATCTTCCCAACAATGCCAAACACGACCTAACTTCGTTCCTTTCCTTCATTTTATCTTCACAACCCTACAATGCACAAAAGTAAACAATTGCACACTTTTTAGTGATAAAATCTGATTAAATTATTACTCATTGCAAGATAATAACACTTCGCATTACTATAACACAAGCACTTATCAGGACCATTAACTGGCAATGGGAAGAATTAGTTGACTTTTGGTACACGAGGAAAGGGGAGGTTGGACAAATATATTGTTTATTTTAAATGTAATAATCATGTTATCTTATATGTGTAATATATAATGTTCATGTTATTATGCAGGAATCAGAACAAGTTGGGGTTTCATCGAGAAAGCAACAAAAGTACACTCACACTTCTGGTTCAAAAAGTTTCACAAGAAAAGAAAAGGAAATGGTAACAAATTGCTAAATCTTTCAAGATTCAATACTTGGTTATATATGATTTTTGCCAAAGAGTATGCTTTAATTTGCTGTTAACATTGCTAATCTATATTTTCATCATTTAGGAGCTTAGAAGTGGAAAGAAAATAGGACGTTTTGAGTTTTTCAAAGCGACCCATACTAAAAAAGATGGATCATATTTGAATAAGGAGACAGAAGACATTATGGTATTAAGTCTTTGGGCATTTTCCTTTCTTTTATTACTTTCTCCACAAATGACATTTGTTAAAAGACTTTTACATAAATGTAGGAAAAGGCAAATGAAAAACTAGCTGAATATGACTCAATAGATGGGAATGAGGGAATGGTTGAAACAGAGATTTTGACTCAAGTGATTGGGAAAGAGCGACATGGCCGAGTAAGAGGGCTTGGATTGGGTCCTACGCCCACACAGTATTATGGCCATTCAAGTAGTCGTCGTCCCGCAACATGTGGTGATCATTCATCTGAGTGCATAGAACTTCGCCAATAGATGGATGAAAAGTTCCAAAAGATGGAAGATGAGTGACACACCCCTTGCGTGTGTGTACCGCAAGTGCACAGGTTGTCGAAGTAATAATTACCCCGGTGAGTAGGGTAGTCGAATCCACAGGGAACGGAAGTACTAGTAATAACTGATTCTTAGTTATCTAGTCGAATCAATGATATGAAGCAATGGGTGTAATGTGTAAAATAAGAAAATCGCAAGAAAGAAAACAAATAAAAGGAAAAGGGTAAAGGAGATCTCAATCAATGAGGATGAGATACCCGGGCAATGATCCCCCTAGACTCTATCATGAAGTGCAAGACTAACTAAATGCTTCTAAACCGAGTTCTATGAGTCAAGGTAATCCAATAACAATCGATCCCCACTTCCAGGCCACTGATAATAGTCCCCTACAAGGTCCCGGCGAAGAAATCGCTCAATCTCAACACCTCACACCCCATATGACCGCAATGAGTTCTAGGGATACCTAAAAGTGAAACCGATTCCTAAAATTAGATCTAACCCTACTTCTAGGCGAAAGATCCCTAACCCCCTACAAAGGTCCCGGCGGAGAAATCTATCAATCTCACGCCTCACACCCCATATGGTTGCATAAAACTTAGGGAATACGGAGATAAGAAACACTCAATCGGAAGGGAAAGGGGACACTCCTCTATCTCAAGACTCACCCTCTCAACCCTCTTTAACCTTGTATGTTCTAATCCCTAATGGAGATCTCTCTCTCACCAAGGAAACAAATCAAACATACCGAACAACCATACGAATCAATAAGGCATGCAAGCAATGATTAAACAAGATTAAAACTCAAATAAACTCGGAATTAAAAGAAAGCATAAAGAAAGTCAATACATGAATCGAAACCTTGGGTTCACATGCCCAAGTATCTACTAGGGTTTAGCCCTCCATAGGACTTATTACAAAGCAAAAGATAATGAAGAAAAAAGCAATGTAAATCCATGAAAATAAACCCCCTCGAATTCGTGATGATGGCCTTGATGAATCGTTCAACGTCTCGAAGGAACCTTCTCCGAAGCTAGGTCGCCAATGGCTCCCCGATGCTATATCGTCGAAAGATCTATCGAAGTTGGTGAAGAACGACTCCCAATATCGCCAAAGACCTCGTCCTTGAAACCCTAGCCGCTCTTGCCTTCAAACGTGCGCAAAAAGTCCTCTAAAAATCGGCAAATCAGGGTATTTATAAGTCTGAAAACGCGCCAGTCACGTGTTTTCACGCGACCACGTGAGATCCCACGCGGTCGCGTGGGATTTTGAGGCGGTCGCGTGAACAGTAATTCTGCTACAGTGAAATGGACATTGTTTTTGCTACAGTACTCTTCATAACCATGATCCAAACTTTCTCATCTTGAGGCCACATGGTCGGGCACATGTCCATGTGGTGAGTTATAAGACTTTTTCTTCTTCGAATCATCATTTGAGAGTTTTAACTATCTTCACACAAGTTGGGACATTAAGGTGTGACTGCCTTTGTGCCCTTCCATCGCACAAATCATCTTGAATTCTTCAGGAAGTTGGCACACACCCTCATGTGCATGATCCCCTCTTGTGCCTTGACATTTGTGTTGTATAAAAGCTCCCAACAATACGTTTTTATAACCCATCTTTGCTTCCTTTTCTTCCTTTAACACTTCCACAACCTAATTGCATAAAAGAACGGCAAAATACACTTTATGAGACATAATCAATGGTAAAATGATGCTCAATGTATGTAAAACAAGTAGGTAAAACATGTATACTCAAGCACTTATCAATGAGCTTGGCCAAGAACGTGCTAATTACAATGCCCTGTATATATTCTTGCAACAGCAATTCCCAGGAGCCGCTATCCCCCTGCCTACCATAGGTGGATCATCTTCCCAATCGCAGGTATTTCAAACTTGAATTGCAATTTATAATGAAAAGTTCTATTTTTCTAGGTTTTTGATGACATTTATTCTTATTTGATCTAATTTAGTTTGTAGTTCTTGTTCTCTGAATGGGAGTGTACATAATATTCTATCAATGTACATAATTACATGTGTCGATGATTGGAAGTAGACAAGAGAAAAAGTTAAACCAGTGTATTTATGTGATCTTCTTCTTCTATTTTTAAGACAAGAGAAACAGTTAAACCAGTGTACATAATATCTTATAGCAAGCTTTTAATACTGCATTATTATTTTCATTTAAATATTTTAACCATGTAATTGTAATTATTGCAGAATCAATGCACTGGATCTCAGACCCCTAAGGCTAACACAGCAGGGTCTAGTGTGCATGTTCAGGTATTTGTACATTAAATATGTATATAATGTTGTGTTTATGAATAGTATATAATACTCTACATGTATTCTTGTAGGATCAGGCTTCTCCAAAACATTAATGCACTCTTAGGAGGTTTGATGATCAAGACAGATGAATGTTCAGGTATTTATAATTGAAAGGGCAGTGTTCTCGTTGACGTAGAAAGCTTCATGTCTTTTCCAAATTCCACTTTGCATGTACCTTTTAGAATAAAAATTGTAGGTGGAAATGGAACATTAGCATGCAAACTTTGATAACCAAATTAAGAATATATTGTGGCAACTATATTTGTGCATTGGGAATCATATTCACAAGAATATTGTTTGGATTTATTTTGTGAAGAGCCTTTTCTCTTCTGTGATTCCTGTAGGAATTTTAAATTTAAAACAAAAATTAAGAGCAAGGTTCAATGCTTTCATTAAAATGACTATACTTTTGGAAAACTTTGGCTTTAGTTTTTAGCATTCAGCTATGATGTTCTCGTCATGATCATTCTTTGTAGAATTGATTATCTTAGTATTCTTTGGAATGATAGGTTTTCAAGATGCAATCAGTAATTGATGAATGATCATTAGATTCTTGTTGATTTAATCTGCACTTTAAGCATAACTTCCACTTGTTGGAATTATAGATTCGAACTAAATAAACTTGGGATAATTTTGATTATATGTAATGTTTTTGCTCATTTAAATGAGGGGTTTGTATATATATATATATCATTTAAATTATTATAACTTGTTGGAATTATAGATTCGAACTAAATAAACTTGGGATAATTTTGATTATATGTAATGGTTTTGCTCATTTAAATAAGGGGTTTGTATATATATATATATATATATATATATATATATATATCATTTAAATTATTATAACTTGTTGGAATTATAGATTCGAACTAAATAAACTTGGGATAATTTTGATTATATGTATATATCATTTAAATTATTATAACCCTTTAATCAAAATGGGAGCAGATTTTATTTTTCTTTTATAGGGATAGAAAAAGTGTGAGCTTCAAATAAGGAAGGAGTTTTCTTTTTATATATCTAGTATTGTTAGAGTTCAACTATCACTAGGCTTAATGGGACCTTTTCTACTTAACATGAATACAGCCAAACATTAAGAAGATATTAAGGGCCTTAATTAATTCTTTGTATTAGGAGCTTTTATTTATTTTATATCACTTGCATTAGGCCATCAAATTATTTATTTTTTATCATAACTTCCACTTGTTGCTTTATTAATGAAGTCTAGAAGCTTGCTTTCATGGATTCCCCTCTCTAGTTCTTTGATATTAATCAGTAAGGAAGTTAATTATCTCTTTTATGGTAAAGCATATCTACCAAGTTAATTCACTGTGCTTATTTAGTTTATTTTGTTTATTACAAGTGGGTGTGCATTTCAATCAAAGACTAAAGCATGCTGATGAGACAGTGAATGAGAACCAAGTTGTAATTCAAGAAAATCCTGCATTTTCCATCAATCCAACTAGTTTTGATTTGTTTCTAAAAACTACTCATGTCCACTTGAATATATCTTTTTATATGTGTGCAAGCATCTTTTTGTCTGCTTTCTCTCTTTCTTTTTTTTTGTGGTTCAAATTATGAAGCAATGTGAATATTCAATTACAGTAAAATGCTTGTTCTGGAGCTTTTTAGCATGGAAATTGTGTTTTTGTATGAATACAGGCTTTTGTAATATGATGGGTGATGAAATTCAAGCTGTGCAACATTATGCAAAATACATTTGCCGGCGTTTATGACCAAAAACGCTGGAACTTTGGTGGCGTTTTATATTAAAAACGCCGCCAATAAAACAAAAGTGAAGCTTATACAAAATTAGTTTGCCGGCGTTTATGAACAAAAATGCCGGAATCTTGGCAGCGTTTTATTTAAAAAATGCCGCCAATAAAACAGAAAATGAAGCTTATACAAAATTAATTTGCCGGCTTTTATGAACAAAAACGCCGGAATCTTGGTGGCGTTTTATTTGGTTAAACGCCGCCAATAAAACAGAAACTATACCTAATACAAAATTATGTTTCCAGCGTTTAAAAGTAAAAAACAGCGGTAAATTCGGGGATTAATCGGAGATGCGGTGACAACATTGACGGCGTTTATCTGGTGAAACGCCGCAAATTGGTGGCGTTTGACCGAAAAACGCCACTCCTTCAGCGACGTTAGAATGCCCGGCGTTTGGTCCGGCGTTTCCCTGAGTCACCACTTAGTGATTTTGTGGCGTTTATAAACACAGATAAATGTCAATAAAAACGCCGGGGAAGACCTTATATGCTGTAGTAGTAACATTGAAAAACTTCATCAATGTGTTGAAAGCAAGAAGCAATATGATCTACCGTGTGTTGTCTGACCAACTTAGTGGCCTCGATGGAGAAATGAAGTTGGGAGCATTTTGGCACAAGTACTATAGCAATTTACTGTAGCAAACATTGTATCGATTCACTGTTACAAGTTGATGTTCACATCACACAGAAATTCAAAATTCCAAAGAATCCACACAGGCTTCTTGACTTATCTTTCACACAACTTCGACATCGACATCGACATCGACATACTTTGCAAGATAGCTAGTGGGGGAACTTTCATCGGTATCGATTCGACGAGGTATGCCATAGACTTGACAAGGGATTCGTTGGAGAAGATGAAGCTTCTTCACAAGACTATCACCATGGACCACAAGGGGGTTTTCTTCATGTTTTTTATAACTATTGATATAAGCACCTTGTTGATTTTGTATAGCTCCATCGAGAGCTAAACCCCTAGTTGATATTCAGACTTGTAAACCTTAGGATGACATTGTTTCTATGACTTTTATTATGCTTTCTAAATTGATGATTTAATTGAGTTCTAATCTTGCATGATAATTGCATTGACTTTTCCTTAGCCGCATCACTAGGGTTGAGAGTTGATGATCGACCCACAAGTGCACGGGGTCGTCAAGTAATACCCCTCACGCACACGCGAGGGGGTCATATTCCTAAGGGCCCGAGAATCTACCATTACTTCCTCTTCATATGATTGTTTGGCCGATCAATACAAGTGTTTTGCAAAGAAAAGTAAGAAGTCAATTAACATGCAAGAGAGTTACTCTAAGGCGGAGGCAATAATTGGAGGGTAAGAACAATATAAAGAGAGGGTCACGGATGAAGATTCCCAAGGGGGCTACTAAAGTGAGGAAGTTGCCTTAACTAGCATGCAAATGGGTAGTTTGGACCGAGAAACCCTAAATTAGACCAATGATAAGTGTTTGTGTTATAGTAATACGAAGTATTATTATCTTACATTGAGCATTACTTTTATCAGATTTTATCACTAAAATGTGTGTATTTGTGTTCTATTGTGCATATAGGGTTGTGGAGACGAATTAATGAGAAAAGAAGCAAAAATAGGTTATGTTCGCCATTGTTAGGAGTTTTCGGACCAAGCAAGGAACAAGGCACGAGTCTAGACTTGTGAGTGTGTGCCAACCTCCATTAGAGGGGCACGAGGGCAGTCACATTCACAAAAGTCTAACTCGTGAAGGATTGGAGAACTTTATCAATGAAAAGAAATGAAGTAATCGACATAATCTAACGCTGATTGTGTGCCCAATTCAACGGCCTCGATGAAGAACGATGAATTCGGGAACATTTCAGCGAAGTACTGTAGCTAATTACTATAGTAAAAACTGTAGCGAGTTACTATTCACAGTCTGCCGAAAATCAGCAAAACAGAATTTCCACACGGCCGTGTGGAATTAAGACACGGGCATGTAGAAATTTTGATTTTCCTCAACCATGTGGAATTTCTACAGGGGCGTGTGGAACTCCGATTTAAGCCCGATTTTAGCCTATAAATAGCCCGTTTTCAGATCTATTTGGGGACCCCCCTTCTATCACTTGCCTATCTTTTGGGGGGCTTTTGGCTAGGGTTTGGAGAGGTTCTTGGAGGTCTTTGGAGGCGATTATACCACATCGGCATCGACATCTATTGGAAGATAGCTATTGGGGGAGCTTTCGTCGGCATTAATTCGGTGAGGTGTGCCCTAGGCTTGACAAGGGATTCGTTGGAGAAGACGTGCGGCTCCACAAGACCATCGATACGATCTACAAGGGGGTTTTCTTTATGGTTTTTATACATATGTTCTTAATCTCTTTATTGATTTTGGATTGCTCCATGGAGAGCTAAACCCTAGTGGGTATTCGGACTTGTAGACCCTAGGATGATATTGTTTTTATGACTTTTATTATGCTTTATTTATTGATGAATTTAATTGAGTTTCAATTTTAATTATCTTGTGCTATTGTTTTCCCTTAGCCGTGACACTAAGGTTGAGAGCAATCTAGGTTACCCTTTGGAGGTGTGACAACTCTTATAGGGTTAGACTACTTAATATTGAAGAGGGTTGAGAGGGAGAGTTGTGAGGTAGCGATGAATCCCCTTTCCCCTCCGGTGTGATTTCTCCCTACCTCCGTTTCCTTGGTTAATTAGCGTTCGAGATAGAGTGTTAGGGCTTAATTTAGACCAGAGTTCTTCCAACTGGACCAAAGGGTTAGAACTACATATAGGAACAGGTTTTATCACTAGGAATCCCTAGAGCTTAAAGCAATCCCACGTAGTGTTAGGGTTAGGAAGATAGACTCCCCTGGGGCTTAGTTGACAGGTCAACAAGAGTCAAGGGTCGTAGTGAATTCTAATGCCGGGACATAATGTTAGGGTTAGTCATGGTTGACCTTAAGTTTTGGGACCGTGAGTTTAAGGATATCCTTGACTCAATTAGCATCAATTAGAGGGTATTATACAAGTCTTGCACTAGAAGCATTAGTCCTAGGGGGAACTTTGTGCGGGTACCCCATCTTTATATCGATTACCTCTCCTACCTATATTGCTCTTTTTGTATTATTTTATTTTCTTTTCTATCTATACATATATATTTCTTTCACCATCGTTTCCCTTCATAGCTAAATAGCAATAACACTTGTTTCTGAACATTATTCCATGTGGATATGACTACCCACTCACCAGGGTATTTTATTACTTCGATAACCCGTGTACTTGCGGGATACACGCAAGGGGTCATGTCAAACAACCCGATGGTCACGGAAATTGGTCCCTAATCTGGTACAAGTATCAAGTACGGAATTCCTTCCGCTCGAATCCTCACACGATTGCGAAAGGCACGGCAGGTTTCTCAAGTAAGGGAGAAGACACAATCTTGGTCAACTCTAACAATTGGAGGGGTACAAATACCCGATGGTCACGGCGTATAAGTACATGTGTCCCTACCAAGCTTGGTGAGCCTAATACTAGGACAATGGTCATGCTTCCTAGAATTTTCTAAACATTGATACATAGAGTTCTCATGCATACCAAGCATTCAAATACACCAAACAAGGATCACAAACAAGTCCCAAAATGCATAAATCAAGTCAAGCAAGTGATAAGTGCTCGTGTTATAGTAATGCGAAGAGTTATTATCTTGCAATGAGCATTAATTTAATCATATTTTATCACTAAAAAGTGTGCATTTGTTTACTTTTGTGCATTGTAGAGTTGTAAAGATAAAGTGAAGGAAAGGAACGAAGTTAGATCGTGTTTGCCATTGTTGGGAAAATTCTTGGACTAAGCAAGGAGCACGGCATGAGTAGAGACTTGTGAGTTTGTGCCAACCTCTTTTGGAGGGGCACAAACGCAGTCACATTCAAAATATGTCTAACTCATGCTAACAAGGAGAACTTCACCAGTTAGGACATTTGAAGCAATCAGCACGATCTACCGTTGATTGTGTGCCCAATTCAACAGCCTCAATGAAGAACTAGGAATTCGGGACCGTTTCGGGACAATCACTGTAGCAGCATCGATGCAAAAATACTGTAGCAAGCTACTGTTCATCTTCGACCAAAATTCAGAATTCCAGAGAATTCACACGTGCGTGTGGAAATTCCACACAGCCGTGTGAATTAATTTTCCAGCAAGCCAAAAACTTCACACGCCCGTGTGGAAATTCCACACGGCTGTGTGAAGTCCTGATAAGTCCGATTTTTAAAGCCGCACTCAAGAATATAAAGAGCGATTTGGAGACTTTTGAGAGATCTTTCGACCTATCTTTCTCCCAAACTTCTGGAGAATGTGGCTATGATTTTGGAGAGGACTTCGTAGAGGTTTAGAGCGAGTCATCGGTATCATCACCGATGTTCGGCAGCCACATAAGACCACGGCCACACCATACGCAAGGGGATTTTCATTGATGTCTTTACTTTGTGCTTTCTTTCATATTTTGATGAACATGTATAGCTCCATGAGGAGCTAAACCCCTTGTGGGTATTCGGACTTGTAAACTCTAGGGTTATTATGTTTCTTTGACATTGTTATTATGCTTTTCCATTATTGATGAATAAAAATTGAGTTTCGATCTTAATTTCATCTTGTTAATGTTTTCCTTTAGACGTGACACTAGGGTTGAGAACAATGTATGTTGTCCTTTAGAGGTGTGACAACTCCTATAGGATTAGACTATTTAAGATTGAAGAGGGTTGAGAGGGTGAGTCGTGAGGTAGCGAAGCATCCCCTTTCCCCTCCGATGTGGTTTCTCCCTACCTCCGTTTCCTTGATTTCTTAGCGGTCGAGATAGAGTGAAGTGCTAGGTAGATAAACTCCCCTGGGGCTTAGTTACGCAATTAACAGAGTGAAGGGTTGAAGTGAATCCTACGCACTTGGGCTTAATCTAGACTAGGGTTCTTCCACCTGGACCAAAGGGTTAGAACTACACATAAGAACTGATTTTACCACTAGGAGTCCCTAGAACTTAAAGCAATCCCATGTAGTTTGAGGTTTAGGTAGATATACTCCCCTAGGGCTTAGTCGTGCCAGCGATAGAGTGAAGGGTTGACGTGAATCCTAATACCGGGGTATAATGTTGGGGTTAGTCACGGTTGTCCTTAGGTTTGGGACCGTGTATTTAAGGATTTCCTTGACTCAATTGACATCAATAGGAAAGTATAATAGCCTCGTCTTGCACTAGAAGCATATATCCTAGAGGTAGCTAGTCCGGATACCCTATTTCATCCATTGCCAGTTTCTCTCTATTCTCTTTACTTGCACTTTCTTATCTTCCATCTTTCTATTCAATTTCTTGTCTTGTATTATATTTGCTTCCATATTCACTCATCGATTCTATTCTTATCTTTCCATACTTCACATAGCTTAAATGGTAAAATCTTGTATTTTAACCCCCTATTCCCTGTGGATAAATTTTATTACTTCAACAAACCCGTGCACTTTCGAGGCGTGCCAGCAAGCATCCTACACAAGTTCACCCCCAAGGTTCACCAACATCCAGTGACCTTGGGGTTTAGTTGCTCATGAATACAAAATACTCAAGATAACACATGGAAACAACCAAATAAAAAGACAAGAACACCCCCTCAAAAGATAGAGCCCGAATGACGCTTCCAAAGACGCCACCCAAGAGGTGGCTTCCCTTGTCGATTCTCCTCTCAACTATGGATCAAAAAGGTGGATCTCATCGTATGTCGCTCTCCTTGTCATTCTCTCCCCGGAAATGGCCTCCAACGATAGCTCCTAGCTCCGATTTGAAGATGGTGGCAAGTGTGCTCAAGACCTAGGGCTTCCTCTCAAAGAAAATGAACTTCTCCTTTTTAAAAACTCATTTCCAGCAAGTCATGCGGCTTAGCATACGGTCCGTATACGGGCACTGTGGCACCCCCCCCGAATTTTGTGTAAGTTGCTACAGTTGAGTGATACAGTAAAAATGCTACGGTACCCCCTGCTATAGTGCTACTGCTACAGGGCTGTATGCGGTAAGTCATGCGCCCATATGGATCTCCAGACTTAGCCGTTTCACCGAAGTTCTCATGCGACGTTGCTGCTATAGTACTCGAGGCTCGAAAATGGTCTTTTCTTGTCGATTTCTTCTAAAAATCTCATTGACGAGCTCCCCATGGTAACTTCTGTGCCTGTAAAACGAAATAAACCAATTTAGACCGAAAACAGGCATCCACACATATAAAAATACTCGATAAATATGCAAACATACATAAGTAATATGTACAATTACGCGTTTATCAAGAGTCATCTAGGTTATCCTTTGAATGTGTGATAACTTCTATAGGATTAGGCTACACAAGATTGGAGAGAGTTGAGAGGGTGAGTCGAGAGGTCACGGAGCGTTCCCTTTTCTTTCCATTGTGATTTATCCTATCTCCACATTCCAAGAGTTCTTTGCGGTCGAAGTAGAGCAAAGTACTAAAAGATGAACTCCCCTGGGGCTTAGTTGTGCGAGCAACAGAGTGAAGGGTTCTAGTGAATCTTAGTGCTGGGTCTTAATTGAGACTAGGGTTCTTTCGCCTAGACCAAAAGGTTAGAGCTATATTTAGGAATAGGGTTTATCACTTGGAATACCTAGAACTCCAAGTAGTCTAACATAGTGTGAGGCATCGAGAGGATTTTCTCCGCTGGGGCATAGTGTAGAGGGCTAGTCACGATTAACCTTAGGTTTGGGATAGTGTGCTTTACAATATCCACGACTCATTAAATATCAATTAGGAAGTATAATACTAGTCTTGCACTTGAAACAATAGTCTTAGGGCTAGCATTGTCCGGGTGCCCCATTTTACAATCAATTATCGTTCTAGCTTTTATTGCTTTTCCTACACTCTCTTATTTCCTTTGCCATTTATACATTGATTTCTCTCATTATCGATTCTCGCTGTAGATAAATAGTGATCACTCTTATTTCTAAACACTATTCTCTGTGGATATGGCTACCAACTCACCGGGGTATATTATTATTTTAATACCGATACACTTGCGGTACACGCACTTAATTTGTGGATGTGTCAAAGTTTTTGGCGCCGTTTCTGGGGAATAGGTGTTTTAGAGACATTTTGATAAATGCCTAAATGTGCGTATTATTTATGTATTTGTGCGTATAAAAAAAGTATTTTTATATGTGTGGATGTCTGTATTCGGTCTAAATTGGTTTATTTCATGTTACAGGTATAAAAGAAGCCTTGGAGAGCTTGACAGCTAGATTTTAGAAGGAATCAGCAAGAAAAAGACCATTTTCGAGACCCGGACACTGTAGTGACACCGTGGCATGAAAACTTGAAGAAATGCTAAGTCTGGAATTCCATGTTGGCAATCCGCATGGAGTCCTGTAGCAGTTTACGTGAAATTCAAGGAGTTACATTGCCCATATACTGACCGCATGCCAGGCAGTATGGCATTCGGAAACTTGCTTTTTATATGATTTTGTGTTCATTTCTTTGGGAGAGGAACCCTAGTTCTTGAGCCTTCTTGCCACCACCTTTAATTCCGAGCTAGGAGAAGACTTTTGAGGCCATTTCTGGGGAGAGGAAAACAAGGAGAGCGAGATACAACGAGATCCACCACTTTGATCCACATTTGAGAGGAAGATTGATGAAGGAAGCCACTCTTTGGGTGGCGCCCTTGGTAGCGTCATTCGGTCTCTATCTTTTGAGGGAGTGCTCTTATTGTATTGTTTAGTTGTTTGTATGCATTTTCTTGAGTATTTTGTACCCATGAACAACTAAAACCCCAAGGCCACCATATGTAGGTGAACCTTTGGGGTGAACTTGTGTAGAATGGTTGTTTGGCTTGTTTTATGCATTTGGGGTTGTTTGTGAACTTGTTTGGTGTTCTTGAATGCTTGGTATACATGAAAACTCAGTATATCAATTTCTAGACAATTCTAGGTTGCATGACCATTACCCTAGTATTAGGCTCACCAAGCTTGGTAGGGATACATGTACGAATACGCCGTGACCATCGGGTATTTGTACCCCTCCATTATTAGGGTTGACCTTAATTGTGTTTTGACCAAAACTTGAGAAACCTATCATTCTCATTGCAATCATGCAAGGATTTGAGAGAAGGAATTCCATATTCAATACTTGTACCAGATGGGTTAGTCTAATTTAGGGTTTCTCAGTCCAAACTCAGTATTTGCATGCTAGTTAGGGCAACCTTCACACTTTAGTAGCCTCCTTGCGAATCCTCATCTGTGACCCTTTCCTTGCATTATTTTACCATTTGATTATTGTCTCCGTCTTAGAGCTTTTACTAACACTTTAATTGTGATATTATTTTCTTTTCACATCACTCGAATTGATAGACCAAACAATCATATGAAGAGGAAATAAGGGTAGATTCTCAGGACCTTGGGAATATGACCCTCTCGTGCCTGTGCGAGGGGTATTACTTGGCAACCTCGTGCAATTGCGGGACCCACACCAAATTTTTGGCGCCGTTGCCAGGGACACACGAGAAATACTAGAAAAACTTAGAGTTGGTTGATTTGGCCATTGTTTTGTTTCGCATTTTTCATCCTTTTTTATATTTGACCATTTTCTCATTTGCATTTTTCTTTCCTTGTTTCTCTTCAATTTGTAAGTCATGACTCTTATTATCTTGCAAGGTACCCATCTTATGATAAGAGCAAGTCAAGTGAATTTAGTTGAGCCCGACGACGAAATTGAATGAACTTTGCATCAACGGTCGAGAGGAGTAACAGAAAGTTTAAGGCAACAAGAAGTTCGGGTGAGGATTGACTGTTTTCTCTAGGATTCGCTTTAACTCTCTATTCGAAACTTCAACCTGGCCACTAGTTTGAGGATGATAAGCAGTTGATACTTAGTCCGACACCCCATATCGTTTTAAGACTTTCTCGAACTGGGAGTTACAGAAGTGGGTGCCTCGGTCACTAATGATCCTTCTGGGTGTTCCGAACCGGGAAAATAATTTTTTTAAGAATTTTACCACAACTCTTGCATCACATGACGAGGAGGCTTGTGCTTCTACCCACTTGGAGACATAATCCACTGCCACAAGGATATACCTGTTTCCCTGAGAACTAGGGAACGGGCCCATAAAATCGATGCCCCAAACATCAAATATTTCACATGCTTGATTCCATGACTGTGGCATTTCTTCTCTTTTTGAAATATTTCCTGTTTGCTGGCATCAATCACAATTCTGCACCAATGCCCGAGCATCTTGAAATAAAGTTGGCCAATAAAACCCAGCATCGAGGGCCTTCTTAGCTATTCGATTCCCACTATAGTGACCTCCTATCGGCCCAGAATGACATTGCCTCAAAATGTCTTGACCTTCCACTTTCGAAACACATCTCCTGACAATTTGATCAGAGATAACCCTGAACAAATGGAGATCCTCCCAGATATAGTACTTCTTTCTTTGTTGCTGAGCAAAGAACTTCTTTCTTTGTTGCTGAGTGAGCCACTTTGGGAAAGTTTTCGCCGAGAGATAGTTTGCAATGTCAGCGAACCAGGGGGTCTCATCTTCTGCTACCACATGAATACTACAAAGTTGCTCCCATGAAATGTATCATTTATCTCTCTCCTTCCTAGCACATCATCATTGGGACCCTCAAGGCGGGAGAGGTGGTCAATAGCTAAGTTTTCTACCCCCATCTTATCTCTTATCTCCAAATCGAATTCCTAAAGAAGTAGCACCCAGCGGATCAATCGAGGCTTAGCATCCGAGTTGTTCAACTGATACTTTAAGGTTGAATGGTTTGTGTAAATAATCACCTTGGACAAACACCAAATACGACCTAAACTTGTCAAATGCAAAGACTACCGCCAGCAATTCTTTCTCGGTAGTGGTGTAGTTTTCTTGAGCAACATTCAAAGTTTTGCTTGCATAATAGATAGGATGAAAATGTTTATCCCTTCGCTACCCAAGTACTGCGCCAATAGCATAGTCACTCACATCACACATCAGCTTAAACGACAGACTCCAGTCAGGGGAAACCATGATCGGAGCTTCTACAAGTTTCTTCTTGAGGTTTACGAAGGCGCTCATGCATGAGAAGTCTTTGCATGAAAAACTTCCTAGAAACCATTTACAAAATTGTAGAAGACTTCTCATGCAAATGGTCGGGCAATGAATGAGAAGTCTTTCACAAACCTCCTGTAGAACCCGACATGTCCTAGAAAACTTCTGATTACCTTCACTGAAGTCGGGGGTGGAAGTTTCTCAATAGTGGCGACCTTTGCCATGTCCTCCTCAATCCCATGTTTCGAAATTTTATGTCCAAGGACTATACCTTCCTTGACCATAAAATGACATTTCTCCCAGCTGAGCACTAGATTAGTCTCCTCACATCTGCTCAGGACCCGTTCCAGGTTTTTGAGGAAAAACTCAAATGAATCACCGAAAACTAAGAAGTCGTCCATGAATACTGTTATATCCAGTTTTCACTGTAGAAGTAACTAGCCCATTTCTATAGATTTTTCAGCCAGCACTGTAGTGATCTGTTACTGCAGCATCCGATACTGTAGTGATCTGTCACTGTAGCTGCCCGTTACTGAAGCATAACAAATTCTTCTTAAAGCCCTTCTCCTTTCTTTTTCTTCTTCTTTCCTTGGTTTTCCTTGGCCGAACCCTAGCATTTGTCTTGTAGTTTTCCTGCGAGCTTTTCCGGCGAACCAAAACCTCCATTCTCCTCCTCATATCCTCTTGAATACGGTAAGCCTTCAATTCAACCTTTTCATTATGTATTTTTCTTGTATTTTATTGTTTTTAGAAAATTTTGAAAACCTAGAATAAACTTTAGATTTGTACTTGATTGTGGATGTTTATGAGCTTAAATTGAAGCCCTTGAGGTTGTTATTCTTTGTGGTGGATTATTGTAAAGAAAATCTCTTTATTTGATGTTGTATTTGGGAGAAAATACTTGTTTAAGGCCGGGTTTACTGCAGCAACCCGAGGTTACTATAGCACCAGCAATCTTCAATTGTTTCTTTAATTTCTTTGGATTAGATTGAAGCTAAAGCCCTTAGGAATTCATTGGTAACCTTTAGATCTAGCTTTGAGCCAACCCTAGGATTAATTTAGGGTTGTTTGCTAGAAAACATAGGGTTTTTGTTTGGTTTTGTATTAACAATTATTATTGTGTTTTTGTGGTGCTTTGGCAAGGAGGAGACGTGTTGGCTCGAGGCAAAAGATTAGCCGAGGAGTAGCTTGCGAGGGAGACAAATCGCCAATTGTGTGAGTGGAATTGTTGAGCATACCTTTATTAAAAGAATGCCACTAATTATATATCTATATATATCATGTTTTAAGTAACTTTTATGGATTTATGCTTATTTGGTATTTTTGGCGAATGATAGTTTTTATTGAGAATGATATTGGATGTCTCGTTTGGTATTTAATTTCTTATCATTTGATTTGTGATTGTTATACAGCTATGAGTTTGCAAAATCTGTGTTTTGTGTGAAACTTGGGAATTGTTGTGAATATCCTGGATTTGGTGAAAACTAAGGCTTGAAACTCATTTCGAATTATTGAAAGGAATGGATTTCCATGTTGTTTCTTGTGTTGGGATTTGTAAATTAATTTGTGTTAGAAAGCTTGAGCCTTGCTTGTGTTTTTATATTTTCCTCGTGCGAATGGCCGAGGTGTTGTTGATTGATGATTATGGATGGTTATTGTACTCCAGTGGAGTTGTACTTGTGTGAGTTGTATGGTGATATCCTATTGCAGTAGGTGGTCTCCACGGCCAACCTTTTGAGGTGGCGTGCTAGACTGATTTTTATCTACGAGGGCTAGGTTCAGGTGGGAGTGTAGAGCCCTGACTGGATATTCATCGGGTAGCCGGAGTCACCAACCTCTGAACCGATGGGTCAATGTCAAGGACATGAGTACCTCGATGGCTCTAAACCTAGCCATGGCCATGGCGAAGGTTTAGAGAGTTTTCTATACCACATTATGCTGGGTGAGTGTTGGGTATTGCTTTACACTAACTTTGAGATTTATCCAGTATATTTGTTTTGTAGTATCGTCTTGAATGTGTGGTGAGGGGACGAAGCCCAACAGTCGCTATTAGGAGGACAGTCTCCCACATATTTGAGTTGTCACACATATTGTGCTTATTTATTTCAAAACACGACTTTCAGCTGTTTTTACTTATATTTGAAACTATCTTGTGTGGTTTTGGTGTTGTAAACCCTAGTTGGGTTAAAAAATGGTTTTCTTGGCATTATGTTGTTTTACTTCTTTTAAAGATTTCTATGATGTGTGCAGATGTTTCTAAACTAGTATTGCTTTTAGTAAAGTATTTATGTTGGTAATTTATTATTATTATTATTATTATTATTATTATTATTGTTGTTGTTGTTGTTGTTGTTGTTGTTGTTATTATTGTTGTTGTTGTTGTTGTTGTTGTTGTTGTTGTTGTTGTTGTTGTTGTTGTTATTTCTGGTATATTTTTTTTAGAGTTGTGCTAACTTCCCTCACTGAGTAACTGTGGTTACTCATCCCCTCGTTTCTCTTCCTAGTCTGTTGCAGGTAGTAGGTGTGGCGGTGTGGCAGTGTGCTGAGCATTTGCTGCTATTCCACCTATTGTATTTCTTTCAGTCTATGTATGTTATTTTGGTTTTGAGCATGTTGTTAAGTGCCAGATCCACTAGCTTATAGAAAACCCTTTTGCATGGTTTGGTGTTTCAGCTTTTCCTACTGTTGTAAATGTTGCTTCCTTGTGTACTTGTGAACCTCTGTATTTTCTGTATCTTGCCGTAGTTGTTGTTGTTGTTATTGTTACACCTGTTAGGTATCATTATTCTCTATTCTCTATCTACAAGAGATATTTTTTTAATTACAGGTGTATTGGTCAGCCTTGCGGCATCCCAAGGGCTGAGTGGCGGGGTATCCCTCCTCGGGATTGTTGCGGTGGTTGTCGCGTCCTGTGGGCTCGCGGGTCAGGGTGTGACAAATACTTCCATAGTGTCTTCCACCATGTCATCAAAAATAGCAATCATACATCTCTGGAAGGTGGCCGGGTAAGTAAATGTACCGTAAGGACAGGTGAAAGTAGTGTTCTCTTGATCTTCTAGAGCTATGGGAATCTGAAAATATCTAGAGAGACCTTTTAGAAAGCAATAATGAGCGTGACCTGCAAGTCACTCAAGCATCTGATCGATGAAGGGCAAAGGGAAATTATCTTTCCATGTAGCATCATTAAGCTTCCTGTAGTCTATACAAACCCTACATCCTGTCATCGTTCTAGTAGGAAGGAGCTCATTTCTTTCATTGGTTACGACTGTCATACCCCTTTTTTTGCACTACCTGAACTGGACTCACCCATGCACTGTCGCAAATGGGATAAATAATACCCGTATCAAGAAGTTTGATAACTTCATTCTTCACTACCTCCTTCATGTTGGGGTTTAGTCTTCGTTGGGGAATTGCCATAGGCTTGTGATTATCTTCCATAAGAATCTTGTGAGTGCAAAACGATGGACTGATTCCCTTAATATCAGCGATTTTCCAAGCTATTGCCTTCTTGTATTTTTTGAGTACATCTAAAAGTTTACTCTTCTATTGTCCTGTCAAATCTGATGTAATAATAACAGGGAGAGTAGAATCTTTCCCAAAAAAAGTATATTCCAAGTGACCAGGTAGTGGCTTCAATTCTAGTTCAGGAGGTTCTTCAAGTGATGATTTCAATCTTCCATAATTGCTTAAGTCATGCTTCTCAACTCTCTGGTCTTCCATTTTAGATGAACTATCATTCCGTAGCTATCTTCCATTACTTGTATCACTTCTTCGACAGAATCCAGGTCCTCCTCCTGCAAATAATCCATTTCTTCTAAGCCATCTGTCCCTTTTTCAACTGGAGTCAATGACCCAAATTGCCCATATGAATTGTTTTAAGACCATTCATTGATGGGGTCAAGCTGATTGCTCGGTGTGTAAGAACTCCCTATAAGATTCACCCTCTATGACTACATATACTGTTGGAGTAGAGAATCAGCATTGCGATTTTCCACAGTTAGGTTGGTTGAATCTTCACAGAACTGCCTTCTCCATTGATTGTCATAGAAGCTGGGGGGAATCAGTGCAGTATCGAAGCTAGGGTCGCAGAGATGGGGTACCTATGGCCAATGAAAATTACTCAAGTCAACTGTCGAAGACATGATTAAGGAAATATGTACACACTAAAGGGAGAATTAACCACAAAAATTTAGTGCAAATAATGATATGATGCTAAATATACAAAAGTGGTAAATATCAAACAAGAAGATGGTCAAATCAACACGCTCAAATTTTTCCAAGTATTTCTCATGGGTCCCCGGCAACGGTGCCAAAAACTTGATGTGTTTGCTAACCCGCAAGTGCACGGGTCGTCAAGTAATGCCTCTCATGCGAACACGAGAGGGTCGTATTCCCTAGGGCCCGAGATGCTACCCTTACTTCCTTTTTGCAATATTGTTCAACCGACAAGATTAAAGAGAGTGAATTGAATTCAAAGAAGTAAAACAACTAATTAATCAATGTGAATTGATGAGGACAAGATATGGGGTAAATCAAGGCTAGGAGTGGTCACGGATGAGGGTCCTCTTAGGGGCTACTAAAGTGAGTTCAACGCTTGAACTAACATGCAAGTGGCTAGAATGGACCGAGAAAACCCTAGATTAGGCCAACCGGATGGTCATGGCAATTGACCCTGACACGACCCCTTGCGTGTATCCCGCAAGTGCATGGGCTTGTCGAAGTAATAAAATTACACTGGTAGTTGGTAGTCGAATCCACGGGGAATAGGGATTTGGAACACAAGAATTCGTTATTTAGTTATGCGGTGTACGAAAAGTGATAATCGTTTTGATGAGAAAATTATGGAATCAATTAAAATAAAAGACAAGAAAGTAAATAGAGAGATGAGAGATAAGAAAGTGCAAGTAAAAGTAGAAGGAGAAAGACTAGCAATGAATGAAAATAGGGCATCCGGACAAGTTACCTCTAGGACTTATGCTTCTAGTACAACACTATGCTATTATACCTTTCTATTGATGTTAATTGAGTCGAGGATATCCTTAAACACACGGTCCCAAACCTAAGGTCAACCGCGACTAACCCCAACACTATGCCCCGGCATTAGGATTCACGTCAACCCTTCACTCTGTCGCTCACGCAACTAAGCCGCAGGGGAGTATTTCTACCTAAGCCTAACACTACGTGGGATTGCTTTAAGCTTTAGGGATTCCTAGTGATAAAACCTGTTCCTATGTATAGTTCTAACCCTTTGGTCCAGGTGGAAGAACCCTACTCTAAATTAAACCCCAGTGCATAGGATTCATGTCAACCCTTCACTCTGTTACTTGTGCAACTAAGCCCCAGGGGAGTTTATCTACCTAGCACTTCACTCTATCTCGACCGCTAATAAATCAAGGAAACGGAGGTAGGGAGAAATCACACCAGAAGGGAAAGGAGATACATCGCTACCTCACAACTCTCCCTCTCAACCTTCTTCAATCTTAAGTAGTCTAACCCTATAGGAGTTGTCACACCTCCAAAGGATAACCTAGATTGTTCTCAATCCTTAGTGTCACGGCTAAGAGAAAACAATAGCGAAAGATAATTAAAATTGAAACTCAAATTTATTCATCAATAATGGAAAAGCATAATAACAATGTCATAGAAACATAATAATCCTACGGTTTACAAGTCCGAATACCCACGAGGGATTTAGCTCCTCATGGAGCTATACATATTAATCAAAATATGAAAGAAAGAATAAAGAAAAAGCATTGATGAAAACCCCCTCGCATATGGTGTGGCCGTGGTCTTGTGCGGCGATCGAATGTCGATGTCGATGTCGATGACGTGCTTCAATCCTCCACAAAGTCCTCTCCGAAACCCTAGCCGCACTCTCCCGCAGTTGGGGAGAAAGATTTGGTCCAAAAGATCTGTCAAAAGTCTCCCAATTAGGCTTTTATAATGCTGAGTGTGGCTTTAAATTTTGGACTTATCGGGACTTCACACAAAAGTGTGGAATTAACACACGGCCGTGTGAAGTTTATGTCTGCTGAAAAATTAATTCACACGGCCGTGTGTTAATTCCACACGCCCGTATGAATTCTCTGAAATTCTGAAATTTGGCCGAAAGTAAACAACAGCTTGCTACAGTGTTTTACTACATCAACATTCTACCGTGATGCTACAGTAACTCACCAAAAATGCTCCCGAATCCGTCGTTCTTCATTGGGGCCATTGAATTGGGCACACAATCAATTGTAGATCGTGTCGATTGTTTCAAGTCTCCTTCTTGGAGAAGTTCTCCTAAGCTACACAAGTTAGACTTGTTGTGAATGTGACTACTTTTGTGCCCCTCCAAAGGAGGTTGGCACACACTCACAAGTCTAATCTCGTGCCTTGTTCCTTGATTGGTCCGAAAACCTCCCAACAACGGCGAACACGATCTAACTTTGTTCTTCTTCTCCAAATTAGCTCCACAAACCTACAATGCATAGGAATACACAAATGCACACTATTTAGTGATAAAATCTGATAAAAGATATGTTCATTATAAGATGATAACACTTCGCGTTACTATAACACAAGCACTTATCAAACTCCCCCACACTTAAGCTTTTGCTTGTCCTCAAGCAAAAATAAAATGTGAAAGTACTTGGAAAGAACAATTGAAAGTGCTCAGCCTTAGGTTCACCAAAAGTATGTAAAGGAAGCATTCTACAAGTAAGGGGAAATCAAAACATCGCACAAGGATATCATTGCTCTAGCTAAAAACATGAATCAAAAAGGTCAATCAACTCGAAAATGTGTAAGTATGTGTGTGAACTCACTCACGACAACCAAATGAGTACTCCTCAAACTCTTGTTAAAAAGGACTTATTTATATACGAAAAGCAAGAGTGGAAGTAGTAGCTTCACACATCCTCGAAGGTAGCCCTTTCCTAGGCGGCCGCCAAAGGTGGCTTTCACTCTTACGAGGAGGTAGCTCTTTCTACCGGGGTAGTAGCTTTCACGCATCTCATGAGATAGCTCTTTCTCTCATTAGGGTATAACTTGTATCCGACTTATGAGAGTAGCTTCATACTTCATGGGTGGTAGCTCTTTCCACCCCAAATGCATACATAAAAGAAAGAAACTATTCACAAAATCATATTTTTTTTTTTTTCCTTTTTCCATATTTTTTTTTCATCTTTTTCTCTCCTTATATATGCATTTTCCAAAGTAAAACTAAGAATGACGATAAACTTGTCCTTCCAAACTTCAAGATCGAGTTTCCAAAAGATTCCAAGAGTAAATTGTGCAATATAATATAATCGAGCCAATATTCCCTAAAAATTCAGATAAAAACTAGAGCATGATGGAATACCATGTTAAAAATTCTCCTAAACTCTAAGAATACAAACGTTGCAACTAAGGTGAACCGCCATAGGCTACATGAGCATGAGCAATTGAACGCGCAAGTAAAGATGTGTGCAATGTGAATCCCCCCACACTTAAGATGTACATTGTCCCGAATGTACGCATGTAAGCATAATAAAAATAAAACAATGCAAAACAATTAATGTGGAAGTGGGCAATTGAAACATTACTCCCCTGAACTCCAAGTGTTGCGTTTGATGGAGCTAGGTTCATTGAGAGTTGGGTCTCAATGGTTTTGTGAAGTACACACGGTCCCATGACCGTGCCTATGACTATTCCTCAAATTCCTTAAATCCAAGACCATCTACACACATATGCAAGGGTTCAGTATAGCTCAAGAAAAACCAAAACACAACTCGAGTATATAAAGATATGAAAATGAAATACAACTCAAGAACAAAATAAAAATAAACGAGAAATAAAAGCAAATCCAGAAGGAAAGTCCTTTCTGGGTACTACAAGTCCAACAGAATATAAAAATAAAAGTGCAATAGAAAAAATGAAAATAAAACTACGACGCCTCAGCGTCGGTGTCCTGCTGTGGATCCTCTGGTGCTGGTGCTGGTGGTGGTGGATCTACTGCTGATGGGGCTGGGGACGGTGGTTGAGTAGGGGCCCGAGGTCGGACTACAAAAAGGGAGGTGATGGCCTGCTCAAATATCTGCTGTAATCTCTAGAGCTTGGCCATCACTGACACGACCTTTTGCGTGCGTACCGCAAGTGCACGGCCTTGTCGAAGTAATAAAAGTTACCCCGGTGAGTGGGTAGTCGAATCCACAGGGAATAGGGATTTAAAATACGAGAAGTTGCTATTGAGTTGTGTGATGTACGAAAAGAAACAATGATCGGAGTGATGAGTGAATTTATGGGAACTAGAGTAGATGCAAAGCAAATAAATCGAAAGATGAAAGAGAGAAAAGTGCAAGCAACGAGTAAGAAGAGAGAGACTAGTAATAAGTGAAAATAGGGTATCCGGACAAGTTACCTCTAGGACTTATGCTTCTAGTGCAAGACTATGCTATTATACCTTCCTATTGATGTTTAATTGAGTCGAGGAAAATAATGAAACACACGGTCCCAAATCTAAGGTCAACCGTGGCTAACCCCAACACTATGTCCCGGCAATAGGATTCACGTCAACCCTTCACTCTGTTGATTGCTCAACTAAGCCCCAGGGGAGTATTTCTACCTAAGCCTAACACTACGTGGGATTGCTTTAAGCTCTAGGGACTCCTAGTGATAAAACCTGTTCCTATGTGTGATAGTTCTAACCCTTTGGTCCAGGAGGAAGAACCATTGTCTAAATTAAGCCCCAGTGCGTAGGATTCACGTCACCCCAAAACCTTGGGGGAGTTTGTCTACCTAGCACTTCACTCTATTTCGACCTCTAATGACTCAAGGAATCGGAGGTAGGGAGAAATCACAACGGAAGGGAAAGGGGTACGGTGCTACCTCACAACTCTCCCTCTCAACCCTCTTCAATTTTAAGTAGTCTAATCCTATAGGAGTTGTCACACCTCCAAAGGATAACCTAGATTGTTCTCAATCCTTAGTGTCACGGCTAAGAGAAAACAATAGCACAAGAAATCTAAAATTGAAACTCGAATTTATTCATCAATTAATGGAAAAGCATAATAACAATGTCAAAGAAACATAATTATCCTAGAGTTTTACAAGTCCGAATACCCACGAGGGGTTTAGCTCCTCATGGAGCTATACATGTTCATCAATTTATGAAGAAAGAACAAACTAAAGACATCAATGAAAACCCCCTCGCGTATGGTGTGGCCGTGGTCTTGTGCGGCCGTCGAACGTCGGTGACGATGCCGATGACGCGCTCCAATCCTCCACAAAGTCCTCTCCAAAACCCTAGCCGCACTCTCCAGAAGTTGGGGAGAAAGATAGGTCAAAAGATTTTTCAAAAAGTCTCCAAATCGGCTTTAAATAGGCTGAGTGCGGCTTTAAATTTGAAGTTATCGGGAATTCACACGGCCGTGTGGAATTTCCACACGCCCGTGTGAAGTTTCTGGCTTGCTGGAAAATCAATCCACACGCCCGTGTGTTAATTCCACACGCCCGTGTGACGTCTCTGGTTTGCTGGAAAATTAGTTCACACGGCCGTGTGTTAATTCCACACGCCCGTGTGAATTCTCTGGAACCTTGACTCTTCGGCAGAAGTGCACAGTAACTTGCTACAGTGATTCGCTACAGCAACAAGCTACAGTGTTGCTGTAGTAACTCTCCGAAATGCTCCCGAATATGTTGTTTCTTCATCGAGGCCATTGAATTGGGCACACAATCAATGCTAGATCGTGCCTATTGCTTCGAGTCTCCTTCTTGGTGAAGTTTTCCTAAGCTACACGAGTTAGACTTGTTGTGAATGTGACTGCCTTTGTGCCCCTCCAAAGGAGGTTGGCACACACTCACAAGTCTAACCTCGTGCCTTGTTCCTTGCTTGGTCTGAAAACCTCCCAACAACGGCGAACACGACCTAACTTCGTTCTTCTTTTCCAACTTAGCTCCACGAAACCTACAATGCTCAAGAATACACAAATGCACACTATTTAGTGATAAAATCTGATAAAAGTATGTTCATTTGTAAGATAATAACGCTTCGCGTTACTACAACACAAGCACTTATCAAATCCCCCCACACTTAAGCTTTTGCTTGTCCTCAAGCAAAATAGAACGTGAAAGTACTTGGGAAGAACAATTGAAAGTGCTCGGCCTTAGGTTCACCAAAAGTATGCAAAAGAAGCATTCTACAAGTAAGGGGAAATCAAAACATTGCATAAGGTTATCATTGCTCTAGCTAAAAACTCGAATCAAAAAGGAAGAAGAACTCGAAAATGTGTAGTGTGTGTGAACTCACTCAAGACAACCAACAAGTACTCCTCAAACTTTTGTTAACAAGGACTTATTTATATACGAAAAGCAAGAAAGGAAGTAGTAGCTTCACACAACCTCGAAGGTAGCCCTTTCCTAGGCGGCCGCCAAAGGTGGCTTTCACACTTTCGAGGAGGTAGCTCTTTCTACCGGGGTAGTAGCTTTCACGCATCCCATGAGATAGCTCTTTCTCTCATTAGGGCATAACTTGTATCCGACTTATGAGAGTAGCTACATACTTCATAGGTGGTAGCTCTTTCCACCCCAAATGCATAAAACAAAGCAAATATTCACAAAGTCATATATATATATATTTTTTTTTCTTTTTTTTTTCTCTTTTCCATATTTTTTTTTATTTTCCATATATATATATTTTTTTTATTATATGCATTTTCCAAAGTAAAACTAAGAACGATGATAAACTTGTCCTTAAAAACTTCAAGATTGAGTTTCCAAAAGATTCCAAGAGTAAGTTGTGCAATATGAGAATATCGAGCAAAAAAATCCTAAAATTCAAGTAGAAACTAGAGCATGATAGGATACAATGTTAAAAATTCCCCTAAACTATAAGAATACAACCGTTGCAACTAAGGTGAACCGCCATAGGCTACATGAACATGATCAATTGACCGCACAAGTAAAAGTGTGTGCAATGTGAATTCTCCCCCCCACACTTAAGATGTACATTGTCCCCAATGTACGCATGCAAGCATTATAACCAACAAAACAATGAAGAACAATTAGTGTGGAAGTTGCAATTGAAACATTACTCCCCTGAACTCCAAGTGTTGCGTTTGATGGAGCTAGGTCATTGAGAGTTGAGTCTCAATGGTTTGTAGAGCACACACGGTCCAATGACCGTGCCTATGACAATTCCTCAATTTCCTTAAATCCAAGACCATCTGCACACATACGCAAGGCTTCAGTATAGCTCAAAATAAAGCTCGAGTATATAAAGATATGATAATGAAGTACAACTCGAAACAAAACAAATAAAAACACACCCAGAAAGAGAGTCCTTTCTGGGTACTACAAGTCCAACAAAAATAAGAAAATAAAAGTGCGATAAAAGAAAGATAAAATCTACGACGCCTCAGCGTCGGTGTCCTGATGTGTATCCTCTGGTGCTGCTGCTGCTGCTGCTGGTGGTGGTGGTGAACCTGATGCTGATGGAGATGGAGGCGGAGTCGGTGAGGGAATCCGTCGGGGTCGCACCACAAATCGCTCAAGCAACTGAATCACTGTGGCAAGCTGTGCTGATAAGTGAGCGAACTGTGATGCCTGAGTAGTCCTCAACTCGGCAAACCCTGCTGCCTGTGCGACCCTCAGCTCGGCTAACTCCTGCTGCATGATACCCACAGCACTCTCGAGGCGCTCGAACCTGTCCTGTCCTCGAGAAGGAGAAAAGATACGCACTGGAGGTGGCTCCGGTGCTGTGGGTGGTGCCTCGGCCTCTACCCCTGCCTCTGTGTCCACTAGTGGTGGCTCTAAGGCTGCCTGTGAGCCCTCGGCCTGCTCTGTCTGGGGAATGGTCCATGTATAGACTCCTGGCCCTGTCCTGCGGATCATCCCCATCATCCTCAGTGTGTCTGTGCCCAGAGGGATCGGTATACTGGTCTTCTCTGCCCCTCGTACTCCGTCTCTGAGACTCATCCCTATCAGGAGTCTCGAAATGTAGGGTCCTGCGAAGATCACTCCAACCCTAGGGTACTGGCCCTGATGGCACAAATACTCTGCTAAGATGTGCCCTAAGTGGAGTGGTACCCTCTGAGCCATCGAATATAGATAAAGAAGCCCCTGGCGACTCAGAACCCCAGTGCTATCACCTCGGCCACTCACTGATCTACTAAGAATGGCATGTAAGTATCTGTAGGCCGGGCGAGACAAGCACGTGGCCTTTGAGATCCCTGGCTCATACTGGCCTTCTCCGCACAAATCATTGTATGCCCTCTGCGGGGTAAGACTGCCAGGGTAGTCTGTAGGAAGATCCCTGTACTCCTCGGTCTGTGTATAGGCCTCATCGTATAATCCCAGATGGATCGAAAACTGGGTCAAGCTGAAGCTGAAATGCTGGCCTAATACCCTGAACTGAATGGTATCAGGAGTGGAACAATCCCTGTATGATCTGTCAAACTCAAATGAGGCCAGGAACTCCAGTGTCACCCCTCGAATGGCTGGGTCTCTAATCCTCAATAATCTCTTCCAGCCACCCACCGAGAGTAGCTCCTCAACCTCCTCGCCAATACCGTCACCCCCCTGGATCTCTCTGATAATGCTCAGGTCGGGGTATCCTGACTGTCCGAAACGGAGTGTGGATAATCTATCAAACCTGGTCTGGTGCTCAGGTATACTGAACTCTGTCTCCTCTGGAGGGGGTGTGGGCTCACGAGGTCGCTTCCCAGCCGACTTCTTGGACCTGGAAGTCATATCTGCAAGATTGAAGAAGAAAATAGTTAAAAGCAATTCAAGAACACAATCTGCAGAAATCCACACGGCCGTGTGTTAATTCCACACGCCCGTGTGGATCTTCTGGCGGACAGAGCCTCACGGCCGTGGGTTGAAGAATCCAAAAATACATTTTAAAACGTTCTAATTTCGTTCAAAATACATTCGCATGAATGATAGGCATTAAAAACAAGCGAAATAATCAAAAAGAACGAATCAAATCAAGAATTTACGAAGAAAAAGGCTTTGAATTTCTTACCGACGGTGAAGATGAAGAAGTAATGATAATCGGCCTGAAAAACTCAACCTACGATCTCTGAAGGCTCGGAAATGGGTGGAGAATCGAAATAGAGTGTTCAAGAGAAGTTTTGGAGTGGAAAAAGATCGAAACACAAGTGAAATCCAAAAGAAAACGCGCGGCTTTTGAAGTTCTGGGGATTCACACGGCCGTGTGAAGCATTCACACGGCCGTGTGCCTCTGAAATTAGGGTTCACAGGGGCCAACACACGCCCCTGTGCACACTCTGGTCACTCTCTGAACTACCCCACACGGCCGTGTGGAAATTCCACACGGCCGTGTGCCTTCACAAGGATATCCACAGGGGCTGGTACACGGCCCGTGGCTTCTCGGGAAAACACAGAAGCTCTCTGAAAAATATCACACGGCCGTGTGTTAATTCCACACGGCCGTGTGCCCAACCTGGCCAAGAACACAAGGCCGGTCACAGGGGCCAACACACGCCCCTGTGGCCTCTTTGATTTGCCCGAAAAATCTAAGTGTTTCACACGGCCGTGTGTTAATTCCACACGGCCGTGTGCCAATCACAAGCTCTTCCACAGGGGCTGTCACACGCCCCTGTGTTTTCTCGGGAAGAAGGGATTTTTCTGCAGAGTTTTCACACGGCCGTGTGTTAATTCCACACGGCCGTGTGCCTTAGCACAGTGGCACTCACAGGGGCACCCACACGCCCCTGTGAACTCTCTGGAAAAGAGTTGAAGTTCTGCGAAACTTCACACGGCCGTTTGTTAATTCCACACGGCCGTGTGCCCCTTCTGAAGTTTTCACAGGGGCAAAGTCACTCCCCTGTGTCTTCTCTGGTTGAGCTCCAATTGGTAACACACGGCCGTGTGTTAATTCCACACGGCCGTGTGTTTTCTCTGGTTTACTTAGAAAATTTTACAGACTCTCAGAAAAATTCAGAAACTCTTTAAAAATACTTAGAGCCTGTAAAAACCATAAAATTACGACCAGAAACCAAAGAAAACACACTCAACCAACCTAAACTTCATCAATTATCGATAAGGCACACGAAATTCATCAAAAACCCACAAGAAAATCGCAGCGTAAGCACATGAAAAATTCAGGACACCAAAACTAAGACTTTTTATTCAATCTAAAGCTAACTAGGTCCTAGAAAAACTGTAAAGCCTTGGGTTGCCTCCCAAGAAGCGCTTGTTTAACGTCACTAAGCTTGACGTACCTGGCTTACCTCAAGGCGGTTGAAGGAAAAATATTTCTTTGTCGTTGCTACAAACCTCTCCACCAAAGTATGGTTTCAACCGGTGTCCGTTTACCTTGAACGTGCCCTTCTCCGGATGAGTAATCTCAATTGAACCTTGGGGTGATACCTGAGTGACTGTGTACGGGCCAAACCATCTAGTCTTTAACTTTCCGGGGAAGAGTCGTAATCGGGAGTTGAATAGTAGGACTTGGTCACCGACCTTGAATTCCTTAGGTAATTTGATATGCTTGTCATGCCATTTTCGAATCTTCTCTTTGTAAATTTTGGCATTCTCATATGCTTTCAATCTCCATTCATCGAGTTCATTAAGATGAAGCAGCCTCTGTTCACCAGCTCTTCTTAAGTCGAAGTTCATTGCTTTAATTGCCCAATATGCTTTATGTTCAAGTTCCACGGGTAGATGGCATGACTTCCCGTAGACTAGATTATACGGAGTGGTGCCTATGGATGTCTTGTACGCTGTGCGATGGACCCATAGTGTGTCATCCAACCGTTCTGACCAGTCTCGCTTTCCTTGTTCCACAGATTTGGTCAAGATTCGCTTGAGTTCTCTATTGGTGACTTCCACTTTACCACTAGTTTGAGGATGATATGGAGTAGCAAGGCGGTGGCGTACCCCGTATCTTTTCAACACTTTTTCTAATTGAGCATTACAGAAATGGGTTCCTCGGTCACTAATGATGATTCGCGGAGTTCCAAATCGAGTGAATAACCTTTTTAAAAATTTCACCACCGTTCTAGCATCATTACTTGGCAATGCTTGTGCTTCCACCCATTTGGAGACATAGTCAACTGCTACTAGTATGTACTGGTTCCCGTTAGACTTTGGAAATGGTCCCATGAAATCAATGCCCCAGGCATCGAATACTTCGCAGAATTGTATAGGATTCTGAGGCATCTCATCCCGCCGAGATAAATTTCCAGCCCTCTGACAATTGTCACATCGAAGAACGAACTGGTGTGCGTCTCGAAAGAGAGTTGGCCAATAGAATCCTGCCGCCAAGACTTTTTCGACAGTCCTACTTGATGCATAATGGCCCCCAACTGGCCCTGAATGACAGTGAGCAAGAATATCCCATCCTTCCTCCCTCGAGACGCATCTCCGAACTATTTGATCTGCACAAATACGGAAGAGGAACGGATCGTCCCAGAAATAATTCTTTAAATCACTAAAGAATTTCTTCTTTTGCCGGAATGTGAGCCCTTGTTTGAGCACCTTCCCTGACAAATAGTTAGCAAAATCCGCAAACCATGGAGTGTCACCTAATGAAGTCGTTTTCTGAATTGAATACAAGTGCTCCTCCGGGAAGAAGTCATTAATTTCCTTGCTTGATGACTCTTGTCCAATGCTACCCTCTAGCCGTGACAAGTGATCCGCCACAACATTTTCGGTTCCCTTCTTATCTTTTATCTCCATATCAAACTCCTGTAAGAGCAGTATCCAGCGAATTAATCTTGGTTTTGCATCAACTTTGTTCATGAGGTAGCAGAGAGCTGAATGGTCTGTGAATACAATAACTCTAGATAAAATGAGATATGATCTGAACTTATCGAGTGCAAATACCACTACTAATAATTCCTTCTCTGTTGTAGTGTAATTTTCTTGGGCATCTGTGAGAGTCTTACTTGCGTAATAGATGGGTTTGAATTGCTTACCTCTCCTTTGCCCCAAGACTGCTCCAACTGCATAATCACTAGCATCGCACATCAGCTCAAATGGTTCATCCCAATTCGGGGTGATTAGAATCGGAGCTTGAACCAGTTTTTCTTTTAAGACCTTGAAAGCTACTGCACAATCTTCCCCAAAGTCAAATGGAGCATCTTTTTCGAGAAGCTTGGTCAACGGCTGAGTGATCTTTGAAAAATCCTTAATAAACCGCCTGTAAAAACCTGCATGCCCCAGAAAACTTCGGATTCCTTTGACATTTATTGGCGGAGGAAGTTTATCTATGACCTCTATTTTTGCTTTATCCACCTCCATACCCACACTAGAAATTTTGTGACCGAGAACGATACCTTCTTGAACCATGAAGTGACACTTTTCCCAGTTTAACATGAGATTTGTCTCCTCACATCTTTTCAGCACTCGTTCTAAGTTTCTTAAGCATATATCAAAGGAGTCACCAAACACAGAGAAATCATCCATGAATACCTCCATTATGTCTTCGATGAGATCATCAAAAATAGCAGTCATACAGCGTTGAAATGTAGCAGGTGCATTACATAGGCCGAACGACATTCGTCTGTATGCAAACGTTCCATATGGACAAGTAAAAGTCGTTTTCTCCTGATCTTCCGGAGCAATAGGAATCTGAAAGTATCCTGACATTCCGTCTAGAAAACAGTAAAACTGATGCCCTGCTAATCGTTCCAGCATTTGATCAATAAACGGCAACGGAAAATGATCCTTTCGGGTTGCATCATTCAACCTTCTGTAATCAATGCAAACTCTCCATCCCGTAACTGTCCTGGTTGGGATGAGCTCATTCTTCTCATTCTTAATTACTGTCATCCCACCTTTTTTCGGAACCACTTGAGTTGGGCTTACCCAAGCACTATCGGAGATTGGGTAAATAATTCCTGCATCCAAGAGTTTCACCACCTCTGCCTTCACAACCTCTTTCATGTTTGGATTTAGTCTTCTTTGAGGTTGGATTACCGTTTTGAAGCTATCCTCCATTAAAATCTTATGTGTGCAAAATGAGGGGTTTATTCCTTTTAGGTCTGCGATTTTCCATGCTAACGCAGACTTGTGTATTTTCAACATGTTCACCAGTTTATCTTTTTGCTCCCGAGAAAGATTCGATGCTATGATCACGGGCAACTTCATTTCTTCTGCCAAAAATGCATATTCTAAGTGTTCTGGAAGTGTTTTCAAATCTAACTCGAGTGGCTCATCAATGGATGGTCGAAGTCGGTCCCCCTTCAGTCTATTAATGTCTTCAAATTTAGTATCTTGTGGTTTATTAATGCAACCTGATACCTTCTCTGGACCATATTCCTTGAGTTGGTCCTGGGATCCCAACTTAACCCCCAATTCACAAGCTTCCTCAATTAGGTTTGCGATTCCCATTGAAAAGACTTCTTGCTTATGTTCCCAATAACCTGATTCAAACTGTGCGAGAACCTTCTCAAGGGTTTCTTCTGTGTCACCCTTTGACGAAGCTAGGGCTGATTTATCAAATTTATCTAACACACCGCCCAATTCATAATTCATGTTCTGCTCCTTGTAGAATTGATCGACACTGTTCACTATTTCTGTGCAAGGCTGCTTCACTGATTGATCATACTCAGTATAACTTGGAAATGGTTGGGCGATAAACAACTGCATTTTCTGCTTTACTTCCTCAACTAGGCCCACAAGTGTATCAAAAGCTTCGCTTGCGTTAAACATTCCTTCGGTAAAACTGCAATTAGCGAAGAAAGAGTTGGTGAGAATAGTGATAGATAGAGAAAATGTGAAATAGACAGCGAAATGAATGACTAAAATAGCAAAAACAAGTATAAAAAATACGCCTATTCCCCGGCAACGGCGCCAAAAACTTGACACGACCTTTTGCGTGTGTACCGTAAGTGCACGGCCTTGTCGAAGTAATAAAATACCCTGGTGAGTGGGTAGTCGTATCCACAGGGAATAGTGTTCAGAAACAAGTGTTATCGCTATTTAGCTAGGATGGGAATCGATGACGAGAAAAGTATGTATGTATAGATATAAAAGAAAATAACAGAGTGCAAGAAGAATAATGAGGGTAGGAGAGGTAATCGATATAACGATGGGGTACCCGGACAAAGCTCCCCCTAGGACTAATGCTTCTAGTGCAAAACTTGTATTATGCTCTACAATTGATGCCTATTGAGTCGAGGATATCCTGAAACACACGGTCCCAAATCTAAAGTCAACCGTGGCTAACCCCAACATTATGTCCCGGCAATAGGATTCACGTCAACCCTTCACTCTGTTGATTACTCAACTAAGCCCCAGGGGAGTATTTCTACCTAAGCCTAACACTACGTGGGATTGCTTTAAGCTCTAGGGACTCCTAGTGATAAAACCTGTTCCTATGTGTGATAGTTCTAACCCTTTGGTCCAGGAGGAAGAACCATTGTCTAAATTAAGCCCCAGTGCGTAGGATTCACGTCACCCCAAAACCTTGGGGGAGTTTGTCTACCTAGCACTTCACTCTATTTCGACCTCTAATGACTCAAGGAATCGGAGGTAGGGAGAAATCACAACGGAAGGGAAAGGGGTACGGTGCTACCTCACAACTCTCCCTCTCAACCCTCTTCAATTTTAAGTAGTCTAATCCTATAGGAGTTGTCACACCTCCAAAGGATAACCTAGATTATTCTCAATCCTTAGTGTCACGGCTACGAGAAAACAATAGCACAAGAAATCTAAAATTGAAACTCGAATTTATTCATCAATTAATGGAAAAGCATAACAACAATGTCAAAGAAACATAATTATTCTAGAGTTTTACAAGTCCGAATACCCACGAGGGGTTTAGCTCCTCATGGAGCTATACATGTTCATCAATTTATGAAAGAAAGGACAAACTAAAGACAACAATGAAAACCCCCTCGCGTATGGTGTGGCCGTGGTCTTGTGCGGCCGTCGAACGTCGGTGACGATGCCGATGACGCGCTCCAATCCTCCACAAAGTCCTCTCCGAAACCCTAGCCGCACTCTCCAGAAGTTGGGGAGAAAGATATGTCAAAAGATTTTTCAAAAAGTCTCCAAATCGGCTTTAAATAGGCTGAGTGCGGGTTTAAATTTGAAGTTATTGGGAATTCACACGGCCGTGTGGAATTTCCACATGCCCGTGTGAAGTTTCTGTCTTTCCTGAAAATTGCTTCACACGGCCGTGTGTTAATTCCACACGCCCGTGTGAAGTTTCTGGCTTGCTGGAAAATCAATCCACACGGCCGTGTGTTAATTCCACACGATCGTGTGACGTCTCTGGTTTGCTGGAAAATTAGTTCACACGGCCGTGTGTTAATTCCACACGCCCGTGTGAATTCTCTGGAACCTTGACTCTTCGGCAAAAGTGCACAGTAACTTGCTACAGTGATTCGCTACAGCAACAAGCTACATTGTTGCTACAGTAACTCTCCGAAATGCTCCCGAATATGTTGTTTCTTCATCGAGGACATTGAATTGGGCACACAATCAATGCTAGATCGTGCCTATTGCTTCGAGTCTCCTTCTTGGTGAAGTTTTCCTAAGCTACACGAGTTAAACTTGTTGTGAATGTGACTGCCTTTGTGCCCCTCCAAAGGAGGTTGGCACACACTCACAAGTCTAACCTCGTGCCTTGTTCCTTGCTTGGTCTGAAAACCTCCCAACAACGGCGAACACGACCTAACTTCGTTCTTCTTTTCCAACTTAGCTCCACGAAACCTACAATGCTCAAGAATACACAAATGCACACTATTTAGTGATAAAATCTGATAAAAGTATGTTCATTTGTAAGATAATAACGCTTCGTGTTACTACAACACAAGCACTTATCAAATGTACAAGGTGGAAGTGATCGTGAACAAGTATAAGAGTGCACTAAAGATGAAACAGAACTACATTCAAGCACACGTAAAGTATAGCTCACAACTATCATTCTACCAAGCCAGGAAGTCCTTAACAATAAAATCATAGCTATCATAGGTAATCCAAACATGCAATTGCAAAAAATTTC
Organism: Dioscorea alata; assembly: GCA_020875875.1. Taxonomy (NCBI): domain Eukaryota; kingdom Viridiplantae; phylum Streptophyta; class Magnoliopsida; order Dioscoreales; family Dioscoreaceae; genus Dioscorea; species Dioscorea alata. The sequence continues at coordinate 11,846,238 of CM037019.1, forward strand.
AAAGTTCACGAAAATCCAAGTCCAGCCTCCACTTAAAGATGCACATTGCCCTCAATGTGCCTAAGCAAAGAAATGCAACAATATAGACAATAAAAACATAGTAGGAGGGTTTCGTGAACTTCCCCGAGTCTCAACACATTAGTCTTGAAGTCCATGAGATCGGGGTGACCACCAAAGCTTCATGGTAGATATAGGAGATGGGAAGTGTGCTTGATGTCCAAATTCCACCCTACAAGGTAGAAAAGAACATCAACTCAAGGCATCCATCACACACAAAGAAAATAAAACACACAAATAAACAAACAACTAACATCACAAGAACAACTAAACAAGAAATGATCCAAGCAAGTCGTTTGTGCAATAAAAAACATGAAGTCCAATTTTCTTTAATGCAAGTGTTGTGGGGATAAGAGTATACAAGCATGCTACAAAATCAGTACAAATACAAGAGAAGAAATGGTTTCTCATGATGGGATATGAATGAGTTCAAGAAGTGCTACAGTAATTCCCAAAAAATTTTTTGCAAGAGCTTTTCTTGTACATGGAGCAAAAAAATTTTACAAAGCTTTCAAATTACTCCAAAAACCCACAAAAACAACAAACAACCAATCTCCCACAACATTATCATCCATTCAACATGAGAAATAGGAGAAAGGAAGAAGAACCAATCATGCTTAAAACTAGGGTTTAGAGAAAGATACCTAGGAAAGTCGGTGAAGATGATGGAAAAACTCCCAATAAATCATGCAAATTAAGTCCTTTGAAGTAGGAAATTCGTGTAGAGGAAGAAAAATGGAGAAAAATGGTGAAAGAATGAGGGAAAACGGATGAGAAATGAGAGAGATATGAAGAAAATGGTAAAGAGGTACCGAATTAAAAGTTCTGCCCGAGGGTCATGCGGGCACTTGTGCGGCCGGATAGCAGGCCGCACCAGTTTCGGGATTGGGCATGCGGTCTCTTGTGCGGCCGCATAGCAGGCAGCACCAGTCTCTGGATGGGGCATGCGGCCTGCTATGCGGGCGCATAACAGGCCGCATGGATGGCTAGAGAGCCCCATGCACTAAAAATGCTCAAAAACCAACCCGGCAAAACCTCGTACTCATCCTAGCACTCAAAAATCACATGAAAACAAAGCCGAATTCACCCACAACAACCAAAACATGATATTTGATGCATGAAGATGAATGATAACACAAAGAACTCACAAGTATCATGAATGAACACAAGTAACTAAATTATGAAAAACGACTAACTAACCACAATCACACACTTGAAAACAAAGAACACTCAAGCAAGCAAACACACCAGAAATACGAAAACACACATGCAATGAATTTTTATGCTTCGGGTGCCTCCCAAGAAGTGCTTGTTTAACGTCATTAGCTCGACGTACCTTTTTCTTACCTAAGGAAGCTTGAAAACGATGTGTTCATCCCGGCAAGAGGTTGCATAAGAACTACCAAGAAATATGAAACATACCTTCCGGGATGATGCAAATTTGGAGGCAATGCATGAGCTCCCTTTTGGCCTCCATGGAAAAAGCTTTGGCTGAGAGTTCTGCAATTTAAGCTTGGGCGGATCCCTAGATGGCTTGAACCTTCTCCCCGCTTCTTCTTTGTTCCCGGCTCCTATGAAATGCCCTTGAACTACCCATAAGTGTTGTTTGGGTCTCCAAGGGAACAAGTTGGGTTGGGAACTTGTCAATCTTTGCATAGGTGGATCAATTTGTGGCTTTAACATCCTTTCCACATTTCTTCTCCCAACCCCTCTTGAATAGTAGACCATTACCCACAAAATTTGCTTGGGCCGCCACGGAAATATTTTTGGTTGGGAATTGTCCAAGCCCTATATTCGTGGGTTCAAGGATGACCTTAGCTTCTCTCCCACATCTTTAAATACAATTCCCGAAATTTTCTCTCGGCATTTTAAAATTATTGATTGGCTTGTTGAATAATCTATGTTGAGGCAAGTAGCGTCTTCAAATGTTGTCGATGGAGCTTCTTCCACTTCCTCACATTCTTCCATGGCCATGATGTCATCCTCCTCTCTTTCTTCTTCAACTTCACCTTGAATTGGAACATCTATCATTTGCTCACAAGGTATAGATGACACCTCCATTGCTTCTTCAATATCGCACACCTCAACATCAATTTCCACCTCAATTTCACCTATGTTCTCTTCCAAACTAGTGTCAATCTGAGGTAGGTCTTCTCTAGTGTGTGGCAACTCCGCCGATATATTAAAAGACACCCCTATCTTGTTTTCCATGCTTGGAAGAGGTAGATGGGCATTAAAGTTTTTGGAATTCAGGGCTTCAAGTTCAGCATCATAATTCATCATAAATCTTTCAAACACATCTTGTGTATTGAAACCCCATTCATTAAGTGGCCTACTTTGAATGATTGGAGGGTGGTAATGGCATGGTTCTTGAAAGGAGGGTTCTTGTGGCAATCCTTGGTAAGGGTGCTCCCATGGTTGAGTATAATGATGTGTCAAGAAATTTTGGTGCCCTTGACAATATGGATAAGAGTCATTACGAGGTTGATTGCACTAGCGTGCTCTCATAGCAGAATATTCTTCCATCGCTCTCTCAAATGCATAGTTTCTTGTGGCCAATAATCTTTCTCCGTGGTCTGATAAACGCCTAAACATACGTATTTTCCATGTATTCGGGTGTATGTATTACGTATTTTTCTATGAGTTGACGCCCGTTTTTGGTCTGAATTGGTTTCTTTTGTGTTACAGGTACTGATGTGACCCCTTCGAGCTCGTTGATAGAATTTGAGAAGAAATCGGCGACGAAAACACTATTTCTGAGTGGGGGCACTGTAGCGACTAATGTAGCAGATACTGTAGCACGAACCCTTTGGCGAAATGGCTAAGTCTGGAGGTTCATGTGGGCTGTCATGCGGGCACTGCAGAGGCCGCATACAGCACTGTAGCAGTTCTATTGTAGCGGCCCTGTCGCAACTTACGCGATTTCGGGATTTTCTCGGGAATTTTCTCTCCCCACATGCGAGGCCGCATAGGGGGCCGCATAACCCACTGGAAAAGGTTTTTAAGGGTTTTGAGTCCATTTGGGTGGGGAGGAGGCTAGGTCTTGAGAAAAGCTACACTTCACCATCTTCTTTGGGAGCTTGAGGCCGGCTTTTGGAGGCATTTCTTGAGGAGAGGACGACGGGGAAAGCATGAGACGACGAATCCACGCCTTCGATTTGCATTTGAGAGGAAGTTTGACAAAGGAAGCCACTCCTTGGGTGGCGTCTTTGGAAGCGTCATTCGGCCTTGATCTTTTCAGGGGGTGTTTTCATTATGCGTTTGGTTGTTTTTATGTATTTGCTCGCTTACTTTGTGATCATGAGCAACTAAACCCCAAGGTCACTGGATGTAGGTGAACCTTGGGGGTGAACTTGTGTATTTTGGATGCTGACACACCCCTTGCTTGTGTGTTCCGCAAGTGCACGGGTTGTCGAATTAATAATTACCGCGGTGAGTGGGTACTCGAATCCACAGGGAACGGAAGTACTAGTAATGACTGATTCTTAGTTATCTAGTCGAAACAATGATATAGAGCAATGGATGTAATGTGTAAAATAAGAAAATCGCAAGAAAGAAAACAAATAAAAGGAAAAGGTAAAGGAGATCTCAATCAATGAAGATGAGATACCCGGGCAATGATCCCCCTAGACTCTATCATGAAGTGCAAGACTAACTAAATGTTTCTAAACCGAGTTCTATGAGTCGAGGTAATCCAATAACAATCAATCCCTGCTTCCAGGCCACCGATACTAGTCCCCTACAAGGTCCCGGCGGAGAAATCACTCAATCTCAACACCTCACACCCTATATGACCGCAATGAGTTTTGGGGATACCTAAGAGTGAAACCGATTCCTAAAATTAGATCTAACCCTACTTCTAGGTGAAAGATCCCTAACCCCTTACAAAGGTCCCGGCGGAGAAATCTATCAATCTCACACCTCACACCCCATATGGTTGCATAAAACTTAGGGAATACGGAGATAGGAAACACTCAATCGGAAGGGAAAGGAGACACTCCTCTATCTCAAGACTCACCCTCTCAACCCTCTTTAACCTTGTATGTTCTAATCCCTAATGGAGATCTCTCTCTCACCAAGGAAACAAATCAAGCATACCAAACAACCATACGAATCAATAAGGCATGCAAGAAATTATTAAACAAGATTAAAACTCAAATAAACTTGGAATTAAAAGAAAGCATAAAGAAAGTCAATACATGAATCGAAAACTAGGGTTCACATGCCCAAGTATCTACTAGGGTTTAGCCCTCCATGGGACTTATTACAAAGCAAGAGATAACGAAGTAAAAAGCAATGTAATCCATGAAAATAAACCCCCTCGAATTCGTGATGATGGCCTTGATGAATCGTTCAACGTCTCGAAGGAACCTTCTCTGAAGCTAGGTCGCCAATGGCTCCCCAATTCTGCTGCAGTACTGCTACAGTGAAATGAACATTGTTTTGCTACGGTACTCTTCATAACCATGATCCAAACTTTCTCATCTTGAGGCCACATGGTCCGGCACACGTCCATGTGGTGAGTTATAAGACTTCTTCTTCTTCGAATCGTCATTTGAGAGCTTTAACTATCTTCACACAAGTTGGGACATGAAGGTTTGACTGCCTTTGTGCCCTTCCATCGCACAAATCATCTTGAATTCTTCAGGAAGTTGGCACACACCCTCATGTGCATGATCCCCTCTTGTGCCTTGACATTTGTGTTGTATAAAAGCTCCCAACAATACGTCTTTATAACCCATCTTTGCTTCCTTTTCTTCCTTTAACACTTCCACAACCTAATTGCATAAAAGAACACCAAAATACACTTAATGAGACATAATCAATGGTAAAATGATGCTCAATGTATGTAAAACAAGTAGGTAAAACATGTATACTCAAGCACTTATCAGATGCTACTTTCTAGTTTATGTACTTGGTTTGGTTTGTGATCCTTGTTTGGTGGTTCTTGAATGCCTTGATATGTATGAGAACTCTATATGTCAATTCCTAGACAATGCTAGGTTGCATGACCATTGCCCTAGTATTAGGCTCACCAAGCTTGGAAGGGAATACATGTATGAATACGCCGTGACCATCGGGTATTTGTACCCCTCCAATTGTTAGATTTGTCCTTGATTGTGTTTCAACCCTAGCTTGGGGAAATCCACTAAACCCTTTGCAATCGTACAAGGATTTGGGCGGAAGCATTTCCGTATTCCAATACTTGTATTGGATTAGGGACCAACGCCGTGACCATCGGGTTGGTCTAATCTAGGGTTTTCCGGTCCAAACCACCCACGTGCATGCTAGTTAGGGCATCCTTAGCACTTTAGTAGCCCCCGAGGGAATCCTCATCCGTGGTCATTCCCTCACCTTGATTTTTCCCTCCGTATTTATACTTGCTATTTGCATGCTCTTTGTTTTAGTAGGTTATTGGTAGTTCTTCTTCCAAGTGATTGATTAGGTCAAACAACATTGTGATAAGGAAGTAAGAATAGCTTCTCGGGCCCTTGGGGATACGACCCCCTAGTGTTCGCGCGAGGGGTATTACTTGGCGACCCCATGCACTTGCGGGTGAGCGATTCAAGCGCGTTACCATGGTCCATGGCCCTGTATAAGCAAACAAAATTAAAATCACTAAGATATCAAAGAGAGCAAGAAAGAGGTAAAATAAATGAATATGCACAAAACGGTAAAGGACACATACAAAGACCAATATTTACAAAAGAAAATAAAAATAACTAAATTAGTGAACTAAAGGTTTCCTAGCATCCTTGGAAGTCCCCGGCAACGGCGCCAAAAACTTGATGACTTAAACGCAAGCGTACGGGTCGCCAAGTAATACCCCTCACGCACGCGTGAGGGGGTCATATTCCCTGGGGTCCCAAGAGCTGCTATTACTCCCCTCTAGATGACAGTGTCTAGTCTACCAAATATAGATTTGAAACAAGATAAGAAAAATAACAAAAGAGCAAAACTATAAACAAGTGGACAAAGGTTCACCACATAAGCAAACTAAGGAAGCAAGTAACAATGAAAGTTTGAGGTCCCCCAGCGAGGATCCCCTCGGGACTGCTAAAGCTAGAAGGATACTCAAATTACATAGGCAAAGGTGGTTAGGCCAAGAGATGTCCAAAGGTAGGTCACCCCGATGGCCACGGTGATAACCCCTAATCCGGTATGAGTATTGGAATACGAAATTGCTTCCGCCCAAATCCTCACACCATTGCAATGCGCCTAGGGAAATCCCGAATTAAGGTCAAACACAGCATCTAGGCTCAACCCTAATGGTTGGAGGGGTACAAATACCCGATGGTTACGGCGTATTCGTACATGTATCGCTTCCAAACTTTGTGTGTCTAATACTAACGCGATGGTCACGCAACCTAGTATAACCTAGAAATCGATACACAGAGTTCTCATGCATACCAATACATCAAAGTGCACCAAGCTTGAACCATAAACCGCACAAATACCATACATGTAAACCAGGTATTCATACAAGCAAGTTCATCCCAAGGCTCAACGGATGCCCGGTGACCTTGGGAGTCTAATTCATCATCAACAATGGAGAGAGTATAAAAAACAAGAAATACAACAAAAAGCTCATAAAACTTCTCCTAAGATGAAGACTAGGAGGTGGTGATGAGAATTCGACGGATCAGGGCCGACGAATTCCTAGATTTGCTCCTTGAAAGATCCCTCTTCTCCACTTGATTTGCCCTTCAGATCTGCCTTCTCCAACCCCTTAAAGCCTAGGAAGATGATGGTGGAGAAATGGTGGCCAAAGACGCCAAGAGAAATGCTCTAACCCTCTTGAAAAACACATTCCAGCGAGCTATGCGGCCCTGCATGCGAGGAGAGAAAATTTCTGAGAAATCCCGAAAATCGCGTAAGTTGCTATAGTGGCCGCTACAGTGAACTGCTACAGTACTCATGCGTCCTGCTATGCGCCCGCATGGCAGCCCGCCCAAGCCGTTTCTTCAAGTGTTCGTGCTACAGTTGTTGCTACAGTTCCGCACAATACCAGGGCTAGAAAATAGTGTTTTCCTTGATGATTTCTCCTTAATTCATGTTGTCGAGCTCCCCATGGTAACTTTTGTACCTGTAACACAAAATAAACCAATTTAGAACGAAAACAGGCATCCACACATACAAAAATACTCTATTTATACATACACATACATGAATAATACATACATTTAGGTGTTTATCAAGAACCAACGAGTACTCCTCAAACTTTTGTTAGAAAGGACTTATTTATACACAAAAACAAAACTAAAAAGGAAAGGAAGTTGTAGCTTCACACATCCTTGAAGGTAGCCCTTTCCTAGGCGGCCGCCAAAGGTGGCTTTCACACTTTCGAGGAGGTAGCTCTTTCTACCGGTGTAGTAGTTTTCACGCATCCCATGAGATAGCTCTTTCTCTCATTAGGGCATAACTTGTATCCGACTGATGAGAGTAGCTACATACTTCATAGGTGGTAGCCCTTTCCACCCCAAATGCATATAACAAAGCAAATATTCACAACTCATATATATATATATATATATATATATATATATATATATATATATATTTCCATTCATTCATTTTTTTTATTATATGCATTTTCCAAAGTAAAACTAAGAACGATGATAAACTTGTCCTTAAAAACTTCAAGATTGAGTTTCCAAAAGATTCCAAGAGTAAGTTGTGCAATATAAGATAATCGAGCAAAAATTCCCTAAAATTCAAGTAAAATCTAGAGCATGATAGGATACAATGTTAAAAATTCTCCTAAAATCTAAGAATACAACCGTTGCAACTAAGGTGAACCGACATAGGCTACATGAGCATAAGCAATTGAACGCACAAGTAACGGTGTGTGCAATGTGAGCTCCCACCCACATTTAAGATGTACATTGTCCCCAATCTACGCATGCAAGCACAATTCAAAAAAAATTGTAAAACAATTGGTGTGGAAGTAGGCAATTGAAACATTACTCCCCTGAACTCCAAGTGTTGCGTTTGATGGAGCTAGGTGCATTGAGAGTTGAGTCCCAATGGGTTGTGAGCACACACGGTCTCATGACCGTGCCTATGACTATTCCTTAGATTCCTTTTATCCAACACCATCTGAGTACACACACACACAAGGGCACAAGGGTTCAGTATAGATCAATAAAAACTCGAGTATATATAAAGATAAAGCAATGAATACAACTCGAGATAAAAGAGAAAACAAAATAAGTGATAAACTCAGAAGGAAGATCCTTTCTGAGTGCTACAAGTCCAAAATAGAATAAATAAATAAAAAAAAGTACAAAAAATGAAATCAAAAGCAAGTAAAAACTAAAAGTACGACGCCTCAGCGTCGGTGTCCTGTGCAGTAGCCTCTGGTGCTGCTGGAGCTCGTGCTGGTAGATCTGCTGCTGCGGGAGCTTGAGAAGAAGGTGGTGGAGTAGGGGCCCAAGGCTGGACAACAAATGGTGATGACACGGCCTGCTCAAGTGGTAAGTGCTTGTGTTATAGTACTGCGAAGCGTTATTATCTTACATTGAGCATATCTTTTATCAGTTTTTATCACTAAATGGCATGCATTTGTGTATTCTTGTGCATTGAAGGTTTGTGGAGCTAAATTGGAGAAGAAGAATGAAATTAGGTCGTGTTCGCCGATGTTGGGAAGTTTTCGGACCAAGCACGGAACAAGGCATGAGCTCGGACTTGTGAGTGTGTGCCAACCTCCTTGGAGGGGCACAAAGGCAGTCACATTCACAACAAGTCTAACTCGTATGGCTTAGGAGAACTTCACCAAGAAGGAGACTTGAAGAAATCGGCACGATCTACCATTGATTGTGTGCCCAATTCAATGGGCTGGATGAAAAACGACGAATTCGGGAGCGTTTCGGGTGAGTACTATAGCAGCAATGTCGTTGTTACTGTTCACTTTCGGCCGAAATTCAGAATTCCAGAGAATTCACACGGGCGTGTGGAATTAACACACGGCCGTGTGAATTAATTTTTCAGCAGACAAAAACTTCACACGCCCGTGTGTTAATTCCACACGGCCGTGTGAAGCCCCCGATAAGTCAAATTTTAAAGCCGCGATTCAACATTATAAAAGGCGATTTTGGAGACCTTTTGGGATATCTTTTAACCTATCTTTCTCTTAAACTTGGAGAGTGCGGCTAGGGTTTCGGAGAGGATTTCGTGGAAGTTTAGCGCGCGTCATCGGCATCGTCACTGACGTTCGACGGCCGCATAAGACCACGCCCACACCATACGCAAGTGGGTTTTCATTGATGTCCTTATTTTGTGCTTTCTTTCATACATTGATGAACATGTATAGCTCCATGAAGAGCTAAACCCCTTAAGGGTATTCGGACTTGTAAACTCTAGGGTTATTATGTTTCTTTGACATTGTTATTATGCTTTTCCATTATTGATGAATAAAATTTAGTTTCAATCTTAATTTCATCTTGTTAATGTTTTCTCTTAGATGTGACACTAGGATTGAGAACAATTTCGGTTGCCTTTTGGAGGTGTGACAACTCCTTAGTGCTAGACTACTTAAGATTGGAGAGGGTTGAGAGGGAGAGTTGTGAGGTAGCGATGTACCCCTTTCCCCTCCGACATGGTTTCTCCCTACCTCCGCTTCCTTGATTTCATAGCGGTCGAAATAGAGTGAAGTGCTAGGCTGATAAACTCCCCTGGGGCTTAGTTACGCAAGTAACAGAGTGAAGGGTTAAAGTGAATCCTATGCATTGGGGCTTAATCTAGACTAGGGTTTTTCCACCTGGACCAAAGGGTTAGAACTACACATAGGAACAGGTTTTACCATTAGGAATCCCTAGAGCTTAAAGCAATGCCACGTAGTGTGAGGTTTAGGTAGATATACTCCCCTGGGGCTTAGTCGTGCGAGCGATAGAGTGAAGGGTGACGTGAATCCTAATACGGGGGCATAGTGTTGGGGTTAGTCACGGTTGTCCTTAGGATTGGGACCGTGCGTCTTAGGATATCCTTGACTCGATTAAACATCAATAGGAAAGTATAATAGCATAGTCCTGTACTAGAAGCATAGACCCTAGAGGTAGCTTGTCCGAATGCCCTGTTTCATTCATTACTAGTCCTCTCTATTCTCTTTTACTTGCACTCTCTCATCTTCCATCGTTCTATTTAATTTCTCGTCATTTAGTATAATTGTTTCCATAATTCACTCATCGAATCAATTGATCACTTTTCCGTACTTCGCATAGTTTTAATATTGAAATCTCGTATTCTAACTCCATATTCTCTGTGGATTTGACTACCCTCTCACCGGGGTAACTTTTATTACTTCGACAAACCCGTGCACTTTCGGGCCTCCTGTCAAAGTTTTTGGCGCCGTTGTTGGGGAATAGGCGTTTTAGATATTTGTTTTTCACTATTTTAGCTATTCACTTCGCATTCTATTTCATATTTTCTTTATCTACCATTGTTCTTATTTTTCTTTTCTTGGTTTTTGGTTACAAGTTATGACCCGTGGGAACCCTTCGATTCTTGTTGAAGGAGAACCGGACATTGGACGAAGAACACATCGTAAAGGGAAGGAACCTGTTCAAGAAGCTTCAAATCAAGCCGATATTGAGACAGAAGGGTCAGAAATAATGGCAGAACACAGAATGAACAACAACGGACATTGTATGATTTTGCTAAACCCACAGTCATGGGGACCCAATCGAGCATTGTGAGGCCCCCAATCACGGCAATGAATTTTGAGTTAAAGCCGTTGTTCATACAGATGTTGCAACAGTCCGCACAATTCAATGGGCTGGCCGATGAAGATCCCAACAGTCATATAGATAATTTCCTTGAAGTGTGTGACATGTTGAAGATTAATGGAGTAACGAACGACGCAATTCGTTTAAGAGCCTTCCCATTTTCATTGAAGGGAAAAGCAAGACATTGGCTTCATTCATTACCGAGAGCATCGATCACTACGTGGGAGGAGATGGCCGAGGCATTCTTGGCTAGATACTTTCCGCCGGGGAAATCTGCAAGACTTCGGAATGAAATATCATCCTTCGTGCAAATGGAATTAGAGTCTCTATTTGAGACATGGGATAGGTTCAAGGAGCTCCTTCGCAAGTGCCCGCAACATGGATTTCCAGAGTGGATGATCATTCAAACCTTCTACAATGGGTTAAATCCGAGTACCAAGCAACTCTTAGATGCGGCGGCCGGAGGGACTCTCGGAAGCAAGACTCCCGGTGAAGCCCGGCACCTTGTAGAGGAGCTGGCTATGAATAGCTATCAATGGAATTCAAGGGATAGAAAGAAGGTTGCCGGAATTCATGAAGTTGACACGGTTACATCATTGGTGGCACAAGTAGAGTCACTAAGTAGGAAGCTTGATGCTTTAGCTTCACCAAGAGTTGCGGCCATCACTACATGTAACAGTTGTGGGGGAGGTCACGCTTCGAGTGATTGTCCGATTGCTATTGGAGGTACTAGTGCGGTGGAGCAGGCTGATTTTGTTGGTAATGCTTATAGAGGACAAGGCCAATGCAACCCGTACAGTGGAACATACAATCCGGGGTGGAAGAACCACCCAAATTTCTCTTGGAGCAATCAAGTCCAGTCACAACAGAAAAATAGTGTACCACCGGGATTTCAAAGTCAACAAGCTCCGAATTTAGAAAGCCGAGTGACGGGGCTAGAAGGAAAGATGACCGACCTTGAGAGAGCACTCACACGGTTTGTTTCTTCATCGGATGCTAGATTTCAATCGGTGGAGGCTACTCTTCGCAATCACACCGCCTCCCTACATAATTTGGAAAATCAAGTGGGGCAAATTGCGAAGACATTGGCGGAAAGGCCTCAAGGTAGCTTGCCTAGCAATACGGAGACAAACCCAAGGGAGCAACTAAAGGCAATCACCTTGAGGAGTGGGAAAGAGGTTGAGAGAACTCTCCCTCTAGAGAAGACAAAAGAAGCACCCGAAGTGGAAGAAGTAGGGGGAAAAGCACCAAAAGAGAAAGAGGTGGCACCACCACCCTACAAACCAAGGATACCCTACCCTTCGAGGTTGAAGAATGACCAAGACAATGAGCAATACAAGAAATTCCTTGGTATCTTCAAACAATTGCATATCAACATACCATTCGCGGAAGCATTAGCACAAATGCCCAAGGACGTGAAGTTTCTAAAAGACCTCTTAACAAATAAGAGGAAGTTGGACGAGAGTGCAGCTGTAATTCTCGATGCTAATTGCTCGGCCGTTTTACAAAAGAACATGCCGAGTAAGAGGAAAGATCCCGGGAGTTTCATCATACCTTGCAACATCAGCAATTTAGGTGAAGAGATGGCATTGGCCGATTCCGGGGCAAGTATCAACGTCATGCCCTACACATTCTTCCAAAAGCTAGCCTTGGGCGAGCCTAGACCGACTCGGATGACACTTCAACTTGCGGATCGATCGGTGAGGCATCCGAGGGGTATTGTGGAAGATGTGTTGGTGAAGGTAGACAAGTACATCTTCCCGGTGGACTTTGTTGTGCTTGATGTGGACGAGGATGTCGAGGTGCCGCTGATTCTTGGGAGTCCGTTATTGCGCACTTCCAAAGCTTTGATAGACATGGACAGTGGAGAGCTCACACTTAGAGTCGGAGATGACAAGCTCACTTATCGCCTTGCTGAAGCCATGAGACATTCTCTTGACTTTGATGACACTCTTTATTATCTTGATGTTACTGATGATTGCATTGAAGAATATGTGCAGGAAATGTTAAACCCGGATCCATATGAAGGGTTGCCGGACCAAGACATGGAGATACAAGAAGAAGAAGTACTTGCACTTGGTCCAGTCAAGATAGACATCAAGATGGAGAAGGAGCGTATGAAGAAGATGCTTCGGAGGATGAAGAGGTCGAAAAGATGCCACAAGAAGAAACCCAACAAGAAAAGGGATGAGCATTCATGGAGTAAGGGTGTTACACCCTCTGGTGGTAACAAATTCGACAACTCTCCCTCTACTCTACAAAGACTATGTAATGCATGTTTTCAGGTTGTAGGGAAGAGGGCAACCGTCATTCATGAACCTTTGTAAGGTAAGATCAGGTACATCAAGCTTAGTGACGTTAAACAAGCGCTACTTGGGAGGCAACCCAAGGTTTTACAGTTTTTCTAGGAGTTAGTTTCGTTTTAGTCTGAATAAAAGTCTTAGTTTTGGTGTCCTAATTTTCATGTGCTTATGCTGTGATTTCCATTGTGGATTATTGACTTTTTTGTGTGCCTTAATGTTAATTGATGAAGTTTAAGTCGGCTGAGTGTGTTTTCCATGGTATTTGGTCATGTTTTGATGGTTTTCACAGGCTCCAAACATTGTATTTGTGTTTCTGAATTTTTGGGAGAGCTTGTGAATTTTTTCTAAGTGACCCAGATAAAACACACGGCCGTGTGGAAATTCCACACGGGCGTGTGTTACCAATTAGAGCTCAACCAGTGAGGGCACAGGGGCGTGTCTATGCCCCTATGAACAACCTCAGAAGGGGCACACGGCCGTGTGGAAATTCCACACGGCCGTGTGGAAATTCGCAGAACTTAAACTCTTTTCCAGAGAGTCCACAGGGCTGTGTAAGTGCCCCTATGAGTGCGAATGTGCCAAGGCACACGGCCGTGTGGAAACTACACACGGCCGTGTGAAACTCTCTAGAGAAAAACCCCTTCTTCCCGAGAATACACATGGGCGTGTGGGTGCCCCTGTTGGGGAGCTTGTGAAAGGCACACGGCCGTGTGGATTATTCACACGGCCGTGTGAAATACTTAGCGTTTCTCGGGCAAGTAAGAGAGACCACAGGGGCGTGTGTTGGCCCCTGTGGCTGGACTTGTGTCTTGGCCAGGTAGGGCACACGGCCGTGTGAAAATTTTCAGAGACCTTCTCTATTTTCCCGTGAATCCACAGGGCCGTATGGGGGCCTCTGTGGATCCCCTTGTGAAGGCACACGGCCGTGTGATATTCACACGGCCGTGTGGGGCAGCCCAGAGAGTGAACAGAATGCACACAGGGGCATGTGATGGCCCCTGTGAACCCTAATTTCAGAGGCACACGGCTGTGTGGAATTTCCACACGGCCGTGTGATTTCCCAGAACGTCAAAAGCCGCGCGATTTCTTTAAGTTTTCACTTGTGCCTCTAGACATTTTCATTCTAAACTCTTCTCTACCCTCTCTATTACTTGCCCGACCGTCTCAGAGGATTTGTGAGGTGTTATTGGAGTTTTTCCGGCCGATTTTAAAACATTTCTTCATCCATTTCGTCGGTAAGAACTTCAAGCCTTTTTCTTCGTTAATTCTTAATTTGATTCGTTCTATTGGATGATTTCACTTGTTTTAAATGCTTATGATGTTTGCGAACATGTTTTAGATGAATATAGAATGAATTTAGTTGTAAATTTTGGAATTTTAGTCCCACGGGCGTGGGCTTTGTCCGCCAGAAGCTCCACACTGGCGTGTCGAAATTCCACACGGCCGTGTGGATTTCTGCAGAATGAGTTTCTGAACTGATTTTTAAAATTTTTCTTTTGCAACATTGTAGATATGACTTCCAGGTCTAGGAAATCAGCAGGGAAGCGACACCGTCAGCCCACCCCACCTCCCGAGGAGATAGATTTCTCAATACCAGAGCATAGGGAGCGGTTCAAGCGATTATCACAGCTCCGTTTTGGCCAGTCACGATACCCCAACCTGAGCATTATCAGAGGGATTCCCGGGGGTGACAGTATTGCCGATGAGGTTGAGAAGCTACTCTCGGTGGGTAGTTGGAAGAGATTACTGAGGATCAGAGATCCAGCCATTGGAGGAGTGACACTTGAGTTCTTGCCCTCGTTCGAGTTCGACAGATCATACAGAGACTTCTCTACTCCTGATGCGATTCAGTTCAGGGTATTAGGACAGCATTTTAGCCTCAGCATGACCCAGTTTTCGATCCATATGGGGTTATATGATGAGGCCTATACACAGACAGAGGAGTATGAGAGTCTTCCTACCGACTACCCAGGCAGTCTTACCCCGCAGAGGGCCTACAGGGATTTATGCGGAGAGGGCCGGTATGAGCCAGGAGTCTCGAAGGCCACGTGCTTATCCCGCCAGGCCTACAGATACGTACATGCTATTCTGAGTAGATCAGTGAGTAGCCAGTACCCTAGGGTTGGAGTGATCTTCGCTGGTCCCTACATTTTGAGACTTTTGATCGGGACGAGTCTCAGAGACGGAGTGCGAGGCGCAGAGAAGACCAGTGTACCAGCTACTCTAGGCACAGATACACTGAGGATGATGGGGTTGATCCGCAGAGCAGGATCGGGGACATATACATGGATCATTTCCAAGACAGATCAGGCCGAGGAGTCCCAGGCAGCCTTGGAGCCACCTCCGACAGACATAGAGGCCGAGGCACCACCCACAGCACCGGAGCCACCTCCGGTGCGTATGTTCTCGCCCTCTCGGTGCCAGGACAGGTTGGAGTGCCTCGAGAGCGCAGTGGGCATGCTACAGTTAGAGCAGGCTGAGATCAAGGCCGCACAGGTTGCACAGCACGCAGAGACTATGGCACGGCTTGACACCATACAGAGACTTCTAGAGCAGGCCATGTCAGTACCATCTGTGGCCCGACCCAGAGACCCCACTCCTCCACCACCATCTCCTCCAGCATCAGTAGATCCACCTACATCTCCAGAGCCTCCAGCAGCACCAGAGGCCACTATCCAGGACACTGACGCCGAGGCGTCTTAGTTTTAGTTTTTATTGCTTTTGATTTTCAATTTTTGTACGTTTTATTTTATTTTGGACTTATAATACTCAGAAAGGATTATCCTTCAGAGTTTATCTTTTATTTTGCTTTTCTTTTATCTCGAGTTGTATTCATTGCTTCATATTTTATATACTCAAGTTTTATTGAGCTATACTGAACCCTTGTGTATGTGTGCGCAGATGGTCTTGGATGTAAGGATTTTGAGGAACAGTCATTGGCACGGTCATAGGACCGTGTGTGCTCCACAAACCATTGAGACTCAACTCTCAATGACCTAGCTACATCAAACGCAACACTTGGAGTTCAGGGGAGTAATGTTTCAATTGCCCACTCCCACACTATTTGTTTTTTATTTGCTACTTATAATTGTGCTTGCATGCGTACATTGGTGACAATGTACATCTTAAGTGTGGGGGGGAGTTCACATTGCACACACTTTTACTTGTGCGTTCAATTGTTCGTGCTCATGTAGCCTATGGTAGTTCACCTTAGTTACAACGGTTGTATTCTTGTAGTTTAGGAGAATTTTTAACATTGTGTCCTATCATGCTCTAGTTTTCACTTGAATTTTTAGGGAATTTTCACTTGAGTACTGTAGCAGCAATGTCGTTGTTACTGTTCACTTTCGGCCAAAATTCAGAATTCCAGAGAATTCACACGGGTGTGTGGAATTAACACACGGCCGTGTGAATTAATTTTTCAGCAGACAGAAACTTCACACGCCCGTGTGTTAATTCCACACGGCCGTGTGAAGCCCCCGATAAGTCAAATTTTAAAGCCGTGATTTAACATTACAAAAGGCGATTTTGGAGACTTTTTGGGATATCTTTTGACCTATTTTTCTCTTCAACTTGGAGAGTGCGGCTATGGTTTAGGAGAGGATTTCGTGGAGGTTTAGCGCGCGTCATCAGCATCGTCACCGACGTTCGACGGCCGCATAAGACCACGCCCACACCATACGCAAGGGGGTTTTCATTGATGTCCTTATTTTGTGCTTTCTTTCATACATTGATGAACATGTATAGCTCCATGAGGAGCTAAACCCCTTAAGTGTATTCGGACTTGTAAACTCTAGTGTTATTATGTTTCTTTGACATTGTTATTATGCTTTTCCATTATTGATGAATAAAATTTAGTTTCAATCTTAATTTCATCTTGTTAATGTTTTCTCTTAGATGTGACACTAGGATTGAGAACAATCTCGGTTGCCTTTTGGAGGTGTCACAACTCCTTAGAGTTAGACTACTTAAGATTGAAGATGGCTGAGAGGGAGAGTTGTGAGGTAGCGATGTACCCCTTTCCCTTCCGACATGGTTTCTCCTTACCTCCGCTTCCTTGATTTTGTAGCGGTCAAAATAGAGTGAAGTGCTAGGAAGATAAACTCCCCTGGGGTTTAGTTACGCAAGTAACAGAGTGAAGGGTTGAAGTGAATCCTATGCATTGGGGCTTAATCTAGGCTAGGGTTCTTCCACCTGGACCAAATGGTTAGAACTACACATAGGAACAGGTTTTACCATTAGGAATCCCTAGAGCTTAAAGCAATCCCATGTAGTGTGAGGTTTAGGTAGATATACTCCCCTGGGGCTTAGTCGTGCGAGCGATAGAGTGAAGGATGACGTGAATCCTAATACCGGGGCATAGTGTTGGGGTTAGTCACGGTTGTCCTTAGGATTGGGACCATGCATCTTAGGATATCCTCGACTCGATTAAACATCAATAGGAAAGTATAATAGCATAGTCCTGCACTAGAAGCATAGACCCTTTACACGACCCCTTGCGTGTATCCCGCAAGTGCACGGGCTTGTCGAAGTAATAAAATTACCCTGGTGAGTGGGTAGTTGAATCCACAGAGAATAGGGATTTGGAACACAAGAATTCGCTATTTAGTTATGTGATGTACAAAAAGTGATAATCGTTTTGATGAGAAAATTATGGAATCAATTAAAATAAAAGACAAGAAAGTAAATAGAGAGATGAGAGACAAGAAAGTGCAAGTAAAAGTAGAAGGAGAAAGACTAGCAATGAATGAAAATAGGGCATCCGGATAAGTTACCTCTAGGACTTATGCTTCTAGTGCAAGACTATGCTATTATACCTTTCTATTGATGTTAATTGAGTCGAGGATATCCTTAAACACACGGTCGCAAACCTAAGGTCAACCGTGACTAACCTCAACACTATGTCCTGGCATTAGGATTCACGTCAACCCTTCACTCTGTCGCTCATGCAACTAAGCCCCAGGGGAGTATTTTGACCTAAGCCTAACACTACATGGGATTTCTTTAAGCTTTAGGGATTCCTAGTGATAAAACCTGTTCCTATGTATAGTTCTAACCCTTTGGTCCAGGTGGAAAAACCCTAGTCTAAATTAAGCACCAGTGCATAGGATTCACGTTAACCCTTCATTCTGTTACTTGTGCAACTAAGCCCTAGGAGAGTTTATCTACCAAGCACTTCACTCTATCTCGACCGCTAATAAATCAAGAAAACGGAGGTAGGGAGAAATCACACCGGAAGGGAAAGGGGATACATTGCTAACTCACAACTCTCCCTCTCAACCTTCTTCAATCTTAAGTAGTCTAACACTATAGGAGTTGTCACACCTCCAAATGATAGCCTAGATTGTTCTCAATCCTTAGTGTCACGGCTAGGAGAAAACAATAGCGAAAGATAATTAAAATTGAAACTCGAATTTATTCATCAATAGTGGAAAAGCATAATAACAATGTCATAGAAACATAATAATCATAGGGTTTACAAGTACGAATACCCAAGAGGGGTTTAGCTCCTCATGGAGCTATACATGTTCATCAAAATATGAAAGAAAGAATAAAGCAAAAGCATTGATGAAAACCCCCTCGCGTATGGTGTGGCCGTGGTCTTGTGCGGCCGTTGAACATCGATGTCAATGCCGATGACAAGCTTCAGTCCTCCACAAAGTCCTCTCCGAAACCCTAGCCGCACTCTCCCACAGTTGGGGAGAAAGATTAGATCCAAAAGATATGTCAAAAGTCTCCCAATCGGGCTTTTAAAATGCTGAGTGCGGCTTTAAATTTTGGACTTATTGGGACTTCACACGGCCGTGTGGAATTAACACACGGGCGTGTGAAGTTTCTGTCTGCTGAAAAATTAATTCACATGGTCGTGTGTTAATTCCACACACTCGTGTGAATTCTCTGGAATTATGAAATTTGGCCGAAAGTGAACAGTAGTTTGCTACAGTGTTTTACTACAGTAGCAGGATACAATGCTCGTAAGCTACATTGAGGCCATTGAATTGGGCACACAATCAATGCTAGATCATACCGATTGCTTCAAGTCTCCTTCTTGGCGAAGTTCTCCTAAGCTACACAAGTTAGACTTGTTGTGAATGTGACTGCCTTTGTGCCCCTCCAAAGGAGGTTGGCACACACTCACAAGTCTAATCTCGTGCCTTGTTCCTTGATTGGTCCGAAAACATACGAACAACGACGAACACGATCTAACTTCGTTCTTCTTCTCCAAATTAGCTCCACAAACCTACAATGCATAAGAATACACAAATGCACACTATTTAGTGATAAAATCTGATAAAAGATATGTTCATTGTAAAATGATAACGCTTCACGTTACTATAACACAAGCACTTATCAGATCCCTAATCTGGTACGGGTCTTGGAATGCGGTATTTCTATCGCCCAAGATCCCCCTACGATTACTATGGGTACAATGGTTTTCTCAAACTAAGGTTGAAGTGCAACTTAGCATTTAACCCTAGGAGTGGAGGGGTACAAATATCCGATGATCACGCCGTATTTATACACAATTCCCTTCCAAAATTTGGTGAGTTTAACACTAGGGCAATGGTCATGCAACCTAGAATTTTCTAAGTCTTTTGATACATAGAGTTCTCATACATATCAAGCATGTAAAACACCAAACAATGGATCAGAAACAAGCCACAAATATTAATTAGAACAAAACATCCAAAACATCACAAGTTCACCCCCAAGATTCACCTACATCGGGTGACCTTGGGGTTTAGTTGCTCATGTTCACTAAATACAACAAGAAATACATGAAAACAACCAAGAAAAGCATGAAAATAAATCCCTCAAAGAATGAAGACCGGAGAAGTTCCAAAGACGCCACCCAAAGGGGTGGTTTCCCTTGTCTTCAACCTTCTAAATTCAAGCTTTAGATCATAGATCCTTCCCAAAACCTTGCTCTCCTCGCCAAATCCTCGCCGAGATCACCCTCCAAAAGCTTCTTCCTCAGATCTGGAGTAGTGGTGAGAGGCTCTTAGAAGAACACTTGATGCCCCCTATGAAACCCTAGAATTCCCAATAAAAGGGTGAATTCGTGCCTCTTCACGGGTGAGCTCACGGTCCATATACGGTCCGTATACTAACACGACCCCTTGCGTGTTTCCCGCAAGTGCACGGGCTTGTCGAAGTAATAAAATTACCCTGGTGTGTGGGTAGTCGAATCCACAGGGAATAGGGATTTAAAACACAAGATTTCGCAATTCAGTTGTGTGGTGTATGAAAAGTGATAATAGAATTGATGAGTGATATATGGAAGCAATTAGAATAAAAGGCAAGAAATTAAGTAGAGAGAGAGAAGACAAGAAAGTGCAAGTAGAAATTAAAAGAGAAAGACTAGCAATGGATGAAATAGGGTATCCGGACAAGCTACCTCTAGGACTTACGCTTCTAGTGCAAGACTATACTATTATACTTTCCTATTGATGTTAATTGAGTCGAGGATATCTTTAAATACACGGTCCGAAACTTAAGGTCAGCCGTGACTAACCCCAACATTATGCCACGACATTAGGATTCACTACGACCCTTGACTCTCGTTGACCTGTCAACTAAGCCCTAGGGGAGTCTATCTTCCTAAGCCTAACACTACGTGGGATCGCTTTAAGCTCTAGGGATTCCTAGTGATAAAACCTATTCCTATATGTCGTTCTAACCCTTTGGTCCAAGTGGAAGAACCCTGGTCTAAATTAAGCCCTAACACTCTATCTTGACCGCTAATTAACCAAGGAAATAGAAGTAGGGAGAAATCACACCGGAGGGGAAAGGGAACGCTTCGCTACCTAACGACTCACCCTCTCAACCCTCTTCAATCTTAAGTAGTCTAGCCCTATAGGAGTTGTCACACCTCCAAAGGGTAACCTAGATTGCTCTCAACCCTAGTGTCACGGCTAAGGGAAAACGATAACACAAGATAATTAAAATTGAAACTCGAATTTATTCATCAATATTGGAAAAGCATAATAGCAATGTCATAGAAACATAATAATCCTAGGGTTTTACAAGTCCGAATACCCACGAGGGGTTTAGCGCCTCATGGAACTATACATGTTCATCAAAATATAAAAGAAAGCACAAATAAAAAGCATTGATGAAAACCCACTCGCGTATGGTGTGGCCGTGGTCTTGTGCAGCCGCCAGATGTCGGTGATGATGCCGATGACGTGCTCTAAACCTCCATGAAGTCCTCCCCAAAACCCTAGCCACACTCTCCAGAAGTTGGGGAGAAAGTTAGGTCAAAAGATATCTCAAAAGTCTACAAATCGGGCTTTTATAATGTTGACTCGCGGCTTTAAATTTGAAATTATTGGGACTTCACACGCCCGTGTGGAATTTCCACACGGGCGTGTGAAGTTTCTGGCTTGCTGGAAAATTAATTCACACGGTCGTGTGAAATTTCCACACGCCCTATTGAACTCTCTGTAATTCTGAATTTCGGTAGAAAATGAACAGCAGCTTGCTACAGTGTTTTGCTACAGTACAAACCTGCACTACTGCTACAGTAACTCCCCAAAACGCTCCCGAATCCATTGTTCTTCATCGAGGCCATTGATTTGAGCACACAATCAATAGTAGATCGTGCCAATTGTTTGAAGTCTCCTTCTTGGTGAAGTTCTCCTAAGCCACACGAGTTAGACTTGTTGTGAATGTGACTGCCTTTGTGCCCCTCCAAAGGAGGTTGGCACACACTCACAAGTCTAGGCTCGTGCTTTGTTCCTTGCTTGGTCCGAAAACTTCCCAACAATGGTGAACACGATCTAACTTCATTCTTTTTGTACAAATTAGGTCCACAAACCTACAATGCATAAGAATACACAAACGCACACAATTTAGTGGTAAAATCTGATAAAAGATATGTTCATTGTAAGATAATAACGCTTCGCGTTACTATAACACGAGAACTTATCAAATCCCCCCACACTTAAGCTTTTGCTTGTCCTCAAGCAAAATAGAACATGAAAGTACTTGGGAAGAACAATTGAAAGTGCTCCGCGTTAGGTTCACCAAGAGTATGCAAAAGAAGTATTCTACAAGTAAGGGGAAATCAAAACATTGCATATGGTTATCATTGCTCTAGCTAAAAACTTGAATAAAAAAGGATAACAACTCAAAAATATGTAAGTGTGTGTGAATTCACTCAAGAGAACCAACGAGTACTCCTCAAACTCTTACAATAAGGACTTATTTATATACACAAAGTAAGGAAGTAGTAGCTTCACTCAACTTTTAAGGTAGCCCTTTCCTAGGCGGCCGCCAAAGATGGCCTTCACACTTTCGAGGTGGTAGCTCTTTCTACCGGGGTAGTAGCTTTCACGCTTCCCATGAGATAGCTCTTTCTCTCATTAGGGCATAATTTGTATCCGACTTATGAGAGTAGCTTCATACATCATAAGAGGTAGCTCTTTCCACCTCAAATGAAAAACTTAAAGTAATATTCACAAGCTCACAAATTTTTTTTTTTTAGCTACATAGGACTTCACAACTTACTAAAGTAGTACTAAACTAGTCCTTAAAATTTCGAGTTCAATTTTCCAAAAGATTTCAAGAGTGAGTAGTACAATACGGAGTAATTGAGCAAAAATCCCCTAAAATTCAAGTAAAACAAGATCATGATAGGATACAATGTTAAAAATTCTCCTAAACTCTAAGAATACAACCATTGCAACTAAGGTGAACCGCCATAGGCAACATGAGCATAAACAATTGAACGCACATGAAAAGGTGTGTGCAATGTGAATCCCCCCCCCCTCCCCCCACCCCTCGACACACACACACACTTAAGATGTACATTGTCCCCAATGTACGCATGTAAGCATAATAAAAATAAAACAATGAAAAACAATTAGTGTGGAAGTTGGCAATTGAAACATTACTCCCCTGAACTCCAAGTGTTGCGTTTGATGAAGCTAGGTTCATTGAGAGTTGAGTCTCAATGGTTTGTGGAGCACACACTGTCGCATGACCGTGCTTATGACTATTCATCAAATTTCTTAAATCCAAGACCATCTGCACACATACGCAAGGGTTCAGTATAGCTCAAGAAAAACCAAAATAAAGCTCGAGTATATAAAGGTATGAAATTGAAATACAACTCGAGACAAAATAAAAGACAAAATAAAGGTAAAATAAAGATAAACTTAGAAGGAAGATCCTTTCTGAGTACTACAAGTCCAAAATATAAAAGAAAATACAACTAAAAATCAATATAAAATAAAACTACGATGCCTCAGCGTCGGTGTCCTGCTGTGGACCCTCTAGTGTTGATGCCGGTGCTGGTACTGGTGTTAGTGGATCTGCTACTGATGGAGACAGTAGTGGAGTAGGAGATGGGATCCGTCGGGGCCGCACCACAGATCGCTCGAAGAACTGGATAACCGTGGCCAGCTGTGACGATATCTGAGAGAACTGTGATGCCTATGTGGCCCTCATCTCAGCAAACTTTGCTGCCTGTGCGGCCCTCATCTAGGTCAACTCTGTCTGCAGAACACCCACGGCACTCTCGAGGCGCTCAAACCTGTCCTAGCCTCGAGAGGAAGAGAAAATGCGCACTGGAGATGGCTCCGGTGTTATGGGTGGTGCCTCGGCCTCGGCCTGCCCCAAGGGTGGCTCTAGTGCTGCCTGTGACCCCTCGGCCTGATCTGACTGGGGTATGATCATGGTATATACTCCTGGTCCTGATCTGTGGACCATACCCATCAGTCTCAGTGTATCTCTAGTAAGCGGTGCTGGTGTAGCAATCTTCTCGGCCCCGCGCACCCTATCTCTGAGTCCCAAGCCTATGATGAGGCGTGTGATGTAGGGGCCTGCAAAGATGACTCCAACCCTTGGGTACTGGCCCTAGTGGCGCATGTACTCAGCTAGAACGTGCCCCAGATGGAGTGGCTCGCTCTGTACCATGGAGTGTAGGTAGAGAGCAGCTCCTATCTACTCAGCACCCCTATGCTATCTCCTCTACTACTCACTGACCTACTCAGTACGGCATGGAGTACCTGTATGCTGGCTACGAAAGGAATGTCGTCTTCGAAACCCCCGGCTCGTACTGCCCATCCTCGCACAACGCCCTATACACACTCTGAGGTGTCAGGGTCACTGGGTAATCGGTGGGCAGTAGCGCGTACTCCACAATCTCGGTAAATGACTCATCGTAGAGGCCCATCATGACCGTGAACAGGGTAATACTCAGGCTGAAGTGTCGACCGAGTGCACGGAACTGGATCGTCTTGTTATTTGTAAAGCTATCGTACCCTCGGTCGAACTCAAAGGTCGATAAGACCGCGAGTGTAAGTGCTTGAGTCGCTGGCTCTCGGATAGATAGTAACCGATCCAAACTACCTACTGCCAATAACTCCTCCATCTCTACGGCTATAGTGTCACCCCCTGTATCTCTCTCAGTGCGCTCAGGTCTGGGTAGCGCGACTGTCCAAATTGGAGCGTCGATAATCTCTTGAATCTTTCCCTGTACTCCAGTAAATCAAAATCCATCTCTTCGGGGGGTGGGAGTGGGCTCTCGTGGGTGCTTCCCTGCCGATTTCTTGGACCTGGACATCGTATCTGCAAAGTTGCAAAAGAAAACAGTTAAAAACAGTTCAAGAACACATTTTTGCAGAAATCTACACGGGCATGTGTGATAAGTGCTTGTGTTGTAGTAACGCGAAGCGTTATTATCTTACAAATGAACACCTAGCCCAATTTCAGCCTATAAATAGCACGTTTTCATATCTATTTGGGGACTCCCCCTACTATTTCTTGCCTATCTTTTGGGGGGCTTTCGGCTAGGGTTTTGAGAGGTTCTTGGAGGTCTTTGGAGGCGATTATACGACATCGGCATCGACATCCTTTGGCAGATAGCTATTGGGGGAGATTTCGTCGGCATCGATTCGGTGAGGTGTGCCCTAGGCTTGACAAGGGATTCGTTGGAGATGACACGCGGCTCCATAAGACCATCGATACGATCTGCAAGGGGGTTTTCTTTATG
Organism: Dioscorea alata; assembly: GCA_020875875.1. Classification (NCBI taxonomy): domain Eukaryota; kingdom Viridiplantae; phylum Streptophyta; class Magnoliopsida; order Dioscoreales; family Dioscoreaceae; genus Dioscorea; species Dioscorea alata. Next base: position 11,871,323 of record CM037019.1, read on the forward strand.
GTTTTTATGCATATGTTCTTAAACTCTTTATTGATTTTGTATTGCTCCATGGAGAGCTAAACCCTAGTGGCTATACGGACTTGTAAACCCTAGGATTATTATGTTTCTTTGACATTGTTATTATGCTTTTCCATTATTGATGAATAAAATTGAGTTTCAATCTTAATTTCATCTTGTTATTGTTTTCCCATAGCTGTCACACTAGGGTTGAGAACAATCTAGGTTATCTTCTGGAGGTGTGACAACTCCTATAGGATTAGACTACTTAGGATTGAAGAGGGTTGAGAGGGTGAGTCATGAGGTAGCGGAATGTCCCCTTTCCCCTCCGATGTGATTCTCCCTACCTCCATGTTCCATGATTTATTTGCGGTCGAGATAGAGCGAAGTGCTAGGAGATAAACTCCCCTAAGGCTTAGTTGCACGAGCAACAGAGTGAAGGGTTGAAGTGAATCTTAGTGCTAGGGCTTAATTTAGACTAAGGTTCTCTTACTTGGACCAAAGGCTTAGAACTATACATAGGAACAGGGTTAATCACTAGGAATCCCTAGAACTTAAAGCAATCCCATGCATTGTGAGGCCTAGGAAGATAGACTACCCTAGGGCTTAGTTGACAGGTCAACAAGAGTCAAGGGTCGCAGTGAAACCTAATGCCAGGCATAGTATTGGGGTTAGTCACGGTTGACCTTAGGTTTGGGACCGTGTGTTTAAGGATTTCCTCGACTCAATTAACATCAATAGGAGAGTATAATAGCCTTGTCTTGCATTAGAAGCGTTAGTCCTAGAGGGAGCTTTGTGCGGATACCCTATCTTTATATCGATTACCTCTCCTACCCTCATTACTCTTGTTACGCTATTTTATTTTCTTTTATGTATATATATATATATATATTGATTTCTCTCGCCATCAACTCCATTTATATCTAAATAGCAATAACACTTGTTTCTGAACATTATTCCCTGTGGATACGACTACCCACTCACCAGGGTATTTTATTACTTCGACAACCTGTGCACTTACGGGGTACACACGCAAGGGGTGTGTCATTTACTGTTCACTACGGGCCAGAAAATTTATTCCCAAGAATCCACACGGGCATGTGGAAATTCCACACGCCCGTGTTGATGCCCGATTTCAGCCGAATTACAGCCGTGACTCAGCACTACTTAAAGGACTTTTCGGCATTTTTTCTGGATCTTTTTTGCTTATCTTTAGGAGGGTCACAGCTAGGATTTGGAGAAGACTTTGTGAAGGATTGGAGCGAGTTCTCAGCATCAACATCGAAGCCTGTCGGAATATAGGTATTGGTGGAGCTTTCGTCGGCACCGATCCGGCAAGGTGTGCCCTAGGCTTGACGAGGAGCTTGGTGGAGAGGACGGAGTGATGTCACAAGACCACAGCCATGCATCACAAGGGGGTTTCATCTATGTTTTCTATTCTTGTTATTTCATACACATTGATGGATTTGTATTGCTCCATGGAGATCTAAACCACTTATGGGTATTCAGACTTGTAAACCTAGGATGACATTGTTTCAATTACTTTTATTATGCAATCTTAATTGATGCTTTTAATTGAGTTCCAATCTTGATTGCTTGTTGTATTGACTTATAAACCCTACTTTTCATATTGATCGTCTCTCTTACTCTTTGCTTGCACTATTCTGTCTTCCATAATTCTCTTTCATTTACTTATTTCTTTTAAATATTCTTGCACACACTTGATAAACGTCTAAATGTACGTATTTTATACATATACTTGCACATGCTTTTCATATTTTGTTAATGAATTGATGCCCTTTTGTGTTCTAAATTGGGTTATTTCGTGTTTCAGGTGCAAAAGATGCTTTGGTGAGCTTAACGACGCGATTTGAGAAGAAATCCATACCGTAATCATCGTTTTAGGGTGTTGGCATGTTAGTTGTCATGTTAGTTGTCTAAGTCTTCTTCATGTTTTAGTCACCTTTTCATCAATTTTTGTTTCATCATTCATGCATTCTTGTATGTTGTTGTGAGTTGTTTAATGATTAGATTTCATGAGATTCATGTTTTGAATGCTTTCATGCTTTGTTCGGCTTTATTTTTAGTGTTTTTAAGACTTAGAGGAGTATTCTTCATTGCTAAATCAAGTTGAAAGCCAATTTTTGCTCATGAGTGTGCCTTTACTTGAGAAAGAGAACCATTGCAGGCAAGCTCATGGCCGTGAGCCTGCCCGCAAACCAAACAGAGGCCACTCACGACCAAGCTCACACCCGTGAGCTTGGCCTGTGAGCAAAGCCGAGAGGGCTCACGGCCAAGCTCACGACCGTGAGCTTGCCCGTGAGCCAAACCGAGAAGGCTCACGGGTGAGCTCATGATAAGTGCTCGTGTTATAGTGATACGAAGTATTATTATCTTACATTGAGCATTACTTTTATCAGATTTTATCATTAATTTGTGTGCTTTTGTGCATTGTAGGGTTGTGGAGTCAACTCGGAGAAGAAAGAAGCAAGAATAGGTTATGTTCGCCATTGTTGAGGAGTTCTCGGACCAAGCAAGGAACGAGGCACGAGTCTAGACTTGTGGGTGTGTGCCAACCTCCATTGGAGGGGCACAAAGGCAGTCACACTCACAAAAGTCTATAACTCGTGTAGCATTGGAGAACTTCGCCAATGAAGAGAAATGAAGTAATCGACATAATCTACTGTAGAAACACTGTACCTTTGTTACTGTAGCAAAACCACTGTTCACTTTCTGCCGAAAATCAGGATTTCAGAGAGTTCACACGGGTGTGTGAATTAATTTTCCAGCAAGCCAGAAACTTCACACGGGCGTGTGGAAATTCCACACGACCGTGTAATGCAGCGAAAAACACTGTAGCAAGTTACTGTTCACTGCATGCGGAAAATCAGCAAAGCAGAATTTCCACACGGCCGTTTGGAATTAACACACGGGCATGTGGAAATTCTGTAGCCCGTGTGGAAAATCCACAGAGGCGTGTGGAACTCTGATTTCAGCCCGATTTCAGCCTATAAATAGCCCGTTTTCGAATCTATTTGGGGACCCCCCTTCTATCTCTTGCCTATTTTTTGTGGGGTTTTCGGCTAAGGTTTGGAGAGGTTCTTGGAGGTCTTTGGAGGCGAATATACGGCATCGACATCGACATCCTTTGGAAGAAAGCTATTTGGGGAGCTTTCGTCGGCATCGATTCGGCGAGGTTTTCTTTATGGTTTTTATGCATATGTTCTTAATCTCTTTATTGATTTTGTATTGCTCCATGGAGAGCTAAACCCTAGTGGGTATTCGGACTTGTAAACCCTAGGATGATATTTTTTTCTATGACTTTTATTATGCTTTCTTTTATTGATAAATAAATCGAGTTTCGATTTTAATTATCTTGTGCTATTGTTTTCCCTTAGCCGTGACACTAGGGTTGAAAGCAATCTAGGTTATCCTTTGGAGGTGTGACAATTCCTATAGGGTTAGACTACTTAAGATTGAAGAGGGTTGAGAGGGAGAGTTGTGAGGTGGCGATGTATCCCTTTTCCCCTCCGGTGTGATTTCTCCCTACCTCTGTTTCCTTGGTTAATTAGCGGTCGAGATAGAGTGAAGTGCTAGGTAGATAAACTCCCTTGGGGCTTAGTTACGTGAGTAACAGAGTGAAGGGTTGAAGTGAATCCTACGCACTGGGGCTTAATCTAGACTAGGGTTCTTCCACCTGGACCAAAGGGTTAGAACTACATATAGGAACAGGTTTTATCACTAGGAATCCCTAGGGCCTAAAGCAATCACACATAGTGTTAGGCTTAGGAAGATAGACTCTCCTGGGGCTTAGTTAACAGATCAACGAGAGTCAAGGGTTGTAGTGAATCCTAATGCCGGGACATAATGTTGGGGTTAGTCACGGTTGACCTTAGGTTTGGGACCGTGTGTTTAAGGATATCCTTGGCTCAATAGGCATCAATTGTAGAGCATAATACAAGTTTTGCACTAGAAGCATTAGTCCTATGGGGAGCTTTGTCTGGGTACCCCATCATTATATCGATTACCTCTCCTACCCTCATTATTCTTCTTGGACTCTTTTATTTTATTTTACATCCATACATATATACTTTTCTCATCATTGATTCCCATCATAGCTAAATAGCGATAACACTTGTTTCTGAACCATATTCCATATCGATACGACTACCCACTCACCAGAGTATTTTATTACTTCGACAACCCGTGCACTTTCGGGGCCTTGTCAGCTCACGACCGTGAGCTCACCCGTGAGGCTTTTCATGCCTTGGAGTTTTTAAGGGCCTTTGGGCCCTTCTTGCTATTCATCATCCCTACACTTCCACCCCTCACTTCTACTTCATTTCTCCTCCATTTTCTTTCATTTTTCTTGCTTTAAAACACTCTCCATCTCCTCTAAAATCATTTTGTGCTGAAGTTTTGAAGAAAAATCACTCTTTTAGCCGGATTCAACTTAAGGATCACTCCATAAACCCTAGGGTTTGAGGTGAGCATGCTTTCTCATGACCTTGGTGTTCTCATGGTTGTTTGGGCTGATTATTCAATGGTTTCTTCTCTCCTTGGTTACTACAATGTTGTAATGATTTTTTTGGAATGGTTGTATTTTTAGATTATCAAGTTTTCAAGCAAGACTCTAACCAAAATTTTTCGAAATTACTGTAGCACTGAATATTTTTCATCAATCTTTCATTTTTTCACTTATGCTTTTCTTGTAACTTGTTTAATGGTGGCTCCTTTGATCTTGTAGGATGAGGGTGATGAAGCTAGCATACAAAAGAGCCCGGAATGAACCTCCTCCCCCCGATCAACCTAAGCTCAAATAGGAGGACTGCTTGTGTTGATTTGCACTTCTCTCACACAAGAATTTCGGCACATTTACACGGCTTGATTGGGATGTATTGAAGATCTTGGGCTTTGGTGGCACCATTCTCGAACTCGGCTCACAGAACATAATCACCATTTCACTTATGTTTAGTTGTTGTATTTGGTTTGCATTTCCTTTCATGTGTTGTATTGTGTACTTTTGAGTTAGTCAGGGCTTCGCCCTACTAAACTTTTTCTGGTTATTTTTTAGCTTTTTGTCGACTTGCTCTTTTCCACTATTTTGATTTCTGGAGTTGTGATCTATGCTTTTCTTTTGTACTTTCAGGACTTTTGTACTAAGTTTTACACTCCATGCCCTCATTACATTGTTTGCCCCAACCGACTAAAGGATCACATCACATACTTCATCAACTATTTGGGGAAGTTTCTTTTACTCCATTTTCTTATACTTAGCATGTTTGTCCCACCCTGTTCTGCTGACTTATGTACATTGGCGACAATGTGCAGCTTTAGGTGTGGGGATGGATTTTTGGAGTATTCTTCATTAATACAGGTTTTGATTGCCTATGATAGCTATGATTTTAATGTTAATGACTTCCTGGCTTGGTAGGATGATAGTTGTGAGTTGTACTTTACCTGTGCTTGAATGTAGTTCTGTTTCACCTTTAGTGCACCCCTATACCTGTACATGATTACTTCTGTTTCAATACACTTTTAAGAGCTTTTGTGTTGCTTCATGGTTTTCTTTAGCCTAAAGTGAACTATTGCAGTGGGTTTAACCAAGGGATTTGAGAGTTAGTCTGTACATACATATATGTATATAAAAAAAAAAGTCTATGACAGTATTCCTCTGCTAGTATAGCATGACTGTGTCTATGTAGACTGTAATCAAGTAGGATGGGTGGCTCTTGTGCTTGGCCAGCATGTGCACCCGTCTGAAAGATTTTTGCGCAGTCTATGTTAGTCGGGGACTCAAAAAAAAAAATGTGTATGTCTGTATATTTGTGAGAGTAATAAAGTCTTAATCCTCTGGTCCTCGCTGTGTACTCATTTAAGAGCTAAAGTTTTATCTAGAAACCAAAGGACTCTTAACTGAGTATTGAGGGTGTTTTTAACTTTTTAATGTCATTTTCATTATGTGTGGGGTGCATGGACATCCTGCGGTAATCCAGGATGTAGAGGTCAAGGTGAAACTTAGCACACACTCACGGGGCACTCTAGGGGGAACAGAGCTAGTATTACTTGACTATTCATTGAACAGCTCATTTCTTGATTTCTGTCCATTTGTGCTTGTGGAGTCTCTTACTATTGAGCTTGAGGTCGTGCATTTAGCCGTTTATCTTCTAGCCCCTGTTCTTCATGTTTGTTTGCTTGGGGACAAGCAAACGCTTAGGTGTGGGGATGTTTGATAAACGTCTAACTGTACATATTTTATACGTATACTTACGCATGCTTTTCATATTTTGTTAATGAATCGATGCCCTTTTGTTGTCTAAATTGGGTTATTTCGTGTTTCAGGTGCAAAAGATGCTTTGGTGAGCTCAACGACGCGATTTGATAAGAAATCCACACCAAAATCGTCGTTTTAGGGTCCCGGCACTGTAGCAACACTATAGCTTCCTGAAGCATGCACATTTGGAGAAATTTTCTAAGTCTGGAAACCCTCACAGGCAAGCTCACGGCCGTGAGGTCAACCGCAAGGAATTTGGGGACAGACAGTACTGTAGCAGTTTCACAACTTTGCAGATTCTTTCGTCCCACATTAAAGGCTACCTCACGGGCCATATATGGACCTTGAGCTCACCCGTGAAGAGGCACGAATTCACACTTTTATGGGATTGGGAGGGTTTCTTTTAGGGGATCTTGGGTCTTCTTCTTAGAGCCTCTCACCATCACCTTTGATATGAGGAAGAAGAAGCTTTTGGAGGGCAACTTCAAGGAGAATTTGGCGAGGAGAGCAAGGTTTTGGGAAGGATCCATGATCTAGGGCTTACATTCGGAGGTTGAAGACTAGGGAAGCCACCCCTTTGAGTGGCTTCTTTGGAACTTCTCCGGCCTTCATTCTTTGAGGGAGTTCTTCTCATGCTTTTGTTGGTTGTTTTCATGTATTTCTTGTTGCATTTAGTGAACATGAGCAACTAAACCCCAAGGTCACCGAATGTAGGTGAACCTTGGAGGTGAACTTGTGATGTTTTGGATGTTTTGTTCTAATTAATGTTTGTGGCTTGTTTGTGATCCATTGTTTGGTGTTTTTACATGCTTGATATGTATGAGAACTCTATGTATCAAAAGACTTAGGAAATGCTAGGTTGCATAACCATTGCCCTAGTGTTAGACTCACCAAACTTGGAAGGGAAATATATATAAATACACCGTGACCATCAGGTATTTGTACCCCTTCACTCTTAGGGTTAAATACTCTTTTGTATTTTAACTCTAGTTTGAGAAAATCACTTCACCCATTGCAATCGTAGGGGTAATCTTGGGCGGTAGACGTACTGTATCCAATACCCGTACCGGATTAGGGGTTAATTGCCGTGACCATCGGGTTGGCCTAGTGTAGGGTTTTCTCGGTCCAATTAGCTACTTGCATGTTAGTTCAAGCATCCTACTCACTTTAATAGCCTCTAAGGGAATCCTCATCCGTGACCACTCTTAGCCCTAATTTATCCCGTATCTTGTCCTCGTATGTTTGCACTGGTTACTTATTTGTTTAGTTTATTTACATCTTATTCACTCTCTTAAATTGTGTCGGTTGAACAACATTGTAAAAGGGAAATAAGGGTAGCTTCTCGGGCCCCAAGGAATACGACCCCTGTGTCACGCACAAGGTATTACTTGATGACCTGTGCACTTGCGGGTATAGCTTAGCGCATTCATCAACACTCATTGATCTTGTTCTCACTTTCTGTACTTCACATTAGCTAAATAGCAAGTTCTTGTGTCTACAATAGCTACTCCCTGTGGATTCGACTACCCTCTCACAGGGGTACTTTATTACTATGATAATCCGTGCACTTTCAGGCCCCTATCAGGTGCCAAGCATGCAACTTCACAATGTTATATTTTTATTGCCCATTCAAGCTCATTAAATCGGATTGGGTTCAGTTGAACCAAGCTGGTTCAAGAGAATTGTCGAAGAATTGGAATTGGTTCAATGCTGGTTTGTTAAATTGAACTTGGTTCAGTGAGTTTGAGGCTAGTTCAGGTGGGTTTGGCCTAAATTGGATAGGTTTAACTGCAATTGGAGATTGATTTGATTATGCAAGGCCGGGTTTTAATCGATTGGAGTGAGTGGGCCCAATTAGAGAGTTTGTTATTTGTTTTTTGTAATTTCTTTTGGGTTCAGTTATGTCTTTAGGTTGTTATCTGTATTTATTTTATTCTATTATCCTGTTAGGTGTTGATCAGGCTTGGGAGAGAGTTCCGGGTCTAGCAAGAAACCCAAGGGGGGAACAGGTGAGTTGGTAGTGGTTATTATTTTAAATGATCGATTAATTATTATTATTTTGAAGTAATTATTTAATAGCTAATAACTTGAAAATAATTGTTTGATTATTTCATTTTATTATGTTTAATTATGTATATTGGTAAATGATACTTATATTGATACATGACAATCATATTGACACATCTAGTTTTGGTATAATTATGCATATTATCAAACAGTGGAAATACATGTATATATGATTTAATTATTAAATTCATGTCTTTATTTTTAATGGGTATGTATGCTTTGATTTGGAATGATATGTGAAAGCTATGTATGCGAATTTGAATGAATTTAGCGGCAATGTTTGTGGAATTGGTTTTCATTCCTGGTATAGGAATGGTATTGTAGATTTGGATTTTGCTGGTGTTATGGATGTACTGTACTGTAGAGCATGTACAGATTTTATGGTGGTATCTTACTGCAGTAGGTGGTCTCCACGGCCAGCCTTTTGAGGTGGCGTGCTAGAATAATTATTATCTACGAGGGCCAGGTTCAGGTGGGAGTGTAGAGCCATGACTAGATATTCATTGGGTAGCAAGAGTCACCAACCAGTGAACCGATGGGTCAACGTCAAGGGCATGAGTACCTTGACGGCTCTAAACCTAGCCATGGCCATGGTGAAGGTTTAGAGAGGTTTCTAGACCATTTCATGCTCGGTGCGTATTGTGGGTTGAGTATGTTTTTGAGATGTTATTTTGGGTTGTGATGAGGGGGCGAAGCCCAGCTGTCGCTCTTAGGAGGGCAGTCTCTCACAAAAATTTTATATTTTCCTTGGAAATTGATTTGATGATGATTTAAAATGAATTTATGTTTTAAAAGTTCTTTAAATTGGTATTCTGCCAAGATTCTAGTATTTTGGAGTTTGGAAATTATTTGAGAAAATTGATGTTTATATATTTTATATACGCTATATTTAATTATTTGAAATTATTGAGCCACTATCGACCAACTAAAATGTGTTATAGTTGCAGGAGCAGGACCCTAATAGATTGCCTGTGCGAGTATAGATCAAGTCAGTATTGAGTTTAGAGTTTCAGTGGGACCCTTTTCTTTCTATTGTTGCTGTCGTGATTTGTAGCGGTTGTACCCGCATGTTGAAGTGATTGTGATCGTTGTATGTGTGTATTTGAACCTGTAGTTGATGTAAAGATTTTAATTGTGATTTGTAAGTCTGATTTGGTTTGTCTGGTGTGTCTGTTTTCTAGTTAAAAAGAGATTTTACCTGATGGGTGCCACATTTACCTCGGTAGAAGGGGTGGGTGTGACAACCTCCTTGTGTAGAGTGTGGCCGTTGTCCTGTGCGGCCGCCGGACTGATAAGTGCTCGTGTTATAGTAATGCATAGCGTTATTATCTTGCAATGAGCATTAATTTAATCAGATTTTATCACTAAAAAGTGTGCATTTGTTTACTTTTGTGCATTGTAGGGTTGTCAAGATAAAGTGAAGGAAAGGAACGAAGTTAGATCGTGTTCGCCATTGTTGGGAAGATTCTTAGACAAAGCAAGGAGCACGGCATGAGTAGAGACATGTGAGTGTGTGCCAACCTCCTTTGGAGGGGCACAAAGGCAGTCACATTCACAATAAGTCTAACTCATGCTAACAAGGAGAACTTCACCAATTAGGAGATTTGAAACAATCGACACGATCTACCATTGATTGTGTGCCCAATTCAAAGGCCTCAATGAAGAATGACGAATACGGGAGCGTTTCGGGAAAATAACTGCAAATCTTCGGCCGAAATTCAGAATTCCAGAGAATTCACACGGGCGTGTGGAAATTCCACACGGCCGTGTGAATTAATTTTCCAACAAGCCAGAAACTTCACACGGCCGTGTGAAGTCCCGATAAGTCCGATTTTTAAAGCCGCACTCAACAATATAAAGAGCGATTGGGAGATTTTTAACATATCTTTGGACCTATCTTTCTCCCCAACTTCTGCAGAGTGCGGCTAGGGTTTAGGAGAGGACTTCGTGAAGGTTTAGACCGCGTCATCTGCATCGTCACCGACGTCCAGCGGCCGCACAAGACCACGGCCACACCATACGCAAGGGGGTTTTCATTGATGTCTTTACCTTGTGCTTTCTTTCATATTTTGATGAACATGTATAGCTCCATGAGGAGCTAAACCCCTTGTGGGTATTCGGACTTGTAAACTCTGGGGTTATTATATTTCTTTGACATTGTTATTATGCTTTTCCATTATTGATGAAGAAAAATTGAGTTTCGATCTTAATTTCATCTTGTTAAAGTTTTCCTTTAGAAGTGACACCAGGGTTGAGAACAATCTAGGTTGTCCTTTGTTGGTGTGACAACTCCTATAGGATTAGACTATTTAAGATTGAAGTGGGTTGAGAGGGTGAGTCGTGAGGTAGCGAAGCGTCCCCTTTCCCCTCCGATGTGGTTTCTCCCTACCTCAATTTCCTTGATTTCTTAGCGGTCGAGATAGAGTGAAGTGCTAGGTAGATAAACTCCCCTGGGGCTTAGTTACGCAAGTAACAGAGTGAAGGGTTGAAGTGAATCCTACGCACTAGGTCTTAATCTAGGAGTCCCTAGAACTTAATGCAATCCTACATAGTGTGAGGCTTAGGTAGATATACTCCTCTAGGGCTTAGTCGTGCCAGCCCCTAGTCTAGATTAAGCCCCAGTGCGTAGGATTCACTTCAACCCTTCACTCTGTTACTCGCGTAACTAAGCCCCAGGGGAGTTTATCTACCTAGCACTTCACTCTAGCTCGACCGCTAATGAATCAAGGAAACGGAGGTAGGGAGAAACCACACCGGAGGGGAAAGGGGTACATCGCTACCTCACAACTCTCCCTCTCAACCCTCTCCAACCTTGTGTAGTCTAATCCTATAGAGGTTGTCACACCCTCAAAGGATAACCTAATAGATTCTCAACCCTAGTGTCACGGTTAAGGGAAAATCTCATACAATCGGCATGCAAGATTGGAACTCAATAATAGAACATTACTTTAAGAAAGCATAATAAAAGTCATAGAAACAATATCATCCTAGGGTTTACAAGTCCGAATACCCACTAGGGTTTTAGCTCTCCATGGAGCAATACAAAATCAATAAATAGTTTAAGAACATATGCATGAAAACCATAAAGAAAACCCCCTTGTAGATCGTATCGATGGTCTTGTGTAGTCGCATGTCTTCTCCAACGAATCCCTTGTCAAGCCTAAGGCACACCTCGACAAATCAATGCCGATGAGAGCTTCCTTAATAGCTTTCTTCCAAAGGATGTCGATGTCGATGCCGTTTAATCGCCTCCAAAGACCTCCAAGAACCTCTCCAAACCCTAGCCGAAAGCCCCCTAAAAGATATCCAAGTGATAGAAGGGGAGAGTCCCCAAATAGATCTGAAAACGGGCTATTTATAGGCTGAAATCGGGCTGAAATAGGAGTTCCACACGCCCCTGTGTTAAACCAGGAATTCCATACGCCCGTGTCTTAATTCCACACGGCCGTGTGGAAATTCTGAAACCGTGATTTTTCGGCACTGTGAACAGTAACTTTGCTACAGTGTTCTTACTACAGTACTTTTGCTGCAGTACCGCCGCCATGTGGAATTTCCACACGCCCATGTGAAGTCTTTGGCTTGCTGGAAAATATTTCACACGGCCGTGTGTTAATTCCACACACCCGTGTGAACTCTCTGAAATCCTGATTTTCGGCAACAGTGAACAGTAGCTTGCTACATTACTTTCGCTACAGTATTTTGCTACAGTCTGTTACAGTACTTAGCCGAAATGCTTCCGAATTCATCATTCTTCATCGAGACCATTGAATTGGGCACGCAATCAATGGTAGATTATGTCGATTACTTCATTTCTCTTCATTGGCGAAGTTCTCCAATGCTACACGAGTTAGACTTTTGTGAATGTGACTGCCCTTGTGCCCCTCCAATGGAGTTTGGCACACACCCACAAGTCAACTCATGCCTTGTTCCTTGCTTAGTCCGAAAACTCCTCAACAATGGCGAACATAACCTATTCTTGCTTCATTCTTCTCCAAATTGGCTCCACAACCCTACAATGTACAAAAGTAAACAAATGCACACTTTTTAGTGATAAAATCTAATTAAATCAATGCTCATTGCAAGATAATAACACTTCGCATTACTATAACACGAGCACTTATCAGATACCCTATTTCATCCATTGCCAGTTTCTCTCTATTCTCTTTTACTTGCACTTTCTTATCTTCCATCTTTCTATTCAATTTCTTGTCTTTTATTATATTTGCTTCCATATTCACTCATTGATTCTATTCTTATCTTTCCATACTCCACATAGCTTAAATAGTGAAATCTCATATTTTAACTCCCTATTCTCTGTGGATTCGACTACCCACTCACCGAGGTAAATTTTATTACTTCGACAAACCCGTGCACTTTTGGGGCGTTGTCACAGACGTTAAACATCCACAAAGTCCTCTCCAAACCCCAGCCGCAACCCTCCATAAGTTAGGTCAAAAGTAGGCTAGAAGATCAATAAAAAGTTTCCAAAACGGCTTTTTATAATGTTGAGTCGCAGCTTTAAATCACTGAAATCGTGATTTTAAACGGCGGTGTGAAATTTCCACACGTCCCTGTGAAGTCTCTGTTTTGCTGAATTTCGGCAGACAGTAAACATTAACTTGCTACAGTATTTTTACTACATTGCTGCTACAGTACCTTGCCGAATTCATGCCGATTGCTAACATGAGTTATTCTTCATTAAAGCTGTTGAATTGGACACACAATCAATGGTAGATCGTGCCGATTGATTCAATTCTCCTGATTGGGGAAGTTCTCCTATGCTAACATGAGTTAGACTTATTTTGAATGTGACTGCCTTTATGCTCCTCCAAATGAGGTTGGCACACACCCACAAGTTTGGAGTCGTGCCTTGTTCCTTGCTTAGTCTGAAAACTCCCCAACAACAGCAAACATGATCTAACTTTGCTTCTTTTCTCCAAATTAGCTTCACAACCCTACAATGCACAAAAGCACACAAAAACACACTATTTAGTGATAAAATCTTATAAAAGTAATGCTAATTGTAAGATAATAACACTTCGCATTATTATAACAGGAGCACTTATCACAAGTGCTTCTTGGGAGGCAACCCAAGCTTCAATTTCTTCATGTTCTTCTTTTAATGTTTTTAGTTGAGTGTGGTTTGTGTATGTCTGTGTCTCTTTCATATATTTATTTGTTTGAATAAGTCCTTTCTTGAATGCCTTGTACATATTTTTTGTTGTTGTTCTTGTGTTTTAATCAATAACCATCTTGAGAAACACATGTTTTTGATGTAATGTCATGCATTAGATAGAGTTTTTAAGCATTACTTTCAAGTTGGAGGTGTTCTAAACCATTTCAAAGCCTTACTTATTGACTTGGACAATCAATTTTTGGCCTAAGAATAATTTCCAGGTTCATACGGCCTCCATAGGGCCATTTGGGAGTCAATTTTGCCAATTCCAATAAGGTTTGCCTAGGGCAAATGGCTCAATGTTGCCATTTTGGAGGCAGTATGGATCCTGTAGCACATTAAGTTCTTGCCACCTTCTCTATCTCTTCATTTCTCCTTCTTTCCACACGATTTTCTCTTTTCTTTCTCCACCAAATCTTGGCCAAATCTTCTCATTTCTTCTCCTAGATGACCTCCTAACCTCTTTGAGAAGTTGATCTAATGGTTTTCTTTGATCCATACTCAATTTTTCGCAAGTTTTCGTCGGTAAGCTGTTTGGTGCCCTATCTTTATGTTTTTCATTTTTCTTACATTCTTGGAGCTTTTGTGTGGATGTTTTCAAGCATTTTGCATGATTTTGGTAGTGTGATGGTTATGGATGAGTTTTCCATTGATTTTATGTAAAAGTTTTTTATTTTCATGTTTCTTGGGAGGTTCTTTCGTAGTGAACAACACCCATACTTCTGTATGGTTACTTTTCATCATTTTACCCAATTTGTCTTCAACTTTTACACAACATTTTGACTTGTATTAGATTCTTCTTTTTCATGATTTGTAGGATTGTGAAGGATGAAGAAATGGACAAGTGACTATGAAGTTATGTTTGCACCACACGGAAGACCACATCTTCGACGAATCCAATTCCAACGACAAGGGCTAGCATGGATACTTTATTTTGATTGTTTTAGTTTTTCTGCTCTTCTTTGTGAATTTTTGTTGAATGATGATGTTTCCTTTTTGCCTTGTAGGGCATTAACGGAAGTTTCGTGAGCTTCTCCGCATTCATTAGAGATTGGACCCAACATGTATAGCTCGCCGTACCCTATGTTCGGGTCACACATCGCCAATTGCTCAAGATCAACCAGGGAAGTTCGTTTTCACCCTCTTCTATTGTTTTTATTGAATATATTTCCTTGTTATTTATGATTAGTGTTCATTGCGAGCAATGTACAACACTATGAGTGGGGATATATATACATGCTAGTGTTATCAATGATGGCTTTGTTCATTCTTGTGAGATCCTTAAAGTATGGATTAATGACTAATGTGAGTTACATATTTCTTTGTGCTTTATTGAATCCTGTTTCACCTCTAATATTGTTATGTGCACTGAGTTTTTTGTTGATGCCCTGGGAATAGCCAACTTGACTACTTTAACTTTCTTGTATGCTTAACACACAACCATAAGTACTTGGCCTTAGAAGACTAAGTTCTATCCTTCAATGAACTCTTAAGAATTCTAAACCTTGTTAATCTAGACCTAGTTTTGTGACTTGTAGTGCAGTCTAAAGACATGATCTAGGGTGAACAAAAAAAAGAAAAAAAGAAAAATGAGTCTTTGTCAGTATTCCTCTACTAGTGAAGAATGAATGCATCTATATAGACTGTACTCGAGTAGTTGGGTGGCTCTTGTGCCTAACCAGCAGGTGCACCCTCTAGAAAGATTTTTGTGCAGTCTACATTAGTCAGACTAAAAAAAAAATGCATGTATATATAAATAAAAGCCCTAGTGATCACTTGGACTACCTACTGGAAGTTTTGAGAAGAAAAGGGATTTAGTTTCAAATTCAGGAGTTAGAATGATCTTACTTGCTCATTGAAGTACCACTTAGCATTTTAAGACTTAGTACTCTGTAAATGTGGAGTGATTAGTATCTAGAGCTATACTGATTGAAGTCATTAGGCTAGACCAGATTAGGGCAAATGAGACAGAAGATTCACTTACACACCACAGATATATAAGTGGTGAGACAGGATCTTTTTATTATACTTATTGATTATCACTCAACATCTGTATATCAATATTCATTGCTTGTAGAATCTCATATTTATTCGAGCCAGAGATAGTTGACAAGTGCTCGTGTTATAGTAATACGAAGTGTTATTATCTTGCAATGAGCATTGATTTAATCAGATTTTATCACTAAAAAGTGTGCATTTGTTTACTTTTGTGCATTGTAGGGTTGTGAAGATAAATTGGAGAAAAAGAACGAAATTAGATCGTGTTTGCCGTTGTTGGAGAGTTTTTGGACTAAACAAGGAACAAGGCATGAGCATAGGCTTGTGAGTGTGTGCCAACCTCCTTTGGAGGGGCACAAAGGCAGTTAAATTCGCAATAAGTCTACCATTGATTGTGTGTTTAATTCAATGGCCTTGATGAACAACGATGAATTTGGGAGCGTTTCGGAACAATTATTGCAGTAGCACTATAGCAAAATACTATAGCAAAATAATGTAGCCAGTTACTGCTCACTGTCTGCCGAAATCAGCAAAACAGCAACTTCACACGGGCGTGTGGAAATTCCACACGGCCATGTGAAATCCCTATTTCAGCCGATTTAAAGCCGCGACTTAGCATTATATAAGACCGTTTTTGAGACTGTTTTTGGATCTTTTTGTCTCTCTTATGACCAAACTTCTAGAAAGGGGCTGCTAGGGTTTGAAGAGGACTTTGTTGAGGTTTAGAGCGCATCATCGGCGTCGACATCAACGTCCGACGGCCGCACAAGACCACGGCCACACCACACACAAGGGGGTTTTCATCTATGAATTCAATTTGTACTTCTTTTATTATTTTGTTGGATTTGTATAGCTCCATGAGGAGCTAAACCCCTTGTGGGTATTCGGACATGTAAACCCTAGGATTATTATGTTTATTTGACATTGCTATTATGCTTTTCCATTATTGATGAATAAAATTGAGTTTCAATCTTAATTTTATCTTGTTATTGTTTTCATTTAGCTGTGACACTAGGGTTGAGAACAATTTATGTTATCCTTTGGAGGTGTGACAACTCCTATAGGATTAGACTACTTAGGATTGAAGAGGGTTGAGAGGGTGAGTCGTGAGGTAGAGGAACTTCTCCTTTCCCCTCCAATGTGATTCTCCCTACCTCCATGTTCCATGATTTATTCGCGGTTAAGATAGAGTCAGGTACTAGGAGATAAACTCCCCTAAGCTTAGTTGCGCAAGCAATAGAGTGAAGGGTTGAAGTGAATCTTAGTTCTTGGGCTTAATTTAGACTAAAGTTCTTTCACCTGGACCAAAGGGTTAGAACTATACATTAGAACAGGGTTAATCACTAGGAATCCCCAGAGCATAAAGCAATTCCACACAGTGTGAGTCTTAGGTAGATAGACTCCCCTAGGGCTTTGTTGATAGGTCAACGAGAGTCAAGGGTTATAGTGAAACCTAATGGCGGGGTATAGGGTTGGGGTTAGTCATGGTTGACCTTAGGTTTGGGACCGTGTGTTTAAGGTTTTCCTCGACTCAATTAACGTTAATATGAGGGTATAATAGCATTGGCTTACAC
Source organism: Dioscorea alata (assembly GCA_020875875.1). Classification (NCBI taxonomy): domain Eukaryota; kingdom Viridiplantae; phylum Streptophyta; class Magnoliopsida; order Dioscoreales; family Dioscoreaceae; genus Dioscorea; species Dioscorea alata. The sequence continues at coordinate 11,888,409 of CM037019.1, forward strand.
TAGAAGCATAAGTCCTAGGGGTAGCTTGTCTAGGTACCCATCTTTACTCGTTGCTTGTCCTACTCTTTTACTCCTACTTGCACTCTTTCACCTTCCAAACTTCTTTTTTAATTCTTGTTTTTATTAATTGCTTTCACACTGACACGACCCCTTGCGTGTATCCCGTAAGTGCACGGGTTGTCGAAGTAATAAAATACCCTGATGAGTGGGTAGTCGTATCCACAGGGAATAGTGTTCAGAAACCAGTGTTATCGCTATTTAGCTATGATGGGAATCGATGATGAGAAAAGTATGTATGTATAGATGTAAGAGAAAATAAAAGAGTGCAAGAAGAATAATCAGGGTAGGAGAGGTAATCGATATAACGATGGGGTACCCGGACAAAGCTCCCCCTAGGACTAATGTTTCTAGTGCAAAACTTGTATTATGCTCTACAATTGATGCCTATTAAGTCGAGGATATCCTTAAACTCACGGTCCCAAAACTTAAGGTCAACCGTGACTAACCCCAACATTATGTACCTGACACGACCCCTTGCGTGTATCCCGCAAGTGCACGGGTTGTCGAAGTAATAAAAATACCCTGGTGAGTGGGTAGTCGTATCCACAGGGAATAGTGTTCAGAAACAAGTGTTATCGCTATTTAGCTATGAAAGAAGTCGATGATGAGAAAAGTATATATATATAAATGTAAAAAGAAAATAAAAGAGTGCAACAAGAATAATGAGGGTAGGAGAGGTAATCGATATAAAGATGGGGTACCCGGACAAAGCTCCCCCTAAGACTAATGCTTCTAGTGCAAGACTAGTATTATACCCTCTAATTAATGTCTAATTGAGTCGAGGATATCCTTAAACACACGGTCCCAAACCTAAGGTCAACCGTGACTAACCCCAACACTATGCCCCGGCATTAGGATTCACTACGACTCTTGACTCTCGTTGACCTGTCAACTAAGCCCTAGAGGAGTATATCTACCTAAGCCTCACACTACGTGGGATTGCATTAAGTTCTAGGGACTCCTAGTGGTAAAACCTGTTCCTATGTGTAGTTCTAACCCTTTGGTCCAGGTGGAAGAACCCTAGTCTAGATTAAGCCCCAGTGCGTAGGATTCACTTCAACCCTTCACTCTGTTACTCGCGTAACTAAGCCCCAGCGGAGTTTATCTACCTAGCACTTCACTCTATCTCGACCGCTAATGAATCAAGAAAACGGAGGTAGGGAGAAACCACACCGGAGGGGAAAGGGGTACATCGCTACCTCACAACTCTCCCTCTCAACCCTCTCCAACCTTGTGTAGTCTAATCCTATAGAGGTTGTCACACCCTCAAAGGATAACCTAATAGATTCTCAACCCTAGTGTCACGGTTAAGGGAAAATCTCATACAATCGTCATGCAAGATTGGAACTCAATAATAGAACATTAAATTAAGAAAGCATAATAAAAGTCATAGAAACAATATCATCCTAGGGTTTACAAGTCCGAATACCCACTAGGGTTTAGCTCTCCATGGAGCAATACAAAGTCAATAAATAGTTTAAGAACATATGCATGAAAACCATAAAGAAAACCCCCTTGTAGTTCGTATCGATGGTCTTGTGTAGTCGCGTGTCTTCTCCAACGAATCCCTTGTCAAGCCTAAGGCACACCTCGACAAATCAATGCCGATGAGAGCTTCCCCAATAGCTTTCTTCCAAAGGATGTCGATGTCGATGCCGTTTAATCGCCTCCAAAGACCTCCAAGAACCTCTCCAAACTCTAGCCGAAAGCCCCCCCAAAAGATATCCAAGTGATAGAAGAGAAGGGTCCCCAAATAGATATGAAAACGGGCTATTTATAGGCTGAAATCGGGCTGAATTCGGGCTGAAATCGGACTTCTGTGAAAATCCAGAAATTCCACACGCCCGTGTTAATTCCACACGGCCATGTGGAAATTCTGGAATCGTAATTTCTCGGCACCTGTGAACAGTGTTTCTGCTACAGTACACGGCCGTGTGGAATTTCCACATGCCCGTGTGAACTCTCTGGAATTCTGAATTTCGGCAGAATGTGAACAGTAGCTGATACAATATCTATCTACAGTATTTTGCTACAGTGCCTGCTACAGTACTTATCCGAAATACTCCCGAATCCATCGTTCTTCATCGAGGCCATTGAATTGGGCACGCAATCAATGGTAGATTATGTCGATTACTTCATTTCTCTTCTTTGACGAAATTCTCCAATGCTACACGAGTTAGACTTTTGTGAATGTGACTGCCCTTGTGCCCCTCCAATGGAGGTTGGCACACACCCACAAGTCTAAACTCGTTCCTTGTTCCTTGCTTGGTCCAAGAACTCGTCAACAATGGCGAACATAACCTATTCTTGCTTCATTCTTCTCCAAATTGGCTCCACAACCCTACAATGCACAAAAGTAAACAAATGCACACTTTTTAATGATAAAATCTGATTAAATCAATGCTCATTGCAAGATAATAACACTTCGCATTACTATAACACGAGCACTTATCAGTCCCGGTATTAGGATTCACTACGACCCTTGACTCTTGTTGACCTGTCAACTAAGCCCCAGGGGAGTCTATCTTCCTAACCCTAACACTACGTGGGATTGCTTTAAGCTCTAGGAATTCCTAGTGATAAAACCTGTTCCTCTATGTAGTTCTAACCCTTTGGTCCAGGTGGAAGAACCCTAGTCTAGATTGAGCCCTAACACTCTATCTTAGTGTCACGGTTAAGGGAAAACAATAGCACAAGATAATTAAAATTGAAACTCAATTAAATTCATCAATAGAGAAAGCATAATAAAAGTCATAGAAACAATGTCATCCAAGGGTTTACAAGTCCGAATATCCACTAGGGTTTAGCTCTCCATGGAGCAATACAAAATCAATAAAGAGATTAAGAACATATGCATAAAAACCATAAAGAAAACCCCCTTATAGATCGTATCGATGGTCTTGTGGAGCCGCCTAGTCTTCTCCACGAATCCCTTGTCAAGCCTAGGGCACACCTCGCCGAATCGATGCCGATGAAAGCTCCCCCAATAGCTTTCTTCCGAAGGATGTCGATGTCGATGCCATATATTCACCTCCAAAGACCTCCAAGAACCTCTCCAAACCTAGCCGAAAGCCCCCCAAAAGATTGGCAAGAGATAGAAGGGGGGGTTCCCAAATAGATCTGAAAACGGGCTATTTATAGGCTGAAATCAGGCTAAAATCGGAGTTCCACACGCCCCTGTGGATTTTCCACACGGCCCTGTGAAAAACCAGAAATTCCACACGCCCGTGTCTTAATTCCACACGGCCGTGTGGAAATTCTGTTTTGCTGATTTTCGGCAGCCTGTGAACAGTATTTTTGCTACAGTGCTGCTACAATACTCGCCGAAATGCTCCCGAATTCATCGTTCTTTATCGAGGCCGTTGAATTGGGCACACAATCAACGGTAGATTATGTCGATTACTTCATTTCTCTTCATTGGCGAAATTCTCCAATCCTACACGAGTTATAGACTTTTGTGAGTGTGACTGCCCTTGTGCCCCTCCAATGGAGGCTGGCACAGACTCACTAGATCTTGTTCCTTGCTTGGTCCGAGAACTCCTCAACAATAGCGAACATAACCTATTCTTGCTTCTTTATCTCTAGATCTTCTCCACAACCCTTCAATGCACAAAAGAACACAAATGCACACTAATTAGTGATTAAATCTGAGAAAAGTAATGCTCAATGTAAGATAATAATACTTCGTATTACTATAACACAAGCACTTATCACACACTCACTCATTGATTTCTTTCCACACATCGCATTAGCTATATAGTGAATACTTATATCTTAAATCCTTATTTCCTATAGATACAACTACCCACTCACCTGGGTATATTATTACTTCAACAACCCGTGCACTTTCGTGCCCCTGTCAATAGTACATTTAGCCACTTATCTTTCCCTCTATTTTTCATGATTTGTTTGCTTGGTGACAAGCAAATGCTTAGGTGTGGGGATATTTGATAAGTGTCTAAATGTATGTATTTCAGTATACATATTTTATACATTTAGCATGAATTTTTATATGAATAGATGGCCGTTTTGTGCTTAATCGAGTATTGTTTGCTTTGTAGGGCATGTAGGCGCCATAGAGAACACGAGAACATAATTTGGGCAGAAAAGAGAAGAGAAGCAGGTTGCAGTACTGTAGCGCATTTATTGTAGCTGAAGTGTTGTAGTGCTTTTACTGTAGCTGGAACACTGTAGCACATAGGGATTTTTCATGGCAGGAATTCAATTCCAAGCATACAGCCTCAAGGAGGCCGTATGGGAGGTCGTCTGCCCCAAAAATCAAAGCTTTTTGCATATTTCATACCACCCCTCATACCAGCCTCACTGACCCTGTTTTGGGGGTGGTATTGCTCGGGATTTGGGGCTTTAAAAGATCATCTCTAGGGCTTTTGAAGGGTACTTCTTCTTGGCCTTTTAGGCCATTGCCACCACACCTTCTTGAGGTATTCTGGCCATCTTTCGGCGGTGATCTTTGTGGAAACAAGCACACATCATCACCAAGATGGAGAGGAGCAAAGGAGAAGGGGTTGGAGTGAAGATCTACGCCACCATTACATCATCATTCAAAGCTTCATTGATTCAAGGAGATCAAGATAGTAGAGGAAGTGATAAGTGCTTGATTATACATGTTTTACCTACTTGTTTTACATACATTGAGCATCATTTTACCATTGATTATGTCTCATAAAATGTATTTTGGTGTTCTTTTATGCAATTAGGTTGTGGAAGTGTTAAAGGAGGAAAAGGAAGCAAAGATGGGTTATAAAGACGTATTGTTGGGAGCTTTTGTACAACACAAGTGGCAAGGCACAAGAGGGGATCATGCACATGAGGGTGTGTGCCAACTTCCTGAAGAATTCAAGATAATTTGTGTGATGGAAGGGCACAAGGGCAGTCACACCTTCATGTCCCAACTTGTGTGAAGATAGTTCAAGCTCTCAAATGATGATTCGAAGGAGGAGAAGTCTTATAACTCACCATATGGACGTGTGCCCGACCATGTGGCCTCAAGATGAGAGAGTTTGGATCATGGTTATGACGAGACTGTAGCAAAGCACTGTTCATTTTACTGTAGCAGTACTGTAGCGGAATTACTGTTCACGCGACCGCGTCAAAATCCCACGCGACCGCGTGGGAATTCTGCAGCCCACGCGATCGTGTGGGATCTCACGCGGTCGCGTGAAGACACGTGACTGGTGCGATTCAGACTTATAAATAGGCCGTTTCGCGGATTCTTTTGATATCTTTTGTGTGGCTTTTGAGAGGAGAAGCGGCTAGGGTTTGAGGAGGAGGTCTTTGCCGAATTGGAGGGCCGTTCTTCACCAACTTTGATAGTTCTTTCCTCCGTCATAGCATCGAGGGAGTCATTGGCGACCTAGCTTCGGAGAAGGATCCTTTAAGACGTTGAGCGACCCATCAAGGCCATCGTCACGAATTCAAGGGGGTTTATTTCCATGGTTTACATTGCTTTTCATTGTGTTATGTTTTGCTTTGTAATAAGCCCCATGGAGGGCTAAACCCTAGTAGATACTTGGGCATGTGAACCCTAGGTTTCGATTCATGTATTGACTTTCTTTATGCTTTCTTTTAAATCCGAGTTTATTTGAGTTTCAATCTTGTTTTATCATTGCTTGCATGCCTTATTGATTCGTATGGTTGTTTGGTATGCTTGATTTGTTGCCTTGGTGAGAGAGAGGTCTCCATTAGGGTTAGAACATATGAGATTGAAGAGGGTTGAGAGGGTGAGTCATGAGATAGTGGAGTGTCCCCTTTCCCTTCCGATTGAGTGTTTCCTATCTCCGTATTCCCTAAGTGTTATGCAACCATATGGGGTGTGAGGTGTGAGATTGATAGATTTCTCCACCGGGACCTTTGTAAGGGGTTAGGGATCTTTCGCCTAGAAGTAGGGTTAGATCTAATTTTAGGAATCGGTTTCACTTTTAGGTATCCTTAAAACTCATTGCGGTCATATAGGGTGTGAGGTGTTGAGATTGAGTGAATTCTCCGCCGGGACCTTGTAGGGGACTAGTATCGGTGGCCTGGAAGCAGGGATCGATTGTTATTGGATTACCTCGACTCATAGAACTCGGTTTAGAAGCATTTAGTTAGTTTTGCACTTCATGATAGAACCTAGGGGAAGCATTGCCCGGGTATCTCATCTTCATTGATTGAGATCTCCCTTTATTTACCCTTCGTCTATTTGTCTCTGGTATTAATTTCTATGCACACTAGATCACCACAAAATCACATTGGTCATTAGGCTAGATTGCAGAGAAGAAGTTAGTACTAGTAGCCCTGTTCCCTGTGGATTCGACTACCCTACTCACCGGGGTAATTATTACTTCGACAACCCGTGCACTTGCGGTACACACACGCAAAGGGGTGTGTCAGGAAGTTTTGTTGCTACTTTATTGTCTTTCTTTGCCTTGTATGTTGTATATAAGTATCCCTTATCAAGGGGGATTAATTATCATTGTGTTTGGATTTGGATAAACCCTAGGGTTCATCTTGTATATATACTTTGGATGTTGTTATTAATCTAGTTTGTTGGTTGTTTGAGATTAAATCTTTCATGCTTTCATGTCTAGATTTACAATTGTGGAGAAATCTGTAATTCTATTAAGAGTTGTGTACGTAGATGTCACCTACTCACTTGTGCTAGATCTAGGCGAGATTGAAAGGGGATTCTTGTGCCGACACGCCGAGAGATCGGGTGCCGGTAGCGCTCCATCATTATGTTTAAGCCGAAGGATAGTAGGTTTACTCCTATTAGAAATTTTATGGAGCTCATTGCAATCATAGGTGGTTAATACAAAGAGATTCCGATTAACACTCGTACCGGATCAGGGGTTACAAACAGAGATCGGGGCTAACCTACTCACGAGGTCTCTAGGTCAGAGGATTATCTTAAATTAGTTAGTTTACTTTATTTCTTTTTCACTTATATTGAATTGTAGGCTAGAAAATAGATGAAGAGTGAGTAATAGTACTTCCTTGGCCCCAGTGGAATACAACCCCTGTGTCACTGACACGACCCCTTGCGTGTGTCCCGCAAGTGTACGGGCTTGTCGAAGTAATAAAATTACCCTGGTGAGTGGGTAGTCGAATCCACAGGGAATAGGGATTTAAGATACGAGAATTTGCTATTAAGTCTTGCGATGTACGAAAAATAATGATCGGAGTGATGAATAAATTTATGGAATCAATTAGAATAAAAGATACGAAAGTAAATAGAAAGATGGAAGACGAGAGAAAAGCAAGTAGAAGTTAAAAGAGAAGACTAGCAATGGATGAAATAGGGTATCCGGACAAGCTACCTCTAGGACGTATGCTTCTAGTACAAGACTATGCTATTATACTTTCCTATTAATGTTAATTGAGTCGAGGATATCCTTAAACTCACGATCCCAAAACTTAAGGTCAACCATGACTAACCCCAACATTATGTCCCGGTATTAGGATTCACTACGACCCTTGATTCTCGTTGACCTGTCAACTAAGCCCCAGGGGAGTCTATCTTCCTAACCCTAACACTACATGGGATTGCTTTAAGCTCTAGGGATTCCTAGTGATAAAACTTGTTCCTCTATGTAGTTCTAATCCTTTGGTCTAGGTGGAAGAACCCTAGTCTAGATTGAGCCCTAAAACTCTATCTCGACCGCTAATTAACCAAGGAAACGGAGGTAGGGAGAAATCACATCGGAAGGAAAAGGGGTACATTGCTACCTCACAACTCTCCATCTCAACCCTCTTCAATCTTAAGTAGTCTAATCCTATAGGAGTTGTCACACCTCCAAAGGATAACCTAGATTGCTCTCAACCCTAGTGTCACGGCTAAGGAAGAATAATAGCAAAAGATAATTAAAACTGAACCTCGAATTTATTCATCAATAATGGAAAAGCATAATAACAATGTCATAGAAACATAATGATCCTAGGGTTTTACAAGTCCGAATACCAACGAGGGGTTTAGCTCCTCATGGAGCTATACATGTTCATCAAAGTGTAAAATAAAGCACAAACCGAAAACATCAATGAAAACCCCCTCGCGTATGGTGTGGTCATGGTCTTGTGCGGCCGTCGAACGTCAATGTCGATGCCGATGGCGCGCTCCAATCCTCCACAAAGTCCTCTCTGAAACCCTAGCCGCACTCTCCAGAAGTTTGAGAGAAAGATAGGTTCAAAGATGCTCAAAAAGTCTCCAAATCGGGCTTTTAAATAGGCTGAGAGCGGCTTTAAATTTGAACTTATCGGGGGCTTCACACGGGCGTGTGGAATTTCCACACGCCCGTATGAAGTTTCTGGCTTCGTGGAAAAATTACTACACACGGTCGAGTTGAATTTCCACACGCCCGTGTGAAGTCTCTGGCTCGCTGGGAATTAATTCACACGCCCGTGTGAACTTTTTGGAAACCTGATTTTCTGCAGAAAATGCACAGTAACTTGCTACAGTGAATTGATACAGTACCGAGCTACAGTGCTACTACAGTAACTCGCCGAAACGCTCCCGAATACGTTGTTCTTCATCGAGGCCATTGAATTGGGCACACAATCAATGGTAGATCGTGCCGATTGTTTCAAGTCTCCTTCTTGGTGAAGTTCTCCTAAGGTACACGTGTTAGACTTGTTGTGAATGTGACTGCCTTTGTTCCCCTCCAAATGAGGTTGGCACACACTCACAAGTCTAAGTTCGTGCCTTGTTCCTTGCTTGGTCCGAAAACCTCCCAACAACGGCGAACACGTCCTAGCTTTGTTCTTTTTTTACAACTTGGCTCCACAAACCTACAATGCACAAGAATACACAAATGCACACTATTTAGTGATAAAATTCGATAAAAGATATGCTCATTGTAAGATAATAATGCTTCGCGTTACTATAACACAAGCACTTATCAGTCACTCACAGGGTATTACTTGGCGATCCCGTACACTTGCGGGGAAGCAATCATTTTCAAGAGTGTTCTTATGGTTGTTTAGCCATTTTTCTTAATTTATTTGACCATGTTCTTCAATGGTTGTTGTGAGTTCTTTGGTTTATTATTCATTTTGGCGCATCAAACTTCATGTTTTTGGTGTTTATAGGTGAATTCGGCTTTGTTTTTATGAGTTTTATGGGTGTTAGGATGAGTAAGTTGTAAATACCTGGAAAACGCTCTAGATGTCATACAGAAACTCATGCAGCCATCTATGCGCCCGGATGGATGGCCGCATGCCATCCAGAGAGAGACTCATGCTGCCATCCATGCGGCCATCGAGTCCCTTAAAGCCCTTCATCTCTTCAAAATTTCACTATTCATCCATTTTCCTATCTTCTCCTCCTCTTTTTCTCTTCACTTCTCCACTATTCTTCTTCATTCTTTTTGTACTAAAACATTCTCCTCAACCTAACAAACAAAGTTTTGGAAGATTTTCAAGGTTTTATCAAGGTTTTAGCCGATTTTCACTTTCTCTTCTCCTTGGTGCCCTAGCTCGAGTTAAGCTCCCTAACTCATCATTTCTAAGGCTTTTTCTTGTTCTTTTGGGCTTAAATCCTTAGGGATATTGTGATGAATGTTTCTTGTGAATGTATGGCTTGAATTTAAAGAGTTGTAAATTTTGATTGCTACTTTTACAAGAAGAAACTCTTGCAAAATTTCCCTGAAAATTACTGTAGAAATAACTAAAATCCAGCCCATTGACTTCATTAAGCATTGTTTTAATGTATTTTTGGTTTAATGGTGCTTGTATTGTCTTGTAGGGATGCCGACAAAGCATGTGGCCTCCAAGTGAGCCAGGAGAAGCTCTCCACCTCCATTTAGCGAGCCAAGATTTACAAATGATGCACACAAGACAAGATACGCTTTATTGTCGAGGAAAGGGATTCGGCACCATTCGAAGGCTTGATTTGGAAAGTTATAAAGATGTGGGGCTTAGACACTACCTTAATCGCCATGACCATGTGCATGTCATCATCACTCCCACTAGACCCTTAGACTTATGACACAGCTTTTCATTTTTATTTTCATGTTGCTTGTATTTTGTTTGTGTGCACTTGGACTTATTTTGATGTATTTTGTGCTACTTAGTTAGTTAGGGTTCCGGCCCTACTAAACTATATTTATCTATTTTGAGTTCTATTTACTCACTTCTTCTTATTTATTTTTTTGAGTTGTGATGCATTTTATTGTTTTTTTTCAGGACTGATCATTGAGGATGCTTCACACTTCCTGGCCCTAGTGACTTACCCCTATCTATGTTCACTTAGGATTCAGTTCATCAACTAATTGGTGAAGTCTCTTTAGTCCATCTCTTTGTTTCAATTGCATACCTATCACCATGTTATGCTGATTTATGTATATTGGGGGCAATGCATGATATTATGTGTGGGGATGGAGTGCTTTACCCTTATTGCATGCTTGATTTACCTGTGATAGCCATGATACTTAGTTTAGAACTTCCTAGCATGTAGGATTGACAGATGTGAGTTGTATGTCATTTCTGTAGCTTAATGATGTCTTGCTTTATCCTTAGTGCACTGACAAACCTTTACAAATTTACATCCACCTTATACACTCCAACTAACCCATTGCAATGTTTTTGGCATTAAAATGTTAAATTCTACTTTCAATGCTCTTTTAAGAGCTTTTAAGGTCATTTGTTGCTTTCTTTGGCCTTAAGTGAGATTGTATAATAGGTTCTATATCAGGGGATACGAGATACGGTTTGTTAAAAAAAAGTGGAGTCTATGACAGTATTCCTCTGATGTTTTAGCATGATTGCGTCTATGTAGACTGTGATCGAGTAAGTTGGGTGGCTCTTGTGCCTAATTAGCATGTGCATCCTTTAGAAAGATTTTTGTGCAATCTACGTTAGTCGGACTCAGAGAAAAAAAAAGTAGAGTAGAAGTATGTATATATGTAAGTAAAGAATTGAGTATCTCGTATGTGTCCCCTGAAACCTATTGCATGATCACTTGAGAGCCAGAGTTTTATTCAGGACCCAAAGGACTCTTAACTGGGTATTGAGGATGTCTTTAACATATTAATGCTGACTTCATTGTGTGTGGATGACACGACCTTTTGCGTGCGTACCGCAAGTGCACGGCCTTGTCGAAGTAATAAAAGTTACCCCGGTGAGTGGGTAGTCGAATCCACAGGGAATAGGGATTTAAAATACGAGAAGTTGCTATTGAGTCGTGTGATGTACGAAAAGAAACAATGATCGGAGTGATGAGTGAATTTATGGGAACTAGAGTAGATGCAAAGCAAATAAATCGAAAGATGAAAGAGAGAAAAGTGCAAGCAATGAGTAAGAAGAGAGAGACTAGTAATAAGTGAAAATAGGGTATCCGGACAAGTTACCTCTAGGACTTATGCTTCTAGTGCAAGACTATGCTATTATACCTTCCTATTGATGTTTAATTGAGTCGAGGAAAATCCTGAAACACACGGTCCCAAATCTAAGGTCAACCGTGGCTAACCCCAACACTATGTCACGGCAATAGGATTCACGTCAACCCTTCACTCTGTTGATTGCTCAACTAAGCCCCAGGGGAGTATTTCTACCTAAGCCTAACACTACGTGGGATTGCTTTAAGCTCTAGGGACTCCTAGTGATAAAACCTGTTCCTATGTGTGATAGTTCTAACCCTTTGGTCCAGGAGGAAGAACCATTGTCTAAATTAAGCCCCAGTGCGTAGGATTCACGTCACCCCAAAACCTTGGGGGAGTTTGTCTACCTAGCACTTCACTCTATTTCGACCTCTAATGACTCAAGGAATCGGAGGTAGGGAGAAATCACAACGGAAGGGAAAGGGGTACGGTGCTACCTCACAACTCTCCCTCTCAACCCTCTTCAATTTTAAGTAGTCTAATCCTATAGGAGTTGTCACACCTCCAAAGGATAACCTAGATTGTTCTCAATCCTTAGTGTCACAGCTAAGAGAAAACAATAGCACAAGAAATCTAAAATTGAAACTCGAATTTATTTATCAATTAATGGAAAAGCATAATAACAATGTCAAAGAAACATAATTATCCTAGAGTTTTACAAGTCCGAATACCCACGAGGGGTTTAGCTCCTCATGGAGCTATACATGTTCATCAATTTATGAAAGAAAGAACAAACTAAAGACATCAATGAAAACCCCCTCGCGTATGGTGTGGCCGTGGTCTTGTGCGGCCGTCGAACGTCGGTGACGATGCCGATGACGCGCTGCAATCCTCCACAAAGTCCTCTCCGAAACCCTAGCCGCACTCTCCAGAAGTTGGGGAGAAAGATAGGTCAAAAGATTTTTCAAAAAGTCTCCAAATCGGCTTTAAATAGGCTGAGTGCGGCTTTAAATTTGAAGTTATCGGGAATTCACACGGCCGTGTGAAGTTTCTATCTTTCCTGAAAATTGCTTCACACGGCCGTGTGTTAATTCCACACGCCCGTGTGAAGTTTCTGGCTTGCTGGAAAATCAATCCACACGGCCGTGTGTTAATTCCACACGCCCGTATGACGTCTCTGGTTTGCTGGATAATTAGTTCACACGGCCGTGTGTTAATTCCACACGCCCGTGTGAATTCTCTGGAACCTTGACTCTTCGGCAGAAGTGCATAGTAACTTGCTACAGTGATTCGCTATAGTAACAAGCTACAGTGTTGCTGCAGTAACTCTCCGAAATGCTCCCGAATATGTTGTTTCTTCATCGAGGCCATTGAATTGGGCACACAATCAATGGTAGATCGTGCCTATTGCTTCGAGTTTCCTTCTTGGTGAAGTTTTCCTAAGCTACACGAGTTAGAATTGTTGTGAATATGACTGCCTTTGTGCCCCTCCAAAGGAGGTTGGCACACACTCACAAGTCGAACCTCGTGCCTTGTTCCTTGCTTGGTCTGAAAACCTCCCAACAACGGCGAACACGACCTAACTTCGTTCTTCTTTTCCAACTTAGCTCCACGAAACCTACAATGCTCAAGAATACACAAATGCACACTATTTAGTGATAAAATCTGATAAAAGTATGTTCATTTGTAAGATAATAACGCTTCGCGTTACTACAACACAAGCACTTATCAGTGGAGTGATTGGACACCTCAGGGTGAGCCATGGTACGGAGGTTAACGTTGGAAGTCAGCACAGACTCACGGGTGCACTTTAGATGAAACAACACTAATCTTACCCAGTTGCCAATAGAACAACTCACTATCTGGTTTTACTTCTACCGGTGCTTGTGGAGTTCTTTACTGTTGAGCTTGAGGTCATATATTTAGTCAATTATCTTCTTCCTCCTAGTCTTCATCCTTGTTTGCTTAGTGACAAGAAAATGCTTAGGTCTGGGGATGCTTTGATAAACGCCTAAATGTACGTATTATTTATGTATTTGTGTGTATAAATAGAGTATTTTTGTATGTGTGGATGCCCATTTTCGGTATAAATTTGTTTATTTCGTGTGACAGGTACAAAACAAGCCTTGGAGAGCTCGACAACAAGATTTTAGAAGAAATTGGCAAGAAAAAGATCGTTTTCGAGCCAGGGCACTGTAGCACAAAAACTTAAAGAAATGGCTAAGTCTGGAATTCCATGCGGGCAATCATACGGGCACATAAATGGCCGCATGGAGTCCTTAGTATTTTACACCAAATTTGGCGAGCTACAGTGCCCGTGTAATGACCGCATGCCAGGCCGTATGGCATCCTAAAACTTGCTTTTCATTGGGTTTTGTGTTCATTTCTTTAGGAGAGGAACACTAGTTCTTGAGCCTTCTTACCACCACCTTCAAATCCAAGCTAGGAGAAGACTTTGGAGGCAATTTACAAGGAGAGGACAATGAAGAGATCGAGTTACTACAAGATTCACCGCTTAATCCACATTTGAAAGGAAGATTGACGTAAGAAGCCACTCTTTAGGTGGCATCCTTGGAAGCGTCATTCAGCCTCTATCTTTTCAGGGAGTGCTCTTATTGTATTATTTGGTTGTTTGTATGCATTTTCTTGAGTATTTTGTAGCCATGGACAACTACTACCCCAAGGTCACCGGATGTAGGTGAACCTTTTGTGTGAACTTATGTAGAATGGTTGTTTGGCTTGTTTTATGCATTTGGGCTTTTTCGTGAACCTTGTTTAGTGTTCTGGATTGCTTGTTATGCATGGGAACTTAGTATATCAATTACTAGGCAATGCTAGGTTGCATGCCAATTGCCCTAGTATTAGGCTCACTAAGCTTGGTAGGGATACATGTATGAATACGCCTTGACCATCTGGTATTTGTACCCCTCCATTGTTAGGGTTGACCTTAATTGTGTTTTGACCTTAACTTGAGAAACCTATCTTTCTCATTGCAATCATGCGAGGATTTGAGCAGAAGGAATTCCGTATTCAATACTCCTACCGAATTAGGGACCAATTTCCGTGACCATCAGGTTGGTCTAATTTAGGGTTTCTCGGTCCAAACTCCCTATTTGCATACTAGTTAGGGCAACCTTCACAGTTTAGTAGCCCCCTTGAGAATCCTCATCCGTGACCCTTTCCTTGCATTGTTTTACCCTCCGATTATTGTTTCCCCCTTAGAGCTTTTACTACCATTTTAATTGTGATTTCATTTTCTTTTCACATCTCTCGAATTGATAGGCCAAAAAATCATACGAAGAGGAAGTAAGGATAGATTCTTGGGCCCTTGGGAATACGACCCCCACATGCATGCGCAAGGGGAATTACTTGGCGATCCTGTGCACTTGCGGGACCCACAACACATTTGCACTTTACTATTTTAGCTATTCATCGTTCATTCTATTTCATACCTTCTTATTTCTTCCATTGTTCTTATTTGTTTTTCTTTCTTTGATTTCAGCTCCAAGTTATGACTCGAGGCAACGCTTCGACATTGGTTGAAGGAGATCCTGAAATTGGAAGAAGAACTCATAGACGGGTAAAGAAACCTATGCAAGAACAGTCCAATCAAGCTAAAATAGATACTGAAGGATCAGAAACTATGGCAGAACAACATGAGCAGTAGAGGACTGATAGCGAGATCCGCATGCGCATGGGTCACCAAGTAATACCCCTCATGCAAGCACTAGGGGGTCGTATTCCCTAGGGTCCCAAGAATTGCTATTACTTTTCCCTGGACGACACTGTCTAGTCTAACATGTATAATAGATTTAAACCTAAATAAGAAAACTAACAAAGGGGAAAACTATAAACAAGTAGACTAAGGCACATCATGTGAACAGAATAAAGAAGCAAATATAGCGCAAGTTTTGGGCAAGGATCCCTTCGGGGCTACTAAAGCTAGAAAGATGCTTGAATGACAGAGGCAATGGTGGTTTAGATAGAGAAAATCCTAACATAAGCTAACCTAATGGTCATGACAATTGGCCCCTAATCTAGGACAAGTATTGATATGGAATTCCTTCTGACCAAATCCTCCTATGATCGCATTACAAGTACGGGATTCTCAAATTAGGGTTGAAACACAAACTAGGCACAACCCTAATACTGGAGTGGTATAGAATACCTGATGGTCACAGCGTATTTGTACATGTATCCCTTCTAAGCCAAGTGTGTCTAGTACAAGGGCGATGGTCACGCTACCAAGTACAACCTAGAAGTTGAAATACAGAGTTCTCATGCAAATCAACACATCAAAGATCACAAGGCATAAACCAAAAACTACACATAACATAAATGTAAATCAAAGCATCCATACAAGCAAGTTTATCGCAAGGTCACCGGATGTCCGGTGACCTTGGGAGTCTAGTTCATCATCAACAAGGGAGAAAGTATATAAAACAAGAAGTACAAGAAAAAGCTAATGAAACTTCCCCTAAGATGATGGCTAGGAGGTGGTGATGAAAACTTGTCGGATCAATGTTGGCAAGCTCCTAGATGTGCTCCTTTGAGTATAACCTTCTTCTCCCTTCGATTTGCCATTCAGATCTGCCTTTTCCCGCAACCTTGAAGCCCTAGAAAAGTATGGAGGAGAAGGGGTGTCCGAAAACCCAAAGAAAAGTGCCCTAATCCTCTTGAAAAGGTATTCTCGTGATGCCATGAGGCCTGGCATGCCGGCAGTATACTGACAGGGACCCGAAAATGCACGGGTTATCGAAGTAATAAAATACCCTTGTGAGTGGGTAGTCGTATCCATAGGGAATAGGGATTTGAGATTCAAGTATTCACTATTTGGCTATGCGATGTGTGATGAGAATCAATGAATGAATGTGTAAGCAATTATAAAGAAACAAGAAACAAAATAGAAGTGTGGAAGATGAGAGAGTGCAAGTAGGAGTAAAAAGAGTAGGACAAGCAATGATTAAAGTTGGGTACCCAGACAAGGTACCCCTAGGACTTATGCTTCTAGTGCAAGATAATGTTATTATACTCTCCTATTAATGTTAATTGAGTCGAGAAAATCCTTAAACACACGGTCGCAAATCTAAGGTCAACCGTGACTAACCCCAACACTATGCCCCGGTATTAGGTTTCACTACGACCCTTGACTCTTATTGACCTGTCAACTAAGCCCTAGGGGAGTCTATCTTCCTAAGCCTCACACTTCATGGAATTGCTTTAAGTTATAGGAATTCCTTGTGATAAACCTTGTCTCTATGTGTAGTTCTAACCCTTTGGTCTATGTAAAAGAACCCTAGTCTAAATTAAGCCCCAGCACTAAGATTCACTTCAACCCTTCACTCTGTTGCTCGCGCAACTAAGCCCCAAGAGAGTTTATCTCCTAGCACTCCACTCTATCTCGACCACTAATAAATCATGGAACATAGAGGTAGGGAGAATCACATCAAAGGGGAAAGGGGACGTTCCTCTACCTCACGACTCACCCTCTTAACCCTCTCCAATCTTAAGTAGTCTAACCCTATAGGAGTTGTCACACCTCCAAAGGATAACCTAAATTGCTCTCAACCCTAGTATCACGACTAAGGGAAAACAATAACAAGATGACATTAAGATTGAAACTCAAATTTATTCATCAATAATGGAAAAGCATAATAACAATGTCAAAGAAACATAATAATTCTAGGGTTTATAAGTCCGAATAACCACAAGGGGTTTAGCTCCTCATGGAGCTATACAAATCCATCAAAATAAGAAAAGAGATACAAATTGAATCCATAGATGAAAACCCCCTTGTGTGTGGTGTGGCCGTGGTCTTGTGCGGCCGTTGGATGTTGATGTCGATGCCAAATACACACATTTTATTGATTAAATCTGATTAAATCAATGCTCATTGCAAGATAATAACACTTCATATTACTATAACACGAGCACTTATCAAATCCATCCACACTTAAGCTTTTGCTTGTCCTCAACCAAAATAGAGCATGAAAGTACTTGGGAAGAACAATTAAAAGTGCTCGGCCTTAGGTTCACCAAAAGTATGCAAAAGAAGCATTCTACAAGTGAGGGGAAATCAAAACATTGCATAAGATTACCATTGCTCTTAGCTAAAAACTTGAATCAAAAAGGAAAAAGAGCTTGAAAATGTGTAAGTGTGTGTGAACTCACTCAAGACAACCCAAAAAGTACTCCTCAAACTCTTGTTAAAAAGGACTTATTTATATACAAAAAAGAAGGAAGTAGTAGCTTCACACAACCTCTAAGGTAGCCCTTTCCAAGGCGGCCGCCAAAGGTGGCTTTCACGCTTTAGAGGAGGTAGCTCTTTCTACCGGGGTAGTAGCTTTCACGCATCCCATGAGATAACTCTTTCTCTCATTAGGGCATAACTTGTATACGACTTATGAGAGTAGCTACATACTTCATAGGTGGTAGCTCTTTCCACCCCAAATGCATAAATAAAACAAAGCAAATATTCACAAACTCATTTTTTCCCCATTTTTTATATATATGCATTTTCCAAAGTAAAACTAAAAGCTTACTAAGAACGATGATAAATTTGTCCTTAAAAACTTCAAGCTTGAGTTTCCAAAAGATTCTAAGAGTGAGTTGTGCAATATAAGATAATCGAGAAAAAATTCCCTAAAATTCAAGTAAAAACTAGTGCATGATAAGTTACAATGTTAAAAATTCTCCTAAACTATAAGAATACAACCGTTGCAACTAAGGTGAACCGCCATAGGCTACATGAGCATAAACAATTGAACGCACAAGTAAAGGTGTGTGCAAAGTGAACTCCCCCCCACACTTAAGATGTACATTGTCCCCAATGTACGCATGCAAGCACAATGAGAAGTAAAGCAATTAAAACAATTAGTGTAGGGGTAGGCAATTGAAACAATACTCTCCTGAACTCCAAGTGTTGCGTTTGATGGAGCTATGTTCATTGAGAGTTGAGTCTCAATGGGTTATGGAGGACACATGGTCCCATGACTGTGCCTATGACTAGTACTCAAATTCCTTACATCCAAGACCATCTTCATGTATACACAAGGGGTTTCAGTGAAGCTCAATAAAAGTAAAATAAAATAAGAGACATAAAGCTAAAAACGCCACAAGCGTCGATGTCATTTGCTACTGGTGCCAATGCTGCTACTGTCGTTGATAGTGATCCTGGTGCTGAAAAAGAAAGAAAAGATTAACGAAGAAAAAGGAGAAAATATGTTCACCGATGAAATGGAAATCAAAAACTTTGAATATGGCCGGAAAACAACTTAAAAACTCCTTAAACAAACGAAGAGAGGGTTCGGAAGACGGGAGTAAGCATCCCATAAGTGTGGAGGCATTTAGAATTGAAAAGGCAAAAGAAGATTTTAAAATTAAATACAGCCTATCGTGTTCTGTACATCCATACGGCCGTGTGGAATTTACACACGGCCGTGTGCCTCCACTGGTAGGGTTCACAAGGGCAGTCACAACCCCTGTGTTTCCTCTGTCTGCAGAGTTCCGCACGGCCGTGTGAAAGTTCCACACGGCTGTGTGCCTTAACACAAGGTCACTCATAGGGGCATCCACATACCCCTGTGGAGTTTCTGGAATGAGAGTTGAAGTTCTGCAGAATTTTATACGGCCGTGTGCCCTTCACTGGGTCGCTCACAGGGGTAGCTACACGGCCCCTATGACGCTCAGGATGAGCTCTGAGATGAGTCACACGGCCGTGTGGAATTTCCTCACGGCCGTGTGCTGTCTCTGGCTGACTTAGAAAAAATTACAGACTCTACAAAAAATTTAGAAACACAATTATAACACTTAGAGCCTGCATAAACAATAAGAACACGACCAGATATCCATGAAAACACTCAACCGACAAAAAACTTTGACAATCACAATTAGGCACACTACAACACCAATAATCCATAAGAAATCACAGCACATGCATAATAAAAATCAAAACACCGTAACTAGGCAATTATTCATGGTAAAAACTAAACTAAAGCCTAGAAAAGCAATAAAAACTTGGGTTGCCATCGAAGAAGCGCTTGTTTAACGTCACTAAGCTTGACGTACCTCTTTCTTACTTTAAGGTGGCTTGAAAAGAGTGTGTTCCTCCTGACAAGAACTTGCATAGCTACTTCCTTTGAACCAAAAATCTACTTGTCGGGGTGGAGTATTTGTTGGAGGGTCCAACGATCTTACTTTTAGCCTCCAAGGAAACAATTTGGGCTGGGAATTGTCCAAGATTAGCATAGGTGGATCATTGGATGGTTTAAATATCCTCCCCACATCTTTTTCCCTTCCCAAAATCTCTTTCTTACTTTTTATGAGTTGATCAATCCCAAAGAATGGTTCTTGTTCCATTACCTTATGGTTTGCTTCTTCTTGTGTATTTTCAGCTTGAAAGGAACATGACACTAGCAAATCCCCTTGAAAATTTTCTTGCTCACAAGCACGATCTTCATTCAAGCAATATCAATTCTCCAAATGATGTTCATCTTTTTCCTCTTCAATTTCTATAGCAATGTACTCGGTCTGCCCCATTTCTTCATTATCGTTCATTACCATATCATCTCTACAAGGAACTTTCGTTGCTTGCTCAAATAATTCATTTTCCTTGGAGAGTGTGTCAAGTATCCATTCTAATTGATGCTCAAGGTTGTTATAGGAGGCTTCATGACATTTTTGTGTGGCTTCCATACTTTGGCAAAAGACATCAGATGCTTTAAAAAAGTTATCTAGCGCTTTTTTCCACTGAGGTTCGTCCTCTTCAAGTATCTCATCCTCTTGAAATTGCTCTTGAGGTGCTTCCCAATGTTGTCCATCATTATTCCATAAAACATTTTGTAGCTCCTCTCATTTGGATGATGTGTGCTGTAGCCTGGATAGCTCTGTTGTTGTGAAGCAATAATTATATCAAGCTTTGTACTGAGAGCTTCAACTTGAGAGTATAGCTCAATGATTGAATCAATCTCCATTTAGGCTCCTTGCAAGAAAAAGTAAGACAAAACAAAAGAAAACAAATAAGAATGATGGAAGAATAAGAAAAGGTGAAATAGAATGAATGATTAATAGCTAAAATAGCAAAATACAAATGTCTCTAAAATGCCTACTCCCGGGCAACAGTGCCAAAAACTTGACACACCCCTTGCGTGTGTACCTCGCAAGTGCACAGATTGTCGAAGTAATAAAATACCTTGGTGAGTGGGTAGTCGTATCCACAGGGAATAATGTTCAGAAACAAGTGTTATCGCTATTTAGCTATGAATGGAATCGATGGTAAGAGAAAATCAATATGTATATATATATGTATAAAAGAAAGTAAAAAAGTCAAAAAGGGCAATAAAGGTAGGAGAGGTAATCGATATAAAGATGGGGTACCCAGACAAAGCTCCCCCTAGGACTAATGCTTCTAGTGCAAGAGTATGCTATTATACTTTCCTATTGATGTTAATTGAGTCAAGGATATCCTTAAACTCACAATCCCAAACATAAGGTCAACCATGACTAACCCCAACATTATGCCCCGGCTTAGGATTCACTATGACCCTTGACTCTCGTTGATATGTCAACTAAGCCCCAGGGGAGTCTATCTTCCTAAGCCTAACACTACGTGGGATTGCTTTAAGCTCTTGGGATTCCTAGTGATAAAACCTGTTCCTATATATAGTTCTAACCCTTTGGTCCAGGTGGAAGAACCCTAGTCTAAATTAAGCCCTAACACTGAATCTCGACTGCTAATAAATCAAGGAAATGGAGGTAGGGAGAAATCACACCAGAAGGGAAAGGGAACGCTTCACTACCTCACGATTCACCCTCTCAACCCTCTTCAATCTTAAGTAATCTAACCCTATAGAAGTTGTCACACCTCCAAAAGGTAACCTAGATTGCTCTCAACCCTAGTGTCACGGCTAAGGGAAAATAATAGCACAAATTAATTAAAATTGAAACTCGAATTTATTCATCAATAATGGAAAAGCATAATAGCAATGTCATAGAAACATAATAATCCTAGGGTTTTACAAGTCCGAATACCCACGAGGGTTTAGCTCCTCACGGAGCTATACATGTTCATCAAAATATAAAAGAAAGTGCAAATAAAAAGCATTGATGAAACCCCCTCGCGTATGGTGTGGTCGTGGTCTTGTGCGGCCGCTGGACGTCGGTGACGATGCCGATGACACGCTCCAAACCTCCATGATGTCCTCTCCAAAACCCTAGCCGCACTCCCCAGAAATTTAGGTCCAAAAGATCTTTTAATAGTCTCCAAAATTGGCCTTTTATAATGTTGAAACGCGGTTTTAAAATCGAACTTATCGGGACTTCACGCGGCCGTGTGGAATTTCCACACGCCAGTGTGAAGTTTCTGGCTTGCTGAAAAATTAATTCACACGGCCGTGTGGAATTTCCACACACCCATGTGAATTCTCCGGAATCCTGAATTTTGGCAGAAAGTGAACAGTAGCTTGCTATAGTGTTTTGCTACAGCAACAAAGTTACATTGCTGCTACAGTACTCACCGAAACACTCCCCAATCCATTGTTTTTCATCGAGGCCATTGAATTGGGCACACAATCAATGGTAGATCGTGCCAATTTCTTCAAGTCTTCTTCTTGGTGAAGTTCTCCTAAGCTTCATGATTTAGACTTATTGTGAATGTGACTGCCTTTGTGCCCCTCCAAAGGAGGTTGGCACACACTCACAAGTGTAATCTCGTGCCTTGTTCCTTGCTTGGTCCGAAAACTTCCCAACAACGGCGAACATGATCTAACTTCGTTCTTCTTCTCCAAATTAGCTCCGCAAACCCACAAGTCTAGATTCGTGCCTTGTTCCTTGCTTGTTCCGAGAACTCCTCAATAATGGCGAACATAACTTATTCTTGCTTCTTTTCTCCTTAATTTGTCTCCACAACCCTACATGCGCAAAAGAACACAAATACACACATTTTAGTGATAAAATCTGATTAAATCAATGCTCATTGCAAGATAATAACACTTCGCATTACTATAACACGAGCACTTATCAATGCCGATGACGCGCTCCAAACCTCCACAAAGTCCTTTCGAAAACCCTAGCCACGCCTGCCCATAAATTAGGTCTGAAGAGAGCCAAAAAGATCAAAAAATAGTCTCCAAAATGGGCTTTTATAATGCTGAGTCACGGCTTTAAATCAGCTGAAATCGGGATTTCACACGGCCATGTCGAATTTCCACAAGCCCGTGTGAAGTTGTTGTTTTTCTGATTTTCGTCAGACAGTGAACAGTACTAGCTATATTATTTTTACTACAGCAACTTGCTACAATGCTCGTGCAGAAAATGCTCCAAAATTCATTATTCTTCAACGAGGCTGTTGAATTGGGCACACAATCAATTGTAGACCGTGCTGATTGCTTCAAATCTTCATATTGGTGGAATTCTCTATAATAACACAAGCTAGACTTATTGTGAATGTGACTGCCTTTGTGCCTCTCCAAAGGAGGTTGGCAAACACTCACAAGTCTAAAGTCATACCTTGTTCTTTGCTTGGTCCAAAAACTCCCCAACAACGGCGAACATGATCTAACTTCGTTCCTTTTCTCCAATTTATCTTCACAACCCTACAATGCACAAAAGTACACAAATGCACACTTTTTAGTGATAAAATCTGATTAAATCAATGCTCATTGTAAGATAATAACACTTCGCATTACTATAACATAAGCACTTATCATATCGGGATCCTGTAGCTCCCGAATTTCGCGTAAGTTGCCATAGTGGAGTGCTACAGTAACTTGCTGCAGAAACTCTGCTTCAATGAATTAGCTGTAGTGAGTGGTCTTTTTCTTGCCGATTTCTTCTAAAATCTCATTGTCAAGCTCTCCAAGGCTTCTTTTGTACCTGTAATATGAAATAAATGAATTTAGATCGAAAACTGCATCTATACATACAAAATTACTTAATTTATGCGCACAAGTACATGAATAATACGTACATTTAGGCGTTTATCAAGGACACTCTCAGATTATGCTAGACCCATAGTTTTAGACACACAAGTAAGTATTGTGAGGCCACCGATTACAGCTCAGAACTTTGAGCTCAAGCCGGCATTCGTCCAAATGCTACAGCAGTCCGCACAATTCAATGGTTTGGTCGATCAAGATCCCAATAACCATATTGAGAATTTCTTGGAAGTGTGTGACATGCTCAAGATCAACGAAGTGAAGGATGATGCTATCAGATTAAGGCCTTCCCATTTTCCTTGAAGTGGAGAGTGAAACAGTGGTTGTTGCACTTATTGCTTAGTGCATCAATCATTACTTGGCAGTAAATGGTGGAAGCTTTTCTTGCTCGATATTTCCCTCATGGAAAATCTGTGAAGCTTAGGAATGAGATATCTTCCTTTGTTCAGATGGAATTGGAGTCTCTTTTTGAGACAGGGACAGGTTCAAGGATCTCTTGTGGCAATGCCCACTGAATGGATTCCTCGATTGGATGATTATCCATACTTTCTACAATGGGTTGAATCCAAGTATGAAGTAATTGTTAGATTCGGCAGTAGGAGGTACCTTAGGAAGCAAGACCCCCGATGAAGCTTGACACCTCATTGAAGAGATGACTATGAATAGCTATCAGTGGAACAAAAGAGATAGGAAGAAGGTGGCCAGCCTTGATGAGATTGACGCGGTAACAACATTGGCGGCCTAAGTTGAGTCATTGAGCTAAATGTTGGAAACTTGACCTTCACCTAGAGTGGCGGCTATTACGAGTTGCAGTGGATATTGGGGAGGACATGGTTCTAGGGATTGCCCTAGTGCCATTGGTGCTACTTCTTCAGTGGAACAAGTGGATTTCTTAGTTAATGCAATGAGAGGTCAAGGAAATCGGTATAGTGGCACCTACAATCTGGGGTGGAGGAATCACCTAAACTTATCATGGAGTAATTAAGGGCAATAACAAAAGAGTAATGCACCACCGGGCTTCCAACACCAACAAGCACAGAATTTGGAGAACCGAGCAACGGTTTTGGAAAATAAGATGATTGATCGCGATTGTCCCGCAAGTGCATGGGGTCGCCAAGTAGTACCTCGTGCGTGACATAGGGGTTGTTTTCCCTGGGGATTGGGCCAACATACCCAAATTGGGCCAACCCGATTGTCACGACAATTGACCCTTAATCCGTTATGAGTATTGGATACGGTAATTGTACTACCCCAAATCCTCCTACGATTGCAATGGATAAAGTGGTCTTCTCAAACTAGGGTTAAAATACAAGTAAGTACATAACCCTAGAACTGGATGGGTATAAATACCTGATGCTGACGGCATATTTATACATATTTCCCTTCCAAGAATGGTGAGTCTTATAGTAGGGCAATGGTCATGCAACCTAGCATTCCTTAAGTCATGATACATAGAGTTCTCATACATATTAAGAATTTAAAAACACCAAACATGGATCACAAACAAGAAACATGCATAAATTAAATCAAAACATCCAAACAACACAAGTTCACCCCCAAGGTTTACCTACATCCGGTGACCTTTGGGTTTTAGTTGCTCATGGTCACAAAATAAACAATCAAATGCATGGAGACAACAAAACGAACCATAAGCAAACTCCATCAATAGTTAGAGGCCGAATGACGTTTGGATCCACCGGAAATGAGCTTCTAACGAAGCCACTCCAAGGAGTGGCTTACCTTGTCTTCTATCTCTTCAAAGCAAGCCCTAGGGATGGGTCTTGCCCAAAATCATGCTCTCCTTGCCTAATCCTCAATGGAAATGCCCTCAAACCTCTTCTTCTGGCACGGATAGATAATGGTGGTGATGAGCTCGAAGAAGAATGACAAAAGATGCCTAATAGAAATCCAGGTAGCCCTTAAAAAGGATGAATTCGGGGCAGCTCACGGGTGGTCTCACCGTCAATATATGGGCTGCGAGGTTGCCTAGAAAACGGGCACAAAATCTAAATAAGTTGCTACATTACTTCTACAGTAAATTGATGCAGTACCATTGCTCTCTGATTTGCTTGCGGTTGACCTCACGGCCATGAGGTTGCCTGTGAAGGTTTCCAAACTTAGAAAATTCTTCAAATCTTCGTGCGTCAGGATGCTACAGTGTCACTACAATGCTCGTGACCCTAAAACGTTAATTTCAACATGGACTTCTTTTCAAATCACGTCGTAGAGCTCACCTAAGCATCTTTTGTACTTGAAACATGAAATAAACCAATTTAGACCGAAAAAAGGCATCGACTCATCAACATAATATGAAAATCATGCGCAAGTATACGTATAAAATATGTACATTTAGATGTTTATCAAACATACCCACACCTAACCGTTTACTTGTCCTCAAGCAAACAAACATGAAAAAATAGGGGCAAGAAGATAAAAGGCTAGATGTACGACTACAAGCTAAATAGTAAGTATTTCACTAGCACAACTGGATAGAAATCAAGAAGTGAGCTGTTCAATGAATAGTCAAGTAATATTAGTTCTATTCCACCTGTGAATGTGTGCTGACTTTCACCTTGATCACCTTACCCTGGACTACCCTAGGATGCCCATTCACCCCACACATAATGAGAATGGCATTAAAGCATTAAAAACACAATTAATACTCAGTTAAGAGTCTTTTGGTTCCTAGATGAAACTCCAGCCTTTTAAGTGAATGCACAGTAAGTTCCAAGGGATCAAGATACTATAATGCTCCATCATATATATATATATATATATATATATATAAGCATACAAACACATTAGACTGCACAAAAATCTTTCAGCTGGATGCACATACTGATTAGGCATAAGAGCCACCTAAACAACTTGATTATAGTCTACATAGATGCATTCATGCTATACTAGCAGAGCAATACTGTCATAGACTCTCTTTATCTATGTGTGCGTGTGTGTGTGTGTGTGTGTGTGTATATAATGTTGTATAAATTTTATCTTAAATTCCCAGGTACAAAACCTACTACAATAATCACTTTAGGCTACGGAGAACAATAAAGGAACTCACAAGCTCTTAAAAGAATATTGACAATAGAATTTAACAACCTAACGCAAAAATCATCATGATGTGTTGGTAGGAATGTACAAGTTGAAAGTGCTCGTGAACAAGTGTTAGGGTGCACTAAAGGTGAAATAGAAATACATTCAATCACAGGTTAAGTATAGCTCACAGCTATCATTCTACCAAGCGAGGAAATCCATAACAATGAAATCATAGCTATCATAGGTCGTACAAGCATGCAATGATATAAAGTACTCCAAAAATATATCCCCACACCTAAAGCTGTACATTGTCCCCAATGTAAGTGTTCAGCAGAACAAGATGTGAAATATGCACTAAATATAGTAAAATAGAGTAAAGAAACTTCTCTTTCTTGTCGATGAAGTGTGCAACAGAGTACTCTCTAATCTTGGGGAAACATACTGTAGTGAGGGCTTGGCGTGTGAAGCATCCATAAAAATAATCATGAAATTAACAAAAACGCAAATCACAACTCCAGAATTCCAGATAATAGAAAAGAGGATGCATACAAAATCCCAAAACAAATAAATAAGTTTAGCAGGGATGGAGCCCTGACTAACTCACAAGTGCACACTACAACACTTTGTAAAAAGTCCAAACAAAATACAAATAACGAAATGTAAGTAAAATGGCAATCATGATGTGTGAGCCTATGGATCAAAGGGGAATGATGGTGTTTCATAAGTAGTCGCCGCAAATGTGGTGCTGACAGACGATGGTGAACTGTGCAGGAATGCTAAAATCTCGGCAGTGTTGGTCGCAATATGGCTCAATGATGTAGCCAAGTCTCTGTGTCCCCTCTCGAGCACCTATAACTGCTCGTAGACATCAGAATAGAACTCCTCAAATCTCTCCCGACGTCAAGGTCTGCTCGCCCCAGATCCATGCTCGGGCTAGGACTTAGGCTCAAGCTAGGAATCAAACTCTGTGTCGTGCGAAGGGCCAGGGTCTCTCTCACATTTCATAAGTCTGTAGCTACTACCCCGTCTCTCGACTATACCGATACATTCAAGGGTCTACATTCCCAGTGGAGCATTGGTACCAACAACCGTCATGCTCTGGGTCATATCTATAAGGCCCATGGCTCTGATCATGCGGGTGACAAACAGTCCAGCGTAAATAGCACCAAGACGGATGAACTGTCCTAGATGAAGTAAAACCTTAGTAACCAAGTGTCCCATGTGAAAGGGGTACCACTGTATAATTGATAAGTGCTTGTGTTATAGTAATGCGAAGCGTTATTATCTCACAATGAGCATATCTTTTATCAGATTTTATCACTAAATAGTGTGCATTTGTGTATTCTTGTGCATTGTAGGTTTGTGGAGCCAAGTTGGAAAAGAAGAACAAAGTTAGGTCGTGTTCGCCATTGTTGGGAGGTTTTCGGACCAAGCAAGGAACAAGGTACGAACTTAGACTTGTGAGTGTGTGCCAACCTCCTTTGGAGGGGCACAAAGGCAGTCACATTCACAACAAGTCTAACTCGTGTAGCTTAGGAGAACTTCACCAAGAAGGAGACTTGAAGCAATCGGAACGATCTACCATTGATTGTGTGCCCAATTCAATGGCCTCGATGAAGAACAACGTATTCGGGAGCGTTTCAGCAAGTTACTGTGCATTTTCTGCCGAAAATCAGGTTTCCAGAGAGTTCACACGGGCGTGTGGAATTAACACACGGCTGTGTGAATTAATTCCCAGTGAGCCAGAGACTTCACACGGGCGTGTGGAAATTCCACACGGCCGTGTGAAGCCCCGATAAGTTCAAATTTAAAGCCGCACTCAGCCAATTTAAAAGCTCGATTTGGAGACTTTTTGAGCAGCTTTTGACCTATCTTTCTCTGGAACTTCTGGAGAGTGCGGCTAGGGTTTCGGAGAGGACTTTGTGGAGGATTGGAGCGCGCCATCGGCATCGCCACAGCCACACCATACGCGAGGGGGTTTTCATTGATGTTTTTAGTTTGTGCTTTATTTTACACTTTGATGAACATGTATAGCTCCACGAGGAGCTAAACCCCTCGTGGGTATTCGGACTTGTAAAACCCTAGGATTATTATGTTTCTATGACATTGTTATTATGGTTTTCC
The DNA here is from genome assembly GCA_020875875.1 of Dioscorea alata. NCBI lineage: Eukaryota > Viridiplantae > Streptophyta > Magnoliopsida > Dioscoreales > Dioscoreaceae > Dioscorea > Dioscorea alata. The sequence goes on from CM037019.1 coordinate 11,916,874, forward strand.
ATTATTGATGAATAAATTCGAGTTTCAGTTTTAATTATCTTTTGCTATTGTTCTTCCTTAGCCGTGACACTAGGGTTGAGAGCAATCTAGGTTATCCTTTGGAGGTGTGACAACTCCTATATGATTAGACTACTTAAGATTGAAGAGGGTTGAGAGGGAGAGTTGTGAGGTAGCAATGTACCCCTTTCCCTTCAGGTGTGATTTCTCCCTACCTCCATTTCCTTGGTTAATTAGCGGTCGAGATAGAGTTTTATGGCTCAATCTAGACTAGGGTTCTTCCACCTGGACCAAAGGGTTAGAACTACGTAGAGGAACCGGTTTTATCACTAGGAATCCCTAGAGCTTAAAGCAATCCCACGTAGTGTTAGGGTTAGGAAGATAGACTCCCCTGGGGCTTAGTTGACCGGTCAACGAGAGTCAAGGGTTGTAGTGAATCCTAATACCGGGACATAATGTTGGGGTTAGTCACGGTTGACCTTAAGTTTTGGGACTGTGAGTTTAAGGATATCCTCGACTCAATTAACATCAATACGAAAGTATAATAGCATAGTCTTGCACTAGAAGCATAAGTCCTAGAGGTAGCTTGTCCGGATACCCTATTTTTCATACATCGCACTACTGAATAACAAATTCTCGTATCTTAAATCCCTATTCCCTGTGGATTCTACTACCCACTCACCAGGGTAATTTTATTACTTCGACAAGCCCGTGCACTTATGGGATACACACAAGGGGTCGTGTCAAGTTTTTGGCACCGTTGCAGGGAAATATGTGTATTTTTGATACTTGTTTTTGCTACTTTAGTTATTCACTTTGTTATCTATTTCACACTTTCTTTATCTACCACTATTCTCACCAATTCTTTTCTCTTTAATTTCAGTTTACCGAGGGAATGTTTAACGCAAGCGAAGCTTTTGATACACTCATGGGACTAGTTGAGGAAGTGGAGTAGAAAATGCAGTTGTTTATCGCACAACCATTTCCAAATTATATCGAGTGTGAGCAATCAGTGAGACAACCTTGTACAGAAATAGTGGATAGTATTGATCAGTTTTGCAAGGAGCAGAACATGAATTATGAATTAGGCAGTGTGTTGAACATGAATTATGAATTATGAATTATGAATTAGGCAGTGTATTCTTATACTGTGCTTGAATGATGCCCTGTTTTATTTTTAGTGCTTTTTCATGTTTTATCATGATTGCTCCTACCTTGAACACTCTAACCAACCCATTATGATGAGTTTGGTATTGGACTATTAAATTCTTTCTTCAATATTCTTTTTAAGAGCTTTTGAGTTCCTTTTTTTTGTTTTCTGTAGCCTTAAGTGAACTTGTGTGACAGGTTTCCAAGGGACTGAGATACAGTGTGTACAGTCGAAAAAAAATAAAAATAAAAAATGGAGTCTATGGCAGTATTCCTCTGCTGGCACAGCATGAATGCATATATGTAGGTTGTAATTGAGTAGGTTGGGTGGCTCTTGTGCCTAATCAGCATGTGCATCCTTCTGAAAGATTTCCTGTGCAGTCTATGTTAGCCGGACTCAGAAAAAAAAAAAAGAAAAAAAGAAAAAAAGAAAGAAATATTTTGTATATTTGTGAATAGGTAAATAAGTAAATCTGTTGTGTCCCCTGGCACTTGTTACACAGTCGCTTAAGTGCTAGAGTCTTATTTAGGAACTCAAAAGACTTTTAACTGAGTATTGAAGAGGTCTTTAACTGCCTAATACCACTCTCACCATATGTGGGGTGAATGGACCCCTGGGGTAATCCAAGGTGTAGAGGTTAAGGTTGGGAGCCAGCACACACTCACGGAAGCACTTTGCATAAAACAGGGCTACCATTACTCGATCACTCACTGTACAGCTCACTTTCTAGATTTGGTTTCACCCGTGCTAGTGGAGTGCTTTACCGTTGAGCTTGAGGTCGTATGTCTAGTCGTTTATTATCGTGCCCCTGTTATTCATGTGTGTTTGCTTGGGGACAAGCAAATGCTTAGGTGTGGGGATGTTTGATAAACGCCTAAACATACGTATTTTCCATGTATTCGGGTGTATGTACTACGTATTTTTCTATGAGTTGACGCCCATTTTTGGTCTGAATTGCTTCCTTTCATGTTACAGGTACTGATGTGACCCCTTCGTGCTCGTTGATAGAATTTGAGAAGAAATCGGCGGCGAAAACACTATTTCTGAGCGGGGGGGGGGGGGGGGGGGGGAGGGGGTACTGTAGCGACTACTGTAGCAAATACTGTAGCACGAACCCTTGGGCGAAATGACTAAGTCTGGAGGTTCATGCGGTCTGTCATGCGGGCATACAACTGTAGTAGTTACTGTAGCGGCACTGTAGCAACTGACGCGATTTCGGGATTTTCTCGGGAATTTTCTCTCCCCGCATGCGGGGCCGCATAGGGGGCCGCATAACCCACTGGAAAAGGTTTTTAAGGGTTTTGAGTTCATTTGGAGGGGAGGAGGCTAGGTCTTGAGAAAAACTACACTTCACCATCTTCTTTGGGAGCTTGAGGCCGGCTTTTGGAGGCATTTCTTGAGGAGAGGACGACGGGGAGAGCACGAGACGACGAATCCACGCCTTCGATTTGCATTTGAGAGGAAGTTTGACAAAGGAAGCCACTCCTTGGGTGGCATCCTTGGAAGCGTCATTCGGCCTTGATCTTTTCAGGGGGTGTTTTCATTATGCTTTTGGCTTTTTTTATGTATTTGCTTGCTTACTTTGTGATCATGAACAACTAACCCCAAGGTCACCGGATGTAGGTGAACCTTGGGGGTGAACTTGTGTATTTTGGATGCTACTTTCTAGTTTATGTATTTTGTTTGGCTTGTGATCCTTGTTTGGTGGTTCTTGAATGCCTTGATATGTATGAGAACTCTATATGTCAATTCCTAGACAATGCTAGGTTGCATGACCATTGCCCTAGTATTAGGCTCACCAAACTTGGAAGGGAATATATGTACGAATACACCGTGACCATCGGGTATTTGTACCCCTCCAATTGTTAGGGTTGTCCTTGATTGTGTTTCAACCCTAGCTTGGGGGAATCCACTAAACCCTTTGCAATCGTACAAGGATTTGGGCGGAAGCAATTCCGTATTCCAATACTTGTATTGGATTAGGGACCAACGCCGTGACCATCGGGTTGGTCTAATCTAGGGTTTCCCGGTCCAAACCACCCACGTGCATGCTAGTTAGGGCATCCTTGGCACTTTAGTACCCCCCGAGGGAATCCTCATCCGTGGCCATTCCCTCACCTTGATTTTTCCCCTCCGTATTTATATTTGCTATTTGCATGCTCTTTGTTTTAGTAGATTATTGGTAGTTCTTATTCCAAGTGATCGATTAGGTCAAACAACATTGTGATAAGGAAGTAAGAATAGCTTCTCGGGCCCTTGGGGATACGACCCCCTCGTGTTCGCGCGAGGGGTATTACTTGGCGACCCCGTGCACTTGCGGGTGAGCGATTCAAGCGCGTTTCACCAAAACCCTTGAAAAAGTTCTTGCACAGTTTGAATCAGGTTATTTTGAGCACAAACAAGAGGCCTTTGCAATGGGTATTATAGACTTGATAGAGGAAGTTTGTGAATTGGGGATTAGAATGGAACACCAGGACCAACCCAAGGAGTGTGATTTGGAGAAGGTTTCAGGGTACAGTAATGAACAGCAAACTACAAAATTTGAAGAGATTGACAGATCAATTGGAGACCAACTTCGACCATCCATTGATGAGCCACCTGATTTGGAATTGAAAACACTTCCAGAACACTTGGAATATGCATTTTTGGTAGAAGAGATGAAGTTGCCCGTGATCATAGCATCGAATCTCTCTTTGGAGCAAAAAGACAAATTGGAGAATGTCCTGAAAAAGCATAAGTCTGTCTTGGCATGGAAAATTGCAGACTTAAAAGGTATAAACCCTTCATTCTGTACGCACAAGATTTTAATGGAGGACAATTTCAAATCAGTGATCCAACCTCAAAGAAGACTAAACCCAAACATGAAGGAAGTCGTAAAGGCGGAGGTGGTCAAATTATTGGATGCAGGGATCATTTACCCCATTTCCGATAGTGCTTGGGTAAGCCCAACACAAGTGGTCCTGAAAAAAGGTGGGATGACAGTGATCAATAATGAAAAGAACGAGCTCATCCCAACTAGAACGGTCACAGGGTGGAGAGTTTGTATTGATTACAGAAGACTGAATGACGCAACCTGTAAAGACCACTTCCCTTTACCTTTCATTGATCAAATGTTGGAGCGATTGGCAGGGCATCAATTTTACTGCTTTCTAGATGGGATGTCAGGGTACTTTCAGATCCCTATTGCTCCAGAAGACCAAGAGAAGACAACTTTCACTTGTCCCTACGGGACTTTTGCATATAGACGGATGCCGTTCCGGTTATGCAACGCACCTACTACATTCCAAAGATGTATGATTGCTATTTTCAATGATCTTGTCGAAGACATAATGGAAGTATTTATGGATGATTTCTCTGTGTTTGGTGATTCCTTTGACATGTGTTTGAGAAATTTGGAAAAGTGCTGATAAGATGTAAGGAGACAAATCTTATGCTAAACTGGGAGAAATGTCATTCCATGGTTCGAGAAGGCATTGTTCTCGGACACAAGATTTCCCATTTGGGTATGGAGGTGGACAAGGCAAAAATCGAAGTCATAGAAAAACTTCCTCCACTAATGAATGTCAAGGGAATTCGGAGTTTCCTGGGACATGCAAGTTTCTATAGACGGTTCATCAAGGATTTTTCGAAGATCACTCAACCGTTGACTAAACTTCTCGAAAAAGATGCTCCGTTTGATTTTGGGGAAGATTGTGTAACAGCTTTTAATGTGCTAAAAGAAAAACTAGTTCAAGCTCCAATCTTGATTACCCCTGACTGGAATGAACCTTTTGAGCTCATGTGCGATGCTAATGATTACGCTGTAGGAGCAGTTCTGGGACAAAGGAAGGGCAGGCAATTCCAACCCATCTATTATGCGAGCAAGACTCTCACAGATGCACAGGAGAATTATACTACTATAGAGAAAGAATTATTAGCAGTAGTGTTTACTCTCGATAAGTTCAGGCCATATCTTATCTTGTCGAAGGTCATTATGTTTACAGATCATTCAGCTCTCCGTTACCTCATGAACAAAGTCGATGCAAAACCAAGATTGATCCGGTGGATATTACTCTTACAGGAGTTTGACATGGAGATAAAGGATAAAAAGGGAATTGAAAATGTAGTGGCGGATCATTTGCCGTGGTTAGAAGGGAGAATTGGGCAAGAGCCATCAAGTAAGGAGATCAATGACTTCTTCCCGGAAGAACACTTACATTCAATTCAGGAATTAACATCATCAGGTGATACGCCGTGGTTCGCAGAGTTTGCTAATTACTTGTCAGGAAAAGTCCTCAAGCCAGGGCTCACATTCCAACAAAAGAAAAAGTTCTTTAGCGATTTGAAGAACTATTTCTGGGATGACCCATTCCTTTTCCGCATCTGTGCAGATCATATTGTTCGGAGATGCGTTTCTAAGGAGGAAGGATGGGATATCCTTGCTCATTGTCATTCAGGACCAGTTGGGGGCCATTATGCATCAAGTAGAACCATGGAAAAAGTTTTGGCAGCAGAATTATGTTGGCCAACCCTTTTTCATGATGCGCACCAGTTTGTTCTTCGATGCGATAATTGTCAAAGGTCAGGGAATTTGTCTCGGCGGGATGAGATGCCTCAGAATCCTATGTAATTTTGTGAGGTATTCGATGTTTGGGGCATTAATTTCATGGGGCCGTGTCCAAGGTCTAACGGGAACCAATACATATTAGTGGCAGTTGATTATGTCTCCAAATGGGTCGAAGCACAAGCATTGCCGAGTAATGATGCTAGAACTGTGGTGAAATTCTTAAAAAGGTTGTTCACTCGGTTTGGAACTCCGCGAATCATCATTAGTGATCGAGGGACCCACTTTTGCAACGACCAATTAGAAAAGGTATTGAAACGATACGGAGTACATCACCGCCTTGCCACTCCATATCATCCCCAGACTAGTGGTCAAGTAGAAGTCACTAATAGAGAACTCAAGTGGATTTTGACGAAGTCTATGGAACAAGGGAAGCAGGACTGGTCGGAACGGTTGGACGACACACTCTGGGCCAATCGCACAGTATACAAGACGCCCATAGGAACTACTCCGTATAATCTAGTTTACGGGAAGTCATGTCATTTACCCGTGGAACTTGAACATAAAGCATATTGGGCAGTCAAAGTAATGAACTTCGATTTGAGAAGAGCGGGTGAACAAAGACTACTTCATCTTAATGAGCTCGATGAATGGAGGTTGAAAGCATATGAGAATGCTAGAATTTACAAGGAGAAGATTCGAAAGTGGCATGACAAGCATATCAAATTACCTAAAGACTTCAAAGTCGGTGATCAAGTTTTACTATTCAATTCCCGGTTGCGACTCTTCCCCGAAAAACTAAAGACTAGATGGTTTGGCCCATACACAGTCACTCAAGTATCACCCCATGGTGCAATTGAGATTACTCATCCGGAGAAGGGCACGTTCAAAGTAAACGGACACCGGCTGAAACCATACTTTGGCGGCGAGGTTTGTAATGATGATAAAGAGATATTCTTTCTTCAACCTCCATAAGGTAAAACAGGTACGTCAAGCTAAGTGACGTTAAACAAGCGCTGCTTGGGAGGCAACCCAAGAGTTTTAAAGCTTTCCTAGAATCTAGTTTAGTTTTTTAGCATGAATAAAAGTCTTAGTATTGGTGTCCTAAATTTTTAATTCTTAAGCTGCGATTTTATTGTGGATTGTTGATGTTTTTTTGTGCCTAAAGGATGATTGATGAAGTTTTAGCTAGTTGAGCATGTTTTCCATGGTTTCTGGTCATGTTTTGATGGTTTTTACAGGCTCTAAGGATCATAGTTATGTTTCTGAATTTTTCTGTAAAGTCTGTGAATTTTTTTTCTAAGTAACCAGAGAAAACACAGGGCCGTGTGGAATTAACACACGGCCGTGTGGTACCAAATAGGGCTCAACCAGAGAAGACACAAGGGCGTGACCTTGCCCCTGTGAAAAACTTCAGAAGGGGCACACGGCCGTGTGGAATTAACACACGGCCGTGTGAAAAACTCTGCAGAACCGTCTCTTTTTCCCGAGAAACCACAGGGGCGTGTGGCTGCCCCTGTGGGAGGGCTTATGAATGGTACACGGCCGTGTGGAATTAACATACGGCCGTGTGAATATTTTCAGAGACCTTCTGAGTTTTCCGGAGAATCAACAGAGGCATGTACCAGTCCCTGTGGAGTCCCCTGTGAAGGCACACGGCCGTGTGGATCTCTCATATGGCCATGTGAGGTAGTTTAGAGAGTGACCAGAGTGCACACAGGGGCGTGTGTTGGCCCCTGTAAACCCTAATTTCATAGGCACATGGCCGTGTAACATGTTCACACGGCCATGTGAATTCCCAGAACTTCAAAAAGCCGAAGGTTTTCTTTTGGAATTTACTTGTATCTCTTTTGTTTTCACTCCAAAACACTCTCCTACCTTCTTTTTCACTTTCACAACCGTTTCCTACATTCATTGAGGTTTCTTTTCGAGTTTCCGACCGATTCCAAATTTTTCCCCATCTACACCATCAGTGAGAATGACAAACCCTTCTTCTTTATCAATCTGGATTTAGATCATTCATGATAAGTATTTCGGCTATTTTACATGATTAACCTGGTTACCAATGAGTTTACAAGGGTTTTTAAGCGAATTTTTGTGTGAATATTGAGTTTTGGTTCTACAACCTTACAGCCATGTCCGCCCGATAATCCACACGGCCGTGTGGAGCCTATCAGGGCAAATTATTATACCCAAATGATTGATTTCCTTTTACAATTCTTTTCAGGAATGGCACCTAGGAAAGAAACTAATAAAAGGGCATGAGAACACTCTCCAGAACCAATCGACTTCGTCACATCTGAACACCGAGAAATATATAGAAGACTGGCAAAACTCAAGATCGGACAATCTTGGTATTTGGATGTAGACTGTTTAAGACCAGCTGATTGGGGTAATGATATGGCAGACAAGATTGAAGAGCTTGTTGAAGTGGGAAGTTGGAAGAGCTTACTATCTATTCGAGATCCAGCGAACCGTCTGCTTACTTTGGAGGTGCTCTCATCATTCAAGTTTGACAAAACAAACAAGGAGTTGACGAGTGCAAATTCTATACATTTTTAGGCATTTGGGCATGAGTACAATATGTCAGTGACACAGTTTTCCATTTATATAGGGTTATACAACGAGGCGTTCACAAAGACAGAGGAGTATGAGAGCCTTCCAACTGACTATCCTGGCAGTTTGACTCCTCAAGGAGTTTACAGAGTATTGTGTGGACAAAGGAACTATGAGCCAGGTATATCAAAAGCTACTTGTCTATTAAACGGCCGGGGCGATAGTACAGGGGTCCTTAGTCAACAAGAGCTCCTTTACTTACATTCAATGGTACAGAAGGAGCCGCTCCATCTTGGATATATGCTAGCCGATTCCATGCGTCATCAAAGTCAGTACCCCAAGCTTGGAACGATGTTGAGACAGCAATCAGAGGGATAGAAAAGACTGTCATACCTTCACCAATCAACTTAGAAATGTTGAGACAGATGGGCATGGCCAGGAGACGTTACCAACAGTATGTGCTGTACTGGCCCGATGCCTTTCTACACGAGGGGTCAAATGCAGCGTTAGAGCCACCCCCAGTGGATACAGAGGCAGGGACAGAGGCCGAGGCACCACCCACAGCACCGGAGCCACCTCCAGTGCGTATCTTTTCTCTATCTCTAGGACAGGACAAATTTGAGCGCCTCGAGAGCGCTGTGGGTATCATGCAGCAGGAGTTGACAGAGATGAGGGCCGCACATGCAGCAGGGTTTGCCTAGTTGAGGGCCACTCAGGCATCACAGTTTGCTTAGTTGTCGGCACAGCTTGCCACAGTGATACAGTTGTTCGAACGATTGTGGTGCGACCTCGACGGGTCCCTTCACAGACTCCGCCTCCATCTCCATCAGCATCAGATCCACCAGCACCAGCACCAACAGCAGCACCAGAGGATCCACAGCAGGACACAAACGCTGAGGCCTCATAGTTTTATTTTATTTTATTTTCATTTCTGTTGCACTTTTTATTTTTATATTATGTTGGACTTATAGTATCCAGAAAGGACTCTCCTTCTGGGTTTGCTTTTATTTTTTGTTTTGTTTTGTCTCAAGTTGTATTTCATGTTCATATCTTTATATACTCGAGCTATATTTTGGTTTTTCTTGAGCTATACTGAACCCTTGGGTATGTGTGCAGATGGTCATGGATTTAAGGAATTTGAGGAATTTTCATAGGCACGGTCATGGGACCGTGTGTGCTCCACAAACCCATTGAGACACAACTCTCAATATACCTAGCTCCATCAAACACAACACTTGGAGTTCAGGGGAGTAATGTTTCAATTGCCCACTTCCACACTAATTGTTTTTCATTGTTTTACTTTTTATAGTGCTTGCATGCGTACATTAGGGACAATGTACATCTTAAGTGTGGGGGGGATTCACATTGCACACACCTTTACTTGTGCGTTCAATTGCTCATGTTCATGTAGCCTATGGCGGTTCACCTTAGTTGCAATGGTCGTATTCTTAGAGTCTAGGAGAATTTTTAACATTACATCCTATCTTGTTCTAGTTCCACTTAAATTTTAAGGGATTTTTGCTCGATTACACTTTATTGCACTACTCACTCTTGGAATCTTTTGGAAACTCGATCTTGAAGTTTTAAGGACTAGTTTAGTATTACTTTAGTAAGTTGTGAAGTTCTATGTAGCCAAAAAAAAAAAAAAAAATACTAGCTTGTGAATATTAGTTTAAGCTTTTCATTTGGGGTGGAAAGAGCTACCTCCTATGAAGTGTGAAGCTACTCTCATAAGTCGGATACAAGTTATGCCCTAATGAGAGAAAGAGCTATCTCATGGGAAGCGTGAAAACTACCACTCCGGTAGAAAGAGCTACCTCCTCGAAAGTGTGAAAGCCACCTTTGGCGGCCGCCTAGGAAAGGGCTACCATAGAGGTTGAGTGAAGCTACTACTTCCTTACTTAGTATATAAATAAGTCCTTGTAACAAGAGTTGAAGGAGTACTCGTTGGTTCTCTTGAGTGAATTCGCACACACTTACACGTTTTCGAGTTGTTCTCCTTTTTTATTCAAGTTTTTAGCTAGAGCAACGATAACCATATGCAATGTTTTGATTTCCCCTTACTTGTAGAATACTTCTTTTGCATACTTTTGGGGAACCTAAGGCCGAGCACTTACAATTGTTCTTCCCAAGTATTTTCACATTTTATTTTTGCTTGAGGACAAGCAAAAGCTTAAGTGTGAGGGAATTTGATAAGTGCTTGTGTTATAGTAATGCGAAGCGTTATTATCTCACAATGAGCATATCTTTTATCAGATTTTATCACTAAATAGTGTGCATTTGTGTATTCTTGTGCATTGTAGGTTTGTGGAGCCAAGATGGAAAACAAGAACAAAGTTAGGTCATGTTCGCCGTTGTTGGGAGGTTTTCGGACCAAGCAAGGAACAAGGCACGAACTTAGACTTGTGAGTGTGTGCCAACCTCCTTAGGAAGGGCACAAAGGCAGTCACATTCACAACAAGTCTAACTCGTGTAGCTTAGGAGAACTTCACCAAGAAGGAGACTTGAAGCAATCGGCACGATCTACCATTAATTGTGTGCCCAATTCAATGGCCTTGATGAAGAACAACGTATTCGGGAGCGTTTCAGCAAGTTACTGTGCATTTTCTGCCGAAAATCAGGTTTCCAGACAGTTCACACAGGCGTGTGGAATTAACACACGGCCGTGTGAATTAATTCCCAGCGAGCCAGAGACTTCACACGGGCGTGTGGAAATTCCAGACGGCCGTGTGTAGTAATTTTTCCAGGAAGCCAGAAACTTCACACGGGCGTGTGGAAATTCCACACGGCCGTGTGAAGCCCCGATAAGTTCAAATTTAAAGCCGCACTCAGCCTATTTAAAAGCCCGATTTGGAGACTTTTTGAGCAGCTTTTGACCTATCTTTCTCTGGAACTTCTGGAGAGCGCGGCTAGGGTTTCAGAGAGGACTTTACGGAGGATTGGAGTTTGCCATCGGCATCGACATCAACGTTCGACGGCCGCACAAGACCACAGCCACACCATACGCGAGGGGGTTTTCATTGATGTTTTTAGTTTGTGCTTTATTTTACACTTTGATGAACATGTATAGCTCCATGAGGAGCTAAACCCCTCGTGGGTATTCTGATAAGTGTCTAAATGTATATGTTTTAACATACGTATTTTGTTCACTTAGCATGTATTTTTATATGAATGGATGCCCGTTTTATGCTTAATTGAGTATTATTTATGTTGTAGAGCATGGAGGAGCCATGAGGAACATGATAATATGATTTGGGCGAAAAAGGATGAAAAATCAGGGTGCTGGTGTACTGGAGCATATCACTGTAGCTGGAGTACTGTAGCGGATTCGCTGTAGCAGTTGCTGTTGCACTTGAGGAGTTTTGGGCTGGAAATGATGGAAGTGCATAAGAGTGAACAGTGCAGCATACGGGGCCGTTTAAGGGGCCGTGAGCATCAAAAGACAGTGGATTTCAACTAGCTCTCACGGCCCCCTATCCACCCCGGGGTGCATCTATCCACCCCGGGATGCACCCCCACATGAGACAAGTTTTGCCTTATTTTTGCCTATCTATCCACCCCAGGATCCATCTATCCACCCCGGGATACTGCGGGAGTATTTATAGATGTTTTTTAGGGCACACAAAGGAACTTCTTGGCCGGCATCTAAAGGGAAGAAACGAAGATATCTTTGTTGAGACGACGATTTGGAGCCAAGGAAGGAGGTAAGAGCATCATTTTGAAGGGGAGAAGCTTCACCATCAAGGAGGCAAGGATCCAAGTCAAGGGAAGCGTCATTCGGCATCTCTTGGACGGGGGAAAGCGTCATTCGGCCGGACCTCCACCTCCTCCTTCATCATTTCATCTAGGGAGTGTCATTTATGAGCTTTTTAAGTGATTTACTTTGTATTTTTGTTGTTACTTGCTTGATGGCACACTAGACCCCCAAGGCCGCCGGATGTTGGTGAACCTTGGGGGGGTTTATCATGTATTTTGGATGATCTTTACTTAATTGCAAGCTTGGTTTGGTTTAAGATTTTGTTTATTGTGCTTCATGTCTAGAACTACCATATGGAGAGATCCGTAGTTCTTTCTTGAATTATACATGTAGATGTGACCTACTCACGTGTATTAGGTCGTTAATGAACTAAAAGGGGTTACTTGTATTGGCACACCGAGAAATTGGGTGTTGATAGCCCTCCGAGCTATAAGGATAGACTAGGGTTTAGTGTTTTCCTTATTTTGGATCTCTTTGTACTTAATGCAATCGTAGGGATGTTGGTTAGGAAGAGATTCCAACCGGTATCCGTATGGGATTAGGGTTCAATCGCCGAGAAATTGGGGTTGATCTAATCTTGAGATCCTTCGGTCTAAATCAACCAAGCTACCTTTTATCTTTCATCCATGTATCATGATGACCCCTCAAGGGGATCCACATCCACAGGCCTTCACTCTTCATCGTAGTACTTGCAACAACATTGTATGTCTTTAAATTTGTTTAATCATATTGTATTTATTTCTTTGCTTTAGTAGAATATACATCCATGCTTGTGTTGTTAGGTTAGATAATAGGCGATGGAGGAGTAAGAGTAGCTCCTTAGCCCCGTGGAATATGATCCTTGTGCTTGTATGAGGTATTACTTGGCTATCCCGTACACTTGCGGGGAATCTATCAAGTTTTTGGCGCCGCTGCCGGGGAACTTTCTAAGGAATTCTGAGAAACTTCTAGCTTATTGCTCTAGCCATTTACTTTTTGTCTCTTTTCTTTTCTCTTATTTTCATTTCTTTTGAGCTTGACTTGTTCTATCTTTCTCATTTTTTTTTTGCAAGGTGTTATGAGAACTTGACTGGACTAGAAGTTCACCATGGCAAATTTAAACCCTGCACCAGTTCATGATTCAACTTGGGCTAGCATTTGGCAGGAGTGGATACCACCTGAAGAACATTTATCATATATTCAGGACATTTCTTTCTGCATGTTTAAGCCGTGGGAAGGTTCAGCCATAGAAAATAAGAACGACACTGTTAAGGCCTTGTTCACAGGATACATGAATAATGGTGTGGTTCCACAAAATAAGGAAAATATTACCCCGAATGACTTGCTGTTGCAAAACTTGGATGAACTTCGAACACCCCATCCAAGTCAGATGGTCGAAATAACAAGGGACAGCGGAGATACAGAAGAATATGTTGTACAACATGTCTTTGGTATAGATGATAGTTCGGATGGAAGTTCGATGTCAACAGAAGAGGAGGAACAAGAACAGGGTGATAAATTGAGAAACAAGGGTTTGAGACCTTCAACGGAGGAAGCACCTGATTTGGAGCTAAAGGAGCTACCCAACCATCTTGAGTATGCCTTTCTGGGTGAAGGAACAGAACTCCCTGTTATCATTGCAGCAGATTTAACAGTTGGGCAAAAGAATGATTTGGTGAGTGTCTTCAAGAAACACAAGAAGGCAATTGCTTGGAAAATAGCTGACATCAGGGGAATAAACCCCTCTTTTTGCAGTCACAAAATTTTGATGGAGGATGATCACAAACCTTCAGTCCTACCTCAAAGGAGACTTAATCCGAATATGAAGGAAGTGGTCAGGGCTGAGGTTATAAAGCTCCTCGATGCAGGCATCATTTATCCAATATCTGACAGTGAATGGGTCAGTCCTGTGCAAGTGGTCCCTAAGAAGGGGGGATGACTGTGATCACCAATGAGAGGAATGAGTTAATCCCCACTCGCACAGTTACCGGATGGCGTGTCTGCATTGATTACAGAAAATTGAATGATGCCACTAGGAAGGATCACTTCCCGTTACCATTCATTGATCAAATGCTTGAGCGGCTAGCGGGACACTCCTACTATTGTTTTTTGGATGGCTTTTTTGGCTATTTCCAAATCCCCATATGGAAAAGACCACATTTACATGCCCATATGGAACATTTGCTTATCGCCGAATGCCCTCGGGCTTTGCAATGCCCCGGCTACTTTTCAAAGATGCATGATGGCAATTTTTGAGGACATGGTAGAAGACTTCATGGAGGTGTTTATGGATGATTTTTCTGTCTTTGGGGATACATTCGAGTTATGCCTCAAGAATCTGGAGCGCGTCCTCATCCGGTGTGAGGAAACTAACCTTGTGCTATGTTGGAGAAATGCCACTTCATGGTTCAAGAGGGGATAGTCTTGGGTCACAAAATTTCTAAAGAAGGGATCGAGGTAGACAAAGCAAAAATTTCAGTCATAGAGAAGCTACCTCCCCCAATCTCGGTGAAGGCCATCCGAAGCTTCCTTGGGCATGCAGGTTTTTATAGGAGATTCATCAAGGATTTTTCGAAAATTGCTAGACCCTTGACAAAATTATTAGAAAAGGATGTCCCGTTTGAATTCAATGATGATTGCATGAAAGCCTTTGTCACACTCAAAGAGAAGCTAATTCAAGTGCCCATAATGGTAGCCCAGATTGGGATTCCCCATTTGAGCTGATGTGTGACGCAAGTGATTTTGCTGTGGGTGCAGTCCTTGGGCAGAGACGGGACAAACATTTTCATCCCATCTATTATGCAAGCAAGACCTTGACTGGGGCTCAGGAGAATTACACTACAACTGAGAAAGAATTACTTGCCGTGGTGTTTGCGTTTGATAAATTCCGGTCCTATCTAGTTCTATCGAAAGTAGTGGTGTATACTGATCATTCAGCCTTGAGGTACTTGCTTAGCAAATCAGATGCTAAACCAAGATTGATTAGATGGGTGTTACTACTTCAAGAGTTTGATCTTGAAATCAAGGACAAGCGTGGGGCAGAAAACCTTGCAGCAGATCATTTGTCCCGTTTAGAGAACCCCAGCACGGAAACCCTTACAGAAAAAGACATCAATGATTCGTTTCCTGAAGAGCACTTGAACAGTATTCAAGTTACAGAGGAAAAAGGGCCACCATGGTTTGCGGATTTTGCTAACTATTTGGTTGGAGGGGTCACACCAAAATGGTTCACATATCAACAACGAAAGAAATTCTTTTCAGATGTCAAGCACTACATATGGGAGGACCCCTACTTATTTAGACTGTGTGCCGATCAAGTTGTTCGAAGATGTGTTCCCCAACAAGAGGGCCTATGTATCCTGAAACATTGTCATTCAGGGCCCACTGGTGGCCACTACAATGCCAACCGAACAGCAAAGAAAATTCTTGATGCTGGGTTTTATTGGCCATCACTGTTTCATGATACCCAAAAATTCATACAATCATGTGATCGATGTCAGCGGGTAGGTAACATCTCTTGCCGTGATGAGATGCCCCACAATTGGAATCAAGCTTGTGAAGTCTTTGATGTATGGGGGATTGACTTCATGGGACCATTCCCTAGCTCCGATGGGTACAAGTTCATCCTTGTGGCAGTTGATTATGTATCCAAATGAGTGGAAGCACAGGCCTTGTAGACAAGTGGTGCTAGGGTGGTTGTGAAGTTTTTGAAGAAGCTGTTTTCCAGATTTGGCATGCCACGAGCAATTATTAGTGACAGGGGCACTCACTTCTGCAATGCTCAATTCGTAAAAATCTTGAAGCGTTATGGTGTTCACCACAAAATGGTGACACCGTATCACCCGCAAACCAGTGGGCAGGTAAAAGTATCCAACAGAGACTTAAAGTGAATCCTGGAGAAAATGGTTGCTCAAAACAGAAGAGACTGGGCAGAACACTTAGATGACGCACTCTGGGCATACAGAACTGCATACAAGACTCCTATAGGAACTACTCCTTATAGGCTAGTCTATGGGAAAGCATGCCACTTGCCAGTTGAACTTGAACACAAAGCTTTTTGGGCAATTAAATTTCTGAATCTTGATTCTTCGTTTGTAGGATGCAAGAGGAAGCTACAACTGAACGAGCTGGATGAATGGCGTTTTAATGCATATGAGAATTCAAAACTTTACAAAGAAAAAGTGAAGGAGTACCATGACCGGCACATCAAGCATCCAAAACAATTTCAAGAAGGAGACCAAGTGTTACTTTTCAATTCTAGGTTGAAACTATTTCCCGGAAAACTAAAATCACGTTGGTCGGGCCCATACACTGTTACTCAAGTCTTCCCGCATGGCGCAATGGAGGTAACTCACACAGAAAAAGGTACTTTCAAAGTGAATGGGCAGAGACTGAAATACTACTTCAACAATAATGATTCAAAGGGGACCGGGGGTCACTTCAAACTCTTCGAACCCCCGTGAGGTAAGTGAGAAGGTACGTCAGGCTCGTGACGTTAATCAAGCGCTTCTTGGGAGGCAACCCAAGCGTTCGGGGGGTTTAAATTCAATTTTTCATATTTTAGTTGTTCATATCTACTTTGCAACGTGTTAGTTTCCTTATTTGTTTTACATTTGAATAAGCTCGTGTTCAAAATTTTTTGTTATCGTCATGTGTGTTGTTTTATATTTTTCCTTGTTATGCCTACTTGTTCTATTGTCAATACATGCGTTTATTCGAGTCTTTTGCGTATTTCTATCAAGTAGGAGGTGTTTTAGATCATGCTATCGACTTCCCGGAGAGTTTTAGAATGCATTGAGACTCCTTACCAGCCTCCCCAGGTCCTCACGGCCCTAAGGGGGCCGTGAGAAAGGCCGTGAACAAATCACCAGTGAAAATATACTAGGGTTCACGGCCCCCCTCACGGCCGTATAGGGGGCCGTGAGATGCGGGCTAGTGGGAATCAAGTGCGGGCTGGGATTTTACACTAGGGTTCACGGCCCTCCTCATGGCCGTAATAGGGGCCGTGAGGCTCGGCCGAGTAGCTTATACCCCTCCACTCTTTGGTTCTTTGGGTCTTCTTCTCCATTCTCCCTTCATCTCCATCATTTCTCCTTTCCTCTTTTCATCATTTCTCAACCAAATCTCTCCATTTTTCATTCTAGATCACCTCCTAGACATTTTGTGACATCGATCTAGTGATTTACCAAGAGCTTCAAGCAAGTTCCACCAAGGATTCACCGGTAAGCTTTTTGATGCCCTAGATTTCTCTTTCTCATTTTCTCTTGAGTTCATGGAGCTTTTTGGTGAATAAATTAATGCTTTTATCATGTGTTGGTGGTGTGATTGTTGTTTGTTCAATTTCCATTGAATTCTTGTAAAAATTTTTCGATCTTCATGATGGTAATGAAATGCTACACCATGAATAGTGTCCATACGGCCCCCTATACGGCCGTATGGACCCTATTCATGGCCATTTCTCATTTTTTCTTGCTTCTTGTGTTATTTTTGGTGATTGTATTGGATTGGTTTAGGCTTGATGAAGATCTTTTGTGTTATAGGGATGCCAAACATCAAGAGGGTTGCTTCAAAACGTCCACGAGCTTCAACACAAAATCCCGAGGAGCCTACGTTCACGCACGCCCTTCACATGGCACATTACGAAATATTGAAGACTAAACCCTTTGGCACCATCCGACGTATTGATTGGAATTTTTTGGAAGAGCTTGGAATTGCCGACCAAGTGAGGGAGATTCTATCTCAAAATGGTTGGGTGAATTTATTTACTATCGATGAACCAACATACCGGCAGCTCACTTTGGAGGTTTTAAGCACCTTTGAGGCACAACAAGACCGGCGATGCATCATTTGTCAGAAACAAGGGACTATCTGCTTCCAAGCTTTTGGAAGGCTTCGCGAGTTGACTCACGTCGAATTTGCAAGTTATTTGGGGGTCTATGATGAGGAATACATGAACTCCATTCCGATCGGCCAAATCCGAGTCAATTTTCCACCGCATGTGAATGCGAATCAATATTGGGCCACTATAGCCTCAGGCGACACTAAAAACACTCGCAAGGCGTCCTGGATTGCTGATCCTATCATGAGATATGTGCATGCCCTAATTACTCGTTCCATAGGAGGCCGAAAGGATAGTACTGGAGTAGTGTCTAACTCTGATCTACTGATTTTGTTTGGGATTTTTTAGCAATGCCCCCTTCACCTTGGGCATCTTGTGGCTGAAGCATTTATTCATCACGCACAGTGCCCGCGGTTACGTGCTATTTTCTTGGGTCCGTACATCACCAGGTTGATTCGCGGTATGAAATTGTTGGACCGCGCTCGTGATATGATGATTGTGGGTGGTGCTGCGGCCCTTAGCGCGAATGTCTTGCTTGCTGTTGGTCTAGTTGAAAAGAGAGGTGCCCGCTACCGACTTTCCTGACAGTCATCGGCTGGGGAGTCCAGTTTGCCAGCAGACACTGACTCCGATCCTGATGACACGCCCACTCCCACTCCTTGCACCACATCATCATCGGGCTTCGAAGCTAGGTTGCGAGGAATGGAGAGCGATATTCAGGCCATCCGCCACGAGCAACGTGAGATGCGCGGATAGCTGTACCAGATCATAGAGGGTCAGCGCCTGCTCACCGAGGACTTTCGCCAGTTTACCATCTCTGCTCGCGGTTCATCTTCACGGACTGGCACCGCATCCTTCACCGACACACCTGTCCCACCTGTTATCGACGAGCCGTTTCATTCTTGAGCATGGACACTTATTTCTCTTTTAGCAGCATGTTGTTTCTATTTATTGTTGTTTTCTTTATTTTATGCACGTGTGTTTGTTTGTTTTGAATAAGTTGGGAAGGGTTATACCCTGAACAACACTTTGTAGAACTCTGGTTGCTTTTATTTAGTTGTGTGTTTGACCGCTCCCTAGTATTAATCTTTCCTTTTTTTTTTATTTTTTTGGAATGATAGTTTTGCCCTTGTGCTTTGCAGGGCATTGAGGGGAATTTGGTGAGCATCTCCACATTTTGTGGGAGCCGGACCCGACACGTAAAGCTCGCCGTACACTTTTGTCGGGTCACATTTCGCCATTTGTACAAGATAAACCGGGGAAGTTCGTTTTCACCCTTCTCCTTTGTTATTATTGTGTATATTGCCTCTATTTTCCTGATTAGTGTACATTGAGGGCAATGTACAACACTAGGTGTGGGGATGGGTGTATTTACCTGTATTAGGTCAACTTTACATGCTAGTGTTATCAATGATGGCTTGTTACTTTCTTGTGAGATTCTTCAAGTATGAATTAATGATTGATGTGAGTTACATTTTTTGTTGTGCTCTATTGAATCCCGTTTCACCTCTAATATTGTTCTGTGCACTGAGTCTTTTGTTGATGCCCTGGGAATAGCCTGCTTGACTTTCTTAACTCTCTTGTATGCCTAACACACAATTTTGAGTACTTAGCCTTAGACTACTAAGTTCTATCCTTCAATGAACTCTTTAGAACTTCTAAGTCTTTTTGAGCTAGTTCTAGTTTGTTACTTGTGGTGCAGTCTAAAAGTTTGATCTAGGGTAAAAAAAAAAAAAAAGAGTCTATGTCAGTATTCCTCTGCTAATGGAGCATGAATGCGTCTATGTAGACTGTAATCGAGTAGTTGGGTGACTCTTGTGCCTAACCAGCATGTGCATCCTCTAGAAAGATTTTTGTGCAGTCTACGTTAGGCGAACTCGGAAAAAAAAATGTGTATGTACATATAAATAAAAATAACCCTAGTGATCACTTAGACTGCCTACTTGAGTTTTGAGTAGAAATGGGATTTAGTCTCAAGTTGTAGAATTAGAAGGATCTTAATTGTTCATTGGAGTAGCACTTAGCTTTTTAAGACTTAGTACTCTGTACTTGTGGAGTGATTAACATATAGAGTTGTACGGATTGAAGTCATAGGGCTAGACCATGTCAGGGCAAATGAGATGAAAGATTCACTTACACTGTACAAACATATAACAGGTGAGACAGGATCTATCTGTTGTACGTATTGACTGTAACTCAACATCTGTTTATCATTATTCTATACTTGTATAATCTCCTATTTGTTTGAGCCGGAGATGTACATTTAGCCACTTATCATTCCCTTTGTTTTTCATGATTTGTTTGCTTGGGGACAAGCAAACGCTTAGGTGTGGGGATGTTTGATAAGTGTCTAAATGTATATGTTTTAACATGCGTATTTTGTTCACTTAGCATGTATTTTTATATGAATGGATGCCCGTTTTATGCTTAATTGAGTATTATTTATGTTGTAGGGCATGGAGGAGCCATGCGGAACATGATAATACGATTTGGGCGAAAAAGGATGAAAAATCAGGGTGTTGGTGTACTGGAGCATATCACTGTAGCTGGAGTACTGTAGCGGATTCGCTGTAGCAGTTGCTGTTGCACCTGAGGAGTTTTGGGCTGGAAATGATGGAAATGCATAAGAGTGAACAGTGCAGTATACGGGGCCGTTTAAGGGGCCGTGAGCATCAAAAGACAGTGGATTTCAACTAGCTCTCATGGCCCCCTATCCACCCCGGGGTGCATCTATCCACCCCGGGATGCACCCCCACATGAGACAAGTTTTGCCTTATTTTTGCCTATCTATCCACCCCGGGATACTGCGGGAGTATTTATAGATGTTTTTTAGGGCACACAAAGGAACTTCTTGGCCGGCATCTAAAGGGAAGAAACGAAGAAATCTTTGGAGAGACGACGATTTGGAGCCAAGGAAGGAGGCAAGAGCATCATTTTGAAGGGGAGAAGCTTCACCATCAAGGAGGCAAGGATCCAAGTCAAGGGAAGCGTCATTCGGCATCTCTTGGACGGGGGAAAGCGTCATTCGGCCGGACCTCCACCTCCTCCTTCATTTCATCTAGGGAGTGTCATTTATGAGCTTTTTAAGTGATTTACTTTGTATTTTTGTTGTTACTTGCTTGATGGCACACTAGACCCCCAAGGCCACCGGATGTTGGTGAACCTTGGGGGGGTTTATCATGTATTTTAGATGATCTTTACTTAATTGCAAGCTTGGTTTGGTTTAAGATTTAGTTTATTGTGCTTCATGTCTAGAACTACCATATGGAGAGATCCGTAGTTCTTTCTTGAATTATACACGTAGATGTGACCTACTCACACGTATTAGGTCGTTAATAAACTAAAAGGGGTTACTTGTATTGGCACACCGAGAAATTGGGTGTCGATAGTCCTCCGAGCTATAAGGATAGACTAGGGTTTAGTGTTTTCCTTATTTTGGATCTCTTTGTACTTAATGCAATCGTAGGGATGTTGGTTAGGAAGAGATTCCAACCGGTATCCGTATGGGATTAGGGTTCAATCGCCGAGAAATTGGGGTTGATCTAATCTTGAGATCCTTCGGTCTAAATCAACCAAGCTACCTTTTATCTTTCATCCATGTATCATGATGACCCCTCAAGGGGATCCACATTCACAGGCCTTCACTCTTCATCGTAGTACTTGCAACAACATTGTATGTCTTTAAATTTGTTTAATCATATTGTATTTATTTCTTTGCTTTAGTAGAATATACATCCATGCTTGTGTTGTTAGGTTAGATAATAGGCGATGGAGGAGTAAGAGTAGCTTCTTAGCCCCGTGGAATACGATCCTCGTGCTTTTGTACGAGGTATTACTTGGCGATCCCGTACACTTACGGGGAATCTATCATATTCGGACTTGTAAAACCCTAGGATTATTATGTTTCTATGACATTGTTATTATGCTTTTCCATTATTGATGAATAAATTCGAGTTTCAGTTTTAATTATCTTTTGCTATTGTTCTTCCTTAGCCGTGACACTAGGGTTGAGAGCAATCTAGGTTATCCTTTGGAGGTGTGACAACTCCTATACGATTAGACTACTTAAGATTGAAGAGGGTTGAGAGGGAGAGTTGTGAAGTAGCAATGTACCACTTTCCCTTCCGGTGTGATTTCTCCCTACCTCCATTTCCTTGGTTAATTAGCGGTCGAGATAGAGTTTTAGGCTCAATCTAGACTAGTGTTCTTCCACCTGGACAAAAGGGTTAGAACTACATAGAGGAACAGGTTTTATCACTAGGAATCCCTAGAGCTTAAAGCAATCCCACATAGTGTTAGGGCTAGGAAGATAGACTCCCCTGGCGCTTAGTTGACAGGTCAACGAGAGTCAAGGGTCGTAGTGAATCCTAATACCGGGACATAATGTTGGGGTTAGTCACGGTTGACCTTAAGTTTTGGGACCGTGAGTTTAAGGATATCCTCGACTCAATTAACATCAATAGGAAAGTATAATAGCATAGTCTTGTACTAGAAGCATAAGTCGTAGAGGTAGCTTGTCCGGATACCCTATTTCATCCATTGCTAGTCTTCTCTTTTAACTTCTACTTGCTTTTCTCTTGTCTTCCATCTCTCTATTTACTTTCTTATCTTTTATTCTAATTGATTCCATAAATTCATTCATCACTCTGATCATTATTTTTTGTACATCGCACGACTGAATAGAAAATTCTCGAGGAGGTTTTGGAGCTTGAATCTTGGATCATCAACTTGTGCATTCTTTGGATCAAGGTAAGCTTCCATCATCTTGTTCCTTCTTCCTTGTTCTTTGATGAGAATGGTTATGGTTTGTTGTGAACCCTTGTGAGAGCTTGATCCTTACATCTTCTACTTCCTCTTTGATGGTTAATCTTGTGAGGATTGATTGTATTGAGTTGTTTGGCCTTGATTTCATGAAATCCTTGAACCTTCATCACTTTGATCCCGGAATCACTGTAGCTCCGGTGAGCTTTCCTTGTGCTCTTGGTTTCCTTGTTTTAGAGAGGAGCTTAAACCCTTAGAGTTGCTTTAGTATCTTGAGTTGTGTGTGTAGCAACCCTAGAGTTCATTAGGGTTGTTTGGTAGAAGAACTTAGGGTTCTTGCTTGACTTTTGTCCAAACAATTTATTGGTGTTTCTTGTGCTTTCTAAAGGAGGAAAGCTTTGGATTGAAGCAAAGAGCTTGTCGAGGACTATCATTCAAATGAGCGAGATCGTCAAAGTTTTGAGTGGGACTAATAAGCCTAATCCTATCTGAAGAATACCTATATACGTATATATATTTATCGTTGTGCATTATGAGGCTTGATTAGGGCTCTAGATGTTTTATGCTTCGATTTAAGATTTAAACTTGATTTTTGGAATGATATATATATATATATATATATATATATATATATATATATATATGCATGTATATTTCTTACTTGAAAGTATTACTTTTCAAAGGAATGGTTATTTGAGTTGTTATGTGATTAGGAATTTGTAAGTGAAGATTAGGTATTCGATGGGTTATAGATTGTATTATTTCACTAACCTTTGCCAAAATTGGTTTAATTTCACCAGATTGATACCTTGCATTATTAGTGGCTTTTCAAATGTGTTTTTGGGTAGTTTGGAGCCATAATTAAATTGTGACTTGGTTCATCTCCAAAGTATTATTAAAGTATTTATATATGTTGTTGTGATTTGAAGTCCTATGTTTTGAAGTATACATTTCAAATTGTGTATTCTTATGAGATTTGAGATGTTTGATTTGATGACCAAAAAGGCATATTTGAGTCGTGGTCAAGTTTATTTGCAAAGTTTGCCAAATGTTGTATTTAAGTTTTGAAAGCTTTATTATGACTTCATGGTTTCCAAATTGAAGGTTTGAGACTTTTATTATCGTATCCAAATGGATTCATGTAACCTATTTATGTTACACATTTTGTGTTATTGCAATGGCTATGATTGGAGCAAGTGCTCAAGAAATCTTGTTTAGTTTTAAATGTTGTTTATTTGAACAAAGGCATGTGAAAACAAGTTGATTTTCATGGTATTAATGCAATGCACAAGGTGTATTTTCGAAAGACATCTTTATATGATACTTTTGATGAACATGGTTTCATTGTTAATGATATGATCAGTGATCACTCTTGGAGTGAGAGTTGCCATTGTGAACATTTATTGTCTCTTATTGAGAATTATGCTATCTTGATGTACTCATAAAGCCTACGGGCTGAGTTATTGTTTAAATTCTTGATGGTGACATGGGAGCCGAGCTCCAATACTTATTGCAGTAAGAAGTGGATGGTTTCCACTAGCCAACCTATATAGAGGTGGCATGGAATACTGTCAAAAATGGTTATACCATGTCAGGTGGGAGTGTAGATCCCTGACATAGGTATAGATGGGTTGTTCGGAGTCACCACATGAACTTCCCAGCGGCCAATGCCAAGATACGCGCTTCTTGGTAGCTCCAGACCTAACCAAGGCCATGGTTAGCGACGGAGAGTTTTGAGGCCATTCTGAACATTATTGTTGATTTATGATCGATGAGTTAATTATTTCTAAGCATGTTGATATTTGAAATTATCGATAAGAATTGTGCTTATGCTAGGTCCAGGATGGCATATGTTTTCTTGTTGATTTCTATGAAATTCTATTTGTATTTCAATGAGGAAAATGGAATTCTTATGTGATAAGTGTTATCCTTATTATTCCCAAAATTTTGAGGATTTTCATCATGTTAGAATTGATAAACCTTGTATCTTATAATTGCTTTCCTTGTTTACAACTTGGTGTTGTATTGAGTTATTTGTAGCATGGTAAAGTTTGTTAATTGTTCAATGTGTTTTAACCCAAGTATATTATAAGTAAAGTAACTTCACTGATTCATATTTTGATACCGTTATCTTTTGGTATATTTCTGGTGGATTTGTGCTAATCCACTCACTAAGTAACTGTAGTTACTCGTCCCCTCTTTCTCCTTCCCAGTTTTGTTGCAGGTAGTAGGTGAGGTGGTGCAGCTACGTGCTGAGCATTTGTTGCCTTCTTGTTTCCTTGTATTACATTTATTCATGTATGTTATTTTTTGGATCATGCATATGTTATTTGAGTCTTGGATCCACTAGTATGTCGAGAACTCTATTGCATAGTGTTGTACTTAAACCAGTCTTAAATTTGTGTGTATCAGCTTTTGCTATTATTGTCAGTGTCTTCTATCTTCTTTCCATATTATTGATGTCGTC
This sequence comes from Dioscorea alata, assembly GCA_020875875.1. Taxonomy (NCBI): domain Eukaryota; kingdom Viridiplantae; phylum Streptophyta; class Magnoliopsida; order Dioscoreales; family Dioscoreaceae; genus Dioscorea; species Dioscorea alata. Next base: position 11,941,923 of record CM037019.1, read on the forward strand.
GTCATCGTTGTTGTTGTTTTTGTTGTTAGTAGTCCTATTACTCTTGTTGGGCATGGTCGTTCTTGAAACTTGGTATTTGTGTTAATATTGTTGATTCCAGGTGTATTATGCAGCCTTGCGCTGTCTCGAGGGTTGAGTGGCGGAGTATCCCTCCTCGAGATTGTTGCGGCGGTTGTCACATCCTGTAGACCTGCGGATCGGGGCATAACACTCTAATCTGGTGATGATGATGGAAAATGACGGAAACGATGGTGGAGGATCGTGGGGATGATGGTGGAGAAGGATGGAGGAGATGATGGCCAAAGACCCCCTCCAAAATGCCCTAGCTTAACTTAAATAACCAAAAACTTAAAGATCTGGCCGTGTGTGTACGTATTGTGTGCGGGGCTGCACACAGCCCACTCACCCTTCTGTCTACCCTTTGCTAGTGGTGTGCCCGGCCGAACAGTGCCTGCACACTGCTATAGTACCTGCGCTACAGTAATGTTTGCCGTAATGGTGCTACAGTACCGACCCAAAAATCCACTCTTTTATTGCATGAAACATGAGGATGCGTGTGAGCTTCAATAAATTCTTCGGCTCATGCTGAAATAAGGCTCAAACACACGCTAGATGATCTTCCAATGTCCTGAAACAATAATAACAAATAAACGCGTAAAGGGCATCGGAGTCATAAAAAAATGCATGAAAGTGTATAAAATGTACCTAATAAAAGTGTCATATTTAGACACTTATCAAATACCCCCCCTACTTGAGCATTTACTTGTCCCCAAGCAAACAAACATGAAGAACAAAAGGGATTTGATAAGTGGCTGAATACACAACCTCCAGCTTAAGTGTAAGTGTAAAATAGCAATGGTAAAACTCAAGATACTAAGTACGAACCACTTAAGAAATTTCATGCATTCAACGGCAATGACATGGTGTGTGTGTGCAACCCCTCTATTTTGAAGCCCTGTAATCCAAGTCAGGTTGACAGAACACCGAGGACCACGTCTTGAGGCAAGTCATGCCACTTAATGGAATTCGGCCTTGAGGTGGTAGAGATACTCCTAGTAGACTCCTAAAGATTTTTCCTCTTTCGTTCAAACAATCACCGGTCATAAAACTTTATTTTCCTGTACACAAACATTTTTTTTCGGGACTAACATGAACTGCAAATCCACATTACCTGGAGCTTTGCACATTCATATATACGCGTTTATGTATTTATAGCTTTTGACAAGAGGAACACTCTGATTAGGAGCAAGAACCCCAGGTTACTTCGCTAGTAGGGCAGAGGAGCACTGACCCCTTTTTTATTTGCTAAAATCCTTTTTTTTTTTTTTAACATTTTTCATTTTCTTTTTGACCGTGCTGAGAGAAAAAACAAAGAAAAAAGTCCTTAAGAGTCTATTAGAGGGAATGCCTAACACATCAAGGCACGAGGCCACTCGAATGGGTTAGCAACTAAGAGGCTCACGAAGGTTATTGCTTTCCTAAACTAGGTGTCTAAGGTCCTACATAGGGGGTAAGTGATGGAATGCCGAGAATGACACAAAATTCATAAGAGTGCAAGTTTGTAGATAGCTTAGCATCTATCATGGTTCTACACTATTGACACGACCCCTTGCGTGTATCCCGCAAGTGCACGGGCTTGTCGAAGTAATAAAATTACCCTGGTGAGTGGGTAGTCGAATCCACAGGGAATGGGGATTTAAAACACAAGATTTCGCTATTTAGTTGTGCGATGTACGAAAAGTGATACTAGAATTGATGAGTGAATTATGGAAGCAATTAGAATAAAAGGCAAGAAATTAAGTAGAGAGATGGAAGACAAGAAAGTGCAAGTAGAAGTTAAAAGCGAAAAACTAGTAATTGATGAAATAGGGTATCCGGACAAGCTACCTCTAGGACTTATGCTTCTAGTGCAAGACTATGCTATTATACTTTCCTATTGATTTTAATTGGGTCGAGGATATCCTTAAATAAACGGTCCCAAACTTAAGGTCAACCGTAACTAACCCCAACATTATAACCCAGCATTAGGATTCACTACAACCCTTAACTCTCGTTGACCTGTCAACTAAGCCCAGGGGAGTCTATCTTCCTAAGCCTAACACTACGTGGGATTGCTTTAAGCTCTAGGGATTCCTAGTGATAAAACCTATTCCTATATGTAGTTCTAACTCTTTGGTCTAGGTGGAAGAACCCTGGTCTAAATTAAGCCCCAACAATCTATCTTGACCACTAATTAACCAAGGAAACGGAGGTAGGGAGAAATCACACCAAAGGAGAAAGGGGACGCTTCGCTACCTCACGACTCACCCTCTCAACCCTCTTCAATCTTAAGTAGTCTAACCCCATAGGAGTTGTCACACCTCCAAAGGGTAACCTAGATTGCTCTCAACCCTAGTGTCATGGCTAAGGGAAAACAATAGCACAAGATAATTAAAATTGAAACTCGAATTTATTCATCAATATTGGATAAAACATAATAGCAATATCATAGAAACATAATAATCCTAGGGTTTTACAAGTCCGAATAGCCACGAGGGGTTTAGCTCCTCATGGAGCTATACATGTTCATCAAAATATAAAAGAAAACACAAATAAAAAGCATTGATGAAAACCCCCTCGCGTATGGTGTGGCCGTGGTCTTGTGTAGCCGCCGGACGTCGGTGATGATGCCGATGACGCGCTCTAAACGTCCACAAAATCCTCTACGAAACCCTAGCCTCACTCTCTAGAAGTTGGGGAGAAAGTTAGGTCAAAAGATGTCTCAAAAGTCTCCAAAATCGGGCTTTTATAATGTTGATTTACGAATTTAAAATCGGACTTATCGGGACTTCACACTGCCGTGTGGAATTTCCACACGCCGGTGTGAAGTTTCTGGCTTACTGGAAAATTAATTCACACAGCCGTGTGGAATTTCCACACGCCCGTGTGAACCCTTTGGAATTGTGAATTTCGGCAGAAGTGAACAGTAGCTTGCTACAGTATGCTGTTACAGTAACAAGCTACATTGCTGCTACAGTAGTACGCCAAAACGCCCTTGAATCCATTGTTCTTCATCGAGGCCATTGATTTGAGCACACAATCATTGGCAGGTTGTGCCAATTGCTTCAAGTCTCCTTCTTGGTGAAGTTCTCCTAAGCCACACAAGTTACACTTGTTGTGAATGTGACTGCCTTTGTGCCCCTCCAAGGGAGGTTGGCACACACTCACAAGTCTAGGCTCGTGCCTTGTTCCTTTCTTGGTCCGAAAACTACCCAACAATAGTGAACATTATCTAACTTTGTTCTTTTTCTACAAATTAGCTCCACAAACCTACAATGCATAAGAATACACAAATGCACACAAATTAGTGGTAAAATCTGATAAAAGATATGTTCATTGTAAGATAATAACGCTTCGCGTTACTATAACATGAGCACTTATCAAATCCCCCCCACACTTAAGCTTTTGCTTGTCCTCAAGTAAAATAGAACATGAAAGTACTTGGGAAGAACAATTGAAAGTGCTCGGCGTTAGGTTCACCAAAAGTATGCAAAAGAAGCATTCTACAAGTAAGGGGAAATCAAAACATTGCATATGGTTATCATTGCTCTAGCTAAAAACTTGAATAAAAAAGGATAACAACTCAATAACGTGTAAGTGTGTGAGAATTCACTCAAGAGAACCAACGAGTACTTCTCAAACTCTTACAATAAGGACTTATTTATATACACAAAGTAAGGAAGTAGTAGCTTCACTCAACCTCTAAGGTAGCCCTTTCCTAGGCGCCCGCCAAAGGTGGCTTTCATACTTTCGAGGAGGTAGCTCTTTCTACCGGGGTAGTAGCTTTCACGCTTCCCATGAGATAGCTCTTTCTCTTATTAGGGCATAACTTGTATCCGACTTATGAGTGTAGCTTCATTCTTCAAAGGAGGTAGCTCTTTCCACACCAAATGCAAAACTTAAACTAATATTCACAAGCTCACACGTTTATTTTTTTTTTTACTACATAGGACTTCACAACTTACTAAAGTAGTACTAAACTAGTCCTTAAAACTTTGAGTTCGATTTTCCAAAAGATTTCAAGAGTGAGTAGTGCAATAAGGAGTAATTGAGCAAAAATCCCTTAAAATTCAAGTAAAACTAGAGCATGATAGGATACAATGTTAAAAATTCTCCTAAACTCTAAGAATACAACCATTGCAACTAAGGTGAACCGCCATAGGCTACATGAGTATAAACAATTTAACGCACAAGTAAAGGTGTGGGCAATGTGAATCCCCCCCCACACACACTTAAGATGTACATTGTCCCCAATGTACGCATGTAAGCATAATAAAAATAAAATAATGAAAAACAATTAGTGTGGAAGTTGTCAATTAAAACAATACTCCCCTGAACTCCAAGTGTTGCATTTGATGGAGCTAGGTTCATTGAGAGTTGAGTCTCAATGGTTTGTGGAGTACACACGGTCCCATGACCGTGATTAGGACTATTCCTCAAATTCCTTAAATCTAAGACAATTTGCACACATACACAAGGGTTCAGTATAGCTCAAAAAGAATAAAGATAAAGCTCGAGTATATAAACATATGAAAATGAAATACAACTCGAGAAAAAATAAAAGACAAAATAAAGGTAAATGATAAGTGCTTAAGTAGACATGTTTTATCCACTTGTTTTACATTCATTGATCATCATTTTACCATGGATTATGTCTCATAAAGTGTATTTTGGTGTTCTTTTATGCAATTATGTTGTGAAAGTATTGAAGGAGGAAAATGAAGCAAAGATGGGTTATAAAGACCTATTGTTGGGAGTTTTTGTACAACACAAGTGTCAAGGCACGAGAGGGGATCATGCACATGAGGGTGTGTGCTAACTTCCAGAAGAATTCAAGCCAATTTGTGTGATGGAAGGGCACAAAGCAGTCACATCTTCATGTCCCTTCTTGTGTGAAGATACCTAAAGCTTCCAAATGATGGTTCGATGGAGGAGAAGTCTTATAACTCACCACATGGACATGTGCCCGACCATGTGGCCTCAAGATAAGAGAGTTTGGATCGAGATTTATGAAGAGTACTGTAGCAAAACAGTGTTTATTCTACTGTAGCAGAAATCACTGTTCACGCGACCGCTCCCACGCAACCGTGTGAGAATTCTGCAGCCCACGCGACCACGTGGGACCTCACATGCTCGCGTTGAGGCACGTGACTGGCGCGCTTCAGGTTTATAAATAGCCCTTTTTGCCGATTCTTTTGGTATTTTTTGTATGGCTTTTGAGAGGCGAAGCGGCTAGGGTTTGAGGAGGAGGTCTTTGCCGAATTGGAGGGCCGTTCTTCACCAACTTTGATATTTCTTTCCTCCGTCATAGCATCGAGGGAGTCATTGCATGGCAACCTAGCTTCGGAGGATCCTTCAAGACGTTCAGCGACCCATCAAGGCCATCATCACGAATTCAAGGGGGTTTTCTTCCATGGTTTACATTGCTTTTCATTGTGTTATGTTTTGTTTTGTAATAAGCCCCATGGAGGGCTAAACCCTAGTAGATACTTGGGCATGTGAACCGTAGGTTTTGATTCATGTATTGACTTTCTTTATGCTTTCTTTTAATTCCGAGTTAATTTGAGTTTTAATCTTGTTTAATCATTGCTTGCATGCCTTATTGATTCGTATGGTTGTTTGGTATGCTTGATTTGTTGCCTTGGTGAGAGAGAGCTCTCCATTAGGGATTAGAACATACAAGGTTAATGAGAGACCTCACATGTTCGCGTTGAGGCACGTGACTGGCGCGCTTCAGGTTTATAAATAGCCCTTTTTGCCGATTCTTTTGGTATTTTTTGTATGGCTTTTGAGAGGCGAAGCGGCTAGGGTTTGAGGAGGAGGTCTTCGCCGAATTGGAGGGCCGTTCTTCACCAACTTTGATATTTCTTTCCTCTGTCATAGCATCGAGGGAGTCATTGGCAACCTAGCTTCGGAGAAGGATCCTTCAAGACGTTGAGCGACCCATCAAGGCCATCATCACGAATTCAAGGGGGTTTTCTTCCATGGTTTACATTGCTTTTCATTGTGTTATGTTTTGTTTTGTAATAAGCCCCATGGAGGGCTAAACCCTAGTAGATACTTGGGCATGTGAACCCTAGGTTTTGATTCATGTATTGACTTTCTTTATGCTTTCTTTTAATTCCGAGTTAATTTGAGTTTTAATCTTGTTTAATCATTGCTTGCATGCCTTATTGATTTGTATGGTTGTTTGGTATGCTTGATTTGTTGCCTTGGTGAGAGAGAGCTCTCCATTAGGGATTAGAACATACAAGGTTAATGAGGGTTGAGAGGGTGAGTCTTGAGATAGAGGAGTGTCCCCTTTCTTTTCTGATTGAATGTTTCCTATCTCCGTATTCCCTAAGTTTTATACAACCATATGGGTTGTGAGGCGTGAGATTAATAGATTTCTCCGTCGGGACCTTTGTATGGGGTTAGGGATCTTTCACCTAGAAGTAGGGTTAGATCTAATTTTAGGAATCGGTTTCACTCCTAGATATCCCTAAAGTTCATTGCGGTTATATGGGGTGTGAGGTGTTGAGATTGAGTGATTTCTCCGCCGGAACCTTGTAGGGAACTAGTATCGGTGGCCTAGATGTAGGGACCGATAATCTTGGATTGCCACGACTCATAGAACTCGGGCATGTGAACCCTAGGTTTCGATTCATGTATTGACTTTCTTTATGCTTTCTATTAATTCTGAGTTAATTTGAGTTTTAATCTTGTTTAATCATTGCTTGCATGCCTTATTGATTCATATGGTTGTTTGGTATGTTTGATTTGTTGCCTTAGTGAGAGAGAGGTCTCCATTGGGGATTAGAACATATAAGGTTAAAGAGGGTTGAGAGGGTGAGTCTTGAGATAGAGGAGTGTCCCCTTTCCCTTCCGATTGAGTGTTTCCTATCTCCATGTTCCCTAAATTCCATACAACCATATGCGGTGTGAGGCGTGAGATTGGTAGATTTCTCCGCCGGGACCTTCGTAGGGGGTTAGGGATCTTTTACCTAGAAGTAGGGTTAGATCTAATTTTAGGAATCGGTTTCACTCTTAGGTATCCCTAAAGTTCAATGCTGTCATATGGGGTGTGAGGTGTTGAGATTGAGTGATTTCTCCTCTGGGACCTTGTAGGGGACTAGTATCGGTGGCCTGGAAATAGGGATCAATTATTCCTGGTTTACCTCGACTCATAGAACTCGGTTTAGAAGCATTTAGTTAGTCTTGCACTTCATGATAGAACTCGATTAGTCACTACTAGTACTTCTGTTTCCTGTGGATTCAACTACCCACTCACCGGGGTAATTATTACTTCGACAACCCGTGCACTTGCGGTACACACACGCAAGGGGTGTGTCAAGTTTTTGGCGCCGTTGCCGGGGAACGGGATATTAGGAACGCTAGGACTTGGTTACTTTAGTCATTCATCATTTTATTTCTTTTCTAGTCCTTATTTCTTTCTTTCATCGTTCTCATTACTTCTTTTCTTGATTCTTTCTACAAGTTATGACCCGAGGAAATCCTTCGACATTCGTTGAAGAAGATCCTGAAATTGAGCGCAAATTGCGTAGAAAGGGCAAGGAATCTGTAATAGCATAGAATTTCCCTACAGAAATAGAAATTGAAGAGTCTAGAAACATGGCAGAACAAGCAGGACAGCATAGAACACTTTCAGATTTTGCTCGTCCTACGATTCGTGGTTCACAATCAAGCATTGTTAGGCCACCAGTCGCAGTCTAGAATTTTGAGTTGAAAGCGGGCTTCATTCAAATGCTTCAACAGTCCACACAGTTTAATGGATTAATAGATGAAGATCCGAATAGTCATATCGAAAGTTTCCTTGAAGTGTGCAACATGCTGAAAATTAATGGGGTTTCGGATGATGCAATTCGCTTGAGGGCTTTTCCATTCTCACTAAAAGGAAAAGCCAAACAGTGGCTCAATTCTTTACCAAGAGCTACCATAACAACATGGAATGAAATGGTAGAAGCTTTCCTTGCAAGATACTTTCCACCGGGGAAATCGGCAAAGCTTCGGAAGGAGATCTCCTCTTATGTTCAGATTGAGTTAGAATCATTGTTTAAGACATGGGAGCGATTTAAGGACCTCTTGCGGAAGTGTTCTCAACACGGGTTCCCCGAATGGATGATTATTCACACATTTTACATTGGGTTGAACCCGTGAACCAAACAGTTACTTGATGCCACTGCGGGAGGAACATTGGGAAACAAGACTCCGGAAGAGGCCCGACAACTAATAGAAGAGATGGTACTCAATAGTTATCAATGGAATGCAAGAGAGAAGAATAGAGTGGTCGGGATTCATGAAATTGACGCAGTTACGTTATTAGCAGCCCAAGTTGAGGCAATGAGTAAGAAACTGGATGCTTTGACTTCTTCTAGGGTTGTCGCAGTCATTAGTTGTAATGGTTGTGGCGGTTCACATATGCCAACTGATTGTCCTATCTCGATTACTACTTCAGCCCCAATTAAACAAGTTGACTTTGTGGGGAATTCGAGTAGAGGACAAGGTAATCCTTTTAGCAACACTTACAACCAAGGGTGGAGAAACCACCCCAATATCTCATGGAGTAATCAAGGACAGCAAAGGCCTACTGCTCCACCAGGATTTCAGTAACCACCTCCGATTTCGGGGAGAGTTTCAGAATTAGAGAAGGTTTTGTCAAAGTTCATTCAATCAACCGACACAAGATTTCAGAATATTGAGACAACACTCCGAAATCACACCGCTTCGTTGCATAATTTGGAGAATCAAGTAGGACAAATAGCGAAGTCATTAGTGGAGAGACCTCAAGGAAACTTACTAAGTAACACCAAGACAAATCCAAGAGAGCATGTAAAGGCAATCACTTTGAGGAGCGGTCGGGAGCTCCAAGAAAAGCTCACTGCTGAAAATAATTTTGAAATTCCTCATGAGTTACCCCCCACTGGGAAGACAGCTGAAAATCTGACACGAACCCTTGCGTGTATCCCGCAAGTGCACGGGTTTGTCGAAGTAATAAATTTACCCTCGTGAGTGGGTAGTCGAATCTATAGGGAATAGGGAATTAGAATACGAGATTTCACTAATAAAGCTATGCGGAGTACGAAAAAGCAATAGTGGGATCAATGAGTGAATATAAAACCAAACAGAATGAAAAGCAAAAAATTAAATAGAAAGATGGAAGATGAGAGAGTGCAAGTAAAAGAGAATAGAAAGGATTACTAATGAATGAAATAGGGCATCCGGACAACCTACCTCTGGGTCTATGTTTCTAGTGTAGGACTATACTATTATACTCTCCTATTGATGTTTAATTAAGTCGAGGATATCCTAAGACTCACGGTCCCAAACCTAAGGACAACCGTGACTAACCCCTACACAATGCCCTGGTATTAGGATTCACATCACCTTTCACTCCGTCGCTCGCATGACTAAGCCCCAGGGGAGTATATCTACCTAACCCTCACACTACGTGGGATTGCTTTAAGCTCTAGGGATTCCTAGTGGTAAAACCTGTTCCTATGTGTAGTTTTAACCCTTTGGTCCAGGTGTAAGAACCCTAGTCTAGATTAAGCCCTAATGCGTAGGATTCACTTCAACCCTTCACTCAATTACTTGCGTAACTAAGCCCCAGGGGAGTTTATATGCCTAGCACTTGACTCTATTTCGACCGCTGTGAAATCAAGGAAACGGAGGTACGGAGAAACCACGTAGGAGGGGAAAGGGGTACATCGCTACCTCACAACTCTCCTTCTCAACCCTCTTCAATCTTAAGTAGTCTAACCCTAAGGAGTTGTCACACCTCCAAAAGGCAACCTAAATTGTTCTCAATCCTAGTGTCACATCTAAGAGAAAACAATAGCAATATGAAATTAAGATTGAAACTCAATTTTATTCATCAATAATGGAAAAGCATAATAACAATGTCAAAAGAACATAATAACCCTAGAGTTTACAAGTCCGAATACCCTCAAGGGGTTTAGCCCCTCATGGAGCTATACATGTTCATCAATGTAGAAAAGAAAGCACAAAGTAAAGACATCAATGAAAACCCCCTTGCATATGGTGTGGCCGTGGTCTTGTGCGACCGTCGAACGTCGGTGACGATGCCGATGACGCGCGCTAAACCTCCACAAAATCCTCTCCGAAACCCTAGCCGCACTCCCCCAAGTTGGAGAGAAAGGTAGGTCAAAAGATAGAGAAGGGGGGTCCAAATAGATATGAAAACGGGCTATTTATAGGCTGAAATCGGAGTTCCACACGCCCCTGTGTTAATTCCACACGGCCCTATGAAAAACCAAGAATTCCACACGCCCGTGTCTTAATTCCACACGGCCGTGTGGATATGATTTTAGGTAGATTGTGAACAGTGTTTTGCTACAATGTTTTTGTTACAGTGTCTTGCTATAGTATTTCTGTTACAGTACACAGCCGTGTGGAATTTCCACACGCCCGTGTGAAGTTTCTGGTTTGCTAGAAAATTAATTCACTCGGCCGTGTGGAATTTACACATGCCCGTGTGAACTCTCTGTAATTCTGAATTTCAGCAAAAAGTGAACAGTAGCTTGCTACAGTATTTTCGCAATGCTCCCAAATTCATCGTTCTTCATCGAGGCCGTTGAATTGGACACATAATCAACGGTAGATTATGTCGATTATTTCATTTTTCTTCATTGGCGAAATTCTCCAATGCCACACGAGTTATAGACTTTTGTGAGTGTGACTACCCTTGTGCCCCTCCAATGGAGGTTGGCCCCTCCTTGTGCCCTTTCCTAGGCGGCCGCCGAAGGTGGCTTTCACACTTTCGAGGAGGTAGCTCTTTCTACCGGGGTAGTAGCTTTCACGCATCCCATGAGATAGCTCTTTCTCTCATTAGGGCATAACTTGTATCCGACTTATGAGAGTAGCTACATACTTCATAGGTGGTAGCTCTTTCCACCCCAAATGCATACATAAAACAAAGCAACTATTCAAAAAAAATATATTTTTATCTTTTCCATATATATATATATATATTTTTTTTTTCATTTTTTTTTCATCTTTTTCATTTTTTTATATATGCATTTTCCAAAGTAAAACTAAGAACGATGATAAACTTGTCTTTAAAAACTTCAAGATTGAGTTTCCAAAAGATTCCAAGAGTAAGTTGTGCAATATAAGATAATCGAGCAAAAATTCCCTAAAAATTCAAGTAGAAACTAGAGCATGATAGGATACAATGTTAAAAATTCTCCTAAACTCTATGAATACAACCGTTGCAACTAAGGTGAACCGCCATAGGCTACATGAGCATAAGCAATTGAACGCACAAGTAAATGTGTGTGCAATGTGAACTCCCCCCCACACTTAAGATGTACATTGTCCCCAATGTACGCATGCAGGCATAATGAAAAGTAGCAATTAAAACAATTAGTGTAGGGGTAGGCAATTGAAACAATACTCCCCTGAACTCCAAGTGTTGCGTTTGATGGAGCTATGTTCATTAAGAGTTGAGTCTCAATGGGTTGTGGAGCACACACGATTCCATGACCGTGTCTATCACTAGTCCTCAAATTCCTTACTCGCAAGACCATCTGAACGTAAACACAAGGGGGTTCAGTGAAGCTCAATAAAAGTAAAATAAAACAAAAGAACATAAAGCTAAAAACGCCTCAGGCGTCAGTGTCATCCGCTTTGCGATCTCCGGTGCTGCTGTCGGTGATGATATGGTGCTGAGAAAGAAAAGAAAAGATTGACGAAGAAAAGGAGACAAGATGCCTATCGACGAAATGAAAATCAAAAACTTGAATATGGCCGGAAAACAACTTAAAAACTCCTTAAGTAGACGAAGAGAGGGTTGGGAAGACGGGAGGAAGCATTCCTTAAGTGTGGAGGCCTCTTAGAATTGAAAAGGCGAAAACGATTTTAAAATTAAATTATAGCCTATCGTGTTCTGTGCATCCACACGGCCGTGTGGAAATTCCACACGGCCGTGTGCCTCCACTAGTAGGGTTCACAGGGGCTGTCACACCCCCCTGTGTTTCCTCTGTTTGACTCTGAAGAACATACACACGGCCGTGTGGAAATTCCATACGGCCATGTGCCCAACCTGGCCAAGCACAAGGCCGGCCACAGGGGTACCCACATGCCCCTGTGGCCTCTCTGGATATCCCGAAAAACTCTAAGTATCCCACACGGCCGTGTGAAAATCCACACGGCCATGTGCATTTCACAGGACCTCTCACAAGGGTGGCCACACGCCCCTGTGTTTTCTCGGGATGGAAGGGAAACTCTGTAGAGTTTCACACGGCTGTGTGAGACATCCACACGGCCGTGTGCCGTAACACATGGGCACTCACAGGGACATCCACACGCCCGTGTGGACTCTCTGGAATGAGAGTTGAAATTCTGTAGAATTTCACACGGCCGTGTGAAAATTCCACACGGCCATGTGCCCTTCACTGGGTCGCTCACAGGGGCAGCTACATGGCCCCTGTGATGCTCGGGATGAGCTCTGAGATGAGTCACACGGCCGTGTGGAAATTCCACACGGCCGTGTGTTTTCTCTGGACAACTTACAAAAATTTACAGGCTTTGCAGAAAATGTCAGAAACTTAAATACAACGTTTAGAGCCTGTATATACGATAAAAATTCGACCAGAGATCCATGAACACACACTCAAACAACCCAAAACTTCAACAATCACAGTTAGGCACACTAAAACACCAATAATCCATGGGAAAATCACAGCACACACATAATAAAATGAAAACACCAACACTAGGCAATTATTCATGCTAAAACTAAATTAAGCCTAGAAAAGCAATAAAAACTTGGGTTGCCTCCCAAGAAGCGCTTGTTTAACGTCACTAAGCTTGACGTATCTCTTCCTTACCTTATGGCGGCTTGAAAAGAGTGTATTCCTCCCGACAAGACATTGCATAGCTGCTTCCTTTAAACCAAAAATCTACTTGCCGGAGTGGAGTATTTGTTGGAGGGTCCAACCATCTTACTTTTGGCCTCCAAGGAAACAATTTGGGTTGGGAATTGTCCAAGCTTAGCATAGGTGGGTCATTGGATGGTTTAAATATCCTCCTCACATCGTTTTCCCTTCCCAAAGTCTCTTTCTTGCTTTCTATGAGTTGATCAATCCCAAAGAATGGTACTTGTTCCATTACCTTAGGGTTTGCTTCTTCTTGTGTATTTTTATCTTGGGAAGAACATGTCACTAGCAAATCCCCTTGAAAATTTTCTCGCTCACAAGCACCATCTTTATTCAAGCAATCCCAATTCTCCAATTGATGTTCTTCTTTTTCCTCTTCAATTTCTACAGCAATGTACTCAGTCTGCCCCATTTCTTCATTATCGTTCACTACCACATCATCTCTACAAGGAACTTGAGTTGCTTGCTCAAATGCTTCATTTTCCTTGGAGAGTGTGTCAAGTATCCATCCTAATTGATGCTCAAGATTGTTATAGGAGTCTTCATGACACTTCCGTGTGCCTTCCATACTTTGGCAAGAGGCATCGGATGCTTTAACAAAGTTATCTAGCACTTTTTTCCACTGAGGTTCATCTTCTTCAAGTATCTCATCCTTTTGAAATTGTTCTTGAGGTGCTTCCCAATGTTGTCCATCATTATTCCATAAAAAATTTTGGTAGCTCCTTTCATTTGGATGATATGTGCTGTAGCATGGGTTGCTTTGTTGTTGTGAAGCAAAAATTCTATCAACCTTTTTACTTAGAGCTTCAACTCGAGAATATGGCTCAATAGCTTGATCAATCTCCATTTAGGTTCCTCGCAATAAAGAGTAAACATACAAAAGAAAACAATTTAGAGTGATGGAAGAATAAGAAATTGTGAAATAGAAAACGAAGTGGATAGCTAAAATAGTGAAAAACAAATATCTAAAACGCCTATTCCCCGGCAACGGCGCCAAAAATTTGACACGACCCCTTGCGTGTATCCCGCAAGTGCACGGGGTTTGTCGAAGTAATAAATTTACCCTGGTGAGTGGGTAGTCGAATCCACAGGGAATAAGGAATTAGAATACGAGATTTCACTAATAAAGCTATGCGGAGTACGAAAAAGCAATAGTGGGATCAATGAGTGAATATAAAACCAAACAGAATGAAAAGCAAAAAATTAAATAGAAAGATGGAAGATGAGAGAGTGCAAGTAAAAGAGAATAGAAAGGATTACTAATGAATGAAATAGGGCATCCGGACAAGCTACCTCTGGGTCTATGTTTCTAGTGTAGGACTATACTATTATACTCTCCTATTGATGTTTAATTAAGTCGAGGATATCCTAAGACTCACGGTCCCAAACCTAAGGACAACCGTGACTAACCCCTACACAATGCCCTGGTATTAGGATTCACATCACCCTTCACTCCGTCGCTCGCATGACTAAGCCCCAGGGGAGTATATCTACCTAACCCTCACACTACGTGGGATTGCTTTAAGCTCTAGGGATTCCTAGTGGTAAAACCTGTTCCTATGTGTAGTTTTAACCCTTTGGTCCAGGTGTAAGAACCCTAGTCTAGATTAAGCCCTAATGCGTAGGATTCACTTCAACCCTTCACTCAATTACTTGCGTAACTAAGCCCCAGGGGAGTTTATCTGCCTAGTACTTGACTCTATTTCGACCGCTGTGAAATCAAGGAAACGAAGGTATGGAGAAACCACGTCGGAGGGGAAAGGGGTACATCGCTACCTCACAACTCTCCCTCTCAACCCTCTTCAATCTTAAGTAGTCTAACCCTAAGGAGTTGTCACACCTCCAAAAGGCAAACTAAATTGTTCTCAATCCTAGTGTCACATCTAAGAGAAAACAATAGCAATATGAAATTAAGATTGAAACTCAATTTTATTCATCAGTAATGGAAAAGCATAATAACAATGTCAAAAGAACATAATAACCCTAGAGTTTACAAGTCCGAATACCATTAAGGAGTTTAGCTCCTCATGGAGCTATACATGTTCATCAATGTAGAAAAGAAAGCACATAGTAAAGACATCAATGAAAACCCCCTTGCGTATGGTGTGGCCGTGGTCTTGTGCGGCCGTCGAACGTCGGTGACGATGCCGATGACGCGCGCTAAACCTCCACGAAATCCTCTCCAAAACCCTACCCGCACTCCAACAAGATGGAGAGAAAGTTAGGTCAAAAGATAAAAGGGGGGTCCCAAATAGATCTGAAAACGGGCTATTTATAGGCTGAAATCGGGCCGAAATCGGAGTTCCACACGCCCCTGTGTTAATTCCACACGGCCCTGTGAAAACCAGGAATTCCACACGCCCGTGTCTTAATTCCACACGGCCGTATGGAAATGATTTTCGGTAGACTGTGAACAGTGTTTTTGCTACAGTAACAAAGCTACTGTGCTGTTACAGTATTCTTGTCGAAATGCTCCCGAATTCATCGTTCTTCATCGAGGCCGTTGAATTGGACACACAATCAACGGTAGATTATGTCGATTACTTCATTTCTCTTCATTGGCGAAGTTCTCCAATACCACACGAGTTATAGACTTTTGTGAGTGTGACTGCCCTTGTGCCCCTCCAATGGAGGTTGGCACACACCCACAAGTCTAAACTCGTGCCTTGTTCCTTGCTTGGTCCGAGAACTCCTCAACAATGGCGAACATAACCTATTCTTGCTTCTTTTTCTCTAAATCTTCTCCACAACCCTATATACACAAAAGAACACAAATAAACACATTTTAGTGATAAAATCTGATTAAATCAATGCCCATTACAAGATAATAACATTTCGCATTACTATAACATGAGCACTTATCAAAATCCTCAAGAGAAGCCGATGAGTAAGGTGCATGACAAAGAGAAGGGGGCAGCTACACCATCCCCATCATTTACTCCAAGAATTCCTTATCCGGAACGTTTGAAGAAAGATCAAACTGATGAGCAAAATAGAAAATTTTTGGATCTATTTAAGCAACTACACATCAATATACCTTTTGTGGAGGCGTTGTCTCAAATACCTAGGTATTCAAAATTCATGAAGGATCTCTTGACCAACAAGAAGAAAATGGAAGAAAGTGTGTCTGTGGTCTTAGAGGGAAATTGTTTGGCATTGCTTCAAAAGAATTTGCCGAACAAGATGAAAGATCCGGGTAGTTTCATCATACCATGTGTGATCGGAGGTTTGGTGGAAGAGAAAGCATTGGCCGATTCGGGGGCTAGTATTAACGTCATGCCGTACACTTTGTTTCAGAAATTGGGGTTGGGAGAGCCAAGGCCAACCCGCATGATTTTACAATTAGCCGATCGTTCTGTTCGTCATCCTAGAGGTATAATTGAAGATGTTTTGGTAAAGGTTGACAAATATATTTTTCCTACAGATTTCGTGGTGCTCGATGTGGATAAAGACGTGGAGGTTCCATTAATTTTGGGAAGACCATTTCTACGAACCTCCAAGGCGCTCATCGACATGGATGGAGGCGAGATGACACTTCGGGTTGGAGAAGAAAAGATTACATACCGCCTCGCCGAAGCAACGAAGCATTCTCTAGACTTTGATGATTCATGTTATTTTTTAGATGTTAATGATGAGATTGCTAATGAGTATTTGCAGGAAATGGCACACCCAGACCCATATGAAGAATGGCCGGTTATTGAGGAGGAGAAACTTCATAATCAAGCGCCATGCCTTTTCAATGATCAATCAGAAAGAGGGGTGCTTAAACAGATTTTTTGTCGTGTCAAAAGAGCAAGGCGTCGTCATAGGAAGCATTCATGTTCAGTTGGAGACAAGCACACAGAAGAAAAGAGTCATACTTCCTCAATTGGTAACATATTTGAGCAATTTTTCTTAAACATGAAACAATTCTATCCCTCATGTGTGCAGGTTGCAAAGAAGGAAATTTTCCATTTACATGAGCCACCATGAGGTAAGAACAGGTACGTCAAGCTTAGTGACGTTAAACAAGCGCTTCTTGGGAGGCAACCCAAGTGTTTATTTGTTTTCTAGCCTTAGTTTTTAAATTCTGCAGTAATAAAGTCATGAGTGTGCGTTTTGATGAAATTCTTTTGGTGCTGAGTTTTCATGAGCAATTTTTGGTAATTATAAGTGTTTTTCAAATGTTGGGCATGTTTTGGGTTTTAATTCATGATAATTGTTGAAGAAATGGGTTAATTTTGAAGCTTGGAGAGCCGCGTGGACTGTCTGCAGAAATTTTGTAGCTCACGTGGTCGCGTGAGATTCTCACACAACCGTGTATAGTACCCACGCGGGGGTGTGGAATTTCCACACCCCCATGTGGCTTATATAATGACTTGAGGGGTCACTATTCATTATCCTTTACCTTGAGACCTTCATTTCCTCATCTTCTCCTATCCAAATTTCTCATCCATAAAGTCTCAAATCCATTATTCTTCGATTCTTTGCTGATTCAAAACGGTTTTACCGGCATTTGCATCGAGTTTCATATATTGATTCGCATTAGCAAGGCTTTTCTCTTCCCACTCTTGCTCTAGTCTCCAATTTCCATATCCATGGTGTTTCTAGTTCTTAGATTTTATTTTTCATGGCTATTTTTATGTGGAAATCACTTAGATTTTGTAGAACCAAGGTCGAATGTGGCGTTGGAGGTCGTCCATGCTCGTTTTTGGCATGGATGACCGCCCACGCGACCGCGTGGACTAGCGCTGGGCACAGCCAGCCAGCCACGCGACCGCGTGGCTGGGGTCACGTGGTCGCGTGGCCCTCGGCCGAGACTCAGCGAGTCTCGGCCTGCAACCACGCGATCTGACACGACCCCTTGCGTGTATCGCTCAAGTGCACGGGTTTGTCGAAGTAATAAAATTTGCCCCGGTGAGTGGGTAGTCGAATCCACAGGGAATAGGGAGTTAAAATACGAGATTTCACTATTTAAGCTATGTGGAGTATGGAAAGATAAGAATAGAATCGATGAGTGAATATGAAAGCAAATACAATAAAAGACAAGAAATCGAATAGAAAGATGGAAGATAAGAAAGTGCAAGTAAAAGAGAATAGAGAGAAACTGGCAATGAATGAAATAGGGTATCCGGACAAGCTACCTCTAGGATCTATGTTTCTAGTGCAAGACGATGCTAGTATACTTTCCTATTGATGTCAATTGAGTCGAGGAAATCCTTAGATACACGGTCCCAAACCTAAGGACAACCGTGACTAACCCCAACATTATGCCCCGGTATTAGGATTCACGTCAACCCCTTCACTCTGTCGCTGGCACGACTAAGCCCCAAGGGATTATATCTACCTAAACCTCACACTATGTGGGATTGCTTTAAGTTCTAGGGACTCCTAGTGGTAAAACCTGTTCCTATGTGTAGTTCTAACCCTTTGGTCTAGGTGGAAGAACCTTAGTCTAGATTAAGCCCCAGTGCGTAGGATTCACTTCAATCCTTCACGCTGTTACTTGCGTAACTAAGCCCCAGGGGATTTTATCTACCTAACACTTCACTCTATCTCGACCGCTAAGAAATCGAGTAAACGGAGGTAGGGAGAAACCACATCGAAAGAGAAAGGGGACGCTTCGCTACCTCACAACTCACCCTCTCAACCCTTTTCAATCTTAAATAGTCTAATCCTATAGGAGTTGTCACACTTCTAAAGGACAACCTAGATTGTTCTCAACCCTAGTGTCACGTCTAAAGGAAAACATTAACAAGATGAAATTAAGATCGAAACTAAATTTTTATTCATCAATAATGGAAAAGCATAATAACAGTGTCAAAGAAACATAATAACCCTAGAGTTTACAAGTCCGAATACCCACAAGGGGTTTAGCTCCTCATGAAGCTATACATGTTCATCAAAATATGAAAGAAAGCACAAGGTAAAGACATCGATGAAAACCCTCTTGTGCGGCCGCCGGACGTCGGTGACGATGCCGATGATGCGCTCTAAACCTCCATGAAATCCTCTCCAAAACCCTAGCCACACTCTCCAGAAGTTGGGGAGAAACATAGGTCGAAATATATTTTAAAAGTCTCCAAAATCGTTCTTTATATTGTTGAGTGCAGCTTTAAAAATCGGTCTTATCGGGACTTCACACGGACGTGTGGAATTTCCACACGGGCGTGTGAAGTTTCTGGCTTGCTAGAAAATTAATTCACACAGCCGTGTGGAATTTCCACACGCCCATTTGGATTCTATGGAATTCTGAATTTCGGCCGAAGGTGAATAGTAGTTTGCTACAGTATTGCCACAGTATTGTCCCAAAACGCTCCTGAATTCGTCGTTCTTCGTTGAGGTCGTTGAATTGGGCACACAATCAATGGTAGATCATGCCGATTGCTTCAAATGTCCTAATTGGTAAAGTTCTCCTTGTTAGCATGAGTTAAACTTATTGTAAATGTGACTGCCTTTGTGCCCCTCCAAAGGCGGTTGGCACACACTCACAAGTCTCTACTCATGCCGTGCTAATTGCTTAGTCCAAGAATCTTCCCAACAATGGCGAACACGATCTAACTTCGTTCCTTTCCTTCACTTTATCTTCACAACCCTGCAATGCACAAAAGTAAACAAATGCACACTTTTTAGTGAGAAAATCTGATTAAATTAATGCTCATTGCAAGATAATAACGCTTTGCATTACTATAACACGAGCACTTATCAAATCCCCCCATACTTAAGCTTTTGCTTGTCCTCAAGCAAAAATAGAATGTGAAAGTACTTAGGAAGAACAATTGAAAGTGCTCAGCCTTAGGTTCACCCAAAGTATGCAAAAGAGGCACTCTATAAGTAAGGGGAAATCAAAACATTGCATAAGGTTACCAATGCTCTAGCTAAAAACTCGAATAAAAAAGGATAAAAACTCAAAAATGTGTTAGTGTGTGTGATTTCACTCAAGAGAACCAACGAGTACTCCTCAAACTTTTGTTAGAAAGGACTTATTTATATACAAAAATAAAACTAAAAAGGAAAGGAAGTAGTAGCTTCACACATCCTTGAAGGTAGCTCTTTCCTAGGCGGCCGCCGAAGGTGGCTTTCACACTTTCGAGGAGGTAGCTCTTTCTACCGGGGTAGTAGCTTTCACGCATCCCATGAGATAGCTCTTTCTCTCATTAGGGCATAACTTGTATCCGACTTATGAGAGTAGCTACATACTTCATATGTGGTAGCTCTTTCCACCCTAAATGCATATAACAAAGCAAATATTCACAACTCATATATATATATATATATATATATATATATATATATATATATATATATATATATATATATATATATATATATTATATTCATTTTCTAAAGTAAAACTAAGAACGATGATAAATTTGTCCTTAAAAACTTCAAGATTGAGTTTCCAAAAGATTCCAAGAGTGAGTTGTGCAATTGACACGACCCCTTCCGTGTATCCCGCAAGTGCACGGGTTTGTCGAAGTAATAAATTTACCCTGGTGAGTGGGTAGTCGAATCCACAGGGAATAGGGAATTAGAATACGAGATTTCACTAATTAAGCTATGCGGAGTACGGAAAAGCAATAGTAGGATCAATAAAGTAGAATGAAAGACAAGAAATCAAATAGAAAGATGGAAGATGAGAGAGTGCAAGCAAAAGAGAATAGAGAGGACTAGTAATGAATGAAATAGGGCATTCGGACAAGCTACCTCTAGGGTCTATGCTTCTAGTGCAGGACTATGCTATTATACTTTCCTATTGATGTTTAATTGAGTCGAGGATATCCGAAGACTCACGGTCCCAAACCTAAGGACAATCGTAACTAACCCCAACACTATACCCCGGTATTAGGATTCACGTCACCCTTCACTCTGTCGCTCGCACGACTAAGCCCCAGGGGAGTATATCTACCTAACCCTCACACTACGTGGGATTGCTTTGAGCTCTAGGGATTCCTAGTGGTAAAACCTGTTCCTATGTGTAGTTCTAACGCTTTGGTCCAGGTGGAAGAACTCTAGTCTAGATTAAGCCCCAACGCATAGGATTCACTTCAACCCTTCACTCTGTTACTTGCGTAACTAAGCCCCAGGGGAGTTTATCTGCATAGAACTTCACTCTATTTCGACCGCTATGAAATCAGGGAAATGGAGATAGGGAGAAACCACGTCGGAGGGGAAAGGGGTACATCGCTACCTCACAACTCTCCCTCTCAACCCTCTTCAATCTTAAGTAGTCCAACCCTAAGGAGTTGTCACATCTCCAAAAGGCAACCTAAATTGTTCTCGATCCTAGTGTCACATCTAAGATAAAACATTAGCAAGATGAAATTAAGATTGAAACTCAATTTTATTCATCAATAATGGAAAAGCATAATAACAATGTCAAAGAAACATAATAACCCTAGAGTTTACAAGTCCGAATACCCTTAAGGGGTTTAGCTCCTCATGGAGCTATACATGTTCATCAATGTATGAAAGAAAGCACATAATAAGGACATCAATGAAAACCCCCTTGCGTATGGTGTGGCCGTGGTCTTGTGCGGCCGTCGAACGTCGGTGACGATGCCGATGACGCGTGCTAAACCTCCACGAAATCCTCTCCGAAACCCTAGCCGCACTCCCCAAGTTGAAGAGAAAGATAGGTCCAAAGATCTCCCAAAAGGTCTCCAAAATCTCCTTTTATAATGTTGAATCGCGGATTTAAAATTTGACTTATCGCGGGCTTCACACGGCCGTGTGGAATTAACACACGGGCGTGTGAAGTTTCTGTTTGCTGAAAAATTAATTCACATAGCCGTGTGTTAATTCCACACGCCCGTGTGAATTCTCTGGAATTCTGAATTTCGGCCGAAAGTGAACAGTAACTTTCTACAGTGTTTTACTACAATACACGCCATTTAGCTCCACAAACCTTCAATGCACAAACCTTCAATGCACAAGAATACACAAATACATGCCATTTAGTGATAAAAACTGATAAAAGATATGCTCAATGTAAGATAATAACACTTCACGGTACTATAACACAAGCACTTATCAGCAATATGAGATAATCGAGCAAAAATTCCCTAAAATTCAAGTAGAAACTAGAGCATGATAGAACACAATGTTAAAAATTCTCCTAAACTCTAAGAATACAACCGTTGCAACTGAGGTGAACCGCCATAGGCTACATGAGCATGCGCAATTGAACGCACAAGTAAAGGTGTGTGCAATGTGAACTCCCCCCCACACTTAAGATGTACATTATCCCCAATGTACGCATGCAAGCACAATACAAGTGAAAGAAAATTGTAAAACAATTAGTGTGGAAGTAGGCAATTGAAACATTACTCCCTGAACTCCAAGTGTTGAGTTTGATGGAGCTAGGTGCATTGAGAGTTGAGTCCCAATGGGTTGTGAAGCACACAGGGGCTCATGACCGTGCCTATGACTATTCCTTAGATTCCTTTCATCCAAGACCATCTGCGCGCACACACACACAAGGGTTCAGTATAGCTCAATAAAAACTTGAGTATATACAAAGATAAAGCAATGAATTCAACTCGAGATAAAAGAGAAAACAAAATAAGGGATAAACTCAGAAGGAAGATCCTTTCTGAGTGCTACAAGTCCAAAATAGAATGAAAAGTACAAAAAACGAAATCAAAAGCAAGTAAAAACTAAAACTACGACGCCTCAGCGTCGGTGTCCTGTGTAGTAGCCTCTGGTGCTGCTGGAGCTGGTGCTGGTGGATCTGCTGCTGTGGGAGCCGGAGAAGGTGGTGGTGGAGTAGGGGCCCGAGGCTGGACCACAATTGGTGATGACACGGCCTGCTCAAGTAAACGCTAAATGGTATCAAGCCGTACCATCGTCTCAGTATGCTATGCTGTCTGTGTGGCTCTGACCTCGGCCAACTCTGTCTGAAGGACACCCACGGCGCTCTCGAGGCACTCCAGTTTATCCTGGCCTCGAGAGGGCGAGAACATGTGCACCAGAGGTGGCTCCAGTGCTGTGTATGGTGCCTGTGCCTCTGTATCTGCTGGTGGTGGATCTAAGCCTGCCTGTGAACCCTCGGTCTGGTCTAGCTGGGGCATGATCCATGCGTAAGTCCCTGATCCAGCTCTACGGATCATACCCATAAGTCTCAGTGTCTCTGTGCCTAAAGGAGCTGGTACCATAGTCTTCTTGGCCCCCTGAACTCTGTCTCTGAGACCCATCTCGATCAAGAGTCTCGTGATGTAAGGTCCCAAGAAAATCACTCCAACCCTAGGATATTGGCCCTGATGGCGCAAATACTCTGCTAGGATGTGCCCTAGGTGGAGTGGTACCCTCTGAGCCATAAAATATAGATAGAGAAGCTCCTGTCGGCTCAAAACTCCAGTACTATCACCTCGGCCACTCACTGATCTGCTCAAAATGGCATGTACATATCTGTAGGCCGGGTGGGATAGGCACGTAGCCTTTGAGACCCCCAGCTCATACTGACACTCTCAGCACAGCTCCCTGTAGGCTCTCTGTGGAGTAAGATCACCCAGATAATCAGTGTGGAGACCCTTGTACTCGTCCGTCTATGTATAAGTCTCATCATATAACCCTATCTGGATCAAAAACTGAGTCAGGTTGAGGCTAAAATACTGTCCCAATACTCTGAACTGAATCACGTCAGGAGCAGAGAAGTCCCCGTATGATCTGTCAAACTCGAACGAGGCTAAGAACTCAAGTGTCACCGCTCGAATAGCTGGATATTTGATAGTCAGTAACCTCTGCCAACTACCTACTGAAAGTAACTCCTCGACCCTGTCTGTGACATTATCACCCCCCTGTATCCCTCTAACTATACTCAAGTCCGGTTATCGTGACTGTCCAAACCTAAGTGTCGATAAACACTCAAAACATGTCTGACGCTCGGGTATACTGAACTCGGGCTCCTCTGTAGGGGGTGATGGCTCTCGAGGATGCTTCCCAGCCGATTTCTTAGACCTAGAAGACATAGCTGTGAGATTGAAAAAGAAAATGGTAAAAAATCAGCTCAAAAACACAATCTGCAGGAATCCACACGGCCGTGTGGAAATTCCACACACCCGTGTGGAGCTTCTGGCAGACAGAGCATCACGGCCGTGACCTAAAATTTTGATTTTTACAACTAAATTTATTCTAAATTCATTGTAACTACGTTCGCATGCACTTAAAGCATTCAATTTAAGCGAAATCATCCAAAGAATGAATCAAATCAAGAATTAACGAAGAAAAAAGGGCTTGAAGTTCTTAACAACGGAGTGGATGAAGAAATTACAGAAATCGGCCGGAAAAACTCCAATAAAACCTCCAGAAAACTCAGAGAAGGTCGGGGAATCGACGGAGAGGGTCGGAGCGTGATTTAGAGTGAAGAAATGAAGAGGTACAAGTGAATTCCAAATGAGAAACGCGCGGCTTTTGAAGTTCTGCGAATTCACACGGCCGTGTGGTAATTCCACTCGGCCGTGTGCCTATGAAATTAGGGATCACAGGGGCTCACACACGACCCTGCGCGCACTCTGGTTTCACTCTAGACTACCCCACACGGCCGTGTGAGAATTCCACACGACCGTGTGTCTTCACAAGAGGGATCCATAGGGGCTGGTACACGGCCCTGTGGATTCACGGGAAAACACAGAAGGTCTCTGAAAAATATCACACGGCCGTGTGTTAATTCAACACGGCTGTGCACCCAACCTGACCAAGAACACAAAGCCGGCCACAGGGGCACCCACACGCCCCTGTGGCCTCCCTGATTTGCCCGAGAAACCCTAAGTATTCCACACGGCCGTGTGCCTTTTGCAAGCTCTTCCACAGGGGCACACACACACCCTTGTGTATTCTCTGGATGAATGGGTTGTCTCTACAGAGTTTCACACGGCCCGTAACACAGTGGTACTCACAGGGGCACCCACACGCTCCTGTGGACCCTCTGGAAAAGAGTTTAAGTTCTGCGAGATTTCACACGACCGTGTGCCCCTTTGAGGTTGTTCACAGGGGCATGGTCACGCCCTGTGCCCTCACTGGTTGAACCCTAATTGGTAACACACGCCCATGTGGAAATTCCACACGGCCGTGTGTTTTCTCTGGTTTACTTAGAAAAAATTCACAGACTTACAGAAAAATTCAGAAACATAAATACGATGCTTGGAGCCTGTGAAAACTATCAAAACACGACCAGATACCATAGAAAACATGCTCAACTAGCTTAAACTTCATCAATTATCATTTAGGCACAAGAAAACATCATTAATCCACAAGGAAAACACAGCATAAGCACATGAAATTCAGGACACCAACCCTAAGAATTTTATTCAACCTAAAAACTAAACTAAGTCCTAGAAAAACTGTAAAAGCTTGGATTGCCTCCCAAGAAGCGCTTGTTTAACGTCACTTAGCTTGACGTACCTGATCTTACCTTACGGAGGTTCATGAATGGAAGTTGCCCTCTTCCCTACAACCTGAAAGCACGCATTACATAATTTTTGTAGAGTAGAGTGAGAGTTGTCGAATTTGTTACCACAAAAGGGTGAAACACACTTACTCCGTGAATGCTCATCTCCCTTCTTGTTGGGGTTCTTCTTGTGGCTTCTTTTCGACCTCTTCATCCTCCGAAACATCTTCTTCATATGCTACCTCTCCATCTTGATGTCTGTCTGGACTGGACCAAGCGAAAGTACTTCTTCTCTTTCGATCTCCACGTCTTGGTTCGGCCATCCTTCATATGGATCCGGGTTTAACATTTCCTGCATATATTCATCAATACACTCATCAGTAGCATCAAGATAATATAGAGTGTCATCAAAATCAAACGAATGTCTCATGGCTTCGGCGAGGCGATAGGTAATCTTATCATCTCCAACTCTAAGTGTGAGCTCTCCACCGTCCATGTCTATCAAAGCCTTGGAAGTGCACAAGAACGGCCTCCCAAGAATCAGCGGTACTTCAACATCCTCATCCACATCAAGCACAACAAAGTCCACCGGAAAGATGTACTTGTCTACCTTCACTAACACATCTTCCACAATTCCCCTCGGATGCCTTACTGATTGATTCGCAAGTTGAAGTGTCATCCGAGTTGGTTTAGGTTCGCCCAAACCTAGCTTTTGGAAGACTGTGTATGGCATGACGTTGATACTTGCCCCGGAATCGACCAATGCCATCTCTTCACCCAAGTTACCGATATTACATGGTATTATGAAACTCCCGGGATCTTTCTTCTTGCTTGGCATTTTCTTTTGCAATACGGCCGAGCAATTTGCATCAAGGATCACAGATGCACTCTCCTCCAATTTCCTCTTATTGGTCAAGAGGTAGTTTAGAAACTTCGCGTACTTGGGCATTTGGGCCAATGCCTCCGCGAATGCTATGTTGATGTGCAATTGTTTGAAGATACCCAGAAATTTCTTGTATTGCTCATTGTCTTGGTCATTCTTTAATCATAAGGAGTAGGGGATCCTTGGCTTGTAGGGTGGTGGTGCCACCTCTTTCTCCTTTCGACTTCGGGTGCTTCTTTTGTCTTTTCTAGAGGGAGATTTTTCTCAACCCCTTTCCCACTTCTCAAGGTGATTGCCTTTAGTTGCTCTCTTGGATTAGTCTCCGTATTGCTAGGCAAGCTACCTTGAGGCCTTTCCACCAATGTCTTCGCAATTTGCCCCACTTGATTTTCCAAATTATGTAGGAGGCGGTGTGATTGCGAAGAGTAGCCTCCACTGACTGAAACCTAGCGTCCGATGAAGAAAAAAACCGTGTGAGTGCTCTCTCAAGGTCGGTCATCTTTCCTTCTAGCCCGGTCACTCGGCTTTCTAGATTCGCAGCTTGTTGACTTTGAAATCCTGGTGGTGCACTATTTTTCTGTTACAACTGTCCTTGATTGCTCCAAGAGAAATTTGGGTGGTTCTTCCACCCGGGTTATATGTTCCACTGTACGGATTGCCTTGGCCTTGTCCTCTATAAGAATTTCTAACAAAATCAGCCTGCTCTATCGCACCAGTGCCTCCAATCGCAATAGGACAATCACTCGAAGCATGTCCTCCCCCACAACCATTACAAGTAGTGATGGCCACAACTCTTGGTGAAGCTAGTGCATATAGCTTCTTATTTAATGATTCCACTTGTGTCGCCAAAGATGTAACCGCATAAACCTCATGAATTCCGGCAACCTTTTTTCTGTCCCTTGAGTTCCATTGATAGCTATTCATAGCCATCTCCCCTACAAGGTGCCGGGCTTCAATGGGAGTCTTGCTTCCTAGAGTTCCTCCAGCCGCCGCATCTAGGAGTTGCTTGGTACTCGGATTCAACCCGTTATAGAAGGTGTGAATGATCATCCACTCGGAAAATCCATGTTGTGGGCACTTGCGAAGGAGCTCCTTGAACCTATCCCATGTCTCGAATAGAGACTCCAATTCCATTTGCATAAAGGATGATATCTGTTGGTGCTAGTGGATCTACTGCTGATGGAGACGGTGGTGGAGTAGGTGATGGGATCCGTCGGGGCCGCACCACAGATCGCTCGAAGAACTGGATAACCGTGGCCAGCTGTGCCGATATCTGAGCAAACTGTGATGCCTGTGTAGCCCTCATCTCGATAAACTCTGCTGCCTATGCAGCCCTCATCTCAGCCGACTCTGTCTGCAAAACACCCACAGCACTCTCGAGGCGCTCGAATCGATCCTGGCCTCGAGATGGAGAAAATATCCACACTGGAGGTGGCTCCGGTGCTGTGGGTGGTACCTCGGCCTCTGTCTGCCACAGGGGTGGCTCTAGTGCTCCCTGAGACCCCTCGGCCTTATCTGGCTCTGTAGACTCTGAGTGGGGGATGATCAGGGTATAAACTCTTGGTCCTGATCTGCGGACCATCCCCATCAGTCTCAGTGTCTCAATGGCTAATGGAGCTGGTGTAGAAATCCTCTCGGCCCCGCGAACTCCGTCTCGAAGTCCTAACCCCATAATCAGTCGTGTGATATACGGGCCTGAGAAGATAACTCCCACCCTGGGGTACTAGCCCTAGTGGTGGATGTAGTCTACTACTATATGCCCCAGGTACAGTGGCTCGCTTTCCACCATTGAATACAGGTACAGGAGCTCCTGGCAGCACAAGACACCTGTACTATCTCCCCGTTCACTCACTGATTGGCTTAGTATGGCGCGAATGTATCGGTGAGAAATTCTGGACAAGCAGGTGGTCTTGGACACCCCCGGCTCATACTATCCCTGTCCGCATAACCTGCTATATGCGCGCTACGGAGTCAAAATGCCGGGGTACTCGGTGGGAAACCCCTCGTACTCCTCCTTCTGTGTATAGGCCTCATCATATAACCCCATCACAGTCGAGAACTGGGTTACACTGAGGCTAAAATGACGACCCAGTGCTCTGAACTGAATAGTATCTGGTGTAGCAAAAGCACTGTATGATCTGTCGAACTCGAATGAGGCTAAGACCTCGAGTGTCACCTATTGAACAGCTGGGTCTCTGATCGTCATTAATCTCTGCCAACTGCCCACAGACAACAGCTCCTCGATCTCATCTGCAACACTATCGCCCCCTGTATCCCTCTAATGGTGCTCAGGTCCGAACATCGTAGCTGCCCGAATCGGAGCTTTGCTAGTCTCTTCAACCGCTCCCGATGCTCTGGTAAAGGGAAATCAATCTCCTCCGAGGGTGGGGAACGCTCACGGTGCTCATGAGAGCGTTTCCCTGCTGCTTTCTTGGCTCTTGAAGACATCCCGATGGGGTGGAGTGATAAATCTAAGAAATCGGCCAGAAAACTCAATGAAACCTCCGCAAATCACCAAGAGAAGGTCGGGGGAGAGAAAGAGAGAGTCAGAGAGAAGCTTGGAGTGAAAAATAATCGAGGCACGAGTGAAATCGAAAAGAAAGTGCGCGTCTTTTGAAGTTCTGGGGATTCACACGGCAGTGTGGAATTTCCATACCGCTGTGTGCCTATGAAATTAGGGTTCACATGGGCCCGCACACGCCCCTGTGTGCTCTCTGGTCACTCTCTAAACTACCCCACACGGCCGTGTGAGACTCCCACATGGCCGTGTGCCTTCACAGGGGATTCCACAGGGGCTAGTACAAGCCCCTGTGGATTCATGGGAAACATAAAAGGTCTCTGTAAAATGTCACACGGTCGTGTGCCCAACCTAGCCAAGAACACAAGGCCAACCACAGGGGCATCCACATACCCCTGTGGCTTCTCTGGTTCGTCCCGAGAATTGTCTAAGTATTCCACACGGCCGTGTCCATAATCCACACGGCCATGTGCCATTCACAAGCTCTCCCACAAGGGCAGCCACATGCCCCTGTGGTTTCTCGGGAAAAAGAAGGATTTCTGCAGAGTTTCACACGGCCGTGGGAAGCTACCACATAGCCGTGTGCCTTAGCACAGGGTTTCTCACATGGGCACCCACACGCCCCTGTGGACTCTCTGGAATGAGAGCGTAAGTTCGGCAAGATCTCACACAGTCGTGTGGAAATTCCACACGGCCGTTTGCCCTTCTGATGTTTTTCACAAAGGCTAGGTCATGCCCCTGTGCCCTCTCTGGTTGAGCCCTAATTGGTACCACACGGCCGTGTGTTAATTCCACACGGCCCTGTGGCTTCTCTGGTTTACTTAGAAAAAATTCACAGACTCACAGAAAAAATTCAGAAACATAGATATGATGCTTAGAGCCTGTGAAAACCATCAAAACACGACCAGATACCATGGAAATCATGCTCAACTGACTCAAACTTCATTAATTATCGTTTAGGCACACGAAAATATCGATAATCCACAAAAATATCGCAGCACATGCATTAAAAATATTAGGACACGAAAATTAAGACTTTTATTCATGCTAAAACTAAATTAAACTAAACTAGATCCTAGAAAAGCATATAAAACCTTGGGTTGCCTCCCAAGAAGCGCTTGTTTAACGTCACTTAGCTTGACGTACCTGCCTTACCTTATGGGGGTTCATGAATGAAGGTTGACTTTTTTCCTACAATCTGAAAGCATGCATTACATAACCTTTGTAGAATAGAAGGAGAGTTAGCGATTTTGTTACCACACAGGGGTGAACCACTCTTACTCCGTTCTTGCTCATCCCCATTGTTCTTGGGTCTTTTCGTGTGGCGCATCCTTCCTCTCTTCCTTTTTCTCCATATCTTCTTCATGAGTCTCGGGTCCGGCTTGACTTCCTTCTCGACTAGACCAAGTGAAAACAATTCTTCTTTGATCTCCATATCTTGGTCTAGCCACCCTTCATACGGATCCGGGTTGAACATTTCCTGTACATATGATAAACGCCTAACTGTACGTATTATTTATGTATGTTCACGTATTTTTTGAGTATTTTTATATGTGTGGATGCCCGTTTTCGATCTAAATTGGTTTATTTCGTGTTACTGGTACAAAAAATACCATGGGGAGCTTGACAACGAGATTTTAGAAGAAATCGGCAAAGAAAACACCATTTTTCGAGCCCGCGGCACTGTAGCAACTGTAGCAGCACTGTAGCACGAGAATTTGGCGAAACGGCTAAGTCTGGAGTTTCATACGGGCACATGACTGACCACATACAGCACTGTAGCATTTCACTGTAGCAATCCAATGTAGCAACTTACACAAAACTCGGGGAGCTACAGTGCCCGTATGCCAGGCCGCATGACTTGCTGGAATTAGGTTTTAAAGGCCTTTAGGGCATTTTTCTTGGGGACTTTTGGCCACCACTTCTCCTCCACCACCATCTAGGGTTTCAAGAGCTTCAAGGCTGCGGGAGAAGACTGATCTAGGGTGCAAATCGAAGGGGAGAAGAGGAGCGCGATCAAGGAGAAGATCTTGGTGCTTGTTGGCGCGGATCCATCAAGTTCTGATCACCACCTCTAGTCTTCATCTTAGGGGAGTTTGTTATGTGCTTTAGCTTATATCCCTTGTTCTTTACACTTTCTCCTTTATTGATGTTGAACTAGACTCCCAAGGTCACCGGGCATCCGGTGAACCTTGGGATGAACTTGCTTGTATGGATACTTTGACTATATTTTTGGTATTTGGTTTGGTTGTGGTCTAAGCTTTGTGTTCTTTATTATATCAAATTGCATGAGAACTCTGTGGTTTGAATTCTAGGTTGTACTTGGTTGCGTGACCATCGCCCTTGTACTAGACATGCTTGGCTTAGAAGGGATACATGTAGGAATACACCGTGACCATCGGGTATTTCGTACACCTCCAACCATTAGGGTTGAACCTAGACGTTGTGTTTGACCTTAATTAGGGATTTCCCTAGGCAGATTGCAATCGTGTGAGGATTTGGGCGGAAGTGATTGCAATCGTGTACTAGATTGCAATCGTACTGGATTAGGGGTTATCACTGTGACCATCGGGGTGACCTACCTTTGGACATCTCTTAGCCTAACCACCTTTGCCTATGTTATTCGAGTATCCTTCTAGCTTTAGTAGTCCCGAGGGGATCCTCGCCCGGGGACCTCGAACTTTCATTCCAACTTGCCTCCTTAGTATGCATATGTGGTGAGCCTTAGTCCATGTGTTTATAGTTTTCTCTTTGTTATTCTTCTTATCTTACTTTTATCATATAATTGCTAGGTTAGGAAATAGATGAAGGGGAAGTAATAGTAGTTCCTTGGCCCTTGGGAATACGACCCCCTCGTGCTTGCGCGAGCGGTATTACTTGGTGACCCGTGCAGTTGCGGTTAAGTCATCAACATAATCATCAATTAGTTCATTGGTAGTATGAAGAAAATATAAAGTATCATCAAAGTGAAGAGAGTGTCTCATGGCTTCCGCGAGGCGATATGTCAGCTTGTCATTGCCCACTCGCAATGTGAGCTCCCCGCCGTCCTTGTCAATCAAAGCCTTGGAAATGCGCAAGAATGGCCTTCCAAGGATCAATGGAACCTCGACATCTTCATCGACATCTAACACTACGAAGTCAACAGGAAATATGTATTTGTCGATTTTCACCAACACGTCTTCCACAATCCCTCTCGGATGTCTCACCGATCGATCCGCTAGTGGAAGTGTCATCCGAGTCGGTCTAGGCTCGCCCAAGCCTAGCTTTTGGAAGAAAGTGTAGGGCATGACATTGATGATTGCCCCTGAGTCGGCCAATGCCATCTCTTCACCCAAGTTGCCAATGTTGCATGGTATTATGAAACTCCTGGTATCTTTTCTCTTGCTCAGCTTGTTCTTTTGTAATACGGCCGAGCAATTGGCATCAAGGATCACAGACGCACTCTCCTCCAATTTCCTCTTGTTGGTAAAGAGGTCCTTCAAGAACTTCGCGTACTTGGGCATTTGGGCCAATGCTTTCACGAATGGTATGTTGATGTGTAACTGCTTGAAAATACCCAGAAATTTCTTGTATTGTTCGTTCTCTTGGTCATTCTTCAATCATGAAGGATAGGGAATCCTCGGCTTGTAGAGTGGTGGTGCCACCTCTTTCTCCTTTGTCGTTCCTTCCTCTATCTCCTCGACCTCGGGTGTCTCTTGTGTCTTCTCTAGAGGGAGATTTCTCTCGATCTCTTTTCCACTTCTCAAGGTAATTGCCTTCAATTATTCACTCGGATTAGTCTCTGTATTACTAGGCAAACTACCTTGAGGTCTTTCCGCCAATGTCTTCCCAATTTGCCCCATTTGAGTCTCCAAATTATATAGGGAGGCGGTATGATTGCGAAGTATACCTTCCACCGATTGGAATCTAGCATCCGAAGAAGCAACAAACCTCGTAAGGGCTCTCTCAATATCGGTCATCTTTCCCTCTAGCTCGGTCACTCGGCCCTCTAAGTTCGGTGCTTGTTGTCCTTGAAATCCCGGTGGTGTGTTGTTCTTCTGTTGTGACTGCCCTTTGTTGCTCCATGAGAAATTTGGGTGGTTCTTCCACCCTGAGTTGTAAGTACCAATATACGGGTTGCCTTGGCCTAGTCCTCTATACGCATTGCCCACAAAATCAGCCTGTTTAATCGTACTAGTGCCTCCAATAGCAATCGGACAATCACTCAAAGTGTGACCTCCCCCACAACCGTTACAGGTAGTAATGGCCGTAACTCTTGTTGAAGTTAGAACATCTAACTTCTTACTCAGTGCTTCCACTTGTGCCGCCAAAGATGTAACTGCGTCAACCTCATGAATTCCGGCCACCTTCTTTCTGTCCCTTGTGTTCCATTGATAGCTATTCATAGCCATCTCTTCAATGAGGTGTCGGGCTTCACCGAGCATCTTGCTTACTAGAGTTCCTCCTACCGCTGCATCTAGAAGTTTCTTGGTGCTCGGATTCAACCCGTTCTAGAAGGTATGAATGATCATCCACTCGGGGAATCCATGTTACAAAGACTTTCGAAGGAGCTCCTTGAACCTATCCCATGTCTCGAAAAAGAGACTCCAATTCCATTTGCATCAAGGATGAGATCTCATTCCGCAGCCTCGCTGATTTTCACGGAGAAAAATACATAGCCAAGAACGCCTTGGCCATCTCCTCCCAAGTAGTGATAGATGTTCTCGGTAATGAATATAGCCAATGCCTTACTTTTCCCTTCAATGAAAATGGGAAGGCTCTCAACCGAATTGCGTCGTCCGTTACTCCATTAATCTTCAACATGTCGCACACTTCAAGGAAGTTCTCTAGATGGTTGATGGGATCTTCATCGGCCAACCTATTAAATAGTGCGGACTGTTGCAACATTTGAATGAACGACGGCTTCAACTCAAAGTTGTTTGCGGTAATTGGGGGCCTCACAATACTTGATTGGGTCCCCATCACCGTGGGTCTAGCAAAATCGGACAACGTCCTCTGTTGTTCATTCTGTTTTGCCATTGCTTCTAACTCTTCCGAATCTATACTGGCTTGATTAGATTGTTCTTCCATAGGTTGTTTCCCTTTACGGTACGTTCTTCTACCAATATCCAGCTCTCCTTCAACAAGAATCTAAGGGTTCCTGCGGGTCATAACCTGAAGCCAAAACAAAGGAAAGAAAAATAAGAACAATGATAGATAAAGAGAGTGTGAAATAGAAAATGAGGTGAATAACTAAAAGAGCAAAAACAAGTATAAAAAATACGCCTATTCCCCGGCAACGATGCCAAAAACTTGACATGACCCCTTGCGTGTATCCCGGAAGTGCACTGGCTTTCAAAGTAATAAAATTACCCTGGTGAGTGGGTAGTCGAATCCACAGGGAATGGGGATTTAAAACATAAGATTTCGCTATTTAGTTGTGCGGTGTACGAAAAGTGATACTAGAATTGATGAGTGAATTATGGAAGCAATTAGAATAAAAGGCAAGAAATTAAGTAGAGAGATGGAAGACAAGAATGTGCAAGTAGAAGTTAAAAGAGAAAGACTAGCAATGGATGAAATAAGGTATCCGGACAAGCTACCTGATAAGTGCTTGTGTTATAGTACCGCGAAGCATTATTATCTTACATTGAGCATATCTTTTATCAGTTTTTATCACTAAATGGTGTGTATTTGTGTATTCTTGTGCATTGAAGGTTTGTGGAGCCAAATTGGAGAAGAAGAACGAAATTAGGTTGTGTTCACCGATGTTGGGAAGTTTTCGGACAAAGCATGGAACAAGGCACGAGCTTGGACTTGTGAGTGTGTGCCAACCTCCTTTGGAGGGGCACAAAGGCAGTCACATTCACAACAAGTCTAACTCGTGTGGCTTAGGAGAACTTCACCAAGAAGGAGACTTGAAGCAATCGGCACGATCTACCATTGACTGTGTGCCCAATTCAATGGCCTCGATGAAGAACGACAGATTCGGGAGCGTTTCGGGCGAGTACTATAGCAGCACTGTAGCTTGTTACTGTAGCAAAACACTGTGTGGAATTCACTTTCGGCCGAAATTCAGGATTCCAGAGAATTCACACGGGCGTGTAGAATTAACACACGGCTGTGTGAATTAATTTTTCAACAGACAGAAACTTCACACGCCCGTGTGTTAATTCCACACGGCCGTGTGAAGCCCCCGATAAGTCAAATTTTAAAGCCGCAATTGAACATTATAAAAGGCAATTTTGGAGACCTTTTGAGATATCTTTTGACCTATCTTTCTCTTCAACTTGGGGAGTGCGGCTAGGGTTTCGGAGAGGATTTTGTGGAGGTTTAGCGCGCGTCATCGGCATCGTCACCGATGTTCGACGGCCGCACAAGACCACGGCCACACCATACGCAAAGGGGGTTTTCATTGATGTCCTTATTTTGTGCTTTCTTTCATACATTGATGAACATGTATAGCTCCATGAGGAGCTAAACCCCTTCAGGGTATTCGGACTTGTAAACTCTAGGGTTATTATGTTTCTTTGACATTGTTATTATGCTTTTCTATTATTGATGAATAAAATTGAGTTTCAATCTTAATTTCATCTTGTTAATGTTTTCTCTTAGATGTGACACTAGGATTGAGAAAAATTTAGGTTGCCTTTTGGAGGTGTGACAACTTCTTAGGTTTAGACTACTTAAGATTGAAGAGGGTTGAGAGGGAGAGTTGTGAGGTAGCGATGTACCCCTTTCCCCACCAACGTGGTTTCTCCCTACCTCCGTTTCCTTGATTTCATAGCGGTCGAAATAGAGTGAAGTGCTAGGCAGATAAACTCCCCTGGGGCTTAGTTACACAAGTAACAGAGTGAAGGGTTGAAGTGAATCCTATGCATTGGGGCTTAATCTAGACTAGGGTTCGTCCACCTGGACCAAAGGATTAGAACTACACATAGGAACAGGTTTTACCATTAGGAATCACTAGAGCTTAAAGCAATCCCACGTAGTGTGAGGTTTAGGTAGATATACTCCCCTGGGCTTAGTCGTGCGAGCGATAGAGTGAAGGGTGACGTGAATCCTAATATCGGGGCATAGTGTTGGGGTTAGTCACGGTTGTCCTTAGGTTTGGGACCGTGAGTCTTAGGATATCCTCGACTCGATTAAACATTAATAGGAAAGTATAATAGCATAGTCCTACACTAGAAGCATAGACCCTAGATGTAGTTTTTCCGGATGCCCTATTTCATTCTGGTACACGTTTGAATCGCTCACCCGCAAGTGCACGGGGTCGCCAAGTAATACCCCTCGCGCGAACATGAGGGGGTCGTATTCCTAAGGGCCTGAGAATCTATTCTTACTTCCTTATCACAATGTTGTTTAACCTAATCAATCACTTAGAAGAAAACCTGAAAATAACCTACTAAAGCAAGGAACATGCAAATGGCAAGTATAAATATGGAGGAAAGTATCAAGGTAAGGAAGTGGTCAAGGATGAGGATTCCCTCAGGGGTTACTAAAGTGACAAGGATGCCGTAACTAGCATGCACGTGGGTGGTTTGGACCGGGAAACCCTAAATTAGACCAAACCGATGGTCACGGTGTTGGTCCCTAATCCGGTACGAGTATTGGAATACGGAATTACTTCCGCCCAAATCCTTGTACGATTGTAATGGGTTTAGTGGATTTCCCCAAGCTAGGGTTGAAACACAATCAAGGACAACCCTAACAATTGGAGGGGTACAAATACCCGATGGTCATGGCGTATTCATACATGTATTCCCTTCCAAGCTTGGTGAGCCTAATACTAGGGCAATGGTCATGCAACCTAGCATTGTCTAGGAATTGATATATAGAGTTCTCATACATATCAAGGCAATCAAGAACCACCAAACAAGGATCACAAACCAAGTCAAATGCATAAAACTAGAAAAACCATCCAAAATACACAAGTTCACCCCCAAGGTTGACCTACATCCGGTGACCTTGGGGTTTAGTTACTCATGGTCACAAAACAAGTAAGAAAATACATGAAAACAACCAAAAGCATAACAAGAACACTCCCTCAAAGGATCAAGGCCGAATGTCGCTTCCAAAGACGCTACCCAAGGAGTGGCTTCCTTTGTCAATCTTCCTCTCAAATGTGAATCGAAGGTGTGAACTCGTCATGTCGTGCTCTCCCCGTCGTCCTCTCCTCAAGAATCGCCTCCAAAACCCAGCCTCAAGCTCCCAAAGAAGGTTAAAAACGAATTCCAGTGAGTTATGCGGCCTCCCATGCGGCCCCGCATACGGGGAGAGAAAGTCTCCGAAAAATCGCGAAAGTCGCGTAAATGCTACAGTGTAACTGCTACAGTACGCATGGTAACCCACATGGATCTCCTGACCAAGTTCTCCAAGTTTTTGTGCTACAGTGATAGCTACAGTACCGCCCCCCCGACTCAGCAACAGTGTTTTCGATGCCGATTTCTTCTAAAATTCTGTCAACGAGCTCGAAGGGGTCTCATTAGTACCTGTAACACGAAAGAAACCAATTCATACCAAAAACGGGCGTCAACTCATCTTTTAGTATAATTGTTACCATAATTCACTCATCGAATCAATTGATCACTTTTCCGTACTTTGCATAGTTTTAATAGTGAAATCTCGTATTCTAACTCCCTATTCCCTGTGGATTCGACTACGCTCTCACCGGGGTAACTTTTATTACTTCGACAAACCCGTGCACTTTCGGGCTTCCTGTCACTCCCTCTAGGACTTATGCTTCTAGTGCAAGACTATGCTATTATACTTTCCTATTGATGTTAATTGAGTCGAGGATATCCTTAAATACACGGTCCCAAACTTAAGGTCAACCGTGACTAACCCCAACATTATGCCCGGGCATTAGGATTCACTACGACCCTTGAACACTACGTGGGATTGCTTTAAGCTCTAGGGATTCCTAGTGATAAAACCTGTTCCTAAATGTAGTTCTAACCCTTTGGTCCAGGTGGAAGAACCCTAGTCTAAATTAAGCCCCAACACTCAATCTTGACCGCTAATTAACCAAGGAAACGGAGGTAGGGAGAAATCACACCGAAGAGGAAAGGGGACGCTTCGCTATCTCACGACTCACCCTCTCAACCCTCTTCAATCTTAAGTAGTCTAACCCTATAGGAGTTGTCACACCTCCAAAGGATAACCTAGATTGCTCTCAATCCTAGTGTCACGGCTAAGGGAAAACAATAGCACAAGATAATTAAAATTAAAACTCGAATTTATTCAACAATATTAGAAAAAACATAATAGAAATGTCATAAAAACATAATAATCCTAGGGTTTTACAAGTCCGAATACCCACGAGTGGTTTAGCTCCTCATGGAGCTATACATGTTCATCAAAATATAAAAGAAAACACAAAAAAAAAAAGCATTGATGAAAACCCTAGCCGTATTGTGTGGCCGTGGTCTTGTGTGGCTGCTGGACGTCGGTGATGATGCCGATGACGCGCTCTAAACGTCCATGAAATCCTTTCCGAAACCCTAGCCGCACTCTCCAGAAGTTGGGGAGAAAGTTAGGTCAAAAGATGTCTCAAAAGTCTCAAAAATCGGGCTTTTATAATGTTGAGTCGCGGCTTTAAAATTAGACTTATCGGGACTTCACACGGCCGTGTGGAATTTCCACACGCCAGTGTGAAGTTTCTGGCTTGCTGAAAAATTAATTCACACGGCCATTGATTTGGGCACACAATTATTGGTAGGTCGTGCCAATTGCTTCAAGTCTCCTTCTTGGTGAAGTTCTCCTAAGCCACACGAATTAGACTTGTTTTGAATGTGATTGCCTTTGTGCCCTTCCAAAGGAGGTTGGCACACACTCACAAGTCTAGGCTCGTGCCTTGTTCCTTGCTTAGTTTGAAAACTTCCCAACAACAGTGAACACGATCTAACTTCGTTATTTTTCTACAAATTATCTCCATAAACCTACAATGCATAAGAATACACAAATGCACACAAATTAGTTGTAAAATCTGATAAAAGACATGTTCATTGTAAGATAATAACGCTTCACGTTACTATAACACGAGCACTTATCAACTATCATACACCAACTGCAATCATTCATGCCATCCTTGGTTTACTAACATGCAAAATTTTCAAAAATCCTCAAAGTTCACGAAAATCATAAAAGTCCACCCCCTAGTTAAAGTAGTACATTTTCCCTAATGTACCTAAATCAGCAGCATGCAAAAATTATAGGCAATTAAAGCAAAGAAAGAGGGTTTCGTGAACTTCCCCGAGTCTCAAATAATGAGTCTTGAAGTAGACGAGATCGGGGTGACCGCCGATGAGTCTTGTAGATGTCAGGGGAGAAATTCGCATTTGATGCCCCAATTCCAACTGCAAGGTAGAAAGGAACATTCTCTCAAGGCATCCATCACACACAAAAATAAAAAACAAACACACAAACAAACAACAAACAACAAAGCTAAGAACAAAGGAAACAACAAGTACAAAGCACAATGTGTGGGTGCTTGAGTGAAACTTTCCAACTAAATGCTTGGCAAAACTTGATAGGAAATGATGTAAGAGCATGCATTTTCAAGTTTACAAAATTCTTACATCAAAAAGCTTGGGAATTAAAACAAATTTAAACAATAAAAATCAACAGAGATGAGAGATACGCTTATACCCAAAGCTAGACGACAAAATTCAAAGATGTCGATGAAAACGGTAGATCGACAAAATTAAAACTCAAAAATGATGAGAACTTTAAGATCAAGAAAAGGTTGGCCAAATGAGGAGGTAATCCAAGAGGATACACCAAAAATAAATTTAAGGAAAAACAAGCAAAAGAAAAACGATGAAATCGGCCCTCAAGATGCTGAAAATTGAGTTAAAACTTGGCTGAAAAGGCTGTGTGCAGCCCCGCACACCACCCACACACATTGGGCTGTAAGGTGTGCGACCTGTGTACAGTTCCGCACACAGGCCGCACACAGGCTCAAGAAGGGTGTGCGGCCTCTGTGCAGGGCGGCACACTGCCCGCACACCCCTTAAAATTTGTTTTTCCGGCCTTGACATGTCATGAATCACCTCCCAAAAACTAGCATTCTCAACCCTACATGCATAAAACTCATCAAAACACAAAGATGATCATAAATCAATGAAGAACACACCAAGAATCGCCAACATGAACAAGAGTATTCAATTAAGTCTACCACGCAATGAAATAAATAATTGAGGCATCCATATACAAACAAATACCCAAAAACAAGAAAATTAAAACACATAAGAAAGCAAAGAAAAATATGAAATTTGACACCTTGGGTTGCCTCCCAAGAAGCGCTTGTTTAACGTCATGAGCTTGACGTACCTCTCTTTACCTCATGGAGTCTTAAAAATGGTATGCTCTTCCCAGCCAAGAGTCCTGTGGCTACTACCATGAAAAAAGAAAGATAGCTACCGGGATGGTGTCGAGGTGGAGATCAAAGAAGAATTACCTTTTGGCCTCCATGGAAAATGCTTTGGCCGGGAATTATGCAATTTGAACTTGGGTGGATCCTTGGATGGCTTGAACCTCCTCTCCGCTTCTACTTGAGTCCCAACCAAAATTCCTTTGAGTATCCCACCAAATTGTTTGGGTCTCCAGGGAAAGAGCTTTGGTTGAGAACTATCTAAGCTTTGCACGGGTGGGTTCTTGGGCGGCTTCAACACCCTATCCACATCTTCTTCCTCAACCATGGTGGGATAATTTTGGATTGCCCAAAGAATGTGTTTAGGCCTCCAAGGAAATATTTTTGGTTGGGAATGGTCCAAGCCTGGCATAGATGGGTTCAAGGATGACCTTAGTTTTGTACCCATATCTTCAAATACAATTCCCGGGAGTTTTTTAGTGCACACGATCAAAATGGGCAGATGGGTAGGATGGTCGATGTTGAGGCAAGTAGCATCTTCAATTGTGACTGATGGACTAGCTTGTACTTCCTCATATTTTTCCATGGCCAGGTTTTCTTCTATCCCCCTTTCTTCTCCCATTGCATCTTCCGGTGGAACTTCAATTGCTTCTTTATTGCTTTTCTCGCTCTCACTAATTGTCTTGAGAAGTTCAACCACTTGTTTCTCGACTCTATGAAAAGATGCTTGAACAATTTTCACACTTGCTTCCAATGCTTCCAAACGAGAGTCCATGACTTGCATGTACTTGGCCAAGACATCTTCAGTAGTAAACGTCCTTCTTGTTGGTGGCTGTGGGGGTTTTTGTAGCAATCCATGGTGAGAGGGCTTCCATTGATGTGTGTAATAATATGTCAAATTATCTATGTGCCTTTGCAAATATGGATCATACACATGTTCGAATTGATTGCTACAGCTTGCTGTCAAGGCCTGGTGCTCATTGGTTTGCTATTCTTGAAGATGAAAATTTGCACCACCTATGGCTCCTTGCAAAAACATTGCCTGTACACAAAACAAAATAAAAATAAAATAAAAATAGATGTAAAAGAAAACAAGAATATTTACAAAAAAAAAAAAATAAATGACTAGAGTAGCAAGCTAGAAGTTTTTCTAGCATTCTTGGATGTCCCCGGCAACGGCTCCAAAAACTTGATGGGCGTCGCACGACAGGCTAAAGAGCAAGCACGCGACTCCCCGGCCGCAAGTGCACAGGTCGTCAAGTAATAACCTCTCATGCGAGCATGAGAGCGTCGTATTCCCAAGGGCCCCAAGATCTGCTATTACTTCCTCCTGGGTATCACTATCTAGTCTACCAAATCAAGAGTCATAATATGAAACACAAATACGAAAATAAATAAAAGAAAAGCTATAAACAAAATGGACTAAGGCAAACCATATGAGCAATCTAAAGAGCAAGTAGCAATGAGAACTAGAGGTCTCGGGCGATGATCCCCTAAGGAGAAGAACAAGTTAGGATGACTATAGGAAATTGAGTGCTAAGTTGGCAAGGTTTGATCCGCTAGACTCAACTATCGATTACCCCGTAACCTCCGTGGTGTTGCCCTAATCCAATACGGGTTCCTCTATCCAGAAGATACCCTTGCGATATTATTGGGAACAGGGAGTCTTGGATAGGGTTATTCTAATGTGCGCTTTCGGCTAAAACAACCCTAACCACGTAGGGAGCTACCGGCACCCGGAACCTTCGGTGTACCAACACATTGAATCCCCCTTCAATCATTGTGCGACCTAATACATGCAAGCATCCCGCCATACATATACAATTCATGAATCAAAATCTACGGAATCCATCCATTGTAGGTTGAACATCAAAACAATAGATTAAAATCAAACAAACATGATAACAATCATTTATAAACAAATGTCATCATCCACCAAGGTTCACAGGAGCTCATTGGCCTTGGGAGTCTAGTTCTACATCAAGAGAGAACACGCAACATAAACAATAAAGATGCTCATAAGAAACTCCCTCAGATGTAGGCCACAAGGTGGTGATGAAGGATCGCCGGATCCTCGCCGGTCAAGCTCCTTGATGACAATCTTGAGTGCTTCCTTCTTCTCCCCTAGAGTTTTGCTCTCAAAATTGGCTCTCTAATCCGGTGATGATGATGGAAAATGATGGAAATGATGGTGGAGGATCGTGGGGATGATGGTAGAGAAGGATGGAGGGGATGATGGCCAAAGACCCCCTCCAAAATGCCCTAGCTTAACTTAAATAACCAAAAACTTGAAGATCTGGCCTTGTGTGTGCGGGCTGTGTGGGGGGCTACACACAGCCCGAACACCCTTCTGTCTGCCCTTTGCGGGTGGTGTGATGGGCAGCATAGTGCCCGCACATTGCTACAGCACCGGTGCTACAGTAAATGCCTACAGGAACGGTGCTATTGTACCGACCCGAAAATCTACTCTTTTATTGATTGAAACATAAGGATGCGTGTGAGCTTCAATAAATTCTTCAACTCATGCTGAAACAGGGCTCAAACA
Source organism: Dioscorea alata (assembly GCA_020875875.1). Classification (NCBI taxonomy): domain Eukaryota; kingdom Viridiplantae; phylum Streptophyta; class Magnoliopsida; order Dioscoreales; family Dioscoreaceae; genus Dioscorea; species Dioscorea alata. The sequence continues at coordinate 11,984,527 of CM037019.1, forward strand.
TGTGCTAGATGATCCTCCGATGTCTTGAAACAATAATAACAAATAAACGCGTAAACGGCATCGGAGTCATACAAAAATACATGAAAGTGTATAAAATGTACATAATGAAAGTGATGTATTTTAGACACTTATCAATACCACCTTAGTGGAATCCAGTCGACCACCAATGCCACATGTCAGCAGTGCATGAATATATTTGTTTGCGGGGTCCCTTAACTGGGAAGCCTTCTTGGGCCTTGATCTGGTATCGATGGTAGCCCAGTATGAAGCATCAGTCACCGAAGATGGGAAATCCTTAGCTAAATTCTTGAACTCAGGCTTTTGTGTGTAAGCTTCAGAATGAAAATCCCATAAACACTCCTAGTTTGTCTTGAGTAATCCGGTGAGCTTTCCCAAAAGCACGAAAGGAGATAGAACTGGGCTAACGAGTGAGTGGGAGGGGGGGTGAATCAGGGTAAAAGTGGTCATGTATGAGGATTACCTTGAGGGTTACTAAAGCATGCAAGATGCTTGAACTAACATGCAAGTTTTTAGTTGGACTGAGAAAACCCTAGGTTGGGCCAACCCAATGGTCACGTTAATTGACCCCTAATCCGGTATGAGTATTGGATACGGTAATTATACCGCCCAAATCCTCCTACGATTGCGATGGGCAAAGTGGTCTTCTTGAACTAGGGTTGAAATCCAAGTAAGTACATAACCTAGAACTAGAGGGTTACAAATACCCAATGGTCACGGCATATTTATACGTATTTCCCTTCCAAGATTGGTGAGTCTCAATCTAGGGAAATGATCATGCAACCTTGCATTTCCTATGTCATGATACATAGATTTCTCATACATATCAAACATTTAAAAGCACGAAACATGGATCGCAAACAAGCCAACATGAATAAATGATAAGTGCTCGTGTTATAATAATGCGAAGTGTTATTATCTTACAATGAACATTACTTTCATCAAATTTTATCACTAAATAGTGTACATTTTTGTGCTTTTGTGCATTGTAGGGTTGTGAAACTAATTTGGACAAAATAAGCAAAGTCAGATCGTGTTCGCCGTTGTTGGGGAGTTTTCAGAATAAGCAATAAACAAGGCACGAGTCTAGACTTGTGGGTGTGTGCCAACCTCCGTTGGAGGGGCACAAAGGCAGTCACATTTACAATAAGTCTAACTCGTGTAGCATAGGAGAACTTCGCCAATGGGGAGAATTGAAGCAATTGACACGATCTACGATTGATTGTGTGCCCAATTCAACGGCCTCGATGAAGAATGATGAATTCGGGAGCATTTCGGCAAAGCATTATAGAAAGTTACTGTTCACCAACTGCCGAAATTTAGTAAAACAGAGACTTCACACGGCTGTGTAGAAATTCCACACAGGTGTGGAATTGCTTTTAATTCTAGGGATTCCTAGTGATTAACCATATTCCTATGTATAGTTCTAACCCTGTGGTCGAGGTGAAAGAACCCTAGTCTAAATTAAGCCCCAGCACTAAGATTAACTTCAACCCTTCACTCTATTGCTCACGCAACTAAGCCCCAGGGAAGTTTGTCTCCTAGCACTTCACTCTATCTCGACCGCTCATAAATCATGGAACATGAAGGTAGGGAGAATCACATCGGAGGGGAAAGGGGACATTCCGCTACCTCACGACTCACCCTTTCAACCCTCTTCAATCCTAAGTAGTCTAACCCTATAGGAGTTGTCACACCTCCAAAGAGTAACCTATATTGCTCTCAACCTTAGTGTCACGACAAAGGGAAAACAATAACAAGATGAAATTAAGATTAAAACTCAATTTTTATTCAGTAATAATTGAAAAGCATAATAGCAACGTCAAAGAAATATAATAATCCTAGTAATAATTGAAAAGCATAATAGCAACGTCAAAGAAATATAATAATCCTAGGGTTTACAAGTACAAGCACCAACAAGGGGTTTAGCTCCTCATGGAGCTATACAAATCCATCGAAATAATAAAAGAGATACAAATTGAATGCATAGATGAAAACCCCCTTGTGTGTGGTGTGACCGTGGTCTTGTGCGGCCGCCGGACGTTGATGTCGACGCTAACGACGTGCTCCAAACCTCCACAAAGTCCTTTCCAAACCCTAGCCGCACCTCTTCAGAAGTTAGGTCACAAGAGAGCCAAAAAAGATCCAAAAAATAGTCTCCAATAAGGGCTTTTATAATGCTGAGTCGTGGCTTTAAATCGGCTGAAATTGGGATTTCATACGCCATGTGAAGTTGCTGTTTTGCTGATTTTCAGCAGACAGTGAACAGTAATTTACTATAGTTTTTCCACTGCAGTACTTGCTACAGTGCTACTGTAGTACTTTTGCCAAAACACTCCCGAATTAGTTGTTCTTCATCGAGGCCATTTAATTGGTCACTAAATCTACTTATTGATGAAGTTCTCCTATGCTAACACGAGCTAGACTTGTTGTGAATGTGACTGCTTTTGTGCCCCTCTAAAAGAGGTTGGCACACACTCACAAGTGTACTCTCGTTCCTTGTTTCTTGCTTGGCCAGAAAATTCCCCAACAACGGCGAACACGATCTAACTTTGCTCATTTTCTCCAAATTGTCTTCACAACCCTACAATGCACCAAAGCACACAAATGCACACTATTTAGTGATAAAATCTGATTAAATCAATGCTCATTACAAGATAATAACACTTCGCATTACTATAACACGAGCACTTATCAAATAACCCCACACTTAAGCTTTTGCTTGTCCTCAAGCAAAATTGAACGTGAAAGTACTTGGGAAGAACAATTGAAAGTGTTCGGCCTTAGGTTTACCAAAAGTATGCAAAAGAAGCATTCTACAAGTAAGGGGTAGTAGCTCAAGAGAACCAACGAGTACTCCTCAAACTCTTGTTACATGGACATATTTATATACACAAAGTAGGGATGTAGTAGCTTCACACAACCTCTAAGGTAGGCCTTTCCTAGGTGGCCACCAAAGGTGGCTTTACGCTTCCCACGAGATAGCTCTTTCTCTCATTAGGGTATAACTTGTATCTGACTTATGAGAGTAGCTTCATACTTCATAGGAGGTAGCTCTTTCCACCACAAATGTCAATCTTAAACTAATAAGAGATAATCGAGCAATGCTAAACTAGTCCTTACAACTTCGAGCTTGAGTTTCCAAAAGATTTCAAGAGTGAGTAGTGCAATAAGAGATAATCGAGCAAAAAAATTCCCTAAAAATTCAAGTAAAACTAGAGCATGATAGGATACAATGTTAAAAATTCTCCTAAACTCTAAGAATACAACCGTTGCCACTAAGGTGAACCGCCATAGGCTACATGAGCATAAGCAATTGAACACACAAGTAAAGGTGTGTGCAAAGTGAACTCCGCCCCACACTTAATATGTACATTGTCCCCAATGTACACATGCAAGCACAATAAAAAGGAAAGAATTGTAAAACAATTGGTGTGGAAGTGGGTAATTGAAACATTACTCCCCTGTACTCCAAGTGTTGCATTTGGTGGAGCTAGGTTCATTGAGAGTTGACCGTGCCTATGACTATTCCTCAAATTTCTTACATCCAAGACCATCTACGCACACACACACACACAAGAGATTCAGTATAGCTCAATAAAACCAAAATAAATCTCGAGTATATAGAAATATGTAAATGAAACACAACTCGAGACAAATAAAACAAAATAAAAGATAAACTCAGAAGGAAGATCCTTTCTTAGTGCTACAAGTCCAAAATATAAAGAAAAAGTACAACTGAAAAATCAAAATAAAAGTAAATTACGACGCCTCAGCGTCGGTGTCCTTATCAGGAGCCTCTAGTACTACTGAAAACTCTGAAGCTGGTGAATCTGGTTCTGCTGGTGGAGGAGACGGTGGTGGGGTGGAGGCTCAAGGTCGGACCATATAGGGAGATGACACGGATCGCTCGAGTAGTCGATTGATAATGTGGAGCCGTGCCATCATCTCTACGTGCTACGTGGTCTGGGTGGCCCTGATCTCGGGCACCTCTGTCTGGAGGATACCCATAGCACTCTCAAGGCGCTCAAGTCGATCCTGGCCTAGAGAAGGAGAAAAGATCCGCACTGGAGGTGGCTCCGGTGCTGTGGGTGGTACCTTGGCCTCTGTCTGCCCTGGGGTGGCTCTAACACCGGTTGTGACCCCTCGGTGGCTGCTGTCTATGGGATAATCAATGTATAGACCCCTGGCCCTGATCTGCGGACCATCCCAATCATCCTCAGTGTCTTTGTGCGGAGCGGAGCTGGTACACACATCTTCTTGACCCCGCGCCCTCCGTCTCGGTGGCCCATCCTGATGATGAGTCTCGTAATGTAGGGCCCTGAGAAGATGACTCCAACTCTAGGGTACTGGCCCTAGTGGTGACAGTACTCTGCTAGGATGTGCCCTAGGTGGAGTGGCTCGCTTTGTACCATGGAGTGCAGGTAGAGCAGCTCCTGCCTGCTCAGCACCCCTGTGCTATCTCCTCTACCACTCACTGACCTGCTAAGTACGGCGTGGTTGTATTTGTGTGCTGGCCGGGATAAGCAGGTCACCTTCGAAACCCCCGGCTTGTATTGTCCATCTCCGCATAGAGCACTGTAAGCTCTCTGGGGTGTCACAGTCCCTGGGTATTCTGTATGTAGCAGTGCATACTGCTTTATCTCAGTAAATGCCTCATCATAGAGGCCCATCCTGACTAAGAACTGAGTAACACTCAGACTAAAATGCTGACCGAGGGCACAAAACTAAATAGTTTCTGTGTCTGTGAAACTGTCATATCCTTGGTCGAACTCAAAGGTCGATAAGACCTCGAGTGTAAGTACACGAGTGGCTGGCTCTCCGATGGACAACAACCAGCCCCAGCTACCCACTGCCAACAGCTCCTCCACCTCAGTAGCTATCGTATCACCCTCCTGGATCTCTCTCAGTGCGCTCAAATCTGGATAACACGTCTGACCAAATCGGAGTATTGATAATCTCTTGAATCTAGCCCGATGCTTTGGTAAATCGAAAACCATCTCTTCGGGGGCTGGGGAAGGCTCACGGGGGTGCTTCCCTGCCGATTTCTTTGACTTGGAAGACATATCTGCAAGATTGAAAAGAAAAATGATCAAAAACAGCTCAAAAACAGAATTTGCAGAAATCCACACGGCCGTGTGGAAAATCGGAAGGACAGAGCCCCACTGCCGTGGGGGTTAAAATGTCATTTTTACAATCAATTTTGTTCTAATTTCTTTCTAAACATGTTCGCCTATAGTTTAATCATTCAACATAAGAGAAATCATCAAAAAGAAGGAATTAAATTGAAATTTGACGAAGAAAAAGGGTTTCAAGTTCTTACCGACGGTGTGGATGAATAAACTTCAAAATCAGCTGGAAAAACTTCTAAATCCTCCAAAAACATGAAGAGAAAATCAGGAGAGTAAGAGAGAAGTTTAGAGAGTGTTTGAGAGTGATTAGATGAAGAGGCACGAGTGAAACTTAAAAGAAAATCGCGGCTTTTGAAGTTCTGGGAATCCACACGGCTGTGTGCCTTAACAAGGTAGCTTCACAAGGGCACCCAACGCCCCTGTGTGATCTCGGGAGTTTTCTAGGTCTCTAAAAAGTTTCACATGGCCGTGTGCCCAACCTGGCCAAGAACACAAGGCCGGCCACAAGGGCATGTCACACGCTCCTGTGGCCTCTTTGACTTTCCTGAGAAACCCTAAGTATCTCACACGGCCATGCGAAACATCCACATGGTGGTGTGCCTTAGCACAGGGTCTACCACAAGGGCAGCCACACACCGCTGTGGACCCTCGGGAAAGAGAGTTCAAGTTCTACAAGATTTCACACGGCTGTGTGGAAATTCCACACAGCTGTGTGTCCCTTCTGAGGTTTTCACAGGGGCAAGGTCACGCCCCTGTGTCCTTTCTGGTTGAGCCCTAATTGGTAACACACGCCCATCTGGAAATTCCACACGGCCGTGTGTTTTCTCTGGTTTACTTAGAAAAATTCACAAACTCTCCAGAAAAATCCAGAAACATCGACACAATAATTAGAGCCTGTGAATACCATAAAAACACGACCAGATACCATAGAAAATGACAGGGGCCCGAAAGTGCACGAGAATACACTGGTGAATGGGTAGTCGTATCCACTGGGAATAGGGATTTGAGATACAAGTATTCACTATGTAGCTAATGCGATGTGTGGAAAGAAATCGATAAGTGAGTGCGAAATAAACTAATAAAAAAACAAGAATTAAAATAGAATTGTGGAAGGTGAGAGAGTGCAAGTAGGAGTAAAAAAGTAGGACAAGCAATGAGAAGAGATGGGTACCCGGACAAGCTACCCCTAGGACTTATGCTTCTAGTGCAAGGCAATGCTAATATACTATCCTATTGATGTTAATTGAGTCGAGGAAATCCTTAAACACACGCTCCCAAACCTAAGGTCAACCATGACTAATCCCAACACTATGTTCCGGTTATTAGGTTTCACTACGACTGATAAACGCCTAAATGTATGTATTATTCATGTATGTGTACGTATAAATAGAGTATTTTTATATGTGTGGATGCTCGTTTTTGGTCTAAATGGTTTATTTCGTGTTACAGGCACAAAAGGTATCGTGGGAAGCTCGACAACATGATTTTGGAAGAAATCAGCAAGAAAAAGGCCACTTTCGAGTCCCCGGTACTGTAGCATGAAAACTTGGATAAACGGCTAAGTCTGGAGGTCCATGCGGGCACCCATACGGGTGTATAATTGACCGCATACAGCCCTGTAGCAATAGCACTACAGCAGTTCACTGTAGCACTCACTGTAGTAAGTTACACAAATATCGAGGTGCTACAGTGCCCTTATGCGGATCGTATGCCAGGCCACATGGCATCCCGAAATTAGGTTTTAAAGGCCTTGAGGGCATTTTTCTTGGGGTCTTTTGGCCACCACTTCTCCTTCACCACCATCTATGGTTTCAAGAGCTTCAAGGCAGCGGGAGAAGGCTGATCTAGGGTGCAAATCGAAGGGGAGAAGAGGAGCGCTATTAAGGAGAAGATCTAGGAGCTTGTTGGCGCGGATCCATTAAGTTCTCATCACCACCTCTAGTCTTCATCTTAGGAGAGTTTGTTATGTGTTTTAGCTTGTATCTCTTGTTCTTTATACTTTCTCCTTTATTGATGTTGAACTAGACTCCCAAGGTCACCGGGCATCCGGTGAACCTTGGGATGAACTTTCTTGTATGAATACTTGATTTACATTTATGGTATTTGTGTGGTTTATGGTTCAAGCTTGGTGCACTTTGATGTGTTAGTATGCATGAGAACTCTGTGTATTGATTTCTAGGTTATACTAGGTTGCGTGACCATCGCCTTAGTATTAGACACACCAAGTTTGGAAGGGATTCGTGTATGAATACGCCGTAACCATCGGGTATTTCATACCCCTCCAACCATTAGGGTTAAGCCTAGATGTTGTGTTTGACCTTAATTAGGGATTTTCCTAGGCGTAATGCAATCGTGTGAGGATTTGGGCGGAAGTGATTTCGTATTCCAATACTCGTACTGGATTAGGGGTTATCACCGTGATCATCGTGGTGACCTACCTTTGGACATCTCTTAGCCTAACTACCTTTGCCTGTGTAATTCAAGTATCCTTCTAGCCTTAGTAGTCCCGAGGGGATCCTCGCCCTGGGACCTCGAACTTTCATTCCTAGTTGCTTCCTTAGTATGCTTATGTGGTGAGCCTTAGTCCATGTGTTTATAGTTTTCTCTTTGTTATTCTTCTTATCTTGCTTTTATCAAATAATTGGTAGATTAGACAGTGTCATCTAGAGGGGAGTAATAGCAGCTCTTTGGACCCCAAGGAATACAACCCCCTCGTACTTGCGCGAGGGGTATTACTTGGCGACCAGTGCACTTGCGGTCACTCATCAACTACCCTTGACTCTCATTGACCTGTCAACTAAGCACTAGGGGAGTCTATCTACCTAAGCCTCACACTGTGTGGAATTGCTTTAAGTTCTAAGGAGTCCTAGTGATTAACCCTGTCCCTATATATAGTTTAACCCTTTGGTCCAAGTGGAAGAACCCTAGTCTAAATCAAGCCTAGCACTAAAATTAACTTCAACCCTTCACTTAGTTGCTTGCACAACTAAGCCCTAGGGGAGTTTATCTTCTAGCACTTTACTCTATCTTGACCGTGAATAGATCATGGAACGAGGTAGGGAGAATCACATCGGAGGGGAAAGGGGACATTCCGCTACCTCACAATTCACCCTCTCAACCCTCTTCAACCCTAAGTAGTCTAATCCTATAGGAGTTGTCACACATCCAAAGGATAACCTAGATTACTCTCAACTCTAGAGTCACGGCTAAGGGAAAACAATAACAAGAGGAAAATAAGATTGAAACTCAATTTTATTCATCAATTATGGAAAAGCATAATAGCAATGTCAAAGAAACATAATAATCCTAGGGTTTACAAGTCCGAATACCCACAAGGGGTTTATCTCCTCATGGAGCTATACAAATCCATAAAAATAATAATAAGAACACAAACTGAATGCATAGATAAAAATAATAATAAGAACACAAACGGCCGTGTGTTTTCTCTGGTTACTCAGAAAAATTCACAAACTCTTCCAAAAAATTCAGAAACTCTTTTAAAACACTTAGAGCCTGTATAAACCATAAAAACATGACCAGAGACTGTAGAAAACACACTCAACCGACTCAAACTTTGTCAATTATCATTAAGGCACACGAAAATATCAATAATCCACGATCGAATTTGCAGCACATGCATTGAAACTTCAAGACATCAACACTAAGACTTTTATTCATCCTAAAACTAAACTAGATCCTAGGAAAACTGTAAAACCTTGGGTTGCCTCCCAAGAAGCGCTTGTTTAACGTCACTTAGCTTGACGTACCTGATCTTACCTTATGGGGGTTCATGAATAGAAGTTTCCCTCTTCCCTACAACCTGAAAGCATGCATTACATAACCTTTGTAGAGTAGAGAGAGAGTTGTCGAGTTTGTTACCACAAATGGGTGAAACACCCTTACTCCGTGAATGTTCACCCCCTTTCTTGTTGGGGTTCTTCTTGTGTCGTCTTCTCGACCTCTTCAACCTCCGAAGCATCTTCTTCATACGTTCCTTCTCCAACTTGACATCCGTCTGAACTGGACCAAGCATAAGTACTTCTTCTTCAATCTCCGCATCTTGGTCCGGCCATCCTTCATATGGATCCGGGTTTAATAATTCCTACACATATTCATCAATACACTCATCAGTAGCATCAAGATAATATAGAGTGTCATCAAAATCAAGAGAATGCCTCATGGCTTCGGCGAGGTGATAGGTGAGCTTGTCATCTCCGACTCTAAGTGTGAGCTCTCCACCGTCCATGTCTATCAAAGCCTTGGAAGTGCGCAAGAAAGGCCTCCCAAGAATCAACGGTACTTCGACATCCTCATCCACATCAAGTACGACAAAGTCCACCGGGAAGATGTACTTGTCCACTTTCACCAAGTCGTCTTCCACAATTCCCCTCGGATGCGTCACCAATCGATCCGCAAGTTGAAGTGTCATCCGAGTGGGTCTAGGCTCGCCCAAGCTTAGCTTTTGGAAGAAGGTATAAGGCATGACATTAATACTTGCCCCCGAATCGGCCAATGCCATCTCCTCACCCAAATTACCAATGTTGCAAGGTATGATAAAACTCCCGGGATCTTTTCTCTTACTCGGCATGTTCTTTTGCAAGACGGCCGAGCAATTTGCATCAAGTACTACAGCTGCACTCTCCTCCAACTTCCTCTTATTGGTTAAGAGGTCCTTTAGGAACTTTGCGTACTTGGGCATTTGGGCTAATGCTTCCGCGAATGGTATGTTGATGTGCAATTGCTTGAAGATACCCAGAAATTTCTTGTATTGTTCATTATCTTGGTCATTCTTCAACCTTGAAAGGTAGGGGATCCTTGGTTTGTAGGGTGGTGGTGCCACCTCCTTTTCTTTTGGAGCTTCTTTCCCTACTTCTTCTACTCCGGTTGCTTCTTTTGTCTTCTCTAGAGGGACAGTTTTCTCGACCGCTTTCCCACTCCTCAAGGTAATTGCCTTTAGTTGCTCCCTTGGGTTAGTCTCCGTATTGCTAGGCAAGCTACCTTGAGGCCTTTCCGCCAATGCCTTCGCAATTTGCCCCACTTGATTTTCCAAATTATGTAAGGAGGCGGTGTGATTGCGAAGAGTGGCCTCCACCGACTGAAATCTAGCATCCGATGAAGAAACGAACCGCGTGAGAGCTCTCTCGAGGTCGGTCATCTTTCCTTCTAGCTCGGTCACTCGGCTTTCTAAATTCGGAGCTTGTTGACTTTGAAATCCCGGTGGTGCACTATTTTTCTGTTGTGACTGTCCTTGATTGCTCCAAGAAAAATTCGGATGGTTCTTCCACCCCGGATTATATGTTCCACTGTACGGGTTGCCTTGGCCTTGTCCTCTATACGAATTCCCAACAAAATCGGCCTGCTCTACCGCACTAGTGCCTCCAATAGCAATAGGACATTCGTTCGAAGCATGTCCTCCCCCACAACCGTTACAAGTAGTGATGGCCGCAACTCTTGGCGAAGCGAGAGCATCTAGCTTCTTACTCAAAGATTCCACCTGTGCCGCCAACGATGTAACCACATCAACCTCATGAATTCCGGCAACCTTTTTCCTATCTCTTGAGTTCCATTGATAGCTATTCATAGCCATCTCCTCTACAAGGTGCCGAGCTTCACCGGGAGTCTTGCTTCCTAGAGTTCCTCCGGCCGCTGCATCTAGGAGTTGTTTGGTACTTGGATTCAACCCGTTATAGAAGGTGTGAATGATCATCCACTCGAGAAATCCATGTTGCGGGCACTTACGAAGGAGCTCCTTGAACCTATCCCATGTCTCAAATAGAGATTCCAATTCCATCTGCACAAAGGATGATATCTCATTCCGGAGCCTTGCTGACTTTCCTGGCGGAAAGTATCTAGCCAAGAATGCCTCAGCCATCTCCTCCCACATAGTAATGGAGGCTCTCGGTAATGAGTGAAGCCAATGTCTTGCTTTTCCCTTCAATGAAAATGGGAAGGCTCTCAAATGAATCGCGTCGTCCGTCACTCCATTAATCTTCAACATGTCGCACACTTCGAGGAAATTCTCTATATGACTGTTGGGATCTTCTTCGGCCAACCCATTGAATTGTGCGGACTGTTGCAACATCTGAATGAACGACGGCTTCAACTCAAAGTTATTCGCCGTAATTGGGGGCCGCACAATGCTTGATTGGGTCCGAATTACTGCGGGTCTAGCATAATCGGACAACGTCCTCTGCTGTTCGTTCTGTTCTACCATTGCTTCTGACCCTTCTGTTTTAATATCGGCTTCACTTGAAGCTTCTTGCACAGGTTCTTTCCCTTTGCGATGCGCTCTTTTTCCAATGTCCGGGTCTCCTTCAATAAGAATCGAAGGGTTCCCACGGGTCATACCCTAAAACCAACGCAAAGGAAAGAAAAGTAAGAACAATGATAGATAAAGAAAATATGGAATAGAAAGTGAAGTGAATAGCTAAAATAGTGAAAAACAAATATCTAAAACGCCTACTCCCCGGCAACGGCGCCAAAAACTTTGACAGGATCCCCGAAAGTGCACGGGTTTGTCGAAGTAATAAAAGTTACCCCGGTGAGAGGGTAGTCGAATCCACAGGGAATAGGGAGTTAGAATACGAGATTTCACTATTAAAACTATGCGAAGTAAGGAAAAGTAGTAATCGATTTGTGTGTGAATTGCGAGAATAATTATACTAAAGACAGGAAATTAAATAGAGAAAGGTGAAAGATTAGAAATCGCAAGAAAAGAGATTAAAGAGGATTTAAGAATTAATGAAGTGGGGTATCCGGAAAAGTTATCTCTAAGATCTATGCTTCTAGTGCAAGACTATGCTATTATACCTTCCTATTGATGCTAATTAAGTCGAGGAAATCCTTAGACTCACGGTCCAAAACCTAAGGTCAACCGTGACTAACCCCAACACTATGCCCCGGTATTAGGATTCACAACAATCCTTCACTCTATCGCTCGCACGATTAAGTCCCAGCGGAGTACATCTACCTAAACCTCACACTACGTGGGATTGCATTAAGTTTTAGGGACTCCTAGTGATTAAACCTGTTCCTATGTGTAGTTCTAACCCTTTGGTCAAGGAGGAAGAACCCTAGTCTAGATTAAGCCCCAGTGTATAGGATTCACTTCAACCCTTCACTCCGTTACTCGCCTAACTAAGCCCCAGGGAGTTTATCTACCTAGCACTTCACTCTATCTTGACCGCTATTAAATCAAGGAAACGGAGGTAGGGAGAAATCCCACTGAAGGGGAAAGGGGTACATCGCTACCTCACAACTCTCCCTCTCAACCCTCTTCAATCTTAAAGAGTCTAATCCTATAGGAGTTGTCACAGCTCCAAAGGAAAACCTAGATTGCTCTCAACCCTAGTGTCACATCTAAGGGAAAACAATAGCAAGATAAAATTAAGATCGAAACTCAATTCTTATTCATCAATAATGGAAAAGCATAATAACAATGTCAAAGAAACATAATAACCCTAGAGTTTTACAAGTACGAATACCCACAAGGGGTTTAGCTCCTCATGGAGCTATACATGTTCATCAATGTATATAATAAAACAAGAAGTAAAGACATAGATGAAAACTCCCTTGCGTATGGTGTGGCCGTGGTCTTGTGCGGCGGCAGGACGTCGATGACGATGCCGATGACGCGCTCCAAACGTCCACGAAGTCCTCTCCAAAACCCTAGCCGCCCTCTCCAAAGTTAAGGAGAAAATTAGGTCAAAAAGATGTCTTAAAAAGTCTCTAAATCGGGCTTTGATAATGTGGAGTCGATGCTTTAAATTTGCTGAAATCGGGATTTCACACGGCCGTGTGGAATTTCCACACGCCCATGTGAAAATTCTGGAAAACTGATTTTCGGCCGACTGTGAACAGTAACTTGCTACAGTTTTTACATTATTTTGCTACAGTAATTGTCCCGAATTCGTCGTTCTTCATCGAGGCGGTTGAATTGGGAACACAATCAACGGTAGATCTTGTCGATTGCTTCGAATCGCCTAATTCGTGAAGTTCTCCTTGTTGGCATAAGTTAGACTTATTGTGAATGTGACTGCCTTTGTGCCCCTCCAAAGGAGGTTGGCACACACCCACAAGTCTATGCTCATGCCTTACTCCTTGCTTAGTCCGAAAATCTTCCCAACAACGCCAAACACGACCTAACTTTGTTCCTTTCGTTCATTTTATCTTCACAACCCTACAATGCACAAAAGTAAACAATTGCACACTTTTTAGTGATAAAATCTGATTAAATTAATGCTCATTGCAAGATAATAACACTTCGCATTACTATAACATGAGCACTTATCAAGTCTCAGTTCCGACTTGACTTCCTTCTCGACTAGACCAAGTGATAGCACTTCTTCTTCGATCTCCACATCTTGGTCTGACCACCCTTCATATGGATCCGGGTTCAACATTTCCTACACATAATCATCAATTAGTTCATCGGTGGTGTCAAAAAAATATAAAGTATCATCAAAGTCAAGAGAGTGTCTCATGGCTTCGGCGAGGGTGTATGTAAGCTTGTCATCTCCCACTTGCAACGTGATCTCCCCGCCATCCATGTCAATAAGAGCCTTGGAAGTGTGCAATAAGGGTCTTCCAAGGATCAATGGCCGCTCGACATCATCATTGACGTCCAACACCACAATATCAACAGGAAATATGTATTTGTCCACCTTCACCAACACATCTTCCACAATTCCCCTCGGATGCCTCACCGATCGATCAGCAAGTTGAACTGTCATCTTAGTAGATCTAGGCTCGCCCAAGTCTAGCTTTTGGAAGAAGGTATAGGGCATGACATTGATGCTTGCCCCAGAATCGGCTAAAGCCATCTCTTCACCCAAGTTGCCAATGTTGCAAGGTATGATAAAACTCCCGGGATTTTTTCTCTTACTCGGCATGTTCTTTCACAAGACGGCAGAGCAATTAGCATCAAGAACTACAGCTGCACTCTCCTCCAACTTCCTCTTGTTGGTCAAGAGGTCCTTCAAGAACTTCGTTTACTTGGGCATTTGGGCTAATCCCTCCTCGAACGGTATGTTGATGTGCAACTGTTTGAAAATACCTAGAAATTTCTTATATTTCTCATTCTCTTGGTCATTCTTCAATCTCGAAGGATAGCAGATCCTCGGCTTGTAGGGTGGTGGTGCTCCCTCGAATTGGTCTCCCTATTACTAGGCAAACTACCTTGAGGTCTCTCCGCCAATGTCTTCTCAATTTGCCCCACTTGATTTTCCAAATTGTGTAGGGAGGTGGTGTGATTGCGAAGTGTAGCCTCCACCAAATGAAATCTAGCATCCGATGAAGAAACAAACCTCGTGAGGGCTCTCTTAAGATCGGTCATCTTTCCCTCTAGCCTAGTCACTCGGCTTTCTAAGTTTGGTGCTTGTTGACTTTGAAATCCTGGTGGTGCGTTGTTCTTTTGTTGCGACTGTCCTTGATTGCTCCATAAGAAATTTGGGTGGTTCTTCCACCACGGGTTGTAAGTACCACTGTACGGGTTGCCTTGGCCTTGTCCTCTATAAGCATTGCCAACAAAGTCGACCTAATCCACACACTAGTGCCTCCGATAGCAATAGGATAATCACTCGAAATGTGACCTCCCCCACAACCGTTACATGTAGTGATGGCCGCAACCCTTGGTGAAGCTAGAGTATCTAGCTTCTTACTCAATGATTCCACTTGTACTGCCAAAGATGTAACTGCGTTGATCTCGTGAATACCGACAACTTTCTTTCTGTCCCTTGAATTCCATTGATAGCTATTGAGAGCCATCTCACCGAGAATCTTGCTTCCAAGAGTACACCCTGCTACAGCATCCAATAATTGTTTAGTGCTCGGATTCAGCCCATTGTAGAAGGTATGAATTATCATCCAATCGAAAAATCCGTGTTGTGGACACTTCCATTGGAGCTCTTTGAACTTATCCCATGTCTCAAAGAGAGACTCAAATTCCGTTTGCATGAAGGATGAGATCTCATTGCGAAGCCTTGATGATTTTTCCGGAGGGAAATATCTGGCAAAGAACGCTTCAACCATCTCCTCCCATGTGGTAATAGATGCCCTTGGTAATGAGTGCAACCATTGCTTCGCTCTCCCCTTCAAGGAAAATTTGAAAGCTCTAAGTCTGATGGCATCATCCGTTACTCCGTTGATCTTCAACTTGTCGCACATCTCCAAGAAGTTCTCGATATGACTGTTGGGATCCTCATCAGCCAATCTATTAAACTGTGCTGTCTATTGCAACATATGGATGAAGCCAGGCTTTAACTCAAAATTTTGAGCCGTGATTAGGGGCCTCACTATGCTTGATTGGGTCCCCAAGACTGCGGGTCTAGTAAAATCGGACAATGTCCTCTGCTGTTCATTCTGGTCTGTCATTATTTCTGACCCTTCTGTCTTAATATCGGCTTGATTCGAATATTCTTGTACAGTTTACTTCCCTTTATGATGTGTTCTTCTACCAATGTCTGGGTCTCCTTGAACAAGAATCGAAGGGTTCCCACAGGTCATAACCAGGAGCCGAAAATAAGAAAATGAAAACAAATAAGAACGATGATAGATAAAAGAAGTGTGAAATAAAAAATGAAGTGAAATAGCTAATATAGCGAAAAACAAATTTCTAAAATACGCCTATTCCCCAGCAATGGAGCCAAAAACTTTGACAGGGGCCCGAAACTGCATGGGTTGTCGAAGTAATAAAATACCCTAGTGAGTGGGTAGTCATATCCACAGGGAATAGGGATTTGAGATACAAGATACAGGGATTTGAGTCCCAAATCTAAGGTCAACCGTGACTAACCCTAACACTATACCCAGTATTAGGTTTCACTACGACCCTTACCTCTCGTTAACCTGTCAACTAAGCCCTAGGAGAGTGTATCTTCCTAAGCCTCACACTATGTGGAATTGCTTTAAGTTCTAAGGATTCCTAGTGATTAACCTTGTTCCTATGTATAATTCTAACCCTTTGGTTCAGGTGAAAGAACCCTAGTCTAAATTAAGCCCCAGCACTAAGATTCACTTCAACCCTTCACTCTGTTGCTCTCGCAACTAAGCCCCGGGGGAGTTTATCTCCTAGCACTTCACTTTATCTCGACCGCTCATAAATCATGGAACATGGAAGTATGGAGAATCACATCAGAGGGAAAGGGGATGTTCCGTTACCTCACTACTCACCCTTTCAACCCTTTTCAATCCTAAGTAGTCTAACCCTATAGAACTTGTCACACCTCCAAAGGATAACCTAGATTGCTCTCAACCCTAGTGTCAAGGCTAAGGAAAAACAATAACAAGATGAAATTAAGATTGAAACTTAATTTTATTCATCAATAATGCAAAAGCATAATAGCAATGTCAAAGAAACATAATAATCCTAGGGTTTACAAGTCTGAATACCCACAAGGGGTTTAGCTCCTCATGGAGCTATACAAATCCATCAAAATAAGAAAAGAAATACAAATTGAATACATAGATGAAAACCCCCTTGTGTATGGTGTGGTAGTGGTCTTGTGCGACCGTCGGACATTGATGTCGACGCCGATGATGCGCTCCAAACCTCCATGAAGTCCTTTCCAAACCCTAGCCACGGCTCTCTAGAAGTTAGGTCAGAAGAGAGCCAAAAAGATCCATAAACAGTCTCCAAAATAAGCTTTTATAATGCTAAGTCGCGGCTTTAAATCGGCTGAAATCGGGATTTCACACGGCCGTGTGGAATTTCCACACGCCCGTGTGAAGTTGCTATTTTGCTGATTTTCTATAGATAGTGAACAGTAACTTGCTACATTAATTGTGCTGAAACGCTCTCGAATTCGTAGTTCTTAATCGAGGCCGTTGAATTGGGCACACAATCAACGGTAGACTGTGCCGATTGCTTCAAATCTCCTTATTGGTGAAGTTCTCCTTGTTAACATAAGCTAGACTTATTGAATGTGACTACCTTTGTGTCCCTCCAAAAGAGGTTGGCACACACTCACAAGTCTATGTTCATGCCTTTTTCCTTGCTTAGTCCGAAAAACTCCCCAACAACCTCGAACACGATCTAACTTCGTTCCTTTTCTCCAATTTATCTTCACAACCCTACAATACACAAAAGTAAACAAATGCACACTTTTTAGTGATAGAATCTGATTAAATCAATGCTCATTGCAAGATAATAACACTTCGCATTACTATAATGATAAGTGCTTGTGTTGTAGTAACGCGAAGCGTTATTATCTTACAATGAACATACTATTTATCAGATTTTATCATTAAATAGTGTGCATTTGTGCATTCTTGTGCATTGTAGGTTCATGGAGCTAAGTTGGAAAAGAAGAACGAAGTTAGGTCGTGTTCGCCATTGTTGGGAGGTTTTCGGACCAAGCAAGGAACAAGGCACGAGGTTAGACTTGTGAGTGTGTGCCAACCTCCTTGGGAGGGGCACAAAGGCAGTCACATTCACAACAAGTCCAACTCGTGTAGCTTAGGAAAACTTCACCAAGAAGGGGACTTGAAGCAATAGGCACGATCTACCATTGATTGTGTGCCCAATTCAATGGCCTCGATGAAGAAACAACGTATTCGGGAGCAGTTCGGGAGAGTACTGTAGCAACATTGTAGCTTGTTACTGTAGGAAATCACTGTAGCAAGTTACTGTGCACTTCTGCCGAAAAATCAAGATTCCAGAGAATTCACACGGGCGTGTAGAATTAACACACGGCCGTGTGAAATAATTTTCCAGCAAGCCAGAGACTTCACACGGGCGTGTGGAATTAACACACGGCCGTGTGAATTGATATCCCAGCAAGCCAGAGACTTCACACGGCCGTGTGAAGTAATTTTTCAGGAAAGACAGAAACTTCACACGGGCGTGTGGAAATTCCACACGGCCGTGTGAAGTCCCGATAACTTCAAATTTAAAGCCGCACTCAACCTATTTAAAGCCGAATTTGGAGACTTTTTGAGCATCTTTCAACCTATCTTTCTCCCTAACTTCTAGAGAGTGCGGCTAGGGTTTCGGAGAGGACTTTGTGGAGGATTGGAGCGCGCCATCGGCATCGTCACCGATGTTTGACGGCTGCACAAGACCACCGCCACACCATACGCGAGGGGGTTTTCATTGATGTCTTTAGTTTGTGTTTTATTTCATACATTGATGAACATGTATAGCTCCATGAGGAGCTAAACCCCTCGTAGGTATTCGGACTTGTAAAACTCTAGGATAATTATGTTTCTTTGACATTGTTATTATGCTTTCCATTAATTGATGAATAAATTCGAGTTTCAATTTTAGATTTGTTGTGCTATTGTTTTCTCTTAGCCGTGACACTAAGGATTGAGAACAATCTAGGTTATCCTTTGGAGGTGTGACAACTCCTGTAGGATTAGACTACTTAAAATTGAAGAGGGTTAAGAGGGAGAGTTGTGAGGTAGCACCGTACCCCTTTCCCTTCCGATGTGATTTCTCCCTACCTCCGATTCCTTGATTTATTAGAGGTCAAAATAGAGTGAAGTGCTAGGTAGACAAACTCCCCCAAGGTTTTGGGGTGACGTGAATCCTACGCACTGGGGCTAAATTTAGACTATGGTTCTTCCTCATGGACCAAAGGGGTAGGACTAAGGCCAAGCACTTCTCTTTGCTTTTCATGAGTTTATGGTTAATTTTGCTTGAGGACAAGCAAAGGCTTAAGTGTGGGGGAGTTTGATAAGTGCTTGAGTATACATGTTTTACCTACTTGTTTTACATACATTGAGCATCATTTTACCATTGATTATGTCTCATAAAGTGTATTTTGGTGTCCTTTTATGCAATTAGGTTGTGGAAGTGTTAAAGGAAGAAAAGGAAGCAAAGATGGGTTATAAAGACGTATTGTTGGGAGCTTTTATACAACACAAATGTCAAGGCACAAGAGGGGATAATGCACATGAGGGTGTGTGCCAACTTCCTGAAGAATTCAAGATGATTTGTGCGATTGAAGGGCACAAAGGCAGTCACACCTTCATGTCCCAACTTGTGTGAAGATAGTTAAAGCTCTCAAATGATGATTAGAAGAAGAAGAAGTCTTATAACTCACCACATGGACGTGTGCCCGACCATGTGGCCTCAAGATGAGAAAGTTTGGATCATGGGTATGAAGAGCACTGTAGCAAAAACACGGTTAATTTCACTGTAGCAGAATTACTGTTCGCGCGACCGCGTCAAAATCCCACGCAACCGCGTGGGAATTCTGCAGCCCACATGACCGCGTGGGATCTCACGTGGTCGCGTGAAGACACGTGACTGGCGCGTTTTCAGACTTATAAATACCCCGATTTGCCGATTTTTAGAGGACTTTTGTGCACGTTTGAAGGCAAGAGCGGCTAGGCTTTCAAGGACGAGGTCTTTGGCGATATTGGGAGTCGTTCTTCACCAACTTCGATAGATCTTTCGATGATATAGCATCGGGGATCCATTGGCGACCTAGCTTCGGAGAAGGTTCCTTCGAGACGTTGAACGATTCATCAAGGCCATCATCACGAATTCGAGGGGGTTTATTTTCATGGATTACATTGCTTTTTTCTTCATTATCTTTTGCGTTGTAATAAGTCCTATGGAGGCTAAACCCTAGTATATACTTGGGCATGTGAACCCTAGGTTTCGATTCATGTATTGACTTTCTTTATGCTTTCTTTTAATTCCGAGTTTGTTTGAGTTTTAATCTTGTTTAATCATTGCTTGCATGCCTTATTGATTCGTATGGTTGTTTGGTATGTTTGATTTGTTTCCCTTGTGAGAGAGAGGTCTCCATTAGGGATTAGAACATACAAGGTTAAAGAGGGTTAAGAGGGTGAGTCTTGAGATAGAGGAGTGTCCCCTTTCTCTTCCAATTGAGTGTTTCCTATCTCCGTATTCCCTAAGTTTTATGCAACCATATGGGGTGTGAGGCGTGAGATTGATAGATTTCTCCGCCGGGACCTTTGTAGGGGGTTAGGGATCTTTCGCCTAGAAGTAGGGTTAGATCTAATTTTAGGAATCGGTTTCACTTTTAGGTATCCCTAGAACTCATTACGGTCATATGGGGTGTGAGGTGTTGAGATTGAGCGATTTCTCCGCCGGGACCTTGTAGGGGACTAGTATCGGTGGCCTGGAAGCAGGGATCGATTGTTATTGGATTACCTCGACTCATAGAACTCGGTTTAGAAGTATTTAGTTAGTCTTGCACTTTATGATAGAGTCTAGGGGGATCATTGCCCGGGTATCTCATCCTCATTGATTGAGATCTCCTTTACCCTTTTCCTTTTATTTGTTTTCTTTCTTGCGATTTTCTTATTTTACACATTACACCCATTGCTTCATATCATTGATTCGACTAGATAACTAAGAATCAGTTATTACTAGTACTTCCATTCCCTGTGGATTCGACTACCCTACTCACCGGGGTAATTATTACTTCGACAACCCGTGCACTTGCGGTACACACACGCAAGCGGTGTGTCACTCACCTTCTCGACCCTCTCAAATCTCAAGTAGTCTAACCCTATAGGAGTTGTCACATCTCCAAAGGATAACCTAGATGATTCTTAACCCTAGTGTCATGGCTAATGGAAAATCAATACAACAAGCAATCAAGATTGGAACTCAATTAAAGGATCAATTAAGAAAGCATAATAAAAGTCTTTGAAACAATGTCATCCTAGGGTTTACAAGTCCAAATACCCACAAGGGGTTTAACTCTCCATGGAGCTATACCAATCAATCAAATTATATGAAATAACATGAATAGAAAACATAAATGAAACCCCTTTGTGATGCGTGGCTGTGGTCTTATGAGGTCGCTCCGTCCTCTCCACCAAGCTCCTCGTCAAAGTTAGGGTATATCTCGCCGTATCGGTGCCGACAAATGCTTCCTCAACAGGTATCTTCCGATGGGCCTTGATGTCGACGCCGAGAACCCGCTCCAATCCTCCATAAAGTCTTCTCCAAACCCTAGCCACAATCGTCCAAAAGATAGGCGTAAAGATCCAAAAGTCCTGAAAAGTCCGTAACAGTGGTGAGTCGCAATTGTAAATCGGCTGAAATCGGGCATCCACATGGTTGTGTGGAATTTTCACACGCCCGTGTGGATTCTCTAGAATCAGATTTCTTGAGTGCAGTGAACAGTAAACTGCTACGGTGATTGCAACATCGGTTTCCTATAGTACCTGCTACAGTACTTGCGCATCTAATGTTCCCAATTTCATCGTTCTTTATCAAGGCCATTGAATTAGACACACAATCAACAGTAGATCATGTCGATTGCTACATTTCTCCTTTTTAGTGAGGTTCTCCAATGTTACATGGATTAGACCCTTTGTGAATGTGACTACGTTTGTGCCCTCCAAAGTAGGTTGGCACACACCCACAAGTCTAAACTCGTGCCTTGTTCCTTATTTGGTCCAAGAACCCCCCAACAACGGTGAACATGACCTAACTTTACTCTTTCTTCTCTAAATTGACTCCACAACCCTACAATGCACAAAAGAACACAAATGCACAAAAATTAATGATAAAATCTGAGAAAAGTAATGTTCAATGTAAGACAATTACACTTCGTATTACTATAACATGATCACTTATCACTCCACCAACAAATGTGAAGGGATTTCGAAGTTTCTTGGGGCAAGCAGGGTTTTATAAGAGGTTCATCAAGGATTTTTCAAAAAATAACACAACCGTTGACTAAACTCCTGGAAAAAGATGCTCCATATGATTTTGGTGATGAATGTGAGGCAGCGTTTAATGTGTTAAAAGAGAAGTTATTTCAAGACCCAATTTTGATCACACTGGATTGGAATGAACCATTTGAGCTTATGTCCGATGCAAGGGACTATGCTATTAGAGCAGTTCTGGGGCAGAGAAAGGGCAAGCAGTTCCAACTGATATACTATGCTAGTAAGACTCTTACAAGTACTCAAGAAAATTATACCACTACAGAGAAAGAGTTGCTAGCAATTTTTTTCGTCCTTGACAAGTTTAGGCCGTATCTCATCTTGTTAAGAGTCATTGTGTTTACAGATCATTCAGCTCTCCGTTACCTCATGAATAAGGCTAATGCTAAACCAAGATTGATTAAGTGGATATTACTTCTACAAGAGTTTGATATGGAGGTAAAAGATAAAAAAGGGACTGAAAATGTGGTTGCAGATCACTTGTCTCGGTTAGAGGGAAGTGTTGGACAAGAGCCATGAAGCAAGGAGATTAATGATTTCTTACTGGAGGAGCACTTGTACTTAGTCCAGGACTCAACATAGTCAAGTAATACTCCATGGTTTGCAGACTTTGTCAATTACTTGTCAGGGAAGATGATAAGTGCTCATGTTATAGTAATGCGAAGTGTTATTATCTTGGAATTAGCATTGATTTAATCAAATTTAATCACTAAAAAGTGTGCATTTATTTACTTTTGTGCATTGTAGGGTTGTGAAGATAAATTGGAGAAAAGGATTGAAGTTAGATCGTGTTCGCCGTTGTTGGGGAGATTTTTGAACTAAGCAAGGAACAAGGCATGAGCATAGACTTGTGAGTGTGTGCCAACCTCCTTTGGAAGGGCACAAAGGCAGTTATATTCACAATAAGTCTAGCTCATGCTAACAAGGAAAACTTCATCAATTAGGAGATTTGAAGTAATCGGCATGATCTACCGTTGACTGTGTGCCCAATTTAACGGCCTCGATGAAGAACGACGAATTCGGGAGCGTTTTGGCATAGTTACTATAGCAAGTTACTGTTCACTGACTGCCGAAATTCAGAAAACCAGCAACTGCACACAGGCGTATTCTCAAATTCCACACGGCCGTGTGAAATCCTGATTTCAGTGATTTAAAGCCGTGACTCAACATTATAAAAGCCTGTTTTGGAGATTGTTTTGGGGATCTTTTTGGCTTTCTTCTGACCTAACTTCTAGAGAGGAGTGGCTAGGGTTTGGAGAGGACTTTGTGGAGGTTTGGAGCGCGTCATCGGTGTTGACATCAACGTCTGACGATCGCATAAGACCACGACCACACCGCACACAAGGTGGTTTTCATCTATGCATTCAATTTGTACTTCGTTTATTGTTTTCCCTTAGCCATGATACTAGGGTTGAAGACAATCTAGGTTATCCTTTGGAGGTGTGAAAACTCCTATAGGTTTAGACTACTTAGGATTGAACAGGGTTGAGAGGGTGAGTCGTGAGGTAGCAGAACGTCTTCTTTCCCCTCCAATGTGATTCTCCCTACCTCCATGTTCCATGATTTATTCGCGGTCGAGATATGGTCAGGTGCTAGGAGATAAAGTCCACTAGGGCTTAGTTGTGCGAGCAATAGAGTGAAGGGTTGAAGTGAATATTAGTGCTGGGACTTAATTTAGACTAGGGTTCTCTCACCTGTACCAAAGGGTTAGAACTACACATAGGAATATGGTTAATCACTAGGAATCCCTAGAACTTAAAGCAATTCCACGTAGAGTGAAGCTTAGGTAGATAGACTCCCCTAGGGCTTAGTTGACAAGTCAACAAGAATCAAGGGTCATAGTGAAACCTAATGCTGAGGCATAGTGTTGGGGTTAGTCACCGTTGACCTTAGGTTTGGGACCGTTTGTTTAAAGATCTTCTCGACACAATTAACATCAATAGGAGAGTATAATATCATTGTCTTGCACTAGAAGCATAAGTCCTAGGGTTAGCTTGTCCGGTTACCCATCTTTACTTATTGCTTGTCCTACTCTTTTACTTCTATTTGCACTCTCACACCTTCCACAATTCTATTTTAATCCTTGTTTTTATTAGTTTCTTTCACACTCACTAGTTAATTTATTTCCACACATCACATTAGCTACATAGTGAATACTTGTATCTCCAATCCCTATTCCCTGTGGATACGACTACCCACTCACCAGCGTATTTTATTACTTCGACAACCCGTGCACTTTCGAGCCCTATCAGAAGGTTCTCAAGCAAGGGCTCACATTCTAGCAAAAGAAGAAATTCCTTAGTGATTTGAAGAATTACTTCTTGGATGATCCATTCATTTTTCATATATGTGCAGACCATGTAGTTCAAAGATGTCTATCAAGGGAAGAAGGATGGGATATTCTTGCTCATTGCCACTCAAGACCGTGTGGATGCCCGATTTCAGCCAATTTACAACTGCATGATAATTGCTCATGCTATAGTAATGCGAAGTGTTATTATCTTACAATGAGCATTACTTTCATCAGATTTTATCACTAAAAAGTATGCATTTGTGTACTTTTGTGCACTGTAGGGTTATTAAGATAATTTGGAGAAAAGGAATGAAGTTAGATCATGTTCACCGTTGTTGGGGAGTTTTCGGACCAAGCAAGGAACAAGGCAAGAGCCTAGACCTGTGGGTGTGTGCCAACCTCCATTGGAGGGGCACAAAGGCAGTCACATTCATAATAAGTCTAGCTCGTGTTAGCATAGGAGAATTTTGGCAATAAGGAGATTTGAAGCAATCGGCACGGTCTACCGTTAATTATGTGCCCAATTCAATGGTCTCGATGAAGAACAATGAATTCGGGAGCGTTTCGGCATGAGACTGTAGCAACACTATTACTGTTCACTATCTGCTGAAAATCAGCAGAAAATCAGCAAAACAGAAACTTCACACGGGCGTGTGGAAATTCCACACGGCCGTGTGAAATCCCGATTTCAGCAAATTTAAAGGCCCGACTCAGCATTATAAAAGCCCATTTTGGAGACTTTTTCCTGATCTTTTTGGGCTACCTTCTGACCTAACTTCTAGAGGGTTGCGGCTAGGGTTTCGGAGAGGACATTGTAGAGGTTTGGAGCGTGTCATCGGCGTCGACATCAACGTCCGGCGGCTGCACAAGACCACGGCCACATCCAACACAAGGGGGTTTTCATCTATGCTTTCAATTTGTATCTCTTTTCATATTTTGATGGATTTTTAGAGCTCCATGAGGAACTAAACCTCTTGTGGTTATTTGGACTTGTAAACCCTAGGATGATTATGCTTCTGTGACATTGATATTATGCTTTTTCATTATTGATGAATAAAATTGAGTTTCAATCTTAATTGCATCTTGTTATTGCTTTTCCCTTAGCCGTGACACTAGGGTTGAGAACAATCTAGGTTATCCTTTCGAGGTGTGACAACTCCTATAGGATTAGACTACTTAGGATTGGAGAGAGTCGAGAGGGTAAGTCGTGAGGTAGCGAAATGTCCATTTTCCCCTCCGGTGTGATTCTCCCTACCTCCGTGTTCCATGATTTCTTAGCGGTCAAGATAGAGTGAAGTGCTAGGTGATAAACTCCCCCAGGGCTTAGTTGCGTGAGCAACTGAGTGAAGTGTTGAAGTGAATCTTAGTGCTTGGGCTTAATTTAGACTAGGGTTCTTTCACCTGGACTAAAGGGTTAGAACTATACATAGGAACAGGGTTTATCACTAGAATCCCTAGAACTTAAAGCAATTCCACATAGTGTGAGGCTTAGGAAGACGAACTCCCCTAAGGCTTAGTTGACAGGTCAACAAGAGTCAAGGGTCATAGTGAAACCTAATGCCGGAGCATAGTGTTCGGGTTAGTCAAAGTTGACCTTAGATTTGGGACTGTGTGTTTAAGGATTTCCTCGACTCAATTAACATCAATAGGAGAGTATAATAGCATTGTGTTGCACTAGAAGCATAAGTCCTAGGGGTAGTTTGTCCGGGTAAACAACTTTGTTCATTGATTGTCCTACTATATTTACCCTTTCTTATACTCTCTTACCTTCAACACTTCTCTTGTATTTCTTGTTCTTTGTAATTGTTTTTACACTCACTCATTGATTCTCTTCACACCCTTCACACATCGCATAGCTAAATAGTCAATACTTGTATCTTAAATCTCTATTCCCTGTGGATACGACTGCCCACTCACCAGGGTATTTTATTACTTCGACAACCCGTGCACTTTCGGGTTCCTGTCAAAGTTTTTGGCGCCGGTGCCGTGGAATAGGCGTATTTTAGATACTTGCTTTTGGCTATTTTAGCTATTTAATTCGCTTTCTATTTCACACTTTCTTAATCTGTCGTCATTCTTATTCGTTTTCTTTTCTTTGTTTTCGGCTCCAGGTTATGACCCGTGGGAATCCTTCGATTCTTGTTGATGGTGACCTGCACATTGGAAGAAGAACACATCGCAAAGGGAAGGAACCTGTATGAGAATCTTCAAATCAAACTGATATTGAGATAGAAGGGTCAGAAACAATGGCAGAGAAGAAAGAACAGCAGAGGACATTGTCCGATTTTGCTAGACCCGCAGTCTTGGGACCCAATCTACCATAGTGAGGCCCCCAATCACAACTCAAAATTTTGAGCTAAAGCCTGGTTTCATCCAAATGTTGCAACAAACAGCACAGTTCAATGGATTGGCAGATGAGGATCCCAACAGTCATATTGAGAACTTCTTAGAGATGTGTGACATGTTGAAGATCAATGGAGTAACGGATGATGCCATTCGACTTAGAGCTTTCCCATTTTCCTTGGAGCGGAGAGCGAAGCAATGGTTGCACTCATTACCAAGGGCATCTATTACCACATGGGACGAGAAGGTTGAACCGTTCTTGGCCTGATATTTCCCTCCCGGTAAATCAGCAAAGCTTCGCAATGAGATCTTGTCCTTCATTCAAACAGAATTGGAGTCTCTCTTTAAGACGTGGGATAGGTTCAAACAGCTCCTGCCGAAGTATCCACAACACTGATTTCCCGATTGGATGATCATTCATACCTTCTACAATAGGCTGAATCCAAGCACGAAACAATTATTGGATGTAGCTGCAAGGGGTACTCTTGGAAGCAAAACTCCCGATGAGGCCCGACAACTTATAGAGGAGATATCTCTCAATAGCTATCAGTAGAATTCAAGGGAAAGAAATAAAGTTGCCAGCATTCATGAGATCGACGCAGTTACATCTTTGGTGGCACAGGTGGAATCATTGAGTAAGAAGCTAGATGCTCTAGCTTCACCAAGAGTTACAGCCATCACTACTTGCAACGGTTGTAGGGAAGGTCACGCTTCGAGCGATTGCCCTATTGCTATTGAAGGCACTAGTGCGGTGGAACAGGTTGATTATGTTGGCAATGCTTATAGAGGACAAGGCCAAGGCAACCCGTACAGTAGAACCTACAACCATGGGTGGAAAGAGCACCTGAATTTCTTATGGAGCAATCAAGGACAGTCACAACAAAAGAACTACGCACCACCGGGATTTCAAGGTCAACAAGCACTGAACATAGAAAGCCGAGTGACCGGGCTTAAAGGGAAGATGACTGACACGACCTTTTGCGTGCGTACCGCAAGTGCACGGCCTTGTCGAAGTAATAAAAGTTACCCCGGTGAGTGGGTAGTCGAATCCACAGGGAATAGGGATTTAAAATACGAGAAGTTGCTATTGAGTCGTGTGATGTACGAAAAGAAACAATGATCGGAGTGATGAGTGAATTTATGGGAACTAGAGTAGATGCAAAGCAAATAAATCGAAAGATGAAAGAGAGAAAAGTGCAAGCAACGAGTAAGAAGAGAGAGACTAGTAATAAGTGAAAATAGGGTATCCGGACATGTTACCTCTAGGACTTATGCTTCTAGTGCAATACTATGCTATTATACCTTCCTATTGATGTTTAATTGAGTCGAGGAAAATCCTGAAACACACGGTCCCAAATCTAAGGTCAACCGTGGCTAACCCCAACACTATGTCCCGGCAATATGATTCACGTCAACCCTTCACTCTGTTGATTGCTCAACTAAGCCCCAGGGGAGTATTTCTACCTAAGCCTAACACTACGTGGGATTGCTTTAAGCTCTAGGGACTCCTAGTGATAAAACCTGTTCCTATGTGTGATAGTTCTAACCCTTTGGTCCAAGAGGAAGAACCATTGTCTAAATTAAGCCCCAGTGCGTAGGATTCACGTCACCCCAAAACCTTGGGGGAGTTTGTCTACCTAGCACTTCACTCTATTTCGCCCTCTAATAACTCAAGGAATCGGAGGTAGGGAGAAATCACAACGGAAGGGAAAGGGGTACGGTGCTACCTCACAACTCTCCCTCTCAACCCTCTTCAATTTTAAGTAGTCTAATCCTATAGGAGTTGTCACACCTCCAAAGGATAACCTAGATTGTTCTCAATCCTTAGTGTCACGACTAAGAGAAAACAATAGCACAAGAAATCTAAAATTGAAACTCGAATTTATTCATCAATTAATGGAAAAGCATAATAACAATGTCAAAGAAACATAATTATCCTAGAGTTTTACAAGTCCGAATACCCACGAGGGGTTTAGCTCCTCATGGAGCTATACATGTTCATCAATTTATGAAAGAAAGAACAAACTAAAGACATCAATGAAAACCCCCTCGCGTATGGTGTGGCCGTGGTCTTGTGCGGCCGTCGAACGTCGGTGACGATGCCGATGACGCGCTCCAATCCTCCACAAAGTCCTCTCCGAAACCCTAGCCGCACTCTCCAGAAGTTGGGGAAAAAGATAGGTCAAAAGATTTTTCAAAAAGTCTCCAAATCGGCTTTAAATAGGCTGAGTGCGGCTTTAAATTTGAAGTTATCGGGAATTCACACGGCCGTGTGGAATTTCCACACGCCCGTGTGAAGTTTCTGTCTTTCCTGAAAATTGCTTCACACGGCCGTGTGTTAATTCCACACGCCCGTGTGAAGTTTCTGGCTTGCTGGAAAATCAATCCACACGGCCGTGTCTTAATTCCACACGCCCGTGTGACGTCTCTAGTTTGCAGGAAAATTAGTTCACACGGCCGTGTGTTAATTCCACACGCCCGTGTGAATTCTCTGGAACCTTGACTCTTCGGCAGAAGTGCACAGTAACTTGCTACAGTGATTCGCTACAGTAACAAGCTACAGTGTTGCTACATTAACTCTCCGAAATGCTCCCGAATATGTTGTTTCTTCATCGAGGCCATTGAATTAGGCACACAATCAATGGTAGATCGTGCCTATTGCTTCGAGTTTCCTTCTTGGTGAAGTTTTCCTAAGCTACACGAGTTAGACTTGTTGTGGATGTGACTGCCTTTGTGCCCCTCCAAAGAAGGTTGGCACACACTCACAAGTCTAACCTCGTGCCTTGTTCCTTGCTTGGTCTGAAAACCTCCCAACAACGGCGAACACGACCTAACTTCGTTCTTCTTTTCCAACTTAGCTCCACGAAACCTACAATGCTCAAGAATACACAAATGCACACTATTTAGTGATAAAATCTGATAAAAGTATGTTCATTTGTAAGATAATAACGCTTCGCGTTACTACAACACAAGCACTTATCAATGACCGATCTAGAGAGAGCCCTCACAAGGATTGTTTCTTCATCGGATGCTAGATTCCAGTTGGTGGAGGCTACACTTCGCAATCACACCATCTCCTTACACAATTTGGAGAATCAAGTGGGGTAAATTGCGAAGACTTTGGCCGAGAGACCTCAAGGTAGTTTGCCTAGTAATATGGAGACCAATCCAAGGGAGCAATTGAAGGCGATTACCTTGAGAAGTGGAAAAGAGGTCATGAGAAATCTATTTCTAGAGAAGACAAAGGAAGCACCCGAGGTCGAAGAGGTAGGGGAAGAAGCATAAAAGGAAAAAGAGATGGCACCACAACCTTACAAGCTAAGGATCTCCTATCCTTCGCGATTGAAGAATGATCAAGACAATGAGCAATAAAAGAAATTTCTGGGTATTTTTAAACAGTTGCACATCAATATACCATTCGCCGAGGCATTGGCCCAAATGCCTAAGTATGCGAAATTCTTGAAGGACCTCTTGACCAACAAGAGGAAATTGGAGGAGAGTGCAGCTGTAGTTCTTGATGCCAATTACTCGGCTATCTTGCGAAAAACATGCCGAGTAAGAGAAAAGATCCCAGAAGTTTTATTATACCTTGTAACACACCCCTTGCGTGTGTGTACTGCAAGTGCACGGGTTGTCGAAGTAATAATTACCCCGGTGAGTAGGGTAGTCGAATCCACAGGGAACGAAAGTACTAGTAATAACTGATTTTTAGTTATCTAGTCGAATCAATGATATGAAGCAATGGGTGGAATGTGTAAAATAAGAAAATCGCAAGAAAGAAAACAAATAAAAGGAAAAGGGTAAAGGAGATCTCAATCAATGAGGATGAGATACCCGGGCAATGATCCCCCTAGACTCTATCATGAAGTGCAAAACTAACTAAATGCTTCTAAACCGAGTTCTATGAGTCGAGGTAATCCAATAATAATCGATCCCTGCTTCCAGGCCACCGATACTAGTCCCCTACAAGGTCCCGGCGGAGAAATCGCTCAATCTCAACACCTCACACCCCATATGACCGCAATGAGTTCTAGGGATACCTAAAAGTGAAACCGATTCCTAAAATTAGATCTAACCCTACTTCTAGGCGAAAGATCCCTAACCCCCTACAAAGGTCCCGACGGAGAAATCTATCAATCTCATGCCTCACACCCCATATGGTTGCATAAAACTTAGGGAATACGGAGATAGGAAACACTCAATCGGAAGGGAAAGGGGACACTCCTCTATCTCAAGACTCACCCTCTCAACCCTCTTTAACCTTGTATGTTCTAATCCCTAATGGAGACCTCTCTCTCACCAAGGAAACAAATCAAACATACCAAACAACCATACGAATCAATAAGGCATGCAAGCAATGATTAAACAAGATTAAAACTCAAATAAACTCGGAATTAAAAGAAAGCATAAAGAAAGTCAATACATGAATCGAAACCTAGGGTTCACATGCCCAAGTATCTACTAGGGTTTAGCCCTCCATAGGACTTATGACAAAGCAAAAGATAATGAAGAAAAAAGCAATGTAATCCATGAAAATAAACCCCCTCGAATTCGTGATGATGGCCTTGATGAATCGTTCAACGTCTCGAAGGAACCTTCTCCGAAGCTAGGTCGCCAATGGCTCCCCGATGCTATATCGTCGAAAGATCTATCGAAGTTGGTGAATAACGACTCCCAATATCGCCAAAGACCTCGTCCTTCTAACTCTAGCCGCTCTTGCCTTCAAACGTGCGCAAAAAGTCCTCTAAAAATCGGCAAATCGGGGTATTTATAAGTCTGAAAACGCGCCAGTCACGTGTCTTCATGTGACCACGTGAGATCCCACGCGGTCGCTTGGGCTGCA
Organism: Dioscorea alata; assembly: GCA_020875875.1. NCBI lineage: Eukaryota > Viridiplantae > Streptophyta > Magnoliopsida > Dioscoreales > Dioscoreaceae > Dioscorea > Dioscorea alata. Next base: position 12,015,815 of record CM037019.1, read on the forward strand.
GAATTCCCACGCGGTCGTGTGGGATTTTGACGCGGTCGCGTGAACAGTAATTCTGCTACAGTGCTGCTACAGCGAAATGAAACAATGTTTTTGCTACAATACTCTTCATAACCGTGATCCAAACTTTCTCATCTCGAGGCCACATGGTCGGGCACACGTCCATGTGGTGAGTTATAAGACTTCTTCTTCTTCGAATCATCATTTGAGAGCTTTAACTATCTTCACACAAGTTGGGACATGAAGGTGTGACTGCCTTTGTGCCCTTCCATCGCACAAATCATCTTGAATTCTTCAGGAAGTTGGCACACACCCTCATGTGCATGATCCCCTCTTGTGCCTTGACATTTGTGTTGTATAAAAGCTCCCAACAATACGTCTTTATAACCCATCTTTGCTTCCTTTTCTTCCTTTAACACTTCCACAACATAATTGCATAAAAGAACACCAAAATACACTTTATGAGACATACTCAATGGTAAAATGATGCTCAATGTATGTAAAACAAGTAGGTAAAACATGTATACTCAAGCACTTATCACCTTGCAACATTGGCAACTTGGGTGAAGAAATGGCGTTGGCCGATTCTGGGGAAAGCATCAATGTTATGCCCTATACCTTCTTCCAAAAGCTAGGCTTAGGTGAGCCTAGACCAACTCGGATGACACTTCAACTTGCTGATCGATCGGTGAGGCATCCGAGGGGGATTGTGGAAGATTTGTTGGCGAAGGTAGACAAGTATATATTTCCTATCGACTTTGTGGTGTTAGACGTCGATGAGGATTTTGAGGTGCCATTGATCCTTGGAAGGCCATTCTCGCGCACTTCCAAGGCTCTTATTGACGTGGACGGCGGGGAGCTCACATTGCGAGTTGGAGATGACAACCTTACATACCGTCTCGCCGAAGCCATGAGACACTCTCTTGACTTTGATGATACTTTATATTTTTTTGACACCACCGATGAACTAATAGATGATTATGTGCAAGAAATGTTGAACCCGGATCCATATGAGGGGCGGCCGGACCAAAATGTGTAGATTAAAGAATAGGTACTATCACTGGGTCTAGTCGAAAAAGAAGTCAAACCAGAATCGGGACTCATGAAGAAGATGAGAAGAAAGATAAAGAGAGCGAGGAGACGCCACACGAAAAGCCCCAAGGTCGATGGGGATGGGCAAACAAGGAGTAAGGGTGTTTTACCCTTGTGTGGTAACAAAATCGCTAACTCTCCCTCTAGGCTACATAAGCTATGTCATGCATGTTTCTAGGTGGTAGGAAAGAGGGCAACATCCATTCATGAACCCCCATGAGCTTAAACAGGCACTTCAAGCTTAGTGACATTAAACAAGCGCTTCTTGGGAGGCAACCCAAGGTTTTACAGCTTTTCTAGGATTTAGTTTAGTTCTAGCATGAATAAGAGTCTTAGTTTTGGTGTCCTGAATTTTTAATGCATGTGCTGCGATTTTTATTGTGGATTGTTGATGTTTTCGTGTGCCTAAATGTTGTTTGACGAAGTTTGAGTTGGTTGAGCATGTTTTCTAGGGTTTTTGGTCGTGTTTTTGTGGTATTTATAGGTTCTAGTTATTGTACTGATGTTTCTGAATTTTTCTGGAGAGTCTGTGAATTTTTCTAAGTAAGCCAGAGAAAACGCACGGCCGTGTGGAATTTCTACACTGGGGTGTGTTACCAATTAGGGCTTAACCAGAGAGGGCACAAGGGAGTGACCTGGCCCCATTGAAAAACCTCAGAAAGGGCACACGGCCGTGTGGAATTTCCACCCGGCCGTGTGAAGTCCAGCAGGACTTGAACTCTTTTTCCCGAGAGTCCACAGGAGCGTGTAGGTGCCCCTGTGAGTAACCATGTGTTAAGGCCGTGTGGAATTGACACTACCTCTTGCGTGTATCTCGCAAGTGCACGGGCTTATCGAAGTAATAAAATTAGCCTGGTGAGTGGGTAGCCGAATACAAAGGGAATAGGGATTCAAAACACGAGATTTCACTACTTAGCTATACGGTGTACAAAGAATAATAATAGAATTGATGAGTGAATTATGGAAGCAAATATAATAAAAGGCAAGAAACTAAATAGAGAGATGGAAGACAAGAAAGTGCAAGTAGAAATGAATTAGAGAAAGGTTAGCAATGGATGAAATAGGGTATCCGGACAAGCTACCTCTAGGACTTATGCTTCTAGTACAAGGCTATGCTATTATACTTTTCTATTGATGTTAATTAAGTCGAGGATATCCTTAAACTCACAGTATCAAACTTAAGGTCAACCGTGACTAAACCCAACACTATGCCCCGGCATTAGGATTCACGTTAACCCTTAACTCTATCGCTGACGCAAAAAAGCCCCAGGAGAGTATATCTACCTAAGCATAACACTATGTGGGATTGCTTTAAGCTCTAGGGATTCGTAGTGATAAAACCTGTTCCTATGTGTAGTTCTAACCCTTTGGTCTAGGTGGAAGAACCCTAGTCTAGATCAAGCCCCAGTGCTAGGATTCACGTCAACCCTTCACTCTGTTGCTTGTGCAACTAAGCCCTAGGGGAGTTTATCTACCTAGCACTTCACTCGATCCTGACCTCTAATAAATCAAGGTAAACGGAGGAATGGAGAAATCACACCAGAGGGGAAAGAGGATGCTTCGCTACCTCACGACTCACCCTCTCAACCCTTTTCAATCTTAACTAGTCTAACCCTATAGGAGTTGTCACAACTCCAAAGGGTAACCTAGATTGCTCTCAACCCAAGTGCCATGGCTAAGGGAAAACAATAGCAAAAGATAATTAAAATTGAAACTCGAATTTATTCATTAATAATGGAAAAGCATAATAGCAATGTTATAGAAACATAATAATCCTAGGGTTTTACAAGTTTGAATACCCACGAGGGGTTTAGCTCCTCATGGAGCTATACATGTTCATCAAAATATGCCGCCGGACATTGATGACGATGCCGATGATGCGCTCCAAACCTCCATGAAGTCCTCTCCAGAAGTTGAGGAGAAAGTTAGGTCAAAAGATATGTAAAAAGTCTCCAAATCTGGCTTTTATAATGTTGAGTCACGGCTTTAAAATTGGACTTATCGGGACTTCACACGCCCTTGTGAAGTTTCTGGCTTGCTGGAAAATTAATTCACACGACCGTGTGGAATTTCCACAAGACCGTGTGAACACTCTGGAGTCCTGTTTTTTGGTAGAAAGTGAACAGTAGCTTGCTACAGTGTTTTGCTACAATAACAAGCTACAGTGCTTCTACAGTACTCGCCGAAACGCTCCTGAATCCATTGTTCTTCATCGAGGCCATTGATTTGGGCACACAATCAATGGTAGATTGTGCCAATTGCTTCAAGTCTCCTTCTTGGTGAAGTTCTCCTAAGCTACACGAGTTGGACTTATTGTGAATGTGACTGCCTTTGTGCCCCTCTAAAGGAGGTTGGCACACACTCACAAGTCTAGGCTCGTGCCATGTTCCTTGCTTGGTTCGAAAACTTCCCAACAATGATGAACATGATCTAACTTTGTTCTTCTTCTCCAAATTAGCTCCACAAACCTACAATGTATAAGAATACACAAACACACACAATTTAGTGATAAAATCTGATAAAAGATATGTTCATTGTAAGATAATAATGCTTCGTGTTACTATAACACGAGCACTTATCAGGAATTTCCACATGGCCGTGTGAAATTCTATAGAGACCCCCCTTCTTTCCTAAGAATACACAGGGGCGTGTGGCTGTCCCTATGAGAGAGCTTGCGAACGGCACGTGGCCATGTGGAGTTTTCACACGCCCGTGTTGAACACTTAGGATTTCTCGGGCAAGCCAGAGAGGCCACAGGGGCGTGTGGGGTGCCCCGGTGGCTGGCCTTGTGTTCTTGGCCAAGTTGGGCACACGGCTGTGTGAATATTTTCAAAGACCTTAGGAATTTCCCGAGCGCACACAGGGGTGTGTGGATGCCCCTGTGAAGCTCCCCTGTGAAGGCGCACGGGCGTGTGGGAGTCTCAAATGGCCGTGTGGGGTAGTCTAGATAGCAATCAGAGTGCACACAGGGGCATGTGCTAGCCCCTGTGAATCCTAATTTCAAAGGCACACTGTCGTGTAGCATTTCCACACGGCCGTGTGGATTCGCAGAACTTCAAAAGCCATGATTTTGTTTTGGTTTTCACTCGTGCCTCTTGATCTCTCCACTCTAAACAACTCTCTAACCCTCTCTTTCACTTCCCCGATCCTCTTTTAGTGTCTTTAAGGTTTTATTTGGAGTTTCCCAGCCGATTTCAAATCTTTATTCATCCACACCGTCGATAAGAACTTCAAACCCTTTTTTCTTCGTCAAATCTTGATTTAATTCATTCTTTTTGATGATTTCACTTGTTTTGAATGATTAAAGTATAGGCGGATGTGTTTAGAAAAGAATTAGAATGAATTTGATTGAACAAATAAAATTTTTGCCTCCACAGCCGTGGGGCTCTGTCTGCCTGACGATCCACACGGGCGTGTGGAATTTCCACATGGTCGTGTAGATTTCTACAGATTGTGCTTTTCAACTATTTTTAATCATTTTTCTTTTCAATCTTGCACATATGGCTTCTAGGTCCAAGAAATCAGCTGTGAAATGCCCTCATGAGCCCTTCCCACCCCCCGAGGAGATGAATTTCGTTTTACTTCAGCATAGGGACAGGTACAAGCGTTTATCGGCACTTCACTTTATTCAGTCAGGATATCTAGATTTGAGCACGGTTAGAGAGATACAGGAGAGACAGAGCATTGCAGATGAGATTAAGAAGATGCTTGTCGTCGGTAGCTGGGGCCGTCTATTGTCCATTCGAGAGCCAGCTATCCGATCACTCACGCTCGAGGTCCTATCCACTTTTGAGTTTGACCGGGGTTACGACCGCTTCACTGATGCCGACACTATTCTGTTCCATGCTCTCTGTCAGTACTTTAGTCTGAGCATGACATAGTTTTTAGTGCATATGGGATTGTATGATGAGGCATACACGGACACAACGGAGTATGAGTAGTTGCTCACGGACTATCCCGGTACTTTGACCCCGCAGCGGGTCTACAGGAGATTATGTGGTCAGGGGCAGTATGAGCCGGGGGTGTCCAAACCACGTGTTTATCCAGGGCTGCCTACAGATATCTCCAAGCCGTTCTTAGTCGTTCGGTGAATGGCCGTAGAGACAGTACCGGGGTCTTGAGCCGCCAAGAGCTTCTTTACTTACATTTGATAGTGGAGAGCGAGCCACTCCACTTGGGGCACATTCTAGCAGTCAGTACCCTAGGATTGGAGTTATCTTCTCGGGTCCGTACATCACGTGACTGATCATTGGTTTGGGACTCATGGACGTGGTACGTGGGGCCGAGAAGACTATTTTATCAGCTCCCCTGGGCACAGAGACTCTGAGGATGATGGGGATGGTCCGCAGATCAGGGCCAGGGGTCTATACACTGATCATCCCCCAGACAGTAGCCGTCGAGGGGTCACATCCAGCACTCGATACACCCCTAAGCAGACAAAGGCTGAGGTACCACCCATCGCACAAGAGCCACCTCCAGTGCGGATCTTTTCACCATCTTAAGACCAGGACCGATTCGAGCGCCTCGAGAGTGCTTTGGGGGTCCTCCAAACTGAGATAGCCGAGGTCATGGCCACTCAGGTGACACAGCACGAGGAGGTCATGGCCCAGTTCCAGAGTCCGCCCCAGTTATTCGAGCAGGCCATGACCTCCACCTTCGTGGTACAACCCCGAGCCTCCACTCCAACACCGTCTCCTGCACCATCAAATGATCCACCAGTTCTAGAGCCCGCAACAGCAGCACCAGAGGCTCCCACACAGGACACTGATGTTGAGGCGTCATAGTTTCTTTTATTTTTTATTTTTGTTGTACTTTTCTTATATTTTGGACTTGTAGTACTCAGAAAGGATCTTCCTTCTGAGTTTTAATTGTGTTTAGATTTTTCTTTTCTCAACACTTGAATTTATCGGCCAAATAATCATACAAAGAGGAAGCGTAGATTCTCAGGCCCTTGGGAATACGACCGCCTCGTGCATGCGTGATTGCGTGTTCGCTCACCCACAAGTGCACGGCGTCGCCAAGTAATACCCCTCGCGCGAGCACGAGGGGGTCGTATTCCCAAGGATCCGAGAATCTATTCTTACTTCCTTATCACAATGTTGTCCAACCTAAGCATTCACTTGAAAGAGAGAACTACAAATAATTTACTGAAGTAAAAGACATGCAAATAGCAAATACAAATACGAAGGGAAATCAAGACGAGGGAATGGTCACGAATGAGGATTCCCTCGAGGGCTACTAAAGTGCTCAGGATGCCCTAACTAGCATGCACGTGGGTGGTTTGGACCGAGAAACCCCAAATTAGACTAACCCGATGGTCACGGTGTTTGGTCCCTAATCCGGTATGAGTATTGGAATACGGAATCACTTCCGCCCAAATCCTCCTACGATCGCAATGGGTCTAGTGGATTTCTCAAGCTAGGGTTGAAACACAATCAAGGACAACCCTAAAAATTGGAGGGGTACAAATACCCGATGGTCACGGCGTATTCGTACATGTATTCCCTTCCAAGCTTGGTGAGCCTAATACTAGGGCAATGGTCATGCAACCTAGTATTGACTAGGAATTGATACATAGAGTTCTCATACATACCAAGGTATTCAAGAAACACCAAACAAGGATCACAAACCAAGCCAAATGCATAAACTAGCTCAAGCGTCCAAAATTACACAATTCACCCCCAAGGTTCACCTACATCCGGTGACCTTTGGGGTTTAGTTACTCATGATCACAAAATAGTCAAGAAAATACATGAAAACAACCAAATGCATAATGAGAACACTCCTTCAAAAGATCATGGCCGAATGACGCTTCCAAGGACGTCACCCAAGGAGTGCCTTCCTTTGTCAATCTTCCTCTCAAATGCAAATTGAAGGCGTGGACTCATCGTGTCATGCTCTCCCAGTTGTCCTCTCCTCAAGAATTACCTCCAAAACCCGGCCTCAAGCTCCTAAGAAAAGTGGTGAAGTGAAGCTCTCCCAATACCTAGGTTCCTCTCCTCCAAAAATGCTCCAGAAAGCCCTTAAAACCAATTCCAGCGAGCTATGCGGCCCTGCATGCGGGGCGAGAAAGTTTCCGAGAAAGCCCGAAAACCGCGTAAGTTGCTACAGTGCCGCTACAGTGAAACTTCTATAGTAGACCTCCTGCAGTACTCATGCGCCATGCTATGCGCCCGCATGAATGTCTTGACCATGCCGTTCTTCAAGTCTTCGTGCTACAGTGCTTGCTACAATACCCCCGGGCTCAGAAACCGTATTTTCGATGCCGATTTCTTCTCCAATTCTGTCATCTAGCTCGATGAGGTCTCATTGGTACCTGTAACACGAAAGAAACCAATTCAGACCAAAAACGAGCATCAACTCATATTAAAATACGCAATACATACGCCTAAATACATACGAAATATGTATGTTTAGGCGTTTATCAAACATCCCCACACCTAAGCATTTGATTGTCCCCAAGGCAAACACACATGAAGAACAAGGGCACGATGATAAACGACTAAACATACGACCTTAAGCTCAACTGTAAAGTACTCCACTAGCATAGGAGGGAAGAAATCTAGAAAGTGAGCCGTACAGTGAGTGATCGAGTAATGGTAACCCTGTTTTATCCAAAGTGCTTTTGTGAGTGTGTGCTGGCTCCCAACCCTAACCTCCACACCCTGGATTACCCCAAGGGTCCATTCACCCCACATATGGTGAGAGTGGCATTAGACAGTTAAAGACCTCTTCAATACTCTGTTAAAAGTCTTTTGGGTTCCTAAACAAAACTCTAGCACTTAAGTGACTGTGCAACAAGTTCCAGGGGACGCAGTAGAGATACTTATTTCTTTTTTCACAAATATATACATTTGTTTTTTTTTTTTCTGAGTCCCACTAACATAGAATGCACAACAAATCTTTCAGAAGGATGGACATGCTGATTAGGCACAAGAGTCACCCAACCTACTCAATTACAGTCTACATAAATGCATTCATGCTGTACTAGCAGAGGAATACTGTCATAGACTCCAAATTTTTTTTTGACTGTACAAACTGTATCTCAAGTCCCTTAGTAATCTGTCACAATAGTTCACTTAAGGCTACAGAAAACGACGAAGGAACTCAAAAGCTCTTAAAAGAATATTGAAGAAAGAATTTAACAGTCTAATACCAAAATCATCATAATGGGTTCATTGGAGTGTATAAGATGGAAGTAATCATGATAGAGCATGGAAAAGCACTAAAGATAAAACAGGACATCATTCAAGTACAGTATAAGAATACAACTCACTTCTATTATTCTTTCAAGCCAGGAAGTGCTAAACACTAAAATCATAGCTATCATCGGTAATCATGCATGCAAAACAAGTAAAGTACCCCATCCCCACACCTAAAGTTATACATTGCCCTCAATGTACATAGATCAGTAGAGTAAGGTGCGAGACATGCCATAAAAATAAAGGGATGAGACAGAGAAACTTCCCCAATTGGTAGATGAGATGAACTCCAAATGTGCATGAATCGAGGAAAGTTGTGAGGTGCAAGGGGCGTGAAGCGTCTTCAATGATCAGTCCTGAAAGTAAAAAGAAAATATATCACACCACAAGAAATAAATAGAGAGCCGGACAAGTAAGCACGAATCAAAAACAGGAAAGTACAGTTTAGGACGGTCAGGACCCTTGCTAACTGAAAAGTACAACAAAACAACCAAACCAGTCTAGAAATAAAGACAAATACAAACAATAGGAAACTAAAAGGTGGTGCTGCGAATCTAGAGGTCTGGAGGGAGTGATCGTGCAAAGCACGTGGTAGCTATGAAGAAGGTGCCGACAGATGATGATGAGTTGCGCAAATATGATAGGATCTCGACCATGCTACTCTCTATGCGACTCTGTGATGCGGTCAAGTCCCTCACTGATGTCGCCAGTATCTCCTGTGATATCCAAAGGGTCTACAACTGCTGACGGACCTCGATGCGGAACTCCGCGAAACTGTTCTCAAGTGATGGTCGACTCCCGTTAGGTGCTGCGTCGGGTATAGGGGAAGACTACGAATCAGAATCGGATCCTGTCTCAAAATCTCAAGAGGTATCAGGATCATGGGTGCTCTTGTCTCTACTGCGCGGGAGGCGATAAGTGTCTCCCGATCTCTCAACTATCCTAATATAAAGCAGGATCGACAGACTAAACGGTGCAATTAGGCTCACAACACTCATGCCTTAGGTGAGCTCAATCAATCCTAGGCCCCTGATAATGCGCGTAATGTATGGTCCGGCAAATATAGCTCCAAGGCGAGTACAAGTCCCCTGATATGCAATAAGTCCGGCAAAAAGATGGCCCAGTTGAATGGGGTACCACTCAAGGATACTGTACATCATAAGCAAGTCGGTACGAGTAACCACCCCTGTAGAATCAGCGCGACCGTTCACACTTCTAAATAGCAAAGCCTAAATGTATCTGTGAACGGGGTCTGCCATCGTAGAAGCCTTCTTCGATGATGTGCGAGCAATTGACATCCAAAATGAACCAAGGGAGAATGAGCGTGGGAAATCATAAGGCAAATCCACGAAGTCAGAAGTTTGGGTATCCTCATCAGTGTAGAGCCCAAGATAAACACCCAACTGGGCCACATGGGAGGCCACATACCATCCCGAAATTAGGTTTTAAAGGCCTTTTGGGCATTCTTCTTGTTGTCTTGGGCCACCTCTTCTCCTCCATCATCACCTAGGACATCAAGGCTGCGGGAGAAGGCATTTTTGAGGAGCAAATCAAGGGGAGAAGGAGATCATACTTGAGGCAGAGCATCTAGGATCTTGCCGGCGCGGATTTGACAAGTTCTCATCACCACCTTCTAGTCTTCGTTCGAGGGGAGTTGTTATGAGCTTCATCTTGTATTTCTTGTTTTGTATACATTCTCCTTTGTTGATGATGAACTAGACTCCCAAGATCACCGGGCATCTGGTGAACCTTGGGATGAACTTGCTTGTTTGTATGTTTTGAGTATATTTTTGGTATTTGGTTTGGTTGTGGTCTAAGCTTTGTGTTATTTATTGTATCAAATTGCATGAGAACTCTGTGGTTTGAATTCTAGGTTGTACTTGGTTGCGTGACCATCGCCCTTGTACTAGACATGCTTGGCTTAGAAGGGATATATGTTCGACTACGCCGTGACCATCGGGTATTTGTGCCCTGATGAGTGCTCGTGTAGTAATAATGCGAAGCATTATTATCTTGCAATAAGCATTAATTTAATCAGATTTTATCATTAAATAGTGTGCATTTGTTTACTTTTGCGCATTATAGGTTTATGGAGCTAATTTAGAGAATAGGAACAAAATTAGATCGTGTTCGCCGTTCTTGGGGAGTTTTCGGAGCAAACAAGGACAAGGCACAAGCCCGAACTTGTGAGTGTGTGCCAACCTCCTTTTGGAGGGGCACAAAGGCAGTCACATTCACAACAAGCCCGACTTGTGCAGCTTATGAGAACTCTACCAAAGAGAAGACTTGAAGCAATCGACACGATCTACCATTTATTGTGTGCCCAATTCAATGGCCTCTGTGAAGAGCAACGTATTCGGAAGCATTTCGGCAAGTTACTGTAGCAGCAATGTAGCTTGGTACTGTATCAATTCATTGTAGCAAGTTACTGTGCACTTTCTGCCGTAGACCGGGAGTCCAGAGGGTTCACACGGGTGTGTGGAATTAACACACGGCCGTGTGAAATATTTTCCAGCAAGCCAGAGACTTCACACGGGCGTGTGGAAATTCCACACAGCCGTGTGAAGTAATTTTTTCAGGAAAGACAGAAGCTTCACACAGGCGTGTGGAAATTCCACACGGCCATGTGAAGCCCCGATAAGTTCAAAATTAAAGCCGCACTCAACCTATTTAAAGCCCGATTTGGAGACTTTTTGGGCATCTTTTGACCTATCTTTCTTCTCAACTTCTGGAGGGTGCGGCTAGGGTTTCAGAGAGGATTTTGTGGAGGATTGGAGCGCGCCATCGGCATCGTCACCGACGTTCGACGGCCACACAAGACCACGGCCACACCATACGCGAGGGGGTTTTCATTGATGTCTTTAGTTTGTGCTTTCTTTCCTAAATTGATGAACATGTATAGCTCCATGAGGAGCTAAACCCCTCGTGGGTATTCGGACTTGTAAAACTCTAGGATAATTATGTTTCTATGACAATGTTATTATGCTTTTCCAATTTTGATGAATAAATTCGAGTTTTGATTTTAATTATCTTTTGCTATTGTTTTCTCTTAGCCGTGACACTAAGGATTGAGAACAATCTAGGTTATCCTTTGGAGGTGTGACAACTCCTATAGGATTAGACTACTTAAAATTTAAGAGGGTTGAGAGGGAGAGTTGTGATGTAGCACCGTACCCCTTTCCCTTCCGATGTGATTTCTCCCTACCTCTGATTCCTTGATTTATTAGCGGTCGAAATAGAGTGAAGTGCTAGGTAGACATACTCCCCCAAGGCTTTGAGGTGACGTGAATCCTATGCACTGGGGCTTAATTTAGACTAGGGTTCTTCCACCTGGACCAAACAGTTAGAACTACTACACATAGGAACAGGTTTTATCACTAGGAGTCCCTAGAACTTAAAGCAATTCCACGTAGTGTTAGGCGTAGGTAGAAATACTCCCCTGGGGCTTAGTTGAGCAATCAACAGAGTGAAGGGTTGACGTGAATCCTATTGCCAGGACATAGTGTTGGGGTTTGTCACGGTTGACCTTAGGTTTGGGACCGTGTGTTTAAGGATTTTCCTCGACTCAATTAACATCAATAGGAAAGTATAACAGCATAGTCTTGCACTAGAAGCATAAGTCCTAGAGGTAACTTGTCCGGATACCCTATTTTCATTCATTGCTAGTCTCTCTCTTTTACTCTTTACTTGCACTTTTCTTTCTTTCATCTTTCTATTCATTTCCCTTGCTTTTATTCTAATTTCCATAAATCCACTTATCACTCTGATTATTGTTTTCTCATATATCGTACGACTGAATAGCAATTTCTCGTATTTTTAATCCCTATTCCCTGTGGATTCGACTACCCACTCACCGGGGTAATTTTATTACTTCGACAAGGCCGTGCACTTGCAGGACACATGCAAAAGGTCGTGTCATGCCCCTCCACCCATTGGGCAAGAACCTAGATATTGAGTTTGACCCTAATTAGAGATTTCACTAAGCGTAATGTGATCGTAGAAGGATTTGGGCGGAAGAGATTCCATATTCCAATACTCTTACCGGATTAGGGGTTATCACCGTGACCATCGGGGTGACCTACTTTTGGACGTCTCTTGGCCTAACCACCATTACCTTCATTACTCTAGCATCCTTCTAGCTTTAGTAGTCCTGAGGGGATCCTCGCCCGGGGACATCACCCTTTTATTGCTAATTGTTTCCTTAATGTGCTTGTGTGGTGTGCCTTAGTCCACTTGTTTATAGTTTTCTCTTTTGTTATTTTTCTTATCTTGTTTCAAAGCTATATTTGGTAGACTAGACAGTGTCATCTAGAGGGGAGTAATAGCAGCTCTTGGGACCCCAGGGAATACGACCCCCTCGCGCGTGCGTGAGGGGTATTACTTGGCGACCCGTGCGCTTACGGATCGATTCAATCAAGTTTTTGGTGCCGTTGCCGGGGACTTCCAAGGATGCTAGGAAACCCTTTAGTTCACTAATTTAGTCATTTTTATTTCCTTTTGTAAATGTTGGTCTTTGTATGTGTCCTTTAACATTTTGTGCATATTTATTTATTTTACTTCTTTCTTGTTTTCTTTGATAGCTTATTAATTTTAATTTTGTTTGCTTATACAGGACCATGGACCGCAGAGAAAGACTATTGGCCACAAAAAACTATGCATTTGAGAAAGCAATGGAAGAATATTCTGCCATGAGAGCACGCCAGAGCAATCCATATCATAATGACTACTATCCATATTGGCAAGGGCACCAAAATTTTTCTACACATCATTATACCCAACAATTGGAGCACCCTTACCAAGGATTGCCACAAGAACCCTTCTTTCAAGAACCATGGCATGACCACCCTCCAGTCGTTCAAAGTAGGCCACTTAATGAATGGGGCTTCAATACACAAGATGTGCTTGAAAGATTTATGATGAATTCGGATGCTGAACTTGAAGCCCTGAATTCCAAAAATTTTAGTGCCATCTATCTCTTCCAAGCATGGAAAACAAGATAGGAGTGTCTTCCAATATATCGACGGAGTTGCCACGCACTAGAGAAGACCTACCTCAGATTGACACTAGTTTAGAAGAGAACATAGGTGATATTGAGGTGGAAATTGATGTTGAGGTGTGGGAGATTGAAGAAGCAATTGAGGTGTCATCTATACCTTGTGAGCAAATGATAGATGTTCCAATTCAAGGTGGAGTTAAAGAAGAGAGAGAGGAGGATGATATCATGGACATGGAGAAAGATGAGGAAGTGGAAGAAGCTCCATCAACCACATTTGAAGATGCTACTTGCCTCAACATTGATCATTCAACAAACGAATCAATAATCTTCAAGTGCCAAGAGAAAATTCTGGGAATTGTATTTGAAGATGTGGGTGAGAGGCTAAGGTCATCCTTGAACCCACCAATGCCGGGCTTGGACAATTCCCAACCAAAAATATTTCCGTGGCGGCCCAAGCAAATTTTGTGGGCAATGGTTGACTATTCAAGAGGGGTTGGGAGAAGAAATGTGGAAAGGATGTTAAAGCCACAAATTGATCCACCTATGCAAAGATTGACAAGTTCTCAACCCAAATTGTTCCCTTGGAGATCCAAATAACACTTATGGGTAGTTCAAGGGCATTTCATAGGAGCCGGGAACAAAGAAGAAGCGGGGAGGAGGTTCAAGCCATCTAAGGATCCGTCCAAGTTTAAATTGCACAACTCCCGGCCCAAGCTTTTTCCATGGAGGCCAAAAGGTATCTCATGCATTACCTCCAAATTTACATCATCCCGGAAGGTATGTTTCGTATTTCTTGGTAGTTCTTATGCAACCTCTTGCCAGGATGAACACACCGTTTTCAAGCTTCCTTAGGTAAGAAAAAGGTATGTCGAGCTAATGACGTTAAACAAGCGCTTCTTGGGAGGCAACCCAGGCATAAAAATTCATAACATGTGTGTTTTCGTATTTTTGGTGTGTTTGCTTGCTTGAGTGTTCTTTGTTTTCAAGTGTGTGATTGTGGTTAGTTAGTCGTTTTTCATAATTTATTTACTTGTGTTTGTTTATGGTACTTGTGAGTTCTTTGCCTTATCATTCATCTTCATGCATCAAATATCATGTTTTGGGTGTTGTGGGTGATTTCGGCGTTGTTTTTATGTGATTTCGGGGTGTTTGGATGAGCATTTGATGCGTAAACTGGAAATTTCCCGTTTATTGGCCGCATATGAGACAGCATGTGCATCCAGTAGGTGATGCGGCCTGCTATGCGGCCGCATAGCAGGCCGCATAGTCATCCAGAGAGTGATGCGGCCTCTTATGCGGCCGCATAAGAGCCCGCATAGGCCTCGGGCTGAACTTTAAAGTGTGTACCCCTTCACCATTTTGTTCATATCTCTCTCATTTCTCATCCGTTTTCCATCATTCTTTCACCATTTTTCTTCCTCTACATAGATCTCCTACTTCCAAGCACTTAATTTGAATGATTTATTGGGACTTTTGCCATCATCTTCACCGATCTTCGCCGATTCAAGCTTTGAAGCCCTAACATGTGTTTTGAAGAAAACTTGTTTCTTTTTCTTGATTTTCATGCTTATATTGCTTCAAACTTTCCGTAATGATGTATGAATGTGTAATCTTTGTTTTATTTGTATTTTGAGACATTATTTATAAATTTTTGGGCTTCAAAAACAAGGGGAAACTCTACCTCTTTCAAGACTGTGCTACAGTAACATTAGGCTGAAATTTCTCTTGAATTTATTTGTTCACTTGTAGCATCATTGTAAATATCCTAAAACACTTGAAATGAAAAGAATTGGATTTCATGATCTTGATTGCACAAAGAACTTGCTTGGATCATTTCTTGTTTAGTTGTTTAGTTGTTCTTGTGATGTTAGTTGTTTGTTTATTTGTGTGTTTTATTTTCTTTGTGTGTGATGGATACCTTGAGATGATGTTCTTGTCTATCTTTCAGGGTGGAATTTGGACATCAAGCACACTCTCCTCCTCCATTTTATACTTGAAGCTTTGGTGGTCGCCCCGATCTCATAGACTTCAAGACTAATGCTTTGAGACTCGGGGAAGTTCACGAAACCCTCCTAGTATGTTTTTATTGTCTATATTATTGCATCCTATCGCTTAGGCACATTGAGGGCAATGTGTATCTTTAAGTGGGGGGTGGACTTGGATTTTTGTGAACTTTGAAATTTTTTTTTTCGCAATTGCATGTTTGAATTACCTTTGATAGCTATGATTTTATTGTTAAGGACTTCCTAGCTTGGTAGAATGATAGTTGTGAGCTGTACTTTACCTGTGCTTGAATGTAGTTCTATTTCATCTTTAGTGCACCCTTATACTTGTTCACGATCACTTCCACCTTGTACATTCCAACCAACCCATTGCAATGTTTTTGGCATTAAATTGTTAAAGTCTACTTTCAATATTCTTTTAAGAGCCTTTGAGGTCCTTTGTTGTTTTCTTTGGCCTCAAGTGAGATTGTTTAACAAGTTTTATTTAGGGGGGTACGAGATAAAAAAAAAAGAAGTGGAGTCTATGACAGTATTCCTCTGCTAGTACAGCATGAATGCGTCTATGTGGACTGTAATTAAGTAGGATGGGTGACTCTTGTGTCTAGCCAGCATGTGCATCCGTCTGAAAGATTTTTGTACAGTCTATATTAGTCGGACTCAGAAAATAAAATAAAAATAAAAAAATAAAGTAAAAGAATGTATTTATGTAAGTAAGGAATAAAGCATCTCGTATGTGTCCCCTAAAACCTGTTGCATGATCACTTAAGAGCCAGAGTTTTATTTAGGACCCGAAGGACTCTTAAGTGGGTATTAAGGGTGTCTTTAACACTTTAATGCTGTCTTCATTTTGCGTGGGGTGAATGGTCATCCTGGGGTAATCCAGGGAGTGGAGGTCAAGGTGGGAGTTAGCACACACTCACGGGGGCACTCTAGGAGAAACAGAACTAATATTACTTGACTATTCATTGAGAAGCTCACTTCTTAATTTCTGTCCATTTGTGCTTGTGGAGTTATTTACTATTGAGCTTGAGGTCGTACATTTAGCCGTTTATCACCTTGCCCCTGTTTTTCATGTTTGTTTGCTTGGGGACAAGCAAACACTTAGTTGTGGGGATGTTTGATAAACGCCTAAATGTACGTATTTTTCATGTATGTGTACATATAAAAAGAGTATTTTTGTATGTGTGGATGTCTGCTTTCGGTTTAAATTGGTTTATTTCATGTTATAGGTACAAAAGTTACCGTGGGGAGCTCGACAATATGATTTAAAGAGAAATTGGCAAGGAAAACACTATTTTTGAGCCCGGACTGTAGCGGAACTGTAGCAACCACTGTAGCACGAACACTTGAAGAAAGGGCGTTGTCTGGAGGTTCATGCGGGCGCATAGCAGGCCGCATATGGAGCTTCATGCGGGGTTACTGTAGCGGCAATGTAGCAACTTACACGATTTTCGGGATTTCTCGGAGACTTTCTCTCCCCGCATGCGGGGCCGCATGGAAGGCCGCATAGCATCCCGAAATTAGGTTTTAAAGGCCTTTTGGGCATTTCTTCTTGTTGTCTTGGGCCACCTCTTCTCCTCTATCATCACCTAGGACATCAAGGCTGGGGAGAAAGCATTTTAGAGGAGCAAATCAAGGGGAGAAGGAGATCATACTCGAGGAAGAGCATCTAGAAGCTTGCCGGCGCGGATCCGACAAGTTCTCATCACCACCTTCTAGTCTTCGTTCGAGGGGAGTTGTTATGAGCTTCATCTTGTATTTCTTGTTTTGTATACATTCTCCTTTATTGATGATGAACTAGACTCCCAAGATCACCGGGCATCCGGTGAACCTTGGGATGAACTTGCTTGTTTGTATGTTTTGAGTATATTTTTGGTATTTGGTTTGGTTGTGGTCTAAGCTTTGTGTTCTTTATTGTATCAAATTGCATGAGAACTCTGTGGTTTGAATTCTAGGTTGTACTTGGTTGCGTGACCATCGCCCTTGTACTAGACATGCTTGGCTTAGAAGGGATACATGTTGACACACCCCTTGCGTGTGTGTACCGCAAGTGCACGGGTTGTCGAAGTAATAATTACCCTAGTGAGTAGGGTAGTCGAATCCACAGGGAACAGGGCTACTAGTGCTAACTTCTTCTCTGCTATCTAGCCTAAGGGTAGATATGATGTTGTGGTGATCTAGTGTGCATAGAAATTAATACCAGAGATGAATAGGCAAAGGGTAAATCAAGGGAAATCTCAATCAATGAAGATGAGATACCCGGACAATGCTTCCCCTAGGCTCTATCATAAAGTGCAAGACTAACTAAATGCTTCTAAACCGAGTTCTATGAGTTGAGGCAATCCAAGAATAATCGGTCCTTGCCTCCAGGCCACCGATACTAGTCTCCTACAAGGTCCCGGCGGAGAAATCGCTCAATCTCAACACCTCACAACCCATATGTCCGCAATGAACTTTAGGGATACCTAGGAGTGAAACCGATTCCTAAAATTAGATCTAACCCTACTTCTAGGTGAAAGATCCCTAACCCCGTACAAAGGTCCCGGCGGAGAAATCTATCAATCTCACGCCACACACCGCATATGGTTGCATAAACTTAGGGAATACGGAGATAGGAAACACTCAATCGGAAGGGAAAGGGGACACTCCTCTATCTCAAGATTCACCCTCTCAACCCTCTTTAACCTTGTATGTTCTAATCCCTAATGGAGATCTCTCTCTCACCAAGGAAACAAATCAAGCATACCAAACAACCATACGAATCAATAAGGCATGCAAGCAATGATTAAACAAAATTAAAACTCAAATAAACTCAGAATTAAAAGAAAGCATAAAGAAAGTCAATACATGAATCGAAACCTAAGGTTCACATGCCCAAGTATCTACTAGGGTTTAGCCCTCCATGGGGCTTATTACAAAGCAAAACATAACACAATGAAAAGCAATGTAAACCATGGAAGTAAACCCCCTTGAATTCGTGACGATGACCTTGATGGGTCGCTCAACGTCTTGAAGGATCCTTCTCCGAAGCTAGGTTGCCAATGACTCCCTCGATGCTATGACGGAGGAAAGAACTATCAAATTTGGTGAAGAACGGCCCTCCAATTCGGCAAAGACCTCCTCCTCAAACCCTAGCCGCTTCGCCTCTCAAAAGCCACACAAAAGATCCTTCAAAAATCAGCAAATCGGGGTATTTATAAATATGAAAACGTGGTAGTCATGTGTCTTCACACGACCACGTGAGATCCCACGTGGTCGCGTGGGCTGCAGAATTCCTACGTGGTCGCGTGAACAGTAACTTCTACTGCAGTACTACTACAGTGAAATGAACATTGTTTTTGCTGTGGTACTCTTCATAAAACGCGATCCAAACTCTCTTATCTTGAGGCCACATGGTCGGGCACACGTCCATGTGGTGAGTTATAAGACTTCTCCTCCATCGAACTATCATTTGAAAGCTTTAGCTATCTTCACACAAGTTGGGACATGAAGGTATGACTGCCTTTGTGCCCTTCCATCACACAAATCATCTTGAATTCTTCAGGAAATTGGCACACACCCTCATGTGCATGATCCCCTCTTGTGCCTTGACACTTGTGTTGTACAAAAGCTCCCAACAATATGTCTTTATAACCCATCTTTGCTTCCTTTTCCTCCTTTAACACTTTCACAACCTAATTGCATAAAAGAACACCAAAATACAGTTTATGAGACATAATCCATGGTAAAATGATGCTCAATGTATGTAAAACAAGTAGGTAAAACATGTATACTCAATCACTTATCAAACTCCCCCACACTTAAGCTTTTGCTTGTCCTCAAGCAAAATTAACCATAAACTCATGAAAAGCAAAGAGAAGTGCTTGGCCTTAGGTTCACCAAGAGGGTACAAGAATAAAATTCTAAAATCATGGAGAGAAACAAACAATAGATGAAACAATCGATACTCTAGCAAATAATCCAATCAAAAATGAAAGTACTAAAGTCCGAAAGCGTGTGTGTGTGGAAACTCAACTCATGTCAACACTATATCCACTACTCAAAGTCTTTATTAGCAATGGGATTTATTTATGCACAAAAAGAATAGATAGTAGCTTCACACATCCTCAAAGGTAGCCCTTTCACGAGATGCATCCCGAGTGGCTTTAACACTTTTGAGGTGGTAGCTCTTTCTACCGAAGGTGGTAGCTTTCACGCATCCTATGAGATAGCTCTTTCTCTCATCAGGGCATAACAAGTATCCGACTTATGAGAGTAGCTTCATACAACATAGGTGGTAGCTCTTTCCGCCCCGTATATACAGAACACAACTACAATTTTCATTTTTGTGAATTTTCTGAATTTTCTGATTTTTTTTTTAACAAAACTAACACTAGAAAATCCCACAATAATGAACTAGAGTAAATTTCCATAGGTTTAATGAGTGAGAGAAGTGCATTAAAGATCAATTGGACAAAAATTTCAAGAAAATTGGATAAAAACTAGAGCATGATAAAACCTAATGTTTGCAACCTCCAAAAACTAAGAATTAAACTCTCAACCCTAAGGTGAACCTTCATGGGCAACATGAGCATGATCATTAAAACTCAAGTAAAGGCCGTGTATAAGGTGAAACCTCCCCCACACTTAAGATGTACATTGTCCTCAATGTACACATGTAAGCACAATAAAAATATATGCAAGAAAAACATAATGTGGGTGAAACTGCAATTAAAACAACACTCCCCTGAACTCCTTGTTGATCGATTTGTGAAGCTAACTCGAGGATGTGTTATTGTTCCACGGGTTGTGATCCTGACACGACCAAGTCACATGGTCATGTATTTATGACAAAAACATCATCATCATCACTCTCAAGGCCATCTGCATGGATTCAAGGGGTTTAGTGAAGCTCAATAAAAATAGAAAAGTTGCACGAGTTCTTACGAATGAAGCAAAATAAAGCACAACTCGCACAATTAAAACAAAGTATAAAGATTACTAAAGTCTAAAAGATAAAATAAAGAAAACTAGAAAGGAAAACTAAATTAAAGAAAACTAAAGTCTCATAAGTGGGACGCCTCAAGCATTAGCATCATCTGCAGGTGCTGCTGGTGTGTTAGAAGGCATGTCCTCATCCAAGGTCAGCTATAAATGATCAAGGCATTTTTGGAGCAAGCTTTTTAGTCCTTGGTGTCATACCTGCAAGAAAATTGCCAAAGAAGTGCAAATTTACATGATATGGCAAGATGCAGGAATCCACATGGGCGTGTGGGCAAGCCATGCGCCCACGTGGCTTAATTTGCCACGTTTCCAGCCCACGCGGGCGTGTGGGATAGTCACGCGCCCGTGTGGACGCGTTCTGGCACGGCAGAAGGACCACGCGACCGTGTGACCCAGCCACGCGGTCGGGTGGCTTTTCGGTCGAAGATTGGTGAGCTCCACGCGGTCGCGTGGACCGTGCCACGCGGCCGCGTGGGCTGTTCGCCGGTCCACGCGGCCGTGTGGTTAGGCCACGCGCCCTCGTGGACGTCCAACCATGGCCAAAGAGCCATAGTTGGGCTCCAACACCTCACTAAGCTTCATTTACATGTTTTCTAAGTGTTTTCACAATGTTTTCCATGGAAAATATCATCCAAGAAACAAGAAAACTCAATGGAATTGAACATGAAAGCATGGACATGATAGGGGGAGATGAGGCCTTACCGACGCGAATCGATGGAGAAAACTTGATGCAAATGCCGGCAAAACACTTCTAAATCTTGAATAAGTCGAAGAAAAATGGATTTGAAATCTTATGGATGGGAAGTTTGGAGAGGAAGAGATGAGAAAATGAAGAGTTGTAAGTTATGGATAATGAATGATGACTCTTCATCTATGTTTATAGGCCACATGGGGGTGTGGGAATTCCACATCCCCGCGTGGGTACTGTGCACGGCCGCGTGAGAATCTCACGCGGCCACGTGAGCTGCAGAATTTCTGCAGACAGTCCACGCGGCTCTCCAAACTTCACAATTAACCCTATTCTTCAACAATTATCATGCATTACACCCTGAATCATGTCATACATGTGAAAAACACTACAAATCACCAAAAATTTTCCTTGAAAAGTTCAACACCAACAAAAATTATTCAAGGCACACACTCATGGTAATTATTACTATAGAATTTAAAATCTAAACTAGAAAGCAATTAAAAATTTGGGTTGCCTCCCAAGTAGCGCTTGTTTTACGTCACTAAGCTTGACGTACCTCTTCCTTACCTTATGGAGGCTTGAAAAGAGTGTGTTCCTCCCGACTAGACATTGCATAGCTACTTCCTTTAAACCAAAAATCTAGTTGCCGGGGTGGAGTTTTTGTTGGAGAGTCCAACCATCTTACCTTTGGCCTCCAAGGAAATAATTTGGGTTGGGAATTGTCCAAGCTTATCATCGGTGGGTCATTGGATGGTTTAAATATCCTACCCACATCTTCTCCCAAACCCAAAATCTCTTTCTTGCATTCAATGAGTTGATTAATCCAAAAGAAAGGTGCTTGCTCCATTACCTTAGGGCTTGCTTCTTCTTGTGTATTTTTAGCTTGAAATGAACATGATGTTAGCAAATCCCCTTGAAAATTTCGTTGCACACAAGCATACTCTTCATTCATGCAATCCAAATTCTGAAAATGATGTTCTTCTTCTGTCCTTTCAATTTCTGCAGCCTGTCACCGCACGCCTCAGCCAGAGGAGCGTGCGGCCTGGTGTGTGACCCGCACACCAGGCCGCACATGCTTGGCAAAAGACCGTGCTGGCTGGTGTGCAGCCCGCACACCACCAGCACACTGGCCCAAGTTTTGCTGCAAAAATGCTTTTATTTCCGGCTTTTCTCCATCTTTTGGCACTCATTTTGATCATATCACCTCCCTCACATCGTTTCAACATTAAAAACATTTTCAAAACTCAATTTCTTTTCATACCTTCGAGGTGATTTCTTGGTTTTTAGTTTCCCGCCCGAATTGGATCCTCGGGGTGGTGTGCGACGATTTTTTATTTTGATCGCAATCACGTGGTTTGCGCTTCACTCATTTTTCTAAACTCGTGTTCACACATTTCAGCATGTTGCCATTGCTTGATCTTTATTTTTGGAGATGTAGGTTAACTTTCCAATCAAGCCCCTTGGAGGAGACACAGAAGACCTTGAGCGGCTCCATCAGTCCTTTCACTCCGAGATCTCATTTTCCCTTTCACTTTTTGTTTCTTTTCTTTATTTTTGTGTGGTTGATGGATGCTTGACTCGACATCTTTTCGCCTTGTAGGTAGAACAAGACATCCATTTTTCTTCCTCTCCACCTTGTATGCTACCATGGTGTTGGCCACCCCAAGCTCGTGCCCTGCAAGTTTCTTTACTAAATTCTCGGGGAAGTTCATGAAACCATCCTTCTTATTTTCATTGCACTGATTTTTCTGTACTGCTGATCCCTGTACATTGAGGGCAATGTACTGCTTTAAGTGGGGGGTGGGTATGAATATCTTAGTTTCATTATTTATTTCGTGAACTTGTATGAAACTTTTTGAAAATTTCTGAATTGTTGCATGATTGTAAACCTAGGATGGCGTATCTAATTGTGATTGTATTATAGCTCGAAACCGTGATAAATGCTAAGCTTCTTATGACCTTGCACACTTGAGATTTTCGTGCCATTCTAGGCATTTTTCGCACTTTCCCCTTAGGTAGAACCCTGGACACCTAGGCGAGGGACCACAGCACCTTCGTGACCCTCTTAGTTGCTAACCCATACTAGTGGTTTCGCGCCTTGATGTGTTAGAATGTCTTCTAATAGTGTTTTGAGGACCTTCTTCTTATTCCTTCTTACAATACGGTCTAAAAAAAAATGGGAAAGTTGAATAAAAGCGTGGACAGTGCTCCTCTGCCCTAATAGCGAAGTAACTCGGGGTTCTGGCTCCTAACCAGAGTGTTCCTCTCAGGAAAAGCTATAAGGACATGAGCGCGTTTACATGAATGTGCAAAGCTCCAAGTAATGTGGATTTGCAAATTTTCTGTTAGTCTCGAAAAAGAAAAAGAAAAAGTTAAGCAATTGTGTACAGAAAAATAAAATTTGACCGGTACTTGTTCGAAAATAAGAGGAAGGATCCTTAGGACTCTACTAGAAGTATTCCTACCACCTCAAGGCCGTATTCCACTAAGTGGCATGAATTTCTTCAAGAAGTGGTCCTCGGGGTCTTATCTACCTGGTTTGGACTACAGGGCTTCGAACTAGGGGATTTGCACACACACAGCACAACACGGCCAATGAATGCGTGAATGATCTTAAGTGATCTTTGCTTAGTATTTTGAGTTTCATTTTGGCTATGATATTTTCATTTCTTGCCTGAGGTTGTGTATTTAGTCACTTATCAGCATCCCTGGTTTTCCATGTCCGTTTGCTTGGGGACAAGCAAATGCTTAAGTGGGGTTTATTTGATAAGTGCCTAAATACATCATGCTTTAGCGATGATGTTCTTGTACTTTCGTGCAACTTTTGTGTATTTTCGATGACATTTTGCTCACTTGATGTTTTTATTTTCATTTCAGGGTTTCGAGGACCAAGTGCGCGAGATTAAACCATATTTGTGTCATTTCGGTGATGATTGAAGAAGAAACGAAGAGTTGGAGCACCCCGGAAGCTGATGTGCCGCACACGGAGCCGATCTTCTCGGCCGTGTGCGGCCCGCACAGTGCCCGCACACCCTCGGGGTATTTAAGCAGATCTGAGGGCTTTTGAGAGGGAATTCTTGCTCTCTTCCGGCCTCCACTCCACCATACACCACTTTTTTCATCTTTGGAGGGCTTTGGAGGGATTTCCGGTCAGATTTGAAGGATAGAAGAAGGGGAAGATATAGAGAAGCATCAAAGGGCTCGCCTGTGCGGATCCGACGAGCTACACCATCAACCCTAGGCGACACCTTTGAGGGAGTTTTTCTTGTTTTTGTTTGATGGAATCTTTGTATGATGAGCTCCTTGATTTTGTGATGTCGAACTAAACCTCCCAAGGCCACCAGGCTCCCGGTGAACCTTGGGAGGAGACTTTGTATGAATGACCCTTTTTACGCTTTGAATGGATGAGTTGTCTTGGTTGTTTGGTTTTAATTCATCATCTTGTTGTTCATTCTATAATGGATGGATTCCGTAGAATTGATTTTTGAATGATACTTGTTTGGCGGGATGCTAGCTTGTATTAGGTCACTTGATGAGTTAAAGAGGGTTTCATGTATTAATACACCGGAGGTGACATGACCTTTTGCGTGTGTACCGCAAGTGCACGGCCTTGTCGAAGTAATAAAATACCCTGGTGAGTGGGTAGTCGTGTCCACAGGGAATAGTGCTCAGAAACAAGTGTTATCGCTATTTAGCTAGGATGGGAATTGATGACGAGAAAATTATGTATGTATAGATATAAAAGAAAATAAAAGAGTGCAAGAAGAATAATGAAGGTAGGAGAGGTAATCGATATAACGATGGGGTACCCGGACAAAGCTCCCCCTAGGACTAATGCTTCTAGTGCAAAACTTGTATTATGCTCTACAATTGATGCCTATTGAGTCGAGGATATCCTTAAACACACGGTACCAAACCTAAGGTCAACCGTGACTAACCCCAACACTATGTCCCGGCATTAGGATTCACGTCAACCCTTCACTCTGTTGATTGCTCAACTAAGCCCCAGGGGAGTATATCTACCTAAGCCTAACACTGCGTGGAGTTGCTTTAAGCTCTAGGGATTCCTAGTGATAAAACCTGTTCCTATGTGTAGTAGTTCTAACCCTTTGGTCCAGGTGGAAGAACCCTAGTCTAAATTAAGCCCCAGTGCATAGGATTCACATCACCCCAAAACCTTGGGGGAGTTTGTCTACCTAGCACTTCACTCTATTTCGACCTCTAATGAATCAAGGAATCGGAGGTAGGGAGAAATCACAACGGAAGGGAAAGGGTACGTTGCTACCTCACAACTCTCCCTCTCAACCCTCTTCAATCTTAAGGAGTCTAACCCTATAGAGGTTGTCACACCCTCAAAGGATAACTTAATAGATTCTCAACCCTAGTGTCACATCTAAGGGAAAACAATAACAAGATAAAATCAAGATTGAAACTCAATAAAAGAACATCAACTTAAGAAAGCATAATAAAATTCATAGAAACAATATCATCCTAGGGGTTTACAAGTCCGAATACCCACTAGGGTTTAGCTCTCCATGGAGCAATACAAAATCAATAAAGAATTTAAGAAAATATGCATGAAAACCATAAAGAAAACCCCCTTGTAGATCGTATCGATGGTCTTGTGTAGTCGTGTGTCTTCTCCAACGAGTCCCTTGTCAAGCCTAGGGCACATCTCGCCAAATCAATGCCGATGAAAGCTTCCCCAATAGCTTTCTTCCAAAGGATGTCGATGTCGATGCCGTTTAATCGCCTCCAAAGACCTCCAAGAACCTCTCCAAACCCTAGCCGAAAGCCCCCCAAAAGATATCCCAGTGATAGAAGGGGAGGTCCCCAAATAGATATGAAAACGGGCTATTTATAGGCTGAAATCGGGCTGAATTCGGGCTGAAATCGGACTTCTATGAAAATCCAGAAATTCCACACGCCCGTGTGTTAATTCCACACGGCCGTGTGGAAATTCTGGAATCGTGATTTCTCGGCACCTGTGAACAGTGTTTTTGCTACAGTATTTCTGCTACAGTGCACGGCCATGTGTTAATTCCACACACCCGTGTGACGTCTCTGGTTTGCTGGAAAATTAATTCACACGGCCATGTGGAATTTCCACACGCCCGTGTGAACTCTCTGGAATTCTGAATTTCGGCAGAATGTGAACAGTAACTACTACAGTATTTTGTTACAGTGCTTGCTACAGTACTTCTCCGAAAAATACTCCCGAATCCATCGTTCTTCATCGAGGCCGTTGAATTGGGCACACAATCAATGGTAGATTATGTCGATTACTTCATTTCTCTTCATCGGCGAAGTTCTCCAATGCTACACGAGTTATAGACTTTTGTGAGTGTGACTGCCCATGTGCCCCTCCAATGGAGGTTGGCACACACTCACAAGTCTAGACTCGTGTCTTGTTCCTTGCTTGGTCCGAGAACTCCTCAACAACGGCGAACATAACCTATTCTTCCTTCTTTTTCTCTAGATCTTCTCCACAACCCTTCAATGCACAAAAGTAAACAAATGCACACTTTTTAGTGATAAAATCTGATTAAATTAATGCCCATTGCAAGATAATAACACTTCGCATTACTATAACACGAGCACTTATCAGGAGGTTCCGGGTGTTAGTAGCATCCCGTGCGTTTAGGGTTAATTTAGCTGAGAGTGTGCATTAGATTAACCCTAATCGAGACTCCTTGTTCTCATTGACATCGTGGGCGTATTTTCTAGATAGAGAAACCCGTACTAGATTAGGGCTACACTACGGAGGTTCCAGGGTAGTCGACATCCGAGTCTAGCGGACCAAAACCAAGCCAACCCCAATTTATTGAATTACATGGTTATTCATATTTAGTCTTCTCCCGGGAGAATCCTCGCCCGAGGTCTTCCATAATTATTGGCTTCTTCGTCTCTAACTTTATTCCGGATTGAGCTTTATTTTATTTGAATTTCTTTACTTGTTTTTATTATTTTAATATTACTTCAATATTGTTTCGATCGACTAGAAAGTGACTCCCAAAAGGAAGTAATAGTAGATCTCGGGCCCTAGGGAATATGACCCTCTCGCTCGTGCACAAGAGGTTATTACTTGACGACCCGTGCACTTGCGGCTGGGGAGTCGCGTGCTAGCTCTGTAGCTAGTCGCACGCTCGCTCATCAGGCACATAATCAATGGTTGATCATGCCGATTGCTTTAAGTCTCCTTCTTGGTGAAGTTCTCCTAAGCAACACGAGTTAAACTTATTGTGAATGTGACTGTCTTTGTGCCCCTCCAAAGGAGGTTGGCACACACTCACAAGTCTAGGCTCGTGCCTTGTTCCTTGCTTGGTCTGAAAACCTTCCAACAATGGCGAACATGATCTAACTTCGTTCTTTTTTTCCAAATTAGCTCCACAAACCTCCAATGCATAAGAATACACAAATCCACACAATGTAGTGATAAAATCTAATAAAAAATATGTTCATTGTAAGATAATAACGCTTCGCGTTACTATAACACGAGCACTTATCAAATCCCCCCACACTTAAGCTTTTGCTTGTCCTCAAGCAAAATTGAACGTGGATGTACTTGGGAGAAGCAATTGAAAGTCCTCGACCTTAGGTTCACCAAAAAGTGTGCAAAAGAAGCATTCCACAAGTAAGGGGAAATCAAAACATTGCGTAAGGTTATCATTGCTCTAGCTAAAAACACGAATCAAAAAGGGATAACAACTTGAAAACGTGTAAGTGTGTGCGAATTCACTCAAGAGAACCAATGAGTACTCCTCAAACTCTTGTTATAAGGACTTATTTATATACACAAAGTAAGGAAGTAGTAGCTTCACTCAACCTCTAAGGTAGCCCTTTCCTAGGCGGCCGCCAAAGGTGGCTTTCACACTTTGGAGGAGATAGCTCTTTCTACCAGTGTGGTAGCTTTCATGCTTCCCATGAGATAGATCTTTCTCTCATTAGGGCATAACATGTATCCGACTTATGAGAGTAGCTTCATACTTCATAGGAGGTAGCTCTTTCCACCCCAAATGTAAAGCTTAAACTAATATTCACAAGCTCATAAGTCTTTTTTTTTAGCTACATAGTACTTCACAACTTACTAAAGTAATATTAAACTAGTCATTAAAAGTTCGAGTTCGATTTTCCAAAAGATTTCAAGAGTGAGTAGTGCAATAGGGTGTAATCGAGCAAAAATCCCCTAAAAATTCAAGTAAAACTAGAGCATGATAGAATACAATGTTAAAAATTCTCCTAAATTCTAAGAATACAACCGTTGCAACTAAGGCGAACCGCCATAGGCTACATGAGCATAAACAATTGAACACACAAGTAAAGGTGTGTGCAATGTGAATCCCCCCCCCCCCCCACACACACACACACACACACACTTAAGATGTACATTGTCCCCAGTGTACGCAAGTAAGCATGATAAAAATAAAGCAATGAAAAACAATTAGTGTGGAAGTTGCCAATTGAAACATTACTCCCCTGAACTCCAAGTGTTGCATTTGGTGGAGATAGGTTCATTGAGCGTTGAGTCTCAATGGTTTGTGTAGCACACAGGGTCCCATGACCGTGCCTATGACTATTCCTCAAATTCCTTAAATACAAGACCATCTACACACATACACGAGGATTCAGTATAGCTCAATAAAGATAAAATAAAACTCGAGCATATAAAGATAAAGCAATAAATACAACTAGAGATAAAATAGAGAAAATAAAAGCAACCCCAGAAGGAGAGTCCTTTCTGGGTACTACAAGTCTAACAGAATACGGAAAATAAAAAGTACAACTGTAAATAAAGATAAAAATAAAACTACGACGCCTCAGCGTCGGTGTCCTACTGTGGATACGCTGGTGCTACTACTACTGCTGGTGCTGGTGGATCTGCTGCTGATGGAGACGGTGGTGGAGTAGGTGATGGGATCCATCGAGGCTGAACCACAGATCGCTCGAAGAACTGGATAACTGTGGCAAGATGCCTTGGAAACACCCTGCTCATACTGCATGTAGGTATCTGTATGCAGGTAGGAGCTCCTGTACTATCTCATAACTGCATGTAGGTATCTGTATGCAGGTCCAGAAAGGCAAGATGCCTTGGAAACACCCTGCTCATACTGTTCTTGTCCGCACAACCTGCTATACGCACGCTGCGGAGTCAAAATACCAGGGTACTCGGTGGGAAGCCCCTCGTACTCCTCTGTCTTTGTGTAGCCCTCATCATATAAGCCCATCACAGTCGAGAACTGGGTTAGACTGAGGCTGAAGTATCGACCTAGTGCTCTAAACTGAATAACATCTGCTGTAGCTAAAGCACTGTATGATCTGTCCAACTCGAAAGATGCCAGGACCTCCAATATCACCTTTCGCACAGGTGGCTCTTTAATCATCAGTAACCTCTGCCAACTGGCTACAGCTAATAACTCCTCTCTCTCATCTGCAACACTGTCGTCCCCCTGTATCTCTCTAATATTGCTCAGGTCCGGGTATCATGACTGTCCGAATTGTAAGGTTGACAGTCTCTCAAAACGAACCTGGTGCTTGGGAATACTGAACTCATCGTGCTCTTGAGGGGGTGTAGGCTCGCGAGGGTGCTTCCCTATTGATTTCTTAGACCTAGAAGCCATATCTGCAAGATCAAAAAAGAAAATGGTTGAGAATCAGTTAAAAAACACAATCTGCAGCAATCCACACGACCGTGTGGAAATTCCACACGTCCGTGTGGATTATCGGGTGGACAAAGCATCACGGCCGTGTCGCTAAAAATTCCAAATGTACATCAAATTTCGTTCTAATTTCTTATAAGCATGTTCGCATACATTCTAATCATTCAAACCAAGAGAAATAAATGGAAGGAACAGATTAAATCAAGATTTGACAAAGAAAAACAATTTGAAGTTCTTACCGACGGTGTGGATGAGTAAGCTTTAGAAATCGATCGGAAAACTCGTCCAAATCCCCAAAAAACACGATGAGAAGGTCAGGAAAATAGTAGAGAGGTTCGAAGAGAGTCTTTGAGTGATTAGATGAAGAGGCATGAGTGAAATCTATACGAAAACGCGCTGCTTTTGAAGTTTTGGGAATTCACACGGCCATGTGGAAATACCACACGGCCATGTGCCTCTGAAATTAGGGTTCACAGTGGCCCGCACACTCCCCTGTGTGCACTCTGGTCACTCTCTGAACTACCCCACATGGCCGTGCGAGACTCCCACACGCCCGTGTGCCTTCACAGGAGACTCCACAGGGGCTGGTTCACACCCTTATGGATTCATGGGAACCACAGAATGTCTCTAGAGAATGTCACACGGCCGTGTGGAAATTCCACACGCCCATGTGCTCAACTTGGCCAAGAACACAAGGCC
The DNA here is from genome assembly GCA_020875875.1 of Dioscorea alata. Lineage (NCBI taxonomy): Eukaryota > Viridiplantae > Streptophyta > Magnoliopsida > Dioscoreales > Dioscoreaceae > Dioscorea > Dioscorea alata. The sequence goes on from CM037019.1 coordinate 12,046,135, forward strand.
AGCCACAGGGGCTCTCACACGCCCCTGTGACTTCTCTGGTTTGTCCCGAGAAGTCTACGTGTTCCACACGGCCGTGTGGAAATTCCACACGCCTGTGTACCTTTCACAAGCTCTGGCACAGGGACAGCCACACGGCCCTGTGGTTTCTTGGAAAAAAGAGGGGGTTTCTGCAGAGTTTCACATGGCCGTGTGGAATGTCCACACGGCCCTGTGCCTTAACACAGGGTTTCTCACAGGGGCACCCAAACGCCCCTGTGGACTCTCTGGAATGAGAGCTTAAGTTCTGCAAAATCTCACACGGCCATGTGGAAATTACACATGGCCGTGTGCCCCTTCTGAGGTTTTTCACAGGGGCTAGGTCACGCCCCTGTGCCCTCTCTGGCTGAGCCCTAATTGGTAACACACGCCCATGTGGAATTAAGACAGGGCCATCTGTTTTCGCTGGTTTACTTAGAAAAATTTACAGACTCACAAAAAAACTCAGAAACATAAATATGATGCTTGGAGCCTGTAAAAACTTTCAAAACACGACCAAATACCATGGAAAAATGCTCAATCGACTCAAACTTCATCAATCATCGTTTAGGCACAAAAATAATCAACAATCCACAAAAATATCACAGCACATGCATAAAAAAATATTAGGACATTAAAACTAAGACTTTTATTCATGCTAAAACTAAACTAACTACAAAAGCATGTAAAAACCTTGGGTTGCCTCCCAAGAAGCGCTTGTTTAATGTCACTTAGCTTGATGTACTTGTCTTACATTACGTAGGTTCATGAATGAAGGTTGACCTCTTTCCTACAACCTGAAAGCATGCATTACATAACCTTTGTAGGATAGAGGGAGAGTTAGCGATTCTGTTACCACACAAGGGTGAACCACCCTTACTCCGTTCTTGCTCATCCCCATTATTCTTGGGTCTTTTCGTGTGGCGCCTCCTTGTTCTCTTCCTTTTTCTCCTCATCTTTTTCATGAGTCCCAGGTTCGGCTTGACTTCCTTCTCGACTAGACCAAGTAAAAGCACTTCTTCTTTGTTCTCCACGTCTTAGTCCGGCCATCCTTCATACGGATCCAGATTCAACATTTCCTACACATAATCATCAATTAGTTCATCGGTAGTCTCAAGAAAATATAAAGTATCATCAAAGTCAAGAGAGTGTCTCATGGCTTCGGCGAGGCGGTATGTAAGCTTGTCTTCTCCCACACGCAATGTGAGCTCCCCGCCGTCCATGTCTATCAAAGCCTTAGAAGTGCGCAAGAACGGCCTTCCAAGGATCAATGGAACCTCGACATCTTCATCGACATCTAGCACCGCGAAGTCAACAGGAAATATGTATTTGGCGACTTTTACCAACACGTCTTCCACAATTCCTCTCGGATGACTCACCGATCGGTCCGCGAGTTGAAGCGTCATCTGAGTGGTCTAGCCCCACCCAAGCCTAGCTTTTGGAAAAACGTGTAGGGCATGACATTGATGCTTGCCCCCGAGTCAGCCAATGCCATCTCTTCACCCAAGTTGCCAATGTTGCATGGTATGATGAAACTCCCGGAATCTTTTCTCTTGCTTGGCATGTTCTTTTGCAATACGGCCGAGCAATTGGCATCAAGGATCACAGATGCACTTTCCTCCAATTTCCTCTTGTTGGTCAAGAGGTCCTTCAAGAACTTCGCATACTTGGGCATTTGGGCTAATGCTTCCGCGAATGGTATGTTGATGTTCAACTGCTTGAAAATCCCAAGAAATTTCATGTATTGTTCGTTCTCTTGTTCATTCTTCAATCGTGAAGTATAGGGAATCCTTGGCTTGTAGGGTGGAGTTGCCACCTCTTTTTCTTTTGTCGTTTCTTCCTCTATCTCCATGACCTCGGGTGTCTCTTGTGTCTTCTCTAGAGGGAGATTTCTCTCGACCTCTTTTCCACTCCTCAAGGTAATTGCCTTCAATTGCTCTCTTGGATTGGTCTTTGTGTTACTAGGCAAACTACCTTGAGGTCTTTCCACCAATGTCTTCGCAATTTGCTCCACTTGATTCTCCAAGTTATGTAAGGAGGCGGTGTGATTGTGAAGTGTAGCTTCCACCGATTGGAATCTAGCATCCGACGAAGCAACAAACCTTGTGAGGGCTCTCTCAAGTTCGGTCATCTTTCCTTCTAGCCCGGTCACTCGGCCTTCTAAGTTCGGTGCTTGTTGTCCTTGAAATCCCGGTGGTGTTCTTTTGTTGTGACTGCCTCTGGTTGCTCCAGGAGAAATTTGGGTGGTTCTTCCACCCCGTGTTGTAAGTGCCACTATACGGGTTGCCTTGGCCTTGTCCTCTATACGCATTGCCCACAAAATCAGCCTGTTCCACCGTATTAGTGCCTCCAATGGCAATCGGACAATCACTCGAAGCGTGACCTCTCCCACAACCGTTACAAGTAGTAATGGCCGCAACTCTTAGTGAAGTTAGAACATCTAACTTCTTACTCAGTGCTTTCACCTGTGCCGCCAAAGATGTAACTGTGTCAACCTCATGAATTCCGGCCACCTTCTTTCGGTCCGTTGTGTTCCATTGATAGCTATTCATAGCCATCTCTTCAATAAGGTGCCGGGCTTCACCGGGAGTCTTGCTTCCTAGAGTCCCTCCTGCCGTCGCATCTAAAAGTTGCTTGGTACTTGGATTCAACCCGTTGTAGAAGGTATGAATGATCATCCACTCGGGGAATCCATATTGCGGACACTTTCAAAGGAGCTCCTTGAACCTATCCCATGTATCGAATTGAGACTCCAATTCCATTTGCATGAAGGATGAGATCTCATTCCGGAGCCTCGCTGATTTTCCCGGAGGGACCGATGTGGAGACTTTTTGATAATCTTTTGACCTATTCTTCTCCCCAACTTCTGGGAGTGCGGCTAGGGTTTTGGAGAGGACTTCGTGGAGGTTTAGAGCGCGTCATCGGCATCGTCACTGACGTCTGGCGGCCGCACAAGACCACGGCCACACCATACGCAAGGGGGTTTTCATCTATGTCTTTACTTTGTGTTTTATTTCATACATTGATGAACATGTATAGCTCCATGAGGAGCTAAACCCCTTGTGGGTATTCGGACTTGTAAATTCTAGGGTTATCATGTCTCTTTGACATTGTTATTATGCTTTTCCATTATTGATGAATAACAATTGAGTTTCAATCTTGATTTTATTTTGCTATTGTTTTCCCTTAGATGTGACACTAGGGTTGAGAGCAATCTAGGTTTTCCTTTGGAGGTGTGACAACTCCTATAGGATTAGACTATTCAAGATTGAAAAGGGTTGAGAGGGAGAGTTGTGAGGTAGCGATGTACCCCTTTTTCCTTCCGGTGTGATTTCTCCCTACCTCCGTTTCCTTGATTTATTAGCGGTCAAGATAGAGTGAAGTGCTAGGTAGATAAACTCCCCTGGGGCTTAGTTACGCGAGTAACAGAGTGAAGGGTTGAAGTGAATCCTATACACTGGGGCTTAATCTAGACTAGGGTTCTTCTTCCTGGACCAAAGGGTTAGAACTACACATAGGAACAGGTTTAATCACTAGGAATCCCTAGAACTTAATGCAATCCCACGTAGTGTGAGGTTTAGGTAGATGTACTCCCCTGGGACTTAATCGTGCGAGCGATAGAGTGAAGGGTTGTTCTGAATCTTAATACCGGGGCATAATGTTGGGGTTAGTCACGGTTGACCTTAGGTTTGGGACCATGAGTCTTAGGATTTCCTCGACTCAATTAGCATCAATAGGAAGGTATAACAGCATAGTCTTGCACTAGAAGCATAGATCCTAGAGGTAACTTGTCCGGATACCCCACTTCATTCATTGTTAAATCCTCCTTAATCTCTTTTTCTTTCACTCTCTAATCTTTCACCTCTCTCTATTTAATTTCCTGTCTTTTAGTATAGTTATTCTCACAATTCACACATGAATCGATTATTACTTTTTCTGTACTTTGCATAGTTTTAATAGTGAAATCTCATACTCTAACTCCCTATTCTCTGTGGATTCGACTACCCTCTCACCGGGGTAACTTTTATTACTTCGACAAACCCGTGGACTTTCGGGGAGCCTGTCAGGAACCCATACTCGATTAGGGCTACACCACGGTGGTTCCGGGGTAGTCGACATCCAAGTCTAGCGGACTAAGACCAAGCCAACCCTATCTTTAACATTGTTATCGTCATCCGTACTTAGTCTTCTCCCAGGGGAATCCTCGCCCGAGGCCTTCCTCGATTCTTGGATTCTTCACCCTCATTTTGTTCGTATTGAGCATTATATTGCTTTCATTTTCTTATTCATTTTATTGTTCTAGTCTTTACAATTTCACCAACCCTATTTTGATCGACTAGATAGTGAACCCCGAGAGGAAGTAATAGTAGATCTCAGAGCCCCTGGGAATATGACTCTCTCGTGCGTGCATGACACGACCTTTTGCGTGTGTACCGCAAGTGCACGGCCTTGTCGAAGTAATAAAATTACCCCGGTGAGTGGGTAGTCGAATCCACAGGGAATAGGGATTAAAAATACGAGAAATTGCTATTCAGTCGTACGATATATGAGGAAACAATAATCAGAGTGATAAGTGGATTTATGGAAATTAGAATAAAAGCAAGGGAAATGAATAGAAAGATGAAAGAAAGAAAAGTGCAAGTAAAAAGTAAAAGAGAGAGACTAGCAATGAATGAAAATAGGGTATCCGGACAAGTTACCTCTAGGACTTATGCTTCTAGTGCAAGACTATGCTATTATACTTTCCTATTGATGTTAATTGAGTCAAGGAAAATCCTTAAACACACGGTCCCAAACCTAAGGTCAACCGTGACTAACCCCAACACTATGTCCCGGTAATAGGATTCACATCAACCCTTCACTCTGTTGATTGCTCAACTAAGCCCTAGGAGAGTATTTCTACCTACGGCTAACACTACGTGGAATTGCTTTAAGTTCTAGGGACTCCTAGTGATAAAACCTGTTCCTATGTGTAGTAGTTCTAACCCTTTGGTCCAGGTGGAAGAACCCTAGTCTAAATTAAGCCCCAGTGCATAGGATTCACGTCACCCCAAAGCCTTGGGGGAGTATGTCTACCTAGCAGTTCACTCTATTTCGACCGCTAATAAATCAAGGAATCGGAGGTAGGGAGAGATCACATCGGAAGGGAAAGGGGTACGGTGCTACCTCACAACTCTCCCTCCCAACCCTCTTCAATTTTAAGTAGTCTAATCCTATAAGAGTTGTCACACCTCCAAAGGATAACCTAGATTATTCTCAATCCTTAGTGTCACGGCTAAGAGAAAACAATAGCAAAATATAATTAAAATCAAAACTCGAATTTATTCATCAAAATTGGAAAAGCATAATAACATTGTCATAGAAACATAATTATCCTAGGGTTTTACAAGTCCGAATACCCACGAGGGGTTTAGCTCCTCATGGAGCTATACATGTTCATCAATTTATGAAAGAAAGCACAAACTAAAGGCATTAATGAAAATCCCCTCGCGTATGGTGTGGCCGTGGTCTTGTGCTGCCGTCGAATGTCGGTGACGATGCCGATGGCGCGCTCCAATCCTCCACAAAATTATCTCCGAAACCCTAGCTGCACCCTCCAGAAGTTGAGAAGAAAGATAGGTCAAAAGATGCCCAAAAAGTCTCCAAATCCGGCTTTAAATAGGCTGAGTGCGGCTTTAATTTTGAACTTATCGGGGCTTCACACGGCCGTGTGGAATTTCCACACGCCCGTGTGAAGCTTCTGTCTTTCCTGAAAAATTACTTCACACGGCCGTGTGGAATTTCCACACGCTCGTGTGAAGTCTCTGGCTTGCTAGAAAATATTTCACACGGCCGTGTGTTAATTCCACACGCCGTGTGAACTCTCTGGACTACAGATCTTCGGCAGAAAATGCACAGTAACTTGCTACAGTGAATTGCTATAGTAACAAACTACATTGCTGCTACAGTACTTGCCGAAATGCTTCCGAATACGTTGCTCTTCACCGAGGCCATTGAATTGGGCACACAATCAATGGTAGATTGTGTCAATTGCTTCAAGTCTTCTCTTTGGTAGAGTTCTCCTAAGCTATACAAGTCGGACTTCTTGTGAATGTGACTGCCTTTGTGCCCCTCCAAAAGGAGGTTGGCACACACTCACAAGTCCGGGCTTGTGCCTTGTCCTTGTTTGGTCCGAAAACTCCCCAACAAAGGCGAACACGATCTAATTTCGTTCCTATTCTCCAAATTAGCTCCATAAACCTACAATGCGCAAAAGTAAACAAATGCACACTATTTAGTGATAAAATCTGATTAAATTAATGCTTATTGCAAGATAATAATGCTTCGCATCATTACTACACGAGCACTCATCAGTGCACGAGAGGTTATTACTTGACGACCCGTGCACTTGCGGCCGGGGAGTCGCGTGCTAGCTTTTTTTTGCTTGTCACGCGACGACCATCAAGTTTTTGGTGCCGTTGCCGGGGACATCCAAGAATACTAGGAAAACTTTTGGATCATTGATCTAGTCATTTCGCTTTCATTTGTAATTATTCATCCTTTCTTGTTTTTATTTTCATCTTTTGTACACATTCACTAATATCTCTTGACTTTTGAATTCTCAGGTACTCTGTGTGTGACTCGCGCGAATCCTACTGGGTTTGTGGCGCCGAATGAAGAAATCAAACGCGTCATATACCAGCGGTTGAGGGAAACTCAAGTGGGTTCTACTTCAGGATCAGCAGCAGTACCTGAAGCAATTTCTGTTACTATGGCCGATTAAAGAAGAACCTTGTCCGATTATGAGAGGCCACAGTTCACTGGGGGAGGGTTCAGTATGCAAGCTCCGACTGCCACTACCGGAAATTTTGATTTGGCCAGACCGATAGGCATGATACATAACACCGTACAGTTTGACGGTTTAGCCAATGAGGACCCGAACGAGCACCTATCCCGATTCCTTCAGGTATGCTCGACATTCAAGGTCAATGGCCTATCTGATGACGCAGCAAGAGTCCGTCTTTTCCCATTTAGTTTGCGGGGCGCCGTTTATAGGTGGCTTACATCACTTGCCCCGGGATCCATCAAGACATGGGAAGAAACAGTGAACAAGTTTATGGGCCGATACTTTCCCCCGAGCAAGGCTGCAAGATTAAGGCAAGAGATCTCTGCCTTTAGTCAAAGAGACTCCGAAACCCTCTTTGAAGCTCATGAGAGATTTAAAGATCTCCTGCGAAAGTGCCCACATCAAGGTTTCGAGGCATGGATGTGAGTACAGATACTATACAATGGGTTGAGCTACCAAAATCGTCAACTCATTGATGCCGTAGCTGGTGGCTCCTTGAGTAGCAAATACCCTAAAGATGCAGAGGAGTTGATTAAAGAATGAATCACATTGGGGTTCCAGGGCAAAAATGACTCAGGCTCGATGAGTTCATGAAGTAGACAGTAAGACCGCTCAGGACGCAAGGCTTGAGGCATTTGGGAAGCAAGTGAGTTTACTTATGTCCGAAAGAGCTGAACGTTCGAGCTCAAGTGCCAAGAAAGTTATGAGTTGTGAAACCTGTGGAGGAGGGCATAGTGTTGCTAGTTGCCCTATTTCAATTCCCAATGCCGCCCCAGTCGAACATGTTGATTATGTGAACCAGGGGTAGAAATTCCAAGGAAACCCTTTCAGTGGGACTTACAACCCTGGGTGGAGAAGCCACCCAAATTTCAATTGGGGGAATCAAGGCCAACAGAAGTTTTCACAACCACCAGGGTTTCAAGCACAGTCATCGCAAGCACCCCCGATGGAACGCAAGTTCACTACTGAGGATGTCCTAGCAAAATTTATACAAATCACCGATGCCAGGCTGAACACACTAGAAACAACAGTAAGAAATATGCAAGCCTCAATTCAGGGCATTGAGAAACATTTGGGATAAATTGCGGTATCCATGGCTGAGAGAACACCTGGTAGTCTTCCCAGTAACACCGAGACTAACTCACGTGAACATCTGCAAGCTATCACCCTGCGAAGTGGTAAGGAGATTGAGGTTCGGCCGAGCATTAGGCCAACTGAGGACAAGGTGAAGAGCATTGTGAAAGGCAATACCTACATTGACAGGGAGGAAACTAATGACAGCCATGACAGAGTGCTTGAACCTCATGACAATGAGAAACAAATGCAAAAGCACAAACTGAAAGTCCCCTATCCGGCGATACTGAAAAGGGATAAGAAAGACACCCAATTCAAGAAATTTTTGGAGATAATTAAGCAACTTCACATTAATCTCCCTCTGGTCGAAGCCTTTGCTCAAATGCCGAAATATGCAAAGTTTATGAAGGAGTTGCTTACAAACAGGAAGAAGCTTGAAGAAACATCCACGGTGTCCCTTGGAGAGAATTGCTCGGAAATCATTCAAAGAAAGTTGACCCAGAAGATCAAAGACCCTGGTGGTCTAATTGTGGAATGTCATTTTGGGGATTCGCTTGTAGAGAAAGCCCTCGCCGATTCCGGCGCAAGCATCAATGCCATGCCCTACAAACTATTCCTAAAATTGGGCCTTCAAGACTTAGAGCCGACATGGATCACTATCCAACTCGCGGATCAAACCGTTAGACGCCCACGTGGCGTCGTGAGCGATGTTATTGTTAAAGTTGGTGGTCTAGTCTTTCCGGCCAACTTTTTCATATTGGATGTAGATGAAGACACTGAGGTCCCCATCATCCTTGGTCGGCCATTCCTTGCTACCTCCCGGGCTCTTTTGGATATTCAAGACGGGAAAATGACTTTGCGCGCCGGGAGCGAAGAAGCAACTTTCAAAATTCCCGATGCAATGAAGCACCCTAAAGAGCTTGATGACACTTCCTATCCACTTGATGATACAGAGCTACAAGTTGAAGATTGTGTGCATGAGGTACTTATGATGAACCCCCTTGATGAATTTCTGCAAGACATTGATGTTGAGGGGGACGAAGCACCAAAGAAGTCACAAGAAGACCCTACTTCAATACAACCATACAAAACGCAAGGAAAAAGTAAAGGAGAAAGATCATGGAAACGAGCATGGAAAAAGGTGAATCCTAAGGTCAACAAAGCAAGCAAGAATTCTCATGACAAGGTACATGCGATATGTTTCATCGACCTAGGTATGCACAACATTGACTCTCTCCTTTCATTTAATTTACCGGCGGGATCGTCATTCGCATCCATCGACAATTTAGGTAAAATCTCTTCCTTTGAACCACCCCGATCTTGAGAAGCTTGAACGTCAAGCTCGCGACGCTAAACAAGCACTCATGGGAGGCAACCCAAAATTTTTACATTTTCGTACTCTTCCATTTCCGTATTTTAGTTTTTCTTGTGTTGTCGCTTGGACTTTGAGCTATTTCTCTCGTTTCTTCCAATTTTGCTAAATTCTTGTGTCCTTGTTTCACTTTCATCTTGGTGATTTCTTTTATGTTTTGGGGTTAAAAAAAACCTGTAATTTCTGTCCAAGAAAAATTTGGGTTGCATGTTCTTCATTGTTTACATGTTTGGTGGCTAAAATTAAGGTTTTTAGTGCGCAACAATGCATTGTGCGGGCTGTATACAGCCCGCACGCCCTTGCCAAAAGGGTGTGCGGGCTGGTGTGCGGCCCGCACACCAGCCACATGCCTCAGCTAGAGGAGCGTGCGGCCTGGTGTGCGACCCGCACACCAGGCCGCACATGCTTAGTAGAAGACCGTGTGGGGTGGTGTGCGGGCCGCACACCACCAGCACACTTGCGCTGGTCTTGTTGCCAAAATGTCTTTCTCTCCGGCTTTTCTCCATCGTTCGACACTTATTTTGATCCTATCATCTCCCGTCACGTCGTTTCACCTTTAAAAACACTCTCCAAACTCCAATTCTCGTTATGTTTTCGAGGTGATTTCTTGGCTTTTAACTCCTCAATCGGGCTGGAGCTTCGTGGAATTTGTGCAAATGGTAGATTTGGATGATGATCACATTGTTTTATACTCCACTCCTCCCTTTAAACTTGTTGCTCGCACATTTCACACATTTGTCAGTGCTTAATCTTTGTTTTTGTGGATGTAGGCCAACCTTCCGATCGAGACACTTTGAGGACACACGGAGGACTTTGAACGAACCCATCGATATTTTCACCTCGAGAGCTCACTTTCCTTTCACTGTTTCTTTTCTTTTCTTTGTTTTTTCTGTGATTGATGGATGCTTGACTCGACGTCTGTTCTCCTTGCCGGTTGAATGAGATGTCACATTTTTCTTTCTCTCCACCTTATTTGTTGCTGAGGCGAAAGCCACCCCGACCTCATGCTCCCTGAATCCCACAACACTTATTTTGGGGAAGTTCACGAACCCACCTCCTTTATTTTCATTGCGTATTCTTTCTTTGCTGCTGACTTAGGTACATTGAGTGCAATGTACTACTCTAAGTGGGGGTTGGGTGTGTGTGTACTCTTGAATACTTATTTTTTTCGTGAACCATAATGAAAATTTCTGAATTGTTGCATGTTTGTGAAACCAAGGACGGCATGCTTAATTGTGATTGTATTACAGCACGAAAACCATGATAGACACTAAGCCATTGGTGACCTTGCACCTTTAAGATTTTCGTGTCAATTTTTGTCATTCCTTGCACTTACCTCCTAGGTAGAACCTTGGACACCTAGGTGAGGAACAACAGCTACCTTCGTGACCCTCTTAGTTGCTAACCCATTCTAGTGGTTTCGTGTCTTGATGTGTTAGACATGTCTTCTAATAGACTCTTAAGGACTTTCCTCTTTATTTTTTTTTGCAATACGGTAAAAAAAAAAGGATTCAACAAATAAAAGAGACAGTGCTCCTCTGTCCTACTAGCAAAGTAACCTGGGGTTCTTGCTCCTATCTAGAGTGTTCCTCTCGCCAAAAGCTATAAGGACATGAGCACGTGTATATGAATGTGCAAAGCTCCAGGTAATGTGGATTTGCAATTCATGTTAGTCCCGAGAAAAACTCATTTGTACAGCAAAATAAGACCTTGCGACCGGTTGTTGTTCGAATACAAGAGGAAAGATCTCTAGGAATCTACCAGGAGTATCTCTACCACCTCAAGGCCGAATTCCACTAAGTGGTGTGAATTACTTCAAGAAGTGGTCCTCGGGGTCCTGTCTACCTTTCTTGGACTACAAGGTTTCGAACTAGGGGGTTGCACACACACATCACGATACGGCCAATGAATGCACGAAAAATCTTAAATGGTCCTTGCGTAGTGTTTTGAGTTTCATTCTTGCTATGATACATTCCCTTTCTAGCCTGAGGTTATGTATTTAGTCACTTATCAGTATTTCTTGTTCTCCGTGTCTGTTTGCTTGAGGACAAGCAAATGCTTAAGTGGGGGGTATTTGATAATTGTCTAAATACATTATGTTTTACTTGCAAAATTTATGCACTTTCATGCAACTTGTATTAGTATTATGATGACATTTTGCGCATTTAATGTATTCATTCTCCTTTCAGGGTTTTGAGGACCATATTTGCGAGGATGAACCATATTCGAGTCATTTTGGAGAAAATTGAAGAAGAAATAAAGTTTAAACAAGCTCTGAATGACACAAACCCGCGAAGCACAAAGTTCTGTGCGGCCACTGTGCGAGCCGCATAGTGCCCGCACAGCTCAGCCAGTGAGCTGTGCGGCCTGTGTGTGGCCCGCACAACAGGCTGCACAGAGTGGCCAGAAGACCGTGCGGGCGCATGTGCGGCCCGCACATAGCCCGCACGGTCTCGGGATTATATAAGCATTGCTGAGGGTTTTGAAGAGAAAGACTGGTTCTCATCTGACCTCCACACACCCTAAACCTAATTTCATCATTTTTGGAGGCGATTTCGGCAAGGATTGAAGGAGAGATGAAGGGGAGAACATTGGAAAGCATCGAAGAGCTCGGCGCCGCGGATCCGACGGGCTACCATCATCATCTTCTAGTCGACATTTCGAGGGAAGTTTCCTCATTGTTTATATGATGAACTTCATGTATTGTGAGCTCTCCCATTTTGTTATGTTGAACTAAACTCCCAAGGCCACCGGGCTCCCGATGAACCTTGGGAGGAGACTTTGTATGGATGACATTTTTGCTCTTTAAATGAATGTGTGTGGCTTGTGTGTTTGGTTTTAATTTATCATTTTCTTGTTCATTCTACAATAGATGGATTCCGTAGAATTGATTGTGAACAATACTTGTTTGGCGGGATGCTAGCTTGTGTTAGGTCATGTGATAATTAAAGAGGGATTTATTGTACTAATACGCCGGAGGTTCCGGGTATTAGTAGCCTCCTGCGCGGTTAGGCTTATTTTAGTCGAAAGCGTGCATTAAAATAACCCTAACCAAGACTCCTTGTTCTCAATGACATCGTGGGGGTTTCTTCTGGATAAAGGAACCCGTACTGGATTAGGGCTACACCACGAAGGTTCCGGGGTAGTCGACATCCGAGTCTAGCGGACTAAGACCAAGCCAACCCTACCTTTAACATTGTTATCATCATCCGTACTTAGTCTTCTCCCAGGGGAATCCTCGCCCGAGGCCTTCCTCGATTCTTGGATTTTTCACCCTCATTTTTGTTCGGATTGAGCATTATATTGCTTTTATTTTCTTATTCATTTTATTGTTCTAGTCTTTACAATTTCACCAACACTGTTTTGACGACCCGTGCACTTGCGGCCGGGGAGTCGCGCGCTAGCTTTTTTTTAGCTTGTCGCACGATGACCATCATCCCGCTGTGGGATGGTGGAGGTCTAGGAGGAACTGAAACAGAGGTGCCCTTAGAAGAACCCTTACTCTTGCTCTTCTTGGATGGCTATCCCATCTCCAAGCTTCTTCTCTTAGCAATGTTCTCTCAAACTCTCTAACAAGTTGCTCTGCTCTCAAAGCTGATTGTACCATCTCCTTGAAGCTTTGCTTGCTGGTGACTGTCATTCTTTCTTTGATGCCCAAGTTCAAGCCAACTTCAAACTTGGAGAAAAGGACTTCTTCTGTAGGTGTCAACTCAAGAACAAAAGTAGCCAAGTCCTTCAACTCTGTCTCATACTCTGTAACTGCGTTACTATAGATGCAGTACTGTAGTGCGTACTGCAGATGCAGTACTATAGCAGTCACTGTAGCATATGGGGAATTTTCGGCAGAAAAGTTGGTTCAAGTCATACAGCCTCAATAGTGTTCATCATTGAGGTCATCTGCTGTGACACGACCCCTTGCGTGTATCCTGCAAGTACACGGGCTTATCGAAGTAATAAAATTTACCCTGGTGAGTGGGTAGTCGAATTCACAGGGAATAGGGATTTAAGACACGAGATTTCGCTATTTAGTTGTGTGGTGTACGAAAAGTGATAATAAGATTGGTGAGTGAATTATGGAAGAAATGAGAATAAAAGACAAGAAATTAAATAGAGAGATGGAAGACAAGAAAGCGCAAGTAGAAGTGAAAAGAGAAAGACTAGCAATGGATGAAATAGGGTATCCGGACAAGCTACCTCTAGGACTTATGCTTCTAGTGCAAGACTATGCTATTATACTTTCCTATTGATGTTAATTGAGTCGAGGATATCCTGAAATACACGGTCCTAAACTTAAGGTCAACCGTGACTAACTCCAACATTATGCCCCGGCATTAGGATTCACGTCAACTCTTCACTCTGTTGCTCACGCAAATAAGCCCTAGGGGAGTCTATCTACCTAAGCCTAACACTACGTGGGATTGCTTTAAGCTCTAGGGATTCCTAGTGATAAAACCTGCTCCTATATATAGTTCTAACCCTTTGGTCCAGGTGGAAGAACCCTAGTCTAAACTAAGCCCCAAACTACGACGCCTCAGCTCGACCGCTAATAAATCAAGGAAAACAGAGGTAGGAAGAAAATCACACCGGAGGAGAAAGAGGACGCTTCGCTACCTCACGACTCACCCTCTCAACCCTCTTCAATCTTAAGTAGTCTAACCCTATAGGAGTTGTCACACCTCCAAAGGGTAACCTAGATTTCTCTCAACCCTAGTGTCACGGCTAAGGGAAAACAATAGCAAAAGATAATTAAAATTGAAACTCGAATTTATTCATCAATAATTGAAAAGCATAATAGCAATGTCATAGAAACATAATAATCCTAGGGTTTTACAAGTCCGAATACCCACGAGGGGTTTAGCTCCTCATGGAGCTATACATGTTCATCAAAATATGAAATAAAGCACAAATTAAAGACATTGATGAAAACCGCCTTACGTATGGTGTGGCCATGGTCTCTTGCGGCCGCTGAACATCGATAACGATGCCGATGACGCGCTTAAAAAATTGACGAAGTCCTCTCCGAAGCCTAGCCGCACTTTCCAAAAGTCAGAGAGAAACTTAGGAAAAAGATATCTCAAAAGTCTCCAAAATCGAGCTTTTATAATGTTGAGTCGCGGCTTTAAAATTGGACTTATTAGGACTTCACATGGCCGTGTGGAATTTCCACACGCCCGTGTTAACTCTCTGAAATCCTTTTTTCGGCGGAAAGTGAACAGTAGCTTGCTACAATATTTTGCTACAGTACTCACCGAAACACTCCCGAATCCGTTGTTCTTCATCGAGGCCATTGATTTGGGCATACAATCAATGGTAGATCGTGCAGATTGCTTCAAGTCTCCTTCTTAATGAAGTTCTCCTAAGGAACACGAGTTAGACTTGTTGTGAATGTTACTGCCTTTGTGCCTCTCCAAAGGAGGTTGGCGCAGACTCACAAGTCTAGGCTCGTGCCTTATTCCTTGCTTGGTCCGAAACCTTCCCAACAATGGTGAACAAGGTATGCTCATTGTAAGTCTCCTCCTTGCTTCGTTCTTCTTTTCCAAATTAGCTCCACAAACCTATAATGCATAAGAATACACAAATGCACACCATTTAGTGATAAAATCTGATAAAAGGTATGCTCATTGTAAGATAATAACGCTTTGCATTACTGTAACATAAGCACTTATCATGCCGCATCCAGAAAAGTTGGCTTATTTCATATTGCCACAATGGTGCCTGGTATTGACGCCAATATGGACCCCGTTTTAACAGTGGTATGCCTTGGGTTTTCAAGGTTTTGAGGTTCTTTTCATTTTCATACGGCCCGTATACCTAGGGGGTATAAAAGCACACTTCTAGGACTTGTTTTGGGACTTTTGTTACATCACTTGAAGAGGAAAAAAAGAAGAACGAAGATGTCACTTTGGAGACGATAATTTTGCGCCAAGGAAGGAGGCAAGGGCTTCATCATCAAAAAGGCTGAAGTTTCACCATCAAAGGAGCAAGGTTCCAAGCCAAGGGAAGCATTATTTAGGATTTATTGGATAGGGGAGAGCATCATTCGGCCCGACGTCCACCTTCTCCTTCATCATTCCATCTAGGGAGTGTCACCTATGAACTCTTTCTTTGATTTTATTTACCTTGTTATTCTTGTTTGTATGATGGCACACTAGACCTTTGGGCGTTCATCATGTATTTTGGATGACTTTTACTTAATTGTAAGCTTGGATTGATTTATGATTTAGTTCATTATATTTCATGCCTAGAACTTCGCATGTACTATAGCACTTACAATCATCTTGTTTGTTCTTAAGTTTCTATATCTATTTCATACTTTTTTTATTGCATATTTTAGAGTGACTTATCATGCTTAAGATGTTGGATTAGATAGTAAGAAATGAAGGAGTAATAGTAGATTCTTAGCCCCGAGGAATAAGATCCTCTTGTCTTTACATGAGGTATTACTTGGTGATCCTGTACACTTGCGGGTATCACACAATAAGTTTTTTTGGCTGACACTTTTCATGGATGCCCAAAAATTTGTTGGAACCTATGATCAGTGTCAAAGAAGTGGAAATTTGTCCAAACTTAAGAAAATAAAACAAACTCTTATACAACAGTGCGAGGTATTCGATGTTTAGGGAATAGATTTTCATGGGCCTATTTCCCAATTCAAATGGACACAAATATGTGTTGATGGTAGTCGTTTATGTCTCTGAATGGGTGGAAGCATAAGCCTTGCCCTCAAATGATGAGAGAGTAGTAGTTAAATTCTTGAAAAAACTATTTCCATGATTTGGTACCGCAAGGCAATCATCAGCGGTTGAGGAACGTACTTCTCCAACACTCAACTTGAAAAAGTGATGTGAAAATATGGCATACATCATCGCATTTACACTGCTTACCATCCTCAAACAAGTAGTCAAGTTGAAGTTACAAATCGAGAATTGAAACAAATTCTCGAAAAGATTATACATCATAACAGGCGTCACTGGTCTGAATGTTTAGATGACGTACTCTAGGCCTATAGAACAGCCTACAAAACTTCCACAAGACATATAACTTATAGATTGGTTTATGGTAAGGCTTGTCATCTACCCGTTGAGCTAGATCACCAAGCTTATTGGGTAATTAAACTGTTGAATTTTTACATGGAGGACGCACATTGGAAACGGAAGTTCCAACTGAATAAGTTAGCTAAACATAGATAGAATGCCTATGAGAATGCTTTGTTGTGCAAGGTGAAAGTGAAAAGGATTCATGATAATCATGTGAGAAAGGACAAGCTGTTTCAAATTGGAAAGCAGGTTTTACTATTTAACTCAAGGATAAAGCTCTTTCATAAAAAACTCAAATCTTGATGGTTCGATCCTTACACAGTTACTCAGATATTTCCTCATTTAAGCAATCAAAATCTCTCATCACACAAAAGGGACCTTCAAGGTCAATGGGCATTTCTTGAAGTCGTATGCATTATGAGAAGAACCCTTACTAATAAGTTGATAGGTGTCTAAATGTATATACTTTATTATACACATTTCATACACTTAGCATGTATTTTTGTATCAATAGATGCCCGTTTTGTGCTTAATCGAGTATTATTTGCTTTGTAGGGCCTGTAGAAGCCACAGAGAACACGAGAACATAATTTGGGCAAAAACAGAGAAGAAAACCAGGGCGCAGTACTACAACATATATTACTGTAGTTGGAGCACTACAGCTGGATATTGTAGCAGTCACTGTAGCACCTGGGGAGCTTTTCGGGCAGGAAAAGTGAATCGAGTCATACGGGGAGAATAGTAACCGTAAAGGGGGTCGTCTGCCCCAGAATCCAGTGACTTTTGCCTAGGGCAAACGGCCCAGTTAACCACCTCATGAGGCTCAGGATTTGGGATTTTTGGCCCTAATTCGCATTCATACTGCCCCCCATAAGGCCTTTTCAAGGAGACTTTCTCTTGGCCTTTAAATGGAGATTTTTAGGGCTTTTCAAGGAGACTTTCTCTTGGTCTTTAAGGCCGCCGCCACCACACCTTCTTGAGGCTTTCCGGCCAACTTTCGGTGGTGATCTTTATGGGAAACAAGCACACATCATCATCAAGAGGGAGAGGAGCAAGGGAGAAGGAGTTGGAGTGAAGATCTAAGCCATCATCGACAAAACTTGTGAAGCTTCATCCGTTCAAGGGGAATTATGATCTAGAGGGAGTTTTCATCACTTCTTTTATGTTTTTGTCTTCCTTGTATGTTGTATAAGTATCCCTTGTCATGAGGGATTAACTTATCATTGTGTTTGGATTTGGATGAACCCTAGGGTTCATCTTGTGTATGAACTTTGGATGTTGTTATTAATCTAGTTTGATGGTTGTTTGAGATTCAATCTTTCATGCTTTCATGTATAGAATTACATTGGTGGAGAAATTCGTAATTCTTTTATGAGTTGTATGCGTAGATGTGACCTACTCACGTGTACTAGATCTAGGAGAGATTGAAAGGGGAATCTTGTGCTGATACACCGAGAGATCGGGTGTTGGTAGCCCTCCATTGCTAGGTTTAAGCCGAAGAATAGTAGGTTTACTCCAATTAGAGATTTCACAAAGCTCATTGCGATCGTAGGTGGGTTAATACGGAGAGATTCCAATTAACACTCGTATGGGATCAGGGGTTAGTCACCGAGAGATTGGGGCTAATATACTCACGAGGTCTCTAGGTCTCAACTATTTTCAATGCATCTCTATATCATCCTAGTTTGGGACATAATGGCAACCCTAGGTGGATTCCTTGTCCAAACACACCTTTCTCATGTTTGATACTCCCTTGTTTGTTTACATTCGTGTGCTAGTTACCAGGCCATAGGATTATCTTAAATTAGTTTCTTTGCTTTATTTTTTTTTTCCACTTATATTGAATTGTAGGCTACAAAATAGATGAAGAGTGAGTAATAGTACTTTCTTGGCCCCAGTGGAATACAACCCTTGTGTCACTCACAGGGTATTACTTGGCAATCCTGTACGCTTATGGGGAAGCAATCATAAGTGCTCGTGTTTAAGTAATATGAAGTATTATTTTATTACATTGAGCATTACTTTTCTCAGATTTTATCATTAATTATTGTGCATTTGTGTTCTTTTGTGCATGTAGGGTTGTGGAGAAGAGTTAGAGGAAAAAGAGCAAAACTAGGTCATGTTCGCCTTTGTTGAGGAGTTCTAGGACCAAGCAAGGATCAAGGCACAGGTTCTAGACTTATGAGTGTATACCAACCACCATTGTGCTCAGATTGTTCTATAATTTGGAGGGGCACAAAGACAGTCACACTCATAAAGTTTAACCCATGTAACATTGAAGAACTTCATCAATAAGGAGAAATAAAAAAACGACATGATCTACCGTTGGTTGTGTGCCCAGCTTAACAGCCTCAATGAAGAAAATAAAGTTGGGAACAACTTGAGCGCAAATACTGTAGCAAATTACTCTAGCAAAAGAACTGTAAAAAATTACTGTAGTAGTTTACTATTCACTGCGCCAGAAATTCACTTCCAAAAAATCCACACGGGGGTGTGAAATTTCCACACGGTCGTGTGGATGCCGGATTTCAGCCTTTAAATACTGTGACTCAGATTTATTTTGGGGACTTTTTGAGCTATCTTTTGCCCAACTTCTGGAGAGCTCGCGGCTAGGGTTCAGAGAGGATTTTGTGGAGGTTTGGAGCAAGTCTACAGCATCTACATTGACGTCCTTTAGAAGATAGTTATTGGGGGAGCTTTTGTCGGCATTGATTCGGCGAAGTGTGCCCTAGGTTTGACAAGAGACTTGGTGGAGAAGACGGAGCAGTTTCACAAGACCATCGCCACGCATCACAAGGGGTTTTTATTTATGTTTGCTATGCTTGTTCATATATACACTTTGATGTTTTTGTATAGCTCCATGGAGAGCAAAACCACTAGTGGGTATTCACACTTGTAAACCCTAGGATAACATTGTTTCTATGACTTTTATTTTGCTCTCTTAATTGATGCTTTTAATGGAGTTCCCAACTTGAATGATAATTGCATTAATTTTTCCTTAGCCGTGACACTAGGGTTGAGAGTCATCTAGGTTATCCCTGGAAGGTGTGACAACTTCTATAGGATTAGACTACATAAGATTAGAGAGGGTCGAGAGGGCGAGTCATGAGGTAGCAAAACTTCCCTTTTCCCTTTCGGCATGATTTTTCCTATCTCCATGTTCAAAGATTTCTTTGCAGTCAAAGTAGAGTGAAGTGCTAGGAGATGAACTCCCCTGGAGCTTAGTTGCACGAGCAACAGAGTGAAAGGTTGTAGTGAATCCTAATGGTGGGGCTTAGCTGAGACTAGTGTTCTTTCACCTAGACCAAAGGATTAGAACTGCACTGATAAGTGCTTGTGTTATATTACCGCGAAGCGTTATTATCTTACATTGAGCATATCTTTTATCAGTTTTTATCACTAAATGGTGTGTATTTGTGTAATCTTGTGCATTGAACGTTTGTGGAGCTAAATTGGAGAAGAAAAACGAAATTAGGTCGTGTTCGCCGATGTTGGGAAGTTTTCGGACCAAGTAAGGAACAAGGCACAAGCTTAACTTGTGAGTGTGTGCCAACCTCCTTTGGAGGGGCACAAAGGCAATCACATTCACAACAAGTCTAACTCGTGTAGCTTAGAAGAACTTCACAAAGAGGGAGACTTGAAGTAATCAGCATGACTTACCATTGTTTGTGTACCAACCAATAGCCTCAATAAAGAACAACGGATTCGGGAGCATTTCGGCAAGTTACTGCAGCAGCATTGTAGCTTGTTACTGTAGCAAAAACTGTCTTTCTCCTCAAGTTGGGGCAGTGCGGCTAGGGTTTTGGAGAGGATTTCGTGGAGGTTTAGCGCGCGTCATCGACATCATCACCGACGTTCGACGGCCGCACAAGACCACGGCCACACCATATACAAGGTGGTTTTCATCAATGTCTTTGATTTGTACTTTCTTTTCTATTTTGATGAACATGTATAGCTCCATGAGGAGCTAAACCCCTTGAGGGTATTCGGACTTGTAAACTCTAGGGTTTTTATGTTTCTTTGACATTGTTATTATGCTTTTCCATTATTGATGAATAGAAATTGAGTTTCAATCTTAATTTCATCTTGCTAATGTTTTCTCTTAGATGTGACACTAGGATTGAGAATAATTTAGGTTACCCTTTGGAGGTGTGACAACTCCTTTAAGGTTAGACTACTTAAGATTAAAGAGGGTTGAGAGGGAGAGTTGTGAGGTACCAATGTATCCTTTCCCCTTCAATGTGGTTTATCCCTACCTCTGTTTCCTTGATTTCATAGCGGTCAAAATAGAGTGAAGTGCTAGGCAGATAAACTCCCCTGGGGCTTAGTTACGCAAGTAACAGAGTGAAGGGTTGAAGTGAATCCTACGCGCTGGGGCTTAATCTAGACTAGGGTTCTTCCACCTGGACCAAAGGGTTAGAACTACACATTGGAACAGGTTTTACCACTAGGAATCCCTAGAGCTTAAAGCAATCCCACGTAGTGTGAGGTTTAGGTAGATATACTCCCCTGGGACTTAGTCGTGCGAGCGACAGAGTGAAGGGTGACGTGAATCCTAATACCAGGGCATAATGATGGGGTTAGTCACGGTTATCCTTAGATTTGGGACCGTGAGTCTAAGGATTTCCTCGACTCAATTAACATCAATAGGAAAGTATAATAGCATAGTCTTGCACTAGAAGCATAGATCCTAGAGGTAGCTTGTCCGGATACCCTATTTCATTCATTGCTAGTCCTCTCTATTCTCTTTTACTTGCACTTTTTGATCTTCCATCTTTCTATTTAATTTCTTGTCTTTCATTCTGTTTGATTCTATATTCACTCATTGATCCTGTTATTGCTTTTCCATACGCCGCATAGCTTTATTAGTGAAATCTCATATTCTAAATCCCTATTCCTTGTGGATTCGACTACCCACTCACCAGGGTAAATTTTATTACTTCGACAAACCCGTGCACTTGTGGAATGCACGCAAGGGGTCGTGTCATGCACTTAGGAACAGGGTCTATCACTTGGAATCCCCAGAACCCCAAGTAGTTCCACATAGTGTGAGGCTTAGGAGATGGACTCCCCTGGGGCTTAGTTGAGAGATCAACAGAGTGAAGGGTTGTAGTGAAACCTAGTGCCTGGGTATAGTGTTGGAACCGTGTGCTTAACGATTTCCATGACTCATTAAACATCAATAAAGGAGTATAATACTAGTCTTGCACTAGAAGCATTAGTTCTAGGGGGTGTTGTCCGGGTACCCCATATTTGCATTGATCGTTTCCTCTTTACTCTTTGCTTGCACTCTTCTCTTTTTCATATTTCTCTTTCTTTTATTGCACACACATTATTTTCTCTCACCACAATTATTTCCATACTAGCTAAGCAACAATTTCTCTTGCCTTGAATCACTACTCCCTATGGAATCGACTACCCACTGACCGGAGTATTATTACTTCAACAACCCGTGCACTTGCGGTACACATACGCAAGGGTTGTGTCACTTGCCCTCTCATAATTTTAGTGCATTTTTTCCTTCATAATCCCCTTGAAGTGCAAGTACATCAAGCTAGTGGTGTTAATCAAGTGCTCCTTGAGATGTAACCCAAGTGTTTGTTTAATTTCTTTTAGTTAGCTTTATTGTTTATCGGGGTATTGAAATGATTTGTAGCTGAGAAATCTTCTCCATAACATTCTAATTTTGAAGTGGTGATTGTTCAATGATTATTTTTCTATATAGCTTTCTCTGGTTGTTGTTATTTTCCAGTAAAAAATTTGAAGGTGATTGCTAGGTTCTAGATGCTCCAAGATGAGCATGGGAAGAGCACGCGCATGCTCATGGTATAGTTTTCTCAGTTTTTACCGTAAGAAGACTTCCAGGCATGGGGTGTGCACCAACGTGCTTACTAGTAAGCACGATTTTGGTGTTCCTTACACGACCGTCCTTCACATTTTGTTATCTTGGAGAGTTTTCCCAAGATAACCACTAGGAGGGAGCACAATCATGTCACCCCTACCCCTGCGAGCCTATCATTCCCACTCGAGCATGCCTGTGCTCAGGTCGTGTTCCTACATGACCTTTCAGCTTTCGTTTCTTCTCCTTATAACCTGATCACCACCGGTCGGGTTATTTCCCACCTACTCGTCTTCTTTTATCTTTTCTATCCATTTTTCGCTTCTCTCACATCATTGTTTGCTTCCATTTAAGCACCATTTTGCTGTTCATTCTCTCGACTATCTCTATCATGCCGGTGAGTTCATCGCTTGCTACATAAATTTATTCTTTGGCGATCTTACCTGTATGGTGCTTGCTATTGTTGAATGTTTATGGTTTTCTTTCAGTCAACCCCACAATAAAGGTCACCATTGTTAATCAATGGACATCCTTCCCTTTTTAAAGCTTTAGGGAGATGGTCACCCTCGAGCACATTCATGCTCTCAATTGAGAGCATGACCGCGCTCTTTGCAATGTAGGGATCCTTTCTAGGGAAGCACGATCGTGTACCTATATCGAGCATGATCATGCTCTACTTTTTGCATGACCGTGCTACTCCTAGATTTCTTAAATTTAATTGAATTGGTTATTTTTGTAGGTGATGTCGAGGCACAAGATTACAATTAGGTCACATCTTCTATCAAAGACCATTTGTGAGATTATTCAATCGCGGCTCCATTCACTTGATCAACGTGATAAATTTATCCTATTGTCTACTCAGCAATTTGGGATGCTTTACACTATTGATTGGGATAAATTACATGCTGATAATTTGGTCAGTGAGGTTAGGTAGCTTCTTAGTGTTGGCGCGTGGTGATCAACCCTTGTGATTAATGAACTAGCCTACTTAGAGTCAACTTTGGAGATCATTTTCACATTTCGTATGCATCGAGGCCAAGACGTGTGGGATGAATCTAATGCTGTGCATTTTCAACTAATGGGTCATGAGTATCATCTGAGCTATACAGAGTTCATAGTCTACTTTGCTTTTTATGACCACGGCTACATCACCACTACGACTACCAGCACCAGCATTCCTTCCCACATCTTGGAGAGCGTGACAGCTAGTGTCACCGAAGGTTGAGCTCTGGTAGCAGCTATTTCACTCCCAGTATTGTTAAGGACTTTTCTCTTCAGTCTCCTGCACTCCACTACATCCACACTTTACTCAATGGCACAGTTACAAGTAGAAGTGGTAGTACATGCGCTATCCTTAGGCATGAGCGATATTATCTTCTAAGCATGGCTGACAACTACCCCTACCATTTGGGTCTTGTTCTTGCCAAGTCCTTCCATCACCAGACTATTGGCCCTCTGATAAGTGCTCATATTATAATAATACAAAGTGTTATTATCTTACAATGAGCATTACTTTCATCAGATTTTATCACTAAATAGTGTGCATTTGTGTGCTTTTGTGCATTGTAGGGTTGTGAAGCTAATTTGAAGAAAATGAGAGAAGTTAGATCGTGTTCGCCGTTGTTAGGGAGTTTTCAGACCGAGCAAGGAACAAGGCACGAGTCTAGACTTGTGAGTGTGTGTGCCAACCTCCTTTGGAGGGGCACAAAGGCAGTCACATTCACAACAAGTCTAACTCGTGTAGTATAGGAGAACTTCACCAATGAAGAGAATTGAAGCAATCGACACGGTCTACCATTGATTATGTGCCCAATTCAACGGCCTCGATGAAGAACAAAGATTTTGGGAGCGTTTCGGCAGAGTATTGTAGCGGCACTGCAGCAAGGTACTACAGGGAAATACTGTAGCAAGTTACTGTTCACATTTTGCCGAAAATCAGCAAAACAGAGACTTCACACGGGCGTGTGGAAATTCCACACAGCCGTGTGAAATCCTGATTTCAACGATTTAAAGCCGTGACTCTTCATTATAAAAACTCGTTTTGGAGACCTTTTCTGCATCTTTTCGCCTACCTTTTGACCTAACTTCGGGAGGGTTGCGGCTAGGGTTTTGGAGAGGAATTTGTGGAGGTTTGGAGCGCGTCATCGGCATTGACATTGACGTCCGGTGGCCGGACAAGATCACGGCCACACTCTACACAAGGGTGTTTTCATCTATGCTTTCAATTTTTGTTTGCTTTCATAGTTTGATGGATTTGTATAGCTCCATGAGGAGCTAAACCCCATATAGATATTCAGACTTGTAAACCCTAGGATTATTATGTTTCTATGACATTGTTATTATGCTTTTCTTTATTGATGAATAAAATTGATTTTCAATCTTAATTGCATCTTGTTTTATTTTCCCTTAGCCGTGACACTAGGGTTGAGAACAATCTAGGTTATCCTTTGGATGTGTGACAACTCCTATAGGGTTAGACTACTTAAGATTGGAGAGGGTCGAGAGTGTGAGTCGTGAGGTAGTTAAACGTCCCCTTTCCCTTCGGATATGATTCTCTCTACCTCCGTGTTCCATGAATTCTTAGCGGTCGAGATAGAGTGAAGTGCTAGGAGATGAACTCCCCTGGGGCTTAGTTGCGCGAGCAACAGAGTGAAGGGTTATAGTGAAACCTAGTGCTGGGGCTTAATTTATAGTAGGGTTCTTTCACCTGGACCAAAGAGTTAGAACTACACATAGGAGCAGGGTTTATCAATAGGAATCCCTAGAACTTAAAGCAATCCCACGTAGTGTGCGGCTCAGGAAGATGAACTCCCCTAGGGCTTAGTTGACAGGTGAACAAAAGTCAAGGGTTATAGTGAAACCTAATGCCAGGGCATAGTGTTGCGGTTGGTCACGGTTGACCTTAGGTTTGGGACAGTGTGTTTAAGGATATCCTCGACTCATTAATCATCACTTGAAGAGTATAATAGCATTATCTTACAATAGAAGCATAAGTCCTAGGGGTAGCTTGTCTGGGTACCCTACTTTACTCACTGATTGTCATTCTCTATTTACTCGCACTCTCTCACCTTCCATATTTTTCTTTTATTTCTTGCTTCTTTAAGATTGCTTTTGAACTCACTCATCGATTCTATTCTCACTCTTCGTACACCGCATTAGCTAAATAGTGAATTCTTGTGTTTTAAATCCCTATTCCCTGGTGATTCAACTACCCTCTCACCGTGGTACTATTATTACTACGATAACCCGTGCAATTTTGGGCCCCTGTCATCCTCGCATGAGCATTATATTTGCTGGGTCGTACATCACTCATCTAATTAAAGGGATGGGTTTTGTTGGCTATCTAGATCGTATGACTATCATCAGTGGGTATTGTTCTATCATGATTCACAGATTGCAAAAGCTAGGCCTACCCATGAGTCACACTTCTCGGGGGAATCCTTTGTCCACTCACCCATAGATCTTAGCCTTATCCCCTGCCACTGTTGCGTGTCCTAGATCCCCACCATCACCACGTATTTCGGCATGCCACTCTGATCAGGATACCTATTTTGTTTCAGCATTCTGTTGGCTTCAGTGGAGTATCACCAAGATCACTAAACATTTGGGGATTTGTTTATCTCCTAAGCTCTCATCTCTTGTCGGAGCATCACCCTATGGGATAATTGTTGCTACTAATAGAGCTACGGATTTAGTTCATCTTCCCCTGACCCTGTCTTTGATTCTTTTGCGAGCGCTGCATTTTGATCATTGCATAGCTATTTTCCTTTTAGTTTTCCATATTGGGACTTGTATTTCTTTTCGTATTTTTCTCAGACTTGTTTGCCTTCAGTTAGTAAGGGATACTGCCCACTAAACTGACATTTTGGTTTGTTTATTTGTTGTCCTTGCTTCTGCATTTTTAGTTTTGTTATGTTATGGTGTTTTGACTATTGAGCTTCACTTATGTATCTTTTATCTCATCTCAGGAATGGTTGTGGTGTATTAGCCATGGAATACACATTAAGAGCGGCATCACTCTCTGTGTTCAGGAAAGCCATACGAACCTCCATATTTATTTTGGTTCTCAATCTTTAATCTCCATTACCTATATTTGTATATTAGGGAAATGCACCATTCAACTATGAGGGAGGGTTCATATTTAAATTTTAGGGATGATTGCATGATTTAGGACGATCTATGATTGTTATTGATAGAGAATCTTAAGTTTAGGGTGGATTGTGCGTGTTAAGGTCCTTATTATGAGCCAAATTGTTTACTCATTCTTGTTTTGGAAACCTAGAGAAATCCTCTTTACTTGAGTTGTGGAGTAACTTATTCAGGTTGAATTTTTGTGTGAGACTTGAGTTCTAATAATATTATTTTCTTGTGTTAAAAAAAACTAGAAAGCTGGATTCCTTATGGAATGCCATATCAGTTGCTTTCTTTTATTGTACAAATAGTTGGTAGAAAGAGCTATCATCTTGAAAGTGTGACAGTCGCTTTTGAGTAGTCAAATTTTGGGTATTACAAGTGTACATTTGATGACCTACTGAGAGAAAGGGCTACATTCAATGTGTATGAAGCTACTACTTAGTTAGTTTAGTAAGAATTCAAGTCACTTTTCATTCTGTTGACCTAGTGGCATATGGGACACTCAACTCAAAGGTATACACACTTGTTAGGCTTTTAAAACAAAAATGGAGTTTTTATTTGTGTAATTGTGAACATGTCCTTAAATGCCTCAGATCTCTCTAAACTTTAGTACTTTCTATTTTAATGGGATCAGAGGTCATGCACTCATCTTTCATTTATAGTGAGTTGATATTGCTTGAGGACAAACAATGATTCAACTATGGGGGTATTTGATGAGTGCATTTTATATCATATTTTGCATATCTCCAGTGCACTTCTTCACTTGTCTTTTAGCGTATTTTGTCTATAAATGATGCTATTATGGGTATGTTTATCTCTATTACAGGTTTTTAGGGTTCATAACACACATGGAGTGAAATCAAGGATAAAATCTACAAATGAAGATAATTTTTCTAAGTGTCCAACGCAGCACAAGCAGAGCACGGGCGTGCCATCTCCCCATGGTTTCCTATGTCTGGGATTTCCCAAGATTTCAACGAGATCACGGGTGAAGCATGGGGGTACTTTCTCCCCGTGATTACTTCGGGAAAAGATGATCCTATACTTTCAGGGTAAGCACGGTCCCCGTGCTCATTTAATGGGCGTGCTCAAGCTAAGTGATAAGTGCTCATGTTATAGTAATGGGAAGCGTTATTATCTTGCAGTGAGCATTGATTTAATCATATTTTATCACTAAAAAGTGTGCATTTGTTTACTTTTGTGCATTGTAAGGTTGTGAAGATAAATTGGAGAAAAGGAACGAAGTTAGATCGTGTTTGTCGTTGTTGGAGAGATTCTCGCACTAAGCAAGGAGCAAGGCATGGGCATAGACTTGTGAGTGTGTGCCAACATCCTTTGGAAGGGCGCAAACGCAGTCACATTCACAATAAGTCTAGCTCGTGCTAACAAGGAGAACTTCACCAATTAGGAGATCTGAAGCAATCGACATGATCTACCATTGATTGTGTGCCTAATTCAACGGCCTTGATGAAGAACGACGAATTTGGGAGCGTTTCGGCGAGTACTGTAGTAAAACACTGTAGCAAGCTACTGTTTATTTTCGGCCGAAATTAAGAAAACCAGAGAGTTCACACAAGCGTCTGGAAACTCCACACGGTCGTGTGAAATCCCGATAAGTTCAATTTTAAAGCCGCTACTCAACATTATAAAAGTCCATTTTGGAGACTGTTTTGGGATCTTTTGGGCTCTTCTTTGCCATAACTTCTGGAGAGGCGCGGCTAGGGCCTGGAGAGGACTTCATGAAGGTTTGAAGCGCGTTATCGGCGTCGACATCAACGTCCTACATCGGCACAAGACCACGGCCACATCGCACACAAGGGGGTTTTCATCTATGCATTCAAATTGTGTTCTTATTATTATTTTTATGGATTTGTATAGCTCTATGGGGAGCTAAACCCCTTGTGGGTATTCGGACTTGTAAACCCTAGGATTATTATGTTTCTTTGACATTACTATTATGCTTTTCCATAATTGATGAATAAAGTTGAGTTTCATTCTTAAATTCTTTTCTTTTATTATTGTTTTCGCTTAGCCATGACACTAGGGTTGAGAACAATCTAGGTTATCCTTTGGAGGTGTGATAACTCCTATAGGATTAGACTACTTAGGGTTGAAGATGGTTGAGAAGGTGAGTCGTGAGGTAGTGGAACGTCTCCTTTCCCCTCCAATGTGATTCTCCCTACCTCCATGTCCCATGATTTATTCGTGGTAGAGATAGAGTTAGGTGCTAGGTGATAAACACTCCTAGGGCTTTATTACACAAATACCAAAGTATAGGGTTGAAGTGAATCTTAGCACCGGGACTTAATTTAAACTAGGGTTCTCTCACCTGGAGCAAAGGGTTAGAACTATACATAGGAACAGGGTTAATCACTAGGAGTCCCTAGAACTTAAGGCAATTCCACATAATGTGAGGTTTAGGTAGATAGACTCCCCTAGGGCTTAGTTGACAGGTCAACGAGAATCAAGGGTCGTAGTGAAACCTAATGACCGGAACATAGTGTTGGGATTAGTCACGGTTGACCTTAGGTTTGGGACTATGTATTTAAGGATTTCCTTGACTCAATTAACATCAATAGGAAGGTATAATAGCATTATCTTGCACTAGAAGCATAAGTCCTAGTGGTAGCTTGTCCGGATACCCATCTTTTACCATTACTAGTCCTACTCTTTTACTCTTTCTTGTACTCTCTCATCTTCCACACTTCTCTTTTAATTCTTGATTTTACCGATTATTTTCGCACTCACTCACCGATTTCTTTCCACACAACGCGATAGCTAAATAGTGAAATCTTATATCTTAAGTACCTATTCCCTGTGGATTTGACTACCCACTCACCGGGGTATTTTATTACTTTGACAACCCGTGCACTTCGGGCCCCTGTCACTAAGCATGGGTGGAGCACGATCGTGCTCTCCCCATGGTTCTATCAAGATTGTATTTACCCTTTTAACTCAAAAGATTCAAGAAAAGCCCCTTTAAATGCCTAGACTTAAGGTTTTCTCAATATTTTTCTTCGGGGATTTTCTTCTCCAGCGGAGGAACATTCAAGGGAATGATGATTAGCTGCCACCACTCGAGCTAAAGAGTCCAAAGGTGAGTTAGAGACACCGGAGGAGTGGAGTTGCCCATTCCATGGAGCTTTTGAAGTACATTTGAGGAGATTATATAAAGAGGGCAAGTGTATATGTCTCACTTCCTTATGCTTGTTTTTCTCTCTCATTTGTATGAATTCATGAGGGGCTAACCATTGGAAGATACCCCGGGATTGTGAAGTATGTTGTTTTTGATACGTTGACTACTTGAGTTCTAATGCCTATGGAGTTCTATTGTTTTCTTGTGTTATTCATGTGTTAGCATAACTTGACATGCATGATTTGCGTAGATGCTTGTGTAAAACTTGGCGTGTGTGGATTACCATATTTGTGATTACCTAGTGTAGTTGCAAAATTTGGCGTGTGTGGATTACCATATTTGTGATTACCTAGTGTAGTTGCAAAACTTGACATGTATGAAGCCCATAGTTATACTTACAGAAGTTAGCGTATTTGATAGCCGTAGATACAATATTGTTTCGAGCACCCACAAGGATTTTAGAATGTACCTTGATAGGCATTAGACTCAAGTCAATATCTAAGGAACTTAGGGATCATCCCGGGGTATTGTCCTTTTACTATCGACACTCAACCTGAGTCTACTTAGTTCTTCAACCCTTTGTTTTATTTTGGTAGTAGTTAATTTCTTCATCACATTTTCAGTTAACTAGACATTAGAGGATCAACTAGTACTAAAAGTCCATTCCCTGAGGGTCAACAAGCCTACATCTGATGTGATCTCCACAAGTGCATAGATTGCACACAAGTAATAAAGTGGTACCCCTTAAGTGGTAGGGTTGTCAAACCACAAGGACTGGACTTAAAGTACTAATTAATCTTTTGATCTCTAGCTAAATGCAAATTGTGATTGATTTTTAGAGATAAATTAAAATAAGAAAAAGGGTGAATGACGGAGATGTCAGGTAGAACAAGATCGAGTGCTTCAATAGTAAGGGAGCAATGCCCCGGGATGATTCCTACGAACTATTGTATGCTAACTTACCTCTAATGTCTACCAAATACATTCTATGGTTTGGATGTGTGCTTAAGAGAAATGTTGTATCTATGGTTCTCAAATACACTAAGGTTTGCTAGAGTAACTATGGTTTCTCGTTAAACAAGCCACACACCGAGTTTTATCCAAGCAACTGTGCAAATCAAACTCATCAAGTTATGCAAACACATGATTTAAGATAACAAAAAAAAATCCATAAATCATTAAATGCAAGCATTGAAAGCATAAAAAGTGTCATGGTTCACATCCCAGGGCACCATGGATGATTACCCACTCATGGATGGGTACAACAAGGAAGAAACAACAATAGATCTAAAAAGAGAAGACATGACTCCCTTTTCACTCAAGATAATCTTCCTATATCGAACTCCGTATGTTAACCGCACTTCCCTTGTGCCTCTGACTCATCATTGATCTCCTTAGGTGTTGTGGTGATGAGTGTGATCCGCAAGCGCATGGGTCGTCAAGTAATACCCTGTGCGTGACACAGGGATCGTATTCCTAGGGTCCCAAGAGCTGCTATTACTTCCCCCTAGACGGCACTGTCTAGTCTAACAGTTATATGATAAAAACAAGATAATAAGAATAATAAGAGAAAACTATGAACAAGTGGACTAAGCCTCACCACTTAAGCATACTAAGGAAGCAAGTAACAATGAAAGTGCGAGGTCCCCGGGCGAGGATCCCCTCGGGACTACTAAAGCTAGAAGGATACTCGAATTACACAGGCAGAGGTGCCTAGGCCAAGAGATGTCCAAAGGTAGGTCACCCCGATGGTCACTGACACACCCCTTGCGTGTGTACCCCGCAAGTGCACGGGTTGTCGAAGTAATAAAATACCCTGGTGAGTGGATAGTCGTATCCACAGGGAATAGTGTTCAGAAACAAGTGTTATCGCTATTTAGCTATGATGGGAATCAATGATGAGAAAAGTATATATGTATAGATGTAAAAAGAAAATAAAAGAGTGCAAGAAGAATAATGAGGGTAGGAGAGGTAATCGATATAACGATGGGGTACCCGGACAAAGCGCCCCCTAAGATTAATGCTTTTAGTGCAAGACTAGTATTATACCCTCTAATTGATGTCTAATTGAGTCGAGGATATCCTTAAACACACGTTCCCAAACCTAAGGTCAACCGTGACTGACCCCAACACTATGCCCCGGCATTAGGATTCACTACGACTCTTGACTCTCGTTGACCTGTCAACTAAGCCCTAGAGGAGTATATCTACCTAAGCCTCACACTACGTGGGATTGCATTAAGTTCTAGGGACTCCTAGTGGTAAAACCTGTTCCTATGTGTAGTTCTAACCCTTTGGTCCAGGTGGAAGAACCCTAGTCTAGATTAAGCCCCAGTGCGTAGGATTCACTTCAACCCTTCACTCTGTTACTCACGTAACTAAGCCCCAGGGGAGTTTATCTACCTAGCACTTCACTCTATCTCGACCGCTAATGAATCAAGGAAACGGAGGTAGGGAGAAACCACACCGAAGGGGAAAGGGGTACATCGCTACCTCACAACTCTCCCTCTCAACCCTCTCCAACCTTGTGTAGTCTAATCCTATAGAGGTTGTCACACTCTCAAAGGATAACCTAATAGATTCTCAACCCTAGTGTCACGGCTAAGGGAAAATCTCATACAATCGGCATGCAAGATTGGAACTCAATAATAGAACATTAAATTAAGAAAGCATAATAAAAGTCATAGAAACAATATCATCCTAGGGTTTACAAGTCCGAATACCCACTAGGGTTTAGCTCTCCATGGAGCAATACAAAGTCAATAAATAGTTTAAGAACATATACATGAAAACCATAAAGAAAACCCCCTTGTAGATCGTATTGATGGTCTTGTGTAGTCGCGTGTCTTCTCCAACGAATCCCTTGTCAAGCCTAAGGCACACCTCGACAAATCAATGCCGATGAAAGCTTCCCCAATAGCTTTCTTCCAAAGGATGTCGATGTCGATGCCGTTTAATCGCCTCCAAAGACCTCCAAGAACCCCTCCAAACCCTAGCCGAAAGCCCCCAAAAGATATCCAAGTGATAGAAGGGGAGGGTCTCCAAATAGATCTGAAAACGGGCTATTTATAGGCTGAAATCGGGCTGAAATCGGAGATCCACATGCCCCTGTGTTAATTCCACATGGCCCTGTGAAAAACCAGGAATTCCACACGCCCGTGTCTTAATTCCACACGACCGTGTGGAAATTCTGAAATTGTGATTTTTCGGCATTGTGAACAGTAACTTTGCTGCAGTACACAGCCGTGTGGAATTTCCACACGCCCGTGTGAAGTTTCTGGCTTGCTGGAAAATTAATTCACACGGCCGTGTGGAATTTCCACACGCCCGTGTGAACTCTCTGAAATCCTGATTTTCGGCAACAGTGAACAGTAGCTTACTACAGTATTTTCGCTACAGTAACTACTACAGTACTTAGCCGAAATGCTCCCGAATTCATCGTTCTTCACCGAGGCCATTGAATTGGGCACACAATCAATGGTAGATTATGTCGATTACTTCATTTCTCTTCTTTGACGAAATTCTCCAATGCTACACGAGTTAGACTTTTGTGAATGTGACTGCCCTTGTGCCCCTCCAATGGAGGTTGGCACACACCCACAAGTCTAAACTCGTGCCTTGTTCCTTGCTTGGTCCAAGAACTCGTCAACAATGGCGAACATAACCTATTCTTGCTTCATTCTTCTCCAAATTGGCTCCACAACCCTACAATGCACAAAAGTAAACAAATGCACACTTTTTAGTGATAAAATCTGATTAAATTAATGCTCATTGCAAGATAATAACGCTTCGCATTACTATAACACGAGCACTTATCAGTCACGGTGATAACCCCTAATCCAGTACGGGTATTGGAATACGTTATGTCCACCGCTACGGTATTTCTACCGCCCAAATCCCCACACGTTTGCAGTGGGCCAAGGGAAACCCTAATTAAGGTCAAACACAACATCTAGGCTCAACCCTAATGGTTGGAGGGCTACGAAATACCCGATGGTCACGGCGTATTCGTACATTATCCCTTCTAAGCTTGGTGAGTCTAACACTAGGGCAATGGTCATGCAACCTAGTATTACCTAAATATTGATACACAGAGTTCTCATGCATACCAAAGCATTCAAATACACCAAACTTAAACCACAAACCACATAAATACCATACATGTAAATCAAGTATTCATACAAGCAAGTTCATCCCAAGGTTCACCGGATGCCCGGTGACCTTAGGAGTCTAGTTCATCATCAACAAAGGAGCAAGAGTAAAAGATAAGAAATACAAAGCAAAGCTCAAACAAACTCCCCTAAGATGAAGACTAAAAGGTGGTGATGAGAACTTGATGGATCCGCGCCAACAAGCTCCTAGATCTTCTCCTTGATAGCACTCCTCTTCTCCCCTTCGATTTGTACCCTAGATCCGCCTTCTCCCGCAACCTTAAAGCTCTAGATAACAATGGTGGAGAATGGTGGCCAAAATACAAGAGAAATGATGCCCTAAAGGCCTTTAAAACCTAATTCCAGCAATTTATGCGGGGTGGCATACGGGCCGACATACGGTACTGTAGCACCCCGAGTTTCGTGTAAGTTGCTGCAGTGAGTGCTACAGTAAAATACTGCAGTAATCTGCTACAGGAGCTGTATGCGGGCAGTCCAGCGCCGGTATGGGAGCCCGTATGGATTTCCAGACTTAGCCGTTTCACCAAAGTTCCCCCATGCTACAGTGCTACTACAGTTCTCTCTACAGTACCAGGGACTCGAAAATGGTGTTTTCTTTGCTGATTTCTTCTAAAATCTCGTTGTCGAGCTCCCCACGGTATCTTTTGTACCTGTAACACGAAATAAACCAATTTAGACAGAAAACGGACATCCACACATATAAAAATACTAAAAAAATACGTGAACATACATAAATAATACGTAACAATTAGGCGTTTATCAAACATCCCCACACCTAAGAGTTTGCTTGTCCCTAAGCAAACAAACATGAAGAACAGGGGCAAGAAGGTAAACGGCTAAATGTACGACCTCAAGCTCAATAGTAAAGAACTCCGCAAGCACAAATAGACAGAAATGAAAAAGTGAGCTGTTCAATGAATAGTGATGTAATATTAGTTCTGTTTCTCCTAGAGTGCCGCCGTGAGTGTGTGCAAACTCCCACCTTGACCTCCACACCCTAGATTACCCGAGGATGACCATTCACCCCACGCATAATGAAGACGACATTAAAGTGTTAAAGACACCCTCAATACCCAGTTAAGAGTCCTTTGGGTCCTAAATAACACTTTGGCTCTCAAGTGGCAGTGCAACAGGTTCCAGGGGACACAGACAAGATACTTTATTCTTTTCCTACATTTTTTTTTTTAGTCCGACTAACGTAGACTGCACAAAAATCTTTCAAACAGGTGCACATGCTGGCCAGGCACAAGAGCCACCCATCCTACTTGATTACAGTCCACATAGACGCATTCATGCTATACTAGCAGAGGAATACTGTCATATACTCTACTTTTTTTTTTGTTTTTTTTATACATATATACAATGTATCTCATATCCCCTGGTATAAAACCTGTTAAACAACCTCACTTAAGGCCAAAGAAAACAACAAAGGACCTCAAAAGCTCTTAAAAGAGCATTGAAAGTAGACTTTAACATTTTAGTGCCAACAACATTGCAATGGGTTGGTTGGAGTGTACAAGGTGAAAGTGATCGTAAACAAGTATAAGGGTACACTAAAGATGAAACAGAACTACATTCAAGCACAGGTAAAGTACAGCTCACAACTATCATTCTACGAAGCTAGGAAGTCCTTAACTATAAAATCATAGCTATCATAGGTTGTTAAGCATGCAATTGCAAAGAAATTTCAAAGTTCATGAAAATCCAACTCCACCCCCCACTTAAAGATGCACATTGCCCTCAATGTGCCTAAACAATAGAATGCAACAAGATAGACAATAAAAACATAGTAGGAGGGTTTCGTGAACTTCCCCGAGTCTCAAAGCATGAGTCTTGAAATCCATGAGATCGGGGTGACCACCAACGGTTCTTGTATAAAATGGAGAAAGAAAGTGTGCTTGATGCCCCCATTCCACCCTGCAAGGTAGAAAGGAACATCATCTCAAGGTATCCATTCCATCACACACAAGGAAAAAGAACACACACAAACAATCAAACGAACACTTAACAACACAAAAACAATTAAACAAGAGATAATCCAAGCAAGTTCTTTGTTGCAATCAAAACCATGAAGTCCAATTCTTTTTATTGCAAGTGTTGTAGGACAATTACAATAATACTACAAGTGAACAAATAACTTCAAGAGAAATTTCAGCCCAAAAGTTACTGTAGCACAGTGTTGAAAGAGGTAGAGTTTCCCCTTGTTTTTGAAGCCCAAAAATTTACAAATAATGTCTCAAAATACAAATAAATCAAGTATTACACATTCATACATCATTCCCCAAAGTTTTAAGTGAGATAAGCATGAAAATCAAGAAAAAGAAACACATTTGCTTCAAAACACAAGTTAGGGCTCCAAAGTTTGATTCGGCGAAGATCGGTGAAGATGATGGTGAAAACTCCAATAAATCATGCAAATTAAGTCCTAAGAAGTAGGAGATTCGTGTAGAGGAAGAAAAACGGAGAAAAACGGTGAAATAATGAGGGAAAACAGATGAGAAATGAGAGAGATATGAAGGAAATGGTGAAGAGGTACCCATTTTAAAGTTCAGCCCGAGCATCCATGCGGGCAAGCATACGGGCATATGCTTGCCTGTATGACTTTCTGGATTTTTTATATGGGCAAGCATATGCTCAAGAAACGGGCGGGTTTCAGGATTTTCATCAAGGACTCATCCAAACACCCTAAAAGCTCATAAAAACAAAGCCAAATTCATCCACAACAACCACAAACATGATATTTGATGCATGAAGATGAATGATAACACAAAGAACTCACAAGTACCATTAAAGAACATGATCGAAAAAATTAAGAAAAATGGCTAAACAATCACAACAACACACTTGAAATCTAAAGAACACTCAAGCAACCAAACATACCAAAATACGAAAACACACATGTAATGAATTTTAATGCTTGGGTTGCCTCCCAAGAAGCGCTTGTTTAACATCATTAGCTCGACGTACCTTTTTCTTACCTAAGAAGGCTTGAAAACGGTGTGTTCATCCCGGCAAGAGGTTGCATAGGAACTACCAAGAAATATGAAACATACCTTCCGGGATGATGAAAATTTGGAGGCTAAGCGTGAGCTACCTTTTGGCCTCCATGGAAAAAGCTTGGGCCGGGAGTTGTGCAACTTAATCTTGGGCGGATCCTTAGATGGCTTGAACCTCTTCCCCGCTTCTTCTTTGTTCCCGGCAAGAATTCCTTTGACTACTCTATCACAAAGTTGCTTGGGCCTCCATGGAAAAAGTTTCGGTCGAGAACAATTCAAGCTAGTCATGGGTGGGTCCATGGAGGGTTTCCACCTCCTACCCACATCTTCTTCCTCGATAGTTATTAGATGGCCTTGAACTACCCATGAGTGTTGTTTGGGTCTCCAAGGGAACAAGTTGTGTTGAGAACTATTCAAGCTTGGCATGGGTGGATTAATTGGTGGCTTTAACATCCTTTCCACAATTTTTTTCTCAACCGCTCTTGAATGATCAACAATGGCCCACAAAATTTGCTTGGGCCACCATGGAAATATTTTTGGTTTGGAATTGTCCAAGCCTGGCATTGGTGGGTTCAAGGATGACCTTAGCCTCTCCCCCACATCTTCAAATACAATTCCCGGAATTGTCTCTCGGCACTTGAAAATTATAGATTGGATTGTTGAATAATCAATGTTGAGGCAAGTGGCGTCTTCAAATGTTGTCGATGGAGCTTCTTCCACTTCCTCACATTCTTCCATGGCCATGATGTCATCCTCCTCTCTTTCTTCTTCAACTTCACCTTGAATTGGAACATCTATCATTTGCTCATGAGGTATAGATGACACTTCCATTACTTCTTCAATCTCCCACACCTCAACATCAATTTCCACCTCAAATTCACCTATGTTCTCTTCCAAACTAGTGCCAATCTGAGGTAGGTCTTCACTAGTCCGTGCAACTCCGTCGATATATTGGAAGACACTCCTATCTTGTTTTCCATGCTTGGAAGAGATGGTTGGGCATTAAAATTTGCGCAAGTCAAGGCTTCAAGTTCAGCATCCGCATTCATCATGAATCTTTCAAACACATCTTGTGTATTGAAGCCAAATTCATTAAGTGGCCTACTTTGAACGACTGGAGGATGGTAATGCCATGGTCCTTGGTAAGGGTGCTCCCATTGTTGAGTATGATGATGTGTCCAAAAATTTTGGTACCCTTGCCAATATGGATAAGAGTCATTATGGGGTGGATTGCACTAGCTTACTCTCATGGCAGAAGACTCTTCTATCGCTTTCTCAAATGCATAATTTCTGTTGGCCAACAAGTTTTCTATGAGGTCCATGGCCCTGTATAAACAAAAAAAATTAAAATCAATAAGAAATCAAAGAAAACAAGAAAAAAGTAATATAAATAAATATGCAAAAAATGGTAAAGGACACATACGAAGACCAATATTTACAAAAGGAAATAAAAATGACTAAATCAGTGAACTAAATGTTTTCCTAGCATTCTTGGAAGTCCCCGGCAACGGCGCCAAAAACTTGATGAGTGTGATCCGCAAGCGCACGGGTCGTCAAGTAATACCCTGTGCGTGACACAGGGGTCGTATTCTTAGGGTCCCAAGAGCTGCTATTACTTCCCCCTAGACGGCACTGTCTAGTCTAACAGTTATATGATAAAAACAAGATAATAAGAATAATAAGAGAAAACTATGAACAAGTGGACTAAGGCTCACCACTTAAGCATACTAAGGAAGCAAGTAATAATGAAAGTGCGAGGTCCCCGGGCGAGGATCCCCTCGGGACTACTAAAGCTAGAAGGATACTCAAATTACACAGGCAGAGGTGGTTAGGCCAAGAGATGTCCAAAGGTAGGTCACCCCGATGGTCACGGTGATAACCCCTAATCCGGTACGGGTATTGGAATACGGTATGTCCACCACTATGGTATTTCTACCGCCCAAATCCACACACGATTGCAGTGGGCCAAGGGAAATCCCTAATTAAGGTCAAACACAACATCTAGGCTCAACCCTAATGGTTGGAGGGGTACGAAATACCCGATGGTCACGGCGTATTCGTACATGTATCCCTTCTAAGCTTGGTGAGTCTAACACTAGGGCAATGGTCATGCAACCTAGTATTACCTAAATATTGATACACAGAGTTCTCATGCATACCAAAGCATTCAAATACACCAAACTTAAACCACAAACCACACAAATACCATACATGTAAATCAAGTATTCTTACAAGCAAGTTCATCCCAAGGTTCATCGGATGCCCGGTGACCTTGGGAGTCTAGTTCATCATCAACAAAGGAGCAAGAGTAAAAGATAAGAAATACAAAGCAAAGCTCAAACAAACTCCCCTAAGATGAAGACTAGAAGGTGGTGTTGAGAACTTGATGGATCCGCGCCAACAAGCTCCTAGATCTTCTCCTTGATAGCACTCCTCTTCTCCCCTTTGATTTGCACCCTAGATCCACCTTCTCCCGCAACCTTGAAGCTCTAGATGACAATGGTGGCCAAAAGACAAAAGAAATGATGCCCTAAAGGCCTTTAAAACCTAATTCCAGCAACTTATGCGGGCTGGCATACTGGCCGACATACGGGCACTGTAGCACCCCGTGTTTCGTGTAAGTTGCTGCAGTGAGTGCTACAGTAAAATGCTGTAATACTCCTGCTACAGGAGCTGTATGCGGGCACTCCAGCGCCCGTATGGATTTCCAAACTTAGCCGTTTCACCAAAGTTCCCCCGTGCTACAGTGCTGCTACAATTCCTCTACAGTACCAGGGACTCGAAAATGGTGTTTTCTTTGCCGATTTCTTCTAAAATCTCATTGTCGAGCTCCCCACGGTATCTTTTGTACCTGTAACACGAAATAAACCAATTTAGACTGAAAACGGACATCCACACATATAAAAATACTCAAAAAATATGCGAACATACATAAATAATACGTACAGTTAGGCGTTTATCATGTGGTAAAGCCTGATCTTCGCTCTCTTCAAATTCTTCCCAGTGGAAAATGGAATCCCTAAACAAAGATGAGAGAAAAACAGTGGCAACTAGGGTTAAAAAGATAGATCTCAGGCTCGACAAGGTGGAAGCCTGATCTTTAATCTCTTCAAAGTCCTCTGGTGCTTGTCTTCAGGAATTCATGAGTGAAACACTTGGGAAAATCAAGGGAAAAAGCACGGTTATGCTTCTCCCATGTCATTCCTACACACGCCAATGCTGAGGATGACATGCCCATGTTTTCCCTTATGAAAAGGAAATGTCATCTAACTGAGATTATCAGTGGGAGTGACACAAACGTGTTGTGATTGTGTTCTGCTTGGGGGCACCCCTGTGCTTGAATTTTGCTAACTTGTCTTCCAGACTAGGAAAATCAGTGGGATAGAGCACGGTTGTTAGTTTTCCTTTAGACATTCAGTCATTTATTTTTCGAGCAAAAAATCAACAAAGCCTGCTTAGTGACAGGAGCCCGAAAGTATACAGGTTGTCGCAGTAATAAATTACCCCGGGGAGAGGGTAGTCGAATCCACAGGGACTGGGGATTGTAGACACAAGAACTTGCTATTTAGCTAATGCGAAGTACGGAAAGTGAGAACAAGATCAACGTGCGTGTGTGTGTGTGTGCAAGAATATTTAAAAGAAATAAGAAAATGAAAAAGAAGTATGGAAGATAGGAGAATGCAAGTATAGAGTAAAGAGAGAAACAATCAAGTGCAAAGTAGGGTACCCTGATGTGCTCCTCCTAGGACTAATGTTCTAGTGCAAGACAATGTATTATACTCTCCTATTGATGTTTAATGAGTCGTGGACATCCTAAGAAACCTGCATGCCCCAAGAAACTCTGAATTCCCTTCACATTTGATGGTGGTGGAAGTTTATCTATGACTTCGATCTTTTCCTTATTTACCTCCATCCCCATTCGAGAGATTTTGTGCCCTAGAACAATGCTTTCTTGGTATTTGTCCCAATTAAGCACAAGGTTTGTCTCTTCACATCTCCTCAGTACTCTTTCCAAATTTTTCAAGCATATCTTCCATGAACACTTCCATGATATCTTCCAAAAGATCATCAAAAATGGCGGTCATACAACCCTGAAATGTTGCCGGTGCATTGCACAGTCTGAATGGCATCCGTCTATATGCAAAAGTCCCGTAGGGACAAGTGAATATTGTCTTCTCTTGATCTTCTGGGGTGATAGGAATCTGGAAATACCCTGACATGCCATCAGGGAAGCAATAAAATTGATGTCTGGCCAATCTCTCCAGCATCTAATCAATAAAAGGTAATAGAAAGTGATCCTTTTAGGTCGCATCATTCAGTCTTTTGTAATCAATGCATACTTTGCATCCTGTGTCTGTTCAAGTTGGAATAAGCTCATTCTTTTCATTCTTGATCACCGTTATTCCCCATTTCTTCGGAACTACTTGCTTTGGGCTCACCCATGCACTATCAGAAATAGGATAAATAATCTCCGCATCCAGTAGTTTCACCACCTCTGCCTTGACAACTTCCTTCATATTTGGGTTCAGTCTTTTTTGAGGTTGGATTACTAACTTGAAGTTATCCTCCATTAAGATTTTATGGGTGCAAAACGAAGGATTTATGACCTTCAATTAGAAATCTTCCAAGCAATTGTGGATTTGTGTTTTTTTTCAACATGCTCACTATCTTATCCTTCTGATCAGTACAAAGATCTGATGGTATGATAACAGGGAGCTTCATCTCTTCCACTAAAAATCCAGACTCCAAATGTGTCGGTAGTGTCTTTAGCTCTAAATCGGGTGGTTCTTCAATAGACGGTCGCAATCAGCTCTCCCTCAATCTATCAATCTCCTCAAACTGAATTGATTCTTATTCAATAACATTTTCTGAATTGTCTTCTAATGCTTGGTTGATAGTATGGTCCTTGGATCCTTCCGTCATTCCTATCTCACAAGTTTCCTCAGTCAAATCTATAATCTCCATCGAAAAGATTTCTTACTTTTGTCCTCGATAGTATGATTCAAACTGAACAAGAACCCTCTCAAAATTTTCCTCTAAATCACAACTTGTTGAAGATAATGTTGATTGCTCAAACTGATCCAACACACTGTCCAATTCACAGCTCGGAACTTGCCCACCATAAGAACAATTACTAACTGCTTCTTTTTCTACAACATGGCTGATCATGGGTTGTTCGTTCACAATATAGTTTGTAACTCAGTTGTGTCAATCATTCTCCTTGAAGCTGAGATCAAAGAAAAAGAAAACAAATAAGAACGATGGAAGAAAAAGAAATGTGAACAAGAATGTGTGGTGAATAGCTAAAATAGCAAAAAACAAATATCTAAAATACGCCTACTCCCAAGCAACAGCGCCAAAAACTTTAACAGGGGCCTGAAAGTATACGGGTTATCGCAGTAATAAAGTACCTCGGTGAGAGGGTACTCGAATCCACAGGAAGTAGAGATTGTAGACATAAGAACTTGCTATTTAGATAATGCTAAGTACAGAAAGTGAGAACAAGATCAATGTGTGTGTATGTGCAAGAATATTTAAAAGAAATAAGAAAATGAAAGAGCAGTATGGAAGACAGGAGAATGCAAGTATAGAGTAAAGAGAGAAACAATCAAGTGCAAAGTAGGATACCCGGAAGAGCTCCCCCTAGGACTAATGTCCTAGTGCAAGACAATGTATTATACTCTCCTATTGATGTTTAATGAGTCGTGGACATCCTAAAGCACACAATCCCAAAGCTAAGGTCAGCCTTGACTAATCCCAACATTATGCCCCGGCATTAGGTTTCACTATGACCCTTAACTCTTGTTGACCTGTCAACTATGTCCCAAGGGAGTCCATCTTCCTAAGCCTCACACTATGTGGGATTGCTTTGCGTTCTAGGGATTCCAAGTGATAGACCTTATTCCTAAATATACCTATAACCCGTTGGTCCAGGTAAAAGAACCCTAGTCTCAATTAAGCCCCATCACTAAGATTCACTACGACCCTTCACTCTGTTGCTTATGCAACTAAGCCCCAAGAGAGTTCATCTCCTACCATTTTCCTCTACTTCGACCGCTAAGAACTCTTGGAACATGGAGGTAGGGGAAATCACACCAGAGGAGAAAGGGGACGTTTCGCTACCTCAGGACCCACCCTCTCGATCCTCTCCAATCTTAAGTAGTCTAATCCTATAGGAGTTGTCACACCTCCAATGGACAACCTAGAAGATTCTCAACCCTAGTGTCACGGCTAAAGGAAAATCAATACATCAAGCAATCAAAATTGGAACTCAATTAAATGCATCAATTAAGAAAGCTTAATAACATGTCATAGAAACAATATCATCCTAGGGTTTACAAGTCCGAACACCCACAAGAGGTTTAGGTCTCCATGGAGCTATACAAATCCATCAATGTGTATGAATAAACAAGAAAGATAAACATAGATGAAAACCTCCTTGTGTAGCGTGGCTGTGGTCTTGTGCGGCAGCTTCGTCTCTTCACCAAGCCTCTGTCAAGCCTAGGACACACCTCACCGGATCGGTGCCGACGAAAGCTCCCCCAATAGCTATCTTCCAACGGGCTTCGATGTCAATGTCGATGAAGCTCTCCAATCCTCTACAAAGTCCTCTCTAAACCCTAGCCGCGACCCTCCAGAAGATAGGCCAAAA
This sequence comes from Dioscorea alata, assembly GCA_020875875.1. NCBI lineage: Eukaryota > Viridiplantae > Streptophyta > Magnoliopsida > Dioscoreales > Dioscoreaceae > Dioscorea > Dioscorea alata. The sequence goes on from CM037019.1 coordinate 12,089,388, forward strand.
GATTATCAAAAAGTCCCCAAAAAGGACTTGAAAATCGGCTAAAATCAAGCACCCACACGACCGTGTGGAATTTCCACATGCCCGTGTAGATTTTCTAGATTCGGTTTTCTGGTGCGTAGTGAACAGTAAACTGCTACATTGATTGCTATAGTGACTACTGCAGTACACGCGTGTCAAATATCCCCGATTTCATCATTTTTCATCGAGGCCGTTGAATTGAGCACACAATCAACGGTAGATAATGTCAATTGCTTCATTCTCCTTATTGGTGAAGTCCTCCAATGCTACACGGGTTAGACTTTTGTGAATGTGACTACCTTTGTGCCCCACCAAAGGAGGTTGGCACACACCAACAAGTCTAAACTCGTGCCTTGTTCCTTGCTTGGTCCGAGAATTCCCTAACAATGGCAAACATGATCCAACTTTGCTCTTTCTTCACTAAGTTTACTCCACAACTCTACAATGCACAAAAGAACACAAATACACACTAATTAATGATTAAATCTGAGAAAAGTAATGATCATTGTAGGACAATAATACTTCATGTTACTATAACATGAGCACTTATCACTTAGCTAGTTGTCAGCTACTAGAGTTCATTTCCCCTTTTCCTGGTTCACTAATGATTTTATGTAAACGGCAGTGATTTGCCCTGTTCAGCTTACTCACTTCCCATAATCTTCATACTTTGTTTGTCTCACACCCAGTTTTACTCCCAATTACTCCCAGTCCCAAAATTCCTACACAAGGAACAACTATACCTAGAATAGCACTGAATACATGAAGGTATGCTAGAGAACAAATAAAAGAATGGAATAAGGTCATGAAAATATGATATGAAATGCACTCATCAAATGCCTCCACACTTGAACTATTGCTTGTGCTTAAGCAATCTCAAAATGCTTAATAAAATAAGGATGAGTGCATTACTTCTGATCTCAAAGGAACGATAAAGTCTTAAACATAGGGGAAACAATGAAGGTTAGATAAAACACGATAGTTTAAAACAGGCTACACTTTTACTTCAAAGACCTTGTGTGTGTACAAAAACCCTAAATTGTGAGCCCCGAGATCTTGAGGAGTCAAACCAAAACAAATAATTCTAATTACACTAAGAATGGTGGGCAATAGCTTCATACACCCTAGACGTAGGTTTTTCTCATGGTAAGTCTTCAAATGTACACTTGTAATGCCCCAAAATTAGACTACTCAAGAGTGGCTTTCACTCATCTAATGTGATAGCGCTTTTTACATTCTTTTTACAAACAAAATTTTAAAATTTTGACTGGTAGGGCATTCCGAGAAAGGAATCTGACTTTCCATTTTTTTTAACACAAAGTTATTGCCCTAGACAAGTGGCTCCACAATTACGATAAAGTGATAGAGTTTTAGGTCTTAAAAGTAAAAGTGAGTCTACAGTTCAGCTCCAACGGTCACTAACACACACATGCCCCCCTAAGTTTAAGAATTACAAATAAAGTAAATACCTATCATCATTAGCAAGGCACTCATTAAAAACGAGCATGCAATCCTCCCTCCACACTTGAAGATTACATTGTCCTCAATGTAAAAATAAACGGCATGTAGTGCGACAATGGAGGACAAAAATTGAAAAAGGAGGTACAATAAACTTCCCTGAACATGGAGAGTGATGGTGCCGCTTTAACATGTGTGCTATTCCACCACAATTCCTCAAACACAGAGAGTGATGTTGCCACTCTCAACATGTTGCCAATCCAACTCCAAACACCGACACAACCCCTGAGATAAATGAAGACATACAGGTAAAGCTCACACATATGATCAAAAGAAAAGCTGAAATAAAATACTCAAAATAAACAACCCAAAATGCTAGTATGGCAGGGGACTCCCCATGCAAACTGGACTACAAAGTGTTAAAAGAAGACAATATGATAGGATAATGAAAATATACACATAAATGGCAAAGTAATCAAGATGTGGTATCCTCAGGCTAAGGATCATTTGCCGGTGGTGCTGAGAAGGATGCAAAGTGGTCCGCAATGCACTAAAGGCTCAACCCAAGCCAATGGAGGCTAGGGTGCTCTACCGGAAAGATGGGGTCTCCAAACTGGGGATGAGATGTCGTGGAGGAAGTAAGTCCATTTTTGTAGACTGCTAGAGGAGAGAGGGTTGTATCCACCGGTAAAAGACAAATGCTCCTCATTTCCCAAGAGGCTTATCCCCCTAAGGATTCGGGTCATATATGGGCCAGTGAAAATTATGTGCCCCCTGGAGTTGGTCGCCTGATGGTGGAATACACTAGTGACAACAAATCCTAGGTGATAAGGAGTAGGATCAACCATGCTCAAAAGATACTAAAACTCGGGAATGGTGATGGTGTTGGCTAACACGGGCGAGACACTTGCGTTCGTGGACACAAAAATCTGGGTGAGTGCTAATGCGTGAAACACGATCGTGCTACAAGTGTGTCCTCCCCCCTGATTTTCTCAGGAAAAGTTCAAAAGGGTTCTGAGATGAGGGCACTATTGGGATCTTATCATCAAACAAAGGAATTATCATGCAAAAATACATGCCAATAAGCAGCGGATAACAAAATTTTTAACAACAAGTAAACATGATAAAACCCTAAAGCATGCCAGAACTAAGATTTAATTCTAAACAAATAGATAATTAAATGTTGTACCTTTATTTTGGTGACGATTCTAAATGTGCCCTTGTTTCAATGAAATCAAAAAGGGACTGCGAATCGTGACTCTCCTCTATAATCACATACACATGAACACCTCTGTGAATCAAGCAGGTATGCTAGTACCTCACGAAACAACACTTGTTTTTTGGTTCGATTAGCAAGCACCTAAGATTCAAGCGAAAAAGGGATTGTCAGCACAGTAGCGGCGGGATCTGATCGCGACGGCCAAGGGAGAAAAGTGGGTCGCAACTAGGGTTTCTTAAGAGACTATCTTTCAAACACTCTATTTTTTTCTATATCTCTCATATTAGAGTTAGACCATCTATTTGTATTGAAAATCCAAAACCCTAATTTATGAAAAATCCCTTCACACCTAATCAAATTAGGAATCTCTTCTTTACTTAATTAATTAAACCTTTCTAATTAATCAAATCGATTAGATTGGATCAACATTTAATAAGACCCAACACAAATAAGCTATTCGCTCCAACTAATTTGGGTTTTTCACCAAAACCCTAAATAGGTGGTCCAATAAGTAACAAATACTGAACCTTGATCTCGACATTCTTAGTGTACGATCCTGTAGGTCAATTTAACATTGGCAATGAGCTTAAACAACTTTAATGCTCATAAATCATAATTATTCTCTAACAAGATAATACGATTACCCAATATTAAATGAAGGTCAATTTCGAGAATTAACGAAACCTATCGCAACCTTATACAATCCTTTGGCACTGAATATCTTAATTAATATAAGAGATGGAGCGAGTCACCTTTATTTTCATGCTAATTAATTTCTTGATCTCTTAGTGAACTAACTAGGTTAAGAAAATGATAGCTCTTCTCATTTCCCTTGGGTGTGGCCACGCACTACTCAGTCACACTAATCAATTGGCCAGTGATATTCACTTTCTCTACAGAGAGGGTTAATCCCTTCACTTCACTCATATCTCTCAGCATGAACCGCGACTTGCACAAACATACCAGTACTTGCCACTCAATTACGAATGATGTTAGGTGTAAGCCAAAGCATGTAAGGATTCATCTGAGATCCATAGTGATTTCAAATTGAAGGATTCGAGTACAAGAATTGCTTAAGAAAAACATTTATGACTTTACAACCTTGTAGTATTCTCAAGAGTGGATCATTCTAGGTACACGATTCCCTAACATGTATCTATGACCTTTGATTGATATCCCGTATCCTATGACCTGTAAAACAAGGCCATCTTATGAAAAATATGCTAGTATTAATTTATTTTCATTCTCATGAAAATAATTGACTAAGGACATTTAGAATATTGTTCTATATTATACTTCAAGGTTTTACTATCCAAATCACGCATTTGACAACTTGAGCAGAACCAATCTTCAAGGATGTTTAATCTTATTAACTATGCACAAAAATAATAATATATAAAATGGTGCCCCATAATTAGTATCCAAGTAATAAGAGTTCATATAATGTATTGGGGCTAGGGCTTGCACTAACAATCTCCCACTAACACTAGTCCCAATCAGGCATAAATCTAAGACCAAAAGACCTAACATGCTGATCATGTTTTGGCTAGCCAATTGCTTGGTCAAAGGATTAGCTACATTGTATTCTCCAATAATCTTGTCAACATTCACATCTCCTTTATCGACTGATAAGGGCTCGTATTATAGTAATACGAAGTGTTATTGTCTTACATTGAGCATTCATTTTCTTAGATTTTATCATTAATTAGTGTGCATTTGTGTTCTTTTGTGCATTGTAGAATTGTGGAGTAAACTTAGTAAAGAAAGAGCAAAATTAGGTCATGTTCGCCGTTGTTGGGGAGTTCTTAGACCAAGCAAGGAACAAGGCACAAGTCTAGACTTGTGGGTGTGTGCCAACCTCCACTAGAGGGGCACAAAGGTAGTCACACTCATAAAAGTCTAACCCGTGTAGCATTGGAGAACTTCACCAATGATGAGAATGAGGCAATTGACATGATCTACCATTGATTGTGTACCCAATTTAATGGCCTCGATGAAGAATGATGAAATTAGGAACATTTAATGCGCGAGTATCGCAGTAGTTACTGTAGCAAGTACAATAGCAGTTTACTATTAACTGCGCGCTAGAAAACTGATTCCAGAAAATCCATACGGGCGTGTGGAAATTCCACACGGCCGTGTGGATGCCTGATTTTAGCCGATTTATAGCCGCGACTCAGCACTATTTAAAAGACCTTTTTGAACTTTTTAAAGGATCTTTTTTCGCCTATCTTTTGGAGGGTCATGGCTAGAGTTTGGAGAAGACTTTATGGAGGATTGGAGTAAGTTCTCGACATCGACATCGAAGCCCATTGGAAGATAGTGATGTACTCTCCGCAAGTGTACTGGTCGCAAGAAGTAATAAAGTGGTACTCAATTAAGAGTAGGGTTGTCGAACTACAGGGACCTGTACTTAAAGTACTCGTTGATCCTTTGATGTCTAGTGAAATAAGTAGAAAAGGTGTGTGCTCAACATATCAATGAATAAAAGGTAACGGTGGTGATAATGGAGGAGATTAGGACTAAGTACTTAGTAAACACAAGAGTAAATCCCTTCGGAAGTCTCTAATGACTCGTGCATACTATCTCATCCTACTTGACTACCTCGGTACATTCCAATAGCGATTGTGTGTGCTCAATAGCAATATTGCATCTATGTGTTCGTAGATACACCGCGGTTTTGCTAGGATAACCTAACAACTATCCACTCGAAACACACTACAGTTATGCAGTACAAGATTAAACACAAGCATCAATTAGAACTCCATAGCCAAATATAATGAGTGTATACGTAATGCAGTCTGACAATTGTCCACAACCAAGGCACTATGGCCAGTTGGCCCCTGAGGGCTGGTACACAAGGTAAGGTAAAAGATAGAACAAAGAAAAAGAGAAAGAACCCCCTTCAATACTCAAGATGACCTCCCTTGTAGTGTCCTTGCGCCAACTCCACCTCTTGCTATGCCTCCTACTAGTCCGTTTGGTGAAGCTTGATCTTCGATCTCATCAACGTCCTCCAGGTGGAGAGATGAATCCCCTAATAAAAGATGAGTGGTTACGCGTTTGAGTCGCTCACCCGCAAGTGCACGGGGTCGCCAAGTAATACCCCTCGCGCGAACACGAGGGGGTCGTATTCCCAAGGGCCCGAGAATCTATTCTTACTTCCTTATCACAATGTTGTTTAACCTAATCAATCACTTGGAAGAAGACCTAGAAATAACCTACTAAAGCTAAGAATATGCAAATGGCAAGTATAAATACGGAGGAAAGTATCAAGGTAAGGAAATGGTCACGGATGAGGATTCCCTCGGGGGTTACTAAAGTGACAAGGATGCCCTAACTAGCATGCACGTGGGTGGTTTGGACCGGGAAACCCTAAATTAGACCAACCCGATGGTCACGGTGTTGGTCCCTAATCCGGTACAAGTATTAGAATACGGAATTGCTTCCGCCCAAATCCTTGTATGATTGCAATGGTTTTAGTGGATTTCCCCAAGCTAGGGTTGAAACACAATCGAGGACAACCCTAACAATTGGAGAGGCACAAATACCCGATGGTCACAGTGTATTCGTACATGTATTCCCTTCCAAGCTTGGTGAGTCTAATACTAGGGCAATGGTCATGCAACCTAGTATTGTCTAGGAATTGATACATAGAGTTCTCATACATACCAAGGCATTCAAGAATCACCAAACAAGAATCACAAACCACACCAAATGCATAAAACTAGAACAAGCATCCAAAATACACAAGTTCACCCCCAAGGTTCGCCTACATCCGGTGACCTTGGGGTTTAGTTACTCATGATCACAAAACAAGTAGGAAAATACATGAAAACAACCAAAAGCATAACAAGAACACTCCCTCAAAGGATCAAGGCCGAATGACGCTTCCAAGGACGCCACCCAAGGAGTGGCTTCCCTTGTCAATATTCCTCTCAAATGTGAATCGAAGGTGTGGACTCGTCGTGTCGTGCTCTCCCTGTCGTCCTCTCCTCAAGAATCGCCTCCAAAGCCCGGCCTCAAGCTCCCAAGGAAGATGGTGAAGTCAAGCTCTCCCAAGAACTAGGCTCCCCGCTCTCAAATGTGGACTAAAAACCTTTAAAAACAAGATCTTGCGAGTTATGCGGCCCCCCATGCGGCCCCGCATGGGGGGAGAGAAAGTCTCCGAAAAAATCCCGAAAGTCGCGTAAATACTACAGTAAAACTGCTACATTGAAACTGCTACAGTACCGTATGCGGCCTCAACAACACCCACATGGGACCCCGCATGGATCTCCTGACCAAGTCCTCCAAGTTTTCGTGCTACAGCGACTGCTACAGTAGTCGCTACAGTACCCCCCCCTGGCTCAACACAGTGTTTTCGATGCCGATTTCTTCTAAAATTCTATCAACGAGCTCAAAAGGGTCTCATTGGTACCTGTAACATGAAAGGAACCAATTCAGACCAAAAACGGGCGTCGACTCATAGAAAAATACGCAATATGTACGCCCGAATACATAGAAAATACGTATGTTTAAACATTTATCAAACATCCCCACACCTAAGCATTTGCTTGTCCCCAAGCAAACACACATGAAGAACAGGGGCACGATGATAAATGACTAAACATACGACCTGAGGCTCAACTGTAAAGTACTCCTCTAGCACAGGTGAAAAGAAATCTAAAAAGTGAGCTGTATAGTGAGTGATCAAGTAATGTGACACGACCTTTTGCGTGCGTACCGCAAGTGCACGGCCTTGTCGAAGTAATAAAAGTTACCCCGGTGAGTGGGTAGTCGAATCCATAGGGAATAGGGATTTAAAATACGAGAAGTTGCTATTGAGTCGTGTGATGTACGAAAAGAAACAATGATCGGAGTGATGAGTGAATTTATGGGAACTAGAGTAGATGCAAAGCAAATAAATCGAAAGATGAAAGAGAGAAAAGTGCAAGCAACGAGTAAAAAGAGAGAGACTAGTAATAAGTGAAAATAGGGTATCCGGACAAGTTACCTCTAGGACTTATGCTTCTAGTGCAAGACTATGCTATTATACCTTCCTATTGATGTTAATTGAGTCGAGGAAAATCCTGAAACACACGGTCCCAAATCTAAGGTCAACCGTGGCTAACCCCAACACTATGTCCCGGTAATAGGATTCACGTCAACCCTTCACTCTGTTGATTGCTCAACTAAGCCCCAGGGGAGTATTTCTACCTAAGCCTAACACTACGTGGGATTGCTTTAAGCTCTAGGGACTCCTAGTGATAAAACCTGTTCCTATGTGTGATAGTTCTAACCCTTTGGTCCAGGAGGAAGAACCATTATCTAAATTAAGCCCCAGTGCGTAGGATTCACGTCACCCCAAAACCTTGGGGGAGTTTGTCGACCTAGCACTTCACTCTATTTCGACCTCTAATGACTCAAGGAATCGGAGGTAGGGAGAAATCACAACGGAAGGGAAAGGGGTACGGTGCTACCTCACAACTCTCCCTCTCAACCCTCTTCAATTTTAAGTAGTCTAATCCTATAGGAGTTGTCACACCTCCAAAGGATAACCTAGATTGTTCTCAATCCTTAGTGTCACGGCTAAGAGAAAACAATAGCACAAGAAATCTAAAATTGAAACTCGAATTTATTCATCAATTAATGGAAAAGCATAATAACAATGTCAAAGAAACATAATTATCCTAGAGTTTTACAAGTCCGAATACCCACGAGGGGTTTAGCTCCTCATGGAGCTATACATGTTCATCAATTTATGAAAGAAAGAACAAACTAAAGACATCAATGAAAACCCCCTCGCGTATGGTGTGGCCGTGGTCTTGTGCGGCCATCGAACGTCGGTGACGATGCCGATGACGCGCTCCAATCCTCCACAAAGTCCTCTCCGAAACCCTAGCCGCCCTCTCCAGAAGTTGGGGAGAAAGATAGGTCAAAAGATTCTTCAAAAAGTCTCCAAATCGGCTTTAAATAGGCTGAGTGCGGCTTTAAATTTGAAGTTATCGGGAATTCACACGGCCGTGTGGAATTTCCACACGCCCGTGTGAAGTTTCTGTCTTTCCTGAAAATTACTTCACACGGCCGTGTGTTAATTCCACACGCCCGTGTGAAGTTTCTGGCTTGCTGGAAAATCAATCCACACGGTCGTGTGTTAATTCCACACGCCCGTGTGACGTCTCTGGAACCTTGACTCTTAGGCAGAAGTGCACAGTAACTTGCTACAGTGATTCGCTACAGTAACAAGCTACAGTGTTGCTACAGTACTCTCCGAAATGCTCCGGAATATGTTGTTTCTTCATCGAGGCCATTGAATTGGGCACACAATCAATGGTAGATCGTGCCTATTGCTTCGAGTCTCCTTCTTGGTGAAGTTTTCCTAAGCTACACGAGTTAGACTTGTTGTGAATGTGACTGCTTTTGTGCCCCTCCAAAGGAGGTTGGCACACACTCACAAGTCTAGTCTCGTGCCTTGTTCCTTGCTTGCTCTGAAAACCTCCCAACAACGGCGAACACGACCTAACTTCGTTCTTCTTTTCGAACTTAGCTCCACGAAACCTACAATGCTCAAGAATACACAAATGCATACTATTTAGTGATAAAATCTGATAAAAGTATGTTCATTTGTAAGATAATAACGCTTCGCGTTACTACAACACAAGCACTTATCATAATGGTTGCCCTGTCTTATCTAAAGTGCTTTCGTGAGTGTGTGCTGGCTCCCAACCTTAACCTCCACACCCCGGATTACCCCAGGGACACATTCGCCCCACATATGGTGAAAGTGGCATGAGACAGTTAAATACATCTTCAATACTCGATTAAGAGTCCTTTGGGTTCCTAAACAAAACTCTAGCACTTAAGTGACCAGGCAACAAGTCCCAAGGTGTCATTTATTTCTCCTTTTTGCAAGATACCCTCGTATGGGTTCTCAAGGCGCGAGAGGTGATCAGCTGCTAAGTTCTCTGCCCCCTTTTTATCTCTTATCTCCAAATCAAATTCTTGTAACAGTAGAACCCAACGGATTAGACGAGGCTTGGCGTCGGCTTTACTCAACAGGTACTTCAATGTCGAACGATCAGTAAACACAATCACCTTGGATAGCACCAAATATGACCGGAATTTGTCAAATGCGAAAACGACTGCGAGCATTTCCTTCTCAGTAGTGGTATAATTTTCCTGAGCATCGTTCAAAGTTTTGCTTGCATAATAGATAGGATGGAAATGGTTATCTCGTCGCTGCCCAAGTACGGCCCCCACTGCAAAGTCACTTGCATCACACATTAACTCAAACGGCAGATTCCAGTCTGGGGAAACCATGATCGGTGCTTCCACAAGCATCTTCTTCAGAGTGAGAAAGGCATTCATACAATCATCATTGAACTCAAAAGGGGCATCCTTCTCAAGCAGTTTTGTAAGCGGTCGAGCAATTGATGAAAAGTCTTTCACAAACCTTCGATAGAACCCAGCGTGCCCCAAAAAACTTCTGATTGCTTTGACTGAAGTAGGAGGAGGTAGTTTTTCAATGGTTGCAACTTTTGCCTTATCCACCTCAATCCCTTTTTGTGAAATTTTATACCCGAGCACTATGCCTTCCTTGACCATGAAGTGACATTTTTCCCAACTGAGTGCCAAATTGGTTTCTTCGCATCGGATCAAAACCCGTTCCAGATTTCTAAGGCATAGTTCGAATGAATCACCGAAGACTGAGAAATCATCCATAAACACTTCCATGATATCCTCAACCATATCTTCAAAAATTGCCATCATGCACCTCTGAAACGTCACCGGTGCATTACATAACCCAAAAGGCATACGACGGTATGCGAATGTGCCATAGGGACAAGTAAAAGTTGTTTTCTCCTGATCTTCTGGGGCTATGGTAATCTGGAAATACCCGGAGAGACCATCCAAGAAACAGTAGTAAGAATGTCCCGCTAGTCGCTCGAGCATCTGATCAATGAAGGGTAAGGGAAAGTGATTTTTCCTCGTGGCATCATTGAGTTTCCTGTAGTCAATGCATGCCCTCCAACCTGTGACAGTCCTGGTAGGAAAAAGCCCATTCTTTTCATTAGCAATAACAGTCATCCCTCCCTTCTTTGGTACCACTTGCACTGGGCTTACCCATGCACTGTCAGAAATGGGATAGATAATGCCTGCATCCAAAAGTTTAATGACTTCGTTCCTCACAACCTCTTTCATATTAGGGTTGAGACTTCATTGGGGAATTGCCCGAGGTCGATGGTTGTCCTCCATGAGGATCTTATGGGTTCAGAAGGATTGACTAATCCCCTTAATATCCGAGATTTTCCATGCGATCGCCGTTCTGTGTCTATTAAGCTCATCCAGAAGCCGCTCTTTCTGCACAATAGTAAGATCTGAGGCAATAATGACTGGAAGCTTGGACCCCTTTTCTAAGAAAGCATATTCCAGATGTTCGGGGAGAGGCTTCAACTCTAATTCTGGGGGTTCCTCGATAGATGACTTCAGCTTCCCATGATTCCCAAGATCAAATTGTTCGGCGTCACTGTAGTCCTCTTCGCCTGGCCTATCAACGCCCAACACTTCATCTACGCCCTGAATCGCATTTTCAATCGCACCCGCATTATCCTCTGGCTCAGAGGGAATTCCCTCTGAATTGTCGGTTCGAGATTGGTCTGCCACACACGGTTGTTCCGCAATAGATTCCAAAAATTTACCGAACACAGCCTGAGCTCCTTGTTCTTCAACACTTGCAGCGGCCCTGGCATCTTCCAGTGTTCTTATCCACTGTTCACTGTTAGGGCACATCTCATCCAACCGATATGACGCAATCGAATAAGGGAAAAATGGTACCTGTGGATAATGATTATAAGCCCAAGTGTTAGTCGAAGCCATGGTTTAAAGAGAGAGACAAAATAAACAAGAATGAGAAAAAACAAACAAGAAATGAAAATGGTCAAATCAACACGCTTTAAGTTTTCAGAATATTCCTCGTGGGTCCCTGGCAGCGGCGCCAAAAACTTGGTTACGCGTTTGAGTCGCTCACCCGCAAGTGCACGGGATGGCCAAGTAATACCCCTCGTGCGAACACGAGGGGGTCGTATTCCCAAGGGCCCGAGAATCTATTCTTACTTCCTTATCACAATGTTGTTTAACCTAATCAATCACTTGGAAGAAGACCTAGAAATAACCTACTAAAGCTAAGAATATGCAAATGGCAAGTATAAATACGGAGGAAAGTATCAAGGTAAGGAAGTGGTCACGGATGAGGATTCCCTTGGGGGTTACTAAAGTGACAAGGATGCCCTAACTAGCATGCACGTGGGTGGTTTGGACCGGGAAACCCTAAATTAGACCAACCCGATGGTCACGGTGTTGGTCCCTAATCCGGTACGAGTATTGGAATACGAAATTGCTTCCATCCAAATCCTTGTACGATTGCAATGGTTTTAGTGGATTTCCCAAGCTAGGGTTGAAACACAATCGAGGACAACCCTAACAATTGGAGGGGCACAAATACCCGATGGTCACGGTGTATTCGTACATGTATTCCCTTCCAAGCTTGGTGAGCCTAATACTAGGGCAATGGTCATGCAACCTAGTATTGTCTAGGAATTGATACATAGAGTTCTCATACATACCAAGGCATTCAGGAATCACCAAACAAGAATCACAAACCACACCAAATGCATAAAACTAGAACAAGCATCCAAAATACACAAGTTCACCCCCAAGGTTCACCTACATCCTGTGACCTAGGGGTTTAGTTACTCATGATCACAAAACAAGTAGGAAAATACATGAAAACAACCAAAAGCATAACAAGAACACTCCCTCAAAGGATCAAGGCCGAATGACGCTTCCAAGGACGCCACCCAAGGAGTGGCTTCCCTTGTCAATCTTCCTCTCAAATGTGAATCGAAGGTGTGGACTCGTCGTGTCGTGCTCTCCCCGTCGTCCTCTCCTCAAGAATCGCCTCCAAAGCCCGGCCTCAAGCTCCCAAGGAAGATGGTGAAGTCAAGCTCTCCCAAGACCTAGGCTCCCCGCTCTCAAATGTGGACTAAAAACCCTTAAAAACAAGATCCTGCGAGTTATGAGGCCCCCCATGCGGCCCCGCATGCGGGGAGAGAAAGTATGCGGCCTCAACAGCGCCTGCATAGGACCCCGCATGGATCTCCTGACCAAGTCCTCCAAGTTTTCGTGCTACAGCGACTGCTACAGTACCCCCCCCGGCTCAACACAGTGTTTTCGATGCCGATTTCTTCTAAAATTCTGTCAACGAGCTCAAAGGGGTCTCATTGGTACCTGTAACACGAAAGGAACCAATTCAGACCAAAAAGGACGTCGACTCATAGAAAAATACGCAATATGTACGCCCGAATGCATAGAAAATACGTATGTTTAGGCATTTATCAATGAGAAAGAACCCTAATTTTTGGAGTTAAAAAGGCTGATTCGGGGCCCAACACGGGCGTGTCAAGGGTTTGTCCGAAGTGCTTCAAATCTCAGCAAAGTGCGAAACACAAAATTCGGCACTGACACCCCCGTGTCAGGAAGAACACCCCCGTGTTCTCCAGATAAGACAGGGGTGTCAGGACCATGCAAACCGTGCCATTCTCTAGATCTGTGCTACAGTAATTTTTCTTCAGTGTTCTGCTACAGTACCCATGCTTCTTCTGGTGCAAAATTCTCCTGAGATTTGCAACAGCAGTAACATGGCCTTGTCGAGCCCGTGTTCTTCCTGGGACACTATAATCTGATCCTCTTTTCACACTGTAATTGTGCCGAATGCTATCCCTTTGCACAAATACATAATAATACCCATAGTAGCACAGAATCACAATAAATAAATGCCCGAAGAAAAGATAAATACATGAAAAGGGTATGAAAATATATATATGGAATGCACTCATCAGATAGCTATTGGGGAGCTTTCGTTGGCACCGATCCAGGGAGGTGTGCCCTAGGCTTGATAAGGAGCTTGATGGAGAGGATGGAGTGACCTCACAAGACCATCACCACACATCGCAAGGGGGTTTTCATCTATGTTTTCTATTCTTGTCTATTCATACACATTGATGGATTTGCATAGCTCCATGGAGAGCTAAACCCCTTGTGGGTATTTGGACTTGTAAACCCTAGGATGACATTATTTCTATGACATGCTATTATGCTTTCTTAATTGATGCATTTAATTGAGTTCTAATCTTGATTGCTTATCGTATTGATTTTCCCTTAGCCGTGACACTAGGATTGAGAATCATCTAGGTTGTCCTTTGGAGATGTGACCACTCCTAAAGGATTAGACTACTAGAGATTAGAGAGGGTCGAAAGAGTGAGTCATGAGGTAGCGAAATGTCCCCTTTCCCCTCCAGTGACATTTTCCCAACCTCCGTGTTCTAAGAGTTCTTAGCAGTTGAAGTAGAGCGAAGTGGTTGGAGATGAACTCCCATGGGGCTTAGTTGCACGAGCAACAGAGTGAAGGGTTGTAGTGAATCCTAGTGCTGAGGTTAATTAAGACTAGGGTTCTCTCACCTGCACCAAAGTGTTAGAACTATACTTAGGAACAGGGTCTATCACTTGGAATCCCTAGAACGTAAACCAATTCCTCGTAGTGTAAGGCTTAGAAAGATGGACTCTCATGGGGCTTAGTTGATAGATCAACAGAGTGAAGGGTCGTAGTGAAACCTAATGTCGGGCATAATGTTGGGATTAGTCACGGTTGACCTTAGGTTTGGAACCGTGTGCTTAAGGATGTCCATGACTCATTAAACATCAATAGGAGAGTATAATACATAGTCTTGCACTAGAACATCAGTTTGAAATGCAGCATCAGTGTAACCCGTTACAATGAGCTCATTCTCACCACCATACACTAAGAAGTAATTTTTAGTCCTTCGCAAGTACTTAAGAATACTCTTGACAATAGACCAATGATGTTCCCTTGGATCCTGTTGAAATTTGCTAGTTATGCTTAGTGTATGTGCGACATATAGCCTAGTACATAGCATGGCATACATGATAGATCCTATAGCAGATGCGTAATGGATCATACTCATGTGTTCCCTTTGTTCTTCAGTCTGAGGATAATCCCTTTTACTTCTGAGACATGGGTACAAATCCTTTCTTGGAGTTAGACATACTAATCCATTTCAGTATCGTATCTATGTACTTGTCTTGACTTAGTCCCAAAAGAGCTATGATCTATCCCTATAGATCTTTATACCTAGTATAATTTCGACTTCACCTAAGTCCTTCATTGAGAAACACTTCCCTAACCATTGCTTAATTTTTAACAATATAGGGATGTCGTTTCTAATAAGCTGGATGTCATCAACATATAACACAAGGAAAATAACTATGCTCCCACTAACCTTCTTGTACACTGACACACCCCTTGCGAGTGCGTACCGCAAGTGCACGGCCTTGTCGAAGTAATAATATTACCCTGGTGAGTCGGTAGTCGTATCCACAGGGAATATGAATTTAAGACACGAGATTTCACTATTAAGCTAAGCGGTGTACGATGGGTGTGAAGAGAATCAATGAGTGAGTGTGAAAGCAATTATAAAGAAACAAGAAATCAAATAGAAGTATGGAAGGTAAGAGAGCGCAAGTAGGAGTAAATAGAGAAAGACAAGCAATGAGTAAAGTTGGGTACCCGTACAAACTACCCCTAGGACTTATGCTTCTAGTGCAAAACAATGCTATTAAATTTTCCTATTGATGTTAATTGAGTCAAGGAAATCCTTAAACACAAGGTCCCAAACCTAAGGTCAACCGTGATGAACCCCGACACTATGCCCCCGCATTAGGTTTCACTACGACCCTTGACTCTTATTGACCTATCATCTAAGCCCTAGGGGAGTCTATCTTCCTAAGCCTCACACTGTATGAGATTGCTTTAAGTTCTAGGGATTCCTAGTGATAAACTCTGTTCCAATGTATAGCTCTAACCCTTTGGTCCAGGTGAAAGAACCCTAGTCTAAATTAAGCCCCAACACTAAGATTCACTTCAACACTTCACTCTGTTGCTCGCGCAACTAAGCCCCAGGGGAGTTTATCTCTTAGCACTTCACTCTATCTCGAACACTAATAAATTATGGAACACGGAGGTAGGGAGAATAACACCGGAGGGGAAATGGGACGTTTCGCTACCTCACGACTCACCCTCTCAACCCTCTTCAATCCTAAGTAGTCTAACCCTATAGAAGTTGTCACACCTCCAAAGGATAACCTAGATTGTTCTCAACCCTAGTGTCACGGCTAAGGGAAAACAATTACAAGATGCAATTAATATTGAAACTCGAATTTATTCATCAATAATGGAAAAGCATAATAACAATGTCAAAGAAATATAATAATCCTAGGGTTTACAAGTCCGAATACCCACAAGGGGTTTAGCTCCTCATGGAGATATACAAATCCATCAAAATATGAAAAGTAATATGAATTGAAAGCATCAATGAAAACCCCCTTGTGTATGGTGTGGCCATGGTCTTGTGCAGCCGCCGGAAGTCGATGACCATGACGCGCTTCGATCCTCCACAAAAGTCCTTTCCAAACCCTAGCCGCAACCCTCCAGAAATTGGGAGAAAAGATTGGCAAAAAGATGTGTAAAAAGTCTCCAAAACGGGCTTTTATAACGTTGAGTCGCGGCTTAAAATCGGCTGAATCGGGATTTCACACGGCCGTGTGGAATTTCCACATGTCCGTGTTAAGTTGCTGGAATGCTGATTTTTGGCAATTGCCGAAATGCTCCCGAATTCGTTATTTTTCCTCGAGGTCGTTGAATTGGGCACACAATCAACGGTAGACCGTGCCAATTGCTTCAAATCTCCTTATTGGTAAAGTTCTCCTATGCTAGCACGAGCTAGACTTATTGTAAATGTGATTGCCTTTGTGCCCTCCAAAGGAGGTTGGCGCACACTCATAAGTGTAAGCTCGGGCCTTATTCCTTGCTCAGTCTGAAAACTCCCCAACAACTGCGAACACGATCTAACTTTTTTCATTCTCTCCAAATTGTATTCACAACCCTACAATGCACAAAAGCACATACATGCACACTATTTAGTGATAAAATCTTATGAAAGTAATGCTTATTGTAAGATAATAACACTTCGCATTATTATAACACAAGCACTTATCAAACTCCCCCACACTTAAGCTTTTGCTTGTCCTCAAGAAAAATAAAATGTGAAAGTACTTGGGAAGAACAATTGAAAGTGCTCGGCCTTAGGTTCACCAAGAGTATGCAAAAGAAGCATTCTACAAGTAAGGAGAAATCAAAATATTGCATAAGGTTATCATTGCTCTAGCTAAAAACTCGAATAAAAAAGAACGACTCGAAAATGTGTAAGTGTGTGCGAATTCACTCTAGAGAACCCAAAGAGTACTCCTCAAACTCTTGTTACAAAAACATATTTATGTACGCAAAGTAGGGGGGTAGTAGCTTCACTCAACCTCTAAGATAGGCCTTTCCTAGGTGGCCGCCAAAGGTGGCTTTCACGCTTTCGAGGAGGTAGCTCTTTCTACCGGGGTAGTAGCTTTCACGCTTCTCATGAGATAGCTCTTTCTCTCATTAGGGCATAACTTGTATCCGACTTATGAGAGTAGCTACATACTTCATAGGAGGTAGCTTTTTCCACCCCAAATGCAAAGATAAAAGCTCAACTAATATTCACAAGCTCACAAAAAAATTTTTCAGCAATATAAAACTTAAAGACTTACTTAAGCAATACTAAACTAGTCCTTAAACTTCGAGCTTGAATTTCCAAAAGATTTCAAGAGTGAGTAGTGCAATAAGAGTTAATCAAGCAAAAATTCCCTAAAATTCAAGTGAAACTAGAGCATGATATGATACAATGTTAAAAAATTCTCCTAAACTCTAAGAATACAACCGTTGCAACTAAGGTGAACCGCCATAGGCTACATGAGCGTAAGCAATTGAACACACAAGTAAAGATGTGTGCAAAGTGAACTCCCCCCCACACTTAAGATGTACATTGTCCCCAATGTACGCATGGAAGCACAATAAAAGTGTAGCAATGAAAAACAATTCATGTGCAAGTAGGCAATTGAAATATTACTCCCCTGAACTCCAAGTGTTGCATTTGATGGAGCTAGGTCATTGAGAGTTGAGTCTCAATGGGTTGTAAAGCACACACGGTCCCATGACCATGCCTATGACTATTCCTCAAATTCCTACGTGGGCACTGCAATGACTGCACACTTTTATGCGGCCACTATGTGTACCATACAGTGCCCGCGTAGCCCAGGCAGTGGGCTGTGCCGCCTAATGTGTGGCCCGCACACCAGCCGACATAGGGTAACCAGAAGCGTGTGCGGGCTCATGTGAGGCTCGTACACAACCCGCACAGACTTGAGATATGTCATTTTCAGCCCTAATGAAACATGTGCGGCCTCATTTTCGTCTGCACAACAACTCGCACACTTACTTGATTATATATAGCCTTTGTTAGGGTTTTGGAAGGGAGCTTGCTCTCATCCGACCTCTAAGCTCACCCAAGCAATTCTCATCATCTTTGGAGGCTATTTTGGCAACGATTGAAGGGGAGAATAAAGGGAGAGTAAAGAAAAGCATCAAGGAACTCGGCGGGAGTTTGTGTGTAATTTGTATTATGATCTTCATGTATTACGAACTTCTTTACTTTGCTATGTCAAACTAGACTCCCAAGGCCACCTGGCTCCGGTAAACCTTGGGAGGAGACTTTGTGTGGATGACATTCTTGTTTTATAAATGAACGTGTGATAAGTGTTCGTGTTATATTAATGCGAAGTGTTATTATCTTGCAATAAGCATTGATTTAATCAGATTTTATCACTAAAAAGTGTGCATTTGCTTACTTTTGTGCATCGTAGGGTTGTGAAGGTAAATTGGAGAAAAGGAACGAAGTTAGATCATGTTCACCATTGTTGGGGAGATTTTCGGACCAAGCAAGGAACAAGGCATGAGCATAGACTTGTAAGTGTGTGCCAACCTCATTTGGAGAGGCACAAAGGCAGTCACATTCACGATAAGTCCAGCTCGTGCTAACAAGGAGAACTTTACCAATTAGGAGATTTGAAGCAATCGGCATGATCTACCATTGATTGTGTGCCCAATTCAACGGCCTCAATGAAGAATAATGAATTCGGGAGCATTTTTGGCACAATTATTGTAGCAACACTGCAGCAAGTTACTGTAACAAAGCACTGTAGCAAGTTACTATTCATTATCTGCTGAAAATCAGCAAAACAACAACTTCACACGGGCGTGTGGAAATTCCACACGGCCGTATGAAAATCAATGTTATAAAAGATCATTTTGGAGACGGTTTTTGGATCTTTTTGGCTCTTCTTTGCCTGAACTTCTAGAGAGGAGCGGCTAGCCTTTAGAGAGGACTTCGTGGAGGTTTGGAACACGTCATCGGCGTCGACATCAATGTCCGACGGCCGCACAAGACCACGGCCACATCGCACACAAGGGGGTTTTCATCTATACATTCAATTTGTTTTCTTATTCTTAATTTGATGGATTTGTATAGCTCCATGAGGAGCTAAACCCCTTGTGGGTATTCGGACTTGTAAACCCTAGGATTATTATGTTTCTTTGACATCGCTATTATGTTGTTCCATTATTGATGAATAAAATTGAGTTTCAATCTTAATTTCTTCTTGATTATTGTTTTCCCTTAGCCGTGACACTAGGGTTGAGAACAACCTAGGTTATCCTTTGGAGGTGTGACAACTCCTATACGGTTAGATTACTTAGGATTGAAGAGGGTTGAGAGGGTGAGTCATGAGGTAGCGGAACGTACCCTTTCCCCTCCGATGTGATTGTCCCTACTTCCATATTCCATGATTTATTCGCGGTCAAGATAGAGTTAGGTGTTAGGAGATAAACTCCCCTGGGGCTTCGGTGTGCGAGCAACAAAGTGAGGGGTTGAAGTGAATCTTAGTGCCGGGACTTAATTTAGACTAGAGTTCTCTCACCTGGACCAAAGGGTTAGAACTACATATAGGAACAGGGTTAATCACTAGGAATCCCTAGAACTTAAAGCAATTCCACACAGTGTGAGGCTTAGGTAGATAGACTCCTCTAGGGCTTAGATGACAGGTCAACGAGAGTCAAGGGTCATAGTGAAACCTAATTACCGGAACATAGTGTTGGGGTTAGTCACGGTTGACCTTAGGTTTTTGACCGTGTGTTTAAGGATCTCCTAAATTCAATTAACATCAATAGGATTGTATAATAGCATTATCTTGCACTAGAAGCATAAGTCCTAGGGGTAGCTTGTCCGGGAACCCATCTTCTCTCATTGCTTGTCCTATCCTTTTACTCCTACTTGCACTCTCTCACCTTCCACAATTCTATTTCAAGTCTGATTTTTATTAGTTTCTTTCGCACTCACTTATCGATTTCTTTCCATACATCGCATTAGCTACATAGTGAATACTTGTATCTCAAATCCATATTCCCTGTGGATACGACTACCCACTCACTAGGGTATATTATTACTTCGACAACCCATGCACTTTCGGGCCCCTGTCAAAGTTTTTGGCGCCATTGCCGGGGAATAGCCGTATTTTAGATATTTGTTTTTCGCTATCCTAGCTATTTCACTTCATTTTTTATTTCACACTTCTTTTATCTATCATCGTTCTTACTTGTTTGCTTTTTCTTATTTTCGGTTTCAGGTTATGACTCGTGGGAACCCTTCGATTCTTGTTGAAGGAGACCCGGAGATTGGTAGAAGAACTCATTGTAAGGGGAAGAAACCTGTATAAGAATCTTCAAATCAAGCCAAAGTTGATACAGAAGGGTCAGAAGCAATGGCAGAACAAAATGAAGAGCAGAGGACATTGTCCGATTTTGCTAGACCCGCGGTGATTTGAACCCAATCAATCATTGTGAGGCCCCCAATTACCGCAATGAATTTTGAGTTGAAGCCGTCGTTCATTCAAATGTTACAACAGTCCGCACAATTTAATGGGTTGGTCGATAAAGATCCCAACAACCATATAGAGAACTTTCTTGAAGTGTGCGACATGTTGAAGATCAATGGAGTAACAGATGACGCGATTCATTTGAGAGCCTTCCCATTTTCATTGAAGGGAAAAGCGAGACATTGGCTTCATTCATTAATGAGAGCATCTATCACTACGTGGGAAGAGATGGCCGAGGTATTCTTGGCTAGATATTTCCCTCTGAGAAAATTAGCGAGGCTCCGGAATGAGATCTCATCCTTCATGCAAATGGATTTGAGTCTCTATTTGAGACATAGGATAGGTTCAAAAAGCTCCTTCACAAATGTCCGCAATATGGATTCCCCGAGTGGATGATCATTCACACCTTTTACAATAGGCTGAATCCGAGTACCAACTCTTAGATCCAGCGGAAGGAAGAACTCTAGGAAGTAAGACTCCTGGTGAAGCCCGGCACCTTATCGAAAAGATGGCTATGAATAGCTATTAATGGAACACAAGGGACCGAAAGAAGGTGGTCCGAATTCATAAGGTTGACATGGTTACATCATTGGCGGCACAAGTAGAGTCATTAAGTAAGAAGCTAGATGCTCTAGCTTCACCAAGAGTTGCGGCCATCCCTACTTGTAACGGTTGTGGGGGAGGTCACGCTTCAAGTGATTGTCCTATTGCTATCGGAGGCACTAGTGCGGTGGAGCAGGTCGATTTTGTTGGCAATGTTTATAGAGGACAAGGCCAAGGCAACCCGTATAGTGGAACTTATAATCTGGGTGGAGGAACCACCCGAACTTCTCATGGAGCAATCAAGGGCAGTCCCAACAAAAGAATAATGAACCACCGGGATTTCAAAGTCAACAAGCTCCGAACCTAGAAAGCCGAGTGACAGGGCTAGAGGGAAAGATGACCGATCTTGAGAGAGCCCTCACGAGGTTTGTTTCTTCATCGGATGCTAGATTTTAGTCGGTGGAGGCTACTCTTCGCAATCACACCGCCTCCTTACATAATTTGGAAAATCAAGTGGGGCAAATTAAGAAGACATTGGCGGAAAGACCTCAAGGTAGTTTGCCTAGTAATACGGAGACTAATCCAAGGAAACAAGTGAAGGTGATTACCTTGAGAAGTGGAAAAGAGGTCGAGAGAAATCTCCCTCTAGAAAAGACAACATAAGCACCCGAAGATGAAGAGGTAGGGGGAGAAACACCAAAGAAGAAAGAGGTGGCAGCACCACCCTACAAGCCGAGGATTCCCTTCTCTTCGAGGTTGAAGAATGACCAAGACAATGAACAATACAAGAAATTTCTGGTTATTTTCAAACAATTGCACATCAACATACCATTCGCGGAGGCATTGGCTCAAATGCTTAAGTATGCGAAGTTCTTGAAAGACCTCTTGACCAACAAGAGGAAGTTGAAAGAGAGTGCAGCTGTAGTACTTGATGCCAATTGCTCGGCCATTTTGCAAAAGAATATGCCGAGTAAGAGAAAAGATCCTGGGAGTTTCATCATACCTTGCAACATCGGCAACTTGGGTAAAGAGATTGCATTGCCGATTCGGGGGCAAGCATCAATGTCATGCCCTACACTTTCTTCCAAAAGCTAGGCTTGGACGAGCCTAGACCGACTCGGATGACACTTCAACTCGCGAACCGATCGGTGAGGCATCCGAGAGGGATTGTGGAAGATGTGTTGGTGAAAGTAGACAAATACATCTTTCCTGTGGACTTTGTAGTACTTGATGTCGATGAGGATGTCGAAGTGCCGCTGATTCTTGGGAGGCCGTTCTTGCGTACTTCCAAGGCTTTGATAGACATGGACGGTGGAGAGCTCACGTTGAGGGTTGGAAACGACAAGCTCACCTATCGCCTCACCGAAGGCATAAGACATTCTCTTGATTTTGATGACACTTTATACTTTCTTGATGCTACTGATGAATGTGTTGATGAATACGTGTAGGAATTGATGAACCCAGATCCATATGAAGGGTGGCCAGACCAAGATGTGGAGATCGAAGAAGTGCTATCACTTGGTCTAGTCGAGAAGGAAGTCAAGCCGGAACCGGAACTCATGAAGAAGATGAGAAGAAAACTAAAGAGAGCGAAGAGACGCCACACGAAAAGACCCAAGAACAATGGGGATGAACAAGAACGGAGTAAGGGTGGTTCACTCTTGTGTGGTAACAAAATCACTAACTCTCCCTCTATCCTAAAAAAATTATATTCTACATGTTTTCAGATTGTAGGGAAGAGGAAAACATTCATTCATGAGCCGCCGTAAGGTAAGATTTTATAGTAATGCGAAGTGTTATTATCTTGCAATGAGCATTGATTTAATCAGATTTTATCACTAAAAAGTGCGCATTTATTTACTTTTGTGCATCGTAGGGTTGTGAAGGTAAATTGGAGAAAAGCAACGAAGTTAGATCGTGTTCGCCATTGTTGGGGAGATTTTCGGACCAAGCAAGGAACAAGGCATAAGCATAGACTTGTAAGTGTGTGCCAACCTCATTTGGAGAGGCACAAAGGCAGTCACATTCACAATAAGTCCAACTCGTGCTAACAAGGAGAACTTCACCAATTATGAGATTTGAAGCAATCGGCACGATCTACCGTTGATTGTGTGCCCAATTCAATGGCCTCAACGAAGAACGACGAATTCAGGAGCGTTTTTGGCACAATTATTGTAGTAGCACTGCAGCAAGTCACTGTAACAAAAGCACTGTAGCAAGTTACTGTTCATTGTATGCCAAAAATCAGCAAAACAGCAACTTCACACGGGCATGTGGAAATTCCACACGGTCATGTGAAATCCCGATATCTGCAATTTAAAGCCGTGACTAAATGTTTTAAAAGCCTGTTTTAGAGACTGTTTTTTGATCTTTTTGGCTCTTCTTTGCCCGAACTTCTACAAAGGAGTGGCTAGGGTTTAGAGAGGACTTCGTGGAGGTTTGGAACGCGTCATCGACGTCAACATCAACGTCCGACGGCCGCACAAGACCACCGCCACATCGCACATAAGGGAGTTGTCATCTATGCATTCAATTTGTTTTCTTATTCTTATTTTGATGGATTTGTATAGCTCCATGAGGAGCTAAACCCCTTGTGGGTATTCGGACTTGTAAACCCTAGGATTATTATGTTTCTTTGACATCGTTATTATGTTTTTCCATTATTGATGAATAAAATTGAGTTTCAATCTTAATTTCTTCTTGATTATTGTTTTCCCTTAGCCGTGACACTAGGGTTGAGAACAACCTAGGTTATCATTTGGAGGTGTGACAACTCCTATAGGGTTAGACTACTTAGGATTGAAGAGGGTTGAGGGGGTGAGTCGTGAGGTAGCGGAACGTCCCCTTTCCCCTCCGATGTGATTTTCCCTACCTCCATGTTCCATGATTTATTCGCGGTCGAGATAGAGTTAGGTGTTAGGAGATAAACTCCCTTGAGGCTTCATTGTGCGAGCAACAAAGTGAAAGGTTGAAGTGAATCTTAGTGCCGGGACTTAATTTAGACTAGGGTTCTCTCACCTGAACCAAAGGGTTAGAACTACATATAGGAACAGGGTTAATCACTAGGAATCCCTAGAACTTAAAGCAATTCCACACAGTGTGAGGCTTCGGTAGATAGACTCCCCTAGGGCTTAGTTGATAGCTCAACGAGAGTCAAGGGTCGTAGTGAAACCTAATGACCGGAACATAGTGTTGGGGTTAGTCACGGTTGAGCTTAGATTTGGGACCGTGTGTTTAATAATCTCCTCGATTCAATTAACATCAATAGGATAGTATAATAGCATTGTCTTGTACTAGAAGCATAAGTCCTAGGGGTAGCTTGTCCGGGTACCCATCTTCTCTCATTGCTTGTCCTACTCTTTTACTCCTACTTGCACTCTCTCACCTTCCACAATTCTATTTTAAGTCTGGTTTTTATTAGTTTCTTTTGCACTCACTTATCGATTTCTTTCCATACATCGCATTAGCTACATAGTGAATACTTGTATCTCAAATCCTATTCCCTGTAGATATGACTACCCGCTCACTAGGGTATATTATTACTTCAACAACCCGTGCACTTTCAGGCCCCTGTCAATGTGTGTGGCTTGTGTTGTTGGTTTTAATCTATCATTAACTTCTTCATTCTACAATGGATGGATTCCGTAGAACTGATTTTGAAAATACTTGTTTGGCGGGATGCTAGCTTGTATTAGGTCTTGTGTTGATTAAAGGGTGATTCATTGTATCAATACACCGGAGATTTTGGGTATTGATAGCCTCCCGCGAGCTTAGGGTTGTTTTAGCCAAAAGCGTGCTTTAGAATAACCCTAACCAAGACTCCCTGTTCCCAATGACATCGTAGGGGTATCATCCGGATAGAAGAACCCATAGTGGATTAGGGCTACACCACGGAGATTCTGGGGTAGTCGACATCCTAGTCTAGAAGACCAAAACAAAGCCAACCTTATCCTTAAATTGTATTGTCATCCGTACTAAGTCATTTCTTAGGGGAATCCTCGCCTGGGGCCTTCCTCAATATTTGGTTTCTTCATCCTTACCCTTGTTCGGATCGAGTTGCTTGCTTTTACTTTCTCATTTATTTTATTTTCTTTAGTTTTAATAATTACATACAACAACCCTATTTCGATGAACTAGACACTGACCCCCCTCCCCCCCAAAAAAAAAAGAACTAATAGTAGATCTTAAGGTCCTTGGGACTACGACCCTCTCATGCTCGCACGAGAGGTTCTTACTTGACGACCAATGCACTTGCTGCCAGGGAGTCGTGTGCTTGCTTCCTAGCTTGTCGCGCGCTCACTCCATCACTACTCAAGTTGTAATCCACTCCCACTGTTCTTCTTGAGAAGAAACTTTTTCTCCAAGAAAACAGCATTCCGAGCAACAAACACTTTGTTCTTCTTAGGGTTGTAGAAATAGTATCCTATAGTTTCCTTGGGATACCCAACAAATAGGCATTTGTCAATCTTAGATGTGAGGCTGTCCAATGCTAAACTTTTAACATTTGACTCTCAAACCCAAATCCGTAGAAAAGTCATATTATGTTTTGTCCCAGTCCACATCTCATATGGTGTCTTTTCAACTGCCTTAGTTGGAGTTCTATTTAGTAGGAATGCAGCAGTCTCAAAGGAATATCCCCAAAAGGATATTGGAAGACCATCTTGAATCATCATTGATCGAACCATATCCAATAAAGTCTGATTTCTCTTTTCCAACACACCATTCCACTGAGGTGTTCCATGAGGAGTGATTTCTGAAACTATTCCACACTCTCTCAAATAATAATCAAACTCTTGGCTTAAGTATTTACCACCTCGATTCAATTGAATGGCTTTAATACTTTTGCCAAGTTAGTTTTGCACTTCATTCTTAAACTCCTTGAATTTTTCAAAAGTCTCGGACTTATGCTTCATAAGATAGACGCAGCCAAATCTACTATAGTCATCTGTGAAATTAACAAAGTACTCAAAACTACCTCTAGCGTGTGTGCTCAATGGTTGGCACGACCCCTTGTGTGTATCCCGTAAGTGCACGGGCTTGTCGAAGTAATAAATTTTACCATGTTGAGTGGATAGTCGTATCCACAGGTAATAGGGATTTCAAACACGAGATTTCACTATTTAGCTAAGCGGTGCGGTGAGTGTGAAACGAATCAATGAGTGAGTGTGAAAGCAAATATAAAGAAACAAGAATTAAAATAGAAAGATAGAAGGTAAGAGAGTGCAAGTAGGAGTAAATAGAGAAAGACAAGCAATGAGTAAAGTTGGGTACCCGGACAAACTACCCCTAGGACTTATGCTTCTAGTGCAAGAAAATGCTATTATACTTTCCTATTGATGTTAATTGAGTCAAGGAAATCCTTAAACACACCGTCCCAAACCAAAGGTCAATCGTGACTAACCCTGACATTATGCCCCGTCATTAGGTTTCACTACGACCCTTGACTCTTGTTGACCTGTCAACTAAGCCCTAGGGGAGTCTATCTTCCTAAGCCTCACACTGCGTGGGATTGCTTTAAATTATAGGGATTCCTAGTGATAAACCCTGTTCCTATGTATAGTTCTAATCCTTTAGTCCAGGTGAAAGAACCCTAGTCCAAATTAAGTCCCAGCACTAAGATTCACTTCAATCCTTCACTCTGTTGCTCACGCAACTAAGCCCCAGGGAAGTTTATCTCTTAGCACTTCACTCTATCTCGACCGCTAAGAAATCATGGAACACGGAGATAGGGAGAATCACACCGGAGGGAAAAGGGGACATTCCGCTAACTCATGACTCACCCTCTCAACCCTCTTCAATACTAAGTAGTCTAACCCTATAGAAGTTGTCAAATCTCCAAAGGATAACCTAGATTGTTCTCAACCCTAGTGTCACGGCTAAGGGAAAACAATAACAAGATACAATTAAGATTGAAACTCAATTTTATTCATCAATAATGGAAAAGCATAATAACAATGTCAAAGAAACATAATAATCCTAGGGTTTACAAGTCCGAATACCAACAAGGGGTTTAGCTCCTCATAGAGCTATACAAATCCATCAAAATATAAAAGTGAGAACAAATTGAAATCATAGATGAAAACCCCCTTGCGTATGACGTGGTTGTGGTCTTGTGCGGCTGCCGGACGTTGATGACGATGCCGATGACGCGCTTCGATCCTCCACAAAAGTCCTCTCCAAACCATAGCCACAACCCTCCAGAAGTTCGAAGAAAAGATTGGCAAAAAGATGTGTAAATTGTCTCCAAAATGAGCTTTTATAACGTTGAGTCGCGGCTTATATTCCGCTGAATCGGGATTTCACACGGCCGTGTGGAATTTCCACATACCCGTGTGAAGTTGCTATTTTGCTGATTTTTGACAGACAGTGAACAATAACTTGCTACAGTTATTGGGTACATAATCAATGATAGATCATGCTGATTGCTTCAATTCTCCTTATTGGTGAAGTTCTCCTAAGCTACACGAGTTAGACTTATTGTGAGTGTGACTGCCCTTGTGCCTCTCCTAAGGAGGTTGGCATATACTCACAAGTCTAGGCTCGTGCCTTGATCCTTGCTTGGTCCAGAAACTCCCCAACAACGGTAAACACGATCTTACTTTGTTCTTCTTCTTCAAATTAGCTCCACAAACCTACAATGCACAAAAGCACATAAATACACATAATTTAGTGATAAAATCTGATGAAAGTAATGCTCATTGTAAGATAATATCACTTCGTATTATTATAACACAAGCACTTATCAATGGTCCACATAAATCAGAATGTATTAGTCCCAATAAATTACCTGCCCTTTCACCTTGTTTGTTAAAGGGTCATTTAGTCATTTTGCCATTGTGAGAAGATTCGCATATCTCAAATGATTCAAAATCAAATGAGCCAAGAACTCCATCCCTATGAAGTCTTGATATTTGATAAACGCCTAAATGTACGTATTATTCATGTATGTGTACGTATAAATATAGTTACTGTAGCAGGGGGTACTGTAGCGCACTGTAGCAACTTACGTAGTTTTCGGGATTTCTCAAAAACTCTCTCTCCCCGCATGGGAGGCCGCATAGCTCGCTGGAATTAGTTTTTAAGGGTTTCTAGGGCATCATTTTGAAGGGTCTTTGGCCACCATTTCTCCACCATCATCTTCCTAGGCTTCAAGGGGTTGAAGAAGGCAGATCTGAAGGGCAAATCAAGGGGAGAAGAGGGATCTTTCGAGGAGCACATCTAGGAGTTCGTCGGCGTCGATCTGTCGGATTCTCATCACCACCTCCTAGTCTTCATCTTAGGGGAAGTTTGATGAGCTTTTTGTTGTATTTCTTGTTTTCTATACTCTCTCCATTGTTGATGATGAACTAGACTCCCAAGGTCACCGGGCATCCGGTGAACCTTGGGATGAACTTGCTTGTATGAATACTTGATTTACATGTATGGTATTTGTGTGGTTTATGGTTCAAGCTTGGTGCACTTTGATGTATTGGTATGCATGAGAACTCTGTGTATCGATTTCTAGGTTATACTAGGTTGCGTGACCATCGCCTTAGTATTAGACACTCCAAGTTTGGAAGGGATACATGTACGAATACGTCGTGACCATCGGGTATTTGTACCCCTCCAACCATTAGGGTTGAGCCTAGATGTTGTGTTTGACCTTAATTCGGGATTTCCCTAGGTGCATTGCAATCGTGTGAGGATTTGGGCGGAAGCAATTCCGTATTCCAATACTCATACCGGATTAGGGGTTATCACCGTGACCATCGGGGTGACCTACCTTTGAACATCTCTTGGCCTAACCACCTTTGCCTGTGTAATTCGAGTATCCTTCTAGCTTTAGTAGTCCCGAGGGGATCCTCGCCCGGGGACCTCGAACATTTCATTATTACTTGCATCCTTAGTTCGCTTATGTGGTGAGCCTTAGTCCACTTGTTTATAGTTTTCTCTTTTGTTAGTTTTCTAATCTTGTTTCAAATCTATATTTGGTAGACTAGACAGTGTCATCTAGAGGGGAGTAATAGCAGCTCTTGGGATCCCAGGGAATATGACCCCCTCGCGCGTGCGTGAGGGGTATTACATGGCGACCCGTACGCTTGCGGTCAAGTCATCAATATTTGTTTCTCATTTACGTGACCTAAATGACAATGCCAGAAGTATGAAAGGTTCGACTTGCTCAACTTAACCCTTTTATTATCTATGTTATAGATGGACTTGTGGTTTTTAAAGTCTACAACGTAAAGACCATTACTAAGTATAGCATTTCCATATAGAATGTCCTCATGAAAAATGGAAATTATATTATTCTTAATAATGAAGTTATAACCATCATTATCCAAACAAGAAACTGAAATAATGTTTCTACTAATATCAGGCACATA
Organism: Dioscorea alata; assembly: GCA_020875875.1. Lineage (NCBI taxonomy): Eukaryota > Viridiplantae > Streptophyta > Magnoliopsida > Dioscoreales > Dioscoreaceae > Dioscorea > Dioscorea alata. Next base: position 12,118,902 of record CM037019.1, read on the forward strand.
ATAACAATTTATTAAATTCAAAACAAGTCTAGAAAACACATACCCTCCTTTTGAGGTATGGGCTTGGGTTACTTAGCCTCCTTGCCTTTGGAATAAGGTCCAACCTTCTCCTTTGGCTTGGACTTTGCTTTACTTTTCAACTTTCGTTCCTTTCCCTTATTCTTTCATACCATAAGCACCGGGATGGATTTCTTGATACTCTGCTCAGCATTTCTTAAGCATCCCATATAACTCAATAAGCATCTTATCCATGCCATGCATGTTATAGTTCATGACAAACTGATCATAACTATCTGGTAAGGATCCTAGGATAAGGTCCGATGAAAGTTCCTTTCGAATCGGCGCATCAAGTTTATTGAGCGTATCAATATACCCCTTCATCATGAGTACATGGGCACTTACTAAAGTGCCCTGAGCCATCCTAGAGGAGGTCAACGCTTTTGTGGTTGTGAACCTTTCATGTCTGGCTTGTTCTTGGAACATTTCCTTATAATGCACCATAATATCATAAGCCTCCATATCCACTAACTGCTTTTGTAATTCTAGACTCATGGTGTCCAGCATGAGGTAGGTAACATCGTCAAAGTCATTCTTTAACTTGTCGAATACTTCTTTAATAGCAGCCATAACATTCCTTGCCAGTGCTTCAGGCAACAGTTTCTTAATGGATTCCAGTTTCCGCTCTTGCCTTAGAACAATTCTCAAGTTTTGAGACCAATCATGGAAACTGGTTTCATTGAGCTTGTCCTTCTCAAGGACAGATCGCAATGAAAATTTTTGTGGATTTGTATTACTGGTTGTCATTATGATCTATACAGAATTAAAAGCAAGATTCAGTTATGAGGTCTTATAAAGTTTCCCACAAATTACAAATTAATATCCCAATGTAAATAATTTGTTGTTAGTGATTTATTGAGGACCTAGATCCATACTTCACTTTGTCTTGATCCAGCTGAGCTTGTACACCCAAGACTAGGTTATTTAGGTAGGAACTCTTTCCAATCACATCACATGTGATTCTTGGATGGAATAGGGTTAACATTTAGTATTAAAGCACACCCCAACTTTTTCAATGCCTAAGGCTAGGATCGTCCCAATACTTATGTTAAGTCAAACATTTACTCGAGTGTTGGACATAACCATTATCCCAACACTTGCCTCACAAAGATAATCTAACGTGCTTAGCTTTGGCATGACACATGTTTCAATGATAGATGCCTTGACAAGTTTCGAGTAAGGAAAGGCATCTTCATGACTTACAATTTTTGGGTTTAATTATAGCTTACATGGCAATAATGGAATTCTATTCATCCAAAATATATGTAACGAATAAATAAAAATCAGAAATAAATGTGACATTCATGGGCCAGGTATCCTAAGCCAAGAGACTATCTCCGGTAGGTTCCTTTCTTGTTATGCCATGACGAGCTCTCCCGCAAACCTTTGGGGATCCTTCTTCATCAAGTCATCTTGTCTTTAATTTTATACAATATAAAATGAAAACAAAACTAACAATGAGACGTAGGTTGTACACAAAAATATAATGACTTGTAGGCTGTATAAAAATAGAATGACAGACAGGTCATTTAAACAGCTAAGGCAAATAAACGCACCAACCAACATTCATCACACACATATTAAATAAACCAAGCAAGAAAGACATGGAATGAAAATTTAATTAACTTTTAATTTAAGCCATACAAGAATTGTGTGTTAGGTTTTAAGAACTAAACTAGTGATGGGCTTGGGTAGTAACCCAAATGATCAAACCCTTTGATCTATTTCATCAAATGAAATGTTCTTAAAAATCCTAAAACTTACTATTAGTTGATTTGTTCTATCAATCAAACTAATCAATTCCTTACATAGAATTTCAATGTTTAAGACATAACAATTATACCAAAAACAATAAAACAATCATACTATAAGAGCATATATATATATATATATATATGGGCGTATGGCCTAAAATAGGAAATTCTAATAAAATCAAGATTTCCAAATAGGAAATAAAATCTTTTTAAAATTAATCATTATCGATTATTTCCTAATCATATTAGGAAATATTAACTAGTTAATCAGATTAACAAAATTAACAAAATACAGATTTATCATCCTATTCTATGACCAAGCAATGTCAATCAAAATAACATTATGAATAGATCTAACATCTAATCCTATAGGCATGCAAAACCTGTCTCTAGTACCATTGTTAAATACATGCCTATACGCAGCGGATAACAAAATTTTTAACAGCAAGTAAACATGATAAAACCCTAACGCATGCCAGAACTAGAATTAAATTCTAAACAAATAGATAATTAAAAGTTATACCTTTCTTTTGATGATGATTCTGAATGTACCTTTGTTACAACGAAATCGAAAGGGACTGCGAATCGTAACTGCCTTCTACAATCACGTACACATGAACACCTTTCGAAATCAAGCAGGTATGCTAGTACCTCAATAAACATTACTTGTTTCTTGGTTCCATTAGCAAGCACCCGAGACTCAAGAGAAAAAGGGCAGTAGGCATGGCAGCGGTGGGTTCCGACTGCGGGATTCGACGACACTGACCAAGCGAGAAGAGTGGGTGGCAGCTAGGGTTTATCAAAAGACAATCTCTCAAACACTTATTTTTTTTCTATATCTCTCATATTAGGGTTAGACCAAACCATCTATTTATATTGGAAACCCAAAACCCTAATTTATGAAAAAAACCCTTCACTCCCAAACCATCTATTTAAATTAGGAATCTCTTATTTACTTGATTAATTAAATTATTTTAATTAATCAAATCGATTAGATTGGATCAACATTTAAGAAGACCCAGCCCAAATAAGCTATTCACTGCACCTAATATGAGTTTTTACCAAAACCCAAAATAGGTGGCCCAATAAGTAACAAATACTAAACCTTGATCCCGACATTCTTAGTGTATGATCCTGTAGGTCAATTTAACATTGGTAATGAGCTTAAACAACTTTAATGCTCATAAATGATAATTATTCTCTAGCAAGATAATATGATCACCCAATATTAAATGAAGGTCAATTTCAAGAATTAACCGAACTTATCGCAGCCTCATACAATCTTTTGCCGCTGAATATCTTAATTATCATAAGGCATGGAGCGAGTCACCTTATTTTAATGCTAATTAATTTATTGATATCTTAGTGAACTGACTAGGTTAAGTAAATGATAACTCTTATCATTTCCCTTGGGAGTGGCCAAGCACTACTCAGTCTCACTAATCAAGTGGCCGGTGATATTCACTCTCTTTATAGAGAGGGACAATCCCTTCACTTCACTCATGTCTCTCAGCATGAACCGCGACATGCCCAAGCATACCCGTACTTGCCACTCAGTTATGAATGATGTTAGGTGTAAGTCAAAGCATGTAAGGATTCATCCAAGATCCATACTGATTTTAGGTTGAAGGATTGATGTACCAAAATTGCTTGGGAAAAACACTTATGACTTTACAACCATGTAGTGTTCTCAAGAGCAGATTGTTCTAGGTACACTGCTCCCTAACATGTATCTATGTCCTTTGATTGATATCTCATATCCTATGACCGGTAAAACAAGGCCATTTCATGAAAGACATTCTAGTCTTAATTTATTTTCATTCCCATGAAAATCATCAACTAGGGACATTTAGAATATTGTTCTATTTTATGCTTCAAGTTTTTACTTTCCAAATCAAGCATTTGATAACTTGAGCAGAACCAATACTCAAATTATGTTTTATCTTATTAACTATGCATAGAAATAATAACTGATAAAATGGTGCCTCATAATTATTATCCAAATAATAAGTGTTCATACAATGTATTGGGCTAGGGCTTACAATAATAGGCACTACCGTGTAAAGTGCTTACCAATAGTGCTTTTTCGGATTGGCACACCCGTGTCATACCAGTGTCTAGCTCGTGATCGCCCTAAAAAACTCCAGGAAAACAGGCCATCTCTCCCCAGGCTAAACAGTGTAAGCAAATAGGATGATAGATGATACACAAATGTCACAAACTGACTATAAAAACCAAGTGATCCACGAGAATCCACAATCCAAGAGAACACCCCAATGATGAAACGAATGAAAAGCAAAAATGAAGACATGAAAATAGGCCTAAAAAAAATGAGAATGACTTGGATTGTCTCCCAAGAATCTCTTGTTTAACGTCACTAGCTTGACATACCTATTCAACCAGGGGATTTATGCAGTAAAAATGACGTGCTAACATTTAAAGGAGTGTGTCTTTCTCTTACTGCATAATGTTTCAACCGATACAGTTGACCTTAAAGGTTCCTTTTGTGGGATGAGAAATCTCTACTGCTCCATTAGGGAATGTCTGTGTGACCATGTAAGGTCCTATCCAGTAAGATTTAAATTTTCCCGAGAAAAGTTTCAACCTAGAGTTGAAAAGAAAGACTGGTTCCCTGATTTGAAATTGCTCGTCCCTTCTAAGGCAATCGTCATGTATTCTTCTAGTTTTCTCCTTATAAAATAAGGAATTTTTGTAGGCCTTCAATCTGTGCTCCTCTAACTCATCCAATTGGTACTTTCATTTTCTCTGCACTTCGTCCATGTTCAGATTCAACAACTTGATCGCCCAATATGACTTATGTTCCAGTTTGATAGATAGGTGACATGCCTTGCCGTAGACTAGACGATAGCGTGTGTGCCCGGTGGAGGTTTTGTATGCTATTCTGTAGGCCCACAAAGCATCATCTAGCCACTCTGACCAATCCCGCCGGTTGTGATGTATTGTCTTTTCAAGGATTCCTTTTAACTCATGATTTGTAACTTCAACCTAACCTCTCGATTGAGGATGATAAGCCTTGTCAACATGATGATTAACACCGTATTTCTTCATCACTTTTCACATTTGAGCATTACAAAAATGAGTTCCCTTATCACTGATAATTGCTTTGGGGGTACGGAATAGGCAAACAACTTTTTCAAAAACTTGACCACAACCCGTTTGTCATTAGAAGGAAGGGTCTGTGCCTCCACCCATTTGGAAACATAATCGACTACCACCAACACATATTTGTTTCCATTCGATTTAATAAAAGGACCCATTAAATTAATACCCCAGACATCGAAACCTCACACTCCTGGACGGGTGTCTGTCTCATTTCATCAAACTTGGATAAGTTCCCGCTTTCCTAACACTGATCACAAGTTTGAATAAATTCCTGAGCATCACCAAAAAGCAATGGCCAAAACAAACCAGCATCTAAAACCTTTTCAGCTGTAAAATTCACATTGAAATGGCTCCTCACCATTCTAGAATAACAGTGACTTAAAATTTCCCATCCTTTTGCGTGTAAGACGCAATGTCACATCACCAGATCACCATAAAGTTTGTATAGGAAAGGATCCTCCCAAAATAATGTTTAACATCTGATAGAAACTTTTTCCGGTGTTAATATGAGAATTGCGACAGCATGATTAGCCCCATAAGGTAATTTGCAAATTTGGCAAACCAAGGGCAGCCATCATCATTTTTGGGCTACATTTAAATCAAATAAAGATGTTCATCTGGGAAAACATCACTAGTTCTTCAATGCGTACCATCGTCTTCATTCGCATGTATAAGACATGATAGGTGGTCGGTCTGCCACTACAGTTTCTAACCCCTTCTTGTCTCAAATTTCCAAATCAAACTCTTGTAACAGGAGTATCCATTTAATCAGCTGGGGTTTCACATCAGTCTTGGTGAGAAGGTATCTGATTGCTGCATGATTAGTATAAACTGTGACCTTAGAGAGTACCAACTATGATCTGAATTTATCAATGGCATAGACGATGGAGAGCAACTCTTTCTCTGTGGTAGTATAATTCCCTTGAGCTGGTGTTAAAGTTTTGCTAGCACAATAGTATAATTCCCCAATTGCCCAATCACTTGCATCATACATGAGTTCGAAAAGGCGATTCCAATCCGAAGCCTTTATAGTTAGTGCACTGACTAACTTTTTCTTCAAACTCAAGAAAGCCATGAGACAATCTTGATTGAAATTGTAAGGTGTATCCTTTTCTAGGATTTTCCTCAGTGGCTTTGCTATCTTCAAGAAATCCTGAACAAATCTCCTATAAAACCCCACATGACCGAGAAAACTTCGAACATCTTTTGTAGTTGTCGATGGGGGAAGCTTCTCAATTGCACTCAACTTTGCTTTATCTATTTCAATCCCCTCATTTGAAATTTTGTGGCCTAGAACAATCCCTTTATTCACCATAAAGTGGCATTTCTCCCAATTTAGTACCAAATTTGTTTCTTCACAACTTACAAGAACTAGTTTCAAATTTTCTAAGCACCCATCAAATGAATTCCCAAAAACAAAAAATCATCCATGAAAACTTCCATAAAATCTTCAATGAACTCAATGAAGATTGACATCATGCATCTCTAAAAGGTAGCTGGAGCATTACACAAACCAAACGGCATTCTTCTATAAGCAAAAGTACCATACGGACATGTGAATGCGGTTTTTTCTTGATCTTCAGGGGAGACTGGAATCTGAAGGTAGCTGGACGTCCCATCCAAGAAACAATAATATTCGTGACCTGCTAGTCATTCGAGCATTTGATCAATAAATAGTAAGGGGAAATGATCCTTGTGTGTCACATCATTCAACTTCCAATAATCAATGCAAACACACCATCTAGTTACTGTACATGTGGGGATCAACTCATTATGTTCATATGAGACTATTGTCATTCCCTCTTTTTTTGGTACAACCTAGACTAGACTCACCTACAGGATGTCCGAGATTGGATAAATTATTCCAACATCTCCTTTTTAACCACTTCCATCATGTTGGGGTTCAACCTCTATTGAGGTTGAACCTTAGGTCTGCTGTTGTCCTCTATCAGAATCTTATATGGGCAAAAGATGGATTTATCCCCTTGAGATCAGAGATACTTCAAGAAATGGCCTCTTTATGTAATTGCAGCATCTCCACCAATTTCCTTTTTTGACATACATCAAGTGTGGATGATATAATGATAGGCATTCATGGATTTCCTTCCAAAAAGGCATATTCTAAGTGTGCAGGTAACTCCTTGAGCTCCTTTTCAAAAAGGCAAGATACAGCTGGCTCTGAAACTGTATTCTTCACTTCCCCTTTTCAACGTCTGTGCTTTACAAAAGGATACTCTCCTCGTAATTTTCTCCAAGAGTGAACTCTTCCTCACTGAGTTTATATCCCATAGTTTGATTTGTTCGTATGTCCTTAGTGGTCTCAGCTGACATGGACATCACCTGACTGACATCATTCTCTTGTTCTTGATTATCTTGGTGAGGAACTATGTCCGTGCTCACAAATTGACTCCATTGATTTGTCCGCTCGCAAATATTCAAAATCAAGTCAGCTAGTCCTTGTTCATCAATAGAATAATCATTATGCTTATTGTGAGGGTTAAGGACGCACGAGTAACTTCATAGAGTATCTAATAGTTCCTCAATGATGGGTCTATTGCACTCACAGTTATTCCTTACACCGGCAAGAATAAAAAGAATTAAAAGAATGAACATGATAAAACAACAAGATAGATATTTACATGTATGCACAATATTAACAAATTAGAACACCAAAATCTAATTTTTTCTAAAAATTACCAGTCTACGGCAAAGGCACCAAAAACTTGATGTGATCTCCATAAGTGCACTAGTCGTACACAAGTAATAAAGTGGTACCCCTAAGGAGTAGTGTTGTCGAACCACAGAGACTGGACTTAAAGTACTAATTAATATTCTGATCTCTAGCTAAATGCAAATTGGCATTGATTTTAAGAGAGAAATTAAAATAAGAAAAAGGGTGAATGATGGAGATGTCAGGTAGAACAGGATTAAGTGTTTCAATAGTAAGGGTGCAATGCCCCGGGATGATTCCTACGAACTTTTGTATGTTGACTTACCTCTAATGTCTACTAGGTACATTATATGGTTTGGGTGTGTGCTCAAGAGCAATGTTGCATCTATTGTTCTAAAATACATCGAGTTTTGTTAGAGTAACTGTTGTTTCTTGCTAAGCAAGCCACACACCGAGTTTTACAAAAGCAATTGTGTAAATCAAACTCATCAAGTTATATAAACACATGATTTAACACAAGAACCAAAAAAACTCCATAAATCATTAAATGTAAGCATTCAAAGCATACAAAGCGTCATAGTTCACATTCCGGGGTACCGTGGAGGAGTACAATAAGGAAGAAACAATAATAGATCTCAAAAGAGAAGATATAACTCCATTTTCACTCAAGATAATCTTCCTATGCTGAGCTCCATATGCTAATCCCACTTCTCTTGTGCCTCTAACTCATCCTTAATCTCCTCAGGTGGTGTGGTAAAACCTGATCTTTGTTCTCTTCAAAGACCTCCCGGCGGAGAATGAAATCCCGGAACAAAGATGAGAGAGGAATAATGGAAACTTGGGTTAAAAACATAGATCTCGGGCTCGACAAGGCCTAAGCACTGTCGTGTTCAGGGCGTGCTCATCTTCAAGAATTCATGAGTGGAACATTTGGGAAAATCAAGGGGAGAAGCACAGTCGGGCTTCTCTTGTGTCATTCTTGCACACGCCCATGTTGAGGGTGACATGCTCATGTTTACCCTAATGAAAAAAAAATGTCTTACGGTTGAGATTATCAGTGGGAGAGACACAGGCATGTTGAAACCATGTTCTGCCTGGGGGCAGCCCTGTGCTTGAATTTTGTGAACTTGTCTTCCAAGCTGGGAAAATCAGTGGGACAGAGTATGGTCGTGCTCTGCTAGTGTACTTTGTCCGTTTCATCCCCGGTTTCACTCCCAATTGCTCCAAGTCTCGAAATTCCTGCACAAGGAACAACTATACCTAGAATAGCACTATACACACATGAAGATATGCTAGAGAATGGATAAAATAATGGAATAAGGGTGTGAAAATATAATATGAAATGCACTCATCAACCCCCTAGTAGGGTACCACTTTATTACTTGTAATGATCCGTGCACTTGCGGAAAGTACATCAGTGATCTTAGTTAAGAAGCCTGAATGTGATCTCACCTTCTTCACTTCCTGGTCCATAGAGAACATGGACATCAACTAAACTTAAAATTTCTAGTGTCAAGCATTCATAGGTGGGAAATCACATGTTGATAAATTAAGTCCAACCTAGGTTGCGTACCATCCAATAAACATCATCTATAATGCCTAGGGTGTGCATGAGACCATCATCCATATACCTAGTTGGAATGATCCTTCTTTTTTAAAGAACCCGGTACCTATTGCATATACCAGGTTGGAATCATCCCGATTTCATGTTCTTCATTGAGGCCATTGAATTGGGCACATAATCAATGGTAGATCATGTCAATTGCTTCATTTCTCCTCATTGATGAAGTTCTCCAATGCTACACGGGTTAGACTTTTATGAATGTGACTGCCTTTGTGCCCCTCCAAAGGAGGTTGGCACACATCCACAAGTCTAGACTTATGTTTTGTTCCTTGCTTGGCCCAAGAACTCCCCAACAACGGTGAACATGACCTAATTTTGCTCTTTCTTCTCTAAATTTACTCCACAAGCCTACATGAATAAAAGAACACAAATGTACAACAATTAATGATAAAATCTGAGAAAAGTAATACTCAATGTAAAAAAATAATACTTCATATTACTTTAACACGAGCACTTATCACCTTCTTTTTGCTCAAAAGATATATAATTGTATCATGGTCGGTGTACACTATTACTTTGAAGCCAATGAGGTAGGATCTGAATTTATCAAAGGCGAAAAACAACTATGAGGAGTTCTTTTTCTGTTGTTGCATAATTGATTTAATCTCTCTTCCTTCCACTGCCCTAACACAGCCCTTTTTCAACCTATAGAACACATCCAAATAGTCATGATTAAAATCAAAAGGAACATTATTAACCAACAAATTAGTTAAAGGTTTTGCAATTTTTGAGAAATCCTTTATAAAGCATCGATAAAATCCCACGTGTCCTTGGAAGCTAGCCACTACTTTAATTTCAAGCTCGGACACCACATGTCCAAGCACAATGTCGTCATGTACCATAAAATAGCACTTCTCCCAATTATGTATGAGGTTCATTTCTTGACACCTATATAGCACCTTAGACAAATTATCTAAGCATTCATCAAAGGTTGTGTTATACACCAAAAAATCATCCATAAAAATCTCCATGATGTTTTTATTAAAATATGAAATAATGGTGGTCATGTAATGTTGGAAGATGGCGGGAGCATTAAAAATATTTGTGATCATGAGTGAAATGTGATCTTGTGTTGGTCACTAGGATGGATAGGAATTTGGTAAAAATCAAAAAATCCATCTAAGTAACAAAAATGGCAGTGTTTAGCCAACATTTCAAGCATTTGGTCTATAAAAGTAGTGGGTAGTGATCTTTCCTTATTGCTTTGTTCAATTTCCTATAATCAATGCACATCCTCCAACCCGTGACCATTCTAGATGGGATTAATTCATTATTTTCATTCTTCACAAAGGGCATGCCTTCTTTTTTGGGAACTACTTGTACTGTGCTAACCCATTCACTATCAGAGATTGGGTAAATCACACTGGCATCAAGCAACTTGAGCACTTATTTCCTAACAACTTATTTCATATTGGGGTTCAATCTTCTTTGGTGCTCAATGGAGGATTTGTAATCAGATTCAAATAAAATTCTGTGTATACAGAGTGAAGGTTGTATCCCTTTCAAATCATCAATGGTGTATCCTATGGCCTTTTTGGTGTAATCTAAGCTTGTTTAGAAGTTTTTCAGGTTCTGTCTTACTTAAATTAGCATTAATAATCACAGGATGTGTGGAATTAGGTCCAAGGAACTCATACCTGAGAATAGATAGGAGATGTTTTAATTCTACCTTTAGAGCTTTACATTCATCCAGGTTGTGTACTCCAGAAACTGGCTCCATAATTTTAGTTTTAGCCTACTGCTGTTGCAGAAATTCTTTGGGCTGTAGTAGCTGTGGATGATCTCTAGTCTCACCATCTGCATCATCTTCCAGCTCATCTTATACCAAGCACAGTTTGAATGGATCATTGGAAAAGTGTTTCTACAACTCACTTTTGATACCTTATTCAAGCATATCAACCCTACAACAAGAGCTTTCAACAAACTAAAACTTAATAGAATTAGCCCAATCAAATTCCTCTTTTTCTTACCCACAATTAAAGAAAGCTTGCCATTTTTGACATCAGTAAGTGCCCCTGCAATAGCCAAGAAAGGTCTTCCAAGAATGATTGGAATTTGAGTGTCTTCTTCCATTTCTAATACCACAAAATCAGCTGGTACATAGAACTTACCAACTTTGATTGGGATGTCTTCAAGAATACCTATCAGGTGTTTGACGAATCGGTCCACAAGTTGCAAGGAAATTGTTGTTAGCTTCAACTCACCCATGTCTAGTTTCTTGCATACCGATTAAGGTATTAAGCTAACACTTGCACCAAGATCAACCAAAGATCTTTTGAAGCTCGCGGTGCCAATTTCGCATAGGATCGAGAAGTTGCCCGGATCCTTTAGCTTTGGAGGCAATTTGTTTTGAATTAAGGCGCTGCACTCTTCGGTTAATGCCACTGTTTCATATACTTCCAATCTCCTTTTATTGAATAAAATATCATTCAAGAATTTCCTGTATGATGGCATTTGTTGCAAGACTTCTATGAAAGGAACATTGATGTATAGCTTCTTGAGAACCTCCAAAAAACCTTCCAAATTGTTTGTCTAGCTTAGCCTTGGCTAACCTTTACGGAAATGGTACATGTGGTGTGTAAGGCTTTGGAGGTGTGTATCTCGGTGCTTTATCATCCTTTTTCACAATTCCACTATTTTGTTCACCCATTTGTTGTGGTGTATCATTTTTGTTCAATTGGATCCACTTTAACAATTTCATTTTCAACTTGTCTTGGCTTAGGATCTTCCAATTGCTTGCCGCTTCTTAAGGTTATGCCCTTGAAATGCTCATTTGGATTAATTTCTGGTTTTCCTTGAAACATTCCTTGGAGTCTTGATGAAGAACTCACCTGTTGAGCAATTTGGTTTTCTAGCATTTTGTTATGTGCCACTAAGGAGTCAACCTTGCAATGCTCATTTTGTTATGGCCTTACAATGCTCATTTGGATTAATTCCTTGAGTTTGTTTCCTAAATTCTTCATTTTATTTAGCTTGTTCTGCAACAAAATTCTCTAACAAGGCCTCTAAATTTGATTTTTACACTGGTTATAGATTGGAAATCCTCTGCTGGAATCCTAGTGGCCCTCTAGAAACATTAGAGCTGAGGTTTTGATCAAACTGGGACTTGCTATTCTTGTAAGAAAAGTTTGGATGATTTCGCCAATCGCGGCTGTAGGCATTGGTGAATGGATCGTTTTGTGTACTTTGGCTAAAATTATTAAGATAATTCGTGATGTGGGCCACATAGGGAGCTAGCTTGCTCCTACATGGAGAAGTGGGACATGACCTAGCTAGGGTCAATTTGGTCATTTTTCCTGAAAGGTGAGTTTTAGTGTTTTGAGAACCCCACTAGATGGAAGACTGGTCAATGATCACAAGCCACATCCAACAAGCACGTGAGTAGTCTGAATTTGGGCCAAATTCCATCATTTAGGCCTCGAAATCATCAAATTTGCCATTTTTGGTAATAATTGATCGGGCCTTACCTTAGGATATTAATCTCTATTTGGCTCACCGCTTTCGGCAATAGTTTTATTTTGATTTGAATTTATTTTCCTGCTGTCAATTGAGGATTTGCTATTTTTGGCAAATTTTTATTTCTTTCCCTTTTGTGTCCTTATTAGTGTTTCTTCTGAGTCTATTTAATGTAAGCCTTGATGGCGATGAAAGTTCAGTTTTGAATGAAATAAAATTTGATTTGTTTTTTCTCTCTAATTCCCTAGGCATTATTAGACTAAACAGGAGTTGGAGTTTCTCATTGTTGGTTTGGGCATTCTCAGACTTAACAAGCCTTCAACCTTATATCCCGTTGTATCAATTCGCTTACTTCATTGATGGTTCTGATGAGGGAGATGCGATCAACTAACAATTTGTAGCTGAGTGTCCTATGTAACCGTATATTTCACATATAACATTGGTGGCGCATGGATCATTCACATTAAGTTTGTCAAACTTTTGAGTTAGAGCATCCATCTTGGCTACTATTAGGTTTAAGGTTTCCACATCATGTCTTCTTGTAGATTTTGGTATGGTGTTTCTTTCACTTGACCATTGGTAGTGGTTGAATGCCATTAATAAGTGTCTAAATGTACATATTTTAGTACATGTATTTTATATACTTAGCATGTATTTTTATAGGAATGGATGGTTGTTTTATGCTTAATCGAGTATTATTTACTTTGTAGGGCATGGAGAAGCCACGGAGGACACGAGGATACGATGTGGGCGAAAAAGGAAGAAAACCAGGCGACGCAATACTGTAGATGAAGTACTGTAGCGAGATACTATAGCAAAAGCACTGTAGTAGTAGCTGTGGCACCTGGAGAATTTTCGGGACAGAGAGTTTGGCCTAAGTCATACGGCCTCAATGATGCACGGTATTAACCACGGTAAGCCTTGTGGTTTGAAAATTTTGTGTCCCATTTCACTTCTATGTGGCCCCCATACAACCCGTATAACTGTAGGGTATAAAAACATATTTCTAGGGTTTGTTTTAGGGACCTTTGGCCAGCACTTGAAGAAAAGAACAGGATAAATGAAGATATCTTTTGGGAGACGGCGATTTTAGGCTAAAGGAGAAGGCAAGAGCTAGATCATCAAGGGGAGAGCTTCACCATCAAAGGGAACAAGAAGTGGGTCCCACAACGGCCCCACCTTCAGGTTGCCGTAAGGCTTAACACAAACATGTTAACATAACTTACTGAAGAAGGAGAAAATACAGATAATAAGTCAATAATAGGGTTCTCTTACACTAGGGATCCTAGATACAGTAGAAACTTAACAACCATAAATGTCATGGTTCCAAGTACAACCATAAAGTACAAATACCAGAACAATATATAAAAGACCAAGTCTAGTGGATGCATGAGGTTCACAGGCACACCACGAACTAACCTAGACAAGAAGAACCGACAAGTCACTCTACTGCCTGTCCAGCACAACCTAGTCCCACGTCGTAATCTGAGAAAGAAGGAAAAAAGAGCGATGAGTAACAGGTGTTACCCAGTGAGTGGTGACAGCATAGATATAATAGAGTAATAAAGTATTGCAAATTCCCAAATCATCATAATAGTAATAACATGTAAAAGTAGTTCCATGTATTCAAGTAAACACAAGCTGGCCTCAAATAATTCCCGAGCTAATCGTGGCTGTGACTAGCTACAGGACCACCAAGGTGTTTTTAAAACCTTTTTAAAACTGTAAAATGTTGCCTTCCTTGGTGTTGGCCACTGAGATTCCCCGTGTGGTGACCCCGGGTTTCTCACATAAAAGAGCCCCTGTTAATGGCTTTACGCACCTCTTGACCAAGGTAAACTCAAGGTTAACCACGCCACCTCCCATCAGGCCGGACCGTGGGACCCCCACTCCCATCATTGAGGCCATTTGCCCTAAACTGGCCATCATTGAGGCCGTATGGATCGGGCTTCTTTAACCTACTTGCCACCTTTTCTCTCTCCTCATTTCTTCTTCTTCTTCTCACCCGATTTTCTCTCTTCATTCTCCACCAAACCTTGGCCAAATCCTCTCATTTATTCTCCTAGATCACCTCCTAACCTCTTTGAGAAGTCGATCTAGTGGTTTCCCTCAAGCTTTACTCAAGTTTCCTCAAGGTTTTGTCGGTAAGCTCTTTGATTCCTTAGTTTAATCTTTTTCATTTTCCATGCATTCTTTGAGCTTATTTGTGGATGTTTTCAAGCATTGTGCTTGAGTTTGATGTTGTGAATGATGTGCTGTTGGTTTCCATTGAATTTTTGTACAAAATTTTTGGTTTTCATGATCATAAGGAGATGCTTGCAAGATGAATAGTGCCCATACAGCCCCTATACGGCCGTATGGTCCCTATTCTTCAATTTTTCTCCCTCTTTCACATTATATTTTTTATTTTTTTTGGATTCCTTTAAGCTTGATTAGGTTTATCTATATTGTAGGGATGCTGAACATCAAGAACTCACATCTAAACATCCAAGGATCACAATGCCAACACTCGAAGAACCCTACTTTAAACATGATCATCACAAGGTGAAGCATAAAGTTTTGAAGCCCAAACTTTTTGGCACATTTCATCACATTGAATGGGTATTTTGGAAACAATTGGGATGAATGAATGAGTGAAGGAGTTACCCTCACATGGTTGTTGGGTGAACTTGTTCGCGATTGATGATCCTACCTATTGCAAACTAACCTTGGAAGTTTTGATCAATTTTTGGGGCACACAATGACCACCTAAAGTACTGAGAGACAACTAGTTCTTCACTTGAACATGGATACTTGTTTTATTGCTTTAGTTTGCTTTGTTATTTCCTTTTTAATTTGTGTGTTTGTTTGGTACTAATTATGCCCTACCAACCTCTTGTAGAACTTGGTTTGCTTTTATCTAGTCTGTATGTTTGACTACTCCCTCGTGTTTAATCTTTGCATTTTATTTTTGTTGTGGAATGATGATTCACCCTTTGTGCCTTGCAGGGCATTAAGGAAAGTTTGGTGAGCCCCTCCACATTTAGTGGAAGCCGGACCCGACATGTATAGCTCGTCGTACATTGTGTTCAGGTCACCCCTCGCCATTTGCACAAGATGAACCGAGGAAGTTCGTTTTCACCCTCCTCTATTGTCATTATTATATATATTGTCTTGTGATTCGTGATTAATGTATATTGTGGGCAATATACAACACTAGATGTGGGGATGGGTGTATTACATGTATTAGGATCAAATTTGCATGCTAGTGTTATCAATGATGACTTTATTCATTCTTGTGAGATTCTTCAAGCATGGACTAATGATTGATATGAGTTACATATTTTTTGTGCTCTATTGAATCCTGTTTCACCTCTAGTATTGTCGTGTGCACTGAATTCTTTTGTTGATGCCCTGGGAATAGCCAACACGACTACTTTAACTATCTTGTATGTTTAACACACAACCTTGAGTACTTGGCCTTAGAAGACTAAGTTCTATCCTTCAATGAACTCTTATGAACTTCTAAGTCTTGTTGACCTAGTCCTAGTCTGGTGACATGTAGTGCAGTCTAAAGACATGATCTAGGGTGAATGTGAAAAAAAGAGTCTATGTACTGATTCCTTTGCTAATGAAGCATGAATGCATTTATATAGACTGTAATCGAGTAGTTGGGTGACTCTTTTGCCTAACCAGCATGTGCACCCTCCAGAAATAGTTTTGTGCAGTCTATGTTAGTCGAGCTCAGAAAAAAAAAGGTAAAAAAAATATGTATATACGCATAAATAAAAACCCTAGTGATCTTTTGACTGCCTACTTGATGTTTTAAAAAGAAAAGGGATTTAGTTTCAAATTCAAGAGTTAGAAGGATCTTCCTTGTTCATTGAAGTAGCACTTAGCATTTTAAGAATTAGTATTCTTTGTTTGTGGAGTGATTAGCATCTAAAGTTGTACTGATTGAAGTCAGTAAGCTAGACTGAGTTAGGGTAAATGAGAGAGAAGATTAACACACACAACACAGACATATAAGAGGTGAGGCAGGATCTTTCTATTGTACTTATTGCTTGTAACTCAACATCTATGCATCATTGTCCATTGCTTGTAGACTCTTACATTCATTTGAGTCGGAGATAGTACATTTAGCCACTTATCTTTCTCCTTATTTTTCATGATTTGTTTACTTGGGAATAAACAAACGCTTAGCTACCGGGGGGGGGGAGGGGGGGGGATATATGATAAGTGTCTAAATGTACATATTTTAGTACATGTATTTTATAGACTTAGCTTGTATTTTTATAGGAATGGATGCCCATTTTATGCTTAATTGAGTATTATTTGCTTTGCAGGCCATGGAGGAGCCACGGAGGGCACAAGGATACGATGAGTGCGAAAAAGGAAGAAAACCAGGTGGCGCAGTACTATAGCATACTGTAGCTGGAGTACTGTAGCAAAAGCAATGTAGTAGTCACTGTAGCACATGGAGAATTTTTTGGACAGAGAGTTTGGCCTAAGTCATACGGCCGCAATGATGACCGGTATTGACCCTGGTATGCCTCACGTTTTGAAGATTTTAGGTCCCATTTCACTTCTATACGGCCCCCATACAGCATGTATGACTGTAGGGTATAAAAACACATTTCTAGGGCTTGTTTTAGGGACCTTTGGC
Organism: Dioscorea alata; assembly: GCA_020875875.1. NCBI lineage: Eukaryota > Viridiplantae > Streptophyta > Magnoliopsida > Dioscoreales > Dioscoreaceae > Dioscorea > Dioscorea alata. Next base: position 12,136,232 of record CM037019.1, read on the forward strand.
CAGGACTTGTGATAAGTGCTTGTGTTATAGTAACGTGAAGCGTTATTATCTTATAATGAACATATCTTTTATCAGATTTTATCACTAAATGGTGTGCATTTGTGTATTCTTATGCATTGTAGGTTTGTGGAGCTAATTTGGAGAAGAAGAGCGAAGTTAGATCGTGTTCGCCGTTGTTGGAAAGTTTTCGGACCGAGCAAAGAACAAGGCACGAGCCTAGACTTGTGAGTGTGTGCCAACCTCCTTTGAAGGGGCACAAAGGCAGTCACATTCACAATAAGTCTAACTCGTGAAGCTTAGGAGAACTTCACCAAGAAGGAAACTTGAAGCAATCAGCACGATCTACCATTGATTGTGTGCCCAATTCAATGGCCTCGATCAAGAACAACGGATTCGGGAGCATTTCGGCGAGTACTGTAGCAAGATACTGTAGCAACCTATTGTTCACTTTCTGCCGAAAATCAGGATTCCAGAGAGTTCACACAGGCGTGTGGAAATTCCACACGGCCGTGTGAATTAAATTTTCAGCAACCTAGAAACTTCACACGGGCGTGTGGAAATTCCACACAGCCGTGTGAAGTCCCGATAAGTCCAATTTTAGAGCAGCGACTCAACATTATAAAAGCCCGATTTGAAGACTTTTTACATATCTTTTGACCTAATTTTCTACCCAACTTCTGGAGAGCGCGGCTAGGGTTTCGGAGATGAATTCATGGAGGTTTGGAGCGCGTCATCGATATCGTCATCAACGTTCGGCGGCCACACAAGACCACGGCCACACCATACGCAAGGGGGTTTTCATCAATGTCTTTAATTTGTGCTTTCTTTCATATTTTGATGAACATGTATAGCTCCATGAGGAGCTAAACCCCTCGTGGGTATTCGGACTTGTAAACCCTAGGATTATTATGTTTCTATGACATTGTTATTTTGCTTTTTCCATTATTGATGAATAAATTCGAGTTTCAGTTTTAATTATCTCTTTCAATTATTTTCCCCTTAGCCGTGACACTAGGGTTGAGAACAATCTAGGTTGTCCTTTGGAGGTGTGACAACTCCTATAGGATTAGACTACTTAAGATTGAAGAGGGTTGAGAGGATGAGTGGTGAGGTAGCAAAGCGTCCCCTTTCCCCTCCGGTGTGATTTCTCCCTACCTCCGTTTTCCTTGATTTCTTAGCTGTTGAGAAAAAGTGAAGTGCTAGGTAGATAAACTCCCCTGGGGCTTAATCTAGACCAGCGTTCTTCCACCTGGACCAAAAGGTTAGAACTACACATAGGAACAGGTTTTATCACTAGGAATCCCTAGAGCTTAAAGCAATCTCACATAGTGTTAGGCTTAGGTAGATAAACTCCCCTAGGGCTTAGTTGCATAAGCGACAGAGTGAAGGGTTGACGCAAATCCTAATGCTAGGGCATAGTGTTGGGGTTAGTCACGGTTGACCTTAGGTTTGGGTCCGTAAGTTTAAGAACATCCTAGACTCAATTAACATTAATAGGAAAGTATAATAGCATAGTCTTGCACTAGAAGCATAAGTCCTAGAGGTAGCTTGTCCAGATACCCTATTTCATCCATTGCTAGTCTTTCTCTAATTCACTTCTACTTGCACTTTCTTGCCTTCCATCTCTCTATTTAATTTCTTCTTTTTTTTATTATATTTGCTTCCATAATTCACTCATCAATACTATTATCACTTTTTCGTACACCGCACAACTAAATAGCGAAATCTCGTATCTTAAATTCCTATTCCCTGTGGATTCGACTACCCTCTCACCAGGGTAAATTTTAGTACTTCAATAAGCCCGTGCACTTGCGGGATACACGCAAGGGGTCGTGTCAACTTGAAAAGGAGAAAAGGATAAACGAAGATATCTTTTGGGAGATGACGATTTTGGGGTAAAGGAGGAGGCAAGAGCTAGATCATCAAGGAGAGAGTTTCACCATCAAAGGGAGAAAGGTTCTAGGATCGGGAAGTGGCCTTTATCTAGGGGAAATGTCATTTGGCTGGACTTCCACCTTCTTCTTCACCATTTCATCTAAGAAGTGTCACCTATGAACTCTACTTATGATTTTCTCTACTTTGTTGTTTATGATTGTATGATGGCATACTAAACCCCCAAGGGCACCGGATGCTGGTGAACCTTGGGGGGTTCATCATGTATTTTGGATGACTTTTACTAAAATACAAAGCTTGGTTTGATTTATAATTTAGTTTATTGTGTTTCATGTCTAGAACTACTCAATGGAGAGATCCATAGTTCTTTCTTGAGTTATACACGTAGATGTGACCTACTCACGCGTATTAGATCATTAATGAACTAAAAGGGGTTGCTTGTACTGATATGCCGAGAAATTGGATGTCGGTAGCCCTTCGATCTAGGGTAGACTAGGGTTTAGTGTACCCTTATCTTGGGATCTCCTTGTACTTAATGCAATTGTAGAGATGTTGGTTAGGAAAAAATTCCAACCGACATTCGTATGGTATTAGGGTTCAATCGCTGAGAAATTGGGGTTGATCTAATATTGAGTTCCTTCAGTCTAAATCAGTTATGCTATCTTTTGTCATTCATCCATTTATCATAATGACCACTCAAGGGGATCCACATCCATAGGCCTTTGCACATTATTGTAGCTCTTGAAATCACCCATCTTGCTCTTTAATCTATATAACTCTATTTTGTTTATTTTCTTGCATTCATTAGAGTAACTCTCCATACTTAAGATGTTAGGTTAGATAGTAGGTGATGAAGGAGTAATAGTAGATCCTTAACACCGAGGAATACAATCCTTGTGTCTTCACACGAGGTATTACTTGGCGATCCCATACACTTGTGGGGAGCACATCAGCCATGTCTTCAATCAAATTATAAGCATCCTCCATACTTTTGTTTATCAAAGCTCCTCCCAATGTAGTATCAACTGAAATGTGGGTGTTATAATTTAATCTACTATAGAAGGTTAGCACAACTAGCCATTTCTGCATGCCATGGTGTAGGCATAATTTCATTAACTCCTTGAAGCTATCCCAAGCTTCATACAATGATTTACCATCAATTTGAAAAAAACCAGTGATTTGGTTCCCCAGTTGGGCTATTTTGCTTGGTCGAAAGTATTTAGAGAGAAAAACTTAGAGTAATTGGTCCCACGTTTTGATAGAACCTTCAAGAAGTGAATGTAACCAAGCTCGAGCCTTATCTCGTAAGGAGAAAGGAAATAGTCTAAGCCTAACTACATCTTATGGGACTCCATTAAGCTTTACAGTGCTGCAATATTCAAGGAAAACATAGAGGTGGAGGTGTGGATCTTCTACCAGTGAACCTCCAAATTGAACTGAAAAGAAATTAAACAAGTTAAGGGAATTGGACTAAATAGGAAAACCTGAGAATAAAACCCCTAGTCTAACCAAGTTGCAATTCAATTAATATCAACACAGTGGTCCTCTGCAGTGGCGCCAAGAACTTGTTGCACAACCACAAGCGCATGGTTTTGCCAAATAGTAATTTAGATATCGATCCCACGAAGACCAAGTATGATTACTAATCTATTACAACATTAGGCTATCTAGGCAATTAAAAGGTGTATAGATAGAAAACTAATAATATCAAGCAAGAGAAACTACACAAATGGGAATGCAGAAATGTAGGGCTATGGACTGAAGATCATATTTAGGTAAACCTAGGTTAGGGAACTCGCCACATAAAGTAATGAAAGATGTGCTTCGATCTCGACTTGGTTTGGGTAGATTAAATGAAGGGTAATAATCACTCTCTTTCAAGAGACAACAAGTTGATTTTGATTAAGCCATCTCCTACTTTCATGGTAAATGAACTCTTTCAAAACCTTATTAAGATCAATGATTAAACAATGAACCCTCAAGAAATACCTTTCAGTAAATTCAGGGTGGACTTAAGAGTTTCAAGGACCTAGAATAATGTTTCAGTAATTTTCTCGGTGGACTTAGAAGTTTCAAGGACCTAAAATAACCTTTCAGTCAATCTTGATCCCTAAGATAGAGCAAGCAAGGCTTTCACACTCACAAAGCTATGCAACACAAATCCAAAGCCAACTCGAAATAATCTACCATTAATTCATTAAAGATCCTTACAAAAGAAACAAGCACATCAACCATCACTACTTTGGGCTAATCCCAAACCTAGAGGAAATTTCTACACTTCCATGACTTAATTACAAAAGAAAACAAGAAAAGTAAAAGTCATGTAAAATCACAACACAACAGAACTTGGAAAACCCCCTATTTGCCCAGAAAAGCCTAATCTCTAGATTTTCAGCTATTTTCTTCTCTTTTCAACCTCCTGTCAAAGCCTTTGGAACTCTCTCCTCTTTCTTTAGCCACTAGTCCTTTCTGCTTGCCTTTCTCTCCTCAGAAAAACCCTTTCTTGATGTCCCTTATACACAATGTCAGGAACTGGGTCCCAGGCACTTTTACAGACAACGTGTGAGTTGTGTATCATGGAAAGGTTGGCCCACCTGGTAAGTTTTGTCATTGTCCTTTTTGCCTTTGGATCATCTTTAATTCATTAAAGTTTTGGGTCAGCTCCAGCTTCCTACATGTAAAGAAACTATAAGAAGTAGTTTACGCAAAGGGAGAATAATTCATTATAAAGGCTAGGAATGCATGCTTAATAAAGAATCAACAACTATATACATGATAATAGTTATGCAGTTTTTGTATACAACACACAAATTAAGGTTATGCAATGCAGCTTACTGATATCAAACAAGCAAAACAATGTTGGTTGATAAATAAAACCATTTAGTGGAAAGCATTCAAGAAATAAGCAATGACAAAGTGAAAGAACTGAATGTTTAATGTTTATCCAAATAGATGTCCTATCACTTACAAGGTATTATCAGTGGCTTTCTAGCACATAATTGAGATAAAAATTTTCTTAAGACTTAAGACAAATTTTCAAAGTTCCAAAAAGGAGGTTGGTCATAACATATAATTCCAAAAATGAATCAATAAAACTATACAACATTTTCCACACAATTCTCAAACCCATCATATCTAAAAAAAGAAATGGACCAGTTGTAAGTTTACAAACAAATCCCCGGATCCATTTGTAATGTTTTCAAACGGATCCGAAAATATTTGAGTTTAGAAACAGATCGACATTATTTCTAATATATTAAATAGTATTCACAAAAATAAACATGAGAATCATAAACAGTTAAAACTTATTTGGACTCATTTCCAATGTTAGAAATGAATTTAAAATTCATTTCTAAAATTGAAAAAAAAATTAATCTATTTCTAATTTGAAATAACGATTTTAGGTCCTACGTTTCTAAAGTTTCTAATTTTGCAACCAACATAAATCCATTTATTATATTAATTTTTAAACATATTTATAAATTAATAACTTCATTTGATTATATTTAGAAATATAATTTTATATGGAGTTCAAATCCATTTGTTAATTTAGAAACAAATAGTTAATCCAAATATAGAATCCGTTCCGATTTTTAGACAGAGCATTAAAATCCATTGCAAATTTAAAAATGGCTGAAACTTCGTTATATTTATTTTTGTTAATTGTTTGTTTTACAGGGGTATATATGCAAAAACAAATTCTTCAAGTTCTTTTCGTTAGATAAGAGGAACAGAGGGGCAAGGGTTTCGTCGCAGGGAGGGCTCGGGCTCTCCCTGTGAGTGTGGTGCCTTCATGATTTGCAGGGATTGTTACTTGGAGTGCATTGCCGGTGGAGGTCAATGCCCAGGTTGTAAGGAGACTTACAGAGGTGTGAGGGATGATGAAGAGTCGCCGCCGGAGGAGGACAAGTAGGACAAGGGGCTGCCGTTAACATCCATGGCTGAGTTCAGAGCGGGGAGAAGAATGTCACTGATGAGGTCCACCAAGGCACCACCTGATTTTGATCACAACCGGTGGCTCTTTGAGACGAAGGAAAGGGAACATATGGGTATGGCAATGTTCTCTGGCCCAAAGAAAATAGCAATACTTTTTTTGGATATTTTTTTTTTTTTTTATTTGTGATCTCTGTGTTTGCCCTAGAAATGATGCTCTTTATCCTTAGTTAACCATTTAGATTATAGAATTGAATTTATTCCTTTTCGTTGTACTTTGACATTTTAGGGTTATTTTTTCCTCCATCTTGCGAAATTTGGAAGTTTTTTTTCCCAATTAGATGCATTTTAGTTTCGGAAATTTGAAACTTTTTTATTTAATTTCTGATTATATATATTGTCATTGTTCTTCTCCCACCACTTTGCATTAACTTGTAAATATGAAGTTTGGACATTACATTTAGAGCATGACTTTTAATATTTTCCCCCTTTTGTGAGCTACTTTGTATTACTGGAACAAGACTTAATGAGTGCGGATGCTTTAGTTTTTGTGCTACTATAATATCATAACTCTGTTGCAATAGATCAGCTTCAAATCAAAAGAACTTTCATGAGTAGAGTATCTCTGGTTGTCCGGTAATAGTGAACATTCCAATTTTTGTCATTTGGATTACATCTGGATGAAATTTATTGGTTTCTGTATTATGATTTCATTGTTTATGAAAATCATGGGAAATATTATCATATTCAAATTAGACATAGCAGATGATGATCATGAATTTAAAATAATGAGGAAATGTTGATATTTTACTTTTATAGTATTATTATGTTGTGACTGTATCACTATAGAGCAGCTTTACACAAAAAGATTTTTCACAACACAATATCAGTGGTTTGCTTTGTTCTATTGTTGCTTCAGTTACTAGTGTTGATGATGGAGTAAAGCTATGGAAGTTCTATGCTCAAAATGAAGGGGAAGTCCTTTGATTTATTGTTAATGAAAGCCATCTTTAATGTCCATCCATTTTTGGGTTCATTTCACTCATTGCCACAAATGTCTATACTATATAATATTGTAGCCACAAAACTTTTTTTTTGTAACGCAAAAGCCACTTAATTTTTCTCCGGTTATATGTGTGGCCATAATGGCCTGTTTTAAAGCGATTTCTGGTGCCATATTTGTGCTATGTCAGCGCCACATCATCAAACTCGCTGGAAACATTCTTAAAAACAGGCCATTATGGCCACACGTGCAGCTGGAGAAAAATTAAGTAGTTTTTTTTTTTGTTAAAAAAAAGGTTTTGTAACCAAAGCGAAATAAATTACAAACATTTGTGGCCATGAGTGAAATGAAGCCATTCTTTAATTTAACCATTTATTTTTATTTTTCATTTCTCTTGCAAAAACATTTACAGGACAAAAACATGGATTCCAATTTGTTGATTTAATTTTAAGTTCATTGGACAAAATTTTTAGAAACACTGGAATTGTAAGCTATTTTATGCAATATCTTGAAGCTAGTTACCTGTTACTAATATTCTTTATCACGCTTAGCACAACATAAATATTGCTTTTAGTTGTTCAAGCCAGCTGTTTTCTGGTTACTTTTGAATTTTCTGTTTTTTTTTACTTCAAGCCAGAGTAGGAAACTTGATATTTGACTTAAAGAATTTTCTGTTTTTTTTTTTTAATCTTCATCTTGTAGAAGAATGGGTGAGAGGAGGGGTATACTCCAAATCAAGTTTCCTACTCTATTTTCTCTCGTTTTACTTTTAAAGAAGATATGCCTTCTGGTTAACTTGGAGTTCTTCAGTGCAGGTGCAGAAGAGTGGCAGAATTCTAACTGATTATTGGGCATGATCTCCTCAAAGCAGTAAAGGTGATTCGTCCCCATATAATCCTTGGTCAAACCTGATATTCAAAATTTTATCTATTTCAAATCAATGCTATGACCATTAATATCTTGTTTCCGTGCTTTGTTTCAGCTTTTTAAGGTATGATGTTCAATGGGCAACTCAAATTGCTTATTTCTCATGTTAGGAATGGGTGTCATGTTGCTTTTGATTTTGAAAAAGGTAAATCATGCAATTATTATAGTTAGTAGCTTGTCCGAGATAGTCATCTGTTTGGCTTCCTTCACTGCTTCAGAGCCTCACAATGGGAGCAACTTCTTGTGAGGTTTAAACACAGTGATAAATTGAATGTATTGTTGCGGTTGCACTGGGACTCAGGTGTGAAAACCACCGGAATGGCCTGTTTGAGCTCTAGTGATGGATCATTTGGTCAAAGTGCACCGCATATATACAACTATCTGCATATTTACAACCATCAATCCACCATAAATTCATTTTGTCCACAGAAGCTCACATCCTTCTTTTACAACAAAATCGAATTTTTATTGATTCACAATGTCGCAGTTTATACACAATTATTTTACAAGGATGCCATATTTGCCTCATTATATCACTTAAGTTACAAACTTGGGGTGCATTTCATTATTCCATAATCATCGGATACATGTTATGCGGCAATATATTTTAAGTTTAATAATTGATACATGTCTTTATTGCCGTATGGTTGGTATTTATCCACCTGCCAATTCTTATCATCTCATGAAATTAAGGCATAAATTGTTTGATTGATAAATAAAAAAATGAAGATGATGTATGTACCTGTTGTCAACAAGGAAGTCTTTGACTAACATTGTTGTTTCTTGTGCTGGGTTTCGTCACCCTTGTTATTGAAATCATAATGTTCATGTATGTGGACATCCATGCATGCATTTTATGCATAAGAAAGGCAATGTGTTTATTTATCTCTGCATACCACTTATGACAGACGGCCGGTTTATAGTGCGGCGGCAGCAGAGCATTGATTGGTGCTCGAGGTTTGTTCAAATTCTCACTAGAAGAATCTTCTCGGTTTTCTTGTCCAGCTCACTACCAAGCGTGGTTTCATTGCAGTCAACTGCAGACAATGGCCATCTGATTTCTCGCCTCATCATGAAACTTCTTTAATGGCAGGATTGGCAGCTCTTGAATGCTGTAGTGTCACTGTTTTGACTCATGGGGATATAATTACGAAAGTTGATCCCGAGTCAGAAAGATATAAAAGGGAAAGTCGAAGAAGAGAAAGGGAAGGACGAGAAAAGAAGAATGCCGGGTTCTGGTTTCTCTTAGACCTCTGGCGAGATCTCCGGTGACTGGTTCAGGAGGGAAGATATCCCGAGTATTTTGCTGCTTTTAGCTATTTTCACTGGATATATTACCTTACGAGTTTTGCACATTTGATGCTTATCTGTGAATTTACTGTTGAATTGGCTGCTGAATTCTTAATGAAACTGTGAGACATTTGACTGGAGTGTGTATCCTTGTTTTGTTTGTGAGCAATTTGTGATTAATGAGTCTGTTGAGCTAAATTCATAACAGTCACCATGTGGTTCGGTCTTAATGTCATGAAATTAAGCGCATGTGATTACAATTAATCTTATAACATGTTATGCATCGATACACCAGCATTGTTATCATCTCAATAGAAGTCCTCGATCAGTTGTAAAGGTCCTTTGCTTTTAAACAAATAGGAGACTATTTTTCTCATTTACGAAAAGTCAAACTCAAGAATGTGCACAGAAGTCAAAGTCAAGAATGTGTAAAAATGAGGAGCAGGTTCAATAAACATCTGTGTTTTCACTTTGCGTGGGTTTTGTGATTTAATTTTAAGTATTTCTATGTAAAGAACTTAGTGTCAACAAGTTAAAAGTATTGCTTTGTTCATTGCTTACTCCATTTGGTACCAAATTGATAAGTTATTTGGTACCAAATTGATAAGTTGTGTTTAAATTTTTTTTTTTTTTAAACAATCCGGAAAAACATTAGTTTTATTTTATTTTTTTATTTTTACAAAAAAAATAATCTTACCACGCTCATGGGTTAATTTAATTAATTAGATTATTTTAGAAGAGATATGTTTTTATAACTGTGAGTTGAGGGCAGAGAATTTTGGAAAGAATTAATTTTTTGGATTTTTTAAAAAAATAGAAACTTAATGATTTTTTTTTAATTATGATAAGTAAAAATTTATAAAACAAGCACTCATCATAAACTTAATTTTAGAGATGCTTCATTTCCACTAAAATAAACAATCGGTAAAGCTAGCTAGGCGAGAAAGAATTTAATATATTGTTTATGCACATTTTTATGAAAAAAATAAAAAAATAAAAAAAATACATTTATATTTAAACAAAATCTAAATCTAAAATTTCACCCGTGTGGAGAGTCTTGATTGGTCTTGGGGAGGACAGGAGAGAACATCAAAAAAAAGAAAAAAAAAAGGAAAGGGAAAATCAGAGAGAAAAAAAGAAGGAACACATGCGAGAAGAAAAAAAAATGAAAACTTGGTTGTCAATGGAGAGGGGCCCAGAGAGATGCTTGCTTGTCAATGGAGAGAAATATATCAAAGAGAATATATCATGCTGTCAATGGAGAAATTGGATGAAAAAGAAAAAAGAAAAAAACTTTGTTGAACACTATATGAATGTTTTGCTTAGATATGTGAACAGGGAAAAAAAAAAAAAAAAAGGTGAAAAAGGGTTTATGAGCAAAAATTATTTCAAATCTGAAGATTTGAAAGGAGAAATTGGGGTTGTTTGCAAAATAATGGGAGAAAAATAAAAATGAAATATTTTGAGGGTACATATGCAAAATTATGAGAGAATGTGAAAATATGAAAAATCCAAGGTTTTAGTTGCAAAAAGTAATGGACAATGTGAAAATATGGAGGTTCTAGGATTTATTTGCAAAAAAATGAAATAAAAGAAATTGTGAAAAGTTAGAGGATCTAGTCGCATAAATCTTGAACATTCATGAAAAGCGAAAAGTTAGGGGTTGATGTGAAAAAAATGACATAGGATTAATTAATTTGAAATAAGGAGAAAATAAGGATTTTAATTGATATGATGGGCATTTCAATAATTTTTTTAAGGCTCCTTTAAAACTCTCTAAACTCAACTTGAGATTTTAAGGAGCCATATTTTATGGAGGCATTATTGTTTCTTAACATTCATGGGAGTGAATAGGAGTTTATAAAATAAAAGAATGCTCTATTAAAAAAAAATCTCTAAGGCTAACTGTAATACCCTGAACCTTTGGATACCTGTTGAAAAGTATATTCAGGGTATTATAACAGTTACAGTAAGAATTTTCCTGCAGATCAATTTTCAGAAAAACCCAAGAGGGACTAACAAGGACCTTATTGTAAGAGTTCATATAAGATCTTGGGTTTAAAAGTAATTAAAAAGGACTTGATCAAAACTGTTTCCAAAAACCAAGGACTGAAAAGAAATTCTACAGGGACTTTTTGGAAATGTTATTTCATGATTCAGGGACTGTTGGTGAAGTTTTCAGGGACCTTTTTGTAAGAAATGTGATTTTCAGGGACTAATGCCAAATTTTCGGCTAAAATTTAATGGAGAGAAAAGTCTGGAATGTCCTCATCACTTCATCTTCTTCTTCTTCTTCCTAGCTACAGTAGCCCCGAGAGAGAAAAAAAAAAAAAGAAAGCAATGGAAAAATGGGAGGATTTGAGGAGGAAATTTTGGAGATCGCCGGAGGGAGTTCGCCGGAGATTTGCATTGCTTGGTAAGCATCTTCTTGGTTGAATTAATGCATGATGTTTGGTTAAATTGAAGCTTGAGCAACCATGCTAAATTTTAACTTGCTTTTATGAGATTTGGCTTGGTTTTGAGTGGCAAAAGCATGGTTTATTGTTGTTGATAATTAATGCTTGAAGTTATTTTGGAAAATCCTTGTAATTGTGATGAATTTGGATTGAAATGGAAGATGGAATTTTCGGACTTACTGTAGATTACTGTAGCACCGAGATTAGGGTTGGTTTTGGTTAATTAAATTGATTAAGTTGTTGATGATGATTAAAGTGTTAATGAAGATGGTTGGATGAAGCTGGTTGGGTTTAACCAAGTTGATTTGGTTGGATCAAGTCAAGTGGGTTTGGATTGATTTAGTTGGGCTTGACCAAATCAAGTGAAGTTGGTTGATTTGGTTGAGTCAAGTTCATTTAATTGGGTTGGAGTTGGGTTTGGATGAGAGTTGGATTTGGTTGAGTTTAAATTGATTTGGTTAAGTTGTTTTGATCAAATCAAGTTGAGATGGGTTTGGACTTGGTTCAGGTTTTGAGTTAATGGCTTTGGACTGAACCAATTGAAGGAAATTGGTTCAGTTGAACCAAATTGGTTCAACAGGAAATTATATAAGAATTTAATTGGTTCAATGTTGGTTGGTTTAAATTGAACTTGGTTCAGTGAGATTGAGGCTGGTTCAGGTTGGTTAAGGAGGGTTTAGCCCAAATTGAGGTGGTTTAAGAGCAATTGGAGACCGGATTAAATATGCGAGGTCGGGTTTTAACCGATTGGAGTAAGTGGGCCCAGTTAGAGAGTCTGTTATTTGTTTATTATAATTTCTTTTGGGTTAAGTTGTGTATTTAGTTTGTTATATGTATTTATTTTCTTTTGTTACCCCGATAGGTATTGTCCAGGCTTAGGAGGGAGTTCCAGGTCTAGCAAGAAACCCAAGGGAGACCAGGTGAGTTGGTAGTGGCTATTATTTTTGAATAAATGGTTAAATATTATTATTATTATTTTGAATAATCGGTAATTGTGATTATTATGAAATCATTATTTTAACAGCTAGTATTTTGGAAATTATTATTTAATTATTTTATTTTACTATGTTTAATTGTGTATATTGTTAAAAGATACTTATATTTATTTGTCGTTGACTTGTCATGACCATCGTATTGATTTGTATTTTTCGTATAATTATACATATCTTCAAATAGTGGAAATACGTATATATATATATGATTTAATTATTTTGGAAACAACTGTTTAATTATATCATTTTTATTATGTTTGATTATGTATAATGGTGAATGATACGTATATTGAAATATTGGCAATAGTATTTATACATCCGTTTGGTATAATCATACGTATTTTTGAATAGTGAAAATATGTACGTGCGCATGATTTTAATTATTCATTTCATATATTTATTTTAATGGTTACATATGCTTTGACTGGGGATGAATTGTGAAATTATGTGCGTATATTAAAATGTTTTACCGACAATGTTTGAGAAACTGGTTTTCATTCCTGGCATAGAAATGTATGTATTGTACGGTGGATATTGTTCGGATTTGGATGGTGACTACGGACTTTAGTCCGACACTGCAGTGTGGGGTCCCACGGTCCGGCCTGATGGGAGGCGGCGTGGTTAACCCTGAGTTTAACCCTGGTCAAGAGGTGCGCGGAGCCATTGACAGGGTTTGGTTCTGTTGAGAAACCCGGGGTCACCACACGGGGATCTCAGTGGCCAACGTTAAGGTTACGAAGACCTTGATGGCTCTCAACCTAGTCGCGACGGCGGCTAAGTTTGGGAGGGTTTTTAGGCCAATGTTTTGAGAATGGTTTTATAGTTTGTTTTTGCAAAAGATGTTTTGAATTGTGATGAGGGGGCGAAGCCCAGCTGTCGCTCTTAGGAGGGCAGTCTCTCACAAAAAGTTTATATTTCCTTAGAAATTGATTTAATGATGATTTATGGTGAATTTATGTTTTAAAAGTTCTTTAAATTGGTATTCTGCCAAAATTCTAGTATTTTGGAGAGTTTGGAAATTATTTGAGAAAAATTGATGTTTATATACTTTATATACGCTGTATTTAACTATTCGAAATTATTGAGCCACTACCGACCAACTAAAATGTGCCACAGTTGCAGGAGCAGGACCCTGATAGATTGCCTGTGCGAGTATAGAGCCAGTCAGGGCTTGGTTCAGAGTTTAGTGGGTCCCTTTCCTTTCTACTGTTGTTGTTATGATTTTGTAGCGGTTGTACCCGCATGTGGGAGTACTTATGAGTGTTATATTCGTGTATTTGAATCTATAGTTTGTTTAAAAAGTGTTAATAGAGTTTTTGTAAGTTTGATTTGGTGTTTCATGAGTGTCAGTTTTCCAGTTAAAAGAAATTTTAACTGATGGGTGCCACATTTACCTCGGTAGAAGGGGTGGGTGTGACATCTTTTGGTATCAGAGCTGTAGGTTGAGATATCCTTGATCGGTAGAGATCACGGGTTGTGATCTGAGTCTAAGTTGAGAAGTCAAAGTCTAAGTTAGAGATTTAGTAGTGATTAGACTGTAGAGTAAGGGCCCAGTAGAAATTTGTGAGACTCTCCAATCGGGTTAAAGCCTAGGTTGCATATCACAAATGAGGGCTAATAGTAGGTTTTGACATTTGAGACAGAGAATTGAGCTTGGCACTGTGATCAGAATCACGGGTTGTGATATTTTTCAGAGTTGGTTTTATTCCAAATAAGTTAACCTGAATATGCCAAAGAAGAGTGTTTGGTGTGCTTCATGTTGACTGGCTTGTAGTGAATTGCAGGATGATTTGAAAGGTGCTTTGGACATACCCGTGCTTAAGATATGGGATTTAGCACGTGGGTAACCAGTCTTCTTTATCACCTTGCTGTGTTTCTTAAAAGGTGTGTCACAATGCGACATTGATTCGAGTTTTGATTTGTCAGACTTTGGACGAATTATAACCAGCTCCTCTGTGTGGTTTAGTCGTGGTTTAAATAGAGGAGAAGATCAGACTTTCCTTTTTCATCAGTGAAATTTTGAGTGTCATAAGAATTTTTGAGTAATGGAACCAAGGCGATTGAGACGACTGAGACGAGGGCCTCCTCCGATGTCTAATAGAGAAAGAGTGGAGAGATATTTCTTGGAGGAGCGGCAGAGAGAGGAAGAAGAGCAGAGAAGAGAAGAGGAGGAACAGAGGAGGAGAGAGGAAGAGCGAAAGAGGGAAGAAGAGAGTGAAAATCGGACTGACGCTCAAGTATCCTCTAGCTCCACTCTTGTTGCCTCAGCATCTTCTAGTTCTACTACTATGCCTGGTAACCATGAGCAAGCAATGACTGATGTTTATGTCTCACGATCTCGTTATGTGGTGAGCATGAATATCAGAGATTTTAGCTCTATAGTTGCTTCAGAGTTGAGGAATATTTACATGGAACGTTTTCACCTTGATGAGACACATATGCCAGAATTAAGAAGGAGGTATGGAGTTCCTGAGGAGTTTGCAACGGCATATGATGATGCCCATGCAGTTCTTAATTATGGTGCAGCAGTTGAGCAATGGAACCGGGAAAGGTTGCACCGCTATCGTAGACAAGAATGAAGTTCAGTACTTGTATGAGGACTTGTGAATAGTGGAATAATGTGTTTGTATTATTGCTTGTGTGCTTGAGATGTTTGTACTCCATCAGTGTATCTTCAGTATGCTTTATTCCTACTTTGTGAATAAGAAGTTGCTTTTCTCTTGGATTGTGGAAAATTGCAAGACTGTTTTATTATTTGAGTGCTGGAGATAAGGAAATCAGAGCAGCGCAGCGGAAGAGTGTTGTATACCGTGTACAACATTGTATAAGAGATATCAGGTTTACCTTGATCATCAGCAGATACCTGATTGTATCTTCAGAGGATTTTGTGTACTGTTGAGTAGATTTGGAACAAGAGAACAAAGGTTGGAACAAGTGAATTCAGTGATGTCAGATTTATGCATGCCAAGGAAATTTCGAGGACGAAATTTTCTTAAGGGGGAAGGATTGTAATACCCTGAACCTTTGGATACCTGTTGAAAAGTATATTCAGGGTATTATAACAGTTACAGTAAGAATTTTCCTGCAGATCAATTTTCAGAAAAACCCAAGAGGGACTAACAAGGACCTTATTGTAAGAGTTCATATAAGATCTTGGGTTTAAAAGTAATTAAAAAGGACTTGATCAAAACTGTTTCCAAAAACCAAGGACTGAAAAGAAATTCTACAGGGACTTTTTGGAAATGTTATTTCATGATTCAGGGACTGTTGGTGAAGTTTTCAGGGACCTTTTTGTAAGAAATGTGATTTTCAGGGACTAATGCCAAATTTTCGGCTAAAATTTAATGGAGAGAAAAGTCTGGAATGTCCTCATCACTTCATCTTCTTCTTCTTCTTCCTAGCTACAGTAGCCCCGAGAGAGAAAAAAAAAAAAAGAAAGCAATGGAAAAATGGGAGGATTTGAGGAGGAAATTTTGGAGATCGCCGGAGGGAGTTCGCCGGAGATTTGCATTGCTTGGTAAGCATCTTCTTGGTTGAATTAATGCATGATGTTTGGTTAAATTGAAGCTTGAGCAACCATGCTAAATTTTAACTTGCTTTTATGAGATTTGGCTTGGTTTTGAGTGGCAAAAGCATGGTTTATTGTTGTTGATAATTAATGCTTGAAGTTATTTTGGAAAATCCTTGTAATTGTGATGAATTTGGATTGAAATGGAAGATGGAATTTTCGGACTTACTGTAGATTACTGTAGCACCGAGATTAGGGTTGGTTTTGGTTAATTAAATTGATTAAGTTGTTGATGATGATTAAAGTGTTAATGAAGATGGTTGGATGAAGCTGGTTGGGTTTAACCAAGTTGATTTGGTTGGATCAAGTCAAGTGGGTTTGGATTGATTTAGTTGGGCTTGACCAAATCAAGTGAAGTTGGTTGATTTGGTTGAGTCAAGTTCATTTAATTGGGTTGGAGTTGGGTTTGGATGAGAGTTGGATTTGGTTGAGTTTAAATTGATTTGGTTAAGTTGTTTTGATCAAATCAAGTTGAGATGGGTTTGGACTTGGTTCAGGTTTTGAGTTAATGGCTTTGGACTGAACCAATTGAAGGAAATTGGTTCAGTTGAACCAAATTGGTTCAACAGGAAATTATATAAGAATTTAATTGGTTCAATGTTGGTTGGTTTAAATTGAACTTGGTTCAGTGAGATTGAGGCTGGTTCAGGTTGGTTAAGGAGGGTTTAGCCCAAATTGAGGTGGTTTAAGAGCAATTGGAGACCGGATTAAATATGCGAGGTCGGGTTTTAACCGATTGGAGTAAGTGGGCCCAGTTAGAGAGTCTGTTATTTGTTTATTATAATTTCTTTTGGGTTAAGTTGTGTATTTAGTTTGTTATATGTATTTATTTTCTTTTGTTACCCCGATAGGTATTGTCCAGGCTTAGGAGGGAGTTCCAGGTCTAGCAAGAAACCCAAGGGAGACCAGGTGAGTTGGTAGTGGCTATTATTTTTGAATAAATGGTTAAATATTATTATTATTATTTTGAATAATCGGTAATTGTGATTATTATGAAATCATTATTTTAACAGCTAGTATTTTGGAAATTATTATTTAATTATTTTATTTTACTATGTTTAATTGTGTATATTGTTAAAAGATACTTATATTTATTTGTCGTTGACTTGTCATGACCATCGTATTGATTTGTATTTTTCGTATAATTATACATATCTTCAAATAGTGGAAATACGTATATATATATATGATTTAATTATTTTGGAAACAACTGTTTAATTATATCATTTTTATTATGTTTGATTATGTATAATGGTGAATGATACGTATATTGAAATATTGGCAATAGTATTTATACATCCGTTTGGTATAATCATACGTATTTTTGAATAGTGAAAATATGTACGTGCGCATGATTTTAATTATTCATTTCATATATTTATTTTAATGGTTACATATGCTTTGACTGGGGATGAATTGTGAAATTATGTGCGTATATTAAAATGTTTTACCGACAATGTTTGAGAAACTGGTTTTCATTCCTGGCATAGAAATGTATGTATTGTACGGTGGATATTGTTCGGATTTGGATGGTGACTACGGACTTTAGTCCGACACTGCAGTGTGGGGTCCCACGGTCCGGCCTGATGGGAGGCGGCGTGGTTAACCCTGAGTTTAACCCTGGTCAAGAGGTGCGCGGAGCCATTGACAGGGTTTGGTTCTGTTGAGAAACCCGGGGTCACCACACGGGGATCTCAGTGGCCAACGTTAAGGTTACGAAGACCTTGATGGCTCTCAACCTAGTCGCGACGGCGGCTAAGTTTGGGAGGGTTTTTAGGCCAATGTTTTGAGAATGGTTTTATAGTTTGTTTTTGCAAAAGATGTTTTGAATTGTGATGAGGGGGCGAAGCCCAGCTGTCGCTCTTAGGAGGGCAGTCTCTCACAAAAAGTTTATATTTCCTTAGAAATTGATTTAATGATGATTTATGGTGAATTTATGTTTTAAAAGTTCTTTAAATTGGTATTCTGCCAAAATTCTAGTATTTTGGAGAGTTTGGAAATTATTTGAGAAAAATTGATGTTTATATACTTTATATACGCTGTATTTAACTATTCAAAATTATTGAGCCACTACCGACCAACTAAAATGTGCCACAGTTGCAGGAGCAGGACCCTGATAGATTGCCTGTGCGAGTATAGAGCCAGTCAGGGCTTGGTTCAGAGTTTAGTGGGTCCCTTTCCTTTCTACTGTTGTTGTTATGATTTTGTAGCGGTTGTACCCGCATGTGGGAGTACTTATGAGTGTTATATTCGTGTATTTGAATCTATAGTTTGTTTAAAAAGTGTTAATAGAGTTTTTGTAAGTTTGATTTGGTGTTTCATGAGTGTCAGTTTTCCAGTTAAAAGAAATTTTAACTGATGGGTGCCACATTTACCTCGGTAGAAGGGGTGGGTGTGACACTAACCTTGAGGTCTTAAGGAGGCATTATTGTCTTTTGACACTCATTGGAGTGGATGGGAGTTAAGCAAAAAAAAAAAAAAAAAAATCTCTTTTTAAAAAAAATCTCTAAAACTTCTTTTAAGCTCACTTTAAGGTCTCAACACTCATTGGAGTGAAAAAAGGAATTTCTTTATAAAAACTCTCTTTGAACTCACATTGAGATCTTGACACTCATTAGAGTAAAAAGAAAGGGTTCATCAAAATTTTTGATAAAAGCTCTCTTTTACCTCACTTTAAGGTCTCTTGACATTTAAAAAGAAGTTGATTAAAAAAAATTTTTGATAAAAATTATCTTTGAGCTCACTTTGAGGTCTTTTGACACTCATTGGAGTGAAAAGAAGAGTTCATGAAAATTTTTGATGAAAACTCTCTTTCAACTCACTTTGAGGTCTTTCGACACTCATTGGAGGAAAAAAAAAGAGTTGATGAATTTTTTTTTTATATAAAGACTCTTTTAACTCACTTAGAAGTCTTTTGACACTCATTGGAGTGAAAAAAAGAGTAAATGAAAATTTTGATAAAGACTCTCTTTCAACTCAATTTGATGTCTTTCGACACTCATTGGACTGAAAGGAAGAATAAATGAAAATTTTATAAAAGTCTCTCTTTGAATCACTTTGAGATCTTTTGACACTCATTGGAGTGAAAGGAAGAGTAAATGAAAATTTTATAAAAAATTCTCTTTGATCTCACTTTGAGGTCTTTTGACACTCATTGGAGTGAAAGGAAGAGTAAATGAAAATTTTATAAAAAATTCTCTGTAAACTCACTTTGAGGTCTTTCGATACTCATTGGAGTGAAAGGAAGTAAATGAAAATTTTATAAAAATCTCTCTGTAAACTCACTTTGAGATCTTTCGACACTCATTGTAATAAAAGGAAAAGCAAATGACAATTTTATATAAATCTCTCTATTAACTCACTCTGAGGTCTTTAAACACTCATTGGAGTGAAATGAAGAGTAAATGAAAATTGTATAAAAGTCACTCTTTGAACTCACTTTGTGGTATTTTGACAATTATTGGAGTACAAGAAAGAGTAAATAAAAAATTTTATGAAAATCTCTCTTTCAACTCACTTTGAGGTCTTTCGACACTCATTGGACTGAAAGGAAAAATAAATCAAGATTTTATAAAGACCTCTCTTTGAACTCACTTTGAAGTATTTCGACACTCATTGGAGTGAAAGAAAGAGTAAATGAATTTTTTTTTGAAAATCTCTCTTTGAACTCATTTTGAGATATTTGGACACTCATAGAAGTGAAGGAAGAGTAAATGAAAAATTTTATAAAAATCTCTCTTTTAACTCACTTTGAAGTCTTTTGACACTCATTGGAATGAAAGAAAGGGTAAATAAAAAATTTTAAACTCACTTTGAGGTTTTTCGACACTCATTGGAATGAAAGGAAGAGTAAATGAAAAAATTTATGAAAACTCCTTTTGAACTCACTTTGAGATCTCCCGACACTCATTGGAGTGACAAAGAAGAGAGAATGAAATTTTCTATGAAAACTCCCGATAAATTCACTTTAAGGTCTCTCGACACTTATTGGAATGAAAGGAAGAGTAAATGAAAAATTTTATAAAAATTCCTCTTTGAACTCACTTTGCGGACTCTTGACACTAATTGGAGTAGAAAAATGTGTTGACAGAAATTCTCTTGAAACCATTGTGAAGTATTATGTTTGATATTCACATGGGTGATGAGAACTTTTGCTCTTTCAAGATTTTCGTCTCAAACTACTATAAGGTCTAGCATTAGATATTCGCAAGGATAAATTGGAGAACTCAATTGATGACTTTGTTAATGGAAATCAAGTTCATAATTACAGCTTGAGATCCATTCTAAAAGCAAGTCAAAATTGTCAAGGCTCAAAAGTATTGAAGAGTCAAGACCTAAACATTTCATATAAATGACAAATACATCTTTGATGTCTTAAGATACGAAGAAGTCAAAGACCTAAGAAGTTTCACGAGCCAAAGACCTGAAGATTTCACAAGCACAAAACGTCGAAGTCTTCAGCTATATAACAAAATCATAGTGAATCAAGTAGGCAACTCTTAAATGTAGAGCAAATACAACTTGAGAGCTATGCAATATAAAAAAAATCAAAGAAAGTGACAATCACTCAGCTAAAAAGATCTTCTAATGTGGTTTTAGAGAAGGAGTCAACAATGTCAGCTAAATCATGCAAACATGAAAAGATTGTAAAGCATGATAAAAAGAATAGTTCTCTTAGCATTTTTTTTATGTTCTCGCTCATGTTCATGTATTCTTATCAATAAAAATTAATTTTATGTTTGCGCGATTATTTCTCATTCATACCTTTTTTCTTAATCATAGATTCCCATGACAGAGTGTGGGTAATTAACATTGAGTGATTGCCTCTAATGAAAGTCATGGGCCAGCAATCATTTCAAGTCATAAAAAATTTAAATTTGATTTGTGATTCTAATTATTTTTAACCAGCTAACCCTAATTAAAGGTTGGATAAGAAAAAAAAAAAGAAGGCCACAAATTTTGGCCAGCCCTGTGGGACCATGACTTCTCCTCCCATCTTTGAAACTAAGTGTGAAAAGGAAGTAATCAAAAGTGCCAATAATTCATCTTCCTGAGAGAATTTATATTGTGGCATATCTCATGCACTATCTTACTAAGAGAGGACACCAAACTGAAGTTGCCATATGCCTCAACCTGCAAGGGTTCTATTAGAGCACAAATCAAATTTGGGATGCTGTCAAACTTCGTCACCTTTGTGCCGAGTCCACCACTATCACCAACTGAAGCTCACATCCCATGTTTACCATCAAAAGGATGTTGCCCTAATAGGATGCCACCTACTAAGATTCAAGAAGAGATTCCCCTACTAGAACATCCATCTTAGATGAACTCACTTTTCCAAAGAGAGTTGTGAACATGAGGAAGGGAAAGGATGGAAATGAGCTTTGAATTACTATCACTGCAAAAGGAGAAGAGAATAACATCTTCAAGAAACCCAAGACTATTCGAACAAAGTCCTTTCCAATAGAGTGGCGAAGGTTGACCAAGAGGAAATGATTTGACTTCAAGAAAGGGCAAATTTTGTCTCATTTCAATACTCGAGAAATGACTCCTCATGTTAATTTATAATCTCTTTCAAAGCACTACAAATGGTGAAGGAGAACTCCATGACTAAGGGGTTTCGCTACCAACCAAATGAGAAGATAAAGGGGGAGGCCAATAGAGTCTCACTATCTAAAGGAGAGTTTGTTAAGAATATTAACAATAAATACACCTCTTATATGAAGCAATAGAATGATAAAATGATGCTTGATGAGTGCTCGTGTAGTAATGATGCGAAACATTATTATCTTGCAATAAGCATTAATTTAATCAGATTTTATCACTAAATAGTGTGCATTTGTTTACTTTAGCGCATTGTAGGTTTATGGAGCTAATTTGGAGAATATGAACGAAATTAGATCGTGTTCGCCGTTGTTGGGGAGTTTTCGGACCAAACAAGGACAAGGCACAAGCCCGGACTTGTGAGTGTGTGCCAACCTCCTTTTGGAGGGGCACAAAGGCAGTCACATTCACAACAAGTCCGACTTGTGTAGCTTAGGAGAACTCTACCAAAGAGAAGACTTGAAGCAATCGACACGATCTACCATTGATTGTGTGCCCAATTCAATGGCCTCGGTGAAGAACAACGTATTCGGAAGCATTTCGGCAAGTTACTGTAGCAGTATTGTAGCTTGTTACTGTAAAAATTCACTGTAGCAAGTTACTGTGCATTTTCTGCCGAAGATCGGGAGTCCAGAGAGTTCACACGGGCGTGTGGAATTAACACACGGCCGTGTGAAATATTTTCCAGCAAGCCAGAGACTTCACACGGGCGTGTGGAAATTCCACACGGCCGTGTGAAGTAATTTTTTAGGAAAGACAGAAGCTTCACACGGGCGTGTGGAAATTCCACACGGCCGTGTGAAGCCCCGATAAGTTCAAAATTAAAGCCGCACTCAGCCTATTTAAAGCCCGATTTGGAGACTTTTTGGGGCATCTTTTGACCTATCTTTCTTCTCAACTTCTGGAGGGTGCGGCTAGGGTTTCTGATAGGATTTTTTGGAGGATTGGAGCGCGCCATCGGCATCGTCATCGACGTTCAACGGCCGCACAAGACCACGGCCACACCATACGCGAGGGGGTTTTCATTGAGGTCTTTAGTTTGTGCTTTCTTCCATAAATTGATGAACATGTATAGCTCCATGAGGAGCTAAACCCCTCGTGGGTATTCGGACTTGTAAAACTCTAGGATAATTATGTTTCTATGACAATGATTATTATGCTTTTCCAATTTTGATGAATAAATTCGAGTTTTGATTTTAATTATCTTTTGCTATTGTTTTCTCTTAGCCGTGACACTAAGGATTGAGAACAATCTAGGTTATCCTTTGGAGGTGTGATAACTCCTATAGGATTAGACTACTTAAAATTGAAGAGGGTTGAGAGGGAGAGTTGTGAGGTAGCACCGTACCCCTTTTCCTTCCGATGTGATTTCTCCCTACCTCCGATTCCTTGATTTATTAGCGGTCGAAATAGAGTGAAGTGCTAGGTAGACATACTCCCACAAGGCTTTGGGGTGACGTGAATCCTATGCACTGGGGCTTAATTTAGACTAGGGTTCTTCCACTTGGACCAAAGGGTTAGAACTACTACACATAGGAACAGGTTTTATCACTAGGAGTCCCTACAACTTAAAGCAATTCCACGTAGTGTTAGGTTTAGGTAGAAATACTCCCCTGGGGCTTAGTTGAGCAATCAACAGAGTGAAGGGTTGACGTGAATCCTATTGCCGGGACATAGTGCTGGGGTTAGTCACGGTTGACCTTAGGTTTGGGACCGTGTGTTTAAGGATTTTCCTCGACTCAATTAACATCAATAGGAAAGCATAATAGCATAGTCTTGCACTAGAAGCATAAGTCCTAGAGGTAACTTGTCCGGATACCCTATTTTCATTCATTGCTAGTCTCTCTCTTTTACTCTTTATTGGCACTTTTCTTTCTTTCATCTTTCTATTCATTTCCCTTGCTTTTATTCTAATTTCCATAAATCCACTTATCACTCCGATTATTGTTTTCTCATATATCGTACGACTGAATAGCAATTTCTCGTATTTTTAATCCTTATTCCCTGTGGATTCGACTACCCACTCACCGGGGTAATTTTATTACTTCGACAAGGCCGTGCACTTGCGGTACACACGCAAAAGGTTGTGTCAATGCTAAAGGAGTTCTATCTAGGAAAGAAGAAGTTGCTTTCAAGGTTGCAAGCTTCTATGTTCAATAGGCTAGAATTGTCAAAGAAGCTAGCATAGAAGAAGCTAAATGGGGGCAAATGTCCACACCATCAACTTCTCACTCAAGATTTCAATGGGAAAAAAAATAGGATAAAAATATGCAATTGGAAGACCTCAAGGTATATACCTTAAGGGTAATCACAGAAGGTTAATTTAGAACATCCACTTGAGCCAAAATGTCTTTTCACTGTGCTAGGGAAGAAGATAATTGGTACAAGTGCCATGACAGAAGAAGATTTCAATCATACAGCACAAAAAAAGGGGGAAAGCAATGTCTTATTCAAGGTTCCAAATTTCTCCTACAAGGAACAATGGCTCAAGTGTTGGAAAAATATGATAAAGGAAATAACTTGTTGAAGTGCATGTCCCTCTATCAGTAAGCTAAGCATGCTAATTATGTATCAATGATGCTACAAGAAAGAGCTTTCTAGGGGCAAGATGGAAGTGGTATATGTCAAATAGCACTCAAACAAGAAGAAGATATTAGATTCCTAAAGAACTTACTTCTCTTAGAATTTGAAAAGAATGGAGAGATTTTTGTAAAAAGAAAAAGAAGGTCAAGGAAAATCTAAAATAGCTAGAAGAGCTCTATGCGATTAAGTAGTGGAAAGCTGAAGACCCTGGTAAAAAAAGAAAAGAAAAGAAAAGAGACTTAAAAGTAAAAAATATTTGAAGCATGCTAACTTCTATCATAAGAAGTTAATTATAGAAGACTCTTTGGAGGATTACCAACAAATGGAGAGAGTTTTGATTATGCATAAGGGTTGCTTTCCTCATGAGGTTAAAAGATATTCATTAAGCTGGATAAATCTTAAGACGAAGAATCTATAATAGAGACTTGGCAGAATCATCATTAACATAGAATGCTGATGAAGGATGGTGTTGACAATAACAATGACAATGACGATGACGACGACGATGATGATGATAAATGATGTTGATCATGATAATGATGATAGTATATGGTAACTAGCTCAACCAGCTGAAGCAAAAAGCAAGGAATAAGAGAAAATAGAGTAGGAAACTTGATTTGGAGTATACCCCTCCTCTCACCCATTCTTCTACAAGATGAAGATTAAAAAAAAAAAATAGAAAATTCTTTAAGTCAAATATCATGAAAGCTCATGATGATGTTTCAAATACTATGATGAAAATAAAAAAAAATTATTCTAAGTCGCTTTGCCAAGTGTTAAAGGTGTTGGAGAAGCTCAACTTTATCCTAGCTTTAAAAAAAAAAGCACATGAAAAGTCCCAAAAAAAAAAAAAAGATATCAATACCTCCAAGGGATTTTTTTTTAAAAGCTTACCTAGAAATTGTAAACATTGATAGAATTAAAATAAAATGGTAAAGATGGAGCGACCAAATTACTTGAAGTATGTGAGAATGTTATAACACCCACGATTCAAATTGGTTAGTCTATAGGAGATAATATTGATGAGATGTGGATCAAACTAACGAAGTTGAGTTTGAGAACTTGAAGGCGATCACATTAGAGCAAAGACATGATCATAAGGATATAACTTTGCAAATACACTACAACCATTAAGTTATCAAACAAGCACTCAGTTAGTGAAGAAATTATGTTGAGATAAGCTTTAAAAAATAAATAAATAAATAAATAAAAGAAATAAAAAAAAGAAACATCAAGTTTCAAGAAAATGGAAGAAAGGTGGCCAAAAAAAACATTGTAGACACCTTGAGTTGTCTTATGTGAAAGGCTGGAGGAGACACTTTTATAGTTGCAGGTTGTATAAGAAATTTACATCAATAACAACACAGCTATAGTGTTCTCATGGTTGATGTCATGCCCGTCCTGCGGGCCCCACACGTGACATACCGCCACGACAACCCAAGGGAGGTCCAACACTGCCTCTACCCTAGATTGGCGTAAGGCTAACCTGTTCCATGTACAAACATCTATAATCACAAGGAATAACTCAACAATAAATACATACATTACTCATCTTACTCAAGTTCATTAAGGAAACACCAAGGTAAGAAACATAAGTAATCACCCTATAACAAGGGTACCAACAACAATAACAACAATGTCAACCACCATAAGGCCAAAAACATAGAGTATACCAACTCCTACATGACATAGACCAGATTGAGATACAAAAGTATTTTAAATAAAGAAAGTTATAATAGGGTTCAATGATACATAGTGGATCCCTGAAAACACATGACAAGGGATAAGAAACATACACAACGCAAAAGGGAAGGACAGATACAACTCTTGCCAAGCACTTAACGCCTTCATCCTTATGTTGTGCTATCACTTGGGAGGAAGAAATAGGGGGTGAGTAACTAGGTTACTCAGTGAGGGGCTAAACACAGGACTACAACTCAAGCTTGATCAAATGGAAATAAAATATCATAAAATATTTCAATTCACAGTAAGAAATAAGATACTTTAAATAGATGTTATCACATAAGAAAATAAGCTTTCTCAATGAAATGCAAAATAAAATTCCTTTAAAACCATCAAGAAAATCCATACCATTCTGGACTCTAATAGTCGCACATGCTTTTCGATAGTTTCAAATATCAAGATGCTTAGATATGTGCAATGCAAAAATCACAGATAATCAACAGTATCCAGAATGGCCTCGAAAACCCTCCATCGCTAACCGTGGCCTCGGTTAGGTCTGGAGCTACCAAGATGCATGTATCTTGGCATTGGCCGCTGGGAAGTTCGTGTGGTGACTCCGAACAACCCAACTATATCCAAGTTAGGGCTCTACGCTCCCACCTGACATGGTATAACCGGTTTGACAGTTTTCCACGCCACCTCTATATAGGTCGGCCCGCGGAAACCGTCCATTTCTTACTGCAGTAAGTACTGGAGCTCGCCTCCCATGTCACCATCAAAGCATTTAAACAATAATCTAGCCCATAGGCTCAATGTATACATCATCATGATAACATAATTTTCATTTAAAAGATCACAAGTGTTCACAATTTCAATTCTCACTCCAAGAGTGAATAACTTGATTATAGCATTTCCCATGAAATCATTTTCATCAAAAGTATCATACAAAGGTGTAGTTTGAGAATACACTTTAAACATTGATCATCATAATGAAATTCAATTTGATTTTCACATGCCTTGTTGGTCATCATAACAAGATTTTCAAATCATTTAAAATTGCATAATTTGAAACATGCATTTCAAAGCATAAGGTTTACAAATCCCCACAATATATGCATATACACGTATATACTTTGCAAATGTTCAAGAAATGAACCAAATCATAAATCATCGTGATTGCTAAACTCCATTAAAAATCTTTAAAGAGATTTTGTAATAAAGGGTCTATCATTCAAAGGTAAGCAACTTAAATATCAAAACCAATCATGCATGAATCATAGTCCAACACTCACAAACTTGGCGAGCTAGAAATCTCCAGTGTTACTTCTCCACCGGCTCTTTCCCTTTGCTTGAAGTTTTATCTCCTAGAAGCAACTAAACAAACCAAACAAATAACCAAACAACATCAACAACTAGATCAATTACAATGAAGGATAATGCTTAAAATGAGAATGATTGCTTCTAGGGTTTCCTAAACACTCTAGCTAGAAGATCTAACAAGAATAGATCTCTCAAAACCCTTAGAACCAACAAGGAAAGCAAGGAAAACCAAATTTGGTCCGGAGCTACAGTAACCTCAAAATCAAAGAAGAAGAAAGTTCAAGGGTTTCTTGATAACAAGGTCTTACAAATCAGCACCAATACTCCTCTCAAGTTTTACCAACAAATAGGAAGAAAAGGAGAAAAAATCAAACTCCCACTTGAATCCACAACAAAACCCTAGCTATACACATCCAAAGAACAAGGAAGAACAAGCAAAGAAGAAGGCTTACCTTAAAGTCAAGGGATGATCACTCTTTAGGATGCAAGAACTAGCCCACAAATCTCTCTAAAATCAGCCTTTAAACCCTAAGAATGGTAGAGGAAGAAAGGAGGAGAGAATGTGACAGTGGCCAGAAAGTGCATAGGTTATCGCAGTAATAATAGTACCCCGATGAGAGGGTAGTCGAATCCACAGGGAGTAGAGATTATAGATACAAGCGATTGCTATCTAACTAGTGTGAAGTACAGAAAGTGAGAGCAAGATCAATTGTGTGTGTGCAAAAGTAATCGAAAGCAATAAGAAAATAAAGAGAAATGTGGAAGATAAGAGAGTGCAAGGTGAGAGTGTAAGAGAGAAGGACAATCAATGAGTAAAATAGGGTACCCGGACAAGCTACCCCTAGGATTAATGTTCTAGTGCAGGACAATGTATTATGCTCTCCTATTGATGTTTAATGAGTCGTAGACATCCTAAAATACACGGTCCCAAACCTAAGGTCAACCATGACTAATCCCAATCATTGTGCCCCGGCATTAGGTTTCACTACGACCCTTAACTCTTGTTGACCTGTCAACTAAGTCCCAGGGGAGTCTATTTTCCTAAGCCTTACACTACGTGGGATTGCTTTATGTTATAGGGGATCCAAGTGATTAGCCATGTTCCTAAGTGTAGTCCTAACCTTTTGGTCCAGGTGAAAGAACCCTAGTCTCAGTTAAACTCCAGCAATAAGATTCACTACAACCCTTCGCTCTGTTGCTCGTGCAACTAAGCCCCAGGGGAGTTCATCTCCTAGCACTTCGCTCTACTTTGACCGCTAAGAACTCTTTGAACGCGGAGGTACGGAAAATCACACTGGAGGGGAAAGGGGATATTTCGCTACCTCACGACTCACCCTCTCAACCCTCTCCAATCTCGAGTAGTTTAATCCTATAGGATTTGTCACACCTCCAAAGGATAACCTAGATGATTCTCAACCCTAGTGTCACATCTAAGGGAAAATCAACACAAGAATAAATCAATATTGAAACTCAATTAAATTCATCAATTGAGAAAGCATAATAAAATGTCATAGAAACAAAATCATCCTAGGGTTTACAAGTCCGAATACCCACAAGGGGTTTAGCTCCTCATGGAGCTATACAAATCCATCAATGTATATGAATAAACACAAATCGAAAACATAGATGAAAACCCCCTTGTGTAGCGTGGCTGTGGTCTTGTGCGGCCGATTCGTCTCTCCACCAAACTCCTCGTCAAGCCTAGGGCACACCTCGTAGGATCGGTGCCGACGAAAGCTCCCCCAATAACTATCTTCTGACGGGCTTCGATGTTGATGCCGATGACGCGCTCCAATCCTCGACAAAGTCCACTCCAAACCCTAGCCGCGACTCTCCAGAAGATAGGCGAAAAGATACAGAAAAAGTCCCAAAAGGTCCTTTAAATAGTGTTGAGTCACGGCTTCAAATCGGCTAAAATCAGGATTTCACACGGCCGTGTTGAATTTCCACACGCCCGTGTGAAATTTCTGTTTTGCTGATTTTGGCGAGCAGTGAACAGTAACTTGCCACAGTAATTTGCTGCATTGATGCTACAGTACTCTCGCCGAAATGTTTCAAAATTCATTGTTCTTTATCGAGGCCGTTGAATTAGGCACACAATCAATGGTAGATCATGTCAATTGCTTCAATTCTCCTCCTTGGCAAAGTTTTCCTATGCTATACGAGTTAGACTTATTGTGAATGCGACTACCTTTGTGCCCCTCCAAAGAATGTTGGCACACACCCACAAGTACAGACTCGTGCCTTGATCATTTTTGGTCCGAGAA
Source organism: Dioscorea alata (assembly GCA_020875875.1). Taxonomy (NCBI): domain Eukaryota; kingdom Viridiplantae; phylum Streptophyta; class Magnoliopsida; order Dioscoreales; family Dioscoreaceae; genus Dioscorea; species Dioscorea alata. The sequence continues at coordinate 12,165,751 of CM037019.1, forward strand.
CTCCCCAACAACGGCGAACATAACCTAACTTTGCTCTTTTTCTCCAAATTGGCTCCATAACCCTACAATGCACAAAAGCACACAAATACACACTAATTAATGATAAAATCTGATAAAAGTAATGCTTAATGTAAGATAATAACACTTCGTGTTACTATAACACGAGCACTTATCAGAATGGGAAGATTTTGAGGGAAGAAAGGTGAAGAGACGGGCTCAAACGGAGTTTTAAATAAACGAAAGCACGATGTTTCAGGTGAAACACGGCCTGAACACGATCATGTTCTTCCTGCTGATTTTTCCAGGAAATTCTGGAATCAGGCATAACACGGTGGTGTTAGATCTGGCATGGGCAATGTAGTAAAATTAATGTAGCAAAAATACTGAAGCATCGACCTAAAGAAAGAACACGGTCGGAGTGCTCTTGACAAGGGCGTGTCAGATCTGACATGGCACCCAGCACACCCGTGTCCTTGCCACTACAAATCTCAGGAAAATCTTCTTCAGAAGTGACACGGGGATGTTCTTCCTGACACAGGTGTGTTAGTGCTAAAATTCGAAGTTTTAATGCCTGGATTCTCCTGAGAAAATCAGCAGCACCAACACAGGTTGAGCACAACCGTGCTCACCCTAAAAACCACTTTTAAACCCTAAAAACATCACCAAACACTCGGCAAGATGCTTGACACGACCCCTTGCGTGTATCCCGCAAGTGCACGGGCTTGTCGAAGTAATAAATTTACCCTGGTGAGTGGGTAGTCGAATCCACAGGGAATAGGAATTTAAAACACAAGATTTCGCTATTTAGTTATGCAGTGTATGAAAAGTGATAATCGAATTGATGAGTGGATTATGGAACCGATTATAATAAAAGACAAGAAATTAAATAGAGAGATGGAAGACAAGAAAGTGTAAATAAAAGTTAAAAGAAAAAGACTAGCAATGGATGAAATAGGGTATCCGGACAAGCTACCTCTAGGACTTATACTTCTAGTACAAGACTATGCTATTATACTTTCCTATTGATGTTAATTGAGTCGAGGATATCCTTAAACTCACGGTCCCAAACTTAAGGTCAACCGTGACTAACCCCAACATTATGTCCAGGCATTAGGATTCACTACGACCCTTGACTCTCGTTGACCTGTCAACTAAGCCCCAGGGGAGTCTATCTTCCTAAGCCTAGCACTATGCAGGATTGCTTTAAGCTCTAGGGATTCCTAGTGATAAAAACCTGTTTCTATATGTAGTTCTAACCCTTTGGTCCAAGTGGAAGAACCCTAGTCTAAATTAAGCCTTAACACTCAATCTCGACCGCTAATTCACCAAGGAAACGGAGGTAGGGAGAAACCACACCGGAAGGGAAAGGGAACGCTTCGCTACCTCACGATTCACCCTCTCAACCCTCTTCAATCTTAAATAGTCTAACCCTATAGGAGTTGTCACACCTCCAAAGGGTAACCTAGATTGCTCTCAACCCTAGTGTCACGGCTAAGGGAAAACAATAGCACAAGATAATTAAAATTGAAACTCGAATTTATTCATTAATAATGGAAAAGCATAATAGCAATGTTATAGAAACATAATAATCCTAGGGTTTTACAAGTCCGAATACCCACGAGGGGTTTAGCTCCTCATGGAGCTATACATGTTCATCAAAATATAAAATAAAGTGCAAATAAAAAGCATTGATGAAAACCCCCTCGTGTATGGTGTGGCCATGGTCTTGTGCGGCCGCCGAACGTCGGTGACGATGCCGATGACGCGCTCCAAACCTCCACGAAGTCCTCTCCGAAACCCTAGCCGCACTCTTCAGAAGTTGGGGAGAAAGTTAGGTCAAAAGATAGATTGAAAGTCTCTAAATCGGGCTTTTTATAATGTTGAGTGCGGCTTTAAATTTGAACTTATTGGGACTTCACACGGCCATGTGGAATTTCCACACGGGCATGTGAAGTTTATAGCTTGCTGGAAAATTAATTCACACGGCCGTGTGGAATTTCCACACACCCGTGTGAATTCTCTGAAATTCTGAATTTTGGCAGAAAGTGAACAGTAGCTTGTACAGTGCTTTGCTACAGTACTCGCCGAAATGCTCCTGAATCCGTTGTTCTTCATCGAGGCCATTGATTTGGGCACACAATCAATGGTAGATCGTGCCGATTGCTTCAAGCCTCCTCCTTGGTGAAGTTCTCCTATGCAACACGAGTTAGACTTGTTGTGAATGTGACTACCTTTGTGCCCCTCCAAAGGAGATTGGCACACACTCACAAGTCTAAGCTCGTGTCTTGTTCCTTGCTTGGTCTGAAAACCTCCCAACAACGGCGAACACGATCTAACTTCGTTCTTTTTCTCAAAATTAGCTCCACAAACCTACAATGCATAAGAATACACAAATGCACACAATTTAGTGATAAAATCTGATAAAAGATATGTTCATTGTATGATAATAACGCTTCGCGTTACTATAACACGAGCACTTATCAATGCCCCTAATCAACGACAATGAGAAAACAACTAAGATAACAACGTAACAAATAAGGGAAAAGACCAAAGTATCATAGTTGAACACTAAGCTATATCTCATGCGCAAAAAGATGATCATCCTCCAATTTGTTTTCACAGCTTCATCAAATGCGCTAAATAGTTAACTGAAAGAGTCTTACCATTTCACAAGAAGTTAACTTTGCATGAACAAAAGGAAGATTTCAAAAGGAAAACTCTATGGATAAATTAATTTAAAAATAAGGGCAATTTCTTTTAAAGAAGTAAGAAACATCTCATTAATTGGGAGCACATCATGAATCATCCTCTGCTTAAAAGGATTTTTCATGGTAATTTGGAAGCCAAGAAATCTATGGACTCATTTGAAGCTATTATAGAAAAAGTTCATCAAGAGCATCAATGATAACCATTTGAAGGTGCAACTTGTTCTTTATTCTAGCAGGATGCTATAAAGAAACTTTATAGTTCTCAAACTTAATTAAAATACTTTAAAGTCAAATTATCTGTCCAAGAAACTCAAGTATTCCTTAGTCAAATAAAAAATGAAAAGGCCTCTCAAAGTATTCATCCTTGGAAACTCAAGTACTCTCAGCTCAAATGTTCTAAATAAAAACACATGTCAAGTATAAGCACAAAGTTGATTACAAATGCCAAATCCAAGGCAAAATTGAGCTTTTACAAAGTGTGAAGCCTATACAATTCATCATCAAGAACATGATTAATTCCTTGATGAAGACACGCCAAAGATGAAATCAAAGTTGCCTCCATGAATGGTTCTTAGATACTTATACTACAAAGACCAAGAGATGCTTAAAATGTCATGCAAAGCAATAAATAAATAAATAAATGCATTTAGAAACTCATTAGATCCATTGCCAAGGTTGAGATCTTTGAGTGTGAAGAAGATTAATTAGATATGTAAAACGAAGTCATGCCAAAGATTATACTCTTTGAGACTCACTTACTCCATTAGTGGCATGAGTCCATCAAGTGGGAATGCTTTAAATATGGAAGATACGATCATGCAGAATATGTTTCACTTCAAAGCTTGTCAAATCCATCACTGAGGGCAAGTGGAAGAAGTTTTAAGCACAAATCTATTTCACTTTAAAGCTCATTAACTCTATCATGGATATTGAGTCAAACAAGTGAAGAGGCTTTTATATTCATGTTTTACTTTAAGGCGAACTTCATCACTGAGAACAAGCGGAAGAAGTTTCAAAATCACATGCGTATTCACTTCAAAGCTCACTCACTCTGTCATTGAGAATGAGCTAAGCAACTGAAAAGAATTTGAAAACCAAGTGTCGCCTCATAATTTGTTGACTCCGTCGCTGAGAGCAACTGGGAGAAGTTTCAACCTTATATATGTCTCACATCAAGACTCACTAACTACGTCATTAAGATTGAGTGAATTGAGTGAAAAGGCTTCTAAAATCATATTTCACTTCAAAGCTTGTCAACTCCTGAGGATAAGTGGAACAAATATCAGGCTTAAATATATTCACTTCAAAACTCATTGAGCAAAGAAAGTGAATAGCCTTTATATATGAAAGCTAAAAAAAAAAAAAAAAGCTAAGCATATTTCACGTCGAAGCTTGTCAACTCCATTGTGAAGTTTCAAGCTTATATATGTCTCACATCAAGGCTCATTAACTCCACTATTGAGATTAAGTCAATTAAGTGAAAAGAAAGGCTTCTAAAATTATATTTCACTTTGAAATTTGTCAATGACATCACTAAGGGCAGGTGGAAAAGTTTTATGTTTAAATATTTTTCACTTCAGATCGAGCCAAGAAAAAAAAATAAAAATAAAAGAAAAAGAAAAAGGAAAGAAAGAAAAAAAGACATGAAATGTGAAAGAAAATCATGTCAAGTATGTTTTACTTCAATGCTTGTCAAACTCCATAGACGAGAACAAGTACAAGAAGTCTTAAGCCTAATGTGTGCTTCACTTCAAATCTTATCAACTCTACTATAGAGACTATGTCAAGTAAGTGAAAAGGCTTTAATCATGAAAGTTCAAACCACGTTAAATATTTTTCACTTTAAAGGTTGTCAACTTCATTGTTGAGAACAAGTAGAAAAGTTTTAAACCTGAACATGTTTTATTTTAGAGCTCACTGCCTTCATTACTAAGACTGAATAAGAAAAAAATGTGAAAAGGCTCTAAATATGAAAGATAAAACCATGTCAAATATTTTTCACTTTGAAGCTTGTTAGCTCCATTGTTGAGAACAAGTGCGAGAAGTGTTAAGCCTAAAATATATTTTACTTCAAAACTCATTAGCTCAATCATTGAGACTGAGCCATTCGAGTGAAAAGGCTTCTTAAATCATATCATACTTCTAACCTTGTCAACTTCATCGCTAAGAACAAGTCCAAGAAGTTTCAAGCTTAAATATGTTTCACTTCAAGACTCATTAACTCCATAATTGAGATTGAGTCAATAAAGCGAAAAGGCTTTTAAAATCATATTTTATTTTGAAACTCCTCAACTCCATTGTTGAGAACAAGTGAAAGATGTCTCAAACCTAACTTATTAGCTCTTAAATCATGCCATATTTAAAAATTTGTTAACTCATTTGCTGAGGACAAGTAGAAGAAGTTTCAAGCTGGAATATATCTCACTTCAAAGATCATCAACTCTATCATTAAGATTGAGTCAATCAAGTGAAAGGCTTCAAAAACTATGTTTCAAAATTTGTCAACTCCATTGTTGAGGATAAGTAGAAGAGGTCTCATGTTTCAAAGCTTATTAACTATGTCATTGAGATTGAGACAAGCAAGTAAAAAGGGCTTTAAATATAAAAGTTAAAACAATATCAAGTATGTTTTCACTTTAAAGTATGAATACTTTGTTGCAAAAGAAGAAGAAGAAGAAGAAGAAGAAGAAGAAGCAAGTGGAAGAAGTCTCAAACAAATTATATTATGGACAATATGAGCTTATAATAAACTGTCTCGCTTATTCGAACATTTGAGAACGGAAAGATGGTTTGGCATTGAGAAGATCAATCATCACCAATAAGCATACTGGGGGCAAGTTCAAGTCAAATTAGAAAGGCCCATACATTACAGAGGTCATTTACGAAGGGGGAGCTTATCAACTAGTTGATGCCAATGGAAAAGGACCTATTTCACCCAACAATGTTCGCTTCTTGAAAAAAAAAATATTATCCATGATGCGAATGTAATCCATGATATGAAAATGTATATAAAAAAAAAAGGAGCTTGTGTTTGCCTATGACAGAACGTCCAGTGCTCTTGTTTGAGCAATTTGGTCAAGCATTACATATGTTTCTTGAGGCAAAATTCGAGTTTTATTATGTAGTTTCCCTTTTTGTTTTGAATAAAAACATAAAAAGAAAAGGGAGCTTGTGTTTGTCTATGACGGAACGTCCAGTGCTCTTGTTTGAGCAATTTGGTCAAGCATTCGGTATGCTTCTTCAAGCAAAATAAAAGCTTTACTTTGTTCTTTCATAGGCCTTTAGGAATACACATAGGTGAGCTTGGAAAGATCATATACAAATAAAGACACTTGAAAAGCCCGTACCTTCCTCTCTCAACTAGAGTGCGTGAGAAAGCTACAAGGAAGGCATTTTGTTTATGCACATTTTTATTAAAAAAAAACAAATAATAAATATTTATATTTATATTTTAAAAAATAAAATTTTTAATTTTCAAAAAATTCAAAAAATAAATACATAAAAAAAATAAAAATAAAATCCCTAATCTCCGATAATAGGAGTGAAGATTCATGCACAAAAATCTTGGACTAAAACAAAAAAAAAAAAAAAAGAAAAAATGTGGGAGATTCTTTATTGGTTTTGCGAAGGACGGGATAGAACATAAAAAAAAACAACAAAAGAAGAGAGGAGAGGGAAAATCATAGAGGAAGGGCTCTCAGCAAGAAGGTGGAGAAGAAAAGAGCTGGAGAGAAAAAAGAACACATGCAAAAAAAGAAAAAAACAATAAAATAAATAAATAAATAAAACGAGAAGACGATGAAGGAAGAGAAAATTGGGAAAGGAAAAAAAGATTGAATATATAGGGAAAAGGAAGAGATCAAGGTTTGATGAAGGAAGAGAAGGAGAAAGGAGACAAGGTGATGAAACGAGGAAAAGGAGAAGATAAAACATCAACACAGACGAAGGTATTATTTCTACTATGAGTAAGAAAGAGATGTCTTGCATTTTTTTTTTTTTTTTGTCTTTAATGATTGAATGAATGAGATATAGATGATATGCACGATTGAGAATCAAAATTTTATTTATTTATTTATTTTTGTCACATTCCTGTATGTAGTAGAGTATAATCACAAGAGAGGTTTTATGATTGTTTTCACTAGTATTCAATGATACATGAGTAAGAGTATTAATAGTTACAAGGGAGAGAAGAATCCCAAGAATCCCAAAAGATATGGTCAATCAATCACTAGCAATCAATCCTAGGGATTTGATTGATCAAAGTATGGAAATATAATATTCACATAACTTTGTAGCAAACGTATCAAAATAGTCAACGCCTTCCTCTTGGTGGAACCCCTTGGTAACAAGTCGAGCTTTGTAGCACTCAATGGAACCATTAGCTCTCCTTTTGATCCTGCAAATCCACTTACAACCAACCAGATTAGTATAGTGGGGAGGTGGTACAAGCGACCAAGTGTTATTACGCATTAAAGCACTATATTCAACCTGCATAACCTGTTGCCAACAAGAGTGTTTGTTGGCATGGTGATAGGTTGTGGGTTCCAGGAGGGTAGAGTATGTAGGATCCAGTATGATAAGGTAACGGGTGGTATTGAAGGATTTGGGTTTGAGGGTGTGTGTTTGGGCCCTGGTGGTCATGATAAGAGAGTTAGTATCCGACGCCTGAAAATAGGAGGGGGTGTTAAGATAAGGCTGAGGAGGTGTCGATGGCGGAAGATCATTGAGAAGAGACAAGGGAAGAGGAACATCGTAGTGTGAGAACTGGTGTTGGTGCAGAGGTGGGGGCTTGCCTTGCTCAAGGAGAAAGGATAGTGCAGGGGTGGGTTCGGTGGTCTCAGTTGTGAGAGGCACTACAAACGAGCCAACATGGTTAGCATAGGAAAAAGCATCCTCATTAAACACAACATGACGAGCAATATAAAGACGAGAAGAAGGAACATGAAGATAGAGATAAACTTTATGCTTGGAGTTGAAATCGAGAAACACACAAGGAAGAGAGCGGAAATCCAGTTTATGTTTAGTGTAGGGTCGCAAGAGAGGATAGGAAAGGTACCCAAATGTTTTGAGAAATGCATAATTTGGAATCTTGGAGAATAGTTTTTTATAAGGAGATTCATAATTCAGCAAAGCAGTAATAGTACGGTTACGGAGAAAGGTAGCAGTATGGAAGGCTTGTTTCCAGAATTGAAGAGGTAAGGAGGATTAAGCAAGAAGAGTTAAACCCTTGTCAACGATGACTCTATTTCAATGTTCGGCAGCCCCGTTTTGCTCTTGGGTGTGAGGACAGGAGACACAATGAGAGATGCCATGAGTAGAGAGAAAGGTGGAGACATTGCGAAATTCACCACCCCAATCTGTTTGGAGAGATTTGATAGTGCACCCGAATTGTGTTCGAACCATAGCCTTAACGGTAAGAAAGACAGGAAACACTTGAGATTTGTGAGAGATGAAATAAATCCAAATGAATTTAGTAGCATCATTAATGAAGAACACAAAATAGAGATTACCACTAAAGGACACAAGAGGGCAGGCTCTCTTTTACCTCACTTTGAGATCTCTTGACACTCATTAGAGTGAAAAAGAAGTTGATAAAATATTTTTTGATAAAAAATCTCTTTGAGTTCACTTTGAGGTCCTTCGACACTCATAGGAGTGAAAAGAAAAGTTCATGAAATTTTTTTATAAAAGCTCTCCGTGAGCTCACTTTGAGATATTTCGACACTTATTGGAGTGAAAGAAAAAGTAAATGAAAATTTTATAATAATCTCTCTTTAAACTCTCTTTGAGGTGTTTTGACACTCATTGGAGTGAAAGAAAGAGTAAATGAAAAATTTTATGAAAATCTCTTTTCAAACTCACTTTGATATTTTTTTACGCACATTTTAGTGAATGGAAGAATAAATGAAAATTTTTATGAAAACTCTTTTTGAACTCACTTTGAGGTCTCTCAACACTCAGTGGAGTGAAAAAGATGAGTGAATGAAAATTTCTATAAAATTTCTCTTTGAACTCACTTTAAGGTCTCTCGACACTCATTGAAGTGAAATGAAGGGTAAATAAAAAATTTACTGAAAATTTCTCTTTGAACTCACTTTGAGGCCTCTTGAAACTTATTGGAGTAGAAAAAAAAGTGTTAGCAAAAATTCTCTTGAAATACATTGTGAGGTCACATGTTCGATATTCACATGGATGATGAGAACTTTTGCTCTTTGAAGATTTTCGTCTCAAAACTACTATAAGGTCTAGCATTAGATATTCGCAAGGATGAATTGGAGAATTTAATTGATTACTTTGTTAACGAAAATCAAGTCATAATTAACGACCCAATCATGTCGAAGGCCATGAATTGAAAATTTGATGCTCAAGGCTCAAAAGCATTGAAGAGTTAAGACCTAAACATTCCATATAAATGACGAATGCAACTTTGAAATTTTAAGACATGAAGAAGTGAAATACCTAAGAAGTTTCATAAGTCAAAGACCTAAAGATTTCATAAGCACAAAACGTTGAAGTCTTCAGCTATAAAAAAAAATAAAAGAGAATCAACCAGGCAACTCATAAATGTAGAGCAAACGCAACTTGAGAGCTATGCGATATAAAAAAAATTAAAAAAAATCAAAGAAAGTGACAGTCACTCAGCTAAAAAGATCTTCTATTGTACTTTAAGAGAAGGAGTCAACAATGTCAGCCAAATCATGCAAACATAAAAAGATTGAAAAGCTTGATAAAAGAATAGTTCTCTTAGTTTTTTTTTTTTTTTTTTTTTTTTTTTTGCGCTCATGTTCATGTATTCTTATCAATAAAAATTAATTTTTGTTTTCTTGATTATTTCTCATTCACACTTTTTTTCTTAATAGGAGGTTCCCACAACAGAGTTTGGGTAATTAATATTAGTGGCTTGCCCCTAATGAAAGTCATGGACCGACAATCATTTGAAGTCATAACATATTTAAATTTGATTTGTGATTTTTATTTGTTTTTAACTGTTTAACCTTAATTAAAGGTCGAATAAGAAAAAAAGGACATATATATATATATATATAATACTTTGAATTATTTATATATGTTTTTAATAAACATATTGGAACTGGTTAGATTTGTGAGGGGATTTTAAAAATGAATGAAGAGATGTATTCATTAAGACATGATGAGTGCTATCCCGCAAGTGCACGGGTTGTCAAGTAATACCCTGTGCGTGACACAGGGGTCGTATTCCCTGGGGCCCGAGAAGCTATCCTTACTTCCTTTTTACAAAATTGTTTGACCAATACAACTCAAGATTGCGAATGTAATGTAAAGAAGCTAGATAAGTAAATAACCAAAATTAACATACGGGGGCAAGATACGGGGTAAAATAGGGCTAGGAGTGGTCATGGATGAGGATTCCCTTAGGGGCTACTAAAGTGAGTAGGAAACTTGAACTAACATGCAAGTGGCTAATTGGACCGAGAAAACCCTAGACTAGGCCAACCCGATGGTCACGGAAGTCGACCCCTAATCCGGTACGGGTATTGGATACGGTACGTATACCACCCAAGATTACCCCTACGATTGCAAAGGGTGAAGTGGTTTTCTCAACTAGGGTTACAATACAAAAGAGTACTCAACCCTAGGAGTGGAAGGGTACAAATACCCGATGGTCACGGCGTATTTATACATATTTCCCTTCCAAGTTTGGTGAGTCTAACACTAGGGCAATGGTCATGCAACCTAGCATTTCCTAAGTCTTTTGATACATAGAGTTCTCATACATACCAAGCATGTAAAAACACCAAACAATGGATCACAAATAAGCCACAAACATCAATTAGAATAAGATCATCCAAAACATCACAAGTTCACCCCCAAGGTTCACCTACATCCGGTGACCTTGGGGTTTAAGTGCTCATGTTCACTAAATACAACAATGAATGCATGGAAACAAACAACAAAGGCATGAGAAGGACTCCCTCAAAGGATGAAGGCCGGTGAAGTTCCAAAGACGCCACTCCAAGGGGTGGCCTCCCTAGTCTTCAACTTCCAAATGTGAGCCCTAGGATGAAGAATCTTCCCAAAACCTTGCTCTCCTTGCCAAATCCTTGCCTAGATCGCCCTCCAAGAGCTTCTTCTTCCTCAATTCGAAGGTGGTGGTGAGAGGCCCTAAGAAGAGAACTCAAGATTGCCCTAGAAAACCCAAGTAAAAGCTCTTTAAAGGATGGGTTCGGGCAAGCTCACGGGTGGCTTCACGGTCCATATACGGCCCGTGAGGGAGCCTGTAATACGGGCAACAAGAAACCGCAAAGTTGTGATTTTGCACAGTAACTGCTCGCGGATGACCTCGCGGCCGTGAGCCTGCCCGTGAGGGTTTCCAGACTTCATTCTTCTTCTAACTCTTCGCGTTTCGGGCTGCTACAGTAATGCTACAGTACTCGGGACCCTAAAACTACAATTTCGGTGCAGATTTCCGCTCAAATCGCGTCGTTAGGGTCACCAAAGCACATAATGTACCTGAAACACGAAATAGAACAATTTAGACCACAAAAGGGCATCGAATCGTCAACAAAATACGAAAAGCATGTGCAAGAATACAAATAAAATACGTACATTTAGACGTTTATCAAGACACAACACTACACTATAAGGGAAGTTAAAACTCCAAAAGACACTAATATAATATAAAGAGATTTAATAAGCACCACTTGTAATATAACTAATGATAGGTTTTATTTATAATTTTATTAATTAATGAAAGGCTACTTTGGTTTATTTGAAAAGATATGGTTCATTAATGAAGTGGTGTATCTTTTTAGTAAGCACTGATTATTGAAGTGGTGTGTCTCTTTACTAAACGCCACTTCATTCCCATAATAATGATCTCCTACTATCTGATTCAAACCAATTGAATGAAAAATAAACTCTTTACAAATTCATTTGCCTTATTCCTTGAGTGCACAAAAGATAGAAGCAAACTTTTATTTTGTAAAAGCCATTGTTGTCTTTCCTTTATTCATTGTATTCTAAAGGAAATTCGTTATTCAATTTAATTTGTATCCAAGGTTTGAAATAAGGTGGAGGAGAATAAAGCCCAAAGGAAAGTGTTGCCCAGGCCTTGAAGGCTTGTGCACTATTTCTTTCTTTATCTTTTCTTCTCTACACTTCAAAGAACCATCCCACCAACAATTTTAATCTTAGTCAAATCTAAACATAGGGAATGGAGAGAGTATAAACATAGGGAATCTTGGTAGATAACTTTTGCAACTGATATAATATAGCATTAAATTGCAAATTTTATTTAAACGAAGTCATTCGTAACATTTTTTTTATTTCAATAATAACCATCCGTTTGGATGGCATCAATGGTTACCCTCCAAGGGGAACCATTGCTTATTCCAATGCACACCCATGTTTGGGTATGCATGTGAGAGTAATTATTACCCCCCATAGGTTATTTTATTACCCCATGGGGGTAATTGTTATTCCTCCCAAATTGGACGGAATAAAATGTATTGGAAGGGGGTAAAATGGGCATGTATCTAGACTATTCTTCTTTTGGATATTATTTGTTTCAAGATTTAGATGTTCTAAAGATTACAACATATAATTTTATTTTTGAATGCATTTTCTTCACTATGCACATTATCCTCAACTTAAATCTTTTCTTTGCCCGGCTGAAAATCCTTTAAATTTTTTGAGATCTTTTTAACTGCTCACTTAAAGAGCATTTTCCCTGCTGCTCACCTTTGAGTCTTACTTCGGTACTAAAACTCAGTAATCTTTTATAGCTCAAAATGTTTCAGCTTTTGAGAGATCCAGGGGATTTACAATACTAAGATCTATGCCTTTTGGAACGTGCAAGAGAATTTTAATTCAAAAACTTGGAGCAAGATTATCTCTATAATGAGAGCCGCTCCTAATTATACGAGGATGTCTTCTATGGATTCTAATTTTAGTGTTAGCCCACTAAAAGATCTCTAAAATCCGGAGAAAATCAAAATTTTCAAGAATAAATTTATCCAAAAGAAGAATTAAAAAACATAAACTAAATTCTTAATGCTTCTTAAGATGATCTTAACAAGCCCTTCCTCTGAAGATAATTAACTTAGAACTCTATTTGGAGCTTTGATACCATAATTAAAGGAGATTATTTAGAGAAGAGCCTTACCCAAAGTTGATCTCCTTTAATTCAGAGACGCTGGAAGAGTGGTTGTATGAGGAGAGCTTAAGTATGGAGAGGACTTAGCTGCTTGCTTCTTCTGAATTTTCAAAGGAACTTTAATAGAGGAAATAGGAATTTATTAGAACAAAGATACTCTCTTACAACTAAGATAGATAATCTTACAAACTGAGGTTCTTTGCCTCTCAAACTCTTCTTGAGGTCTTCTTACATAGAAGAAGCAACCCCAGAGTCTTTTACAAACACACATTATTTTAACACACATTATTGTACTTGTACATACAGTAAGGCACACTTTAATTTTCATTTTCTTCATTCGCCATGTCTTCATCTGATTTGTCTGGAGGATACAACCTATCTCTTCTCCCAGTGGTGGCTACTTCAAATACTTCTGCTTTTCTTCTAGAAATCTCAAAGTAGCTTCTATATCTAATGGCTACTCCATTAAGGACCCACACTTTTGCCAATTAGGTTTCTCCAAATAATTCCCAGTCATCATCACCACCTTTGAAGTTTACAAAATATTCTGAGTATGTATGCATTTTAAAAATAGCAAAACAACCTATAGAATGTCAATATTAGAAATCAAGGACAAATGTTTGAGAAGCCTCTTTTTAGATTAACAAATTATGTCTCTACAACAAGGATAATAGAAGAAGAAGAAGAAGATACACCAAAAATAGAGATAGAACATGTGCATATGATGCAGTGAGCGGGAGATAATGATAATGAAGTAGAATATCAAATCTTCGACACATGGTCAGGACCCTTAAGACTGCAAGATCTTTATGATAGGCCTAGTACCCAAACTATGAAAAACCAAGATTCTCAACATATCAAGAATTTTCTGAATATTTTCAACAGACATTCCAAAGAGCCAAGACTTCAATAAAAGAGAGCCATAGAATAGCAGTAAAAAAGGGGAGAATCGAAGTAAGAAATCAACTACTAAGCTAAAGAGAAAAAGAATCAAAATGGACTGATCAAGATGACTCCAATATACCAAAACCACTGGTTCAAGTGGTTAACAACACCAAAATAAGTTTCTCATGTGGTGTCCAAAGTGGTAAAAGTTTGAATCATCGTTAGGAATTAACTCACAATATATATATATATATATTTTGAATCAAGTCATGAATATAAAATTATAATGATTACATTAATTAATTGTTAATATAAATTAATTTAGATATTTGATGGTGATAATTAGAGTGAAATAGCATGTTTACAGTAAATAATATACTTAATTAAATGAGAATAATTAATTTAAATAATTAATTGTACTAATTAAAATGAATATTGATATTTAAAATATTTTATAAATAAATTAATTAAAAGACAAAATTAATTTTATCACACATCTTTTCATTAATTTTTTTAATTCTTATAAATTTTCAGCAAACTAAACAAAATTTTCAATTCCATCTATTTTCCCGTTGCCTAAAAATCCGACCACAAATTTAAGTTTATAAAGGATCTTTGATAAATTTGAATTTAAGAAGGGCTAACATGCAATGTCATCATTAAATATTTCTTTTCCCTGACACACCATGAAAAAAAGCAAGTTTGCTTATCCGTTTGATGAAATCTCAAAATAACAATAACTATGATGAATTTTTAATTAAAATTTGCGGCACTATCCTTCTACCAATATACGTTATAAAGGAGCTTTTAAGAAAAATTAGTTCGTAATAGTCAGTTAGGCTAATCACCACTTAAACCTAGATAAATTCAATTTTCATTTCTATATTCCCATCACATAACTTATATATAAAAATATCATACAGGTAGGGTAATGCATATAGAGATAGACACACACACACACACACACACACACACACGCACACGCATATAATATATATGGCCAACAGCTCTACTGATTGAATAGTTCAGAGAATTGAGCATTGTCCTTGACTGGAGCAAAGGAAGCCACCCTTTTTGCTGCCATTAACAGTAGAAGAAGCAGTAGTCTGCCCACCACTTCTTCCTTCATTCTTCTTGCTCTGCCTCCTCTTCTCCCTTCTTCTGCAAACACATTACAAACTTAGCAATCATGTCCCCTTCATTCTTCTTTTGCCCTCCTTTGCCTATTTTTATTACCACTATCATCACACAAGAAAAAGCCAGCAAGTGGAAATTCCCCAATGCATGATAATACAGATGCAAGCCCTAGATAATCTTCAAGTCCAAGAAAACACACATTCACAGAAACAAAGATTTAAGAAACATGAAAGCAACTTAAGAAAGGTTCGCTCTTCGCTTAAGTAGCTAAAATATACTAGCTGAATAAAATACTAGCTACAATATCGTGGTGAGAGAAGTTGCATAACTTAGTAGTACTACTTATCTGCCATGAGTGATTTTTTTTTTCCTTAAGATTTGAATGATAGAGAGGGGGATTTCCTCACTTGGCCATCATGACTTTGACAAACTCGTCGTAGTTAATCTGGCCATCACCATCCACATCAGCCTCGCGGATCATCTCATCAACCTCCTCGTCAGTCAGCTTCTCCCCAAGGTTGGTCATGACATGGCGAAGCTCAGCTGCAGAAATGAAGCCATTCTGGTCCTTGTCGAACACTCTGAAGGCCTCCTTCAGTTCCTCCTCAGAGTCAGTATCTTTCATCTTGCGAGCCATCAGGTTGAGGAACTCTGGAAAATCAATCGTGCCGTTGCCGTCAGCATCCACTTCGTTAATCATGTCCTGTAGCTCTGCCTCTGTTGGATTCTGCCCAAGCGATCGCATGACAGTTCCCAGCTCCTTGGTTGTGATGCAACCTGTTTTAAATCCAATAATAAGCTACAAACATTTCAATCATTTCATGCGCATGATCAAGATGTTACAGAATCAGAAAATCTACATCTTATGAAAGACCTGCTAAAATGTTAAAATGTTCCTTGGCCACGAGAGACATTGAGTTCTTCCACATCAGTAGACCTATCAATTACATCACTATTTTATTTTCTACAATCTGGCCACTGTCAATTTCTTTAGTTTTCTTCCATTACCCCACCCAAAACCACCAAAACTGGACGGTGGTTAGCTGCTATTGACAATTACTTGTTCATATTGCTCAACTCATACTTTGAAGGAGGATCCTTTGTTTCACTTCCTTGCTTAATGATAGATTATTATTAGCAGCACAACTTGAAAGATTGGTTAAGAAGTACTGTCAGCAGCAAGTTAAAAAACACACAGATCCTTTGAGAGGAAAAAAAAAGCATGTGAACAGAGGATTTAAGAAGAGCTTTACATAGCAACCAAGCTATTTTCTTCTGCATAAAGAAGGATTTAAACAAATAAAAACCTTAATTTCTAGTATTAAAAGCCACGAGTGCCTCCCTAAAGTTTTATTGAAGTCCCTACATTAAAACAATTCGCCCCTCTATCAGACAAAGTAACTAATGATTGTTAGCACATTCTAACATTTGCATGACTGTTAGATGGAGCGGCCAAAAATATTAGTGCTCAAAATGAACATTTTTTATTTTAGGAACCAAAAAGAACAATAACCAAAACATTACATGCCGCTACTCGCTTTACCCATTCAACACCAACTAAGCACAATACTATAATCCCAGAAATTTTCACAAAAAACCTGCATGCTTTAAAACTAGAATTCTATCTTCCACTCCAAATATACAATGAACTTGGTTGTAATTTAACCCAGAATAACAATTACAATGGCAGAAAATTTAATGAACGGCCAACATATCTGAAGACAGCAAAAGTCTATCCTTTGGTCCAAAGCAGCACAAACCATACCTCTAAGCATTATACTAACTCACGCTAAAGAAAAGAAACAGAAATCCATCTCGCAACCATAAAAAAGTATTTGATAACATCCTGACGGTTACCCAAACCTTCATCAATCAATACACATCTCAAATTCATGCTTCAAATGGCTTTTTTTCTTTTTTCTTTTTTAGATTAAATTGAAAGAAGAAAAAAACAAGATCTTCGCTTACACTCAATTCCAATCAATCCAACCGTAGCATAGAAACCATATAGCAATCAAAATCTATCATCAATCAAAACAAAAATCAAAACCCAAGAATAAGAAAAAATCAATCAGACGCGAGTCCAACTCAACCAAACCTTGATCCACACCCATAAATCACCACAAAACCCTAGATCGAAATATAAAAAAAAAAAAATCAAAAACACAAAAAAGAAGCATGAAATCAAGAGGCGAGATACGATGGGGAACAGACCATCGCCATCCTTGTCGAATAGGCTGAAGGCTTCCTTGAACTCCGAGATCTGTTCGTCACTTAGATGCTCCGCCATGGAAACCTTAACAGACAGCTCTGATCGCAGATATAAAAATCGAGAGAGAGAACTTCCAAGAAATGGCGGAATAGAAGAGACGCATTTATAGGACAACCCTCAATGCGGACGTCATTTCTCTCTCAAATTTAGTTTAGGGTTCACTATTTTACGTAAATATCCCTAGAACTTTTATTAAATTACAGGGGAATTTTTTTTTATTTTCAAAATGTTTAGTTTTACATGTGCCACCCTCAAATCTTTGTATTTGCAATACCTTTTACACATGCCACCATGAAGATCTGTGTAAAGTTTAGGTATAATACCCGAATTGGTCCTTCTATTTTTCTCACTCTTCCCTTTTAGTCTCTCTACTCAGAAATGCTCTAGATTAGTCCCTCTACTTTTGAAAATGTGCTCACTTAGGGAGAAATGCTCCCAATTAGTCTTTCTATTTTTTAAAATGGGACTAAGTGGAGGGACTAAGTGGGCTCATTTTCAAAAGTAGAGGGACTAGTTGGGAGCATTTCTCCCTATGTGGGCACATTTTTAAAAGTAGAGGGACTAGTCAGAAGCATTTTTGAGTAGAGGGACCAAAAGGGAAGAGAGAAAAGTAGAGGGACTAATTAGGGTATTATACCTAAAGTTTACTTTTTGGCCGGGGACATTATTTTCCTTTATTTGGAAGAAAAAAAAATTTCTTAAGTGTTATGCTGAAGTATTTTTTTTTTTTTTTTGTAAAAAAATCAGATGAACCATATTTATTAATCAAAACATGAAGTTTTGATCTAATCAAATATATTTTTAAAATAATATATTTATTTTATTATTTTGATATATGAACTAAGTGAATTTGATTATTGTTGGCTCATAATTATATATTATGATATTAAGCTTAAGGATTGGAGTGACAAAGAGAATAAAATCATTTATTTCATGATTAAAAATGCTGGTAATTGTCAAAAAAACCACTTTGAAATTTTTTTTATGCACACTTGGCCTTTTCAAATTTGTGTATCGCCAAAAACTCCTTTTTCTTCTCTACAATTATTTTTGAACCCATCAAACCTCACGGAAACAAATTTAGTTGTCTTTGTTGGACAATAATGCCCTTGCTTGGGAAGTTGTGGACAACCAACACATGGTGAAAAATGACCATCATGCCCATTGTGTAACCACTTTGGCATGTGAAAGGAGAAAACTATAATATAAATCGGGTTTTCTTTGGTAATCCAGAGAGAACTCCATTATTAGTGACGCAGCTTTTTTCCTTTCATCGCCCCTTCATCTATTTGCAAGAAAGCAACTGAAATTCTTTTCTTTCTTTGCCAAACGTCTAATTCTTGGACACCATCTATTTGGCCAATTGTCCGTTTAACAACATCTCTGCAAGAGAACTCTTGCCCGCACATTGCTACAACTTTGAAGGCTTGTTTTAGCCCATACAAGCCAAAAGGTCATGCTCTACGATAGCAAGCCAAATTGGGAACAGTTGATGGGTTGATATGGTAGTTTAGCATTCCTAGGGTTTAGTTTTTTGTTTTCTCTGTGTATGTTCTGTAGGCAACCCAAAGCAATAATTTTGTGTTCAAAGAGATCCTTTCTTTGGGTATGTCTTTTGTTATGCAATCTTATATGTGTGTGTTCCATGGTTGTTGTCTAATGTGCATAATGTTGATGTTTTGCCTGTAATTTCACATGGTTGTAGTACATGTGTGTACTATATGTGTGTGATTTGTTGGGTTTGACTTAATTAAAGACTTTCCCCACTAGAAGAGATATGCATCATGTAGTTAAAATATTTTCTATTTAATAGATGGTGTTTACAATTTATAGTAAATCATCAATTTAAGTTGGTTGAATTCCGCATAATGTCTTGATCTTCTCATAAGTTTTTTCTTATGGTGATCAACCTTATTAACGGGAGGTGCTACTTAGTACCAATAGTGGAAACTATGGCCGACTTGAAGGCTTACATGAGTGGAAGACACTGGGAAATCATTCGAAGAACACAGTTTGCAACACTTACTAAGATCGAACTAGTATTGTAAGAGAGGGGATTGCTCAACCCCTTGTTACAATGGTATGACTAGCCCACCTAGAAATTCAGGATTATGGAAAGCCTACTGAGTTTTAGGCCTGAAGATGTGGCTATCATTCTTGGGTTGCGATGCGATGGAGATGTAGTTGTCTTTCAGAAGAAGAAAACACAAACCCCTTTTGAAGGAAAATATTTATCGAAAACCTACGAATGACACAAAGACTCCATAAAAAAAAAAAAACCTTCCCCATATTGTTCTGAAGAGGGGGTGAAGAAGATAATTTTGTAAAGCTCCTTATGATGTATCTCATGGGTCCTATCCTCTTCCCAAACACATCACGCTTGATCCTGAATTAGCTTATTGATTATGTCAATAACCTACTTGCACTAGGTCACTTGTGCGTTGTGCATGGGTGTAGGCGATGCACAAATGGCTTATGGAAGATGTTCCACAAATAGTCACTCGAGTGCAAGCAAGATGCGCTGGGAAGAAGACCAACACAGGCTATCTAAAAGGTTGCATAATTACACTAAAAATATGGTTCTATAAGCTCACCGGCACCAACAAAAAGCTATGGTTTGGCAAGATACCAAGGATACTGTGTTATGTCGCAAACAGTTTCCGGAAGCAAGCATTCTTAGGACCCATGTTGTCATCCCTCAAAGGCAAGGAAATAATAAGTCATTGAGAAGTTATTTTATAGTTTTACATTATACATAAATCTTTCCGCATATGAAAATTTGTTTCTATTTAATAATCGTTTTTTTATAGAAGGAACTAATTCTATGTATTTATAACCTTTTATGCTTACTCGGCTTGGTTTTTTTTGTTTAAGTTAACTCGTTTCCATTTAGTCATATATGTTAACACATATTTTTTTAGGTATACGTTTACTTGTGCTAGTTTTCACTCAACTATCTTATTTTTGTGTGTCAGTTTTCAGAGCTCCTCCCTAATAACAAAGAAGAAAGAAGATTTTGTTAGGGCCACCGACAGCGGAAATCACCTTGCTCCCATCCCACCTTCTCACACTAAGGATGAAAGACTGACCTCCTCAAAGCAAGGTCGACAAATTCCCCCATCTTGTTGGCCATGTTGATGCATTAGATAGCCAATCAAAGAGGGATACTACATCACTACCAATGAATGAGGAACGCTCTCTAGATGCCATCATGAATGTCCCAGTTGTGACTAATGTACCAGTGGTGTCATTAGCTCTAGAACGCAAGTGACTGAAGAGGCTTGCGACGAAGCAAAAGTCACTACCGGCTCCCTTTCCACCGCGTGATGTTCAATGACCAAAGTACTACCCACACTGGGATGCCAGGCTACCTAGGCAGCATCTAGCAAGATTGTTCACCTGGACGCATAGCCACAAAAGATTAATTGGAAAGGTAAGAAGATAGAAGTGGACTCATGTTGACAGCATCATAGAATCCCTTGCTACAATAAAGAATAAAGTACCTGTCTTAATGATGATGATGGGAGATATTGCGTAGCAACACATGTATGGTGTAGCCACTGCCCTTTGAATAGAAAAGATACACTCAAAGGAAGTCGAGTCATCTGAACAAGGTAAACCAGAAAATACCAGCTATTAGCAATGAACCATCCAAACAAGACCATATAACTAAGCTGTAAGAATAGGGAATATATTGTGAACCCACTTGTGAACCATCAAAACCATCTGTCTGTCCTTACCAAAGAATTGACAACTTTGGATGAATTGACCTGTGAACCGACTCTACCAGCGTTGAGCCATCTTCCTTGCCTCCCATAGAACTGGCAATTACCGATGAAGCCACCGGTGAACCAACTGAACCATTCATCTCCTTCCCCAAAGAATCGCAAAATGCTAATAAACCCCCAAAGACACCACTGCCATTGGAGTTTAATCATCTACTTTATCCCGTAAAAAACAATGTGTAGGACATAACCCACAAAACCCTGGAGTGGAAGCACATATACCTGAGAATGAAAATGCATCAAACCGATACTTTAAAACCAACAGATAATACTGAGAATGGAAACATTGATGAAGAAACACCAATTATTAATGTGTATGCTATTGTCATTGTAAACCAACAAGTTAAGGATGTGCAAAGAGATTTTGTCATAGAAGAAATGATACGCCTTGTACACACATCTATACCAGTTTAAACAATAAGTGTTTTGTTATGATTATTTTCAATATCTGCATATGTATTTATGATAACACTTATTAGATCAAATTATTACTTAGTTATATGTGTTTGCACTTAATAAAGAGTATTTCCGCTTATATATTTGAGTTATAACTTACATATGTGTGTTATGGAGTATAATATTTCATTTATGCTTACCTAAATTTGTGTTCTCCAATCTAGAACTGTTGTTTAGAAGAATGAGTGGGTTTACACTACATGACTCTATCTGTTCACACTTCTGGAGGGTAAGGAAATGGTCACTGACGATGTGATGGACTTGTTCGTGCAGATTATAAGGGAATCATGCAGAAAAGAACCCTACCCATACAAGAAGCATGGCTATCACACGCCCATTAGTGCTACTTATGTCCAAGCAACACCACATTGAAGAGTTATCTCTAACGATGATTAAAGAAGCCATGCTTTTCCATTATTGATGAATAAATTCGAGTTTCAATTTTAATTATCTTTTGCAATTGTTTTCCCTTAGCCGTGACACAAGGGTTGAGAATAATCTAGGTTACCCTTTAGAGGTGTGACAACTCCTATAGGGTTAGACTACTTAAGATTGAAGAGGGTTGAGAGGGTGAGTCGTGAGGTAGCGAAGCGTCCCCTTTCCCCTCCGGTGTGATTTCTCCCTACCTCCATTTTTCTTGATTTCTTAGCGGTCGAGATAGAGTGAAGTGCTAGGTAGATAAACTCCCCTGGGGCTTAGTTGCGCAAGCAACAGAGTGAAGGGTTGACGTGAATCCTAAGCGCTGGGGCTTAATCTAGACTAGGGTTCTTCCACTTGGACCAAAGGGTTAGAACTACACATAGGAACATGTATTATCACTAGGAATCCCTAGAGCTTAAAGCAATCCCACGTAGTGTTAGACTTAGGTAGATATACTCCCCTGGAGCTTAGTTGCGTGAGCGACATAGTGAAGGGTTGACGTGAATCCTAATGCCGGGATATAGTGTTGGGGTTAGTCACAGTTGACCTTAAGTTTGGGACCGTGAGTTTAAGAATATCCTCGACTGAATTAACATCAATAGGAAAGTATAACACTAGAAGCATAAGTCCTAGAGATAGCTTGTCCGGATACCCTATTTCATCCATTACTAGTCTTTCTCTAATTCACTCCTTCTTGCACTTTCTTGTCTTCCATCTCTCTATTTAATTCCTTGCTTTTTATCATATTTTCTTCCATAATTCACTCATCAATTCTATTATCACTTTTTTCGTACACCGCACAACTAGATAGCGAAATCTCGTGTCTTAAATCCCTATTCCCTATGGATTCGACTACCCACTCACCAGGGTAATTTTATTACTTCGACAAGTCCGTGCACTTGCAGGATACACGCAAGGGGTCGTGTCAAGTCCCACACAGTGTGAGGCGTCGAGAGTATCACTTTCCTCCGGGGCATAGTATAGAGGGCTAGTCATGATTAACCTTAGGTTTGGGACCGTGTGTTTTTGGATTTCCACGACTCATTAACACATCAATTAGGAGGTATAATATTAGTATTGCACTTGAAACAATAATATTAGAGTAAGCATTGTCCGGGTGCCCTAGTTTCCCATTGATTACCTCTCTTTACTTTTATTGCTCTTCTTGCATTCTTTCACTTTCTTTTACAGTCATATATTGATCTCTCTCACCATCAATTTTCTTCATAGCTAAATAGTGATAACTCTTGTTTCTAAACACTACTCTATATGGATACGACTACCCAAGGGGTGTGTCATTAATCCATTGAGTAAATAATTATTTGTTGTAAGGATTGTTATATTAGATGAGATAGCAATGTTAGAGTGGAAAAATACCATAAAATCTTGAAATCTTCCTGATTATGCTCCTGCAAAATTTTTTGAAGCTGGATAGAACTTCAATCATATAACTATGGTATTTCCTCTTTAAAAAAATTAAAATTAAACCCAATAAATGGAAGTTTAGAACTTGCAAAACTTGTTCTAAGAAGATATTATCATGTGAAATGACAACAATGTTGATATGGTGACTTTATAAGTCATCATGTTAATATTACTAATGAATTTGCATTATTTTCATGTGAACCTTAGAAATTTGAAAAGGCTACTGACAAGACTTGAGATGGGTGTGTGTATATAAATAAGGTTAAGTCGCAAGTGTACGGGTCATCAAGTAATACCTCGTGGGTGAGCACGAGAGTCGTATTCTTTAGGTAACAGCGAGAGACTCCTATTACTTCCTTTTTACTTAATCAATAGTCTAAATGCCCACGGTGTTTCTTAAGTTTACTTCTACAAAATTATTAAACAATACACTTGAGGATTGTTAATTGCAATTGGAAGGAGTTTAGGAGATCATATAAAGATTCTTTTAATGATTACTTGTGCAATAGCGTTAAGGTGTGATGATTCAATCCAGTATTGGACTTAGGGAATTCAAGGGCCTATTGGTCCTAATATCTTGGCAACCATGTCTAAACACTAGGAATTTAAGATGGAATTTCTTCTACCCCAGCATCCTATGTCTACCTTAAGTTCAAGAACTTCATTAGAAGGGCTAATTAAATCCTAATCCAGAAATCTAAGCAAACCCTAACACACAGATCCAGCAATACCTAACCTCTTAGC
Organism: Dioscorea alata; assembly: GCA_020875875.1. Classification (NCBI taxonomy): domain Eukaryota; kingdom Viridiplantae; phylum Streptophyta; class Magnoliopsida; order Dioscoreales; family Dioscoreaceae; genus Dioscorea; species Dioscorea alata. Next base: position 12,189,718 of record CM037019.1, read on the forward strand.
GCATGCATGGATCTACTTCTAATGTGTGGGCATATCTTCCTTATCCACATCTACAAAATATCATCAAGCAAACATGCAATGAATTATAAAAGACTAGAAAGAATATTGAATTACTAATAAAGATTCACAAGAAATAATCAAGGTGAATTAACATGAAATTACCCTTGAATTTAGGTCCTCTATTGGATATACAAGTATTGATCAATGAATAGCAATCATCTCAAGGAAATAAATCAAAAGAATTCTTAGACTAACTCCCTGCAATATGGTCTCCGATGGTTGAGGTTGAAAGGATCTTAAGATCATCAAGATGATGCTTAATCTCTTCGCAAGTTCTCCACTATTAATTCATGTTGAATCTTCCTTGGAAAACTCATTGAAATCTATTGAAAGCATGATGGAATTTGTCTCCAACCGCACAAGTTTGCAGAACTCCGACTGCTCTACCAAATTCAGCAAAAGAACCCCTTTTGAACAACAGTAAAACATAGGGTTTTTATAGTATCGAGTCCACCATGGTTTCACCACGCTTGTTGTGGAGGCCGTGGTGAGTAAGTTATTGTTTAGGCTCCAAGTCATGTCCTGATACCGTCTTTTAAGGGATTGTGCGGATTGGTCACACCATTATGAGTTACAATAGTCATTGTGAAGGCTATTATGACTTATGTGTTATTCTCTGTAATTTCACACTGCCACAACTTGACAACGCCTGTGATAGAAGTGGACAACGGCTGTAGTGAAATGTCACCACGCCCGTTGTGAGTCGTAGTGATTCTATGGTTCAGCAATTTGACTTGTTTTGCTCCGAAATACCTCCATATTCACTTCTTTGGCCCTAAGACAGAATAAAAGCTCATGGTGAACAAAAGAATGAAATTATGTACTAGTTTGGTGCTAAACATGTGAAATCTCATGCAAATTGCAGTGTAAATAATATATAAAATACGCACTTTCAAGCACTTATCAAACCTCCCCACACTTAAGTGTTTTCTTTTTTTTAAACAACTAGAAAAGATAAAAATGAAAGACATGATGAGTACTTGACTTCAAGCAATAAGAGATGGAGTTTTAATAGCACAAGGAAACAATCAACTGCTAGATAACATGGGCATGCTCTACTAAGAATAGTCTATTCTATGACAAAAAATACTTTCCCAAGTGTTGTGGCTAAAAGAGCTATTATATGGTCTGATACTCTCATATACCTTTATACATATATACTCTCATATTTACATACAAACCCATCACCCAAACAAAAACCCTTACCCACGCACAAAAGAGGCCAAAGAATGGCCAACAGACTAGTCTTCCATGAGATTAACAATGTTTTGTTCAATCAAGGTGTCGGTGTCAAGCATTAAATCAGCACTAGGGACACTGGTAACATCACAATCTCCAAAGGAATATACTATAGCCCATGAGTTGATCTTCTTCATGTGAAGAGTAGTAGGTGACATGGTCATGTGTAGATTAGGGAAAGAAGAGTACACAGGAAAAGGAAGGTCGGGAGGAGTATAGACCTTCATGATAGGCTTCTCAAGGATAAGCTAGCAATGCAGGTACATATGAGTACACTTCCAGTCAGTGGCTACCATATATGCTTGCCATAAATGGATTTGTTATTGAAATTCACCATGAGTTAAGACAGTAGTAATGTCATCATATGGCACAAGAAGTTGATAGGGTTCATGGCAATAAAATACAGTGATCTTGATGTAATGGCATGCATTATCAAGGTATGGTCTAAAAGCAGGTGAAATAGTACAAAATTTCAATTTGATGAAGCCTCCTTGTAGAGTATCATATTTAAAGAGTTGATGGAGAATGTGAACAAGTTGCCAGTATTTGTTAAGAAGCTTAACCTAGGAAGAGTCGGTGAAGATAATTTGAGCTACATCACCGTTCTCAATTAAGTCAATTAGATTGAATTGAACTCAGTCAACGAGTTGATTTTTCCAGGAGGCAAGGTTGAATGAGCCTTGTACGATCATAAAACCTTGTTCACAAAGACATCCAGCATCCTTATGTCCACCTTCACAAAATGCAAGTCCTCCTACGGCTAGTCCATCAGGGATCTAGGCTTTAGTTTGAAGAAGTTGCTGCATTGTTTGTTGTTCCGTGATCTATTGTTCCTGCTGTGTTTTGCATTACTAATTCAAAAAAAATTTCTTTCACTTCACTGATTTTTCATTAAATTGACATTTAATGTCATACCATCCCACTTGGAACACTGATTTCTTCCTATGATAACATATATCTAATGCACTACAAAGCCATTTTCCATTATGTTCTCAAGTGTAATATCTTTCAACTTTATTTCCATAATGTTTAGAGTTGTGAAAAGCAAAATCCGTGATTTTAAATACTTGTACAGACCTTTGTAATACCTTATTTTAATAATTGTTTCTTTGTAATAGGATTGGGGTTTCAAGATGGCGTCTTGCTTATACATATAGGAGTATGATGTTTTCATTTTCTCTTTTTTGACTGTTAAGCATTTCTCAGCCATGAATTGGGTCTACAACATGCTAGGAATTCATGTTTGAGTGCTATATCTTTTAAGGTTAATTAGAGACATGTTACATTAGCATACTTTAAATTCTGTTGCTTATGTTTTAGAGAGATTTTGATGTTTTTGAAATTTATTTTCAAATATAGGACATTTTCAGCAAGTTTGAGTTGATATAGGATTTGGATTTTGGAAATTTAGCGAGCATCAGGTAAGTAACCTCATTTAAATTATACTATATATATACATCTTTTGGCACTAGTTAAAGTTGTGAATTTAATTATTTTCTTTATTTATTTTGGATAATTAGATTAATGTTGATTAGTCAAATTGTGTTTCTTTAAATATTATTATTTTCGGAATTATCTTTTAATTATTTAAAATTTTAAATTAATGATGCTTTGATGAATTAGAATTATCTAAAATATTTAAATTTTTATTTAATTTCTGATATTTTAATTTCTGAATTATCAGATATTGTATTTAATATCTGAATTATCAAATATTTTATTAATTTTTGACTTATTATATTCCTCTGAGTTGCTTGAAAATTTTATATATTTTTTGCTTTCTGATTAATTATATTTTAATTGTTTATAGGATGTTTTGTTGAGTCTCTATTGCATTTGTTTGAATTCTGGATGCATGTTGTTTATAGTTTAATTAATCCAAAGTTAAACAGTTAAGTATGTCATTAGGTTTTCTAAATTACTGTCAATGGAGAATCAAGATTCTTCTTTTAAGTCATCAAATTGACCTCTGTTTTAGATGTGTTATTATGGATGTATGTATGTATGTATAACCAGTGGCGGAGCCAGAAATTATGTGTTAGGGGGGCGAATTAAATTTTTTTTAATTAATTAATTAATTAAATTTTATTATTATTTCTTTTTTAAAAAATTTTATATGTTAATTTATAGTTTATTTTATAAAAATAAGATGTCAAACAATAAATTTTAAAAAAGTCTACTAAAAATATAATTTTATATATTATATAAATTAATTTGTAAAAATCAAAAGCTAAAACAAAGATATTTTTTAAATACTACATAAAATAATTTATAAAATATTAATAAATCAAATAATAAATTTTTGATAATATTTTTTAAAAATTTATTATGTTTTAGATTTTTTTTAACAAAAAAAAGGGATAAACGCCCTATAGATTAGGGGTGTGTGCACATGTTGAAATTTAATCATCCAATCCATTCATTTTCAGCCGGGGATAAAGGGTTTGGGTTATGAACCAACCCGTTACCGTTATTGTTTTTAATGAGATTTGAACTATAGATTTTAACATGTATAATTAGGATATGAGCCCTTTAGTTGTTTAGACTATATCTATTAATTTGTAAAAAAATTAATTTAAAAAAAAATAAAAATAAAAAACTAGAGAGAATAAAAAAACTAACCAGAGAGAGAATAAAAAAACTAATTATATATATATATATATATATATATATATATATATATATATATATATAGAGAGAGAGAGAGAGAGAGAGAGAGAGAGAGAGAGAGAGAGAGAGAGAGAGTGGAAAAAGGGAGAGAGAAGGGGCGGGCGGGAGGCAAGGGGGGGCAGCCGGGGGAGAGAGAGAGAGACAAAGAGAGAGAATGGGGGGGGGAGGCCGGCGGCAGGGGGGCGGCCGCCCCCCTTGCCCCCCCCCCCCCCCCCCTGTGCCTCCGCCCCTGTGTATAACCACCATTTATGAGTCTATTAGTATTTTATATATATATATATATATATATATGTTTTACCAAATGCTAGGAATTCATTTCATTAAATTGGCATTTAAAGTCATACCATCCCACTTGGAACACTGATTTCTTCCTATGATGACATATATGTAATGCACTGCAAAGCATTTTCCATTATGTTCTCAAGTGCAGAACTTTTCAACTTTATTTCCATAATGTTTAGAGTTGTGAAAAACTAAATCCTTGATTTTAAATGCTTGTACAGACCTTTGTAATACCTTATTTTAATAATTATTTCTTTGTAATAGGCTTGGGTTTCAAGATGTCATCCTACTTGTGCATGTAGGAGTATGATATTTTCATTTTCTCTTTTCTGACTGTTAAGCATTTCTCAGCCATGAATCGGGTCTACAACATGCTAGGAACTCATGTTTTAGTGTTGTGTCATTTAGGGTTAATTAGAGACATGTTACATTAGCATCCTTTAAATTCTATTGCTTATGTTTCGAAGAGATTTTGATGTCTTTAAATTTTATTTTAAAATATAAGAAAATTTTGGCAAATTTGAGTTTGTAAAGAATTTGGATGTTGGAAATTTAGCGAGCATCAAGTTAATAACCACATATAAATTATACTATATATATACATCGTTTGACACTAGCTAAATTTGTGAATTTAATTATTTTATTTATTTATTTTGGATAATTAGATTACTGTTGCTTTGTCAAATTGTGTTTCTTCAATTATTACTATTTTCAGAATTATCTTTTAATTATTTAAAATTTTGGATTAATGATACTTTTCTAAATTAGAATTACCTGAAACATTTAAATATTTATTTAATTTTTTATTTTTAATTTCTTAATTATCAGAAAATTTATTTAATTTCTGATTATACAATTTCTGAATTATCAGATATTTTATTAATTTTTGACTATTTATATTCCTCCGAGTTGCTTGAAAATTTTATATATATTTTGCTTTCTGAGTAATTATATTTTTGAATTGTCAGTTCTAGTTTAAATAATTGATTATTTTGATATTATAAATGGGATCACATGTTTGGTAGGATTTTACGTGGCGGTTTATCTGTATTTGTTTGGGCTGGACTTTGTTAGTTATTGTTTTGCGATGAAGTATTTGTCATAATAATTATAGTTAGTACTGTCAAAATGGGTCGGCGGGGTGGGTCGGCCCGCAGGCCACCAAAACCCGCCAATTGGCGTGGCGGGCCGGGCTGGCCCGCCATTTGTCGGGTTGGCAAAATGCCAACCCGACCTAACCCACCTTGGGTTAGCGGGTTGAACGGGCTAGCCCACTAAAAATATAAAATAATTAAAAATTATATATTTTATTTATTTAACAAACCTAACCAAAAGAGATTATAATAAATCACATACTTAAATAATAAAATAAGCAAATAACAACATATCCAACCAAATTAACTACAACATTCAAAAATTCTCACATCAACACCAACCATATATAATAGAAATATCAATATCATGAATCATGATGTTACATAAATCACCTAAAATATTTAGCATCATTATCATCCATTAAATATTTAAAAGCAACAACAATTCCATCCACATTCCAAGTTTCCAACTTAAGTCTTCATGTCTCTCACTTTCTTAAGTTTTAAGACATACAATAATAGAGTTTATTACAAATTTAAAATTCATCAACCATTAAATTAAATCATGCAAATTTTTCTCTTCTCCATCTCCTCCTTCCATTCTATCTTCATCAATAAGTTCAAGAATATTTGAACCCTCACCGGATGTAGTTGGTTTAGTGTTTGTTTCATCTTCATTATCTATATAAAAACCCCAAATATAAAAATTAGTCAAAAATTAAATTTAAAATAAACAAATATTTCAAGATTTCAACTAAAATAAACAATTTAAATTAATAGTTTGTAAATTACCAATGTTATAACCATACAACTAAGTACGGGTGCAAATGAGAGCTTGTACTTTTTCAAGAAGTGTACAACTTCTATATTTGTTGAACACACGAGCACCAATAGAAAAGGTCGATTCAGATGCAACAGTTGTTATTGGAATAGCTAAGACATCACCTGCCATTAATGCAAGAATTGGAAACCTATGCTTATGATTTTTCCAATACTCCAACACATCCAAATCTTCATAATATGCAAATTCAAGCTTTGGCTCCTCCAAATAAAGATCCAATTGAGATTTCCCCGCACTTGTAATTGATTGGCTCTCAAATTCTTTAATTTCCTACAATTAATAATTAGCATATGTTATCATAAAATATATAAACAAATTAGAGAAATATATAAAAAAAAGAGAGAAAGTGATAGAGCACTTATATCAAAAATTCTTTTGCCCTTACTTTTCATTCCTCCACCACCTTGTGTAAATGTAGGTGTAATGATAGAAGAAGATTGTGGTTGTGAAGAACATGACTTATTAGCATTTGAATAATGCTCAAAAAGTGCATATAATTTTGTTCTCACAAGTGATACATTCTCTTGGCATTTAGTAGAATCACTCTCAATCTTTCCATAAAAATACGCCAACATTGATAATTTAATTCGTGCGTCAAGGATAGCCCCAAATGCAAGCACCATGCTATATTGTGTCCAATATTTATCAAATTTTTCTTTCATCCTTCTACACATGTCACTAATCACCACATCTTCGCTTGACAAGTTTTCTTTTAATAAAACTTCAATCTTCCAAACTTGCATAAAATACAAGTTTGATGTAGGATAAGAAGATCCCGATATCAAGTTGGTAGTGTCATAAAATAACTCCAAGAACTCATATATTTTCTCTCCTCTTTTCCATTCTTCATTTGAAGGACAATACTTATAATTTCTATCATTCAATTGAAGAGAAGCAAATGCCCTTTTATATTTAATGACACTATCCAACATCAAATATGTTGAATTCCAACGGGTGGACACATCTAATCGCAAGCCAATATTGGTGTCGATGTTGCCAACTGTAGCCACACATTCTCCAAATTTTTTCATTCGGCTTTCTGAACCCTTCACATATTTAACAGATTCTCTGATTTTATGCAAAATATCATGATCTATTTTCAAGCCTTCTTGTACAATGAGATTCAAAATGTGAGCAGAACAACGAATATGAAAAAATTCGCCACCACATAACAAACTATCATGCAAAGATAGCTGTTCTTTCAAAATATCTTTCATATTGTCATTACTAGATGCATTATCCAATGTCAAAGAAAACATCTTTTTCTCAATTCCCCATTCTTTCAAAAATTCAAATAACTTTGCAGCCAATTCAATCCTGAGTGTGGAGAAGGCAATTTAGCAAAGTTAAGAATTTTACTATTCAATTTCCAATTTTCATCAACAAAATGTCCTGTCAAGCAAATGTAGCCCTCACTAGTACATGCAGTCCACACATCTGAAGTTAAGCAAATTCTATTCGGATTATTACCCAAAACATGCTTCAGTTTTCCTTTCTCTCTCATATATATTCTTGTAATATCAGAAACAAGAGTATTTCTAGAGATGCAAACACCATCAGGATTTATATATTTTATCCAAGCTCTAATGCCATCATATTCAACAAATGAAAATGGCAAATCATGTTTTATAACTGCTACAGCCAATAAGTCACGTGCAATTTTTTTATCTACTTTCTTTGACCTTATTTTCCCTTCATGATAAAAAACATTTGTCCTACATCATTGAATTTAATCATTTTGCAATTATCCTTGTGGCGCCTCAATAAAGAAGTCCCATATTTTTTACCCCCACATTTGTATTCTTTCTTGCATCCCTTGCATTCTGCCATTTGTATGCCATCTTGACCCACCCCTTTCTTTATAAAAAAATTCCAAACATCAGAAAATTCTTTTGGCTTTTTACTTGTCTCTTTACCCGATTTGGTGATTTCCAATTCTTCTTCATCTAAGTTCACACTTTGATTCAAAGAGGCAGACTCCATGATTTTAATTTATCCTAGAAATATGCATGAAGAATATAAGAAATGATAAAATAATACAATATAATAATCAAGTATACTAGTTAAAAAATAATTAATTATCATATTTAACAATAAACAATAACAAGGATAAGAATAATAACAATATACTAGTTAAAGAATAATTAATTATCATATTTAACAATAAACAATAACAGTATACTAATTAAAGAATAATTAATTATCAATTTTAACAATAACAATAACAATGATAAGAATAATAACAATATACTAGTTAAAGAATAATTAATCTTTAACAATGACAATGATAAGATGTATATTTAACAAATTAACAATAACAATAACAAATGGGCCACTAGACTTTACTTTGATTGATTAATATTTTATTAATTGAATGAGTTTATAAGAATCTTCATGGATTGATTAATATTTTAGTAATGGAAATACTAAATGAGATTATGAGAATCTTGATGGGGCTGGAGATTTGGTCCATTTGGATAGATTTGGATAGAATCCCAAACTATCTAATTAATCTTGAACTTAGCTTAATTATTATTTCAAAACTCATCACTTCTCTACCCAACTATCATTATAACTCCAAGTCCAAGCTTCAAAAAAATTGCCCCATAAATATAATAGTCAAGATTTTAGCATCATGGTGAAATAATATTAGAAATTCCATGCCAACTAAGCTCAATTATCTCTTGAAGACAATAAAATTCCATTCTATCACAAAACAATGATCATGATTACAAAACAATAAAAATTTATACAAAAATCAAACAATAATAACCATGTGAAGAATTAAAAGAACACTGAATTTCTACAAAAAATTAAAATTTAGAAATAAAAATGAATCATTCTCACAAATATACACTCACATATCCATAAAAATACTAAAAAACATGAAAATGGATGAATAATTGAATATGATAAAAATAAACCAAATGAAATACCTTGAAAAAATCAAATTGAAGAAAGGAGTGGGAGGCAGCGGTTGATCTATGTGATGCTGGTGATGATGCCGGTGATGATGCCCCTGATGATGCTGGTGATGATGCAACTGATGATGCTGGTGAGTGGTGATGATGCCCCTGATGATGCTGATGATGATGCAGGTGATGATGCCGGTGATATAGCTGGTGATGATGCTGGTGATGATGCCAGTGATGGTGATGAAGGACGGAGAAGTGGCTGGCTGTGGTAGGTGAAGGTTGAAGAATAGATTAGGGCAACATGAATAGTGAGTAGAGTTGTCAAAAGAATCAAAACTCAGTCAAAAAGGCCAGCTAATTTTTAATTCATTTAATTAAAAAAATTAATTAATTAAAGGGGCGAGCCAGCCCGCCCAGAACCGTAACCCAAATAAGTTAACCCGTTTAGGCCCGCTTCTAAACGGGCTTACAAAACACCAACCCAACCCGCCAATTTTTGTTGGCGGGCGGGGCCAGCCCGACGGGTTAGGCCCGTTTTGACAGCTCTAATTATAGTCACCAATTAACTATGCAATAACTCTGTCACTGAGGGTTAAACATTGACCCTGTTGACATGTATCTCTGTTAAGAAACTATAGTTTCACACAGTTTAATCGGTGAAGAATAACTCCCTTTGACAATCTGGCTCGGGTCACCTATTGTAAACAAATGAATTCTAAACCTCTGACTTAGGTCTTTAAGTTTAAATAAATGATTTATGATATATTGTTTTGCAAATAGTAAATTGGGAACCATATATTATGCAGTATCTGACATAGATTGTATTTTTGTTGATTTATTCTGTTTTGAATTGTATTTTCGCAAGTATTGGGCTATGTTTTAATATTTGTACTTGAATTCTAAGCTCTTGAGAATTGCTATGATCCCAATATTTTTAGTGGTTACTTACTAGGCATTTGAGCTCATATATGTGTTTTCAAGATTTTTCAGATAAAGCATAGGGTCTATTGGTGGATAGCTTAGCAAGGGTCGTTGAGTGAAGCGTTGTCTAGATTTCTTTCAATTAATAATGTCCTATCTTCTAGTAGATCTAAGCACTAGCGTTGTACTTTTGCTGCTTTTTGTGAACCTTGTTAGTTTTTTTTTTTTTTTAACTTGTGTCCTAACATTATAGTTTTTGCATTGAATTGGTACTTCTGTTAGATGTTTATGCTATTTTTAGACAGGTTTTGAGGCCTTGGATGTTCACTTGGTCTTGGCCTTGTGAGCATGTGGTTGTTTGTCTGTGTTCTGGGCTCTGTAGACCAGGTTCGGTGCATGATAGTTTTCTATCAGCCAAGAAAGAGAGTATATAAATATGAAATATTTAAAAAAAATAATGAGAAATTGTTCAAATGGTTTATGCTGAAATGTAATAAGGATGATAATGGATGGAATGAAAAGTATATTCTAATAGATAAACATATATATAATTACAAATTTTAGGAAGTTATTTATGAAATTGAAGTATTTAAAATAAAATAAAATTTTAACCGTGCTTTTAAGTGTGAATAATCGGGTTAAATATGTTAATAGGTATGTGAGAGCTACAAGTTCAAAATAAACCTCTTCAAGATATACACACACACAAACTAATTTTAATAATATTAAATTTATAAGAAATATCGTGATGTAGTTATCGACATAATTCCTTTATAATTCGAAATTTGCCCATTTAGTCCCTTTTTATAATTCTTACCTTTTCAATCCTCGCATTTTCCTAATTTGGGAAATGTTAATCCACTCATTAGCTGGTGTTATTCTAACCATTAGAAGTTGATGCTGTGCCCTTTTTAATTTAAAATTCTTTAAAAAAATAGGAAAAGGGAAAATAAGAATAAATATAAAATGGATTGTGATCCAAAACAATTGGTTTGAATCCACCCCCAATTCTCTAAAATTCATAGAGGATACACAAGATGCAGAGAGGTGGGGATGATTATTGATGTTGAGGAGATCATTTAAGAGATGGAGGCAAGGGGTGTTGTGGGAGTTGGAGTTGTTGAAGAAAGAAGGGAAAGAGCAATAGTTGCCTATACCCCCTAAGTTGCTCACTTGCTCAATTTCCTTGGGAGGAGGAAGCGAGGGAAAAGGACAAGGTGATCGGGTGGATGAGGGTTTTGAGTTCTCCAAGGCATTGGTGCTTGGTAGGGCTATAAACGAGCCGAGCCGAGCCAAGTCGAGCTTTGCCTTGTTCAAACTTGGCTTGTTACTATTTTAATCGAGCTCGAGCTCAAGCCGAGCTTTCTTCGAGCTTCATTTTTCAGGCTCAAGCTTGGCTCGTTACTATTTTAACTGAGATCGAGCTCTAACCGAGCTTATTACGAGCTTCATGCTTGAGCTCAATTTGTTAAGAAAATTTGAAGTTTAGACTTGACTCGTTAGCGTGATTAAGGCTTGATTATTTTTTTATTTTTCTTTTTTATTTAGTAAAGTATCATTTAAAGCTTATTTAATGAATCATTATCAAATGCAACTCAACTCGATTTGAGTTTGAGGATCATTTTAGTAAAAGAATAATTTAAGTTTGTTTATGGAATCATTAAGGTTTGGTTTCCAACTTGTTAAAATCTTTATTAAATAAGTTAAAAATTAATTACAATAATAACAAAGTAAACATTGTGATGTAACAATCTATAATTTTTTTTTTTGTGTAATATTATTAACAATCCGGTAAATAAGTTTGTTCATGACACTATAAATGATTATATTAATGATTGTTGCAAATAAAATTGTAAAGATACTATAAATGAGCTTTTAATTATACAATAAACGAGCTGTTCACAAAATATATACGAGCTTGTTCATGATACAAGCGAGTTTATAAATGAGCTTGTTCATGATCTTGTTCACGGGCTGTGTTCGTGAGCCAAAACGTCCCAAGCTTTCGGCTGCTTAAACTTGGCTTGTTTATTAATCAAGCTTGAAAATGAAGCTCAAACTTGACTCGTTTACAATATGAGCTGAACATGAACGAGTCTTTATCGAGCCGAACACCAAGCCGCTCACGAATGGCTCGGCTCAAATACACCCATAGTGCTTAAGCGAACGCAAAGCTTTTCTCTCATGAACCATAGTGATTCCTAGCTCTAGCAAATTATTTTTTATATAATTATTGAAATAGTTTCTCTATTATTGAAAAGCAACCCTTTAGTCCATAAATTAGTGCCGGATTCGGATCCGCTATTTTGTATCTGAATTAGTTTTATATTTTCTTGTTACTTTTCTTTTTATTTTTTTTTAAATTATTTAATATTAAAAAGGTTGCGTCAGCAAATTCAATTATGAGAGTCATGCCTAGGCTGCAAACGAAATTGTGTTTTTACCTAAGTGATGAGTGTATTTTTTAAAAATATTAAAATATTGGTTCTTTTTATGGACACCCTTCTATTTTTTACCCTTACGAGGTAAAAAACATATTTTCATTTTCAGCCATAGCCATTACTCTCACAATTAGAATTTGCTGACACAACTTTTTTAATATTAAATAATTAAAAAAATACTGGGTCTAAAAAGTTTGAAATTATAAAAGAGGAACTAATGAGGCTGTTTTTGAATAATAAAGTGACTATTTTGATAATTATACCAATTATAATTAATAAATAATTTTATTTTAAAAAATACATTAATGTAAATTTAAAAAATATTATATAATTTGTATAATCACATGATAAATTAAGATATTATCAAGAACCTCATAGTTTATTAACATTGGGTCCAATGTGTAGAGTATTCATATTCTATCGAGAAAACGGGTTTAAACCTCAACTTAGGATGAGGGCAAAAGTGTGTTGAGATAGTAACTCACTCTTAATATATAGCTTGTCCACATTTCGTTAAAAATGATCAAAATATTTGTTTTATAATTATTTCCAAAAAAACCATATAAATCCATCTATCTTTTTTATTTATAATCTAAAATCATAGTGATCTTTCATAATTTCAATTGGGCTTTATCCCCAATGTAACTCTCTGTTTTTTTTAATTGTAAAAATAACCCAATGTGAAATTTTTTACCAACATAAATTTTGAAACAACACATCAAACTTAGTCAAGTTTTATGTAAGTCATGAGTGAATTTTTTAAAAATACTAAAATATTGATTATTTTCATTGACACACTTCTGTTTTAAAAAATCACAAAAATAAAATATTTTTTTCGTTTGAAACAAATTTTAAATTATCATTAATTTTAAAAAGTTATTTTTTAATTGCATTTATTTTGGAAAATATGTTGTTGTTGTTGTTACTTTTACATCTTCTTGGTTTTCTTAGCCATACTTATAATTATTATTATTATTAAAATAATTATTTTTTAAATAATCACAAAATAAAAAAATTTTTAAAATCTTTTTTAAGTTATTATTATTTTTTGAAAACTTATTTTTTTAATGGTAATAATAATTATAATTATTATCATCATCATCATCATCTATACATATATTTCAAGTAGATGTATAATCTGTTTGAAAGAATTTTAAAGAACAATTTTAAATTTTTTAAAATATTGTTGCACTTAAATATTTATTTGCATTAATTATGGTGTTACTGATAGAAAGGTTTAAGTACATTTATTAATTTTGTATTAAATAATTCATTAAACCTTTCAAAGCCAATTATAATGATTGAAAAACATTTGTTTTGTAGAAATATGTATGCCAATGATTTACTTTATTATGAGTTATTTAAGCATGATTTTTTTTTTGGGACAATTTGCAAGTAATAATTGAAATGAAGCATTTGCTTTGGTTTATATGTAAGAAAACTAGAAGAAATTGAAGACTTTAAAAAATAAAAAATAAAAAGAATGAGAGATAGTGAAACTCTATAAATTGAATGTATTTTTATAAAAATTGTGATTATAATCCTAACATCATTCATTTTTATTTTGATTTTTTTAATGAATTGTACAAAGATGCTGTCATAGATATTATTGTGTAATTTTTTTTTTACCTTTGTTTTTTTTTAAATTTTTTTTTAATTTTTTTTTTTTGTATGGTTCTCATGGTAGGTATTGTTTTATAAGCATTTGTTTTATTAATTTGCAAAATAAAAAAAATAAAAATTGACACAAAGCAAGGGAATGTGCCGAGTTTTTATTAGTATGGTTGAATAAATTGTTTGTAATTTAAACAACAATAATTACATTCAGGTACAAATAGAAAATAGTCAAATACATCCATCACCTTTTACATTATAAATTTCTAGCTCATGTTGGACAAGTTGTTCTATAATATCTAGTTTGTTTAATAGAACATGATAAATTATCCCTGCTAAGATTAGGGTTATCATCCATGTGCATACGTCTACGTAACCTTTGATCTTTGGCCAGGCTACTGTTTGTCAATGTACATATGGAACACTTTTAGTTCAAGCGTAGATTGCCATAACAAATAGTTTTAAATAATTTAAACCACAACTAGATTTTAAAAAACACGTAAAATAATCCGTATTTTAATAATAATAATAATAATAATAATAATAATAATAACTTTTTAATATAAATGTGGTTCTAAAAAATATATATAAATGTTGAAAATTTATTATTTATAAAAAAATGCCTTAAAAAACGAAAAGATGTAATAATAATAATGATGATGATGTTGATGACATTTTTTCCAAAATAAATGCAATTGAAAAAAAAAACATAACTTTTAAAAAACTAATAATAATTTAAAAATTATTTTAAAAGACAAAAATATTTGTTTTTTACAGAAGAATGTCCACGAAAAAAAAAATAATTTTAGTATTTTTAGAAGGTCACCATCACTTATTAGCTGATGACTAGTAGGTCACCTTATTGATAAATAATTTTCAAATGAGGTTATTTAAATAATTTTTTTAATATATATATATATATATATATATATATATATATATTATAAAAAGAAGCCATTTTCAATTTAAACACCGAAATTAAAGATAGTTGAAATGGAAAAACTCGCATTTTTCATGGCATTTTTGTAAATTAACAAGAAAAAAATGGAGTAAAAAGGTAAGAACAAAGTTGGAAAGAGGGTGGGATGGCGAAAAGCTTGCGAGGAATAGAATAATTTCGCGGTGACTTTAAGACATCGGGATTCCGCGTGGTCGGTCATCATCTATTGCGTTGCTTTATTCTATTCTTTACTTCTTTTTTTAATTGAAGCCTTTCAATATTATTGCATTTCAATATATATTTATTTGTTTGTTTTTCATTTTATTATTATCATTATTTTATCCTTTATTTTATTCTTATATAAAAAATATAATATTACTATTAATCTGGGATAATTTGGGTATTTAATGACGTACACTACGCGGTTCTCAAGCGGAGTGTGTCCGTCCCTTTCAACGATTTTTGACCCGAGCAGGACCCACTTGCCACCTCATCATATATATATATATATATTTACCTTCATTTTTTTTGTAATTAGTTTGCAAAACAAGTCTGCAAATTATTTGGTAAATATGAAAATAAAATAATAACAAATTAAAAATAATTAAAATCATATTATATAAATTTTTTAAAATAAAATTTAATTTTAAAATAAAAAAATGAAAGTTAAAAAAAAAACTGATCCCCAAGGACATGAGGGGATAATGATCCAAAAAAGATATTTAAAAAAAATAAAAGGAAAGAAAGGATTAAAAAAATGATGGGAATCATGAAGTTTAAGGTTAGTTTCACTGGTAACTACAAATATTTGCACTTTATAACGCTGTAGTAACAAAACTTTTTTTTATAACACAAAAGATATTTAAATGATGGGAATCATTTAAAAAAACTGATCCCCAAGGACATGAGGGGATAATGATCCAAAAAAGATATTTAAAAAAAATAAAAGGAAAGAAAGGATTAAAAAAATGATGGGAATCATGAAGTTTAAGGTTAGTTTCACTGGTAACTACAAATATTTGCACTTTATAACGCTGTAGTAACAAAACTTTTTTTTATAACACAAAAGGCACTTAACTTTTTTCCGGTTGCACCTGTAGCCATAATGTTTGTTTTAAGAAAGTTTTTGGCCCATGCCAGCGTCACATTAGCAAACTTGTCGGAAATAGCTTTAAAACAGGTTTGGCCACAGATGCAATTGGAGAAAAGATAAGTGATTTTGTGTTATTAAAAAAAGTTTTGTGGACACAATGTTATAAAATACAAATATTTGTGGCCATGAATGAAATCAACCCTAAAATTCACGAACCAAAACCAAAATACAATAAAAAGAAAGAATAAACAAAAGGGGAAAAAATGGGAAGAGCTCCAAAGGAAAAAAAAAACATAGACCAAAAGACAAGGAGAAAAAGAAGAAAAGAAGAAAGACTCAAGGAATCGAGGAAGACCAAGATCTTGAAGAGGGAAAAATGTTCGAGAAAGGAGATGAAGATTAAAAAGAAGAAGAAACAAAAAAAGAGGAGATGACGATCAAAAACAAAGAAAAAACATGGGAGAAAGAAGAGATAAAAAAAATAAAAAAAAAAGGATGAGAAGAAAAAATAATTAAAAAAGTGAGAAAGACAAAATAGAAAAAAAAAAAAAAAGTAAGGGGGAAATCATAGAAGAGATCAAGCTAAAAAGAAAAGGAACAAAAGAGGATATGAATGTGAAAGGAAAATGCAAAGATACTTTGGGTTGTTTGGATTAGTTTGTAGAATGCTCAGAAGTATTCTTTTATAAGTTTAGCACTTCTGAATTTAGAAAAAATTGTTTGTATTGGCTTTTCTGTAGAAGCTGATTAAAAAAAAAAAGCTGAAATGCTATTTTTTTTAGAAGCTGGTTATTAGCATATAGTAGCATATATTAGAATTATGTTAGTATATAAGGATATATTAGCATTGTTATATTAGTATATATGGATATATTAGCATATATTAGTATTATGTTAATATATAAGGATATATTAGCATATAAAACCTCTTATATGTATTCTCTTTTTTGTAGCAATGCGAATATGAAATCCCTAGCCTCTATTTCTCTATTTTTATACCTTCGTCTCTCTATGTCTTCATGGTATCAGAGAGAGGTTAATGGATTCTTCTCTTTGCTTGATTGAAGAAATTTTCCCTCTAATTTGTCTTTGCTAATGTTGGTTTGACTAGATCCTGTCGATTCGGGGTTTTTCTTCTTCTCTCCAGATTGCTGATATTTTTACAAAAGCACACTCGGCTTCGCGCTTCTGTTTCTTATCTGGCAAACTCTCGATGCTTATCGCTGTCGCATTGTGAGTTTGAGGGGGGATATTAGAATATAGTAGCATATATTAGAATTATGTTAGTATATAAGGATATATTAGCATTGCTATATTAGTATATATGGATATATTAGCATATATTAGTATTATGTTAATATATAAGGATATATTAGCATATAAAACCTCTTATATGTATTCTCTTTTTTGTAGCAATGCGAATATGAAATCCCTAGCCTCTATTTCTCTATTTTTATTTTTATACCTTCGTCTCTCTATGTCTTCACTGGTCATATGGTGTTTCTCGGAAAAACACTTCTAGAAGCTATTCTCGTTATAAAATTACTAAAATAGCTTTTATTTATTTTTTTTCATCAATCTTTTTACAAGGCCTAATAGTTTTCTCATGTTTGGTGTTTAAAATTTAGTCTTATGATTTTTGTTCTTATTAAACAACAACAATAATAGGAACAACAACAACAACAACAACAACAACAATAGTAATAATATTGTTATTATTATTATCATCATCATCAATAGCAATTACTATGTTTTGAATGCATAATAGTTGAGATATTATAATAACTCAATGAATGTCCATTTTAGTAATTTGCCATTGAAATGTCATTTTATAAATACATATCAAAACAACTTCATAGATATAAAAGTATTTCTACATTAACTTATCTAATGATTAAATACAGGGAAGCACTTAATTTACTCTAAGAGCCATTTTTTTAAAACTTCTTCTACCAAACTGAAAAAGCACCTTTTTTAAGCAAATCCAAACAACACCTCTATCATCAACAAGATTAACGTTTTATTTTTTCCATTCTTTTGATCTTGTTTAAGAGATCGTAGACTTTGTTTGGATGCCATTGTTTATCTTACATACAGAATACACTATGAATATTCCCTGTAATCAATTTGATGATTATGTGATCCGAATTGATTTGATTTATATGATTTGATTTGTTTAGTTTATTCTAAGAATGTAGAGTTTGTTTTCCTACCATGTACACCCCACAACCATGTGAAATAAAGAAATGTTATGTAATATGATTTGTTCCAATCTGTTTGATATATAATTCTAAGGAAGTCAGATGAAATTGAGGTGTATCCTGTGTGTCTAATCTCTTTGATTTGCCTAAGAAATAATTTAGGATTGTAGGATTGGTGAATATAAAAAATATTTGAGGACATATTTGCAAGAATGTGTGAAAAAAGTGCAATAGAAAAAAAAAATGAGGATTCATTTGCAAAACTACATGAAAAATATGAAATCTGAAATATTTAAGGCTTTATATGCAAAAAAGCATAATAGAATAAAGACATATCCAACAAAATACAATTTGAAAATCTTGCAATAAATACATCTCCCATTAATAGAACTAAATATCTTATAATTAAGGGGGAGTCAAAATATATACCAAGTTTGCAGTTTGAATGTTATGACTATGCTATTGGCACATATATTGCACAACCTAATATCATTATATGTGAAATATCAAACTTTTAGTCAACAATAAAATGTTGTGATGGATATAAATTACATGCAATAGTTCTGATTTGTATTTAAGCTATAGCATAAAAAATAACATGACTCCATACACTTATACATTGTTTTGTCCTTAATAATATTAGATGAGAAATAATGTAGAGTATTTTTTTTTTTATTAATGACTTTGCTAGCCCATTCCAAGTATATATATGAGCTACTGGATTCTTAAGTTGTATTCTAACTACCCCACAATAATTATAAAATAATTTTGATGTAAACTCACTAGCATTATTAAGATGAATTATCGTTTTAGAATAATATGGAAATTGTGCCTTGAGTATGATAATCTATACCAGTAACCTTGCAAAAGCCATATTTTTCTTGTAGATAAGCAATACATTAGGATCATCTAGTCGATACATTAATTAAAATCATAAAATACCTAAATGGTCCACATGGTTTATGTATTGGTCAACACATATCTCATTAAATTCTTCGTTAAAATTTAGGAGATTCACGAACTACCTTACTTCTTGAAGGTTTGGTTAATTACTGTTTTCTCATTGAGCATGTTGAGAATATATTCATCATTTTTTTTAGGATTTTATGGTCCTTCATTGGTGTTGTGCCTGCCCTATTTAACCCCAATCTTTTTAGACATTCATGCATGCTACAAGTTTTGTTAGAGACAACTTTTAGATTTGTTTTTTACTTTTCCACTTGTTGGTATAGTCATCTTTTGTCATCATAGTTCTTGTTGGGCAAGTTAATTATTGAATGTCACTACAACAAATATAGGAAAAGGAAACAGATTTTTTTTGTCGCTAAAAACTAGATTTTGTTGCTGTAAATATTTAACAACGGAGTTATTCTGCCGGCTATACTCAAGTGGCTATTTACATTCCGTTAGTATTATAAAATTCCATCGTTATTTCTTATGTTTTCCTGACGGTGTCTTCCGTTGCCAAACATAAGAACTCCGTCGTTAATATAATAATAAAATATGTATTTTTTGATGATTCACATAAGTTCCGTCGCTATGATTCTGTCACTATTTTTGCACAACAACGGATGATTCCGTCACTAGTATTGTTATAGCAATGAAAATTTTTATTTTACCACAATATTTTCTTATTTTAGCAACGGAATATCCGCCGTTATTATCTTATTTGTAATGAAAATTCCATTGCTATGTCTTCATAAACTACAAAATCCATAATATTTCCGTTGCGATTTTTCTTGTAGCAATGGAACTTCGGTTATTGTTTTCTTATTAGCAACAGATTTTTTTTCCATTGCTATTTTTTTTTTGTATCAACGGAATTTCAGTTGTTGGTTTCTTATTAGCAATGGATTTTCTTTTTTCCCCGTTGCTATTTTTCTTGTAGCAACAGAATTTCGGTTGTTGTTTTCTTATTAGCAAAGGAATTTCATTTTTTTTTTTTTCGTTGCCATTTTTTATAGCAAGTTGGTGTTTTCTTATTAGCAACGGATTTTCTTTTATTTTCCATTGCTATTTTTCTTGTAACAACGTGATTTCGATTATTGTTTTCTTATTATCAATGGATTTTCTATTTTATGTTGCTATTTTTCTTGTAGTAATGGAATTTCGATTATTGTTTTCTTATACAATTTCAATATATGTATTAGCAACTAAATTTGTTTTTTTTTTTTGACACAACCTACACAATTTATTGCACAAATGAAAAAAATTGTCGATATGCATACAAATAATACAAAAGATCCATAAAAAAAATTATCTCATTAAATATCCAAAATCCATCATTTCATTCATACCAAAAATACAAATAATCAGTACAAATGATCCAACATTCCATTCATACCAAAAATACAAATAATCCATACAAATGATCCAACATTCCATCACAACCAAAAATCCATCATAAAAAAATTCTCTAATCCATTAATACAATTGTCACTAGCAAACAAAGTGAAGTAAAAAGTCATCATGAACATACATTGAATTACCTTGAGTTTCTTTGTTCCCACTTCTTGCCCATTGTCTTCCTTTATTAAAAATCATAAAAAATTAAAATCCATAAAAAAAATTCCCATAGAAATACAATTGTTGCAACAAACAAAGTAAAAGTAACATATGAAGGTACGTTCAATTACCTTGAGTTTTTTTTTTGTTCCTCTCTTCTTGCCCCAATGTCTTCCTCTATGATTATCATGAAAATTTTAAAATCCATCAAATTAAATTGCAACTAGAAATTATAAGAATAGCACTAAAGATTAAGAGAAGTAAGATCAGATTTATACCTAAAATCATTTACTTGTTGGTGGAGGAATATTTGATCCAAATTTCTCCATCATGAAACTCATCATAATTTGAAATTGATTTTTTAAGTCGCTTATATCACCTATAGCATTATTCACTTCACTCGCATCATCAGTCAATGATTCAAGTTTCTACTCTAAACTCACAGTTCTATCATCATTAAAAGAAGCATCCATATGTAGAGTACTAGTAGAAGGACCATAAACTGAGTTAGTTGTACATGCAGTTGCACTAGAATCTTTAAATAAAAAAGACTTGAACAATTAAATCGCCACAACTTTCTCCAACAACATGCATTCAAACAAGAAAACACAAAATGACAATAAATAAATTAAACAATAAAAATTGGATCAAATAGCTAATGACACCTTGACAAAATCAGTTCAGCAATCCGGATTTAGATGCAAGTTCTTGATCTATCCAAATTCACGAAAGCATTGTGCAGGTCATCTTCTTGAGCTTCTTCATGCACTCCAATGACTAGGATAATCCAACCTTCAATAGCTACACACATTAGGAGGGAGAAATATA
Organism: Dioscorea alata; assembly: GCA_020875875.1. Classification (NCBI taxonomy): domain Eukaryota; kingdom Viridiplantae; phylum Streptophyta; class Magnoliopsida; order Dioscoreales; family Dioscoreaceae; genus Dioscorea; species Dioscorea alata. The sequence goes on from CM037019.1 coordinate 12,211,362, forward strand.
AGACGAAGCATAACAATTGATGCTTAGGAAGTTTAGAGCTGAAAAGGTTGAACTTTCATAACACTCTAAAGCTAAAAACTTGTGTGGTAAATGTTGGTGAAAATCTAGTCCCTTCAGTAATTCATTATAAACTTGAGTCTATATTTCAACACTCTAGAACAATGAAACCACATGATTTTACATGAATTTAAGTATTTAAACACCTAAAGTAAAGATTTGTCTTCACATGTAAAATGCAGCAAATAAGATATCATTAACATATTATGACCCCAAAATTTGCAATTATAATTGCCATTTAGATATAAAGCATAAATCCATGCACAAACTTAACACTTGCTAACAAATCAAATGCCATTTAGGTACAATACAAACATAATCAAGGAAGCTAGCTCTCACACACAAACAAAAAAAAAAATAATAAAGTGTTAAATTTGACAAAATTTTCCTATATCCAATACACTTGGATAGAAACTACAATATGGTGCAATACAAAGGGAGGTATCAAAATCCAAGCTTAAGCATGGGTTTCAATAAAGCAAATTCACAAATTTCAGGTATAGAGGATTAAATAATCTGCAAACAACTGAATACTTGTTTGCAAATAAAAAAGCATCTACCAATTCATCAGAAAAACAACCATAAGGTAGTGCAAATAAACAAAGGTAGCATTTTTCAGCATGAACATGGATTTCAATAGAAAAAATTTTCTAAAAATTCACACACACATGAGATAATTATGCACAAAAGTCATCAAAATTAAGCATGAAGAATAACCTACCAATCCTAAAAGAAAAGCAATTGATCCAAAATGGTAGATTAGTGAGGAGATTAGACTGATGGGTATCTTGAGGAAGGAGAATTTCATGCTCCCATAGATGACACCGAAAGCTATGGCTAAAGCACGAGTGACCCGAGAGAGAAGAGATCAAGCATGAAGTAGGGATTATGATTAGTGATCAAGAGGGTTAAGGGGAGGGAAAAGACGTATGAAGGCAAGGATGGTGACACCGGAATAAGAGCCAGGAAAGTCGGCCGACGACAAGGAGACTCGGATGAGAAAATTCATGATGAGCACTGGTGAACTACTCCTAGTGTGATCCGGACGAGGGACCATAGTAATGGGGCGATCTTCAGTCTGGGGTTGGAGGACGAGAACAAGGTTGAGATCGGGATGGTCCGAGCAGTGATGGTGGGAGGGAGAAAGAGATGGAAAGGAAGCAGGAGAAAAAGAAAGAAGAAGAAGTGGCAACCCTAATTATAAAAATATTAGGGCTTACTTTTTTTTAAAAGAAAATTTTTAATGTGTTTTTATCAATTTTCCTTCATTAAAAATTTAATATAATTATAATAAATATAGGAGGTTTAAATTAACACTATATATTGCATTCATATTATATTCATTTTTTTTTATAATTATAGGAAATAAAATCAAATATATAAATATTTTATAGATGAACATTAACATACTGTATAATTTTGTTTTAATAAATTGATGTATTATAACTCTATAGTAACGATAATTAAAAGTAAATTAATTGAGTAAAATGAAGAACTCTAAGGAAAATAATAATTTTTTAAATTACAATTACATGCCTACTGTAATTAGGTATTTATACAATAATTATATGAATCATTAATTAAAATTTATAATTATTATGAAAAATATTAAAATTTATAATTATCAAAAAAACATTAGCACAAATAAATTCAACATATTAATTCTTATTCCGTTGGTAATCGGATGCTGACTTTGTTGCCAACATCTAAAACTAATAATGGAATATTTCCGTTGCAAGGTTTTATAATGGAAATTTCCTTTGCTACCCTTCCGTTGTTATTAATTAACATTCCTTCGGTAATTGAACACAAACAAGTTGAACATATTAAATCTTGCTCCGTCGGTAATCCGATCCGACTTCTGTCACCAAAATCTATAAATAACAATAGAATATGTTTGTTGCAAGAGTTTCGTAACAGATGTTCCTGGCAAATTTTGTATGGGCAAATTTTAGCAACTGAATATCAACAGAACATATTCCGTTGCTCATATTTTGTTGCTATTTAATTTTATTCCGTTTCTATGTCTTAAAATTTTGTTGGTAAGTTAAAAGAAATAAATTGAATGTATGAAGTCTTATTCCGTTGGTAATCCAATGCTAATTCTGTCACCAAAGTCCACAAATAGCTACAGAATGGTTCCGTAGCAATTTTTTCGTTGCCTATTCTTGGATTTCTTGTAGTGTGTCTCTAATTAAAGAGTAATCACATCTTGTCAGTCAATCCAGCTGAGTTTAGAGTACTAAACTTTTTTTTTAAGGGAGGAGTTCGTGAGTCCCACACTGGTCAAGCATGGTCAACCATGCTTTTTGCCATGCTCAAGGCCATGCTTGTCTTTTCTTTTAACCATCCTTTGCCATACCTTCTTGCCCGAATTTTTGAAGCATTAAAAAAGTTTCCCTCATCCCAAGATCCATCATGTTTAGCTTTGCCCTAGTTGGTGAGTAAGTTGAAGGTTGAATCTTCATCCATTGCATACTTTGGAGTTAGAAGGGTAATTTGGTTTTTTGCCATGTCCTTTATTTTGGCCATACCTCCAACTATGTCTTGTCTTTTCAAAGCCATGTCTTGTCTTTTCATTCTCTTTTTGCTTTTCTCTTGGAGAAGAAAGCTTAGATTGGAGCTTCATCTTTCCTTCCTCCTTCTCTCTTAAAGCTAGCAAGGTAAACACCCAATTCCTTCTTGTTTTCTCCTTGTTTTCTTCATCATTGCTAGGTGAACCTAGTGGTTGTGGTTAATGAGCATGTTTGAGCTTTGATTCTTGCACTATCTTATTAATGTTTGATGAGTGAATTTCATATCATGTTTATTTACCCTTACTTCACTTTTTTACTTGTTTTTTAAACATACTTTTCTTTATATACTGTGCTACTATGAGTATATTTGTTCGTTGTGCAGAATTATAGGACTCAAAATAATTTGGAGTAAAATCAGGGATTAAACGAGCAAAAAATGAAAATTTTGCTATGTATTCAAGTGAAGCACGGGCAAAGCACAGTCATGCTCTGTCCCCTTGATTATTGCAGCTTGCAAGCGACCTAGTAACAATTCAAGCATGGGGATGCTCTCAGACCAAGCATAGGCTCAACACGCCCGTGCTCCTCCCCCTGATTATTTCAGCCTGGAGACAATTTCTTCTCATTAAGGGAAGCACGGTCATGCTACCCACAGCATGGTCGTTCACAATAGCAGCATGGGAGAAGCATGGCTGTGCTTCTTCCCTTGATTATCCCATGCATACACTTAGCCATTTCACTCAGAAATCTCAAAGAGAAACAGGGCCTAAGCACAACCATGCTTAGATGATATCAAGCCCGAAATCAGCCTTTTCAACTCTAACTTTTAGGGTTTCACTCTTATCTTTGTTCGGGGATTTCACTCTCCACCAGGAGGATGTTGATGAGAGTGAAGATCAAGCTTCACCACATCATCTAAGGGGATCAAGGGTGAGTCAGAGGCACAAGAGAAGTGGACCTAGCATAGGAGCTCAACTAGGAAAAGTATTTTGAGAAGAAGGAGTCATGTCCTCTTTCTTTAGATCTTTGATTGTTTCTTCCATGTTGTACCCATCCATGAGGGGCTAACCGTCCATACCTTGGGATGTTGAACTATAGTGTTTTGTATGCTTTGAACACTTGCTTTTATTAATCTACGAAGTTTGTCCGTTCTTGTGTTTAATCTTGTGTTTGCATAACTTGATGTGTTTGATTTGCACAGTTGCTTATGTAAAACTTAGTGTGTGGATTACCTTAGTTGTTGTTGCCTTGTGCTTGCAATTTCGAGGTTTACTGTAGCACAAGTGAGTTCTCTTTATTTTCTTGATTTCTTTAGCTTAGAGGGAAGCTTAAACCTTTAGAACTTCTTTAGTAACCTGGGGAGTTAGTTAAGCAAACCTAGAGTCGATTAGGGTTGTTTGGTAGAGAAACCTAATGGTTTCATTGTGTGGCTTTTGGTGCTAATATTTGTTGGTGTTTTGTTGTGCTTTGGTAAGGAGGTGAAGATTTAGCTTGAGGCAAAGAGCTAGAAGAGGATTAGAGTTCAAAGAAGCGAAATCATCAAATTAGTGAGTGGTATTATTAAGCATAATCCTATTAGAAGAATAATGATATTTATTTGCATATATATACTATGCTACTTTAGTAAGGTTTTGTTAGTTATTATGTTTGAATCAAGTTATTTATTGCCTTAAAATGAGTTTATTCTTTTATGCTTCATTTATGCAAAACTTTGTGTTCAAAGGAAAAGATTTCTGGGCTGATATTTGATTAGTATGTCGTGAGTTGATTCATGTTAATATCTTTAAAGATGCTTGTATGTTCATTATTTCCTTATGGAAATGGTTGTGTTTCTTGAGTATTGAGTATTATGCTGGCTATTGCACTCCGTGTGGAGTTGTTCTTGCTTTGTTGAGATTGTATGGTGGTATCCTATTGCAGGGCTGTCTCTAAGACCAGCCTATTGAGGTGACATGGTAGACCAACTAATCATTGTTTGTCCAGTTCAGGAGGGGGTGTAGGACCCTGATTGGACGGTCATCGGGGAGCCGAAGGTACCATACGATGAACTGATAGGTCAACATTAAGGGCATGAGTATCTTAACAATTCTAGACCTCCTGCGGCCTCGACGAAGATTTAGAGAGTTTTCTAGACTACTGCTTGCTGGTGTGTGATGAGAATTGTGTATTGTATTAAGTTGGTGTTTTCATGCAACTAAATTTCATATTTATCCTTTTGTGTTGCTTTTGCAATGCCATCTTGAATTTGTGGTGAGAGGGTGAAACCCAACTGTTGCTTTTAGGAGGATAGTCTCCCACATATTGGATTTGGTACGAGTATTGTGTTTATTTATTTTGAAACTCATTTTATTTAGTTTGTTATACTTATATTTGGAACTATTTTGATTTATATGTTTTATGGTGAAAGATTTGTTTGATCTTCTGTAATTTAGTAGATTTGATGTTGTAAAACCCTAGTTGAGGTAAAAAGCCTTCTTGACTCTATCTTTTTGTTTTATTGCATTAAAGATTATTATATGCATTTATATTCCAAACTAGTTATGCTATTAGTAAAGTATTATTATGGTTATTTATGTTTATTATTTTGGTATATTCTGGTAGAGTTATGCTAACCTCCTATCACTGAGTTATTGTGGTTGCTCACCCCTTTTTCTTCTTCTCAGGCTATGTGGTTGTGTGGCAATGTGTTGAACATTTATTACCTTCCTACCTTCTGTTTTTCTCTTTCTATTCATGTATGTTATCTTGATCATGAACATATTATTTGAGTCTTGGATCTATTAGTAGGTTGAAAACTATGTTGCATGGTTTTATATTTAGACAACTCTTAAATTTTTTGTGTATGAGTATTTGTTGCTATCGTTATTGCTTCCTTGCGTGTTTGTGCATCTCTCTATTTTTCGTACTCATTGTCATTGTTGTTGTTATGGTTATTGTTACTTCTGCTATGCATCATTATGTTTTTCCACTCTATATCTGTGTTAGATATTGTTAAATTCCAGATTTATTGAGCAGCCTTGCGGTGTCCTAAGGGATGAGAGGTGCAGTGTTCCTCCTCGGGATTATCACGGTGGTTGTTGTATTCCGTGGGCTTGCGGGTCGAGGCGTGACAAATGGGTATCAATGAGAACTAGTAATAATTCCAACCTTCTGGGTTAAGACTGTATGTGATTCTATTGCTTTAATACGTGTATAATATAATCTCATGGATATATAGGAAAGGCTTCCAAGTATAAATTTTTTGCCTTGAAACAAGATGAGTGATATAAAGATTTTTTTTTACTCTATTATGACATATATCTTTAAAGCTTAGAAGGTTCCTTCCAAATTTTGGAGATTATAGATCATTTTTAATTTGTAAAGGTACCTTTTTTAGCAACACTAATGTTGCTTTCTCAGAACATTCAGTTAGATTTGATGACTCTGTTCTTATTGATAAAGATATAAAATATATTTATCTTTACATGATAGTATATAGTCAATAATGCATTCATCATCATCCATATTCTTTGTGTGTATTTTATAACAAAAAAAATATAACCTTAACATAATCTTCATAAATATACAAAACAAAAGAACTATAACTCATTAAATAAACCATATTACATAATGATGCATTATTGATCTAGTCCATCAAAAAAATCTCCCATATCTAAATGTGTATATTAAACCACATTTGCATTATCAGCAAAGTTAGACTTTGTGAAATTTGTCTTAATACCCTTACCTTTTTTGTCTTTAAGTGAGTCTGAGTAAAGGCAAAAAAAAAAAAAAAAAACCATGTTTGGGGTACGAAGGAGCCTCTAATCCACAATAGTGGCATATATCCATTTTCTTATCTAATCTAACATTAAATGTTGTTTTTTCGCCTCTAAATTGGTAGTCAAGGTCATAAGAAAATCAATCATCCTTGCTATTGTATGGTCCTGTAACAATTAAAAAAAAATGAATTAGCAAAAAGTTTATGTTGATGTCAATAGGAAAATAAGTAATAAGCACAATAAAAATGTGTAATGATAAGTCTAACAAATAAAAGGGTTCCTAATATATCCAGTCCCCGACAATGGCGGTAAAAACTTGATGTATTCTTTGCAAGTGTACGGATCGTAACTAGTAATAAAGTGGTAGGGTAGGGTTGTCGAACCTCAGGGACTAGATAGTACTAGTACTAACCCTTTCTTCGTCAGCTAACTAAACAAAGATTGAGATTTAAACTGAATTAAGGGAAGTAAACAATATAAACAAGTAAAAGGCCTAAACAAGGGAAGCAAGAACTCAAACTCAATAAATAGAAGTGGTGCCTAGATCGATTTCACATGGGATGATAAAGGATAAAGAGATTACAATTTCACAAAGACTAAACACTAGCTAGCTGGAACAAAGGAAACCAAAGATACACTAAGTGCCCTCTTAAGACACCCTATTGTCTAATCTCATGCTAAGGCTTGTAGTGAATCTCTCCTATACTCTCACACGATTGTAATGAGTTCTAGGGTTTCTATGTCAAGAATCGGGGATTAATCACCAAAATTTCAATCGGAAAGTACATGGTTTCCTTAGTATCTCTAGCGAGCATCAGTGATACCTATTTAACTCAGTGTGTTCTAATTGCAAGGATCTCTCAATACACAAGCAATAATAGCATAAAAGTGCCACTCTCGATACGCAAATTCAACAAATAAAACAAGGTCAAATACAGAAGTGAAGGTTAAATCTATATTATAAAGCAATAAAAAGATAAAGTAATCTCAAGCTACATCATTCCGAGCACCCAAGGGAGTTAGCTCTCCATGGGGCTCATTTTCATCAATACAAGATAAAACTCAATTCCTAAATCCCTAAACATGTAATGAAACCCCTATTTCTCAATGTTGTGTGATTGGAGATGATGTGAGCCAATGTTGTTGTCAACAAATAGTCATTCCGGTGGCTCTTTCAAGCTTCCTCTTCAATCCTTCAAAGCCTTCATTAATCATAGCCAAAGAGCTCCAAAACTTTCTCCCAAAAATCATCCAAAACTTGGATTCCTTAAAATCGTTTCAAAGGCTCTATTTATACTATATGGGCCTGACTGTTACATAGGAAAGTACACGAGCATGTTCCTGCCTGTGTAAATCCCAGGGGAAATCCCAAAAATCTTGAAATTTGATGTACATGGGCCACTGTACACAGCCATATTTTTCTAACTCTGTCCGTACGTCTCCAAGGAATTCTTCTTCTTCATCAGTTCATTAGTTACACACCCATTCAACCATTCTTTTTCCCATGCTCTTGTCTGGGATGCGCTCTGTTATCATTCAAATGTACACGGGCGTGTACTCGGTTTACAAGGGTGTGTTCCTCTTAGTGCAACATGACCGAGAAGCCTACGAGTGATTCCTATGGTGCTCGTGCAGTTGCTTCTGTTGAGATGTACACGGTTGCTTCCACTATTTGCTTGTTTAAGCACCAAAACACTCCAGGATTGCTCATCTTGGCTCTTGTTATGCTTCATTCAACCTATGGTACATAGTGAACACTTAAGTACCAGTTATCTGAACAAACAAAAACTAAAATAGTCGAATAAATGCTAGAAAACATAGATCAATTACACACAAAATATGACTTTGACATACCCCTTGCGTCTGTCTGCAAATGCACGGGTCACTCAAGTAATATAGTTACCTAATGGGTAATGTAGTTGAATCCATAGAGAATGGAAGTACTAATGATCAGTGGCGGAACCAGGATTAAGTAGCAGGGGGGGCTAATTCAAAATTTTTATATATAAAAATACATCTAAATAAGCATTTGTCCGAGATGTAAATAGTGAGATAATAATTTTTTTTATTAAAACAACCACACTTTGAGTACATAATTAGGAACAAACATACAATAGCTATTTATGCACGCTTGAACTAGAACCGATGCCAGCATTAGTGCTAGAAATGTGAGGCATTTGGCTAAAACTAAGAGGAGGTAATTGCATCCGCCGAGTTTGCATTTTCTGAAAACGTTGTAGAATCACTTCATTGCCTATTGTTGCAAAAACCTCACGCTCAATATAGATAACCAAGCTATCATTCATCCACTCGTCGCCCATTTTATTGAGTAAGTCAGTTTTCACAATATTCATCGCCGAAAACACCCTCTCAACACTAGCTGTCGCAACTGGTAAAACCAATACCAACTCGATAAGGCGATAAAGGAGTGGAAAAATAATATGTTTACCTGTCTCAACCATCTTCCTAGCAAAACCTCCCAAGTCCCCAACATTTATAAAATCTGCATCATGCCGCACATCATAAATAAAAGTTGCAAGTTGATCCTCAAGCATCATGCACTCAGTCATTGTGAAATCTTCGGGATAAAGTTCCGCAAGACGAAATAGCTTGTGGATGTTGAATTTGGAAAATGAGTCCCTCGGATCAAGGCATGATAGAAGAAGAAGTAATTCTGTACTAGTTTCTGGGAATCGGTTTTGCATTTCTTGTGAAATCAAATCAATGACCTAACATTGCAACAATGATAAAATTACAAATATTTCTAAGAAACTAAATTAATGAGATTTATAAAAACATAATAAATATAAAGAATACTAACCTCGCAGAAAATTTCAACGTGATAATGGTGAAAATGAGTAATGATTTGCCCTTCCCGTCTAGAACGACCACGGGTTCGCATATTATCCCCCATATTAGGCACTGGGATTGAGTTTCCTTCACAAAAAGAGCTAACTTCCTCCAAAAATGCCTCCCATCCTGTCTCCCTCAAGTCTTGAAGACGAGCTTTTACAGCTTCAATCAAACGCATTGCTTGAACAATATTTTGATCCTTTTGTTGTAAGGCAAGTGATAACTCATTTGTTATTCCCAACAAACGCCTCATCAAATACATCACAAACACAAATTGATAATTCTCCATTTTTTCAATCAAACTTGCTGCTATGCCTCTATTATCATTTGAAGCACCATCATCATGCACATTTTGGAGGACATCTAACACTGAAGTCCACATTGAGATTAGTCGGAGAATGGTAGTGTAATGAGATCCCCAACGAGTATCACCCGGTCTTGCTAAGCTAGATTCTTGATTTTTTCCTCTACCACTGACTATCTCTACCTTTTCCAATTGCTCAACCAACCTATCATGGTGATGTTGCCTAAGTTGGTCTTTCCTTTTGCACGATGCTCCCGCCGCGTTAACAATCATAGTAACATATTGGAAAAAATCACTCACAATTCGATTGTCTTTAGCAACGGCAACAATCACTAATTGGAGCTGATGAGCAAAACAATGGATGTACTTTGCGTATGGATTTTCTTTTAGGACAAGTGCCTTCAAACCATTGAATTCTCCTCGCATATTTGAAGCCCCATCATATCCTTGTCCCCTCAATCTTGAAAGAGATAACCCATGTTTGGCAAATAGATAATCAATGGCATTCTTCAATGAAATAGCTGATGTATTTGACACATGAACCATAGCAAGAAACCGCTCTATCACATACCCATTCTTATTCACATATCGCAGAACAACTCCCATTTGCTCCTTCACTGACACATCCTGAGCTTCATCAATCATAAGAGAAAAATACTTGTCTCCAATATCATCAACAATAGCACATGTAATTTCTGCTGCACAAGCATTTGCTAACTCCTTTTGAATCTTTGGTGAAGTCACATGATTGTTTCCAGGAGCATTTTGATTAACAACCCTAAAAACTTGATCATTCCGCAGGCTATACCACTCTAGTAACTCATGGAAATTACCTTTATTTAATGAGCTCGAGGACTCATCATGTCCACGAAAAGCCAATCCCTGCTTTAAGAGAAAACGTGACACATCCAAAATGGCCGTTAAACGAGTGCGGTATTCAACCTCCATCTCATGTGAATGTGCAACCAATTGGTGTGACACGCTCTGCCTTTGATTTTGAAAACTCTGAAACTGTATTCTTGCACCATTATGCACACTGTTCACAGCACCAACATGCTCTACAAATTTTTCTAGAGCTTTTTTCCAATTATTGAACCCTATTTTAGTGAAAGCATCTTCTTTAATTCGATTTCCTCTGCTTGGTGTGAAAAGATAACAACAAAAACAAAATGCCGCATCCTTAGTCACACTGTACTCCAACCATGGATGTTGTTTAAACCAAACATTTTGAAAACTCCTCCTTTGTTTGCCGTATTCTTTTTGTGGGTAATTGTGCCCGATTGGTTCACAAGGACCTCTAGTTAAATATTCTCTTCTAACTTGATCTCTAACCGCAACATCAAAGTCTTCAATTGGCTTTCGCAGTCCAGGGTCACTAACAATGTCATTGGAATTGAAATTCACGTCGGTCTTTTTTTCACTTGATTCGGAGCCTAGTGGTATTTTTGGAGAATTGGATGAATCTTCACTTCGTGGTCGTTTAATTAAAAATTTATCCATGTCCAAATGGCTATGAAAGTGTATAATGCTATCCAAAGACAAAACAAAAATGTATAAAAAAATTTATCCAAGACTTCAAAAACCATAAATATTGAAAACAAATGTATAATGCTATCCAAAAAGTATAATATTGAAAACAAAGTAGCATGATTGGCTAAATGAATATTAGACATTGGCCTAGTCTATCACAAGTTCAAGCTAACTACTTTGGATCTATGAAAAAGTGAGACATAAATATTCTAAGACAAATATAATCAACATGTGAATTACTGTTTAATCCCTTAATTAGACAAAATTATGGTGTGCTTAAGTGCATTGTTCTTGTTCATATATTCTACATGCTAATTGCTAAACTAAGGACATGTCACATGTCAACAAAACCCATAAGGTTATTCAATTTTAAAGCAAAAGAACATATACTTACAAATATGGCTCTCAAGTTTCAACTTCAATCCTCAAAGAGTTAAAGCCAAATTATTTGGAATATGGATTTGAGATTTTCTGAAAAAAAAATAATGTTGATTCATGAATCTGATGAATGATGACCAAATTAACAAATAATCACAATCCACAAAAAGAATACATTTTAGACATGTTGACTTTCATGCTTAACAAAAAAAGGCAAATGCATTATGCATATAACCACAATATAGCATAAACCAATAGAAAACAAATAAACAATTGATTAAAAAGTATTTCCCAGATAACTCACACTAAGCAATAGAAAAACATGATTTAAGAGTCTACAATAAGTCAATATTGTATTATCAATTTTGTATCCTGCCTGCAAACAATAGTATATTCTTCCCCAAAAATAAAATAACAAATAAAACACAAGTTCATTTACAATGAAAAAGATTTACAAACTACAATAAATTAAAATATAATAATCAGTCTTGGTTACATAGGTGGTTAGAGCCTTTTCTTTACAAACAAAATATTTAAAAGATTTACAAACATAACCAATAAAACAAACAAAATATTTCCATAGATCCTTGCATAAGAATCAGGGTCAAGCTCACCGGTCATCAAATCAATTAATCAAAAGAAATTCACCCAATGGCAATCATAATATATAAAAAATAAATTAATAAATTTTAGCATATTCATAAGAGATCAAAGAAAAAAAAAACATCATAAACACAACTTAAACATCAAAGAAATAGACCAGATGAATTGATGAAATGCCCTCTCCAGTCTCCACTCTCCAAGTCTCCAGTCTCCAGCAAGAGCCACTGGGCCAAGCAGCAACGGCAGCAAGAGAGAAATCAGGGCAAATTCTTCAATCATTCACTGCCTTTTCTTTCTTATATTTCTTTAGTTTTTTATATTTTTTTTTAGCCCGGTGCAATAAACCCACAAAGGTTTGTGCTTAACCTGTTCTAGCGCCTGCCTCATCAACACATGTCCACTCTAATGCTGCCCTATACTCTCCTTGACCATTGACTTGACCAATGTCATGTTGGCATGTTGGTAAAGCTTAGTTTTTGTGTAACTTTAGCAATAAACACTTTGTTTTTGTTGGCAATATATATATTAATATATATATGTTTTATATGTTGGCATGTTTGTAATAGTAATGCTGCCATATCCTCTCCTTGGTTTTTGTGTAACTTTAGCATTAAACATCTTGTTTTTTTTGTGTAACTTTAGCATTAAACACAGTGACACAGTCCCCACCAAGTCTTCATCTTCCTCAAAAACTGAAACAGTGAAACTCCTCCTCTTTGGCTTAGAGGGGGCTGAAGTGCTGAAGAGCAGGGGCTGCAAACTCCGGTGAGGCTAGAATAACAATAGTTTTTCCTGCGCCAAGGGGGGGCTGAAGCCCCCGCTCGCCCCTCCTTGGTTCCGCCACTGCTAATGATAGCTACTTCTATGTTATCTACTTGAATGATCAAGAATGTGATGAAATGAACTAAATCACGAAAAAATGAATGTCACAAGCAAGTAAGCAAGAGTAAAAATGAAAGGAAGTTTCAATCAATGAAAATGAGGCATTCGGGTGATGCTTCCCCTAGAATTCAATATTAAGCACAAGATTCACAAAGTGTTCCTAAACCGATCTAATTAAGTCATGGAAATTCAAAGATAATTGATCCCTGCCTGTAGATCACCAATACTAGTCCCCATAATGTCCAGGTGGAGAAATCTCTCAGTCTCAACGCCTCATACCATATATGACTGCAAAGCACTCTAGGGAATCCAAAGGGTGTATCCGATTCCTAAAGATAGTCCTAACCCTACTTCTAGGTGAAAGGCCCCTAACCCTCTATAAGGTCCTAATAGAGAAATCTATCAATCTCAACACCTCATACCACATATGGTCGCTTAGTACTTAGGAAATACGGAGATAGAATACATCAACCAGAGAAGAAAGGGGACACTCCACTATCTCTTGACTCACTCTCTCAATCCTTTTCAATCTTGAGATTCTAACCCTAATGGAGACCTCTTTGTTACCAAGATGAATGTATTAATGCAAACCAAATCAATCACTAAATCAATAAAGCAAGCAAGCATTAAGAAAACAAGATTGAAACTCAATTAAACTAAGATTAAAAGGAAAACACAATGTAAATCTAAACAAAGAATAGAATCCTAGGGTTTATAAGCCCAAATATTCACTATGGTTTAGCTCTCCATGGAGAAAATTACAAAACAAGTATAAAAGAGTAAAAAGATGTAAATGCCATGGAAATAAACCCTCTTGAATTAGTGATGATAGCTTTGATTGGTAGTCTTAATGTCTTGATGGATTCCTCTCCGAAGCTAAAGTCACTGATGGTTTCCTTGATATTATGACTGTTTATATAAAAAAAATATAATAATAATACATGTCCTAATTTAAATCAAATTCAAAATTTTAAAATATTCAAATCTCCGGATCAGCCGAGAGCACAGATCTCGAGGCGATCTAAAATATTCAAATCCTAAGATCAGCTGAGAGCATAGATCTCGAGGCGATCTAAAATACATAAATCTTAAGATCAGCCGAGAGCACAGATCTCGAGGCGATCAAAATATATAAATCTCACGGTCAGCCAAGAGCACAGATCTCGAGGCGATCAAAATACACAAATCCTAGGATCAGCCGAGAGCACAGATCTCGAGGTGATCTAAAATATCCAAATATCAAGATCAGCCAAGAGCACAGATCTCGAGGCGATTTAAAAATATCCAAATATCAAGATTGTCCAAGAGCATAAATCTCGAGGCGATCTAAAAGATCCAAATACTAAGATCAGCCAAGAGCACAGATCTCAAGGCGATCTAAAATACACAAATCCTAAGATCAGCCGAGAGCACAGATCTCAAGGCGATCTAAAACATATAAATTTCAAGATCAGCATAGAGCACAGATCTCGAGGCGATCTAAAACATATAAATTTCAAGATCAGCCGAGAGCACAGATCTCGAGGCGATCAAAATAATTAAATCTTAAGATCAACCGAGAGTACAGATCTCGAAGCGATCTAAAATACACAAATCTCATGATCAGCCAAGAGCACAGATCTCGAGGCGATCAAAATATACAAATCCTAATATCAGCCGAGAGCACAGATCTCAAAGCGATCTAAAACATATAAATTTCAAGATCAGCCGAGAGCACAGATCTCGAGGCGATCTAAAATACACAAATCTCATGATCAGCCAAGAGCAAAGATCTCGAGGCGATCTAAAATATCCAAATATCAAGATCAGCCAAGAGTACAAATCTCAAGGCGATCCAAAATATTTTAAATCCAAGATCCTAATAAAATAAGTCAAATACAATAAATTAATTAAGTAAAAAAAAAATTAAATTAAATTAAATTAAAATCAAAATCAAAATCAAAATCCAACCATATAAAGATAAAATAATATATATAAATCGAAGATAAAGATAAAAAAAAAAGATAAAAAAAAAGAAATCAAATAAAAATAAAAAAATAAAATAAAATGAAGTAATAATATAATAATAAAATTAAAATAAATAAATAAAATTAGATAAAAATAAAATTTAGATAAATATAAGATGAATAAATAAATTAAATTAAATTTAAAAAAATAAAAATAAAAAAAATTACTAAAATAATAATAATAATAATAATAATAATAATAATAAAAAGAAAACCGTGGCGCGTGGTCGCCCCACGATAAACTAAAACAAAAAAATAAATAAATAAATATATATATATATATATAT
The DNA here is from genome assembly GCA_020875875.1 of Dioscorea alata. Taxonomy (NCBI): domain Eukaryota; kingdom Viridiplantae; phylum Streptophyta; class Magnoliopsida; order Dioscoreales; family Dioscoreaceae; genus Dioscorea; species Dioscorea alata. The sequence goes on from CM037019.1 coordinate 12,226,539, forward strand.
ATATATATATATATATATATATTATAATAATAAATATTGATAAGATAATACATATTATAATAACGAATGAAAAGATATATTAATAATAAATATGAAATATATAAAACGCATAAATAATTTAAAAATAAAATTATTAAAAAAAATTATTATTAAAAAAAAGTATATATATATATATATATAAAATAAAATTAATAATAATAATAAAAAATAAATAAATAAATAAAGTAAAATATTTAAACTAAAAATGATAATAATAAGAACAAATAAGTGGATAATATTAAAATAAAAATTTAAAAAAAAAAAAAAAAAAAACGTCGTGGTCTCCGCCACGATTGAGATAACGACCACGAAATTCCCCATGATCAGTGCAACCGCACAACTGCCCCCACATGTCAAAACTTTTTAAAAGGACAAAGGTTTTCAGAGAGGAAGGAACTAACAAGGGACGGAACGGGAGAAGAAAAGAAGAAGAAAGTGAAGAAAGAAGACGAAGGTTCTGATTCTCTTTTTACCATACCAAACATCTATATATATATATATATATAAAATTTATCGTCGCTGTCTCGAGTTGCCGTTGCCTGTCGCCGTGGCTGCCAACGCGAGCGAGGGTGGAATACCCCTCGCTCGCCTGGCCATTGATTTAAAGTATTGTTGTTGCCGTTTGTCACCGTTGTTGCCCTAGCGAAGCCGAAGCCTAAGACAAAACCAAAACTAAAGCCGCTGCCGTCACTACCTCGAATTACCGTGGCCAACGCGAGCGAGGGTGGAATACCCCTCTCTCGCCTCCTAGTACTAGCCGCTGCCTCAAAGCTCCCATACCTCCTTCCCACTCGCCAGATGTGAAGCACTGACTGTTTGCCTTGATGAGGACGCACCTGTCGTCCACGCTCATGCTTGGTTCAGCAACCAGTGGACGATGATCACGTGGTTGTTCTTTGACCAAATCAACAATGTGATAAAAAAAAAATTTCAATTGAATCCTATGCTGAAACGGGTCTTATCCTACTCCGTCGTTACGGCAAACACTGATTCTGGGCCGGATCAAGGTTTCATTAATAAAGACAAGGCTGGACGACTGGCTAAGTAGATGGACCATGGTGAGATTCTGTGCAGTCCGCCCGGGTGGAAGCTAAGTGATTTGGATAACACGATAGGTGAATCTGTGATTTATTGTCTTGTGATGCTGCCAGAACTCATCATTTCCTCACAGTATTTATACAAGGGATCATTCATAAGGATGCAACGCAGTTCCAACAATAACGCCACAAACGATGTTTGGCAAAAGTTTATATCCTCTCATGGAATAACTAGAACGTGATCAGACAGCAAAAAGTTACATACACATGCTTCTGAAGATGAGCCAGACTAAAGCGTCACTCATGCTGGAATCTCCGGGAGACTTGAAAGTAAAAAAAAATTGCCAAAATTATGGAAGTTCAGAAGAGAATTTGGCAGCAGCATTTGGTATCTTGATGAGAATAGAAATGGTTGTGTTATAGTTGACGAGCTTCAATAAGCTTGTAAACAAAAAAAAATATGGAAGACTTTTCTTTTGAAGATATTATCAAAGATATTGATCAGGATAATGATGGCTGCATTGACTATGATGAATTTCTTGCCATGATGCCAACGGGCAATGTTAACGTGAGTATTTGTAAAAGAATCATGCAAAAATACTTTGAATGTGAGCATGAGAATTGCAGGAGCTTTCTCAAGTTATCAATATTTACAAAATAAAAAAATATATATATTTGTGATAATAATCACTTCGGTTTCAAATAACACGTTCTCACTGATGCATGGATGACTCGAAGCCTGGCAGATACATGATTGTAACAAGCATTAACACACTTGATATTTTTCTGTAATTTCATGCTCTTCTTTATGAGTAACAAGTAAATTTTATAAAGATTACTGTGGTTGAAGGAAATCACTTATAACAAATATCATGTGGAGAAATTTATTTATTCAGGCTTTATATCAAGTGGTGTCCTTTCTCTTGCTTAATTTTGGTGACCAAAGTATTTTGCATTTAAAAAAAAATTAAACCTGAGGACATCTGTCTTATGCTAGATATTTAATTAAATATCTTAAAAAAAAAAAAAAAAAACCCTTTATTTAGATCATTACCATAACGATGATCTTGTAGGCAATAATTGTGGAGTTCCTTAGAAAGTTCACTTCTACTGTCAGGCTTAAGTGGAAGCTTTTGACTCTTTCAATCAATATTGCTTTTGTCAGCTAGCCACTGGCTTTAATTGGGGAAGTTCATAAAAAACAAAATAAATAAATAAATAAATAAAAAATAATAATAATAATAAAACAAAATAAAAAAGAATGAATGAATGAAAAGCCTTGTGCATGCATACTCACGTAAATAAAGAAGTTTCAAAAGAGTGGCCCCACCATGCACATGGGATAAAAATGATATATATATACTCATCCCAAAGCAATTAAAAAAGAAGCACTTCCTCTCTGAGCTAATATTCATGATGGCCTACCTATTTCATATGTTAAACATATTTGAAACCATGCACCATGCATTATCCCATGTTGTTTTTTATCCATGCGTGCAGAGCAATCAATGACTTTATATTGGTGTATGTATACAACTCCATCATATGATACTGTTCAAATATAGACCCAACTCTACCCGTGTTCTATGGCAGTCTCAATGCTTTAAAGAATGATATTATGAAGAACAAAGAGTATATATGTAAAAGCTTTAAAACAAAATGAGGAAATGCTCAAATTACATAGCTCATGCATGGTCTATGTAAAGTAAAGTCGTGTGATCTGTACGTGAAATTCTGAATGAAACCCTATTGACAAGTACACACACCTTTCGATGCCATCCCGAAGCAAAAAAAAAAAAACAATGCTCAATCTCAAAGTAGTTCCTAAATTTGTTTCAAGGCAGCATTAACGAGATATTATGATCTCAAGACAACAACGAGGCATATAATGTGGTTACAAGGAGTCTGAGAAAATTCATGATCAACTTACTCAGACTTAGAAAAGGGGTGCTTATCCTAAAACAGCAACAAAAAATGCTTATCTTGAGATAGCAGCAAATTTCAAGGTGATAATAAGATGTATACCTCAAACAACAGTGAAGCATGCAACACGGTGACAAGGCACAGGCAGCGGCAATGATATATGATATATATATATATATATATATATAATAAAATTTATAATTTTATAAATTTTCTTGTCTTTACTTGTACTCAAGCCCTTAATCGGAGGTTCCCAGGATTTTAATCTGGGGTAATTAATAATAGAGGCTTGCCTCTATTAGGAATGGAAGAGTCCACAAAAATAAAATAAAAAAATAAAAAAAATAAATTACATTTGTGATTCGATATATCACCTGGTGTCTCTTCACCGATTCGATGCTAGGGTGTATATTTTCGATCCCACAATGACAAAGGAAAAATTTATCAAAGTTGGTGAAAAAACGTCCCCAAAGTTGCAAAGACCTCATCTCCAAACCCTAACCTCCTTCCTTGTCAAAAGTCATGAAAAAGTCCTTAATGAATAAGGCAAAGTGGCCTTCTATAATCAATAACCTGTGCCTGTCACGCATCTCCACTCCCCCAATGAACACCGACTACTATAGTACTGCTACATTATTTTTGAATAATGCTCCCAAAATTCTCCTTTTCTTGAGGCCACATGGACAGGCACATGCCTACGTGGTAGGGTATGTAGCTTTTTGTCGACTAAACATCATTGGGAAGACTCTTGAAGTTTTCGCACAAGTCAAGACATGGAAATATGATTGCCTTTGTACCCTTCCAACTCATAATGTAACTTGAATTATTTTGAAAGTTGGCACACACCCCATGTGTAAAAACTCCACTTGTGTCTTGATCCTTGTGTTACACAAAAGACTCCCAAATTGTGTCTTCATGACCTATCTTTACTTCCTTTCTCTCTAAAAGCCTTCACAACCCTATTTGCACAAAGGAACACCAAATACAATTTGTGAGACATAAAACATGATAAAATGTTGCTTAATGCATATAAAATATATAAAGAAATATGTTCACCTAAGCACTTATCACACATATCAAAAATTAACACCAAAATTATTTTAAATAGCCTAGAATTATATTTTTTTGTGCTTTTAAAATTTTGGTACTTGAGATTTGCCCGATCATTGTGTGATTCTAGTTAATAGATCCCAAAATTTGAGATGTTCAAGTCTCTAATTTTGGGGAAAACTACATTTCTTATATATCCTCGATGGTTAAATATTTATATTTTAGCCTATCATTAAGATGATGTTATCTAAATATCAACGCTTTAGACTTATTATCATGGAGCCCATTATTACTAGCCTTGATTGTTTTTTCTAGGTTCTTGGAATGAAGATGGAGCTTAGTATCGAGGTTCTATGATATATAGTATAATTGTTTCTAGAATTATGAAAGATCTTGAATTCTCTTGATAAGATTTTCACTATAATATCAAATTCTATTAAAATACAATGACATTAATTCAATAGACAATTAAAATAAGGTATAAAATAATGGAAACAAATAATTATTTACCATATAGTATGAGATCCTTTTTGTTAGAAATCAGATTCCCACAAATGATCGAAAGAGAAAACAAAGTAGAAAACAATCACAAGCAAGACAAGACAAGATTTACATAATTCGGCAAGATAGCCTATGTCCACGGCCGCACTAGGGTTTTATTTAGATATTAGAAGCACAATTACATCTTGAAAGGGGATGTCTATATATAGAAGAAATATGAGGTATATTTGGATTAGTACTCTCAGGCATATTTGGATAAGAACTCTGAGGCATTTCTGGAAAAGGATAAATCATATATGGATCCTAAATTTATACTGATCCTAAACCTATCCAGATACAAATCCTATCTGAATACGTTTTACAAGATTATCAAACTATAATCCTAAATTACTCTTATATCCTACTGTGGGGATATTACCTCTGCACCCCCAACCTAAAACTGATGTTCCCTCACACCCCCGCCTTAAGAGGTGTTACCCAATCAGGGCTTCATATACCCAATACTTTTAGCAAAATAGAAAGCCTCATAATTTAGTATGTATCGAATAGGCATCTTCTTATTGCGCTCATATCTCAACTGCTTTAAAACTAAACTATGTATAAAGTAAATCAAGGAAAAATGTAAATAATGATCAAAAGCAAATTTGTCTTAATAACATATTTAAAAAGTAATAATTCATGCGTGAGAATCAATAAACATGATATATCTGATATATACTCAATGTGTTATAAGCATATATTCATAACTCAAAAATATATGCTGATGATATATAAATGTCTATTGCTTCACTGATGAGAATAAAAAAAAATTATAACTAAAGAGACTACTAAGACACTATGGAGAAGAGATCTTTTTTCACACAAAAACATAGATTGAACTTTGTATATATGACACATCAAAAGTACTTTTTTTTTTTTTTTTTAACTTGTCTCACTTTAAAAGCATTATTTTTACATATTTATTTAAAAATTTATGAAATATTAAACACATTTTTCTAACTTTACCTTTTATAGATCTTTAATATACTCTTATAATTTTGAATAGGGTTTGAGAACAAAAATACTATGTTGAGAAAAAATAAGATATAATTAAAATATAAAGATAATAACTGATTTTAACTGATTTTTATAATGAACCTGAATTGGTTAAGATGGACCAATAAATAGAGTCCGAGGAAGTACAAAACAAGGTCAGTTGAAAAGTCAAGATACATAATACATGAAGTCAGTAATATGAAACGTAATCTTAGGAAGATTAAGAACATGAGAAGATGAAAAATCATCATATCTTAACAGCCATCCACATTAAAATTTCAATAAGATTCTTAGAATAACATTATTTTCGTATATTATATTTTTATAATATTTAAAAAAAATTCCGAGGGTATATTGGAACATTAAAAATGCGATTTTTTGTGGTTGCCGTTTTTGAAGTTCTTAGCAAATGATTATGTTTGGACTTTATTTATTAAATAGATATTTATTAATAAATTATTTTATTTATAAATTTTGAAAATATATAATTTTTATTTGCAAATATTTAATTTTATTAGTGTTGGTTATGTGAAAAGTTTATTCGGTTTAAATAAAATTATTTTCTTCCAAATCTAACTTGACCCAATTCTATGAATAAAATAAACGATTGGCATGGTTAAGATATTCTAAAGGTAGGGAACAATAAAATGTTAGAATGGGAAAATATTGACCACTATATATATATTGCAAGAGTAATTAAATTATAAAATGTAATTATGTTTTAATAATATATAATTTTTTTTCAATGATATGAGAGTATTTTAAGTAAAATAAAATTATAAAATATAATAAGTGATATGTACTATTCCATTAAATTAAACCAAAACTTTGAAATATAACGAAGCTTTCTTAAAAAAATAGTTTATATTAATTATATTTAAAAAATATTTCAAAATTGAACATAGAGCAAACTATATGACATATTGATTATTTTATCAATTTCTAGTAGTGTGAATGGAATTTAGGATGTCATAAGAATGTTAATAGAAATTTTATGTTTAAAAATATAGAGATGAAAGTGAAAGAACAAAATAAAACATTTATATGGAGTATTTTGAAAATAAATAAATAAAAGTACATGTCTGAAGCAAATATAGAGTAAAAATGACTTAATCATGAAATAATTATAAATACGCGTTGAGGACATTAGAAGAGGTAAAATTATTGGTTTCTCAGAAAATTTATTTGAATATTAATTACATTAATATAAATAATTTTTATAAATGACAAAAGCATGTGAGCAAACATATAAGGATGTACAAGGCAATGCGAATAATATATATATATATATTACACTTAAAAGATGCTAAGTGTTTATGAAGGATGATTCTCTATTTTAAAAGTAATACAGAATAAATCTTTTTAAGATATAAAAGAATAATTCTTCCAAAAAAGAATGATATGACATTCATAATATTTGATTAATTCTTAGATGGGAGATGACAATTGGTAATAAAGGTATTTCTTTGGTGAAATAACAAAAGATGCATGAACAGCACATGTTAGTGATATGAAAATTAATGGTTGAGGATCAAGGAACCCGACATAAAAAAGAAGTATTGGTGATTCGTAAAAGAGAGAGAAAAGAAGTATTGTTGATTCGAAAAAGCAGAGAGAGAGAGAGAGGAAAAAGAGAATAGAATAAAAATAATAAAATATTATAATAAAATTTCTCACAAATACAATAATTGGCACATTTTATATAGACTAAGCTACTTTCAAAGATAAAATTTTTCATATTAATAATATTACCAAATGAAGGGTATTATTTTCAAATAACAGTTATTCTAAATATAGACTATTTTACTATATAAAATATTGAATATATTTTGATACTAAAATCTAATTTTTTAATGTACCAAAATATTTCAAAGATTTATATGCCATATTTATATGTGAATATGAAACAATAGTTTGTAATTGCATGAATCTCTCCTAAATATTAGTGATATAATTGAATAAATTTAGATATTATATTACTCAAAATAATAACCCCTAATGTACTGATCTATTATTGATCGCTATATTTTTGTTGTATTATTTAATTTGACTTTATATTTCTAAAAAATATTTAATGCATGTTGTTATAATTTATTGCTTTTATTCCCTTTCATTATAGAGGTAACATCATACATAGAATGTAATACTTGCCACTAGTTTGCTCAAATACACACACACACACACACACGCTGAGATAAATAATGGAATACCTTCTAGGACATGTGGTCTAAGATGTGACAATGGATGATACATGGAAAAATTTCAGCTTCTTTATCCTCATAAAAAATTAGTAATTTTTTTTTACCTAATTTTAAATTAATTACTATTTTACAAACTCATGATATTAAACGTTACTTCAAGATTTGGATTTTGACTGTGGGGGTGTAGGTTTAAAACCTTGTAACGCACTGAGGAAAAAAAAAACACATTTGCAGCCATTTTTTATTGATTAAGATGACAACCAATATGCCAACCTTATTTTTCTAAGCTAAGGCGACAAGTATAACCCTTTAGGGATGTAACTAAGGAGCGCGGTAAGGGATAATCGAACTTGCATCTCTCTTGAATGAGGGGAGCTGGAATACTGCTAGATTACAAGCCCTGTTGGTAACATGCTAACCTTTTCTTTGAGGACTTGTCCCAAACAAAACTCAAAACTAGTCTGTCAATTTTTATATAAATTTAATTATTTTAAAATATATGTAATTAATAATTATTATTAATAAAATAATAATATTAAACACAAATAATAAGTGGCGGAGTTAGAATTTTTTTTATAAAGGGGGCAAATAAAATCTTGTAAATCAAATTTTGAATACAATCAAAATTATATAATAACACAAGTTAAATATCATAACTAATTAAAGTGTTTTATATGAACAACTAGTACAAAACATTAACAAGAACAAATTCATAATTGACATTTACGAGTTTTCATATTTTGAAAACAATGAATAATAGTTTCATTATCTATGCAATCAAAAATATCTTTCTTAATGTACATCACCAAGCAATCAGCTAAGAATTGATTACTAATTCTATTGTGCATTCGAGTCTTCACAATTTTCATTGCAAAGAAAACCCTGTCCATAGTTACAGTTGAAATTGGTAAAATTAGAGGTAGATTTGATACTCCTATGGATGAGATGAGAGCGTGACAAATTGAAAATGAGAACCTTATTCTTAATCTTAATTGAAGACAAAAATAAGGGAGATAGCGTACCAAATCCTAGAGGATGAACCGCCAGGGCTTGGTGGTGATGATTGACGAGGGTGAGAAATTAAGGTGAAGATGAGAAACAAATGCCCAAAAATTTCTATGAATGAGATGAGAGCATGACTTCGTTGCCTTTCTCTTCCAAAGACTCTCGAAGAGAAAAGTAAAAGGTAACCGATAAATATTTATGTTTTATGACTTGTGAAGATGAACATGTAAATATAACTTTATAAAAGCATATATGTAATTATATATTTTTATAGGGGTGAAAATACAAATATTTCTCTTATAACTTATAATAAATAAAAATAGAATGGGGCAAATGAAGTATTAAAAAATATATTATATAATATGATAAACACTCTAAAAGAAAATAATTTTTTTCAAAATTGAAGGGCAGCAATTGCCCCTTCAAGTATAGGTGGCTCCGCTTGACATATAATCATATAATTACGGTTTAAATTTTAAAATATTTAAATTCAATTAATATTAATCAAACCACAACACAACTTTAATATAACTCCAACCACTGTTTTGGGAACAAATTATGTTAAGGCAGTCATATTTGGATTAATATTAATTTAGATTTGGATTGAACTCTAATCTCATGGTTTATAATTTTATTATTAAAAACTTGTGATAATCCTAATTGATATTTTAGATAATAATTTAATTTAAAATTTAAAACAGAACTAACTATTTATAAACTAGTAGGCGTCCCGAATATATGGTTTTCATGAATACCAACCCATCAATGGGATTGTACATAGAATTGGAAGTTCTGTTTTTTTTTTCTAAGTATATAAATTTCATATCACTGTGGTTCTTGTTTGGTTGCTACGATGAGAGATACATGTTCTCGTTTTCAGCTATTAATTGGCCAATTAATGAAACATGCATAGGTGTCGTACACTAATAACTTCTAATAGTTGGAACTAGAGTGACATTTGACCTCATCATAACATATATCATCCGTATTTTTATGACGGTACGGTGATTTTTTTTAATGTAATTATCTTTGGGCGTGTATTTTTGAAGTTCAATCTTGAGAAAGGTTGTTGTTAGAAAAAGGTGAAAATGCACATGCAGTCATGCAAGGGAAGAAAAAAAGGGACAAGTTAAATTAAACAAGGATAAAAACACAATAACTATTCGAATTGGGATTTTCCACTAGAGAATTGAGTACTAGTAAGTAATTAGTGGGCATGTATTTGATACGAAAAAAAGGATGAAGTTGCTCATAAAGAGAAGCAAGAGACTAAGGGTCCGTTTGATTCACGCTAGAGTACAGTACAAAAAGTACAGCACATCACAAGTACTTGTAGTACATCACAAGTGTTTTTTTTTGTGACATGTTTAATATTTAAGAACAACACAATTTAATATAAAAACAATTAAATATAAAATTACTATAATATCCTCAATATGTTCCTATGTTGTTTTGGAATAAGAGATTAATAAAAAAAAAGAAATATTTTAAAATTACTTGGCATAAATATATTTTTAAATTTTAAATATATTAACTAATAATTATTTATAAAAATATATTATAAATTTTGTTAACATTTCTTATCTTATTAAAAAAAATTAATTATCTTGATATTTGTAACTATAATTCAAAAAATTAAATATGTTTATTATAATTAGAGATAAAAAGCATGCGATCTTAATAAAATAATGTTTTTTTACTTAATGAATAATCTAACAAATTTGCCTAGAAGAAAATCGGTAGATCTTGCAAGGTGCCCGGAAACCCTAGAATTCTCAAAGAGAATAGAAAGTAAGAAGGAGAAGGCAAGAGAAGAGGAGAGAGGTTTGAAGAGGAGAGTGTTGTGACGAAAAGGAAGACCGAGGAAGGAGGTTCACGGCGGTGGATGAGATCGGACAATCCGTTGAATGACAACTCTAAATTTTTTGTTATGATGCGTTTTTAATTAATTGTTGTAATTTTTGAATTTGAAATTGGGCAAAATTGACTTTTCTTGTGTTGTCCCATAATTTAAAACTTGTACCGTGGTTTTGGTAGGACAATTTTTTTCCCGACTTGTGCTGTACTCTAACACATTGTTGTGTTGTACTCTAAACACTTTTGCAAATCAAACGAGAGACAAGAGAGTTTGTGCTGTCCTGTCCCTCATTTTTTCGCATATCAAATGGACCCTCAGTGTTCTAATGGATTTCAGCAGCAGCACTTTCGGAAGGAGAGTTGGTTTTTGAATGGCAGTTGTAACTTGGTGCAATGGTTGTTGAATATGTGGCTAGCTTTTACAGGAAGTGAGTATGTTAGTGGGAGGTTGGAGATAATGAGCTGTTGGATGTAGAATAAGTCAAGGGCATACCCACTTGTGTAATCTAAACCGTTCATTTGTCTTTAATAAGCTTTGTAATATTTTCATGTAAATACACCAGTTTTCAGATAGTAATGAGAAGTGTGAAGCTTCTTGGATCTAATCTTATTGAGATCATCTCCATATCAATGGTATTAGAGACCGAAGATCTTGTTCATGGTGAACATGAGCAAGAAACATGATTTTTGAGACTTGGACAATCTCATTAAGAAGATTGATGAGAGGTAAACAAAGACAGATGAAGAAGTTTGAGAGCAAAGTTCTAAGGCATTGGAAGAAATCAACTTGATGTTGCTGAGATTGTTGTGCAACGCAATGGGATGGTAGTTCAACCTCAGCAGCAGGTTAGTGGTTCTAGTAATGAAATTCTTGTCATTAGCTTGGGTTCTAGCAATTTGAGTCATTATACTAAGCTATAATTCCCTGGTTTTAATGGAGATGATCTTATTGAATGGTTGTATGAGGTTGAGTAGTTCTTTAAAATTGATAATACAATGGATGCTATTACAGTAAAACTTGCAACTATCCATTTTGAAGGGAAAACCCTACATTGGTTTAAGGCTTTCTTGAGCACCAAGGAGAAAGAGAAATTGATTTTGTGGGATGAGTTTGTGGAAGTCCTTATAGCTAGGTTTGGAGAATAGGTGATTGGGGATCCTATTGCTAAATTGAAGGAATTAAGACATGAAGGTTCTCTGTAGCAATATCTTGAGGAATTTGATATTATGTTTAGCAAAACTAGTCTTACTGAGATACAGGCTATTAGTCTTTTCTTAGGAGGCTTGAGGAAAGAATTGGAGATGCCTATGAGGTTGTTCAGTCCTCATATTGTCAAGTCTACTTATGCAATTGCAAAGGTGTAAGAAGTTTTATGGAAAAAGAAAGGATCTTGTTTTCAAGACAGCAGATTTCATAATGGTGGTAGTCGTTTTTGACCATACAGGGGGAGTAACAAGATCAACAGTAAATTCTAATTGTAATCAAAATCCTTTGAAGATAAGAGTTCCCACATTACAAGATCAAGGCAAGTATGATGTGGACATCATGGCTAAAGATCCAATTCAAGTCCCAACAAGACCAGTGATAAGAGCTCGAGCTAGAAGATTTAAAGAGGAGCTTAGCAATTTGGCATGGAGAATTCTACAACAGGAAGAGAGCGTGATCACTACTGATGGTGAACAAAAGCTGGTCCTACTCATCCAAACCGATTCCACTTAGACGCTTGATGAAGATTTGGTTGTCATTTGTTTTTGAGTTTAATATGTGAACTAGAGTCTTTTGTAATCGTCTAGTTTTGCTGGGTTTTGTGGGACTTTGGGCTGAAGTTGCTCTTTAGTTGGTTGTTTCCTTTTTTTTTTTTTATCTTTAAGGGTAGTTTTGAACTTTTACTTCTTAGAAGTTCTCTAGGGTTTTGGGCTATATATATAGCCCTTTGTAGCAGCCAAAAAACACAACTTTGATCGATGAGCATTTGTGAGGATTTCTTCTTGTTTTCTTGAAGAAACTTTTTAAGAACTTATCAAGGGTTTTCCTTGTGGCGTTCAAACTGACTTATCAATTGGATTTTCAACTCCTTTTGTGGTGTCATTCCCTTACCGAGATTCGTGCTTCGCTAAGCATTGGGTCGAGGTATCCATCCGTTCTTCTTGAATCTGTGGCTTTTCTTCTTCTTGCCAAATCTGTTTCGGGTTTCTTCATAATCGTTGGCGGGATTCGTATCAAAGTATAATTAAAATCCTAAACTAGCTAAGAGGATGTCATCTAAGGAAATGGAGGAGAGTAGACAAAATGGTTTATGCTTCTTGTATAAAGATAAATTCACTGCTGGTCATAGATGTTAAAAGAAGCAGCTGTATATGCTTACTATTGGAAATGAAGATTTTCAGGATGGGGAATTTTCTGAGAGATTGCAAGTTGATGAACAATTGTTTATTGAACCTCAATTGTCCATTCCTACAATCATTGGTGTTTATAGTTATCTGATAATGAGGATTGCAAGCAGAGGCAGCTTAAAGTAACAAGAGGGCTTAAGTAGAATTTTAGAATAAACCGTCTAATTTATTTAATATAAATTAATATTTATTTAGATTTTATTTTAATAAATACCTATTTGAGATGTTTGTTTATCTTTTTTACATGCTATTAGGCTCGTGATGAAGAGATATATTTAAAATTTGTGAACAGAACTCAACAAAGTAGAAATATAAAAAATAATAAAAATATAAAAACTACAAAAGCTCTTATTTACAATTAAAAGAAATGAATATTATATTACTTTGGGAAAAATAAATGAAAGAAAAAACCATTTGATAGGATAAGAATAGAATTTTACATAGATAGTTAGCGAGGATATGAGAGCATATGAGACTGATTTAGCATTATGACACACCCCTTGCGTGTGTGTACCGCAAGTGCATGGGTTACCGAAGTAATAAAGTAGCCAACTAGGTGGGTAGTCGAATCCACATGGAATAGACTCAAGGAACAAGTAGTAATGCAAATTAAACTAGATGACAATCAATTTGTGGAATGTGATCAAAATGCTAAGAAATAAAAGATGCAAGTAGATGAAGCAAGTACAAGTGGGAAAAAGATCAATCAATGAGAAAGTAGGGCGCTCGGATGATGCTCCCCTAGGTTGTTCATGTTTCAAGTACAAGACTAAAACTAAGTTCCTTTACTGAGCTTCAATAAGTTGGGGAAATCCGAAAACACACGGTCCCTCGCCTATGGTCAACCGTGACTAGACCTAGACATGCATTTCGGCAGAAAGGAAAACTCAACATCTCACACTATGTAGGACTGCTTAGGGCTCTAACGACTCCAAGTGACAAACCCTATTCCCTAAAATAGATTCGACACCTTAGTCCAGATAAAGGATCCCTAATCATACTAAATTTCAGCGGAAGGGACTACTCGACGCTTCACTCTATTGCATCTGCACAACAAAGCTTAGCGGAGAAATTCTATCAAAACTTAACTCAATTATGATTGCAAAGAACTCTTGGAAAATGGAGGTAGGCCAAATCACGCCAGAAGGGAAAGGGGACGTTTCACTACCCTCGACTCAACCTCTCAACCTTCTTCAATCTTACCAAATCTAATCCTAATGAAGTGTCACTCATTCACAAGGATGATTAGATGAATTCTCAACCCTAGTGTCACTCTAAGGGAAAATCATACAAGTGCAAAAAGTTTGAAACTCTATTAAAAACTCAATTAAAGAAACAAAGTAATAGTCAATGAAACAAAGAAACAAAACCTAGGGTTTACATGTCCAATTACCCAAAAGGGTTTGGCCCTTCATGGAGCAATACATCTTCAAGAAAGAAATTGAATGATAACGCAAATATTCCATAAAGAAAACCCCCTCTATTCATGTGATGATGATCTTCAAGGCTAATCCTTCCTCCTCCAAAGACTCCTTCGTCAAGTCTAGGGCACACTCTAGCCAAACAAGGCCGTCGGAAGCTCCCCCAATAACTTTCTTCCGTAGGTAGTCGATGTTGATTGTTGGATTGACATCCCAGAGCCTTGCAAAAACCTTCTCCTCAACCTTATCGCAGTCTTCTCCAAAGATAGAAAAGAGGTCCCCCAAAAACCCTTTAACTTTCATATTTATAATTTGAAATCGGCCATCCACATCGGCGCTCACACGGCCACATGGCCGTGTGGAATTTCCACGTAGGACCCTCACAAGGCCGTGTGGGGTAAGCACATGACCGTGTGTCTTCTCTGGAATCTTCACTTACCAATTTTGCTGCAAACACGGCTGTGTGGGGTTGGCACAAGGCCGTGTGAATTCTCTGGAATTTCACACTTAGCAAAATTTTGTTCATTTCTCTATTCCTTGAGGCCACACGGGATGGCAGACACCCGTGTGATAGACTGTGTGACATTTCAAACCTTTAATTTCATTGGAGAAGTCGGCACAAGCTTGGTCATGAGAGTGTGACTGCCCTGGGTGCCCTTCCAACTCTCATTTGTCTTGAAAAAACATTAGAAGTCGGCACACACCACATGAATGTGATATGCAAGAGACTCCAAATAGGTGCTTCACACTCTATTTTTGCTCCTTTCTTCCTTAAGGTGCCTTCACAACCCTTTGCACATGAAAGAACACAAATACACACGAATGAGCCATAAAACCTGATAAAAGTAATGCTCATTGTAAATAAAACCTATCCAATAATATACATAAACAAGCATTCATCACATTAAAATAAAAATATTTAATATCTTACCATATTATTTTAAATTTTAAAAGTTAGCGAAAATTATATAACATTGACTAAATATTATATTAAAATATTTCTATATTACAATAATTATTGAGAATCCTTCAAAATTTTGAATTTTTAAAATTATAATTAAATAATCTAAAGTTGAGGCATTAAAACTATTGGGGGTACAAAGCAATTGTTTCATTAGCCTTACCCTTGAGCCGGCCTGATTGCAGGCGTCAAAGATACCAAGCCATTGTTTTTGTTGATCGATTGTGGAAGTACCCATAATTTCTTGGAAAATAAATTAGCCAAAAAATTAGGGTGTCTATTAGAACCTATTACAACTTTGAAAGGAACAACGACAAATGGAAATGAATTGCTATGCAATGAAGTTTGCAAGAATTTCTAGTGAAAGCTGCAGGGTAATCTTTATTTAGTTAATTTTTTTTTTACTTTTGGACAATTATGATACGGTCCTAGGTATATAATGGTTGTCAGAATTGCTAGATATTCTCTGGAATTTCAAAAAGTTGCAAATGAAATTTAGGTTGGTAGACAATTCTTTGATGTTGCAGGGGGAGCATAATAATAAGCTGAAAGTACTTGATAGGAGCAGTTGCAAAGGCATTGTCAAGTTTTTCTAAAGTGTTATCATTGACTCAGGAGCTTCCTCCCATTAGATCTCATGATCATAGAATAATTTTGAAAAAATGTGCAAATCTAGTATGCTTAAGACCCTACAGGTATAGACCTATGCAGAAAGACATTATTGAGAAAATAATTTAGGAATTGCTTGATAGTAGAATAATTCAGTTTAGCAATTCTTCCTACTCATCTCCTGTTGTTCTTGTTAAAAAAAAGATGGGTGTTTAGAGGCTTTGCATTGACCATAGCGGTTTAAAATTTGAGACCATAAAAGATATGTTCCCAATTCCCGTCATTAATAAGCTTCTTGAAGAATTACATGGTGTTATAATTTTTTCTAAACTTGATCTCAAATCTGGTTATCATTAGATATGAATGGTTGTAGAAGATATTCACAAAACAACATTCATAACACACCATGGACACTATGAATTTAAGGTGATGCCTTTTGGTTTAGTGGATTCCCTTTTACTTTCAAAGTCTAATGAATCAGGTTTTTAATCCTTTTGTAGGAAATTTTGTGCTAGTCTTTTTTTATGATATTTTGGTATATAGCTTTGATGAGGAGAAACATGAACATTATTTGTTTAAGTGTTTTGGGCACTGATGCACAATTCTTTATATGTTAAGTTGAGTGAGTGTAAATTTGCTAAGAGCTTAATTGAGTATTTGTGCCACCTAATATCTAAAGACAATAGATACAGAGAAAATTAAAGCAATTTTAGAATGGCTAGTGCCATCTAATATTAAACAATCGAGATGATTTCTAGTGTTATCTAGTTACAATAGAAGATGCATTAAGGGGTATGCTCAACTTAGCTAACCTTTTGTATTTCTGTTGAAAAGTAATAAAAGGTTTGTGTGGATAGAAACAACATAACAAGCTTTCAACAATTTGAAGTCAACTCTTACCATAGATCTTGTCTTATCCCTTCCAAAATTTAATCTAGATTTTATAATTGAAATTGATGCTTTAGGTGTTGAAATTGGAGTGGTTCTCATGCGGAATTCTCATCAAATAACATACATCAGTAAAGTTCTCTCTATTAAGCACCAAACTATAGCTTCTTATGGAGGAGAAATGTATGCCATATTGTTTGTTGTTAAAAAATGGCAACAATATTTAATTGGAAGACACTTTGTTATAAGAATAGATCATCAACCATTGAAACATCTTTTTGAGCAGAAATTGAGAGCACCAACTCAATATACATGGTTGGAAAAATTAATGTCAAATGATTTTGAAATTCAGTATAAATAGGGTTAAGCTAAGAAGTTAGCTGACGCTTTATCTAGAATTAATTTTTTTGAAATAATCCTACATTATCTAGAATTAGTATGGATATCATGGAAAATTAAGGCCTCTTGGATGAAAGATCAGCAGTTACAAGATATAATACATTCTTTACAGTAGGGAAATGACATAAAACATTACAAATGGGTTCATGAACAACTTTTGAGAAAAGGGAAATTGGTGATTGGAATGGATTCAAAATTAAGGCAAACACTATTATAGTATTTCGATGACTCTTTTGTAGGTGGACATTTAGGTGTTCAAGCTATTTATCAGAAGATAACTACTATTGTCTATTAGAAAGGTCTATGGAAATCAGTGAGAGAGAGTATATGTTTGACTTTGTAACATTTGTCAAAGGTTTAAGCAAGAAAATGTGGCTTCTCCTGGGCTTATCTAGCCTTTGCTAATTCCTAAATCGACTGTTACAGATATCACAATGGATTTCATTGAGGGCCTTCCTAGATCGTAAGGCAAATCAGTTATATATGTGGCGGTGGATAGGCTTCCTTAGTATGCTAATTTTATAGCTATGTCTCATCTCTATAATGTGATTATTTTAGCTCAGATTTTTTCTAGATAATATCTATAACCTACATGGTTGTTCTTCTACTATTGTTATTGATAGAGACCCAATCTTCATGAGTTATTTCTGGCAAGAATGCTTCATGGTGGAAGGTGTGAAGTTAAATCATTCAACTGCTTATCATCCATAGTTGAGAATAGGTGTTTGTAAACATATTTGAGATGCATGACAGGTGATCTCCCTATAGTAGCTGGTCTGCTTGGTTTCTTTGGTTAAATTTTGGTACAACACCAATTTTCATATTGCTACCAATATAACTTCTTTTCAAGCATTATATGGAATCTCATCACCACTACATATACCATATGTTCATAAGGATTCGAGTGTAGAAGCTGTGGATTCTATATTAATAGATCGAGAAGCGGCTTTTAAGATGTTAAATCACCATTTATCTACAGCTCAACATCAAATGAAAATTCAAGTTGGCAAGAATACAGTAGAACTCATATTTCATGTAGGAGATGTGGTGTTTTGAGTTACAACCTTATTACCAAAGCTCAATTGTTGCTCGAGAGGTTTCTAAGCTAGTAGCTAAATACATTGGACCTTATAATATCATTGATGGATTGGGTTTTCTTGTTTCTTCTACTCAAGCTATCTTTTTTTTGCTAACTTCAATACTTCCTACAACTTTGTTAAAGACTTTTGGTAATTTTGGATAGGTGAAGAGTCAAGAAAGGTAATGTTGCAGCTACACAATGGCTCATTCATTGGTCGAATTCATCTCCATCAAATGCTACTTAGGAATTTGAGTAGGATTTATAGGAAAGGTTCCCTGCTTTCTCTTGAAGAGAAAGGTATTATTTTGGGGTGAAACTATTGATATGAAGAAAGGATAAAGTTACTTATAAAGAGAAGTAGGAGACTTAGTGTTTTAATGGATTTTACCAATATTCCTTTTGGAAGGAGAGCTAGTTGGTTTTTTAATGACAATCGTAAATTGGGCCAATGGTTGTTGAACATGTGGCTAGCGTTTACAGGAGGTTTGTGTGTTAGTGGTAAGTGGGAGATTATGAGCCATTGGATGTAGAATAGGTCATGGTCCCACCCAATTGTGTAATTTGAACCATTCATTTGTCTTTAATAAGATTTGTAATAGTTTCATTTAAACACATGAGTTTTCAGACAATAATGAGAAGTGTGAAGGTTCTTGGATTCAATCCTATTGTTTGAGCTTATTTTCTTGTTTCTATTGAGATCATCTCCATATAAATATTTCACACATTGCAGCAATGAATGCCTTAGATTTGAGTCACTCTATCAGGTCTCCCTAATCTACAGAGTTTATATTACCCTAACTCTGAGGAATAAATTCAAACTATTTAAATTGTGGAGATCTCATATGCATTCTAGCTTTCGTAACTAAATCTATGCTATAAATTTGAGCTATCACTAACCATACCTATGCTCATGAATTCAGGCTCTCATTAACTAAAATCATGTAATTAGCATTGCTACAATTGAATCTCAATATAAATTCAAATTATATCAATAAAAATAAATCAAGAAATCAAAATAAAACCAAATTTCATCAAATCAAGCACCAAGAGATTCCTAGCCACTCATGGGTGCAAAATCCATTCAAAATTCAATAAAATTACAAGAAAACATAGAATCCATAGAAAATTCCCTTGAATTCTTGTAGATGAGATGGCGATGTAGCTCAATCTCCTAACAAACTTGATCTTTCCTCCAAATTCTTCTCTTGATCTTCTCCTCTTTCAAGACTGGGGATCAAATTGGTCTCAAGATTGCTCTAAGAGGTGGTAAGAATTCTCTAGAAATGTGTTTAGTTTCCCTTAAAAAGTTCGAAGAAGCCCCTCCTAATCTCTCGAAATAGCTTTTTGTATATCTCTCGTAAACCTAAACATGACCTATAAAGACAGGGGTGTTTATTAGGTGTGTTTAGAAGATGAAAATTCTTGCAAATTGATCAAAAATATGGTTGCGACACATGGGCCCATAGGACAGAAGACAACCAAACATGGATGCGTTGGACAAAACAAGCCAATCTTTCAAGGATGTGTTACTACTCTAAAATTAAACTCAATTTGTATTTAGTCATACTTACAAACATGGTTGTGTTTGCTGAGTGTATTTAAATTAGTTTTTTCATTTCTTTATTCTTTTGCTTGAAACGTGCCCAATTTTGTCTCTTTTACTTAAAAACCAATAATGAAACCTTATTAAAAAAACCAAATTGAGTATTAAAACTTAACAAAAACATAAAATATCAAGCAAAATGCTATGGAAATTAATGATGAGCGAGCGCGCGCTAGCTACAGAGCTAACACGCGACTCCCCGGCCGCAAGTGCACGGGTCGTCAAGTAATAACCTCACAAGGAGGGTCGTATTCCCTAGGGCTCGAGATCTACTATTACTTCCTTTTGGGAGTCACTTTCTAATCGATCGAAACAGGGTTGATGCAAATTTTAAATAAAAAGAACAAGTAAAGAAATGCAAATAAAATAGAACTCAATCCGAAATAAAGATAGAGATGAAGAAGCCGATAATTAAGGAAGGCCTCGGGCGAGGTTTCCCCCGGGAGGAGACTAAATAAGAAAGACCATGATAACTATAAAAATAAGGTCGGCAAGGTTTTGGTCCGCTAGACTCGGATGCCGACTACTCCGGAACCTCCGTAGTGTAGTCCTAATCCAGTACGGGTTTTCCTATCCAGAAAATACCCCTACGATGTCAATGAGAATAAGGAGTCTTGATTAGGGTTAATCTAATGCACACTCTCGGCTAAATTAACCCTAAACGCGCGGAAGGCTATTAACACCCGGGACCTCCGGTGTGTTAATACATGTATCTCTCTTTAACTCATCAACTGACCTAATACAAGCTAGCATCCCACCAAACAAGTATCATTCACAATCAATTCTACGGAATCCATCTGATGTAGAACGAACAACATGTTGATGAATTAAAATCAAACAATCAAACCAACACATTCATTCAAATCAATACAAGGTCATTCATATAAAGTCTCTTCCCAAGGTTCACCGGGAGCCCGGTGGCCTTGGGAGGTTCAGTTCGACATCACAAAGCTAAGGAGCTCGTCATACAAAGGATTCATTGAATGAAAACAAGAAAAACTCCCTCAAAGATGTCGACTAGCGTTGATGGTGTAGCTCGTCGGATCCGCGCCGGCGAGCCCTATGAAGCTTCTCCACGTCTTCCCCTTCTTCTCTCCTTCAAATCTGCCCAAGAATTTCTCCAAATACCTCCAAAGATGATGAGAGTGGTGAGCGGTGGAGTGGAGGCCGGGTAGAGAACCAGATATCCCAAAGAAACCTTGAAAGAACCCATATATAGCTCGAAGGTGTGCGGGCACTGCGCGGGGCTGTGTAGTGACCGCACAGCCTTCTGGCTGTGCTGTGCGGCCAGTGTACGGGGCTGCACACAAGCCGCACAGCCTTCTGGCTGTGCTGTGCGGCTAGTGTGCGGCCCTGCGCACAGGCCGCACAGCCTTCTGGCTGGAGCCTGCGGGGACTGTGCGGTCCGCACAGTGGCCGCACACGGCCAAGAAAAATCAGCCCGTGTGTGGCGCGTCGGCTTCCGGGGTGCTCCAACTCTTCGTTTCTTCATCAATCATCCCCGAAATGAAACGAATACTGTTTAATCTCGCGCACTTGGTCCTCAAAACCCTGAAACGAAAATAAAAGCATCAAGTGCGCAAAATGTCATCAAAACACATACAAGTTGCACGAAAGTACAAGAATATCATTGCTAAAACATGATGTATTTAGGCACTTATCAATTAATGTTAAAGTATATACCAAATAGCGTCCATGATCTATTTTTGCTTGCTTTCTTCCAAACTTGTCTCCACAACCCTAAATGCACAATAAAACTCAAATACACATAAATGAGCCATAAAATTTGATAAAAGTGATGCCCAATGTAAGAAAAGTAAACTTAGTAATACTTATACATAAGCACTTATAAAACTCCCCCACACTTAAGCTTTTGCTTGTCCTCAAGCAAAAATAAAACATTCAAGCATCTAGGAAGAACAATTGAAAGTGCTTGGCCTTAGGTTCACCAAAAGCATGCAAAAGAGGCATTCTACAAGTAAGGAAAACTAAAACATTGTATAGAAGAAATCATTGCTCTAGCTAAAAACTTGAATAAAAAAGTACAACAAACCTGATTTTGTGTAAGTGTGTGTAAACTCACTTAAGTCAACTCATCATGTACTCCTCGAAGCTCTTATTAAAAAAGACTTATTTATTCAAAAAAAGAGGAGGTAGTAGCTTCACACATTTTCTAAGGTAGCACTTTCCTAGGAGGCCGCCAAGGTGGCTTTCATGCTTTCGAGGTGGTAGCTCTTTCTACTGGGGTAGTAGCTTTCACTTATCCTATGTGATAGCTCTTTCTCTCATTAGGGCATAACTAGTATCCGACTTATGAGAGTAGCTTCAAACTTCATAGGTGGTAGCTTTTTCCATCCGCAATGCACAAACAAAATAATGACTATTACTCAATTGAAGCAATACTCCCTTGAACTCCTAATGGTACGTTTGATGGAGCTATATTCATTGAGAGTTGAGTTCCAACCGGTTGTGGAGCACACACGACCATATGGAATGCCACATGATCGTGCCAATGACTATTCCTCAATTCCAAGACTCAAAAGACAATTTGCACATATACACAAGGGGGTTCAGTAATGATCAATAAAACAAAATAAAATCGAGTCTATAAAGATAATAGAATGAAATACAACTCGATACAACTAAAAATCAATAAGATAAACTCAGAAGGAGAATCCTTTCCGAGTGATATAATTCAAAAATAAAATGTAGAAATAAAATAACAAAATCTAAAGACAAAGAAACATAAAGATGCCTTAAGCGTTGGTATCATGCTCTGCCAATGCTGCTGCTGCTACTACTGTGGGTGATGCTGGTGGTACTGATGGTTGTGATGTTATTGGAGATGCTGGTGGAGCTCAGGGTCTCATAACAACCGGTGAGGACATGTCTCGCTCAAGAATCTATTGTAGTGTGTCGAGACGTGCCATCACCTCGGCGTGGTTCACAGCCTGTGTCGCGCGAACCTCAGCCAAATTTACCTGTAGCACTCTTATAGCACTCTCAAGCCTCTCAAAATGATCATGGGCTTGAGATGGAGAAAAGATGCGCATTGGAGGTGGCTCCTGTGCTCCAGGAGGTGCCTCTATATCCATCTGTAACTACTGTGGATGAGGAGCACGCTGAGAACCCTCTACGTCATCGCCCTCACCCTCACCCTCACCCTCGACCATCTCTAGTGGAGGCATGATCATCACATAAACACCGTCTCTGTACCTCCTCACCATGCCCATTAATCTCATGGTCTCCAAGCCGAGGGGAGATGGCATAATGATCTTCTTAGCCCCTCTGATCGCGTCTAATAGACCCATCCCTATGATGAGTTGAGTGATGTAGGGGCCTAAGAAGAGTATTCCTACCCTCGCATAGTGCTCCTGGTGATGCAGTTACTAAGCCATTATGTGCCCTAGGTGGAGTGGCTCGCTCTATACCATCGAGTACAAGTACAGCAGCTCTTGTCGACTGAGGACTCTGGTACAATCACCATGTCCTTTCACTAATAGGCTGAGAACGACATGGATATATCGATAAGCAGCTCGAGAAAGGTATATAGCCTTGGAGATCCCAGGCTCGTATTGACCCTGGCTACACAGCATCCTATATACTCACTGAGGAGTCAAACTGCCTGGATAGTCGGTTGGTAACTGTTCATACTCCTCAGTATCAATGTAGGCCTAATCATACAAACCAATTCGAACAACAAACTGTGTCTTGCTCATATTGTGGTAATGACTGAACGTACGGAACTGATGATGGCAGTACCTCTAGTGTAAGTATACGGATAGTTGGCTCTCGGATGGATAATAATTACCTCTAACTACCTATAGAAAGCAACTCATCAACCTCATTTGCCATCTCAACGCCTAATTGTATCTCCCGTAATGTACTCAAGATTGGAAAATGTGACTGGCTGAACTTGAGCTTCAATAAATGCTTGAATATTGCTTGATATTCGAGTATTGTGAACTCAAGCTGCTAGAGTAAGGGCTCATGAGGTCGTTTGCCGGCCGCTTTCTTTGATCAAGGAGCCATTCCTGCAAGAATTGAAAAGAAATTAATCAAGTTAAACTTGAAAAAAAATTATGTAGAAATCCACACGATCATGTGGAAATTCCACACAGTCGTGTGGATCTTCAGGGTGCGATGATAGTGTGGCCAAATCCACAAAAACCTATACAAATCATCTCAAATTCATCTACATTCATTCTACATTTAATCACTAGTAATCTAATCATGAAATCCAAGAAAAATCAACCAAAATACGTAAAAGAAAAGAAAAGATTGATGAAGAGAAGGAGAAAAGAAGCTTATCGACGAAATGGAAATAAAAAGCCTCGAATATGGCTAGAAAACAACACAAAAACTCCTTAAATAGATGAAGGAAGGGTCGTGAAGACGAGAGGATCCATTCTTTGAGTGTGAGAGCATTCAGAAATGAAGATGCTTGAAAAGATTTTAAAGAAAAGTTCGCGGACTCTTGCGTTTTGCTCATCTACATAGGCGTGTGGAAATTACCCATGCGCGTGTGATTCCACAGGGGAGTTCACAAGGGCACCCATATGCCCCATGTGCTCTCGGGATGGCTACTGTAGCATCTGAACACATTCACACAGGCGTGTGAAAATTACCCATACCCATATGCCTAACCATAAGGCCAGTCACAAGGGCTCACACACGCCCTTGTAGCTTCTCTGCAACCCAAAACTTTTCCTAAGTGTTCCACACAGGGGGACATATAGGGGCAGCCACACGCCCCTGTGTCTTCTCGGGATGGAAAATTTCTGTCTGCAGGAATTCACACGCCCCTGTGGAAATTCCACACGGACGTGTGTCCTTCATAGGGTCACTCACAGGGGTACTCATACGTCCCTGTGTCTTCTCAGGATAGAGAAGATGAGCTCTGAATGGAAACACACGTCTGTGTGGAAATTCCACACGGCCGTGTGTCTTCTCTGGATTGCTCAGAAAAATCTATAGACTCTGCGGAACAAGTCTGCAACACCAATACATTGTACAGAGATTGCATGTACTATGAAAATTTAACCAGAGACTCATTAAAGCATGCTCAAATGACCTAAAACTTCACTAATCACAATCAAGCATGATAACACACAAATAATCCACAAGAAAAACACAGTAATAGCATATAAAATTCAAGACACCAGCACTAGGCAATTATTCATGCAAAACTAAACTAAGACCTAGAAAAACAATAAAGACTTGGGTTGCCTTCTAAGAAGAGCTTGTTTAATGTCACTAATCTTGACGTACCTCCACATACCTTATGGGGGTTCATGAAGAAAGAATACCTCTTTGTAATTGTTGCTAACCTCGCCACCAAAGTATGGTTTGAGTCGATGCCCCGTTCATCTTAAATGTATCTTTCTCCCGATGAGTGATTTCAACAGCTCCATAGGGTGATACTTGAGTTATAGTATATGGCAAAAACCATCTAGACTTAAGCTTCCTTGGAAATAACTATACCTACTTTGAACTCCTTTAATATCTTGATATGCTTGTCATGCCACTTCCGAATTCTTTCCTTGTAAATTCTAGCATTCTCATATACCTTCAACCTCCATTCATCTAACTTGTTAAGATGAAGCATTCTTTGTTTCCCCTCTTTGCTCAAGTTAAAATTCATCACCTTGATTGCCCAATATGCTTTCTGTTCAAGTTCCATAGGCAAGTGACACGATTTTCCGTAAACTAAGTTATAGGGAATGGTCCCTATTGGAGTCTTGTATGTTGTTCGGTAAGCCCAAAGTATATCATCCAAGCGTTCTGACCAATCCCGCTTTTCTTGTTCCACTAATTTTGTCAGGATCCTCTTGAGTTCCCTGTTAGTGACCTCCACTTGACCACTAGTCTACGGGTGGTAAGGAGTAGTGAAGCGATGATGCACTCCATAACACTTTAATACCTTTTCAAGCAGAGCATTACAAAAATGAATTCCTTGATCACTGATAATAGTTTGTAGGGTTCCAAATTATGTGAAAAGCCTCTTCAAAAAATTTACCACAGTTCCAGCATAATTAGTCGGCAAAGCTTGAGCCTCCACCCATTTGGAGAAATAATCGACGACCACTAGAATATATTTATTACCATTAGATTTTGGAAATGACCCTATGAAGTTAATGCCACACACATCAAACACCTTGAAAAATTGCATTAGATTCTGAGGCATTTCATCCAGCCGAGAAAGATTCCCTAATCTTTGACAACTGTCGCATCGAAGAACAAATTAGTGTGTATCCTGAAACAAAGTTGGCTTATAAAATCCAGCAGCCAAGGCTTTCTCAGTTGTCCTACTTGAAACATAATGCCCTCCAACAGATCCTTAGTGACAATGTGCAAGGATGTCCCATCCTTCTTCCCATGATACACACCTCCGGACCATATGATCTGCATAGATGCAAAAAAGAAATGGATCATCCCAAAATAAATTCTTTAGAACACTGAAGAACTTTTTCTTTTCTTAGAATGTGAGCCCTTGCTTAAGAACTTTCCCCGACAAATAATTTGAAAAATTTACGAACCATGGAGTATCACTTGATGCCGAGCTCTGGACTAAATATAAATGTTCCTCTGGGAAAAAAATCATTAATTTCTATGTTTGATGGCTCTTATCCTTCACAATCCTTGTCTTTTATCTCTATATCAAACTCTTGCGAAAGCAAAATCCATATGATCAACCTTGGTTTGGCATCAACCTTGTTCATGAGATAACGAAGTGCTGAGTGATCTGTAAATACAGTGACCCTAGACAAAATGAGGTATGGCCTGAACTTGTCAAAAGCAAACACGACTGCTAATAACTCTTTCTCTGTGGTAGTGTAATTCTCTTGTACACTTGTGAGAGTCTTACTAGCATAATATATTGGTTGAAACTGTTTACCCTTCCTCTGCCCCAAAATTGCTCCAATAGCATAATCACTCGCATGGCACATGAGCTCGAATGGTTCTTTCCAATCTGGTGTGATCAAAATTGGTGCTTGAACTAATTTCTCTTTTAACAAATTAAAGGCAATGACAGGGGACTAAGCCCTAGGGGAGTTCATCTCCTAGCACTTCGCTCTATTTCGACCGCTAAGAACTCTTGGAACATGGAGGTATGGAAAAATCACACTGGAGGGGAAGGGAACGTTTCGCTACCTCACGACTCACCCTCTCCAATCTCGAGTAGTTTAATCCTATAGGAGTTGTCACACCTCCAAAGGACAACCTAGATGACTCTCAACCCTAGTGCCACATCAAAGGGAAAATCAATACAAGAATCAATCAAGATTGGAACTCAATTAAATTCATCAATTAATAAAGCATAATAACATGTCATAGAAACAATATCATCCTAGGGTTTACAAGTCTGAATACACAGAAGGGGTTTAGCTCCTCATGGAGCTATATAAATCCATCAATGTGTATGAATAAACAAGAAAGCTAAACATAGATGAAAACCCCCTTGTGTAGTGTGGCTGTGGTCTTGTGCGGCCGATTCATCTCTGCACCAAGCTCCTCGTCAAGCCTAGGGCACACCTCACCGGATCGGTGTCGACGAAAGCTCCCCCAATAGCTATCTTTCAACGGGCTTCGATGTCGATGCTAATGACACGTTCCAAGCCTCCACAAAGTCCTATCCAAACCCTAGTCGCGATCTCTAGAAATTAGGCGAAAAAAGATACCCAAAAAGTCTCCAAAAAGGTCTATAAATAGTCTGAGTCACGGCTGGAAAAATCGGCTAAAATCGGGCATCCACAAGGCCGCGTGGAATTTCCACACGCCCATGTGGATTATCTGGATTCGGTTTTCTGGCGCGCAGTGAACAGTAAACTGCTATAGTTATTTCTACAGTACTACTACAGTACTCGCGCGTTAAATGCTCCCGATTTCATCGTTTCTAGTTGAGGCCGTTGTATTGGGCACATAATCAACTCTAGATCATGTCGATTGCTTCAATTCTCCTAATTGACAAAGTTCTACAATGCTACACGAGTTATACTTATTATGAATGTGATTGCCTTTGTGCCCCTCCAAAGGTGGTTGGCATACACCCACAAGTCTAGACTCGTGAGTTGTTCCTTACTTGGTCTGAGAACTCCCCAACAATGGCAAACATGACCTAACTTTTCTTTTTTTCCCCAAATTGGCTCCACAACCCTACAATGCACAAAAGCACACAAATACACACCAA
This sequence comes from Dioscorea alata, assembly GCA_020875875.1. Classification (NCBI taxonomy): domain Eukaryota; kingdom Viridiplantae; phylum Streptophyta; class Magnoliopsida; order Dioscoreales; family Dioscoreaceae; genus Dioscorea; species Dioscorea alata. The sequence continues at coordinate 12,254,734 of CM037019.1, forward strand.
TTAATGACAAAATCTGATAAAAGTAATGCTCAATGTAAGACAATAACACTTTGCATTATTGTAACACGAGCACTTATCAAACTCCCCCACACTTAAGCTTTTGCTTGTCCTCAAGCAAAAATAAATCATTGAAGTACTTGGGAAGAACAATTGAAAGTGCTCGGCCTTAGATTCACCAAAAAATGTGCAAAAGAAGCATTCTACAAGTAAGGGGAAATCAAAACATTGCATAAGGATATCATTGTTCGAGCTAAAAACTTGAATAAAAAAGGACAACAACTCAAAAATGTGTAAGTGTGTGCGAACTCACTCAAGATAACCCAAAAAGTACTCCTCAAGCTCTTATTACAAGGACTTATTTATATATAAAAGTAAGGAGGTAGTAGCTTCACACAACCTCTAAGGTAGCCCTTTCATAGGCGGCCGCCAAAGGTGGCTTTCACACTTTTGAGGAGGTAGCTCTTTCACCGGGGTAGTAGCTTTCACGCATCCCATGAGATAGATCTTTCTCTCATTAGGGCATACCTTGTATCCGACTTATGAGAGTAGCTATATACTTCATAGGAGGTAGCTCTTTCCACCCGAAATGCACAATTAAAACTAACAAATATTTACAAGCTCACAAGTTTTTTTATGTTTTTTATGTATTTCTCAAAAAAAAAAAAAAAAAAAAACTAAGACCTCACTAAAACGATGATAAACTAGTCCTTAAAAACATCAAGCTTGAGTTTCCAAAAGATTTCAAGAGTGAGTAGTGCAATATGAGATAATTGAGCAAAAATTCCATAAAATTCAAGTAAAAACTAGAGCATGATAAGGTACAATGTTAAAAATTCTCCTAAACTCTAAGAATAGAACCGTTGCAACTAAGGTGAACCGCCACGGGCTACATGAGCATAAGCAATTGAACAGACATGGAAAGGTGTGTGCAATGTGAACTCCCCCCACACTTAAGATGTACATTATCCCCAATATACGTATGCAAGCACAATGAAAAGTATAGCAATTCAAAGCAATAAATGTGGGAGTGGACAATTGAAACATTACTCCCCTGAACTCCAAGTGTTGCGTTTGATGGAGCTATGTTCATTGAGAGTTGAGTCTCAATGGGTTGTGGGGCACACACGGTCCCATGACCTTGCCTATGACTAATCCTCAAAATCCAAACATCCAAGACCATCTGCACACATACACAAGGGGTTCAGTGTAGCTAAAAAATAAAATAAAATAAAACTCAAGTATATAAAGATAAAGCAATGAAATACAACTCGAGAAAGAGATAAATGCAACTGAAAATAAACTCAGAAGGAGAATCTTTTCTGAGTACTACAAGTCCAAAATAAGAAATGAAAGTACAAGGAAAAACAAATAAAAGAAAACTAAAACTAGACGCCTGTAGCGTCTATATCCTGTGCTGGGTCCCTTAAGTGCTGGTGTAGGCTCTGCTGGTGCTAGTGGATCGACTGGTGGTGCTGCTGGTGACATTGGTGGAGTAGAGGCTCAAGGCTATACAACAAAGGGTGAGGTCATGGCCTGTGTAAGTAACTGATGAATGTGGTGGAACTGGGCCATAACCTCAGAATGTTGTGCTGCTTGTGTAGCTCAAACCTCGGCCACCTCAGTCTGTAATACCCCTACAGCAATCTCGAGGAGCTTTAACCTATCTTGGCCCCGAGAAGGAGAGAAGATGCGTACTGGTGGCGGCTCTGGTGCTGTAGGTAGTACCTGTGTCTTTGTCTGCGTCTGAGGTGGCTCTAATAGCTACGATCCCTCAGCCTGCTCCCCCTCTGTCTCGGCCTGTGTTGGCTGGGGCACGATCAATATATAGACTCCTAGTTCCCCTTTGTGAACCATACCCATAAGCCTCAATGTCTCCGTGCCTAAGGGGGCTGGTACAGTTGTATTCTCGGCCCCTCGAACCCCGTCCCTGAGACCCATACCTATGACGAGTCGAGTGATGTAAGGGCCTGAGAAGATGACTCCACATCTAGAGTACTGGCCTTAATGGCGTATGTACTCTGCTACGATGTGCCCCAGATGGAGTGGCTCAATCTGTACCATTGAATACAAGTAGAGCAGCTCCTGTCGGCTTAGCACCCCCGTATTGTTACCTCTGCCACTCACTGATTTGCTCAGAATGGCATGTACATATCTGTATGTAGGCCGGGATAGGCACATCGCCTTGGAGACTCCTGGCTCGTACTGACCCTCCCCACATAATACTGTGTATGCCCGCTGAGGTGTCAGACTCCCAAGGTAATCTGTAGGGAGCTGCTCATACTCCTCTGTCTCTGTGAACGCCTTGTCATATAGCCCCATTCTGATGGAGAACTATCTCACACTCATGCTGGTGTGCTGACCGAGTGCTCAAAACTGAATGGTATCTACATCAGGGAAACTGTCAAACTCAAAAGACGATAGAACCTCGAGTGTGAGCGATCGGATAGCTGGCTCTCAAATGGACAATAGACGGCCCCAGCTACCAACCGCAAGCATCTCCTCAACCTCATCTGCAATATTGTCCCCCCTGTATCTCTCTGACTGTGCTTAAATCCGGATACTGTGACTGGCCAAATCTGAGTCTTGATAATTTCTCAAAACGAGCCTGATGCTCGGTATAGAGAACTTCATCTGCTTGGGGGTGGAGACTGTGCACGAGGACGTTTGCCGGCCACTTTCTTAGACCTGGAGGACATATCTGTAAGATTGAAAAGAAAAACAATCAAACAAACTTCAAAACACAATCTGCAGAGATCCACATGCCCGTGTGGATCTTCGGGTCGCGATAGCCGCACGGCCCTAAGGCCTAAAAATTCACATTTTACACATTAATTAACTCTTAATACTTTCTTAATACATTTGCAAGCAATTTAAACATGCAAATCAAGCGACATATCCAAAAAGAATGAATTAAATCAAAATTGACGAATAGAAGGATAAAAGGAAGCTTACCGACAAAGTGAGACTTGAAAACCATGAAATCAGCCGGAAAACAACCTCTAAAACCTTTAGAATTGCTAAGAGAAAGCCGGGCGAGCGAAGGAGAAGTTTAGAGAGTATTTGAGAGTGAAAAGATCAAGAGGCACTCGTGAAATCAAAAGAAAAATCGCGGCTTTTGGAGTTTTGTACATCCACACGGCCGTGTGCCTTTACTGTGAAGGTTTACAAGGGCACACACACGACCCTATGTCCTCTCTGGTTGCTCTCTAAACACCCCACACGGTCATGTGAGAACCCCCACATGGCCGTGTGCCTTCACAGGGGAGCCTCAAAGGGGCACCCACACGCCCCTGTGTACTCTCATGAAAACACCTAGGCTTATACCCGCATTCACACGGCCGTGTGTCCAACCTGGCCAAGAACACAAGGCCGACCATAGGGGCACCCAAATGTTCCTGTGGCCTCTCTAGATCAACCAGAGAAATTTCTAAGTGTTGCACACAGCCGTGTGCCTTTCATAAGCTCTCCCACAGGGGCGGCCACACGCCTCTGTGTTTTCTCGGGATGGAAGGGAAGTCTCTACAGAGTTTCACACAGCCATATGGAATTTCCACACGGCCATGTGCCTTAACACATGGGCACTCATAGGGGCATCCACACGCCCTTGTGGACTCTCGGGTATGAGACTTGAAGTGCTGCAGGATTCCACAAGGCCGTGTGGAAATTCCGCACGCCCGTGTGTTTTCTCCGGGCAGTTAGAAAAATTACAGGCTCTGTAGAAAAATTTCAGAACATAAATACAATACACAGAGCTTGTATATACAATGAAAATATGACAAGAGATCCATGAATACACACTCAGACGACCTAAAATTTCGTCAATCAACAATTTAGGCACATGAAAATATCAATGATCCACAAGAAAATCACAACACATGCATGTATGAACAAGACACCAACACTATGACTCTTATTCATGCTAGAACTAAACTAAAACCTAGAAAAATAGTAAAAGCTTGGGTTGCATTCCAAGAAGCGCTTGTTTAACGTCACTTAGCTTGACGTACCTGGCCTTACCTCACAGGGGTTGAAGAAAGAAGATTTCCTTATCATTGTTGTGAACCTCATCACCAAAATATGGCTTCAGCCGATGCCCGTTTACTTTGAATGTACCCTTCTCCGGATGAGTGATCTCAATTGCCCCATGAGGTGATACTTGAGTGACTGTGTATGGGCCAAACCATCTAGACTTTAGTTTTCCGGGACAGAGTCGAAACCGTGAATTGAATAGCAACACTTGGTCACCTACTTTGAACTCCTTGGGCAATTTGATATGCTTGTCATGCCACTTTCAAATCTTTTCTTTGTAAATTCTAGCATTCTCATATGCCTTCAACCTCCATTCATCAAGCTCATTAAGATGAAGCAATCTTTGTTCACCGACTTTTCTCAAATCGAAATTCATCGCCTTGATTGCCCAATATGCTTTGTGTTCAAGCTCCACAAGTAGGTGACATGACTTTCCGTAGACCAAATTATACGGAGTAGTTCCTATAAGGGTCTTATATGCTGTTCGATGAGCCCAGAGTGTATCATCCAAACGCTCAGACCAATCTCGCTTCCCTTGCTCTACCAATTTTGTCAAGATCCTCTTGAGCTCTCTATTTGTGACCTCCACTTGACCACTAGTTTGTGGATGGTAAGGAGTGGCAAGGTGGTGATGTACTCCATGGGTTCGTTTGATACGTAACTAAGTACAGCACAAGTAGTACAAGACAGAACAAGTAGTTGTAGTACATCACAACTACTTGTGCTGTACCTTGTTTGATATCTTATGGAGACCACAAAATTTTTTATACTTTCCTTCATTTGATTTCCACAAGTACTAAACAAAATGTTGTAAAATTATATCTGATACCCTTTGTACTGTCCTATATTTATTTTACGATAAACAAATTCATAAATAAATTTCAAGGTTCTTCTCAATTTCAATATTAACCTAATTCATTTTTTTATAATTAATGAACTTATTAAATTATAATTATATTTTTTTAATTTTTAAAATATATGTAAAAATATTTTATTGCAAAAAAATATATGATAAATTCGGTTAATATGTCAATCGTCTAACAATAAAATTTGTTACCCCTATAATCTTATTAAATATAATAAAATCTATAATCCATATAACCTAATTTATAATTAATAATCTTATTAAATCACAATTATAATTTTATATTATATACACTAATTTAAAGAAAACCAAGTTTCCAAACAATTAATTTTCACATTGTTTTTACTATATAAACAAATTTACAAAATGTCAAGAGACTAAATAATAAAATTTGTAAATATGATCTTCTAAAATTATAAATTTTTAAGAATATATGTACTAATATGTAAAAAATTTCAATTTGCCAAGCATTAGACTTTATATATAAAAATTTATTTGTAAGATATCATGGAACCAAACAATAAATTTTTATAAATATTTTTACTAAAAATATAATTGTTTTATATTATATGCATCAACATGAAAAAAATATATTATACAATTTAAATTTTCAATTTTTGGATAGAAATATAAAAACAAATTATGTTAAGATATCAATCAAGATAATTCTCACTTTTAATTATATTGTATAGAAACCAAATATGAATTTCGATAAAAATACATCCTATTGTATTTAAAAAATTATATATTATTCAAATTAAAATGAAAACACAAATACCATCAAGGAAACTATAAAATATGGAAAAATAATAATAAAGCAATCATAAATATAATTAAACCTATAATTTCAACAACACGTATCTTTTCAGCATGAAGTTTTAATTAATCTCTCTTTTGAGAAGGTCTATGGAAACCCTAAAATTTTAAAGAGGTCCTAAAATTTTAGAGAGACAAAGGAGCAAAAAAATAAGAAGAAAAAAAAAATAGGAGAAAAAGAGGAGGAAAGGGAGAGGGAGTGGGAAATTAGACTATAAAGATGAGAAAGGGTGTCGGCGGAAGAAGAGAAGGAGGTGCAAGATCGGGGACTTGAGCGTCGTGGGATGTGGGATACATGATTGTAATTTTTAATGTTTATTAAGGGCAGTCTAATCTTTTAGTTGTGTTGTACCACGATAAATTTTTTGTACCGAGGTTTTGGTGGTACAAAAATTTTTCATACTTATGCTGTACTCTGACTTTGCCTTGTGCTGTACCCTTAACTTTTTTACAAATCAAACAAGGGACAAGAGAAGTTGTGTTGTCCTATATCTCAAAATTTTGCGTATCAAACGGACCCCATATCTCTTCAACACTTTTTCCAATTGGGAGTTGCAAAAATGGGTTCCTTGATCACTAATGATAATTCGTGGAGTTCCAAACTGAGTAAACAGCCTCTTTTAAAACTTTACCACAGTTCTAGCATCATTAGTCGGCAACGCTTGAGCTTCAACCCATTTAGAGACATAGTCAACAACCACTAAGATGTATTGGTTCCCATTAGATTTCAGAAGCAGCCCCATAAAGTCAATGCACCAAACATCAAATACCTCACAGAATTGCATAGGGTTCTGGGGCATCTCATCCCGCCGGGATAGATTTCCTGCTCTTTGGCAGCTATCGCATCAAAGAACAAACTAATGTGCATCCTGGAAAAGAGTTGGCCAATAAACTCCTACAGCCAGAACCTTCTATGTAGTCCTACTTGACGCGTAATGGCCTCCAACAAGTCCTAAGTGGCAATGAACAAGGGCATCCCATCCTTCTTCCCTTGATAGACATCTCCGAACTACATGGTCTGCATAGATGCGAAAAAGGAACAGATCATCTCAGAAGTAATTCTTCAAATCACTAAAGAGTTTCTTCTTTTGTTGGAACATGAGCCCTTGTTTAAGAACCTTCCTTGACAAGTAATTGGCAAAATCTACAAACTATGGAGTATCACTTGATGATGCTGAATCTTGAACCGAATACAAGTGCTCTTCCGGGAAGAAATCATTAATCTCCTTGCTTGATGGCTCTTGTCCAACACTTTCCTCTAGCCGAGACAAGTAATCCGCAACCACATTTTCAATCCCTTTCTTATCTTTTATCTCCATATCAAACTCTTGTACGAGTAATATACACCGGATCAATCTTGGTTTAGCATCAGCCTTGTTCATGAGGTAACGGAGAGCTAAATGATCTGTAAACACAATTACTCTTGACAAGATGAGATACGGTCTGAACTTATCGAGGGCGAACACAACTGCTAGTTACTCTTTCTCTGTAGTGGTATAATTCTCTTGAGCACTTGTAAGAGTCTTACTAGCATAGTATATCGGTTGAAATTGCTTGCCCTTTCTCTGCCCCAAAATTGCTCCAATAGCATAGTCGCTTGCATCGCACATAAGCTCGAATGGTTCATTCTAATCCGGTTTGATCAGAATTAGGGCTTGAACTAACTTTTCTTTTAACACGTTAAAAGCTGTTTCACATTCATCCCCAAAATCAAAGGAGCATTTTTTTCAAGGAGTTTAGTCAACGGTTGTGCGATTTTTGAAAAATCCTTGATGAACCGCCTATAGAACCCTGCATGCCCCAAGAAACTTCAAACTCCCTTAACATTTGTTGGTGGAGGAAGTTTATCTATCACTTCAATCTTTGCCTTATCTACCTTCATACCCATTTGAGAGATCTTGCCCTAGAACAATGCCTTCTTGAACCATGAAGTGGCACTTTTCCTAATTAAGCACAAGGTTTGTTTCCTCACATCTCATCAACACTCTTTCCATGTTTCTCAAACATATATCAAAGGAGTCACCGAATACCGAGAAATCATCCATGAATACCTCCAGAAGGTCACCAAAAATGGTGGTCATACAACGTTGGAATGTTACTAGTGCTTTGCACAGTCCAAATGGTATTCGTCTATATGCAATGGTCTGTAAGGACAAGTAAAAGCTGTATTCTCTTGATATTCTGGGGTAATAGGAATCTGAAAATATCCTGACATCCCATCTAGACAACAATAAAACTAATGCTCGGCCAATCGCTCCAACATTTGATCAATAAAAGGTAATGGGAAATGATCCTTTCGGGTTGCATCATTCAATCTTCTGTAATCAATGCATACCCTCCATCCTGTGACTGTTCTAGTTAGAATGAGTTTATTCTTTTCATTCTTGATCACTGTCATCCTCCCTTTCTTCGGAACCACTTGCGTTGGGCTCACCCAGGCACTATCAGAAATGGGATAAATAATCCCTGCATCCAGTAGTTTCACCACCTCCGCCTTGACAACTTCCTTCATGTTCGGTTTCAACCTTCTTTGAGGTTGGATTACTAACTTGAAGTTATCCTCCATTAAAATTTTATGAGTTCAAAACGAAGGATTTATGCCCTTTAAATAAGAAATCTTCCAAGCAATGGCAGATTTATGTTTCTTCAACATGCTTACTAACTTATCCTTCTGTTCAGTAGAAAGATTTGATGCTATGATAACGGGAAGCTTCATCTCTTCCGCTAAAAATACATACTCTAAGTATGTCGGTAGTGTCTTTAACTCCAAATCAGGTGGTTCTTCAACAGATGGTCGCAATCGGCTCTCCTTCAATCTATCAATCTCTTCAAATTGAATCGATTCTTATTCATTAACATTTCCTGAATTTTCTTCCAATGCCTGACTGATAGAGTAGTCATGGGGTCCTTCTGTAACCCCTATCTCACAAGCTTCCTTAGTCAAATCTATAATTTCTGTCGAAAAGACTTCTTACTGTTGTTCCCGATAACATGATTTGAACTGAGTAAGGACCCTCTTTAAACTTTCTTCTGTATCATAACTTGAAGAAGATAATGCTGATTGCTCAAATTGATCCAACACACTGCCCAGTTCATAACTCGGACTCTGCTCACTATAAGAATAATCAATAGCAGTTTCTTCTTCTACAAAATGATAGCTCACTGGTTGTTCATTCACAATGTAATTTGTAACTGACTATACTGTGAACAACTGCATTTTCTATTCCACATTCTTCACCGTTCATGTAATTGTGTTAAATACCTCAATTGTATCAATCATCCTTCCTAAAACTGAGATCAAAGGAAAAGAAAAACAAATAAGAATGATGAAAGAACAATAAAGTGTGAAATAGAATGTGTGGTGAATAGCTAAAATAACAAAAAGCAAATATCTAAAATACGCCTACTCCCCGGCAACGGCGCCAAAAACTTTGACAGGGGCCCGAAAGTATACGGGTTATCGCAGTAATAATAGTACCCCAGTGAGAGGGTAGTCGAATCCATAAGGAGTAGGGATTGTAGATACAAGAGATTGCTATCTAGCTAATGCAAAGTACAGAAAGTGAGAGCAAGATCAGTATGTGTGTGCAAGAGAAATTAAAAGTAATAAGAAAATAAAGAGAAATATGGAAGATAAGAGAGTGCAAGCAAAGAATAAGAGGGAGGAACAATCAATGTATAAAGTAGGGTATCCGGAGAAGCTACCCCTAGAATTAATGTTCTAGTGTAAGACAGTGTATTATACTCTCTTATTGATGTTTAATGAGTCGTGGACATCCTAAAGCACACGGTACCAAACTTAAGATCAACCGTGACTAATCCCAACATTATGCCTTGGTATTAGGTTTCACTATGACCCTTAACTCTCATTGACCCGTCAACTAAGTCCTAGGTGAGTCCATCTTCCTAGGCCTCACACTACGTGGGATTGCTTTATGTTCTAGGGATTCCAAGTGATTAGCCCTATTCCTAAGTGTAGTTCTAACCCTTTGGTCCAGGTGAAAGAACCCTAGTCCCAATTAAGCCCCAACACTAGGATTCATCTCCTAGAACTTCACTCTATTTTGACCGCTAAGAACTCTTGGAATACGGAGGTAGGGAAAATCACACCGGAGGGGAAAGAGATGTTTCACTACCTCACGACTCACCCTCTCGACCCTCTCCAATCTCGAGTAGTCTAATCCTATAGGAGTTGTCACACCTCCAAAGGACAACCTAGATGACTCTCAACCCTAGTGTGACATCTAAGGGAAAATCAATACTAGAATCAATCAAGATTGGAACTCAATTAAATTCATCAATTAAGAAAGCATAATAACATGTCATAGAAACAATATCATCATAGGGTTTACAAGTCCGAATACCCACAAGGGTTTTAGCTCCTCATAGAGCTATACAAATCCATCAATATGTATGAATAAACAAGAAAGCTAAACATAGATGAAAACTTCCTTGTGTACTGTGGCTGTGGTCTTGTGCGGCCGATTCGTCTCTGCACCAAGCTCCTCGTCAACCCTAGGGCACATCTCGCCGGATCGGTGCCGACGAAAACTTCCCCACAAAATCCTCCATAAAGGTCTTTGATATCGATGGCTTTGATATCGTCAAGCCTAGGGCATATCTTTCGACGGGCTTTGATATCGATGCCGATGACGCTCTCCAATCCTCCACAAAATCCTATCCAAACCCTAGCCGCGACCTCTAGAAATTAGGTGAAAAAGATACCCAAAAAGTCCCCATAAAGGTCTTTAAATAGTTTGAGTCGTGGCTGGAAAATCGGTTGAAATCCAGCATCCACACGGCTGTGTGGATTTTCTGGCACGCAATGAGCAGTAAACTACTACAGTAATTGCTGCAGTGATTTTCTACAGTGCTACTACGCACGTCAAATGCTCCCGATTTCATCTTTCTTCATCAAGGCCATTGTATTGGGCACACAATTAATGGTAGATCATGTCGATTGCTTCAATTCTCCTCATTGGCCAAGTTCTACAATGCTACATGAGTTAGACTTATTGTGAATGTGACTGCCTTTGTACCCTCCAATGGAGGTTGGCACACACCCACAAGTCTAGACTCGTGCCTCATTCCTTGCTTGGTCCGAGAACTCCCCAACAACGGCAAACATGACCTAACTTTGCTCTTTTTCTCCAAATTAGCTCCACAACCGTACAATGCATAAAAGCACACAAATACACACCAATTAATGATAAAATCTGATAAAAGTAATGCTCAATGTAAGATAATAACACTTCGTATTATTATAATGATAAGTGTCTAAATACATCACGTTTATTATATATATTTTATACACTTTCATGCATTTTTCTATGACTCCGATGCCCTTTACGCGCTTTTCTTGTTAATTATCATTTCAGGACATCGGAAGACCATCTAGTGCGTGTTTGAGCTTCTTTTGGCATCATCGAAGAATATATTGAAGCTCATATGTATCCTCAAGTTTCGGGCAAGAAAAGAGTGGATTTCAGGCCTTCACTGTAGCGGTTTCACTGTAGCCCATTACTGTAGCAGTGCACGGCCACTGTGCGGCCCGCACAGTGCCCGTACACGCACGGGCTGAAGAGATGATTGTTTGGTTATTTAAGGCTTCTAGGGCTTGTTTTATGGTGTCTTTGGCCACCCTCTCCTCCACCTTTCTCCACCAGCACTGCCTCCATTCTCCACCATCATCTCCACCGTTTTCCTTCACCACCACCGGATTGGAGAGGCAATTTGAAGAGCAAAACTCAAGGGGAGAAGAAAGGAAGCACTCAAGGAGATCATCACGGAGCTCAACCGGCGCGGATCCGGCGAGCCTTTGTCACCACCTTCTAGCCTACATCTAAGGGAGATTCTTATGAGCATTTTCTTTGTTTATTTTGTGTTTTCTCTCTTTTGATGTGGAACTAGCCTCCCAAGGCCACCGGGCTCCGGTGAACCTTGGGAGAGGAACTTGTATGGATGATGATACTTATTTATAGATGATTGTTGGTTTGTTTGTTTGATTTCAATCTATTGTTTTAATGTTCAACCTACAATGGATGGATTCCGTAGGTTTTGATTCATGAATTGTATGTGTATGGCGGGATGCTTGCATGTATTAGGTTGCACAATGATTGAAGGGGGATTCAATGTGCCGGTACACCGGAGGTTCCGGGTGCCGGTAGCTCCCCGCGTGGTTAGGGTTGTTTTAGCCGAAAGCACGCATTAGAATAACCCTAATCGAGACTCCCTATTCCAAATGGCATCGTAGGGGTATCCTCTGGATAGAGGAACTTGTACTGGATTAGGGCTACACCACGGAGGTTCCAGGGTAGTCGACTCCCAAGTCTAGCGGATCAAACCTTGCCAACTTAGCACTTAATTTCCTATATTCATCCTAACTTGTTCTTCTCCTTAGGGGATCCTTGCCCGAGGCCTCTAGTTCTCATTGCTACTTGCTCATTAGATTGCTTGTATGGTGTGCCTTAGTCCATTTTGTTTATAGCTTTTCTTTTATTTATTTTTCGTATTTGTGTTTTGATAAGTGCTTGTGTTATAGTATCGCGAAACGCTATTATCTTACATTAAGCATACCTTTTATCAGGTTTTATCACTAAATGTGTGCATTTGTGTTCTCTTGTGCATTGAAGGTATTGTGGAGCCTAATTGGAGAAGAAGAATGAAATTAGGCCGCGTTCGCCAATGTTGGGATGTTCTCGGACCAAGCAAGGAACGAAGCACGTATTTGGACTTGTGGATGTGTGCCAACCTCTTTTGGAGGGGCACAAAGGCAGTCACATTCACAACAAGTCCAATCCGTGTTACTTAGGAGAATCTCGCGAAAGAAGAAGACTTGAAGCAATCGGCGCGACCTACCGTTGCTTGTGTGCCCAAGTAATGGCCTCGATGAAGAACAATGGACCCGGGAGGCGTTTCGGCAAGTTACTAAGCCTGTTCAGCTGAAGATTAGTGTTCCAGAGAAGTCACACGGGCGTGTGGAAATTCCACACGGCCGTGTGAGCCATTTTCCAGCCAGACAGAGAAGTCACACGGGCGTGTGGAAATTCCACACGGCCGTGTGTTTTGTAATTTCAGCCATCCAGTGAAGACACACGGGCGTGTGGAAATTCCACACGGCCGTGTGAAATTAATTTTTCAGCCGAGACAGAAGCTTCACACGGGCGTGTGGAAATTCCACACGGCCGTGTGAAGCCCCCGATAAGTCCAATTTTAAAGCCGCGATTCAACAATATAAAAGGGGATTTTTGCAACCTTTGGGGGGATCTTTTGACCTATCTTTTCCCCAACTTTCTGGAGTGCGGCTAGGGTTTCGGAGAGGGTTTCGTGGAGGTTATAGCGCGTCGTCGGCATCGATTTCGAGGTTCGACGTTTGCACAAGACCACGGCCACACTAATTCGAGGGGGTTTTTCATTGATGTCTATGTTTTATGCTTTATTTCTCACGTTGATGAACATGTATAGCTCTATGAGGAGCTAAACCCCTCGTGGGGTATTCGGACTTGTAAACTTTAGGGTTTCTTATGTTTCTTTGACATTGATTATTATGCTTTCCATCATTGATGAATAAAATTGAGTTTTTAATCTTGATTATCCTTTCATATTGTTTTCCCTTAAACGTGACATTAGGGTTGAGAGCAATCTAGGCTTTCCTTTGGAGGTGTGACAACTCCTATAGGATTAGACTACTCAAGATTAACGAGGGTTGAGAGGGAGAGTTGTGAGGTAGCAATGTACCCCTTTCCCCTTCGATGTGATTTCTCCCTACCTCCGATTCCTTGATTTAATAGCGGTCGAAATAGAGTGAAGTGCTAGGTAGACAAACTCCCCCAAGGTTTTGGGGTGATGTGAATCCTATGCACTGGGGCTTAATTTAGACTAGGGTTCTTCCACCTGGACCAAAGGGTTAGAACTACTACACATAGGAACAGGTTTTATCACTAGGAATCCCTAGAGCTTAAATCAACTCCACGTAGTGTTAGGCTTAGGTAGATATACTCCCCTGGGGCTTAGTTGAGCAATCAACAGAGTGAAGGGTTGACGTGAATCCTAATGCCAGGACATAGTGTTGGGGTTAGTCACGGTTGACCTTAGGTTTGGGACCGTGTGTTTAAGGATATCCTCGACTCAATTGACATTAATAGGAGAGCATAATATTATAGTCTTGCACTTGAAACATAGACCCTAGAGGTAGCTTGTCCGGATACCCCCTTTTACTCATTGTTAGTCCTTCTCGATTTTCCTACTTGCACTTCTTTCTTCCATCTCCCTATTTAGTTTATTGCTTTGCATTATTTTCACTCATCAATCTTATTATCGTTCTCCGTATTCTGCATAGCTTAATTAGTGAAACCTTATATTCTATCTTCCTATTCCCTGTGGATTCGACTACCTTCTCACCAAGGTAAATTTATTACTTCGACAAACCCGTGCACTTGCGGGATACACGCAAGGGGTCGTGTCAAGTTTTTTGGCGCCGCTGCCGGGGAATTGGAGGTTTAGATATTTGTTTTTCACTATTTTAGCTATTCCCTTCGCATTCTATTTCATATTTTCTTTACCTATCATTGTTCTTATTTTTCTTTTCTTTGTTTTCGGCTCCAGGTTATGACCCGTGGGAACCCTTCAATACTTGTTGAAGGAGACCCAGACATTGGAAGAAGAACACATCGTAAAGGGAAAGAACCTGCACAAGAAGCATCAAATCAAGCCGATATTGAGACAGAAGGGTCAGAGACAATGGCGGAACAGAACGAGCAGCAGCGAACGTTGTCCGATTTTGCTAGACCCGCAGTTATGGGGACCCAATCAAGCATCGTGAGGCCCCCAATTACAGCAATGAATTTCGAATTGAAGCCGTCGTTTATTCAGATGTTGCAACAGTCCGCACAGTTTAATGGGTTGGCCGATGAAGACCCTAATAGTCACATAGAAAATTTCTTGGAAGTGTGTGACATGTTGAAGATAAATGGAGTGACGGACGATGCAATTCGATTGAGAGCCTTCCCATTTTCATTGAAAGGAAAAGCAAGGCATTGGTTGCACTCATTACCTAGAGCCTCCATTACTACGTGGGAGGAAATGGCCGAGGCATTCTTGGCTAGATACTTTCCACCGGGGAAATCTGCAAGACTCCGGAATGAGATATCTTCCTTTGTACAGATGGAATTGGAGTCTCTATTCGAGACATGGGACAGGTTCAAAGAGCTCCTTCGCAAATGTCCGCAACATGGATTTCCCGAGTGGATGATTATTCACACATTTTACAACGGGTTGAATCCGAGTACAAAGCAACTCTTAGATGCGGCGGCCGGAGGGACTCTTGGAAGCAAGACTCCTGGTGAAGCTCGGCACCTTGTAGAGGAGATGGCTATGAATAGCTATCAATGGAACTCAAGGGATAGGAAAAAGGTTGCCGGAATTCATGAGGTTGATGCGGTTACATCGTTGGCAGCACAAGTGGAATCGTTGAGTAAGAAGCTAGATGCTCTAGCTTCGACAAGAGTTGCGGCCATCACTACTTGTAACGGTTGTGGGGGAGGACATGCTTCAAGCGATTGTCCTATTGCTATTGGAGGCACTAGTGCGGTAGAGCAGGCCGATTTTGTGGGGAATTCATATCGAGGACAAGGCCAAGGCAACCCGTATAGTGGTACATACAATCCGGGATGGAAGAACCATCCGAACTTCTCTTGGAGCAATCAAGGACAGTCACAACAGAACAAAAATAGTGCACCACCGGGATTTCAAAGTCAACAAGCTCCGAATTTAGAAAGCTGAGTGACCGGGTTGGAGGGAAAGATGACTGACCTAGAGAGAGCCCTCACACGGTTCGTTTCTTCTTCGGACGCAAGGTTCCAATCGGTGGAAGCTACTCTTCGTAATCACACCGCCTCCCTACACAACTTGGAGAACCAAGTAGGGCAAATTGCGAAGACTTTGGCGGAGAGATCTCAAGGTAGTTTGCCTAGCAATACGGAGACCAACCCAAGAGAACAACTAAAGGCAATTACCTTGGGAAGTGGTAAGGAGGTTGAGGGACATCTCCCTCTTGAGAAGACTGAGGACTCACCCGAAGTCGTGGAAATAGAGGATGGAGCACCAAAGGAGAAAGAGGTGGCACCCCCACCTTACAAGCCGAGAATTCCCTATCCTTCACGATTGAAGAATGACCAAGACAATGAGCAATACAAGAAATTTCTGGGTGTCTTCAAGCAATTGCACATCAACATTCCATTCGCGGAAGCATTAGCCCAAATGCCCAAGTACGCGAAGTTCTTAAAAGACCTCTTGACCAATAAGAGAAAGTTAGAGGAAAGTGCATCCATCATCCTCGATGCAAACTGTTCGGCAGTGCTACAGAAGAATATGCCAAGCAAGAGGAAGGACCCCGGAAGTTTTATCATACCGTGCAATATTGGTGATATGGGTGAGGAGATGGCACTAGCCGACTCGGGGGCAAGCATCAATGTCATGCCCTACACGTTCTTCCAAAAGCTAGGCTTGGGCGAGCCTAGACCTACCCGGATGACACTTCAGCTTGCGGATAGATCGGTGAGGCATCCGAGGGGTATTGTTGAAGATGTGTTGGTGAAAGTGGATAAGTACATTTTCCCGGTCGACTTTGTAGTGCTCGATGTAGATGAGGATGTCGAGGTGCCGCTGATCCTTGGGAGGCCGTTCTTGCGCACTTCCAAAGCTTTGATAGACATGGACGGTGGAGAGCTCACACTTAGGGTTGGGGACGACAAGCTCACTTACCGCCTCGCCGAAGCCATGCGACATTCTCTTGATTTTGATGATGCTCTATATTATCTTGATGTCACTGATGATTGCATTGATGAATATATGCAGGATATGTTTAACCCGGATCCATATGAAGGGTGGCCGGACCAAGACATGGAGACTGAAGAGGAAGAAGTGCTCGCGCTTGTTTCAGTTGAAACAGACATCAAGAAGGAGAAGGAGCTTAGAAAGAAAGTCCTTCGGAGATTGAAGAGGTCGAGACGTCGCCACAAAAAGAACCCCAACAAGAAAGGGGATGAGCATTCATGGAGTAAGGGTGTTTCACCCATGTGTGGTAACAAACTCGATAATTCTCCCTCTACCTTGCAACGATTATGCAATGCTTGCTTTCAAATTATAGGGAAGAGGGCAAATTCCACTCATGAACCTCCGTAAGGTAAGACAGGTACGTCAAGCTAAGTGACGTTAAACAAGCGCTTCTTGGGAGGCAACCCAAGTGTTTTGCAGTTTTTCTAGGACCTAGTTTAGTTTTAGGATTGAATAAAAGTCTTAGCAATGGTGTCCAAATTTTCATGTGCATATGCTGAGTTTTCATGTGGATTTTCGATTATTTACGTGTGCCTTAACGTTAATTGACGAAGTTTGAGTCGGTTGAGTGTGTTTTCGATAGTCTCTGGTCGTGTTTTTATGGTTTATACAGGCTCTAAGTGTTTTAAAAGAGTTTCTGAATTTTTCTGAGAGTCTGTACAATTTTCTAAGTAAACCAGAGAAAACACACGGCCGTGTGGAATTAACACACGGCCGTGTGTTACCAATTGGAGCTCAACCAGAGAAGACACAGGGGCGTGACTTTGCCCCTGTGAAAAACTTCAGAAGGGGCACACGGCCGTGTGGAATTAACACACGGCCGTGTGAAATTTCGCAGAACTTCAACTCTTTTCCAGAGAGTCCACAGGGGCGTGTGGATGCCCCTGTGAGTGCCACTGTGCTAGGGCACACGGCCGTGTGAAAATTCTGCAGGAATTCCCTTTCATCCCGAGAAACCACAGGGACGTGTGTGAGCCCCTGTGGGAGAGCTTGTCAAGGCACACGGCCGTGTGGAATATTCACACGGCCGTGTGAAACATTTATTGTTTCTCGGGCGAGTCAGAGAAGCCACAGGGGCGTGTGAGGTGCCCCTGTGGACGGCCTTGTGTTCTTGGCCAAGTTGGGCACACGGCCGTGTGGATGTTTCACACGGCCGTGTGAAAATTTTTCAGAGAGCGTCTGTGTTTTCCCAAGAGTCCACAGGCCCGTGTGGGTGGCCCTGTGTCGACCCCTGCGGAGGCACACGGCCGTGTGGAATTAACACACGGCCGTGTGAGGTAGTTCAGAGAGTGACCAGAGTGTGCACAGGGGCGTGTGTTGGCCCCTGTGAACCCTAATTTCTGAGGCACACGGCCGTGTGGGTACGTCACACGGCCGTGTGAATTTCCAGAACTTCAAAAGCCGCGCGTTTTTCTTATAGAAATCACTTGTGCCTCTTCATTCTCCACTCTAAACTTCTCTCCTACCCTCTCTATCACTTCCCCGACTTTCTCTGAGGTTTTTGAAGGAATTTGTTCGAGTTTTCTGGCCGTATTACTTTGTTTTTCATCTTCACCGCTGGTGAGACCTTCAGTACCTTTTTCTTCGTCAATTCTTGATCCAATTCGTTCTTTTATACAATTTTGCTTGGTTTGAATGTTTACATTACATACGAGCATGCTTAGAATGAAATTAGAACGAATTTAGATGTAAATTGTGGATTTTTAACCCCACGGCCGTGATGCTTTGCCCGTCAGAAACTCCACACGGGCGTGTGGAATTAACACACGGCCGTGTGGATTTCTGCAGATTGGTTATTTTGAACTGTTTTTGATTGTTTTCTTTTCCAATCTTACAGGAATGTCTTCTAGACCCAGGAAATCGACAAGGAAGCGCCCCCGTGAGCCCACACCTCCTCCAGCAGAGACAGAGTTCAGTATAACCGAGCATCAGGTTCGGTTCGAGCGTTTATCAGGACTCCGTTTTGGAAAGACGAGATATTTGGATTTGAGTATAGTGAGGAGTATTCAGGGGGGAGACAGCGTCGCAGATGAGATTGGCGAGCTGCTCTCAGTCGGTAGCTGGGAGAGATTGATGGTTATCCGGGACTCGGTGATCCGACCGCTCACCTTAGAGGTCCTGGCGTCGTTTGAGTTCGACCGGGGGTACAGCAGTTTCATCGAGGGCACCACAGTTCAGTTCAGAGCCCTCGGTCGACATTACAGCCTCAGTATGAGCCAGTTTTCTATCGGGATGGGCCTCTATGAGGAGGCATTTACCGAGACTGAGGAGTATTCTTTACTTCCTACCGACTACCCAGGTACCGTGACACCGCAGCAGGCGTATAGCAGACTTTGTGGTCAGGGTCAGTACGAGCCGGGTGTCTCCAAGGCTTCATGCCTTTCTCGACCTGCCTATAGATGTCTACACGCAGTTATGAGCAGATCTATCAGTGGCAGGGGAGACAGTACTGGTGTTCTGAGTCGCCAGGAGCTCCTCTACTTGTATTCGATGGTGGAGAGTGAGCCACTCCACCTGGGGCACATTGTGGCCAACTACAATCGCCATCAGGGCCAGTACCCCAGGGTAGGAGTTATCTTTGCAGGCCCCTACATCACCAGACTTCTCATTGGCCTGGGGCTCAGAGATGGAGTCAGGGGAGCAGAGAAGACAAACGTACCAGTTCCCCTGGGCACAGATACCTTGAGGATGATGGGTATGATCCGCAGAGGAGGATCAGGGACGTATACCTGGATTATACCCCATACAGAGCAGGGCGAGGGGTCCCGGGCAGCATTGGAGCCACCCCCGCAGGACACAGAGACCGAGGTACCCCCCACCGCGCCAGAGCCACCTCCGGTGCAGATGTTTTCACCATCTCGAGGCCAGGACAGACTGAAGCGCCTCGAGAGCGCAGTGGGGATCCTACAGACCGAGGTGGCCGAGGTTAGGGCCACACAGATTTCACAGCACCAGGAGGTGATGGCGCAGTTCCAGAACTTGCGACAGACCTTCGAGCAGATTGTCGCCTCCTCCTCCTTCGTGGTCCGACCTCGGGTGTCCACTTCACCACCTCCATCTCCCTCAGCACCAGCAGCTCCAGCATCACCAGCAGATCCAGAGCCTCCAGCAGCACCAGAGGCCACCACTCAGGACACCGACGCTGAGGCGTCTTAGATTTTAGATTCTTTTCTTTTATTTGTCATTTCTGTATTTCTTTACTTTATTTTGGACTTGTAGTACTCAGAAAGGATTCTCCTTCTGAGTATAGCTTTTATTTTGTTTTTTCTTTTTATCTCGAGTTGTATTCATTGCTTTACATTTTATATACTCGAGTTTTATTGAGCTTTACTGAACCCTCGTTTATGTGTGCGCAGATGGTCTTGGATGTAAGGATTTTGAGGAATAGTCATTGACACGGTCATGGAATCGTGTGTGCTCCACGAACCATTGAGACTCAACTCTCAATGACCTAGCTTCATCAAACGCAACACTTGGAGTTCAGGGGAGTAATGTTTCAATTGCCACTTCCACACTAATTGCTTTTATCGTTTTCACTTATTATTGTACTTATATGCGTACATTGAGGACAATGTACATCTTAAGTGTGGGGGGGAGTTCACATTGCACACACCTTTACTTGTGCGTTCAATTGCTTATGCTAATGTAGCCTATGGCGGTTCACCTTAGTTGCAACGGTTGTATTCTTATAGTTTAGGAGAATTTTCAACATTGTATCCTATCATACTCTAGCTTTCACTTGAATTTTAGGGAATTTTTGCTCGAATCATCTTAGTACACAACTTACTCTTGGAATCTTTTGGAAACTCAATCTTGAAGTTTTTAAGGACAAGTTTATCGTTGTTCTTAGTTTTACTTTGGAAAATGCATATATAAGGAGAGAAAAATATGAAAAAAAAAAAGATGAAAATGAAAAAAAAAAAAAAAGTGGAAAAATGAAAAGAGAAAAAGAGAAAAAAAATATATGAGTTTGTAAATATTAGCTTTGTTTTAATTATGCATTTGGGGTGGCAAGAGCTACCTCCTATGATGTATGAAGCTACTCTCATAAGTCGGATACAAGTTATGCCCTAATGAGAGAAAGAGCTATCTCATGGGATGCGTGAAAGCTACTACCCCGGTAGAAAGAGCTACCTCCTCCAAAGAGTGAAAGCCACCTTTGGCGGCCGCCTAGGAAAGGGCTACCTTCAAGGATGTGTGAAGCTACTACTTCCACCTTTATTTTTTTTATCTTTGTATATAAATAAGTCCTTTTTAATCAAAGTTTGAGGAGTACTCGTTGGTTCTCTTGAGTAAGATCGCACACACCAACACGCTTTCGAGTTTTCATCCTTTTTGATTCAAGTTTTTAGCTAGAGCATTGATAACCTTATGCAATGTTTTAATTTTCCTTTACTGGTAGAATGCTTCTTTTGCATACTTTTGGTGAACCTAAGGCCAAGCACTTTCAATTGTTATTCCCAAGTACTTTCACGTTCTATTTTGCTTGAGGACAAGCAAAAGCTTAAGTATGGGGGGGTTTTGATAAGTGCTTGTGTTATAGTATCGCGAAGCGCTATTATCTTACATTAAGCATACCTTTTATCAGGTTTTATCACTAAATGTGTGCATTTGTGTTCTCTTGTGCATTGAAGGTATTGTGGAGCCTAATTGGAGAAGAAGAATGAAATTAGGTCGCGTTCGCCAATGTTGGGATGTTCTCGGACCAAGCAAGGAACGAAGCACGTATTTGGACTTGTGGATGTGTGCCAACCTCTTTTGGAGGGGCACAAAGGCAGTCACATTCACAACAAGTCCAATCCGTGTTACTTAGGAGAATCTCGCGAAAGAAGAAGACTTGAAGCAATCGGCGCGACCTACCGTTGCTTGTGTGCCCAAGTAATGGCCTCGATGAAGAACAATGGACCCGGGAGGCGTTTCGGCAAGTTACCAAGCTTGTTCAGCTGAAGATTAGTGTTCCAGAGAAGTCACATGGGCGTGTGGAAATTCCACACGGCCGTGTGAGCCATTTTCCAGCCAGACAGAGAAGTCACACGGGCGTGTGGAAATTCCACACGGCCGTGTGTTTTGCAATTTCAGCCATCCAGTGAAGACACACGGGCGTGTGGAAATTCCACACGGCCGTGTGAAGCCCCCGATAAGTCCAATTTTAAAGCCGCGATTCAACAATATAAAAGGGGATTTTTGCAACTTTGGGGGGATCTTTTGACCTATCTTTTCCCCAACTTTCTGGAGTGCGGCTAGGGTTTCGGAGAGGGTTTCGTGGAGGTTCTAGCGCGTCGTCGGCATCGATTTCGAGGTTCGACGTTTGCACAAGACCACGGCCACACTAATTCGAGGGGGGTTTTCATTGATGTCTATGTTTTATGCTTTATTTCTCACGTTGATGAACATGTATAGCTCTATGAGGAGCTAAACCCCTCGTGGGGTATTCGGACTTGTAAACTTTAGGGTTTCTTATGTTTCTTTGACATTGATTATTATGCTTTCCATCATTGATGAATAAAATTGAGTTTTTAATCTTGATTATCCTTTCATATTGTTTTCCCTTAAACGTGACATTAGGGTTGAGAGCAATCTAGGCTTTCCTTTGGAGGTGTGACAACTCCTATAGGATTAGACTACTCAAGATTAACGAGGGTTGAGAGGGAGAGTTGTGAGGTAGCAATGTACCCCTTTCCCCTTCGATGTGATTTCTCCCTACCTCCGATTCCTTGATTTAATAGCGGTCGAAATAGAGTGAAGTGCTAGGTAGACAAACTCCCCCAAGGTTTTGGGGTGATGTGAATCCTATGCACTGGGGCTTAATTTAGACTAGGGTTCTTCCACCAGGACCAAAGGGTTAGAACTACTACACATAGGAACAGGTTTTATCACTAGGAATCCCTAGAGCTTAAAGCAACTCCACGTAGTGTTAGGCTTAGGTAGATATACTCCCCTGGGGCTTAGTTGAGCAATCAACAGAGTGAAGGGTTGACGTGAATCCTAATGCCAGGACATAGTGTTGGGGTTAGTCACGGTTGACCTTAGGTTTGGGACCGTGTGTTTAAGGATATCCTCGACTCAATTGACATTAATAGGAGAGCATAATATTATAGTCTTGCACTTGAAACATAGACCCTAGAGGTAGCTTGTCCGGATACCCCCTTTTACTCATTGTTAGTCCTTCTCGATTTTCCTACTTGCACTTCTTTCTTCCATCTCCCTATTTAGTTTATTGCTTTGCATTATTTTCACTCATCAATCTTATTATCGTTCTCCGTATTCTGCATAGCTTAATTAGTGAAACCTTATATTCTATCTTCCTATTCCCTGTGGATTCGACTACCTTCTCACCAAGGTAAATTTATTACTTCGACAAACCCGTGCACTTGCGGGATACACGCAAGGGGTCGTGTCATGTTTTATACTATAACTCTTGATTTGGTAGACTAGATAATGATACCTAGGAGGAAGTAATAGCAGATCTTGGGGCCCTTGGGAATACGTTCCTCTCGCGCTCGCGTGAGAGGTTATTACTTGACGACCCGTGCACTTGCGGCCGGGGAGCCGCGTGCTAGCTCTTTAGCGTGTCGCACGGCGAACCATCATATAACACGAGCACTTATCAGGCAACCAAACAATCATTCCCGAAATCAAAAGGACTATCCTTTTTGAGGAGTTTTGTCAATGGTTGAGTAATCCTAGAAAAATCCTTGATAAGCCTCCTGTAGAAACCTGCATGCCCTAAGAAACTACGAACTCCTTTCACATTTGCTAGTGGAGGAAGTTTATTTATGACTTCAATCTTCGCCTTGTCTACTTCCATCCTCATTTAGGAAATCTTGTGACCAAGGACAATGCCTTCTTGGACCATGAAATGACACTTTTCCCAATTAAGAACAAGATTTGTCTCTTCACATCTCACCAATACTCTCTCTAAATTTCTTAAGAAAATATCAAAAGAATCACCAAACACTGAGAAATCATCAATGAACACTTCTATGATATCCTCTATAAGATCATCAAAAATAACAGTCATGCAATGTTGGAATGTTGCCGGTGCATTGCACAATCAGAAAGGCATTCTTCTATAAGCAAAAGTCCCATAGGGGCAAGTAAATGTTGTATTCTCTTGATCTTCTTGAGAGATAGGAATCTGAAAATATCCTGACCTACCATCAAGGAAGTAATAAAACTTATGCCCAGCCAATCGCTCCAACATCTGATCAATAAACGATAGTGAAATATGATCCTTTCCAGTTGCATCATTTAACTTGCTGTAAGCAATGCAAACACGTCGACCTGTAACTGTTCTGATTGGAAATAGTTACACCTGTTGAAAAAATGAACTAATTCCAACTGTTACACCCAAGCACCCAAGCACTACTTGTGAGGTTACACCCAAGCACCGAAGCATCCATCCACCGCCATCCCCCTTTCTTCAGATCTACTTGTGTTGGGCTCACCCAAGCACTATCGGAGATGGGATAAATAATTCTTGCATCCAACAGTTTTACCACCTCTGCCCTGACAAGCTTCCTTCATGTTTGGGTTCAATCTTCTTTGAGGTTGAATCACAGATTTGAAATTGTCCTTCGATAAGATTTTATGAGTGCAAAACGAGGGATTGAGGCCATTTATATAAGAAATCTTCCTAGCAATGGCAGATTTATGTCTCTTCAATATGTTCACAAGCTTGTCTTTCTGATTGGTAGAAAGATTTGACGCTACAATGATAGGGAGCTTCGACCCGTCCACCATAAAGGCATACTCCAAATGCACTGGCAAAGCTTTGAGCTCCAAATCGGGAGGATCTTCGATGGATGGTCACAATATGCTCTCCTTTAGTCTATCAATTTTCTCAAACTATGTAGATTCTTATTCAAAAGCATTTTCTGAACTATTTTCTAGTGCTTATTGGTCTGAATGATCTTCAACAATTTCTGCATTTCCTGCATCACACGATTCATCTGTTCGCACTTACAACTGCCAACAAGAAGATTTCCTGCCTTTGTTCTTCATAGAACGAATCAAATTGAGCAAGAACCCTCTCCAAGCTTTTCATTCTAAGCATATATACTATAAGAAATCCTGAAAAGGTAATAGAAAACTACTATGGAAGTTTTCTGATGTAATTTGTAGACAAAGGCAAACTCTTCAAAGTTGAATTACCAAAGGAATAAGACTTTCGTATGTTCAATTAACTTTTCTTAAGATTACCAACAAATACTTAAGGAATAGTAACTGAATATTGTTGAATAGCAACAAATTATTTCCGTTGCTATTTAGTTGCTAGAATTTGTGTGCACTAAATTTGCAAGGAATTTCCTTTGAAAAAAAAATTGCTATAAAAAAATTCCATCATTAGTTACTAACATTGGCCATAAAATCAGCATTGGTTTACCGATGGAATAAAACTTCAATAGTTTCACTAGTATTTCTTATGACAATTGATGTAACCTTAAGGAATAGTAATGGATATGGTTGAATAGCAATGGAACATTTTTGTTGTAATTTATTTACTAGAATTTAAGTACTCCAAAGTTGCTAAGAATTTCCCATGTGAAAAAATTATTATGAAATATTTTGTTATTATTTGTAACTACAAGCGGTGATAGAGTCTTAGGGTGTGTTTGGTTGGGGAAATGACCACCGAAGTGACCGAAGTTTGGAAGTGCTACTTTGGTTGAAGTAAGTAGTTCTATTAGAAGTCTCCACATCCATGTGATTGGTTGAAAGAGGAAGTGTCAAATCAGGCACAATGACACACCCCTTACATGTATGTACTGCAAGTGCATAGGTTGTCGAAGTAATAAAATACCTCAGTGAGTGGGTAGTCGAATCCACAGGGAATAGATGATCAGAAATAAGAAGTAATACTATTTAGCTAAGATGAAAAGCAAGTTGTGATTTGATTCAAGATATCAATGCAAAGAAAAGTAAAAGAGAAAACAGAAAGCAAAAGGGGTAAAGAGAGGTAATAAATGATAAAATGGGGTATCCGAATAATGCTCACCCTAGGACTATTGTTTCAAATACAAGACTAATATTATGCCTCCTAATTGAAGTTTAATGAGTTGTGGAAATCCAAAGACACACGGTTCCAAACTTAAGGTCAATCATGAGTAGTCCTGCACTGGGGAAAAAGAATACTCTCAACACCTCACACTGTATGAGACTGCTTGAAGTTCTAGGGATTCCAAGTGATAAACCCTACTCCCTAACTTAGATCTAACCCTTTGGTCCAGGTGAAAGATGCCTAATCACAATTAAGCCCTAACACTAAGGATTACTCAACACTTCACTCTAGTGCTCGTGCAACTAAGCTTTAGTGGAGTTTGTCTCTTAGTACTTCACTCTATCATGACCATAAAGAACTCTTGGAACAAGGAGGTAGGATAAATCACATCAGAGGGGAAAAGAGATGTTCCGCTATCTTTCGACTCACTCTCTCAACCTTCTTCAACCTTGCTAAGTCTAACCCTAATGAAGTGTCACTCATTCAAAAAGATTACCTAGATAGATTCTCAACCCTAGTATCACTCTAAAGGAAAATCAAATCAATAAACACACATGATTGAAACTCAATTAAAACATCAATTAAAGGAAACATAATTGAAGTCAATGAAACAAAATCATCCTAGGGTTTACAAGTCCAAGCACCCATTAAGGGTTTAGCTCTTCATGGAACAATACAAAATCAAATATGAAATCAGAGATAAGTGCAAGCAATCCATAGAGATAACCCCCTTGTCATTTGTATCGATGGTCTTCAAGAGCCGCCTCGTCTTCTTCAAAGACTCTTCCGTCAAGCCTAGGACACATCTTGCCGAATCAATGTTGTCAAAATCTCCCCTAATAACTCTCTTCCGAAGGAAATCGATGTCGAATTCCATAGAACCACTCCAAAATCATAACAAAAAACTCTTTGAACCCTAGCCACGCTCTCTCCAAAAGATAAGTGAAAGATAGGAAAAAGATGCCCAAATCAAACTCTCAAAACGCTATTTATAAGGCTGGAATCGGGCATCCACACAGGCTTGTGGAAATTCCATACGGCCGTGTGGATTTTCAGAATTCATTTTCCTACTCGCTGTAAAAATGTGGAATAGGTGCCTTCCGCATTTCATGGTGTCTGGAAGAAAGAAAGTGGGGTTCCTCTAACCAGTTGGGGCATACGGTAAAATTACCACAATTGCATCAGCATGGTATTTTTTTAAAATTAATTACATAAATGTTGTATAAATATTGTAGTAATATAACACATCCTTTGCGTGAGTGGTCCACAAGTGCATGTGTCATCACAGTAATTAAATTTTACCCCGATGAGTGGGTAGTCGTATCCATAAGGAATAGTATTTAGAAACAAGATTTATCACTATTTAGCTATGAAGAAAATCGATGGTGAGAGAAATCAATGTATGAATGCAAAAGAGAGTAAAAGAATGTAGGAAGAGCAATGAGAGTAAAAAGAGATAATCAATAGGAAGATGGGGCATCCGGACAATGCTCACCCTAGGATTATTGTGTCAAGTGCAAAACTAATATTATACCTCCTAATTGATGTTTTATTGAGTCATGAAAATCCAAAGACACACGGTCCCAAACCTAAGGTCAACCATGACTAGACTTCTACACTATACCCCTGCGGAAAATGATACTCTCGATGCCTCGCATTGTGTGGGATTGCATGGGGTTCTAGGGACTCCAAGTGATAAACCCTATTCTCTAATGTAGACCTAACCATTTGGTCCAGGCAAAAGGCCCCTAGCCACAATTAAGCTTCAGCACTAAGATTCACTACAACACTTCACTATGTTGCTTGCGCAACTAAGCAACAGTGGAGTTTATCTCTTAGCACTTCACTCTATTGTGATCGTAAAGAACTCTTGGAATTTGGAGGTAGGATAAATCATGTCGGAAGGGAAAGGGGACGTTCTGCTACCTCTCGACTCAACCTCTCGACCTTTTTCAATCTTGCTTAGTCTAACCCTAATAAAGTTGTCACACCTTCAAAGGATTACCTAGATGGATTTTCAACCCTAGTGTCACATCTAAGAAAAAATCTTGCAATTAAAATTCAAGATTGAAACTCAATTAAAACCATCAATTAAAGAAGCATAATAAAAGTCAATGAAACAAAGTCATCCAAGGGTTTACAAGTCTAAGCACCCACTAGGGTTTTAGCTCTCTATGGAGAAATACGAAATCAACAAAAGGTTTGGACTCATATGCATAGAAACCATAAAGAAAACTCCCATGTAGTCCGTATTGATGGTCTTGAGGAGCTGCCTCGTCTTCTCCAAAGGTTCCCTTATCAAACCTAGGGCACACCTTGCCGAATCGATGCCGATGAAAGCTCCCCCAATAGTTCTCCTCCAAAGGAACTCGATGTCAATGCCGTAGGACAGCTCCAAAAACCTTGCAAAACCTCTCCAAATCCTAGCTGCGGTCTCTCCGAAAGTTGGGTGAAAGATGGATAAAAGATCCCAAATAAATCTGAAATCACAGTAATTAAGGGCTGAATAACTCATGTATTTTCTTTGAATATTTGAAAATAAATAAATAATTTATTTACATTAAAAATGTGATTATTTATTTATTTTTTAAACCATATAACAAAATTAGAATTAGAGTTTATATTAATATTATTTATGTCATTTTCTTAAACTAATCAATCAGTTCATTTTATGATATGTTATTTCTTTTTTTCTTAATGAAATTGTATACCAAAATCTGAAATTAAGTTGTGATTTACCCATATGGTGACATACCTGCATGTATGACACACCCCTTGTGTGTGTGTACTGTAAGTGCACGGGCTTGTCGAAGTAATAATAGTACCCTGGTGAGAGGGTAGTCGAATCCACAGGAAATAGGGATTAAAGATACAAGTGTTCGCTATTTAGCTAGTGCGGTGTACGAAGAGTGAGAATAAAATCAATGTGTGGTTGCAAAGCAATTAAACAAAACAAGAAATAAAAGAGAAATATAGGAGATATGAGAGTGCAAGTAAGAGTAATAAGAGAAGGACAATCAATGCAATGAATAGGATACCCGGACAAGCTACCCCTAGGATTTATGCTTCTAGTGCAAGAAAATGCTATTATACTCTCCTATTGATGTTAATTGAGTTGAGAAAATCCTTAAACACACGGTCCCAAACCTAAGGTCAACCGTGACTAACCCTGACACTATGCCCCAACATTAGGTTTCACTACGACCCTTGACTCTTGTTGACCTATCATCTAAGCCATAGGGGAGTTCGTCTTCCTAAGCCTCACATTGTGTGGACTTGCTTGAAGTTCTAGGGATTCCTAGTGATAAACCCTGTTCCTATGTATAGCTCTAACCCTTTGGTCCAAGTGAAAGAACCCTAGTCTCAATTAAGCCCCAGCACTAGGATTCACGTCAACACTTCACTTTGTTGCTTGGGCAACTAAGTCCCAGGGGAGTTCATCTCCTAGCACTTCACTCTATTTTGACCGCTAATAACTCTTGGAACATGGAGATAGGGTAAATCACACCGGAGGGGAAAGGGGACATTTCGCTACCTCAAGACTCACCCTCTCAACCCTCTTGAATCTTAAGTAGTTTAACCCTATAGGAGTTATCACACCTCCAAAGGATAACCTAGATGATTCTCAACCCTAGTGTCACGGCTAAGGGAAAATCGATACAAGATGCAATTAAGATTGAAACTCAATTTTATTCATCAATAATTAAAAGCATAATAACAAGTCAAACAAACATAATTATCCTAGAGTTTACAAGTCCTACCTCTGGGGCGAAGTGCTAGGAGATGAACACCCCTGGGGCTTAGTTGCACGAGCAACGGAGTGAAGGGTTGTAGTGAATCTTAGTGCTGGGGCTTAATTGAGACTAGGGTTATTTCACCTGGACCAAAAGGTTAGAGCTATGCTTAGGAATAGGGTTTATCACTTGGAATCCCTAGAACCCCAAGTAGTCCAACACAGTATGAGGCGTCGAGAGCATCCTCTCCGCAGAGGAATAGTGTAGAGGGCTAGTCACTGTTGACCTTAGATTTGGGACAATGTGCTTTAGGATGTTCACGTGATAAGGTCCCGAAAGTGCACGGGTTGTCATAGTAATAAAGTACCCGGGTAAGGGGGTAGTCGAATCCACAAGGAGTAAGGATTAGAGACAAGGGTAATTGCTACTTAGCTAATGTGATATGGTGGTGGTGAGAAGAAATCAATGTGTGTGTGCGAAAATATTAAAGAGAAATATGAAAATGAAAGAGAAATATGAAAGACAAGAGAGCGCAAGCGAAGAGTAAAGAGAGGAACAATCAATGTGAATAAGGGGTACCCAGACAAGCTCCCCCTAGGACTAATGTTCTAGTGCAAGACTATGAATTATACTCTCCTATTGATGTTTAATGAGTCGTGGACATCCTAAAGCACACGGTCCAAAACCTAAGGTTAACCATGACTAGCTCCAACACTATGTCCCGGCATTAGGCTTCACTACAACTCTTTACTCTGTCGATCTCTCAACTAAGCCCTAGGGGAGTCCATCATCGTTCTAGGGATTCCAAGTGATAGACCCTATCCCTAAGTATAGTTCTAACACTTTCATCCAGGCAAAAGAACCCTAATCTAAGTTAAGCCCCAGCACTAGGATTCACTACAACCCTTTACTCTATTACTCGTTTAACTAAGCCCTAGGGGAGTTTGATAAGTGCTTGAATATACATGTTTTACCGACTTGTTTTACATACATTGAGCATCATTTTACTATTGATTATGTCTCATAAAGTGTATTTTGGTGTTCTTTTATGCAATCAGGTTGTGGAAGTGTTAAAGGAGGAAAAGGAAGCAAAGATGGGTTATAAAGACGTATTGTTGGGAGCTTTTGTACAACACAAGTGTCAAGGCACAAGAGGGGATCATGCACATGAGGGTGTGTGCCAACTTCCTGAAGAATTCAAGATGATTTGTGCGATGGAAGGGCACAAAGGCAGTCACACCTTCATGTCCCAACTTGTGTGAAGATAGTTAAAGCTCTCAAATGATGATTCGAAGAAGGAGAAGTCTTATAACTCACCACATGGACGTGTGCCCGACCATGTGGCCTCAAGATGAGAGAGTTTGGATCATGGTTATAGAGAGTACTGTAGCAAAACACTGTGTGTTTCACTGTAGCAGTACTGTATCAGAAATTACTGTTCACGCGGCCGCGTCAAAATCCCACGCGACAGCGTGGGAATTCTGCAGCCCACGCGACCGTGTGGGATCTCACGTGGTCGCGTGGAGGCACATGACTGACGCGTTTCAGGCTTATAAATAGCCCTTTTTGCCGATTCTTTTGGTATCTTTTGTGTGGCTTTTGAGAGGAAGCGGCTAGGGTTTGAGGAGGAGGTCTTTGCCGAATTGGAGGGCCGTTCTTCACCAACTTTGATAGTTCTTTCCTCCAT
Source organism: Dioscorea alata (assembly GCA_020875875.1). Taxonomy (NCBI): domain Eukaryota; kingdom Viridiplantae; phylum Streptophyta; class Magnoliopsida; order Dioscoreales; family Dioscoreaceae; genus Dioscorea; species Dioscorea alata. The sequence continues at coordinate 12,285,699 of CM037019.1, forward strand.
CATAGCATCGAGGGAGTCATTGGCGACCTAGCTTCGGAGAAGGATCCTTCAAGACGTTGAGCGACCCATCAAGGCCATCATCACGACTTCAAGGGGGTTTACTTCCTTGGTTTACATTGCTTTTCATTGTGTTATGTTTTGCTTTGTAATAAGCCCCATGGAAGGCTAAACCCTAGTAGATACTTGGGCATGTGAACCCTAGGTTTTGATTCATGTATTGACTTTCTTTATGCTTTCTTTTAAGTCCGAGTTTATTTGAGTTTTAATCTTGTTTAATCATTGCTTGCATGCCTTATTGATTCGTATGGTTGTTTGGTATGTTTGATTTGTTTCCTTGGTGAGAGAGAGGTCTCCATTAGGGATTAGAACATACAAGGTTAAAGAGGGTTGAGAGGGTGAGTCTTGAGATAGAGGAGTGTCCCCTTTCCCTTCCGATTGAGTGTTTCCTATCTCCGTATTCCCTAAGTTTTATGCAACCATATGGGGTGTGAGGTATGAGATTGATAGATTTCTCCGCCGGGACCTTTGTAGGGGGTTAGGGATCTTCCGCCTAGAAGTAGGGTTAGATCTAATTTTAGGAATCGGTTTCACTCTTAGGTATCCCTAGAACTCATTGCGGTCATATGGGGTGTGAGGTGTTGAGATTGAGCGATTTCTCCGCCGGGACCTTGTAGGGGACTAGTATCGGTGGCCTGGAGGAAGGGACCGATTATTCTTGGATTACCTCGACTCATAGAACTTGGTTAGAAGCATTTAGTTAGTCTTGCACTTCATGATAGAGCCTAGGGGGAGCATTGCCCGGGTATCTCATCTTCATTGATTGAGATCTCCCTTTATTTACCCTTTGCCTATTCATCTCTGGTATTAATTTCTATGCACACTAGATCACCACAAAATCACATTAGTCGTTAGGCTAGATTGCAGAGAAGAAGTTAGTAGTAGTAGCCCTGTTCCCTGTGGATTCGACTACCCTACTCACCGGGTATAATTATTACTTCGACAACCCGTGCACTTGCGGTACACACACGCAAGGGATGTGTCAGAGTTCATCTCCTAGCACTTCGCTCTACTTCGACCGTTAAGAACTCTTAGAACACGGAGGTACGGAAAATCACACCGGAGGGGAAATGGGATGTTTCGCTACCTCACGACTGATAAGTGCTCGTTTTATAGTAATGTGAAGCATTATTATCTTGCAATGAGCATTAATTTAATCAGATTTTATCACTAAAAAGTGTGCGTTTGTTTACTTTTGTGCATTGTAGGGTTGTGAAGATAAAGTGAAGGAAAGGAACGAAGTTAGATTGTGTTCGCCATTGTTGGGAAGTTTCTTGGACTAAGCAAGGAGCACGGCATGAGTAGAGACTTGTGAGTGTGTGCCAACCTCCTTTGGAGGGGCACAAAGACAGTCACATTCACAATAAGTCTAACTCATGCTAACAAGGAGAACTTCACCAATTAGGAGATTTGAAGCAATCAGCACGATTTACCGTTGATTGTGTGCCCAATTCAATGGCCTCAATGAAGAATGACGAATTCGGGAGCGTTTCGGGACAATTATTGTAGCAAGTTACTTTAGCAAGCTACTGTTCATCTTCGCCCGAAATTCAGAATTCCAGAAAATTCACACTGGCGTGTGGAAATTCCACATGGCCGTGTGAATTAATTTTCCAGCAAGACAGAGAATTCACATGCTCGTCTGTAAATTCCACACGGCCGTGTGAAGTCCGGATAAGTCCGATTTGTAAAGCCGTAATCAAGAATATAAAGAGCGATTTTGGAGACTTTTAAGATATCTTTTGACCTATCTTTCTCCCTGACTTCTGGAGAGTGCGACTAGGGTTTTGGAGAGGATTTTGTAGAGGTTTTAGAGGGCATCATCGGCATCGTCACCGACGTCCGGCGGCCGCACAAGACCACGGCCACACCATACACAAGGGGGTTTTCATCGATGTCTTTACTTTGTGCTTTCTTTCATACTTTGATGAACATGTATAGCTCCATGAGGAGCTAAACCCCTTGTGGGTATTCGGACTTGTAAACTCTAGGGTTATTATGCTTCTTTGACATTGTTATTATGCTTTTCCATTATTGATGAATAAAAATTGAGTTTCAATCTTGATTTCATCTTGATATTGTTTTCCCTTAGATGTGACACTAGGGTCGAGAACAATCTAGGTTGTCCTTTGGAGGTGTGACAACTCCTATAGGATTAGACTCTTTAAGATTGAAGAGGGTTAAAAGGGTGAGTCGTGGGGTAGCGGAATGTCCCCTTTCCCCTCCGATGTGGTTTCTCCCTACCTCCATTTCCTTAATTTCTCAGCGGTCGAGATAGAGTGAATTGCTAGGTAGATAAACTCCCCTGGGGCTTAGTTACGCGAGTAACAGAGTGAAGGGTCGAAGTGAATCCTATGCACTGGGGCTTAATCGAGACTAGGGTTCTTCCACCTGGACCAAAGAGTTAGAACTACACATAGGAACAGATTTTACCACTAGGAGTCCCTAGAACTTAATGCAATCCCGCGTAGTGTGAGGTTTAGGTAGATATACTCCCCTGGGGCTTAGTCATGCAAGTGATAGAGTGAAAGGTCGATGTGAATACTAATATCGGGGGATAATGATGGGGTTAGTCACGGTTGTCCTTAGGTTTGGGACCGTGAGTCTAAGGATTTCCTCGACTCAATTAACATCAATAGGGAAGTATAATAGCATAGTCTTGCACTAGAAGCATAGATCCTAGAGGTAGCTTGTCCGGATACCTCACTTCACCCATTGCTAGATCCTCTTTGACTTGCGCTTTCTCATTCTCCATCTTTCTATTCAATTTCTTGTCTTTTATTATATTTGCTTCCATATTCACTCATCGATTCTATTCTTATCTTTCCATACTCCACATAGCTTAAATAGTGAAATCTCGTATTTTAACTCCCTATTCCCTGTGGATTTGACTACCCACTCACCGGGGTAAATTTTATTACTTCAACAAACCCGTGCACTCGCGGGATACATGCAAGGGGTCGTGTCAACGACTCACCCTCTTGATCCTCTCCAATTTCGAGTAGTCTAACCCTATAGGAGTTGTCACACCTCTATAGGATAAACTAGATGATTCTCAACCCTAGTGTCATGGCTAAGGAAAAATCAATATAACAAGCAATCAAGATTGGAACTCAATTAAAAGCATCAATTAATAAAGCATAATAAAAGTCATAGAAACAATGTCATCCTAGGGTTTACAAGTTCGAATACCCACAAGGGGTTTAGCTCTCCATGGAGCTATACAAATCCATCAATATATATGAAATAACAAGAATAGAAAACATAGATGAAAACCCCCTTATGATGCATGGCGATGGTCTTGCGAGGCCGCTCCGTCCTCTCCACCAATCCCCTTGTCAAGCCTAGGGCACACCTCGCAGGATCGGTGCCGACGAAAGCTCCCCCAATAGCTATCTTCTAACATACTTCGATGTCGATGCCGTAGACGAGCGCTAAACCTCCATAAAATCCTCTCCAAACCCTAGCCTCAACCCACCAAAAATTGGTGAAAAAGATCCTTAAAAAATCCCGAAAAAGTCCTATTTATAGTGCTGAGTCACGGTTGAAAATCAGCTGAAATTGGGCATCCACACGGCCGTATAGAATTTCCACATGCCCGTGTGGATTCTCTGGAATTGGTTTTTTGGTGTATAGTGAACAGTAAACTGCTACAATACTCGCACATAAAATGTTCCCGATTTCATGTTTTTCATCGAGGTCGTTGAATTGGGCACACAATTAACGGTAGATCATGTCGATTGCTTCATTTCTCCTTATTGGTGAAGTTCTCCAATACTACACAAGTTAGACTTTTATGATTGTGACTGCCTTTGTGCCCATCCAATGGAGGTTGGCACACACCCACAAATCTAGAATCATGTCTTGTTCCTTGCTTGGTCCGAGAACTCCCCAACAACGGCGAACATGACCTAATTTTGATCTTTTCTTCTCCAAGTTTACTCCACAACCCTACATGCATAAAAGAACGCAAATGCACACCAATTAATGATAAAATCTGAGAAAAGTAATGCTCAATGTAACAAAATAACATTTCGTATTAGTATAACATGAGCACTTATCACCACGACTCATTAAACATTAATTAGGAAGTATAATACTAGTCTTGCACTTGAAACAATAGTCCTAGGGCGAGCATTGTCCTGGTGCCCCATCTTTACATTGATTGTTCTTTTCTTACCCTTTGCTTGCACTTTTCTTTTATATTCACACATTGTGATCTCACTCATCATCATTATTGTCTTCATAGCTAAATAGTGATAACTTTTGTCTCTTAACAACTATTCCCAGTGGATTCGACTACCCACTCACCGGGATATATTTTTACTTCGACACCTGTACACTTATGGTATACACACACAATTCGGATTCATGTGAAAGTTTTTGGCGCCGTTGCAGGGGAATAGGCGTTTTAGAGACATTTGCATTTTACTATTTTAGCTATTCATCATTCATTCTATTTCATACTTTCTTATTATTCCATTGTTCTTATTTGTTTTTCTTTCTTTGATTTCAGCTCTAAGTTATGACCTGAGCCAACCCATCGACATTGGTTGAAGGAGATCCAGAAATTGGAAGAAGAACTCGTAGACGGGGAAAGGAACTTGTGCAAGAATAGTGTAATCAAGCTGAAATAGATACTGAAGGGTATGACATTATGGAAGAACAACATGAGCAGCAGAGGACACTCTCAGATTATGCTAGACCCATAGTTTTGGGCACACAATCGAGCATTGTGAGGTCCTGATTACAGCTCAGAACTTTGAGCTCAAGCTGGCATTCATCCAAATACTACAGCAGTCTGCACAATTCAATGGTTTGGCCGATGAAGATCCCAACAACCACATTGAGAATTTCTTGGAAGTGAGTGGCATGCTCAAGATTAACGGAGTTATGAATGATGCTATCAGATTGAGAGCCTTCCAATTTTCCTTGATGGGAAAAGTAAAACAATGGTTACAGTCATTAATTAGAGCTTCGATTACTACTTGAGAGGAGATAGCGGAAGCTTTCCTTGCTCGATATTTCCCTCCCAGAAAATTTTCAAAGCTTAGGAATGAGATATATTCCTTCGTTCAAACGGAATTGGAGTCTTTTTTTGAGACTTGGGATAGGTTCAAGATCTCCTGCAGAGATGTCCATAGCATGGATTCCCCGAGTGGATGATTTTCCACACTTCTACAATGGGTTGAAGCCGAGCACAAAGCAGTTACTTGATGTTGTGGAAGGAGGTACAATAGGAAGTTTTCACTTCCTCACATTTTTTCATTACCATGGTTTCATCCTCCTTTTCTTCTTCAATTTCAACTTGAGGTGGAACTTCTATTATTTGCTCGAAGGGTATTGATGCCACATCATCCTCTTCTTCAACTTGCAATACCTCAATATCTGCTTCCACCTCAACTTCATTGTTACCGCAAGTGCACCGGTCATCAAGTAATATCTCTCGCGCAAGCACGAGAGGGTCATATTCCCTAGGGTCCTGATAAGTGCTTGTGTTATAGTAATGCAAAGCGTTATTATCTTACAATGAGCATACCTTTTATCAGATTTTATCACTAATTAGTGTGCATTTTTGTTCTTTTGTGCATTGTAGGGTTGTGGAGTCAATTCGGAGAAGAAAGAAGCAAGAATAGGTTATGTTCGCCATTGTTGAGAAGTTCTCGGACCAAGCAAGGAACAAGGCACGAGTCTAGACTTTTTTGTGTGTGCCAACCTCCATTGGAGGGGCACAAGGGCAGTCACATTCACAAAAGTCTAACTCGTGTAAAATTGGAGAACTTTACCAATGAAGAGAAATGAAGTAATCGACATAATCTAACGTTGATTGTGTGCCCAATTCAATGTCCTTGATGAAGAATGATGAATTCGGGAGCATTTCAGCGAGTCGCTGCAGCTTTTGTGCTGTAGCAAGCTACTGTTCACTTTCTGCCGGAAATCAGAATTTCAGAGAGTTCACACGGGCGTGGAAATTCCACACGGGGGTACTGTAGCAAGTTACTGTTCACAGTCTGCCGAAAATCAACAAAACAGAATTTCCACACGGCCGTGTGGAATTAAGACACAGGCGTGTGGAAATTCTGGTTTTTCACAGGGTCGTGTGGAAAATCCACAGGGTCGTGTGGAACTCCGATTTCAGCCTATAAATAGCCCGTTTTCAGATCTATTTGGGGACCCCCCCTTCTATCCCTTGCCTATATTTTGGGGGGCTTTCGGCTAGGGTTTGGAGAGGTTCTTGGAGGTCTTTGGAGGCGAATATACGGCATCGACATAAACATCCTTTGGAAGAAAGCTATTGGGGGAGCTTTCGTCGGCATCGATTTGGCGAGGTGTGCCCTAGGCTTGACAAGGGATTCGTGGAGAAGACTAGGCGGCTCCACAAGACCATCGATACGATCTAGAAGGGGGTTTTCCTTATGGTTTTTATGCATATGTTCTTAATCTCTTTATTGATTTTGTATTGCTCCATGGAGAGCTAAACTCTAGTGGGTATTCGGACTTGTAAAACCTAGGATGATATTGTTTCAATGACTTTTATTATGCTTTCTTTATTGATGAATTTAATTGAGTTTCAATTTTAATTATCTTTTGCTATTGTTTTCCCCTAGCCGTGACACTAGGGTTGAGAGCAATTTAGGTTACCCTTTGGAGGTGTGACAACTCCTATAGGGTTAGACTACTTAAGATTGAAGAGGGTTGAGAGGGAGAGTTGTGAGGTAGCGATGTACCCCTTTCCCTTCCGGTGTGATTTCTCCCTACCTCCGATTCTTTGATTTATTAGCGGTCGAAATAGAGTGAAGTGTTAGGTAGATAAACTCCACCAAGGCTTTGGGGTGACATGAATCCTATGCACTGGGGCTTAATTTAGACTAGGGTTCTTCCACCTAGACCAAAGTGTTATAACTACTACACATAGGAATAGGTTTTATCACTAGGAATCCCTAGAGCTTAAAGCAATTCCACGTAGTGTTAGGCTTAGGTAGATATACTCCCCTGGGGCTTAGCGGCGTGAGCGACAGAGTGAAGGGTTGACGTGAATCCTATTGCCGGGACATAGTGTTGGGGTTAGTCACGGTTGACCTTAGGTTTGGGACCGTGTGTTTAAGGATATCCTCGACTCAATAGGCTTCAATTGTAGAGCATAATACAAGTTTTGCACTAGAAGCATTAGTCCTAGGGGGAGCTTTGTCCGGGTACCCCATCGTTATATCGATTACCTCTCCTACCCTCATTATTCTTCTTGCACTCTTTTATTTTCTCTTGCATCTATACATACATACTTTTCTTATCATCGATTCCCATCATAGCTAATAGCGATAACACTTGTTTCTGAACAATATTCCCTGAGGATACGACTACCCACTCACCAGGGTATTTTATTACTTCGACAACCCGTGCATTTGCGGGATACACGCAAGGGGTCGTGTCAGGTCCCAAGAGCTACTATTACTTCTCCCTAGATGGTACTATCTAGTCTACCAGATATAGGTTTACCATAAAGTAAGAAAATAACAAAAGAAAAATTATAAACAAAAAGACTAAAGCTCACTACATAAGCACATTAAGGAAGAAAATAAAAATAAAAGTGCGAGGCCCTGGGTGAGGATCCCCTCGAGACTACTAAAGCTGGAAGGATGTTAGAATTACACAAGCAATAGTAGTTTGTGCCAAGAGACATCCGAAAATAGATTACCCGGATGGTCATGGCGATAATCCCTAATCCCATACAAGTATTGGCTCGGAATCTCTTTCGGTCAAATTCTACTACAATTGCAATACACACAGGGAAATCTCTAATTAGGCCAATACTTAACCTAGGTCCAGCCCTGATGGTTGGAAGGGTATGAAATACCCGATTGTCACAGCATATTCATACATGAATCCCCATTAAGCTTAGTGTGTCTAGATTAAGGCCGTTGGTCAGGCAACCAAGTACAACCTAGAAGTTAAAATAAAGAGTTCTCATGCAAATCAACACATCAAAGATCACCAAGCTTAAACCACAAACAAAACCAAATGCCATAAACGTAAATCACAACATCCATACAAGCAAGTTCATCCCATGGTTTATCGGATGCCCAGTGACCTTAGGAGTCTAGTTTAACATGAATAAAAGAGAGATCTCAAGATACATATGAAGCATGAACAAAACCAAAGAAACCCCCGTAAAACTTGACTAGAAGGTAGTGATGAGAGCTTGTCAAACCGCACCGGCAAGCTCCTTGATAGCAACCTTCTTCTCCCCTTGGATTTGCCATCAGATGTGACTTCTCTCACTGTCTTGAAGCTCTAGATGATGAGGGTGAAGAAAGGGTGGCCAAAAACCCTTCAAAAGATGCCCTAGAACCCCTTTTAAAGTGTTCTCAGGATGGCATGCAGCTTGGCATACGATCGGCATACGGGCCGTGAGGTTTTAAAACATTTGCCGAATTTCCTGTAAGTTACTATAGTGAAGTGTTACAATAAACTGGTACAGTACTACATGCGGTTATCTTTGTGGCAGTATGGCTTCCCGTATGAACTCCATACTTAGTATTTTTTTTCAAATCTTCGTGCTACATACTGCTACATTGGTGCTACAATACCGGGTCTCTAAAACCGTGTTTTCGGTGCCAATTTCTCCTTGAATCATGTTATCGAGCTCACCTAGGCTTCTTTTATAAGTGTAACACGAAAAAAACTAATTTAGACCATTGAATGGCATTGATTCCACAAGAAAATGCAGAAATCATGTGCACAAATATGTTAAAATACATACATATACATACATATAGGCATTTATCAATTATCATGAATCCTTTTCACTTTCTCCTTGTACAACAATGCATTCTCATAGGTATTTTGTCTGTGTTCCTCTAACTCATTTAGTTGGAACTTTTGTTTCCAATGTGTGTCCTCCATGTCAAAATTCAATAGTTTAACAGCCCAATAAACCTGATGCTCTAACTCGAAGGGTAGATGACAAGCCTTGCCATAAACCAACCTATAAGGTGTGTGTCTTGTGGAAGTTTAGTAGGCTATTCTATATGTGGAGTTTGGGTCTCTTTGCCCTTATTTGTTGTTTCGATTGTCTTAAGTGTTGTCGTCGCTTTTCCTTTTGTGTTTTCTTTGATATTCCTTGTCGAGCCTTTAGAGTTGTTTCCTGAGTGTTTGAGAGATTTTTTGAGGGTGTTTGGAGGAGTTTAGAGAGGGTGTGGGCTGTGTACAGGCGGTGCAAAATTGCGCGGGGCTTTGCACAGGCCGTACACCCTCCTGGCGGTTGTGCAGCCTCTGTGCAGGGCTGCACAGAGGCCACACACCCCAGGCAGATGAGTGTGCGGTTGGTGTGCAGGGCCGCACACCACTTGCACACCCTTCTGCCTGTGGTGTGTGGCTGGTGTGTGATAAGTGCTCGTGTCATAGTAATGCGAAGCGTTATTATCTTGCAATGAGCTTTAATTCAATCAGATTTTATCACTAAAAAGTGTGCAATTGTTTACTTTTGTGCATTGTAGGGTTGTGTAGATAAAATGAAGGAAAGGAACGAAGTTAGGTCGTGTTTGGCATTGTTTGGAAGATTTTCAGACTAAGAAAGGAGCAAGGCGTGAGCATAGACTTGTGAGTGTGTGCCAACCTCCTTTGGAGGGGCACAAAGGCAGTCACATTCACAATAAGTCTAACTCATGCCAACAAGGAGAATTTCACCAATTAGGCGATTCGAAGCAATCGGCACGATCTACCATTGATTGTGTGCCCAATTCAACGGCCTCGATGAAAAACGACGGAGCCGGGAGAGTTTCGGCACAATTACTGTAGCAGCACTGTAACAAATTACTGTAGGAAAACATTGTAGCAAGTTACTGTTCACAGTCGGCCGAAAATCAGAATTCCAGAAACTTCACACGGGCGTGTGGAAATTCCACACTGCCGTGTGAAATCTTGATAAGTCCGATTTTAAAGCCGCACTCAGCATTATAAAAAGCCCGTTTTGGATATCTTTTGACCTATTCTTCTCCCTAACTTCAGGGTGTACGGCTATGGTTTTGGAGAGGACTTCGTGGAGGTTTAGAGAGCGTCATCGGCATCATCACCGACGTCCGGCGGCCGCACAAGACCACGGCCACACCATATGCAAGGGGGTTTTCATCTATGTCTTTACTTTGTGTTTTATTTCATACATTGATGAACATGTATAGCTCCATGAGGAGCTAAACCCCTTGTGGGTATTCGGACTTGTAAATTCTAGGGTTATCATGTTTCTTTGACATTGTTATTATGCTTATCCATTATTGATGAATAAGAATTGAGTTTCAATCTTGATTTTATTTTGCTATTGTTTTCCCTTAGATGTGACACTAGGGTTGAGAGCAATCTAGGTTTTCCTTTGGAGGTGTGACAACTCCTATAGGATTAGACTATTCAAGATTGAAGAGGGTTTAGAGGGAGAGTTGTGAGGTAGCGATGTACCCCTTTCCCTTCCGGTGTGATTTCTCCCTACCTCCGTTTCCTTGATTTATTAGCGGTCAAGATAGAGTGAAGTGCTAGGTAGATAAACTCCCCTGGGGCTTAGTTATGCGAGTAACAGAGTGAAGGGTTGAAGTAAATCCTATGCACTGGGGCTTAATCTAGACTAGGGTACTTCCTCCTGGACCAAAGGGTTAGAAATACATATAGGAACATGTTTAATCACTAGGAATCCCTAGAACTTAATGCAATCCCACGTAGTGTGAGGTTTAGGTAGATGCACTCCCCTGGGACTTAATCGTGCGAGCGATAGAGTGAAGGGTCGATGTGAATCCTAATACCGGGGCATAATGTTGGGGTTAGTCACGATTGACCTTAGGTTTGGGACCGTGAGTCTAAGGATTTCCTCGACTCAATTAGCATCAATAGGAAGGTATAATAGCATAGTCTTGCACTATAAGCATAGATCCTAGAGGTAACTTGTCCGGATACCCCACTTCATTCATTATTAAATCCTCCTTAATCTCTTTTTCTTGCACTCTCTAATCTTTCATCTCTCTCTATTTAATTTCCTGTCTTTTAGTATAGTTATTCTCACAATTCACACACGAATCGATTATTACTTTTTCGTACTTCGCATAGTTTTAATAGTGAAATCTCATACTCTAACTCCCTATTCCCTGTGGATTCGACTACCCTCTCACCGGGGTAACTTTTATTACTTTGACAAACCCGTGCACTTGCGGGATACACGCAAGGGGTCGTGTCAGTGTGTGGGGCCGCGCATAGCCCGCACACTAGCCCGAGTTTGCTTATATAAACCCATTCCTAGCTTCATTTCTTCATTTCTTCTCTTCCAAACTCCTCTATCTCCTTCTCCTCTCTTCCTCCATCATCTCTTAAGTTTCTAAGGCTGACTTAGAGGAGGTTTTAGAGCTTGAAACTTGGTTCATCAAGTTGCTCATTCTTAAGATCAAGGTATGCTTTCATCCATTTCTTCCTTCTTCTTGGTTCTTTGATGAAGATGGTTAGGGTTGAGTGTGAACCCATATGAGAGCATGATTGTTATCTATTTTTCTTCCTCTTTGATGGACAATCTTGTGAGGATTGATTTTATTGAGTTGTTTGACTTCAACTTCATGAAATCCTTGAACCTTCAAAACCCTAATCGCGGAATTACTATAACACCGACCATGATAGGTCATTATTGCCTTCCTTGTTGGTTTTATGAGTTGTGAGAGGTCTTCTCCTTGCTAGAACTCTTTGCTATGGTATTTAGCAAACCCTAGAAGCAACCATTTCCCATTTTGAGCATTTTTTCCTTCATCTTAGTTAATCTTATAGTTGTTGATGTTTAGTTGCTTGTTCTGGTTGTTTAATGGCGTCTAGGAGGTGAGTCTTCTAGTAAGGGCAAAGAACCGGTGGAGAAGTGACTTAGAGGAATTTTGCTCGCCAAGTTTGTGAGTCGGAAATTACCAAAGTTGGACTATGATTCATGCATGATAGTTCTTGACATTGAGTTACTTGTTTTGAATTATAAAATCCTTATTGCTAAACTTCTTCAAAAAAAAACTAGAATGATGCTTAGAATCATGATGATTTATGTATTGGCTCATTGCATGACTATTTGCAAAGTTTATATATTGCTTATGGTTTGGAGCTTTATATTCAAAGAATGTGTTTTACACTACATATTTTCATGAGATTTGATGTTCTCATTATGATAAACAAAAAGGCATGTGAAAGAAAATTTGGCTTTTCATTGTGTTAATACAACGTTTGAAGTGTATTTTCGAAAGATATCCTTGTATGATGCATTTCATGAAAATGATTTCATTATCGATGCTATGACAAAATGCATCACTCTTGTAGTGAGAATTGCTATTGTAAACACTTATGCACTCTTATTGAGAATTATGATATCTTCATGATGTGTACTTTGAGCCTACGAGCCAAGCTATTTTTATATTTTTTTTTGTTGGTGACGTGGGAGCCGAGCTCCAGAACTTGCTGTAGTAAGAAAAGGATGATTTCCACGGGCCGACTTATATAGAGGTGGCGTGGAATACTATCAAAAAGGTTATACCTTGTCAGGTGGGAGCGTAGATCCCTGACATGGGTATAGTTGGGCTGTTTGGAGTCACCACATGAACTTCCCAGCGGCCAATGCCAAGATACGCGCATCTTGGTAGCTCCAGACCTAACCAAGGCCATGGTTACCGACGGAGAGTTTTTGAGGCCATTCTGGACATTATTGTTGATTTATGATCGATGATGTTAATTATTTCTAAGTATCTTGATATTTGAATCTATCAATGAGAATTGTGCTTATGCTAGGTCCAGGATGGCATGTGTTATCATGATGATATCAAAGAACCTCTATTTGTATTTCAATGAGAAAAGCTGTGTTCTTATGAGATATTTGTTACTCAAAAAAAATATTTCATTCTTATTGAGTATTGAAATATTTTTATGATGTTTTATTTTGATTTGATCATGCTTGAACTTTAGTCATGTGACTAACCCCTTACTGAGTAACCTAGTTACTCACCCCCTCTTTCCTCCTCCCAGGTGATAGCACAGCGCAGGGGTGAAGGCGTGAAGTGCTTGGCTAGAGTCATCACTGTCTTCTCATTTTGGGGTTTTGTATGTTATTTATGTCTTGGCATGTATCATTAGGGATCCACTATATATTCTTGAACCCTATCATGTCTTTCCATACTTGAACACTTTGTATGCCAGTCTAGTCCATGTTTTGTATGAGGAGTGTATCCTTTATTTGGAGTGGTTGTTATTAACTTCCTTATGTACTCCTTGTTATGGTTATTAGTATGTGATACCTTGCATAAGTAATTGTTGTTGAGTTGTGTATTGTGATTATAGATGCATTGTACAGGAAACAGGTTAGCCTTACGGCCACCTAGGGTTGAGGTAGTGTTGGACCTCCCATGGGTTGTCGTGGCTGTATGTCGTGCGCAGGACCCGCAGGTCAGGGCGTGAGACTATAGGTCCAGAGGGCATCATCTAAATGTTTTGACCAGCCATGCCTGTTATGATGTACAATCTTTTTGAGAATTATTTTCAATTTTCAATTTGTAACTTCAACCTGACCACTGGTTTGAGGGTGGTAAGCAATGGCAATGAAATGGTGGATGCCATATTTTCTCATCACATTTTCAAACTGAGTGTTGCAGAAGTGTGTTCCTTGATCGCTGATGATTGCCCATGGGGTACCAAATCGTGAAAATAGTTTTTTTTTTAAGAATTTAACCACTACTCTCGTATTATTTGAGGGCAAGGCTTGTGCTTCCACCCATTTGGAGACATAGTCAACTGCTACCAACACATATTTGTTTCCATTAGAATTTGGGAATGGTCCCATGAAATCTATTTCCCAAACATATAATACTTCACACTGTTGGATAGGAGTTTGTTTCATTTCATCAAGTTTAGACAAATTTCCACTTCTTTGGCACTGATCATAGGTTCCAACAAATTTCCCGTCATTAATGAAAATTATCGGCAAAAGTGACCTCCCACTGTCCCTAAATGACAATGTCTTAGAATTTGCCATCCTTCCAAGTGTGAGACACAACACCGCACAATTAGGTCAGCACAAAGTTTATAAAGAAATGGATAACCCCTAGAAATAATGCTTGGCGTCCGACAAAAATTTCTTCCATTGTTGATAAGAGAAATGTAAGGGGACAACTTGACCTACAATGCAGTTTGCGAGGTCACTGAACCAAGGGCATTCATCAGTCGGGGTTGTTATTTCCCGAACCAAGTATAGGCGTTCCTTTGGTAAAAAATCATTAATTGCTCTGTGCGCATTGCGGCATTCTTCGGTATGCTCAAGATGGGACAAATAGTCTGCTACCACATTATACGAACCTTTCTTATCTCGAATTTCTAAATCAAACTCTTATAAAAGAAGGATCCATCGAATTAATTGAGGCTTGACATAAGACTAAGAAAGGAGGTATTTAATCATTGCGTGATCAATGTACACTACAACCTTGGATAGCACTAAGTATGATCAAAATTTATCAAAAGCGTAAACAATGGCCAACAACTCTTTCTATGTCAAGTGTAATTTTCTTGGGAAGGAGTTAGAGTTTTGCTTGCATAATAAAATGGATGGAATTGCTTATCATGTCATTACCCTAGCACTGCCCCAACTACCCAATCACTTGCATCACACATAAGCTTGAAAGGTTGATCCCACTCAAAAGCTTTCACAATGGGTGCCTGAGGTAACCTCTCTCTCAGTAAATTTAAAGCTGCTAGGCATTCTTGGTCAAAATTGAAAGGTGTATGCTTCTCTAGGAGTTTTGTCATGGGCTTAGAGATCTTTGACAAGTCTTTAATAAATCTTTGGTAAAATTCAACATGGCCAAGGAAGCTTCTGACATCTTTTGTGGAGGATGGCGGAGGGAGGTTCTCAATCATTCCATGTTTGGCCTTGTCCACTTTGATCCCATCACCAGAAATCTTGTGTCCCACCACTATACCTTCTCTTATAATGAAATGACATATTTCAAAGTTTAGCACCAAATTTGTTTTCTCACATCTTGAAAGATCCCGCTTTAATTTATGCAAACAACTTTCAAAAGAATCTCCTAAAACTAAGAAATCATCCATGAAAACCTCCATAATATCTTCAATGAAGTCATCAAATATGGACATCATGTATCTTTGAAATGCTACCGGTGCATTGCACAACCTAAAAGGCATCCTCCTGTAGGAAAATGTGCCATATAGGAAAGTGAATATGTTATTTTCTTGATCCTTGATCGCAACCGGGATTTATAGGTATCCAGACATTCCATCAAGGAAACAATAATACATGTGCCCCAATAACCATTCCAACATTTGATCGATAAAAGGCAATGGAAAATGATCCTTACGTGTGGTGTCATTTATCTTTTGATAATCAGTACAAACTCGCCATCCAGTTACTGTACGGGTTGGCATCAATTTGTTGTGTTCATTCGAAACTACCATCATTCCTTCCTTCTTGGGTACCACCTGAACCAGACTGACCCAAGGACTATCTGAAATTGGGTAGATTATCCTAGCATCTAGCAGTTTCTTCACCTCTTTCTTAACAAATTCTATCATGTTGTGGTTCAATCTCCTTTGAGGTTGCACCTTCAGTTTGATGCTATCCTCCATTAGGATTTTGTGTGTGCAAAAGGATGGACTAATTCCTTTGATGTCAGAAATACTCCAAGCAAATGGCTTTCTTATGCTCACCGAGTAAAGCCACTAATTGCTCTTTTTGGCTAGTGTAAATTGTTGAGATAGGATATTATAACTGGTAGATTGGAGTTTTCTTCTAGGAAAGCATACTCCAAGTGTGTTGGCAACTCCTTGAGTTCTACATTTAAAGAGGTAGATGATGGAGGTTCAGAAAATGCACAAAGAAAACCATCTCTCTAACTATCGACATCCCCATGCATTGTGTCATGTATTTCCCTTCCCCTGTTAGTGACATCTTCATCAATAAATCTGTTGTTGTTATCATTATAGGGTATATCACTGCCTAATCCAACTGAAACTAACATTACCTACTCTGTATTTATCTCTCTTTCCTCATCATCCTTGTAGAAACTCATCTCTATATTAATGAACTGATTCCATTGTGCAGTCTGCTTATGAAATTCTGATATTAGTTCTACAATGCTACCTTCATCGCTGTGAGAACAAACATCCTCATTCAAATGGGCGGTGAAATGAGAATGGCTCCACAGAGTAGCAATTAGTTCCTCCATAATGACTCTCAATCACCTTAGATAAGAAAAGATAAAATAAGAAAAATCAACTCACGATTTAAGAATAGAGTAAGGAAAGAAAAGATAAGAAAAATGATTAAACAAACAAAAAGAGATATTCACAGATATGAACAATATAAACAAACTAGATCACCAGAATCCTAATTTCCTAAAAGTTGCCAGTCCCCAACAACGGCACCAAAAACTTGATGCACTCTCCCCAAGTGTACAGATCGTTACAAGTAATAAAGTGGTACCCCACAAGGAGGTATGGTTGTCTAACCTCAGGGACTGGACTTCTAGTACTAGTTAATCTTCTAATGTCTAGTCAACAAAAATGGTGATGAAGTTATTCACTACTACAAGAATAAGAACAAAGGATGGAAGAACTAAGTAGACTAGGGTTGAGCATCAGTAGCAGGAGGACAATGCCCTGGGAAGATCCTGATAAGTGCTTGTGTTATAGTAATGCGAAGCGTTATTATCTTACAGTGAACATATCTTTTATAAGATTTTATCACTAAATGGTGTGCATTTGTGTATTCTTATGCATTGTAGGTTTGTGGAGCTAATTTGGAGAAGAAGAACGAAGTTAGATCGTGTTCGCTATTGTTGGGAAGTTTTCGGAACAAGCAAGGAACAAGGCACGAGCCTAGACTTTTGAGTGTGTGCCAACCTCCTTTGGAGAGGTACAAAGGCAATCACATTCACAACAAGTCTAACTCGTGTAGCTTAGGAGAACTTCAACAAGAAGGAGACTTGAAGCAATCGGCACGATCTACCATTGATTGTGTGCCCAAATCAATGGCCTCGATGAAGAACAACGGATTCGGGAGCGTTTCACAAGTACTGTAGCAGCACTGTAGCTTGTACTGTAGCAAAACGCTATAGCAAGCAACTGTTCACTTTCTGCCGAAAGATTCCAGAAACTTCACACGGGCGTCTGGAAATTCCACACGACCGTGTGAATTAATTTTCCAGCAACCCAGAAACTTCACACGGACGTGTGGAAATTCCACAAGACCGTGTGAAGTCCCGATAAGTCCAATTTTAAAGCCGCGACTCAACATTATAAAAGCCCGATTTTGAGACTTTTAGAGGATCTTTCAACCTAACTTTCTCCCCAACTTCTGGAGAGTGCAGCTAGGGTTTCGAAGTGGACTTCGTGGAGGTTTGGAGCGTGTCATCGATATCATCATCGACGTTCGGCGGCTGCACAAGACCACGGCCACACCATACGCAAGGGGGTTTTCATCAATGTCTTTAATTTGTGCTTTTTTTCATATTTTGATGAACATGTATAGCTCCATGCGGAGCTAAACCCCTCATGGGTATTCGGATTTGTAAACCCTAAGTTTATTATATTTCTATGACATTGTTATTATGCTTTTCCATTATTGATGAATAAATTCGAGTTTCAATTTTAATTAGCTCTTTCAATTGTTTTCCCTTAGCCGTGACACTAGGGTTGAGAACAATCTAGGTTGTCCTTTGGAGGTGTGACAACTCCTATAGGATTAGACTACTTAAGATTGAAGAGGGTTGAGAGGGTGAGTAGTGAGGTTGCGAAGCGTCCCCTTTCCCCTCCGATGTGATTTCTCCCTACCTCCATTTTCCTTGATTTCTTAGCAGTTGAGATAGAGTGAAGTGCTAGGTAGATAAACTCCCTTGGGGCTTAGTCGCGTGAGCAATAGAGTGAAGGGTTGACGTGAATCCTAAGCACTGGGGCTTAATCTAGACTAGGGTTCTGCCACCTTGACCAAAGGGTTAGAACTATATATAGGAACAGGTTTTATCACTAGGAGTCCCTAGAGCTTAAGGCAATCTCACGTAGTGTGAGGCTCAAGTAGATGTACTACTCGAGAGGCAGAGTGAAGGGTTGACGTGAATCCTAACTCCGGGGCATAGTATTGGGGTTAGTCACGGTTGGCCTTAGGTTTGGGACCGTGAGTTTAAGGATATAATCGACTCAATTAACATCAATAGAAAAGTATAATAGCATAGTTTTGCAATAGAAGCATAAGTCCTAGAGGTAGCTTGTCCGGATACCCCATTTCATACATTGCTAGTCCTTCTCTATTCACTTCTACTTGTACTTTCTTGCTTTCCATCTCTCTATTTAATTTCTTGCCCTTTATTATATTTGCTTCCATAATTCACTCATCGATTCTATTATCACTTTTCATACACAGCATAGCTAAAATCTCATGTTTTAAATCCCTATTCCCTGTGGATTCGATTACCCACTCACCAAAGTAAATTTTATTACTTCGACAAGCCCGTGCACTTGCAGGATACACGCAAGGGGTCGTGTCAGATACCTAAGTACCTAAGATACTAACTTGAGTTTAATGCCTACCAGGGTACATTCTAAGATCCTTGTGGGTGCTCAAGAGCAATGTTGCATCT
Organism: Dioscorea alata; assembly: GCA_020875875.1. Classification (NCBI taxonomy): domain Eukaryota; kingdom Viridiplantae; phylum Streptophyta; class Magnoliopsida; order Dioscoreales; family Dioscoreaceae; genus Dioscorea; species Dioscorea alata. The sequence continues at coordinate 12,304,385 of CM037019.1, forward strand.
ACGGCTATCAAATACACCTAGTTGTGCAAGTATAACTATGACCTTCATACATGGCAAGTTTTGCAACTACACTAGGTAATCACAACTATGCAATTCAAGCATGCCAAGTTATGCAAACACATGAATAAACACAAGAAAACAATAGAACTCCATAAGCATTAGAACTCAAGTAGCCAAAGTATCAATTTAATCGCAACTACGGTAATCACATTGTAGTAGCTATTGTAGCACCTTCAGGTTTTGTGAGATAGATAGTTTTGTTTAGCTCATGCGGTCTCCATACCGGACTAATAAGTGCTCGTGTTATAGTAATGCAAAGCGTTATTATCTTGCAATGAGCATTAATTTAATCAGATTTTATCACTAAAAATTGTGCATTTGTTTACTTTTGTGCATTATAGGTTTGTGAATATAAAGTGAAGGAAAGGAATGAAGTTAGATCATATTTGCCATTGTTGTGCAGAACTGTAGCAAGACTGTAGCAAAACACTGTTCATTTTAGGAGAGGGTTTGGAGAGGACTTGGTGGAGGTTTGAAGCCCGTCATCGGTGTCGACATCAACGATCGACGGCGGCACAAGACCACAGCCACATCGCACACAAGGGGGTTTTTCATCTATGCATTCCATTTGTGTTCTTATTATTACTTTGATGGATTTGTATAGCTCCATGAGGAGCTAAACCCCTTGTGGGTATTCGGATTTGTAGAACCTAGTACTATTATGCTTCTTTGACATTATTATTATGCTTTTCCATTATTGATGAATAAAAGTGAGTTTCAATCTTGATTTATTTTGTTATCGTTTTCCCTTAGCCGTGACACTAGGGTTGAGAACAATTTAGGTAATCCTTTGGAGGTGTGACAACTCCTATAGGGTTAGACTACTTAGGATTGAAGAGGGTTGAGAGGATGAGTCGTGAGGTAGCGGGACGTCCCCTTTCCCCTCCGATGTGATTTTCCCTACCTTCGTGTTCCATGATTCATTAGCGGTCAAGATAGAGTGAAGTGCTAGGAGATAAACTCCCCTGGGGCTTAGTTGCATGAGCAACAGAGTGAAGGGTTGTAGTGAATCGTAGTATTGGGGCTTAATCTAGACTAGGGTTCTCTCACCTGGACCAAAGGGTTTGAACTACATATAGAAACCGGGTTTATCACTAGGAATCCCTAGAACCTAAAACAATTCCACATAGTGTGAGGTTTAGGAAGACGAACTCCCCTAGGGCTTAGTTGACAAATCAACGAGAGTCAAGGGTCGTAGTGAAACCTAATGCCGGGGCATAGTGTTGGGATTAGTCACGGTTGACCTTAGATTTGGGACCGTGTGTTTAAGGATCTCCTCGACTCAATTAACATCAATAGGAATGTATAATAGCATTGTCTTGCACTAGAAGCATAAGTCCTAGGGGTAGCTTGTCCGGATACTCATCTTCTCTCATTGCTTGTCCTACTCTTCTACTCTTACTTGCACTCTCTCATCTTCCACACTTCTCTTTTAATTCTTGCTTTTATCAATTATTCTCGCACTCACTCACTGATTTCCTTTCGCACATCACATTAGCTAAATAGTCAATACTTATATCTCAAATCCCTATTCCCTGTGGATACGACTACCCACTCACCAGGGTATTTTATTACTTCGACAACCCGTGCACTCTCGGGCCGCAGTCAAAGTTTTTGGCGCCGTTGCCGGGGAATAGGCGTATTTCTGATACTTGTTTTTCACTATTTTAGCTATTCCACTTCATTTTCTAATTCACGCTTCTTTGTCTATCATTGTTCTTATTTTTCTTTTTCTTTGTGTTTGGCTTCAGGTTATGACCCGCAAGAATCCTTTGATTCTTGTTGAAGGAGATCCGGAGATTGGTAGAAGAACACATCGAAGAGGGAAGGAACCTGTGGAAGAACAGTCCAATCATGCCAATATTGATTCAGAAGGGTCAGAAGCAATGGCAGAACAGAATGAAGAACAAAGGACATTGTCCGATTTTGCTAGACCCGCAGTGATGGGGACTCAATCGAGCATCGTGAGGCCCCCAATTACCATAAATAACTTTGAGTTGAAGCCGTCATTCATTCAAATGTTGCAACTGTCCACACAATTTAATGGGTTGGCCGATGAAGATCCTAACAACCACATAGAGAACTTTCTCGAAGTATGCGACATGTTGAAGATCAATGGAGTAACGGACGACGCGATTAGGTTGAGAGCCTTCCCATTTTCATTGAAGGGAAAAGCACGACATTAGCTATATTCATTACCGAGAGCGTCTATCACTACGTGGGAGGAGATGACCGAGGCATTCTTAGCTAGGTATTTCCCTCCGGGAAAATCGGCGAGGCTCCGGAATGAGATTTTGTCCTTCATGCAAATAAAATTAGAGTCTCTATTCGAGACATGGGATAGGTTCAAGGATCTCCTTCGAAAATGTCCGCAACACGGATTTCCCGAATGGATGATTATTCACACCTTTTACAACGGGTTGAATCCGAGCACAAGGCAACTGTTAGACACAGTGGTCGGAGGAACTTTAGGAAGTAAGACTCCCGGTGAAGCCCGGCACCTTATAGAAGAGATGGCTATGAATAGCTATCAATGGAACACAAGGGACCGAAAGAAGGTGGCCAAAATTCATAAAGTTGACGCGGTTACATCGTTGGCGGCACAAGTAGAGTCATTGAGTAAGAAGTTAGATGTTCTAACTTCCCCAAGAGTTGCGGCCATCACTACTTGTAACGGTTGTGGGGGAGGTCACGCTTCGGAGTAAGGAGTGATTGTCTTATTGCTATCGGAGGCACTAGTACGGCATAGCAAGTCAATTTCGTTGGTAATGCTTATCGAGGGCAAGGCCAATGCAACCCGTATAGTGGAACTTACAATCCGGAGTGGAGAAACCACCCGAATTTCTCATGGAGCAATCAAGTTCAGTCGCAACAAAAAAGCAACACACCACCGGGATTTCAAAATCAACAAGCACCGAACCTAGAAGCCGAGTGACCGGACTAGAAGGGAAGATGACCGATCTAGAGAAAGCCCTCACAAGGTTCATTTCTTCTTCGGATGCTAGGTTTCAATCGGTGGAAGCTACACTTTGCAATCACACCGCCTCCCTACACAATTTGGAGAATCAAGTGGGGCAAATTGCGAAGACTTTGGCGGAAAGACATCAAGGTAGTTTGCCTAGTACTACGGAGACTAATCTAAGGGAGCAAGTGAAGGCAATTACCTTGAGAAGTGAGAAAGAGGTCGAGAGAAATCTCCCTCTTGAGAAGACAAAAGAAGCACCTAAAGTTGAAGAAGTAGGGGGAGAAGCACCAAAGGAGAAAGAGGTGGCACCACCACCCTACAAGCCGAGGATTCCCTACCCTTCAAGGTTGAAGAGTGACCAAGAGAATGAACAGTACAAGAAATTTCTAGGGACTTCCAAGCAGTTGCACATCAACATACCATTCACTGAAGCATTGGCCCAAATGCCCAAGTACGCGAAGTTTTTGAAGGACCTCTTGACCAACAAGAGGAAATTGGAGGAGAGTGCATCTGTAATCCTTGATGCTAATTGCTCAGCCGTATTGCAAAAGAACATTCCTAGCAAGAGAAAGGATCCTGGGAGTTTCATAATACCATGCAATATCGGTAACTTGGGTAAAGAGATGGCATTGGCCAATTCCGGGGCAAGTATCAACGTTATGCCCTACACATTCTTCCAAAAGCTAGGCTTGGGCGAGCCTCAACCTACTCGGATGACACTTGAACTTGCGGATAGATTGGTGAGGCATCCGAGGGGGATTGTGGAAGATGTGTTGGTAAAAGTAGACAAGTAAATCTTTCCTGTCGACTTTGTTGTGCTTGATGTGGATGAGGATGTCGAGGTACCGCTGATTCTTGGGAGGCTGTTCTTGCGTACTTCTAAGCCCTTGATAGACATTGATGGAGGAGAGCTCACACTCAGAGTTGGAGATGACAAGCTTACCTATCGCCTCGCCGAAGCCATGAGACATTCTCTTGATTTTGATGACACTCTATATTATCTTGATGCTACTGATGAGTGTATTGATGAATATATGCAGGAAATGATGAACCCGGATCCATATGAAGGGTGGCCAGACCAAGATGAGGAGATTGAAGAAGAAGTGCTAACACTTGGTCTAGTCGAGGAGAAGGTTGAACCAAAACCGGGGCCCATAAAGAAGATAAGAAGAAAAATCAAGAGAGCAAAAAGACGCCACACCAAAGGCCCCAAAGTCAATGGGGATAAGCAAGTAAGGAGTGAGGGTGTTTCGCCCTCGTGTGGTAACAAAATCACTAACTCTACTCTACAAAGACTATATTCTGCATGCTTTCAGATTGTAGGGAAGAGGGAAACTTCTATTCATGAGCCACCGTAAGGTAAGACCAGGTACGTCAAGCTAAGTGACGTTAAACAAGCGCTTCTTGGGAGGCAACCCAAGCTTTAACAGTTTTTCTAGGACTTAGTTTAGTTTTAGGTTGAATAAAAGCCTTAGTTTTGGTGTCCTAAATTCTTTATGCATATGCTGCAATTTTACTATGGATTGATGATGTTTTCCGTGTGCCTAAACTATAATTGATGGAGTTTGAGTCGGTTGAGCATGTTTTCTATGGTATCTGGTCGTGTTTTGATAGTTTTCACAGACTTCAAGCATCGTATTTGTGTTTCTGAATTTTTCTGTAAGTCTGTGAATTTTTCTAAGTAAACCAGAGAAAACAAACGGTCGTGTGGAATTTCCACATGGGCGTGTGTTACCAAGTAGGGTTCAACAAGTAAGAGCACAGGGGCGTGACCTTGCCCCTGTGAAAAACTTCAGAAGGGGCACACGACCGTGTGGAATTTCCACACGGCCGTGTGAAAACCTGCAGAACTTAAACTCTCAGTTCAAAGAATCCACAGGGCCATGTGGGAGCCCCTGTGAGTAACCCTGTGTTAAGGCGCACGGCCGTGTGGTAATTCCACACGGCCGTGTGAAAACTCTGCAGAAACCCCCTTTTCTTCCTGAGAATACACACGGGCGTGTGGCTGCCCCTGTGAAGTGCTTGTGCATGGCACACGGCCATGTGGATATTTCACACGGCCATGTGAAATACTTACGATTTCTCGGGTAAGTCAGAGAGACCACAGGGGCGTGTGAGATGCCCTTGTGGTCGGCCTTGTGTTCTTGGCCAGGTTGGGCACACGGCCGTGTGGAATTTCCACACGGCAGTGTGAAATTTTTCAAGGACCTTCGGTGATTCTCCGTAAATCCACAGGGGCGTGTAGCAGCCCCTGTGGAAGTTCCCTATAAAGGCACACGGCCATGTGGGGTAGTCTAGAGAGTGACCAGAGTGCACACAGGGGCGTGTGTGAGCCCCAATGAACCCTAATTTCAGAGGCACACGCCCGTGTGGAATATCCACTAGGCCATGTGGATTCCCAGAACTTCAAAAGTCGCGCGTTTTCTTATAGATTTCACTCGTGTCTCTCCATATAATCACTCAAAAACTCTCTTCGAACCTCTCTACTATTTTCCCGACCTTCTCATCGTGTTTTTGTGGGATTTGGACAAGTTTTCCGGCCGATTTCTAAAGCTTCTTCATTCACTCCGACGGTAAGGACTTCAAGCCTCTTTTCTTCATCAATTCTTCATTTGATTCGTTCTTTTAGATGATTTCGCTTGGATTTAATGATATAAATATATGGGAACATGCTTATAAAGAAATTAGAATGAAATTTGATGAAAATTTAGAATTTTTAGCCCCACGGCCGTGAGGCTCTGTCTGCCAGAAGCTCCACACGGGCGTGTTAAATTAACACACGGCCGTGTGGATTTCTGCAAATTGAGTTTTTGAACTGATTTTAACTTTTTTCTTTTGCAACTTTACAGAGATGACTTCTAGGTCTAAGAAATTGGCAGAGAAGCACCCACGAGAGCCTACCCCACCCCCCTCAAAGAGATGGATTTTGATTTACCGGAGCACAAGGAAAAGTTCAAGAGATTATCGGCGCTCCAATTTGGACAGTCGCGCTACCCAGACCTAAGTGCACTGAGAGATATATAGGGGGTGACACTATTGCCACAGAGGTGGAGGAGTTGCTAGCAGTAGGCAGTTGGGATCGGTTGCTATCTGTCTGAGAGCCAGCGACTCGAGCACTCACACTCGAGGTCTTATCGACCTTTGAGTTCGATCGAGGGTACGACAGCTTCATAAATGGCGAGACGATCCAGTTTCATGCCCTCGGTCGACACTTCAGCCTGAGTATCACCCAGTTCTCGATCATGATGGGCCTTTACGATCAGGTATTTACCGAGACGGAGGAGTACGCGCTACTGCCCACCAATTACCCAGGGACCCTGACACCTCAGAGGGTCTATAGAACGTTGTGCCGGGACGGGCAGTACGAGCCGGGGGTTTCAAAGGTGACATTTCTTTCCCGACCAGCGTACAGGTACATCCATGCCATATTGAGCAGGTCGGTGAGCGGCAGAGGGGATAGCACAGGGATGCTGAGTAGACAGGAGTTGCTCTACTTACACTCCATGGTACAGAGCAAGCCACTTCATCTGGGGCACGTTCTAGCTGACCACATGCGCCACCAGGGCCAGTACCCCAGGGTTGGAGTTATTTTTGTAGGCCCCTACATCACACGTCTCATGATAGGCTTGGGACTCAGAGATGGGGTACGCGGGGCCGAGAAAGTTGCTACACCAACCCCGCTTACTAGAGATACATTGAGACTGATGGGTATGGTCCGCAGATTTGGGCCAGGAGTATATACCATGATCATACCCCAGTCAGATCAGGCCGAGGGGTCCCAGGCAGCGAGAGAGCCATCTTTGACAGAGACAGAGGCCGAGGTACCACCCACAGCACCGGAGCCACCTCCAGTGCGGATCTTCTCCCCTTTTCGAGGTCAGGACCGATTTGAGCACCTTGAGAGCGCCGTGGGTGTCCTTCAGACCGAGGTGGCCGAGGTCAGGGCCACACTGGCAGCACAGCACACTGAGGTCATGGCTCGATTTGACTTTATTCAGCAACTACTTGAGCGGGCCATGACATCACCTTTTGTGGTCCGACCCCGAGTTTTATTTTATTTCTATCTCCAGCTCCTCCAGCAGCAGATCCACCCACTTCAAAGCCAACAGCAGCACAAGAGGCTCCACAGCAGCACACCGACGCTGAGGCATCATAGTTTTATTTTATTTCTATTTCCGTTGTACTTTTTCTTTCATATTTTGGACTTGTAGTACTCAAAAGGGATCTTCCTTCTGAGTTTATCTTTATTTTGCTCTATTTTCCTTTATTTTGCCTCGAGTTGTATTTCATTTTCATATCTTTATATACTTGAGCTTTATTTTGGTTTTTCTTGAGTTATACTGAACCCTTGTGTGTGTGCGCAGATGGTCTTGGATGAAAGGAATCTAAGGAATAGTCATAGGCACGGTCATGGGACCGTGTGTGTTTCACAACCCATTGAGACTCAACTCTCAATGCACCTAGCTCCATCAAACGCAACACTTGGAGTTCAGGGGAGTAATGTTTCAATTGCCTACTTCCACACTAATTGTTTTACAATTCTTCACTTTTATTGTGCTTGCATGCGTACATTAGGGATAATGTACATCTTAAGTGTGGGGGGGAGTTCACATTGCACACACTTTTACTTGTGCGTTCAATTGCTTTTGCTCATGTAGCCTGTGGCGGTTCACCATAGTTGTAACGGTTGATTCTTATAGTTTAGGAGAATTTTTAACATTGTATCCTATCATGCTCTAGTTTCACTTGAATTTTTAGGGGAATTTTTGCTCGATTATCTCTTTTTGCACTACTCACTCTTGAAATCTTTTTTAAACTCAAGCTTGAAGTTTTTAAGGACAAGTTTATCGTCGTTCTTAGTTTTACTTTGGAAAATGCATATATATATATATATATATATATATATATATATATATAAACTAGTGAGCTTGTGAATATTATTCTAGCTTTTATTTGTGCATTTGCGGTGGAAAGAGCTACCTCCCATGAAGTATGTAGCTACTCTCATAAGACGTATACAAGTTATGCCCTAATGAGAGAAAGAGCTATCTCATGGGAAGCGTGAAAGCTACTACCCCGGTAGAAAGAGCTACCTCCTCTAAAGTGTGAAAGCCACCTTTGGCGGCCGCCTAAGAAAGGGCTACCTTAGAGGTTGAGTGAAGCTACTACTTCCTTACTTTGTGTATATAAATAAGTCCTTGTAACAAAAGTTTGAGGAGTACTCGTTGGTTCTCTTGAGTGAATTCGCACACACTAACACATTTTCGAGTTGTTATCCTTTTTTATTCGAGTTTTTAGCTATAGCATTGGTAGCCTTATGCAATGTTTTGATTTTCCCTTACTTGTAGAATGCTTCCTTTACATACTTTTGGTGAACCTAAGGCCAAGCACTTTCAATTGTTCTACCAAGTACTTCACATTCTATTTTACTTGAGGACAAGCAAAAGGTTAAGTGTGGGGGGATTTGATAAGTGCTCGTGTTATAGTAATTCGAAGCGTTATTATCTTGCAATGAGCATTAATTTAATCAGATTTTATCACTAAAAATTGTGCATTTGTTTACTTTTGTGTATTGTAGGGTTGTGAAGATAAAGTGAAGGAAAGGAACGAAGTTAGATCGTGTTCGCCATTATTGGGAAGATTCTCAGACTAAGCAAGGAGCACGACATGAGTATAGACTTGTGAGTGTGTACCAACCTCCTTTGGAGGGGCACAAAGGCAATCACATTCACAATAAGTCTAGCTCATGCTGACAAGGAGAACTTCACCAAATTAGGATATTTGAAGAAATCAGCATGATCTACCGTTGATTGTGTGCCCAATTCAACAGCCTCGATGAAAAATGACGAATTTGGGAGCGTTTCGACAAGTTACTGTAGCAACAATGTAGCAAAACACTGTAGCAAACTATTATTTACTTTCGGCAAAAATTCAGAAAACCAGAAAGTTCACACGAACGTGTGGAAATTCCGCACGGCCGTGTGAAATCCTGATAAGTTCAAATTTCAACCGCGACTCAATATTATAAAAGCCCGTTTTAGAGACTATTTTGGGGGTCTTTTTGGCTCTTCTTTGCCCTAACTTCTAAAGAGGAACGGCGAGGGTTTGGAGAGGACTTTGTTAAGGTTTGAAGCTCCTCATTGGCGTCGACATCAACGTCCGACGGCGGCACAAGACCACGGCCACATCACACACAAGGGGGTTTTTCATCTATGCATTAAATTTGTGTTCTTATTATTACTTTGATCGATTTGTATAGCTCCATGAGGAGCTAAACCCCTTGTGGGTATTCGGATTTGTAGAACCTAGTACTATTATGTTTCTTTGACATTATTATTATGCTTTTCCATTATTGATGAATAAAAGTGAGTTTCAATCTTGATTTATTTTGTTATCGTTTTCGCTTAGCCATGACACTAGAGTTAAGAACAATTTAGGTAATCCTTTGGAGGTGTGACAACTCCTATAGGGTTAGACTACTTAGGATTGAAGAGGGTTGAGAGGATGAGTCGTGAGGTAGCGGGACGTCCCCTTTCCCCTCCGATGTGATTTTTCCTACCTTCGTGTTCCATGATTCATTAGCGGTCAAGATAGAGTGAAGTGCTAGGAGATAAACTCCCCTGGGGCTTAGTTGCGCGAGCAACAGAGTGAAGGGTTGTAGTGAATCTTAGTATTGGGGCTTAATCTAGACTAGGGTTCTCTCACCTGGACCAAAGGGTTTGAACTACATATAGGAACCAGGTTTATCACTAGGAATCCCTAGAACCTAAAGCAATTCCACATAGTGTGAGGTTTTGGAAGACGAACTCCCCTAGGGCTTAGTTGACAGGTCAACGAGAGTCAATGGTCGTAGTGAAATCTAATGCCGGGGAATAGTGTTGAGATTAGTCACGGTTGACCTTAGATTTGGGACCGTGTGTTTAAGGATCTCCTCGACTCAATTAACATCAATAGGAAGGTATAATAGCATTGTCTTGTACTAGAAGCATAAGTCCTAGGGGGTAGCTTGTTCAGATACCCATCTTCTCTCATTGCTTGTCCTATTCTTCTACTCTTACTTGCACTCTCTCATCTTCCACACTTCTCTTTTAATTTTTGCTTTTACCAATTATTCTCACACTCACTCACTGATTTCCTTTCGCACATCGCGTTAGCTAAATAGTGAATACTTATATCTCAAATCCCTATTCCCTGTGGATACGACTACCCACTCACCAGGGTATTTTATTACTTCGACAACCCGTGCACTTTCGGGCCCCTGTCACTGACTTCATGAAGGCCTTATGGACATTGGTATGCCATGAATCATCAAAGTTTTGAGCTCTATACACTCTCTAATAGTCCCCCATCTAGCCTATATGACCCGAGGGTATAAAAAGAAGTTTCTAGGGTTAGAAAAGGGAGTTTTTGCCACCATTTAGGAGAGGAGAAGAATCAAGAAATGATGTGATCTTTGGAGGTGAAGTTCTAGGGCTAGAAAAGGTTTCAAGGGCTTCATCATTCAAGGGGGAGATCTACCACCAAGGAAGGAAGGATTCTAGGACCAGGAAGCGGCCTTCGGCCATAGGAAGCATCATTCGGCAATCATTTAAGGGGGAGATCTCCACCTCCTTCTTCATCATTTTGCCTATGGAGTGTCTTTTATGAACTCTTGTTGTGTTTTACCTTACATTCTTGCTTACATTTGTATGATGGCACACTAGAGCCCAAGGCCACGAGATGTTGGTGAACCTGAGGAGGGTTCACCATGTATTTTGGATGATTGATGTTTAATTCTAATGCCTAGGTTGATTTGTGATTTAATTCATTATGCTTCATGCTAAAAACTACATATAGATATTGATAGTTCTTTCTTGAGTTATACATGTCGATGTGACCTACTCACGTGTATTAGATCATGAATGTATTAAAAAGGGTTGCTTGTATCGATAAGCTAAGAAATTGGATGTCGGTAGCCCTCCGACCTATAAGGATAAACTTAGGTTGAGTGTACCTTTATCTTGGGATCTCCTTGTGCTTAATACAATCATAGGGATGTTGACTAGGAAGAGATTTCAAGCAACATTCGTATGGGATTAGGGTTCAGTCACCGAGAAATTGGGGTTGATCTAATCTAGAGATCCCTCGGTCCAAATCATCCGTGCATCTTTTGTTCTTTATCCTTATGTCATGATGACCCCTCAAGAGGTTCCACATCCATAGGCCTTTGCATTTAACTGTTCTTCTTGTAATCTCTCACTTAGTTCTTTAATTTGTGTAGTCGTATCATATTTATTTTCTTACATCTAGTAGAGCAAATTCTCTTACTTAAGATGTTGGGCTAGATAATAGGCGGCGAAGGAGTAATAGTAGATCCTTAACCCCGAGGAAGCAATCCCGTAGACTTACGAGGAAGCAATCAAGTTTTTGGCACCATTGCCTGGAAGTAATTAAGGAATTCTAGGAAACTTTTAGCTCATTGCTCTAGCCATTTATTTATTTGTATGTTTACTCTTTTCTTTTCTTTTTATTTCTTTTGATCTTAACTCTCTATTATCTTTCTTTATTTTGCAAGGTACCGTGCATGGCACGTGTGCATCCATCAAATTTAATTGCGCCAGAGAGTAAAATTGAAAGGACCTTGCATCGAAGATTAAGAGAAGTTGGTGAAGGCTCAAGTGGACAACACATTGAAATTAAGGATAGAGAATCATCGATTATGGCTGAAGATAGATGCACTTTGTCCGAGTATGAAAGACTATAGTTCATGGGTGAGGAATTTAGTGTTCAAGCGCCAACAGTTACATCCAACAATTTTGTGATCAAAGCTACTACAATTGGCATGGTGCAAAATTCGGTTCAATTCAATATCCTTGCAAATGAGGATGCACATGATCACCTTTCCTGCTTTCTCCAAATGAGGATGCACAAATTTATTCCTGCTCACATCTCTATCATCGGGATCAACCAAAACTTGGAAAGACATGGTTGAAAAATACTTTGGGAGATATTTTCCACGAAGCAAAGCGGCCAAATTGAGGGAAGAAATTTCAACGTTTAAACAAGGGTTGTCTGAGACTTTATTTGAGGCCTATGAAATATTCAAAGACCTCTTTAGAAGATTCCCCATCAAGGTTTTGCTTCATGGATGCGAGTACAAATCATTTACAATGGGCTGAACTATTCAACTCGCCAACTCATTGATGCCACAGCAGGTGGATCACTTAGTAACAAGTATCCTGATGAAGCCAAGCAACTGCTTAAATCTATGGCAAGTAATGAATCTCATTGGGCTTCAAGAGGAACACCACAGAAAGGAGCTAGAATTATAAAGTTAGTGCCAACAATGCTCTCACCGCGAAAGTTGATATGTTGACCCGGAAACTAGACCACCTCATGCGTAGTAGTTTGAAGTCAGAATCAGTGACGAGTTGTAGCACTTGTGGAGGCGGGCATGGAGTTTCCCAATATCCTATTGCTAGCTCGTACGTTGCACCTATCTTGAATGTCGATTATATTGGAGATAAAGAAATCAAGGGAATCCATATAGCACAACTTACAATCCAGGGTGGAAACATCACCCAAACTTTTCATGGAATCAAGGGCAACTACAAAGAGTTGCACCCACTCAGGGTTCCCAATTGTAGCAACTACCACAAGAGAAGAGATTCACCACTAAAGATGTTCTTACCAAGTTCATGATCAACACCGAAGCAAGGTTCAACAACATAACCAGCAACATGGATACACAATTTGGCAAAGTAAATGCTCAACTTGCTTAGCATGTCGAATAGTTCAATGAGATAGGTTCTATCTTGAGAGATCTCCAAGCTTCCGTGCAATCACTTCAGCATCGAGTGGGACAACTTGCCAAGGTGAATTCGAAACGTCCTTCAGGCAGTCTCCCTAGTAACACTAAGGAAACCCCAAGGAAGTACTTGAAGGCTATTGCACTCAGAAGTGGGAAGGAAGTTGAGACAAGGGTCGAGGAGGACCCGAGTGTCAAAGAAAATGGGCTAGCCATTGAGGAAGACCCCAAACTAGGTGAACAAATTGTTGAAAGAAATAATGGGGAAAGAAGTGATGAATCCCAACCACACATACCATCAAAAGCACCTGAGTACAAGCCTACAATCCCCTGCCCAACAAGGAAGAAGCAAGACAAGGAAGATATTCAATTTAAGAAATTCATTAACATTTTCAAGCGACTTCACATTAACATCCCAATAGTTGAGGAATTAACCCAAATGCCTAAATACACCAAGTTCTTGAAAGAGCTCCTCACTAACAAAAGAAAATTGGAAGAAGAAGGTACATCCACAATCACAAGAAATTGTTTGGCTATCATAGAAAAGAAGCTCCCATAAAAATTGAAAGATTCGGGAAGTTTCATAATTCCATGTGTGCTTGAAGGAGGAGTTTAAGAAAATACATTAGCGGATTTCTGGGCTAGCATTAATGTTATGCCCTACACTATGTACCTGAAGCTTGGCTTAGATGATTTAAGACCCACATGGATGAATCTATAATTAGCTGATCAATCAACAAGGAAGCCTTATGGGATTGTAGAAAATGTGATTGTCTAGGTAAACAAATTTGTTTTCCCTATAGACTTTGTCATCATGGATATCGATGAAGATGTAGAGACACCTTTGATTCTTGGTCGGCCATTCCTCAGTACCTCAGGTGCTCTCATTGACTTGAAAAAAGAAAAACTAACTTTGAGAGTCAGAGAAGTAGAGGCGGTGTACATACTACCGGCTGCCATGAAGCAATTCTTAGACCATGATGACACGCTTTACTTCATTAATGAAACTGATATTTTGATTTCTGATTGTATGCAGGAGGTGCTGTCTTTGAACCCTTTAGATGAGTATTTGGAGGAGCAAGAGAATGAAAGACAAGAAAAACCGCACCCTCCTCCTCATAGTCACAAATTAAAGCAACCAAAGGACAAGGTAACATGTATCATAGGTTACCGCAAGTGCACGGGTCGTCAAGTAATACCCCTCACGCACGCGCGAGGGGGTCGTATTCCCAAGGGCCCGAGAAACTACCCTTACTTCCTCTTCGTATGATTGTTTGGCCGATCAAGTCAAGTGTTGTGCAAAAGAAAGTGAAAAGATGATTAACATGCAAATAAAGTGTTCTAAGGTAGAGGTAATGAACGAGGGATAAAGCAATATAAAGAGAGGGTCACGGATGAGGATTACCAAGGGGGCTACTAAAGTGCGGGGCTTGCCTTAACTAGCATGCAAATGGGTAGTTTGGACCAAGAAACCCGAAGTTAGACCAACCCGATGGTCACGGAAATTGGTCCCTAATCCGGTACAAGTATCGAATACGGAATTCGTTACGCTCGAATCCTCACACGATTGCAAAGGGAGCAAAAGGTTTCTCAAGTTAGGGAGAAGACACAAACTAGGTCAACCCTAACAATTGGAGGGGTACAAATACCCGATGGTCACGGCGTATTCATACATGTATCCCTACCAAGCTTGGTGAACCTAATACTAGGGCAATGGTCATGCTTCCTAGCATTATCTAAACAATGATACACAGAGTTCTCATGCATACCAAGCAATCAAATACACCAAACAAGGTTCACAAACAAGTCTCAAATGCATAAATCAAGTCAAGCAAGCATCCTACACAAGTTCACCCCCAAGGTTCACCTACATCCGGTGACCTTGGGGTTTAGTTGCCCATGAATACAAAATACACAAGAAAACACATCAAAACAACCAAATACATAGATGAGAACACCCCCTCAAAAGATAGAAGCCGAATGACGTTCCAAAGACGCCACCAAAGGGGTGGCTTCCCTTGTCGATTCTCCTCCAAACTAAGGATCAAGAGGGTGGATCTCGTCGTATGTCGCTCTCCTCATCGTTCTCTCCCCGAAAATGGCCTCCGACGGCAGCTCCTAGCTTAGATTTGAAGGTGGTGGCAAGTTGGCTCAAGACCTAGGGCTCCCTCCCTCTTCAAAATGAACTAACTTTCCCTTTAAAAACCAATTCCAGCAACTTATGCGGGCTGGCATACGGGCCGACATACGGCACTGTAGCACCCCGAGTTTCGTGTAAATTGCCGCAGTGAGTGCTACAGTAAAATGCTACAATACCTGCTACAGCATCTATGATACAGTACCTGCTACAGTGCTGCTGCTACATAAGCATATACGGCAGTCATATGCCCGTATGGGTGCCCGTATAAAACTCCAGACTTAGCCGTTTTTCGCCAACTCTCGTGCTACAGGGCTGCTACAGTACCAGAGACTCGAAAATGGTGTTTCCTTTGCTGATTTCTTCTAAAATCCCGTTGTCGAGCTCCCCATGGTATCTTTTGTACCTGTAACACGAAATAAACCAATTTAGACAGAAAACGGGCATCCGCATATATAAAAATACTCGAAAAGACAAAAAATAAGTGCACATACATAAATAATACGTACAGTTAGGCATTTATGAAACATCCCCACACCTAAGCGTTTGCTTGTCCCCAAGCAAACAGACATGAAGAACAGGGGAACAACAGATAAATGACTAACTGGACGACCTCAAGCTCCACAATAGAGGACCCCACTAGCACAGACAGAAGGTAGGACAGATAATGAGTTGTTCTGTTGGCAACTGGGTATGGATGGTCCTGTTTCATCTAAAGTGCACTGGTGAGTGTGTGCTTACTTCCAACCTTATTCTGCATACTAGTCACTCCACGTACAATGAAAACAGCATTAACCTGCTAAAGATACCCTCAATACCCAGTTAAAAGTCCTTCGGGTCCTGAATGAAACTTTGGCTCTCAAGTGGTTGTGTAACAGATTCCAAGGGATACAGACAAGATACTATATGTTGTATTTACATATTTACAAAGTGGTTTTTTTTTTTTCAAGTCCGACTAACGTAGACTGTACAAAAATCTTTCAGACGGATGCACATGCTGGCCAGGCACAAGAGCCACCCATCCTACTTGATTACAGCCCACATAGACGCATTCATGCTGTACTAGCAGAGGAATACTGTCATAGACTTCACTTTTTTTTTTTTTAGATATATATATATATATATATATATATATATATATATACAATGTATCTCATATCCCCTGGTATAAAACCTGTTAAACGACTCCTTTGAGGCCAAAGAACAACAAAGAACCTCAAAGGCTCTTAAAAAGGTATTGAACGTAGACTTTAGCAATTTAATGCCGGAAACATTGCAATGGATTAGTTGGAGAATATGAGGTGAAAGTAAATGTAAAAAGGTCTGTCGGTGCACTAACGATAAAGCAGGACCTCATGTAGGTATAGTGAAGAAATACAACTCATAATTGTCTAACCTTCATGCTAGGAAGTCCTAAACTAGGCATCATTGCTATCATAGGTACAACAAGCATGCAAATAACAGTAAAGTACTCCATCCCCACACCTAGAATCGTACATTGTCCCTAATGTACATGAATCAGCAGAACATGGTGATAAATATATGCAACAAGAATAAGGAGATGAAGCAAGGAGACTTCCCCAATTGGTTGGTGCCGTGAATCCAAGGTGAAAACAAATAGGGGAAGTCACTAGGGCCATGGAGTGTGAAGCATCTTCAACGATCAGTCCTGAAAACACAGGAAATGCATCACAACTCGATAAATAAATAGGGAGAGCGAACAAATAAAGTCCAAACTACATAAATAAAAAGAAATAGTTTAGTAGGGCCGAAACCCTAACTAACTGAACCATATAACACACACCAAAGTAAGTCTAAATGCGCAAAAACAAAATACAAACAACAAGAAAAATAAAAAATAAAAACTAAAGCAGGTGTCACGCGTCTACTGGTCCGGTGGAGGTGGTGAGGACATGCGTGTGGTTGTGGCGGATGAAGTGCCGGCAGATGAGGAGGAGCTACGCAGGTGTGTGAGGATCTCAGCAACGCTGCTCTCAATGCGGCTCTGTCCTCTCTCAAGTGTCCGCAGCTGCCGTTGAACCTCGAGACAAAACTCCGCAAACCTAGCCTCAAGAGATGATGTGCTAGCACCAATGTCGGGTTCAGGTTCGGGAGTAGACTCTGACTCGGAGTCAGATCCTGCCTCAGAATGCGACTCAGGGTCTCGTGATGTACCTTCTGCCGGGCGCTTGAGGTGATAAGTGTTCCCAGATCGCACAACCATACCCATAGAAAGCAAGGTCGGCAGTCCAAGTGGGGCGACAGTCCCCACAACTTGCATGCCCCGGGTGAGCTCGATCAAGCCAAGGCCCCTGATCAGACGTGTAACGTACGGGCCAGCAAAAATCATCCCGAGGCGGGTCGAGGTCCCCTGGTGGGTGAAAAAGTCGGCAAGAAGGTAGCCTAGATGGATGGGGTAACGCTCTATGATGCTATAGAGCATCAGCAGGTCGGTGCAAGTTACTACCCCCGTAGAGTCAGCTCGACCGCTCACACTCCTGGATAGCAAAGCTTGAATGTACCTGTGAGCAGGCGACGCCATCGTGGACACCTTCATGGATGATGTGCACGCGATGGACTTCCAAAAAGATCTATGGATGGTTGGGTGTGGAAAGTCTCGCGTCAAATTTTTGAATTCCGGAGTGCGAATGTCATCATCCGAGTAAAGGCCAAGATAAAAGGCAAACTTGTCTTGAGACATCTTGTGCTTCTTGCCGAATGCCCTAAATGAAACAAAGCCGGCCTGTCCTGTGTAGGGGTGTGGGCAATATGTCTCAATTGAACTAAGGACCTCCAATGTTACCTCCTTGTAAGTGGGTTCATCAATCTCCAAAATCTTATCCCAACCACCAAGCGAAATGTATTCCCGGATGGCATGATCAAGGTTCAAAACCCTCAAAGACTCCCAATCAATCTTGCGAACAATGCCAAACTTCTTCCTCGACAAAAGAGCATAACGTGCTTTGTGGGTTTCGTCGGTGAACCTTGGCTCGTGCGTGGGCAGCGGAGAGCTCCTCCGGGGTCTCTTTGAAGCCACATGCTTGGTCGGCATCCCTACAAGGCCATACAAGCTTCATCAAATCAAAAACATATGAAAAGAATACTCAATGGAATCAAGGGGCTGAAATCTAAGTGTTGCTACAGTAAACTCGGGAAAATTTTGCAAGAGTCTCTTCTTGTAAAAGTAGCAAACAAATTTTACAAACCTTGAAATTAACCATAAACAATCACAAGAAACAATCACAACCACATTCCCATGAAAATCAGCCCAAAGACAAAAAGAAAAAGCCCTAGAAATGGAGAGATATGAAACTTACTTCAAACTAGGGCACCAAAGTGAAAATGGAGTGGAAATCGGCTAAAAACTCGATAAAGCTTCGCAAATCTTCCAAAAACTTGATCTCTAGGATGAGGAGAGTCTTCTTGTGCAAAAAGAATGAAGGGAAATGGTGGAGAAATGAGGAGGAGAAGGAAAGGAAATGATGAGAAGATGAGTGAATAGTGCACAAAATGGGGGTTGAAAGGGTTTTAATCAATTCAGCCAACCATACGGGCAAGTATATGCCCGTATGGTTGCCCGCACACTTTTCTGGATGCATTCTGCGTAGCCATACGGGCAGGCATATGGGCATATGCCTGCCCGCATAGATTGCTGGAATTTTCTATATGCTCAAGAAATGGGCTGTTTTCAGGATTTTCATCAAGTACTCATCCAAACACCCTAAAAACTCATGGAAAACAAAGCCGAAACCACAAACAACAATTCAAAACATGAAATTTGAAACATCTTAATGAATTAAAAATTAAAGAACACATGACAACCACTGAAGATCATGATCAAAAAAATTGAAAAAGATAGCTAAACAATTACAAACATACATCTAAAAAGCAAAGAACAACAAGCACTAACACTTCAAAAATACGAAAAACAATCAAACACACCAACTAGAAATACGAAAATGAACTTGCAAGGAATTCAAATGCTTGGGTTGCCTCCCAAGAAGCGCTTGTTTAACGTCTTTAGCTCGACGTCTCTTACCTCAACATCATGGTGGATCAAAGTGAGTCGAATTACCTCCATCCTTGTGTAAAATGTTGTTACCCGAGAAATTCATGGAGAGGCATGAAAAGATCTTGAACTTCCCTTGATTTTCCATGATTATGTCATCGATATCCATGGGCGGCGATGATACAACCTTTGCAACTTTTGTAGGCTTTTTCTTTGTCTTCTTCCACATCTTCTTCAAAGTTTTCTTTTCTTGGTCATGAGGCGGAGGTCGAACCATCACTTGTGCAACTTGTTTCACCACTACGGGTGTGGCATCACTTTTTTCAATTTCATCGTCATCTAACTCCCCCAAAATTTCATCCAATGGGTTTAAGGCAAGAACTTCCTGCACACAATCGGAAACAATGACATCAGTTAAATCGGTATAATATAAACTATCATCATGATCGAGTGTGTGCCGCATTGCTTCGGGGAGAGTAAAGACAACTTGCTCATCACCAACTCTTAATGTCATCCTTCCGCCCTTGACATCAATCAATGCACCCGAAGTATTTAAGAACGGTCGACCGAGAATGATGGGGACCTCAACATCATCATCAACATCAAGAATCACAAAATCAACGGGGATGATGAGCTTGTCAACCCTAACAAGGACGTCTTCGACAACACCCCTTGGTCTTCGCACCGAGCGGTCGGCAAGTTGTAGGGTCATTCGTGTAGGCCTTAAGTCTTCCAACCATAGCTTCAAAAATAACTTGTAGGGCATCACATTAATGCTCGCTCCCGAGTCGGCTAAAGCATTCTCTTGTATTCCTTCACCAAGTACACACGGGATGACGAAACTACCGGGATCATTGAGTTTCTTTGGCAACTTCTTTTGAATCAAAGCGGAGCAATTCCCCGATAGTGTCACCGAGTCCACGTCTTCTAGTTTTCTTTTGTTCGTGATGAGGTCTTTCATGAACTTGGCATATTTGGGCATTTGTGAAAGGGCCTCAACCAAAGGAATATTGATGTGGAGTTGCTTGAATATGTTCAAAAATTTTTTGAATTGAGCATCCTCCTTGTCTTGTTTCAATCTTGTCGGGTAAGGTACCACGGGTTTGTACTCGTTTACCTTTGGGGCGGGGGATTTTTGGATATCATCACTACATTCCTTTCCATTGACCTTACATTCCTTCTTTTTTAAATGAGGGTCTTCCCGATCGGTTACCCTATCATTAGAAGCACTTGGACTCGTCTCGGCCCTTGCTTCCAATTGCTTTCCACTCCTTAATGTAACGGCTTTCAAGTGCTCTCTCGGGTTGCTTTCGGTATTGCTTGGTAAGCTACCCGAGGGACGATCAGAATGCGCTCGAGCAAGTTGTCCCACTTGGTTCTCAAGAGTTTGCATAGATGCTTGAACATTTCTCAACACAGTACCGAAGTCATCCAACCTTTTCTCGATCCCTTGAAACCGTGCTTCGGAATTAATCATGAATTTAGCTAAAACATCCTCCGTAGTAAACTTCCTTTCTTGTTGAGGAGGTGCCTGGAATTGACTTCCTTGGGGTGGTGGGGCTCTCTGTTGTGCTTGTCCCTGATTCCATGATAAGTTTGGATGGCCCCTCCATCCCGAGTTGTAGGTGTTGCCAAATTGATTTCCAAACCCTCTAGGTCTACCACCAACATAGTCAACATTTTCCACAGGTGCCGAGGGAGCAATGAATATAGGGCATTGAGAAGTTGCATGCACGGCACCACAAGTGTCACAGGACATCACTGCCTTAGGAGTGGAGCTAGACCCAAGCATCAACTGTTCAACTTTCTATGCTAATGAACTGACTAGGGCATTGTTGTCTGAGACATTCTTTGATAAGGCTTCGACCTTAGCAGTCAACGCAGTATTCTCATTCACCTCATACAGGCCTGCAGCCTTTGGTGCTTTCTGTCGAGTACTCCAGTGACACTCATTACTAGCCATGTTTTCAATAAGAGCCTTAGCATCCTCAGGCAACTTTGCACTTAGAGATCCTCCTGCTGCAGCATCAATTAATTGTCTCGTAGCGTAGTTCAATCCATTACAAAACATTTGCACTCTCATCTAGGCAGGGAACCCGTGGTGAGGGCACTTACGCAAGAGATCTTTGAACCGTTCGTGGGCCTCGAAAAGTGT
The DNA here is from genome assembly GCA_020875875.1 of Dioscorea alata. Classification (NCBI taxonomy): domain Eukaryota; kingdom Viridiplantae; phylum Streptophyta; class Magnoliopsida; order Dioscoreales; family Dioscoreaceae; genus Dioscorea; species Dioscorea alata. Next base: position 12,325,498 of record CM037019.1, read on the forward strand.
TTCTGAATCCCCCTGCCTGAAGGATGAAATTTCTTGCCTCAGTCGTGCTTCCTTGCTTGGTGGAAAATATCGGGCAAGGAATTTTTCAACCATCTCCTTCCATGTAGTGATCGATCCAGGGGCCAAAGAAGTGAGCCAACGATATGCTGCCTCTCTCAAACTGAACGGGAACAACCTCAGTCTTATGGCATCGTCGGACACTGAGTTAATCTTGAAAGTAGAGCAGATTTGGAGGAAGCGGGACAAGTGGGCATGTGGGTCTTCATCGGCTAACCCATCAAACTGGACTGAATTTTGAATCATTCCTATTGTGCTAGCCTTGATTTCGAAGTTATTAGCTGGCACAGTTGGGGCTTGCACACTGAACTCCTCACCGGTGAATTGGGGCCTCTCATAATCGGATAATGTTCTTCTTGGTTCGGCCATGACGGAGGGTTCACTAGACTCAACCCGAATTTCTTGTTGCCTTGAACTTTCTGTTGCTTCTCTCAATCATTGATGCAAGGTTCGTTCAATCTCGTCGTCGGGTTTAACTAAATTTGCTTGACTAGCTCGTGTCATAAGATGGTTACCTCGCAAGATAATAAGAGCCAAGACTTAGAAATTTAAGAAAGCAAGGAAATGAAAATGTAAAAGGAAAAATGACGAAATATAGACAATGATGAAGAACATGAAACAAAATAATGGCCAAATCAACCAACTCTAAGTTTTCCGGATATTTCTCGTGGTTCCCCGGCAGCGGCGCCAAAAACTTGATGGGTTACCGCAAGTGCACGGGTCGTCAAGTAATATCCCTCGCGCACGCGCGAGGGGGTCGTATTCCCAAGGGCCCGAGAAACTACCCTTACTTCCTCTTCGTATGATTGTTTGGCCGATCAAGTCAAGTGTTGTGCAAAAGAAAATGAAAAGATGATTAACATGCAAATAAAGTGTTCTAAGGTAGAGGCAATGAACGAGGGATAAAGCAATATAAAGAGAGGGTCACGGATGAGGATTACCAAGGGGGCTACTAAAGTGCGGGGCTTGCCTTAACTAGCATGCAAATGGGTAGTTTGGACCGAGAAACCCAAAGTTAGACCAACCCGATGGTCACGGAAATTGGTCCCTAATCCGGTACAAGTATCGAATACGAAATTCCTTCCGCTCGAATCCTCACACGATTGCAAAGGGAGCAAAAGGTTTCTCAAGTTAGGGAGAAGACACAAACTAGGTCAACCCTAACAATTGGAGGGGTACAAATACCCGATGGTCACGGTGTATTCATACATGTATCCCTACCAAGCTTGGTGAGCCTAATACTAGGGCAATGGTCATGCTTCCTAGCATTATCTAAAAAATGATACACAGAGTTCTCATGCATACCAAGCAATCAAATACACCAAACAAGGTTCACAAACAAGTCTCAAATGCATAAATCAAGTCAAGCAAGCATCCTACACAAGTTCACCCCCAAGGTTCACCTACATCCGGTGACCTTGGGGTTTAGTTGCCCATGAATACAAAATACACAAGAAAACACATCAAAACAACCAAATACATAGATGAGAACACCCCCTCAAAAGATAGAAGCCGAATGACGTTCCAAAGACGCCACCAAAGGGGTGGCTTCCCTTGTCGATTCTCCTCCAAACTAAGGATCAAGAGGGTGGATCTCGTCGTATGTCACTCTCCTCATCGTTCTCTCCCCGAAAATGGCCTCCGACGGCAGCTCCTAGCTTAGATTTGAAGGTGGTGGCAAGTTGGCTCAAGACCTAGGGCTCCCTCCCTCTTCAAAATGAACTAACTTTCCCTTTAAAAACCAATTCCAGCAACTTATGCGGGCTGGCATACGGGCCGACATACGGCACTGTAGCACCCCGAGTTTCGTGTAAATTGCCGCAGTGAGTGCCACAGTAAAATGCTACAGCACCTGCTATAGTAGCTATGCTACAGTACCTGCTACAGTGCTGCTGCTACATGAGCATATACGGGCAGTCATATGCCCGTATGGGTGCCTGTATAAAACTCCAGACTTAGCCGTTTTTCGCCAACTCTCGTGCTACAGGGCTGCTATAGTACCAGAGACTCGAAAATGGTGTTTCCTTTGCTGATTTCTTCTAAAATCCCGTTGTCGAGCTCCCCATGGTATCTTTTGTACCTGTAACACGAAATAAACCAATTTAGACAGAAAACGGGCATCCGCATATATAAAAATACTCGAAAAGACAAAAAATAAGTGCACATACATAAATAATACGTACAGTTAGGCATTTATCAATGTACCAATGCAAAAGAAAAAGAAAGGAAAGAATCAATGTTGAAGAAAATTTGGAAAGAAGTTTGTGGAAGAAAAAGTAAAGGTATCAACTCTCATCATCCAACACCTCTAGGAGGGAAGGTACATTTCTTACCCCTCCTTACTCATGAAAAGTTTGAAGTTCATTCATTGTTGTCATTGAATTTACCAGGGAGAAGCAACACTCTAAAGATGACCGGGGGTAGCATCAAACTCTTTGAACACCCATGACGTAAGTATGAAGGTACGTCTGGCTCATAACGTTAAACAAGCACTTCTTGGGAGGCAACCCAAGCATTCGGGGGTTTACTCTTTATTTTTTGTATTCTAGGGTTTAGTTTTATCATTCTTGAAGTCATTTTGGTTATGTGTTATTTATGTGAATAAGTTCATGCTCACATGCCTTGTGCATTTTTCTCGTCGTCTTTCTTATGGTTTAATTAATTATCTTCTTGAGAAATACATGTTCTTGGTGTATTTCATGCATTAGATCAAAGTTTTAATCATTTCATACGTATTTGGAGGAGTCCTAAATCAATTCTTAGCTTTATTTGGGTGTTTGGAAGAAGAAGGATGAAAATAGAGAAGAATAACTAGGTCATATGGCCTCTATGAGGCCCACATGTAGGCCATATAAGCTCAAGCTAGAGTGAAACACTTAGCTCATGCGGCCTCCATACCAGGCCGTATGAAACTAGCTTTGAGCCTTAAAAACTCTTCTTCTTACTGCCTTTCTCTCTCCTTCATCACCTTTCTTTCACCCGATTTTCTCTCTTCTTTCTCACTCATTTCTTAGCTAAATCTTCTTATTTCTTCTGTTCAATCTCCTCCTCACTTCATTGGGACTTAGATGTAGTGGTTTCCCATCGGTTTAAGTCAAGTTTTATCAAGTTTTCATAGGTAAGCACTTTGATGCCCTAGTTTTATCTCCTTCATTTTTCTTGCTTTCTTGGTGCTTATTTGTGGATATTTTCAAGTATTTGGCTTAGTTTTTATGGTGTGATTGTCATGGATGAAGTTTCCTATGAATTTATGTAAAATTTTTTCAATTTTCATGTTTAAGGGGAGGTTCTTTCAAAGTAAATGGTACCCATACGGCCCCCATACGGCCATATGGTCACTATACACCATTTCATCCAATTTTTCTCCATCTTTTACACCACATTTTGGATTGTTTTTAATTCCTTTAAGCTTGATTGAGTTTATCTCTAATGTAGGAATGCCGAACATTAGGAAACTCATCTCCAAATGTCTATGAAACACAACACCAACCCTCGAAGAACCCCACTTTAAGCATGCTCATCACAAGGTGAAGTATGAAGTTTTGAAGACCAAACCTTTTGGCACATTTCATCAAATAGAATGGGGTATCTTGAAAATAGTTGGGATGAATGAACAAGTGAAGGAGTTTCTCTCACATGGTTGTTGGTCGAACTTGTTCATGATTGATGATACTACCTATCGCCAACTAACCTTGCAGGTTTTGATCATTTTCGGGGCACACCAAGACCACTTGCAGGTTTTATTGTTGACATGACCCCTTGCATGTATCCCGTAAGTGCACGGGCTTGTCGAAATAATAAGTTTGACCCTGGTGAGTGGGTAGTCGTATCCACAGGGAATAGGGATTTAAGACACAAGAACTCACTATTTAGCTATACGGTGTACGAAAAGCAGTGTTCGAAAAATCGGCCTAGGCGGGCGCCTAGGCGCTGGAAGGTGATAGGCCGCAACGTTTTTACAAAAAACGGTGAAAAAATCGGCCTAGGCTTTCCATCAAAAAAACGGACGCCCAGGAACCGCCTAGGCGGGCTGGGCGGTTTTTGGAAAAAAATTTAAAATTAAATGTTTTTAACTAATTTAAACCCCCCCCCCCCCCCCCCCCCCCCCCCCCCAAATTAATGTTTTGTGGGACTTGTACTTAATTATGTTTTTTCTTAGAGTTATATCCATCCAATATTTATTATTATTTAAATTTTTTAATAAAATTCTAATTTCTAAGCACATAAATAATAAATAATATGTTATGTATAACGAACCTTGGCTTCGCTTATTATTTGATTGTTGATGCATCAATTTGGTTGTTGATAAATGTCTATTTGGGTATTATATAGAATTAAAATTATATTATAAATATATATTTTTTTCTAAAAGGGTAAAACCGCCTAGGCCCCGCCTAGGCTCTCTGGGCGCTAGAAGGTGGCTGACCGCCCGACTAGCGCCTAGCGTTTTTTTGAACATTGACGAAAAGTGAGAGTAGGATTAATGAGTGAGCGTGAAAACAATTAAAAAGAGAGTGCAAGTAGGAGTAAATAGTGAAGGACAAGCAATAAGAAAAGATGGGTACCTGGAGAAGCTACCCCTAGGACTTATGCTTCTAATGCAAGACAATACTATTATACTTTCCTATTGATGTTAATTGAGTCGAGGATATCCTTAAACACACGGTCTCAAACCTAAGGTCAACCGTGACTAACCCCAACACTATGCCCCGGCATTAGGTTTTCACTACGACCCTTGACTCTCGTTTACCTGTCAACTAAGCCCTAAGGGACTCTGTCTTCCTACGCCTCACACTACGTGGGATTGCTTTAAGTTCTAGGGATTCCTAGTGATAAACCTTGTTCCTATGTGTAGTTCTAACCCTTTTGTTCAGGTGAAAGAACCCTAGTCTCAATTAAGCCCCAGTACTAGGATTCACTTCAACCCTTCACTCTGTTGCTCGCGCAACTAAGCCGCAAGGGAGTTCCTCTCCTAGAACTTCACTCTATCTCGACCGCTAAGAAATCATGGAACACGGAGGTAGGGAGAATCACACCGGAGGGGAAAGGGGACGTTCCGCTACCTCACAACTCATCCTCTCAATCCTCTTCAATCTTAAGTAGTCTAACTTTATAGGAGTTGTCACACCCCCAAAGGATAACCTAGATTGTTTTCAACCCTAGTGTCACGGCTAAGGGAAAACAATTACAAGAAACAATTAAGATTGAAACTCGAATTTATTCATCAATAATGGAAAAGCATAATAACAATGTCAAGGAAACATAATAATCCTAGGGTTTCCAAGTCTGAATACCCACAAGGGGTTTAGCTCCTCATGGAGCTATACAAATTCATCAAAATATTAAAGAAAACACAAATTGAAAGCATCGATGAAAACCCCCTTGCGTATGATGTGGCTGTGGTCTTGTGCGGCCGCCGGACGTCGGTAACTGATAAGTGCTTGTGTTATAGTGACGCGAAGCTTTATTATCTTACTATGAGCATCTCTTTTATCAGATTTTATCACTAAATAGTGTGCATTTGTGTATTCTTGTACATTGTAGGTTTATGGAGCCAAGTTGGAAAAGAAGAACAAAGTTGGGTCGTGTTCGCCGTTGTTGGGAGGTTTTCGGACCAAGCAAGGAACAAGGCACGAACTTGGACTTGTGAGTGTGTGCCAACCTCCTTTGGAGGGGCACAAAGGCAGTCACATTCACAACAAGTCTAACTCGTGTAGCCTAGGAGAACTTCACCAAGAAGGAGACTTGAAGCAATCGGCACGATCTACCATTGATTGTGTGCCCAATTCAATGGCCTCGATGAAGAACAACGTATTCGGGAGCGTTTCGGCGAGTACTGTAGCAGCATTGTAGCTTTGTTACTGTTCCAATTCACTAAAGCAAGTTACTGTGCATTTTCTGCCAAAGATCAAGTTTCCAGAGAATTCACACGGGCGTGTGGAATTAACACACAGCTGTGTGAATCATTTTCCAGCAAGCCAGAGACTTCACACGGGAGTGTGGAAATTCCACACGGCCGTGTGAAGTAATTTTTTCAGGAAGACAGAAACTTCACACGGGCGTGTGGAAATTTCCACACGGCCGTGTGAAGCCCCGATAAGTTCAAATTTAAAGCCGCACTCAGCCTATTTAAAGCCCGATTGGGAGACTTTTTGAGCATCTTTTGACCTATCTTTCTCTCGAACTTCGAGAGGGTGCAGCTAGGGTTTCGGAGAGGACTTTGTGGAGGATTGGAGCACGCCAACGGCATCGTCATCGACGTCTGACGGCAGCACAAGACCATGGCCACATCACACACGAGGGAGTTTTCATTAATGTTCTTATTTTGCAATTTATTTTACACTTTGATGAACATGTATAGCTCCATGAGGAGCTAAACCCCTCGTGGGTATTCGGACTTGTAAAACCCTAGGATCATTATGTTTCTATGACATTGTTATTATGCTTTTCCATTATTGATGAATAAATTCGAGTTTCAGTTTTAATTATCTTTTACTATTTTTCTTCCTTAGCCGTGACACCGTGACACTAGGGTTGAGAACAATCTAGGTTATCTTTTGGAGGTGTGACAACTCCTATAGGATTAGACTACTTAAGATTGAAGAGGGTTGAGAGAGAGAGTTGTGAGGTAGCAATGTACCCCTTTCCCTTCCGGTGTGATTTCTCCCTACCTCCGTTTCCTTGGTTAATTAGCGGTCAAGATAGAGTTTTAGGGCTCAATCTAGACTAGGGTTCTTCCACTTGGACCAAAGGGTTAGAACTACATAGAGGAACAGGTTTTATCACTAGGAATCCCTAGAGCTTAAAGCAATATCACGTAGTGTTAGGGTTAGGAAGATAGACTCCCCTGGGGCTTAGTTGATAGGTCAACAAGAGTCAAGGGTCGTAGTGAATCCTAATACCGGGATATAATGTTGGGGTTAGTCACGGTTGACCTTAAGTTTTGGGACCGTGAGTTTAAGGATATCCTCGACTCAATTAATATCAATAGGAAAGTATAATAGCATAGTCTTGCACTAGAAGCATAAGTCCTAGAGGTAACTTGTCCGGATACCCTATCTCACCCATTGCTAGTCTTTCTCTTTTAACTTCTACTTGCTTTTCTCTTGTCTTTCATCTCTCTATTTACTTTCTTGTCATTTATTCTAATTGTTTCCATAAATCCACTCATCACTCCGATTATTTCTTTTCGTACACCGCATAACTAAATAGTGAATTATTGTGTTCTAAATCCCTATTCCCTGTGGATTCGACTACCCACTCACCAGGGTAATTTTATTACTTCGACAAGGCCGTGCACTTGCGGTACACACGCAAAAATGTCATGTCAGTAACGATGCCGATGACGCACTCCAAACCTCCACGAAGTCCTCTCTGAAACCCTAGCCGCGCTCTCCAAAAGTTGGGGAGAAGGATAGGTCAAAAGATGTGTAAAAAGTCTCCAAATTGGGCTTTTATAACATTGAGTCGCGGCTTTAAAATTGAACTTATCGGGATTTCACACGACCGTGTGGAATTTCCACACGCCCGTGTGAACTTTCTGGATTTCTAAATTTTGGCTGAAAGTGAACAGTAGCTTGCTACAGTTTTCCTGCAGCACTTGCTACCGTGCTGCTACAGTGACTTGCCGAAATGCTTCCGAATTCGTTGTTCTTCATCGAGGCCATTGAATTGGGCACACAATCAATGGTAGATCGTGTCGATTACTTCAAATCTCCTTCTTGGTGAAGTTCTCCTAAGTTACACAAGTTAAACTTGTTGTGAATGTGACTGCCTTTGTGCCCCTGCAAAGGAGGTTGGCACATACTCACAAGTCTAAACTCATGCCTTTTTCTTGCTTGGTCCGAAAACTCCCAACCATGGCAAACACGATCTAACTTCATTCTTCTTCTTCAAAATAGCTTCACAAACCTACAATGCATAAGAGTACACAAATGCACACCATTTAGTGATAAAATCTTATAAAAGAGATGCTCATTGTAAGATAATAACGCTTCGCGTTACTATAACACAAGCACTTATCAATAGTAATGCTTTAACCTCTACCCATTCACTTTAAAGGTATCAATGGCCTCATTCCATACTTCAGTTGCCCCATAGGAATATACTTTGCACACTTGAAATGGACCAGACCATCTAGATCTCAACTTCCCCGAAAATAGCTTCAATCTAGAATTAAAAAGTAATACCTAGTCACCTTCATGAAAATTATATCAAAGAATTTTCTTATCATGCCAATGATTTGTTTGCTCCTTGTAAATTCTAGCATTTTCATAAGCATCCAATTTGAACCCATCAAGTTCATGTAATTGAAGTTTTCTTTTCTCACCAACTATCTTCATGTCAAAGTTAAGGGCTTCGATAGCCCAAAATGCCTTGTGCTCTAAGTCATTTGGAGATGGCAGGGTTTTCCATAGATCAAGCAGAATGGAGTTATACCTATTGGAGTTTTGTAAGCCGTGCGATATGCCCACAAAGCATTAGTTTTTTATTTTCAGGTTTAAAATCTCAACTTGCCCATTAGTTTGAGGATGGTAATGTGTGGCAATCTTATGAGTTACTCCATACTTTTGAGTAGGTTCTCAAATTGATGTTTGATAAAATGTGTACATCCATCACTGATAACTGCTCTAGGAATACCAAACCTTGGGAAAACGACCCATTTGAAGAGTTTAATCACTGTCTTTGAATGATTCATCAGGGTCAGTATTGCCTCTACCAATTTAGAGGCATAGTCAACTGCTACCAACATATATATCAATTATTTCATGAGAATGAAAATGGCCCCATGTAATCAACTCACCAAAATTTAAAAATCTCCACTCCCATGATATTGATCAAGGCCATTTCATCTCTTCAGGAGATATTTCTTGTCCTTTGACACCTAAAACAAGCCATTACAACTTTTCTAGCATCCTTGAAAAGAGTTGGCAAATAAAAACTAGCTTGACGGATCTTTGCTGCAGTTTTTTAAGTGCTAGTGTGGCCACCATATAATGAAGAGTAACAATGAGAAAGGATGTTTACAATTTCATCTTCAAGAATATATCTTTTGTATATACCATCTACACAACATTTGTTGAGCAATGGCTTATCCCAAATGTAGTACTTTACATATAGAGGGAGGATTCCACACGCAAGATAATTCAGAAGATCTGTATACCAAGGTATATTTCCTATTGAAATAGCTAATAATTGTTCATCAAGAAAAGAGTCAACAATGGGTAATTCATCTTCCCCACTTTTATTTGGTTCTTGATGCAATCTCAAAAGATGATCAGCTACCACATTTTCTGCCCTTTTTTTTTCTCTAATCTCAAGGTCAAATTCTTGGAGAATAAGAATCCATTGGATCAAACTTGGCTTTGCGTCTTTTGTGCTAAACAAGTATTTAATGGTAGTGTGGTCAGTATAGACGATAACCTTGGACCCAACAAGATATGACCTAAATTTATCAATAGAGAAGACAACAACCAACAAATCTTTTTCAGTTGTGGCATAATTAACTTGAGCTTCATCCAAGGTTCGACTGGCATAATAGATTGCATACAACTTCTTATCCTTTCTTTGTCCTAGCCCCGCTCCTATGGCATAGAAGCTCGCATTGCATATCACTTCAAAAGGCAATCACCTCAACCTTTGCTATATCTACCTCAATACCACTCTCAGACACCAAGTGGCCCAACACTATACCTTCATGCACCATAAAATGACACTTTTCCCAGTTGAGGGCAAGGTTTGCTGCTTCACACTTGCACAACACCTTAGATAAATTAGCTAAACAACTATCAAAAGTGGTACCATAGACTGAAAAGTCATCCATGAAAATCTCTATTATATTTTTAATAAAATCTTAGAATTTCTTTTTCAATTATTTATGCCTCAAAATTTTTATTAACTTCTTGTTTCACCATAGGTTCTTCTAATTTCTTTCCACTCCTTAAGATTATAGCTTTACAATGCTCATTTGGATTGATTTCAGGCTTCCCTGGAAACATGCCCTGTTGTCTTGAAGAGGAGCTTGCTTGTTATGCTATTTGAGCATCTATCATCTTGTTGTGTGTTGCTAGAGTATCAACCTTGGAAGTTAACTATTTGATTGCTTCACCCATAAGCTGACCTTGTTGTTTAAAACTATTCATTTTTGTTAGTTTGATTCATCACAAACATTTCAAGCAGCGCATCTAAATTAGATTTCTATAGTGACTAACGATTAAGAGGCCTTGGCTGAAACCCTAGTGGCTATAGAGAATTACTTGGTCCGGCTTGAGCTTGATTGTTTTTGTAGGAGAAATTAAGTTGGTTTTGTTAGGGTTATGCCCTCGAATACCAACAAGGATACTTGTATTAGAGCATTTCATTTATATTATACATTCTTATTATTATAGGTAGTTATTTTAATGTTCATATAAATCTTGTGATGGCATTATAATTAGTTTTGAATATCATAGTCTATGTGTATTAAGTTAAACCTTCTACTCTTTGTGGGATAAAGAGAAGAGCACTAGAAAGGTTTGGTACTTATACACTTAAATAGTTCGCAAATCGGAGAATCTTTAATTGGGCGTTAAAGATTCATAAGGATTTGTATGACATACTCTTTAACGAAGAGTGCTAGTTGAACACTATAGAATAGTGGGAGCATATGTCATAAATACATCACTTGGATTGGTGTATTCGAACATGACTCGCAATAATCCAATCACATGGGTTTTACTCTTTGACAATCAATGATTGAGATTGTTGGTTATGATCATATGAGGGACCTTAGACCTGAGGTATCATAATCACAGTCTACTTATGTAACGTCTAGTCTATTACTAAAGTCGTTAGGCTCAGTTTACCTTTTGGTAGGGCTAACCTCGAAGTACGACTATGTTGGGCAAGTAGCAGTTGTGAGTGATCACCAAGAAGAAATTCGTTCTATCGGAAGTAAATGAGTTAGTATCCTATACGATTATAAGTATGTGAGATTAGAAGACCTTTGCCAAGGCAATCAAACTAATCATGTGGGACATGAAGTATAGTTGGTAATCTCACTCTACTATAGTTATTTGCATATGATCGAGTTCAGTGAGTTTGGCAAATACCATGGCTCTCACTTAGTTAGGATACAAGAACGAAGGGTTTATACACATATGGTAATCATAATCTGAAAGATTCGTAATGATCTACTCATTCATGTTCAATCAGGTTACAGCGTGGGGCCACGGGGCAGGCTAGGTGTCACCCACGTTCTTTGGTATCCTCCCATTGCCAATTGGAACAAACCTAATGAGTCACGCTTAAAGGAATAAAGAATCAATCTCGTTTTTGAGTGCAGGGGTAAAATTGGCAATTTACAATTTTACTTCATGGGATAAGTTAAATTGTAAATTGGTCTAGAATTTTTGTCTTGATTTTAAATTTTGATTTAAATTTGATGGAGTGGAAAAGATAATCAAAATTATAAGGACTCAAAGATAAAAGTGGTTTTAGTTAGATTAGGTCTCATATTTCTAATAGAACTTCTATGATAATGTTTATCATATTATGAAGGTTCATTTTTTGAGTAGGACTTCATAATTGAATTATGTTTATCATGTTTTATGAAGTCTCTATAAATATGTCTCCTCTCTAACCCTAGAATCAATCAATTAATTCTTGAGTGAAAAAATCCCCAAGCTCTATCTTCCTCTCTAACCCTAGCCGCTATTTGGAGTAGAAGAGGAGATTGTTTCTTAATTCCAGCGTGTGATCTAGAGGCGTGGGACCTTCGTTTAGCGCTAGAATATCTATGACAATTCGAGATATATATTCGGCACATCAAAGGAAAGGCTTTCAAATATTAGGAGGTAATTTTTAGGCCTTTTAATTAAATTACGGTGCTCATTAAAACTATTAGACAATATTGCGAATTCATTATTGCTTCCACATGCCATTGATGATGTTATATGATTTTTGTGATATTAACCAATAGGTTTCTCCATCCAAGGTTATAGCTATTTGTAAAGTGGTCATTTTGCAATTTTGGATTGAAATTGTTAACATAGCTTGCTTGCTCCATAGAAGAGTCCTAAAAAGAATTTCCTAACTGGTAGTCCTTGGCTCCATGTCTAATACAACCACAAATTTCACATGAAGATTTAACAATGGCCACGGTATTTGCATTGAGCTCATCAAACTTCTAAGTCAAATCATTGATGTGATTCCCGCAAGTGTACGTGATCACCAAGTAATACCTCATGCAAAGGCACGAGGATCGTATTCCACGAGATTAAGGATCTACTATTACTCCTCCGTCGCCTACTATCTAACCTAACATCTTAAGCATGATTGGTTACTCTATTTAAAGCTATGAAACAAATACGATATGAATAAACAAATTTAAAGACGAACAATGTGGTTGCAAGTGCTATAGTGATGTGCGAAGGCCTATGGATGTGGATCCCCTTGAGGGGTCATCATGATATATGGATAAACAGTAAAGAGGTGGCTTGGGTGATTTAGACAGAAGGATCTCAAGATTAGATCAACCTCAATTTCTCTGCGATTGAACCCTAATCCCATACGAATATCGATTGGAATTTCTTCCTAACCGGTATTCCTACGATTGCATTAAGTACAAGAAGATCCCAAAATAAGGGTAGCCTAAACCCTAGTTTACCCTTAAAGATCGGAGGGCTATTGATATCCAATTTCTCAGTATATCAATACATGAAACCCCTTTTTAGTTCATTAAGGATCTAATACACGCCAATAGATCACGTCTACATGTATAACTCAAGAAAGAACTACGGATTTCTCCTTCAAGTAGTTCTAGGCATGAAATACAATGAACTAAATCATAAATCAACCCAAACATGTAATTAAATGCAAATTATCCAAAATACATGATGAACCCCCCAAGGTTCACCAACATTCGGTGGCCTTGGGGGTCTAGTGTGTCATCATACTAACAACAATCACAAAGTAAAGCAAATCACACAAAGAGTTCATAAGTGACACTCCCTAGATGAAATGATGAAGGAGAGGGTAGAGGTCAGGCCGAATGACACTTTCTCCCGTCCAAGAGATGCCGAATGAAGCTTCCTTTGGCTTGGAACCTTGCTCCCTTGATGGTGAAGTTTCCCCCTTTGATGATGATGCTCTTGCCTCCTTTTTTGACTCAAAATCATCGTCTTCCAAAATATATCTTCATTCTCCTCTTCAATGTGCCAGCCAAAAGTCCCCTTAGAAAAGCCCTAGAAATGTTCTTTTATACCCCCAAGGCATAAGGGTCATATGGGGGGCCGTATGGATGTGAAGAAGGGCTCAAAAGTCACCAATCCCGAGCCATACGACCCCATTTACGGGTGGTATACTGGGTGGTATACCGGGTGGTAAGAAATAGGCCAAATGCTCTGGATTTTGGGGCAAACGGCCTCCTATACGGTCCCCTTGAGGCCGTATGACTCAAATCATCTTTCTGCCACGAAAAATCCCCAGGTGCAATAGTTATTGCTACAGTTCCACGACCTGGTTTTCTTCTCTTTTTTGCCCAAATTATGTCATGTTTTCCATGGCTTCTACCTGTCCTACAGAGCAAATATAACTCGACTAAGCATAAAACTGGAAACAATACACAATAAAATACATGCAAAGTGCATAAAATATATATACTAAAATACGTACATTTAGGCACTTATCAAACATCCACCTTAGCCACTATAAGGTTCAAAGTGTCAACATCATACTTGCCCACAACCTTTTGTTGTGTGCCACTTTCATTTTTCCATTGGTAATGATTAAGAGCCATATCCTCAATGAGGTTGTGAGCTTCATCCACATTCTTGTTCATTAGTGCTCCACCATCTACTGCATCAATGGAAATACGAGCATGGGAGAGTACTTTAGTTCATTATAAAAGGTGTGTACAATCAACCATTTCTCCAAACCATGATGGGGGCATAATCTCAATAGCTCCTTAAATTTGTCTCATGCATCATACAAGGATTCATTATCTTTTTTAGCAAAGTTAGTGATCTAATTTCTCAACTATGTAGCCTTGCTCTGTGGGAAATATTTGGCTAAGAAAGCTTGAAGCAATTGATCCCAAGTTGTAATAGATCCAGTGGGAAGAGAATGTAGCCATGCTCAAGCTTTGTCCCTTAGAGAGAAAGGAAACAACCTAAGATGAATAGCATCTGTTGAGACCCCATTGAGCTTTAGGGTATCACGATATTCTAAGAATACTTAAAAATGCAAGTTAGGATCCTCGGTAGGTGTGCCTTAAAATTAACTTTGTTGAACCATTTGAAGAAGTGAAGGCTTCAACTCAAAATTATTGGCTTCCACTATAGGTCTCACAATGCTTGAATGCAATCCTTGAGCATTTGGGGTAGCAAAATCTATTAAAGTTCCGTTATTATTATCAATGCTTAAGGAGTTCGAGGATTCATGAACCTTTTTTCTTCTTTGATATTGAATGTTAAGGGTTTTTTCAACTTCCAGATTTGATTCCACAATATTTTAAGAGCTTCCAAACCTTTCCATAAACAAGCAACTTTTCTACAAGAAAAACAAAGAAAAGTTAAAACAACTAGAGAATAGTGAGAAAAGTGAAAATAAAATGTCTAGTCTAATCAGTTTGCAATTACTATCAATATTAACAATATTTGATCCCTGATAATGATGCCGAAAACTTGATCTGTTCCGCAAGTGCAAGGTTGTCAAATAGTCCTAAAGTTATTGTTCCCACATGGACTAAATTATCAATTATTAAATAATTGCAATTAAGTTATCTAGATGAACAAACTAATGTGGAATGAGAAAAAGAAAAATTAAAGAAAATAAACTAAAATGATACAATTAACAAAAGCTAAAGGTGATTGAGGATAATGCCTTGGGGAAATTCGAGTTTAAATTATCCTAGGATTGGGGTTCACATCAAGGAAGGCTAAAGACTTTGCTCTAAACTCTTCTCTGTTTGGTCTAACTGATCTCAAAGATGGATCATCCTTAAATACTTGCTATCCTCTTTCAAGATATAACATTATGCTTAATTAAGGTAATCCCTTCTCTCGTGGTGATACAACCCATGGACATTGATCTTAATATTTGATGAGAAAATTCAATGTTTTAAAAGAAAAGAAACTTCTTATCCCTTCTTTTCGATCAACGGATTAACGTGGATCCAAACTTGATGTTTCTTTTCTCTGCTCTGTGTTCCTCTTTTGATATCTTCTCTTACCTTTGTGGGTGTCGCTTCTCTTTCCATCCCTAGCTGTCCTTCTTGTCTTCTTGTCCCCCTTCCCCCCCCCCCCCCCCCCCCCCCCCCCTTTTTTTTTTTTTTTTTTTTTTATACCCTAGGGTTTCTTTTTATGTCACGAAACACCAGTGGTGCCGGGTAACATGGGCCGCTTTTTTGCTTTTTTGTTTTATTTTGATTTCTAGATCTTCTCATCAACACCGAACACACCCATGCTAATTGGCACAAGGTAGTCATGTTTCTATCTATTTCTTTGCTTTACATCCCTTTTTCCCTTTATGATCCTCCATCTCTTACTTCTTGTTTTGCCTTCTAAAATACATCAAACATATGTAGATTTGGGGTCAAATTCTGCTCATCTGCATGAAAATTAATAGAAAGCAGTATTCCAAACAAAGAAAATGTAATCCACACAGAAATCATGTAAAATTATCTCTTCAAGCCTTTAATCTTGCTTGCATCACAGCCAACAATAAGCATGTCGTCAACATATACCACAAGAATAATAAAGTCATTATTTGAGTGCTTTTTCATAAACACACAATGACCAATAGATGTTCTTGTCTATCCTTACGTCATCATGAAGTTGTCAAACTTCTTGTGCCACTGTCATGGCTCTTGTTTGAGTCTATATAGGCTTTTTCTTAATCTGTACACTAGATTCTCTTTGCCCTTAACTTTGAACCCTTTTGGTTCCTCCATATATATTTCCTCTAGCTAATAATGAAGAAATGCAGTTTTCACAACAAGTTATTCCATCTCCAAATTCAAGCTAGCAGCTAAACTAAGGACAATTTTTATAGATGACATCTTCACAATTGGAGAAAATATCCCTTCAAAGTCAATGCCTTCTTTTGTATTGAATCTTTTCATAAACATTCTTGTCTTGTACTTTAGTTGTTAGCTGTTACTTTTAATCTTCAACTTGTATACCACTTGTTCTTGAGTGTCTTCATGCCCTTTAACAACTTTACCAGATCATAGGTAGGGTTTTTACATAAGGATATCATGTTGCATAACTTCTAATATGTTTCTAGCTCTTCTTCATCACTTAACATAATATACTCATTCGTACTATATCTATTAGAAGGACGACACTATCTAGTAGATCCCTCTGAAATGAGGTTTAGCTAGTGATAGCGGTAATAATTGTTTTGCATGTTCAGCTATCTCTACATCATGAATTGTATGGGCTTCATCAGTAATAATGTCACCATCATCTTCTTGAGCATAGGTGGAGGAATTAGATCTAAATTGATAGGGATTTCAACAAAGGATTTAGAGGACTTGCCCTAATTTCCATTGGTCATCTGGCCTTCTTGAAAAACAATGCTTTCTCCTAATGATCTCTTTGTTTACTCGATCCCATAAACTGTATCCAAACCCATCATGGCCAAATCCTAAGAAAATGCACAGCTTCACTTTGTCATCAAGCTTAAATCTCTCATCTTAAGAAACATGAACATAGTATAGGCTCTACAACCGAACACTCTCAAGTGATCAAATGACACATATTTTCTAGTCCAAACTCTATTTAGTACATCACCATTTAAAGCACCTACTAGAGAAAAATTAATCATATCAACTGCTATCTTTATAACTTTTCTAGGGCAGGCCTTAGGGATCATTGCATGAGAAAGCATACATCTAATCCTTTCTTCTATTGTTTAGTTCATTCTTTCTACCACACCATTAACTTGAAGTGTCTTGTCAAGTGTTTCCTCAAGCCTGATCCTATGAAGTCTGCAAGAGTAGTCAAACGGCCCTTGGTATTTACTACCATTATCTACTTTGACTATTTTCAACTACCTTCATGTCTCCCTTACAACCATGACATGAAATCCTTGAAGACATCAAGTATTTGATCTTTGTCTTCAAGATAATTGCCCAGACCTTCATTAAATGATCATCGATGTAGATTACAAAGTAATGTCTACCCCCGAGTATTTTTCTTTCATAGAACAAACATCTGTATGAATCAAATAAAGGATATTTGATTTGCTAGATGGAGTGAAAGAGACTCATCTTGTAAGTTTGGTAGAAAATTTTTCTTAGTAAGAAAGACCTTTCTTACTGACATGACGTAGTCTTCTATGCCATAGGTCAAAGGTTGCATCCTTCTGAACAACATTTAGCTCTCCTATGTGTGGCTTAGCTATAGAATGTGCCCATGTTTCTTCCTCTAGCAACCACTAGAAAGCCTTTAGTGAGCTTCCACTTGCTTCAACAAAACTAACTGGCTAACCCCTTATCATTAAGCTTGCTTGTGGATATTAGATTTAGACGTATGTCTGGAACATGCCTAACATCTTTGAGTACTAGCTTGAGGGTCTAATTGGTCTCAAAGTAAATGTCTCCAATACCTACTATCTTTTATTCACCAGTTTTCCCCATATATATATCTCCAAAGTTACCATTGGAACACATACTAAAAAATTCACTGTGAGAGGTGACTTCAAATGCAGTTCCTGAGTCAAGCACCTAGTCACTCTCTTAGCACATCAGAGTGATACAGCTATCATCACGAATAACATTAATGTCACCATATATGGCTACCATAGCAGTCTCTTTCTCTTCTTTGCTACTTTTACCTTGCTTTCACTTCAAAGCTTTGCATTCCTTTTTCATATGACCCATCTTGTTGCAATTAAAACACTTGATGTTTTTCCTATTCTTTGACCTACCTCTAGATGTGTCTCTTCTACCATGACCATGAGGATTTATGTTTTTGCTTCTTCCATACCTTTCTTGTTTTTTAGAAATAAGGCCATCAAAAGAAGAGTCACATTTTTCTTTTCTTCTAGTCCATTCACTCAATAGGCTTTCCTTAGTCATTTCCAAGGTTAGCTTAGTGCTAAAGTGCCCAAAGATACTACCAATGTTTACCACTTATCTAATAAAGAACTTAGGAATAGTAACACTTGCAACTCATTTGCAAGAGGCATCTTTATTGAGGCCAAATAGTTCACTAAGCATTAGAAGTCACTAGTACGCTCTGTCATACTCCTTCCATAATCATACTTCAAGTTTACTAGCTTCTAATTATTGTGCCCTTGTTCCTGAAGGTGTTTTTCTCATGCATGGCTTCCAATTTCTTCCCAAAGTTCATCAGACTTCACTTCTTTTAGAGATATGATTGAAAATACTGACATTTACCCATTACCTGATTGTTGCAGCAACCTTTAGATGCAATATTTCCCAATCATCATCTATCATCTTCTCTAACTTTGCTTTTTCCCATTATTGAGAAGTATAGGTCCCTCACTATAAGCAAGTCTTGCACCTTGCGCTACCAAAATGTGTCTAAAAAGAATAGAGCCCATCCACGTGAGCTACAGAAGCTTTAACTATAAGAATAGAAATATTTATATATAAATATATAAATAAGCAACGAATGTAATATAATAAAAATTTGTTCTTTTAAATATTAAAATTCAAATTTTTCATGAATAATTACAAGCGTGCTTGAATTCGACAACAAAAGTAGAGTTAAAAAGTCGTATAGCTATTGACTTATTCACTAACAACATGATAAGTTAGGCCCCATTTTAATAAAGATGAGACTATAGACAAAATCATTATAATTTCTTAGAAATTAATTTTATTAAATAATAAATTATACAATATATATATATATCATTATTGATAATTATAATAAATTAAATATTCATTATAAAAATAATTAGAGATTTGAAATCTATCTTTAATCTTTTGATTAATTTCATGCAATGTATAGAAAAAACCTTAATGATAATATAAGATTATGTGGATAATATAATAGTAAATAAATTAAAAAATGCTCCGATATGTGCCTAGCACGCACTCGGCACAATAATGAAGGAACTAAGTAACTGCTCTATCTCTTGGGGATGTTCAATATACATATACACACACATAACCGTTGGGAATCATCATGTTATTATCTTATCATCTTTGTAAAATCTTAAACTATAATCCTATTTGGTTTATATAACAAGGTGGTTACTCAAGTGTAAATCGTTTTACAACAATTTTATGTATTTTTTTAATATATTCTCTAATATCTTAAACATATTAATTATTAAGTTAAAATCAAAATACTCTTTGAAATCTTGATTAATATATAATTAAATTAAAATTTTAATAGATTAATAAAAAAGTTTTTCCCTACAATGTAGTTTATAAAATCAAAATCTTTAACTAAAATTTTTTATTAATCTTCATATTAGCAATATATTTTAATGAGAAATCTAAATTAGGATAATAATATCCATTATAAGATTATATTAACAATTATCATATTATAACAGAATCATAAATATTTAAACTTTGTTAGGTTTAGCATTTCTATATTTTATAATATAAAAATAAAATTTTCATTTAGTAAAATTTCTTCACTTCTCGCATCCAATGATTCAGTTTAATTAAATTATTGGTTCTCTACTATATTTAAATTTAATACCTACCAACTAATATATGTTTTTAAAAACATTACTAAAACATTATATAATAAGTATTTTATAAATAAATTAATAACTACAAAAGTTTTAATTATTTCAATTTATTTAAATTATCATAAATATTTTAAATTTTTAAAAGTTCAATTTGATTTATGGCAAAAAAAGTTTTAAATATAGTAATTGACAAGGCTTGAACTCATGACTTCATTATACCAACACACTTGCAACAACATCACCCTAACCAATCCATCAATATTGTTCTTGTTGACATTGTGTTTTTTACTATAAGATATAAACAATAGATAAGTTTTATACTACTTACATTTAGTCCCACATCATATAAGATAAAGAAAAAAGTCATATCAAATGACTATAAAACCAATGGTAGCTAACTCAAACGATTTTGTGAATTTTTTTTAAATATTTTTTAATTTTATTTAAATAAATAAATGAAAACCCGGCGGGCTGGCTCATGAACATGTGGGTTCTAGCTAGGCCAGCAGGTTTTGGGCAGTGACCCGGGCCGGGTCCGGGGCATCCCTAAGGTGACTCGTAACTCGGTGTCATGCCCCGACCCATGGGCCCCAGGACGCAACATTTGCCATGACAACCCGAGGAAGGATACCCTACCACTCTACCCTCAAGTTGTCGCAAGACTAACAAAATACATGGAATCAACTACCCTGAACATAGTATTCACAAGCAAAAATATCTAAGGTTACGGAGTACAAATATACAGAGAGGAAGCTTCACACTCAACAACAAAATAAAAAGAATTCAAAAGTTAAATAAGACATCACACAACCAAGATAACCTAAAAACTAGAACATTCAACAACAATACTAATTTTCAAAACCTAATAGTAGTAGTGGATCCATAAATGTTATACAATGCAAGCATACCCACATATACAAATATACAAGATTGTAGAATAAGCAAGATGAACAAAACGAGCCATGCCCAGCAGTCCACCACGCCGCACCACCTCTAAAATCTGAAATCTAAAAAGGGGGAGAGAGGGTAAGCAACCTAGGTTACTCAATGAGTGGGTTAGCACAACTCTAAAAGAATATATCAAAATAATCTATATAAATTACCAAAATAAGTTTTTACCAACAATACATGCAGATTAGAACATAATAACTTATAACACTACTCACAGGTACAATAACACCAAAAATAGCATAAAAGAAACCTTTTCTTCAAATAGGGTTTCAACAAACAACTTTACGAAATATAAAACATAGGTTTTAAACAATAAAACAAGTTGAACATCAAGCCTAGTTTTTTTTTTTTTTACAATAATAATACATATAGATCATGATATTTTAGTATATAACAATATATATAATATGAGTTTCAAAACCCATTAAACACAATACTCATTATCAAATTAAATTTGGGAGAGACTGCTATCATAAGAGTAGCAGTTAGGCTTCGCCCCCTCACCACAAATTTAAGATGACACTATAAAAAATATAGAACACATAATGCTCATTGCCAAATCAAATTTGTGGGAGACTGCTCTCCTAAGACTGACAGCTGGGCTTTACCACCTCACCACAAATTTAAGATAACATCGTAACGCAACAAGCAAGTAGTAATCTAGAAATCTCTCTAAACCTTCACCGTGGCTGCGGCTAGGTTCAGAGCCATTAAGGTACTCATGCCCTTAACGTTGACCCATCAATTCACCGTATGGTGACCCTGGCTTCCCGATGAATATCCAATCAGGGCTATACACTCCCACCTGAACTGGACCAATAACTCGGTCAGTTTTCCATACCACCTCAATAGGCTAGCCATAGAAACTGCCGGATGCAGTAGGATGTCACCAACCAAAATAATGCAATACATGCATACCTCATCAAAGAATCCATAACCAGAACAACCTTCAAATATCCTGAATAAAATGCTATTCCCACATTTGCCAATGTTAAACATGATATAATAACCAAAGCCTCATAAATCAATCTAAATTCAAATACAGGCACAATCAATAATATTTTCATTCAAACATCAAGAATTTCGTAAATGCATCAGTAATATAGAAACTCATTCCCAAGCTGTTCAAAACATAGATTCGTTGTGATAAAACCAAGGAAAACTTTCAAATAAAGCAATATAGATTTATAAGTAATACTCTAATAGAATTATGCATCACAAAGCCCACTCAAAACTTAGAAGATTCAAAATTCCAGCATACTTTAATCCTCCACCGGCATTCAAAATTGAGGCGTGTACTCATCTCCTAGCCAAATCACACACACACAAGCAATAACCAAAATTAAACAAAGCATACCAATAAAAAAAAATGAAACCCTAGGACACACTAACTTGCAACCCTCAAACAATGCTAGGGTTAACTCAAAACTTGCTTCTCAGGTTACTAAAGAATTCTTAAGGTCTTGAGCTTCACTCTAAACCAAAGAATTCAAAAAATACACAAAGGTTTGCAGAGCTACAGTACTACTACAGTAACTGATCTACAGTGATCATGGTTTCCTTGGAAATTCAAGTTCTAGGTTTACAACAAATCTAGGAAAACAAGTATTACAACATCCAATCAGGCTTCCAAGGCAATTTAGCAAGAAGGAGATCCAACAACAAGTTTTCAAGGCAACAAATACAACCCTATTCCATCATTTCCATCCAAGAAAAACAAGGAAAAAAACAAGGCTTACAAGTGCTTACCTCTAATACCCAAGGAAGAAGAATGGATGATGGATCTAGGAGCTAACTTAGCAACAAGGAGGAAGATCATCCAAAGTTCACCATCTTTTCTAAAGGAAAGCCAAGGAAATGAGAGGTAGGAGAGGAGAATGGGAAAAAAAAAAAAAACTAGGGAGAAGGAAAGGGCTGAAGTTGTTAATAAATTCTAGTGTTACTACAGTACCCGAGCTACAGTACCGAACAGAATCTACAGTTTTGGGCTAAAAATCTACAGTAACAAGCTATCTATAGCTATAGTAACATACTAATTATAACAAGCGGGCCGGCACTATTGGACGAGCTGGTTACTAGCCAGCCTTTGGGTGACCTGAAACCGCCAAGTCAGGCCTACTGGGCCCGATTAACCGGCCCATGCCCCCGCTAGTCATAATATGGCACACTTTTGATTCTACATATTTAATACAAAAATTTATCTTGCCTATCTTTTTAACAAATCTTAATAAAACCTTACAGAGTAAGCTATCCTCAGTATATGTTCTTCCTGCAAGGGCAAGCATTGTGCTAGATGACCTCCGTGATCACACCTAGGTCTCTAGACAATTAAACCTTAGGGGGTTTTTTTGTTTTTTTTTTTTGTAATGACCACAAAATATATCACAGTTTAAAACAAAATGAATATATCCATAACTATTGGCATGAAGGAACAAAAACAGAGTTTCATTATTATAGTACTTAAACAGAGTTTCATTATAAATGTGATAGGACTAATATAAAGAACTAACTAATTATGATCTCTCACATTTATCAATAAATTCCACTTAAAATAAAATTCAAGACAAATACACAATATTTGATGCATTTCTTCTAGCCAAAAGTGGACATCACAAAACTAACCTTTACACTAAATTCATTACAACACAATTATTCTCATGCATCAAGCACACAGCTGCAACCACAAAGCTTAATTCCTCTGCCAAAGTTCTTACCAAGAGTAACATTCTCACATATCTCTTGTGCAAGTGAAGAAAATCAATACATTTCTCTGACTATTACTTTGATATTGTCTTCTATATTCAATCTATTATAACTTTCTTCTTTTGTCCTCTAGAGATTCCTTTCAGCATTGCATTCTCAAGCCAAAATCCAATCCTAGAACCTGAAGATTACCCATAAAAACATAAACTCATTTTTATCATGTCATCATATCATCTTCAAAAGTAAGTTATATATATACATTCAGAATAGTATGAATCAAAGTTTCATGCCCTATTAGCCATGTAGCCTGCAAGAGAAACAAATAAATTTTTGATATTTACATGCATAAAGTTTATGCTCTTTTGTTGTTCTTGATTATCTACCTACCTAAACATATCAATGTTGAGGTTTCACTCAATGTTTGGTGCATTCTTCATTTTTTTGATAATTCTGTCAACATATCTGAACTAAGAGCAGAAAACTTTCAACGTTAATTCCATCACTAGCTATGACAAGCTAAATAAATTTCCTTGAACACATTGCATCAAGTCTTGACACCTTGCCATTTCACTGAAAATGGCAATGTTTCTCTGATTGTCATTTCTCCAATGTTCATACCATGCTGGCTGATATAAACAGAGGCCCTCCGTGGCACAAGTTCATCCTTCCGGTGGTCATTGTAAGTTATTCTATGATGTGCCTGCCATCAATTAATATTGAGAATTGAACTCTTCAATTTGGAAAATCTTCAACAAGAATCAGAAAAACATCATTCATATATACCTGTGAAATGGAACCTAACATCCTTGCTTAAGAGATTAGTAATGCAGCTTTAACAGAACATGGAAGTCCTTGAAGCAATGTCAACCTGAAACACAAAGGGAACCAATTTCAGAAATTAAAATAAAAAACATTTTGTGCTTGAAAATAAATTGTAAAGTAAGTCATATTGATGAAAGTAGTAACTGTTATCATTGTAGTTAGCAAAGAATGAAAATGAGTTGTGGATGAATTCAAGAGATACCTGTATACCAAAATGTTGCCAAACTGTGTTTCCTAAATTTCACAAAACCAACAAATATGAGAGTGACTGTATCTTCAATAGAAGATACCTGTCTACAACAGATGAAACTAAATTATATAGACACATTAAATGTCTATCAATCATTCTACATATGAAATTATGAATGAATTAGGAGTTTCCTTGCATACCCTTGGAAAATTCATAGTGGCCTATTTACCCTATAACAATGATGCATGCTTGTATGCCTCACAATTGTTGAAAACACAAGGTGCATTAAGGCACTAAGGGTTCAAATCAGCTAGGCACAAGACACAAAGCTCCGGCTTGATTTTCCAAAGCAAGGAGCAAAAAAACTTAAAAGAATTAAAAGATCCATAAAATTCATAATACATACTAAAATTTTATAAATTAACAATTAAAGTTTAAATTTCAAATTTGAATAAAACATGCATAGAGCGAAATAGCAAGTTATTAACTTAGTAAGTAAATCACTAACAACTACCACTCTACTGCTACTCAGACATAATATTACATTAATAGATCCTAATTGATGTCAAGTTCATCAATAGCTCCATCATTTTCTTCATCACTATTCTTCTATTCATTCTCATACTCGTCCTCTCATCTTAATATTCTTCTTCCACTTCAAATTCACTCTTTATCACTAATGGCTCATATTTATTTTGCTCTTAAAAAATAAAAACCTTTTTGTTTTCAAAAGGTTTAGCTTTATGTTGATAGTCATGGCTTATTTTTATCCAGCTCTTAAAAACTAAAAAAATAAATAAATATTAAACAAAGCCTACACTTTATAAAGGTGTGCCTCAAATCACCTTGGCCCTCAATGCAAGGTACACACCATAAGGCAAGGGCCTCAAGGCAAAGTGCATGCTAGAAGGCGACTTTTGAATGTCATGCACCTTTAAGGCCACGAGGCTTTCAGATTGGAGCCTAAGAGCCCTTGCACCTCAAGCGTGCCTCAAAATAACTATAATATACCTCCCAACAAAGCATATTTATGTGCTTACATGCTCTGACTAGAAATCAACTAAAAAATTCTACAAAAGGACTAAACTATCACTCTCCCTCTCCTACTTATATCAAGAAACAAAAAATTTGCATAAAGAACAATGATCTATCTTTCATTTTATAAAATTTATAAGTTGATTTTCAACTATAAGGGTATGTCAGCAAATATGTATGTTTTATAGAGGTATATAAGCAAATATGATATTTACAATTGTATCTAAGGAATTGTCCCCCTTTATAGGGTTAAGAAAGCACTTTTCTCAATAAACTACTACTCAGTCATAGTCCTTTCCATGATACCATCAAATAATGTACCATTTGAAATGAATGAATCCATACATAAATTGACGAGAAGAACAAACAAATTGAACAAGAAAATCAAACAATCGTTTGAAAGTTTCTCCTAATAAAGTACCCTCACTTATCCTCGATGAATCCAGCAACAAGCTTTTTTAACAAAATTAAAAGCACTTAACTAATAAATAACTACTCTTCAAAATATTAGATGCGAAAGAATGATCTGCTCATGAACAATAAAAATGTGACCAATGATTGCTTCAGTTAGAGTTAATGCGTTCTCACCTTTCTGTCAGAATGCAAGGCACAACTCAGAAACTACAGTGAAGCTTTCATGTAACAACCGGATAAACTCCAATAAGGAGACCTACATCTTTGTGGTCTTAACCAAGTCTTATTTAAGCCAAGATGTTTGTGCAATCAAACAAAGTGCTACATGTAAAGGGAATGCAAAAACAGAAATCCATATTGTCATCTTAACAACCTACATAAGAAGAAAATAAAAACACTCAATTCAGTTGTTCCTAGAATTGTTTTGATGGAATACTTCCCTCTTACTTTAATGAGTACTAATTCCTTTAGTCTGAACTTTTAAGTTCAACTAAGAGTATATTGCTCTTCTAGTTTCCCTTTCGTCATTGGCAATCATAGCCTCAACATTGGCCAGAAATTTTATATGGCAAAACAAGAAAATATATATGGAAAAATATTACAGGTAAAAGAACATACTTGTGAGCAGGACCTATTATCAACACCAGACAATCTGGTGAAGCCCAAAAGTGTATAGTAGTGTATCACAGTTTGCATAGAAAGGTAGCATTATAATGTGATGCTATAGAATGTTTGTCGAGAAGTACGTCCAGTTAGTCCAGTTAGTTGCCAATAATATTGAGACACATGTATATAAAATTGCCTTCAGTGAAAACATTTTAAGTGGCTAAGGCAAGAAAGTATAGCATGCCCTATTGCTTAAACATTTGGGAAATAGCAACCTTACGCATTTTTCCAAATCATGCTGTTATTATCAATAATATTTCTATCAGCTATTCTCTTTGAAAGAAACATTGCAGGGAGATTTCTTACCAAAATATTCTTTGTAGTTTTCGATATACATTAAAAAAGAACTGTTAATTTTGAAGAATGTCAAGATATATCTCAAACCAAAGCATGATGGAAAGGTGAAATGGATAATAGTATTATAGATCTAGATAGAAACAGAGTATGATTGATAAAGAATTTCAAGAATGTCTTATAAAACTTATAAAATATATATTGTACAAAAATTCATTTGCAACATTGAATGTCAGTCTCCAATAAATTCAAGTTGAAATTAGACCAATATAGAACCAAATGTTTTGATTAAAGCAAAAAATTGAAGTTGTTATGTCCCTTCAAGAGTAATATGATAGACTAGATAAAATGATCTCCAGTTTAATTTTGTAACACATACAAATATATAAATTATATTATAATATTTTATTTATTTTAATAAAATAATTTTTATATTTCAATATTACAATTTAATATTATCACAAAAGAATAACATGGTCAATATTATATAATAATTGAATTATAACATGTGTACTCCTCCAAAAATCCAATATTACACACATGCCCTCACCAAGTTTCTTCTTTCACACATACCATATTGAGATTTACATCTATTTATGTCCTTGAAATTTACCTACGGGTAATTGCATTAAATCAATAAATTAATTTATAAAACTAACTCTTTACCCTTTAATTAAATACACCAAACTTTTTTTTTGGGTATATAAATATATTTTTACATAGATATATTTTTAAAAAATATATTTATTTTATAAATGTTTCAAACTCTAGATGTAAAAAATGAGATTCACATATGATGGATTTAAAAGAAATTTCAATTATTTTATATCCACAATCATATCTATTATTAGACTTGAATGTGCACATATACAAATATAAGAATTGAATCTAAATTTGGGGAGCACTATGGAAGCAAAAACCTTATGATGGTATGTGTGTAATTTTGGGCTTTCATGGGATACACACATGCACACAAAAGGAAACATTAAATTAACTTACATGGGTGAGTAATACTGTATGGATGGTAAGCAAGTATGGTAAGGTTTAGATATTTGACCCATTAAAAAACAAACAATTCTAGTAAGGCACAAATAAGTCTAATCAAGCTAAATATGACCTCTCATATCAATACACTTAGAGGCTGTTTGGTTGGAGGTAATATCACATTACCTCCGGAATGTAGACCAAGTAATCTTATATTACCTCATTTGGTTAAATAGAGTGAGAATATCATATTCTTGAAATGCCATAACTTGCCTAATATTATCAAGAATGTGATTACCAATTCAGTAAATGGTAATCTCACATTCCCAATGGAATGCGAGATTTTTTTGCGTTATACACTTCAAATTCAATAAAATCTCAAAAATATCAACTTTCTAAAAATTCAAACATAAGTAAAAATTTATATTTTATTTTAAAATAGGTAAGTTTGAGTTTATTAATATTAATAAAAATTAACTATATTAAAATCAAATTTTATTTTGTTAATAATAAAAAAAATTTATTGTTAAACAATTTCGATATTTACTTCAAAATATTAATAACTTTGATATATTTAGTACTTATTAGATAAGGGTATTTTAGTAAAAAAGTAATTTGTAAAAAAAATTCCCAGCTAACCAAACACTGTATTGTTATATCCGGCCACATTTTTATCTTGTCAACCAAACAAAAATTCCACATATTCCCATAAAAATTCCACATACTCCCATAAAAATAAGTTTCCTGTGGAAATAGCTACTTTTTAAGCTTTTGCATTGTTGTGATTGTCAGCGTGTTGTCGTGTATATACCCATTGTGTGCGTGCATGCTTGTCAATGTGTTATCGTGTTTGTACCCATTGTGTGTGTGTGTGTGTGTGCGCGTGCGTGCGTGCTTGTCAACTTGTTGTCGTGTCTGTACCCATTGTGTGTGTATGCGTGTGTGCTTGTCAACGTGCTGTCATGTCTATACCCATTGTTTGTGTGTGCGTGCGTGCGTGCTTGTCAATGCTCTATTTTTAAGCTTTTATGTTGCTTCATGTATTTACCATGTCTCAAAGCTTCTACTGCCTTTTCTATACCTTGTGTAACATGTGGGAAAAGCACATGTACATATCTATTTTGTGCACATCTTGACAACTATTTCATGTGTACATCATGGTTGGGATTGGTGTGCTTTATCATCTACTTTTCAAGCTTCTACATAGTCTATGTTTTCATATGCCACATGTTTATATGTGTATGCTAATGTACAAGTGCTAAACACTTAGCTCAGGATGAATCACTAAAGTTAGATACTATAAATTGCAAATTAGCATAATCAAGAAGTGACAATCCACTCATTAAACTCATTTTGGACAAGGAAAGACATTAGCAGCCATTGTTAGCTACCAAGTTCAAATAAACAACCAAGATAATCAGGCAGTTCAGCTATAACCTATCCAACTACCGCAATTTGGCCTTATTCAACATTAGCTCATTCATAGGCATATGGACTTTTTTTTTAAGGAAAAAGAAAAGAAGGAAAATGGAGAGGTGCATTGGAACGGGGAAGAGATGACGAGAGAGAGGAGGATATAAGGGTGGGGGATTGTGAGGAAGTTGGCTTAAAAGTTCATTTTCCTATGTATGAAAGGATGGGTTGGGAACAATTATGACCGTTTTATTTGGAGGAGAAAGGATGATTGGGAATCTACCATTTGTGTTAGGGAACAACCCCCACCACTTTAGCCACATTTTTCTACCATCCAACAATTTAAAGATGAAATCCAATAACTTAAAATAAGAGAAAATGTAGAGATAATGAAAAGTAATGGCATGATTGTCTTGATTTCAAAAGAAGTTCATCAATAGGAAGTTATAAATGGTGTCCCATAATAGAAGCAAATATACAAAGCTAAAGATCAAAAGCTTAGATCAATGCACAAGTGTTATGATTCAAAACTACTTGTAATAATGTGGCCAAAAATATATAAATCACATAGCTCTTCTTCGTAAGCATCACCAAGTCAGCTAACACACACAACTATGCATAACCAAAATGATATTCCATCACAGTAATTTCTATTTTTGAATTAAATGTATCGTAAGTTATTTATACTCATATAAATTGGTTTCCAAAACATGTTTTGTCAACCCTTTTCATTCTATGAAGCTTGTTTTCTTCAACAATCAATTATTAATTCCAAGCTAGATATTCAGCAACACCAAATTTCTTCAAAGCATATAAAGCCAGTTAGCTTTTATTACCATTTCAATTCAATTATTTTAGATTACCCTTCCTAATTTCACCTCAGATATTCACATAAAAAAAGTTTAGTGGATTTTGTGTGGCCATCGCTATATTTTGATCTTTTACACCTAGGAGTGTGGTGATGTTTGTGTATGCATGTGGTGCATGCACACACGCAATTTTAAGCTTTTAAGATGCCGCATCATGTATGTATGTGTTTTTTATGCATTTATATTAACGCGTGGATGCATGTGTGGTGATATGTATTCCCATAAGCATAGGTTTAGTCGTCTAAACTTGCCAAGAAGAAAATATAAAGAACTTGAGCTTTGGGTTATTTATCATATATTTTTAAAGGTTCTACATTATTTCTTTGCGATTACAAGAAGCCAAAGGACCTAAATGAAACACATATGACTTAAATCAGTGCAAACCAATTGATTTAATTAGAGATTGATTTATTTAATTTTTGCAGTCAAAAGTAAATTCTAAATAATCCACAATAGAAATGACTATCTACTCATTGAATCCATCTTCATGAACAAGAAAAAGCATTGATGACCTTTGCGAGTATCAAGGCTCAAATTGAAGTATCTATAGCAATCTAACCCTTGGACATCAAATTACATTTGAGAAACAAAAGTCCAAAACTCCATCTCATCTTTTATCTTCCCATGTCCTTTTGCAGATGCCAAAGAAAACCTCACCTCATCTCTTATCTTCCCATGTCCTTTTTCACATGCCAAAGATTGTATTATCAAGCCAGATCCGCAACATGTTTTCTTCAACTTCATAAATAACAACTTAAAATAAACTCAAAATTTTGACAAGAACTCAACAATAATCAACAAGCCAAAGCATCCCAAAACCTCATTACATACATCAACAACTGCAATGAAGAAAGCATAAACCATCCAAGAACTTCACAAAACCATATCTAAAATTCAAGCTAAGGCCACAAATCAAAACAAAAGGCATGGAAGATTAGGCATTAAAGGAATCACATTACAACTGTCAAGATAAAAAGGTGTCCTTCTATACTGCTCCATGATTATAAACATACACTAAACTGGAAAAACCATAAGCAGGACTTACCTTAAACACCAACCAACTCATACATCAGCCATTCCACCAGAACCACTCGCTCCATCACCATCAAAGCCAACATTCCACCCACCAAAGCCACTAGAGGCCGGATCCTCAGCCGGCAGTTCCTCCCGGCAAACCGGGCAAGTGTTCCGCAAAGCGAGCCAGGGCAAAATGCAATCTTGATGATATAAATGCCCACAAGGCAACTGCGTCGCCTTCCCACCAGCCACGAACTCATCCATACACACCGTGCACAAAGCCTCATCACCAGCGCCAAACCCCTCCAGGATCATGATCTCCGGCAAGGAAGCAACGGCGGACGCCGCCGCCGCAGGCAGGCCAATGAAGGGGTTGTCTCCCTCCACCAAAAGCAAGGCTTGGACTGAGATGCTTAAACGCACACCAAAGTGAAGACTAATGAAGTTGATGAACTCACGGTCGAGTTCCTCAATATCTTCTTCAGTGAGAAAGGCAGAGATGAAGCGATGGACAAGCTCACCATTGCAGAAAGGGCAAGTGTAGCCTGGAGCAGGGAAGACGACGCAATCGCAATTAGGGCAAAAGTGAGTGCCATTGAGGGTCTGGGCCACAATTCCAGAGTTAGGCATGGGAAAATATATGAAAATGGAAACAATGTTTAAAAGAAAATAAAAATGGAAAATATGTTTTAGGAAAATACGTTTAAGGAAAAATAATGGAAAATGAGAAGGGTTCCCCTCCCCCTTAAATACTATACCCAATTAGGAAAACAAGGGGCTTGGCTATACTATTTGTTGAGAAAACCTCTTTTGTGGGCTGTTTTTTTTTTCTCCAGTGAAAAAATTTGGTGATTATTAGTTCTCACAAAAAATCTATTTTGAAAATCTAGTTTTGGTCGATTTCATACCTTATTGGTATCAGGGTCCAACTTATTTAGAAATTACTGAGCATATGTGCGATACATGGTTTGTCCATATTTGTAAAAAAAAATCATCTAAAACAATAATATTATTTTATTTTGTTTGGGTTAAATAGGTTAAAAACCATAATTAGTTTGGTTATTACTTTAAAGATTGAAATTTGAAAAGATATGATACCAAAAAGGAAATTACAGCCCCTATTTAAGGGAAGTCAATGGCTTGCAGATATAGGGAGTTAGTACTTCCACTCACATGTGCTCTCACCCCATGGAGTCGATCCACACCAACTATGAAAGGGCCTCACAGGGGACCTGAAGGCCATTGACTCATAATCATAAGTATTAAAACATGATCATGGATTAATAAATTCATAATAATATTAATTTTTAAATATTTCATGTAATAAAAGTTCACATACTCTCTCTTGTCTATATTATTTGCTATTTTTGAGAAAAACAATATTTTAAATTATTTATCACTTTTAAAAATTCTATCAACATTAAGTTTTTCTTTTTCAATTTTGGCTTTCTCCCATTTAAAGAGAGTGTATGTATTAGTAAGTATAAATAATCCTAAAAAGGGTAAAAGTATCATATCATACTTTTATTTTTTTTAGATTTTAAGATTTTTAATAACATACTAAATCCTTGTACAAAGCTCAAATTTAATTAGAATAATAACTTTTATTAAAAAAAATAATGTGTCAATTAAAATACAATTTAACTAGCTAAACAAAATATTTGATGTTTGACACAAATGAGCACTTTTCTTGGATGATTATATAAATAAAAAGAAAAAAAAATCTCTAACACAATTATCCTTCATTTAACAATAGTCAATAGTCCAATATTCAAAGTCTTTAACATTTTTTATAGATAAGTAGAAACAACAAGTATTTATCTCCAACTACATGGCGTTCATTAACATGAAAACCTAGAGTTATGTTGTCAAACATAGTTTACTAAATCAACGCATAATGTCATCCAAAATTGCTATTGATTCAAACTCTTAAGTTTGTATAGCCTTTTGATCCGAAACACTTTTCAATTAAGACATCACTCTCATGAATGCAATAACAAGACTTCCTAGAAAATTAGGATTATTAGTAAATAGGTAGCATTATTGAATGAAGAGATCTGGAGTAATCAGCTATAGCCTCATTCTAAAAAATTATATAAAAGATGAGCTATATGACATTGCCTATTGATTAAGGAAAAGTCATGGAAGTATATGAAAATGAAATGATGGTAAAAGGTTTGAATAAAAAATTGAAGATGATATCATAAAAATTTTGAATACTAATCATTAAATACAATTCTAAAAAGGTAATAATGGGTGATCTAGTGATAAACGCCTAACTGTACGTATTATTTATATATGTTTGCGTATTTATAGAGTATTTTTGTATGTGTGGATGCCCGTTTTCGGTCTAAATTGGTTTATTTCGTGTTACAGGCACAGAAGATACCGTGGGGAGCTCGATAATATGATTTTAGAAGAAATCGGCAGGAAAAAGACCATTTTTGAGCTCCGGTACTGTAGCGTGGACACCGTAGCAGCACTGTAGCACGAAAACTTTGGCAAAATTACTGTAGCGATTTCCGGCGATCTACGGCACAAAGCTTCACCATTTTGGGCCGCCGCCGCCCCACCCATTTTGGCGGCGATTTCCGGCGATCTACGGCACAAAGCTTCACCAAGAGGGAGGCAACATCGAAGGAGGAGATTGGAGGGAAGATCCAAGACATTGAGGCACATTTTTAGGGTTTTTCATCCATCAAGGAATTCCAAGGCTAGAGGGAGTGTTTCTTGCTTCATTTCTTGTTTTGTTATTCCTTGTAGTTGTATGAGTTTTCCTCTTTCATGAGGAACTAACTTATTTGTGATTTGGACATGATGAACCTTAGGGTTGGTTGTTTGTAATTTGGATGAACATCTTTATTGATGCATTGTTTGATGTTGTATTTCTTTTATGGAATCTTGTAGTTTGTGGTTCAAGCCTTGTGTACTTTGATGTGTTGATTTGCATGAGAACTCTGTATTTCAACTTCTAGGTTGTACTTGGTTGCGTGACCATCGCCCTTGTACTAGACACACTAGGCTTGGAAGGGATACATGTACGAGTACACCGTGACCATCGGGTATTTGTACCCCTCCAACCATTAGGGTTGAACCTAGATATTGTGTTTGACTCTAATTTGAGATTTCTCTAGGCGTAAGGCAATCGTGCGAGGATTTGGGCGGAAGTGATTCTGTATTCCAATACTCGTACCGGATTAGGGGTTATCACCGTGACCATCGGGGTGACCTAGTTTTGGAATCTCTTGGCCCAACTACCATCATAACATTTCATCCTAAATTCAGGGCTTTATGACAACTCTAGGGGGATTCGTTGTCCAAATCACACCTTCGCATGTTTGATTCTTCCTTGTTTGCTAAATGTGTGTCGTAGTAGCCCGGATTTCATTATAGTTATTTCTTTCTCCATTTGTTAATTATTACTTGATAATCGAATTGCTAGGTTAGAAAATAGATGAAGGGAAAGTAATAGTAGTTCATTGGCCCTTGGGAATACGACCCCCTCGTGCTTGCGCGAGGGGTATTACTTGGCGACCCGTGCACTTGCGGTAATCATCATCTAGTTTGTAGGATAGTATTTTTATAAGCTACTTTTCTCCTTCAAAACTATAGAGATATTTCATGGAGAAATTAACATTTGTGATTGATTATGAAATTATAACTGAAGAGTCTAGGTCTTAGAAATATTGTTACTCTTGTATTAATGTTTTATTTTTATTGATGTCGTATAGATTAAAAATTATGATTAATTTCAATAAGAAATTTTTCGATTAGTTATTTAGATAATTTCTCTTAGAAAATCCATAGTAAAGTATATAAAATAGATAGGTAAAAATATTTAATATTTTGTAAAAGTTGTTTTGAATTTAAATTTAAAGCATTGGCACTATTTAATGATCTTATCATGGCATCTATTTTTAAATATTTCTGTAATGATAAGTTTTAGCTTGTGGTGTTAAAAAAATTTATGACTAGAAAATAATTTGCATAATAGCACATATGTTATATTTTGGATATGGGAAAGAATATCTGGACACGTGGTATGATCTAAGTTACTAACATGTGGCCTAATCAAAACTCTGAGTGATTGATCATCTAATATATGAGAATAAACCTCTATAGGCAATAAAGCTTGATCGATCATCTAAAGAAGGAAAATGAACATCCAAAGGAATCAAAGCTTGGTCATCCATCTAATGGGGGAGGATAAATCTCAGAGGCAGCAAAGCTCAGTCAATTAAATTGGAAGGAAATAGAAAAGGGTCATCATTTTCAAGGTAAGGGAAAGTTGAATTCAAATTCTAATTGGATAGAACTTTAAACCTAATTTCTTTCTTAAATTTGCTCTTTCTTCTTCTTCGAGAGGGATATGAATAAGAGCGTCCTCAGAAAAGTTTAATAGGAACTCAATTTTGAGTGTTCAAAGGCAATTAGAGCTTTCATGAAGAAAATATACTTCTTCTTCTTCTTCATCATCATCATCATCATCATCATCATATCATCATCACTCGTTTTTGTTATATTTTATCTAAATCATTAACAAAAATCAATGCTAACCGCAAAAGATGAATAGATTTTTGCATCAATAATTTTGGTGTCATTTATGAGAAAGGACTGATAAGAACCTATAAGATTCATGGCAGCATGCAAATAGACAACCAACCCTCCTTAGCCATTCTTCAGTATAATAAAGATCTAAAAGTTGAGAAATACCATCAAGGCTAGCCCCTTTTTAGACTTAAGAAGACTAAGCATAAATGTACCTCGTTTTAGAAAAAAAAGTGATATGTATTCTAACCTTTAGAAAGGAGGAAGTCTTGTCAGGCGAAAAAAAGATTTCAACACTTAAATCCAAAACTAAATCATGAGCAAAATTAGCCAAGTATAACTGAATAAAAAACACTAGCACAAAATATCATCTAGGTCTCGAATTGAAGACTTATTTAGAGATCATCTCAAGAAAGTCTCACTGAACATGAATAAATGATTAAAACCATTCCTCTAAGTTGTTTCATTATTGATTATAGAATTCTTAGTGCTCCGCTGTTAACAAGATTTCAAAAGCCATCAATTAAGTTGTACTACAACGTTTCATACCTTATTAACCATTGGGAATCCTCTAAGGTGATGATGCTTCTCCAAGGAGTATCATATGTGATAAGATACCAAGTGTTCTGAGTTAAGCTTAAAGGACAGGTCCAATTATGGTTCTTAAGGTCTTCAACTGTTATCTATATTTTCCTTTGAAGGGCTGAGTGAAATCTTCTTCAACCATTTTATTAATAGTAAAGAAGTAGAAAAAAAAAACCTCCACCATGTTGATTAATGTAAAGTAGCAAGAAGAGTAGAGCTCTAAAGTTTCATATATTGCTTTAATCTTTAAAAGTTTAAAGTCCCATATCTTAAATAGGCCTTTGATATTACTACATTAATTGGAGGACTTCTATGGTATTCTTTTAAATTGATCCCTCCTAGGAGATAGCCAAAGGATCTAGCTAAGCTTTTAACTTGAGCAAAGTAAAAAAATAAAATGCCAGAAGAATAAACTGAAGCAAGAGAAATAGAGAAAAGGAGGAAAGATGATAAAAAATCACAAGACAATTAAGAAAGTTAGAATTCAGATTAATGAAAGGGAATAGAGAAATAGCCTAGTCTGATGTCAAAATTATGCTTCTTTGAACATTAGCCTAGGAGATATTCTCAAGTAGACTTAGGATTAATAAATCTTGAAAAGGCGTTCTAGGATGAGGATCATTGTAGCTTGGGTAAAATTTTGAAAAATAGTAGCAATATACCTATAAGAATAGGTATGACAAAGAAGATTACTAAAGAAATTAGATAGATGATTTGTTTCAAAGAGGATAACTCTATCAGTATTGTTAGATAGTTTATGCCCTAAAAACCAATCAATTACATGTTATGATTGATATCTTATGCTACTATAATTTTCTTTTGCATCCATATATTTCTATCCTTGTATATGGTTAGGAAGAATAATTACAGAAAAGGACTAACATGAATTTCTTTAATGATTAAGGGTTATAATGAGGTCATGCCAAGCTCAATTCATGGCAACTCAAATCTAAACCATTCCTCGTCAATAAATTATCAAGTGTAGTTAATGATATCATTAACATTTACACATTCCATACATGCTCATGTAAGGAAATGAGTAGTCTCATAATTATGGCACTAATGCAAGGCCAATGTGCTCATTGAGAAAACTTATATCTTTTAGGTACAAAATTATGTTTTAGTATATATGCAACAAAAATATGTAAAAGATCTTGGAAATGTCTTGCACTTAGCAAGGCATATATGGAAACGATGAGTGATTAATAAGGGATCTAACACCTATAGTTAGAGAGAACATCCTAATATGCCACGAAGTTTCTCTATTAGAGAATATATTTCTTTTCCTATCACCAAGTTAACCTACTATTTTATAGAGACTATAAATTAAATAGTATTACCATTGGATCTGTTAGGGTTATGGGTTAGTAATTTTCAATAATCAAGTAATCATACACAGCACAACAAAGAAAGGAAGAGGCACAATAATTTGGCAGTGTTGTTCAGCACCATACGCCTACGTTTAAGAGGCCAAGCCTAGAGAAATAATCCACTAGAAGAGGCAAAAACTAGATTTAATTGTCATACAATGTATAAAAATACACCTTTTCACTCAATGATGATTAACACACAATCTCATCCCTGAAGACTTGCCTTGATCAACCTCCTACAAGATTTGACTTCCTTTCAACTTTACATCCCACCATCAAGATCACAATCATCACAAACAATAAGCACTCCCTCTAGATTAACCGATACATACACCTTCTCTCTCTCTCACTCTCTCACATGCATCCTAAATCCTAACATCAAGTCTTATAAAGTCTGGTGTTGCAACCAAGTTGCAGCTCACCTATCAATGCTAACTAAGTTATAACTATTAGGAAATATCGCAAAATTATTGAAAATAATCATAAGCGTTGAAGCAAAAACAAAATTGCAGTTTCAATTAATTGATTTGATAAACACCTTAATTTAATTAAAAAGATCTAGAAAGTTTTCTCTTGACGTTCCAAACTCTCTTCTTTGATGTGCCAAATATGTTTCTTTGATTGTCGTAGATTTTCTATCACTCTAAAAAAGTCTTATACCTCTAGATTACACGCAGGAATTTAGAAACAGTCTCCTATTCTTCTCCAAAATAATGGCTAGGGTTAGAAAGGAAGAGAAAGATCAGAGATTTTTCTCAAAAGAGAATATAATTAATTCTTCTTTTTCTTAAGGGTTAGAGTGGAGTCATATTTATAAAATCTTTATAAAACATGATAATTATTATTCTATTATGAAGTCCTATTAGAAATATGAAACTTCATAAATATGACAAACATCATTCTATTATGAAGTCCTATTAGAAATATAAGTCCTAAAACAACTAAAACCACTTATGTCTTCAACTCCTTATAACTTTGATTAATTATTCAACTCCATCAAACTTCAATAAAAATTTAAACATAAGATAAAAATCCTAGGTCAATTTACAATTTTATTCATTTTATTATGTAAAATTATAAATTGATAATTTTACTCATACACTCAAAACAAAACTGATTCTTAATTCCTTTAAACATGGCTCTCTAAGTTCATTTCTATTGGCAATGAGAAGATACCAAGGGATGTAGATGACAGCTAGTCAGCCTCATGGCCCCACTTCATAAGCCAAATGAACACGAATGAGTAGATCATTATGAACCTTTCTAATTATGATTACCATATGTGTATAAACCCTTCATTCTTGTATCTCAACTGAGTAAGAGCCATGCCATGGTAATCATCAAACTCACTAAATTAGATCATATGTAAAAAATCATAATAGAGTAAGATTACCAAACTACCCTTCGTATCCCACACAATTAGTTTGGCTACCTTGGTCAAGATCTTCTAATCTTACCTACTCATGATCGCATATGATACTAACCCATTAACTTCCGAGAGAATGAATTCTTTCTTCATGATCACTGATGACTGCTACTTGTCCAATATTGCTGCACTTTGAGGTCAGCCCTACCAAAAGGTAAGCTAAGTCTAACAACTCAAGTAATAGATGAGACATCACAAGCATATTATGATCATGATACCTCATATCTATAGTTTACTTATATGATAATAACCAACTTTACCAATCATTGACAATCAAAGTGTAAAACCTATGTAATTAGATTGTTGCCAGTCATGTTTGAATACATCAATCCTATTGATGTATTCATGATATATGCTACCACTATATCATAGTGTTCAAATAGCACCCTTTGTCTAAAAAATATGCCATACAAATCCTTATGAATCTTTAATGCCCAATTAAAGTTTTTCCAACTTACCAACTATTTAAGTGTATAAATACTAAACCCTTATAATGCCCTCCTCTTTATTAATAGGATACTTGTTTCAAACTTGGTTACAACTTGCCAATTTTACCTCTTCCCAATAATAACATTCAGGGCCATTTGATTCAAGAAATCAAACATTATCATCAAAAATAGGATTACGAGGAATGTGATTCCCAAGTCATATTGATGGAAATATGTGTAATTTTATTTGGTTGACAATGCAATAATGTTGGTGGAATGTAACAGTGTCATGCTTGTTTAGTTGAGAATCTTATATTATCAATTGATTTTTTACTAAAATACCCTTACCTAATTGGTGTGAAATATATCAAAATATATAAGATTTTGATGTAAATATCAAAATTATTTAAAAATAAATATGTGTCATTATTAAGAAAAAGTAAAATTTTAATTTTAAAATATTTAATTTTTATAAATGTTAATTAAGTTAAATACAATTATTTAAAAAAAATCTTTCAACTTAATATTTGAAAAAATTTCAATCTCAAATGTTTTTCTTATCTCCAACTAAATATTTCAATAAATATATTTTCACATAAAGATATGTAAGGAAAGGAAAAATAGTAAAATTTCTTATTTATTAATTTTTAAAAAAATTGATGTTTTTTGGATTTTATGAGATTTAAAGAGTATAATGGGAAAAAATTTCACATTCCGCCAGGAATAGTAAATTACCACCTATTGAGTTGCCAATCATATTCCCAAAATATGTTTTTGCATTTTATGAAATTTTTTAATTTTTAAATTTTTAAAGAAATTGAAGTTTTCATTATTTTATGGGATTTAAAAGGTATGATGGTGAAAAACTTTGGCAATACCACTTACTGAGTTAGCAATTACATTCCTGGTAATATCACTCAAGTTATCATATTCTAGTAATGTAATATTCCAACTGTAGGTAACTAAATTAGGTAATCTTATTACCTTGTTTATATTCTGGGAGTAATCTAATGTCACCCTCAACCAAATGCTACTATAGCTTATATTATAACCATTCTCCATAAGCATCTCCTTGGTTGAATCTACCTTAGCGTTAATATTCTAGTTGGAAAAATTTACCACATGTGACAAATAATGCCAACCCAGCATAACAATTGTAAGCAATACTAATAATTACCAAATATGTATAGAAAAACCAAATCATCAGGTTAGGGAGAAGGGGAATGAACATAAAGGATAGTGTGAAAGGAAACAAAGGAAAAGAGAGTTATATATAAATGAAGGAGACAAAAGGAAGGAAGAGCCATTACCACAGTCTTGACAAATAAAAGAAAAAGATAGAAAAAAGTAGACGAAACAAGACAAGAGAAAAAGAAAAGAAAAGAACAAAAAAGGAAAGAAAGTGGATAGAAATAAAAGAAAGAAGAAAATGTTGAATCAAGAAAGAAAACAAAAATAAAAAGTGCTAAAGGAGATAAGGAGAGAAGCTGCTGACATAGGAAGCTAAAAAAGAGAGTTGACGTTCAAGCAGAAGTTTATAGTTTTCTTTGGATAAGGATATATTTTGGGAAAGAGGATAAAAAAAAGATAAAATATGTTATAGATAATCTTCTAATGCCGTGATACTCTAGATAATATCTAGTCCCCAAATTTGTCATCCCTTCAAACCTTGAACCCTTTGATGTCCCCTTTATGCTCCAACTTTTATCATGTTTCTTCAACCAAATATCCAATCTCATATGGCATGTCAAGTACATATGTGTCTCACCTTTAAAACCCTATTCAAACACCAAACATTGTTATGCTAGTCTGTTGACATTTGATTTCACTATCCAGTACCTCATAAAATTCCCAACATAATAGTGGCATCAAACCGATCCATTAAACTTGAAAGTAACATGATAAAAAATCCTATACATAATATATTAATTTGAGCCAAGTTATGAAATGGACTTAAGGTCTATTTGATAATGAAATGGCTTATAGGTCTCCTCTTCGATGCGAAGAGGTGAGACAACTCCAAAAAAAAATTAGAATTCCTAAAAAAGTCCATAATGTTTTCTATTTTATAATTAATTTTGGTTGCTCTTCTCTTACCCCTCAAGTGTATATGCACTACATCGTCTTCTTCATTATCATATTTCTCTGATTAAATTTCCCTTTTTCCCTTTTTTTTCTTGGATTCAATCTTTTGACTTTCATTGCTAAGGTCTCCAATCTACGGGTACAGACTTTGTTAATGTCTATTTCATGTCTTATGTATTTGTAGTTGATGTTTTATGAGTAATTAAAATAGTATCTTATCTTATTTTGTATATTGATTTGATTTGTTACTTGGTTATTACTTTATCTTACATCTAAATTTATCTATAGAAAATGTTTACAAAATGGATGAATTAATATTAAGATTCTTTTTTAATAACAGAGATGATCTCATTTATATTGTTGTTGTAATTCAATAATTACAAAGCCATTGGTTCATGAGTCTCCATTTAACATCTTTATAAAAGGAATGTGTTAAATGGTAAGGTTATCATCAATATTTACTCTACAAGATCTATTTATTAAATTAATATATTAAAATGTGCATACATATAGGTAGTAATATTTTTTTATTGATTGGAAAATAAGTTGTTAGGATTTGTGTTTATCATCTAATTCACATGGAAACATCTTGTTATTTTCCAAGTTTTGTTTTTGTTTTTGTTTTTGTTTTTGTTTTTGTTTTTTTGTTTTTTTTTATTTAACTTTTGAAGAATGCTACTGCTATCATAATTCATATTTTGACTAACTTGACCAATTTCAATCTAACTTGATAATGCAAGTAGCATTTAAAATGCTAATAGTATATATACTTGAAAAGAATAAGTAACATTTGTATTTGATACTAGGGTATGATTGGTAAATCATATTATTATATATCACATTTCTTTTCCCCTCCTTAAACAAACAATCCTTTCATTTTCCATATTAAAAGTTAACCAAACAATTAAGATTCAACTCTTGTTTTCCCTTTTCTTCCCTTTGTTTCCAATCTTTCTCCTGTATTACTATTTGTATTTTTGAATTGGTAAAATTTTAAATCAGATCCTAATGATGTACCAAATTTTAAATTTGACCTTTGTGGTATAAAAATTTCAAATAGACCTTCTTATTCTTTAAAATTAAATATAGACTTTTGTGAAAAACCATAACTCAAATCGAAGCCTTGTTATTATTTACACTAAAACTATGATACACTGTTTGAAGCATGTGTGCTAGTAAGTGCATTAGTCGTACAAGTAATAAAGTGTGCTCTAATAGCAAAATCAATCCCACAAGGATAATAAGTACTAACTACTAACTTTTCTTCTATTATCTAGCCTCAAGGATTATGTTATCATGATTTTAAAAAAAAAAAGTGAATTAAAGAATGCAAACACAATTGGTATAATCAGTACAATCAGTAGTGGAATCAGAATTTATTATTAGGGGGAGCTAATTCAAAATGTAAAAAAAAATTATGTCTAAAACAGCAATTGTTCATAATATAAAATAGTAAGATAATATAACATTTTATTATAACAACCACATTTTGAATACATATATTGTAAAAAAAAAAACATAAAATAGCTATCTTTGCATGCTTGAACTAGAACCAAAGACAACATCAGTACTAGAAAAGCGAGGCAGGTAATTAAGAGGAGATAGCTGCATTTACCAAGCTTACATTTTCTGAAAACATTATAGAAGCGCTTCATTGTCAATAGTTGGAAAAACCTCCTGCTCGATATAGAAAACTAGGCCATTGTGCATCCGCTCGTCTCCTATTATGTTGCTTAAGTCAGTTTTCACAACATTCATTGCTGAAAATGATAAGCGTCTAAACACACTATATTTCATTGATATATTTTGTACACTTTAATGCATTTTTCACAACGCCAATGCCCATTTACCAATTTTTTTGCATTGATTTTATTTCAGGACATCGAAAGATCATTTAGGGCTTGGAGTAGTACATTTTATAGTGTTTTGGAGGGAAAATCATTCATATTTGAAGATAACATGTGTCCCTAAACATCAGGCGAGAAGGAAGAGAAATTTAGAGATAGAGCATTGTAGCAATACTTGGCAGTGAACCGTATGGCCTCCATGCTACCTTCGTGCGGCCGCACAGTCTAGATAGAGGTGTGCGGCCCTTTAGCGATTACACAACATTTTAAACCCTAAATCATCATGATGAGAATCAAGGAACAAAATTGGAACAAAAGAGATGAGTGAGATATTCGAGTCCTAAGAAGGAAGCTAGAAGTCAAGTTGGAGAAGAAAAGTGAGGGCGGAGATAGTAGAGAATAGGGGAGCGCTAAGATGATCTGTGAAGATCTGGATGAAGGTGTTGATGTCGTAAGTGAAGAGAGCAGTCATGGTGATTGGCGCCTCCAGATCCATCCACTACTTCTTAGATTCCTCGGCGAAAACCCTAATCGCATCATTGAAGCTCATCTTCTCCGAACTGAAGCAACACCTACATGGAAGGGGCCACTGCAGTGCGATGGAGACCGGGCATGGCCGGTGTTGTAAAGAATGGAGGTGATGGAGACTAGGCGAAGATCAGAAGTGCGATGGAGACCAGGCGTGCGATGGATCTCCTTTCCCCTTTTTTTTCTACACAACTGCCGTTAGATCTCTTTTTATTTTCAAAATAACACAGCCACCAATAGATCCCAATCTAATGGCTACTGTGAGGATGCTCCTAAAAGATGATACCTCTCCCTATATATATAATTAAAATTTATTTAGCATAAAAATTTGAAATAATCTATATTAAGATAAAATTTTTAATAATATAAAGATATTAACAAGAAAGTAATAATAAAAAACATGTTTATGGTTTTGAGAATAACTAATTTGGACACCACTTCATTAGGAGTTTTCCAAAACAAAGAAAAAGTAAAAGTAAAAAAAAGTAAAAAGAAAAAAAAAACATTTTATGCAACATATTTTCATAATGAGAATAAAAAAAATGTTTAAATTTTCTTTTCAGCGGACAGAAAAAAAAACCAATAATAGTTGAGATACTTGCCTTTTTGTACATGGAAGGTCATTTTAACAACATTTAATCTACGGGGAAGTACCAGAAAGTCCCCATCAAGTTTCATTTTTCCCTAGAAGTCTCTTCAATTTTGCAGCTTCCCTCAATGTCCCCCTTTTTGAAAATATTATTTTTAAGTCCAAAAGGCAGTGACGGGGTTAACGCAGCAGTTAACTAGCGTGTGAAATGACCCTAATGCCCTCATTGAATATGGCGATGATGACGCGTGCGAAATGACGACGATGCCCCTCTTTTTTCCTTGGGAAGGCTCGTCGCCAGTTGGTGCGCCGAGGCGTTAGGATGCGCGCAGGAAACCCTACCGAGCGGCCGCAGCGCTTGGGTTACTTCTTATTGCGGTGAAGGCCGTTGCCGTTCTTC
Organism: Dioscorea alata; assembly: GCA_020875875.1. Lineage (NCBI taxonomy): Eukaryota > Viridiplantae > Streptophyta > Magnoliopsida > Dioscoreales > Dioscoreaceae > Dioscorea > Dioscorea alata. The sequence goes on from CM037019.1 coordinate 12,370,381, forward strand.
TTTTCCACTCTCTTCTTCCTCGCGAGACCCTTTGGTCAAGTTTTCCGGTGAGTTCCATCAAGGTACTGACTTCTCCGGCGAGTTTCAAGGGCACAAGGCAGCGTAGAGGTGAGAAAGAGTTCATGTGTATGGTTTTGTGGTTTGTTGTATATAATTTTTTCTTTTGACCGTGTGTTTGCATTGTTGATACAGAAGAGAAGATGGTGACCACACTTGTAAACGCGCGTTGTTATCTTGGCCCTGTTGTCGAGACGGTGTCGGAGTTAAAAAAGCATATGCACAAGCGGCATTGGGATATCCTCCGCGGGACGTCGTTCGGGCATTTCATGGACGCCGCTCCCGTGCTACAAGAACAAGGGGTTCTTGATGTTGTACTGCAAGTGTATGATGAGAAGAAGCAAGCCTTTCAGATAGGGCAAAGCCTTCTCCGGTTCAGAGCCGAAGATGTCGCTTTAATCCTAGGTCTCCGTTGCGACGGAGACATTGTATCCTTCAAGCACGAGAAGGATGCATCAGAGTTTGAGAAGAAATATCTACACAAGATGCACAATCGCCACCACGACGCCATTAAAGACAACCTACTCACACTCGTCCGGAGTAAGAAATACTAGGATGAGCAGACCTTCGTCAAGCTCCTGGTGGTCTACTTTATGACGACGATCATGTTCCCTAACAGTGTTCTACATGCGCCGACGTTTGTGGCAATGTACGCCGACGACCTAGCATCACTCGGCGGTTATGCCTGGTTCCATGCTACGCACATGTGGTTGATGGACGATATCCCGGCGACAGCCGCTCGTGTGCAACTCCGTTGTAAAGGGAAGTCCACAACTGCAGGTTACATGAAAGGTTGTTCCGTTGCTCTCATCATCTGGTTCTACGAGGTGACGGGCAGAGTGAAGAAACAAAGAGTAGGAAAGACACCCCGTATAATGTGTTACGGGGAGTCCAGTTTCATCAAAGCGGCGTCCATCGAGCCGCTTTTGAAATCAATCAAAGGAAAACAAGTAAGTTATTTTTATATTGATGTGTACAGTGCGGATGAAAATGTGTTTTCTGTGTGTACTATGCTTTTCCTGATGATTTTCTTGTGTATAAAAATGATGTTTATGCGTATATAATTATGTTATTGTGCATATTATTAGTTTCCTATGTATACAAATTGAGTTCATGTGTATAATATTGTGTTCCTATGTATAGAATTACTTTCCTGTGTATATTTTCATGTTTTTTGTGCATAATATTGTGTTCATATGTTGATGTTGCAAACTTTGGTTTTACTTTTCAGTTTTCTGAGCTTCTACCAGCCAACGCGGAAGAGTGTTTGTTGGTTGGTAGTGTTAAGAGAACTCACAAACAAGCCACCGCCAGTTCCCCGGATCTTGGGGAGTCTAGGAAGAAGTCCCGCCCAACAACAACGGCCCCTCCTGCTGCGAAAAAGGCAAAACTTGACCCCGCAAAGAAGCGAAGTCGGGATCAATCCTCTCCCAGCCCTTGAGAGATGCCGGAGGAGGTTCCGCGAGGGGATGATGAGATGCGCCATCTACTGCAAAAAAGTTTTAACGAAGTTCCTAGATCTGCGAGCTCGTATAGACGAGCATGACCGGCAAGATGCAGACCGGAAGAAGTCTGACTCACAAACGGCGGCCCCATCCCCCCCTGCGCCGGCCCCGTCCCCCTCTGCGCCGGCCCCGTCCCCGCTGTGCCGGCAGCAGACATCAGCCGTTCACACTCGACGGCCCTGGCCCCTACTCCTGGCTGCAGATTCAAAAGGTCAGCACGAAGATCTCCACGCCGTCCTACCAAGTTAGAGGCCGTGTCAACCGCCGATGATAATTCAGACACTGTTCCTGTGGAGGCCCTGGATCCTGGTTTCGCCATGGATGATATCCCCTCGAAAGTCACTGCCCCTGATGCCGCCATGGATGAAATCCCCTCCAAAGTCACGGCCCTGTTGGCAACTTCCCAAGATACTCCCCCAAGGCGTGTTATACGCTGCACTGCTTCACAAGAAACACACCAAAGCAGTCCCTCTCCGATAAAAATTCCACCAAAACGAGCCCCTTTCAAGAAGACCACCGCCAAAGCGGGCTCCACAGAAAAAAAGCCCCACCGAAAAAGCTTCCTACAAAGAGAGCTCCTAGGAAGAGGATTATACCACCACCACCGAAAACCAAGCCTTCTGATAAGGCTTCCACCTCGAGTGACGTCTCCGGACCCGATGATGCCGCATTACAGGCCGTCGACGCGCTACTTCAAGGCCTGACCGGTTTGCAGAAGGATAAACCCGCAAAGGATCCTCTTGCGGTGGTTCCTTACTATGAGGATCAGAAGAAGTCTGAGTCAGGCTTCCTTCCACAGAGGAAGACCTACCCTGGTTTTGCAAAGCTTAACAAAATGGAACGACTAGCCATTACCATTTTTCTAAACACACGCGTCGACAGGTATTGTTTTTATTTGTTTCATGGCTTTATCATGCTTAGTGCTGTGATTATATATGATTTCGTGTGCATAATATATGTGTAAGATAAACGCCTAAATATACGTATTTTATATGTATTCAGGCGTATATATTGCGTATTTTTATATGAGTTGACGCCTGTTTTTGGTCTAAATTGGTTTCTTTCGTGTTACAGGTACCAATGAGGCCCCAACGAGCTCGATGACAGAATTGGAGAAGAAATCGGCATCGAAAACACTGTTTCTGAGGGGGGGTACTGTAGCGACACTATAGCAAACCACTGTAGCACGAAGACTTAAAGAAGGGCTTGGTCAGGAAGTTCATGCGGGCGCAGTGGAGACCGCATGCAGCACTGTAGCAGTTGTTACTGTAGCGGCCACTGTAGCAACTTACGTGATTTTCGGGATTTCTCGGAATTCTTCTCTACCCGCATGCCGACCGCATGAGAGGCCGCATAGCTCGCTGGAATGGGTTTTAAGGGTTTTTTGAAGCAATTTGAAAGGAGGAACCTAGGTCCTTTTGGAGCTTGACTGCACCACCTTGCTTTGGGAGTTTGAGGCCGGGTTTTGGAGGAGATTCTTGAGGAGAGGACGACGGGGAGAGCACGACACGACGAGTCCACACCTTTGATCTATATTTGAGAGGAAGATCGACGAAGGAAGCCACTCCTTGGGTGGCGTCCTTGGAAGCGTCATTCGGCCTTGATCTTTTGAGGGAGTGCTCTCATTATGTATTTGGTTGTTTTCATGTATTTACTTGCTTACTTTGTGATCATGAGTAACTAAACCCCAAGGTCACTAGATGTAGGTGAACGTTGGGGGTGAACTTGTGTTATTTGGATGCTTGACTTAGTATTTGCATTTGTTTTGGTTTGTGATCCATGTTTGGTGTATCTTGAATGCCTTGGTATATATGATAACTCCATGTATCAATTCCTAGAAAATACTAGGTTGCATGACCATTGCCCTAGTATTAGGCTCACCAAGCTTGGAAGGGAATACATGTACGAATACACCGTGACCATCGGGTATTTGCACCCCTCCAATTGTTAGGGTTGCCCTTGATTGTGTCTCAACCCTAGCTTGAGAAATCCACTACACCCAATGCGATTGTAGGAGGATTTAGGTGGAAGCAATTCCGTATTCCAATACTCGTACCGGATTAGGGACCAAACGCCGTGACCATCGGGTTGGTCTAATTTAGGGTTTCTCGGTCCAAACCACCCACGTGCATGCTAGTTAGGGCATCCTTAGCACTTTAGTAGCCCCCGAGGGAATCCTCATCCGTGACCATTTCCTTGCCTTGATTTCCCTCCGTATTTGTATTTGTTATTTGCATGCTATTTACGTCTGCAGATTATTTGTAGTTCTCTCTTTCAAGTGATTGCTAAGGTTAGACAACATTGTGATAAGAAAGTAAGAATATATTCTTGAGCCTTTGGGAATACGACCCCCTCGTGCTTGCGCGAGGGGTATTACTTGGCGACCCTGTGCACTTGCGGGTTAGTAACCAGTGTAACTTGTACCATTTCATTACCTGTGTATAGTATGTTATTTCCTGTGTATAGTATATTGTTTTCTGTGTATAGGATATTGTTTCCTATGTATAGTATATTGTTTCCTGTGTATAGTATATTGTTTCCTGTGTATATTATATTGTTTCTTGTGTATAGTATGTTGTTCCTGTGTATAATTCTATGGTCTCATGTGTATTGCGCTATATAGTTCTGTCATTTGGAGGGACGCTGATGATAACAGGTTCACCACCCGTGCTCACCTGTTCGTCCTTCTTGAGGGGCAAGAAAATGTACCCGACGATGTGTTGGATGCCCTCGTGCTTATGCTTCGCGCTGAATTGCTGAGTAATCCATTGGAGTTCAAGAAACGTGCAGTTCTGACGTGGCCGTTAGCGCTTGCAATGCAGAAATTACAATTTGCAGCTAAACAAGCATTGTACCTGATGGAGGATATCATATATGGCCACAAAACGGCGGAGCTAGTACTTATGCCAATCGTTCTGCAGGGTCACTACCATCTACTTGTGCTAGACAATCAAAAGCAGCAGTATATGCACTACTCGTCACTGCAATCAGACACTTATGACTCAGACGCTGTGGACATGGTAAGTGGCACAAATATATTATGGAACTACCAACATATTCTCGCCTAAATATAGACTAATAAAATCTGTTTACATTCTCAGCGGGATCTGTTCGAATTATGCATCGAAGCTAATACAGGCGGTAATCCGTTTCGACATTTCCCACTAGAGCATGTGCGGAACTGCCCCCAGCAAGAAACCGGGTCCGTTGATTGTCCGGTGTTTTGCATGCGTTATATGGAACAAATTTTGAACAGTGAAGAATTATCCGTACCACATTCGGACGTCCAAATCCTCCGAGTCCGGTATGTCACGTGGATACTTGTCGACGCGATGTGGAGAAAAGTAGTTCTGATACCAATAGCGACAATGGATGCCACCGGGGATAAGCACGATGGCGCTATTGTAAAGGACACGGACGGTGAGACGGCCAACGTTGGGGCGAACGAGTCCGTCGTCGACAATGAAGCCGCAGCTGGCAGAGAATCAGCCAAGGACAAGGCCACTGGCGACGGGAATGAAACTGGTGGTGATCAAGACGCTGCCGCGGAGAAGGAGGACACTGAGGTGAAACTAACTGGCATGGAGACTGATACTGGTGGAGATAAAGACACCGCCGCAGAGAAGGACGACGCTGAGGTCAAAGCAACTAGCGATGGTAAGGAAACTAACGAGGATAAAGCCGCCACTGATCTGAACATTTAATTTTCTATACCTAAAGTTTGGTATTTAAACTTATATTTGTTTGTGACTGTAAATTTGGTTATGTAATTAGTTATCAATTCAATATAGATAAGGATATCTAAACAAAAGCTGAGAACAAAAGCTCAAGAAATACAAACACGGGAAAGGGAAAATGTACACCGCAAGGCAGGCTATATACACAGAAATGCATGAACATACACAGGAAGGGAGGTTATCTACACAAAAACTGAAATTAATACACTATAAATACCTTTATATACATAGAAACCAAAAATAATACACATAAAATCAAACATTCTACACAGTAACGCAAAATAATACACGGAAAATATAAAACAAAGTTCAATGCAAACAACATACAATAAAGCACACAAATATCGTATGTTACCGTTAAGTGTGCTATTGTCAGTCCGCTATGACCGCATTGCATGATCAACGATTATGTCCAGCTTAGTGGCACCGGCTACAATGTAACTCACGAACATCGAAGGCTTGTGACTCTATTCTTTTCCTTCTTGGACGGCTTGGTCGTTTCTTTGATATTGGTGGCCTAATTCGTAGGTCACGATTTGCATCAGATGGCTTATCATTGTCAGGAACGGGGAATATCGGATTCCCATACGCCCGACGATACTATTTAACTGTGAAGTAAGAATCAACATAAGAATGGACATTCGTTTCTGTTTACATGATGGCCGCACACGCATGCTTGCACGGTAAGCCATGCACTTCCCATCTTCTGTAGGAATAACCACGACATTGAAGGTTAACTGCATTGTTGTTATCGTCAATGACTTCGTAAGTGTCCTCAGTCGACCGACCCACTCTCAGGTAACGACTATCGTCAACGGTTGTTCAACCTTTTTCCTAATTTCGGGGAACAGATGTGTGCCCCAATTGTTGGATTGCTCGCGTCTGTTGGCGAACATATTCATAAGTTTGAACCTGGAAATCAGAGGATAAAAAGGCAAAACATAGTCTAGTTAGGAAACAAAATATGGACGACGGAAAGGAAAACGGTACACAGGACGGAATGTGTAAACACAGGAACCGACCACACACAGGAAGTGACATTGTATACACAGGAAGCGACATTATTTACACAGGAAGTTTCGTTGTACACACAGGTAGTAACATTGTATACACAGGAAGTGACATTCTATACACATGAAGTGACATTCTATACACAGGTAGTGATATTGTATACACATGAAGTGGCATTGTATACACCGTCAGTGACATTGTATACAATGAAAGTGACATTTTATACATGGTAACTAACATATGGTACACAGGAAATCATTATTACACACAGAAACACATTATCGACCAAGGAAATTTACTTGATCGAGTCAACCATGGTTGTTACTGGCATATGTTGTGCCTCTTTAATCCAGTCATTGAAGGATTCTGCAACGTTGGAGTATATCTCACACCAACGCATCACTTTAAAAAGAAAATTTGACCAATGATCAACGTCTGACTTATGTAGCACCCAATCGTGTGCATCGGCTGACAAACAGGCAAGTTCTTCAACTGCATCATCGAACTCTTTTGAGGTGTAAGCATACGCAATTTTGACGATTACTACCCAGCATTGCATTCGCATAGCTTTAACGAGGTTAGAGTAAGTCTTCATGAAGTTCGCCTCCAAATGTCGGAGGCAATAACCATGTGGTGATGAGGGAAAAACTCGGGAGACGGCATTCACAAGACCCTTAGAGCGATCTGATATGAATGTTATGACTTTGTCGTAATCATCCTGACCGTACAAGGCCTCATTGAGAGTAGTAAGAAACCAAGTCCAGTTGTCATCAGTTTCGTTGTCGACAATGGCAAATGCTACGTGGAATAGGCCATAGTTGCCATCTTTCACAGTTGCACCTAGAAGAACCCCACCATATTTGGCTAGCAAATGAGTTCCATCAATAAAAAGTAATGGCCTGCACCTCTGCTTGAACCCTGACAAACAACCCCCAAATGAAAAGAAAGCACGCTTAAACCGGTCGCCTTCATTCTTAATGCTGACAACGCTACCAGGATTTGTCTCGGATACTTTATTAGCGTACCATAGAAGCAAATCGTAGCTACTAACCTCGCTACCGTGAATAACCGAAGTGGCAACCTCCTTCCCCATCCAAGCACATTTATATGGTAGACGAACACCATGGTCATGCAATATGTCTTTTTGTATGTCAATAGCTCTGTACAACAGGCTTTCTTTTAATATGTTGTACCAATGCCTCCACCGCAAATGTGAGCTGGTTGCATTGTCTTCAGCCGAAACGTGTCATGAATTCCCTCTTTAGAAGTATGCACTCGCCATTGGCATTCTGAGGCAGCACACCTTATAGTTACCCTCATTTTGTCATTTTTTATAAACGTAAAGTCAAAATTTTTCTTGATAGCTATGCTTCGCAGGCAATCTTTAAAATGATCTGCGTTCTCAAACCGTTGGCCTACTTGCAAAGTTGAACACTCGTGTGCATCGGTACACCCGGTGACACTCAGCGCCCCGGAAGAATTATGTTGGGAGAGGAAACTATCGCCATTGGGGTTTATGCTGTCCGACAAGGACCCCCTGCTTTCGAAAACCCAGAAATACAAGGGAAACAAAATATTATATACACAGGAAGTGAATATATTATACACATAAAACCTAATAATATACACAGGAAACCAATATTATACATAGGAAAATACTTTTGATACACATGAAACCAATATTATACACAGGAAAATACGTTCTATACACAGAAAACCAATATAAACTTCACATTCAAAAAGACAGAAATCTATTCAAACATCAACACGTATAACACAATTAACAACTACTAGAGTTCGTTGTTTTATTACGATGGGATGAAGGGGCCCGAGTTTCCATCTGCAGAGACACGCACTTCCTCGACAATGATGTCGACGACGAACTTGTTAAAGCTCTGGTATATATGACACATCCGTTGAAAATCCACTTCGGACTCAATGGGGCAAAGCGTCTTATATGAGTCAGGTGTTACGAACTTCACTATCACTTCAGAAGCATCTAAGGACCAACGGGCACATATCTCACCCATGACTGACTCCCACGAACTTAATACAATAAATTGTAGCACACGGCCTTCTCCTTTGAATCTCGCCACGGCAGAGTAAGTTTCCATTGTACAACTACAGCAATAATAAAAAAAAACAACAATGTAAATAGAAGAAATAACAAGAACATTTACAGGAACAACAACAACGACAACAATAAAAACAAAAACGAAGAACTTCAAGAGCGAAAAGAAGAAAAACAATAACAATACGAACCAGAAGAACAAGAAGAACAACGAGAATATGAAGAACAACAATAAGAACATGAAAACAACAACTAACTTACGCGTGCAGGAGTTCACTTCAAGCTTTGGCAACGAACCAAGATGAAGAACGGCAAACCCAACCCAAGATGAGAAGAAGAAGAAAAAGAAGAAGAAGAAGAAGAAGAAGAAGAAGGCGGGAAAATATACTCTCTTCCTGACATAATATATTGCACAGCCTTACTCACAATAAATGGGATTTGACATGAACATAAAAGTTACTTTTTGCTTTCTTACTTTTTGCTTTATTGTACATGGGCATTTTCGTATTTTCATCCTTCTTTAACTGACGGAAGAAACCAAGGACTACATGGAATTGGCATTTAAAAAGGAGGGATCTAGAGGGAAACGAAAATATCAGAAGGACTGCAGTGGAAGTTTGAAACTTCTCAGGGACTTTTAAGTAATTTTCCCTTTATCTAATGTCAAATAAATAAAAAATACATTTAGGGGCTCAAATGAATAATTCTCACATATAAGCAAATAACTTCTTTTATAGGGTTAAATACGAAAATTCGAGTGCAGAACTCGTTGGGTGGCCGTTCCAAAATGCTTTTTCGTCGGCATCCTTTGTTTTCTCTCTATTGCTTCTCTGCGAAACCATCGAATTCCTGAATCCCTTGATCGGATCTGAAATCAGGTAATTGAAAATCCATTTTCTCCGTGATTTTGATCTTCAAAATGGAATTTTTATCTAGAATTTCATATGAATCAGATCGAAGGGCAACGGCAAGTATAGAGATCGGTAAATGGGGCACAGGGTGGACCACGAGTATGATTATCTCTTCAAGATCGTTTTGATCGGTGATTCAGGCGTTGGAAAATCAAACATCCTCTCAAGGTTCACCCGGAATGAGTTCTGCTTGGAATCCAAATCCACCATCGGTGTGGAATTCGCCACCAGGACTCTCCAGGTCATCTTATGCTCTGATTTCTTGTATAAATTTAGCAGTTTATGTATTTAGATTACCATACTATTTTGTGAAATGATTGAGGTCTTTATTTTGGATTTTTCATTAAAATAGTGCTTGATTTTAGAAAGAGACATCTTTACCAACCTTTTTTTTTTTGGTAGTTCTTTGGATCTTTAGATATTCCATGGAATAGGGCAGTAGTATAGAAACATGTGGAGAAAGATGTAATCTTTATCAGCTTCTTTTTTATTTCCTTCAGATCTTGAAAGATTTCATCAGAAATATATGTATTTCAGAGGCTATAGAAATATGCAGGGAGCTGATTTTAATCTGTAGCCTGTGGATTGATCCCGTATTCGAACATTTAGCGTTTTATAATGTGTTTGGGTTGATGGGAATTAGAGGAAAAGAAAAGAATAATAAAAAGTAAAGGGGGAATGTAGTAAGTTAATTTTAGAAAAGGGGTATCTTTATCAACTTCTTTAGTTCTTTAGAACTTTGAATATATCATGGAACAGGACAGCATTGAATATTGCAACTGAGTGATAAGTTTAGAGTTTTTTTTTGCATCCAATAGTTCTCCATTGCATAGCAGCATGCCTGGTTTGTTGGCGATTGTAATGAGTAGCTTGTGAATTTATTTTTTGTTCTGGTTCAAGCATTCATCATTTAATTTATATGGATTTTTTTGAATTTCCAATGTGTTTGGTCAAAGAGGAGATAAAGAGTAAAAGAAAAGAGGAGCAGAAAATTATAAAAGGAAAAGTAGGGAAAATTTTAGTCAAGTTTTTTCTTTTGTTTCTGTTATCTATGTATTATTTCTGCATTTAACCTTACTGAAGAAATAAAGTATCTTTTTTGAATTTATGACAGCTATTAATAGTCCCACATCCTTTAATTTGGTAAATAATAATTTGAGCATCTAACTGGCTCTCTCATCCTATTAGTTTAGGCTTTCGGATTGAATCGGGCTGCTGAGATATATGTTTGGTTTGCATATGACAGAATTATCTTTTGGCTTGATTTACCATCAAAAGGGCATGTGCTAATTTAACTTAAACTGAGAATGACAGATTTCTTAATTCTGGTTTTGACTCAAGGAATTGCACAGCTATTTATTCTGAAGTTATTTAGTTGTTTTTGAGGCTGACTCCAAAACCACACCTGATAACTTTAGTCACCCATGGATAATGAATATCTTTGCTTTTGATCGCTTCCTGATTTTTTTCAGTGAAAATTTTCATACTTTGTTCAATTTTTTCTTCCCAAAAATACACACCAATACATGCCTTTTTGGTGATAGCTAGTGAGTCAATGTCTTATTAAGTAAAATTTGATGTTCGATGCCTGCATTTTTAAAGTCTTATATTCAGGGTTCTTTTAATGTTTTATACTATCTACATCTTTCCATAATTTTGGAACAACTAGTTTGGTGACCTTTTACAAGATAACTAACCATTTCCCTTAGTTATTTTATGATTTAGAAAATTCATAAAAATTAGATAATAAAGCAAAACTTAAATGCTTTTTGATTTTCTAGAACTTTTGGTTTTATGATAAATTCAATGAGATAAATTAGAAATATTATTGAATAGTGGTCTGCGTTCTGAACAGATAGAAGGTAAGACTGTCAAAGCACAGATATGGGACACTGCTGGGCAAGAAAGGTATCGTGCCATCACAAGTGCCTACTACCGTGGTGCTGTGGGTGCCCTCCTGGTATATGACATAACAAAGAGGCAAACTTTTGACAATGTCCAAAGGTGGCTACGCGAGCTCAGAGACCACGCTGACTCTAACATTGTTATCATGATGGCTGGTAACAAGTCAGATCTGAAACATTTAAGATCAGTTCAGGAAGATGATGCACAAGAATTGGCTGAGAAGGAAGGGCTTTCCTTCCTTGAAACCTCGGCACTAGAAGCACACAACATTGAAAAGGCATTCCAGACTATTCTGACAGAAATCTACCACATTATAAGTAAAAAAGCGCTTGCAGCCCAAGAAGCTGCTGCGACAGCACCGCCCATTCAAGGGACAGCCATCAATGTTGGTGATTCATCTGGAGGCTTTTCGAGGGCATCTTGCTGTTCTACTTAGTACTTTCAGGATGTGACAGCACAATCAAAGAGGTTAGTTTGTCTTGCTTGATGAATTTCACTTCAATGTGGTTCTTTGTGTGTAGACTATTTCTTCAACTCTGTGATGTGTGATTTTGGGGATTTTATGGAGAATGTACTTAGGTTTCCATTCCTAGAAGTGATTTTTCGTTAAAACTATAGACAATGCATGTAGCTTAGATTGTTATCCTATTATGTATTTCATGGTTTTGAACATTGCAACCTGCCAACCATTGTGAAAGGAAGCAGCTGAAATATTTAATTTTTATATTCATTGAGATAATCCTAACATTGTAATAAATATCATTTGCCTATTATGTCTTCTTGAAACTAGAAGTTACTGTTTATCTTTGGATGTAAATTTAGTATGTCCTTACATGTATTTACATCATTTTGTTAGCCTTGTGTAATGTTTTTATTTATGCATTGGCATGATAAAACTCAGGAATAGATAGAACTTAGGACATTGCCTTTGTTACTGTGATTTATTTACAAACTACTACTCTGCCTCCATGTTTGGGGATAAGAGTGTTATTCTTTCAACCTAACAACTTGGATAAGGTTGTACATATTTGTATAAAAGTTTGGTTTTTAAAATAAGTATATATAGTAATTAATTTTCAAAATTATTAACATTAATATATTTATTATTATCTAGAAAAATAAATTTTTTATTTTGTTATTATTTATTAAGTCAAGAATCAGTTCAAATATTAATGTTTAAAAACTTTTTTTATAAAGTGGATAGTGGTCATTTTTTAAAAAAAAAGTCTGATTCTTGACTATTTATAAATGGTAATTATAAAAAATAAATTTTTATTATCTAGAAAAATAAATTTTTTATTTTTATCATTACCACCGACCTTCACCAATATTGCGAGAGTAAGGTGAGGAGTTACTAGTCTGCTAGTGTGAGGATATTGGTCATTTTTTGTTATTCTTTAACCATATACCATTTAAATGTCTTAAATAATATTTTAATCACCATAAAACATTCAGTTGCCAATGAATACTTAAATAATAAAATAAAAGTTCTTCTATATATATATGTATATATACACAAATCATGCATTTGTTTGAAAATTTTATGGAGCTTTTGTTATGCATAACTTAAAATAATAATATTGTGTACACTAGTCTTAAACTCAAAATATATGGATCAATATGTAAAGTAAAGAAAGATAATATCAAGTGCAACATCTACCAATTTCTCTTTTAAAACCCATACTTTGGTTACACACCCTTTGGAGTTGCATTGGGTATGTATGCCCGAAACGCTGACAATTATAGAAATATCAGTACCAATAAGATTTTTCAAAACAATGCAAATCTTTAGGCTTTCAAAGTAGCCAATAGGTAATGGCAAAGAAAAATAGTTCAAAAACAAGTAAACAAAGTTTAGGTAATCCATCTTTATGAGAGAAAATCTTGATAAATGAATACTGATGGAGAACGATGCACCAAATATAACATGTTTTACCGATAACCACTTTTAAACATAACAAATTGCAGTTACTATTTATAAAGACTGGGTAATTCCATGAGTTTCAAATCTAATGATTTATATCAAGAAATCATATTTTGAAAACCAATTGTGCCGGGTCTTAAAGAATGTCCACCTTAGCTGTGGCCGCTGTTATGTTTGGACTAACTAAGAATGTTTTTAATTTAAATAGTAAAATATTTAGCCTTATTTAGTGTTGGCGTATGGGAGCCTCATGTGGTAACCTCGAATGTCTCCTTTAGTGTTTGTTTCATTCATATTTTCTACGCGCCTTCTGAATAGGTAAACCAATTGGTTGTCCACACCTTGATACGTCAATAGATTTGCAACGTATCCACGGAACCTGCTTTGAGTGGGCTCTTACTCCTCAAAGAAAAATTAGTGACAAAGAAAGAGAAGAAGACGAAGAAGAAAAGATAAAGAAGGATATTATTTCAGATGAACAAGATAAAATCCCAGACTTTTCATACCCTCACATAGTGATCCTAATGACATATAAATAGACTCAACTTAACTAATCCAGCTGTTGGTTTATCAATCCAGCTAATATTATTGTTACTCACAACTCATCATTGTGATATGATTATTGTTACTCAACTTATCCTAATAACTAATCCAGATAATATTATTGTGATATCTCAACCCCAATCTAATGATGTCCTGATGCCACGTGTGGGGTCACAAAATCCTGCATCCAAGTTGGCGGTTTACGAGTGCGTTGAACGCGTGTCTCATTGGTGTTCATCTCCTTCGTTGAAGCCTCCTGTGATGCTTCATGATTGTTGTTCTCCTCCAAAATAGGCTCAACATGTTGGTTATCTTCCAGCTGGAGAGGTAAGGTTGTATCATCTCCCCCCGTCTGAAATGACACCTTGTCCTCAAGGTGGTACTGAGGAAAAGATTTACAGAAATCATCAAAGGTCTCCCAGGTCGCATCCTTTAGGGAAGTATCCTGCCATTGCACCAGAATTTGACGAATGGCCTTGCCTTGCCGTAAGATCGTACGGGAAGCACAGATCACCAAAGGTAGAGGAACAGGTGTTGGAGTGTTGTAAACTGAAGGAAGAAAACAGGGTTGAGCCAATTCAGATCCCGTGAATGGTCGAAGAGCAGAGATATGAAACACGGGATGGATCCGACTCTCCAGTGGTAGCTGCAGACGATAAGCAACAGGCCCGATGCGTTCAGGCACTTCGAATGGCCCGTAATACCGTTGGCTCAGCTTGGTAGAGTGACGTTTGGCTACTGTCCCTTGGCGGTATGGTTGAAGGCGCACCAACACTCGATCACCCACCGCCAGTTCAAGCTCTCGTCGTCGCGCGTTGGCCTTTTGTGTCATCCGATGTTGAGCTTGCAGTAAGTTTGTTTTCAACGCCCGCATTAAGTTGTCACGCTCAATCAAAAGTGCATCAATAGCCTGAAGATTAGAGGCGCCAGGGCGATAAACTGGTAATGATGGTGGTGGTCACCCGTACAAGGCCTGGTATGGAGACATCTTGAGGCCGCTGTGGTAGCTCGTGTTGTAGCACAACTCAGCCCAACCAAGAAACTTGACCCATTTGTATGGTTGGGCACCGGAAAAAGAGCGCAAGTACTGTTCCAGGCCTCGATTGACAACCTCGCTCTGTCCATCCGTCTGAGGATGATATGCGGTGCTGTGATGGAGCTTGGTACCACTGAGCGCAAATAATGTCTTCCAGAAATGGCTAACAAAGATGGGGTCCCGATCGGACACGATCGTTTTAGGAAAACCATGTAACTTCACAACTCGGTTTGTAAAAAGCTCAGCCACCTGAGTAGCTGTAAACCTGGTGGGAAGAGCGGTGAAGTGTGCAGATTTAGACGGTCGATCTATAACCACCATGATTGCTGTGCAACCCTGAGATTCTGGTAACCCAACAATAAAATCCATAGTAAGCTCCTCCCATACTGTGGATGGAATTGATAGAGGTTGGAGAAGGCCCGCAGGTGATTGTGTAGAGAATTTAATTTGTTGGCATGTCTCACAAGCTGCTATATAGCCTTGGACTTCTTTCCGCATTCTATGCCAAAAAAATTGAGCAGACAGACGGACCATAGTCCATTTCACTCCCGCATGCCTCGCGAGTGGAGTAGAATGGAACTCATGCATCAGTGCTGGTTTAAGGCAAGAATCTGGACTGATGTAATATCGGTTCTTGTAAAAAAGGAAACCGTCATAACTGGAATATGCTGGAGAGAGAGAGCCTACAACAAGTTTCTGATGCATGGATTGCATTTCAATCAAGCTGATATTTTCCTGTTTGAGTGTAGATAAGAATGAAGAGATGGGTTGGCTGGCAATTTGCAAAACCCTATAGGTCGCATCCTCATGCATGCGAGATAAAGCGTCCGCGGTGTGGTTGGATGAACCTGGCTTATAATCAATTCGGAAATGGAAACCCAGAAGTTTACGAAGATAAATTTGTTGGTCCGGAGTTTGGATGGCTTGTTGTAGGAGTTGCTTGAGGCTTTGATGGTCCGTCCGAATGATAAAGAAACTTCCCAACAGGTATTGTCGCCACTTGTGTACGGCTTCGATGATAGCATGCAATTCTCGGATATATGTTGAGGACGATTGGAGGCGAGGACCCAACTTCTTGCTGAAATAAGAGATTGGATGTTCATCCTGCATGAGCACAGCCCCAATGCCACTCTTGGATGCATCAGTCTCGACCACGAATTGCTTGTTAAAGTCTGGTAGATGGAGAACGGGTGCCGTGATCATGGCGTGCTTCAAAGCCTCCAATGCATCAGTTGCTGTTGCCGTCCATTCAAATGCTTCGTTACCTAATAAATCTGTTAATGGCGCGGCAATGGAAGAATACCCCTTTATGAATCTTCTATAATATCCGGTTAACCCAAGGAAGGCTCTCAATTGGCGTTGTGTGGTCGGAGTTGGCCAGTTGAGCATGGCATCTATCTTGGTAGGGTCAACATGCACACCCTCAGGAGTAATAACGTGCCCCAAATAGTCAATTGTGGATTTGCCGAAGGAACACTTAGACATTTTAATATAGAAACAATTTGTCTTCAGACACTGGAACACCTTCTCAAGGTGGTGCAAATGAGAAGATAAGGAAGGGCTATAAACCAAAATATCATCAAAGAATACTATGACAAATTGCCTGAGATAAGGAGCAAATATACAATTCATAATAGCTAGGAAAGTAGATGGTGCATTTGAGAGACCAAATGGCATTACCAGGAATTCGAAATGACCATCATGGGTTTGGAAAGATGTTTTGTAGATATCTCGATCATGCATCCTGATCAAATGATACCAAGCCCGGAGATCAAGTTTAGTAAAAACTTTGGCCCCTCCAAGTTCATCAATGAGTTCATGACACACCCCTTGCGTGTGTGTACCGCAAGTGCACGGGTTGTCGAAGTAATAATTACCCCGGTGAGTTGGTAGTCGAATCCACAGGGAACGGAAGTACTAGTAATAACTGATTCTTAGTTATCTAGTCGAATCAATAATATGAAGCAATGGATGTAATGTGTAAAATAAGAAAATCGCAAGAAAGAAAGCAAGTAAAAGGGAAAGGTAAAGGAGATCTCTATCAATGAAGATGAGATACCCGGGCAATGATCCCCCTAGGCTCTATCATGCAGTGCAAGATTAACTAAATGCTTCTCAACCGAGTTCTATGAGTCGAGGTAATCCATGAACAATCGATCCCTGCTTCCAGACCACCGATACTAGTCCCCTACAAGGTCCCGACGGAGAAATCGCTCAATCTCAACACCTCACACCCCATATGACCGCAATGAGTTTTAGGGATACCTAAGAGTGAAACCGATTCCTAAAATTAGATCTAACCCTACTTCTAGGCGAAAGATCCCTAACCCCTACAAAGGTCCCGACGAAGAAATCTATCAATCTCACGCCTCACACCCCATATGGTTGCATAAAACTTAGGGAATACGGAGATAGGAAACACTCAATCGGAAGGGAAAGGGGACACTCCTCTATCTCAAGACTCACCCTCTCAACCCTCTTTAACCTTGCATGTTCTAATCCCTAATGGAGACCTCTCTCTCACCAAGGAAACAAATCAAGCATACCAAACAACCATACGAATCAATAAGGCATGCAAGCAATGATTAAACAAGATTAAAACTCAAATTAACTCAGAATTAAAAGAAAGCAATAAGAAAGTCAATACATGAATTGAAACCTAGGGTTCACATGCCCAAGTATCTACTAGAGTTTAGCCCTCCATGGGGCTTATTACAAAGCAAAAGATAATGAAGTAAAAAGCAATGTAATCCACGAAAGTAAACCCCCTTGAATTCGTGATGATGGCCTTGATGAATCGTTCAACGTCTCGAACGAACCTTCTCCGAAGCTAGGTCGCCAATGGCTCCCCGATGCTATCTCGTCGAAAGATCTATCGAAGTTGGTGAAGAACGACTCCCAATATCGGCAAAGACCTCCTCCTTGAAACCCTAGCCGCTCTTCCTTCAAACGTGCGCAAAAAGTCCTCTAAAAATCGGTAAATCGGGGTATTTATAAATCTGAAAACGTGCCAGTCACTTGTCTTCACGCGACCACGTGAGATCCCACGCGGTCGCATGGGCTGCCGCGTGGGATTTTGACGCGGTCGCGTGAACAGTAATTTCTGCTACAGTAAAATGAACATTGTTTTGCTACAGTACTCTTCATAAATGCGATCCAAACTCTCTCATCTTGAGGCTACATGGTCGGGCACACGTCCATGTAGTGAGTTATAAGACTTCTCCTCCTTCGAATCATCATTTGAGAGCTTTAACTATCTTCACACAAGTTGGGACATGAAGGTGTGACTGCCTTTGTGCCCTTCCATCACATAAATCATCTTGAATCGTTCAGGAAGTTGGCACACACCCTCATGTGCATGACCCCCTCTTGTGCTTTGACACTTGTGTTGTACAAAAGTTCCCATCAATATGTCTTTATAACCCATCTTTGCTTCCTTTTCCTTTTTTAACACTTTCACAACCTAATTGCATAAAAGAACACCAAAATACACTTTATGAGACATAATCCATGGTGAAATGATGCTCAATGCATATAAAACAAGTAAGTAAAACATGTATACTCAAGCACTTATCAGTTCATCAATAGTGGGAATAGGGAACTTATCTTTAATAGTCACAGTGTTGAGAGCTCTGTAATCAACAAAAAAACGGTAAGTTCCGTCCTTACGCACTAATAAGACAGGGGAAGAGAAAGGACTTTGACTCGGTCTGATGACCCCTTTTGAGAGCATCTCCCACACCAATTTCTCCATTTCACTCTTCTGATAGTGTGGATAGCGATAAGGTCGGACATTGATCGATGTGGTGTTGGGTTCCAAGTGTATCCTATGGTCAATTATCCTGCGAGGGGGAAGCTGTGTGGGAGGCAAGAAAAGCTCCTTATATTACTGTAGAAGTGTTACCACATCGGAATGGATATCTTCGGGTAACTTGAATTCTGAATGTTCTCCACTCTCATCTTCGGAACTATAGAGCTGATACAATTCATACAGCCTTGCAAATACTTCATAGTTGACCAACGGCTGAAGCTGAGTGTAGGTGATCTCCTTGGTGATCGGTTTGGTGTCACCTTGCAAAAGAATGGTCTTTCCTTCCCACGTGAATTCCGTAGTAAGGGTCTTGTGATCATTTGATACTTTTCCCAAGCTTTGGAGCTACTGCACCCCAAGAACCAAATCGGGTTCCTCAATGGCTAACAAATAGAGATCAATCATGAAAGTGTACCCTGCAAACATAGAGGAATTTGTGGACAATGGACAGAACAAATCAGGTGGTCACCGTTGCCAATATATACCCGAAAAGGTCGTGTTGGTTTGACATGCAGCCCCAGTTTTTCTGCTAACGAGGGTTTCATGAAGTTGTGTGTACTTCGTCCATCAATAAGCACATGAAATGAGTGGCTTGAAATCATACCCAGCATTCGCAATGACCTTGGATTATCTTGACCTGCCAAAGAATTCATACTTGATATGTCGCCCGTGACCACTTCAACTTCTGGTGTAGGAGGAGAGTCTGCACTTGTATGTGTGTCGGGGTCGTCCTCCACATCGCTTGGTAGTAATAAACACTGGCTGCGACAGCGATGGCCTGCAGTCCACTTTTGATCACATTTGAAACAAAGACCTTTGTTGCGCCTCTCCTGCATCTCAATTGGTGTCAAACGGCGAATCGGAAGTGGGTTCGCCATAGCAGCTGTTCCACCGGTTTTAGGAGGCGGAGCAAGAAGAGATGGCACCGGTGTGTTTAAAGGAATTGGTTGAGACCTGAAGGAAACTGGACATGGAGTTTGGGAATGGGCCCGAGCGGCACCTCGAAACGAAGTGCACTGATCCTGCGGCGCTTCTTCATACCGAGCCTCATAAGCCCTGGTCAATGAAAAAGTTGCTATTAGTGTGGTCGGCCGTTGGAGCAACATCTCGCGACGTAAGTGTGGCCGGAGTCCAGCGATAAAAACAGAGATGAGCAGGTGTTCGGGAATTCCCGTCACTAAGTTCATCAATTCTTCAAATTCAGTTTGAAACTCAGCCACTGTGGATGTTTGAGACAGTTTGGAGAGGTTTCCCTGATGATCCTCGTAGACCGATGATCCAAACCGTTGTTTGACATTAGAAAGGAAGTCGGGCCAAGTTGTAAGGAGATTACTACCCTTCATCCATTGGTACCAAGCTGAGGCCTTTCCCTCCAAATGAAAAGAGACGATGCGCAGCCGGAGTGATGCTGGGGTTTCATGGAAATTGAAGAACTCTTCAATTTTAAAAACACAACTTTCCGGATCCGTGCCATCAAATTTTGGGATCTCCAATCGCATACCGTGAGGCAGGAGTTGAACATCAGCACTTGAAGGTAAAGAATCTGGCAGTTGTTGATGGGGTGAGGATCTCTCCTCGCTAATGGATGCACCAGATCCGCTCAACTGGAGACGCACCCTTTCAACTGGAGATGCTCAGACAGCAGACGCACCAGACGCTCTACAGGGACGTATGATAGACAGCAGCTTGATCCTCCAGCTTAGATTGTAGTTGCTCCTGGAATTGCTCAGACAACATCTTCATAGCTTCAAGAATTTCCGGATTGGCCATAGGTTTGCTCTCAATGAAAGCACCACTGATACGTCAATAGATTTGCAAAATATCCACGGAACCTGCTTTGAGTGGGCTCTTACTCCTCAAAGAAAAATTAGTGACAAAGAAAGAGAAGAAGACGAAGAAGAAAAGATAAAGAAGGATATTATTTCAGATGAACAAGATAAAATCCCAGACTTTTCATACCCTCACATAGTGATCCTAATGACATATAAATAGACTCAACTTAACTAATCCAGCTGTTGGTTTATCAATCCAGCTAATATTATTGTTACTCACAACTCATCATTATGATATGATTATTGTTACTCAACTTATCCTAATAACTAATCCAGATAATATTATTGTGATATCTCAACCCCAATCTAAGGATGTCTTGATGCCACGTGTGGGGTCACAAAATCCTGCATCCAAGTTGGCGGTTTACGAGTGCGCTGAACGCGTGTCTCATTAGTGTTCATCTCCTTCGTTGAAGCCTCCTGTGATGCTTCATGATTGTTGTTCTCCTCCAAAATAGGCTCAACATGTTGGTTATCTTCCAGCTGGAGAGGTAAGGTTGTATCCCACCGCCTCTCTATAGTTTATACCGTGGGGACCTTCACTGTAGTGAATAGTTATAAAGCTACATCACCATTAAAACAATGTAAATCACAATATACACTTGCCACACATGTCAAGAATATATTATCCACCAACATTAAAGCTCAAAAACAGGGATTCGATTTACATTCAATTATGTAGAAATATACATATATCATCCATGTCTCAACCATGGAGAATAACATTCTCACAATATTATGCAATACTTTTCAACATCAAAACCCTTCAAAATACATTGCCATATGCGTATACATTGTCATCAAAGCTCAATAACAATAACGTAGTTGCAACTGTCATTTAATTGAGTCACATGGCACATATAAATCAAGTATTAAAGCAAAGTAAACTTAGTATCGAATACAACTTGAATATGGAAACCATTCTAGTCATATTATCAAAAATAGGAGCCATAGAGAACACCGTTTAAATCAAAATATTGCTATAACATGGTGTCAAAGCCTTTTTGAAATCTTTTCATCATGCTATATATATATATATATATATATATATATATATATATATATATATATATATATATCAACAATTTCAAAACCATTTTCCCGGAGTAAATACCAATATTGTCAAACTTTTAAAATACATTGCATATATCTTTGAAAATGTAATGTTAACTCGTCGAAAACATATAGGGGGCGTTTGGTTCACGGTAATGTGAAAACATTACCGCCTGTTACGTGGTAATCTTTTCAGATTACCATGTTTGGATCGGTGACGGTGGTAATATTGATGGTAATATTTGATTACCAACTTTGAAATATTACCAAAAAATTTGGTAATCCCATTACCACCAAAATAGGTGGCTATGTTGGATTACCAAGTGGGTGGTAATCTGAAACATTTTTTGGACAAATATGCCCTTTATTTAAAAATAATAATTTTCATATTTTATTAGTTGGATAAAAAAATTAAATTTGAATAACATTATTTTGGGAATATGTTCAACTTTGAAATTTTAATTTTTTTATCCAAAATTTTATTTTAATTTACACAAAATGGTAAACACAAGGGTATTTTGGAAAATTTAGAACATTACCAAATTGATTACTATATAATATGAGTTTCCAACCAAACATGGTTATCATAAATTACCACAACATTCCTGGGCATATATCATTCTCGATATTATTACCACAGTAATCTCATTACATAGTAATATATTATTACTGCGAACCAAACGGCCCCATAGGGTTTTTGGCCAAAATAAAACTCATAACTTAAAATGACAAGAGACCTAATTTTGAACTTGATAACCTAACTGAATAGTGAAATCATTTTAGTTTACTATTCAAAAGTTATAGCATCAATTGACTTTATAAAACCTTTCACTAAGGTCCTATTCTTCTATAATAGTTCTAACAACTCACAACAGCTCAACACATAGATTTCTTCCGTAGATAATATTGCATTTAAGATCATGGATACCATGGGATTTTGACACACCCCTTGCGTGAGCGTACTGCAAGTGCACGGGTCATCAAAGTAATAAAATACCCTAGTGAGTGGATAGTAAAATCCACATAGAATAGATGCTTAGAAACAAGAAGTATTGCTATTTAGCTAAGGTGAAAAACAAGTTGTGATTTGATTCAAAATATCAATGCAAAGGAAAGTAAAAAAGAAGAGAGAAAGAAAAAGGAGTAAAAAGAGATAATCAATGATAAAATGGAGTACCCGGACAATGCTCTCTTTAGGACTATTGTTTCAAGTGCGAGACTAATATTATGCCTCATAATTGAAGTTTAATGAGTCGTGGAAGTCCAAAGACACACGATCCCAAACCTAAAGTCAACCGTGCCTAGCCCTCTACACTATGCCTCGATGGAAAGGAATACTCTCAACACCTCACACTGTGTGGGACTGCTTGAAGCTTTAGGGATTCCAAGTGATAAACCCTATTCCCTAATTTAGATCTAACCTTTTGGTCAAAGTGAAAGATCCCTAGCCACAACTAAGCACCAGCACTAAGAATTACTCAACACTTCACTATGTTGCTCGTGCAACTAAGCCCCAGTAGAGTTTGTCTCTTAGCACTTCACTCTATCGTGATCGCAAAGAACTCTTGGAATACGGAGGTAGGATAAATCACATCGGAGGGGAAAGGGGATGTTCCACTACCTCTCGACTCACCCTCTCAACCCTCTTCAACCTTGATAAGTCCAACCTTAATGAAGTGTCACTCATTAAAAAGGATTACCTAGATAATTCTCAACCCTAGTGTCACTCGAAGTAAAAAATCAAATCAATAAACACATAATATTGAAACTCAATTAAAACATCGTTTAAAGGGAACATAATAAAACTCAATGAAACAAAATCATCCTAGGGTTTACAAGTCCATGCACCCACTGAGGGTTTAGCTCTCCATGGAGCAATACAAAATCAAATATGAAATCAAAGATGAGTGCAAGCAATCCATAGAAATAACCTCCTTGTCATCCGTATCGATGGTCTTCAAGAGCCGCCTCGTCTTGTCCAAAGACTCCTCCGTTAAGCCTAGGGCACACCTCGCCAAATCGATGTCGTCAAAAGCTCCACTAATAACTCTCCTCTAAAGGAAATCTATGCCGAATGCCATAGAACCGCTCCAAAATCCCAGCAAAACCTCTCCAAACCCTAGCCGCGTTCTCCCAAAAAGATAGGCAAAAGATAGGAAAAAGATTCCCAAATTAAACTCTCAAAGCGGCATTTATAAGGTTGAAATCGGGCATCTATACGGGTGTGTGAAAATTTCACACCGTCGTGTGGATTTCCAGGCTTAATTTTCCTACGTGTTGTAAACAGTAACTGCTATAGTGATTTGCTACATCAAACTGCTGTAGTACTTTTGTTATAGCACTCCTGACTTCAATTTCTTCATCGAGGCCACATGGTTGGGCACACATCCATGTGGTAGATCATGTTGCATCTTGCTTCCAAACATATTGATGAGACTCTTGCCAATGTGACACAAGTCGGAACATATGAGTGTGTCTGCCTTTATGCCCCTCCAATTTGTATATTCACTTGAGTATTTTGGAGGTTGGCACACACTCACATGTCTATGAGCACAGCTTGTTCCTTGATCCTTGTTCGGTCCAAGAGTTTCCTCAACAATTGTGTCCATATTCTATTTTTGCTTCCTTTCTTCCAAACTTGTCTCCACAACCCTAAATACACAAAAGAACACAAACACACACGAATGAACTATAAAATCTGACAAAAGTGATACTCAATGTAAGAAAAGTACACTTAGTAATACTTATACACAAGCACTTATCAGATTTCATTATCAACTAAAATAAATTAATTCCTTCCCATCAATCATCAAATAAAACTAATTAATTTCCTAAATATAATATTCACAAGTTCAATGGACACATCATCCAGAAAAGAATATAATCTCCAGCTTATGGCAATAAGCACATAATCAGATATGTGATCTCCACTGTGTCATAAGCACATGATCAAGTATATGATCTCCACTATTTTGTTGCAGTACTATACTTTACTCTAGTAAAACATTTATCAAAATCACCCCTAACCAGTGAAAAGATGTATTATTTTCTTAGTACCACTCCTTTCTCATATTATCAACATCATCTCAATATTATCTTTAATACCCACATACTATTCCTTAACTCATCAGGTACATACATATAAATCTCTCAACTTAATTCTATCTAACCTTCCCCACATGGATATTTTTCACAAAATTTCCACTCATATAAAATATGCACATCAAACTTATAAACTTCAACTCAACAATGATTATGTTCACTAACATACATCCTTTAGATCAATTATAGCATCAAATTACATTCAAGCTCCATGCACCTTGATCATAATATCATACCTTAAAACTTTAGCATTCCCACAATACAACAGTAATTAGACCTTCCATAGCTCACTCATAGCACTAAGTTCTAACATCAACCTTTTAAAAACCACCAAATAGCATACATCATTTACACCCATTATTTCATCTCATTAACTTCACGATTTATAGCCACACATTGATTGTTGACATAACAATATAATTCATCAAAACATAAGATCAACCCCATTTATACTAAAAAGCTCATCCTAATCATTATAATATTCAACAATTTCCATTCATTCAAAAACGCATACTCCAATATTTTCAAATTCAACCATCTCAACTCAAAATCACTCCAAGAATTCCAAAGAATTTATGACATGCTCAAAACCATTCTCATCATATACGTAGCCTAAAGTACCTAAATTAACATAATTCCTGAAATACATTCTTAATAAGTTAAATAGTCAATAAACGGAAAAGACAACAATACATACAAGAGTGTGTAAAACACCTTAGAATCAAGAGTTAGTGATAGGGGCCCGAAAGTGCATGGGTTGTCGCAGTAATAATAGTACCCCGGTGAGAGGGTAGTCGAATCCACAGGAAGTAAGGATTGTAGATATAAGTGATTGCTATCTAACTAATATGAAATACGGAGAGTGAGAGCAAGAATCAATGTGTGTGTGAGAGAGAATAATCGGAAGCAATAAGAAAATAAAGAGAAATATGGAAAATAAGAGAGTGCAAGCAAAAGTGAGAGAGAGGGAAACAATCAAGTATGAAATAGGATACCCGGACAAGTTATCCCTAGGATTAATGCTTCTAGTGCAAGACAATACTATTATACTCTCTTATTGATGTTTAATGAGTCGAGGATATCCTTAAACACACGGTCCCAAACCTAAGGTCAACCGTGACTAATCCCAACATTATGCCCCGGCATTAGGTTTCACTATGACCCTTGACTCTTGTTGACCTGTCAACTAAGACCTATGGGAGTCCATCTTCCTAAGCCTCAAACTACACGAGATTGCTTTAAGTTCTAGGGATTCCTAGTGATAGACCATGTTCCTATGTATAGCTCTAACCCTTTGGTCCAGGTGAAAGAGCCCTCATCTTAATTAAGCCCTAGCACTAGGATTCACTACAACCCTTCACTCTGTTGCTCGCCCAACTAAGCTCCAAGGGAGTTCATCTCCTAGCACTTCGCTCTATTTCGACCGCTAAGAACTCTTCGAACACGGAGGTAGGAAAAATCACATCGGAGGGGAAAGGGGACGTTTCGCTACCTCATGACTCACCCTCTCGACCCTCTCCAATCTCAAGTAGTCTAACCCTATAGGAGTTGTCACACCTCCAAAAGATAACCTAGATGGTTCTCAACCCTAGTGTCACGGCTAAGGGAAAATCAATACAAGATGCAATTAAGATTGGAACTCAATTATATTTATCAATAAAGAAAGCATAATAACATGTCATAGAAACATAACCATCCTAGGGTTTATAAGTCCGAATACCCACAAGGGGTTTAGCTCCTCATGGAGCTATACAAATCCATCAAAGTATACGAATAAACACAAATTGAAAACATAGATGAAACCCCCTTTTTGTAGTGTGGCCGTGGTCTTGTGCGGCCGCCGAGCTTCGATGTCGATACCGATGGCGCGCTCCAATCCTCCATAAAGTCCTCTCCAAACTCTAGCCATGATCCTCTAGAAGATAGGCGAAAAGATCCAGAAAAAGTCCCAAAAGAGTCTTTAAATAGTGTTGAGTCGCGGCTTCAAATCGGCTGAAATCGGGATTTCACATGGCCATGTGGAATTTCCACACGCTCGTGTGAAGTTTTTGTCTTGCTGAATTTCGTCGAACAGTGAACAGTAACTTCCTACAGTGAACAGTAAATGCTCCCGAATTCATCGTTCTTCGTCGAGGCCGTTGAATTGGGCACACAATCAATGGTAGATCATGTCAATTGCTTCCATCCTCCTCCTTGGTGAAATTCTTCTATGCTACACAAGTTAGACTTATTGTGAATGTGACTGCCTTTGTGCCCCTGCAAAGGAGGTTGACACACACCCACAAGTCTAGACTTGTGCCTTGTTCCTTGCTTAGTCCGAGAATTCTCCAACAACGACGAACATGATCTAACTTTGCTCTTTTTCTCCAAACTAGCTCCACAACCCTACAATGCATAAAATTTAATGACAAAATCTGATAAAAGTAATGCTCAATGTAAGACAATAACACTTCGCATTATTATAACACGAGCACTTATCAGTTAGATATCAATATATAAACTTTTGTAAGTTCAAAAAAATTATAAAAATAATCCAACCCATTCTAGACTATGTAAATAATTTGGAAGTCCCACTCACCACACTAGCATTACTAGGGTTTGAGTTCACCATTAGTCTTTCGTGAGAATCCTCCACCCTTGATCGAGGTAAAATATTGATGAAGTAGATAAATCATTTTCATGGAAAACCTTTGTCATTCTAATATATATATATATATATATATATATATATATATATATATATATATATATATATATATATATATATGAATGAAAATATTATAAAATATATGACTAGCAATTGTTAATAAGAAAATAACAAAATGGTAAGTATGAACTCACACATTCCAAAGACAGGCCAATTGCTAAATGAAGCCTTGAATGGCCCTTTTTGAAGACATGGATAAGGACTCCATAAAAAAAAAATAAATAAAAATTACCCTTTTATGATTTTCTTTCCAATTATATCATTCGCAAAATTAATAGCCATTAAATGTTTACTGGAAAGTATTTAATACATTACTTCCAAAATAAATGATCATTAAAATAATAATAAATAGTTTGAAATTCCTTCTTATATAATGGAAAAACAATGTAAAATTTTCAACAAGGTTAAAAGAGAAGGAAAGCATTCTTAGTGTTCAAGGGTAAGTGCATGGTTATAGATTTATTTGTATTAGCCTTCTATCTAACCTATATGTCATTGTAAAATCTATTACTTCCTATCATCATCATCTTCTTTTACCGAAGGTTTGTTTCACTAACGGCTTGATCTCACTCTCTCCCTAGTTCCAATTTATGGTAGCATTTTTTTTTTTTTTTTTTGACTTTTTTGGAGTCAATTTCAATGTGTTTTTACCTTTGTTTTATTGTGAACAAATCACCACACACACCACATATTTACATCTCAAGCATGCATTTGGGACTAAGTCGAACCCTCAATCTCCCATATGGGAGTTAAACGCTTTTGTCCCCTGGATATTGCATGGTGGCATATGTTTTTAGCCTTCAAAGAATTTTTTTTTCTTTTTAGGCAATGTGGAAAAGCAACCCCCACACAAACACTGAAAGAGTTTTTAGGAAAAAAAAATGTTGATTTTGTTATCTCTTTGTTGGTCTAGGATAAAATGGAGCAAAATATCAGAAACAACATTGATGCTGCACCTGCTGCTCGTGGGAACATTAACTCTCCTTTGGGAGTTCATGAAAACCCTACAACTCTAAGAGGTTTTGATGCATCAGGTTGCGTCGTTGGATGTACGAGCCAAGCTATGCCTTTGCGAAAGCAAGACCGACCACCCAACCATAACTTTTCTTCTAATATGTCTTATGTACTTGATCTTCCGGCTCCTCGAGCTCTTGCTGGCTTGCATCCTCTTTATCCACCACCAGCTTCAACAGAATGATGGGCCACCATGTTTTAAGGCATTATAAAGATAACTAGTTTCAACTATCTCTGATTTGTGCTGACTTATGATCCTCCTTTGTCTTCTTCTTTAATGTTTCTTGTGAATGGTGATAATTCTAGTCTTATCTTAAACTTCTATTGTAATCTAAGACAATGGAGATAAGTAAGAGATGAAAATAAGTTATCATATAATCCAAAAAGTGATTTTGACTATGAACTTCATCAGTGTAAGATCCAAAAGTTTAACTACCTACAACATTTCAAGCTGAGAAAAATAAGGAAATTGAGTTCTTAGATTATTGACTTTGAAGCCTCTAAACATATAACTAAAAGTTGCTATAATGAGTTAGAATTTTACACCTATGTATGAGAATCATGCTATACATATAGTTGATGGTCATAATGCTCATAGGTCAGGCACCCGACCTAAAACATAATCTATTGGATTTGGGAAACTAGACCCAAACTAACAAGGTACCTTGATTTGAGGCAAGCAAATTAAGTAGAAACAAGTAAGCTCTCTTTATCACTCTGACTTTCATCTCCTTCTCATTGATATAAGTAAATTAATCACTCAATCTTGGTATCTATAATACTCATACTATTTACGTCTCACATAATAAATAAATGAATAAATAAAAAACAAATTAAGCAACAATAACAATTATTATTATTATTATTATTTTATATATATATATATATAATTGTATTCTAATTATCATTCCATCATCCTCTAATCTAATATCATATCCTTTCTCCAAAAGTTGGTCTACCCTCAAGATATTTACTTTAAATACAAGCACATAGTATTCGTGACAAATGAATTGATGAGATTCATTTTTAGCCAAAATTAGAATGTTGCCTATTCCTTCAACTTTGTATTTTTCTTTCATTTCTAAAGGAAATATTTCATTTAAAGGATTCATCCAAAGGAACAAATGAACCCTTTTTTTACCTATCAAGTGGTTATTTGCACCCATATGTAGAAACCATGCTTCTTGATCCTTTTCTTCATTATGTGTCAACAAAAAAGCAAATTCTTCTTCCTCTTTGGCTTCTGCACAATAGTCAGCTTTGTCTTCTTTATATCTTTGTTTCAACATTGATATGCATAATGCCTATACCTTTCACAATTATAGCATTGTACAGTCACTTTTCTTCCACTTATTCTTTGCCAAGCTCCTTTACCACATCCTCTTGCATGCTATCCCTGACTTATGTCTTTAATGCCATTGATATCCCTCTCAAACCTTCCTCTTCCTCTGCCAAAGTGATTCTAATGTCCATGAGCATATAATGCCTCTTCCTCTACCTCTGGATTGATGTCTTTCTGTTCATCTTTGTCTTTCAAAGGCAATTTTGACAAAAGGGCTTATTCAAAATGAGATTGCTTCTCTGCTATTTGTTTTTCACGGGCTTGCAATGAATTCATCAACTCGTCAATAGACAAAGAATCCAAATCCTTTAATTTTTAAATAGTCATAATGGCATACTCAAAATTCGGGTCTAAAGATCGCAAGACCAGTGTCATATAGAGTTTCTACATAGCTTCTCAATTGATTAACAATAGATAAAACTCTAAAAATTTATTTTGTAATTGATTAAGAATGTTTTAACTTGAGTGATTTAAAATTCACTTCTTAAGGCTTGACTGTGAATTCTTATTACCCTATCATTTCCTTTGAAGGAATTCTATAGACTTTCCCATGCTATCTGGCACTTGCAACACTTGAAATTCTCTCAAACATGCTTTCATCTAGTCACATTTGGATGTGTGTCAAGGCTTGATGATCTTTCTCCCAAGATTTATGTAATGCATCTTTTAGGGCTTGTGAAAAAGTTTCTTCATTTTCAAGTTGTTCAAACCCCTTCTCAACAATGTCCCACACATCTTGTGTTACTCCCCAACTATATGCCAAGCACGTGACAACCGTTATGATGTCCCGGAGTGAGCAACATATATGTACACTTATCTCCAAAGCACCACTAGGCTTAATGGCACCCAGCTTACTGACACGGCAAGGATTAACCAGTACTACCTGGAATACAAAATAAAAAGGAGTAGATGAGTAACAATGCTTCTTAGTGAGGGGTTAGAAAATATTTTCAAAATAATAGATATTGTCAAGACAATAGAAAGTGTAATGACCACAAAAATATCTAAAGCATAATTTTGTATATTTTAATTCTAGGTTAAACGTGAATTATATGATTGTCAATTAGAATAAATCGGGAACATGGCGAGCCTAGCACAAGGCTAAAGTACATCAAAATAAGCCATGAGAAGAGTATAGAAAACACACCACACAAAGTACCAAATATAATTTAATGAACATTAGAAATCCGGATACACATCTTAATACTCCAATATTTGGGATTGCCAATTAAACCACCCAAACTAGCCATGGCTATGCCTTACTTTGGGCTCCGATAAGGCTACTCTATGAAAATCAAAATAAAAAATAGGTTCAAGCCTGCCTTGGCAACGGCTTGAGCTCACATATGTGGTGATGCATAGTGACTCAACATCTATGAAGGGCATCCTCCCCACTACCTATGAGGTTTTTTCCATGGCTTGTCTATTGGTATGATCATGCATTTAGTCAACCATGATTCCTCTTAGAAAGCTGGAATGTGGAGGCCCCTACTGTAGTAGGTAGCTCTCACTTCTATCTTCATTGAAAACACTTGGTATCAAGGTATAATAAACAATATTTCTACCACATTACTAAATACAATTTCATAGTAACTGTAGCATTTTCACCCATGTAAAGGAAAAACATGTCACTTACACGAGGCCACCAAGCCATAGCGAAGTTTTTTCACAATACACCAAAACATTTTGAAACCATTTATTACTATATGAAATGAAACACTCGATATAGCAAATTATACCCAACCCCTTTAGATACTAAGTCTTAAAATGCTATAGAACAATAGGAATTATATTTTAAAATAAATTGTAAAACATTATAAATCAATTTATATAGGCACCATAAGCAAAAGAGTAAAAACACACCATACTTAAGTTATAAAAACATGATTGTGACTAGAACACCATAATGATCAATATCTCCTTTAATTCATTTCTCCTAACCTTATCAACATTATCCATTTTAGCATTGTAACCTCTAATAACACACATTTCATTTTAAAGTGCAAAAATAACTATAATCAAATTAATATCTTCATCTCCACCGATTTCCTTTGTCACATCCATATTCAACCTCCAATACATCAGTTGAATTAGAAGATATTTTCTAACATAAAACGACAACCAACACTCATAATAAGGATATTACACTAAACTATGGAGATAATTATATTTCTTATAAAAACCCATCATTTTGCATCATCTCAGCATCATCTAAGGGATGTATAACCAATACAAATCTTTGCCAAGAAGGACTTGAATTTTGTGCAAGACAGCCGATGAAGGACTTGAATTTGGGTTCTATTTCAGTAATATAACTATCTCTAAAACACCAAGTAGTCTCCACCAAATAAAGCCATGTAAATGCATGCATCCCAATTCTAATTCAATATCAGTTCAAGATCACTTAAAATATCATTTAAGTATGTAACACCAAGACATACAAAACCAAAACAATCAAATGAAGCTTTCTCTCTCTCTCTCTCTCTCTCTCTCTCTCTCCCTCTCCCTCTCTCTTTAACCATCACATGCCTCCACCAAGCTATTTCAATGCTATTTGCGTAAGCATAAGTGTTAATCCATATGTTTCTCATATATAAAAAATCACATGCTACAATCATCTCATCATTCCACTATTACTCACCATACTTGTAAACATCAGTCTCCACCCTTCCATTTGTGTATAAAGCTTGCATTATAGCTAAGCAAAAGTTAAGTGACACAAACTTCTAGCCTTAGCATTCACAATTGGAAGAATATTTCCATTCCCAATATAAATACATGAAATTAAAATCCTTTCTCACCAATATACCAATCTGTGCTAACAATTATATGCCCACCTCATGTAAGGATACCCATGCCATTAACATTAACACCCGAAATTTCACAAACATTATCATCCCCAAATATGCATAAACTTGCATCATCATTTTCTTAACAATAATGGACATCACCAAACTCAAGTTATACATAGTAACCCAGCCTTTACAAATTAGCAATTCTCATACAAATCCATGCCTACAATTACATAAAGATATAGCCCAACATCAATTTTTTTTAGCCTTCTACACAATAAAACATGCACCATTCCACTATTAATAGCCATACGTCTAATCAATTTCATCATTCTAATATAATTAATTACGAACATAAACCTGATGTCCTCATCAACAATGAACTCAAACTACCACTACGAAAATTCCACCAAATGCTAAGTATTTAAGTCTTCATCCTATTCATAGTTTTTTCCTCATTGTCAACTTCCATTTCATGCTCACTCTCTAACTAGCTTAAGACTAGAAGAAATCATGCCTAAAAACATGACAAGAGCAATTAAATGAAACCTATAACAACCACCCTAAATAATTCTTAGACATACATGCACCCACAACTAGGCATCTTTTGCACTCCTCTTAACACAATTTAAACCGCACAACCTCATCTTTGGCTTACTTCAAAACTTTACTCACCTGAAAGGCCTCAAACATATGAATGATAACTTGACATCACAATTAAAAAGTATTATAATTGATACTCTTACATGAATACAACTCCATCTCACACTCACCAACCAGGCTTACCATATGAGCAAGTATCTCTGTAAAACTCATATACCATCATTACAATATCCTTGACATCACTATAACTATTAACTGAACTCTCATCCACATTAGAACCTCCACCACCTTCACTTTAAATTTCATAAATATTTAATCAAATACTCGTATTCTATTCTCTTTGCATTTTATTGAATATCTTGCATACAACATTCAAACACCCATAAATTAAACAAAGTCATGCATAACTCATTCAAAACAAAATGCCATTTACATTTGATCTCTCCTAAACCTTCTTATTTCACTCTTAGCTACAGGGACAACATTTTGGAACTATGCATCCATACATAAATCCATGAACATATCCAATAGGAATGATATAAGGCTTGTCACACATACAAGAAAAATTACCCCTTTAATTAACAAAATATCCATATAAAAGTTCAAATTCAAAGTATATAATTCAAAGTGAAATTCAAACAAATGATGGAGGAACAAAATAGTTAATTCCTACCCTACTCAAGCTCAATAAAGAGGAAAATGGAGTTCTTGGATTATTGACTCTAAAACCTCTAATCATATAATCAGAAAAGCTTTATTCTCTTTCACTTCCAACTTTCATGCAAAAGTAAACAAATCACTAAATTTGTAGATCTATAATACTCTTGCTCCTTTACCTTTCACAAAATAAATAAGTAAATAACAAATTAAGCAACAATAACAAATATTAGTTTTATAATTGCATATAATCAGGAAGGATGATAAATTTCAACAACATGATGATGGAGCAAACTCAAACACATAAGGTCCTCCCTCATCAGGCTATTGTTCAAATACATCAAGCGCTCCATCTTCATCCTCAATAGTTGACATATTTCCTCCACTTTTCATCTACATCATCCTCTTTCTCCTTAACATCATGATCACCACCATCAACTTCGAGTGCGTTTGGTAGCCTGGATATCCTGGGATGGGGATGGGATATCCAGGGCTACAGGCCCATCCAGTTGTTTGGTTTCCTGGATGAGCCTGGATGGGGATGGCCCCCATCCTTGAAAAATGGATGAGTGGCATCCCTCCAAATTGGTGGGATGCCACTCATCCCTCTCACCCATCCCTCTCCATCCCTCATTAGCTACAAGAATTATTTTGTTTGCATTATAATTTAATTGTTTCTCATTAGCTTCACTTATAATTATTTTGTCATTAGTTACAATAATTAAATTAATTTTTTTGTTTATTTACATTATGATTTAATTGTTTGTCATTAACTTCACTTATAATTATTTTGTCATTAGCTACAAGAATTAAGTTAATTTTTTGTTTCTTTACATTATGATTTAATTGTTTATCAATTAATACTGTTTAAATGTTTATTTAACATGATTTTTTGAATTAAATTCAATTCGAAAAAACAAGTTAAATAACAAATTGATATGTTATTCATTAATAGTCCATTACAAATTTTTCAAGCTAAATAAATAAAAATTTTATCTATTAATATCCGCTATTTAAATCAAATACTTACATAAAATATTTAAAAAATAAACTTCTCTAATCATCCACTAATAATTAAATTTAATTAAATAATTTAAAAATATTATTAAAAAATAATTAATTAAATAAAAGGGGTAACTTCACCTCCTCATGGATAGGGTTATCATACCACTCCCACTTCCATTCAATCAAACATTCAAAAATGGATATCCAAAACTTTACATATCCTTATCCTTCCAACCAAACACCAAACAATCTTTATCCCTATTATTAAATCCCTCCAACCAAACACTTAAATATGGATATTCCCATCCATGGATACTTCATCCATGGATATCCCCATCCATGAGAATATAATATCCCACTATCCAAACGCACCCTTCATCATCATCTCCATCTCCAACCCACACCAAATCACATAAGTAAATAAAGTAGAGCACTTTTATTCAATACCTCCATAACCACCGGCCACTCTTCACTTTCCATACTTTCCCATTGTAATGGAACTTATGTGTTTATCATTACTTAAGCCAGTTTGGTAAAACCAAAGTCCACATCCAAATGAATCCTTTGTTTCACCACCCTACCATCTCCATGTTGCATTTGAAGAACATCGTGAAAGCCTAAAAAACATCCATTCATCATATATAAAATGACATCAGACCTAGCCTAGGTGACCTAATGAAGCCCAGGTGTTAGATGTCAAAAGTTCAGTTGAGTCATTAGGTAATATATATTATAACAATTAATAATGACAAAATGTGACATAAAATATAACTGCAATTACATAGAAAGCACAATTAGTTAAATTTGATATTTAAATCCATATCATGCTCAAATAATTTCATCCCCATTTAAATAAAATGGCCAAATATACATAATCAACTAATAACCACAATTACTTAAGCATTCAAATACAACCAGAAAGAGTTAAATCCATGAACTTGAATCAATACTCAGGTCAATGTTATTATCACTATCAATTTTTACTTCAAATCGTTGCTTCAAATCTTATGAATTATTACTTGTAGTACCATCAACATCACCAAGAACTTCTAAATTTACATCTGGAATATCTAGATCGTCTAATAAACAAAATAGAAATTCTCCTATTAGAAACCTTAATATGAAAACTTTTACTAACCTTGACCATAATGATCTTTAAGCATAGGAATAGCACCATCTTCATAAATAGTTTCTTCCAGAATTTTGTCATAATCATAAATAGTTTTAGTTTTTTGGGCCAAACAAGAACTATAAGATTAGTCCAATTAATACCCTTTGACTCTCCTCTATAAAAACCAGCCAAAACCCAATGACAATCTATTAAACTGAAAACCAGAAGAACTGACCAAGTCTGTCAAAAATCAACTCTTAGTTTATTTCATTAAACCAAAGCATTGTAGTTTTAAACTAAAACTATGTCATTTATTTTTTGGATAATTATTGATTTGAGTATTGATCCAAGTTCAAGGATTTGACTTATAATAATTGTATTTAAATACTTACATAATTGCAGGTATCATTTGATTATAAATTTTTCACTATTTTATTTTGATTGATATGTATTAATTTGACCATAGTATCGATTAGAATGTCAAATTTAACTAATTGTGCATTTTATATTATTGCAATTATATTTTTATATTATATTTTGTCATTATTATTATTATTATTATTATTATTATTATTATTATATTTTT
This sequence comes from Dioscorea alata, assembly GCA_020875875.1. NCBI lineage: Eukaryota > Viridiplantae > Streptophyta > Magnoliopsida > Dioscoreales > Dioscoreaceae > Dioscorea > Dioscorea alata. The sequence continues at coordinate 12,406,696 of CM037019.1, forward strand.
AATATTTTTATTATTGACCTTGTTTCAACTCCAAGTCAACCCCGGTTGAACTTGTAACCCCTATTTTGGAGAATAATTCAAAGTTGGTCAAAATATTGTTAATTTCCTGATTGTATTTGTTTTTTTATTTTAGATTTTATAGATTTTTTGTTGCTTGTATGGCGTATTTAAGCAAGTGAGTACTCAATAAAATTAAGGGAGAATGATCATTATGGTTTTTATTATCTCCTTTCTTTTCTTTAAAACCCAACAATTGGTATCCGAGCTATTAGATCTAAAGGACCTTTGAATGATCAACATGGCTAGTACCAATACATCGCTTTCACCTCCAGTTTTCAATGGCAAAAATTATTAAGTTTGGGCTATCAAAATGAAAGCTTATTTGAAGGGGCTTGGTTTGTGGCAATCAATTGAAGATGAGAGAAGCATACAACCTTTGGGAGACAATCCGACACTCAATCAAATGAGGTCTCATGCAGAGGAAGAAGCAAAAGCTCCAAGGGCCTTATCCTTTATTCATGCATCTGTTTCAGAATCAATTTTCACAAGAATTATGACCTGTGAAACAGGCAAAGAAGCTTGGGCTGCGCTACAAAAACTATATCAAGGTAATGACAGAACAAGACGAATGCAAGTGCTAAATCTCAAAAGAGATTTTGAGATTCTACGCATGAAAGAAAAAGAGACCATACAAGCCTATTTTGACAGGTTGACGATAGTGGTGAATAAAATCAGGTTGATGGGAGAAGAGCTACCTGATAGTAGAGTTGTGGAAAAGGTGTTTGTAAGTTTGTCCGAACGATTTAAGGCAAAAATTTTATCTCTAGAAGATTCAAGAGATATTAGTCAAATTACTTTGCTAAAACTAATCAATGCTTTACAAGCACAGGAGCAAAGGCGAAGTATGAGAGAGGAAGGAGTAGAACAGAAAGTTGAGTCTAGCCAAAAGTTCATCTTCAAAAGGAAAAAGAAGAACACTTCTATGCGACCATTGCAAGAAGCCAGGCCATGAAGAGAAAGACTGTTGGCACAAAGGAAAACCTCAATGTTTCAAGTACAAAAAAATTGGACATTTACAGGTAAATTACAGATTTAAGAATGAAGAACATACAAATTTGGTATAAGAGACTAAAGAAGAAGTTCTTTTTTTAATTAGTTGGTGAGAAGTGCATCAGCTAGGCATCAGCTAGTGAAGAGAGGTGCTTCACAAATATTAAGATGTTTGGAGAGAAGTGTTCCATGGAGTTTGAAGTTTGGAGAGACGTGCTCCACAAAATTTCTCATTTAGAGAGAAGCGTTTTACAAAATTTTAATTATTATTTATTTATTTATTAGAAACTTTGAATTAAGGGAATGTGTTGGAGAATAATTCAAAGTTGGTCAAAATATTGTTAATTTTTTTATTGTATTTGTTTTTTAGTTTAGATTTTATAGATTTTCTATTGCTTTGTATGGCGTATTTAAGCAAGTGAGTACTCAATAAAATTAAGGGAGAATGATCATTATGGTTTTTATTATTCCTTTATCTCCTTTCTTTTCTTTAAAACCCAACACCTTAACCCCTAAGTTTTGATAAGTTAGTGTCTAGGCCATATTTGACAAGATTACACTCATACTAAGACTTTTGTGGATATTCCTAAAGAAAAAAATTCCATAGTGGGTCCTAATCTATTTCAAACCAGAATTCACCATCAATTTCATACCAACATACAAACTAACAATACTAGAGATTATTATTTCAAATTAGTTTTTGGGAAATACTTACTAAGGAAAAGAATAGTTTACCAACGGTTCTCCATCAACTGGATACCAAGAATACATTCCATAGTGATGACCAAGGAGGAAATATGCATGGATATTCCTTTAGGATTAGAGACTGATGGTCTGTTGGTGTTTGCTAAGGATTTCTTGGATTAAGAATTTTGAACACCATAATCATTCCTTTTCTCGCCTTCACCACCCATATTGCCACCATCCCTTTGCACCTCTCATTTCCTTTCCCAAAAGATGAGTGTAGGCCTAATGTCATCCTCACCCCATCATCCCAGTATGCCTTTAATCCTCTCCCTTACATCTACCCCTATCAATCCTATTTGCTTTTCTTTTGATTGGACTTGTTAGAATTTGTTAGGATTAGTTGGGTGTATTGCTATAAGAAAAACATGTTTTTGCCACAAATAATTTTTACGTCAGTTTAAAATTGCGTCACAAAACAAGTTTTTGCAACTATAAAAAAATCTTTGTCGCAAAAGAATAATTTTTTTGCGACAATCAAATGTCGTTGTCGCCAAAACTATAAGCTTTCGTAACCAACATATATACTCGTTACTAAAACTATGTGCTTTTGTGATAACCAAATGCCGTTGTTGCAAAAACTATAAGCTTTTGTGACCAAGATATATACTCGTTGCTAAAACTATGGGCTTTTGGAACAACCAAATGCCGTCGCCACAGAAACTATAAACTTTTGTAACCAACATATACACTCATTGTTAAAACTATGGGCTTTTGCGACAACCAAATGCCGTTGACACAAAAACTACAAGCTTTTGTAAGCAACATATACATTGGTTGCTAAAACTATGGGCTTTTGCAACAACCAAATGCCGTCGTCGCAAAAATTAAAAGTTTTTATGACCAACATATACACTCATTGCTAAAACTATGTGCTTTTGTGATAACCAAATGCCGTCATCGCAAAAACTATAATATTTTAGGACCAACATATATACTCATTGCTAAAACTATGGGTTTTTATGACAACCAAATGAGTCATTGCAAAAACTATAAGCTTTTATGACCAATATATACACCCTTTCCAAAAACTATGAGATTTATGACAACCAAATGCCGTCGTCGCAAAAATTATAAGCTTTTGTGACCAAGATATATACTCGTTGCTAAAACTATGGGCTTTTCCGACAACCAAATGCCGTCGTCACAAAAACTATAAGCTTTTGTAACCAACATATACACAAAAACTACAAGCTTTTGTAACCAACATATACATTGGTTGCTAAAACTATGGGCTTTTGCGATAACCAAATGACGTTGTCGCAAAAACTATAATATTTTGTTACCAACATATATACTCATTGCTAAAACTATGGGCTTTTGCGACAACTAAATGAGTCGTCGCAAAAACTATAAGCTTTTGTGACCAACATATATACCTGTTGCAAAAACTATGGGCCTTTACAACAAGCAAATGTAATCATCGCAAAAACTATTCGCTTTTGTGACCAACATATATACTTGTTGCAAAAACTATGGGCTTTTACGACAAGCAAATGTAGCCGTCGAAAAAACTATTAGCTTTTGCTACCAACCCAAATAATGTTGCAAAAACTATAACTATTTGCGACTAACATAAATACTCATCACAAACACTATGAACTTTTATGATCATCATATACTCATAACATAAACTTTTATGCAATGAAAAAATATTAGCTTTTTTGACCAAATTTCATTTTATTGCGAATGATTCATATTTAAAAATATACTCTTGACACGACCCTTTGCGTGTATCCCGCAAGTGCACGGGTTTGTCGAAGTAATAAAAGTTACCCCGGTGAGAGGGTAGTCGAATCCACAGGGAATAGGGAGTTAAAATACGAGATTTCACTATTAAAACTATGCGAAATATGGAAAAGTGATTAATTGATTCGATGAGTGAATTATGGAAACAATTATACTAAAAGACGAGAAATTAAATAGAAAGATGGAAGATGAGAGAGTGCAAGTAAAAGAGAATAGAGAGGACTAGTAATGAATGAAATAGGGCATCCGGACAAGCTACCTCTAGGGTCTATGCTTCTAGTGCAGGACTATGCTATTATACTTTCCTATTGATGTTTAATCGAGTCAAGGATATCCTAAGACTCACGATCCCAAACCTAAGGACAACCGTGACTAACCCCAACACTATGCCCCGGTATTAAGATTCACGTCACCCTTCACTCTATCGCTCGCACGACTAAGCCCTAGGGGAGTATATCTACCTAAACCTCACACTACGTGGGATTGCTTTAAGCTCTAGGGATTTCTAATGGTGAAACCTGTTCCTATGTGTAGTATAACCCTTTGGTCCAGGTGGAAGAACCCTAGTCTAGATTAAGCCCCAATGCATAGGATTCACTTCAACCCTTCACTCTATTACTTGCGTAACTAAGCCCCAGGGGAGTTTATCTGCCTAGCACTTCACTCTATTTCGACCGCTATGAAATCAAGGAAACGGAGGTAAGGAGAAACCATGTCGAAGGGGAAAGGGGTACATCGCTACCTCACAACTCTCCCTCTCAACCCTCTTCAATCTTAAGTAGTCTAACCCTAAAGAGTTGTCACACCTCCAAAAGGCAACCTAAATTGTTCTCAATCCTAGTATCACATCTAAGAGAAAACATTAACAAGATGAAATTAAGATTGAAACTCAATTTTATTCATCAATAATGGAAAAGCATAATAACAATGTCATAGAAACATAAGAACCCTAGAGTTTACAAGTCCGAATACCCTTAAGGGGTTTAGCTCCTCATGGAGCTATACATGTTCATCAATGTATGAAAGAAAGCACAAAATAAGGACATCAATGAAAACCCCCTTGCGTATGGTGTGGTCGTGGTCTTGTGCGGCCGTCGAACGTCGGTGACGATGCCGATGACGCGCGCTAAACCTCCACGAAATCCTCTCCGAAACCCTAGCCGCACTCCCCAAGTTGAAGAGAAAGATATGTCAAAAGATATTTTTAAAAGTCTCCAAAATCCGGCTTTTTATAGGCTGAGTGCGGCTTTAAATTTGAAGTTATCGGGGCTTCACACGGCCGTGTGGAATTTCCACACGCCCATGTGAAGTTTCTGTCTTCCTGAAAAATTACTTCACACGGCCGTGTGGAATTTCCACACGCCCATGTGAAGTCTCTGGCTTGCTGGAAAATAATTCACACGGTCGTGTGTTAATTCCACACGCCCGTGTGAATTCTCTGGAAACCTAATCTTCGGCAGAAATGCACAGTAACTTGCTACAGTGAATTACTACAGTAACAAGCTACATCGCTGCTACTACAGTACTTCACCGAAACGCTCCCGAATCCTTCGTTCTTCATCGAGGCCATTGAATTGGGCACACAATCAATGGTAGATCGTGCCAATTACTTCAAGTCTCCTTCTTGGTGAAGTTCTCCTAAGCCACGCGAGTTAGACTTGTTGTGAATGTGACTGCCTTTGTGCCCCTCCAAAGGAGGTTAGCACACACTCACAAGTCCAAGCTCGTGCCTTGTTCCGTGCTTGGTCCGAAAACTTCCCAACATCGGTGAACACGACCTAATTTCGTTCTTCTTCTCCAATTTAGCTCCACAAACCTTCAATGCACAAGAATACACAAATGCACGTCATTTAGTGATAAAAACTGATAAAAGATATGCTCAATGTAAGATAATAACGTTTCGCGGTACTATAATACAAGCACTTATCAACTCTCAAATTTTAAAAAAATATAAATTAGTTATTTTTTTGGTAAATTTTTTCCTTTAAGGATATATAAGTGAAAAATGATTTGATTTTTATTAATAAATATTATCAACAGTAATTTTTAAAAATATGATTAATTAATAAATATTGAGAATTGAATTTTGTTTTTATAATTTATATATGTTAATAAGCATTATAATTTTTTTAAAAATGAGTCCTTTAAAAATAAATCTCCAATTAGATATTTAGCTAATAATATGAATAATCACTTAACGAATTAGTTTAATTTAATTTATAAATAGTGGTGTAATAATAAATCCAAGATAAAATAATAATGTTTGTGGCAAATGCATTTTTTTTTATATTTTAAAACAATTTAGTTGAATGTTGAAAGATAAAGCTAAACCTAATAACGTTTTTTTCCTTTATGTTTAAATTTATTCATTTTTCATCGTTCATGTCATCTTACTTATCAAGATATTTCATCCTTATAGAAAACAAAACAATGTCATGAAATGAAAGTTAATTGTTGTATTTTAATATGGATTATCTTATTTTATTTTACAAAATCATTGAAATACATCTGGTTGTGGGTTTGACCTTTAAATTTTGTAATTATCTTTACACACATAAAATTTAAAAAATAATTACTTTAATAAGCATAAAAATCATAATAAAAACATCATACTATATCCTAATATGTGAAGCACATAGTGCTTAAAGATTTTATTAGTCTAGAAATTTAAAATTACAAATATATTTTCAAATAACAAAAAATAATAATTCTATTAATTTATATTATGTTAGTCCTCAAATAATAATTCTACACGTTATTTATTTATTTTATATTAGGTTGGTCCTAAATAAATAAAAATTAATTTCATAAGATTTACAACTTAAGAATAAATATTTTCTATAATGTATTAAAAATATTATACTATATTATGTAATTTATTAAAAAAATTAAAATTAAGTTGTTATCATGAAAAATATGTGGGAGTGACCAGCTTAAAAAACTGATTATAATTATTAAAATGACCTTTAGTTATATTTTTAATGATACATTTAGTTATATAATTAAAAAATCATTTTAAAACAATGACCGTTGTAATTTTTATTTTGCATACCTTGTAAAATAATAATTATTTAAACATCCTATAAAATGATATTTTTATTATTTATTATTTTCTATTCAATAATATTTTGAAATAATAATAATAATAATAATAATAAATAATTTCATAAGTTTACAATGGTTAGTTTTAGTAACAAAATAAAATTTAACCCATTAATTGACAATTAATGGTCAGCTTTGAAACAAAATAATATATTTATTATATTTAATATAGAATATACTTAATGGTCCACAATGGTTCATTATCAATTTATCATCATCTTCCCTAATAATATATTTATCGTACTTAATGGTCCATTATCATCATCTCACAATGTAATATCTATAATGAATTTGCATTGGAACCTCACTATGTAAGGCTTGGTTTAGCTACAGATGGTTTCAATCCCTTTGGAAACATGAACATTTCATATAGCATTTGGCCAGTTATTTTGTTTCCTTATAATCTTCCACCATGGATGTGCATAAAAGAGTCATTTTCATTTGTAACCTTACTAATACCACTGACTAAAAGGCCAGGACAGGACATTGATGTTTATTTGAGGCTAATGCTTGATGAATTGAAGGATTTATGGGAGCTTGGGGTAGATACATATAATGCTTCAATGAAAGAAAATTTTCAAATGAAAAAGTCACTAATGTGGACTATAAATAACTTTACCGCATATGGTTATGTTTCTGGTTGGAGTACTCAAGGAAAGTTAGCATGTCGTTGTTGCAATAAAAAAACATGCTATTATCAATTAAGAAATGGTTCCAAAACTTGTTACATGGTAATCGCCGATTTTTACAGATAATTCATAAATGGTGTGAACAAACATCACAATTTGATGGTAAAAAAAATAGATAGCTCCACCAAAATAATTAAATGGTGATGATGTTCTAAATCAACTTCGTCATATGAAGCAAATAGTGTTTGGAAAAGCAGAGAAGAGGCAAAAGCTTCCTGGGCAAGGAATCGAGCATAATTGGAAAAAAACATAGTATTTTCTTTACTTTACCCTATTGGCATAAGAAAAAGTTGTGTCATAATTTAGATGTGATGCATATTGAGGAAAAACATTTTCAACAACATTATTAGTACACTTATGAATATTGATGGTAAAACAAATATACATTGAAGACATGGTTAGACTTACAAGAGATAGGTATCAGACAATCATTACATCCAAAAGAAATTAATCGCAAGATGGTATTGCCCACTGCTTGTTATATATTATCGAATGATGAGAAAAGAGCCTTGTGTTAGTGGTTGCAACAATCAAGTTTCATGATGGTTACTCAGCAAATTTATCAAGATATGTAAATGTGAAAGATGGTAGAATTTTTGGAATGAAAACACATAATTCTCATGTGTTCTTGGAGAGATTACTTCCATTAGCCATGCAAGATTTATTACCTCGTGTTGTTTCCGATGCTTTGATGAAATTAAGCATATTTTTCAAAGTTTTGTGCTTTAGAATTTTAAAAGCAGAAGATTTGGATCGGCTATAAGAGGAAATTGCATTAACACTTTGTAAGTTGGAAAAAAAATTTCCATCTTCTTTTTTTGATATAATGGTACATCTTCTAATTCACTTAGCCTGGGATGTTAAAGTTGGTGGCCTTCTGAATTACCGATGTATGTATTCCGTTGAAAGGTATATGTCCACATAACTTATAATGGCTTGCATTTTTTCTAAAATCAAATTCATTTAGATTTATAACTAGTGGTTTTTTGTTAGATATATGTACGAACTTAAGGGGTATGTTCATAACAAATCACGACCTGAAGGATCCATTGCTAAAGGATATATGGCGGAGGAATGCTTGACATTTTGTTCTTGATACTTGAATGGTATTAAAACAAAATTTAATCATCCAGAATGAAATTATGATGGGGATTCATTATCTATAAATACCTCATCCTTGAAAATTTTTTGTATGCTTAGGTTATCTATAAATATGCGTGGAAACGAAACCCATTAAAATTATAGTGTTATGGTTAAAGGAGGACATAACAGAGAGCTACGATATTTGGAATAATATTGGATATAATTGAACTTCTTTACACAGGAGGGAATAAAGTTACATTATTAAGATGTGACTCGTATGATACTTCTAGGGAAGGTATTGGTTATAGAAAAGAGTGTTATGGGATAGTTAGTGTCAACACGACACGAAAACTACATACAAATGAACCATTTATTTTGGTGACTCAAGTGACTCAAGTTTACTATATTAAAGAATTAAAAGATCCTACATGGGCTACTGTCAGTGAGATAAAACTAATAAATCTTTATGAAATTCTAGAAAATGAAGAAGATCCATATTAAGAAAAATATGTTGTTCATGATGTCCGTGAATCACATCCACAAGATGATTTTGAAGATATAGATTGGAATAAGCATGGAGTTAAAGATATGATAGTGGACTAATTGAAGCTTTCTACATATTTATTATATACTTTAACATTCTTCGTTTTGTTGACTCATTTTACCTATTTTGTATTTGTTACTTTGAACTTGATCTTGTTATGTTAGTATTGATTAGTATATTTCTGAATTATTATTTATGTTATTATATTTTTCTTTTCCTTTGCTTTCATGTTTGTATTAAGAATTAATATTTGTTTTTCTTTTTTATAGGATTATATTGAAAATGAAAAGGAAAGGAAAAGCACGAGTTAGAAATAATGCAAATTCAGAAATACAAAATAATCAAATGCCAAACCAAGTAGATAATGAAAATGTTGAAATTAATCTTGACTGTTCATTGCCATCAGCATTACCATCATCTACTAGAGCTTCAAATGAAATATGTTCTTCTTCAGCGCCTCCAAATTAAAGACATAAAAAAGTTAATGAAATAATATTTTTAATTTATATACTTTATATTTTAAACACTAACTATTTTAAATTCATGGGTGACTTTGTTGAAAAAGTTAATGTGAGAGGAAAGGCTAAAGATGTCAAATCAGGAGAAGGAATTGAAGTTGAGATATATGACAACAGGTAAAATATACCATCCTATAACTACTCATGAATAAATTGTTGATTTAATGTTTTTATGGCCTAAATTATTTTCTAGTATTTGTAAAATATCTTGTTATAGTTTTGTAACTTCTATCATTTAGGCATCTTAAGGTATGGTATTATTTTTCCACAAATATACAGGATTATAACACTGAAAGCCATTAGTGAAATACATGTTCTCTTCCATCAAAAAATTAATAGTCCATGGGCTTCTTAATCTAAATATCCAAAATCAAAGCTAGATACCCTTTTTTGCTCGATATTTGGTCATAGGGTTCTCACATAATCAACAAGAAGAAGAAGTGAAGAAAGCATTTGAAAATTTAGTAAAGTGGCGATATTCTAATTGGATGTTACGTATAAGAAAACCAATTTTTGAGAAGCATGAAACCCGAGATGATCATTACAAACACCCACCTTTTTCATTCCTTCTAATGTGTGGAAAGAAATGGTAGACAAATGGATGGGAGATAATTGAGAAGCATGAAACCCGAGATGATCATTACAAACACCCACCTTTTTTCATTCCTTCTAATGTGTGGAAAGAAATGGTAGACAAATGGATGGGAGATAATTGGTAGGTTTAATATATATATATATATATATATATATATATATATATATATATATATATATATATATATATATATATATATATATATATATATATATATATATATATATATATATATAATTTTATGTTTTTAATTCTATTAAGAGTAAGCCAAAATTCTAATATTGTTGGTATGTATGCAGCACAAAAGTGATAAGAATAAAGTTAATCTAGCACAATCTCAAATCATTCATACTACTAGCAGAGTTTAGATAACCAAGCATAGGAGTGATATGGTAACTAATATTTTTGTTTAACTATTTAATATTTTCTAATGGATACATATTTTATGCATTTCAAATTGATTGTTTTTTTTTTTTTCTTAGGTTAAAGAGACAAGTTCAGAGCTAGGCCCAATTGATTGCTTCAAAAAATCTCACACTAAAAAGGATGGAGAAAGTTAGGCTACTGAGAAAGTAAAAGATCTATGGGTATAAATGTTTTTTTGTATCATTTAAGTCTTACTATTGTAATGAGTTATAATTATTTTTTTCAATGTCAGGATCAAATGGATAATATTAGGTCAACTGCAACATCTGAGGGTTCAATGGTTAATGAATGGGAAATATATCGCGATGTTACAGGAAAACCTATTCATGGTCTTTTCTTGGATTAGGTACTGATATTCAAGGAAAATATGTGTATGGTAGTAGTTTCTCTCAAATATGTAGCAAAAGATGAAGGAAAAAAAAATGGGAAGACCGTTTCAAGCAAATGGAGTCTACAATAGATAAATTGCAACAGCAAGTACCTGTTATGGTTCAAGCGGTGTTGCAAAGTTTCAGATTATCTAATATACAATTAGCTACACAGGTATAATAATATTATTTAATGTTTTTAATTATTGTGTTTATATGATTTTTGAATTGTTGCTAACATAAAGTATTGCATATATGATATTTTAAAGTATTATCTCCCATTCTTTTTCCACTTATGTTATCTTAATCATTTTCCTTTAAGACTATTTTGTTTATAGTATATACAAAATCCTATAATTAACTATATTATCACTATTATTATTTAATACCAGTACCAAATATATATGCATCTTTGGCTTTAATGCAAATTTTTCCTTTTAATAGTGTAGTATTGATTTTTAAATTGTTTTCATGTATTATGTTTGTGTGTAGGGAGGTGATAATGGTCTTAGGGATGTAATAGCTAATTCTCAAGAAAATATAAGAGATGTCTCTCAAGGCAATGCTAATGAAAAAGATGACAATGAGAATAGCTAGCTTGGAGGAAAATTCCAAAAAAGATGATGACGACAACGAAAATGAGGATTGTTGTGAAGATGACGATGATGATGAATATTGAAGATTTAAATGTTTAGAATGTTTTCAACTCTAATTGAGTTTCATTTTTTAAACTTTTATCAAGTTAATGTTTCGTAAAAGTCTATAGCACTTAATTCTGTACACTTATTTAGTTTCATGTTTGAACTTTTATTGTGTCATTGTTTTGTAAAAGTTTATAATACTTAATTTTGATAGACATGAATCGATGTTAACCTATTATTAGGTTTATTTGTTAAATTGAGTCAATGTTGTGGTAAATGAGTTTGTTGTGTGTGAGTTTGTTGTTATATAATTTAAATTATACTATAATATAGGATTCGACTTAATTAGGTGTATGCTACCCATTTTTTCATATAGCATTTGTAATGACTTGGTCACAAAAAGATTTATTTGAATGGATACACAAAAATATTCATTTGTGGTCAATAGTGATTGGTCGCAAATAACACTTATTTGCGACAATATAAAGCAAGTCACAAATAATAATATGTTGCTATGGCTTACTCTTTGTTGCAAATAATACCTTTTGCGACGGCTTACACTTTGTTGCAAATATTATTTTTTGCGACAGCTTAAACTTTGTTGCAAACAATACCTTTTGCAACAACTTACTCTTTGTTACAAATACTATCTTTTGCAATGGACAATATGTCATCGCAAATAATACCCTTTGTGATGAACAATATGTCATTGCAAATAATACCATTTGCGATGACCACTATGTCATCGCAAATAACGCTAATTGCGATGACTAGTTGAGGTTGCAAAAACATTTCATCATCTTAATTCGTCACATTATTAATGTTTTTGGGACTAGATTTTAAATTTTTTGTGACTGCTTTTTGTTGTCACAATAACTAGTTTTTGCGACGATTGGTTGCAAAAACTATCTTTTGCTATGGAAGCAGATACGGCAACATGCGACCACCAAATGTCGTCACAAAAACCCTTTGGCGATAACATTCTAGATTTTGTGATGGTAACTGGTCATAGCAAAAAGTAGTTTTTCTTGTAGTGTATATGTTATTTTGCTCTTACCCATATATGTGTTATCCTTTTAAATGATGATTCTCATTTATGAATTATCTTCTCTTTAGTTTTCAATTTCTTCTTTGTACAAATACTAATGAATTTATCATGGTATTGGTTTTGACTATTATGTTAGGATTCATTTGTTCCTTACATTGATACAGGATTTGGGTCATGTTCTTTTCAAAGAACTCTTATGCATATACCCTTTTTTTAAAGAAATGGTTTGTTATGTTATAATACCATAAATAGTCTTTGATTCTATGTTCTCATAAACTATCAAACTCTAAAGTTTAACATTTAACTTAAACCTTCAGAGAAAATAAATTTATAATCATAAATTGATCTTATGATCTAGCTAAAATAAACCACACACAATCACAACACCAACTTATGTATGAAGGTCATAAGATATATAGTTCAAACTTCTCAAAATGATTTGCTTTGTGTGAATTTTTTTTATTTTAGATACAAATATATTAAGGATTTAATCAAAATCCTACAAATACGGTCTTCAATTAAAATTCAAGATAAATAAGGATTATACATAAGCATCCAAAAAAAAGGACACCACAGTGGTTCTGAATACACAAGTAGGCTTGGACTTCAATTTTTTGGAAGGAAAAAAATTTTAATTGTACAATTTACACAAATTTAGCTTGCTCACCTTCATTTATGTTCTTGTAGATATTTGAGGTCAAATATTCAAGTTCAATAAGTACAATTTAGCATATAAAGGAATCTAGATAAGTGTAATTTAGCATCAAGTTCAATAAGTTATTAGGTGCTTGACCATTTGTATACTTTCTAAACAAACAAAACTAAAAATTAGTCATAAATAAACTTCAACTATGACTTAGAAAAATAAAACTACATAGATCAATGGTTCTCCTTACACAAGTATGCTTGAAATTAAAATTTCTTGAAAAGGCAAGTTTCTTTCATAATTTACACAAATATAAATTGCTTATCCTCATTATGAAAGTCTTGTATACCTTTGAGGTCAAACTTTCAATTTCATTAAGTACAATTTAGCATGCAAATTAATAGTAAAATTTACATCAAGTTAAATAAGTAAAATAGCATGGAAATCAAAAGCATTTAATAGCCTTTCAAGACATGAGTGAGTAGGTCTATAGACATATTAACCTTATATATTATAGAAAGTCAAACGCATATAAAATGTCCAGTAGTACCATGAGGTTATTTAAAAGTTTAGGAAATTGCTTTACATGGCAAAACAACACAAAATATGGTAGCAAAGTGACATAACTGCATAGTTCATGGGATTATTGATCATTGTTGTTAACATTAAACAAGTGGGTTAGATTTAGTGAACGATGAAAAGAACTCAAACCACAAAAATGGATACTTTTAGTTAGTTTTGCCTTTTTTTCCTTTTTTCAGCTTGGCTCTTTGTTTTAGTTTTCTTCTCTACTGTTTTGTTCTTCTGTGTTCCAGTTTTAGCTTGAATAAATAAGCTCTTAAGCTCTGTTTATCAAAAAAAAAATGGATACCATGATATAACTAGGAAAAAAATGCTAACTAGCTAGAGTCCTACCTGTTTTTGGGACTCAAATAGAATTTTTGAAAGCTTGTGAGTTGAATGTTAGTATTCACACGTACGAATTCATATCATATTAATGTTTTTTAAAATTAAAGCTTTGAGAACAAGGCAATGGAAGCAGTGCATCTCCATCGAACAAGCAAAGGAAAATGAAGAATACCAAAACTATAAATCAAGAAAGTTGTGCCAGTAAGGGTTAATCATGATAATAATTTAGTCTTTGAGCTCCTTAATTAAGTTGAAATGAACTTTGGTCTATTCTTTTAAAGCTCAGCACCTATTCTTTTGAATTAATTGGTATGGAAATTTTGTTGAAATTAACTTTGGCCCTTTTTTTTTTTTTTTTGAAACTCTAGTACCTATGCTTTTTAATTAGGTGGTACAAACTTTGTTATGAACTTTAGCATGAACTACTAAAACATGGTGACAATGTTAGTATTGTCAGTGGAGATTGCAATTAGATGTGATGGCTATTTGAATTTCATTAATAACTGCATTACAATATTGGAAGTTAAGAGTTTGTTTTATGAGTAATGCTATAGCTTTTAAAAAGCTCTCCTGAATAACTTTTGTGGATACCTAGTCATTCTCATATCCATCTATTATAGAATTACTCAAACCTAAGCACCTGTAAATCCCCTCCAAGAAATCCAATAGAATGGCTTCTTTTCGCCTCATCCTCTATCTTTTTACTCTTCACCACTCTAATCTCTCTAACATAGTAAGAATATTTCACAAATCCATCACATACATCATATTTAAATAATTTCACAAGAAATGCAAGCAGTAAAATCTACAGAAAATAAATAAAGGATCAATATATCATAGCAAAATTTAATAAGGAAAAAAATAAATAGAAGAAAACAAATTAACAAACTCAAATAAAGTTTCAATCCAAGAATTTAAAAGTATTAAAAATAGGTACAATGCTATTTTAAGATCATACAAAACCAATTTAACCTCATATATAGGCTGCATGAAAATAAATAGAAAGAAAAGAAAAGAAAAGATCAGGTTGCTACAAGATTAAGGTCAATTAAGTTCACCATTTTCTGATATTCTACTTGGTTTCAAATTTAAGCAAGGATAAGAACTATTTTAAAAGGTAAGAGAACCAATACAAAGTTGTTACCTTTTATTTACAAGTAGGATGGTAAAATTAACCTCCAATGCTTAATACATCAAATGATACATATGGTTAATAATGACCTTTAATATAAATGGATGGTTATTTTAATTACTTTAATAGATGATGATGTAATGATTTTTAGAGTTTGGAAGCAACTTTTACTGCCTATTCATAAGTTGTGACTTTAAGAAAAATAAGTATTCTTTAAAGCTCTTATGTCTAGTTTGGGTTGCAAACCGTTAACCATAGCCGTAGACCAAGTTATCATCATTGCATTTAATGGGATTCTAACTTGGGCATTGAAATTGCCATACTAATGCCATTCGCTATGGGCCAATGTCACTGGACCAAAGGCCAATTAGCGATATGCCATACTTTTCAAAAACAGAGTTTGTTATGTTTTTTTTTTTTTATGTTTAATATTTCTAAATCTAAAAAATGCATTATTTTGGTATGTTTGAAAAGGTGCCTAAAATTTTTATTTTTCCAGTTATGTGTACATGCATGTATAATTCACATATTATACACAAATAAACCAACTTTGCTCTAAATATATATTTACATAATGCTCCAGTGAATCATAGTATGGCAAGAAAAACAAAAATAAAAAGGTTTATAGACAGAGAGAATTAAGCTTATATTCCAAAACAAAAAGTACCATTAGGTGTTCAAGTTTAGTTGTATATCATTTCAAACTTGTAGATGTTCACTAGCAGCTTTTAATTATGTATAATTTTATTTGAATTAACTATTTCCCTAGTTAGTATTTAAAAAAAAAAAAGGAAAATTAATAAGTGGTCAATGCTTTTGTGTGGTCATATTCAAAGTGTATTATATCGTATGAATGTACATGCATTACCTTAGGCATCAATATCTGAGGATATATATTTGACAAATGTGTTTATTTCATTAAATTTATAATTGTTATTATTTGCTTTATGAAAATATTTGAAGTAATGAGGAAGTTATAGTTTGTATATATTGTATTTTAATTATTGATTAAGATGACAAATAACTATAATTCTTGTTACATTTTCAACTTCCACAAATAATGCTTTCATCTATTTTCTAAGTCATAATTTTCACAGCATCCACATAAAAAACTTATCTATTCCCACAAAAACAAAAAGACACTAAAACATATCTTTGTTTTCAAACAATTGGACCTTTTATAGCATAATATTCTCATGAATATAACTTGTCACAAAAAATCTCCTATGTGAAAAAAGATTGTTCTCTTGAAAATTATTATTATTATATGTAAAGAGAATACACATAATGAAAAATATGACAAAATCGATGAGAAAAATATAAAAATGTGGGAAAACACTATTTTTTGAAAAAATCTATATATATTATGAACAAAGGAAATATGAACAAAAGATTCATAGATATTGCAATCATTTAAACAAGTGGAAGTACAATAAAGATGGTTTAGCTAGTAGGAGTGAAAGTCCTCACCTTTTGTTATTTAAACGAGCTCCATGGCCTTAAAAAAAGTGAATTTCCTATTGTATTTCAAGCTCAACAAAGAGGAAAATTGACTTGTTAGCGATTATTGTCTCTAAAGACTTTAGTCATAATACTAGAAGTACAACAATGATCTGTTCAATCTCTTTCACTTTCTCTTCCATACAAGTAAATAGATCACTAAATCTTTGGATTTATAATAGTCTAATACTTTTACCTTTCATAAAACTAATAAATAAATAACACAGTAAGCAACAATACCAAATATTACTGAAGGAACCCTTTGAAAATCTTAGGGTAGTGATTTGGGAGAGGAAAAAAGGAAGACAACAACAAGACAATAATATTTAACTGAATATGGATAACATACACGACTTTATCTAAAGAAAGAAAAGTTTAGAGATGGAGGGGTGAATGATGCGTGCATATTATACACATGATTTACATATATTTTGCATGCATGTTGCTTGTCTTCTTGCATGATTTTCTATATTTTAGTGTTACTTTGGGTATTTTGTTCATTAATGGTCAGGAGGATAGGTTACAGGCCAAAAGAAGGGTTATACCTACAAATCGGATTTAAACATGGAAGAAATAGAGCATTCTAGAGATCAGCACAACCGTGCATAGGCCGTATTATAATCTTACAGATCACAGAAAACAAAAATTCTGAGCGCAAAGAGCAACATGGGCAAGCTTTATGTTGCACAGCCGTGCAGATTGGAACACAGCCATGCATATTCCTATGTATCTTACAGGGTTTTGAAGAATTAGAGAAGTATGGGCAACCAGACCTTTGCATGGCTGTGCTTCAGAAATTCATAGCCATCCAAATCTCTAAAGATTCAACTTTTGCACAATTTGAGCCCTTCAAATCGCTAATAAATTTCACGACCGTAAACACACCCCAAGCACTACCATACACAAGTCAAACCTATAGATTTAAACCTGAAGTTATGTTTAGAAGAGGAGTTTTAGCTACAGAATAGAGAGGATGGCTTGGGTTTTGAAGGGAGAGTCGAAGACCATTACTCAAGGGAAGATTGAAGCTTTCCTTGCGATCCAGAGGCGAGCATTTGACAAATCGGCCTTCTCCATCCTTGGATGCTATTACAACTTGTGAGAGGAGTTTAAGGGAGTTTTCATTATGATTTCCTTTTAGTTTTTAATCTTCTATTGTAGCATACTACTGTTGAAGATGAGAGGCTAAATCATCATTTGGTGCCTCAGACCATGAATCTTAATACTTTACTATATTTTATATTAGCTATAAGCATTGTTGTGAAAGCCTTAATTGCATATCTGATTGGCGTGATGATTATTAATAAATCATTCATGTTAGGTCACAGATAGAAGATAGAGTGTATGCCTAGAGATATGGTGTATGGTGTCAAACTCTCCCAATTAGGGTTATGCCTAGTAGAGGGATTCACATAGTGTCGTGCAATTATATGGTAATGATTTATTACAATATGGGATTAGGGTTGATTGCTTAGACCAAAGGGATCAACTACTCTAGGAATCTCCACTGTCCAAAAATGCTCTACAAATAGCCAATATCGGAAATCTATACATGTGCCTTGAGAGGAGTGAGCCAAGGGCACAACTTGATCCATTGATTTCATCCCAAATTTGTCATCTCACCGTCTTAGTTTTATATTTTCTTAATTAGGGTTAGCAACATCAATCGATTTCATCAGCTAGATAATAGAGCGTGAACAAGTACTAGTAAAGCTGATCCCTTGTGGATTTGACTACCCAACCTTTGGGTACATTATACTACTTCTTATGACCCGTGCACTTGTGGAGTATATGCAAGGGGTGTACCAATTTTTTGGCACCATTGCTAGGGACTGGTAATCTAGGAACCTTAGAATTCTTTTAGTCTAACCATTTTATTTTCTTTTTATCCTTTTTATCTTCTATAATTATTTTCTGTTTTTGGTTATGATTTTTGTTAATTGAGCATCAGCTTTATTTGTCTTTTTGTGAAGATGAACTTACATGATCAAAGGACATGCTTCTTGATTGGTTGAAGTCGATTATCATATTGAGTGCACTACCAATGATTAAGAACTATAGTGTTAAGGGAAACAGGCTCAGTAGAAATCAATGTTGAAGTTGAGCAAACTGAACAAAATGACAACACCTCAAAGGAGCATTTTTGAATATGCAAGACCCACGTGGAGAGTGCTACTTCTAGCATTATAGGACCTCCAATTGCGTAGAACAACTTTGAGTTAAAGAGGAAGCCAGATGGTTAGACAAATGTGCTAGTTTGATGAATTTCAGGACAAGGAAATATCTTAGCATTTCTTCTATATTAAAATTTCAGAATAATTTCTAATCTTCATCACTAATAATTTCTTCTATCTTAACATTTTTATTATAGGCTTGTGTTTTAAAGTTAACTGAACCATTTTCATATTCATAATACTTTATGTCTTTAGGTGCTACAATTACAAGTGTTGAGATATTATTTATTTTCCATTCTATTTCTGCTAAGCTTTCTAAACTGTACATTTTAGGTAGATATGCTTGGATTCCTTGAGATCCTAAAATTTTCATGAGTAGTATATTAGGTTTTGTATTTACCATGTTATATCCTTTGGATTTTATTATTAATTTAATATTCTCCTATAATGTATTAATTATCACTAGAAATCCTGGGATCACGTAGATTATTTCAAAATTATTTGTCATATCTATTTTAGTTGTTGCTATTGTGGTCTTTGCCATATTATTTATCTATCTAGTATCTACTAATGATAATGCTAATCGAGTTCCTAATCCCAACCTATGTAATCCGCTTATACAGAAGACCATTAATTTTAGATGTATCTAGGAATATTTGGCTTTTAGTAATTTTTAATAAGATTCAATTGTTAAAAAGTATATAATTGTTTCTGAATTATTGTTATTACGGCATATTTACATCTCATCATATCCTCATATATTTGTTTGGGAAATAAAAAATGACATGTTTATATGACTATTCTCCTTGTACTAGTTTAAGGTTTTTATCTTTGATTCCCTTAACCTATTCATCAAGTGTAGTAATTGTTTCTAATGTTCTAATATGTCTAACTATTTTAAATGAGTTAAACCTCCTAATATTATCTACTAATTTAACAACTTTTAAAGTCATTTCATAAAAATTTCATATGTTTTTAAATTCTTCCAAATATTTTTCTCTCGTTTCATTTATTATCTTAATTAATAGGCTAATATGATAATATTTTATTTGTTGTTTTACACTTAAATCATTAAAATATGTTCTTATTAATTTATCGTTTATAACCAATTTGGAGGCTTCTTCTATAGTCTTGGAATAAATCACGCTTTTTATTAAATCCTACTTTCTTTCATGGTTTTTTTTTTTTAATTCTTCTTCAGACCATGTTACAAAAGGAGATATGAATTTCTTAGTTACTTTTAAATTGGTTATATTTTTAGTAAATTCTTCAATATCATTTTCACTTCAAACTAATCCTTCTGATAATTTTCATACTAATCTAATTACTTATGCTAACATCATTATAATGACATTATTTTATCTAATAATTTTTTTTTCTCCCATTACTTGTGGTCCATTATACATATTATTTCTTTTTCCATTATTTTTACAGGCTTTTCTAAAGGTCCTTCTGTCTTTTCAAAAAATTCTTCTATAATATCCATGGTAATTATCCATAAAAATTAACTACTATGAATTGATATATATCATCATTATTATCTCTCATTCTTTTGATTGCTTTTAAATACGCTAATTTGTGATTTAGCATGTTGATTAATTTTCTTGATTCTTTTAATAGTTTTTCTTCTCTATCCATCCCTTGAAGATGTAATTTTTCACGGTGATCATTCATTGCTATATTCAATTTATTTTCTCCTTGTTCAATTTTCGACTCTAAAGTATATCTTGGCATATTAGAACCATAACGTTTCATCTGACATTATTTCATATGATTCTAAAGCATTTATATAAGCAATTACTTCACTTTGTCTTTTTATTTCTTGTAATTTATCCACTTGATGTCTAAGTTTATAAGATAAACCTCTCAACTTTTTTAAATTCTTTTGAAATTCTAGGCACGCTTTGATTATATCATTTTACAAATTGTTCACTTGCAATTTTAATAAGGTTTTCATTTATTATTTCTATTTCTTTATCTAAGGTCAAACATTGCATATTTATTCTTCTATTATTTTCTTTAGATGTTTCATTAATTCTAATTGTATTTTATTAATTTTTTCCATTGTTGTTTTTAATTGACTAAGCTCTTTATTAATTACTTCTGATGTCTTAAGGGTTATTTGCCTTGTGATATTATTTTCTAATTTGGTTTTAATATAATCAAGCTTATTTAATATTACTAATATATTTTTGTGTTTTTTTCTTTGGTATGCTAGTTGCTAGTGCACTTCTTTCTACTAGATGTATTCTAATTTCTTCTAGAATTTTAAATTGTTATTCTATTTTAGTATTGGTAGATTCTATGGACTAACTTTAGAATACTTAGTTCTTTTGAATTCATAAATTAGTTTTGTTATAATATAGTTTGCTACAATATATATGTTTATTTGTTTTATTTATTGCTACTACAATGGATATTACTATTATTATTTTTATTATTATTACTATTACTATTTTTTTCTCTCTCTCTCTCTCTTTATTTTTTATGAAAACTTTAACGAGACTTTCAAATTGTTTTAAGGCTTTCATATTTTAATTATAAGGACTTCTCTTTCTCTTTTCCAATACAGTTTTAACTATCAAGTTTAAATTATTTCAAATTACATAAGATAAGAATACATGCTTGTTTCTCTTTAAAAATGTAACTTTAGTAAAAATCTATTTCCATGATCTTGATATAAGATCAGCAGTTTACCAACGGTCTTAGGCACCAATCATCACAAAAATTTATTGTCTCTCTTATTTTGATACAAGATTAGCAGTGTCTTGACTATCTTAGGGCCCACGCATCACTGATATTTCACTTTTAATAAGATAATATTAGTAATCAATTATTCCCTCTTACTTTTGGTTACAGGACCTTAACATTGATTTTTGCCCTTCAAACAGGCACTCACTACCTATCATTAGAGAGAAGTAACCAAGTCTTACCTTACAAAAAGAATGTTATACTTTTTTACCATAAGATTTATGAAGCACTTGTTATATGAAAACATGACACTTGTGCAATGAGCCAAACCAGTTAAGGACAAGCCACAAGGAGGGCTAGTAACTTAAGTGGCTCTTAAGCTCCTTATATTGTTAATATTCTCATAAACCAAATGATTTTAGCATATATTCTTAAAATATGTAGAAAAAAATAAAAAATTTGTATAAAAACTGGATGTTTTGGAGAATTGATGCCCTAACGAGCTTTTACCCCTCTATCTATCAACTTTACTGGCTCTAATACCATAGAAAGGGGGGATTATTGTTCTCTCTTATAACTATGAGGTGAGAGAGTTATCAAAGTGGAGCAAAGCAAGCTAGGAAAGACACTAAAATGGAGATGAGAGGAAGAGGGAGATAAGGAAAGATACACAAAGTGATTACTTAGAAAGTTTATGCTTTTCATTCGTATCCCAAATACTTACAAGGTTTCTTCTTATATAAAAGGAGAGATTACTATTATAAAACCATGGATGCCCATGGCTTTATGAAACCACTTGTTGTGATAGAATGAAATAATTTTTACTACAATGTAGATATTTATATATATGCAAATATATTCTCTCATATCTGACTATGGCAATGCATGTAAATTTGTATTGGATAATACACTCTAAATGATTGATGATACTAAAATCATAAAAACTCTAAAATTTTCATAGAATTCCATTGACTAATAAAGAAAAAAAGAGAGAGAATATATCATTAAGAAAATAAAATATTTCAATGAGTATCAATATTTATGTCAATTGAATTCAAAATATTGAAAGTTATAAATCAAATATAGAGAAAATAAAGTAATAAAAATAAAATAAAAACACAATAAAACACAAATATCTATTTACCAATTTCAAAAGGAATCATATAAAACCATTAGATCAAAACTTTTGAAACAAAAGAAAAGCTTAAAAAGGAACAATAGTACAAAATCATATAACACTCCTAAAATTCGCAACCAAAATCACTTTGGAATCTTATGATAACTTACTTTTCTTTTTTTACTTATCTCCATTGTCTTAGATTACTTTAGAAGTTTAAGATAAACTAGAATTATCACCAATAGCTGGTAACATTGAGAACAAGACAAAGGAGGACCATAAGACAGCACAAATCATAGATAGTTACAACTAGTGATCTTTATAATGCCTTAGAATACGGTAGCCCTCCATTCTGTTGATGCGGTGGACAAAGAGAACTCAAGCCAGTAAGGGGGTGAGAAAATGTTGTCAAAACAATGGAAAGTGTAAATGCAAAATAAATGTCTTAAACACAACTTCAAAAATTTTAACTCTGAGTTGAACGTGAATTATATAGTTGGCAATTAGAATAAATTGGGAACATGGTGTACCATGCTCAAGTTTAGAGTACATTAAAATAAAGCCCATGAGAATAGTATACACACAAGTACAAAATATAATTTAAAAAACATTAGCAATCTAGACATGCATATTAAAACTCCAATGTTATTAAAATTCAAAGATTTAGGGCAAGCACTCTTACAACAATTATTTTGAACACCTTGAAGGCATCGAACAAATATACAAATCTATATTTCAAAACCTATAATAACTTCTAACATGTATTATAGCAATCTCAACACTCAAAAAAATTTCCATTCTAATAAGTTATCACCACCCATTGCGTAGGTAGCCCCACACATTCCTCTATCTTTCGTTACCAACTTTGCAAAGGCATACATGTTATCACCCACACATGAGTTCAATCTAAACCACTAAGAATCTTATTAATACTTGTTATAACACACATGCAAACCATAGATACAATCCTTTTATACCTAAGTATACACAATCAAACCAACAAACACGCCCATGATCACCATTGAAACCAATAACAGGAAATTAAGTCAAAAGAGATTCAGAGAGCAAAAGATCTAATAGGTATTCAAAAGAAATTAAGCAAAATAAAATTACAACCCACTCACAAATTAGAGCTATCCAATCTCTCTCCCTTCATTCCTCCCTTCTTTCTTTTCTATTCTAATCCAACTCCTCATCCTTTAGACCTTTCTCTCCTCAATTCCCTCACTTAAGGTTCTCCATCTTCTCTCTTTTCAGCTTCTTAGCCCTTCTTCATTTTTTTTTCTTCCATGATTAAAAGTTCAAAGAAGATAAATTACACTCTCAAGTCTACAATGCTCATCTATACTAATGAGGCTACAATAGCATAGTAGTGGACCAGATTCAGCTAAAATAATAGGTTGTAAAATAACAATTATGACAGACAGGACTTGAGGCACTAGAAAATTACCGTCGAGGCTCATTCAAGAAGTAGAAGAAGGTAGTAGAAAAAAAATAATCAAAGGTTAGGGAAAAGCAACAAAGATGAAATGTAAGAACCCAGTTTTTTTGCCTATTACTATAGCAGCCAGTTACCGTAGCAACCTGAGAGTTTGTATAAAACTTCAACCTTTTGTCTCCTCCAACTCCATCTTATATCCATGAGATGCAAACCCTAGCACTATGATCTTTCTCCACCCTTGGCTGTTGATGGTTATAGGTAAGTAAATATTATTAGGTTTTCCTTAATTTTTCATTTTTGTGCAATTGTTGATCTTAACCCTAGATCTGGTCTCTATGTGTTTTTCTTTTCTTTTCTCTCTTTTTCTTGATCTATATTGACTCTTGTATATTGTATTTGCTTGATTTGGTGTCGATTTGATGTGATTATGTTGGAACTTTGGTTGTGTTTTGATGGAGTATGATAATATGTTCAAATGAGAGATTTCCATGAATCTATTTGGTGATTTTATTTGAAGTTCAAAGCATTATATATATTTTTGACTCATCATTTTTTTATTTTCCAAAAACTCTTTTTTTTTTTTTACATAATCAACTTGGGAGGGATGTTTACCATGTTTTATTCATGAGAAGCATGTAAACCTTATGTACTAGATATGGTGAATGCTTGATTTGGGTTGAGGAACAATGCTTGATGAATAATGTATGTAAAATGGTCATATTCTTGAGTCATGTGGAATTCATGAGATGGAATTTGGGTTGATGCACACAAAATGTTTGATAAATTGCCTCTAAGAGAAAGTTGGCTTCAAATCAAGATGTAGAGAAATGTGGAGATACTTATGTCATTGATTGTATTGAATTACTAGAATGGAAGAATTTTGGGAAGATAAGGTTTTATATTATATATATTGTATGTGGACATAGTATTGGGTATGCTAATCTTGAGGTTTGTTTGATGCTCGTAAAGTGCTCAATGAAATGTAATTTATGATTTATTTGACATCCAAGATTTTTATTGTGTATATTTTTGGCTCTTAATTAATTTACTTTCCATAAGTTCACTTTGTTCACTCTATACTAGCTTAAAACCTTTGGGAGTTATATTTATTGTTAACTATGAGAAGATGATTATGTGGATCTCATGTATTAAATGGAGAGAATGGTTAATTAGGGTGGAAGGACATGCTAAAGGATTGGTGTATGTAAAATTGTTATGATTTTTTATGTTGGAACTCTTATTTGAATATTTGATTAATGCATGCCAAGTGTTTGTAGTAATGCTTTGAGAATTAATTGTAAGTAATGACCATATGATTGTGAAATGGGTGGTGAAAATTATGTCATTAATGAAGTGAATGTGTGGCTAGAGGAATTCTTATGATTGTTAAATTAAAGAAGAAGGTCATGGAGATGTGCATGTTGGAGAGGATTAGGCCATTGAAAATGTTAATGATGGAGAGATAATGGTAAGGGAATTAAGCCTAAATATTGGGTGTTTGAGCTAGATATTGTTCATATGTTGGCAAACTTGAGTTGTAAGAGAGTTGTAGAATTTGTGTTCTTAGGAAATATTTGTGAGGGAAAATAGATGGACGTATTGGTGATTTTGTGAATGAGACTTGCAATTATATTGTGGAGATCGGAAATTTTGAATGAGGAAGATAATACGGTAAGTGTTTATCTTGCATTATACCTTAGCTTCTATGTGTATTTAGGTTGGTAAGCATGATTGATGGGTGTGAGGTAGATGCATGCATGTAATCAAGCTTGATAATAGGAATCTTGAGGTTATATGTATTGAAATAGTTAGAATTGTGGATTTTGTCAATCATATAGTTATGTGTTGGAGGGTGCATTTACCTATTTTGTTATTTTCATGTTTAATTTGCTCAAATTTAATCTCGCTTATTTGTTTATTTGATTATACAATGGTTTTACTCCTGATTTTTAGAGTGATCGGTATGTATTAATTACTTGGTAATTTATTTACTAAATTCTATATTTAATTTCTATTTATCTATTTTTTCCCCTAAAGTGCAATTCTAAAATTCTGTTTATTTGAATATTTGAGAAAAATTTGTAAACATTCTACAAGTTTTGTTTGAATATTTTAGTCTCCAAATGAAATTTACTCAACCCTATCAGTTGGGGTTAAATACTAACTTTATCGACAAGAATTTCTGAAAAATCGAGACTGTAGTTTCATATTGTCTCCATTCGTGGTAAATGACCATCTTATACCATGTCTGTTGGGTAATAATAAATGACCATCTGATACCTTGTCCATTTGGCAATAATCAACGACCATCTATTATCTATAGTAAATTTGGAGCATTTTGTTTGAATTCATGTCTAGAAGTTTCTATTTTTCAAAGATTTGTATTTTTGGATTTTGTATTTGGTTAGTGACAATATTGAGAATTATTTGCAAAGTTGTGCATTGGAAACTTATGGTTACGTATTTGTACTTGTACATGGTTTCTTGCCTAACATTTACTTGTGGTTTTTTTTTAATTACCGATATTCTGTAAAGGTTTGAATAAGCTTCTTCTATATTTGAAAGTATTTGAAAGTATTTGACAATTTTTCACCTATTTTCACCCCACTCACTGAGTAACCAAATAAACATTACTTATGGAATTATAACTCAAGCTACATATATGGTTGATAATGCATCAGTGGTGGACCTCCTATCTCAGCCGACCCTAATTACTTTTTTTTTTTTTACTTTTTTTGCTTCTCATCCCAAGGGATACATTTCTATTTGGTGGATCTGGCCATATATATACTTCAATAGTATTTCATAGAAATCATTTCTATATCTTTTGTCTTTCAAAACCTTAGCAGCTTTCTTCAAGATTATGAGAAACTAGTTAGTAGTCATCTTCTTTATATATTGTTTGCATTTCTCACTTTGGGATATATGACTATATAGCTCTTGGCCATGATCTACAAAGCTAAGAGTGCTTCATTAATTAAATTATACTAGAATCACTTGGACACGCAATCAAACCTAGCATGGAGGGGCAAAATTGATTAGATTTAATCCAACAACCCTAGAATAAATGTAATTGCAATCACTCAGCAAGAACAAAGCAAGCATTCAATATAAGAAACCAATATATGAGTAGCAAGAATAAATAGGAAAAGCATATAAGTATATATGTGGAAAACCTTTCAATAGTGAAGAAAATACCAAGGCACATAGTAAGCAAGAGTTCACTAATCTCCAATGTAATATTAAAGTTTCAATTACAAGTTGATATCATAACTTGAGATTATACCATGCAAGAAAATATAATCAAAAGAATTCTCTTTCAACAATTAGAAAGAAACTTATATCATGCAAATGGGAGACTAAAGAAGCCTTCAAAGAAGTTTTAAGTGATGGGACAATACTAGTACCCTTAGATGGTAGCAAATAAAAATATGACAATATCTAGTGGATGGAAGTATAACAAATTTAATCAGTGGATAAAATAAGATTATTTATAGTGAAATTTCTATAATAGAAAGTAGGTGATTAAAATAACGAAGTGTCAAATTAAGTTTACACAAAGACAATCATCACAACTATGAGTTTTATTCTAGTAGTTTTAACTTGCGTTATAGATAACAAGTGCTAAAAAGATTAAAAAAGTGTTGCATGGTATAGACACATCAAAATGAAGCCATTAACATCACCAAAGCAAATCATAAAAGTTGTATAATCAATGATATACAACTAGAGCAAAGACATTAAATAAAAGAAATAGATCAAGACCACATGAAAAAATGATAGATCTTATTTTAATGATATTAGTATCCAAATAGTTGAAAAATATGGAAAATGAGAATATATATATATATATATAAGTTTGTGAATATGTGTTTTGTTTTATTTATGCATTTGGGGTGGAAAGAGCTACCACCTATGAAGTATGTAGCTACTCTCATAAGTCGGATACAAGTTATGACCTAATGAGAGAAAGAGCTATCTCATGGGATGCGTGAAAGCTACTACCCCGGTAGAAAGAGCTACCTCCTCGAAAGAGTAAAAGCCACCTTTGGCGGCCGCCTAGGAAAGGGCTACCTTCGAGGTTGTGTGAAGCTACTACTTCCTTTCTTGCTTTTCGTATATAAATAAGTCCTTGTTAACAAAAGTTTGAGTAGTACTCATTGGGTTGTCTTGAGTGAGTTCACATACACTTACACATTTTCGAGTTGATTAACCCTTTTTATTCATGTTTTTAGCTATAGCATTGGTAACCTTATGCAATGTTTTGATTTCCCCTTACTTGTAGAATGCTTCTTTTGCATACTTTTGGTGAACCTAAGGCCGAGCACTTTCAATTGTTCTTCCCAAGTACTTTCACGTTCTATTTTGCTTGAGGACAAGCAAAAGCTTAAGTGTGGGGGGATTTGATAAGTGCTCGTGTTATAGTAATGCGAAGCGTTATTATCTTGCAATGAGCACTAATTTAATCAGACTTTATCACTAAAAATTGTGCATTTGTTTACTTTTGTGCATTGTAGAGTTGTGAAGATAAAGTGAAGGAAAGGAACGAAGTTAGATTGTGCTCGCCATTGTTGGAAAGATTCTCAGACTATGCAAGGAGCACGGCATGAGTATAGACTTGTGAGTGTGTGCCAACCTCCTTTGGAGGGCACAAAGGCAGTCACATTCACAATAAGTCTATCTCGTGCTAACAAGGAGAACTTCACCAAGTTATGAGATTTGAAGCAATCGGCGCGATCTACCGTTGATTGTGTGCCCAATTCAACGCCTCGATGAAGAATGACGAATTCGGGAGTATTTCGGCAAGTTACTCTAGCAAGTGCTGTAGCAAAATACTGTAGCAAGCTACTGTTTATTTTCGGCCGAAATTCAGAAAACCAGAAAGTTCACACGGGCATGTGGAAATTCCACACGGCCGTGTGAAATCCCGATAAACTCAAATTTCAGCCACGACTCAACATTATAAAAGCCCGTTTTGGAGACTATTTTGGGGATCTTTTAGGCTCTTCTTTGTCCTAACTTCTGGAGAGGAACGGCGAGGGTTTGGAGAGGACTTCGTGGAGGTTTGAAGCTCGTCATCGGCGTCGACATCAACGTCCGACGGTGGCACAAGACCACGGCCACATCGCACACAAGGGGGTTTTCATCTATACATTCAATTTGTGTTCTTATTATTACTTTGATGGATTTGTATAGCTCCATGAGGAGCTAAACCCCTTGTGGGTATTCGGATTTGTGAACCCTAGGACTATTATGTTTCTTTGACATTGCTATTATCCTTTTCCATTATTGATGAATAAACGTGAGTTTCAATCTTGATTTATTTTGTTATTGTTTTCCCTTAGCCGTGACACTAGGGTTGAGAATAATTTAGGTAATCCTTTGGAGGTGTGACAACTCCTATAGGGTTAAACTACTTAGGATCGAAGAGGGTTGAGAGGGTGAGTCGTGAGGTAGCGGAGCGTCCCCTTTCCCCTCCGATGTGATTTTCCCTACCTTCGTGTTCCATGATTCATTAGCAGTAAAGATAGAGTGAAGTACTAGGAGATAAACTCCCCTGGGGCTTAGTTGCGCGAGCAACAGAGTGAAGGATTGTAGCGAATCTTAGCATTGGGGCTTAATCTAGACTAGGGTTCTCTCACCTGGACCAAAGGGTTTGAACTACATATAGGAACCGGGTTTATCACTAGGAATCCCTAGAACCTAAAGCAATTCCACATAGTGTGAGGCTTAGGAAGACAAACTCCCCTAGGGCTTAGTTGACAGGTCAACGAGAGTCAAGGGTCGTAGTGAAACCTAATGCCGAGGCATAGTGTTGGGATTAGTCACGGTTGACCTTAGATTTTGGATAGTGTGTTTAAGGATCTCCTCGACTCAATTAACATCAATAGGAAGGTATAATAGCATTGTCTTGCACTAGAAGCATAAGTCCTAGGGGTAGCTTGTCCGGATATCCATCTTCTCTCATTGCTTGTTCTACACTTCTACTCTTACTTGCACTCTCTCATCTTCCACACTTCTCTTTTAATTCTTGATTTTACCAATTATTCTCGCACTCACTCACTGATTTCCTCTCGCACATCGCGTTAGCTAAATAGTGAATACTTATATCTAAAATTCCTATTCCCTGTGGATACGACTACCCACTCACCAGGGTATTTTATTACTTCGACAACCCATGCACTTTCGGGCCCCTGTCAGCTACTCCTTACTCAAGTTCACAGAGAGGACTAACCTTTCATTAATTCATTCTTCTTTTGACTTTGAGTTTCTAAATTACTTAATTTATGACAAAAAAAAAGAAAATGTGAAATTATTGAGTAGTCTACTTCCCCTCAAATACGGAATCCCTTAAAGTAAAGGAATAAAACTTTGACCAATGTACCTTGCAGCTCGTATTGTTTGTTGACCGTAATTTATGAACCCAGTCACCATAGGGAACATATTGTAGATATCCATGAATAAAGTGGGTGAAGTTCTTGTAAATAGGCAAAATGGTACTAAACAATATAGGAATGTTTTGAAAACCAAGATGGGCCCAAAATACATGGGCCTCCAACAAAGATATCTTGTGAGACATAGTTGTGCTCACCATTATGTCTTGGCCATCCGTTTCACAAGGGCATCGTAATCCACTGAATAACTCACACCAACTCTTGAGTCAAGTTCAAATGTATTATTTTGTGAGCCTTGGTAGGTAGTTAATTAATCTTAGTATGAAGACCAGTTGGCTGACATATTTACTAAAGCTCTTGGGAGATATCATTTGCTCCAAAAGATGGAATAGAGTTATGCACGGCTCATTCTCATTAGTAAACTCTTCTAAGCAAAATTGCAAAGCTAAATGGTCACATTGCTTAAGGAGTTTAAAGACTCTTTCTAGGGGATTATAATGAGATACCTGGTTTGGAAAGGAGTTGATAGAACATATGATTCCCATAAAAGAGGGTTTCTTATATATGTAACATTGAGAAGAATTGCTCTAGATAATAGAAGAAAAATAATAATAATAAGAGATGATTAAAGATAAGACCTTCGTTACAATAGCAAATAAAAATATAGCAATATATGGTGGATGAAAGTATGAGAAGTTTTAATGGATGGATAAAATAAGATTATCTATAATGAAATTTCTACAATAGAAGGTAAGTAATTAAAATAATAGTGATAAATTAATTTTACAAAAAGTCAACCACCATAGTTATGACTTCAATTTCAATAGTGTTGGCTTCCGCTAGAGATAGCATGCACTACAAAGGTAAATAAAGCTTTCCATGGTACACATATGTCAAAATGAACCCATAAACATCACTGAAATGTACCATAAAACTTGTATGATTAATAATATACAACTAGGAGAAAATTATTAAACAAAAAAATAGATCAAGTCGATATGAAAACCTCTATTGTTTTAAACAAAAATTGTAGAACTTCTTTTAATGATAATAACTTCCAGGCATGTGTATCAATGAAATAATCAATGCTACATTTAAATTGTTATGGTAATTGAAGTTGACCTTTTATTTCCAAAAAATAATAAATTTTATTTCCAAAATCCTTTTATTTAGCACAATTATTTGCAATAAATAAAAGGCAAAGTGCTACAAAGTACACTCAACTATTTCCTTGAAATTATTTGTAGTGAAGATTCAACTATGGAAACCAAGATAAACATATAATTTTGAGAATATACATAAATGAAAAAAATAAATAAATTTGATGCTGAGATCAACAACATAGTTGTCTGTTTTACCAACCATCTACTTATTAAAAAACTTACATTTATATTTGTATACATATGGCAAAAAGAAACAGTATTGGTACGCTAAAAATGAATTATAAAATTTGCTTCATTAATGCTAACTCTAAGTAAATGGTAAAATATTGATGAAATAAATAAATCAATTTCATTTGATAATACTTAGAAAGTAAAATAAAGAAAAGTAAATGGGCAACACACCTACTCTAAGGGGTTAAAAAATATTGTCAAAACAAAAGAAGGTATAATGCTAGAATAAATGTCTGAAACACTATATAAAAAATTTTAACTCTAGGTTAAACGTAAATTATATAACTAACAATTAGAATAAGTCAACAACATGGCGAGCCAAGCTTAGGATTAGAGTACATCAAAATAAAGCCCACGAGAAGAGTATAAGAAACACAACACACAAGTACTAAATATAATTAAATAAACATTAGAAATATATACATACATATTAAAACTCCAAGATTTTGGCTTGCAGGTATCGAACAAACATCAAAATCAACATATCATAACTTATACCAACTTCTAACATATACGATACCAATTTCATCTCTCCAAAAAATTTTCCGTTCTCATAAGTTATCACCATCCATGGCATGAGTAGCCAGACAAATTCCTCTACCTTTCATTACCATCTTCAATAAGACATGAAATCCACAATTATGATCCTTTTCTACCAAAGTATGTGCAATCAAACCAACAACCATGCCCATCATCACCAATGAAACCAATAACATAAATTTAAATCAAAGGAGATTTAGAAAGCAAGAGATCTAGTAGATATTCAAAAAAAAGGGAGAGAAATCAAATTCCAACCCACACACCAATTAGAGCTATCCAAAATCTCTCCCTTCTACCTCTCTCCCTTCCTCCCTTATTCTTTCCTCTTTTAATTCAACTCCTCGCCCTTTAAACCTTTCTCTCCTCAATTTCTCCACTTAACCCTCTTCATCTTCTTTCTTTGTGGCTTCTTAGCCCTTCTCCATTTTATCCTCATTGAATAGAAGCTCAAAGAAGATAAATTATACTTTAAGGTCTATAACACTCATCCATACTAATGAGGCGACAGTAGCACAATAATGAACCAGATTCAACCTTAATAACGGGCTATAAAACTAACAGTTATGAGTGATAAGATGATAAGTGCTTGAGTATACATGTTTTGCCTACTTGTTTTACATGCATTGAGCATCATTTTACCATGGATTATGTTTCATAAAGTGTATTTTGGTGTTCTTTTGTGCAATTAGGTTGTGAAAGCATAGAAGGAGAAAAAGGAAGAAAAGATGGGTTATAAAGACCTATTGTTGGGAGTTTTTGTACAACACAAGTGTCAAGGCACGAGAGGGGATCATGCACATGAGGGTGTGTGCTGACTTCCAGAAGAATTCAAGCCAATTTGTGTGATGGAAGGGCACAAAGCAGTCACGCCTTCATGTCCCTTCTTGTGTGAAGATACCTAAAGCTTCCAAATGATGGTTCAATGGAGGAGAAGTCTTATAACTCACCACATGGACGTGTGCCCGACCATGTGGCCTCAAGATAAGAGAGTTTGGATCGCGATTTATGAAGAGTACTGTAGCAAAACACTGTCCATTTTTTACTGTAGCAGTATTGTAGCAGGAATCACTGTTCACGCGACCACGTCAAAATCCCACGCAACCGCGTGGGAATTCTGCAACCCACACGACCGCGCGGGATCTCATGTGATCGCGTGAAGGCATGTGACTGGCGCGCTTCAGGCTTATAAATAGCCCTTTTTGCCGATTCTTTTGGTATCTTTTGTGTGGCTTTTGAGAGGCGAAGCGGCTAAGGTTTGAGGAGGAGGTCTTTGCCGAATTGAAGGGCCGTTGTTCACCAACTTTGATAGTTCTTTCCTCCGTCATAGCATCGAGGAGTCATTGGCAACCTAGCTTCTGAGAAGGATCCTTCAAGATGTTGAGCGACCCATCAAGGCCATCATCACGAATTCAAGGGGGTTTACTTCCATGGTTTACATTGCTTTTCATTGTGTTATGTTTTGCTTTGTAATAAGCCCCATGGAGGGCTAAACCCTAGTAGATACTTGGGCATGTGAACCTTAGGTTTCGATTCATGTATTGACTTTCTTTATGCATCCTTTTAATTCCGAGTTAATTTGATTTTTAATCTTGTTTAATCATTGCTTGCATGCCTTATTGATTCGTATGGTTGTTTGGTATGCTTGATTTGTTGCCTTGGTGAGAGAGAGGTCTCCATTAGGGATTAGAACATACAAGGTTAAAGAGGGTTGAGAGGGTGAGTCTTGAGATAGAGGAGTGTCCCCTTTCCCTTCCGATTGAGTGTTTCCTATCTCCGTATTCCCTAAGTTTTATGCAACCATATGGGGTGTGAGGCGTGAGATTGATAGATTTCTCCGCCGGGACCTTTGTAGGGGGTTAGGGATCTTTCACCTAGAAGTAGGGTTAGATCTAATTTTAGGAATCGGTTTCACTCCTAGGTGTCCCTAAAGTTCATTGCGGTCATATGGGGTGTGAGGTGTTGAGATTGAGCGATTTCTCCACCGGGACCTTGTAGGGGACTAGTATCGGTGGCCTGGAGGCAAGGACCGATTATTCTTGGATTGCCTCGACTCATAGAACTCGGTTTAGAAGCATTTAGTTAGTCTTACACTTCATGATAGAGCCTAGGGGGAGCATTGCCCAGGTTTCTCATCTTCATTGATTGAGATCTCCCTTTATTTACCTTTTGCCTATTCATCTCTGGTGTCAATTTCTATGCACACTAGATCACCACAAAATCACATTAGTCATTAGGCTAGATTGTAGAGAAGTAGTTAGTACTAGTAGCCCTGTTCCCTGTGGATTCAACTACCCTACTCACCGGGTATAATTATTATTTCGACAACCCGTGCACTTGCTGTACACACACGCAATGGGTGTGTCATAAGACTAGAGGCACTACAACAATATTATAGAGGTTCATTGAAGAAGGATAAGAAGGCAATAGAGAAAATGTAACCAAAGGTGAGGTAAAAAAGACAAAGATGAAATTTAATAAAAATGAACTCAGTAATATTTAATAAAAAAATTATGATGTGAAATGTTATAAGAACACATAGGAAAAAGGAAAAGCTTTAAGGCAATATTAGGAATTACAAACTTTGGTGGTTAGATAGTAACCTGCAAGGATTACTACACAATATATATATATATAAGAGTGAAACGGATACATGACAATATGTTGATTATAGTCAAGTTAATTTCTTCTTAAATTAGTTACTTTTTTTTAAATCATTTCCATATCTTAGTCTATGGAAAGAAACCTTAGCAACTTTCTTTGAGATCATGAGAAAACTAGCCAATTTCTCATCCCAAGAGCACAATTTTTAGTGATCATTAATCATTCAAACATCAACAAACACAAAATCAATCTAAAACTGAATTATGAGAGCAATCTAAGTGTTGCAAGCTAACCACATTGAAAATAACAATCTTTGTCGCAATTTGCACAATAAAAAAGGCACTTGCCCTAATCAGTTGAGTTCCAGTTGGACCAACCACATTGAAAGCCTTCTCAAGAGAAACTTAAATAATAAAAATGAATAAAAAAAATAATTAGTGAACAACAGTTTTTCATTAACAAAGAAGTCTTACAAGTTACAAAAGTGAAGCAGGTGGTGAGGTGCAAAGGTAGTTGACAGCCTCTTAACGCCCGAGGAAGGCGGGCGAAATGGTTGACAGCAGCAAGATCAGGAAGATGGAGTGAACGAGATCAAGAAGGAGAACTGGAGTAGAAAACTAGTTGAGAGGAATAACAACGCTAACATTTTATTTTATTTTGTTACCCTTCAGCATTTTGTGTTTTCACGACTTCTACTTTCAATTAAAAAAAAAACTAACTAAATGAAACCGGTTCACCCATGCGAAGTGTCCCTAGTTCATCCAATTCCCGGTTGAACCGTTAAGTTCACAAGAGTGGGCACTGGTTTTCAGCTTACTCAGTTTTTAAACTGGAACCCAACCGTCCAAGCTCTGGGGTCCTGTTCAACCAGGTCAAACAGATCTCTTCTGACTACATAGGTTACAAGAAATGCTTTTTTAATGGGGTAACCAATCTTAGAGCTAAAAAGTAAAAAAAATCTCTTTTGGTTGAATATATATTTACATACAAACAAATTGCATATATGCTGACCGTAATACAAGATCTTAATCACTTCACATGAACGCAGTGTGGAAAAACTCCACAGCCTGCCTTCCAAAGCTCACCAACACCCATTCAAGACCAAAAGCTATCATCTTCACTTTATGCAAACATGGCAGATTCATGGATGCTTTACAATGCCTCTGCTCCAACCCCTCCACTCTATTGGACCTTCCTACCTACTCCGCCCTTCTCCAGTTCTGCATCAATTCCAATGCCCATGCCCAAGGCAGAGCGCTCCATGATCATCTTATCGCCATTGGCTGCACCTCAGATTTGTTCTTGAACACCAAGCTAATCATTTTCTATGCTAAGCTTCGAGACCTCACTGCTGCCAGGAAGGTGTTTGATACAATGCCTCAAAGAAGTGTCGTCTCTTGGACAGCGATGATTTCAGGGTACTCGCAAAATCAGCTCCCATTGGAATCCTTGGGGACTTTTGTTTTGATGCAGAGAGAGGGGTTGAGAGCCAATCAGTTCACTTATGGGAGTGTTCTGAAGGCATGCACAGATATGGGTTGTATTAGGAGTGGTGAGCAAATTCATGGATGTGTTGCAAAGAGCAGGTTTGTGGAGGATTTATTTGTGCAGAGTGCTCTTCTGAATCTGCATTTGAAGTGCGGATCTGTTGGGGATGCAAGGTATTTGTTTGGGCGGATGGAGCAGAGGGATTTAGTTTCTTGGAACTCAGTCATTGGTGGTCATGTGGTTCGCGGCCTTGGATATGATGCATTTGAATTGTTCTGGTCGATGATGAGAGATGGTAATTCTTGAAATTTCTATTTTTTTTTTTTTTTACTTTGTACACCTTTAAAGTGTTTCTTTTGATTCTGAGAATTGCTTGAATATCTTCTTGGTTTAACGTTGTTGTTGCCAAACACTCTCAATCCATAATCCTGTTGATGATTTACTGATTTATTTATTTATTTATTTGGTAGGCATTGGCCATGTTCTTACTTAATCATAAAAAAATGATTCAGTTTAGAATCTAGTAACCCTTTTTGTTATATCTGTGAAATTCTGTTTTGCAAACACTTGTGCAAATATTTAGACTTTCTTGTTGTATGTGGAAGTAAATGGTTGGTTTATCTCTAGCCAATTCTTCAGCGACCTGTACATTATTATGTTTTCTCACTTAAACTCTACGATGGCAGCATCTTTACCTTGAACTTTCATTCTGAAGAAACAGAAATTACCATTTTGTGCTTGCTAAAAGAAGTTTAAGTTAATGCTCCCAAAAACCATCTCAAGTTTGCACAAATTTTTTATCTTTTTCTCTTATAAAATCTATCCTACCGTTTGATGTAATTTATTCTTGTGTTATTTTGGTTTCAGTCTATTCGATTTTTTTTTTTTAATGATTCACTTACACTTATCCAGTTCTTTGCTTCTTTTTCGGTCCTTATATAATCAGACATGTCGCCGGATCACTTCACCTTTGGACATGTATTGAAGGCATGTGCTGGGATTAAAAATCTTGAGATTGTGAGTCAGATTCATAGCTTCATTATCAAATCAGGTTATGGGAATCATTGTGTTGTTACAGGATCACTTATTGATGCGTATGCAAAGTGCAAGTGTATGACTAGTGCAAGTCTGCTATATAGATCTCTGCTTGAACATGACCTGGTATCTTGCACAGCTTTGATCTCTGGATACTCACAGGAGAAGAACTTTAGTGTTGAGGCATTGGAGCTTTTCTATAAGTTGAATCAGATAGGCATGAGATTTGATGATATAATCTTATGTTCCATGCTAAATATTTGTGCAAATTGTGCCCTCTTAAGCTTGGGAAGACAAATTCATGCTTGTATATCTAAGAACCAGCCTGGTTATGATGTAGCATTGGGTAATGCCCTTATTGATATGTACGCTAAGGCAGGGGAAATTGAGAATGCCCATCTCGTATTTGATGGCATGAGATATAAAAATGTTATTTCATGGACTTCATTGATTGATGCATATGGAAAACATGGCTATGGTGAGGTTGCTATCTCACTTTTTGTGCAAATGGAGGAGTATGGGCTTAAGCCAAATGATGTCACCTTCCTTTCCCTTCTTTTTGCCTGTAGCCATTCTGGCTTAACCAGCAAAGGAATGGATTACTTCCACTCCATGGTCAGAAAATATGGAGTCTATCCCAGAGCTGAGCATTATTCATGCGTTGTTGATCTTCTTGCACGTGGAGGTCTAATAAAAGAAGCTTGTGATTTTGTACACAGAAATAAGATTGAGCCCACCACATCAACCTGGGGTGCAATGCTTGGAGCATGTAGAACTCATGGCTATGTTGCCTGGGGAGAAGCATCTGCAAGTTATCTGTTTCATTTAGAACCTGACAGATCAGTAAATTATGTTATCCTTGCAAACATATATGCTGCAGCTGGATTGTGGGAAAATGCATCAAACACAAGGAAACTATTAGATGAAAGATCAATGAAGAAAGATGCAGGCTGTAGCCTAATTTAATATATGACCACACAATGGGACAATCTTATTTACATGCTTACATGCAGTTACTATTAGATGCAGGCTGTTACTATTAGATGAAAGATCAATGAAGAAAGATGCAGGCTGTAGCCTAATTTAATATATGACCACACAATATTGGGAGAATGCAGTTAGATATGATGGCTATGTGAAAACTGCATGATTCTGGATTGTTTACGTCTTGTTTCATGCTTCCATTTAAGGCCAGTTCAGTGAAGCGAAGATCATCATGTAAGCATGTAATTATGTGGAAACTTCCTTGCAACTCTACAAGATTTACCTTGGCTTACATTCCTGCCATTTTGAACTTGAGCCTCTAGAGCATATGTGATTACTTTGAAGACACTCAGATTGCCAGCTGCTCTAAATTAACACTCTAGACATCTATGTTTCCCTGCAGGTAAGTTATTCTTTCCTCATTCATTCCTTTGTAATTATGCTTATTCATATTAACTTATATGATTCTAATGCAACAAAAGCATAAAAGGGCCTTATTACAAGCAAGTGTCCAAATTCTGAAGAAAAACACTAGCAGTGTGCGTATTGCACTCACACACACATCAAAATATGCTTTTGTTTGTCACTGTTATGTTTCTTTCTCTAGTTTGTTGCTACTTTTTCTAATTCAATGCTATTGGACATTCATATGATGATGCCTTTTGTTCTTATTATCTTTGTGCAAACTTTTTACTATAAGACAACCTTTTTTTCTTATTCAATGCTATTTGACATGCTTATGGCATAACAGCTTTAGTTCTCATCATTTTTATGCAAATTTGAAAAGAAGGTAAGACAAGGTTGCTAGTGATCATTTTTCATGGGTACTTAGTTGAAAATGCAAATGAAAGGAGCAAAATGCACTGAACCTTCATTTAATTTTTCTTTAAGAATCAAGTTCTTTATTTTGATCTACTAACTCGTGCAGATGATGTTCATACTGCACAAACATAGTTTCACTACAGAGGGTTGGTAACTAGGATTTTGGAGGATATAATTTTTCAGATTCTGAAGTGCAATGTTCAGAAATTACAAATCTGATGTGTTACTTGTTTGTAAGTTTGATCTTTAGGCCATTGCTTCCTTTTGTGGTCCAATAGAGACCAAAACACTCTTTTTATTATCTTCAATGGTTGCAATCAGTCATGATGTAAATTTGTGGCAAAGGAAAAGATGAGTACCTAACTTGTGCAATAGTTCCTCCACAGCCTGAAGATTCTGGGTTCAGAACCTGGAAAATAAAAATAATATAGTGATATCCTGGTTAATAAATCCTATAACTACTGAAATCACTAGAACTTTCTCCCCTGTAGCATGCCTCATGAGATATGGGAGGCATCCAGGAATTTTATTCCAGCAAAGAGAACAGTTCTGAAATTTTTGAGATGGAAATGACTCTTCATGATCTTAGGCAAGGGGATCTTTTGGTCACATAGCATTACAACTATCTCTCATGTCAATAGCAGCGTTTAGATGTGCTTGAAAAGTGACATTGGAGGTGTCCTGAAGATGCAAAAGTCTTTAGGGAATTTGTTGAGAAGAAGAGAGTATTTTAGGTCTCAATAAGAACCTTGATGAAGTTCTAGAAGAATTTTAGCAACAAAACCTCTGCCAAGTTTACGAGAAGCTTTTTGAAAGGTACGAAAAGAAGAAAGCAAGAAGAAAATGATGCTTAGAGAACTGTCTACCATAACAGTCTCCCAAACCTTTTCACTAACAGCACAGGCTTCATCATGAGGAACTCATCCTACCAATGAAAAGGGAGATTTTGATATGATCATTGTAAAATATGTGGTCATTTTTGTGAGATGTGTTGGAAAATCCATGGGAAACCTGCAAATTGGAAGCCATCCAACTTTGTTAGGGAAAAAGATACTAGAAGAATCATGCAACTAATGAAGGAAGGTCCACCAATGTTGATTCAAGCCCTTTTACCAAGGAGGAGCTGGAAGTGCTGCAGAAATTTTTTACAAATTAGAAAACTGCATCCCAACTCCTACTATTGGTTCATTGGCTCAAAAAGGTAATTACCTAAATGCTTTAACTGTTGCTTCAAAAAACTTAAGTCCCTCGATTGTAGATTCCGGGGCATTTGATCACATCACAGGAAATGCTGCATAAATCACAAGCCAGTTAACAAAATTTTACGATGAAAATGGCTGATGGATCTTTGTCTAAGGTGGCAGAAACAGGTTCAGTGACTGTTTCAAAGGATCAAACCCTGCACACTGTTCTTTATGTCCCAAACCTTGACTATAATTTAAATTTTGTTAGGCAGCTCACACAAAACCAGCAATGTGTTGCTAATTTTATCTTGATTTTTGTGAATTTCAGAATTTAAGTTTGGGGAGGACAATTGGCAATGCTAAGGCACATGCAGGTCTATTTCTCATCGAAGTTGATACCACTTGCATTACCTCATCCCATTGTCCAAAAAATAAACTTATTTCTCCTAAGAATGATCCAATTATGTTTTGGCACTATCACCTAGGGCATCCTAATTTTTTGTACCTACATAGGATGTTTCCATCATTATTTC
Source organism: Dioscorea alata (assembly GCA_020875875.1). NCBI lineage: Eukaryota > Viridiplantae > Streptophyta > Magnoliopsida > Dioscoreales > Dioscoreaceae > Dioscorea > Dioscorea alata. The sequence continues at coordinate 12,447,839 of CM037019.1, forward strand.
AAAATAAAAGCCCAACATTCTTTCATTGCAAAGTGTGTCAATTATCAAAACATATTTGCAATACTTATTCTAGTCTCCCATATAAATCCTCGTCCTTTTTCCATGATTCATAGTGATATCTAGGGGCCATCAAAAGAGAAAAACGCCACCGGGACTCAATGGTTAGTAACTTTTGTAGACTATCATACTAGAATCACTTGGTTATTCCTTACGAAAGAAAATCAGAAGTTGGGAATATCTTCAAACAATTCCACATCATGATACAAACCCAATTTCACACAAAAATTCAAAGTCCTTAAAACTAATAATTCCAAAGAGTACTTTGCATCTTCTCTAGGAAATTATTTGAAAAAGCCAAGAATAGGTCATGTAAGTTCATGTGTGGATACACCACAACAAAGTGGGAAAGCTGAAAGGAAAAATAGACACTTTTTGATATTTGCTCGCTCCATGATGTTCACCACTTATGTACCAAAATTTCTTTAGGGGGAAGCAGTTATGAACGTTGCCTACTTAATCAATAGAATGGCATCTAGAGTTCAGAATTTCCAAACACTTTATGAACTTCTACTTAAATCCTATCCTCATACTCATTTTATCTATGCTTTACCTACCAAAGATTTGGGTGTACTGCTTTTGTCCAAATTTCCACACAAAACAAAATTAAACTTGATCTGAAGGCTCTCAAATGTGTCTTTAATGGTTTCTCCTCACATTAAAAAAGGTAAAAGTGTTATTCACCTGTTAATCAAAAATTCTACAAAACCATGGATGTTACATTCATTGAAGAATAACCCTACTACCACAAAACTATTATTCAAGGGGAGTCACAAAGAAATGAGTATCAACTTTTGGACATTGACACACTAGAATCAACCTGTGCTTCTGTTAAACCTGTTGAATAGGTATCAGAAATAGCCATCAAACTAGTTAAAAACCACTGGAACCACTGAAAAACTCACTAAACAGCCCACAGGAGACACCTTCTTGCTACTTCCCAACACCACAAACCTCCAACCTTGTTAAATCCTGAGAACCTTCAAAACTACACAAGGAGGAATAAACAACCAATGAGGGATGACTTGCAACAACCTAAACCAGACCTTGAGGCTAATCCAAACTCAAATTCTTTACACTCATTACATTATGATACTTGTGATATACTTGATGATAGACCTATTACCATGAGGAAAGGGAAAAAGACATGTATAAATCATCCTATCTATAATTTTCTTTCTTATAAAGGGTTGTCTCCTAATCATCATGCTTTTGTTAGTAACCTAGATAACATGCAGATACTATGCTCGATAAGTGAAACTCTTAGAGTTCCAAAATGGAAAACAGTAATGCAAGAAGAAATCCAAGCCCTAGAAAAGAATGGAGCATGGAAAGTGACAGATCTACCAGTAGGAAAAGGTCTAGATGGATGTAACTGGATCTTCACTATCAAGCATAATGCAAATGGGAGTGTTAATAGATTCAAAGCACTGCTTGTAGCAAAGGAATTCACTCAAACATATGGAATTGATTGTTTGGAAACTTTTGTTCAAGTGGCCAAGCTGAATATTATTTGTGTATTGTTTTCACTCGTATCTAATCTTAATGGCCACTTCATCAATTGGATATGAAAATGCCTTACTTAACGTAGACTTAGAAGAGGAAGCCTATATGGATATATGATAAGTGCTCTAGTTATAGTAATGCGAAGTGTTATTATCTTGCAATGAGCATTAATTTAATCAGATTTTATCACTAAAAAGTGTGCAATTGTTTACTTTTATGCATTGTAGGGTTGTGAAGATAAAATGAAGGAAAGGAACGAAGTTAGGTCGTGTTTGCCGTTGTTGGGAAGATTTTCGGACTAAGCAAGGAGTAAGGCGTGAGCATAGACTTGTGGGTGTGTGCCAACCTCCTTTGGAGCGGCACAAAGGTAGTCACATTCACAATAAGTCTAACTCATGCCAACAAGGAGAACTTCACCAATTAGGCGATTCGAAGCAATCGACACGATCTACCGTTGATTGTGTGCCCAATTCAACGGCTTCGATGAAGAACGACGAATTCGGGAGCGTTTCGGCACAATACTGTAGCAGTACTGTAGTAAATTACTGTAGTAAAACGTTGTAGCAAGTTACTGTTCACAGTCGGCCGAAAATCAGTTTTCCAGAATTTTCACACGGGCGTGTGGAAATTCCACACGGCCGTGTGAAATCCCGATTTCAGCAAATTTAAAGCCGCGACTCCACATTATAAAAGCCCGATTTGGAGACTTTTTGAGACGATCTTTGACCTAATTTTCTCCTCAACTTTGGAGAGGGCGGCTAGGGTTTTGGAGAGGACTTCGTGGAGGTTTGGAGCGCGTCATCGGCATCGTCATCGACGTCCGGCGGCCGCACAAGACCACGGCCACACCATACGCAAAGGGGTTTTCATCTATGTTTTTACTTCTTGTTTTATTATATACATTGATGAACATGTATAGCTCCATGAGGAGCTAAACCCCTTGTGGGTATTCGGACTTGTAAAACTCTAGGGTTATTATGTTTCTTTGACATTGTTATTATGCTTTTCCATTATTGATGAATAAGAATTGAGTTTCGATCTTAATTTTATCTTGCTATTGTTTTCCCTTAGATGTGACACTAGGGTTGAGAGCAATCTAGGTTTTCCTTTGGAGGTGTGACAACTCCTATAGGATTAGACTCTTTAAGATTGAAGAGGGTTGAGAGGGAGAGTTGTGAGGTAGCGATGTACCCCTTTCCCCTCCGGTGTGATTTCTCCCTACCTCCGTTTCCTAAATTTAATAGCGGTCAAGATAGAGTGAAGTGCTAGGTAGATAAACTCCCTGGGGGCTTAGTTACGCGAGTAACGGAGTGAAGGGTTGAAGTGAATCCTATGCACTGGGGCTTAATCTAGACTAGGGTTCTTCCTCCTGGACCAAAGGGTTAGAACTACACATAGGAACAGGTTTAATCACTAGGAGTCCCTAAAACTTAATGCAATCCCACGTAGTGTGAGGTTTAGGTAGATGTACTCCCCTGGAACTTAATCGTGCGAGCGATAGAGTGAAGGGTTGTTGTGAATCCTAATACCGGGGCATAGTGTAGGGGTTAGTCACGGTTGACCTTAAGTTTGGGACCGTGAGTCTAAGGATTTCCTCGACTCAATTAGCATCAATAGAAAGGTATAATAACATAGTCTTGCACTAGAAGCATAGATCCTAGAGATAACTTGTCCGGATACCCCACTTCATTAATTGTTAAGTCCTCTTTAATCTCTTTTCTTGCGATTTCTAATCTTTCACCTTTCTCTATTTAATTTCCTGTCTTTAGTATAATTGTTCTCGCAATTCACACACAAATCGATTACTACTTTTCCGTACTTCGCATAGTTTTAATAGTGAAATCTCGTATTCTAACTCCCAATTCCCTGTGGATTCGACTACCCTCTCACCGGGGTAACTTTTATTACTTCGACAAACCCGTGCACTTTCGGGGATCCTGTCAATATACCTGCTAGGGTAGAAACTTCATCAACAACAAATCAAGTGTTTAAGCTCAAGAAATCCTTATAAGGGCTGAAACAATCTTAAACGGCATGGTTTGACAAAGATTTACCAAGGTTGTCAAGGCATTCGAGTGTAGACAATGTCAGAGAAATCATACAATGCTCGTCAAATTTTCACCAGCAGTTAAGCAGGCAATACTGATAGTCTATGTTGATGACATTATTTTAACAAGAGATGACTGATGAAATTCACAACCTTAAGGATTTCTTGGCAAAATAATTCGAAATCAAAGATCTAGGAAACTCAAGTACTTCCTTGGAATGGAAGTAGCCAAATCAAGGAAAGGTACCTCAATCTCTCAAAGAAACTATGTATTACACCTCCTGAAGGATGCAGGAATGTTGGGCTACAAACTTACCAATACTCCCAAGGATCCTAATTCGAAGTTAGTAACCAAAGAAGATTGTGCTCCTATTGATAAAGGAAGATTTCAACGATTGGTAGGCAGACTTATTTATTTGCCCCACACAAGACCAAATATTTGTTTTGTTGTTAGTATGGTAAGCTAGTTCATGAATAATCCTACACAAGAATGCCTAGAGACAGTCTACAGAATTCTAAGATACCTCAAAATGTCATCTAGTCAAGGATTACTATTCCAAAGAACAACAAATAGAGCAATTTCTATTTTCACTAATTCAGATTGGGCTGGGTCAATAACTAGTAGAAGATCTACATAGGATACTGCATCTTTGTTGGTGAAATTTGGTCACTTAGAGAAGTAAAAAATAGTCATTGGAGGGTAGTGTTGTAGCTGAATTCAGAGCATTGGCATTAAGGATATGTGAGGGAATGTGGCTGAAGAGAATAATAGTTGAGCTGGGATTTCAAGATCCACAATCAATAAACACCTTGTGTGACAACCAGTCAGCTTTTACTATCACAAAAAACCTAGTGCAACATGACAGAACATGTCGAAATTGGTCGACACTTTATTAAGGAAAAGATTGAATTTGGGTGAATATCACTAAATTTTGTTCACGTAAGTTATCAAATTGCATATATTTTAACTTAAGGTTGTTCCGCGGAAGTTGATTGACGAATTAAAATCCAAGCTATGTATGTTTGATATCTATAATCTAGCTTGAGAAGGAGTGTGGAACACTATTCAGGATCAAAGCTATGTATAGAGAATCACTTGTTTTCAATAAACTGCTAGCAGATTTTGAGGACTTATGCTGGCTGATTTTAGGGATCAAACAGCCATGAATTGTGCCTAATTTTCTGGGGTGGATAGACAGCTATATATATTTTAGAGGCCTGACTTCTTTTAATAGCTGTAAAGTTATTCCTTTAAGGAGTGGTGTGTCTATAAAAGGGTGAATATTTCCTACTTCTAGCAATAAAATTGAAGTAAAAAATCCTTTCTCAGAGCCAAAATCCTTTCTTATCATAGCCAAAAATTCAATAGATTAGAGTAAGGGAAAAGAGATAAGTTTGCTGATTTGATTGTTATGAATCATTTAGCCATTATTTGGTTCAAAAGTGGAGGAAAGGGCGAGTGATGAGGAATAAGGAAATAAGGATGAAGGGTTTGAAAAAATATTATGTTTTGTTCAATGGAGGAGCGAGGAGTAATCCTTTATTTTTTTTGGTTGGAAGGAGTGAAGAGTGTAATGTGTATTTGACCAATTTTTTCCCTTTAACATAAAATGGACAATGATAATGTTTTCAAACACTTGTACTTTTATATTATTTTGAATAAACTTTATGTTTACTATTATTATTATTATTATTAAACCAGTACACGTTCACTCATTTTATTACATTTATGTTATTACTATTAATTTAATTTTAATTAATATAAATTATATCAAAGGAGATAGTAAAGACGATTGTTGGAAGGACAAACATGTTTTCTTTCAAATAGGTGAAGGGTATTTCTGAGTTTGGTGATTTGAACTTGATGATTGTCTATGATTTGTGTGGCTTGATTAAATTCATAAGTGATCAGTTGCTGATTTATATAAATTACATTTGAGTTCCAAATGTTTTCACTTCTCCGAATGTTAAGGATGTCACAAATAATGTCAGGTGGAGTCAATTCTTCAAATCGACTAATTGTATGTCATACGAGGACAACCCTTGTTTACATTTAAGCAAAAATAAATACTTCTGCTTGGACTATGTCCATTTTTCAATTCTTTCTTAAGCCCTTGTGTACTTGATTTTCTTCTTATATTCAATGAATTCATGGAAGGGAATGTGAAACTTGTACAACATTAAGCGTTTTGTTTTCTGATTTGATCCTTTGTTCAATATTTACAAAGGTTGAGATTTATTTCTACACTAAAAAACATAAAATATTTGTTATTGCTAGTGATTCACATATTATCATGTACTCATCCCATTTTACAATTAAATTCTTATATTGCTGTTTTTTTCTTTTTTAACTCTGAATCAGGGATGCATGTGGCTTTGATAAGGCATTGACAGTCAGGTGATGAGGGATGCACTTGTCACATTTCACTATCTTTCTGAGGGAGAAGCTATAATTTGTACAGTCACTACCTTAAATAATGCTTTTCCTTAATTTTTTGAAGGAGCACATTGCTGGATACATCTAAGATTAATGTGGGCAGGAGTTCATCAACTGAAAATTTTGATGATTATTTTTACTAGAAGATCTCTTTCAATTTATTGTCTTCTGATCAATTAATATGTAGGTGCATTCAGTTGATAGATAACTTATGGCATTACAGAGTGTAAATATTTTGTTCAGTTTAAGTTCAATTATGCCCGTAGTCCCATATTCAGATTGATAAAATGAAGTTTAATTTGTGTATATAGTTCAGCTTTATCTGTTTTAGGCCATTAGCATTAATCCATAGACAAGTAGCATTCCAATGAAGAAGATTCAACATAATTCTCTTTGTTCATAGTGCGGAATATACAGAAGCCAATGTGGCAACTGGTCAGGATCTCTCAACTTCATCTAAGACTCATTCCTTTCTTAGCTGACTAAAATTACAACAGTAATTAATTCCATTCAGTTTATAATATGGAATATATTTCAGGTTCTATAGCTTGTTTCAAAAAGAAAATGGTATTTTCTTGATTCCTGAAACTGGTTGTTTTTGTGATTCCAGCTTTTAGGACCTCCAGGATCTGGTAAAGCCTGATTCTGATTTTAAGGTATATATATGAATGATCACTTTCCAATTCATGTTGAAAACTTTCCAAATTGAGGTGTTCAATTCTCAAATTGAATTGATGACAGGCAATGCTTGCGGAATGGATGAGTTTTTCCCACAGAGAACTTATATCAGCCAACGTTGATGTACATTGGAGAAATGACAGTCAGAAACATTGGTAGTGATGAAACTAACATTGAGATGTTTTTGCTCTTTAATTAAAAAATATTGACAGAATTATCAGAAAGCTCAAAGCAGCTAACTTAAGCCAGAGGCTGACATTAATATGATTATTATGAAGGTAGATAATCAGTGATAACTAAAGAGCTGAAACTTCATCTACATGACTATCAGAAGTTGATTCCTAAGGCCAGGAAAGTGTGGTGACAGGCTACATTTTGAAGGTATATATAGCAGTCTTTTTCCCCATGTAGTAATGATAAAATATTAAGTGTAGACTAGTATTGCATTGTTTGAGTGTAGAGCAACCTGTGTTGCAGTTTATTCCTTTGGAATTCAGAGTGTCTGATTCCTACACCTAGATTGTAAGGAAAGACATCATATGATGAAAACAGCCTGAATAAAAGTGATTTGCTCATGTATCATGAGGTCCATGTTTTACATTGTTTAGATTAGTGAGTAAACCATACTCGCCAAAGGCATAAAAGGTAAATGGCAATGGTTGCAAAATCTTCTTTTTGTTACTTTGCTTTCTATGGAAGTTGTATAAAGAATTGTTATAATTGCTCTAAATGTTACCAACGCCTAATTAAGAAGATTTTATTATGCAAGGATTTTGTACTGACAGCTGGTTGTTTTCCTTTTTTTCCCCTTTGAACATTGGGAAGATGTGGATGTATTTATAAATGTGATTTATTGTGGTTATGTACAAAAATATGCATTTTATAAGCAATATGCATGCAAACTTTTGTATAAATCTACATACTGAATTTTTATAGGGGTTTATATATAAATATGCTTTAAAAACTAGTGCAAATTTAAATTTCAATAGGGATGTATCTGTAAATATCAACTTTTATAGGGGTATATCAATGTTTATATGGGTTCATGAATAAAACAAGCACAAAGGTGCCAATGTAAATGTCTTGGAAAAAAAAAAACTAAGTGTTTATCTGTCTTTGCCGTGTCAACTGCCACCACATCTTAACTCAATCTATGTCATTTTCGACAATATTAGTGGAAGTGACGATAACATACCATATTATTAGCTCCATTGACTTCATATTTGTATTTTGAGTGTTATCGTTTGTTGGTAATATATTTTAAGATTATTTTCTATATTTTTATTTTATCGTTCATGTAATTTTCGTTAATTTTAATGAATTTATATTTCACAAATTATTTTTTTTAATTTTATATTTCTTATTAATTAAAAAATATAAACTTAAATTATAAATTATTAATTTAATTAAAATATAAAATATAAAATATAAATTAAAAAATAAAAAACAAAATTTAAAAAAAAATAAAAACAAACAGATAAACAGAAACTTAAAAAAAAAATTAAAAAATCAAAACAGAATTTTAAAAAAAAATAGCATTACTATAGTGGCGCACAAAATGTTGTGTGTCACTGTAGCAAATCTGGCACACGATTAGAGTTGATCCCACGCCAAATTAGAACTTTTTATTCAAATATAACACTATGTTGGAGTTGCTCTTAGAAGGTCAATTTTAACCTCATGCAGTTTCACCTTTATTCTTTTCCAACTTTTGCCATGCAGTTTCACCTTCATTTTTCCAAACTTCTTTTCTCTTGACGAAGGATAAACTATAAGTTCTTAAAAAAAAATTTAAGAAGAGCAGGTCTGACAAGCAAAATAAAGCATAATTTCAGATGGACCGGTGAAACAAGAGATCGCTCGCCTTATAGATACTATTGCTTCATCTTCTGGTAATTTAGGTATCATCAGAGTTGCAGATGTTTTATCGCGGTGTGAACATCCTTGTCCCCTCGTCCACTGCAGTTAATGACAACTTTTGTGCCGTCTGGTAGGTTCGGGCAAAGTGCTTCAAGATAGGCTAAAGCATGTGAAGTTTCAAGAGCTGGAATAATACCTTCCAACCGAGCCAAGCGCTTGAAAGCTGAGCATGTATAATCATAGGTCAGTTATATACAGAAAGATGATGCATATATAATTCATCGATGAAAATAAAACCATCATCTGAAGGATATGGTGATAAAACCCTTGTAAAAGTCAATAAGAAAGTTCACAGTTATTACAAGTAAATTGCTAGAACTGCCAGGTTGTAAATGATGCGTAAAAGTCGAAAGTTGATTTGACACAAGAAAATCCAGAAGATTAACAAATTATCAAAACCACTAATGAGTGGACACTATGCTTGTTAGTTCAGAAATTACATCAACACAATAAGAAAAAAATAAAGTAGGCCACTGTAAGAACTCAGCATGGACCTTGGGATTCAAAATGTGGTCACTTGTGTTCTAATTAGTCAGCTCTCACAAGAGAATTGTTTAAACACATGCAACCTCAAATTGATTTTTGGCTTAAAAACAATAGGCCATAGTGACAGTTAAAAAAAAACCAACTTGACTACAATGTAATTGTAACTAGTTCCCTTCTCTTCTAGCTTATGCTCTCTGATATGCAACAGTGTTTTCAACAGGAAAGTGTTCAAGCAAAAGCAAGCTCAAAACTGCTTTTGGCTTAGACAGTAATAGTACCAAAATTTATGAAGAAGGGCATGAAATTACTATAAGTAAAAGTAAGAAAAACCTCCATTACGATATTGCTGTCATTGGTTATTCAGCATTTCACAAATGTAATAGGCACAACACAATTAATTCCAATGAACTATTGGTTAGAAACGCAACAGCAGAGAATAGAAAATCCAATTGCTGGATGGGAAGTGGATATAACAATACCACAGAATTACAAGCTCTTCTAAGTGAAGCTTACAAAGCATAATTTAATTTGTTTGTTTCACCTCATCACAACTTAAGTTATGTGAATGGAGACCTTGAAAACTTTTGAAGCATATCTTTTCTGAGAACAGAAAGAAGACTTCAAGTGTCTAGGTGGATAGAGAAAATTAACGAAAATAAGAAGAAACAACTAAAAGCGAGTGGAAATATGAAAAGAGCAAAATGTGCTATTACTTACAGCTATAAAAAAGAGTAGAGGAGAAAACAAGGTAAAGGAAACCAAAAAGAAAAGAAGTTAGAAAAGCTGATTAGTGAGATATAGAAAGAAGCAGAGACAGAAAGAACCCTCTAAACATATAAGGCCATTCTTGATCCAATCAACTCCAGTGTCCAAGCTCAAGATGAAACTCCAAGTTTGGCTCCAAATGGAACCGAAGAAGTTTCATTTTAAGCCTTCTTTTGAACATGTGGCGTCTCAAAGTGGTTCCACTTTCACCGAAACAAACAACTTAAATTGACACAAATGCACCAGTTGCCCAAGAAACAATGGAGCAAACAGCCCCAAAATCCACCTATGGAAATAGATTGACAACCAACAGCACCAGGTTCCCATCAATAGGATTTGAAAATGCTAAACATATATAACTGTACCCCAAAATAAGATGAGGCTATTTGCCCCTATCATAGGCATGACAGTTTGTTTACAAACAAACATCACTCACACTACATAGTCTACCATCTGGAACTATTAACGGTAATTATTGCTGATTTTTAAAGCACTTTGTTAGGTGACCCATTTTCAAAGTCTAAACTATTTGCAACATAGTTGTTAAAAATAAAATTAGTTAAGGCAAAAGGATTATCAAGTTATGATTTTCTAGGATCATCATCATGAATGGAACATGTGATGCTCTCCTTTTCTTTTCACTGCTCCCAACTTCCACTGTGAATAGGTTTGGTTTGGATTCACCTAGTAAAGATGTTGCAATCATGATAAAATTATGAGCAACTTGAAGAAACAAAAAAGACATGAAAAGCTTTTATAAATATAGAGATTTGGAAAAGGAAATCAGAGGCTACAGTGCTGAGTCCTTTCCCTCACTATTTTCTAGTAATTATGTAAAAGAACTTATAATTTGAGACCAAAATAATACGCATACTACACGAAGAAATTCTTTGTAAGATCAGGCAGATAACCATGGGCAACAATCGCTTAACGTAAGGCATTTTTCTAAGAAGTTATACAAACCTAGAGAGAAATCTGAATAGAAGATGCTCAATCAAACAAGAAGTAAGCAGGAGAAACCTTATGGTCCTTATCATAGCATGGATTTGCCGTGATACTTAGCTATCCAACAAGATCGATCAACAATAGAAATGAGAACACTAGGAAGACATCAGTTGTCCTAGCGTGGTAACATTATTGCAAAACTCGGAAAATTACTTAAAATGACAAATAGAGCACCTAAACTATAAAATAAGTAAGCCTCTACAGGTCATGCAAATATGTAACACAAAGAGCTAGGGTTATTAAGACACCCTGTATTGTGGTTAAAGCAGACAACTCCCACACAAAAATGTTTACCAGTTCTTTCTTAGTAACTAAAAGACAACCACAAATGCTAAAATAAACCAATAGAACATTTGCATTAGCATCTCAGATATATTATCTTTTAAATTCTACTAGTGAAATTCAATAGTCCACCACCTTGGCAGGTCCCATGGTTCCATTTTTTGATCTACCAACACGAGTTTAGAACTATCTTACAAATTGGACAAGCAAACTAAAATATTAAAAATATAAAGGAAGTATGATTAAAGTTGAAGCTCTTTTACCTTCCAGAGCCTCCTCATCAGTAACACTATAGTATTCAGCACGTCCCATGTCTTTCAGATAACTGTGCTCCGGCCCAACACCAGGATAATCCAGACTAACATATCATAAAAAATAAAATAAAATAAATTTCAAAAAAAAGTCAGAATTTATTTTGGAAAATAATTGAAAAAGTAAAAAAGAAATAAATTGATGATAGATTTTCTGGATGGTGTAACTAACCCAGCACTAATAGAATGAGGTTCAATTATTTGTCCATCATCATCCTGCAATAAATAGCTCATTGCCCCATGCAACACTCCAACCTCTCCTTTTGTCAAAGTTGCAGCATGCTTTCCACTGTCTAGTCCATATCCTGCAGCCTCAACACCAATCAACCTCACATCTTCATCATCAATAAACTCATGGAAGAGTCCTATTGCATTTGAGCCACCACCAACACAAGCAACCAGCACATCTGGCTTTCCACCCCATTTTTCCATTGCTTGCCTCCTTGTTTCTTTGCCGATAACAGCATGAAAATCTCTAACCATCATTGGGTAGGGATGTGGACCAGCAACAGACCCCAAAATATAATGGGTTGACTCAACATTAGTCACCCAGTCCCTTATGGCCTCTGAAGTCGCATCCTTCAGTGTTGCAGTTCCAGAATGAACCGCTCTAACCTGTGCATGTCAATATTGGTGCATAAGTGTGACAAAATATATAAACATATAACAGCAATTGAAAGAAAACCTTGGATCTAATGGACAGGCTGTTTCAAAAAAGTAACCGTAAAAGACCCACATGTTTATATCAAATATATTCATGTTAGCAGCAAAGAAATGCGAAGCAGCAAAAAGACAATTTTTTCAAAACATAACATTGCAACAAAGACAAGAAGCTATTATCTGAAATTCTGTATGAATCTTTTGGATGATTAGCAGAGTGTTTATTATTGTTCATCCACTAATTGATCTGAGCAGTTGGACCAAGGTTTTAAACCTTGAAGGCCACTACTGTAAAGCAACATAGTCATCAGTGGCGTTCATTGCCTTACATAGAATAATAAAAATAAAAAAGATAAAAAAATAATATTTTCTTAAAGAAAGGCCTACGACTAAAGAATTAAAACAGACAAGAAGTTTTCTTTAAAAAAAATAATAACTGATGAAGGTCCATGCAAAATCAAATATGCACACTTCTCACAGAATAAACAGGACATGAGTGCTAATGCAAGTTCTCTTACAAACCTCAGCACCCAGAAGTCGCATGCGGAAAACATTGAGAGACTGCCTCTCCATATCTTGTGCACCCATGTAGATGACACAATCCAAACCAAATCTGGCACATACTGTAGCAGTTGCAACTCCATGCTGACCAGCTCCAGTCTCAGCTATGATGCGTTTCTTCCCTAGATGCTTGGCAAGTAAAGCTTGTGCAACAGCATTGTTGATTTTGTGTGCACCAGTATGATTCAGATCTTCCCTCTTTAAGTATATGTGCGGGCCCTCACCATTAGCGCGTTTGTAATAATCTGTAAGCCTTTCAGCAAAGTATAGTGGGCTTTCTCGCCCAACATAATCCTTAAGGATCCCATCCAGTTCTTTCTACAAATAATGACCCAGGAAGAAGAGCTCAATAACCGGAGAACTTCAAAACAAGAAAAGAATGGGAAAGTTTATAATTTACAATAGCTACTCCCTATAAATACATGCTGCACATATTTGAAGATGTAAATCAAATTTCTAAAGATTAACACTTGAAAAAGTTGAGCATAGGTTGTTTACTTAAAAAAGGATGCAGGATTTGGCAGCCACTTACAAGGTGCAGAAGAAAGCATAGAGAAGTTACCGGAGGCAACATAACTATATTTAACAAAGAAGTTCAAAAGATCAACCTTCTCACCATGCGATCACAAATTTTGGTGCAGCTAATATATCCAATTTCAAGTTATGCGGAAGTAAACGAGTGCAATATACTAGCTATAGGAGTTCACCACCAAAAAAAAGAAAAAAGAAAAACTCCTCCTTATCAGTCAATGCAACTTTTTTATAAAACCTTTTCAATTCATGAACGCATGTTTAATTTGGTCATTCTCAAATCACCGTCAAGTTTTGATTTAAACAGGACTTTTGCATAGAAGGAAATGATCTAGCCAAGTGACCTTTCAGCCTTCTATAGATGCTTGAAATAATGTATCATGGAAAGCGGAATAAACTCTAGGGACTTTTACAAAGTTATCCACTTTTCTCCAAGTCAGTGCTCAGCATCAGCAACTGAACATGTAAGCAATACCAAAAACCCTTCTGCATTGAGATTGCAAGAGAGCAAGCTAAATGTAAGGCACAAGTTTGTAGCTCCACTATTGGGTATCTTTCATATACTTTCCATGTCCATCCTAAAATAAGGCACAGATAAGAACACTAATTTCCATATAGTAGCCTAAATCATCCACAACTTGGAACAACATGCACCTAGTGTGCCTGTGTGTTTGAAAGAGTTAACAAGCAGTTTTCTAACTAGAAGAAATTTTGGGTTATACAAATATCATTTAAAAAAAATTTAGGAAATACAATTTTAGGTTCCTAAAGTCCCAAAAGCAGAAGAAAGAAACAGCTTTTAGCAAAAACTGCAAATTGAAGCTTTTTTAACTAATTGAGTTTCGTTTAAATGTATTTTCACAAGAAAAAAAAACCTTCATTAGAAGCACAACCACATAGGCCATAGCATCATGTCAGAGTGACTTATAAACACACATATGGATCCGAATATATAAGCTTAGGTCTCTCATCCTATAAGCTTAAGCTTTTGGGTTGAATGTGTCCCTAGATAATATGTTTAGTTTGCATCTAACACTATGCTTGTGCAACCATCCCTCCCAATATCCTCTATCATAAACCAATTCCCAATTAGAGTTGTCCAAGTTGGGAGAATCTCCATTAGAGATTACAACACCAATTAAGGATGTTATGTAGGACCCACATATGATGTCATGAACAGATGCAGTAGCCAGACATCAAGAGTAGTAGATTTGGGTCTGTTATATGTATGAGGCCTACTTGTAGCCTCTATTTTCAAATTAGCCCACTTCAAGAAAAAATAAACAATCCATTAAGTTAAGGGGATACAAAAAATTATGCAAATGTAAGAAGAAAAGGCTTCATGGCTTCCTTCTAAACTACACATATCTCCCTAAAATGGCAACAAGACCATTGTCCTTACGAAAAGCATACCATTGTCCTTTTCCCCAAGATGGAAAACCACAAGTCCAAATATCAACATGCCACAGCTTATTAGCATCAACATTAGTCAAGACAATAATGAGCACTAAGGAGTTGTTAATGAATGAAAAACCTTGAAACAAACCCAATATAATGGAAACACTGAATGACAAGTGTTGCTTCTTCCACTATATAAAACAGTCAATTTCCTGTAATTAATGGCATGCATCCTTGCATCACACATAAGGTGAGAAAAATTAAATTTGTTGAAAATAGGGAAAAGTAACTTCCATCTAAAAGAAGGAATTCCAAGTACTTTGGATGCCTTAAAAAGAACATTCGGAAAATTAACACACTAAATCTCAATTGGGAGTAGAGAAAGACAGAAGATTCACATTCTTATGCCCAAGGCATTCTACTTCAGCATTCCAATCTCATCATATTGAGATTTAGAGACTACAGTTCATTTGTCCACTAGGACTATATAGTTTCACATGTTCCATAGACACACTTACAGTTAGATTTGTTTACATGACAAACTAGCAAGCAATATACATTCCACAAACTAAGCATCAATGTTCAAAGTATCTTGAGACACTTCGCAAGGATCATATACCCATAAATGAATTACGTAAAGAACGAAAAATTTAACATTACATTGCCAATAAATGACTTCAGTAAACAATTAGACAATGCAGTTTGAAAGAAAATGGGAAAAAAAAACAAAGAATAAAGGGAGGACAAACCAATTTATTATGCTTAATTAGATGAAGACAATGAGAAATGCAAGCAAACAAAGGAAAACAAATTGCAAGAAATTTATTTTCTTCTCATTTCCAGCATTGTACTTTCTTTCCTCCATCCCTCAATCCAAAACACAACCTCAGGACATCAAAGATTGTTCTAAAGCCCTCTTTTCCACATAGATATGGTAGTATCACTTTCTTCACCATAGCCACTTGAAATTAAAAGAGAATGATATATATTCAAACATAAACCAAGTCATCAAAAATAAAAAATAAAAAAAATACATTCTCCTACCCTGTCAAATAAGAGACTAACATAGCACGCAAAAAAACACAATTTTTTTTCTAATCAGAGATTAAATTAAGAAATCAGACAGAGCGCGAACACAGCCAACAAAGCGAATTAAAAAAACGGCATAAAAAAAAAAGAACAGAATCACAAGAGACACACGAGAACCAAAACAGAGAGAAAGAAGACCTGGAATTCCTGGTCCTGAGAGAGGGATTTGAAAGCGGACTCGAGCTCGGTAAGGGCATGCATTAGGGTTTCAGGGACGTACTTCCCACCGAAGCGACCAAAGCGACCGAACGAGTCCGGCCGAAGGGCAAGCCCCGCGTTTGCGCCAATCGGGCCGGAGTTCATCGTGAACGGGTCGCGCATGAGGGTGCACGAGACGGGGGCCAAGCGTCGCAGCCTCACGGTGGAGAGGCTCGCCGGAGGATTCCGGAGGCGGAGCGGCGATGGCCGGGAGAAGGAGGGATTCCCGCAGGCGGAGGAGCGCGTCGAAATGGCGGCCATAAAAGCGTGGTTTTGTGGGGAATGTTCACGAATTATGACGCGGAATTGGCTAAGTAATGGGCTTTTGGGAATTGTGGGTGGCGCAACGAGTTAGGTCAATGGCTCTGGGTCTCTGCATGTTTGGCATTTGTTCTGACCATGCAGGGCCTTGCTATTTTGTAAAATACCCCTGTAGTCCCTATGTATATTTTGCCTTTTTTTTTTCACTGATTAGTAGCATTGGAATTCGGTTTCAAAAAGAGCTTAATTAAAGCTTTAATGATGTGTTAACAGTTTGTAATGCCTTAATATAGATGATTCAATGTGCAAATCCAATTGTTTCTTGGAGAATGATCGATGAGATCTAGGGCATTAAATTATGGCTAAGACAACAGCTATTATTTTAAAAAATAAAATAAAATAAAATTCATATATATATTTTGTCTTTTTTTCACTGATTAGTAGCATTGGAATTCGGTTTCAAAAGGAGCTTAATTAAAGCTTTGATGATGTGTTAACAGATTGTAATGCCTTAATATAGATGATTCAATGTGAAAATCCAATTGTTTTTTGGAGGATGATCGATGAGATCTAGGGCATTAAATTCTGACTAAGATAATAGCTATTTATTTAAAAAATAAAATAAAATAAGATATTAGTCATATTGTAAAAAAAATAAAAAAATTAAATGATCCCACTTTTTGAATGGTTGGTGGCCACTAAACACTTTTAATGATAGGTTTAACCATTGAACGCTCAATGAGTGATTTTTTTTCTCTCATTAAAGATACTCTTATAGGTTTATATTGTATCTATAGTGATTGGTTTATCTAACCGCCATTTAAGATACTAAGTTATTAACCATGTTGCTTAGATCCTCTATGTAAATATTTAGTGAGCATATTGCATTTTTAAATTATTTGTCTAATTAGTGAGAATTATGAGGTTAATGTTCAAATTGTTCTACAACTTATTCTAAAGGAAAATAGCTAGGTATTTGTTTAGAGACCCATTCAGCCTCTTGCACCCCTTTTCATACATGTTGTGCAAGTCACAGCATTGACATGTGTAGTTTTGCAATAATAATGCCTTAACTTATCTAAATAGTTGTAGGCATAGCTGGAGGAACATTTACAACCACATATGTGGTTGGAATGAGTTTAGAGTAACTGACAACAAATCAATTTCCATAGAGTGCCTAAAATTGCCTAAAATGTGTAAGCTTAACATATGCCTACAATTGTCTGTTACCCTAAAATGTAGAGGCAATGTTAAGGCATTGTAAAGTTAACTCTAAAAAATGTCGGCATGGCTAGAGGCACAACGAATCAATTTCCATAGAGTGCCTCCTAAAATGTGTGGTATTCATCACCCACATGGTTGGAATGAGTTTCTACGATGTGGAGTATTTCAAGGACAAGCTTGTTGATTTTGCAATATCATAGAATTTTGATTTTCAATTCATCAAGAATGACTAAGAAAGAGGGGTCGTCAATTGTTTTATGATGAACTATTAATGGCACATTTATGCTTCTAATAATGGTCACTAGGACAGATTCAAGATAGAAAAATATACACACAATACAATTGTGGTGGAGCCTTTTCTAGTTCTCGATCCCCATGCTCAATCATCTAAATAATGGCTCTATAGACATGTTGTACAAAAACTCAAGGATCGCCCTTCATACAAATCCATTGAAATGAGTCACGACCTTTATTTATGATCATGGTGTTCCTTAGTCATACAAGCATGTTTGGAGAAGGGAAGAAGTGGCAAACAAAGTCAATCATGGTTCTAGTATAGCCAGCTATGACTTGCTATTGTGGCAATCCAATGAATGTTTTAAGCAAGCAAGCATTCTTTTCAATTGCTTCGGAAGTATAGTGTAATACTATTAGGTGTAGGGGTGGCAATAATTTGTCGGGACTCGCCGGCCCGGTTCTGTTCAACCCGAAATAAAAAAGGTTTGGACATAAGTTTTACAAATCCAGGCCGGGTCCGGACATCGCTTAGTTGTCCGGATTTAAATTCGGGCCGGATCCAGACATTGAAATTCGGACAACCGGGCCCTTTTACCCCTAAAATTTTAAAACCCCACAAACTTTAGCCCATTTATTTTAAGCCTAATTTTGTAAAAACTTCAAACATATATTGTTTTTTCTATGAAGACTTAGATTTTTATATGATTTGAGTTGAGTTTTGGATTGTTGATTTTGTTTTTTTTTTTTTTTTTGCATTTAATATGAATTAAATAATTTTTGCATAATTTAATATTTGAGTTAACTTAAAAGTAACTTATAGAATTTGGACAAATTTGGACATCCGGACAACCCGGTTTTAAAATAAACTGGGTTTGAACATGTTAAGTTTGTCCAGATTTAAAATAGGACCAGGTCCAGGCACAAGTTTTTCTATTTATATTAGTAGTTGTCCGAACCCAATTTTGTCCGGACCCGGATTTTTGCCACCCCTAAAATTAGGTACTACTAGCAAAGATGCTTTAAGGGACTTTTTCTAGTTGCTTTCACTATTGTAGACAACGAGATCAATGATAAACAAGATATGGCTTATGTAGAACTTAAAACGGTGGATTCTATAAATGTCGGGATGGGCATAAGAGAACCATCACTTTCATTTTCTAATTGGTCCATGGGATTGATAAATGCTATTTCTAGTGTTTTCTTGGGCTCATCTCATGGTTACCATTTATGCCACTTAGAAACCAACGTCCATAAAGCATTAACTTGTCACCTAAAACCAATTAGGGACAAATGTACTATGAGACTGTCCAAGAGGATAGCATTTGTGATCACATGGGGAGTATGAGGATGGCCTGTGGGAATTGAGAGAAGTTATTGAGAAGGCATACAAATGGCTGCATGAAAAGGTTAAGTAGGGCCAATAGTGCAATTAAGAGCCAAGGACCTATCTAGCCAATATCTAATACAATATTTCAAACTACCATAACATTGCTCTCTAGATGGTAGTTTCAAAATGATGAACATGATCTACAACGAGATTAATCAGTGCAAGCAATAGGAAACTCATCTATGTTCATTGATACATTAAAAAATTGAAAGGTTGATTGAGAAAGAAAGATTACATATAAACTATCAATTTGATGGTATTTAATTCAAAGTAGTTGATTATCAGACCAATTTAGTGAACCTAGAATTATGTACATGTTTATGTAGACAGTGGTGGGCTTTATGAGTGTAACTATCAAAGAGTCTCAGGTCACCACACTCTTTCTTTTTCATTCACAGTGACTTCAATTCAGATTGCTGTTTTTAAGAAGTGGTAACCTAGAAGAAAACAAGACAACTAGATTGATAGATGAAGGCTTGGCCTCTATTCTCAATAACATCACCATCACCATCACCATCACCATCACCATCATCAACATCTTTTCATCTAATTCATGACTTGCTGATCAAGACCTATCTCTATCCAAAAAAAAAAAGACAGATTCCCCTGTCAACACCTTGTATTGGACTGAATATATAAAATAAAATGCTTTCCACCCAACTGACCATAGTTTTTCATATGGTTGTTTCCCATGATTTCTTCAAATTTTGACAGAGTCTGTCAAGATTTGGATAGGTAAACTCATTAAATTAATACAATTAAGCATCAAAAAAGGCCAAGGAAATTAAATATAGTTAAACAACATTTTTCAATGAATTTATCATAGCTCCAATCATATGCAATCTTTAGTTTAACATCCAGATTTTGCCCAAAAAAAGCGTTCCTTTGAACAATCAGGAGTTTTTAGTACTTGTGACAGGATAAAATAATCTAATGATAACAGAAAGCAGAACAGGAATAACATAAAGCACAACTAGACAAACTTCTGATAACTCGAAGAAAACCATGCATCGAACATTTTTATACAAGAGTTGAGAACATTTACTCTTCATAATTGTCCCCAAAAATTCATAAGCAATTCTTCTGCAGTTCAATACATCAGTCAGATTGGTTGAGGTTGTGCCTGGTTTTTTTGCTGCTTAAACATGTTCTTTATAGCTTCTTCTTTCTCATCGATGAAATCAAAGAAGTTACGAATGGGCAGTGAGCAGCTTTTGCTTGACGATGGCTCTTCAGTGGATGAAAGATCTCTACGTATTTCCTTGAACTGAACATACTGGCAGATTGCTCGAATGAGGAAAAAGAGAAGTGAAGCGACTATGGCGATACCACAAAGCAAAAATAATCCCCAGAAGCTAGTGAAATGAAGTTCATCAGGATTGGAGCTTGAGCTAGTATGTACAATGCAACTTGACTTACAGAACCATTTCTGGTGGATCTTTTGGAGCTCACTGTTTTCAGAAAGCTTCAGTATGGCTATTGATAAATCAGCTGCAAGAGGTGAATCTCTTGGAAACGCCTGTGAATTTAAAAAACAATGATTGTCATGCACTCAATGGAATTCTGTTCATCGAGGAACATAATCATTTAGGATTTAATAAACCAAGTGAATCAGCAGGAGGAGCATTCTACTGCACCAGAGACGAGTAATAAACAAAAACATCACCTCATTGATTCTCAGTCTCTGTACTTGATGACATAGTTCTATAAATATGGTATCTTTGTAGATCTACATGAAACGCATGAAGAGAAAACAAAATTTTAAAGTCATTATTAGTCCCAAAACAAAGGGTTGTGGCTCATTTTCATCCCTCAACTGAATATATATATATAGATATAGATATAGATATAATTGTTATGATCCCTTAATTAGACAACTTTGTTCGTTTTAGCCCTTCCGTAGCTGACACAGTCCAACAGACACTGTGATGTCAATTTTTGCTGACAAGACATCTGATGTAGATGCACAAAGAGAAATTTTTTCCACATTCACATCCAGCTCAGCATAACCAAGAACCTGAATGTCTCTTGGACAACAGTAGTCATGGTGATGAAAAGAGGGGCTACAGTGTATGAAGGAACCAAGAGTGTCTTTAAAATCATGAAACAGAGTTTGATATATACATATATCTTTGTCCTGCTTTACCTTTTATAGATGTCCCATAATTGGATTTCTTTTGGTGTGATCATATTTAGATAGGATAATAAACATTGAAACATGTAATCTATCTCTACATCTAAAATAGTGTTTCTGTGAAATTTTCAATTTCTCTGATCACACAATCACTGAACTAGGTCAAAAAGTAGACAGAAGAGCTACAAAGGAAATACGGAAATAATTTATGACCTGATCATTCACATTATGCAAGTTAGCCAGTAGCAACACAAAATAAATGAAATTATTTAATGACATATAATCATGAAACAGAGTTTGATATATCTACTATCATTTGGTGAAATGAAAATGAAGAAAGGATCAATTAGCAAAATCAGATGTCAAGGAGGTTGATCAAACCCAAGAATAGAATGTCATGAGGGCTCATCATGAGAATCAACAATATAAATCACATAAAGATGACAATTTGCAGACACTATTAGCTAGTTTATAAATGCTTTCAAATAAATGACTTACAAATCCCCAACCACTCCTGGTGAATGGCTGCCCAATAATGCCGAATCCCTTCCTCCGTGATAAGAATAATTCAATGTATGGGAGCTCATCTACAATAGCTGCGACACCACCATCATTTGGTCCCAGAAGTAGCGCCTTTTCATATGCCTCTGGAGAGCCTAGAGAAACAAGCTTTGATTGATCTATGTTAAGAACATCTCTCAGATAGCTTTGAGCAAAAGAACCTTCTTGAAAACCAATTGGCTGATTACTAGCAATCAAACTATCAATTCCTTTTATTGGCGATGAGAGCTGCTGGACGGTCAGAAATGATGTCAAGTTTGCAGTGTAACTTGATGTGATCACCATCAGCAAAAAAAGCCATATCATCATCACCATTCGTGCAAGGGTGCTTGTTGTTTCTTCTTCTGAAACCAGTTATATACAATACAGCATTAAATAGAACAGATAAATGTCAAATTATTCAAAAAACAAGTCTCACTTACGATGTGAATTGAACAGTGTCGAGAAACTAAACCTGAAAAAAAAAAAAGCAAGCATAAGTGAGATGTCAAGTAAAACAACACTCATAGTAGATAATACCAAAAAGAATTCAGAGTTAAGTAGCTCTATAGTAACTAGTTGCCTACAAAATTACACATCCAGGGCCACTACAGCCAACAATTGTCCCTATCTGATCATGCCTATCACAAGAGTGCATCCTCTTATTCATTTGGATGAAAGAATGCTCTGCAGTCTACCAAATATAAATGCATATTCTTAGACAAAGAAATACCCTTGAGAAATAATATTAAATACCTGTAAGTGGAATTCCATACATTCCAAACACAATTCAGCATCAAATGACAAGTATTATCAATAGTTTTCCTTCCAAATATATTAGGGAAAGCTGTCATTTCTTCTCACTCTTAGTCAAAGACAAAGGTATTAAAATCTAAAAATAATGCTGAAAATAGAGTTCTACAAAGCTTGATGTCTTCATTAATATCTTTTTGTACACCTAACAAGGATTGGAAGTAATAGCGGAACGAGGAAAAAATAAGGATGAGGGCTAATGGTTGAAGATGAATACTTTCACATAAAGATGATGACCAGTTAAACCAACTACCATGCAATTGAACTTACGAAGCAAA
The DNA here is from genome assembly GCA_020875875.1 of Dioscorea alata. Taxonomy (NCBI): domain Eukaryota; kingdom Viridiplantae; phylum Streptophyta; class Magnoliopsida; order Dioscoreales; family Dioscoreaceae; genus Dioscorea; species Dioscorea alata. The sequence continues at coordinate 12,470,644 of CM037019.1, forward strand.
CATAATAAGAAACTATATTCTAAAAGCTAATTAGCCATCTGAACTCAAATGGAAGTTAAAAGGTCATAGTGCTGCCACTTGATCAAGAAGTGTCTGTGCACACTCGAAAGTTGATGAAAAATCCATCATTCAAGAACAGAAGGAAAAAGGAAAAATTAAAGTTGTACCACAACCACAAGAACGCATTAATTTAATCAAGGAAGGTATCAAGAATTGCATATCAATCACCTTGATTTGGCACCATGCCAGTAAGCAAGTGCATGTATGCTGTTAACAACTATCACCATCGCCAAGTTTTACACAGTAAATAAATAAATAAAGACACAAACACAGACACACGCAAATATAGATATCTTAACAAGACATCATCCTATAGTATATCAATTTTATAGAATGTAGGCTCTAAATTTGCACTAAATGCACTAATATGGTTCAGCCATTTTATCCAATATTGAATGGAATTACCAAAAGGATAAAAAAAAAAAAAAGTCACTGTCTTCAGAAAAATCAGTGTATTTGAAATCTTCCATCAATCTGGGCAATAGTATATCATGCAAAGATAGACCACTCCACATTCAAGTTATTCGATTGTTTGAATGTGCTTGATTTCTTGCATTATCCATGGTCAATGCTACTTGAAAATGAGCATCCTCTAAATGGCATCAGACTATTATAAAACACAACACAAGAAAGCAAAAAGTGACGGGCATAATGGGAAGCAGTTTAATTTGAATGTGCAGCAGTACATACCTGGTAAATGATTGTCAAGGAAAATTTTTAATACATAAAATTTCCTCTTAATAGAATAAAATTACACTAATCTGCTTAAAATGCATAGAGTACAATGTCTCATAATGTATAAAATTTTGTTGTAAAACAATAAAATAACTTATTTAAAATATTAAAATCCATATATCTGAAATAGATCATGCAGGTCAATTTAAAGGGCATAATCTTAATCATACAATTCTTACAAATGTCAAGAATATCTAGTGCTAAAGATTTTTTCCTATAACAAATTGGTGAATTCATAAATGTTATCATGACTAGATAAAATAAAACAACATAAATACAAAAATTAGTGTGGCGAGCTTACAAGAGCATATTCACTAATTGCCGCTTTGGAGGACCTCGAAAGTCTTTGTTTACCCGATGCTCGAGTATCCAGATGACTAAACCAATTAAGAGGAAAAATGCTCCTGTTACACACCACATTCCCACACTAAAAGGCCTGAGAAAAACCCACACATTTGATTTGATGCTATCTACAGGTGCAACTATGACAAGGCCAGCAGAAATGTATGGCTGAGTGAAGTCAACAACTTTTGTACGATTTGCAACAATGGCAATATCACCAACAGCTGCATCAATCACCTAAGAAAGATCTCATATAAGAACATTGGCAACATTAAAAAAATAATAAATTAAATAAAAATCAGTTGTATCTGGTATCAACAAAGAGTGGCAGTTGGGTTTTACATTTTTGAAAATCATGTCAACAAGCTTATCATAATTTGGATTGGAATGGCCATCACCAAAAGGCACAAACTTATAGGGAACATTATAGGGAACCAATCTGATAGCAGCCTCAAACAAATCAATGCAATACCCAGTAGGATTAGGGCTACCTGCCACAACTTTCACAAAATCAACATAGCTGTGTCTATGAGGAATGCCAATTCTTAGAGGCCTTTGATTGTCCGCAACCACCCAGCCCCGTGGTTTTCTTGTTCCTCCACCAGGCCATACAATAGGTCCAAGAGATTGATTCGTACTGTAATTCCTCTGCATGTTCTCATACAAATTTTTGGGTAATACAAGGGATAGATGAGATTGATTAGTCCAATAACCAACTGTATGAATACTGGATTTCACAATGTTGATTATTTCATAGACACCGCTGACAAGGTTGTGACTGCTATCAAATTGAATTGGACCACTCACACCAGTAAAGTTCAAGAGTATTAATTTGTCAAGTAATACTTGCCCGCCTTCAAAAGTTTTGAGCTTTTTAAATTGCGTCTTCATGCTTGTATTTATATTTTTACTACTGTATACTATATCCATCGAATCATCAAGGAATTCCCGTAGGGCTCGAGCGATTGCCCAAACTGAATCATATGCATAAAATGCATAATTATTTAGTTGTGACCTAACAAAATTTTTTCTTTTCAATTCCATCCATCTGGATAGAAAAGCATCTTTCTGGTCAGTTTGTGGAATGTATTGTCGAAAACCCACAACGCCTTGCAAATAACTTAGTGAGCTCAGGTTGGACTCAGATGAATCTAAAGCGGTAGAAAGCCAATGAGTTGCCAGCCATACATATTCATCAGTTATCATCTGAAGGTGCTCAGCTGAAGAGAATATTCGTAAACCAAAGTCTGGGTTAACATGCACAACATAGACTCGAGTGCCAATGTGTTTGGATTTTTCCAGCATGTCAGATATGAAGTCTGATGTAGCTCCAGGAGGTAATGCAATTTTGTAAGTGATTTTTGACATAGTCTTTGCAAGCTCATCTTCCAGAGAGTATAGACCATTCCTCCCGTACTCATCATCAATGAAAATAGCAATTACACGCTTCCATCCATTATAATATATTAAATCTGCCATTGCAGCCATCTGATAAGAATCACTTTGCGTCATCCGAAGGGAAAAGTTAAACTGGAGAGAACATAAGTTTGGGTCTGTGGCCGCAAAGGATATTAATGGTATTTGGAGTCCATCAGAAATTAATGAAACTACATGTGCAATGGAGGAGGATTCTGGCCCAATGATTGCAACTGCATTCTTTTCAAGAAGCTGAAATGCTGCAATACATTTGTCAAAACAAACATCAACTTTAGATTCATCGAGAACTACAAGAGCTTTAACAAATTTAAAACATATAAAAATAAACAGAGCTCCTGGATTTGAGATCTCCATCATTTGTATATCCTACCATAAGAATGACAGGATTGGGAACCTTGAATTCTATTCAGTTGTGTAGTTGGGTTTCCCATCACTTAATATTTACATCATGACATGAAAGGTGAGATTGAAAGCTTGCTTCTACTAAGAAGTAGATAATAGCGAAAAATCATTAGAACAAGGGATTCAGCAAGCAACTAAACCTTAGATTAAAGGGTCAAAGGCAACATAAGGAAGTCACCACCTTTAAAGTATCATACATAAAATAGATAACGTGATAGTTTAGAGGAGGTGGCTTGCTTTTGTTTCCACTAAACCTTTAATCAAAGGCTTGGCTGCTTAGAGAATCCCTCATTCTGAATTTCTGCTGATTCTAGGATTAGTTCAAACATCACTTGATACAACTATTATGTACTTTGCTTGATTTTTGGGATTCTTCAAAAGGGCACCTTATCAATACTCTGGATTTTAGCGTTTTTGCTTGTTCCTACATTACTTCGTGGTACTACAAGAAGTCAGACTTGTGGCATTATGTAGAGTGCTTTTGAGAAATTAATTGCAAACTCAAGAAGAAGGAAAAGAGGAAAAAGAAAAAAAAAGACTAGAATAATAACACCGGAGTAGGAATATACCGATAGCAGATCACAAAAAGGGACTAGTATCAGATTAGTAACACTTGTTGACTTTGAGCTTGATGCTCCTACTTCTTATGTCAGCTTGAGTGTGTCCTTAATCCTTCATTATTTGTTCTCTAACACATAATCAAATACCATAATACCATTCTTCCTTTACCATTCAAGAAGATTAAAACATTATCATACTACCTCTATGGATCAAAACCAAAATTTAATCATAACAGAGAAAAAAAAAAAAGAAATTCCCTAAAATTTCCAACTAAAAATCATCATAATAGGCCCTCAATTAGCATTTTCAAGCATAGAACACTTTCAAAATAAACCTATGTAGAATACATGACCAATAACCACTTCTAACTGCCAAACCAAAGTCTCTGACAATAACCTCACCATATTACTGATTTCATCATAGAGTCTAAGCAACAAAGTGAAGTAATTACTGCTACTTCAAAACAACACTATATGCAATTTGACAGAGAACAAAACAGATGCAAGAAAAAGGATTACCTCCAACTGATCCAACTAAAGCACTACAATTAGCATTTCTCATGATCAAATTCAGCTTAGTCCCTCCAAGAAAACTAGAATTTGAATTGACATCAGCCACAGCAGCTTCGATTGCCACTTTTGACACCTTACCAATAACAGAATCATAGCTTAAAACAGCCCCAATGTTCACAACTGCAGGCCTTGCCCCATTGACCAAGCCCTCAAGACTCAAAACCAGAAAAATCAGGAACACAACCACAGCAAAGCCCATGAAGAAGTCCTCAGCTTCTTCAGTCTTTCTGGATTACATTCCCCATTGATTAAGGATGAAGAAAATATGCATTTTCAGAAAGGAAAAAAGCAAGCCGCCCAAAGATGCCACATGGAAAAAATGGCAAAAAAAGGAGGTGGAAAAGCTATAAATACAAAGATTAAGACATCAAGTTTCATGCAAAATAATTATCAACTCCGAACCAATCACAAGAATGTATGAAACACATTTATTTTGGTCTTTGTTTTCCTTTTCTAGAGAGAGAGAGAGAAGTTGGGTTGGGTTGCCTGCCTGTCAGCAGTCGCCACCACCAGCAGTGAAAAAAAATTTGCTTTCCCGTGGCCCGTTTCGCAGTCAGGAGACAGTAGATCATATCCAAGTTTTTCTTTATAGATACTATGGTTTTTCTTTTGAAGAAAGGTTTAACTTTTATTTATTTATAGTTAATTGCAGCCAGGGCTATTTGGGTGTGTTATTACGTTTAGACGGAAGTAATAAATATTGTTGAAATGAGAATCATTATTAATAGTAGTTTATACAGATGTTTATATATACGACTGCAAGAATAGGAATGGAATGTGTACGTATTGAATAGGAGAATGCACTATTTTAGAAAGGAATGGATAGTATTATTTCTAAAATGACACTTTTCTCTTTGAATATTTAATTAAATAAGAATTTATAAAATTAAATAATTAACTATAATAATTAAATCAAATAATAATTAAAATAAAAAATATTATATATATAATTATAATAATAAAAGTGAAATGGTATTTTTTTCCAATAAAGAAGATTTAATTAAATTAAAATTATTATAATTAGACTTTTGTGTCATTATATATATTTAGTTAAATAAAAATTATTGATTTTAATTATTAATAAAAATAATTAAAGTGTGGTAACACTTTCTCTTATTGAGATTTTAATTATATAAAAATCAATTATTAAATAATTAATTAAAATAATTAAAACTAATAATAATTAAAATGAAATATTTAATTTGAATATTTAATTATAATAATTAATTTTAATAATAACATTAAAAAAATACTTATCATAAATTATATGTAATTAGATTTATTTGTATCTAGGGTATAAAAGTAATTTTATCACACTCTTCTCATTAGGGATGGCCACGGGGCGGGGCGGGGGTGGGGAGTCCCTCCTCACTCACTTCCCTATCCTGGGCGGGGATTCCCTATCCCCGCCCCGGTTGGAAAATCGGGGATGGGGACGTCCCCACTCCCTGCCCCGCGGAGATCCTCATTCCCACCAGTACAATTTTTTTAAAAAAATTCAATAACTAATGCATAATATAAATCAATCAACTAGATGATTGGAGTCATTAATAACTTCATCCAAGATAATGCAAGTACATAGTCATAATGCTCACCAAAAGATTATAAAAAACTCCATACAACATACAAAAAACACCATAACTCCAACCAATAATACAAAAATACAAGGTAATCACTCTAACATTAGGCATTTAGGCCTTTAAGCAACAAGTTAATGACTCAAACACCATATGTTGTACCCTGTCCTGATTTTAGACCTCAAGCCTATTTAGATTTTTGTGCATGCATTAAGGGTAAAATAGTCATTTACCACTAATGGCATCCTTGCATAATTGCATAATAGCTATAGTGTGAAACTAGCCGAAAACCAGGGGCAATTCGGTCTTTTGGACCCATTTTGATTTAATTCTTCTATAGAGGGCATTTAAGTCTTTTGCTTTAAAATTTAAAATAATCAAAAGAGAAGAGACCAATGATCAGGCCCTTCTTTACTCTTTTTCTCCCTTACTTTCCTTCCTTCTTCTTTCCTTGTTCTTGGCCGACCACTACCTTCAAGATAGAAAATCTCCGGGGAGTTTTCCGGCGAACCAAACCTTCTCCTCTTCCTCTCGTCCTCTAGCATACGGTAAGCCTTTAATCCGAGTTTTTCTTCCCATTTTTTTTTCTTGTGTTTGTGGGTTTTTAGAATGTTTTTGAAAACCTAGATTACTTCTTGGATCTTGGTATTTTTAGGCTTAAATTGAAGCCATTGCTTGATTATGGTTGTGTGAGAATGTATTTGGTAAAATTTCTGAATTTTAATGTTGTAAATTGAGAGAATCTCTTGTATTAGGTTCGGCCTTACTGCAGTACGGGCTTAGTTTTACTTGATGCTTTCTGGTATTTTCTTGATCCTTATTGAAGCCCTTCTTACTTGGAATCCATTGGAATTAGTTTTACTTCGGTTTAAGGTCGTTTGAGTCCAAAATGACGATGTTTTGCCCTAAAAACCCTAGAGTTTTATGTTCAGTTTGCATAATTACATTTGCATGCATTTCAACCCCATTCATGTGTTCATTAGTCTTAGAATTCCTGCTTGTGTTTAAATGGCGAAATGTCTTCCAAGGGGAAGGAAGTCGCCGACCAGTGAGCGCGTCTCGAGACGAGACGACTGGTTCTGTGAGTGGTTTAAATTTTAATTACATAGATTTAATATGAGTATTATCGTATTTCTTTATGTGTTTTATAATATAAATTTGATAATATGGTATTTATCTTGAAAGGAGCATGTTTACATGTGTAAGTATTTTTATACGAAAATGGAAGATGGTTGATGTATATTACTGTGTTTAAACTTTGTATGATGGAATCCCTGAGTTGGGAATTTGAAATGATTTTATTATTGAACTTGATTTTGATGGTGACTACGAACTTTAGTCCGACACTGCAGTGGGGGTCCCACGGTCCAGCATGATGGGAGGCGGCGTGGTTAAGCCTAAATTTACCCTGATCAAGAGGTGCGTAGAGCCATTGACAGGGATTCTTTTATGTGAGAAACCCGGGGTCACCATACGGGGAATCTCAGTGGCCAACACCAAGGAAGGAAGCATTTCACAGTTTTAAAAGAGTTTTAAAACACCTTGGTAGTCCCGTAGCTAGTCGCGGCCACGATTAGCTTGGGAATTGTTTGAGGCCAGCCTGTATTTTTAAACCATGCTCTATGTGTTGGAAAAAGGTTACTTACTATTCTTTTAGTAATCATTATGTTAATTGTTAATCTGTTGAATACTTGAGTACATGGAACTACTTTTACATGTTATTACTATTGTGATAAATTTGGAAATTTGAAATACCTTGTTACTATATTATATCTATGATATCTATGATGTCACCACTCACTGGGTAACACCTATTACTCACCACTCTCTTTTTCTCCTTTCTCAGATTGCGACGCTGGACTAGGTTGTGCTGGACAACCAGTGGAGTGACCTGTCTGTTCTCCTTGTCTAGGTCTGTTCGTAGTGTGCATGTGAAGTTTATGGATCCACTAGACTTGGTCTTTTATATTTTGTTCTGGTATTTGTATTTTCTGGTTGTATTTGCAACCCTAGTTTATGTGGTTGTTAAGTTTCTGCTGGATCTAGGGTCCCTAGTGTAAGGGAACCCTACTACTATTTTCTATTATTTAGTATTGTCTTGTTCTTCAGTTGATTGTGTTTGCATGTTTGTGTTGAGCCTTACGGTAACCTGAAGGTGGGGCTGTCGTGGGACCCACTTCTTGTTATCGTGGCGATTGCCACGTGTCCGGCTAGGTTCGGGGCGTGACACCATAACTCTAACATTCAAAAGTAGTGCATTGTTTCCTAAGAGGCCATGAATAATAAAAGCTTAGAATTTATCAAGCTCTTGCTTTTCCTTTAAAATCGAAATCTGCAGACAAAGTTAAGAAAAAAAAATCATAATAGAATTTTGAATCATATAAATAACACCATTCAAATCATATTCTGAATTAAATTGTAAGGTTTGAACATGAAGAAGAATATAAATAAAACAGTAAAAAAAAAAAGAAGAAAAGTTACTTGGTAGCCCATCACTCTTCTATCAATCAAATAACATTTGATAACTTGTTCCACTTCCATCCTTATTAACATCAATAACTTGAAATATAAATCAATCAAATAAAATTGTATAAGTTTCACTTAAGTTATGAACTTTTTTATGGTAAGAATTTTGATAAATACAATATTTAGAAGCTTACCTCTTCATCTGCATCTATGTCATCAATCATTGTGTAACATTGAGAGCGAGTCGTGGAAATGGAATCTAAAGCATCAATTATTAATTAGATCAACTACTATAAATTATAATTTGAAAAGCAAAGTTTATTATAAAAGTATGTAATAGATAAATGTATATAATATATTCTATTATCATACCTTTTGTAGAAGCTAATATCCAATTTTGTGCACACATTAATGCTTCAACTGTGTCGGGATGCAATCTGCTACGATGTGGGCTTATAAATCTCCCACTTGTACTGAAAGCTAACTCTGAAGCTACTATTGATACTGGAATTGCCAAAATATCTCTCGCAATTAATTGCAATGTAGAATATTTAAGGGCCAACTTCCACCAACTTAAAATATCCAAATCATTTTTTCTTGGCATCAACCGCTCTTCTAAATAATGGTCTAATTTAGTGTGCACACTCCCAATTTCAAACTCAGAAGAAGAAACATATAAATCAAAATTGCGCATGCAAGCTGACCCGCCATCATGACTCAATGGTACTTGTGTAGGATTACTTGTTCATGACCTGGGCATTGAAACACCATGTTCACCAATCTTAAATTTTGATGAATATTCAGCAACTAAATCATAACAAAGATTTCAAACTTTAGCAACTTCCATCTTTGCCATTTTCATCACCATAGAACAATGGGAAATAATATTTCAAAAATTTGATCTTGTATCTAGGATCTAATTTGATCTTTCCCAATATTTATCAAATTTTTCTTCCATTTTTGATGCCATAAGTTGAATGCAAGGTTTCCCACTGATAAGTGCTTATGTTATAGTAACGCGAAATGTTATTATCTTACAATGAGCATTACTTTTATCAGATTTTATCACTAAATTGTGTACATTTGTGTGCTTTTGTGCATTGTAGGTTTATTGAGCTAGTTTGGAGAAGAAGAGCAAAGTTAGATCGTGTTCGCCATTGTTGGGGAGTTTTTGGACCAAGCAAGGAACAAGACACGAGTCTAGACTTGTGGGTGTGTGCCAACCTCTTTTAGAGGGGCACAAAGGCAGTCACATTCACAATAAGTCTAACTCGTGCAACATAGGAGAACTTCGCCAATGAGGAGAATTGAAGCAATCAGCATGATCTACTGTTGATTGTGTGCCCAAATCAACGGCCTCGATGAAAAACGATGAATTTGGGAGCGTTTTCGGCAAAAGCACTATAGCAAGTTGTTGTAGCAAAAATATTGTAGCAAGTTACTGTCCACTGTTTGCCAAAATTCAGCAAAACAGAGATTTCACACGGGCGTGTGAAAATTCCATAAGGCCGTGTGAAATCCCGATTTCAGCCGATTTGAAGCCATGACTCAACAGTATTTAAAGGCCCTTTTGAGACTTTTTCTGGATCTTTTTGCCAATCTTTTCGCCTAACTTCTGGAGGGTTGCGGCTAGGAATTGGAGAGGACCTTGTGGAGGATCGAAGTGCGCCATTGGCATCGACATCGATGCCCGGCGACCGCACAAGACCATGGTCACACACTACATAAGGGGGTTTTTATCTATGCTTTTGATTTGTGCTTATTTTCATACTTTGATGGATTTGTATAGTTCCATGAGGAGCTAAACCCCTTGAGGGTATTCGGGCTGGTAAACCCTAGGATGATTATGTTTCTATGACTTGTTATTATGCTTTTCTTCATTGATGAATAAAATTGAGTTTCAATCTTAATTGCATCTTGTATCTATTTTCCCTTAGCCATGACACTAGGGTTGAGAATCATCTAGGTTATCCTTTGGAGGTGTGACAACTCCTATAGGGTTAGACTACTTGAGATTGGAGAGGGTTGAAAGGGTAAGTCGTGAGATAGCGAAACGTCCCATTTCCCCTCTGGTGTGATTTTCCCTACCTCCATGTTCCACGAGTTCTTAGAGGTCGAAATAGAGCGAAGTGCTAGGAGATGAACTCCCCTGGGGCTTAGTTGCGCAAGCAACAGAGTAAAGGGTTGTAGTGAATCCTAGCGCACGGGCTTAATTAAGACTAGGGTTCTTTCACCTAGACTAAAAGGCTAGAACTATTCATAGGAATAGGGCCAATCACTAGGAATCCCTAAAACTTAAAGCAATCCCGCATAGTGTGAGGTTTAGGAAGATGGACTCCCCTGGGACTTAGTTGACAGGTTAACAAGAGTTAAGGGTCATAGTGAAATCTAATGCCGAGGCATAATGATTGGAATTAGTCACGGTTGACCTTAGGTTTGGAACCGTGTATTTAAGGATATCCTCGACTCATTAAACATCAATAGGAGAGTATAATAGCATTGTCTTGCACTAGAAGCATAAATCCTTGGGGTAGCTTGTCCGGGTACCTTATTTCACTCATTGATTGTCTTTCTTTTATCACTCTTGCGTGCACTCTCTCACCTTCCATATTTCTCTTTATTTTCTTCTTGTTTTCGATTACCTTTACACACACACAATTGATCTTGCTCTCGTTTTCCGTATTTTGCATTAGTTAAATAGCAATTACTCATATCTTTGATCCCTACTCTCTATGGATTCGACTATCCTTTCACCAGGATACTATTATTACTTCGACAAGCCCGTGCACTTGCGGTACACACATGCAAGGGGTGTGTCACCCACAATTAACCCAATGCATCAATTCCATCTTAATCTCACATATCTTGGGAAAAAAGAGATTGACAGTGGGGTATTTAGTCTCGGAAAATGTTTCAGTGATATCATGAAATATTTTTAATTTACCACTAATTTGTGTAGCCATTTCCCATTCTTCATCTAATGGGGGACATTTATAAAGGGGCTCCCTTTGTTTCAAACTTTTAAAAACATCTTTGTAACAAATGGCAACATCGAGCATTAAATAAGTGGAATTCCACCTAATTTTACAATCCAAAATCAATTTCTTAGTGCAAGAGATTTTCAATTGGCGTGTCATTTCTTCAAACTTTTCATTTCTTTTTGGTGTAGCACTCCAAAATGCAACACTATCACGAATTTTTTCAATAGTTTCAAAGATAATATCTAAGCCATCTTTGACAATTAAATTCAGAATATGCGCACAACACCGAACATGCATCAACTTTCCATCTATCCAAACTGTCTTACTTGACAATCTGTTCAAAATTAAATTCACCATCTAGTTATTTGTTAAACAATTATCTAATGTCAATGCAGATAACTTGTGATCAAGATTCCAATCCATTAAACAATTTGTGAGCACATCACATAGTATATCAGCAGTATGTGGGCATAGTACATAAATGAACCTAATCACATAAAGAATGAAATAACATTAAATATATATACAAAAAACTAAACTAGTTCAACACCATGTCAATCAAATAATTGATTACATAAATAAAATGTTCTTCTATTATTATGTTAAAAAATGGTAACAACTTATTTGAAAATATATATGAAATTTTATAAACAAAAACTAATTCATAAATAAAAACATATATGACATTTCAAGTGTTAAAGTTATAGCCAATTGAGTATAAACATAATATCATTTATATGTAAGAATACCAACAAATTATAGTTAAATAAATAAAAGAAATACCTAATAATCCGACTTTGCAAGCTCCAATTAGCATCAATGAAATGTGTTGTGATTGCCATGAATCCTTTTTTTTTTTATTGCTTGAAGTCCACATGTCGGTTATAATTGCAACTTTACTCCCATTATTTTCAAGCAATTTCATTGTCTTCTCTTTTTCTTGCTCATATATTTTAAATATATCTCTTCTTACCGTATGTCGGCCAATTTTTTAAAATAATGGTTGAATAGCCCCAACAAACCTTCAAAAATATTCATGCTCAACCATTGATAAAGGATACTCATGTACAATAATCATTGATGCCAACTTTTTTCTTGCAACATCTTCATCAAACGTGTATGTCCCAATTGAAGCCTTGCCTTCATTATCTACTTTATGCTTCAAAATGCTTTGCTTTATATCTCTAGTTTTTCGCAATGGACATGATGCAAAATGACCATGTAAATGTTTCGTCCCATTTTTTGTATCCCCTCCAAGTTTCTTTTGACAATAATTGCATATTACCTTCCATTTATCATCTATTTTTTGTCTCATATAATGGTTCCATATAGCTGATTTTAGATGAGTCTTCGTGCCCAATTTCAATCCTTCACTTTCATCCGTCAGTAATGTTTAACTTGATCCAACCAGTGTTGTTGATTCAAGGTGTACTCTAGATTGGTCACAACTTTGTTGTTTTATGGATTGTCCACAATTTTGAAGAGGTGAAATAGGTAAAATCTCTTCATTATAACCTTCATCCATGTTGTCACTTGTTCACCTACAATAATTACATTATTATATACCCATGAGCAAACTAATAGATCATAACTTGAAAATTAAAAAAATAAATAAAAATAAAAATATCACTACTTGACATAAGTTACAAAAGCTTATATTTCATGAACATCATTTTCATTTTCTCAAAAAAAAAAAAAAAAGAAAAAGTAATAGATCATAACTTGAATGTTAAAAAATAAATAAATAAAAAAATAAAAACATCACTACTTGGCATAAGTTACAAAAGCTTATATTTCATGAACATCATTTTCATTTTCTCAAAAAAACTAATAAAATAAAAACAATCATTTTCTCAAATAAATAAATAAATAAATAAATCATGCATGAATAAATCTTCAGTTGAGATCCAACCGCATTAAATTCAATTACCCTAAAATCATCACAGTAAACACCTAGCTTAAAATCAACAACTTTTTTAATAAAATAAAAAAATAAAGACACACTTGCGATTTAGATCCGAAATCAACAATGTTTGGAGAAGAGAGAGAGAGAGGAGATCCGATGGAGAAGAATCAGAAGATGGAGGTGGTGGGAATCAGCTAGACTTCAGAGGCGGTGGGAATCAGCCAATTCGGTGGAGCTTGATAGAGGCAGGAGGCAGTAGAGAAAAACAGGTTTTGGTGGAGTTTGATGGAGGCAGGAGGCAGTGTCAAAGATTAGGTTTCTCAGTTTAGGCTTGTTTGTCTTTGTGATTAGCTCATTCCCTGGCAATCTAGACCGTCTAAATCAATCTAAAATTTTCCAAGGGCATCAGATGATGCCGTTAGCTATCTTTCACTTCATCATGTTTAGATGATTTTTTTTCACCCTTATATATATATCGAGGTAGATACCCCACAGGGCGGGGAGATCATTCCCCGGCCCCGGTCCGCTACAGGGATCAGGGAAATATTCTCCCCCCCAATCCCCACAGGGGAGGGCCGGGGAATCCCCACCCCATGACCATCCCTATTCCTCATACTTTTTTTTTTCTATTCCCAATGAAATATCCTTCCAATCAAACACAATTTTCATTACCATTCCCATTCCAACAATCTCATTCCCATTCCCTTTCCTATTCCCATTCCATTTCGTGAATCAAACACACCCTTCAGCTATTGAAACAACTATAGAGCACCACCATGGAGAAGGAGAGTTAGTATTTTATTTTCAAGTTAGAGATTTAGATTTTAAATCCTTCCTAAATCAAGAGTTAAGGGTTAGATTCTATGGTTTATCCACATTTTTTTTTCAAATAACAATAAACACAAAATGCTGATTGGGAACCCAAAAGGAGCTAAACCATTTTTAAAAGTTTATTATTATTATTATTATTATTATTATTATTATTATTATTATTATTATTATTATTATTAAATTAGTAAAACTTGGTGAATGATACTATAGATGGCAATGGAGCGGAGCGTGGTGGCCTTGCTTTCACGCCCTAATCCGCGCGCCCCGAGACATGACAACCGCCACTCAACCTTCAAGTCATTGCAAGGCTAATGTAAAACCTACGATTAGCAGCATTGAATAGAATACACAAAATGAAAACACATGGATACAAAGGGGAAATATTAACAATATAACCTGAACGTAGAGTTTAAGAAATATATTGGATACAGATACAACAAAGCTTTCAATAACGGTAAACAACATACAAGCCATGCAATTACTACAATAGGGAAGCAAACACACTAAAGGATCCATAATCTTAATACAATGAGTTCATTACCAACAATAAACATACATAGGATTAAAAATGAAGAGAGACAAGCAAGAGTATGCCTAGCACTTTGTTAGTAAGAATATCAAAACCTAGAAGGGAGGGAAAGGGTGAGTAACCAAGATCACTCAGTTAATTGGTTAGCACAATTTTAAAAGAATATCGAAACAAATCAATAAATTTCCAAAATGACAAGCTTTCGAACTAATACATATAGCTTTTAAACATTCCATCACAAACCTTAATATATATGAACATATAGAAATCATGAATAGCATAAAGAATCATTTTGCTCAAGTGAGGGTTTCAACATTCATAACTCAAGAATAGTAAAATACGACTTTCAAACCATAGAACATGATGCTCATCATCAAATCAATTTAACTTCCAAATAATTTATAAGAGAGCACATCTCAAAGTTACTTTGCACAACAACTCAAGTTCTTCAAAATAAGAAGTTTCGTATCACAAGCAAATAAGTATTGGTCTAGAAAAGTCTCTAAACTTTTGTCGTGGCCACGGCTAAGTTCAGAGCCATCAAGGTGCTCATGCCCTTGACATTGTCTTATCGGTTTGCCGTGTGGTGACCCCGGTTTCCCAATGACCATTCAATTAGGGTTCTACACTCCCTCCTGAAATAGACTAATCCAATCTTCTATGGCACCTCAAAAGGCTGACCGTGAAAACCGCCTACTATAATAGGATGTCATTAACAAAAAAAAAATGCAATACATGTATGCCTCATCATAGAGTCCATTCCCAGGACAACATTCACATTTCACAAATGAAAATCATTTTCATATGTACAGATATCGAAAGCACAATAATGTGTACAAAATTTCATAAATCAACATACGGTCCAAATCCAAGATAGATACCCGCATTTCAAAAAAGGAAAACTCTTTCAGATTCAGAAATGGCACCCGTACAATTTTAGGAATACATGTTTCACAAACCATTTTCCAAATGTAAATACCAATAGTATCGACAGAAAACATTGAGCTTACTTTTGGGATATCTTTAAAAAAAATAATGAAACTCATTAGAAAAAATCCTGGCATTGGCCCAAATAAAACTCACACAATACTCATGATTGATCTAACTTTACCTCTCAAATAATTCATTAAATATCACCCAGATATAATAGTAAGCCCAAGAACCATTCAAGCATAATACTAAGTCTTCCATGAATAGCATGATCATACTACTTTTCTTACATTCTTCTCAAACTAAATATAGCTTTTGCCACATTCCTCAATTTGACAAAAATATATTTATCAAAGATTCTCAATAATGCCCAAGTCATAATCAACCTCAATTGCTAAAATATGAATTTACTCACCCACCGGCAAGTGATTATCAACTAAACCAATTCACATATACAAAAGCCACATTGAGCATATAAATATAATTAAGTCAGTACAAGTGTCTATGCATGCCAAGAAATTAATAAAATCTTCCATACAAAATTTCAATATGCCTACAGGGCTTATACATCATCAAGCGATCATTTATACAACTCTATAATCACACAAATTTGTCATGCACATAAGTCCGGCTTAAATTCCTCAACAAAGTGGCATTACTCCCAAATCACCAACTTTAACATTACTAATATTAAATTCATTATCAAAATTTCTCAAAGTTGTCTTCCATTCTTTGAGAGCATTATGTTAAACAATTCAATGGCATTCACAATAACACTTAATTTAGCATTTGGAATTTCATCCATCTCTTAATAAAATACAACACTTGTAGCTCATCATTACTCTTCCAAGAAATCTCCAACTTCTTCAAAGAAATCAAGTATAAAATCTAATTCAACTCTCAAATCAGTTTTAACTTTAAGATAAAATAAATTTTAAATATTTTTGGTGCTTGAAGCTTCCATTGTCAATAATATTTCTTCATTTTTGTAGCACAATTCTTTCTATCATAGCCACAAGATATCCAAGCTCCTAAACATCAAACCAACTAGTTAACCTTTAATTCTACAATTATTGTAATAACTCAACATCATCAAGATATAAGCATAGAACGGTGTCAAAGTCCACATCTTAATCATAAGAGATGAACAACACCACATGTCACAATAATAATAGGGGAATTCAAATTTCAAATAATTCATTTCAATTCCAATAAATGAACATAATCATAACATTTTCATTCACACATCAAGGGTTTTCCAATATAAATGAATAACGAGGAAATTCTTCCAAATCAATCAACACATCAATTTAAATACTATAAAACCAAGAGTCAATTTCAAATCAAAATAATAAAGGCATTTGAATCATATTCTACTACAAATGTGCATCAACTTAACCCACTCACTACGTAGGCGATCATGAACTGCGAATAAGCTAATCCTCCATCGACTCCTTGCCTCCAGCCGAGCTCTCATCAAATAACCAACCATGACAACACGCATCCACTAAACCAAGCAATCAAGTAAGCAAAACAACAAAAGAAAGACAAGAAGAAAAGTGAGCAAAACCCTAGGTTAACAAGCCAAGAAATTCTACAAGAGGGTTAGGGTTAGCTTAAAGCTGGGTTTCAGGGTTCTCAAAGATTTTCTAAGATTTTTGGCTTCGTTCTAAACTAAGGGTGGCAAAAATCCTGGTCCAGACAAAACCGGGTCCGGACAACTACTCTTATAAATAACTAAATTAGATACCCGAACCCGGCCCAGTTTTAAATCCGGACAAGTGTGACTTGTCGAGACCCAGTTTTTTTCAAAACCGGGTTGTCTAAATATCTAAATTTTATTTGAATCATGTAATATACATTTAAAATACATTCAAATACTAAACTATATAGAAATAATTTAATTCATTTCAAATGCAAAAAATAATGTCCAACAATCCAAATGAATTCATACAATAGTCCAATTTTTAATAAGTACTAAATAAAAGTACATGTTCTTGATAATACTAAAAAATGCCAAATTGCCAATTGTGAAGAAAGAAGGACACAAAGTTCGTGAGCAATAAAAAAAATGAAGATGTTGTGACCCGTAAGAGTGAGTTTCAGGCTTCAGAGAATCAATGCCAAATTGCCAATTGCGAAGAAAGAAGGGCACATTGGACACATGTGAAACATACACACTAACACACTAATCGATGCAAGATTGAATTTTTAAATCACAATTCAATCATTCAATGAATTCCCATCCTATTTTATATAATTATATTAATATTTAATTAGTAATAACAAAAATTTGGGCTTGGACAATTGGGCTTTAACATTATGTATATCAAAATTTTATAAGTATAAAGGCCCGGTTGTCTGAATTTTTTTGGGCCGGACCCGGTCCGATTTTTTTGGGCCGTACCCGGCCCAAATTTAAATCCGGACAACCAAATGATGCCCGAACCCGACCCTTATTAACAAAACTTTTGTCCAAACCCGATTTATTTCGGGTTAGACAAAACCTGGCTGGCAGGCTTGGACAGGTTATTGCCACCCATACTATAAACCAAAGTTCACTTATGCTACAGTATTGCTACATTAACCAGGAACTGCTACAGTAAATCTGCCACTAACAAAGGATTTCCTCTCAAATTTACAGAATTAAACATGGAAATTTCTTTACAATCTTTAACAACAATGAATCACAAGATCAATGGCTTCACTTTAAGCCCATAATAACCCACAAATCAAGCATATTCTAAGTGTTAGATCTAGGTTTACAAATAATAAATACAAAGAAATATGAACAAAATATGGGATAAAAACTCAGATCAAAGCTTTTACGGTACTCACGAGTAAGGGAGGAAAAAGTTTCGGGCTTTGATTCACTAGAATTGGTTGCCGGAGGAATTTTGAAATGAGATGCTCAACAGAAGAAGAAAGAAAGAAAGAAGAAGAAAAATATTCAATACTGGGATGAATGTGCTACAGTATAGATTGGTTATAACTATAGTATCATGCTGGTTATAACACCTATCCCACCCCACCCTACCCTACCCTCCCTACCCTGCCCATCATATATCTTTCCCCACGCCCCGCCCTACCCCACTTTTTTTTTAACTTCTCAATACCATAACCACCCCGTGGATTTTTACACTCACCCTGCCCCACCCACCCCTCTTTTACAAGAGTTGAGATAAAAATAATTTAAAAAAATCACTATTTTTAGTTCATTTACATCAATAATTACAAAATATACAATACTACATTAAATAAAAAGGTACAATTTATATAACCCCTTATATGTAAGTTGTAGTTTTAATTTAGCTAGGATTTTTTTTATAAAACCCCTTATATGTATATATTAATATATAGGGGTCTATATGTAATTTTTTTTAATGGAATGGGCACGGTGAGCAGCCCCGTTCCCCCGATTTTCAACAAAAAAAACCTCTTCATTCGGGGTACATCGGGTCGAAAACCATGGGTCGGTTCGGTTTTTTCTATCCATGAATGAGACATTAAAATACATGAAATTTCTATTTGTCAAAAAAAAATTTAGAACAAAACGGCATATGTGAACTCGATTTGACCAACTACACTACTATGAGGAGCTAATTTGAATAACATCCATCAAACTAGTCAAATTATAAAAATAAAAAAATAAAAAAAAATCTATTTATTATTATTATTTTTAAACAATAGCTCAGGTCGAAACAAATCTTTATTAAACATGAAATAAATTATGGGAGAAAATATTCCAAAATAAAACTTAAAATTGAATTTAGATATATCCTATTTCAAATAGCTAGTTTAAACTAGACTAGATTAGAT
Source organism: Dioscorea alata (assembly GCA_020875875.1). Lineage (NCBI taxonomy): Eukaryota > Viridiplantae > Streptophyta > Magnoliopsida > Dioscoreales > Dioscoreaceae > Dioscorea > Dioscorea alata. The sequence continues at coordinate 12,489,792 of CM037019.1, forward strand.
AGAATAATGGTTTTGTCAATCCGGAAAATTTGTGTGCATGATTGGGTTTTCAAAACCAGATTGGGTACTCTATTTTGCTTACCTCTAATTCTCCATTATTAAATGGTAAGGTAAATGGTTTTGCTTATCCCTAATTCTCTATTGTTAAATGGTAAGATATGTTTTGCGGACTCTAGTACCTTAATGTTAGGTGCCCACTTCAAGCGACCTTTCGCTCAGCCTCTACCTCATCGAGGAATAGTTCCTGATGGGAAGAAGCTTTCAAGTAGGATGATGCCCTACAATAATAGAGTAGTTTTTAATGGAAAAGCTCAAAGAATCTATTTCATCAATCCCTTCCATTTTTATACATTTTTTAGAAAAACTGAAAATAACCATTCACGACTAATATGAAGATATGGCTAACAACATGATTTCATCAACAAACACTACTAATCAGCAAACACTAGTTATATGAAGTTGTGGTTAACAATATGGCCCTATTAACAAACATGGTCAACCCGTAATGACGTAATGGAAATAGAGAAAACTCATGGTTGCATGGATTGCATGGAGAATTTTATGGGAAATATGATAGCATGTAATATATTCTTCCATCTTAGAAATAGTCTTATCCGCATGATCATTAGAAAGTTTCTTCTTTGTCAACACCACCATCTTGTATCTTTGCCAAGGTTGTCTCTGCCATTGCCTGCTTCATAAACAATAAAATATGCACCACTAGATGAATTTTACTCCCCTCGAATTTATAGGCTGCTTGCTTGATGCGCTCAATAATCTTATATGGTCTATAATACCTTGAAGATAATGTGTGAGTTTGCTCCTCGATTAAGGAGTGTTCCTTGTAGATATACATCTTAAGCCCCAGTCCTCTTCTTCAAAATGAAGCTCCTTTCCTCCTCAATCATACGCTGTTTTCATTTTATTTTTAACTTTTGTGAGATGTTGTTGTAGATGATGAAGTATTTGATCTCATTGTTGTGGTTCTTGGTCCACCCTAACATCCCTTAATAATCCAAGCTCATAAAATGTCAAAATTGGGGGGTTGTTAGCCATATAGCACAAGTGCAAGGGTCATCAAGTAGTAAATAAGATATCGTTCCCATGAGGACTATGATGTCGATTACTAATTTCTTCCAACTAAAGTTTATCCAAACAAATACAAATAAGAATAAAGAAGATGAATATAACTAATTGTAATTGAAACTAAAACTATTAAAGTGTGGCTAGTGGCAAGGAGGGAGAATTCGGAATTTAAAGGCTTCTAGGATTAGGGTTTGACCCCAATGATAAACAAAATATTTTATATGACTCTCTATATTAAACTTAATTGTTGAAGGTGGTTTATCCTAGGGTACTCACAGTGGGATCGAAAATACGCGACCTGGCGTCGTGTCGGTGAGGAAACACCAGGGGATATATCGAATCACAAATGTTATTTATTTTATTTATTTATTTATTTTTATTTTGTGGACTCTTCCATTCCTAATAGAGGCAAGCCTCTATTACTAATTACCCCAGATTAAAATCTTGGGAACCTCCGATTAAGGACTCGAATACAAGTAAAGACAAGAAAATTTCAAATTATAGATTTTTATTATATATATATATATATATACACACACACACACACACACACACACACACATATACATATTTATTACATCATTCATGTGTGAACATATAATTTATATCATATCTTGCTGCCGATGCCTGTGCTTTGTCACTGCGTTGCACGCCTTGTTGTTGTTTGAAAATATATATCATTGCCATTTTGAAACAAATTTAGCTGTTGCCCAAAGATGGTTTTCTTTTTTTTCGCTCATTCCTTTGTTATTGTTTATTGCTTATATCAAAACTCATAGTTTTAGACACATGATAAGCTCATATTTGCATCACCTACTTGGTTTCCATTGATTATTCTGATGGGAAAGATAGACACAATGACATGTGTCCGTGAGATTAGAACAATCATGTGGATCACTTTAGCTCCCAAGTATTGGTTTCTTACTGGGCATCATCCAGTTGGCTTTCATTTAAATGCAAACCTTGATGATTATTTTGATGAGAAACATAGAGAAAATGACACGTGTCCATAAGATGAGAACAATCATGTGGATCACTTTGAATGTTGAGTTCTTCATAGTTGAAGCCCTCTCTTCAAAGGAAGCATTACATGCTGAAGAATATCACATCTTTCTTTGGCTTTCATTCTCCAATCTCAAATTATTTTGTCTTTGATCAAGTTGAATCGCAAAGCGATTCAGATTGCTTTCTCGCCTCTCTTAGCCATAAAATTCATTTATTTTATTTATTATTTATTATTTATTATTTCTTCTTCTTTTCTTTATATATATATATAAAGTCAATACATGCATGGAGAATGGTGGGTCCCTCCTATACATGAAACCGTGCACGTTCTTTGATTGTTATTATTTTTTTATTTTTTGAATTTGCCATCTATGGCAAGAGGCCAAGTGGTCATCATATCCATGTCATACATTTTTTTTTTGATAGGGAGAAGACAAGGCCGGATGTTTAAATAAAACACAGGAATAACTTGCCTCAAATGGCACAAGGATTTTAGTATTACAAATGAGGATTAGCTGCTGCTTCACATAAACATTTTTTGAGTTCTTGAGTACATTAATTAATTTGTACATATACATATCCAAACTAAGTTATGTGAGAGAGACCATTGCATCCTGCATTCAATCAAGCATGCATTGTTCAATGGCTGTGCAATTTGCAACAAACAAGGTCTTGCACTTGCTCTGCTACCCTAATTCATCACTAAATTAAATGATCCAATAAATTTTTAAGGCTCTCATAGCTACAATGCCAGATTAGGTTGATGTGACTCAACAATCACACCTGAAGGTGGAGATCCTGCACGTTATGAACCTGCGTTTATATCAGGTGGGAAAGATGAACTTCGCTTCGAGTCCTGCTTGGACTTCACCATACCTTGATTACTGACCGATGTTGTCTTCACAGCATCAGAATGGTTGTTTGCTGTTTGATGTCGGAATTGGATGTTGTTGTTACCTCTAGAAACCATGTCAAGTGCTCGAGCATGTGTCATTGGCAACTCTGAGTTGATGCTCATTGCTTTTGAAAGATTAAAACTGAACGGGGTGCTTACAACACCATTGCCACCTGGTTGCACTGTTGAGTTTGGTCGTGGCCGTGTGGAAGGAGTTTTGTCTCTGCAGATATCCTGTGTGTCAAATCTGCTCTCACTTGCTGTGTGAAACAGAATGGCTTTGGGGAAGTATCAAAAAGCCATTCACTAATTGTTGCACTTTCCAGCTATAGGTACAGTAATGTAATGTGAAATGTTTGGCAAGAATGATTGCAAACTCCTCCACTGAAACAACCTCAGTGCACTCCTTTGCTTTTCCATAAACAATGTTCTTCATCAAATTAGTAGCGACGATGGGCTTGAGCGCGCACCCCACTAGTATGCTTTGTGACAATCTTGAGAAGCGATAACAATGGTTATGGAGACGAATGAGGGATATTCCACCCTCATTCGTGTTGGTGACAGTGGGGTGTGACGGCCAATCTTGAGAAGCAACAACATTAGCTATGGAGGCGAATGAGGGATATTCCACCCTCATTCATGTTGGTGACGGTGAAGTGGCTATGGTGATGGCATGGCGACGGCCAATCTTGAGAAACAACTACAACAACTATGGAGGCGAATGAGGGATATTCCACCCTCATTCGTGTTGGTAACGGTGGGGCTTCGATTTGACGGCATGATATGGATCTTTGAGGCAGCGAGCGAGGGGTATTCCACCCTCGCTCGTGTTAGCAATAGCAATTTGAGGCAGCAAGGCAAGCGAGGGGCATTCCACCCTCGCTCGCATTGGCCACAGCAAGGCAGCGGTAGCAATGGCAACAGCGGCAAGCAACTTATGTATGTATATATATATTATATTTAAACGTTTGGTATGAGAAAAAAAGACCTTTTCTTCTTTTCTTTTCAATGGCTTCTTCTTTCTTTCTTCTCGTTCTCTCTCTGTCTCTTCCTCTCCGTCCTCCTTCTTTCGCTGGCTTCCTTTTCCTTTTAAAGACAACCAACACGTGGGGCTGTTTCTCAGATCGTGGAGTACCCATGACTAACACAACCAGTCCATTGACCATAACTTACCCCACCATTTTAATCTGATTTTATTATTATTTTTTATTATTTTGTTTTGATTGATTAATTATTATTATATTTTTTTTATTTTGATTTTATTTTATTTATTATTATTTATTATTATTTTATTTTGATTTTTATTTATTTATTATATATGTTTTATTATATATATTTGTATTTTATTTATTTTATTTTCATCATGGGTTGACCACAACCCACGTTTTCTTCTTCTTTTTTTTATATTTTTTTTAAAATATTAATTATTAATGTTATATATATTTTAAATTATATTATTATTTTATTTTATTTTCATCTGATTTCTCTCTTTTCTTTTTTTTTCCTTTGAACTTGATTTATATATATATTATTTTATTTTTATCCGATTGGATTTTGATTTGATTTTTTTAAAAAAAATTTATTAATTAATTATTTTATTTTATTTTATTTATTTATCATATATATATTATTATTTTATTAGTGATCTTGAGATTTTTAATAATTTTAGACCGGCTCGAGATCTATGCTATTGGTTGATCTTGATATTTAGATATTTTAGATCATCTCGAGATCTGTGCTCTTAACTGATCTGGAGATTTGAATATTTTAGATCGCCTCGAAATCTGTGCTCTCGGCTGATCTTGAGATTTATATGTTTTAGATCGACTCGAGATCTGTGCTCTCTGCTGATCATGAGATTTGTGTATTTTAGATAGCCTCGAGATCTGTGCTCTCGGCTAATCTTGAGATTTATCCTAATTGCATTGTGATTTGGCTGCATGTAACTAAGACAAACATATTTTATAATTTTGATTTTGATTTAAAAATTAGGACATGTATTATTATTATTATTATTATTATTATTATTTTATTTTATTTTTATTTTTATTTATTTATTTATTTTTGGTATAAACAAATGCCTCCCTTCATACTTCTCTCACGAATAATTTTAGTGAGTTTGAGTGAGAGAAGTAGGAACTCCAAATCTTTTGATATGTCACTACCAAACATGTTATTGATTCATGAAAATGAAACTTTGAGATAACATGGCATGCATTTCATCATAAACAAAAGTATACAAAGGTCAATGTTTTACCTTAGGAAGTACATACAAATCGTACATGAACGATCAACACTTTTTACATTTAAAGGGACCAGACGTTCCATCATAGACAAACATTTTACATTATGCATAATACTTCTTTAAAAAATGATCATTGATAGGTGGCATGGGTCTCTCCATTCGCATCAATGAGTTGGTTTGTGCCTCCTTCGTAGATGATCTCCACGACATATGGACCTTCCCAATTTGCTTTGAATTTGCCCCCGGCCCGCTTGTTGGTGATGATAGGTCTTCTGAGGACAAGGACCATTTCTCCTTTTGTAAATGTGCGAAATCTAGCCAACTTATTATAGGCTTGGGACATATTTGCTTTGTAAACTTCAAGATTCTGTTGTACTTCTATCCTTTTTTCATCAAGAGAATCTAACTCACTAGGCGAAGTCGAACATTATCTTCATTTGATATTTCATTCTGCAACGCCATTCTTAATGAAGGTATTTGAATTTCAAGAGGTAGGACTACTTCAGTTCCAAACAATAAAGAATATGGCGTGCAGTGTGTTGGAGTCCTGTACATGATACGATATGCCCATAGCATCTCAGGAAGTCTGTCATGCCAATCCTTTTTATTTTTGGACACAACCTTCTTTAGAAATTTTGAGAGAGTTTTGTTAAATGCTTCCGCCAACCCATTTGCTCTCGCATTATAGATATAGGTATACCTCCAGTCTATTTTGTGATGTTGTGCAAATCTCCCAATTTTGAAGCTTCTGAAAGCAGGGCCATTGTCTGATATAATTCTTCTCGGAGTTCCAAACCTGTATAGGATATTTTCTCTGAAAAATTTTATGATGTTCTCAGTCTTTACTTCTCTTAAAGGAATAGCCTCTGCCCATCTAGAGAAATAATCAGTTGCAGCCAATATGAATCGATGCCCAAAAGATGATGGAGGCTCAATGGGGCCAATCACATCTGTTCCCCATATCTCAAAAGGTCATGAGGAGACTGTGGGATGCAAGGGATTCGGATGTTGATGAATAAAATCCCCGTGAATTTGATATAGATGGCATTTTTTAGCATATTCAATGCAATCTCTGACCATGGTTGGCCAATAATATCCCATGCGCTTAATCTTGAGTCACATCTTGGGTCCCGATTGGTGTACACCACATATCCCGGAATGTGTATCATGCATGACTTCTTTTGCTTCTTCATATGAAAGACATCGTAAGAGTAGCTGATCATATGATCTGCGATACAATGTGTCATTAATAAGGGTGAATCTTAGAGCTCTTCGTTTTATTTGAAGGCTTTCTGATTTATCCCCAAGCAATTTATCATATTTCAAATATTCTATGAATGGTTGTCTCCAATCTTCTCTTGACATTTCGAGAGTGAAGACTTCCCTGCTCCCTTCAATATTTTCTTCTTCGACATCGCTGAGGATTGTACTTATGGGTCTTCTATTTCTTATACTAATTTGAACTCCATCATGATCTGGATTTGCTAGCTCCTTCGCTATTCTTGCCAAAGAATCAGCTTCTCCATTTTCTAATCTTGAAACCCTCCCCAACTGCACTTGAGGAATTTTCTTCACTAACATTTTGACTTTCTTATAGTATTTAAGAAGTTCAGCTTTGCATATTTTGTATTCTCCTATGACTTGCTTGATGATGAGTTGCGAGTCTCCAAATATATGCATATGTTGAATTTTCATTATGATTGCTAGTTCCAAACCAGCTATGAGAGCTTCATATTCTGCTTCATTGTTTATGCATGGCTCTGTAAGAGAAAGTGCATATCTAAGGATTCCTCCTTCTGGTGTAATGAACACAAGTCCTATCCCAGCTTTGATTTGTGGAATCTCAGATCTGAGTGCTAGCTTTATGGATGATGCTCCATCAAAGTACAGTCTCCATTCTGTTTCTTTTACTGTAAGCGTCTCTTCATCAGGGAGATCATAGTTTAGGGGTGAATCATCAATGAGAGGATGTGCTGCTAAGAAGTCTGCTAGCGCTTGCCCCTTAATAGCTTTTTGCAGAGTGTATGTTATATCGAACGCCATTAGGATCAATGCCCATTTTGCAAGTCTTCCTGTGAGTAGTGGCCTCGTCATGAGATATTTTAGAGGATCAATTTTTGATATGAGAATAATTTTTTGTGCCAGCAAGTAATGTCTCAATTTCTTCACTGCAAATACTAAGGCCAAGTAATGCTTTTCAATGGGTGTATATTTACTCTCAGCTCTTATCAACATTCTGCTAAGCTAATACAATGCATTTTCTTTGCCATCTTCATTGTTTTGAGCTAGCATAACTCCCAATGACCCTTCTAAAGCAGCAATATATAGGATTAGTGGCTTTCTTGAAATCGGTGCTGCTAATACTGGTGGATTAAGCAAATACTGCTTAATATCTTCAAAAGCTTTTTGACATTCAACATCCCACTTAAAAGGCGTATTTTTCTTAACCAGCTTGGAAAAAGGCTTGCATCTTCCTGATAAGTTGGAAATGAATCTTCTGATATATGCTAAACGCCCTTGAAAAGACCGCAACTGCTTCAATGTCTGTGGTGGCGGCATTTCCAAAATTGCCTTTATCTTAGAAGGGTCTACTTCTATCCCCCGATGTCTCACAATGAAACCCAAAAATTTTCCTAATAAGACTCCGAAGGCGCATTTCATTGGGTTCATTTTCAATTTATATTCCCTGAGGCGTCTGAAAACGGTTCTCAAATCTTCAAGATGTTTACCTTTTGAATTTGTTTTCACTACCAGATCATCCACATAGCATTCGACGACCTTATGAATCAAATCATCAAATATTCTGGTCATAGCCCTTTGATACGTTGCCCCTGTATTCTTCAAGCCAAAAGGCATCACCCTGTAACAATATATGCCCATAGGTGTTCGGAAGACAGTATGTTTCTCATCATCTGGGTGCATCTTAATTTGATTATACCCTGAGTATCCATCCATAAAGGAGAGCATCTCATACCCTGAGGTATTGTCGATCATGATCTCCATGACTAGTAGAGTAAAATCATCTTTGGGACATGCTTTGTTCAAATCTCTGAAATCAACACATATCCGTATCTGACCATTCTTTTTCTTCATAGGTACTATACTGGCAACCCAATCTGGGTATTTTTCTTCCCTGATGAAGTTTGCTTCTATCAACTTCTTTGTTTCTTCTATTACTTTCTCTTCTAAATCAAATTTCATCTTTCTTGGGGCTTGCTTGATTGGAATAGCGTTGGGGTCAATAGCTAATTTGTGAATAGCTATCTCATTCCCCAATCCTGGCATCTCATTGTAATTCCAGGCAAAACAGTCAACATATTCTTTCAAAAGAGCCTTGAATGATTCTTTTTGTTCTTCTGTCAGTTGTGCACTTAAGAAAGTTGGCCTCGGGTCTTCATCACTTCCCAAGTTGATTTCAATTAACTCATCAATTGTTGCTTGACCATGATCCTCTAATTCAGGTGGTGCACTTATCATTTTACCATCTTCTTCTTCCTTAGACTCCATCATGTAACACAAATGCCTGGAAGACTCAAAATAACCTACCCCTCTCTTATCAAGATGGGAATGGTTCCATAACTGATGAAAATTTTGATATGATTTCTTTGACCAGTTTATTTTGCCCCCAATCTCTTCAACTATCCTTCTGAGTTTATTAGGGTACTGGCTTGGGAAGTTTATAGGTTGGACTTCACTATCCTCTTCTTGTTCAATGTGTATAATGTCATCATTTGAAATTTGGTTATTTTTAACTTTGTATAAGAGTATGCCTCTTTCATTCTCATTTCGAGCCGACACATAGAATGTCTTCAATTGCTCGACTGTATCAACCTTCAAATCATCTAGGGATTTACAGAGACCATCTGGAACCCTTGTGATATGCAGTGTGCTTTCTTGAGAAGACCCTCTAGTTTGACTTGTGTCACTTTCATCTTCTGAAGATTCAGTATCACTACCATAGTGAGGCAATGTTGATTCATTCTTTTCGGATATTGACATAGTCTTAGATGATTTCACCAATGACTTTTTCTTTGAGTTTAGTGCTTTGCCCCCTTTGGAGACACCAAGATAGTATTTGGCATCCTCATAATGTATTTCATGAACACCAAAAGGTTGAATTTCACCATCAATTCTATGTTCTTCTCCATCCACCATATATTTCATGCACTGATGAAGGGTTGATGGGACCATCCGATTTTCATGAATCCATGGCCTACCCAATAAAGCTTTGTATGAAGCATCGGCATCAATCACATGAAACTTCACATCAGACATGATCTTTCCAAACTTGATCGGGAGAGTGATAGATCCCAATGCCTTCTGACTATGCTAATTAAAGCCTTGAATGATGATCCTTTCTAGAGATAAATGGCATATTTCCAGAGCTAATGCCCGAAGAGTATTGAGGGTCATTAGGTTAAAGGAAGACCCTGGGTCAACAAGAATTCAATTGATCTTTATCCCATCACAAGACCCTATCATATACAATGGTCTATTGTGCTATGCAGTTTCAAGTAATAAGTCTTCATTAGTGAATGATACTGAAAGTGTATGTGTTGCGTACAGAGCTTCTGTCATGTTTATTTCAGCAAAATAAGCCTGATACTCCTCAGGGTTTTGTAGAGCATGTATTAAAGATTCTCTGACTTTTTTTTGACATCATCAGTGCGTCATACATGCTGAGTAGAGCCGGGACTTTCTTCAGGTGTGCCAAGATATTGTAGTCTAATTTCTTCAAGGGTTTCTTTAGTGAGACATTCTCCTCTTCTATCATCTTCCCTTTATTTTTATCATTAGAATTGGAAGCCTGTCTTGATTGGAATAACTTGCCAGTTCTAAGCTGCATTTAATGTACATGGCATGATACTTCATCCTCTTCATCTGGATAATTCAACTCATCATCAGAACTTTCCTGGCATGCAATGGTGTAACAAACACCTCTCGCTTCAAAACCATCATCATTTAACTCCAATTTTCCCATGGAGACTTGCTTTTGTAGCCATTTTTGGAAATTCCGACAATCTTCTATAGTATGTCCCATGAGTCGGTGATATGGACAGTAATTTGGGTGGCTATCCAAATGCATCAAACACGGCCTTTTGGGCTTGGGTAAGTCTAGCCCTTCTTCCATGACCCAATTAAAAAGCTCTCTTCTTTTGTCTTTTCTGATTTCGATGTCTGAAGGAATGGACTTATCCTTGACATTTATTACTGAGGATGTAGGCTCCATGATTTCTTGATCAAAATTATCGCATGTTGACTCTGGTGGATATCTCCCAAATTTATCCCATCTATTATCAGTGATATGCAGTTGCATTAGCCTGTTAGCTGATTCCTCCATCACTTTTTGAACGAAAGAAGGGATTTCTTTAGCAGGCATCACTTTTCTCAGGACTTTATACTTCGGGGCTTTTGGAGTATAGTATGGTTTCTTTGGCTTTTTTTGAATATTGTGGCTCTGAGAGTTTGGCATTTGCCTTCTTTACCCTTTCTCTGAATGCCGTCTTCTTTTGCTGCTTCTTGCTGATGTAAGGCCGACCATGGCGATCATACAGCTCTTCCGACTCAGAAAAACTATCCTCATCATCATCTTGATCATATGTAGGGTATTCAGCTCCAGAAATAGCCCTACAAGTTTCCACCTGCACTATTTAATCATTTTCTTCAACTAATTCCTCAATTAGCTCTTCAACCTCTTGGGGGAAATAGTCTTTAATAGTGATCAAGACCCTTTTCTTCTGTTCATATTCTTTGAGAGAATCAATATATTCTTCCATGATGGACTTCTTATGCTTTGAGTGTTCACACTTCTGTTTATTCTTCTTATTTTTCTTCTTAGTTTGCTTTATTGGAAGCCCTTCAGGAGGTTTCTCGACATTTCTCCACTTGATCCCTGGGAGCTCGGCCAACTTCTTCAACATCTTCTTTGATTTTTTGGATATGAATACTTCCCACAATTCTTCTGGAACAGAAGGAGGTTTACCATCAAATATTGATGGGAGAATTATTTTATTACCCACCACTATGACTTCTCCTTGGGATAATTCCTCATAGTCTAGGGTTGTCACATATCGGATATGTTCAGCAGGCTGTTCCAAAAGGACACTCTTGGAGAGTGTGATCTTCCCTTCTTGATACTGACGTTCAAGCCAATCTTTAAAGACATAACAGTCTTCAATTGTATGTCCTAACACTCTATGGTATGAACAATAATTAGGATGATCTTTCTTACTCTGTTCTTCTGGTCTTTTACACTCAGGCAATTGTAGACCTCTATTCACGGCATCTTTAAAATTTTTTAGTACTTTATCTCTTCGAAAAGAGTACTTTTTGTTCATCCTCTCCTTCAAAGAGGGAATGGCCCTTGGTTCATTTCCAGGCGCACCTAAGATAGGTGGCATAGCTTGTTTTGGTTTATGTGGCTCTATTGTGCCTTTTCCTTTATCAACATTGAAGGTTGTAGCAATATACTTGACACCTTCTGACTTTTTAGGCTTGTCAGTTTTGGAAGTTTGGAAATTAGACAACACCCTCGGGCTAGTCCTTTCCAGTTTCTTGGCTTGTGAAATCAACTCTTAAAATGTGGTGATGCCAGACGTACTTAAGAAAGGTGCCATCTAGCTGTCAATGTTCCCAAGTAACAATCCCACTGCTTGAGGTTGATCCAGGGGTTGTTCACATTTAATACTCAGGTTTCTCCATCTCATAATGTTGTCAACTACTTTCTCATCTTTGTTTTGGCGAGTGGCTACAAGATCAGCTATTGTAATCTTATCACTGACACCTCCAAACCGTACTCGAAATGCATCTTTCATCTGTTGCCAATTCTGAATTGAGTCGGGTTGCAAACTTGCATACCACTCAAATGCAACTCCTGTGAGACTAGCAGAAAATTGTCTGAGGAGAAGTGATGGTTTTGCACTTGTGTCTCCACATGCTGTTACAAAATGAGCCAAGTGTTAATCAGGATTACCAATCCCATTGAATTGTTTGAATTTAGGCACATTGTATCCTTTGGGATAGGGTACTAAATCATGATAGCCGGGATAAGGTTTGTCACTATCAACTCTTATCTCGCTATTTTTGACATTTTTTAGTTCAGTGGCCACCATCTGTTGTATCTCCTCTCTGGTCATTACAACCGAATGTTCTTGGATAGAAATACTTGTTGTTTCTCCTGGCCCTACTACTTGAACAGCCTCTTTTGGTTGAGGGATTGGATTATTTGACTTCTGTACCTGTTCCGGGTGATTTGCCATCAAGACTGCCATTTTTTTTTTTTTGCATTTGGAACACTGTATTCATTAACATCATCATATTTTCATTCATCTTCTTGTATTCTGCTTCCCGATTATCTAGGATGTTGTTCTGGTTCATAGCAAAAGTTGGTTCATCTTCATCATCTTCATTTGGAGGGTTTGCCCCCTTGTAATCTTTTGGTGCATCATGTGGAACATGGCTTGAACCTTCTTCTCTAACCATGATTTGAGAATCTGGTGCCTGTCTACGAGATCTTGTGACTGGTCCTGGTTGTTCTTGTTCAGTTGTCGGATCTCCTTGAGCTTCGGTAATCATACGGACAATGTGTACCTCGACATCTCCATCGGACATATCTTCATCTTCACTCTCCTTCTTTCTGTCAAACTTTGAGTAAGAAACTGAAGCTTGACTCTGTAAAGCTTGCTGTTGTGAAACTTGATCATCTGGCAAAGTGATTCGATCAAAGATAGTTTTACGTGCGCTCAGCACTAACTGCCTCTTCTTTCGGTAGAATTCTCTTGGTCTTATTTGGTTTGATTGCAATTTCTTCAATTCTGCATATATCTTATAAATATTGTTGCCAAAGAAATTTTTGTGAGATTTTGGGGGTCTACCGCCTTTCTTTTCATATGGCTGGTAACGCAGCTCAGCAGTGGTTGTGTTCTTCTTAACCATATCAAGTGGTCCGAAGGAATTTTTTAATGAACCCATTCAATTATCCTTTTGATCTTGAAATGACACAAAATTTAAGTTGTAATTTGGCATTTTCATCTTCTTAGGAGTCAACCTTGAAAACACACTTTTTCTGGGCTTAATTTCGTCGGATCGAAAAATCCCACTTTCTTTCCCTTTGGCAATAACAGTGAAAGTGGGCTCATCGTCTTCATCATCTGTAGAAACTATCTTCTTAGGACATGACAGCCTCTGAAAAACAGTGGTTCTTGGTTTCTCATCGACAACATTCTTCTTAAATGCAAGAATAATGACATTTGGGCTGCGGCCCCTAGATGGAAGTCGTGGGACAGTCAGGTTTTCCTCCAAAGACAGAAATCTTTTCACAAACTGTACAGACTCAGAGATTGTGCCGAATCTCATTTCAGCTCCAGTAGCTCCAGTATTGAAAACACAGTTGGGCAATTGGACTTCAGATCCTTCTCCAAGGAAAATAGTCAGCTTAGGGCTCCCTGGTGCGATTGAACTGTTAAACACCATTTGACCTGCAATAATACTATAAATATTAATTTTCTTATATATGAGTTATAAAAAGTAATGTCTTTACTTGTACTTTTGCCTCAAAGATGGGAGGAGGAATTAAAAGAGTCCCCACAGGGCGTGCCAGAATTTGTGGGATCAAAAATACTCGCCCTGACGTCGTATCGGTGAGGAAACACCAGCGGATATATCGAATCACAAATGTTATTTATTTTTATTTTGTGGACTCTTCCATTCCTAATAGAAGCAAGCCTCTATTATTAATTACTCAAATACAAGTAAAGAGAAGAAAATTGCAAATTATAGATTATTATTATTATTATTATTATTATTATTATTATTATTATTATTATTATTATTATTATTATATATATATATATTACATCATTCATGTGTGAACATATAATTTATATCATATCTTGCTGCCGCTGCCTTTGCTTTGTCACTGCGTTGCACGCCTTGTTGTTGTTTGAAAATATATATCATTGCCATTTTGAAACAAATTTAGCTACTGCCGCAAGATGGTTTTTTTTTTTCGCTCATTCCTTTGTTATTGTTTATTGCTTATATCAAAACTCTTAGTTTTAGACACATGATAAGCTCATATTTGCATCACCTAATTGGTTTCCATTGATTATTCTGATGGGAAAGATAGACACAATGACATGTGTCCGTGAGATTAGAACAATCATGTGGATCACTTTAGCTCCTGTGGGATCGAAAATACGCGTCTGGCATCGTGTCTGTGAGGAAGACACCAGACGGCACATCGAAGCACAAATATCATATTTGTTTCGTGGGTTCTTTCATTCCTAATAGAGGCCAGCCTCTATTATTAATTACCCCAGATAGTGTCTTGGGAACCTCCGATTAAGGGCAAAAGTACAAATAAAAAGGCAAAGAAAAATAATGAATTTATTGTCAAAAAACATGGTGATTATTACATATGAATATCGCCATATATATATATATATAGGCATACATATTTTATTTATTTATTTATTTATTTATTATTATTATTATTTATTTATTTATTTATGCCGTCGTCTGCCTTGGGGAATATGCTTCACCGCCATCTCATGCCTCATTGCCACTCAAATATCTCACTGCCGTTTAGAAATTCATACCACTTTTAAAATTCGTATTCTTTATTTGCTGCCTTTTTATTGCCGCTTCAAACTTGTATCTCTCCTTAAAATCCATGTCCCTTCAAGATTTGGATTTCATCATCCGTCTCAAGATATGTGTTCCAATATTGCATCAAAATAAGCGTTTTTATTGCTTCGGAATAAGGAAACGCAGGTTGTCAAGTGCCGACATAAGGCTGCACCAGTTGGTTTTTGTTTAGGCTTTTTACTGCTCCATATCCCATAGCCACCATGGTCATTGTCATTTGTTTCTGCCATTTTGAGTCTTGCCAACGTGAAATTTGGGCTTGGGCTTAAAAATTGCTAGTCCAGTCAAAGGACAAGCCTATCTTGATCTTCAAGGGATTTTTAATTCTTTTATTTTTTATTTTATTATTTTTTATAGCTAAAGCCTCATGTTGTCATTTTTTATTATTTTCTTATCCCCATATACATTTCTTTTCTGGTGAGACCCACTTTTTTTTTTTTTTGAAATTTTTTTTATTTATTTAAACCATGCATGCACGTATGCATATACTTTTCCCATTTTTATTTTTTTTATGCACATATATATGGAATGCACATGCTTTTTATTTCTCTTTTCTTTTCCATTCTTTATATATTTTTTTATAATCATCATGCACATATGCATACTATTGCATCCTTATCTCATTTCATTTTTATTTTATTATTTTTATTTTTATTTTTTGTTAAAACATGCACGTATGCATGCTTCTTATTTATTTGTTTTTTTTTTTAATTTTAATTTTTTGTCATGCACCCCTTTTCTTTAATATTTAATATTTATGTTCCAATAGAGTGGATCCCATCTATCTTTGTGATTTTATTATAGCATGATGTGGGTCTCGTGCATATGTATATATATTGGGAAGAGCATGGATATAGAGCCTTGAACATTCCAATGTTCCTTAATATTTTGGTAACCTTTATTTCATCAACGAGGCCTATCTTTAATTATTTCAAGGTTCACATGGCATCCAAAAAAAAACAGCCCCTTTTATTTGCAACATTAAATGGCAGCTTCATCAAGATCAAAAGGTTCATTTCCTGGGCATTGACTTTTCTAGAATTCATATAAGTGTAGTGGCTTCATGCAGTCGGTGGTGAAGAGAAGCCTGTAGCTTGAGTTTTATTGTTTTATTCATTATTGTGAACTTGATACATCCTTACATCCCCAACAAAGCATTCCATATCACATGATAATTGAGAATAGCACATGGCATAAAATCATGTTTATTATGATCACACATCTTAACACCAAGCATAAAATCATGTTTATTAATTATGATCACACATCTTAATACCAGTCATAAAATCATGTCTGAAATAAGCAATTGCCATCATTTACACATAAAGAGATCCAAGACAACTTTTATTTGGAAATCTCCTTGGATGATACAGCACTTCCTTAGACTGACAACCTTTAGGACACCACCATTCTCTTTCAGGCTTATAAGCAGGCTCTCAAAGCTCTTCTTAAAGGACTCCACATCCACTACTTCAAGTTGCCGACCGACCTCATTCCAGTTGATTCCGAGCTTCTCGAGTGCACTGTAAACTCCCTCGGCCTCTAATAGGTTCTCGAGACAATGCCATGATAAATGAAGGCTTGCAAAACTTGGTATGGCATTGTTGAGACAGTATCAGGTCTAATGCAAGATTTTTAACACCAGTTGATGCCCAAAGTGACAGCTGTTTCTCGGCACCAAAGCTTCCTAGCGGGGACCAGAGAATTTTTTTGATACAGCTTGTATGCAAGGGCTGTTCAACCTTCATCTTGCCATAGCTTGGGCGTTTAGGAAAATGGGAAACTTGTGCAAGAGTTTGCATCTTGGGCCCAACAACCTTCAGTGACCTCCATGTCCGCATGAGGATCAAGCACATCAACCTCATCCTTGTCAGTGACCTCCATGGACCCTCATCCTTGATCTTGGCATGGAGTCTAGTTTCGGAGCAGCCTTGGAAAAGACTCCCTATCAAACTGGGTGGCCGTCACTTCATCACCATCATCGTCCAAGGCACCATTAGAGCTTTTCCTTCTTCTTCTCAACCACGGCGAAGAGTGATCTCACTCGCGGTATCTTGAGAACCCACCCATCCTCGGAAATTCCATCCGGTAACAGCGTTGATTTCTTTGCAGCAGCGGTAATTGGTAGGTGAGAGCAGTGCCGAAGAGCTGTCCTCGATGACTAAGGTGGGGCATCCGTCATCGTCATCGTTGCTGCTGTGACTTTGGCGAGCCACTTGTTTGATGTCGATGACAAGCAACTCCAGTATCTTCTCCAGCATCAGAGATTTTTCTTTGGTGATAGTGATAAAGAAAAGCAGCAACGGCAACAGCGTGATAACAGCAACGTTGGTAGCAGCAGTGACAGCAACGGCAATAGAAGTTTCGAGTTAACGGCCAGCGAGGGGTATTCCACCCTCGCCGGCGTTAACAGCGGCAGTGGTGGGCGGCAACGATAGTAAAGGCGACAGGCGACAGCTTGTCCTTTTTTTTTATATATAATATGTATATAAATATATATGTAGGTATGGAAGAGAAGAGAACAACTCTTTTTTTTTTTTTTTTTCAAACTTTTCTTTTCGCTTTTTTTTTTTTTTTTTTTACTCGTCTCCTTTTTTTTGTCTGGTTCTCCCAATCTCCCCTAAATTTTTTTCTTTCTCCCGCCTTTTAAAGACCTGTCCCAATCTTATCCTCCTAAAGTCAAACCCCTCCGTCAAATCACAATGGAGGATAAGATCGAATCAAAATTTAATTTAAATTAATTAATTTTTTTAATAAATTTCTTTTAAAATTTAAAATTTAAATTTTCAAAAAATCAAATTCAAAATTTGAATTTTCTAAATTAAAATTCAATTTGCCTCGGGATATGTACTCGGGCAATTTTGTAATTTATCACTTTTTGCCTCGAGATATGTTCTCAAGGGCAATTCTGCAATTTATATTTCACCTCGAGATATGTTCTCAAGGGCAATTTTGCAATTGGCTATTTTGCCTCGATATCTGTGTTCTCGGTTAATCTTGAGATTTGAATATTTCAGATCACCTCGAGATCTGTGCTCTCAGCTAATCTGGAGATTTAAATATTTTGATCACCTCGAGATCTGTGCTCTTGGCTGATCTTGGGATATGAATATTTTAGATCGCTTCGAGATCTGTGCTCTCAGCTGATCTTCATATTTAAATATTTTGATCGCCTCGAGATCTGTATGCTCTCGGCTGATCTTGAGATATGAATATTTTAGATCGCTTCGAGATCTGTGCTCTCAGCTGATCTTGAGATTTAAATATTTTGATCGCCTCGAGATCTGTGTACTCTCGGCTGATCTTGAGATATGAATATTTTAGATCGCTTCGAGATCTGCACTCTCAGTTGATCTTGGGATTTGAATATTTTAGATCGCTTCGAGATCTGTGCTCTCAGCTGATCTTGAGATTTAAATATTTTGATCACCTCGAGATCTGTGCTCTCGGCTGATCTTGGGATTTGAATATTTTAGATCGCTTCGAGATCTGTGCTCTCAGCTGATCTTGAGATTTAAATATTTTGATCGCCTCGAGATCTGTGCTCTCGGCTGATCTTGGGATTTGAATATTTTAGATCGCTTCGAGATCTGTGCTCTCAGCTGATCTTGATTAGGATTTGGTCGTATGTGATTTAAAATTTTTTTAATTTGAATTTGGACATACAAAATTTTTTTATATGAACAGCTCCCAAGTGTTGGTTTCTTAATGGGCATCATCCAATTGGTTTTCATTTAAATCCAAACCTTGATGATTATTTTGATGAGAAACATAGAGAAAATGACACGTGTCCATATGATGAGAACAATCATGTGGATTACTTTGAATGTTGAGTTCTTAATAGTTGAAGCCCTCTCTTCAAAGGAAGCATTACATGCTGAAGAATATCACATCTTTCTTTGGCTTTCATTCTCCAATCTCAAATTATTTTGTCTTTGATCAAGTTGAATGGCAAAGCGATTCAGATTGCTTTCTTGCCTCTCTTAGCCATAAAATTCATTTATTTTATTTTTTATTTATTCTTCTTTTCTTTATATATATATATATATAAAGTCAATGCATGCATGGAGAATGGTGGGTCCCTCCTATACATGAAACTGTGCACGTTCTTTGATTGTTATTATTTTTTTATTTTTTGAATTTGCCATCTCTGGCAAGAGGCCAAGTGGCCATCATATCCATGTCATACGTTGTTTTTTTTTTTTTTTTTGGTAGGGAGAAGACAAGGCCGGATGTTTAAATAAAACACAGGAATAACTTGCCTCAAATGGCACAAGGATTTTAGTATTACAAATGAGGATTAGCTGCTGCTTCACATAAACATTTTTTGAGTTCTTGAGTACATTAATTAATTTGTACATATACATATCCAAACTAAGTTATGTGAGAGAGACCATTGCATCCTGCATTCAATCAAGCATGCATTGTTCAATGGCTGTGCAATTTGCAACAAACAAGGTCTTGCACTTGCTCTGCTACCCTGATTCATCACTAAATTAAATGATCCAATAAATTTTTAAGGCTCTCATAGCTACAATGCCAGATCAGGTTGATGTGACTCAACAATCACACCTGAAGGTGGAGATCCTGCACGTTATGAACCTGCGTTTATATCAGGTGGGAAAGATGAACTTCGCTTCGAGTCCTGCTTGGACTTCACCATACCTTGATTACTGACCGATGTTGTCTTCACAGCATCAGAATGGTTGTTTGCTGTTTGATGTCGGAATTGGATGTTGTTGTTACCTCTAGAAACCATGTCAAGTGCTCGAGCATGTGTCATTGGCAACTCTGAGTTGATGCTCACTGCTTTTGAAAGATTAAAACTGAACGGGGTGCTTACAACACCATTGCCACCTGGTTGCACTGTTGAGTTTGGTCGTGGCCGTGTGGAAGGAGTTTTGTCTCTGCAGATATCCTGTGTGTCAAATCTGCTCTCACTTGCTGTGTGAAACAGAATGGCTTTGGGGAAGTATCAAAAAGCCATTCATTAATTGTTGCACTTTCTAGCTATAGGTACAGTAATGTAATGTGAAATGTTTGGCAAGAATGATTGCAAACTCCTCCACTGAAACAACCTCAGTGCACTCCTTTGCTTTTACATAAACAATGCTCTTCATAAAATTAGTAGCGACGATGGGCTTGAGCGCGCACCCCACTAGTATGCTTTTTGACAATCTTGAGAAGCGATAACAATGGTTATGGAGACGAATGAGGGATATTCCACCCTCATTCGTGTTGGTGACAGTGGGGTGGTGACGGCCAATCTTGAGAAGCAACAACATTAGCTATGGAGGCGAATGAGGGATATTCCACCCTCATTCATGTTGGTGACGGTGAAGTGGCTATGGTGATGGCATGGCGACGACCAATCTTGAGAAACAACTACAACAACTATGGAGGCGAATGAGGGATATTCCACCCTCATTCGTGTTGATAACAGTGGGGCTTCGATTTGACGGCATGATATGGATCTTTGAGGCAGCGAGCGAGGGGTATTCCACCCTCGCTCGTGTTAGCAATAGCAATTTGAGGCAGCGAGGCGAGCGAGGGGCATTCCACCCTCGCTCGCGTTGGCCACGGCAAGGCAGCGGTAGCAACGGCAACAGCGGCAAGCAACTTATATATATATATATATATATATATATATTATATAAATGTTTGTTATGAGAAAAAAAGACCTTCTTCTTCTTTTCTTTTCAATGGCTTCTTCTTTCTTTCTTCTCGTTCTCTCTCTGTCTCTTCCTCTCCGTCCTCCTTCTTTCACTGGCTTCCTTTTCCTTTTAAAGACAACCAACACGTGGGGCGGTTTCTCAGATCGTGGAGTCCCCATGACTAACACAACCAGTCCATTGACCATAACTAACCCCACCATTTTAATCTGATTTTATTTTTTTTTTTATTATTATTTTGTTTTGATTTTGTTTTGATTGATTAATTATTATTATATATTTTTTATTTTGATTTTATTTTATTTATTATTATTTATTATTATTATATTTTGATTTTTATTTATTTATTATTATATATGTTTTATTTTATTTTATTTTGATTTTATTATATATTATCTCTTATTATTATTATTATTATTTAATTTTAATTTTATTATAAATTATATTTTTTTATCGGATTTTATTTAATTAATTTATCTTATTAGTATTAATTTATTATTACATATTATTATTTATCTTATTATTTTATTTTATATATATATATATATATATTTGTATTTTATTTATTTATTTTTCGTCGTGGGTTGACCACAGCCCACGTTTTCTTCTTTTTTTTATATTTTTTTTAAAAAATAATTTATTATTATTTTAATTTATTTATTCATTCATTTTATCTTTATTTGAATTATATTTTTTTTTAATCTGATTTTTTAATATTATATATATTTTAAATTATATTATTATTTTATTTTATTTTCATCTGATTTCTCTCTTTTCTTTTTTTTTTCTTTTGAACTTGATTTATATATATATATTATTTTATTTTTATCGGATTGGATTTTGATTTTGATTTTAATTTGATTTTTAAAAAAATTATTAATTAATTATTTTATTTTATTTTATTTTATTTATCATATATATATTATTATTTTATTTTATTAGTGATCTTGATATTTAGATATTTTAGATCACCTCGAGATCCGTGCTCTTAGCTGATTTGGAGATTTGAATATTTTAGATTGACTCGAAATCTGTGCTCTCGGCTGATCTTGAGATTTATATGTTTTAGATCGCCTCGAGATCTGTGCTCTCCGCTGATCATGAGATTTGTGTAATTTAGATCACCTCGAGATTTGTGCTCTCAGCTAATCTTGAGATTTATCCTAATTGCATTGTGATTTGGCTGCATGTAACTAAGACAAACATATTTTATAATTTTGATTTTGATTTAAATTAGGACATGTATTATTATTATTATTATTATTATTATTATTATTATTATTATTATTATTATTATTATTATTATTATTATTTATTTATTTTTGGTATAAACACTCACTATTTTCTTTCAGAATATATCAAGGTATCTAACTTAGATTAATTCCTACTTTCGTGGTAATCGAATCTAATTAGACCCTCTAAGTTCCGTTATAACCATTGATTCTCAAAAAATATAAATCTATGGTTTCAAGCTTAACCGTAGGGTTTCTAACACCACAGTTCACCTTTCAGTCCTTTCTTTGGTATCCAAGATCATGCAAATATGGGATCCATCACAGTCAAAAGCATTAAGTATCAAAGGATTAAATCAAACTGAATTTAAACATTAAAGTAGAAAGAAAAATCAACATAAAGAATTTTTGTTCATCAAAGGGCAAATCTCCAACCCTAGAAGGATAGATCTACTCACTCATGCTCGAATTGCAACCCATGATATTCAAACTAAACATCAATAAATAAAAATAAGAAGAAATAAAGAAAAATTCGGTTTGATCGATGAGTTCCATTCTTGAAAGTTGATAGATCTTCAATTAATTCTTGATCTTCTTCGTCATTTGGTGTAAGCTTTTGGTCTTCTGATGCTTCTCAACCTTGAACTCTAACCACAATAGCCAAAGACCTCTCTTTGAAAAACCTTCATGGTGTTATAAGGGTGAAATAAGCTAGGGTTTTCTCTAGCGTCCATGTGCTATGCACCATGGGTGAGTCATGTTCTTTTTTGAATTAAGATCCTACATTGTGCTCCATACCCATGGTGGTTGACACTAGCGGGTCATGTTCTTTGATGTCTTCTTGCTTTACACTCTTTTATCTCCATAACTACTTTTCATCTCTTTTCTTCTAGAATGATTCAAATAATTGCATAATTAATGATGAATTCTAACCATTTGTGTATAAAGCACCAAAAAGCTGTAGTCCGAACCAAAATGATAATATTCAAGCAAAACTATCATGATTAATGAATGAATTAGACCTAATTCTAGGTTAAATGTTATAAGATTATTCACTAAACACTTATCACCACATCTTCCTTTGACAAAGTTTTTTTTAATAAAACCTTAATCTTCAAAACTTGCATAAAATATAAGTTTGATGTAGGATAAGAAGAACTAGAGAACAAGTTGGTAGTATCATAAAATGGCTCCAAGAGTTCATATATTTTCTCTCCTCTTTTCTATTCTTCATTTGAAGGACAATACTTATAATTTCTATTATCTAATTGAAGAGAAGCAAAAGCCTTTTTATATTTAAAAACACTATCCAACATCAAATATGTCGAATTCCAACGAATAGATACATCAAATCGCAAGCCAATACTAGTGTTAATGTTACTAACTGCTCTCACTTATTCTTCAAATTTTTTCATTCTACTCTCTGAACCTTTCATATATTTGACATATTCTCTGATCTTATGCAAACGCATTACTAGCTATTTTCAAACCTTCTTACACAATGAAATTCAATATGTGAGCGGAACAACGAATATAAAAAAATCACCATCACACAATAAACTATTATCCTAAGAGAGAGTTGCTACTTTAGAATGTCTTGCATATTATCATTGTTGGGTGTATTATCCAATATTAATGAAAAGACCTTTTTCTTAGTTCCCCATTCCTTAAAAAATTAAATAATTTTGCAGCCTATTCAACTCTTGCGTGTGGAGACAACATTTTCACGAAGTTCAGAATTTTACTATTTAATACCCAATTTTCATCAACAAAATGCCCAGTAAAGTAAATGTAGCCCTCACTAGTACAAGTAGTCCACGCATCTGAAGTAAAGCAAATTCCGTTTAAAAAATTACCCAAAGCATGTTTAAGTTTCTCTTTCTCTCTCATATATATTCTTGTAATGTAAAAAATAAGAGTATTTCAAGAAATGCAGGCACCATCAACATTTACATATTTCATCTAAACTCTAATGCTATCATATTTAACAACTGAAAAATGACAAATCATGTTTTATCTTTGTGGCACCTCAATGTAGAAGTTCCATACTTTTTACCCCCATGTTTATATTCTTTCTTATATCCCTTGCATTCTACTATTTGTATGCTATCTTGATCCACCCTTTTTTTTATAAAAAAATTACAAATATCAGAAAATTCTTTTGACTTTTTTGGCTAACTCCTTACTAGATTTAGTGTTTTCTAATTCTTCTTCATCTAAGTTAATGCTTTGATTCAAAGAAGTGGATTCCATGATTTTTCTTTATCCTACAAATATGTATGAAAACATAAGAGAAGTTAAAACTTGGCAAATACTTACAAAAAAAATACATAAGAGAAGTCACTATTATTTTTCTTTGATTCAAAAACTATATAAACAAGATAATACACCACATCAAAGTAAACAAAGTAGCATAGAACTAAGTCATCATATAACGTTCCTCTATTAAACAAACAAATATTCTTCTACAAATTTTATCTTTTAATTCATATTGTCATGAGCTTTTTTACATGGAAGATATCATTCAATAGATTTATGGAATTGTATAAATAGTCCTACATTCATAATTTTGCTATGTTAAAAGATATAGATTCCCAATTTCCATTATTTATGAACTTATGATGATACCAATTTTATCCATCAATATATATATATATATATATATATATATATATATATATATATATATATATATATATATATATGTATATATGTATATGTGTGTGTGTGTGTGTGTGTGTGTGTGTGTGTGTGTGTGTAAAGTGATGGATAATTGTGCTACAAGGAATAAATTAAAAGGAGCAATGTAGGGAATATAGCCCTTGTTTGGTGTTAATGCTACATTAGTGGATTGCATGCAGTTTACTTTTTCATGGGCCAATACTAACACATCAAGTATGTTGATCCATGAGAGGTTTAATAAGATAACAGATTTATAAAAAGAAATTTGAATAATATGGATAGAAAAATAAACATGTGTACACTAAAGACTCATTTATCATAGTGCCATGTGAAAAAAAAAAGTGAAACAGATAGGAGAATTCTACCACATGTCATTGATTTAGAACCATCATATGCTTAGTTTGATGTTGGCTAAAACCTGATATTTTTAATAACAAGACTTAAACACTCATACCCAGATCAAAGATGGTGAATCAACATGGCCAATAGCATATGGTAGAAAAATAGGTTTCTTAGTATTCTGTTTAAGAAGATAGATATGAAGTCATTGTCCAAATTAGCTTTTCTTTCCCAAGCAATAAAAAATTAGACTTCCCAACATTTGAGGGAGGTTTCTTTATGATCTATCATGTGTAGCTGTACTTTCATAATTTAACCAAAACAAACACACACACACACACACACACATTATGCAAATCAATCATACAAATAAAGTAGCACTGCATTTCAATCTTCATAATAGTGTACTATTAAAAGTGTTCACTGGTTGTTGAACAAAGTACATAATTAACTATTCCCTTTCTCTATTACTACACTAGTTTCCAAATTGGTTTTTTAAACATTAGAAAAAAAAAGTTTAAGAGACCAAAAGAATTAAGAGTGAGATTGAGAAGAGGGCTTAGAGTTGGGAGCTTGAAGCTGACTTGAGAAGGGTTGTTGCTATCGTTGTGAAGTTACCACCATTATGATGTCACCATTGCCGCCGTTGTGAAGTCATCGCCACTGCAGCTACAACTTTACCGCCGTTGTTGAGAAAGAATGAGAGACCTTTGTTGAGAGTGAGAAATGAGAAAGCAAAGAGAATTAGGAATTAGGAATTGAGAAATTAGAGTGTGTTGTGTTAATTTTTCAATTTTTTAAACTTTTCATAGGAAAAATGTCAAAAGTGAAAAAGTGGGTTTATTTAAAAAAGCATTAGAAACAAGAAGATCTTTTTTTAAAAAAAAATTCAGGGGCTAATTGCTTAAGTTATAAAAAATCATGAAGAAGAAAAAAATGTAGGGACTAATATGCAAGAGTACTGGAGGGACATTTCAGTAATTTCATGAGACCCCTCGCCTGAAGCTTACCATGACAAGCATAGGAGCGGAAGGAGTTGATGACTTTCCATAAATTCTTTATTGAAGCTTACTATGCAGTCTTGAAGGGGCATCTAATGGTTGTTTACACTCATAGGAGTGAGAAGGAGTTGATGAAAACTTTTCATAAAGCTTCTTTTGCAACTTATTATGAGGTTTCTTGGCACTCATAGGAGTGGGAAGGGGTTGATGAATTTTTTTTTCTATGAAAGTCCTTTTTAAACTTACATGATGTCTTTTAACACCCATAGGAGTGAATGATGTTGATGAAGATTTTCCATGAAGACTCTTGAAGCCTACTTTGAGGTTTTGACACTTATAAGGGGTGATAGAGGTGATGAAAATTTATGAAAATCCCTCTTGAAGTCTTCTATGAGGTCTTAACACTCATAGGGGGTGGCTAGAGGTGATGAAAATTTATGAAAATATCTCTCAAAACCTACTATGAGGTTTTGGCACTCATACGGGTGAGTTGAGATGATAAAGATTTATGAAAATCTATATTGAAGCCTACTATGAGGTATTGACACTCATAGAAGTGAATAAAGATGATGAACTTTATGAAAATCTCCCTTGAAATTTACTGTGATCCAGCACTTGACACGCATAAAAGGTGAAAGAATCGATGAAACGTACTATAAGGCCCAAAGTTTAACACTCACAGAGGTGGATGGAGTTAATGAAGCCTATTGTGAGTTCCATTGCTTGAAACTCACAGAGGTAAATGGAATTGATGAACCCCACGATCAAAGAAAGAAAGATTAGGATTATTTTTCATAAATCACAATAAAAAAAATCCTAGGATAAGGAGAGAAAGAGAGAAGATAAAAAAAAAGAAAATCTTATTTCACCCTGCAATCATTAAAATTATTTTAAAAAAAAGTATATTTGTACAGAATATATTTTCACATTATCACCTCTTCGTCCATGATAGAGATGTATCATAATTACAAGTTCTTTGTCCATGATAGACATGTATCATGATTACAAGTTCTTTGTTAATATTCTATTGTTAGTAATTTCAAATTATCATCAATAATTTTAGATTACCCAAACCAAACCATCCTTTAAAAATACACAATATATATTTTTTTATAAAAAAAAGGATAAAAATGTTTTCTTCCCCATGATTAATAAATCTTTAAGAAAATTAACATTGGCAACAAATGATTTTTGCTAATTTGTTATTTTACAAGGGGCGGCAAGTAAAAGAAGCATCTTTGGATTTTCCCAAACTACATCATTTGTCAAGTTTGACAGGATATACGAGAGATATAATAATACCACATGATCCTCCCGGTCCTCAAAGCTTCGACAAAGGTACAAAACCCATGGCTCTGGTGCATGCTTCCTCACTCCAAGTGCATCCCCCTGCTCCGCACACCCCGTACAAACTGGAACCCTAATTTATCTTTCTGTTGTCAATCCATGTTCTATCTTCTAATTAAACCAGTTTGTCAAATGTTTTTTGAGCTCGTCTATCCGAAATTCTGTTTGATTTTCGTATGCAATGTCTTTTTGTTCATTCATGTCCCTTGACATTTTCTTTTGGATGGTCTGGATTTGTTGTTTGGATTTGCAAGCAGAAAGGAAAGTTTTTGAGCCATGTTGCATCATTGATAAGGAAATTTGGGTATGGTTTGGGAGTTTTTTGGGACAAATGTAGGTGACATGTAAATTAATCTTCTATTGTTTAAATTAGTTATTAAAGGAGGCACTTTGTGAGTGAGTGCTGTATATACCAGAAAATTTGACTACATTTTTATGATAGCTACCTTTATTTGGCTTGAAAGCATTTACCTTCAAATGTAACAGAGTCAAATTGGTTTTTCAAATTATGTTAGAAGTCTGTGGAGAATGTTGTAAGTTTCAGTAGCCATAGGATCTTTATTTAGATGGAGATTGCTTTTGGGCTTTAAATAGAGAAGGATGAGTGTCAGACATGAGGTTTTGCTTGTGTGATTCTATGTTTTTATTAGTTTCCTGCATAATAATCATGTATACCTTCTCATTTTTGCTGTCATTTCAAGTCAAATTCTTAGGCCACTCTTTTAGTTGCTACAAAAATTTAGGCACTTGTGCTCATTAAAGCTGTTCTACCATGTAGTACATGTATGGTCTGAGTTTAAGAGACTGTATGTAATATAGACAGTATTGAAAAATGCAAACCTACCATTTGCGATGAAACTATGATGCTGGAGTCCTTCAGGTCACAGATATATTGCATAAACTAGTAATGTTCATTGTTTAATGGAAATTATTATTACTATACACTAGATCTTTAATGTAGGCTCTTCAGTTATGGTTGTTGTAATACTCTTGTAAAAAATGTTTATAAGAAGTGTTCCAAAATACACCGTGTGTATGCTAGTTCTTAGACAATTACATGGTGAATATGTTAAGCATAACCAAATATTAGTTATGTCTGGAAAGTATGTAGATTCCATAAATTCATTTGAAAGTCAAAAAATTGGAATTCAGTCAAAAATTAAAGAGCTCTTATTTTTTTTTTTTAAAGCTCACTATATGTATTATTGTCTTGTTTTAAAATGTACAAATATTTATGAAAACATACTAGATCTTGATACTCCATGTCTATCAGCATATATAATTAACAATCATAAATAAATAAGAGAATATAGTTCATGGAATGTCCTAAAGAGATTTGATGGCGAACATTCACTGCTGGTTGATTACGTTAGTGGTTGTTCAACCACATATGTTGAGTCTCTATGGCGTTATAATGCAATTATAAAATGACCTCTCCTTCTATGTGATTATCAGTACACATTTCAGAAATATTCTGAATATTCTTATAGGTCAGCACATAAAAGTATACTTGTTCTCAATTCTTCTTCTATATGACCATAAACATTTACTTGTTCTCAATATGCTCTTCTATAAATTGCTTCCATATGTCATATTGGCATTTGTTAGCATTTATTAGCATTTGTTATGCGTTCTGTAAATTATTGATAACTCCCTTTCTATATTTGCGCTCATTAATGAAGTGTGTATCCTTAAACTGTTCTAGTTTAATTATAACTGTGGTCAAGTAAAACAAAATCCTAAAATTTCGTTGTGGTAGTAATTTAAGGACTTTCCTTGTAGCTTCTTGATCAAGATTATTACTAATATAATAATTAGTTTATGCGGAATATCATTGATGCATTTGCTCTTAGATACATTCACTTTTTATTAAATATTTTCTGAGTTTGCTTTTCTTGACCTTTTCCCATCACTTATTTGGTGAATCTTGGTTGCACTCTGTCTCCATGTAGCTAACTAATTGTCTTGATTGGATCATCTTTACCATTACTTCTCCTTATAAGGCTCCTTCTAGTATTTCGTTTACTATGACTTCAAATGTCAATTCATTGCATGTATAAGCCAATCAATAGGGCATTGAACAGTTTCCCCATTAACATAAGCACCAAAGTGAAGGAATGTACTCCTTCCTTCCTCTCCTTTACATTAAATTGGTTCTTTTAATTTTCTTTTGTGGTTTTTTAGCTTTCTTTCAGTGAAAGCAATTTATCAGATTACTGCAATAGAAATCAAAGAATTATTGGACTGTATCCCAACCAGTATGTTGAATGAATAGAAGCTTGTTATGGACTAATGTTGTTGTTCTGATGCTATAATGTTCTTAATTGAAAATAATTCTAGGCGTTGTTGTCAAGAGCACATCTATCTATAATTACAATTTCACTACCATTCACACAGAGTCCTAGTAGAATGATAAGTAATGGTGCTTGTTGCTTCAGCTTGATCTTTTCTAGTCTTATTATTTTTGTTAGCAAGATTTGCAAAGACACTTCTCCTCCTGGTCTAAAAAGTTATAATCATGGTTTACCTGACTGGTGATATTTTTGATGTTGTGTTATGTTTATGAAGAATTTGCATGATTGAATTGGTACAGTTGCCTACTAGAATGGTAGGTATTGTAAATCACATAGCTGTGATGTTTGAATTTTGAACCATGGTTTCTACCCTTCAAATTAGTGTAGTTCACACTATCCATCTTCTCCTTACACCTATTCAACGTTCTGAGTAGATCAGTTTGTAATTTCAACCAATCTCAACTCATTCTTGGTAGTCAATTCTTCTACTTCGGAAGGACAAGTTTCATTGGCTGTTTCTCAACTCTAATTCGAGACAATAAAACCCGTAGCCTGCAAACACATATATCTGTTCCATGTTTTGATATTCTCAATTTACAATTTCCATAGGACTTAGAAATTCTTGAGATTGATGATACCATTTTGTTCAGGTCTCCCAATTGTATTTGGTACCTGAGTGAAATTTAAACATGATATGGATGTTTTCTTCCAACTTGACACACCACTTTGATGGTGTTTTATCTTATCGATCTCTTTGTTATGATGTAATTAGTTCATTTTATTTTACTGGCTTTCTTTTCTTTTGCTGCTTTATAGGAGGAAACTTTCTTGTCTGGGGAAAGGAACAATAATAAGATGTTGTTTTCGCAATAATACATCTTTCAATGCAATGATCTCTGGGCATTTGTTGTCTTGCTTTTCTGCTTCAATTATGTTCTTCGCACCACCAAACCAGGTAAATACCTTTCTGTTGGTTCCGGCATTTGACTCTGTATGAGTATGTGTTAAATTCGTTATGACATGTGAGTAGCAACATACATGAAGCATATGATGATAGTCACTGTACTCAATGATGTTAAATTTCGTTCTTTGCATTTATCTCCTCAGAAAAGCTGCTGTTTTCATATAATATCCTCCTGTAGATGTTGCATACTTGCATTTGCTTTCCACGTATCATTGACTTTGCATAAATTCCCTTGGGGTAGGTTTTCTATTGTTGACTGTGTACAAAATGACACAGAATTGAAGAATGACCATTTTGTCTTTGGATATTTACCTCTGTAAAACATATTTAACCATTTAAATAAATGCCACTGAAAGCCAAGCTTTTGGTTAATACTCCATAAATCCAGTTTATGGAAATATCCCTGCAAAGAGACTCTGAACATTGCCTAGAAGAAAGTGGTTGTTATTATGATCTTTGATTTTAATCATGAGCCTTTTTTTTTTAAGTTTGAACAGATATAGAGGCAACTAGTGCTGATTTAATTGTGATTTGAAAGATTAACTGAGTAGAATAAACTATATTCAAGGGGATTAAACTGTTACCTGTATGAGTGGTATTTAGGTGGTTTTTGGTAGTTTGGAATATGCTTAAATAGGATGCCGATTCTAGCTTCTGATTTCTAACCCCATGTTTCATAATGAACTGTATAGAACTCATGTATTTATAGTAATTTCACTCTAAAATAACAAATTATATGTATGCACATGTGAGTTATATATATCTTTAGGTGCCTTAACACGTGACTTTGTAAACAATGTTTTATACATATAACCCTTTCAATTAGTTTAGTTGCATATATGCCCTACAGATTTGTCCTTATACATGTACCTCAATTTCTATAAACAGCTGGTTACTATGTATATTTTACTAAATCCTTTTCAGCTAACTTAAGTACCTATGTATCTTTTATCCTTCTATGACTTATACTTATCTATCCTTATAAATTTATTCATTCTCTATAATACTTTTTAAAATTTTTTATGTAATTCTATCTACAAAATATTTAATATATATAATTTATGGCTTTTAAAAGAATTATTTTTAACTAAAAAATAATTCTTTGTATTGGGGGACAATATTTGTTAAATGGCCTTGGGAGTGACACAGATGCTTCCTAGGTGTGGAAACTGGCTTTGAAAGCTCATTTCCCCACTTAAATTTTCTTTCTTTTACTTTGATTAAGGGAAACAGGCTTCCTGTTTTCCTTCCTCTTTGTTAACAATTGAAACTAGTTACACCTGTGTTTGAAATTTTATTGAATCAATTATGTAAGTGGTGAGTACCATTTGAGTTGATGGATAGTCACTTGGGTTTGCCAACGTTCAAGACAAATGGGTCATCACAATGTCCTTAAGAGGAGCATGGGCTTGATTAGACCATGCTCTTCAGACTAGCATCAGTTTCAGACTCTCTGAAATCAACTTGGTGGTAATGTTACTTGTGAGATTGAATTTTTGGATATTATTAATGCTGGATCAGTGAGTTGTTTCTGAAACACCTTTCTGATCACTTTTTGTTTTATTTTTTCCCCAGTCAAGATTTATGAAACTGGAAATATATTCATAGATAAATGGCATGTCAAAAGGATCAAAATATTCTCTATGCACTGATTACAGCTTACAAGCAGAACAAGACTTTCTGTCATTGTTGTGCTTGAAATAGATTCAGTAACCTATAGGAAAAGAGTGATGATAATTCGAAACAATCTCATTCATTCTAGAGGCTTGTCTGATTTGAATTCAAGTGCTCTTGGTCTCATGACGTTGAACTTGGTAGAATTTTTCCCAAGTACCATGGCATTTTCCATGCTAACACTAACAATGAAACAACTTACTCCCAAAGACATGGCAATCTCCCCGCAAGGATATGATTATGACCCCTGATCCAACCACCAATGCAAAATTCACTCATCCTATCAGTATCAGTGTTCTTATTGATATAAACACAAATGTTGGTTTAGCCAGTTTAACTATGCTAATAAACAAAAGAAAACTCCATAGAGAGAAACAGCCTTCCAAGCAACTATCTTGAACCCTAAGCAGGCTTTCAAAGCCTGTTTCTGTCAGAGCTAATGGGAAAAGACCACTCTAGTGGACACCCAAGCATCAGTTGGATGTTTGAGCTGGCAGCTCCAAGCTAGTTCTTTAAATATTGTAGCCCAGCTTAACAAAATAATTAAAGATAATCATTCCAACAAAAGCCTTTAATTTATGCATTTAAATTTTATTTTTAAAGATATTAGGTTGACATACTGAAGGATAAAATTATTGTAGTTATCTTAATATTATAAACAAGAAAATTTTAATATATTTTATAATTTCTATAATGTAATTATTCCATTCTAGCATGGTACATTGTAATTCATATATTGAATGGGAATAACTTTGCCATTACATAGTAAATTTCATTCTAGTTATGAGCCATTCTGGGGAAACTTTGTTGGTGTCATATACATATAAAATCATACTGTTTAATACTTGAGGGTCATGTTTGGCTGTTTCTTCTTCAAAATTGAAGTCATCCATGACTAGGGTCATATTGACTATTTCCCTTGCTGTTTCTGCAAATGAAATCCTAGTGTGTCTCTTCACTGCTTTTTCTTATAACTTGAGTGCTGCTTGATTAACACCCATTACACATCACTTAATACATTCAACATATATCTATGAATCTTGTAAATTTCAGACATACTAATTTGTTAGATGCAAACAAAACACTTGTTAGCCAGGATCCATCCACCCTGAATGCTTAAGGTTATTTGATGAAAGGCCTAAACTTATGTATTCATGTAAATATTTACTAAATTAACTATTATGGCTATATTGGGATCTCTATTATGGCCTCTTGATACTTGCTATATTTCTTAAGTACCTTAATTGCAACAGAATTGTCATCTGGCAGGTCGTACGCAGATCAAACACATGTTGTTTTGGCTCAATCTATCATGAAAGCCTAAACTTATATTATGCGAGGCTTAGCTTATAATGCTTAGCCACTCAAAAACTAAAATTTTGTATGTTTATAATGTACTATCCAAGTGTACCATTTTACCCTTTATATGGCTTATTAGTATTTATGGGAAAGATTTAGGGGAAAAAATATCTTTTTGCTACAATTGGTTAAACAGGAAGGGTTTTAGAGGAGATAGATGTTTGGGCAAGAAGAATTTAGTAATATTAAAGGAAAAAGTTTTCTTTTAGTTTGTTAATTAGTAGTGGAATAAGTTTGTTAATTAGTCGATCTATTATTCAATGGTTTGGCTTCCCAAATTCAGACTTTTAAACCTTTATTTCTAAAAGAGAAAAAAAATTGAATTAGTGTTCTTGAACTGATTGGTTAGTTCTCCAAAATGGGCATGTCTTGGATTTAATTATTTGGGTGTTGAAAAACGTGATTCTATATTGGTGTGTAGATTGGTTGAAAGTCTTTGTAGATCAGTGATAGGTATACTCTCACCAAGCTCTTAGTCTTCAGATTAATATATATTTATATATTTCTGATAAGCTGATGTCTCTCTTAAAAAGTTTTTTCTGAATTCTGGTGATTCTTGTGTCAATCATGATGGTGACTCTTAGATTTAGGTTCTAGGATGCTGGTTGGGCTCGTGCTAGTGTGTTGTTTGGGTTAATGCTGGGCTCTCTAAATTGATTTCACTCAATAAATTTCAGATATCTGCTTTTGAAATAGTAGAAATTCCTCTTCAATTTTAGGGGGTTTTAGAGGCAGAATTTCAACTTTGTCTGGTAGATATGCTATTTGGAGATTTTACAATGGTATATATTAAAAAAAACCTTTTCTTTTGATTATTCTCCTTCAAACCCACCTTGGTTTCATTCTTGCCAAGTTTCTGTTTTGCTGATTTGAAGTGATCCATTTTTTTTTTTTTTTTTTTTTTTTTGCTTTACTACTTTCTTGAGATTCCTTTGATTTCTTTCGCTCCAAATTTCTTTTCTTTCTGCTGGTTTCTAATTCCCTGACTCTTCGTCATACTTTCTTTTCTTACTGAGTTGCCTCTGATTTCCTACACATCAAATTTCTTTCTTTTTTCTTTTTTTGCCATTTTTCTTCTGGTTTCCTGAGTTTTCCACTTTCCATCATATACTTCCCTTTCGTTTCTTCAATAATACTGCTTAATATTTTTCCTGAGTTTCCTCTGATTCCTTTCATAGTATTTTTTCCCATTCTGGTTTTCAATGTATTTTACTTCAATCTGATTTACATATCTTCATATTGACTTCTATTTAGTTGTTTTTCTGAAACCAGCATTGTTGTCAAGGGCGCAAGGTGCAAAAAGAAAGCGCTCGCCTGAGCAAAGGAGCACACACACGCGCACACAAACATAATAAGGTTTAACTTTATTATGAGATAATAATGATATTAATTACATCAAAATATTGTTTTAAGACTAATGAGTATGAGGGTTGACCCATTCATCCTAAAATCTATTCCTAATTTAACTAACTAAAAATCATCATCAGATTGTTTCCATCTTCACTTCTTTTTTGCTCCATAATTATAGCCATCCATATCCTGCTATTTTTCATTGACAATTTTAAATTAACAACAGATACTCTTGATGAGAAGAGATGGATAGTTGGGCCAATGAATTAAACAATTTAATTAGATTTCTCCAAGGGATGATCAAGCACACGTGAAAATTCTTTGAATGGGTATGTGTCACTGATTTATGCCTGGCTCATACTACATTACATTCAAAGGAGTCTCATGTGGTTATACTCTTGAAGTCTTGGCCACATAAGAGTGTATTTGTTGTGAGTGATAAGTGAACCTAATAAATTGGAAAAAGATTATGATTAACTTTATTGTGGCTTCAGAGAATGTTTCAATTGTTTTAAAGTCATTAATGCCATAGAAGAATATAAAAGATTGACTATGTTACAATATTATTTGTGATTATTATCTTCGAAATTGGTAACTTGATCTTCATCAATATTGCTTCAGTTTACTGGTCTGCCGAGATGATGTCGGGGAAAACCTTCACATTATTTTATAGACACTTGGTGTTCTCAGACCTTTGATATTGACTTTGAAAGCTATTTGCACCTAAGGAAGATAATTGTGGTGTTAGATGCATACCAAACCAAGTCAAGAGTAGTCTTTTAAATTACAAAGGCCTTCACACTTTTATAAATAGAACAGGAGAATTGGGGTTATCAACATAACCCTAAGACTTTATTACTCTTTTAAACTGAAATAGGATAAACACCTAATAAAAGACACATATAAACAACCATAGATGCTAAATAATATGATTTTGATAGCCCCCTCAAACTGTTGATATGGTGAACATTAATAGTTTTTTCTAAAAGACTTTTGAACCAAGTCAAAGTAAGTTATTTTGAACATATCAGCAATCTGTAAAGAAGTTTGAATGTAGTGAGATGTGATGATGCCCTGTTATGAATGACAAATAATGTGTGATCATATTTCAATATGAATTGCTTGCTTATGAAATTGATTTTCATTGTAGCACTTTATGATGCCCTGTTATGAATGACAAATAATGTGTGATCATATTTCAATATGAATTGTTTGCTTATGAAAAATTGATTTTCATTGTAGCACTTTAATTATCACCACTTTCTAAATGAGCATTTCTTTTCGTTTACTACAACCTCACAACTTGATCCATTAATAGATACTTCAGTCCTATGACCGTCACACTTGAGTACCTCACTGTTTGCTAATTCTCTTACTCTGTTCTCTAAGGTGTTTCAACACAGAGGGAGCAAGTGTGTTGTTCCATTATTCTGAAATGTTTCTGCTCGTAAGCTTTTTCTCCATGATCTTTTGCCTCACCATGTCCAGTAAATATAAACATGTCTATGCTTTGGCTTAGCAATCCATGTATTTGATGATTCATGAATGTAAAAGGTAATCATGACATTGACTTGTGCAGAACTGAGTCTTGCTAGTACCATACATCTTTTTCTTTCTAACTCGATGATGCTATTGAAAGCGCCTGCATTCACTGACTTCACCTGGTCAAGCCAAGTTCCCATTCACTGAGTCACTGCCTTCATATCCTACCATAGAATATGGGGTATCTGTACACAAACCCTTTGTGATAGTTCTCAAATATGTATGGCCTTGAAATTCATATCAAGGTGTTCTATGCAGATCCTTTGCTCACTTAAAATTTGGACATCTGTCTACAAAGTTCTTTCGTAACGACTCTAGTATACTTAGCTTTGAAATTCTTATAATGTTGTTTTGTTCAGTTCCTATGTGCTATTGATAAACAACCACTTGTTGGTGCTTTCTTAATAGTCTTGTGGGTATATGGATAAACATTCAGCCATTGCTATGGCTTCATACAAACCATTCCCAAGTATCATTTTTTTTTTTTTTTAAATGTTCTAAGATACCATATTCTACCAGAAATAACTTATCAGTGCTATCTATTAAGCAAATAACCTCTTTACTCCCCTGAAGTAATAGTCCACAACCAGTACAAACCTCTCATAGATGCACCAAACATGCAAGCATTCTTCCATGGATATCCATTATTTCTCTCCTCACCAATCTTGAGAATACTTTCAGGTTTATTTTCAGCAACTCTTCTTTAAAGTTGTCGAACTTCAAGCCCTCTAACCATGTAATTTTCTCATGGGTAAGTTCATATCTCTTGCAAACTCTTTGATGTGGCAATCTGATATATTTTTTTCATTCAGTATTACTGGTTCAACACTCCTGTCTTTAACTTGGAAGAAGGGCTCTTAATGTCACAGAAGGGAAATCTTCAGTTCTTAGCTGTGTTAGAAACTCAAAAAAGGGAAATTGCATTTGAATTTTTAACTAAGTTTTGCAATAATATAAGAAGGATCAAAGAATTTGATTGCATCCTTGCAAACTTTTGACCGCTCTTCTCTTGTGTCAATGCTTTCAGGTTGCTGCTGCAGAAATGGCCCAGCATAATAATATATGCCTGATTGCATCTGGAACAGATAGTAGTTCCATTTTAAATCTAGATAGTATGTCTGATGGAAGAAGTCTAATGATGAGGGGCATGACGGCTAAAAATTTTGATCCTGTCCGCTATGCTGGAAGATGGTTTGAAGTTGCTTCATTGAAGCAGGGATTTGCCGGTCAAGGGCAGGAAGACTGTCATTGTACTCAAGTAAGAGATATGCCTTGGTGAAATCCTCTGGACACAATAAATTTTATTGTTATTACTTTTGCACTTTCAACCGTGGATAAAATCCTTAGTAATTTATGGCAATTGCAGGGGGTATATACTTTTGATGCAGAGACCCCATCAATTCAGGTGGATACATTTTGTGTTCATGGTGGCCCTGATGGTTATATTACTGGCATAAGAGGGAAAGTTCAATGTCTTTCCGAGGAACAAAAAGAACAAACTGAAACAGCTCTAGAAAAGCAAGAGATGATCAGAGAGAAATGTTACCTTCGTTTTCCGACGTTGCCATTTGTACCTAAGGAACCATATGATGTGATTGCTACTGATTATGATAACTTTGCTCTGGTTTCTGGGGCTAAAGACAAGACCTTTGTTCAGGTAAAAGTGTTATTTTTTTCTTAAATAACAACACTAATACCTTTGCTTGAGACTTGACTAAATTGTCTATTAAAAATGCCTATATAAATAAGTATTGTTAAGAGGTGGTGACTTAAAAGTTCAAATTTAACCTAGTTACTGACAGCAAGCATCCATAGCAGAAGATTTTTTTTGTTACAACAATTGGTCATATATAATAGTTTTGGCAATTTTATTTGATTACCAACCTTTGTGTTTTGGGATAACAACTCTGCGTTCAGCTGTTCCAGATTCCATTATTTATATCAGTGAGCATCAATAGTTAAATCTAACATTATAAGAAGTCAAATTATTGATGAATTTATTGCATGTGAAAAGGATGCGAAACGATAAAGCTTTGTCAAATTTTAATTTGTTCTTGTTCAGGCTTATTTTTCTGTAGACTTTTGTTAATGGATAGCCAAACATGTGGCCAATGTCATGTTGTAGTTGAAGATTTATGCTTGTAAAATTTCTTCTTTTCTGTTATTTTACCCAGTCCTTTATTGCTTTGAGGCCTTTAAAAAAAAGCATGTAAGTGTGAATTGGACATTGAAAATGACCTAGTTCTGTTAACATTTACCTGTCCCCCAGACCATTCTGTTTCTAATGGACTTTGAATCTTGAAGGCACATTGGAGATCTGCTCAACTAGTCAATCTTTTAACTTTTTTTGGGATTATATCCCTCTAATACAAACTATAGAAATTTGATATTGCCAAACATCAATCACACATTTATATGTGTTCTTTCCTTTTGGCAGCCACTACTCTGTACTAAAAGTTTTATGTTTTTAATCTTTTCTTTTATTACTCCATATCATCAGATTTTATAAAACACGTGCTCTGCGTAAAGCATAATCTGGTAGTCTTACGACAGTTTGCTTTGGAGGCAGAGTGCATATATTCTTTACTGAATGTTACTTAAGTGGGAAAAAGTCAAAAGAAGTTCAAAAGTCTTTGAATACATAATCCCCAGCTAATTTTACACATTTATTCATGGTGGGACTGTATGAATATCATTGTATGAGTTAAAGATGTTGAGTTTGATTCTTTTTCACTGGTGGATAAAAATGATAGATTCTGAATTCCTATTCACATTTAGTTCATTGTTGCAGTGCAGATGGTTTTGCTTCTATACCAATATTATGGTTCTGTATCAAAATACATGTAGTGAATTCATCATAAATTTAGCATCTGCCTAGAAAAATGTAAATATAATTCAATCTAATCTTCCATGGTTTCGTATTTTTAATCTCCTTTGCAATGTCAGAGGGCCAACACATCTGTTCCTTTTTATTTTACTTATCTTTAAATAAGCTCGAGTTATTTTTACATTTGGATAGTTTCAGCAACTCAAACTCTTAGATTCCAGCTTACATCTTTTCTATGCCAAATCTGTACTTCTTGATATTATTCTCAAGAATGGTTCTATTAATCGAAACTGTGTACTTTCTGCAATAAATTTCAGATGATGTTTGTTATGTAATATTTGTAATCTTGTTAATGATTTGTCAATGTGATGTTGCATTTGGTAGTGCTGCGCGTACTACATCTTGGGTATACTGTATACATGATCTGCGTCGACCATAATGTGATACTTTTTTTTTTTTTGGTCAGATTTATTCAAGGACTCCGAATCCTGGACAGGCTTTTATAGAGAAATACAAATCATATTTGGCAAATTATGGTTATGATCCTAGCAAGATCAAAGATACTCCTCAAGACTGCGAAGCAATGTCTTCCAATCAGCTAGCTCTGATGATGTCGATGCGAGGAATGAAGGAGGCTTTGACAAACCAATTTCCCGACCTTTCTCTGAAGAAGCCAATCCAGCTCAATCCATTCACAAGCATTGTAGACACTCTGAAAAAGCTTCTGGAACTTTATTTCAAGTCTTAAAATTAAGATCTTTAACTTTGTGTTTAGAACAGTATGCTCATTGGCATGGATTTTTTTTATCTTGTAATGCAAAATATATGGGATGCTTGTTCAAAGTTCAAATCTGGCATCTATTGGCGTTTGCAACATGGTCTTGCAACTGAGGTTGGTAAATTTTAGGATTCACCACCGCTTTTAGAAAAGTGACCGATGTGTATAATTTTATCTGAATCTTAGTTAAATCTCAAATTAGATAGATTGTGTAAAGGATATGAATCTTCATCTTAATTATTATATAAAAGGTTATAGTTTATTTCTTTCATTGACGTTTCTGATGTATTATAATTATGGAAATACAACATTTGAGAGCCTGATCCGTCACAGATTGATTATGTGATGTGTAGTGTGTTTGGGAGTCCTAGTCTGAAGATGGATGAAGAGGTAATTAACATCATTTAAGTTGAACAATATCCTCTATGGATAATCTACTACTAGTTGAAAAATAATTCAGTGAACTCAGTTTCGTGGTTATTATCATGATGTGCCTCATTTTTGTCATGAGTTTATAGATTTTATTTTTTATTTATTATATAATATAGATATAAATTGGTAATTATTTTAAAAGATTGCTAATTCTAAAAATTATTAAATTGAGGTAATCCAACGAGTGAGAAGAATCTGGTCCGTGGGATCATCTTAAATTGAGGTAATCCAACGGGTGAGAAGAATCGAGTCCGTGGGATCATCTAGTTTTATATAATTAAATCCAACGTTTTATCTTTAATGTTTGTAGCTTAGAGATCGGGATTTTTTTTTTTTTAATTTTAAAATTTAAATATAATTTTTTTAAAATTATATAATATGATTTTAATTGTTTTTTAAACAAAATTTAAACTTATCATTAAATAAAGTTTCTACTAAATATTTCTTTGGCTATATGTTTGTAATAATTTTTATAAATATTTGATTCTAAAAATAATCCAATAATAATATTGTTTATATAGACTTTGAATAAAAAATATATTAAAAATAATATAAAAAAAGAAAAAAAATTAAATAAAAGGATATCGGAGGACCAAAATGAAAAAAATAAAACAAATAAAAAAGTGTCTATTATGCAGTGGAAAAAATAATTAAATTTAATTTAAAAAAAATCAAGAATATAGATAAGGAATTTTTTTTGTTAAAAAAATAATAAAAAAAAGAGAAAGGGATAAGATAGGATTTTGAAAAAAAATTGAAATTTGACAAAAAAAAAAAAAAAAAAAAAAATCTCCCATATCACGGGAGTTGGTGGAACAAAATCTCCCGTATGACGAGAGTTAGCAATTTGGGTGGAACAAAAAAAACAACAAAGATTGAAAAAAAAAAGAAAGACTAGCAAAAAAAATACAGAGAAGAGGGGAAGAGAAAAAGAGAGACGAGGAGAGAAAAAAGCTAGAGAGGATGGTATTTTCTCTATGGTGGGACCTGGCGAAAAGAAGGAAAGCCCTTGATTTATCCAACCATGGCTATTCCTTTTCTTCTTCTTGATGGTGTGACCCGTGTTTGGCATATTTTTGGGGAAATGATGCAATGAAGGCAAAGCATGCATGCTCATTCCTTCTTCCTTTTTTATTTTCTCTCAAAATCATCATGAAAAGGGTGACGAGGGGATAACCCACACCGGCAACCACATCCACAGTCTCGATGAAAAAGTTCCATTGTGAAGATGAGGGTAGAGAAGAACACTGTGGGGATGCTCGGCGATGGCAGTGGCGATGATACTCAACACGAATCTCGAGGCAAATTTGAGAAGTTCATCACGTGGTAGTTTCTTTGCTTCAATGCGGTAGACGAAATTTCATGCAAATATATATATATATATATATATATATACTGTGGTCGTCAACCCCATGTAAATGCCTTAGAAAAAAAAATCTTCATTGCATATTTTTGTTTTAAATCATGCGCATAGACAAGAGTATGCATTTCCTCTCCCACTCTCTTTTTCTCTCTCTCTGAACACTACCACGAGATGAGCCAGAGAAAGTCAAGGACAAGATGGAGAACAATAGTGTGGTGGTGACGATATATGGCTTATGTCGCCATCATCACCCTGACAAAACCCAAGAAGCCTCGTCGTTGGTTCTCTTCTCTGATCCTAGATCTTGGTCTCCATCCCAAGGTTTTGAGAAGATCAATGGCGAGAAAACAACATTCAGTGCAAGATGATGTTCATAATCCTAGCACGAATCTTGAGGCATGCTTGGTAAGCTTGTGAAGTGCTTATATTTCCAAAGAGGTAGATGTTCTTATAGAATTCCATCCAAATATATATATACACATGTTCTGGTTACATCCATGCAAATATATATATACACATGTTCTGGTTACATCCATGCAAATGCCATAAAAAAATCTTCATAACCCATGTTAATCTCTTGGCGGAACCTATCCCTTTATATATTGTACATAGGCAAGAGCACGCATGTTCATTTCCTGTCCCATTTGTTTCCTTTCTTTTTGTAAATGCCATAAAAAAAAAAAAGTAAAAAAAGCTTAGAACAGCAAGGTGGTGACGATATATGGCTTATGCCGTCGTCACCATCCTGGCAGAGTCCAAGAAGTTAACGTTCTGTCAAGTGCTTATGCTAGTGTACAACATGAACCAAAATTCATTTACTTCATGTACTCATGCCATGCATTGCATTGAAGTTTTCTCTCTTTGTTCACGTAAAAAAATATATTTGTGGACATATATGCAAAATTGTGAAAATATGTGAAAATATGATAACTGGAGGGTTTAACTGCAAAAAGCTATGAAAAATATGAAAATGTGAAAGTTTGGGGTGTTATGTGCAAAATTTGATAAAATAAAAAAAATGATGAAAAATAAGAGGGTTTAAATGCAAAAAAAGAGAGAAAAAGGATTTTAGCAAAGATAAGGGGTATTTTGGTAATTTACCCGACCCTGAAGTCTACCGTGATGTCCAATGCATGACGACTGTTATCCTCGAGAGAGCCTCTCTATTGCCTCTTGACAGTCATAGAGGTGAATGGGCTATTGAAGACTCTTAAAGACCCTTTTAAAGCTAGTTGTGATGACCAATGCATGGCGAGTGTATATTCTCCCTGAGAGAGCCTCTCCATTGCCTCTTGACCATCACACAAGCTGAAAGAGTTGATGAAAACTTTCGAAGAACTCTTTTCAAGCTCGCTCTAACACATGGCGATAGCTCTCTTTAAGAGAAGCCCCTCATTGCCTCTTGACACTCATAGAGAGGTTATTGAGGACTTTTCTTTGGAAGATGTTGATCCAAATGTGGCCTAATACCAAACATGCCACACTTAAGAGTAAAAAAAAAAAAAGAATGATGTTTTCCGAAATGAAAGAAAGCTTTTCTCCAAGCAAAGACAAAAAAAAGAAGAAAAAAAATTGGAAATGAAATGAAATTTAAAGTTCTGAGATATAAGGAAATCAAAGGGCTTAAAAGAGTTTCACAAGTTAAAGTTATAAGGGCTTCACAAGCATGAAATGCTGAAGTTCTCCATAAGCATTGTGGCGTTTCGGTATTTTTGCCCTTGTTTGTTGTTCGCTTGTCTTAGATGTCTTGGTTGTTTCCCCGTTGAGTTTCTTTGAGTTTTCTTGTCGAGCCTTCGGAGTTTGTTTTCCGGGTGTTTGAGAGTGTTTTGGACATGTTTAGAGAATGTGTGGGCTGTGCACAGGCCGCACAGCCCCTCCTGGGGGTCACACATAGCCCGCACACCGACGCGTCCTGGCTTATAAAGACCCGGTTTTGAGTTCTTTTCTTCATTTCTCTTCTCCCAAACTCCTCTATTTCTTTTTCCTCTCTACTTCCATCATCTCATGAGGTTCTAAGGCTGATCTAGAAGGGATTTTTGAGCTTGAATCTTGGTTCTTCAAGTTGCTCATTCATTGGATCAAGGTAAACTCCCATCCTTTTGTTCTTTCTTCTTGGTTCTTTGATGGAGATGGTTAGGGTTGATTGTGAACCCCTTTTTGAGAGCTTAATTGTTGTCTTTTTTTCTTCCTCTTTGATGGTAAATCTTGCGAGGATTAATTGTATTGAGATATATGGCT
This sequence comes from Dioscorea alata, assembly GCA_020875875.1. Classification (NCBI taxonomy): domain Eukaryota; kingdom Viridiplantae; phylum Streptophyta; class Magnoliopsida; order Dioscoreales; family Dioscoreaceae; genus Dioscorea; species Dioscorea alata. Next base: position 12,533,765 of record CM037019.1, read on the forward strand.
TTGACTACATGAAATCCTTGAACCTTCATCACCTTGATCCCGGAATTACTGTAGCTCCTGTGATCTCCCCTTGTTTTCTTGGTTTCCTTGGGTTAGAGAGTGAGGCTTTAACCCTTAGATCCCTTTGGTAGCCTCTAGAGTTAGAGGAGTAAACCCTAGAGTTGGTTAGGGTTGTTGGTAGGGGAAACCTAGGGTTTCCTTGTGTTGCTTGTGCTAACATTGTTATTGTGGTGCTTTGGCAAGGAGAAGACGCATTGGCTGGAGACAAGGGAGTAGCCGAGGAGTAGCTTGCGAGAGAGACAAATCGCCAATTCAGTGAGTGGGATATTTATGCATAGCCTTATTGGATGAATGCCGATAGCTAGATATAAATTCACGCACACACACTTATATTAAATCCGTATATACTCATATCATGATTCAAGTAGAGTTTTCTTAACTTATTGATGCGCTCTCCGCAAGTGTACGGGTCGCAAGAAGTAATAAAGTGGTACTCAATTAAGAGTAGGGTTGTCGAACCTCAGTGAACTGTACTTAAAGTACTCGTTGATCCTTTGATGTCTAGTGAAACAAATAGAAAGGGTATGGAATCATAACAACAATGAATAAAAGGTAATGGTGATGATAATGGGGGAGATTAGGACTAAGTATTCAACAATCACAAGAGTAAATCCCTATGGAAGTCTCCAATGACTCGTGCACACTATCTCATCATAGTTGACTACATCGGTACATTCCAATGACATTTGTGTGTGCTCACAAGCAATATTGCATCTATGTGTTCGTAGATACACTGCAGTTTTGCTAGGATAACCTAACAACTATGCACTCCAAACACACTACAGTTATGCAATATAAGATTAAACACAAGCATCAATTAGATCTCCATAGCAAAAAACAATGAGTTTATAAGCAATACAGTCTGACGATTGTCCACAACCAAGGCACTATGGCCAGTTAGCCCCTGAGGGCAGGTACACAAGGTAAGGCAAAAGATGGAATAAAGAAACAGAGAAAGAACCCCCTTCAATACTCAAGATGTCCTCCCTTGTAGTGTCCTTGCGCCAACTCTCTACCTCTTGCAATGCCTCCTACTAGTCCTTGATCTCCTTAGGCGGTTTGGTGACGCTTGATCTTCAATCTCATCAACGTCCTCCCGGTGGAGAGATGAATCCCCAAACAAAAGATGAGAAAAAACCCTAATTTTTGGAGTTAAAAAGGCTGATTCGGGGCCCAACACGGTCAGGACACGGGCGTGTGTAGACTGTGTACTCTTCATGGAAATCCTGGGGTGAAACTCCTGAGATTTGCAGCAGTTTGGACCACAAGCGTGTGTCCCCCGTGTTACCTAGCACCCGACCGTGTCCTAGGCACCGTGCCCATATCGTTCAGGAGAGAACGTCTTCTGAGATTTGCAGCACTTGGGGCACGGGTGTGTGGTGATCGTGTCATGCCTGGGACACTCCAGTGTCAAGATTTTAGCTCTTCTACACTCCAGGCCGGGATTTGCAGCACTTGGGGCACAGGTGTGTCATGCCCGTGTCAGCCAGTTTTGAACCTTTGGTCACTGCACATGTGGGAAATACCTTCGGTTTCAAACCAAATTGACTCGGGCCTCAGATTCCTACACAAGGAATAAGAATATCTTAAATAGCACAAATTCCAATCAGTAAATATGCTTAAGGACAGAGAAAAGACTATAATAAGAGGCAAGAAACATGATATAAAATGCACTCATCACTTATACTTGTTTGGCATTTTGGTGAATGATAATTATTATTGAGATGATCTTGAATGTCTTATTTGATAATTGATTTGTTAACGTTTGAGTTGTGTTGGAATATCGCTTCAATGAGGTTGTGAAACCCTTGTTTGTGTTAAACGTAAGATTTGTTGTGAAATCCTTGGGATTTTGAGAATTCTAATGCTTGAAACTTATTTTTAAACTTGTTGAGGTTTTCCCATGTTATTCCTTGTGTTGGGGTTTGCTTATCCCTTTTGTATTTAAAGCTTGAGTTTCGATTGTGTTTTATCATTTCCTCGTGGAAATGAGGAGGTGTTATTGATTTGTTGGCTATTCGTTGGCTTTGAGCTTAGTGTGAAGTGGGGTTTGTTGTTGGGTTTGTGTGGTGATGCCCTACTACAGTAGGCGGTCTCCATGGCCAACCTGTTAAGGTGGCGTGGTAGACCAAATTATTTACTACGAGGGCCAGTTCAAGTGGGAGCGAAGAACCTGGGAAGCTAGAGTCACCAATCAGTGTATCGGTCGATCAACATCAAGGACGTGAATGCCTTGACGACCCTAAACCTTGCCGTGGCTACGGCGAAGGCTAAGGGATGCTTTTAGACCATTTCATGCTGGGTGAGTTGTTGGGTATTAATTTCATACTTGGTTTGAGATTTATTTCCATTGAGTTACCTACCTTGGGTCATTTTAAACTTTTGGTAAGGGGGCAAAGGCCAACTGCCACTCCTAGGAGCGCAGTCTCTCGTAACTTTGACTTGACTCTGAGTTGAGTATTCTCGAGCCAGGGTTTCTTGTATTAAATTCAAGATTTAATCTATTATATTTTATTTTGTTGTCATCTTGAATTTATGGTGAGGGGGCGAAGCCCAGCTGTACTCTATGGATGACAGTCTCCCATAAATTCGATTTGGCATTATTTATTTGATATTCGCATTTCTTATTGAGTTGCCGATGTTTCAGACTATTTTGGGTTTTATGAGTTGAGGTTGATGTTTGGTTTGGTGTTTAACTTATCCTTCTTATTATCGAACAGATGTTCAGTATTTTTTTTTATTTGAGATCGTTATAATCTTGTTGAAGTAAGAAGGGTTGCTATTATATATATAATTATGTTCTAATTGTATATCTTGTTTTTGGTAAAATACTTACTTTGATGCTTTATTATTGTCTTTGTTATTGGTGTTTCCGGTGAGGTTGTGCTTGTCTCCCCTCACTGAGTAACGCTAATTACTCACCTCTCTTTCTTCTCCTAGACTGTTGCAGGTAGTAGGTGAAGCGGTGGTGCGCATTGTGCTGGGCATTTGTTGTTGTTTCCCTTTCTGTATCTTTCCTACTTCATGTATGTTTCTTTTTGGACATGGACATGTAGTCTTGACTTATGGATCCATTAGTTTTGTAGTAAACCTTGTTGCATGGTTTTATATTTATTCAACTTTTGAACTCTGGTGTATTAAGACTTCTTATTGTTGTTATAGCCTCCCTATGCATTTGTGACCTTGTTATCGTTGTATATCATTGTTGTTGTTATTTTAGCTGTGCATCACTGTGTCTCTTTCTTGTATCCTTGTGTTAAATATTGTGGATTCCAGGTTATTGTTTAGCCTTGCGGCGTCCCGAGGGCTGAGTGGCGCTGTATCCCTCCTCAGGATCATCACGGCGGTTGTCGCGTCCCGTGGGCCCGTGGGTCAGGGCGTGACAAGCATGAGATGCCGAAACCCTCCACAAGCATGAAATGAAGAAGTCCTCAAATGCCAAAATTAAAAGAGATCAGGTTCAAGATTACAACTTGAAGTCCAATCCAATACTAAGCAAGCTAAAGTCATCACACAAAATATTACACTTCGATGATGTGCAAGTTAAGGCTCAAAGCATGGGAGAGTCAAGACATCAAAAAAATCAAATTGTTTGACAATTGAACTCAGAAGTCTCAAGACCATCAGAAGTCAAAGGCTCAAAGAGTTTCACAAGTCAAGACAAAAAAAAAAATAAGAGAGAAATCAAACAAATCCACAAATAAACTCAGTAGCCTCAATACATCAGAAGTCAAGACTCAAAAAATTTCACAAGGTAAGACATAAAAAAAATCAAATTGTTCGACAATTGAACTCAGAAGTCTCAAGACCATCAGAAGTCAAAGACTCAAAAAGTTTCACAAGTCAAGACTAAAAAAAAAGAAAAGAGAAATCAAACAAATCAACAAATGGACTCAGCAATTTGAAGACATCAGAAGTCAAGACACAAAGAGTTTCACAAGTTAAGATATAAAAATTAAATAAATCGACAAATGAACTCAATAGTCTGAAGACATCAAAAGTCAAGACACAAAGAGTTTCACAAGTCAAGACCCGAAGGAAGTTTCGCAGGCACAAAAGCTGGAGCTTTTCAAAAGTAAAATTATGTAAAAAAAATCAAGTTTGTGGTTCATCAATATAGAAATCCACAACTTGAAATCCAAATCAAATCTAAGATTAAAAAAAATACAAATTCAAATTGTTCAAGTTCCAAGTTTCAAGCAAATCAACAAATGAGCTCAACAACCTCAAGGCTAAAGTGTTGAAGAGTTCGCAAGTTGTAAAAAGAGCTTCACAAGCATGATAGCCAAAGCTTATGAAAGTCAAATCAAGTTCGTAATCCAAATCAAATCTAAAGATGCAAATTCAAATGTCAAAGAAGCAAGTTCAAATGTTCAAGATACCAAGTTTCAAATGAATTAACAAATGAGCTCAACAACCTCAAGGCGAAAGCGTTGAAGAGTTTACAAGTCGCAAAAAAGCTTCACAAGCATGAAAGCCGAAGCATATGAAAATTCAAATCAAGTTCCAAATCAAATAAAAAAATGCAAATTCAAATGTTCAAGACTCAAGTCTCAAATGAATCACCAAATGAGCTTAACAACCTTAAGGCTAAAGCGTTGAAGAGTTCAGAAGTTGTAAAAAGCTTCACAAGCATGAAAGCCGAAGCATATGAAAATTCAAATAAAGTTCCAAATCAAATAAAAAAATGCAAATTCAAATGTCCAAAACTCAAGTCTCAAACGAATCAACAAATGGCCTCAACAACCTCAAGGCTAAAGCGTTGAAGAGTTCACAAGTTCCAAAAAGTTTCAAAAAAGCCTGAAAGCTGAAGCTTATAAAAATTCAAATCAAATTCCAAATCAAGTCCGAGATGCAAATTTAAATATCCAAGACACAAGTTCACCAACCGTTGACGAAGACCAAAAGTTAACAAAAGTGAAAGCACACTTTTCGGCGAAATAGTCGGAAGGAGATGAAATGTTACAATCATTGTTGCATCAAGATGATTAAATTTCAAACTTCTTGTAATTTCAATGAAATTTATTGAAATGAATAAAATTTATTTTATCTTCTTATTCACACTTATTTTCTTAATCGGGGGTTCCTGCGACAATGTCCAGGGTTATTAACATCAGGGGTTTACCTCTAATGGAAGTCATGAACCCATAATCCCTTGAAGTCTACGAAATATTAAAATTCGATTTGTGATCCATGATTTTTACCTGGTCGATCCCAATCAAAGGCCGGGTGGAAAGAAAGGAGCCCACAAAATCTGGCACGCCCGGTGGGACAAGACTTCTCCTCCCATCTTTGAAAGTAATTGTGAAAAGGATGTTGATAAAAAAATGTTAATGCTTCATACCTCATCACTGCCTTGTTAGAAAGGGGGGCAAGAAGTAAAGCTGCTTTATAACTCCATCTATACGGGTAAAACAAAAGCAAAAAAAAAAAGAAAAAACCAAACCAAACAAAACAAAACAAAAAGCAAAGAAAAAAAAAACAACAAAACAAAACAAAACAAAAATATATCAAATTTGATGATGTCAGACTTTTATCAACGTCATGCTGAGTCTGTCAACATCACCACCAAGCTCATATACAAAACTTGTTAAAAGAAAAAAGAAAATCATGATTGGTGAGCTTCGGTTCTTGTCAATAATTCGATTAAAGAGGGCAAGTTACCAAATCTCATTGAGATTAAAGACTAAGATATGACTAAAAAAAAAAAAAAAAGGTTTGTATGAAGTTGCTTCTAAAGTCACGGACCTTTGTCTTTGATTGACTTATTGCATAAAAGGGGTAAGCTCATAAGAAGTTGCAGGGGGCACAAGGTTCCATGCTCATTACTCTTGCCGAAGTTTAAAAAAAGAAATAAAAAAGTTTGTATTAAAGAAAACGAAGTTGCTTCTGAAGTCACAGACCTTTGTCGTTGATTGACTTGTTGCATAAAAAGGTTAACCCCATAAGAAGTTATGGGGGGGCACAAGGTTCCATGACCGTAGCTCTCGCCAAAGTTTAAAAAAAAACAAAAACAAAAACAAAAACAAAAACAAAAAAGATGAAGAGATGCGTGACCCTGAAGTACATATTGTACAGGTGATCACTGAAATGGTCAAATAACCACTTGAGCGAAAATGCCATCTTACTTGGTTGAAAAAAAAAAAGAAAATAAAATCTAAAATGATAATAATGATAATAATGAAAAAAAATAAAATCATGTATTATTCTTGCATGCGGGAAAAAAAATCTCTCACTTTTAAGCTATCGCTGAGGACAAGTGGAAGAAGTCTCAAGTTTTATAATTATGGGTGGCTTAGCCTTGTAATTAAAAAGGCTGCATCCAAATATTCAAATACGATTATGCCAAATGTCTTTTATTTAGTCAACTTAATCATTGATGACCAATGAAAGAAGTTTCAAATTTAAATATTATGGTGGATACTAGAGGTGGGCACGGGCCGATGAAACCCAACCCGGCGGGTCTGGCCTGCCGGGTCACAGGAGGCCGGGCCCGAAATCGGTCCGGCTTCATTGTTGACCCGGCGGGCCAACCCGGCGGTGTGGGCCCGGCAGGCCAGGCCGGTTGGCCCGCTCAAAAATATTAAAAAAATCAAAAATTTCAGAAAAATAGAAAATAATAATAATAAATTCAGAAAATTAAAAAAAAACATAAAAAAATTCATAAAAATCCAAAAAAATAGAAAAAAAATTCAGAAAATTTAGAATAAAATAGAAAAAAATTCAGAAAATAAATTACATTAATTAACAAATATTTAGAAAATTTTAAAACACCCTAAATTAAATAATAAATGGCTTGCACTTAATTCGCTTAACTATCGAATTAAGTTGCCTACGTATCCTTCTGGCGAAAGGAATCAAAGCCAACGTAGTTCTTTTACATTGTATAACTGTTGTCACCCACTTACTTATTTGTCATCATCTGGCTCTTGGTCGGACTCATTGGCTGTTGTCGCGCCAGATGTGCTTCTTCTTTGCTTGTCTCTGCCGGAATGATTCCCCTCCACTACTGCTAGATTGTCCTATTGGCTCTTGTGCAACCTGTGGGACTACATGGCTATATCTAATACAATAGCTATCATATAATTCAATAAGTTGATTCTTAGTATCAGCAACAATTTCATTGACATCCACAATGCTGTCTGGATCTGGTTCGTAATCTTGGGTATCCACTTCGCTCATGGGCAAGCTCATAGCAAATGGTTGGGAATCTTGTCTTCCATTGAACCCTAAAAATTTGTAATATGCTTCCAAATATGCTTGCAAACCTTCTAGCTTCTGCCTTGGATCAAGAACAAATGTAACTAAAGCAATCGGAGGTATATCCTTGTAATAAAGCAACCATTTAATCCTCATAGGGATCAGTGCCATAAACAATTGTGGATCAGATCTATACTTCCAAAACTGTTCAGCCACATCAACGACACCATATAAAAATAAATGGGAAGTAGGAAAATAAACTTGCGAAAACAAATTAGTACATGTGTTAAAAATCGAAAGAAAATCAATAATACGAGCAATAATCACCCATTGATACTCGTATAGATGAAAACCAACCAACGAATCATTAACAAAATTAGTCAACAATGTCCTATAGGGAAATGTTGCACTAAGAAGTCGATAAGTGGAGTTCCATCTTGTTTTTACATCTTTAGGGAATTTTTTAACCCTCATGTTGTGTGCTTTACAATAGCGAGCTCATTGTTTCATGAGGGTCATGTTTTTTCCCAAATAAGCTACGACTTCCCTAACAGGAAGTACGTATTCTTTAAGATCTTGCAAACCAGTTTGGACACATAAGTTCAACACATGACAAACGCATCTTATATGGAAATATTTGCCACCACATTAAGGCCTCAAAAAATCTTCTAGAGGTCTAATTGAGGCCGTATTAGCGGAGGCATTATCAAAAGAAATCGAAAAATTTTTGAACATTAAACCAAAATCTTCGATAACTCCACGAATAAGTCTATAAATATTTTCGGCGGTATGAGACTCGTTGAACACCCTAAAAGCAAGAACGCGCTTTTGGATGTTCCACTTGTCATCGACCCAATGCGCCGTAATACCCATAAAAGAATTTTCATGGAAAACATCGGTCCATACATCGGAACATAAAGAAATTGATGAATTAAAAGTTCGAAAATACTCACAAAGTTGTTCTCTACCATTCTTATATTGTTTGAAAATTGTTCTTTGAATTGTCCTTCGTGAAACCTTCTTGCATGCCGGTTGCAATATTTCATTGATGCATTCTTGCACTTGACACCGTTCAGCGAAGCTGAATGGCAAGCGCTCGACGGATATTGTCTCTGCAATTTTATCCCTATATTTTGCTTGCGAAAATGTAAATAGTGATGAGTGAGAACCAGTACCTTCGTCCGTAGTGAATCTAATTTGGGATTGTGATCGACTATGTCCAAGTTTGTCCGGGTGCTTCTTCTCCATGTGTCTGTTGAATGTGCCGTATCCTCCACCCTTACAATGCTTAAACTCCGAACCACAATAATTACATTTACCATGTGTTACAATGCCATCATTATTATTACAAACTTTGGTAAAATGAATTTTAAAAATGTTAGATTTGAGGGCGGTTTCCATGGAGTTGTTTGCTTGTCCGGTTTGTGATGGTGCATTAACCGGTACGGATTGTTGAAATGGACTCTCACTATCTTGAAATGGATTGCTCTCTTCAGTAGGTATGGGAGTGGTGACTGAACCAACAATGCTTTTTCCTCTCGAGCTTCCACCACGTGAAGCCATTTTTCGATGTCTAAAAACACAAGTATTAATTTTGTATAATTTATTTAAAAATACAAGTATTAATGTTATACAAGTTCATGAAAAATAAAATACATACAAAACAAGTGCACAAGTGCATGAAAAAAAAACAACAATTATGCTCCACAAATAAATACCATGGCAACAATTATGCTAATAATTTCATGAAAAATAAAATACATACAAAACAAGTTCACAAGTCTTGTGATATCAATTTCATGCTTTTTAAAAAAAAAAAACAAGTAGAGGCTCCACAAATAAATATTATGACAACAATTATGCTAATAATTTCATGAAAAATAAAATACATACAAAAAACAAGTGCACAAGTCTTGTGATATCAACTTCATGCATTTAAAAAAAAAAAAAAACAAGTAGAGGCTCCACAAATAAATACCATGGCAACAATTATGCTAATAATTTCATGAAAAATAAAATATATACAAAACAAGTTCACAAGTCTTGTGATATCAATTTCATGCTTTTAAAAAAAACAAGTAGAGGCTCCACAAATAAATACTATGACAACAATTATACTAATAGTTCCATGAAAAATAAAATACATACAAAACAAGTTCACAAGTCTTGTGATATCAATTTCATGCTTTTTTTAAAAGAAAAACAAGTAGAGGCTCCACAAATAAATACTATGACAACAATTATGCTAATAGTTCCAAGTTCACAAGTCTTGTGATATCAATTTCATGCTTTTTAAAAAACAAAAAAACAAGTAGAGGCTCCACAAATAAATACTATGACAACAATTATGCTAATAGTTCCAAGTTCACAAGTCTTGCGATATCAATTTCATGTTTTTTTTTTTAAAAAAACAAGTTCTAACACCACAAATAAATACTACCACAACAATTATGCTAATAATTTCATAAAAAAATAAAATAAATAAAAAACAAATTCACAAGTCTTGTGATATCAATTTCATGCTTTTTTTTTTAAAAAAAAAAAACAAGTTCTAAATCCACAAATAAATACTACCACAACAATTATGCTAATAATTTCATAAAAAATAAAAATAAAAAATAAAAAACAAGTTCACAAGTCTTGTGATATCAATTTCATGCTTTAAAAAAAAAAAACACAAGCTCTAGCTCCACAAATAAATACTATCACAACAATTATGCTAATAATTTCATGAAAAATAAAATAAATAAAAAACAAGTAAGAAAAAGGTGAAGTTTATATTTTAAAAAAATTAAATATGAAATCATATATGTGAAAATAAATACGAATTTAATATTGAATAAAAAATTTTATCATTTCACAAATACAAAGGTATTTTTGTATTAGCATCAAGTAAGATTGTACATTTAATTCTCATTTGCAAAAAAACCAAACAAACAATCGATCTAATTATTATTTTATAGGACAAAATTTTTTCTCAATATTTCTATTTGTACATAACCTTTGTTTTATGTTTTTATTAATATTTAATAAAAATCTCTTCTATTACACAAATATCTCCCCCACATAGAGATGTACGAAATTGTTTTAATAGTTTTATTCATAATATTTTAAAATATTAACTTTGTGATATTCAATTAGTTTGTAATTTATTAATAACAAAAGGATTGTGCAATTATAATTTTTTTTATGTTTGAAAGTAAAAAAAATAAAATAAAATATACGAATTTGTAAATAAAATCTTAAAAATATATACACACACGTGTTAATGGCATAATTTACATCTATTATTAATTCATATCTTAAAAATATAAATACACATTACACACACATCCATTAATAACAAAAAATATAAATTATTACCAACCTTGTTAATAATCGCTTCAAAGAGAAAGAAAATAATAGATGTCCAAACTCCAAGTTGCTCCAAGCCTCCAAGCCTCCAAGTTCCAAGACTCCAAAATATCCAATAATTAAATCCCCCAAGTATGCCTACAAAATTACAATTAAAAAAATAATTATTTCATACATTATTTAACAAAATTACAATTATTTAACAAATTTAAACTAGTAATTTAAATAAAGAAATCATTGCTAACCTTGTTAATTGGAGACCTTGAAATACAAAGAAAATAATTAATCCAAACTTGATCCAAAGCTCCAAGAATTAAAATTCAAAACTCCAACAATATACCCAAGTTGGAGTTTGGAATTGTTTAAACTTGAAATTATGAGAGTGAAAGTAGAGGTAGAGGTTGAGAAATGTTGAGATTAAGAGAGAAAGAATTGGGGGGAAGAATGGTATTTGGTAAAAAAAAAATTGGCTAAGGATGTGGGGATATATATAGGGTAGTTTATTTAAAATTTAAATTTTGATTTTTTTTTTACTTTTGAAATATAAAAAATATAAAAATAATAATAATAAAAAAACCCAACGGCTATAATAGCCGTTGGGTGATTCGAAAATCAGCCAAGTGGCTGATTTTCAAATCCAACCCGGCGGGTTGACTCGGCGGGTCAACCCGCCGGGTTGAATGCCTTTTAAAATTTCAAAAAACCGGGCCAAACCCGGTTCCAAACCGGGTTTGGCCCGGCGGGTCAACGGGTTGGGCCTCCCCAACCCGTAACCGGCCCATCTTGTAGACGGGCCGGTTACGGGTCATTGAACCGCCCCGCCGGGTCATTGAATCGGCGGGCCGGGCACGGGCCGGGCCGGTTTTTTTTTGGGCCCGTGCCCACCTCTGGTGGATACCACAATGATGATATTTCTATATCCAATCATTCATCTTTCGCTAGAGGGATAGAATTCTTTACAAGATGTGGCACCAATGGTATTGAGGTCTTCAAATTACTACAAAAATCTTCTTGATTTTACTCGAGAAACAATAGATAAACTCTGTGTTGAAAGACTCTGGCATCCTTTCAAAATTGCTATGCAAGGTCAAGGCTTGAGCAAGAAGGGACTTGGGTTTCAAGATGAACAAGTATATGAATGCCACATGGTGTCAATTGTTCAAGGGTTGGATACAAAGGATGAAGATCCACTTGAAGAAGCATCAGATGATCATTTTGTGAAAGATATAAAATTAAAGGACGCACCCCCTGAGTTTGAAGACGGAGGAGGGCAAGCGACAATTGATAATTTGGTGGAAATCAACTTCGGAAGTAAGGACAATCCTAAACCCACTTTCTTAGGCACACAATTAACTCAAGAAAAGATAGAAGCCATTCAAAGGATTCTTGCAGAGTATATTGACTGTTTTGCATGGAGCTATAAGGAGATGCCAGGGCTTGACACAGAAGTAGCAGTGCACAAGCTCGCCATTGACCCAAATTTTCCACCAGTGAAATAAGCACCAAGAAAGATGAAGTTTGATCTAGAGGAGATCGTTATTGAAGAAACCAAAGAAACTAATTGAAGTTAGTTTCATAAGGGAACAAAAGTACCCTAATTGGATCACCAGCATAGTGCCTGTCAAGAAGAAGAATGGGCAAATAAGAATATGTGTGGACTTTAGGGACTTAAATAAAGGCATGTCCTAAAGATAATTTTCCACTACCTGTCATGGAGATCATGATTGATAACACTTCCTCTTATGAGATGTTTTCTTTCATGGATGGTTTCTCTGGATACAACCAAATCAAGATGGACCTAGAGGATGAAAAACATACTGCGTTACGGACACCAATAGGCATCTACTACTACAAGGTTATGTCATTTGGGCTAAAGAATGCGGGGGCAACATATCAAAGAGCCATAACAAAAATCTTTGATTATTTGATTCACCAAGTCGTGGAATGCTATGTAGACGATCCGGTGGTAAAAACACAATCAAGAGATCGACACCTCAATGACTTAAGAAGGGTATTCGATCATATTAGAAAATATAACTTGAAGATGAACCCTATGAAATGTGCATTTGGGGTATTATCCGGAAAATTCGTTGGAGTCATCGTGAGGCATTGAGGAATAGAGATTGACCCCTCTAAAATTAAAGCAATCTTAGAAATGCCACCTCCAAAGACATTGAAGTAGTTGAGGTCTTTCCAAGGGCGTCTTGCATATATCCGAAGATTCATTGCCAATCTTTCGGGCATGTGTAAGCTGTTCTCAAAGCTGGTAAAAAGAATGCTCTCTTCAAGTGGGATGATGAATGCCAAAATGCTTTTGAAGAAATCAAGCGCTATTTACTAAATCCGCCAGTGTTAGCAGCGCCAGTTGTAGGAAAGCTATTGATCTTATATACAACTGTCTTGGATGGATCCCTTGGAGCTCTGCTAGCTCAAGAGAATGAAGAGGGAAAGGAAAACACCCTATATTACCTTAGTAGGATGTTGGTGGCCGGGCGCTGAAAACCGATATACTCCTATAGAGAAATACTATCTTTCCTTAGTATTTGCGGTAAAAAAGCTTCGACATTATCTGCTCTCACATAAGATGATTCTCATCTCAAGGATAAACCCACTCAAGTACTTGATGTCAAGGCCATTGCTCACTGGAAGATTAGCAAAATGGGTGTTGATACACATGGAGTTTGACATAATTTATACTCCACAAAAAGCAATCAAAGGTCAAGCATTGGCGGATTTTCTCGCAGCACATCCAAATAAAAAAAAAGAAAATGCAAATTCAAATGTGGGTTAAATGCCCAGGAGGTCACTTACCTTTGCTTTTGTTTCATTTCGGTTACCGACCTTTAATTTGCATCAAAACAGTTACTTATCTTTGATTTTGTATCAACGAAGTCACCCGTGGGTAACCAAATTCAAATCACAAGTGGTCTTATCATGTCCATGCATCATCCTTTCATGGAAAAAAACATGTAAACATGGAAGGATGGTGCACGGAGATGATAAGATTACTTGTGATTTGAATTTGGTTACTCGCGGGTGACTCTGTTGATACAAAATCGAATATGAGTAACTTTTTTGATGCAAATTAAAGGTTGGTAACCGAAATGAAACAAAAGCAAACTTAAGTGACCTCCTAGGCATTTAACCCTTCAAATGTTCAAGACTCAATTCTCAAATGAATCAACAAATGAGCTTAACAACCTTAAGACTAAAGAGTTGAAGAGTTCACAAGTTGTAAAAAGCTTCACAAGCATGAAAACCGAAGTATATGAAAATTCAAATAAAGTTCCAAATCAAATAAAAAAAAAAATGCAAATTCAAATGTCCAAGACTCAAGTCTCAAACGAATCAACAAATGGCCTCAACAACCTCAAGGTTAAAGCGTTTAAGAGTTCACAAGTTTCAAAAAGTTTCAAAAAGCCTAAAAGCTGAAGCTTATAAAAAATCAAATCAAATTCCAAATCAAGTCCGAGATGCAAATTCAAATATCCAAGACACAAGTTCACCAACCGTTGACGAAGACCAAAAGTCAACAAAAGTGAAAGCACACTTTTCGGCGAAATAGTCAGAAGGAGATAAAATGTTACAATCATTGTCGCATCAAGATGATTAAATTTCAAACTTCTTGTAATTTCAATAAAGTTTATTGAAATAAATAAAATTTATTTTATCTTCTTATTCACATTTATTTTCTTAATCGGAAATTCCTGCGATAATGTCCAGGGGCTTGCCCCTAATGGAAGTCATGAACTCACAATTCCTTGAAGTTTACGAAATATTAAAATTCTATTTATGATCCATGATTTTTACCCGATCGATCCCAATTAAAGGACGGATGGAAAAAAATGAGTCCACAAATATATAAAAAAACTAATTATGATTTTATCTATAAAAAATAAACCTATACCACAACGATTTAAACTCAGTATATATACATATATATATCATTTTAATACATATTATAATATACATATACAGTTTAAAAACATTAATATTTATTAAGACAATATATAATAAGAAATAAAATTTGAATAGAAGTCCCAATGTGATTCTTCCAACCACGATCCAAGTTCTCGCCGCCGGCGACTGCTCCCTCCGCCACCGCCACCGCCACCGCCGGCACCTCTTGTGCAGGTGTCACAAAGCCTCTCCAAGCTCTCACCTTCACCTTCGCTCCTTGTGCCTCCACGATCACTTCCATAACTCCCCTTTAACCCTAATTTCAACTGTGTTCTATATGCTCTGGAAACCAGATTGTTCCAGCGGCGATGTCGAAGCTGTTCTCCAAGTTCTTGGGCGTTTTCCGCTCTCGCAACCTTGTTGGTGTGGACAAGGCTGGAAATCGCTACTTCACTCGAACGGAAAAGTTGGACGGAGTCGGTGAGATCTTCTTGATTGGCATTGGAAATTGATATAATATATCATCTGATTTGACAAGTATCTTTTGTTTTTTCTTAATAATTTTTTTTAATCCTTTAGATTTTGGATAGAACGGATGGCCGCAATAATCTCTTTGGTGTCTGCTTGTGTTTTGAGTCTATGTGTCTTTTTGAATGGGATAATGGCCAAAATTTGAAGTTTAGGTGATTTTTGAGGGAAAGTTAATTAAGGTTATCCAATTTGTTAATCTTTGGGGGAATATTTGTCCATTTAAATGCTTGTATGAGAATAAAAAATTATCAAAATGATGTATTTAGTAAATTTTCATATTTATATGTTGGTTCAATTATTTCCTAGGACTTGCCAATTTGGAGAATTTTCATCTTTTTTGACAAATAAAAATAATAATTGTAAAAGAAATGTGTTGATTAAATGATATCTTAAAATTTATGGATTTAGCATAGTATTAAAAGGGAGCAATTAGTTTGGCATCAAATTGATACAGTTCAAAGTTTGAGAAAGAATTGAAAGAACCTTGAAAGTTGGAACTATGGATTATCCTTTACTATATTGTCTGCTTCCTTGACAATAGACTCATGTATATCTGTGTCTGTGCTATAAAATTGTATTTTCTGCTTTGAATTTAATTTGTTTTTTTTTTTGTGGTCATTTTAGATGTATTGCATCGTGTTTTTGTTTGCACTTTCATTGGCCAGTTCTAGAAATGCATTTTCAAAATGATGTTGTGCAATGATGAGAATTTTTATATCTGATTTTACTAGTTGTTATTCCAGTGAAGGAAAAAAGATGGGTGATATTCAAAGGTGAGGAGGACCCCACATTAATTCCAGGTTAGTTCCAAAATGGCCTTAGTTTATTTTTTCTTTTTGTAATTGTATAATACTTATATGTCTTCCAAGGATGGAAAGTGCTTGCAAGTTAATCATTAAGTAAAGTAATGTAATAGTACATGATTTTATTATGTTTAGGGATAAGTAAATCATCCTTATTTACATAATCTTGCCCCTTGCATTTTGTGGATTTTGAAACTTATGTATGCTATTTTTATTTTCATTTGCTATAGTTGAGTGGATATGCTGGCTAAATGGGCAAAGGAAGAAAGCTCCAACTCCACAGGCAAGCATTTTTTTTTAAATAAAGTTTCCCATTTGGACTTTATTTCTTTGATCGTGATAACTGATATTACTGGTAGTTATGAACGAAAATCTGTAATACATTGCATTCAACAATACTTTGATTGATTTATGATATCTATAGCTTAAGCAAATTCTGTGGTAATCCTACAAAAGTTTTTCAGATAAATGCCTAAATCTTTTTTATTAAAATTATGAAAACCAGTAGTGCAGACCTCTTTCCATATTTGACCGTTAATTTTTTGAAAATATGCTGTGTATAAATGGATTTATATCTGGGTGCAGTCCACTTTAGCTTTACATGCAACATCATAGAGGAAAATATTTAATAGCTTAGTCACTTGATTCCAAATTGTGTCTAGTTAAATGCTTATGATATCTAGAATTGAATTTGGATTTTCTGTTGGTACTAACTTTATACTCTGCATGAATTTCGTACTTGTCGTCTTATGAAATAGCCTAAAGGAAGAAAACATTGTTTTTTCCTCTTTAATCTTAGCGATTAGAGTCATGAACTACTGAAAACCTGACAACCTACTAGGACCATATACATCAGAATTGGTGACCATGGGAGGGGCAATACTTATATTCAATTTTAGTACAAGAAGCACGCGTTTGTTTTGCAAGTTGACTTCTCATAGAAGTTTTAAGCTGTGCTATTGAAGCAAAAATATTGAATGAGGTTGCCAAAGGTGTAACTGATGAATGGCAAAGATGTTGATGCCATTGAAGTGGCTATCGGTTGGCTGTAAATGTTAGATTATACTGTAAATGTTGATGTTTTGGTCGATGTGAAGTTTGTTGCATGTATCTTGAGTATGTTCAGATTATCTGCAAAAATCAAATTTTAAGCATTACTTCTCCACAAATATTTCAAGTTCTATGCTTTATGTATGTTCTTTGATTATTCTCACGCTTAACTATGTAGGACTGTGTTTAAGTTTTACATATTTGGAACACATTAAACTGATTATATCTGTTAAAACATGTCAGTTACTATGTTCAGGAAATGATTGAGCTGGAGGCCAGGCGTGAGCGAGTTAAACTGAACATTGCATGTATGTTTCACCTTAATACTCTGTGATTTTACTGCAATTGCAGACATTTTGATCTAATAAAAGCTTCTCACCTTATTTGATATGATAAAACTTTGATTCTAGGACAACATCAATGCAACATTAACTTTATGCCTCAAATTGCTACTGAGTGTAACTGCACTTAATTCACTAGATTATTCTCCATTTAAGGTTATTAAATTTTGTTAGTTTATATTGCATTTAACAAATGTTGCAGCCTAGTTCTAAATTTTGCTGTCCAGACACTTTCATTGTAAAATCTGTACAAAACCGAGGGATTCATTTAAAGAAAATTATGCCTGATATGGTTGATGTATATACTCTTCTATATTTTCTATTGCTTGGCAAAATGTATTGAGCGGCTTGTCTAGCAGTTCATGTATCAAGAGGTGGTCTTGATGATTGATGTATGTACTCTTCTTTTCTTTTCTTTTCCTTTTTTTTGGTGGTAGAAAAATTTATTTTTTGCCAAACATTCCTTTTCTTTTTACATGCAACAGGATTCATATTTTAAAATGGGGTTTTCTGTTGTCTCCTTGATTATGTGAAGTTGTGAAAGAATGTTAGTCTGTTCATTGCTTAGGGATCTAATATCCACTAGCAATACAAATATATTTCTCAACATTATTTTTGCTTAAATGCATTTTAATACATCTTAAAAGGATACTGTTAGATTTTATTTTTTGTACTAGTGGGCCCTATATGGGTGCTACATAAGTTTAGGGGTCTTACACCAAAAAGTCTCAAGACTTAGTGGTTCAACCCCTATACCTATGTATAAACCCATTACACTTCAATCACACAACCGATGTGGAACTATATTTTCCAAAAGATACAATTCTTCTCATGTTACTTGCTTGATTTGAATTAAGTCAAAACCTTAAATTGATGTATTGTTGGTAGTATTGAACAAAATTAAGAGTGGTTGTTACTCTTTTTTTTTTTCCAATATACTTGCTTTGTATTTGAACAAACGTTACAAACCTCATATTTGTTACTTTCTGCTACTATTTTTCTTTGTATCTCTTAGTCTTAGCTTATATTATGGGATTATATTGTGTCAGTTTTTCCTCCTTTTCTTCCTTTTTTTTTTCCTGACATTGTTTAGATCTCTCATATTTGTCGCCAATTGTTTGTTTCATTTCACATCTTTGTCATCTGATTCCCTCAAAGGGTGTTTTGTTCATGGAATCCGTTAGCATTTCTTGGCATCTTCATGGGAATGTGAAGTATTACAATGTTTGGTCCACCATTTTCAGACATTCCTATGGGCAATTCACATCCCATGGGAATCAAATTCCCCCATTTCGTGCACTTGTGATTCTTTCGTAATATGTGGTAACTTACCACAAATGAGACATCTTTCTTATCTTTAAGATAAAAATAAATTTTTTGTTTCTCTATATCATAACTTCTTTTGCTCTATTTTTATTCTTTCTTTAATGATTAAATTTTTTCTTCTCTAATTAATTGAACAAAGAAATGCTCTGTTCTTGATGATCTTACATGGACTAAATACCTCCATCTCATATTACTTGTAATGTACTAATGTGTCGTATGTGAATTGAATTCTTAGGAATGTGAGAAGGAAGAAGAATCCTTCATCCCTAAACCAAACATCAACCAACTATTTGGAGTCGGCTACATTAATCTTTTCTTTCCACATTGTTCTATCAAAAGCAAAAAAACTAGATAAACCTAGAATAGACAAATTATTCCACAAAGTTTTTACTAAACACTTTTTAGGTCTACCTCTACCTCTTTTACGACCCTCTACCTGAAGTGCTTCCACCATCCTTATAGGGGCATCTATTGGTCGCCCAAGGCATGTCCATACTATTTTAAACGATTCTCTTTAAAAATGCCCATCCCTGAACCGAACAAGCCACACTATTTCAATTTGTTTACTAGCTTAATGCTATGTTTATTCTGATGTAAACAAGGCTTAAAGTGTGACAACTTGATGATTTCTTTATGTGAATCTGCAGAACTTATTTTGTACTGCATATTTATCATTTTCTTGTTCCATTTTAATGGTCTAAATGTTTGTTTAGTATATACGGTTATTCTTGGGATTGCATGCATTGAGTATTCCATTTTTGTTTTACTCTGAACTTTTCCTAATATAACCAAAAAGTACATAATCAAATGGCCCTGGTTTAAAAATATACTGCAATATGGCCCAGTCAGCAAGCCATGTCAACCTGATTGGATTAGGAATTATTTTTGTTATGTGAACGGAGGCATACATGTTATTTGCTTGGTTATGGGGTTATCCCATGACTCCAACCAAAGACTCAATGTTACTCCACCAACCTTTAATACTCTCTCTTGCTGGTTATTTGTTTATGAAATTATAATTTATTTGCACCAATAACATCATTTATTCAATATTTTTTCTTGCTTTAAGTGCTGAAAAAGGAAGAGGAGATGAAGTCCACTTCTAGCAGGCCAAAGCCCCAGAGCATTGGTAAGCAACTGGTCACATCAGACTATGCAAACATGCGTAACATTTTTGACAGAGGCAATTCTATGTAACTTTATATGCACCTGTTATTATAAACATGAATGTGATGCTTGGTTGTTGACACTTGACATATAGTTTTGTTGAGAGTCATGTGTTACAAAAATTTTATTGCACCTCAAAACATGAAGCACCTATATGTTTCAGTCCATTGCATTATTTATCAAAGTAGTACGCCTTTGAATATCTTGTGGAAGTTGGAACTCCATATAGTAGAGAATATAAGAAATAAATTTAGAGTTCTCTATGGCTGTTTACTTATTTTTATCATTATACACATTCGATGTTCTTAAAGACTTGCCACTCTGATCTACATTATTGTATATGAATTTACATCAAGATGAATATTTGGACTGTGCCAGCTCTTGGTATCATCAAGACTAGTGTTGCTTTGAAGTAGCTGTGCTTCATGCATTATAATTGATTAGCTTGTTTTCCACTTTCGATGAATAGGCAAAGTTGAGTCTCCAGACCTTGAAAGGTTTATTCAGCAGTTTCGAAGAGGTTCCATTGATCACGACAAAGGTATATCTATCTTCAATAGCAACAAAATCAGCAAACCAACTTGGTCTAAGAACTCTATATATTGTTCTATAAACTTATATGTCCTTAACCAAAATTGAGTGCATTGCAGTTGAGTCCAATTTTCTCATATATTTATACTTTAAATTAAATTTGTTGTGGTCTTAATAGATTTTGTTACATTCAAATCTCAACGTTTTCTTACATGAATGTAGTTTGGTATACAACTTGTATAGGGTCCAAACTGTTTTTTGTAATTTTCTTATGCAATTTGTACTTTTCTACCTGTCATGATATTTATTATATTGTTGTAGTATCCAATTCTGCATTGACATCTATATATGCCTTCTTCTGCCTCAATGTTTGCTTCCATGGTAGACTACACTCTGGATTTTTCCCTTACAAATTTGGTCACTATTTTAGTAAAACTGTCATCATACCATAAAAGGTCTGAATCATCTTTTACCTATAGTGACCTTCTCCGATTCAGGGTAGGTTTTATTTGCTTTATTCCTTTGAGATTGCATTCTCCAATGTTTTTATTTCTACTCTGGCAACTATTTTTACTATGAGAGGCCTATTGGGAAGCATCAGATTGAGCCACATTTAGGGATCCACTTCCTAACCAGATGGCTAGTGCCTTCAATTGGTGCTATGTTGTTGGATTTTCATTTTTTTTATCATTGTTCTATTACTTCACTTTCTAATATTTGGGTAATGAAATTTCTATCTGGAAATTATTGAAGCAGCTTTCAAAAGTAACCCTTTTAGTTGTTTTGTTGAGTCATATTATATGCCAAAATATAAACTAAATAAGATCTGTTGTTTGTTATTGACTTCAAACATCAAATTGTCATGTATACCGTTAATCCAGTATTATTACCTTCTTGTAAAACCTTAAAGCTTAGAAATTTGTTCCTCTTTCTCTTGTATACAGAAAATTTTTCCTATTATTCTTTCTGTACACCAAATCGTCTGCAAATTTTATTGGTATCTCTTGTCATGTACATTAAATTTCTTCTTCTGTATTTCCCATCTTTCATGCACTCATCCCTTCTCACTTGAGTAAAAGGATGATATAAGAGGCCTTATGTTCCAAATTGCCTTGCACATTATGTTCTTTACTGGTGAAATATCTTTATATTTTCATTTTTGTATATTTGTTTCGGTACCTTGATTTATCCCTAGTTTTAAAGTGTTGGCAAATGCTGGAAATCTTTCTTATACTTTTGACTAGACTACATTTATAGCCTGTAACATATGCATGATGTTTTTCTTTGTGTGATGTAAAAGTATCATTCTGGCTTAAAGATATGAAGCTTAGAATGCTAAATTTATAATTGAGTTGTTATTTAAAGTTCAGGTATTAGTGCTGCTTAAAAGAATGATCACTGTGCGAACATATTATTTTACTTGATGATTTAAATGATCTATGTTATACTGAGTACTGAGAGTTCTACTTTTATATTATGGAAAGGTATGGCACATGACGATGTGGCTGACATAGTTGATGGTAACAAAGTTGACAAAGACAAAGATAGGTAACTCTTTTTATCTTCACATCTCATCTTGGAGTAAAATTGGATTTTTAATACTTATTCCTGTGCTCAATTGGCTGGTGGGGCTTGTATGATACGCCTGCATGTATACCAATATTATTATAATCTCAGTTTATCTAGGACCACAACTATCAAAATTTTTTAAGTGTTATTGCTGGTTTTTTACTTGCATGAAGTTATTTATGATTTTCTGTTTAAATAAGTAATCCTTCCTTTGTAGCTCTCTTTTGGCCATCTTTAGTACAAATGTGTTAATAAGTCATACTAATCATGTTTCCCTATTAATTTGCTTTAGTATACTAAAACCATTTCCTAGAATACACAGCATGGTGTTACTTTGCATGTGAGTATAGATTAGTGTGATGAGTATGGGGATTGAATTCCAATACCATCAGCATTGGTTTTAGTATTTGTGGTTAATTTTCTTTAAAAACATACAGCATGTAGGTAGTTATTGTCACTGTTAGGGTTGGTTTATAATGATTGACAAGTCAAGAGAGACATGGTAGATTCCCCTGAAAAGCACTTCTATTTTTACCAAAGTTTTAGCTAGGTTTGGAATTAGTTGATCTGTATTCGACACAATTTTAAAATGTGCTCTGAGTTTTGGTATAAATTCAACTTGAATTGTTTGGTCATTACAATGTCCAACAAATTTTGACTATACTTTTTTAAAAATAGGATAGTAAAATATTCTTTAAAATAAGATTATTATAGCTAATACAAATAGGATTTAATTCGTATTGTTTAAAAAGTCAACATAGCTGGGTATCACTGAAAACTCTTATGTTTTCCATAGTTTTAGCTTAATTTAGAAGAACTGAGGTGTTGTACATGGTTCTAAAATGTTCTTTTGGTTTGGGTACAAGTCCTAACTGAATTTTTTACTGTTTCAATTGCATCTTCAATTTCCAACCTTTTTTTTTAAAGTTTAAATTGATTAAAAAAAGGAAAAGTAAAAATTCTGTAAAATAAAAGAATTATAGCAAATTAATATGAGATTGAGTTATCAAGTGCATTGAGTCAGTTTTCATTGACTATGAACTATTCAAAGTAAATCAGGCTTTTGTGGGTCTAATTATTGATTAACCATATTTAATTATGTTTCACACTTTCACAGCTATTGGTACTGCCAATGATTTAGTTGTTAAGCACAATAGCTTAATTTCACCTTGAGTTTACCCAATTCTTTGGTAAATGAGTCTAGTTCAAGCTAGCTAGCCTGGTTTTAAATTAATTTCGAACTAAGCTCAACTTGTTGAGGTTGACATGATTTAGATTTTAAGTAGCTTACATCAATACTTTTTATGCATTAGGTTAGTTAAGACAATCCCTTCTACTACAAATTAAATCAGTAGCATGGTGATTAGAGGGGAAACCATTAAACTTTATTATTCTCCATTTTTTTTGGATTGAACCCAATGGTGTATTAGACACAATTGCTAATTGTGGCTGCGCATAATGAAATGCACACTGCTGATGCGCATCACGGGGCACAGTCCAACCAGGGCTGGGCTGGATCATGCCAGACGTGCTCGCTGACCCATTACTTATTTATTTATAAAGAAATATTTAAAAAATATATAAACATTAATAACAAAAGATAGAAAGAAGATATATTATTTTGAGGTTTTAATAGTGTTGAATAGAAAAGAAAAGACCATGGAAACAAAAATAACCATTCGGCCAATTCACCCACTATGGAATGGAGTGCTTATGGCCATAGGTCCACATGTTGTGCCAGTCCATGGGCCTTAAACTCCACGCACACATGGTGCTGGACCCGCCTGCACTGTTGCACACAATCACTATTCACAGGATCATAAATGTGCCCTCACCCATAATTCAAACTTCCTTGTGAAAGGGTTTAACAGGGGACCCGGCTACCAATTGGCCACTTGGTCGTTGGTGCTCTAGCCCAATGTTGCCTAGGGGATGGGTAGTGCCATGCACAGTCCGACAGGGCCCTGTACTACAGTAATTGAACCTTTCTAAGAGTTCTAAATTTTGTTACGTCAAATATTGGCTTAAGCTTTAAGTTCCCACTGAACTTCAACTCATTTATATGTGTCAAGCTCGAGCTGCTTACCCTTTTAACTTGAGTTGTGCCAAAATTAAATTAAGCCAAGCTTGTATAGTTCTTGGTCTGTTCAAGTTCACTCGTTTATAGCTGTACATCTAGCCTAATTTGTTGATTATCTGGTTATGATTAATTATTTTCTTCTTGTAATTTGCACAATTCCAAGTTAAAATATGTGAAACAACCTCTATCTAATTATTCTTTAATAGTATTGAATCATTTCTCACATACAATATATTATGTAATATTATTAGAAGAAAATTGCATGTGTACCTACAAATGGGGATAATTGCTTAAAGATCCTGTAAGAATTATATCTATTTATATATCCCCATAATGATTGTTATATTGCTTACACTCTTGTATATCCTACAGTAAAAAATAAACCTAACAAACTGCATGTAAGAATCTTATTTGAATATGCGTGATCACCCTAAATTTGACAAAACATTTGTGAATAAGGTAAAAACCCAAATAAAACAAGAAATAAAAATTCTCTTTTCTCCAATTGGGAAGATTGTTATGTTTTTATTTAAGAATTGATTCTCACGCAATATTTCTAGTAGCATAGTATTCTCTATATGAGGAAGTTGGTATTTTTGTGGGGATATATATGCAATTTTCCCTATTAGTGATTGGTGTTGTTAGAGGAGATAGAGAAGAGTGGAACAAGTCTATTATGCCTTGAACAAGTCTCATGTAAGACCCTTTGGGTCTGCATATAGGAAACAACACATACAAATATATCCCTGTACACGTATAGTATATCTCTGTACATATGTATACGTACATATATGTGTAACAGTTGTTGCCTATAATATTGTGAGATAAACATTGTTAAATTGCCCATAATTTTTCTATGACCTATGTATTTAATGTCTAATTGAAAAAATGAAGAATTTTTTTAATGTGAGTTATCCTATTCTACCTTACTATATGCTTGAAATACGACTAGAATTCAAGGGAGGGAGTCATGTGAAAATCTCAAAAAGGTTGAAAGTAAATAACTCAAAAGATAAGATAGATTTAAGAAAAAAATTCTAAGGTTTAATAGATAAAATAAAACACACCAATCCTTGAGGTTTGAAACCTACAATTCAGTCACTCAAGTTAATGTTAGCATATGACATATTAATCATTTGGTCAGTCAGTCCTATGTCTTCTTATAAAACAATTTACAAAATGGAAATGCAGACGTTAAACTCAACTAAGTAGTAACTTTATAACAATTGGTGGGGGTTATGGCTTTAAAACTGGATTATTATTTTCACTGTTCAGTGCCATTACAGCACCTAATAGTCATCTCAAATCTCCATGTAGAAGATTGTGGAGTATCAATATGACTGTCCACAAGATTCACGTATGATGGATATGCATGTAGAGGACATTTGGATTAGGGTTCACATTGAGGATGGCAATTTATTTACCGAAGGGAAAGCAGTGACTTGTTTGTTTATTGAAAGAGCGCCAACCAGTTGACCCTTTCCAATTTTATTAGAACTTTCTATTCTTTTCTACACTAGTGGATGTGGGCCATCTATTGGCTAATCCATGTAAGCTATTCTGTGTTTGTAATTGATTGATTGTTTGTTTCTACCTGCTGTATTCTGTATCTTTGTGGTGATAATTGATAGATCTAACCATGGGTGTTAGTTGAAAAAGATATAGTATTGGGGCATTTTGGTCCCTGAAATATGCTTACATATTTATTTTAGCCTTGGAACAATAAAAAAGATTGCTTTTAGTTTTAGGATTAATTAAAAACACATTGCAACCAGAGCTGATTGATAGTTTACGGACTTTCCCTAATCTCTTCTTCTCAGTGCAAGTACCAAAGTAATTTTTTTTCTTTACTCTTTTTTTAGATTTAAGGACTAACATGAATATTGGGATATACTTAGGGACCAAAAATGCACTTTCACCATAAGAATTTCCATGATCATAAATGTATTGTCCAATTAGATTTAAACCATATTAATCAGACCAACTGATAGCTTTCTATGCTTTTGGTTTGGAGTTCTACTTCTGAACAAAGAAATTAGAAAGTTTGTAATTGTTAGACGCATTTCCTTTTAGTTCGTTTCTATGCTTTTTAGCTTAATGTTTTAGAAATATTTGGAAAGAAAAACTAAGTGAAATGGGTGGCAGCATTTTCATCTTTGTGGCCCAAAAAAAATCTAATTTTTCAATTTGCCTTTGCAGGTTAATACTATCATATTGAACTCAAATTCTTCTCGAGAATTGGTCATTCAATTTTTAATTGTTGCTTCTTTATAAGCATTTTCAACAGAAAGGATTTTGTTTCAGATGCACAAACTGTTTGGTGAAATTGAAATACTTTATACCACAAGTATAATTGGAACAAAAAGAACCTAGAGTGTTATTAAATTATCATTGTCAATACTATTCCTGTTCATCTACTCATTTATAACTCATTTCAGGTCTTCAGAGCCAACTGGATCCGGTGAATCTTTTAAACCGGGAACTTGGCAACCGCCAATGTAGTAGTAGTAGTTCAGGTGATGCCTAATTGTATTTTGAAATAAATTAAATTCAGTAAGAATTACTGAGCTGCCAATGGGAGAGATTGATGGTCATGTCTTTGTTGTATTATTCTTTTCCGTATTTTCCGTGTCATTTAGATGTCTTTTAACATACCATAGTCACCTTGCAGCTTTTCATCCATTGGAGATTCTCAGTTAGGAGATTAGCTTCCACTGGTTAAATTTTGAGATTCAAATCAAAATGACAGGATTCATTGTCAAAAGGTTGATGACTGTTGGTTTCTAACTTGTGAAACTTTTCTTGACTATTGTATACATTCGACATTCTTTTAAATCTTCGGCAACTGTATAATGAAATGTGATACTCATTCCGGTTTTTGGCATTGTGAGGTATCTATTTATCTCTTGTTTAATTATTTAACAAATAATGTTCTATCAAATAAAGGCTCTCACATTTGCAGTGATTTAAAATCTCCTGTAGGCTTGGATGCTAATGTATTTGGTGCAAGATAAGATGTAACTAATCTTTAAACATATTCTATAGGTTCCATATAATTAGTGTTTAAAAAGTGTTACTTCAATTTTATATATTTTCTCTATAGATTTTACATTCTACGGTTGGGATTACAATTTGCAAAACAATATGCATCCATCCAATTCTGACGATTGTGTGTTTGTAAACAAATGTGCAAGACCAAGCATTCAACATTAATGTTTCACAGAAACAATTTTAAGTTATGAAAGCAAGGTTTTTAAAACACACAAGAAACACCCCCTCATTATTCAGGAAATGTTTCTAGATTCAGCAATGGTCATCACCAATTGATCCAACAAAAAGAAGCGTTTGTTTTACAACTTTGATTCCACAAAATGATCAATTAGAAATTACTGAAGACTTATTTTTATTCAGCAGAATGATCAATTCATGAAACAGAACTGGGCTGTTTTCTGCATGGTTGTTCTACAGTGCAGCGATGCACTCGATTTCGATTCTTGCATTCATAGGTAATGCAGCAACCTGGTAAGTAGAACGTGCTGGAGCAGGAGATGAGAAATCTGCAAAAACATGAGGCACCCAAAACCAGGATTAGTTACAAATCATACATCCAGGCGTGCTCACTAAATTGAACCAAAAAATAGTTTACTTCAGTCTGAGAAGAGCAGATAAATTTGACAAGGTAAATTATTTAAATAATCGCTCAACTATTAAAATATTTCTATTTGAGTCATCGAATTATAAAAAGTTTCAAAGTTACTCGAAGTTTAAATTTACATTCAATTGAATCACTCATGTTTGCAGATTGATGTGACATAACACATCAAACAACTTATATCACATCAACCATGTCACGTGGCCAAGTATCATTTTTATCCCCCACATCAACTATGCTACAGGGCCTTCAAAAGGGAAAAAAGGGGTTAAAGATTTAAGAAAGTGCGCGGGGAAAATGGTTTCTCACGGGATAAAAATGATACTTCACCACATGGCATGGTTGACGTGATGCAAGTTACATAACATGTCATGCCACATCAGCCTACCATTAATAGTGTGCACAAGTGATTTAATTGAACATGAATCTGAGACTGGGAGGCTGAGGTACCCAATTGAAATTTTTCATAATTTGGTGACTCAAAAATTTTAGTGACTCAAATAGGAGTACCCGAATAGTTGGATGACTAAATAATTTACCCAAACTTACATGATGTCAAAAATGAGTTATAGCATTAATTGTGATCAAGATGGAAAAACATTCAAGATTATAAACAGAAAAGTTAAAATCAGTCAGAAAAAAGTGTTGAAGGCGTGCAGAAAATAAGCCCAAAACCTCTTATTAATTAAAATATCAAGCTTGCACAGAATATAACAGCTGGTCTGCAGACTCACATTTGGAATATATCTCATTAACTGCTTTGAAGTCTTTCAAGTCTGCTAACCTGTTAAGAGAAGATTGTGAAATGATTGTAAGAAAGATAACTTTTTAGATCACTGGACATCATAAGAAATGAGAATTCTCACATAATTGTTGTCTTAACAACAGCAGAGTAGTCAGTACCGCTAGCTTTAAGTATTTCTCCCATGTTCTTCAGGACCTGCAGGTTCAAAGATAGCTTAGGAGACATACCAGAAGTACTCCCATTTTATTACTAAACCAAAGGAGCACTGTAGCAAGAGTGATTATCTTCCACACTATTTTAGGAGATCATGAATCTGCTATCTTAATCGGGTTACTGATATTCCAGATCATCGAGACCATATTTATGACTGACAATGCACAAATGGCTTTGGACTAATTACATGACTATCATAACATCTGATTCTATATTTTGGAATTATTGAATACACAATTTACATTATTGAAAAAAATTAAAACAAGAAGTTAATAAAAACCTAAAGCGAAGTCAATAATTTTTTACATTCTTAATTATCTTCCACACTATTTTAGGAGATCATGAATCTGCTATCTTAATCGGGTTACTGATATTCCAGATCATCGAGACCATATTTATGACTGACAATGCACAAATGGCTTTGGACTAATTACATGACTATCATAACATCTGATTCTATATTTTGGAATTATTGAATACACAATTTACATTATTGAAAAAAATTAAAACAAGAAGTTAATAAAAACCTAAAGCGAAGTCAATAATTTTTTACATTCTTAAGAGTGATTATCTTCCACACTATTTTAGGAGATCATGAATCTGCTATCTTAATCGGGTTACTGATATTCCAGATCATCGAGACCATATTTATGACTGACAATGCACAAATGGCTTTGGACTAATTACATGACTATCATAACATCTGATTCTATATTTTGGAATTATTGAATACACAATTTACATTATTGAAAAAAATTAAAACAAGAAGTTAATAAAAACCTAAAGCGAAGTCAATAATTTTTTACATTCTTAAAAAAAAACACAAGTTAATAAATCAAAAGCTAAATCATTAATACTTTTATGGACCAAAGTTTGTATCCATTTTAGTGGGCTAAGGACTACATTGCGATCCATTGAGATCCAATTGCAACAAGGTTTAGATCAGTTTATTATTCACATTTAAAACATCATACTTCTACCCACACCATAAGCACTGAACATGAAATTTCATCTTTCACCCTAGTTCCATTGTATCTTGATCGCTTTCCCTAGGAAATGCTAATTATATAGTCCTTCCAAAGGTAAGAGAGAAAGGAAGTTATAAGTCTTTGACATAAAGTTAATAAAAAAAGGTATTTACCTGTTCAGTTTGACCTTCTATGCTGTCAGAGAAGAATTTTCCTGTCTAAATATGAGAGGTTAAATAATCAATAATCTATACAAAGATAACTAAATACATTTTTATAATTGCTCCATGCTTCTGGTCATTAAAGAATAAACAAAATGAAAAGAAAACAAACCTCAGGAACAAGTCCAAGGACACCAGAAACAAACAGAAGGTTGTTAGCCTTGATAGCTTGAGAATAGGGTCCCAATGCTGCAGGAGCCTTTTCAGTTTGAACAGGCTCTTTGCTAACTAACATTGACAAAGCAATTCACATTCAGTCATTCCACAGGCAGACAATTTGCAGTTAGAATAGAAAAGGCAAAAAGAAAATTACTTCAATTTTAATGTCATGTAACTTCACAATGATAATGCCTGGCACATTCTAGACTATTGATACTGAAATGACTTCAGTTGTAGAAGGAAAAAAGGAAATCAAATAGGTAAAATACAAAATAAAAAAAAAAACAATTTCAAAGAATTAAGAGAAGATTGTTACTAGAGAAGACCACAAGATTCATGATTTAAATATCTACCTAACAACATAAAAGAAAAACCCTACTATTGATGGAGCAAAATATGCAAATAGAAGGCACAACATTTTCCAAAAGCAGATATTTGAAAATTTTTATTTTTCTATATCTTGAATTGACATATATCCTTGTGGATAGACTTTCATTCACAGACAACAAGATAATGGATAGAAGGAGCTAAACATCAAATCCATGAAAGTTGATAAGGAAACCATTATTTCAAATTCTTCTTCTCAAGCAATAATTCCAAATGTTCTCCATATCAGAATGATTAGTAAACAAGGATCTTATATGACCTTAAGGTACAACAGGTCTAAATAATTCACCTTACACATGCAAATTAAAAATGATGATCTATCAATAAAAGTGAATTTAAAAACAATGCTTCACCATTTATGCAAAACATCCTTATTGCATACATGCAAGTGTTTACCAATTTCAATAACTCAATAATGTAAAGATCTTTGAACATAGTACAAGTAGACAAACCTTACACATTGAGCAAATTGATCCTCTAAAATGCAAATTTCCATTCAAACAAAAGGAGAGGAAAAACAAAAAAACAAAAAACAGAAAACCTTTAAAAGCTCAACTATGATCCCAAATCAGTAAGGGAAACAAATTCTCATAACACTCTACAGGAAGCTCTCAGAAATCAACAAGTTCAACAAAAACAACACACACAAAAAAAAAACTAATTTTGATTTGAAAGGTAAACTAGTTTAATTTTCCAGAATCAAATTTTACCAAATTCAACCACATTATCATAGTTTCAAGTCAATCTAAAGTCCATCAACCTAATCATCAAACACATATGGAACAAAATATTCAAATTTCGAACAAAGATATGCATGGAAATGGAGTCTTTTTGGAAGGAAAAAAAAAAAGGGGGCAATTACCAGCAGCAGAGGTAGAAAATGATGCAGAGGCCACACAGGCGAATGGCTTGGAATGAGAAGTAGAAGAGGACCAGAGCCTAGAGCCAACGAAAGAAACGCAGCAGAGCCCAGCAGCGAGCGGGTATCGAGCGCGCAGAGGGCGAATCTGAGCACCATGCGCCGCCGGCATGGACAACCTCGCCGCGCACCAGGCCATTCTAAAACCTACCACCGCTTTCTGACAAAAACCACTTCAGAGTTGAAGGCTAATAATATAGTTCCAGTTATAGATTTTTTTTTTAAATCTGAAATGACTTTTTTTTTTTTTTTTTTTTAAAGGGGATGTTAAATGAGTGGATTTTGAATTGATTGTTATTAATTAAAATTTAATTTGTAATTAATTATAGATATTTATTGATATTAAGATTTTTTTAAAAAAATTAATTTATTTATGTAATGATTTTTTTTTTTTTTAAAGAGAGAGCAACAGCTTAATCAAAAGAAAAGGAAATAGAGTTTAAAAGGAAATATTAAAGTTTCGACACAAGTCTTCGAGCCAGCAAGGTCGATCCAAGCCTTAGAAGTAGAGTGAAAGTCGAACGTTGCATCTTCCCAAATTGGCGAGCGCATTAGCGACAACGTTGTTCTCCTGAGTGACGAGGTTAACATGTAAATTGGGGAAAGTAATGAGATGATCCTTCAAAGTGAGAAATTCAAAGTGAAGATGCCAAGCGACACAAGCATTGTAGTTCCTCATCAAATCAGGAATGCCCGGACAATCACAAAAGACACGATCTAACATCCAGTTTTGGTCTCTGCAGAGTTGAAGAGCAAAGTTAACTGCAGCAAGCTCAGCCATGATAGGAGTGTTAAGTTTGGTCCCCACAGAACCTGCAACCAAAATAGAAGTTAAATTAGCTATGATAATGAACCCTAAACCAGATGGGGAAGGGCTGGATCTCCAAGAAGCATCAGTAAAGATTGAAATGGAATTGTGAAGGGCTCGAGAATTGCACTCCCTGATAGAGATCTTGTTAAAATTAGAACAAAGGGACCAAGCTCTAGGGATAATACTGCTGAAATCAAAAAGGGATATTTTTGAAGATTAAGTTGCATCGTTGTTTCCAAATAAGCCAGAAAACATTAGCAATTAAGGCATGAACCCAAGGTACCTTCACCCTGCCAAAGTTATGCTCTAATAACCAACCACCTAAACTGAGAGAAGTAATCATATTAGTATCAAGATTCAGTTTAGAAAAAACCTTATGCCAAACATGTATCACTTTACAGCAATTCCAGAGTAAATGCTTAGAGGTCTCATCCCAAAGACCACAGAAAGGACAACAACTAATCGGCCTAATGCTAAGTTGATACAAGAAAGCACCAGTAGGCAGCCGACCATGTGCCAGCTTCCATATGAAGGCTCTAATTCTAGGCATCACCCTAAGCTTCCAGATGGAAGACCAGCCCAGCCAAGGGCTATCCATGTTAGAACTCCTGCTAATAAGGTCATAAACCGAGGAGGCAATGGAAGTTCTAGAAGAGGGAGGATTCCAAATCCAGAAATTACTATCAACCTGATTAATTTTAATCTTTTGGATATCCTCCTAGTACACAGAACCACCAAACATGTTCCCCAAGGTATTGAGACAAAAACCATTATGATCAAGAATGTCACGAAATTGAAAATTATCAAAATCATAAGACATATTAAGAAAGGTAGGTTTCCGAGAAATAGGGAGATAAAAAATACAAGGGTCATTCCACAGATCAGTGCACGAAGGGTTGCAAGAAAGGAGTTTAAAGTTGGATTTTAAGAAATTTGCAGTCTTGCAGATGGATTGATAAAACCAGGAAGAATGTTTAGGCTTAACAAGGTTCCAAAGCTGCCACCTAGCATACTTTAAATTGAAAATATTAACCCAAAGTTTGTCATCCGAGTTAAGAATGGAAAAAACATTCTTGGCCATAAGGGAGTGCTGAGCTAAGCAGAGATTCCGAATGCCTAAACCCCCCTCAGATTTTCTAAGTGTAGTAACTGTCCAACCGATAGAGTGGAAGCTAGAATTGTTGCTCATCCTTCCCCAGAGAAAGTCTCTAGCCATCTTGGAAACAGAATCCAAAATACTGAGAGGAAAATGCATAACAAAGAGGATATAATTAGGGATAGCAAAAATGGTACTATTGAGAAGAACTGCCCTACCAGCAGTAGAAATAGAAGAGTGGTTCCAAGAATGAACGGAATTTCTAACTCTAGTAGGAATGTGCTGCACTTGATTGATTTGAAGCTTCTTGGGGGAGATAGGAACCCCCAGGTAAGTGAAAGGAAAAGTCCTAAGGTTAATACCAAGAATACCAAAGATAGAGTTGGCAAGACTTTTGTTACACCAAGAAGGGACATAAATAGCAGATTTAGAGAGGTTAGGCTTTTGCCCAGTTATCTTCTGGTAAACATTAAGGCAAAGAAAGCAATTCCTGGCATTTTTCCTAGTAGCTTTAGTGATTAGAATGAGATCATCCGCAAACATCAAGTGATTAAAATTAATAGAGAGGCTTCTGTTAAAACCACTAATCAGACTAGGGAGAGGGTCTTGTTGAGAATAGTAGTAAGGTTTTGGGAAACTAAGATAAACAAAAGAGGCGAAAATGGGCCCCCTTGCCTGACATCTCTATTACTAGCGAACCAAGAAGTAGTTCTACCGTTAAGGATAAGGGAGAATGAGGCAGAAGAGAGACAACAAGTAATCTAATTAATCCAAGAATTAGGGAAGAGCATTCTCCGGAGGGTAGCAACAATAGCTGGCCACTCAATAGTATCAAATGCTTTTTCAATGTCAATTTTACACATCATTATAGGGGGTGTTGTAAGAATCGGTTTCAAGGCTATGAGCAACTTCCTGAGCTGTGATAATATTGTCAATAGCGCCCCGCCTAGGAATAAAGCCATTTTGCTCGGGACCAACAAGTTTATGTATAATCATTCTCAAACGATTAGCCAACAATTTAGAAATAACCTTGTAGCAAACATTACAAAGGGAAATGGGTCTGAAATCAGTGACATAGATAGGATTAGGATTTTTGGGAATTAAGGCAACATAAGTTTAGCCCCAGGAACTAGGAAGAAGACCAGTGTTAAAAAAATGAGAAATAGCACAAAAAAGATGATCACCAATTTGATTCCAGTAAAAGATATAAAATTCCACATTAATACCATCCGGACCAGGACTCTTACCACGAGCCATAAAATTAAGAGTTTTGAAGACCTCCCCTTTTGTGAAAGGCCTAATCAAAAACTCTCTATCCATGCTAGTAAGAACCGACAAATCATCCAGAAGAGCATGAAGATAGAAATCAAAATTATGGGAAGAAGTAGAAGTCCAAAGGTTTTTGTAAAAGCTCAAAAAACAACTTTCCAAATCAGAATGCTCAAAAAAGATGTTACCCGAGTTGTCTTGAATGGAATGAATTATGTTTTTATGCTGTCAAACCTTACAAGTATTGTGGAAATAACGAGTATTATTGTCCCCTTTGGTCACCCAATGAACCTTAGCCCTTTGACCCCAAAAGATATTCTGTTGTCGCAAAGGAGTGTTGTGGCGATTATGGAGAGCCCTCAACCAAATATCATGCCATGGGTCATGAAAGGAAGCATCAGCCCGCTCAATTATGGAGATTTCATCTTGAATATTCACAATTTCAGCGTCAATGTAACTAAGTCCCGATTTTTTCCACTTGAGAAGATTGATTTTAGTACAGGAAATAGAATGCATAAAAGCACGCATGGGAGAAGTAGAGGAAAGATTACTCCAAGCACTAAACACAGCACTGTGGTACCCTTCATAGTCAAACCAAAAGTTTTCAAAACGAAAGATTTTCTTAGAGAAACTAGGGGAATCACAAACATTAAGGAAAAGAGGCGAGTGATCAGAGTTAATGGGAGGAAGAAGAGGGTTGGAGTAGTTTTTAAAAAGCAAAATCCAGTTAGTGTTAGCAAGGAAACAGTCCAGTCTGGCCCACCGGCATGCCAGACCCTAACATCCATTGCACCAGGTAAAGCAATCTCCAGAAAAACCCAGATCATGGAGACTGTTGGCACCAATAAATTTAGAAAAGAGATTAGCTTTCAAAGAGTAATTAGCAAAATCTCCCCCCCCCTGTGTTCCTTAGGACCCGTAATAGCATTGAAATCGTCATTCAGGAGCCAAGGAAAATCAAGGAGAGAGAGCTTAATGAGAGAGTTCCAGAGTTTTTTATTGGCAGAAATCACCTGCGAGTTGTAGATAGTGGACAGAACCCAAGTCAAACCGTTCGCAAAGATCACAAGATGAAAGGCCCATCTAGTGGTCACAACCGGAGTGACAAGACCAATAGAGTGCTTCCAAATAACAAGTATTCCCCCCGAGAAGCCATTTGAGGAATGGCCGCCCACTCCCATGAGTGACTGAGCTTAAGACAGAAACGATGGAGTCTAGGAATAGAAGTTTTAGTTTCCACCAGGCAGAGAAAGTCCGGATTCTTATTCTTCATAAGGTCAAAGATTTGATCCATAGTGTGAGGGTTGGAGAAGCCCCTGCAATTCCAAGAGATTAGTTTGAGATTCATGTATAAAAAGTTTAGAAATAGCAAACCAAGAAAGACACTAGAAAGGTTAAAGAAGGGGAGAGCTTCTCCCTTTCTTCGGTTTTTTTCTCCTCTTCGAGGGAGCTCTTCTTGCCATGGCTTTAGATTTGGCATCGGCTTGGTAATGTCCAGGAGTTAGGACAACATCCATCTCCTGTCCAGCATCCAGGTCCTCTGAAAATGTGTCTTCCATGCTAAGATCACTGTGAGAAGACCAAGCAAGAACATTCACGATTTTGTCTATCACCAAGAGATGTTGGTCATGAGCAGCACCATCCCTGGGGGGGAGAGGGAGAGTGAATTCAACCGAGGAAATAAGCATAGGTTCAGCTGAAGGTCCAAGGACAGAGGCTCTTCGAGAAGATTCACCTTTCTCGAGAAATGCCGGGCAACTAGACCCAAGCTCAAGGTCCAAAGAATTAATGTGATCCTGCGGGACAATTTTGTTAAAATATATTGATTGGTTACTATTTAGGTACTTGGTTGGAAGGAGGGATTTGTCTTGAACAAGGTTGTTAGTATTGTACCAAAAGTTTTTCTCTTGAAAATAGTATATATTGAAATTGGTGTATTTCATCATTCCATATTTACTGATATTTTTGCATATTTATATACACACATAAATTTGTGTTTGTGGTTATATGTGTATGATATGTATGGTTTATCAAATATATATAATCATATTAACAATTCTACCATATTGTCCATTGAAAATTCTAACTAATCACCATCAACCCAATTTTAGGAGTTATGCTAAGCAGGTATGAATAATTAGGGATTTATGGGTAAATATTTACAAATAAGTCCCACTAAAAAGGAATTTAAAAAATTATTAAAAGCTTTAAAATAGGTACCCATTGAAACACATGTGTTCGGTCGGTAGCATTAGTGTAAACCAATACAAGCGGCTACTATCAATAAAAATTGGTACAACAATTGAAACGAAACTATTTATAGAAGATATAGTGTTATGCCTAAACCAATACGTACCAACCAATATCACCATTACTGGTACGCTATTGACAACCTTGATCTTGGAACCAAATAATAGCATCATTTTCACTGACTAATTAGTTAAATTTGCTCTAAGACTATCGGTTCTAAATTCCATTTATGCAAAATCTGTGACCGAATCCTTTTCTTTGATTCTTCTCTCCCTTATGAATGATTTCCGCTTAACTTGGGCCTTACTCAGATGGAGTGTGGTGAAGGTTCATAAAGTAAGGTAAGGTAAGGGAAGGGAAGAGAAGGGAAGGGTTGAACTTGTATCTTGTTTGGGGCAAAAGTAAAGCAAAGAAAGATTATGTCACTTTTTGTGTTTAGATTGGAGGTAAAGGAAAGTAAGAGTTTGTGCTAATATTATCAAAATATCCTTGATGTTTCTAGTGTTTTAAATGTTGGTTATCCTAAATTGAGAAACATAAAATAATATTACTAAAATAAAATGCTTACCCTTTGACATATAGACTCAATAATAAAGAATATTACTTGTTTAATTGAAAAAATAATAAATTAAAAAAAAAACTTACTCACCGGAGGTTCGAAGGATCTCCGATGAGAGTTGCCAATGGATCACCGGAGATGGGAGGAGGAGACAAAGCTCTTAAGGTTAGGGTTTTGGTTTTCTACCATTCATTCCCATCTTGTAATAAAATGGAATGTTAGATCATTACAATATTGTGGTAAGGGCATTTTTATCTTAAAAAAATATCAACCCTTCTCAATCCTCCAATTTCGAGGGTTAAGAAGTGGAGGTAAAATAAGGTGTTTTCAACCCCCCATTTACCTCTTAAACCCTTACTTCATCCTCAACCCTTCACCCCAAGCAAGCGTTCAAAGAAACCTTACCTCCTAAACCCTCCTCAACCCTTCACCCTAAGCAAAGCATAAGATCATCTTTATGCAAAATCTTGAACCGCCTTGTTGTTTCTATGTATAGTCATAAAGATCCCGTTGAGTTAAAGATGAAGGTTGGCAAGAACTCATTTTTGAGCACTTCTTAAACAAGCAAAGAGTTCATCATGGAGGAGATTCAAAAATTATCCACTAATGGAGATCTTTTACCATCATCATGATTAGTGTATGGTGAATGTGATATGCCCTTCTCCATTATGATGCTTAACCTCTGGACGATAATAGTTACACCTAACATGAGTTAGTACTGTCATCGTTATAAATTTATTGTAAATGAACTTTAAAAATATGAGATTTAGGGACTAATTCTATATTAGGATTTGTTGTTCTGGTCTATGAGAATACACCATGATGTCAATTTCTCAAATGGATTTTCTATCTAATGACATTGAATATTTTCAAGATTAATAATAGTCAAGGAAGCCAAATCAACAATGATCTTCTCTCTTAAGCTTCTACCACATGGTGCCATGTTTTTTAGAATCTACAAAAACAAACAACGAAAAATAAAACAATTAATGAACAAAATAAAATAATTAAAATAACAATCACTAAATACAAAATTTTAAAAATATTGAACATTGGTAGAGAACTATTTCACTAAAATTAGTAAATAAAACAATCTAAAGTAAAATTAAAATAATCGAGTAAATTTAGCAAATAGTGTAAAATTAAAATTAACTAACCAATGTCAATTTAGAACTTACCTTATTAATTAGAGATCGAAGAGTGCTTGGCAATTTAGAACTTACCTTATCAATTAGAGATCGAAGAATGCTTTGAGATCCAAGGAAGCTTGTAAAAGTGCTTAGAGAGAAATTAGAGCCTTAAGTAAATTGAGAGATTAAGAGAATTTGGTGTGGGATTAGAGGCAGAAGAAGAGGGGTATCTACAGAATGAAAATAAGAGTGAAAAAAAAATCAAGAAAATAAAAAAAAGGCTATTGGCTGGGTTGACCTAGCAGCTAACTATTGCAGCCCAAAAGGCTATGTTTGTAGTTGTTGAGAGGTCAGGTGTTGGGAAAACTACAATGCGCAACTTGGTGGGGTTCTGTTCAGACAAGTTTGAAACCTAGCCATGCCCACCCTAGCAAGAACTTCAAGAGCACAGGCCAACACGAAGACCAATAATGAAAAACCACTTCTTACCTTTTCTTATGCTACTACATCCAGTAAAGGCTTTCTTCTTGATAAGCACAACACATTAATCTTCATCTCCTATATTGTTATAAGGGAAATCCTTATCTTACCCTATAATAAGATATAAATAATATACTGAATTTTCTTGTTGATCTACTCCCTCATCTTCCCACATGCTTCATGTACTTTCACACTTAAGATCTTGCCCAAACACTGAACTGCAAATCAAATTCTAAGTGCTAGGAATCTCCCTTGATGTGGGATAATGGTTGGTGTTCTAATATGAGGGTTTTAGCCTTTGTTTCCAAGGATGGTTTGTTTCTTTCGAAGGAGTAAAGAGTGTAATATGTATTTGACCAATTCGCCTCTTTAATATAAAATAGATAATGATAATGTTTTCTCACATTTTTATTTTTATATTATTTTAAACAAATCGTATTTTTACTATTACTATTATAATTATTAAACCAATTCAAGTTCACTCATTTTTATTACATCTATGTTATTAATATTACTTTAATTTTAATTAATATCAATTACATAAAAGTTGATAGTGAAAATGATTGTTGGAAGGATAAGTATGCCTTTCTTCAAATAGTTGAAGGGTAACTTTGTCTTATTATATAATGTTTTCTCTTTAAAAAAAATTAAATAACCCCACTCTCCCAAAAAACACTTCAATTTGGGAGAGTGGGATATGAGGGGTAAGGAAGGGTAGCCCTCCTCACTCCTCATCCCTCTCACTCCATCAACCAAACACATGCCAACTTTCCCCCCTTACTCCACCATACACCCCCAAAAACACCCCAACCAAATAAGGGGTTAGGAAAATGCTAGTATAAGGAGTCTTCCCCCCAAATCATTGAGATTGATATGTCTTCATTGTACTATATATATATATATATATATATATATATATATATATGAACCACTATTTCACTAAAAATCAATGTAAGTACCCAAAAAAATGGAAAGAAAGGAAAAATGGCAAGTGGTAAGAAAAAAATACAGCATGGAAAAGCGACTAAAAAATACTAGAAAAGCAACAACAATAGAATGAGATGGCACCCTAGAAACAATCAGGGGTAGTATCATCAATCCAGGTGCCACGACCATTCACAAATGAGATGAACTTAGCTAGGATCGATGTTGTTTGAAGAATTCTAAGGATTGCTCGCACGAGACCACAAGAACTCAAGGCTTCTTTTCACCACGAAAGTCAAGTTCTCTAGCTTTTTTTTTTTTTTTTTTTTGCCTCAAAGGTTGTAGATACCCAAAGATTAAACAAATGGATACTTTTGAGAAAAGTCAAAAGAGCAGGAGCGCTTTGAAGTTAAAAATATAATCATTTTCCTTTAACCAAATGCTTCAAATAAAGGCCTGCCTCAGAAAGTCCTAGGTGTCCTTAAGCGAGGGCTTAAGATGGATCCTTTATTATACTACTCTTCTCAATGTTTTGGCATTTTTAAGCATTTATTTCTTGTTTAATTATCAATGACAATGATGTTTCCTAGTTAAAGACATGTTTGTGTTAAATCTCTTGTTGTCCCTCATGGCTAATGTATCTGGTTCTTGTACAACTATTTCAAAATAGAGTACAAGACTAAGCTTTATACTATATTACAGTAACAAACAATTAAAAGGATTAAAAGTAATGTATGAAAACACAAGAAGAAACTCCCTACATTAACCATGAAATACTTGACATGTTACAACCTGCATGGAATAAACACAAAACCTCTTAACATGAAGACATCAAACTTACACAGAGATACAATAACTACTTTGTACAAATTTGGAATATATCTAATTAACTACTTCTAAGTCATTCAAGTTCAACATCATATAAGAGAAGATTGTGAAATGAGTGTCAGCTAAATTTTGGAATCACTACACATCTAAAAAAGTCACATTTCTTACATAATCATTATATAACCGTTGTCTTGCACTAGCTCAAATTGTTTTTGCAAAGTCCATCAAGTTCTGTAGGTTCAAAGATGTGTTACAAGACATACCAAAAGTATCCCCATTTTATTACTAAACAAAGAACATTGTAGCAAGAGCTTGATTATCTTTGTCTCTATTTTACGATATCATGAATTTGGTATCATAACTAGGTTCAATATTCTAGACCACTGGTGCCATTTTTATAACTGAAAATGCCCATTTGACTTTGTACCATATCATCTGATTCCATATTTTGAAATTATTGAATACACAATTTTACATTATTAACAAATTAACACAAGAAGTTGATGAATCTAAACCTATCATTGATATTTCCCTAGACCTAAGTCTATATCCATGTTAATGGACTCATAATCATTTTGGAGATCCAAATTTACATAGTCTACATTGCCTTCTCTCCACCAAAATGTCTTTATTAAGAAGGCTCTTTCACTATATATATATATATATATATATAGAGAGAGAGAGAGAGAGAGAGAGAGAGAATCTCATCAAACATTGCCTTCTCTCCACCAAAATGTCTTTATTAAGAAGGCTCTTTCACTAGGCTATGAAAAAACTTACACTTGTTTATGTATGCATAATAAGGTAAAAGAAAAAAATGTTCTTTCAACACACCTGCACACCTGGAACAAAAGCTATACCAATATCTACACAAGAAAGGGAGCTATAAGTTTATAAAGGAACAATATTTACATGTTCTTCTTGAAGCTTTAACATGAGAGGGATGATTTTTTCTGTCTAAATGTGAAAGGTCATGTATAATCAACAAGCTATAATAAGATAACTACATTTGTTTTATGATCTATAACATTAAGGTTTTTTTTTTTGAAGAAAAGGAGCTATAGAGTAGCTATTTATTAATAAAATGAATGAAGAGGATAGGCCAAAAGAAAAAGAACAAAGATAAAAGGCCAATCAAACCAACAAAGCCCCAGAGCCCAAAGGGGCCCTGGGATTAAGAACCAAAACAACCTAAAGGTAAAGATTAGACAGAAAAATCAATCTTTTCTAGGCTTTTCATGAGCCATTTGGGGGTTTCCAACCCCCAATGGAACAAAAGAAAACTGGAGTAACATGAACTTCATGAGTCACGAGAGATGCGCACACAGAGTTCCAATTACGAGGCACTAAGCACACTTCAAGACCACACATAGCACTAAGAAGCTGATGAAGTTCCAAAGTCCAATGTTGAACCCGCCAAGCATAGTTACAATTCACTCCTTCAATTAGCTTTAAAAAGGCCCAAGTAACTAATAAAGATTTTCTAAATCCTGAATCTCCATCTATTGGTATTCTGCAGAGCAATAATCAATGCCTTCAACCCAGCCTCCAAGCTCAATTCAATGTGAATATGTCCATATCATTCAAGATGAACATAGGCCTTAGAATCAATAATGAAAAACCATGTGCACCATTACCTAAATCTACAGCCAAGAAGGTAGCAGAATATATACAATAGGATCCCGAAGCAGGCTTTTTAAGGGTGTAGAAGTTCTTCCCATATTGAATTAATGAGGCATTAGAGAATTCTTACACGTGAGCAATGGCCCTCCATGCCATCTAGTCAAAACAGGGTAGTTTGCTACTAAAGATAAAATCACAACGAGCTTTCCAAATGAACCAAACTGCTGCTAGAATTCCTGCACATGATCATAGTAGTATGCACATGAATAAGACAATTCCCTTCAACAATATTGCTCATAGGAGGCATTTGTTTCCAAAGAAAATCTTCAATTTTAGTCCATACACTTTGGGTTCTATTGCATTGATTAAAAATATTGTTGAAAATTGATAGGAAACCAATAAGAGACAACTATATGTCTTATTTGTACTTTCCTTCTCTCTTTTTCCCACTCTTGCTTATTGCTATATATGGTTGATTTGTTCCTAGTTTTGGCTTGGGCCTCTCCCTATACAAGGAGACCCTTGCCTCCATCCATCAATAAAAAAATTTGTTCCTACTTTCTACATAGTATCAAAGAGATTGTCCTAGACCGGGTCCCTATACACATTTTTCCAAAGCCCTAGCCCCACCATCTCTTTCCCAGTCCATATTGATGCGCTCTCCGCAAGTGTACGGGTTGCAAGAAGTAATAAAGTGGTACTCAATTAAGAGTAGGGTTGTCGAACCACAAGGAACTATACTTAAAGTACTCGTTGATCCTTTGATGTCTAGTGAAACAAATAGAAAAGATGTGTGATCAACATAACAATGAATAAAAGGTAATGGTGGTGATAATGGAGGAGATTAGGACTAAGTATTCAACAATCACAAGAGTAAATCCCTACGGAAGTTTCCAATGACTCGTGCACACTATCTCATCCTAGTTGACTACCTCGGTACATTCCAATGACATTCATGTGTGCTCACAAGCAATATTGCATCTATGTGTTCGAAGATACACTGTAGTTTTGCTAGGACGACCTAACAACTATGCACTCCAAACACACTACAGTTATGCAATACAAGATTAAACACAAGCATCAATTAGAACTCCATAGTCAAATACAATGAGTGAATAAGTAATACAGTCTGACAATTGTCCACAACCAAGGCACTATGGCCAGTTGGCCCCTGAGGGCAGGTACACAAGGTAAGGTAAACGAAAGAACAAAGAAAGAGAGAAAGAACCCCTTTCAATACTCAAGATGACCTCCCTTGTAGTGTCCTTGCGCCAACTCCACCTCTTGCTATGCTTCCTACTAGTCCTTGATCTCCTTAGGCAGTTTGGTGAAACTTGATCTTCGATCTCATCAACGTCCTCCCGGTGCAGAGATAAATCCCCGAACAAAAGATGAGAAAGAACCCTAATTTCTAGAGTTAAAAAGGCAGACTCGGGGCCCGACACGGTCTAGACACGGGCGTGTCCCGACCGTGAACTCTACATGGGAATCCAGAGGTGAAAATCCTGAGAATTGCAGCAGCTGGGGTATAGGCGTGTGTCCCCCGTGTCACCTGGCACACGACCGTGTACCAGACACCGTGCCCGTGTTGTTCATGAGGAAACGTCTCCTGAAATTTGTAGCACTTGGGGACGCCCCTGGGACATTCCCGTGTCAGGATTTTAGCTCTTCTACACTCCAGGCCGGGACTTGCAGCACTTGGGGCACGAGCGTGTCATGCCCGTGTCAGCCAGTTCTGAACCATTGGTCACTGCACGCGTGGGAAACACCCTCGGTTTCACACCAAATTGACTCGGCCCCCAGATTCCTACACAAGGAATAAAATACCTTAAATAGCACAAATTCCAGTCAGTAAACATGCTTAATGACAAAGACAAGACTATAATAGGGGGTAAGAAATATGATACAAAAATGCACTCATCAAATACCCCCACACTTGAACATTTGCTTGTCCTCAAGCACAACACAAACACATAAAGAGAAATACAAATGAGTGCCAAACTTCCAACATCACATGAAAGACAGAGCTTAAAACAAAAGAGGGACAGTGAGAGTTAGAAGACCCCATAATTCATATAAGACTCTCCTCTACTTACAAGACCATGTGTGCATGCAAGACCCAAGAGTATGAACCCCACAATCTCGAAAGGACTGAAACTACCCCACTTTAGTTACACTGAACAAAATGGGTAGTAGCTTCATACACCCTAGAGGTAGCCTTTTCTCCCGGTAGGTCATTAAATGTACAAGTGTAATGCCCAAAATTCGACTACTCAAGAGCGGCTTTCACTCAACATAAGGTGATAGCTCTTTCTGCCATCTTTTCCCAACAGTTTATACTACAATGCAACTGGTAGGGCATCCCGGGATCGGGATCTGACTTTTCAGTATATATATATATATATATATATATATATATATATATATATATATATATATAGTCACAAGTCTTAATCAAAATGAGTGGCACACAACTCCGGGTAAAGTGAACGGAATGCTTGTCTTGCAAGTAGAGAAGGGTCTACACTGTAGTTTAAAGGGCTCCTAACATGCCCATGTCCTCCTAAGTTTAAACCGAGTCAAACAATCAATTCATAGGTTGTCATTAGCAAGGTACTCATCTATACAAGCATACAACACTCATGCAAACATGCAACCCTCCCCCACACTTAAAATCTACATT
This sequence comes from Dioscorea alata, assembly GCA_020875875.1. Classification (NCBI taxonomy): domain Eukaryota; kingdom Viridiplantae; phylum Streptophyta; class Magnoliopsida; order Dioscoreales; family Dioscoreaceae; genus Dioscorea; species Dioscorea alata. Next base: position 12,578,594 of record CM037019.1, read on the forward strand.
GTCCCCAAAGGAGAAACAGAGAATACATAGAGTGATCTTTGGACACAAAAAGGAAAGGGTGCGAAAATCTTCCCTGAGTATGGAGAGTGAAGATGCCGCTCACACATGGGTGCTAAACAAACAATTTGCTGAGAGTGATGTGGCTACTCTCGACGCATTGCTAACTTAACTCCAAGCAAACAAACACACCTGAGATCTGAGGAGGCAAAAAGTGAAATAGTGCAACAAAATATGGCAATGGCAAAGGAAAAGTAATCAAACCCAAAATGCCAGTTAAGCAGGTGGGTCCCCTTGCTTCTGGACTTACAAAGTACAAAGTTCACTAAAGTATAAAACACAAGAACAACAGGACATAAAAACAAAAAAGAAGACGGATGCGGCCGATGCAGGTCACGGGGCAGCACTGTCATCCTCGGTGGACGGAACCGAAGGGCCAGCTGGATCAAGTGAGCGCGGGGGTGAATGATCAGGTGAAAGTGGCGGGGTCGACAAACTGACCCCCAGATGATCAGCGATGAGCTGGAGGCTCGTCTGTAACCACGGATGAGGGCTGCAGTGGGGGTCGTGCTCTGAAGCATAGGTCCCGGGGGAAGTAATCGCAGCTGAGTAAGGCTGGCAAAAGAAAAAGGGTGGCAGCCGCCGGCACGAGTTAACCGGGATTCATCCCCAAGAAGGCCCATCCCGCGTAATAATCTAGTGATAAATGGGCCCGCGAAGAGGTAAGAAATTCAGGAGTCAGAGGACTGACGGTGAAAAGCGCAGGCCACCACCGCACACAAATGGCAGGGAATGCCCAGCAAGTAATCAAACTCCGCGCCAGAAATAGCATTCGTGCTCCGCGACCGGCCTGTGATGGTACCGGCGAGCAGCGCATGAACGTATCGTAGTGCCCGCGATTTGAGAAACGAAGCGGGGGTGTGCCCTGGGCGGAAAGGACGGTTGAGGGAGCACAGTTGCCGCCAACGAGCAGAAGTGGGAATACTGTAATCCGGTGGGAACTGGAGGGCACGGTAAGCCTCAGACTATGTGAAAGCTGGCGCGTATAGGCCCATGAACACCGTGAGCTCAGTGTAGCTCAAGTGGTACTCCCGCCCCCGGAACTGAAAAACAAGTGCAACTGGATCATCCCAAGACAGCCCACGCCGGACAAAAGTGGAAAGGAACTCAAGAGTGATGTCCCGGAAAGCTGGCTCAGTGACAGTAAGAAGAGAAATCCAACTGCCCACCAAAAGCAAGGACTCCACTTCCTTGCGGAGCTGAGCACGATCAAGTGCGTCCCAGTCGATTGTGCAAATTGTGCCAAAGGAGCGAGTGGAGAGTCTATCATGGAGCTCGCGACGGACCTGCTCGAGCATAAGAAAAGATTGAGACATGACTTGCACAACACCAAGTAAGAAGATTAGAAATTCCAAGGAAGAAGAGGTGGCACGACCGTGTCATTAGTGGTAACGGGCATAACACGGTCGTGTCGCGGGAATGACAATACAACAGAACAAAGACAAAGCGCACGGCCGTGGTTCAAAATTCAAACAATGATAAACAACTTGGCCAAAACGCGCTAACACAAATACAGCAAAATACAATGCAATGGGAAGAGACAAGGGGAAGACGGAGAGTCGACCAACACGAGATATGGGAAAGGAAACCCCAGAAATGACAAAACCGAAAGATAACGGGAGGAGAAGAAGAACATTACCGGAGACGAAGGTTATGGAGTCGGAGATGGAATTGGCGGGTCGAAATGGGTGTGATCGCAAGTGTTGAGAGGTGGACAGGAGAATAGTGGTCAGGGTTAAGAGAGGAAGAAGAAGAGGAGGAGGACGACGATGAAAAAGAGAAAGAAAGGCGCAATCGGACCGGCGCGACGGTCCGCTTTCGCACACGGGGGTACGACACGGGCGTGTCGACACTGGGAATCAGCGCCAATGTTAATACGATGGGCACGCCCATCATGGGAGTGTCCATGCTGTTGAAAAACCCAGGGGAACCCCTCCTGCGAGGCCAAATGAAAGACATGACCGTGTAATTAGAATGTGAACCGTGTGCGAAATGTGACACGGACGTGTCACGGCCGTGTCGGACGCCCAAGAACGGACAGCCAGAGCTACTCAAACCAGCAGACCTCAAAACAATCCTAGCTAGACGGAAACGATGAAATGTTCAAACAACTCTATGGGGCAGTAGAAGATCAACCATCCAAACAAAACAGAACATAACAAAAAAAATAATGATGACTAGGAGTGCCTTCCTAAGAGCGCTTGTTTTACGTCACTAGCTTGACATACCTGAAAGTATTAAATGTCAGTCCGGAGGTGTATGAAGGAAGAAAGAGGTACCCACGTTGACCTGGGGTGGTCCCTCGCTGACTAAATAATGTTTCAACCTGTGCCTGTTGACCTTGAAAGTTCCAGTTTGAGGGTGAGAAATTTCAATTGCATCATGGGGAAAAACTTGTGACACTGTGTAGGGCCCAATCCATCGAGATTTCAGTTTGCCTGGGAAGAGCCTTAATCGTGAGTTAAACAGAAGAACTGAATCTCCCACCTGGAAGTGCTTATCTCTCTTCACCCGACTGTCGTGGATCCTCCTAACTTTTTCCTTGTAAGCCCAAGAAGTGTCATAAGCAGCCAATCTATGTTCATCTAGTTCATTCAGCTGAAATTTCCGTTTCTTCTGGGCATCTTCAATATCAAGATTCAACAGTTTCAGCACCCAATATGACTTATGCTCCAATTCCACCAGAAAGTGACAAGCCTTGCCATAAACTAGACGGAAGGGGGTATGCCCCGTAGAGGTCTTGTATGCCGTTCGGTAAGCCCACAAAGCATCATCTAATATTTCCTATCAATCCTTCATGTTGTGCTGGACCGTTTTTTCAAGAATCCTTTTCAACTCGTGGTTCGTGACCTTTACTTGACCATTTCTTTATAACCTTTTCAAACTATGAGTTGCAAAAATGTGTGCCACGATCGCTGATGATTGCCCGAGGTGTCCCAAATCGAGTAAAAAGCTTTCTAAGGAACTTGACTACAACTCGAGCGTCATTGGAAGGGAGGGCTTGCGCTTCTACCCATTTGGATACATAATCCACTGCCACCAATACAAACTTGTTCCCATTCGAAGTCGGGAAAGGCCCCATAAAATCAATACCCCACACATCATAAACCTCACATTGTTGGTTGGGTGTTTGCTTCATTTTATAAAATTTAGACAGATTACCACTTCGTTGACACTGGTCACACGTTCGGGTATACTCATGTGCATCCTTGAATATTGACGGCCAAAAGAAACCTGCTTCCAAAACCTTCTCAGCCGTTCGATTTGTGCTAAAATGTCCATCAGTAGGACCTGAATGACAATGCTCAAGAATTTTCCATCCTTCCACATGCGATACACAACGGCGGATGACCAAGTCAGCGCACAACCGATAAAGGAAAGGGTCTTCCCATAAATAGTGCTTACTGTCGGAAAGAAACTTCTTTCTTTGTTGATATGTGAAGTGAAAGGGGATGACTCGCCCAACATGATAATTGGCGAGATCAGCAAACCAAGGAGGATCGTTATTGTAGTACTGCTTGACCTGAACCATATAGAGATGCTCATCAGGAAAGACCTCATTGATTTGCTGTTTAACTTCATCCTGATCTCGATGCATGATGCGCGACAGATGATCTGCTACTACATTTTCAGAACCCTTCTTATCTCTAATCTCCAAGTTGAACTCTTGCAGCAATAAGATCCACCGGATCAGCCGTGGCTTAGCGTCCATTTTCGAAAGAAGATAGCGGATGGCAGCATGATCGGTGTACACGATGACCTTAGAGAGCACCAAGTAGGAACGAAACTTGTCGAAAGCGTAAACGATAGCAAGCAACTCCTTCTCTGTAGTTGTGTAGTTCCCCTGAGCAGGTGTCAATGTCTTGCTAGCATAGTAAATCGGATGAAAATGCTTCTCATATCGCTGTCCCAACACTACTCTAACAGCCCAATCACTTGCATCACACATGAGTTCAAATGGTCGATTCCAATTAGGAGCCTTCACAATTGGTGCACTAAGGAGCTTTGCTTTAAGGCACTGAAAAGATGAAAGGCAATCAGAATCGAAATCAAACAGCGTGTCCTTCTCTAAAAGTTTTGCAGTGGCTTAGAGATTTTTGCGAAATCCTGAATGAACCTTCTGTAGAATCCCACGTGTCCCAGGAAACTACGAATGTCTTTGACGGCAGAAGGTGGAGAAAGTTTCTCAATGGCGCCTAATTTCGCTTTATCTACTTCAATTCCAGCACATGAAATTTTGTGCCCTAAGACGATCCCCTCACGTACCATGAAATGGCATTTTTCCCAGTTTAGGATGAGATTAGTTTCTTCACACCTTGTGAGGACCTTCGCCAAATTCTCTAAGCAACCATCAAAGGAATTGCCAAATACTGAAAAATCATCCATGAAAACCTCCATGAAGTCCTCAATGAACTCATCAAAAATTGCCATCATGCATCTTTGGAAAGTAGTTGGGGCAATGGATAACCCAAACGGCATTCGCCGGTAGGCAAATGTGCCGTACGGACAAGTAAATGTTGTCTTTTCCTGGTCTTCAGGTGCTACTGGAATTTGCAAGTACCCTTCCAACATTTGGTCAATAAACGGTAACGGAAAATGATCCTTTCTAGTCGCGTCATTCAATTTCCTATAGTCAATGCAAACCCGCCACCCTGTTACTGGTCTGGAAGGAATCAATTCATTATGCTCATTTGAAATAACTGTTGTCCCTCCCTTTTTTGGTACCACCTGGACCGGCCTTACCCACGGACTATCAGAAATAGGGAAGATAATACCAGCATCTAATAGTTTCTTTACTTCTTTTTTTAAAACTTCCATCATGTGAGGGTTCAATCTTCGTTGAGGTTGCAACTTGGGTTTACTGTTTTCTTCCATCAAGATTTTATGTGTGCAAAAAGAGGGGTTGATGCCCTTGATGTCAGAGATGCTCCAAGCTATCGCTTTCTTGTGTGACCGCAGTAAATTTACCAGCTTCTTCTTTTGTTCTTCATCCAGCGTAGAGGAAATAATGACTGGTGACCGAGAGCTATCATCCAGAAACACATATTCCAAATGTGTTGGTAGCTCCTTGAGCTCTGGGTCAGGAAGGCAGGATAAGTCTGATCCCGGTTTATTTTCTGCGCCCTCGGTAACCGGGAAAGGGGGATCACCATTTATTCCATGCCTCAACTGTTCCTGGCTCGAATCTTCAACATGCTCACCACTTATTTCCAAAACCTATGCAGGAACCAAGTCGACCGATTGCTCCTGTTCACACTGTCCCGTAGCCACACTAACAAACTCATTCCATTGATCGGTTCGACTGCAAAAGTTTGCAACAAAATCAGAGAGCTCATTCTCACCATAAACTTCTCCTAGTCCCTCTACTTGGTCGGAATTATGTAAATAACTATGCAAAGCAGCCAATAATTCATCCATGGCAAAAATGCCCTTAACCTGCAATGCAACCAATACCACTAACGATTAGGTGAAATTGAAATTGAAATAACTAAGTATTCACAAAGAAATAAGATATTCACACACTAGATCACCAACTTCCTATTTTTCCTAAAAGTGACCAGTTCCCCAACAACGGCGCCAAAAACTTGATGCGCTCTCCGCAAGTGTACGGGTCGCAAGAAGTAATAAAGTGGTACTCAATTGAGAGTAGGATTGTCGAACCACAAGGAACTGTACTTAAAGTACTCGTTGATCTTTTGATGTCTAGTGAAACAAATAGAAAAGATGTGTGATCAACATAACAATGAATAAAAGGTAATGGTGGTGATAATGGAGGAGATTAGGACTAAGTATTCAACAATCACAAGAGTAAATCCCTACGGAAGTCTCCAATGACTCGTGCACACTATCTCATCCTAGTTGACTACCTCGGTACATTCCAATGACATTCGTGTGTGCTCACAAGCAATATTGCATCTATGTGTTCGAAGATACTCTGCAGTTTTGCTAGGACGACCTAACAACTATGCACTCCAAACACACTACAGTTATGGACTACAAGATTAAACACAAGAATCAATTAGAACTCCATAGTCAAATACAATGAGTGAATAAGTAATACAGTCTGACAATTGTCCACAAGCAAGGCACTATGGCCAGTTGGCCCCTGAGGGCAGGTACACAAGGTAAGGCAAACGAAAGAACAAAGAAAGAGAGAAAGAACCCCCTTCAATACTCAAGATGACCTCCTTTGTAGTGTCCTTGTGCCAACTTCACCTCTTGCTTTGCCTCCTACTAGTCCTTGATCTCCTTAGGCGGTTTGGTGAAACTTGATCTTCGATCTCATCAACGTCCTCCCGGTGCAGAGATGAATCCCCGAACAAAAGATGAGAAAGAACCCTAATTTCTGGAGTTAAAAAGGCAGACTCGGGGCCCGACACGGTCTGGACACGGGCGTGTCCCGACCGTGAACTTTACATGGGAATCCAGAGGTGAAACTCCTGAGAATTGCAGCAGCTGGGGTACAGGCGTGTGTCCCCCGTGTTACCTGGCACACGACCGTGTACCAGGCACCGTGCCCATGTTGTTCGTGAGGGAACGTCTCCTGAAATTTGCAGCACTTGGGGGCACGGGCGTGTGGTGACCGTGTCCTGCCTGGGATATTCCCGTGTCAGGATTTTAGCTCTTCTACACTCCAGGCCGGGACTTGCAGCACTTGGGGCACGAGCGTGTCATGCTCGTGTCAGCCAGTTCTGAACCATTGGTCACTGCACCCATGGGAAACACCCTCGATTTCACACCAAATTGACTCGGGCTCCAGATTCCTACACAAGGAATAAAATACCTTAAATAGCACAAATTCCAGTCAGTAAATATGCTTAATGACAAAGACAAGACTATAATAGGTGGTAAGAAATATGATACAAAAATGCACTCATCACATATACCCATCTTTTTTAAGCCCTTGCTCTACCATCTCTTTCCCTAATGGGTACAGCGGTATGCCTGCCACCGATAGTGGCCCCTTGTCGTCTCCTTGTCGCCTCTAGTTGCTTCCAGCAACTCCCGGTGGCACATATGCTGTCCTCCACATCCTTTGGTTGATTTGATGGTACTGCTGTACGAAAGTTCTTGATGGTGTGACTCTTTTCGTCTCTGTTTGATGAGTTTTTGTGGCTTCGGGTTCATGAAGACATGGTCACCGCATCAGAAAGTTCGGAGGTGACATCGGGAGGTGTAGATATAAAAAGTATCAGGCACCTTTCTTTGGTCTCCTTGTCAAGTTGGAAGAGACTAACTATGCACGGTGGTCATGCACGTTTTTATGTCAATCAAGGGTCATAAGAAGGAGCATATTCTCACCAAACTGGAGCCTGAGGAGAAGACATGGAAGTGTGCAACATGGATCAAGGACAGCGGTATGATATGTGCCTGGATCATGAACATCGTCGTTCCCCGCATTAGTTATGAAATCATGTACTACAAGACTACCAAGATGATGTGGGATAGTCTGGAGGACACTTATTCCCATGAGAAGAACTCCAGCCTCATCTTCCAGATCTATTATGAGATAATGAATCTGAAGTAAGGAGATAAGCCTCTAGTGCAGTACTACTCTCAGTTGAAGGCATTAATGGAGAAATACAATGCTTGTCAGCCTATCTACACCTGTGAGACTCAGAAGGCCCATAGAAAAGAGATTGGGGTTCTTTTGTTTCTCGCTAGAGTCAATCCCACATATGCCACCACTCGTGACAAGATAATTACTATGTCTACCTACCCATGTTAGAAGGGGCATATTGCAAATTGATCCATATTGTTGTTCCTTTAACTCACGAGTCTTCGATGGCGCAGACTTTAGCCTTGATTGCCTCCATGGTTGAAATATTTCTCTGGTCGAATGGCATTATAACATAGTGTGGCACTCCTTAATTAAGATGTTACCATTTAAGGCTATTTATAGTCGCTCCCCACCATCTCTCTTGGGTTATATTGCACGAACATCTTAGGATGCATCAGCAGATGAGTTGCTTTCTAATTGTGCTACCGGTCTTCATATCCTCAGGGTGAACCTCCTGCGACTTACACAAGGATGCAAAATCAAGCTAATATTGGCTGCACAGACATCTCCTTCCCCATTGATAGTTGGATATTCCTTAAAATGCAGCCAAATTGCCAATCCTCATTAGGCCATCAATGTTCACACAAGCTTGCCAGGCACTTCTACGGCCTTTATCAAGCTCTAGAGAAGATAAGGGTAGCTGCATATAAACTCGAGCAACCAGAGGCACCTCGCATCCATGATGTATTCCATGTTTTCTAGTTAAAAAGATGTATTGGAGATCCCTCAACAATATAATTCCATTGCCAATGGATTTTATAGAGCAACAACCTTTTTCTCAAACCAATTAACATTTTGGGTATTCATACAGTACTCATTCACAGGTGCCTTGTTCAACAAGCATTAGTTCAATAGGATGGTCAAACCATGCCCGATGCCACGTGGGAATCGATTAATGGCCTTCCCCTTGACTTTTTGATTTCCACCTTGAGAACAAAATGAGTTAGGATGGAGGTGGTACTAATGCAGCCATGCAACCATGCACCACAAGATGCAGGCATGAGTTGACCAGTCCAGTGAAAGAGGGCACAGGGATAGGCATTTGGCTAAGCTAACCAAGTTTGCCAACTTTTTGGTATGGTTGTGTGATATTAATAATGAAGTTAAGTGTTTGTAAGAAGGAATGTTAATGTTCTGATTTGAATAAATGTAATGGATGTTACAATCATAAGGGTGGTAGTTGGAAAAAAAAAATTCCCAAAACCTGAGTTCAGGGATAGGAAAGGGAAAAAATTTTTCTCAAAACCTGGGTTCAGGGACGGGATCGGGGATGGCTTTGGCAAGTCAAGATTGGGACTGAGGAATACATCCCCATTGAATCCCCACTCTGTTAGCATCCCTAAAGGGTATAAACATTATACTATGTTGTGAGCTGGAGAGTGGGCATGCGAAAGTGGAGTTGCTTGTTAAGCATGGGGCTTCATCCAAGGGTTTGGATGGCCAACTCTTCACCGAAGACTCTCACTTCACCGACGACTTGTGAGAGGAGGGATGGTGCAAGAGTTACTAAAAAGGGGAAAATAAATAATTAAAAAATAATTAATTTTTTTTTAATAAATAAATTATCAGGGACCAATGGAACTTCATAAGGGACATTGGAATCCTCGGTTTAATTTAATGCCAACAATTTTGCAACAACAATTAATTTCCAATTTTTTCCTGTTAAAATACATAATTCTCAATTATACCTGCTTCGCCAGAGAGCTTGAAACATATGGCTTACTAACACTGAATGTGGCAATCATTGCAAGACATATAACATGGCTCTTTAGGGCAGTATCAGAATTTTAGAAAGCTACATAAACCTTGCTCAAACAAATTTGGAGAACATTTGGATGATAGACAAAACTGATGAGAATGGAATCAAGAAACACTTTGCCAGCTTTCCTTCATGGCGTTGCTACACTTTAAAAAATCAAGAATGGCATTTATGTGCCAAACAATCAAACAAGCAATGCTACCCAAGGACAGAAATTAAAATAAATCAAACAATAACACTGCTATGAAACAGCTATTCAAAAAGGAGGTAAGTCATAAATATTTATGCAAAAACAACATTACACTGTTATAATAACAGCATAGTTGGTGCAACAACATTCCAATGCTCAAAATACTTAAAAATCTCAGATCTAATGCTAAATGCATACCACATGTACAATAATACTATGTCAAGTCTGAAAATAAATATCAAAACATCTGCCACAGCAAAAAGATCTTGGTTAGAAAAACCTGATCACAAGATAATACCTGCGTCCAAAGTCAAGCTAGACTGTTATCAGCAGCCATTACTAGCAAAGTTAGTTTGAATGAGCAGGTTGGTTGTCCATGCCAACTTCAGTTTGGTTAAATGTCTGCATCATCCCAGATTCAACATGAGAAGTCATAGCTTCAGAAGTAGGAAGATCAGTGTCTGTAGGTTGCTCCTTCCAGTCTTGCAATTCCTTGATCTGATCATTTGGTGAAGCATTGGTTTGAAGTTGAGCTCCTCGCGCAAGGGAGTCTGGTACTGCACTTTCAATTTCTTTTCCCAGCACAATGTTGTCAGAAGTTTCAGTCCCATGTGCATCTTTTGCAACTTCCACCAGGCCTACTTCAATATCACTAGATGCCTCAACTCCCTCTCCAACATGAGCTTCAGAACCTTGGGTGGTCACTGGAAGAGCCCCCTCATTTGAAGATGAAAACACATTTGGGATTGTATTATTTTCAGATTGGTTAGGTTCAAGCGCAGCTTGAGGGCTTGGATCAGCAGTAAACCTTTTCAGTAGTGGTTTCCACGTTACCCAGCTTCAAAAGTTCGGACTGCAAAGCATCCGCCTCATTCTGTGTGCTTGGGTCTGCATCATCTGTTATTCCTTCTGAAGCATGCATTGGAGGAGCAACAGGAACTTTGTCAGATGAACCCTCAGGCATGTGGCCAGTAGCAGAGGGAATAGGAGTATCAGTTCTTTGGGAAGCCTGTGGTGATCGGGAAGCGGCAGCTTGATTCTGTTCTCCAACCGTTTGCATTACATCTACTCTTTGTTGCATAGGAAGATGAGGAGCAATATCATTCTCTGCTGTGACAGGAACAGATCGGCCAGGCTCAAAGACCATGCCCTTGAAGACAGGTCCAGACGGGCCTACTCGAACAGTTAAAAGATAGCCGCAATCAAAGGCACCATCCAGATGGCCAGAAACTGGCTGACCTACAAGGCCATCAGTCGAACTACCAGTTGGATTGGTTGCAACAGACTGAGCCTTATTAACACGCTCTAATCCAGGACTCTCACTTTTTCGAGGCCGACCACGTTTGCGTTTCACTGGCTGGTTCTCTGGACTAGTAAAGTTGCTTTCTTCATTCATAGAGGCCATGTCTTGGCTTGTTACATTAGTACTCATTATAACGTCAGTTAAGGATAACTCCCTGCAATAACAATACCATAAAAATGATTTTGTTGAATCAGTAAAAGAAAACTAAGAATTAAATACAAGAAATGTTGACATGCATGATGTAGTTCTTTTCACAAGCAAATGTGAACAGACTCCCTCCCACACAGATTGAACACTAGCAACCAAAATATCAAGCACACTGCAAGCTGGCCCAGTAGTTGACTAATCCTTTATTGAAGGAATTTGAATGTAAAGATTCAAGGATGAAGAACGAAGCATGTTTCTTCTAATGGGAAAATGCAAATAATGAAATAAAGGAAAACTAAAAGGACAAAGAAAATTTCTTATAGGGCAAAGGTCAGCAAATTCCTAAAGCCTTGAAAACATGTAGGGCACCATCTTAGAATCTCACAAGCCTTCCTGCTCCGCACCTAGGCATTCTCCATCATTTCAAAATGATCTCTGCCATATGGAACAATTGCATGCCCCATGGTACAATGTTTTAAGGGGCGATGCACAAGCAATACCATCAAAGCAGATGTCATATGAGACAAACATAACTTAATCCAGTGACCAAGTTTGAGACCCATCAAGCACACTCAAATGAGTCAAAACCAGTTCAAGAGCAGTCAGGAATTAGCCTGATTTGCACCAATTAACTTTTGTGATAGTAGAGCTGGGTAAAATAGTAATATTGTCCAAACAAGTTTGGTTTCATTCTCAAGGCGTAGGGGAAGAGGTAAAATAATCATTCGATCGCAAATACACCTCTCCATGATGCATCACATGGGCATGCAAAAAAGAGTGCTAACAGCATACATAAGCAACACACTGACACATGCATGTTACAAGTGTGTCATATGTCAATCTAATGCCCAATTTTGATGACACTGCTCACACATAGTAATGTTGGCTTGTTTGGATCCTAAAACATAGCAGCTATAACCCAAGCATGAGGCCTGTTTTGTAGCTCACCCACAGCCATGTTTTGCGATGCATTAATATTGATTAGGTGAAGAGATTAATAACTACGCAACAAATGCTTGTGTAGAGTCTGTTATAGGAAGATAAGTATATCAAAGGCCAATTAACCATTCAAGATGCATGTTCTTGTTCATGCAGGGATCGACATGGAAGAACAAGTAAATAGGTCCAACCACAATTTAGAAAGACTAGGCCAAAAATTTTAAATGATGATTTCAACAAAAACTTCCAAGATCACATGCTACCGAACAGGTTGAGTCTTATTCTCCCTATGATCCTGAATTACACCATCCACTTATTGGGCCTGACAGTGAATAGCCAGAATTTAAATTTATAGGAAAATTATAGTTAAGACTGCAACACATCAAAATAAAATCCATGTGCATTTTCATGTCTTTTATCAAGACAAAATAATATGCCTTCATGGATAAAATCTTTACAAAGACTGATAGGGAAAACTTGGTATGACCTTTCGTGTGTCAGACAAAATAAGAACAGCGATAAATATTTTGTGTGAAGAATTTAAGGAACCTGCCGAAGTAGCTGGATGCATTTAAGGAAGAAATGAGTCCAGATAGATAACATTAATTAATGAAATAAGCAAAAGTTTGCACCATCTAAAATTTTCAACCACAAAAAGAACTCTTATCTATATGAAGATCAAAACACCATCTAGTTAAAACTTAAAAAAATATAAAATAAAAAATACATTAACATCTAACGGGTATTTCATACTTATTCAGAAAATTAACATAGAACAATAGCAAATGCGTGACTGAGTTCCAGGCCCCGTACAATAATAATAATCATATCTTCATTCGGCAAGAAACATGATCAACAAGATATAGCACCTTTAATCCTTCCAATGGTGTATCTTGTATGCTTTGCTCTTGTACAAATGAGCGTAGTTTACAGCACACCAGATTCATTTTAACAATAATTAGGTTCTGAATATTTTTTTTACAAGTAAATAACAATTTTATGGATAATAAAATAACTCAAAATTAAACTGAGAAGCAAAAGAGAAATACTTTACATTTCTCTTTGCACAAGCAAGCTTTACAACTACTAGTAAGTAACATCCGTGCTGGTGACAAGACCAGACAATTGCCTAGCAAAAAAATTTAACAGGGATCACACCATGGTCAGCACAGGCAACATAAACTTTATCAAATGGCATGAACACGGATTTTAGACCGACAAAGTGAAGCGCTTCTTGCCAGAAATCAATCCCCAACAGCAATGAGAAAATGAACAACAAATTCATGAGTTTCCCGAAATAACACACAAAATAAAACCCAGTGTAGTTGAAAGGCAGCATAGGTCCACATATTTTAATGAAAAAACATACATAGAGCTATTCTAAAAGAGAATAAAAGAATATACATAACTAAGTCAGGCTAATGCAAAGATGAATGTTACCAGATGAAAAACCTAAATCAGACTTCTCATCCTGTCATCCCAACGATCAATCCCAGAGCTTAACACCACATGCTATATTTGTCAGAAAACAACAAACCATCGGAAAATAACACATATACCCCTCTTTCCCTCTTTCAACCAACCTTTCATACAAGTTAATCAAAACTTTTCATAAATGCAACATTTTTAATTAATATAACACCAAAAAATAGTCAACATGAGTAGATCACAATGTATTCTAGCTCATTACAGTCCAATTTATAAATGTCCAGATTGATCTCTACCACGCAGGAAAAAAAATACAATGTCATGTCTACAATTTCGTATGATCATGGCGCACACTACTTCCAATAACAAAGATTCAAAACAAAATCCCCACACCCAGAAAATCAATCACTTCCCATCCACTAAACGTAAAAGAAAGTGTGAAGTATATCCATTATGATATCTTTCTATGTCACCCTTTATGTTTAAAATAGTAAGATCTTTTGTAGCAAAACTTCAGTGTACTCTTGGAGAGTTTGGTGTTTTTTATCTTCCTAATGACAATTATTTAATTAAAACATCTTCTAATTGTATCATTTATACCTTTTCTCTTTGAGTGTCTTTGAATGATTAAGGGAGATGGCCGTGCATCTCTTTCCTTAGATTTTTTAACCATGTTTTGGAAAATTATCTGTGTTGTTTGTTTGTGTGCAACTCAACCATATTATAGTGAATATTATAAACTTCTTAAGATTCAGCCCTAGAAGCACCAAGGGTCTTGACCGTTTTAAGCATCAACCCTAATAACGTGGGGATAGCATGTATACACAATTATTATTTAAGATAAAGGGTGAGAGAAAAAAAGGTTTAACATGAGGAGCACTCATCTCCCTTACTAATCATTAGATAAGAAATGGAAAGGAGAAGACAAGGAGGCAAGAAGGACACCATTGAAGGAACCCCCAGTAAAAAAAATAATTATTTTTCTCTAAAAAAAAAAGAAAAACTTCCACCCTTTAGTGTAATCATAGATGAAAGCTCTCCTTCTCTTCTCTCCTCCAATTCGTTTCCTATTAAATGTGTGCCTCGTTTTTACTTCTTCAAATCCTTGGCATTCTACTCTCAAACATATAACACCTCTTGGTCTTTCTAAATTACTTGGTAATACCTTCTAAAATTTTTGCCTCTTGGTCCTTATATGTTGTTTATAATAGTGAGTATGGTAATAATCGGCTTGTTGTGTGGAATAAAGCTTTTTTCTATTTCCTTATCAATCTTGGCTCATGGTTTTTCCAATGTTATATTAATAATTATTTTTTTCTCTATTAGGAAATGACCAAACATATTAATCATATATTTTTATTTTGATATAATATTGATATATAGATTCTTTATAGGGTTATAAATGAACCAATGTTCATTAAAAGCTCAAAAGCTCAACTTGTTAAGGGCTCTACTCGGCTTGTTTATTAAGGTAAACAAGCCAAGCTTGAACACCACCAAGCTCAACTCATAAGGCTCGTAAACAACTCATTTATAGTATAACTAAAATTTATTTATAAGAACCATTAAAAGGCATGTTTATTGTATTATTAACAAGTTCCTTTATAAGAATTATTTAGAAAAATCATTAGTAGAATTGTTTATAGTATCATTACTAAGCTCATTTATATAAAGCATTTCTAGAACTGTTTATAGTAATATTAACATGGTCATTTATGGGATCATTTATAATAATGTGTTACAAAAATATTACATATCGTTTTTGTATAAGTTTAAACATAAGATAAGATTAATTTATAATTTTTATTATAAGAATGTTTCATATTAGTTTAAAAACAATACATTTTTAAAAAATAATAATGTATTGTTTATGAAAAGCCGACCAAGCTTTATCAAGCTAACAGCCGAGCCTGAGCCTTAGAATTTCATAAGGCTCGAAGTATGCTCAAACTAGGTGTGATGAGGCAAGCTTAAACATGGCCAAGCGTAGCTCAGCTCGTTTACAGCCCTAATTCTGTATAAGAATATCAGTATTTATTCATATTTATTAACAAAAATTTTTAGAATATTTAATTGTAAATATAACAATAAACAAATTGTCTAATATTTTTTCAACAAAAAGACTTCTAAACATAGTTGTAACAAAAAAAAAATGAATTGAAATTTTATTTTATGTAAATTTGATTTAATCATAGGAGTTTGAAATAAATTTTCCCCAAAATCATACGAAATTGTATATATGGCATTGTATTCTTTTTCCTATGTAGCATTCATCTTTGCATTAGCCCGACTTAGTTAAGAATATCCTTTTATTCTCTTTTAGAACTCTATGCATGTTTTTTCATTAAAATATGTGAACCCATGCTACCTTTCAACTACAATGGGTTTTATCTTGTGTGTTATTTCAGGAAACTCATGAACTTTATTGCCCATTTTCTCACTGCTCCTGGGGATTGATTTGTAGCAAGGAGCGCTTCACTGTCAGTCTAAAATCCATATTCATGCCATGTGATAAAGCTTATGTTGGCTGTGGCTGGCCTTGGTATGATCCCTATTAAATTTTTTAGCTAGATAATTGACTAGCCTTGCCACCAGCTCGGATGTTAATCGACTAGCAGTTGTAAAACTTGCGTGTGCAAAGAGAAATGTAAAGTTTCTCTTTTGCTTCTCAGTTCAATCTTGAGCTATTTTATTATCCATAAAATTGCTATTTACTTATAAAGAAAGAAACATTCAGAACCTATTATTGTTAAAATGAATTTGGTGTGTTGTAAACTATACTCATTTGTAGGGCGAACAAAGCATACAAGATACACCATTAGAAGGATTCAAGGTGCTATATCTTGTTGACCATGTTTCTTGCCAAATGAAGATGCACATGGATCTTATTTTGATGTGTTGCAAACTCAATCATAATTTTCCTATAAATTTAAATTTCGACTATCCACTGTCAAGCACAATAAGTGGTTGGTGTAATTTAAGATCATAGGAAGGATAAGACTAAAAAAATTGGTAGCATGGGATCTCAGAAGTTTTTGTTCAAATCATAGTTTAAAATTGTTGGCCTTGTCTGTCCAAACTGTGGTTGGACCTATTTACTTGTTCTTCCACATCAATCCTACATGACTAAAAACGTGCATCTTAAATGGTTATTGGCCTTTAATATGCTTATCTTCTTATAAAAGACTATACATAAGCATTTGTCGCCTAGCTATTAATCTCTTCATCTAATCAATATTAATGCACCGCAAAACATATTAATGGGTGAGCTACAAAACAAGCCTCATGCTTGGGTTATAGCTGCTATGTTTAGTATCCAAGCAAGCTAAAATTACTATAAAAGTCTTAACTCCTGATCATACATAGATGAGGTCTACAGCATTGTGTTAGGATCCAAACAAGCCTCATGCTTGGGTTATAGGTGCAGTGTTTTAGGATCCAAACATAGTATGATATCATTAACTGAGTTGCGTTGAAAAGCAAATTCAATAAAAGTCTTAACTCCTTGATCATACATAGATGAGTTCCGTGGCATTATAATCAATGATTTATCCATAGTTTATATACCTATTAAGACTTTTTCTCTGAACATAAACAATATACAACATTTATTCACAAATATAAATTTTTCATATTTAGAATGTGGACAAATTAAAAATATGAATTAAAACAGTAAATTAAATGATACAACTAAAACTAACAACAAATGTAGGAAAAAAGAAAAAGAAAAAGAAAAAGTAAGGGAACCAAACCTGAAGCAAGTGACTCTCAAATTCTTAAAGCTTCAAGATCAACAATACTAGAAGCTTTTTAGAGCTACCAAGCTATGAACCAGACCGCACCTTCATTTATAGTAGTAAACATTTGTTAATAGTTTCCAAGACTAAAACAATGAACTACTTATAAGCAAGAATAAAAGAATACAAATTCTAGTTCATTTGGACGCCATTATAAGTAAATTCTAAAATTTTAGTTAATCATAAAATTGACTTTCATATAATATTAGATATAAACAAAAAATTATATAAAATAATTAGAAAAAAGTTAGTCTTCATGTTATATACGAATTAAAAAAGGTTATTCATAAATAAGCAGTTGTATAAAACCCCAAACTCGAAGAATAAAAAGAGGATGATATTCATAAAGGCCTACATCATTATCAAGAAGAGATCAACATCAAACACCCAGACAGACACAAGAGCTGCAAAGAACTCGAATTACCTATTAGCAAGAATCCTAGAAGGTAGTTCTTGGGTTGGAACACCAGAACAATCAGCACAATTTCTCATTTTTTAAAAAAAATAAAATACTTCACTGCACTTCACTTCCATATGAGAAATCAACCTTCCACTTTGAAACGCAAACAATTGAAACTTCTAAGAAAACGATAAGGGATGAGATTTAAACGTACAGTGCAAGCAACCTTCCACAGCACCAGATAATCCTCCGATCACAGACCCCTTGCTCCCAGATCTCACATCTGTAAACGATAATCGAAATGAAAACACAAAACAATAAATGGGCATCAGGATTCAAAGCAAAGTCTGAACTTACAAGTAAAGATGCCACCGCCGAGCAGAAGAGCGCCATAGGCGGCCGAGGTAGCGGAAGCAAAGGTCACTGAGCGCGGCAATGGAGGGACGGGGCCTTCTTCAGCGCGCGATTGGTCGATCGTGAAGCGGAGAAGGGAGGGAGAAGCCCAGATTGATACTTGGAAGTAAGAGCGAAGGGAGAGAGGAGGAGATTGAACGATGAACCACTACTTCTCGATGTGGTGGCCGATCTGATGTAGAAGAGCCGCCCCCACGCAAGAGAGAAGAAGGGGGAGAGAAATTAGAAAGGAAACAGAGAGAGTGAGGGCTCTAGGGATTTTGGGGTTTTCCTCTTTTTTTTTTTTTTTTTTTTTTTTTGCTGTTTGAAAATCAACATATTGATAGATATAGATGGTTTTAAATACTATTACATTTATATATATATTGTGAAAAATATTGAATATAAAATTAAGTAAATAAATATTTTTATAAATAAATATTGAAATAATTTATAATTATTTTTGGATAAATTGTTGTTTATATTAGGTATAATTACCTTTTTAGTCCCTCAACAAGTAGTGTTTCGGCCCTTTTGGTCCATCAACTATTTTTCAATACCTCTAAAAGTCCTTTACTTTTTATAATTTAGAAATCTGAAAGCAACTAATGTTGGTTTTACCATTTAATTTGGCTTAGGTGGTTTTTTTAAATAATATTGAACAAATTATGAGAATGAATAAAAAAAATATTAAAAGGGAAAACGATCTTGATCCATTGTGTTGGATCCGCATCCATACCCCATCCACCGTGTCCTTCTCATACCATTCAAATATATAATTGACTGGATCTGGTCAATTGGAATGCAATTACGGCCAATGTATGTTGACTGGTGTGCCGCTTTTGTTCCACTTCCCACAAGAGTAACTATTATTTGACAATCCGACCATATAGATCTCCTTTACCAGTAGTAGCACATCATCCCAAAATATTTCATGTTCCACATCTCTGATTTGTTATTAGAGCATCTTTAATCGTTAGATTATCCTAGAATTTGATACACATGCCATCTCATCAACCCATTAAATTATTACCCATTAAACTACATCCCATAATAGTTATACTATAAAATAGAACCCATAGCCAACCCATTAAACTCCTATCCATTAATCTATCTCTCATAATAGTTATACTATAAAATAAGACCCACAATCATTTCATTAGGCTTTTTAACTATTTACATTATATATTCCATTAAAACATATTTTTTTAATAAAATCTTAAATATTATTAATAAAATAATTATATAATATATTTAAAAAATTATATTTCAATATATATATATATATATATATATGAATATATAATAAATTATTATTTTATTTTGGGAAAAATAAACTAATTTGTGGATGATAAAAAAAATAAAAAATAATTTATCAAAATGATGAAGAAATAAAGAAATAATTTGTATAAATTAAAAAATACTAAACATATTACATAATTAAATTCTTTATAAAAGATATAAAACACTAATTTTCGTTTTCATTCACTCCGAAGTGGTGCCAAATATGCTCGACCAAGTCTAAACGAAGTTGATAGTGTAATTTTTTATCACGTAATTTTGCATTTCTTCTTAAGTATTGTTGAAAATCTTGAGTGCATCCTCGACTGACAAGGAATGGGGATTCACTTTCTTCATCGTCCCAATTTATGATTGTATCTCCTTCATCTTCAACAATCATGTTATTAATATTATACATGTCTACATTATATCTTTCAATTTTTCCCTGTGCCAAAAACAGGGTACGGCCACGTACAATTTCCCACCGAGATTA
The DNA here is from genome assembly GCA_020875875.1 of Dioscorea alata. Taxonomy (NCBI): domain Eukaryota; kingdom Viridiplantae; phylum Streptophyta; class Magnoliopsida; order Dioscoreales; family Dioscoreaceae; genus Dioscorea; species Dioscorea alata. The sequence continues at coordinate 12,598,342 of CM037019.1, forward strand.
AAGTATGCCAAATGCTCGCTCAACGTCTTTTCTTCTAGTCTCTTGCATTTGTTTGAACTTGATTATCTTTCGGTCTTCTAGATATGAGAAACTTTTAACAAATGTTACCCAATCTAGATATATACCATCAGCAAAGAAAATTTCCTTTTATGTATGTTGTACCATTAACATTGAACTAAATTCTTGGAGTGTATCCATATAATACATCATTGAACAAAGGAGATTGGTTGAGCACATTTATATCATTATTAGAACCAGCAATTCCAAACCTAGGTCAGCTAAAGCAACTACTTCTAACATAATTGTTGGAACCCATTAATCCCCTCGAGTGAATTGGCTTTCTCATGTGACTGGGCAAATTTTCCAATACCAATGCATGCAATCTATGCTACCAAAAATACTAGGAAAGCTATGATGCTTAGAATGCAATTAAAGTAAATGTCCAACATCATCATTATTGGATTTTCTTAGATATCTTACTTCAAAAATTTCAATAACACATCGACAGAATTTAGGCATTCAATTGCAGTGTATTCAGCAATTCATATGTACTCATCATATTGTTCCATTAGTGCCTCATATGCTAATTGTCAGATAGCAGCAATACATTTTTGAAGTGGTGAAAGTCCTCGTATACTAGTTGCATCAACCCTTAATTGGAAATATTCTGAATGGCTTGCTAGTGCTTCTACGATTCACAAGAACAATGCCTTGCGCATTCAAAATCTTTGATGAAATACATTATCAAGATGAATTGGTTCATCGGCGAAGTAGTCATTGAAAAGCCTTTCATGTCCTGTTTCACGATCACGATTCAAATGCCTTCGACTTCTTCTACGGCGACTAGATGAGCCATCCTTTTTCCGTCTCTCTTATTCCTCTACTAATGTACGAATCTTTTCTTCTGAATCATCCATCAGCTCATCTACCAAAAATTGCTTGATTTTTTCCGACTGGGCAGGATCCATTCTCTAGGATGTTAATAAAGTGATCTAGTTTACAAAATATAAAATTTGTTAAGTGGAGAAATATGGAACTTATTCTCATCATTTATATAAATATATGCACAACTTAATGGCTAGTTTTCAAACGACTACTTTACAAAGGCTAGTTTTTAACTACTAGTTTACAACAACTAGTTTGTAACAGCTAGTTTCAAACACTAGTTTTTAACGGCTAGTTTTCAAATGGTTTCAAACACTAGTTTTTAACGGCTAGTTTTCAAATGTCTAATTTTCAAATGGCTAGTTTTTAATGGTTAGTTTTCAAATGGCTAATTCCCAAACAATTAATTTTCAAACGGCAAACGGCTAGTTTACATTCAAATTATATTAAAATTGCATTAATGATAAAGTGCATTAAACACATATTACATAATAAATAAAATTACATTACATGACCATAATTTAAAATTACACAATACTAAAATTACATTGCATTAAAAATAAAACAAATAAACATTAAATATTATATTATGATTTATGACATTTCACATAAGATGATGATTCTCAATCATTTCTGCATTCATGTGGCTAGTATCCATAGTCAGAATTTGATGATCAACAACCATTTCAAAAGATTTTTCTTTTCAAACTTTGTAATTCTACTAATTTTTCATTCCTCAATTCCCATAATTCAACCCATCTTACTTCCATTTCTTCATCTACGTTTGGTTTTTTTTTTACCACAACTGACTTCCCTTTTCTCTTCGTCTTTACTTTTGCCTTTGCTCCTTTTTGACCAATCGGACGGACCTCGACCTTACTGTCATCTATATCAATACTTATATCTGCATTGGATGATGATGTATAAGCGTCAGTTTCATTGATCTTTAATTTCTTTGAAGACCTAGCAAGAAGAGTATTTGATTTCTATTTTCGATCATGTTTCTACATGACCCAACCATGCTCATGGATGAATATATTTTTTATGATTATGATAATATAGAGTACGAGCATATTTTTTCAACTGATCATCACTCCATCCACTATGATGCTCCCCTAATAATCTGCTGTATAATTAGTTAAATTCATTAATAAGTGGAAGCATTCAAAACCAATGTTGCTTACAGCTAGTTATTTGTCTTCTTGGACCATATTATCAACTTTCATTGAAATACTAGGTCATTCATTTCCAAAACGTCCTATCGTTTTGGGTAGTGCCTACAACACTATCAATTGAAATTGTAAGCCATGCACTCACAAGCATTTTATCATCTTCCATGCTCTATGGGTGCCGCTTTCAACTTGATCTTCATGTTGGTCTTCATCCAGAAAAATCTTCCCAATTCCTAGTTGTGTAGAATAAGGGGGAAATTGAGAGCCAGAAAATAAACATGTTTTCATTGTATTATGATGATCGGCACGAGAATTTTTATCCAAATTTTTGGGGTTACTTGAAGGAATCTGAAAGCCATTTGTTTTTGCATTAGTTTGTTGACTTGCCATACATGGATTGAAAAAACTAGGTACAGAAAACATAGAATAATCATATGAAAAATTTGGTCAATTTTGGACATTTGGATAAAAATGGGAAAAATTTTGTGAGGTAGTATAATTTTGTGAATTTTGAGGATAATTTTGAAAATTTTGCATATTTGGTGGAAAGAAAGAATATGGAAAATTTTGAAAATTATTTGAAAATTTGGAACATGGGAAGATGGAGGAGTATTTTTATTCATAATATAGTTGAAAATTCGAAGATGAAAAAGTGGAGAAGAATGTAAGTTTTGTTTGAGAATGCAAGTGTATTTATAGGGGTAAAATAAAAATTTAAAAATTTAAAAATTTAAAAAATTAAAAAGAGACTCAGCATTGAATGCAACATTTAGATTTTAAAAGTTTTAAACGTTAATCATTGGCTTTATGCTTTATTTGAATTAAAAAACATTTAAAAAATTCTGGGCCCCATCAGTTGAGCGCTCAGTAACCTCATAGTGGGGATGTTAAATGTTGAGCGCTCAATAAGCGGAGACAAGCCTCCCATTATAGATGCTCTTAGGTATGGGCATGGATGTGGATCCAACATAATGGATCCAACTCGGTTTTCTTTTTTAATTTTTTTAATTTATTCTCACAATTTGTTTAATATTATTTTAAGAAAAAAATGTCATGTATGAAAAATTAAACAATAAAACCAATGCCAGTCGAATTCAGGACTAAGATTTCTAAATTATAAAAAATAAAGGGGCATAAAGATATTGAAAAATAGTTAAGGGACCAAAAGGACAAAAATAGTACTTGTTGAGGGACTAACAGGGTAATATTACCTTTATATTATTACTCTATACTAATAATAGTAGTAATTATTATAAGTAAATTATTTGACTAAAATCAATATGTCTAAGTAAATTATAAAATAATTATATTATAAGTAAATTATTTGACCAGTTCACATTGAGTAGTCCAAATTGTCCACACATTAGAAGCAAGATCTTTAAAGGTTTGGTCAGCAACTCTTATATTAAACCTGTTAAGCAGCCAATCACCACTAGAAAAAAAGTTAATCAAGATCATATTAGCCCTAATAGAAGAGGCCACCATCCCGCAACACACACGAGTCTTAGCAAACTACCAAATGAGATGCTCTACCATCTCAAGATGTAAACCGTAGAAAGGACATGGGGCAACAAGACATATGTTGATATTATACATGTAAGCATATTTTGGTAGTCCACCAAGCAATAACTTCCAAGTGAAGAGCTTGGTTCTCAGGGCCACTTGAAGTCTCCAAAGGGACAACAAGCCACCCTAATCCTCTTCAAGATCATTTTTTAAGAGTTAGATTGTTATAAATAACTCTAACAGTATTACAATCAACACAAATAGGTTGGCAAACCCAATGGTTCTAAGAAGTATAATCAAACACAAGCTTAGACAATCTATCCCAATCCAACTGAGACCTCAGAAAATTTTGAGTTTCCTTAACATTAAGGGAAAATTCATTGATAAATTGATGGATGGAAAGAGTTTTCCACAGGCATATGCATGTTAATGAAGGTAGGCTTGTAGCCTAAAGGTATATCAAGGCACCTGTGGTCATACCACATGTTTTTGTTCCCAGGATTACACACATTAATCCAAAAATTGGATTTGAGAATGTTGGCAGTCTTGCAAATAGATTAATAGAGGGAGAAGGTTTTGAATAATTTCAAACAATTCCAAACCCTAAACTGCCCATATTTAAGATTAAAAATGTTAAACCAATGTTTTTGCTCAGCATTAAGAATATCAAATAATTTTTTTTTGCCATAAGGGCCACCTTAACATGCTTGAGATTTCTAACACCCAATCCCTCCTCAGTCTTATCAAGAGTAGCACAGTTCCAAGAAAAAGAGTAAACTCCACTATGATTGCTACTTTTCCCCATAGGGAAACCCTAGCAATTTTGTAATCTTATCCAAAATAGTATCATGCAGAGCATAGAAAGAAATGGTATAGTTAGGTACATAAAGCTGAGAACTATTGAAGAGGTACTAATCTGCCTACTTAAGAAATGGAATTTTGATTCCAAGATCTGGTTGCGCAGTTAGAGCTCTATATATTAGGGATTGAAAGTGACAAATTCTTAGTCTACCAAGAGAAATAAGTGCTCCAAGGTATTTGAAAGGAAAGCTTCCTAATTGATCACCCAAAATCTTCCTAAAAGACTCTCATATTAGACCAAGAAGGGACATGAGGAGAGGATTTTTTGAGATTAGGAACCTGACCAGTAAGGTTTTTGTAAATACTTAGAGCAAGATGACAGTTTCTAGCTATAGCCATAGAAGCTCTAGTAATAACAATCAAATCATTAGCAAATTAAAGATGAATGAAATTTTTATGTAATTTACTAGCGAAACCATGGATCATACCAAGAATCATAGTGTGATTCATATTGGCAATTAAGTTTTGAGACACCAAAATAAACATATAAGGATAAATTGGAATCCCCTATTTGATTCCTCTACAAGGCTTAATCCACCTACTAAGTTGGTCATTAATAAGAAAGGAACAACTAGCTGAAAGGCAAGCTTTAATCCAAGAGACCCAAATTGCAAGAAAATCCATTCTTTTTAAGGTAGAAAGAATAACATTTCACTCAATGGAGTCATAGGATTTCTCAATATTAATTTTAAGTAACATGCTAGGTGGGTTGTGTCATGCCCCATCCAGCAAGACCTACACACGATAACTGCCCTAACAACCTGAGGAAGGGTACACACCGCCCAACCCTTGAGTTGCCACAAGGCTTACAAACTCTTGGATTTAAACAACACTACACAAATCACAAGTGAAGATTGTAAAGAGTAAGGAGCACAATAATATCACAAGGAAGAAAGAATTTTATAAAGCCTACCAATAGAGTTCCAGAAGGTATACAAGTCACAAAATACAACTAAGGTTTCAAAAGAAAAACAAGTGTGCAAGTAATACATGCTCGTAGAGTCAAGACCCTAGTGGATCCTTGTTCCTTATATAATGCAACCACGATAAAAAATAGACATACACCAATATTTGGGGTGAAAAATTAAAGAACAAGTAGTTGTCAAGCATTTTGCCTCACTGCAACACCGAAAAACACTAAAACCTGCAAAGAGGGGAGAGGGACGAGGGATGAATAACTAAAGTCACTCAGGGAGTGGATTTTCATAATTCTAAAAGGATATGAAACCACAATATTTAAGTCCAAATAAATAAGCTTTTACAAGTATACATATGCCTTTAGAACATTTTAGCACACACACACACACACACACACACACACACACACACACACACACATATATATATATCATAAGCATAGGAATTAATTTCAATCAAGTGAAACTTCCAACATTCACCAATAACAATTTTTGCTTAACATAAACTTTAAAAGGAATCATAATGAAAAGTGTCACAAACTTGTTAACATGATGGATTTTGGCATTCTGAAACTGAATAAAAACTTTAAGGTTCACAAGGAAGCTTTTGGCATAATATTGTGATCGAGATGAAGCTAAAATCAAAATCCATTTCAAACTCCTCAATAAAGCTATCTTTCCAAAAAAGATATTTAAAGATATAAAGGACATCTACAATTCAAAGATCTGATTCAAGAAATCATGGTTTTGCAAAAACTATAATGTAACACCATTTTCAAACATAATAGCCTGAAAAAAATCTCCGATCTTAGCCACCGTTGCGACTAAGTCTAAAGCCATCAAGGTCTTCATACTCTTAATGTTGGCCACTGAGACCCTGTGTGGTGGCCTCTGGGTTCTTGGTGTATTACCCCATCAGGACTTCTTCACACCATCTGAAAAGGGTACCATAAATGGAACCCCCATGCCACCTCTTTAGGGCGGAGCGTGGAGACTCCCTTCCACTGCAGTAGGTTGGGGCTAAGCCTAAGGTCACCATTAAAAACCAAATCCCATTAGAACATCAAGATTGTAGCCATACAATTTTGTGTATATGTTCAAGGCCAGAGGGTGTCTGAATAATTCAATTCATGTCAAACATATTCTAATATCCAAATTTAGGGCAAACATTCACATTTCATGAATGAAAGTCATTTTTCATAACCATAAATGTTAGAAGTAGGAATACGGTGGTGCTAAGGCCTTGGTCACCATCAAAACAAAATTATATATATATATATATAGAGAGAGAGAGAGAGAGAGAGTTATAGTTATAGGCTGGAATACCTCAAGCAAGGTTTTTCACATTTAAAAGTCTAACCAATTAAAATCCATGGTTCAATGTCCCACATCAACAATGTTTTGCAAAATCAACCATATTCGACAAATAATTCAATTTACTCACAAGACAAAGTATAAGTTTATAAGCATACACAAGATTATATAGTTGCAAGTCATCAACACTTTCGAATACAAAATACAATTATGAACATATATTTTTTATAAATAAATCAATCAAACTAAATAATTTTGATAAGTGTCTAAATGTATGTATTTCAGTATATGTATTTTATTCACTTAGCATGTATTTTTGTATGAATAGATATCGGTTTTGTGCTTAATCGAGTATTATTTTCTTTATAGGGCATGTAGAAGCCATGGAGAACACGAAGACATAATTTGGGCAAAAAAGAGAAGAAAACCAGGGCGTGGTACTGTAGCGTATTCACTGTAGATGAAGTGTTGTACTGTGTTCACTATAGCATAGGCACGGTAGCAATTCATTGTAGCAGTCACTGTTGCACCCTGGGGAGCTTTCGGGCAGGAAAAGTGATTCGAGTCTTACGGGGTGAATAGTGACCGTAAGGGGCCGTATGCCCCGGAATCCAGCAATTTTTGCTTAGGGCAAACGACCCAGTTAACCACACAGTTAACCGGCCAGTTAACCACCCCGTGAGGCTCGGGATTTGGGATTTTTGGCCTTAATTCGCATTCATACGGCCCCCTATACGGCCCGTATGCTTCGGGGGTATAAAAGGGGATTTCTAGGGCTTCTCAAAAGGACTTCTTCTTGGCCTTTGAGGCCGCCGCCACCACACCTTCTTGAGGCCTTCCAGCCACCTTTCAGAGGCGATCTTTGGGGGGAAACAAGCACACATCATCACCAAGAGGGAGAGGAGCAAAGGAGAAGGAGTTGGAGTGAAGATCTAAGCCATTATCGAGAAAACTTGTGAAGCTTCATCCATTCAAGGGGATCATGACCTTGAGGGAGTTTTCATTACTTCTTTTATGTTTTTATCTTCCTTGTATGTTGTATAGATTTAGTTCGATGGTTGTTTGAGATTTAATCTTTCATGCTTTCATGTCTAGAATTACAATTATGGAGAAATCCATAATTTTTTTATGAGTTGTGTGCGTAGATGTGACCTACTCACGTGTGCTAGATCTAGGAGAGACGGAAAGGGGATTCATGTGCCGATACGCCGAGAGATCGGGTGCTGATAGCCCTTCATCATTAGGTTTAAGCCGAAGGATAGTAGGTTTACTCCTATTAGAGATTTCACGGAGCTCATTACGATCGTAGGTGGGTTAATACGGAGAGATTCCGATTAACACTCGTATGGGATCAGGGATTAGTCACCGAGAGAACAGGGCTAATATACTCACAAGGTCTCTAGGTCTCAACTATCGTCAATGCATTTTTATATCATCCTAGTTTGGGACTTAATGACAACCTTAGGTGGATTCCTTGTCCAAACACACCCTTCTCATGCTTGATACTCCCTTGTTTATTTACATTCGTGTGCTAGTTACCAGGCCATAGGATTAGTTTAAATTAGTTTGCTTGTTTTATTTCTTTTCCACTCATATTGAATTGTAGGCTAGAAAATAGATGAAGGGTGAGTAATAGTACTTCTTTGGCCCCAGTGGAATACGACCCCTGTGTCACTCACAGGGTATTACTTGGCGATCCCGTACACTTGCGGGGAAGCAATCACATTCAAACATGAAAGAATTATAAATTTTCCATGTGGATTTATAAAAATATAGGCAAATGAATGAACCATTTTAAATCTAGAAGAACCATGCATTAAAATCAACATTTCCACTCACACATCTAGTAATTTCATATAAAAGTCAATAACATAATAATCCATTTCAAACCAACCCAAAAATTGATTTAAATACGATAAAACCAAGAACAATTTCATCAAGCAATTAAAAGCATTTAAAGATCCTAATATACCATGCATTTTAATATAACCCACTGACAAACTTGGGAGACTAAGTTTTCTCCAAGGGTGCTACTCCTCCACCGGCTCTTTGCCTCGAGCCAAGCTTTCACCACCTAATCAACACACACACACACACACACACATACAACAACAACAACAACAACAACAACAACAAAACCCAACCAACAAAAAGAGAACGAGTAACCAACAAAAGAATGAACAATAAGATGCACAAGAGAAACCCCAAATCTATAACCAAGGCTATCCTATAAAAGGCCTAGGGTGGACTCACACTTGGGTTCAAGGGCTTCCAAAGAGTTTCTATAAAGATTGGTTTCCTTCCAAGCCAAGGAAACAAGAGAAAGAAGCAAAATTCACCAGTGCTACAGTAAAGCTTAATACCATGATTTCTAGCACAAAGAAGGTACATGGTCTAACAATCTTGGAGGAAAAGGAATACATATACTCCTCTCATGTTCCTCACACAACATACAAGAATGGAGACAAACATCAAGCTTCTCATGGTCAACCATTAAAGCCCTAGCTTCATTCTAACAAGGATGAAGAACATGGAGTAAAACAAAGAGAGAATCTAAGTGACGCCACATCATACCTTGCTACCCTCAAAGGAGGAGGGATGAAGAATGGAGTTTCAATCTAGAGGGAAAGAAGAGATCATCCAAGGAGTTCTTCTCATCCAAGGAAGATGTCAAGAGAATGAGAGAAAAGAGGAAGAAAAGAAGGATAAAAAGGGGTTAGGGTGTAAAATTACAAAAATACCCTTATGAATGGGACACTTTTTGAATGGGACCATTTTCCATAGGGGTTAGTGGAGAAGAAAATTCTGCACAGGGTAAGCAGTTTGGCATAGGGTGCACCATTTTCCAAGGAATGGGACACTTTTTGAATGGCTAAGATACTATCCACTGTGGAGAAAAAGAGGAGGCAATCTCTCTTTTTATTATCACAAGTTGGACACTACTAGAATTGATGACATACGAGTAATCTTGTTATCAATTCTTGATATTACTATAACCCTATTAAAGAGGTCCAAGAAGAATGTTATTTCATGTCTTAGCTCCACTATCAGTAATCAAACTAATCATATAAAATCATCCATGAACTAGTAGCCAATCCGAGGATCTTGTAGATTTCCTTGAGGATCTTGCTTCTATGTTGTATCTTTTTGATCATTGAAAAGACAAGACAACAATGCATGTGAATAAATATACTCATCTTCTATTAAGGTCTTGGATATTCTCTTCAAAAATTTCTCATGGTAACAAAATGCTCTACCTCTTATCATCTTAGAGTAAGATCTATCCACTTATACCCATGTCCTAATTGGTTCAAATGTTGCTGATATGCAATTAGACACAGGGGATTCAATATGAGGTTTTGGCATTGATGACCCAATGTATGGCGTAGGCAAGATCCAAATTAAGAGGACTATGGAGCTAGGTATTGATATTCAAAAGAAAAGTCAATTTCAGAAACTAAACCCTTAAAATCAATATCCTTTTACCAAGTATTTATTTATGAACTTTTTAAATACTATTAATTGGAGTTATTGATATTTCTCAAATCGACAGGCCAATTCTAGATTTTTTTTTTTAATGAGTCATAAACTAGATATCCTTTATCTTTTGGAGACTATACTAATCCAAAATAGATTATGAGGTTTTCTAAGAGATATTAGAGATCCTTGGAATGGTCACCATTCTTCCCACTAGGTTTCCTATATAGGTATTATTATTCTTTACAAAGTCACATTAGTAAGGTTACTTCAATTATGAAGAGTAAATTTATTTAATTCATCTTGGTATCTCTTTCATTAATAGGCTTTAATGGCTAATTTCAACTATCAAACTTGAATTAAACTATCTCATATTTATAATGTTTCTAGCCCATGGTTTCTTTTTTTAGGATTTTAATCCTAGTTTGTTCCTAAAAAATGGCATTAAAAATTAAACATTGTGCCTTACATGAGTTCAATAAGTATATCAAAAAGGCATTGTTGTACCTTTTAAGGAACAACACAGGTACCAAAAATGGAAATGCAGAGCATGGCCCATAGTTCTAACATTCATTTAGATGTTATGGGGTGTTTGGTTGCCATGCTTGGAATTGGAATGAGCCATCAATAAGTCCAACCCCTTGCTTGGTTGTGCATGCATGGGAGTGAGAGAGGCATGAGAAAGGAGTAAGATCATGTATCATAGGTAATCACAATCCCCTCAAATTTGAGAGGATTCTTCATTCCTTTATGATGCCTTGAAGGTAAAATGACACTTTTGACCTTGCATTAAAACCATGTGTTCTATTTTACCATTTTTTTAATTTTAAAATTGTTTTTTTACATTCATTTTTTAACATTCAATTGTTAATGTCAAAGTATAAAAATTTAAAAAAAATTAAAATTTATAATTAGCGATTTAAGTTTTATAAAAAAAACTCAATTTTGATGTATGATTAACGCTAGTAATTAATAACTAACTAATGATCCCAATGAGATATTAAAATTAAATATTTATTTATAATAATGAAATAATTTTAATATTTCAATATTTTTAAAAATAGTTATCACTTAAAAAACCAATTATTATATGTATAATAATATTTAATTGCATAAGGCTATAAATGCCATTTATCATTTTATAATATTTATTTTATCTAATGGGTTATTAAAATAAATATCCATTTGTAATAATGAAGTAAATTTAATATTCTAAAAAATAGTTATCACATACAAATCATAATTAAATAATAATTAATAAAAATTTAATCATAATACTAACTACTAATATTTAAAATAACAATTGATTCAAATAATAAAGAAATAAATAAATAAATTTAATTATAAATAACAATTGATTTAAGTATTTTACTTTAATATGTTTTGTATAATACCTGAATTGGTCCCTCTACTTTTCTCTCTCTTCCCTTTTAGTCCCTCTACTCAGAAATACTCCCGACTAGTCCCTCTATTTTTGAAAATATGCTCACTTAAGAGGAAATGCTCTCAACTAGTCTCTCTACTTTTTAAAATGTAACTAAGTGAAGAGACTAAGTGGGCCCATTTTCAAAAGTAGAGGGACTAGTTGTGAGCATTTCTTCTTAAGTAGGCACATTTTCAAAAGTAGAGGGACTTGTCAGGAGTATTTCTGAGTAGAGGGACCAAAAGGGAAGAGAGAGAAAAGTAAAATGACCAATTAGGGTATTATACCTATTTATTGCTATAAAGGTTATAAAGACAATTTACCATATTTTCTTTTTTCTTTTTATTTTTCCCATTCTCAATAAACTACCCTCTTACACGTTACCAACCAAACACATCCTTCATTCCCAGTCCTCCTCCAGTCTTCCTCATGTTCATTACTCCTTCACTACTTTCCATTCTCAATCCGGGAACCAAACTGCCCCTTAATTTTAGACATGAGTTCTACAAGTACATTCTTTTTAGATGCGTTTGTCAAGGAACAAAATGGGTACTAAAAACATAAATGTAAAACGTGACGTTATGAAATCTAATATTCCTTCGGATGTTACTTTTAGTCTTGAGTTCTACAAATAAATCCTTTTCAAATGTATTTATTAAGGAACAATACGTGTAACAAAATGGGAATGCAAAATGTGGGATCATGAATTTTAATATTCTTTTCACATGTTACTTTTAGACATGAGTTCTACAAGTACATATGAAGGCATTGCGTGTTGTATTTATTAAGGAATAACAAAGGTACCAAAAATGGGAATGGAAAGAGTAGGGTTATGAGGTTTAATATTCTTTTCAAATATTACTTTAGACATGAGTTTTGCAAATACATTCTTTTAGATATATTTGTTAAGGAGCATTTGAAGTATTGTAAGTTGTAATAATATATAGCTTGGCAATTACCAATATTTTATTTTTAAATATTACCATGCATAACCTTTAATTGGATTTTGCAATGAGGCAATTACAAATAAAAAGATATATGAATGCCAAGTCTTTTAAGAAATAATTAACAAGTCCTTAATTTTATGAGTATAACTCACAACGAGGTTTAGTTAAAAGAATTTTTATTTCAATAAAAATCTCTTACATGTAAATACAATTATAACAAATAACTAGCATATATGCACATGCCGATATAGTAGCCTTTATGAAAGTTTTTTTTAACAATTAAATTAATATATTTTCTAGTTTTCATAGTAATATAATCTTAACTATTAATAAAGTATCATTAACATGGTATATAGAGATATACAATATGGGCTTTTCTTGTACACCATCTTAGGGGAGGGAGATATAATAATTTTTTCAATATCTTGCAATCAATAATATTATTATAATTTCATATCCTTTCATCAAAATCAACTATAAGTGGATAACTATAAAAGGTGCAATTTTCCACATGTTCAAAAAATAATAACAAATTTTGTTTAATAAACACATATAAAGATAGCATACATACTACACATACAAAGTCCTAAAAATACACACTTTGCATTATTAAATATGAACACTGGAAAATCCACATTTATGTGTCTCACACCTATTAATGTCTTCAGCTTAGCCTTCTACAATTCCATTGTTCTATTGCCTCGCAATAGAGTAAGGCTACTTGGATTATCTTGTCTTTATCATGTGCTTGGGAAAACCAAATCACCTTTTAATCTATGACATATGCTTAGGCTCCAACGATGATCACTCCATATAAATGTCATGCAATTCAAAGGCTACCATGGAAGTAAAATCCCAATTATTCATAGTCGCCATAAAATGAGAGGATGGTATATAAACATGAGCTACAATCTAACAATTAGTATCATGCTTTGCACTAGGCTTACTTACTGACATTGAGTTAGAGGATGCTTGGAAGGTAACATGGGATTCCCCCATCTTTTCCGACTTTTGCTCTTCTAGAAAGTACTTCTCCACTCTCTCCTTTTTCTATCTTAGAGTAGGTACATCACATAGTCGACTCAATTCCATGATCAGGAAATCACTAGACAGGTAAACTAGCACTTCAAGTTACCACTTGATGGTGTGAGAAAATTTCAACATTTCTTCTACTTAAAGACAAACATAAGATACGTAGAGGAAACTAACAGCCTGTGATCTAGTCCTAAAATGTGGATGCTTAGGTCACTGCCATGAAGCAACACATCTCTTGAGATTAATAGGGAGTTTATAAGGCAAGCTCACTCCCATGTGTTAAATCCAACTTAAATTTGCAAATTATGATTAAATAGTTAAGTGGTGTATTAGGAAAACACCATGCCATTTTTTTGGGGGGAAAAGCGCCCACAAACACATTTATACATATTAATAGAAAGCAAGCATTTATCTCTCTCCAAAGAGATTCCCCAGTGAAGATGTATATATATATACACTATATTTAATATATTAGTTATACACATATATGTAGACCCTAATTATAACTAATATGTTATATGTATTATATACTATTAATCTTGGTTAATAGTTTCTTAAGCCTTCTTCAACGACCATTTGTTGCAAGGTGATCGGGATTTTTTTTGGGCCCACACCATGGGAGGAGGCAATTAATAGCTTCATTAATATTAATTAATTTTTTAATTGATAGAGTGAGTTACAAATAAATTTATTTCCATTTAATTAGTCATTAATGAAAATGAATTGGTTTGGTTTCAACAGAATAATTAAGAAACACAACATTTAGAGATAACCCAAAGAAACACAATATATAAAGGTATCTTTATAATTATAACAAATGTCAGATGTCTATTGGTCATTCCAAATTATGAGGATCAAAATAAAGTAAAGAAACACAAACTTTTGTTTCTTTGCCTTTCATTCTCAATAATTGTCAAATTATTCCGAAAGATAGCAAGCAACCTGCAGAACTAGCAGAGAAGAAAATTTGAGAAACTAATGCAAGTTTGTAATCTTAGTCTTTGGCAAAGATACAGACAGTTTTATCTTTAGAGATAATTTGGTGGAAACAGGTAAGTAACTTGGATTTATAAAATTCTCTTTGTCATTGGCTATTATTTTGGGGTGTTTTGACAGAAACTATGTTAAGTATATTCTTATAACTTAAAGATTTAAGATAACTGATAAGTGTTAAATTTATAGTATATTTTAATAGATTTAGGTTTCATTTCTTAGTTGTCATGAATCTTTCCTTGTGTTTTTAATTGAATTTTACTCTTCTAGTGCAAGTTTTTGCCCTTTATTAGTTTACATACAGATAAGTAGAGTTCGGTCTTTATTTAAAATGCTGGTGACCTATGGTAGCTACGACACCCATGGGTCATGGTGCATAAATTCAAAAGACTAAAACCATAGAAGAAGCACAACCCTCCCGTGCTAGTTAACATAGCCGTGGATCTTTGCAGCCATCACAACCCTAATTTTTAACCCTATGAGGCCAAGAAAAAGATTTTAAAGAATCTTTGGCAACAATAACAAGGATATGATTTCTCAAAGGGCTGGGGATCATCTAAACCTATCAAAAAGGAGAAAGAGGAAAAAGATCGAGGGAGAGATTCAATGTTCTACAAGAACATCATGCGTGAAGGATCAAGAGTTTCTTCTTCTTTTTTTTTTGATTTATTCCATGTTTTGATCTATGATTGATATGAACCTTTTAGCTAATAAATCGAATATGAGTGAGTAGACCTTTTGTTCTAGGATTGGGATTAGCCTAATGTTTTGATAATTGATGATGTATTGGCTTCTATTTTCTTATGAATGCTTATTTTTTTATTCAATTTTATGGTACTTAATCCTTGTGAATGAGTTGGGCCTCTCATATTTGCTTGATTTTAAACACTAAAGGAAGGGCTGCAAGGTGACCAAAGTGTTGGAAACCCTAGAATTAAACCTGAAGTCCTAGATTATAATTTGTAGAGGATTACTGGATGTCATAGAATTCAAATGATCTAATTAGATTCAATTACCATGAAAGTAGGAGTTATTCTAAGTTAGATACATCGCTATATTATGAAAGAAAATAGATAGTATCATAGGATATTCCACCTTCAAAGCAATTAAACTTAACCGAAAAAGAGTCAATGCAAAGTCTTTTATCTATCATTGTGGTGAATGTTAATCCTAGAAGCCTTTGCAATTTGAATCAATCATGTAAGGCATTGGTAGCCTTAATTTTGTTAGTTTTAGTTTTCATTACTTATTATTTCCACAATTCACATACTTATTGATTCGTCTAAATAACACTAATTGTATGAAATTGGTATTTAGCAACAAAGTTCTCGTGAGAATAATATCTTATTTACTAATTGAATGATCAATGTGTTTGCGGTACACATTTCGCCATTGCTGGGGACTTTGCTTATTGATATTGATTAAATTTGCAATTTGGTTAGATTAAACATTTTATTTTTATTTTATTTTTCTTTGTAGGAGGTTATTCCTTGTATGCTATGATTGAGAGGTCTTGATAACCTTGTGGAATTAGTTCCTGAAGTCAAGCGAACCTTTCAAATTAGAAGACAATATCACAGAGGGAAAAAGGTTCAAGAAGCTTCACAATTTTCAAGCATGGACAACACCAATAGAACTCTAAAGGACTTCGTTGTACCAAATACTCAAGGGCTATATTCGAGCATCACAAGACCCATAATTGAAGCAAATAATTTTGAACTGAAGCCTACCCTTTTATGCATGATTCAACAAAACTAGTTTGGAGGCTTACCAACCAAGGATCCAAAATTGCAGCTTTCTATGTTCCTGGAGTATTGTGATACATTAAAGATCAACGGAGTATCACTAGATGCCATCAGGCCAAGGTTGTTCCTTTATCCTTAAAGGACGGAGCTAGGGCATGTTTGCACTCTCTTCTTGCAAGATCCATCATAACTTGGGATCAACTATCGAAAGCCTTCCTGGCCAGATATGTCCCCCCAAGCAAGATGTCTCAATTTAGGAACCATATCTTTATGTGATGCTTGGGATAAACTTTAAGAATTATTGAGGTTGTCCCCATCATGGACTCGCAAAATGGTTATTAGTGTGGACTTTTTATGATGGACTAAATTAAAGCACTAGGATTACGGTGAACACTTCTTCAGGATGAGCCTTGGTGAACAAGAGTGCGGATGAGGCCTATGATTATTTGAAAACATGGCTCTTAACCATTATCAATGGTCAAATGAAAAAGGTACTCGAGAAGGTTCCAGGGAAATATGATGAGGATACTTTTGACTCATCACTACAAAAGTAAATGCCTTAACTTGGAAATTTGACAAGATCAGCATAAATGCAGTTGGTGTTATTCCTTCTAATGTGTCCTATGATATTTGTGGAAATGTTGGTCATACAACTACTAAGTGTCAAATGGGAATTTTTAACCCACAAGAACCATTGATAGAGCAAGGCAACTATGCCAACAATTTCAATCAGAATCCACAGAGTGATCCCTTTTCAAATACCCACAATCTTGGTTGGTAGAATCATTTGAATCTTTCCTACAAAAACCCCCAAGTCAAGCAGGTCTCAACAATTTTAGACAACCTCTAGGATTTCAACCAATACCTACCATTCCCTCACTAACTCAGAAGTCAAATTTGGAATCTCTCCTTGAGAACTTTGTAGTAGCTCAAGAGAAACAAAATGAGGAGGTCAAGCCATGAATGACTCACTTAGATAGCTAATATCTAAAGTTGATTTGTTGGCTACCCATAATAAGATGCTAGAAACCTAGATTACTCAACAAGGAAGTTCTTCATCAAGACCTTAGGGCATGTTCCTAATAAACCAGAAATTAGCCAGAATGAACAGTGCATTGCTGTGACCCTAAGGAGTGGCACACAGTTAGATGATCCAAAATTAAGGAAAGATATTGTTAAAGATATTGAAACAAAGGCAACAGAAAAAGCTAAATCACCATTGTGTTGAAATTGAAGATAAAGATAAGGTAAAAGACAATGAAGAGGAAAAGCCCAAGTAAATCACATCAAAGCTTATAGGCCACCTATTCCTTTCCCTCAAAGATTGGCTAAGGCCAAATTAGATAAATGGCTTGAGAAGTTTTTGGAAGTTTGAAGAAGTTGTACATTAATGTACTCTTCATAGAGGCTATGTCCTAAATGCCCTCATATGCTAAGTTCTTAAAGGAGATATTGTCCAAAAAATAAAAATTGGAGGTTGTGACATTAATTGAAGAGTGCAGTGCTTTAATCCAAAAGAAATTACCTCTAAAGCTCAAAGACCCAAGCAGTTTCTCCATTCCCTATGTGACCTTGGCACCATAAATTTTGAACAGGCACTATGTGACCTTGGCTCCATTGTAAGTCTCATATCTCTGTCTGTGAGCAGGAAGCTGGGAATAGGTGAATTAAAATTGATTACAATCACTTTGAAATTGGAAGACCGCTTTGTCAAACATCCGATAGGTATCCTTGAGGATATACCTATCAAGGTCAGTAAGTTTTTCATTCTAACTGATTTTGTTGTGTTGGAGATGTAGGAGAATTATCAAATTCCCATTATTCTTGGTAGGCTATTCTTAGCCACTGAAGGTACCATTATTGATGTTAAACATGGCAAACTTTCTTTAAATGTTGGTAATGAAATAATTGAATTTGATTTGTCTAAGCTTACTAGACAATCTTTAGTTGAGAATTCATGTTGCAAGATTGACACGCTACATCAAGCCGATAGACAAAAAATGCCAAAGCATTGTTTTAGTGATGGTGTTGGTGAATATGAAAGATCATTGGAAGCACAAACCTACCATCCATTTCAAAATGCTAATATTGAAAAGTTGCGGTTAGATTCCATGCCCAATATTTATAAAGAAGAGAGAATTTCACAGGTAAAACAAAAACTTCTTTTTTCAAGCCTCAGTGGATGCATAAGTCTGATTAAAATAATTCCTAGACTTCAAATTCATGAGGTTAACGAGTTAAAACTAAATGCTTATGATAATGCCAAGATTTATAAGGAGCGAACTAACCATTGGCATGATAAGCAAATTCTTCATAGGGAATTTCACAAAGGAGATTTAGTGTTAATTTTCAATTCCAAGTTTAAACTTTTTCCAAACAAGCTCAAGTCCAAGTGGTCAGGTCCTTTCCAAGTGCTTAAAGTGTTCCTTATGATGTTGTTGAAGTATGGAGTGAAACTACAAGTTCCTTTTAAGATACATGGACCAAGACTGAAGCATTATAATGTTGAAGAATAAAAAAAGAAAGGGATGAGTTATAGCCATTCCAAACCTCCCAGAATCTTCACTTAACACATGAAAAAGGGTCAAGCTTATGACCTTAAATAAGCATTTCTTGGGAGGCAACCCAAGTTTTGATCAATTTTTTTTCTTATTTTTCAATTTTTGATTAGCAATTTTTAATTTTTAGCTCATGGCGATTTTATTTCATACCATTACTTGATCTAAATTTTTTACACTCATTCTCACAGGTTCTAGTCTTGATTCGAGTTAAAGATGTCCATCTAGGTGAATATTCAACAATGGAAGGTTTTTTTTTATAAAAAGATATAAAAAAGGGGATTTTCAAGAAAACCAAAAAATGGGTCACTCGTGCTTTAAAACATAGCTGTTATAGATAAAAACTACATAATTATCATCATGCATTTTGTAATGAATTATTCTTTCTTTTTGTACAAATTACTTCTTTTAGTTATTTTGCAAGTAGGAGGCTGGAGCTGACTCAAAACTCTAATAAACTGAGGGTGTTTTAAAGGCAAAGAGAAAAATGACAAGACTTAATAGGTGGGCCAGCTTTTCCAAGATACACAACCCTTCAAGTAAACTGGCACACATGTGGTATGTAAAAGTAACTAGGACCTAGCTCTTGACACTTTGTATAAAAGGCATCAAGAAAAGGGTTTTCAGGAGAGGAAGACAGGCAGAGAAAGTGTGGCGGTTGGACAAGTAAAGAGGGGATTCTGAAGGCTCTGAAAGGAGAAGAAAAGGGCTAGAGACTTTAAGATCAAGTCGTTGTGGGCAACATTGGGGGTTTATGTGTTGTTGTGCTGTGTTCTTGAATAACGTTTACTTTTCTTGTTTTTTTTTTTTGTAATTAAAACATGGAAGTGTAGAACTTTTCTCTAGGTTTGGGATCAGCCCAAGGTAGTGATAATTGATGTAGTTGTTTCTTTTGTAAGGATCTTTTATGATTAACGGTAGATTATTTTGAGTTGGCTTATGATTTGTGTTTGCATAGCTTGTGAGTGTGAGAGCATTAGCTTTCTTTATTATAGGGGCCAAGATTAACTGAAAGGTTATTCTAGGTTTTGGAAAATCTTAAGTCAACCTGGAAATTACTGAAGAGTATTTCTTGAGGGTTTATTGTTTAATTGTTGAGCTTAACAGGGTTTTGAAAGAGTTCATCTACCACAAAAGTAGGGGTTGGCTCAATCAAAATCAACTTGTTATCTCTTAAAAGAGAGTGACAAGTAATTAAAGATTATTACCCTTCAATTTATCTCCCCAAATCAAGTAGAGATCCAAACACATCTTTCATTACTCTTTGTGGTGCGTTCCTAAGCCTTGGTTTACTTTAAATCTAATATACAGTCCACGCCTTTGCATCTCTACATTCCCCATTTGTGCAATTTCATATGCTTTGTTGTTTTGATTTTCCCATCTCTACATCTTTTAATTGCCTAAATAGCCTTATTGTTGTAATAGATTAGTAATCACACTTGGTCTTCGTGGGATCAATATCTTAATTACTACTTGGCAAAATTGTATGCTTGCGATTGCACAACAATAGCTATACTGTTTTTTATGAAAATTTTTCAGCAAACAGAAAGTTCCACAGGTTACATGTGCAATATAGGTTTACCTCGTGGGGCATGAAAAATAAAAAAAAATGGAGGGAGATGTAATTTCCAAAGGCAAGATGATGCATCTTTTAATTACCTTTTGTTTTCATCTATTTCAAATTCTTATCTTTATTTTTTTAAAACAAAAAGATTTTTTTTTCCTTTTTCCTTTTATCTCTTTTCCATTATTTTTTAAAAAAGAGATTATCCCATGGACAAGGTTTCGTGATGGTTACGATGGTACCAAGATGTGGCTTATCCTTTCCCATTGGATTGCCTTAATTTAGTGACTTTTAGAACAAAGAGTAAAAATCATTTAAGATAATTACCAATCTATCCTTATCTTATATAATATATAAACAACAAAATTTATAAACCCATGGCTAAGAATGAGCCACATCTTAGTTTCGTGGTAGTTACCACGAAACCGAGTCTACTGGATTATTATTCTTTATATATAAAAAAATCTTTGCTTTAATTTTTTTACTTTATTTTAAATAACTTAATTTTTGTTTTTAAACGAACTAATTTCTTTATTTTATTATTTATTTTTTATTTTATTAAAAAATACTTTTCTTTATTTTTATGAACTATATAAATAGTTGTGGAAATTGCCAAAAACACCCCCAAAGTTTGCAATATGCACAGATTCTCCCCCTAAATTTGAATATCCATAAAAACCCTTCCTTTTGAATACACTGATTTTTAAACCCCCCCAAGCATCTAACGGTAATTTTTTGGACGAAATTATACTTTGCATTGGAAGTTGTGCAGTTTTCTTTTGTTTTTACATTTTGTGTATTATTTTTGCTCGTTTGGAAAAAGGTTTTCCACAAACTTGTTAAATTTTTAATATAAATATTATTGTCTTCATAAACGAATGCAAAAAGGTATGGAAAAAGGTTTGACGAGGAAGGAAGGCATGCCACAACATTTGGGTAGCCTTAAGGTCGAACGGATACGCTCGGAGAATCCGAATACTTGCTAGAATATCATAACTTTACAAAGAGAAGAAAAAATTAAGAGGAAACATAACATTTTAAACGGAAAATGGAAAAGTTAAACGGAAACGTAATATTTTAAACGGAAACTGGAGTATTCAAGCGGCAACATAATAGTTTAAATGGAAACTTGATAAATTCAAGCGGAAAATTAGATGGGACAAGGATAGTAAGGCAAAATATATGTTCTTCCTTTGTTTTAAGCGGAAACTTATGTTTTTAGTGAAAACTATAATAATTAAGAGAAAACATATACTTTTAAGCCGAAAATGGCATGATTTGTTTAAGCAAAAGCAAAAATGAATGCAAAACGAATGCAAAAAGGTATGGAAAAAGGTTTGACGAGGAAGGAAGGTATGCCACAACGTCTGGGTAGCCTTAAGGTCGAACAGATACGCTCGGAGAATCCGAATACTTGCTAAAATATCATAACTTTACAAAGAGAAGAAAAAATTAAGTGGAAACATAACATTTTAAACAGAAAATGGAAAAGTTAAACGGAAACATAATATTTTAAACGGAAACTGGAGTATTCAAGCGGCAACATAATAGTTTAAATGGAAACTTGATAAATTCAAGCGGAAAATTGGATGGGACAAGGATAGTAAGGCGAAACATATGTTCTTCCTTTGTTTTAAGTGGAAACTTATGTTTTTATTAGAAACTATAATAATTAAAAGAAAACATATACTTCTAAGCCGAAAATAGCATGATTTGTTTAAGGAAAAGCAAAAACGAAAGCAAAACGAATGCAAAAAGGTATGGAAAAAGGTTTGACGAGGAAGGAAGGCATGCCAGAACGTCTGGGTAGCCTTGAGGTCGAACGGATAAGCTCGGAGAATCCGAATACTTGCTAGAATATCATAACTTTACAAAGAGAAGAAAAAATTAAGCGGAAACAAAACATTTTAAGCGGAAAATGGAAAAGTTAAACGAAAACGTAATATTTTAAACGGAAACTGGAGTATTCAAGCGGCAACATAATAGTTTAAACGGAAACTTGATAAATTCGAGCGGAAAATTGGATGGGACAAGGATAGTAAGGCAACACATATGTTCTTCCTTTGTTTTAAGCGGAAACTTATGTTTTTAGCGGAAACTATAATAATTAAAAGAAAACATATACTTTTAAGCCAAAAATGGCATGATTTGTTTAAGGAAAAGCAAAAAAGAATGCAAAACGAATGGAAAAATGTATGGGAAAAGGTTTGACGAGGAAAGAAGGCATGCCACAACGTCTGGGTAGCCTTGAGGTCGAACGGATACGCTTAGAGAATCCGAATACTTGCTAGAATATCATAATTTTACAAAGAGAAGAAAAAATTAAGCGGAAACATAACATTTTAAACGGAAACGTAATATTTAAACGGAAACTGGAGTATTTAAGCGGCAACATAATAGTTTAAACGGAAACTTGATAAATTCAAACGGAAAATTGGATGGGACATGGATAGAAGAGAGGAGAGAGTGGAGATGTCGCCATCGGTTGTGGAAAGCGAGAGGAGAGAAGAGGGGGTGAAGAAGAGTAGGAGGGGGAGGGAGTGGAGCATCCGTTGGCGTCCAAAAGATGGTGAGGACCGCGAGGGAGATATTGAGGGTTGGGGCCGTTGCGGATGTATGAGGGTTGGGGCCGTTGCGGATGTAGGTGCCACCGGTGAGGCAAGGTGGTATACGGCTGTGAATGATGGGGAATGGGGGTCGGGGGAGCTCGGAGACGGGGGCGAAGTTGTCGGAGAGGACGCTGCGGGGGTCGACGGAGGGCCGGAGGAGATGTGGGTCTGAGTTTGAGGTTGGTTTTGGTTTTCTCTACGGTCTTGACAGCAGAGATGATGAGACGAGGCAATGGTGGTGGAAGGCCGGAGAAGAAAGCGGAAAGGGGGCTGATGAAAGTAGAGGAAAGAGAATCCATGGTGGATTTTTTCCCACCATGTTCAAGGGCAAAGAAGGAATTTCACAACATAGACCCAGTCTAACTGATCTACAAGGGGGAAAAAAGTAAAACAATAAAGGAATGGCTGTCTGGGGTATTCGAAACTTGCAGGGGCTGATTGGGAAGTTTTGAATTTCCCGAGGGGTAAAAAATAATTTTCCCTAAATAATTTGCCTTACTATTATAATTATAAAAGATGATATACTATATATACAATTAGTAATTTATTTATAATATAAATATACATTAGTGGGATATATTAAGAGATACTTTAATATATAACTAATTTGATCACTTTTTTATTTAACACATCAAGGCACATAATTACAACAATAAATACAAGTTTAAGACTTATACTATTTGTTACATTGCCAATACTTTCAAATTTCTATCAATAACTTTGCATATTAATTATTTATCCACATATAGGAGGAAAATCACGAATCGCAAATGCTCTTTTTTTTTTCGGATGATTCATAAGTAAATCTTCATTGCTTTCAAATTGTTCTAAATCAATCTTTTTCATCTTGATCTTTAGCTCCTCCAGCTCATCAGTAACTTTAGCAAGTCTTTTCCTTAAATTTTCATTAGCATCTTTCGAAATCCTCTAATTCATATTTAACTCGATATAATTCTCTTTCACTTACATCTTTAATGACAATATTATAGATATTTTGAAGATGCCTTATAACTCACTATATAGCTTTATTTTTCAACTTCTTTCTTTGTATACGCCTTGAATCCATATTGTTCATCTTTTCCAAGTTTATCTTCAAATTTTACCTTGGCTACAAAATTTGGTTGATGGTTTGAACCAATTTTTCATATTCATAACTTGGTGCCAGTAGCCTTGATTTTTCTTCTATGCAATTCATGTCATGCACATTTTGTTCCCTGATTGATACATGCATGTGCCACCTTTTTACCCCATTAATTGTGATCTCCCATCCACCATGTATGCATGAATGTTACTTTCATGACAAACTCTTGCCCCTTGGCTATTTAGTCTTTCTATTATTTTCCTCCCTTTGGGAGTCTCTATATTATTTGTTTTGGAGAAAAGAAGTCCCTTCTCGTAACACTCGTCATATTTCCCATTTGCGCGGGATTAAAAATAAAATAAAATAAAATAATACACAAAATTGTTGCACTTGTAATTACCTTTCTAACAAGTATTATTCGTTAATCGAATCAAGGTTTCAAATTGGATTTGAACAGGAAACTAATGTACACCTATCATAAGCATCTAATGGGCGGTAATATCATCCAGTTGGACATCTTCTTCAGTCGGGGATCTCCTTTACTCGGGTGTGTGCCTTTGCTGACCAATGCATCCAGTGGTGTTGATTGCTGACATCCGTGGTAGGCGCCATTGCTACTAGTGCTGCTGGTGCCCAGCTGCCATCCACCAGCACTTACACCCACCAACTGCTGTGCCGCTGTCCATTAGCATCTCAACCATTTATGTTTTTATATAGCAATGGTGGAGGTAATTCGATATAGCCTCAGCTGTGCAATGACAGGTAGCTGAGGAGTCTCAACTAGGAGAGGATTTATACTTTTCTTTTTATTTTGGGTAAACAACCAAAATGATCCCTTAACTTTGGGTGTGTTTCTATTTCGGTCCCTTAGTTTTAGAAAGTTATAATTTTGTCCATATCTTTACTTTTTGTTACAATGTAGTCACTCGAGTGCACACCATTAACGACGAGCAGACGTGGTCAATGACGTGTCACGTTTCATCCATGTCAGCAACCTTATAATGGCAACTTGGATACCAGCGAGGATGCCAAGTCATGATCATCAATCCCTAGAAACCGTCTCCTTCCCTTTCCCACTACCGAAACCCTACTAAGAAAATCTTGCTTAAAAATTTGGTGGTGGCTTCACCATTACCTCAAGGAAGAAGAAGTCTAGCGACCATGTGGATACCAAGTTAGTCATCTTCAAGCTCTGAAATCCTTCAACTATCTCCATCACCATCCTTCCAAGCTACTCCATCTTCTCCCTTGATCTCTTCCCCTTCTTTTCCATCATTAACTCTCTTACTCCCTCCTTTATCTCCTCCATCTTCACCACCATATGCACACACTTTTCTCAACCTCAAACCAGTTTCAAGCTTATCAACGATCATCTTCTCATTGAGCTCCACCCACAGTGACTCTCAAATCTCCCACTGCTTCATGCTGAAGTACGCCATGTTGCGGTGCCCCACCGGACTATCTTTCTTCTCTTTTCTATTATCCTCTTCGGCAGTCGCCATGAAGCATCTCTCACCACCCAAAAGTATTCACACTCCGCCACCTCCTCTAACTGCTTCGCCGTTAAGTGTGTTTGTGTCCTGAACAACACGTAAACCATAAAGTTCATTTCCTTATCATTTAGGCATTAGACAGTCATCCTTGTCAGCGAGAGTTGCCAAAGAAAATATAGATAAATGAGCCATATACGGGCTTTATTCTAAAAGAATGATTAAAAGAGTTTAGGTACTCACATTCAATAAAGGAGAAGTTGTTGATGATGATTCCCCGGTTGTTGATGCCGCTTATGTTGAATTCAATGAGGAAGAGAGCTGTAGGGTCATTAGGGGTACTGGAGTTAAGAAAAATGCCTGGGACTTGGTGGCGAGAGATGAGAAGAGAAAGAGGAGTACTAGGGATGTGGATGAGCTCATCAGAGGAGATGAAGGACTTGGTGGCTAGAAAGATGTTAGAACTTGAAGAGGACTGACTTGGCATCCATGTGGGCGTCCAAGATGGGTTATGAGGCTGCTGACTTGGAATAAATGTGACACATCATAGGCCACGTCTACTCGCAGTTAACGGCATTCACTCGAGTGACTGAATCATAACAAAAAATAAAGATAAGGGACTAAATCATAACTTTTTAAAACTAGGGTACCAAAATAGAAACACACTTAAAGGTAAGGGACCATTTTAGTTGTTTAAACTTTTTTTTTTTGGATTTAGACTCAGTATTGTGTTTTGATATTAGCAAACAAAGCAAAACAAAGTCATATAGATTTACTAAATGAAACACAAATCTTGAAATAATAAAGATCTTAGTAACAGCTAACTTGAAGTAAATTTCAAGGCATTGTCTTCCGATTTCCAGACCTCTTCAAGGGAGAATCCACGTTTAAGATGAAATGAATAGCATCATGCTTATGGCATTAGAATTCAATTACCTCAAAATGAAAGCTGTAATCTTATCACCTTTGCTAGAACCAATTCCATGGAAGTGAGCAAGTTCTTCACTAAGATATGTTGGGACTCACACAATAGATGCAAAACTGATAAGTGTCTAAATGTATATATTTTATTGTACATATTTTATACACTTAGCATGTATTTTGTCATGTTTGATGCCCGTATTACGCTTAATTGAGTGTTATTTTCTTTATAGGGCATGTAGGAGCCACGGAGAACATGAGAGCATAATTTGGGCAGAAAAGAGAAGAAAACCAGGTCGCAGTACTGTAGCGTTTTATTGTAGCTGAAGTACTATAGCAGGATTATTGTAGTTGAAGTACTGTAGCATAATCACTGTAGCTGACACTGTGGCACCTGGGGACTTTTCGTGGCTGAAATCAAATTCGAGGCATACGGCCTCCCGTATGAAAGGCGTCTGCCCCTAGAAATTCAGATTACTTTGCCTACGCCATACCACCCCCCATACTACCCTCATGACCCCGTTTTGGGGGTGGTATGGCTCAGGGTTTTATGGCTTTGAGCCCTTTTTCACACCCATACGGCCCAGTATGGCTTGGGGGTATAAAAGAACATTTTTAGGGCTTTTCGAGGGGACTTTCCTCTTGGCCTTTGAGGCCGCCACCACCACACCTTCTTGAAGCCTTCCGGCCACCTTTTGGCGGCGATCTTTGTGGGAAATGAGCACACATCATCACCAAGAGGGAGAGGAGCAAGGGAGAAGGAGTTTGTGCGAAGTTCAACGCCACCATTGCATCATCATTCGAAGCTTCATTCATTCAAGGAGATCACAACCTAGTGGGGGTTTTCATTGCTTCTTTTATGTTTTTGACTTCCTTGTATGTTGTTTAAGTGTCCCTTGTAATGAGGGATTAACTTATTATTGTGTTTGGATTTGGATGAACCCTAGGGTTCATCTTGTGTATCAACTTTGGATGTTATTATTAATCTAGTTTGTTGGTTGTTTTGAGATTCAATCTTTCATGCTTTCATGTCTAGAATTACATATGTGGAGAAATCCTTGATTCTTTTATGAGTTGTACACGTAGACGTGACCTACTCACGTGTACTAGATCTAGGAGAGATTGAAAGGGGATTCTTGTGCCGACACGCCGAGAAATTGGGTGTCGGTAGCCCTCCATTGCTAGGTTTAAGCTGAAGGATAGTAGGTTTACTCCTATTAGAGATTTCATGAATCTTAATGCGATCGTAGGTGGGTTAATACGGAGAGATTCTAATTAACACTCGTATGGGATTAGGGGTTAGTTACCGAGAGATCGGGGCTAATCTATCTACTCACGAGGTCTCTAGGTCTCAACTATCATCAATGCATCTTTATATCATCCTAGTTTTGGACTTAATGACAACCCTAGGTGGATTCCTTGTCCAAACACACCCTTCTCATGCTTGATACTCCCTTGTTTATTTACATCCGTGTGCTAGTTACCAGGCCATAGGATTAGTTTAAATTAGTTTGTTTGTTTTATTTCTTATCCACTCATATTGAATGGTAGGCTAGAAAATAGATGAAGGGTGAGTAATAGTACTTCCTTGGCCCCAGTGGAATACGACCCCTGTGTCACTCACAGGTATTACTTGGCGATCCCATACACTTGCGGGGAAGCTATCAAAAACCAAGTTCAACAATTTTCTCAATATCTTCGGAAGAGTTCATAGATTGAAAAGTCTTGAAGAGCTTTGTCATATGCTCCATAAGATCGGCTCTATTATCACAACATCCGCAGTAGCATTCAACATCCAGATTGATACTTCCTTTCATAATTCTGGCCAAGTAACAATGAAAATGAGATGGCTTGACAAGTCTTAAAGAGCTTTGTTATATGCTGTAATCAACACGAAAAAATAAACAATGCTTACCTGATCTTGTGATATTTATCACTACAAGAAAATTGTAGTTTACAAATAGCATTTTCTGTTTTTAATCCGTTGCTAATTCATTTTAGAAATGGATTTTTCAACTTTTAAAAAAAATTATTGCTAATTTACTAGAAATGGAAATAGTAGTTTGTTTCAGACATTAATAACGGATTTGTAATAAAATAAATTCCGTTGCCAAATTTGAAAATAGCAATGGAAATTATTCCTTGTCAAATTCATTGGTAAAATTTGCAACATAATTTATTTTGTTCCTAATCCGTTTCAAAATTTTGCAACGGAATTTATCCATTGCAGAATGTAGAAATGGATTTGAAACAAAAAATATTTTGTTTTAAATTTGTTTTTATTAGAAACAAAAAATGATTATGTTGCAAAAATTAATATATATGTTTGTGTGTGTAATTATATTTTAAAACAAATTAATATCTTATTAATTCATTGCTAAATCCCAAATTAACATAAAATAAAATAAAATGCTTATTTATTTTGATAATTCATATAAATAATACATGTTATAACAAATTTGTTCAACTAATACAACTAACACATAATGATTTCATTAATTCATGTATAAAACAAATGTCCAAAAACGTTTGTTTAACAAAAGAAAAATGCTAGCAAATAACTACAACTCATCGAAGTGGTCAATATCATGACCATCACTAGTTGGCTATGAGTCTTGGGTGAACTGTGAGAGTTGAAGTATCCAAGCCTCGAACTACATCATCATATCCTGCACCTGACGAATCATCTGCTCACAATACAGATCTTTCTCTTCCCTCATCTCATGCAGACTTTGAAGAAGCCCCTTGCTATCATCCTTCATCTTATGTAGACTCTCTTGAAGCTCATTAGTTTTGTCTTTTAGCTGATCAACGGTCTCACACAACTGTATAATCTGAACTTGTGGCTCCTTAGATGATGTACTTGTAGATTTAAAGCAAATCAACAATATCACATGCTTGTCTAATATTACCTTGCAGGTCCATTGATGATGTAACAGTAGATGACCTCTACAATAACTGGGGGATAGAAAATAGATTCTTGGGAGCCCAATCCATAAACTCAATGTTTCTTTTTCCCTCCCACAGCTTGAAGGAATATGTTTGCTTTGCCCAAAATAGAATGCCCATTATTCTCTTCTTGTGTTTGTGATGCTTGATCCACAAACTCCGAATAACAATCCTACCACAATAAATTTGAGAAGTCAAATAATGTAGTTAACTCAATTGAATAAAAACTCATGAAATGTAAATGAAGTCTACAACTTAAATATATAAATAAACTACTCATCGATAACTCAAATACACATAAAGAGTTTATTGATCTAGTTACCTTAAACGCTTGAGCTCTTGCATCAATAAGCTTAGATGTACTCTTCTTTGTATGAGTCGCTTCGAAAATCTCATATGGAAGAGGGTCACGACCAAGCCTTGATCACTACAATAATATAACAACTTGAATTAAGTTAAAATTAATGTTAGACAGAATGTGGAGAATAAAGTTATATTTATATAAATTGAAATGCATTACCAATATCTCTGCATGACATATGTGGGAAATGGAGCCTCCTGAGTTCTAGGATATACCAAATCCAGGTCTTTCAGCCTCTGTAATACGGTTTGCAGAACATTTCATGCTTTGAGCTTTAAATTCTGGGGAATTCCATGCTTCATTCTATATTTCTCACGTAGTCTTAGTCACATACATGGTTTTCTCTTTTCCTTTTCTAAAGACACACATCAATGAACTATGACGTTCTGTAGCTTTGTGTTGCCATGCCATCTTGATAATAGATGAAATTGACTTATCGCAGATGAAGTGTTTCAATAGTTTAACATAAAAATAAATACATATTATATTTAGACTATATTTTAAATAATTAACAAATGGGGTGAATTCAAATACTTAGATTCTACATTATTACTTTTTTGAAATGATCTATAAGGGTTTCTACTTAGAAAATATTTCAAAGTTTGTTGATATCCTATATGTAATTGTATTCTCTTCTAGCTCGACCTAACTAATTTTTTAATTGTCTGAATTGGCCATCAATAAGTGGTTGTGTGGCATAAAGGTATCATAAGAGTCACATGTAATCTATCATAAAGGTATTATAATTTGAAGGTGTGTTCCCACTTAATAAGTAGTTTTAAGGTGAGATATTTCTGCCAAAAAAATATATAGTGTATCACCTATGCATTTATAAGAAAAAGTTGTTAAATATATTCAAATAACATATGTTTAAAACCATTTGCTATCAATAACCTAAAATAAAAAAAACCCCCTTTCAATATGGAACCTTACATATATCAATCTAATTTAATGAACGCAAAAAAAAAAAAAAAAAAAAACAAAAAACAAAAAACAAACAAACAAACAAACAAACAAAAACAAAAAAAAAAACAAAATTTATACATGCCAAAACAAACAACAAATAAATAACATAAATTTTCCATTTTAACTAGTGGTTAATTTAAAACATGAAATTTATTCCAATAGAAGTCTTTCATCTCTTTAGAAACATTCTTCCAATAGTGGCCATTTTCGTCTATTCTTTCCTTAAATATAGATGTGATCCATTGAGCACAAACATCAAAAGGATGCAAACTACAAATAAACAAAGATGATAACAACCAAATATAAAAGTTAACAACAATAGATAAAATAAATTACTTGCATCAAATAAGTACACATAAAAACTAATAAATTTTAACACTTACACTCCATTCACTACTTGTATGTGCATTCTCCCCAAACTTGAAGAATGGGCCAAGTCATCTATTGATGATGTTGGATTTCCACTAGCATGCGTAGTAGGACGACTGTCATCATGAGTAGCACCTCCAATAGCACAAGGAGTAGAAATAGAAGATGATGACGACCCACCAAATGGATAATCAACAGGTGGCAATAATAGATGGGATAATGCAGAAGGTGTAGAAGTGACATGTGTTAGAGTCCGCTATGTCATGGAAGCTAAACCATCATCATGGTCATCATGTGTAGAGTAAGTCTCGTGATTCACAGGTGAACTAATTTGTCTAAATTGATCTAGTGAGCCTTAGTAAGTAGAACCTCCTCTACAACCCCCTCTCATGTTGCCTGAACAATCACTATCACATCAGAATATATATATATATATACAAATTAATGCTATTATTATTATTATTGTTATTTGATTTGGTTGTTGTTACTCATAGAACTTTCATTTATAGATTTACCTTAATTCATTGACTATCATTTTCAACTTCTTCAAATTTATCATTTTCATCCCCTTCATCATTGCTTTCTAATTTAAGTAGAGGCTCCCCTTCACTCTCTACTTCTTCATCATCTATTTCAATTAGTGCCCCACTTTGATCATTTAGAGACTATTCTGCATCAAAAACATTGATGTGTATTGAAGGAGCTTCCATTTCATCTTGTTGAAAAGGTGCTTCAAAGGATACCGATGTTGTCCAAGAAACTTGTTTAGGAAGCTCTACAATGGATCTAGCTTTTACTTTGAATACTGCCCACCAATTAACTTTGTCACGCTTTAAGCTAGGGTACGTTGCATTATTAACTTGTGTTGCTTGAACGACAAGAACACAGGGTTCATATTTATTGAAGAATCACTTGTGGTTGACACCCACAAGTTTATATTGCCAATGAAATTTTGTTTGAGCATTTGGTGTTGGATCAAACCAATCACATTTAAACAAAATGGTTCATTTGATTGGTAATCTTGGGTACTCTAAGCATAAAACCTCCCTTAATTGGTTGTAGTAGTCATTTTTCATATGTAGTATAGTTTGTACCCATTATGCATACACCGCTATTCATTATCATGCTATCTGAGCTGTGAGTTGTTGTATGAAATTTATAACCATTCACCATGCATCCACTGTAACGCTTATAGCTTCTTAGTGGTTCTTTTCACAAGTCCATCAAGAACTGATTGGAAATATTTTTGGAGGGATCATGTGCAAATTTGTAGAACCATATTGCTAATTTATGTTCGAATTTCTCATCAACATGTCTATCTTCAATCTGATGGTACATTGAGCGTGACTCATCGACATAGATACTTCACATATTAAAACAACAAAAAAAAAAAAAAGAAGAAACAAATTAGTATAAAGTTAAAAGCAACCTAAGTCATGAATTTGAAAATAAATTGCCATACTTTATGGATGGTTACACTTTTGGACAATTTAATAAAATGTATATTTGTGCCACTGAATATTCTTCTTCTGTAAGATACTTGATTTTTAATTTTCCTAAAGTCCTTCCAGTTAGTGTGAAAATTGATAAATTCCCATGACATTCTGTTATATCTTTTTCAATGTCAGCATTACGTGGCACTTTTTTAAGCTTTGCCTTCATATGTGGTTCAAAATAGTGTGCACAGAATAATGATGCTTCCTCGACTAAGCAGCCATTGCACATGGAGCCTTTTACTTTAGCTTTATTTCTTACATTCTTCTTTAATTTTGTGAGATGCCTACAAAGTTACATTTATATGTGTGAAGTAATAAACATTATTTATGTTAAGAGAATACAACAATAAATTATATATCTCACCTTTCAAATGGATACATCCATTGATATAGTACCGGACCCGCAGTCCATGCTTCATAAACCAAGTGCACTGAAAGATGTTACATTGAATAAAAAAAACTTAGGGGAATATATGCTCAAGCTTATAGAGGATTAAAGGGATTTCTCCATTAAGCCTTAGCATATGAGCTTCTTGGATCATAGCCAAAGTGAGCTCCTTGAATAAATTGCTCAGTTCTATTAATGGCCGCCAAACACCTGATCGAAGCATTTCCCAGAATGCTATTGGAAGTAACCTTTGCATAAAGACATGACAATTATGGCTTTTCATACCGAAAAGCTTCAAATTTTGCATGCCAATAAATTTACTCATGTTTGATGCATAGCCATCTGGGAATCTAAGATTTCAAAACCATTCGCAAAACATAATTTTTGACTGTTTATCCAAAGTATAACATGCTTTGGGATATTTCCCCGTAGCATCAATTCTTTCTGACTTAGGCTGACAATAGAATTCTTTCAAATCTTCTCTTGATTTAGCATTATCATTGGTCTTCAATTCGACATTCATCATAGTATTTAATATGTTGTTGAACACATTTTTCTCAATATGCATAACATCAAGATTGTAACGGATTAGATTTATTTGCCAATAGGGTAAATCCCAAAAAATGCTATATTTTCTCCTACTAGTAGTCTTAGCAATGCGGCTATTAGTCTCATATGTAGCTTCATATCTTCTATTTCTTTAAGGATTTCTTCACTAGTTTGGATAGCAAGAGCCATTTTTGTTAGCATTCTATTTTTTTAGAAAGTAGTTTTGTTCTCTCTAAATAGATGATTCGGAGGTGAGAACTTGCAATGATTATCAAATCATGATTGCTTCCCCCCTTTTTGTTAGAGTAAATGCATCTAAATCTTCCTTACAGTATAGATAAGCTTTTCTACATGTAGTGCTCCATTTGGACAACATTGATAATGCTAAGGAAATCACTTATAGTCCACATAAGTGCATCACACATTTGAAAATTGTTCTTTCTTGATGCATCATATGTTTTAGCTCCAATTTCCAACAATTGCCTCAATTCTGCAATGAGAGGCTACAAATTCACATCCAACATATCTTTTGGATTTCCAAGGCCTGGAACTATCACCGTTAGGAAGATATACTCCTCTTTCATACACATTGAAGGAGGTAAATTGAAAGGAATGATAATTACTGACCAAGAGGAATATTGTTGACCTGACTGCCCAAAAGGTTAGAATCCATTAGTGCACAACCCTAATCTCACATTTTGACTTTCTACTATAGGCAGGGTAGTCAGAACAATGGCGGATAACCCCTTCTTTAGGCTCATGCTCCTCATGCCATCTCATTTTTTTTGTTATTGTATTTGATGCATATAAATATATAATTTTTGTAGCCTTACCGCTAAAGGAAAGTAATACATCTTCTTGTATGGAATATTTTTCTTGTTTCTAAATGAAAATCCTTGTCATCGCTTATACCTAGGATGCTCACAAATTTTGCAACTCATTAGTTCATTATCTCCTCTCTAGTATATCATTCATCCATTAAGACAACAATGAATTTTCTCAACCAGTAGACCCAAGACTTGAACTAACTTCTTTGTGCTGTAAAAGTTACTTGGTATTGTATTATCGGCTGGTAACATTTCTTTCAAAAATTGACAAAAGTCGTTAAAACACCTTTCATATAAATGATGTTCTTCTTTCATATTTAACATTCATGCAACTGATGATAGTTGTGAGTGATTTTCATAGCCCGCCCATGCCACTTGATTAGTGGCTCTTAACATGTCAAAAAATTTCTAAGCCATTGCATTTGAAGGTTCCTCCATATAAGTAGGTGAGAAATCAAGCCCTCCGGCATCTATGACCATTTGTTCATATATATTATATAATGATGGTCTAGCACTTGTAACAAGCTTACTAATTACATCTTGTTCACCATGAGCATTGATATGTGGCTTATTAGATTCTCCATGCAGAATCCATAGATAATAGTACCTTACGAATCCATACTTCATTAGATGATACCTAACTGTATTTCATCCAAAAAGGCATGATTTTGACATTTGTGATTATTACATGGACACTTGATTTTGATTCCATCCATACATTTTGGGTACCTCTTTGCAAACTCAATAAATTCATTGATACCTTGTAAAAAGGCAGGGTTCAGAAAGCCATCTTTTAGCCTAACATACATCCAACTCCTTTGTGAATTCATTTTTATAAGCATTGTGTTATAAAAGGATGGAATCAGTGAACATTATTGTATATCTAGTGGCATGAAATATTATATACATGTGATCCTATCATAGTTCGTAAAAATCTATTTTGCTTTTTAAATTTATATAAATAAAAAAAATACATAGCACTTACCTTTGCAAAGTGCTCCGCTTGATTATATGCCAAATTGTCAATATTGTGGATAAGATTGACCAAACACGTCAAATGATTATATACTGCATTTTTTTGCCTTACACACTTAAATATATACTACATGTCTTTCAATGAATCACATCCACTTAATTTTCTCTAGGATTCTTTAACTGCTTTAGCTTACATCACTCTTGACATAAATCTAAGAGAATGAAAATCCATTACAATTTAGTGGCATCAATATTATGTTTCATTATTCAAACGTAATATATATAAACGAATATATTACGCTGAAAACAGATGTTCAACTTTCAAGTTTCACGGACTCACTAGAAACTACCATTAAATAAATAAATAAATAAAATAAGGCTATAACCATGAATCCATCAACAACATGTTTATTAAAAGATCTTCCTTAAGAGAACTAGTTTCAAAAAAAATTCATTGTAACAAAAGCTTCAAACTTGAATGTTAATAGAAACCTAGAAAACCTATAACCATCAATCCATCAATAACATGATGTTTATTAAAGAAAAAGGACTTCCACAACACTACTAGTTTCAAAAATTTCATTGTAACAATGGCTTCAAGCTTGAGCATTAATAGTAAACAAAGAAACCATAGTCATCAATACATCACTACGACAAGTTTATTAAAGAAACTATAACCTCAATTGAACTTTTAATAAGAATGAAAGCATTGACATAAAAATATGATAAATTACTAAAAAAAATTTGATTCCAAACAACAAAAATTATTCTTTAAATTACCAATTTTATCAACATAACAAGCTCGTTTACATAAACTACTTATATTAGAGTAAGTCTTCAATACAAACAATAAGATCTACAACTAAGGATTAGATATGGTTGGCATTTTCATTATGAACATCATGCTTGGAAACTCCATGACTTAGCCAAATAATATTTTTCATCTCATAATACTTATTAAGACTTGTGAGCTTCCATGGCATCATACTTGCTCACTTTAGAAGTATTTGCAAATGCACATGTGGAGAAAGTCTGCTTGGTCAATATCAACAATGGTCTGCAATTGAGTGCATGGCCTACTAAAACACACACACAAAGCACAAACATAGAGTGAGATCCAAAAACTCAATAGCATTCTTCGGAGAAAAAGAAAAATTTTCAAATACAATTGAGAGTTTGAATTTAAATTTGGATGGACCATTTATTTAGACAAGAGATGAATTAAAAAATAAATACAATTCCCAACAATTGTTTCTTTCTCTATCTCTATCTTTTATCTACCCCTTCTTCAATTCATAAGCAATTTAAGTCACTGAGGCCCACTTTCTCTTATAAATTCTAAACTTCTCATGAGTTTGTTAAGAGGCCTACAATATCTTCAAATAAAATTACAAAGATAGCAATAATTCTAGGAACAATCTATTCTCACAACAATAAAATTAAGAATGATCTACATTAGCATGGAAATAGATGCATAAAAGAAACCAACACTCAATTCAGCTAGCAACCACAAACAACATCAAGAAGTGAGACAACAATCGTACAAATTTCAGAACCTGTATCAATCACAAAAAATAACAAAATGCCTAAAAATTAAACAAAATACAACAATCGTACAAGTTTCAGAACTATTTATCAATCGAATAAACATAATTTGAATTCTAGAATTTCACAAGCACATGAAAAGGATAAACAAAATGATGAACAATCAAGAAGTGAGACAGCGTGAGATCAACAAACAGAAGTAGAAGGTAATCACTTTCTATCTTCTAGATGGGCTCTCAATCTAGTGGAGGAGAAGCAATGGAGAAGGTCTTTTATCTTGGCAATGCAACACCAAAGTGCTCTGCGAAAGGCTCAATTCCAGTGGTTGAAGGGCTCTCAGAGAACTAGTAAGTGACTGCTAGGGTTCCACACACATACACACACAGAGAGAGAGAGAGAGAGAGAGAGAGAGAGAGAGAGAGAGAGAGAGAGAGAGAGAGAAGAGAGAAGAGAAAAGAACCAAACAATTTGTTTGGACAATTTAAAACTACTTAACGGATCCCGATCTGTTTGACAAATGGATCTGGATGTGCCGCCATTTTCTCTTTATCTTTTGACTTCCTCATGGACGAATGAATCTTGGATCCCTTTGTGAAATTGCAAAACGGATCGTAAAGGGATCCAAGATCCGTTTGCAATCTAATTTTTTTTTTTTAAATAATTATATCTATTTTATTTTTTTAAATTCACTCAATCTAGAAATATTCAATATACTTACTAATTTTATATATTACAAGTTTATTGAGAAACAATTAGTATATTACTTTATATATTTAAGTTATTATTATATCTATCTTAATTTTTTAAAGAAAATTGTTATACATATTTATACATGTAAGTCATTTAAAAAATTTCCAAATAAGTTTCATATAACAAGATATATTTATAAAATCATAACATACACCGCTAAATAAAATCTTAAGTTCTTTAATGAATTTTCTAAATACTTTTTTATATAAATATTATGTTTCAAAATTCATTTTATCAAAAAAAAAAAAAGAATTGATACATTGTATAAATTTTATATATTTTAAATTTATTATTAATAATTGTGGGCTCCTTTCTTTTCACCTGGCCTTTAATTTAGGATCGACCGGGCAAAAAGCATGGATCACAAATCAAATTTTAATATTTCGTAGACTTCAAGGGATTGTGGGTTCATAACTTCCATTAGGGGCAAGCCCCTAATGTTAATTACCCTGGACATTGTCACAGGAACCTCCGATTTAGAAAATAAGTGTGAACAAGATATGTCAAATAAATTATATTCATTTCGACAAAATATGAAATCATGGACTTTATTGAAATTACAAGAAGTTTGGAATTTATTCATCTTGACGCAACAGTGGTTGTAACTTTTTATCTCCTTCCGACTATTTCGCCGAAAAGCGTAATTTGACTTTTGTTGACTTTTGGTCTTCGTCAAACTTTGCATCTCGAACATGATTTAGAAACTTGTGAACTGGTATCTTGGATATTTGAATTTGCATCTTGAATTTGATTTAAATTTGCATATACTTCAGCTTTCAGGCTTGTGAAGCTTTTTACAACTTGTGAACTCTTCAACACTTTAGCTTTGAGGTTGTAGAGCTCATTTGAAACTTGAGTCTTCAACATTTGATTTTTGCATTTTTTTATTTGATTTGTTTTGATTTGGAATTTGATTTTAATTTTCATATGCTTCGGCTTTCATGCTTGTGGAGCTTTTTTACAACTTGTAAACTCTTCAACGCTTTATCCATGATGTTGTTGAGCTCATTTGTTGATTTTTTTGAAACTTGGAACTTGGATAATTTGATTTTGCATTTTTTTATTTGATTTGAAACTTGATTTAAATTTTCATATGCTCCAACTTTCATGCTTGTCAAGCTTTTTACAACTTGTGAACTCTTCAACACTTAAGCTTTGAGGTTGTTGAGCTCATTTATTGATTTATTTGATTATTTTTATGACTTGACTTGTGAAACTTTTTTGAGTTTTGACTTCTGATGTCTTGAGACTCCTAAGCTCAATTATTGAACAATTTGATTTTTTTTATGTATTCACTTGTGAAACTTTTTGAGTCTTGACTTCTGATGTTTTCAGACTACTAAGTTCATTTGTCGAACAATTTGATTTTTTTTATGTCTTGAATTGTGAAACTTTTTGAGTCTTGACTTCTAATGTCTTCGGACTACTAAGTTCATTTGCCAAACAATTTGATTTTTTTTTTTATGTCTTAACTTGTGAAACTTTTTGAGTCTTGACTTTTGATGTCTTCAGACTACTAAATTCATTTGTCAAACAATTTGATTTTTTTTTTATGTCTTGACTCTCCCGTGCTTTGAGCCTTAACTTGCACATCATCGAAGTGTGATAATTTGTGTGATGACTATAGCTTGCTTAGTCTTGGATTGGACTTGAAGTTGTAATCTTAAACCTGATCTATTTTAATTTTGGCATTTGAGGGCTTCAACATTTCATGTTTGTGGAGGACTTTTGCATTTCACGCTTATGGAGCCCTTATAACTTTGACTTGTGCTTTTTTTGTCTCTACTCGGAGAAAAGCTTTCTTTCATTTGATAAAAATCATTCTTTTTTTTTTAAACTCCAAAGTGTGGCATGTTTTGAACTAGGCCACATTTTGGATCAACATCTTCAAAGAAGAATCCTCAATAACCTTTCTATGAGTGTCAAGAGGTAATGGGGGTTCTCTCGGAGAGAGCTATCGCCATGTGTTAGAGCGAGTGACACGACCTTTTGCGTGTGTACCGCAAGTGCACGGCCTCGTCGAAGTAATAAAATTACCCCGGTGAGTGGGTAGTCGAATCCACAGAGAATAGGGATTTAAAATACGAGAAATTGCTATTCAATCGTGCGATATACGAAAAGAAACAATGATCGGCATGATGAGTGAGTTTATGAAAATTAGAGTAGATGCAAGGCAAGTAAATAGAAAGATGAAAGAGAGAAAAGTGCAAGCAACGAGTAAAGAGAGAGACTAGCAATAAGTGAGAATAGGGTATCCGGACAAGTTACCTCTAGGACTTATGCTTCTAGTGCAAGACTATGCTATTATACTTTCCTATTGATGTTAATTGAGTCGAGGAAAATCCTTAAACACACGGTCCCAAATCTAAGGTCAACCGTGACTAACCCCCAACACTATGTCCAGGCAATAGGATTCACGTCAACCCTTCACTCTATTGATTGCTCAACTAAGCCCCAGGGGAGTATTTCTACCTAAGCCTAACACTACGTGGAATTGCTTTGAGCTCTAGAGACTCCTAGTGATTAAACCTGTTCCTATGTGCAGTAGTTCTAACCTTTTGGTCCAAGAGGAAGAACCGTAGTCTAAATTAAGCCCCAGTGCGTAGGATTCACGTCACCCCAAAGACTTGGGGGAGTATGTCTTCCTAGCACTTCATTCTATTTCGACCGCTAATAAATCAAGGAATCGGAGGTAGGGAGAAATCACATCGGAAGGGAAAGGGGTACGGTGCTACCTCACAACTCTCCCTCTCAACCCTCTTCAATTTTAAGTAGTCTAATCCTATAGGAGTTGTCACACCTCCAAAGGATAACCTAGATTGTTCTCAATCCTTAGTGTCACGGCTAAGAGAAAACAATAGCACAAGATATCTAAAATTGAAACTCGAATTTATTCATCAATTAATGGAAAAGCATAATAACAATGTCAAAGAAACATAATTATCCTAGAGTTTTACAAGTCCAAATACCCACGAGGGGTTTAGCTCCTCATGGAGCTATACATGTTCATCAATGTATGAAATAAAACACAAACTAAAGACATCAATGAAAACCCCCTCGCGTATGGTGTGGCCGTGGTCTTGTGCGGCCGTCGAACATCGGTGACGATGCCGATGGCGCGCTCCAATCCTCCACAAAGTCCTCTCCGAAACCCTAGCCGCACTCTCTAGAAGTTGGGGAGAAAGATAGGTTCAAAGATCCTCAAAAAGTCTCCAAATCGGGCTTTAAATAGGCTGAGTGCGGCTTTAAATTTAAAGTTATCGGGGCTTCACACGGCCGTGTGGAATTTCCACACGCCCGTGTGAAGTTTCTGTCTTTCCTGAAAAATTACTTCACACGGCCGTGTGGAATTTCCACACGCCCGTGTGAGTCTCTGGCTTGCTAGGAAATCAATTCACACGGCCGTGTGTTAATTCCACACGCCCGTGTGAGGTCTCTGCTTGCTGGGGAAATTAATTCACACGGCCGTGTGTTAATTCCACATGCCGTGTGAATTCTCTGGAATCTTGATTTTCGGCAGAAGTGCACAGCACTTGCTACAGTGATTTGCTACAGTAACAAGATACAGTGCTGCTACAGTACTCTCCGAAATGCTCCCGAATACGTTGTTCTTCATCGAGGCCATTGAATTGGGCACATAATCAATGGTAGATCGTGCCTATTGCTTCAAGTCTCCTTCTTGGTGAAGTTTTCCTAAGCTACACGAGTTGGACTTGTTGTGAATGTGACTGCCTTTGTGCCCCTCCAATGGAGGTTGGCACACACTCACAAGTCTAAGCTCGTGCCTTGTTCCGAAAACCTTCCAACAATGGCGAACACGACCTAACTTCGTTCTTCTTTCCCAACTTAGCTCCACGAACCTACAATGCACAAGAATACACAAATGCACACTATTTAGTGATAGAATCTGATAAAAAAGTATGTTCATTGTAAGATAATAACGCTTCGCGTTACTACAACACAAGCACTTATCTGCGAGTTTTAAGAGAGTTCTTCAAAAATCTTCATCAACTCTTTTAGCTTGTGTGATTGCCAAGAGGCAATGGAGAGGCTCTCTCAAGGAGAATATACACTCGCCATGCATTGAACATCAAAACTAGCTTCAAAAGTGTCTTTAAGAGTCTTCAATAGCCCATTCGCTTCGGTGATTATCAAGAGGCAATAGGGAGGTTCTCTCAAAAAGAGCTATCGCCATGTGTTAGAGCGAGCTGCAAGAGAGTTCTTCAAAAGTCTTCATCCACTCTTTCAGCTTGTGTGATTGTCAAGAGCCATTGGAGAGGCTCTCTCAAGGAGAATATAGCTCATTCGCCATGCATTGAATATCATAACTAGCTTCAAGAGGGTTTTTTTTAAGAGTCTTGAATAGCTCATTCGCCTCCGTGACTGTCAAGAGGCAATGGAGAAACTCTCTCGAGAAAAACAATCGCCAAGCATTGGACATCACGGTAGACTTCAGGGGTCTTGTAAAATTACTAAAATACCCCATATCTTTGCTAAAATCCCCCTTTTTTTATTTGCATTTAAACCCTCTTACTTTTCATCATTTTTTTTATTTTATCAAATTTTGCACATGACACCCCAAATTTTCACATTTTCATATTTTTCATGGCTTTTGCGGTTAAACCCCTCGAGCTTTCATATTTTCACATTTTTTCACAATTTTGCATATATATCCTCAAGTATTTAATTTTTTTTTCTCCATAGATTTTGCATAGAAGCCCAATTTTTCTACAAATATATTTTTACCAAATTTTGTAACTAAGCCTTTTCTAGCAAAAAGTTCAAATATCGAACGATAACATTTCTCATATTGTATTGAAGTACTAGCCAAAGCATGTTTGAATTAAGCATGTTAAAAGTTCAAAACTAACTAGAAGAAAATCTAAAGGCTAAGGCATGAGATAGAGTTTTTGATTGAGAAAACATGTTGGCATATAATACATAGGCATGCTACCATGTTTACAATTCATTGCTCATTTAATCTAAGGAGTGCGTGGCTTGTAAAGCAATCCAAGATTTAGGTCCCACCATGACAAAGCTTCACATTAAAATAAAATTTAAACATTTTTTTTATGGACGCAATTAGGGCATGTATATGTTCATATATATTTGGATGAATTTCTATAAGAGCATATACCTCTTTGAAGATGTAAGCACTTCACGAGCTTCTCAAGCATGCCTCGAGATCTGTGCTAGGGTTATGAACATTGTCTTGCACTGAATGTTGTTTTTTTGCCCTTGATCTTCTCAAAATCTTGGAATGGAGACCAACGACGAGGCTTCTTGGGTTTTGCCAGGGTGATGACGGCGGCATAAGCCATATATCGTCACCACCACGCTATTGTCCTCCATCTTGACCTTGATTTTCTCTGGCTCATCTTGTGGTAGCGTTCAGAGAGAGAAAAAGAGAGTGGGAGAAGAAATACATACTCTTGTCTCATTGAAGCAAAGAAGCTACCACGTGATGAACTTCTCAAATTTGCCTCGAGATTCGTGTTGAGTATCATCGCCACCGTCATCGCCGAGCATCTCCACGGTATTCTTTTCTGCTCTCATCTTCACCATGGAACTTCTTCATTGAGGCCATAGATGTGGTTGTCAATGTGGGTTATCCTCTCGCCGCCTTGTTTTATTATGGCTTTGAGAGAAAATAAGAAAGGAAAAAAAATGAACATGCATGCTTTGCCTTCATGCATCATCTCCCCATGCCAAATGTGGGCTCTACCATCAAGAAGAAAAGAAAATGGCCACGGTTTGGATAAGTCAAGGGCTTCTTTCTTTTTCGCCGGGTCCCGCCATGGGGAAGAAGAAAAGAGAAAAAAATCACCATCCTCCTTTTGCATCCATCTCTCTCCTTTTTTTTTTTATCCCCCTCCTCTTGTTTTTAGATTTTTTTTG
The DNA here is from genome assembly GCA_020875875.1 of Dioscorea alata. NCBI lineage: Eukaryota > Viridiplantae > Streptophyta > Magnoliopsida > Dioscoreales > Dioscoreaceae > Dioscorea > Dioscorea alata. The sequence continues at coordinate 12,641,913 of CM037019.1, forward strand.
TTTTAAAACCTCTTCCCCAAGCCCTAACCAAAGCCCAAGATCTGGGCCCACCATGTTTGTTGAGATTTTTTTAACCAAAAATCTCTTTTTTCTCAAATCTTTTTAAAATTTTAATTCGGATTTTAAATTATTTTTTTTTTCAAATTTTCACCAACAACTTGAAGAGATTTTTTTTAATATCCAAAATTTGAACTTATCTTATGCACACCCCATTTATTATCCAATCATTTTTTTATTTTTTATTTGAATTTAATTTAACTTAATTTGATTTTCCTTTTCTTTTTATTCAAGCATGGATAAGTTCTATTATTTTTTTATGCTCAAAGGATAATTATCCATCAATTTTTTTTTTAATTTAAGATTAATTTCTTTTTTCTTTATCCGAGTAGAGATAAAATATTATTTAAATTAAAAATCCTTTTTCTTTTTATATAAACAAAGTGCCCCCCTCGAAGTTTCCTCACACAATCTAGTGAAGAGAGGAAGGTACGAGGATTCTCAAACGTTAGAGTCTTCAACCTAATTGCTTCAAGTTTCAAGGTTAGAATTTAACTCTTTTGCTCATGATTTCTTCTCAAGAACTTAGTTCATTATTTTCATAGGAAGCAATTTCAAAAAATTTTTAGGGGATTTGTATGCACATATTTCGCAATACCACATACCCTAGCTTCACTTTTATCATGGCACCTTGAATATCATACACATGTATTTAATTATTTATTTTTTTCAAGCCATGTCCTCCTTATTTGTTTCATCATTAATTTTTATTATTTTTTTCTTCATGCACATGAAACGTCCTTTCTTTATTTTTTTTTATTTCCCTTTTTTATTATATATATTTTTTCCTTGATCCACCTTGAAACACCAGCCATGTTTTTTCTTTTTAATCCACCCTGAAACACCCCTTTCTTTTCTTCTTTTTTTTTTTTATTATTTTCCTTTTCATTCACTCCCTTTGAAACACCCTTTTTGATTTTATCATCATTATTTTTTTTTTGGTATTTTTTATATCTTCATTGGACGCCAACCATGCATCATCCTTTTTTTTTTTTACCCATCTCCTTCATATCTTTTTACAAAAAATTTTTTATTCGAACATCATCCTTTTTTATAATAATAATAATAATTATTATTATTATTGTTTGTGGATCCAAACACTATCATCTTTTTAATCTATTATTATTATTTTTTTTATCCAAACACTTTTCTCTTTTTTTTTTTCTTTAAAATCCATACGCTAATGCCATCTCCACCTTTCGTCACCTTCAATTTTGCAATCAAACCCTCTCTTTTTTAACAAATTTTTTTTTTTAAGCTTTTCTTTTCAATGGCCCACTTTACAAAGGGGAAGCTAGTAGAGCCTCTTTACAAGCCATTTGATGATTGAGACAAAGCCCTAGATGGGATATCAATCTCAAGACATTATCCCATCGACTTCAAAAGCTCAGGAAAACCTATTCGATACCTGGGAAGCGACTTCAATGAGTGGACCAGTATACCAGCTGCCTTCCGTGAGATAGGTGAACTAACACCTACTTATTTTCACAAAGGAAGGGCACAACAGGTTATATTACTGAATCCATACGAATCCACTCCATCAGGCCTTACTTTGGATACACTTGGCCATCGGGTGATTACTGATCCCAAAGCTAGCATATGGGATGGGAGAAGTCCTTTCTATTTTTATACTCCTTACCCACAAAAATACGAAAGATGGGCTTCTGAAGTCATAAAGAGGTCATCTGAAACTCTCAAAAGGGCAGGCATTTTGGTTGCCGTCGTGATATCAATAAAGCTATATGGATTTGACTTATTACTTGCGAAAACTATTACCGAAACATGGTGTTCGAAGACCAATACATTCATCACCCCTTTTGGAGAAATTGGAATCTCGTTATGGGATCTGATGTGTATTGGAGGATTTCCCATTATAGGAGAATTCTATGAAGAATATGTCCCTCCAAACCACATGCTTTATTCTAAAGAGGCCTATCCCTCCATTTTGAGGGACTTGTTTGACATATACCCATGGATTGGTCATTTCATTGCGACGAAAACTGGCAAAGTTTCTTATGTTCATTGGGCAGATTTCTTTTACAAGAAACCATAAGGGAGAAAGAGACCTGGAGGTGATCACGTCCGTCCCATTCCTCGAGTCTCAGAAGAATGCAGACTGGCCGCTTTCCTATGCCTATGGCTTTGTCGTTTTATCATGCCTTGTAGGAGTTCTTTCATTCGTCCTGAAGTATTTGTGATGGCAACTAAACTAGCCAAAGGGACAAGGTTGTCTCTAGCCCCTACTGCATTGGCATGTATCTATACCAACCTAGACATCATGACTTCACAGCGTAAAGGGTCACAAAATATTTCTGTTCTTTTCCCATGTTATTACTTTTATAGTTTGATTGCATTGTACTTTCCAAGAACCTACTCTCGCCTCATGGCTCCTAGTGAGGACCTCAGAAATATAGATGGATTACGAGAAATTCCCAGCATGGCCTACATTGCACGTGTAGGAGCAGGCACCAATACTCCTAGATTGGCTCAGGAAATGTTAAGAAATGAAGGATGCCTCAATTGGCGCCCATTTTTCTGTGATGAATTCAAAAGCGAAGGTTGGTATGAAGACTACAAAGAAACCAGCGACAACAAGATGCTCAACACAGTTCAATTAGAATACTTTATGGCCCTTCGTTAGAGCATACTTCCTTTACACCTCAATAATGATATCTTGGCCCAACAATACAATCCGCATAGGTTTCTTCGGCAATTTGGTTATGATCAGGGATTTCCAAAGGATAATCAAGTGTCAAACCATCCTCAAGATACTGGCCTCCCGGTGGGTTATTTGCACCACTTTGCGCGAAGAAAGTCTGGATCAAAATTCTACATTCCATCACACGAGCGTGTAGGGTGTCCTTTATACTTATATGCTCAACAATGGTCGACTCATATACACACATCCTTGAAGGTCATCTACAACAATCTTAATGAACAAGACAATCAGGAGGCCAGTATCCACATAATCTTCTCAATCTCATGTTCCATTAAAAAAATTGAATTAAGAAAAAAAAAAGAAAAAGGAAAAAGGAGATTGAGAAGATTACGTATGAAGCTTGAGATATCCACAAATAAAGTCCAAAATATTTATTGGTAAATAGAAGACTACAACGACATGGAATTTCATTCCATTTATTAGATTGTGCTAGCAAAGATATAAATTAGCTAATGTCTAAGTCAAAAAGAAAAAAATATCAAATCAAAAAGGAAGATAAGTTAAACTAAAGTTGTGGCTTCAATCTCTCAAAGTTGGCAAGAAGTTCTTCAAGTGACGATGATAAGTGTGAATCATCACCCCCTCCAAGTGCTTCAAGTTTTTCCAAGGCAATGGCTAAGGATTTGTCTATTTCTTCTATTGGATCAATAGACTTTAATAAGTCCAAACTTGAGTTGATGAGGTATATGTTTTCCTCTTCTTGAGCTTTCAGCTTCTTTCTTTGGGCTTCCAACCCTTGTAGCTTCCTTTGTGTTTGGGTAAGCCTTATCTTAGGCTCGTTGATACTTTGAGTTATTACCATGATGGTTGATTTCTTTTCTTCAATGCACCTTGCACTTTCCATTAATTTCTTCTTCTCTTCCATGTGGGGATCTTCTTCTTTATCCTTCATGTCTTGGACAAGCTTTGCGATGTCAAGTACTTCAAGTACCTTGTCCCTTGTGGCCGAAATATTGATTCCAAGCAACATCATAGTTTTATGAAGCTTGATGATTTCTTCTCTTAGGGGTTCACATTCATGAGGCTGTGATGATTTTACCTTGTCAATGAAATTATTTACCCAAACAGCTTGTAAGACATGATTTTTGTCACTAGGTTGGGGGGTGAGACGGGCTTATAGATGTGTTTCTTGTGGCATAATCTTCCCCATGTTTGACAAAACCTTTTGAAGGAGAATTATCATCGGCGAGAGTGGCCTTTGGAGTTGAATCTTTTGCGATGGTTTGAGTAAAAGGATTAGCTTCTACTTGAGGGCTTTTCACTGGAGGGTCGACATCAAGGAAGGGTGTGTAGTTATCATCATCATGTGCATAATCCGAGTATAGGGAGTTATGCTCAGAAGGAATTGCCTTTGAAGAAGAAGCTCTATGAGAACCTAAAATAGAGAAGTGGTTTTTATAAAAAAAATAAAAAAAATGTTAAAAAATATAATAAAAAATAAAATACGAACTTGTATGTTCAAACTCAGGTTTTGAGATGTTGACTCATTCTTCCTCACTCCTACTCGGATTAGGAACTAAAAAAAAGAGGGAGGAAATAAATAAGCAAATAAATGAAATAAAAAAAAGAAGGGGAAAATAGAGAAAGCAATAAAGACATACGATGAACAGGCGTTCCATCAGTTCGAGTCCTTTTCGAAGAATGCCTTGACTCTATAGGGGAAGAGTTATCCCGTTTTCTTTGCGGGGGATTGTCTTGTTCATTAAGATTGTTGTAGATGGCCTTCAAGAATGATTTTTATCAAATGAAAGAAAGCTTTTCTCCAAGTAGAGACAAAAAAAGCACAAGTCAAAGTTATAAGGGCTCCATAAGCGTGAAATGCAGAAGTCCTCCACAAACATGAAATGTTGAAGTCCTCAAATACCAAAATTAAAAGAGATCAGGTTCAAGATTACAACTTGAAGTACAATCCAAGACTAAGCAAGCTATAGTCATCACACAAATTATCACACTTCGATGATGTGCAAGTTAAGGATCAAAGCACGGGAGAGTCAAGACATAAAAAAAAATCAAATTGTTCGACAAATGAACTTAGTAGTCTGAAGACATCAGAAGTCAAGACTCAAAAAGTTTCACAATTCAAGACATAAAAAAAATTAAATTGTTCGACAATTGAGCTTAGGAGTCTCAAGACATCAGAAGTCAAGACTAAAAAAAGTTTCATAAGTCAAGTCATAAAAAAAATCAAATAAATCAACAAATGAGCTCAACAACCTGAAAGCTAAAGTGTTGAAGAGTTCAAAAGTTGTAAAAAGCTTCACAAGTATGAAAGCCGGAGCATATGAAAATTCAAATCAAGTTTCAAATCAAATCCAAAAAAAAAATGTAAAATCAAGTTCCAAGTTTCAAGCAAATCAACAAATGAGCTTAACGACATCAAGGATAAAGCGTTGAAGAGTTCACAAGTTGTAAAAAAGCTTCACAAGCATGAAAGCCGAAGCATATAAAAATTCAAATCAAGTTCCAAATCAAAACAAATCAAATAAAAAAATGCAAAAATCAAATGTTCAAGACTCAAGTTTCAAATAAGCTCAACAACCTCAAAGCTAAAGCGTTGAAGAGTTCACAAGTTGTAAAAAGCTTCACAAGCCTGAAAGCCGAAGCATATGAAAATTCAAATCAAGTTCCAAATCAAATAAAAAAAAGATGCAAATTTAAATGTCCAAGAAGCAAGTTCAAATGTTCAAGACTCAAGTTTCCAATAACCAACAAATGAGCTTAACAACCTCAAAGCTAAAGTGTTGAAGAGTTCACAAGTTGTAAAAAGCTTCACAAGCCTAAAAGCCGAAGCATATGAAAATTCAAATCAAATTCCAAATCAAATTCAAGATGCAAATTCAAATATCCTTCTCACACTCATTTTCAAATATGGAAGGAGAAGTTGTCCCCACCGGGCGTGCCAGACTTTGTAGGCTCATTTCTTTCCACTCGGCCTTTAATTTAGGATCGACCGGGAAAAAACATGGATCACAAATCAAATTTTAATATTTCGTACACTTCAAGAGATTGTGGGTTCATGACTTCCATTAGGGGCAAACCCCTAATGTTTTGTTTATATAAAAAATTGCATGTTCCAATTCAAATTAAATAAAAATTTTAAAATCACATATAACCAAATCCTAATCGAATTATGACAACATTCAAGATAAGTCTAGAAGACATTTTTGAGATAATATAAAATTTAAAATCACAAGATCAACCAAGAGCACAGATCTCGAAGCGATCAAAATATTCAAATCTCAAGATCAGCCGAGGGCACAGATCTCGAGATGATCTAAAACGTTCAAATCTCAAGATCAGCTGAGAGCACAAATCTCGAGGTGATCTAAACTGTTCAAATCTCAAGATTAGCTTAGAGCACAAATCTCGAGGCAAAATGACAAATTACAAGATTGCCCTGGAGAACACATATCTCGAGGCAAAATGCAAATTACAAGATTACCCTTGAGAACACATATCCCAAGGCAATCTCAAATCTCAGGATAGCCCAAATACACATCCCGAGGCGATGCTAAATAGCCTGAGAACAGATCTCGAGGCGACCTGTGAAAGTGCAAATGCTAAGGCATCTAAACACATATCCCGTGGCAAATTGATTTAATTAAATTACAAAAAAAAAATTTGATCTTATCCTCATTTTATTTAAAATAATAATAATAATAATAATAATAATAATAAAGAAAATAATATTAGAAAAATAATAAAATAAAAAAATAAAAAAAATAAAAAAATATGTATAAAAAAATCATATATTAAAAAAAATCGAATTTGAATTCGATCCTATCCTTTTGATTTTGGTATTGTGATTTTCCGGGGGATCTCGACGGGTTTGGATTTCAAAGGATAAGAAGGGACATGTCTTTAAAAGAGGAAAGAAAGAAGAAAGGAAGGAAGAGGATTTTGGAGAGTATTCGAAGGAAAAAAAAGAAGAAAGCGAAAAAAAAGAAAGAAGAAAAGCATTCAAAGAAGGAAAAAAAGAAAACAAACAAAGGTATATATCTTAAAAAAAAAAAATCTTCGCCGCTGCTTGATGCCATCGCTGCCGCCTACCGCTGTCCCCATCGCTATTATTGCTGCCTTGATTTTGAAGCCGTCACTGCCTGTGCTTCCGCTGCCTAATACCACCACTGGTGTTGGCGATGTTGCCACTACCGCCGCTTCCTAATATAGCCACTGGTGTTGGCGATGTTGCCCGATGTTACTGCTACTGCTGCCGTTGCTGTTGCTGTTGCTGCTGTTGATGTTGTTACCTGCCCCCGTTGTTGATGTTGATGACCGTCGCCTGCTGCCACTTTTGATGCGGAGCTCGTAAAGATGGAAGAGCCTTTGGAGCCCACAAATCTTTTTTCCTTCCACATTGATGCAGAGTGGAAGGAACCACATAATTTTCATGTAACCATGGTCTCCCCTAGGGGTGTAAATGATACACTACTACTCGCAAGCTACTCGAGTTCGATTCGAGAAAAGCTCAAACTCGACTCGCTTAGGGTCGAGTTGAGCTCGAGCTCGAGTAGCTCGAGTAGTCGAGTGAGCCGAGTTCGAGCATCTTAATACTTGACTCGAGTGCTCATGAGCTTAATCGAGTAGTTGTATTTATGTGTATATATATATATATATATATATATATATATATATATATATATATATATTATATGTTAGTTTATTTTATATATATAATTGAGTTCAAGCTCGAGCTCGAGCCCGAATTCGAGTTCGAGTATAAAATTATCTATGATCGAATCAAGTTTAGTAGCTTTTATCAAGCTTAATCGAGCTTAATCGAGTGAGCTCGAGTAGCTCGAATTATGTATCGAGTCAAACTCGAGCTACATAAATAAAACTCGATCGAGTTCGAGTCGAGTATCGAGCACCGAGTTTTCAACCGAGCTCGAGCTCGAGTAGCTTGCTGCTCAGCTCGAACTCGATCGATTACACCCCTAGTCTCCCCAACAATGCTCTATAAGAGGCATCAGTGTTGATAGCATGAAACTTCACTTCTAATGTCAACTTCCCAATCTTGAAAGGGAGAGTGATTGAACCAAGGGCCTTTTGACTATGTTGGTTGAAACCTTGGACAATAATCTTTTCAGCTGACAAATGATATGTCTCCAAAGCCAATGTACGCAAAGTCTTTAATGTCATCAGATTTACAGATGAGCCTGGGTCAATGAGGATTTGGTTGACTCTTGTCCCGTCATAAGACCCAGTAACATATAAGGGTCTATTATGCTCCTTCGTCCCTAACAAGTCATTCTCTGAGAACTTAATCGCTGGAGAGCCAAAAGCATGGAGAGCTTCCATCATATGAGCTTCACCAAAATAAGCTTGGTATTCTTCTGGATTTTGCAAAACATGGATCAATGTGTCTCTGAGCTCCTGCAACATCATCAACGCATCAAAGACACTTAGTTGAGCTGGAATTTTCTTCAAATGGGCAGCAATGTTGTAGTCTTTGTGTCTTCGAAGCAGAGCTCTTCCGTGGCTACACGAAGTCTTCATTTATGTCGATCACCTTCTCTTTCCCCTTATCCTTAGTGCCACATGTTTATTCGAGAAGCCTCTGAACATTTTTAATTATTCGAGGTTCCTCTTCCTCATCTTGGCAAATGCACCCATTATCATGTCTTTCTTTGATTGTCAAGGTATAGCATGTACCTGACATCTCAAAATACTCCTCAGGTAGGTATATGGCATCCGACTTAAGTGCTTTACGTAACCAGCTCTTGAAACCATGACAGTCTTCCAATACATGCCCAATCAAATGATGAAAAGGACAATACTTAGGATGATCATTCATGCTTATTGTAGCATCCCTTCTCTTCTTTAGAATCAATATACCTTTCTCCACTATCTTCTGAAATAATTCTTGAACTTTGTCTCTTCTTATGGAAAAGCACCCATCTCTTACATTGCTTAAAAGTTGAGGTGCTCTTCCTTCCTCATGTCAACTTTTCGATCTTCACTATGTTGAGAATGTGTTCCTTTTGGTGGAAAGAATCATTCATAGGTTTTATGATTCCAGACTCATTCCAAGGAGCATCATCGTCTGGAATATATGGCTTCTGATGAGTTAGGTCATATGTCACTTCTTGGATGAAGGATGGAATCTCTTCATATGGCATCACCTTTCTAAGTATTTTATGTTTAGGTGTTCTTCTTGGTTTCTCCTTTGGATAATGCTGGCATGCTTGATAGGATTGTGTTGAAGCTTCCTGCAACCTCGCATTCGCCATTCGAGCCCTATCTTTAAAAGCTTGTTTCTTTTTCTGCTTTTTACTTACATATGGTCTCCCATGTCGATCATACAGCTGCTCAGACAAACAATCGTCTTCATCTGGATAGTAGAACTCAAGCTCATCTTCATTATCAACATCATCCCATGTTTCTTCTTCATATATGGTAATAACCCGACAAGTCTCAACCATGAGCTCTTCATCTTAAGACTCATCTAAATTTGAGAGCAGCTCCTTAACCTCATTAGGGAAATAATCACCTAATGTAATTAGGGCTTTCTCCTTTTGTTGATAATCTTCTAAAGAGTCAATATTTTCCTTAATAATTGATTTCTTATAATGAAATTCAGCGGGCTTTATCTGCTTCTGCTTCTGCTTCTTTTTCTTGTTTTTGATCTTTTTATTCTTCTTGGCTTTTTGCTTAGGCTTCTCATCTGGTTCTTGAGCTCTCCGCCACTTAACACCAGGGAGCTTTACCTAAAAAAGAAGAACTTGCTCTCGGAGTCATGAGTTTCCGTGTTTGATAGGCTTGCACTGCCGAAGAAGCAAGCTTGCAAGAAGACCACACCCTCTAATCCTCGTTCAAGGTTCCAGTGGATAAGGAAATAAGATGAAGAGATGGAAGACCTTGAAGTACACACTGTACGGGTGATTACTGAAGGGTTTTGAATACCCACCTAAGCCAGAACGTCCCTTCACTAGGCTGAGAAAGAAGATAACAATTGGTACAAATGGTGTACAAGAAGAAGATTTTAATCAAGCATTACAAGAAAGGGCACAAGAAAGGGCAAAATCCTTCTCCCATGCTGGGTTTCAAACTCCTCCTAGGATGAATAATGACTCAAGTGAGGAAGAAGATGACAACCTTATTTTCACATCGAACAAAGACCCAATGTTTGAAAAATTAAAGAAGCAATTGGATCAACAAGAGAAGGATCACATATCTATGATGCATATTGTTGCATCTCTAACTGGTGTGATCTCTCATTTAAGTGATCAAGTCCAACATCTACTTCATGAAAATTCAAGGGTTCACAGGCAAGCACCATCCATACAAGTTATTAAAGAGGAAGAAGATGATGAAGAGGAAGTGCTTGGGTTACATGAGCAAGATGGGACATCGGTAGTGCTTGAGCCAATGATATCCAGAGAAGAAGTACAAAAAATAGTTGCTGAACAATTAAAGCAAGCTAAGGGTGCTGCACTAAAAAGTGATGGTGATAAACCATACTCAGGCTTTCATGATCAAGTGACTTATCCTAAGGGATACAATGTTCCCAAGTTTAAGCAGTTTAATGGCTTAGGGAAGCTTGATCAACATTTGGCTCATTTCATAACAGCATGCGGGGATACAAGCAACAACCTGTCTCTTTTGTTAAGGAAATTTACTGCTAGTTTAATTGGTGTGGCTTTTGAATGGTATGCAAAGTTGCAACCTGAATCCATTCAGACATGGCAACAAATGAAAGAGTCTTTTAGGGTCTGATTCGGTGGAGTCAATGATAAGATCAAAATAGCTGATCTAGCTAACACAAGGCAGAACAAGGATGAGAAAGTCATAGATTATGTGATGAGATGGCGTAACTTAAGCATCAAGTGTGAGCAGCCACTCGATCACGTACAAGCAGTGGGATTATTGGTGGGGAATATTGACAACTGGATGGCCCCGTTTCTCAGTTCATCTGACATTCACACCTTCCAAGATTTAATCTCACAAGTCAAAAAATTAGAAAGAACTAGTCCAAGGGTGGTATCCACAATTCAACCCACCAAAGTGGACAAAGAAAAGCCAAGAAAGCCAGAAGGCGTTAAGCATGTGGCCTTTGCAATTGATAGAGTAAAAGAGGCCATTGCACCAACAAATTATAACAAGCCAAAACCACCATCACTTGGGAGTGGAAGTGAACCATCTAAGCCTGTAAGTTATCTTCAAGAGAGGATGAGCAAAAAATATTCTTTTAGAAAGGACAAAGTGATGAAGATATTCAAAGATGTATTGAAGGTTGGTTTGCAGTTAGCAGAGAGCAAGCGACCAGAAGAAGCAGACAAGAAAGATCACCCAAATTTCTATCCATATCACAGAATATTGGGTCATTCAATTGAGAACTGTTATGTATTTAAGGATTGGATTGAGCGACAGTATCAAGAAGGAAAAATCACTTTATCCAAAAATGTATTGCTCGATCAACCAGCAGAGCACACCAACTATGTGTCAGTTGCACTGCTGAAAAGAGTTCTATGGGGGAAATATACAGGGGGTATGTCAGAAGGCACACAAGCTGAGGAAAGTTCTCAAGTTCCCAAGGAGCTCGCTCATCTTGGAGTTCTAGAAGGCTTATGGGAAATCTTTATCTTAAAAAAGTCAAGAAAGATGTTGAAGAAATTGGGAGAGCTTCTTGGTGTCAAGTGGCGGAGAGCTCAAGAACCAGATGAGAAGCCTAAGCAAAAAGCCAAGAAGAATAAAAAGATCAAAAACAAGAAAAAGAACAGAATAGAAAGGAAAAAAACAGAGAGAAAAAAAAGACAGAGAGTTTTTGAGAAGAAGAAGAGAGAACGTAAGCTTTTGGGAAGAAGAAAAAAATGAGAGAGTTATCTAAAAAAGTGAGAAGAAAGAAAAAAAAAAGGAAAAAGAGAGTAAAAAAAAGAAGGAAAGACTCGGAGGGAAAAAAAAAAGAAAGAGACCAAAGAAGATAAAGGGGATGGACAAGACAAAGAAGTAGAAAACGAGAGAAAAGAAAGGGAGAAGCCAGGAGCTGGCAAGAAGAAAGGAAAAAAAAATCAAAACGAAGAAACCAAAATCGAAAAGCAAAAAAGAAAAGGTACTGGATTTATTTATTTATTTATTAGGAAAAAAAAGAAACGTTGAAGAATGATTGCTTACACATATATGAGAATTCCCCCCATTAAGATATGATGCATGATTTTTTACTTCTCATGGATGGATGCATGAATTAGATGAATGTTGGATTTATATCACCCTTATGATGACATACGTGCTTGATGGGCCCACTGTTGGTTTCATGTCATTCAAAATGCACAAATTTCTAATTCTCATGAATGTATGTTTCGTTATGTTCCATGCTCACATGATTCAAATCATATATATATTCCAATATATTGATGATGAGTTGGGAATAAGATAGACCTATTCACATCTTTAGTAGAAAAATATCCATATTTTTGTGTGTTCATGAATCCATTACCATAGTGGGCATTTGATAAAGAGTTTACATTTAGGGCCCGTTTGGTATGATGTAAAGTTGTTACTTTCCCTGGAAAGTAAGAGGGGTGAATCTATTTCAACCGTTTGGTTCTTAAAAAAAGAGTGGTCTCTTTGTAAACACTTTCCATTTGACCAGGAAAAGTGATTTACAAGGGGGGAGGTGTGAAAGTGATTACACCCTTGGATGGGAAAGTTTGGTAATTGTCAAATTACCAAACTACCCTTTATGGCATAAAACTCTTTCTTGTTTGTTTTGTCTTTGAAAAAAACCTAACGTGATCCTATTCCCCAATTTGGCAAACTTCTTCTGAATCGTCTAGTAATTTTTTTCTCAAATTCGTTAGATTATTTTTATGTTAAATTTTGGTTATGTTTTTCTTGGTGTAAAATTCATGTTTTAATTGGATCAAAGACAAATAAATTTCATATTTATTTGGATAATATTTTTATGGTAAAATCTCTATTTTGATTGAATCAAATCTATGTTGATATAATAATTTAACATGATAAGATAAGATGAGAACATGGGATATATATTTTTTATTTGCTTCTTGTTGTCCACGATTGTTTTTTTTTTAATTCCCACGAAAAATTAATATGTATTTACAGTGAATCAAAAAGTAGAAGCATTCAAATCAAAATATCAATTTCTTAGTTTAACAATTAGCTGCAAAGTTTGCTAAGAAAAAAAAATTGTAGAAAAAATTGGGCTTTGTTGCAACATCTATGGAGAAATGTGAAAAAAAATAAAATATGCGAGGACATTTATGCAAAATTGTGAGGATGTGTGAAAATTTGAAAGCTAGAGGGTTTGACTGCAAAAGCTATAAAAAATATAGAAATGTGAAAGTTCGGGGTTTATTTGCAAATTTTGATAAAAATGTGAAAAATGTGAAAAGTTAGAGGGCAAAGTTGTATAAATACTTAAATTTGTGAAAGGAAAGGAATTTGTGGGCTAATGTGCAAAATTGTCATAAGAGGGGTACTTTTGTAGGAAAAATGAAAAGGGAAAAATGAAAAAAATTGAAGGATGAGTAAAAAAAGGGAAGAGGAAAAAAAAAAGAGTAAAAATGAAGGATGAGTGAAAAAAGGGAGGAGAGGATAAAAGAGAGAAATAATGAAGGAGTAGTGGAAAAAAATGAATAGGGGAAGAATAAGAAAAAAAAATGAGAAAAAAAAGAGAGAAATGAAGGATAAGTAAAAAAAAGGAGAAAAGAGAGAAAAAAAATGAAGGATGAGTTTCTTTGTGTGGGGGAGTTTTGGTAATTTTCTTTTGCAGGACCTCCTCTTGAAAGATCCTATGAGCATTTCTCTAACTCCACCTTGAGGACTTGACGCTCTTGAGGTAAGGAGAAATTCTTATAAATTTTCTCGAACTCCATCTTGAGGTCTTGATACTCTTGGGGTAACGAGAAATTCTCATGAAATCTCTCTAACTCCACCTTGAGGACTTGAAGCTCTTGGGATAAGGAGAAATTCTTATGAATTTTCTCTAACTCTACCTTGAGGTCTTGATACTCTTGGGGTAGCGAGAAATTCTCATGAAATCTCTCTAACTCCACCTTGAGATCTTGACACTCTTGGGGTAAGGAGAAATTCTTATGAATTTTCTCTAACTCCACCTTGAGCTCTTGATACTCTTGGTGTAAGGATAAATTCTCATGAAATTTCTCTAACTCCACTTTGAGGTCTTGACACTCTTGGGGTAAGGAGAAAATTTTCATAAAATTCCTCTGACTCCACCTTGAGTTCTTGACACTCTTAGGGTAAGGAGAAAATTTCCATGAAATTCCTCTAACTCCACCTTGAGGTCTTGATACTCTTGGAGTAAAGAGAAATTCTCATGAATTTTCTCTAACTCCATCTTGAGGTCTTGATACTCTTAGGGTAAGGAGAAATTCTCATGAAATTTCTCTAACTCCACCTTGAGGTCTTGACACTCTTGAGGTAAGGAGAAAATTTTCATAAAATTCCTCTAACTAGACCTTGAGGTCTTGGCACTCTTGGGGTAAGGAGAAAATTTTCAAGAAATTTCTCTGACTCCACCTTGAGATCTTAATATTCTTGAGGTAAGGAGAAATTCTTACAAAAAAATTATAAAAGAAAATTTTTCTTTTTGAAGTAAAAAAAATCTCTAGACTTTGTGGGCTCCTTTCTTTCCACCCGGCCTTTAATTTAGGATCGACCGGGCAAAAAGCATGGATCACAAATCAAATTTTAATATTTCGTAGACTTCAAGGGATTGTGGGTTCATAACTTCCATTAGGGGTAATCCCCTAATGTTAATTACACTGGACATTGTCGCAGGAACCTCCGATTAAGAAAATAAGTGTAAACAAAATATGTCAAATAAATTTTATTCATTTCGACAAAACATGAATTCATGGACTCTATTGAAATTACAAGAAGTTTGAAATTTATTCATCTTGACGCAACAGTGGTTGTAGCTTTTTATCTCCTTCCGACTATTTCACCGAAAAACGTGCTTTGACTTTTGTTGACTTTTGGTCTTCGTCAAACTTTGCATCTCGAACATGATTTAGAAACTTGTGAACTAGTATCTTGGATATTTGAATTTGATTTGGAATTTAATTTGAATTTTCATATGCTTCGGCTTTCAGACTTGTGAACTCTTCAACACTTTAGCTTTGAGGTTGTTGAGCTCATTTGTTGATTTATTTGATTTTTTTTTTTATGACTTGACTTGTGAAACTTTTTTTAGTCTTGACTTCTGATGTCTTGAGACTCCTAAGCTTAATTGTGGAACAATTTGATTTTTTTATGTCTTGACTTATGAAACTTGTTGAGTCTTGACTTCTGATGTCTTCAGACTACTAAGTTCATTTGTCGAACAATTTGATTTTTTTTATGTCTTGACTTGTGAAACTTTTTGAGTCTTGACTTCTGATGTCTTGCACTGAATGTTGTTTTCTCACCCTTGATCTTCTCAAAATCTTGGAATGGAGACCAACGACGAGGCTTCTTGGGTTTTGCTAGGGTGATGATGGCGACGTAAGCCATATATCGTCACCACCACGCTATTGTCCTCCATCTTGACCTTGACTTTTTCTGGCTCATCTCATGGTAGCGTTCAGAGAGAAAAAGAGAGTGAGAGAAGAAATACATACTCTTGTCTCATTGAAGCAAAGAAGCTACCACGTGATGAACTTCTCAAATTTTGCCTCGAGATTCATGTTGAGTATCATCGCCACCGCCATCGCCGAGCATCTCCACGGTATTCTTCTCTGCCCTCATCTTCACCATGGAACTTCTTCATCGAGGCCGTAGATGTAGTTGCCAGTGTGGGTTATCCTCTCGCCGCCTTGTTTTATGATGGTTTTGAGAGAAAATAAGAAAGGAAAAAAAATGAACATGCATGCTTTGCCTTCATGCATCATCTCCCCATGCCAAATGCGGGCTCTACCATCAAGAAGAAAAAGAAATGGCCACGGTTTGGATAAATCAAGGGCTTCTTTCTTTTTCGCCGGGTCCCGCCATGGAGAAGAAAAAAAGGGAAAAAAAATCACCATCCTCCTTTTGCATCCATCTCTCTCCTGTTTTTTATCCCTCTCCTCTTGTTTTTAGATTTTTTTTGTTTTAAAACCTCTTCCCCAACCAAGCCCAAGATCCGAGCCCACCATGTTTGTTGAGTTTTTTTTAACCAAAAATCTCTTTTTTCTCCAATCTTTTTAAAATTTGAATTCGGATTTTAAATTAATTTTTTTTTTTCAAATTTTCACCAACAACTTGAAGAGATTTTTTTTTAATATCCAAAATTTGAACTTATCTTATGCGCACCCCATTTATTATCCAATCATTTTTTTATTTTTTATTTGAATTTAATTTAAGATTTTCCTTTTCTTTTTTATTCAAGCATGGATAAGTTCTATTATTTTTTTATGCTCAAAGGATAATTATCCATCAATTTTTTTAAATTTAAGATTAATTTCTTTTTTCTTTATCCGAGTAAAGATAAAATATTATTTAAATTAAAAATATTTTTTATATAAACAATAATTATAAATTAATATTTCATGATTAGATTTAAGAAAAAAATATAATTAACAAAATTTATTACAAAAAATAAGTTTTTCCAAAGAAAATATAATCAATATTCCAAAATATTTATCCACTATTTTACCAACGGATATGGGATCCGTTTTGTAATTTTACAAATTGATGAAGTCAGATTGAAAATTTACAAATGGATCCTTAATCTGTTTGTAATATCACAAACAGATCCCCATATCCGTTTGTAAATTTTTAAATGGACCCAATAAAAATGCATCCTCGTATCCATTTATAGTTTTAATTTATATATATATATATATATAACTTTTTAATAATATGTTTATCTCGAAATAGTCAATACATTTAAAAAATTTAAATATTATAATATTTTTTATCATATCTAATTTAAAAAAATTCCCCAAATAACTTTTATCCTAAAAAAATATACTTATAAAAGGAGTTAATAATCTATAAAAATTATATCTAAAGGAGTTAATAATATATTTTAAATTTTAATTAATAATATAAATTAATATTTCATGAGTATAGTTAAGGTAATTTACAATTACTTAAATTGATATCAAGCAATATTTTTTTCAAAAAAAATAATCAACATTTTAAAATAGTGATCTAATATTCATTAAATCCTAATCCTATAAACAATTATCTCTATTATATATTTTTTAAACAAATATTGTACATGTACATAAAAATTATTTATCATTTTGTCCAAATCATCTTAAAGAAAAAAAATTTTATTTAAGATGAAAAATATTTTTTTAATAAAATATAAATTTAGCAACGGAAGCTTACTTCCATTTCTAATTTACAAACGGAATTATGTTTCATTTCTAATATTAGAAATAGATTCGTAATCTGTTACTAATTTACAAACGGATTACAAATCCATATTTAATTTACAAACGGAGTTATGATCCGTTTCTAAAGTCGAAATGTATTAGCAATGGAAGTAATTTACATTTCAAAATTTGAAATGGATGTAATTCTATTTCTAAAATTGAAACGAATGCGTAATATATTTCTAATCGGTTGCTAATTAACAACAAAAC
Organism: Dioscorea alata; assembly: GCA_020875875.1. NCBI lineage: Eukaryota > Viridiplantae > Streptophyta > Magnoliopsida > Dioscoreales > Dioscoreaceae > Dioscorea > Dioscorea alata. Next base: position 12,659,226 of record CM037019.1, read on the forward strand.
AAGTCCTTTGCTAAATTAATATTTCTAATTGAGTAGCTTCTTATAGTGAATGAAGGATTGTCAAGTTGAGAAGGCTCTGCGAAATTGGTGGTGGTCATTGGTGATAACGGCCTCTCTCATTGTTGGTGTAATTACTTTGTCTAGTGGAGGTGTATCGATAGGTGTTGGATGCTAGTGGCAAGCGTTAGAGGTGATAGCAGGTTGCAGCATCAGAGGGCCTCCTCTTACGATTGGTTGGGTGTAAGATGGAGTGGAGAAGGGGACAAACCTAATTTTATTTTTCAGATCCAAATCCAATTTGGATCCAGACCTGATTACATAATGAGAACCATAATTAATTAACCATTAGCTAATAATGCTTGTTAGAAGGGTAATTATAGGAGCAAGAATTTTGTGCATTATTTTATTATGTTTTTAATCACTATTAATGCCATGTCAGCTGCAAAAATAGAAAATGTGACGGCCGTTACGCGGAGGGACTTCATTTTTCAAAAATGGATAATATAGGGACTCCCAAAGGGTTAAAAATAATAAAAGGACTAAATTGGGTATTCTACCGTGGATAGTTAACTAGCCTAAATTATTTACAATATGATGATTTTTTTAGCAAATGATCATATGGAATTTGTGGATGGAAACATGGGAGGTTTTTTTTTGTAAACTTTGATTCAATAAGATGAGGATAGGCTTGTAAATTCATATGTGATTAGATTTGAAGAAAAGTAGCCATCATTTCTCCTCTGTTTCATTAAAAAATGTTAACAAATCTACTTTGTAAAATTCTTATCACTTATAAGCATTATACATTATCTTCATTATTTTTTTTTCTGAAAAGTTCATAATTTTACAAGTTAATAGTTCTAAATTATTTGCATTATTTGGTGATTAATATTTTTTTGATAGGTCGGAACTAGAAGGAAAACTAAGTGGTGTTGACTTAAATTTTAAATTTTTTAATAAATATAAAAAAAATTATATTAATTCAAATTTGATATTATAATAATTTATATTTCAAAAAAATATAATATATACATATGACTAACGACTACCATTACAAGGTGGGAGTTGAAGCCTTTGACTTTGTATTTTTTCAAATCGCATGAAAATAACTTCATCATCAATTGTTTCAAATATCTGGCATTCAGTGTAGCATACCATCATATCATTCAACCATTTATGTTTCATTTTGTTGTCCAACTTAGTTTTGATGATGTTTGTTGCTAAGATCTTTTCAACTGATGACATTGCCATTGGTAAGATCAAATTCAATTCAATAAAATGATAAACCAAAGAAAAGACCAAATGTTTTCTAGTTTTAACTAACCTTATAGCAATAAGATCATGATTTTTAACAAAATTAGAATTTCCTCTAACATTATAAATGTAGGTGTGAAACTGGTTTTTTAGTACTTGAAGATCTTATACAGAAAAATCATCAGAATAATTTTAATAACGTGAAGTAGCCTACTATTATAGAATCTAGAAAATTAGTCTCTAAGATCAAAACATAATATGCAAGTCTTGATCCAATATATATATATATATTGGAAAGGACAATGAGGTCCCTCCAATATTTACAAGTGACTACTATGACCTTGTAATTTACCGGGCGACTTCAATGTTCCTCTAGATGAAACACTTTCCTTTAGAGGATGGGGTGCATTAAATACATGTGTAAATTGCATTTTTTTCCATGTTCTTTTATAATTTTATAATTTGTAAAAAGTACAATATATTTAATGCTTAATTAAGTGAAAATGTTTATCTTCTTCAACCTTGCACAAGGTGAGGGAGAAAGGGCCAATTCTGGGGATGGTTGCCAACATGGATTGCTAGCCTCATAGATCAACCATGATGGTGGAGGTCCTCAAAGTTTCAATGACTGGGGATTAGCCACAATAAATGATCTTCTCCTTAGCAATCTGTAGCCATACTATTCATTGTCATTCTCATCCTTTGCACTTGGATGCTTCCTGAGAAAGGTCATAAACATGTATTTCCGTTATAGGGTACAGTTGCTGCCACGAAGGATAAAACGACTGACGGAGTAGCATGTCACTGCACTTGGAGGGGCAGAGAAGATATATACTATTATGGTGAATAACCCTTCTCGCCTCCTCATAGTATGGTTGAAAACCTCTTTCATGAAGGTTATGCTTCGAATGGTAGAAGATCAATTGAGACTGATAAAGAGGACCATAACCCAAAAACATATTATCAGTAAGGAACCTATCCGAGGAAAAGGAACCCATCCAAGGTGGAAGAACCCTGCAGAATTTATGAATTGAGGGATACATCTCCTCAAAGATATTTTTATCCCTGAAAGGAGAATGAGAAGCACTTGGGTAATAAGAAACCAAACATCAATGTTCATAAATGCAGGAGAATCTATCCAAGGGATCACTTGAATATAAGGATCTCTTGGGATATAAAGTGATGTGTCATAAATGCAGGGGGAGCCTTCAAAGAGCACGGTTTCCCAAAATGTTAGGCTAGGCATTGACCGCATGGACATTTGATCTGAGGATCTAGCATGCAGGATCTTTACACTTTCAGGCAGAGCACAACTTATCAAACTTGTGGTCTTTGGTGAACTTCTAGTCTCCAACAAAACAAACGTGCGGAGTTGTAAGGACTTTACTAAATTTTAGGCAAAACCCTGTAGGGTCATCGGTAATATGGGATGAATAAACAATTTTACTAAAATGTTAGCATGGACGAGAACATAATTTTCTAAATTGGTAGGTATAACACTGCAAACATTTAATGGTCATTAATTTTGGAAATAATGCATTAAATACTTTCCTGCAAACATTTAATGGTCATTAATTTTGGGTGATGTAATTTGAAAGAAAATTATGGATGGTAAAATTTACAATTTTGATGGAGTCCTAGTTGCAAATCTTCAGAAAGAGCCATTCAAGACTTCATTTAGCGATTGATCTCTCTTTAGTAATGTGTGATTTCATACTTACCATTTTCTTATTTTCATCTTGGTACTTGATAGTCATATATTTTATAATATTTTCATTCATGTACCTTTCACAATTTTGAAAATTTCATTTTATTGATGAAAATCCTTTTTAGAGCCTTAGGAATTTCTTTGCCACTTGTGTTTGAAAATTATAAAAATAAATTCTCTGATATATATATAACGACAAAGGCTGTGCATAAAATTGATTTATTTATTTTATCAATATATCGCCACTTGCTTGGATTTAATAGTAATAAACAAATTTTATAATTCATTTTTAGTATATATATACAATTTCTTCTTGACATATGTATACAAATAACAATGTAGGTTTTTTTTAGTAGATGACACATAAAACACAATTATGATGGTGATCTCATCATCAAGCTTATTTATTTTGCCATTTCTGTTATATTCTTGAAATTAATATGTTTTTGTTATCATAGTTTTCATAGTCAAATCTTCACCATGAATAATTTCCGTGAAATGGTTGAGTGTACTTTGTAGCACTTTGGCTTCTAATACTGAATAGAAAGATTTTGGGTAACAATATTATTGATGACATGTATACAAGCTATCATGCTTGCGAAAAATAAGAAAAATGAAATTAATGGGTTTGTTTGCAAAACAATACAGAAAAATATGAAAAAAGACGTTCGAGGGTTTATTTGCAAAAACTAAAGAAATGTGAAAAGAAGGAAGTTCAAGGGTTTATTTGCAAAAAGTAAAAAAGTGTGAAAGAAGGAAGTTCAAGGGTTTATTTGCAAAATAAAAATAAAAATGAAAAAAAGGGAAATTCAAGGGTTGTATTGCAAAAAAATGTGGAAAATGTGATAAATATGAAAATTTGGGTTTTATTTCAAATTTTAAGAAAAATGTGAAAACTGAAAAAATTAGGATCTTACTTGCATAAACTCAAAAAAATTATGAAGAGAGTGAAGAAACCAGGGTGTGATATGAAGAAATGACTTTGGAAGGTTTAAAATAAAAAAAAATGAGAGAATAAGGATTTTAGTAAAGTCAAGGGGATATTCTTGTGAATTTGCAGGCTCACTTCCATGATTTCTTACTGAGTCTAATGTAGTGGTAGAGAGCTTTTTTTGTAAGAGTTTCCTCATTATGTCTCAAGGCTCTCTTGAGTTGAGTGGAAATTGTTTTGAAGACCATCATCTCTTGCTGAGTCCAATGTAGTGGTAGAGAGCCCTCCTTGTGAGAGTTTCCTCATTACCTCTTGAAACTCTTTTGAGTTTAGTGGAAAATATTTTGAAAACCACCATCTCTTGTTGAGTCCAATATAGTGGTAGAGAACTCTCATTGTAAGAGTTTCCTCGTTACCACTTGAGACTTTCTTGAGTTGAGTGAAAAATGTTTTGAAAACCACCATCTCTTTTGGAATGCAATGTAGTAGTAAAGACCTCATTGTGAGAGTTTTTTTATTACCTCTTAAGACTCTCTTGAAATAAGTGAAAAATATTTTGAAGACCATCAACTCATGCTGAGTCCAATGTAGTGGCAGAGAGCCTCTTTGTGAGAGTTTACTCATTACCTCTTAAGACTCTTTTTAGTAGAGTGGAAAATATTTTGAAGGCCACTAACTCATGTTGAGACCAATGTAGTGGTAGAGAGCCTCCTTGTAAGAGTTTCTTCATTGTCTCTTGATACTCTCTTGAGTTTAGTGGAAAGTCTTTTGAAAACCACCCACTCATGTTGAGTACAATGTAGTAGTAGAGAACCTCTTTTGTGAGAGTTTCCTCATTACCTCTTGATGCTCTCTTGAGTTGAGTGAAAAATATTTTAATACCACCAACTCATATGGATTCCAATGTAGTGGTAAATGACACTCCTTGTGAGAGTTTCTCCATTACCACTTGAGACTCTTTTGAGTTGATGAGAAAATATTTTGAAGAACACCCACTCATGTTAAAATCCAATGTAGTGGTAGAGAACTCTCCTAGTGAGACTAGTAAGAGTTTCTCCATTACCTCTTGAGACACTTTTGATGAAGTGGAAAATATTTTGAAGATCACCCACTCATGTTTGAAGTCCAATGTAGTGGTAGAGAACCCTCATAGTGGGAGTTTCTCAGTTACCTCTTAAGACTCTCTAGAGTTGAGTGGAAAATCTTTTGAAGACCACCAATTAACTCATGTTGAAGTCCAATATAGTGGTAGATAACTCTCATTATGAGAGTTTTCTCATTACCTCTTGAGACTCTCTTGAGCGAGTGAAAAATGTTTTGACGACCACCAACTCAAATTGAGTCCCAATGTAGTGGTAAAGAACACTCCTTCTGAGAGTTTCTCCATTACCTCTTGAGATTCTCTCAAATTGAGTGGAAAGTCTTTTGAAGACCACCAACTCATGTTGAGGTCCAATATAGTGGTAGAAAACCCTCATTATGAGAGTTTCTCCATTATCTCTTAAGATTCTCTTGAGCAATTAGAAAATGTTTTGAAGACCACCAACTCATGTTGAGGTCTAATGTAGTGGTAAACAGTGGTGGAGTCAAAAAATTTACGATGTGGGTTCAATAAGTATAATCTTATCATTTGTACTACATGCAAACATGTTTATCTATATATAACAATCATAGTTAAACCATTATAAGGAGCACAAATAAACAAAATATAAGTTTCTAATACAAACAATATATATTACCTTAATGTGCATACAAAATACATCACTTTTTCATTTGCATTTATTTTCTCACAATCTTCTGTGGATAACACATACGTGTATCAACTAGCAGGTGTTATGAAAATTTAAGCAACAATAAGTCATATCTCTGGCCTCTTTTGGTAACAATTGTTTCCAACCAAATTTAAAGCTAGGACAGACATAAATTTACAAATCCAAATAAAGAGGTTCATAGTGACGTAAAGTGCAATGGAATGAGAAAAAATGTCCAAAGTGCAGAGGTCCAATACCACTATAAGAAGATGTTGTTTCTGACTTCTCCCTTGAAAATGTTAAATGCCACCTAACAAAATAAAAAAAGTAAAGTTATGTAGAGATAGAAAACCAAAAAGTTCATATGCTCCTACAATAAGTCTCTTAGCATAATATTGTCATTTTTAATACAAGCAAATCATGTATATATTTAAAAATATAGTTAAAGCATTCCAAGAAAATACAAATGACAGAAAAAAAAAATATTTATCAAAATTATATCTATCATTCACAATTGTCCATGGCAAGATTTCATATTTTAAAAACCGTTGGATAATTGTTTCGTTATCAATGTTGCTGATTATATCTCTTTCAATATATGCAACCAAATAATTATTCATCGAATTATCTCCCATACGGTTCCTTACCCGATTTTTCACAATTTTCATTGCCGAAAATGTCCTTTCTACACTTGTAGGTACAACATGTAATATTGAAGCCAATTTAACCAATAGAAACACAAGTGGATAAACAATATTCTTCTTTGTTTTCATCAACTCTCATCAAGTTGACCAATCTCTTTAATACTCAAAAAATTCAGGATTAAAGCGCATATCAATAATATAAGTTTCAAGTCGACTATTAAGCTCCATAACATCCATAGTTGAAAACTCACAAGAATAAAAGCAAGCAAAGTAAATCAATTTTTCTTTATTAAATGCAGAAAAAAGAGTCACTTGGGCTGAGACATGCTACACAAAGAAGTAAATTCATGTTAATCTCGTTAAAATGGTTGTTGAGCTCTTGAAGTTGTCTATTTATAAAACATTGCATAAGTCAACTCGATAATGATACAAATTTGAGACATCAACAGCTTTACATCATGATCTTCCAGGAGATGCATCTTTGTCATCCATACTAGGAACCAAAATGCTATATTTTTCACAAAAGGAAAGGATTTCATGTGATAAAGGATCCCATCAATCATCTCTCATCATTTGTAGCCTTTATTTAGATATTTTAACCAACTCCATAGCATTAACTATGTCTTGATCCTTTCTTTGTAAAGACTTTGACAATTCATCTGTAATGCCTAGCACATTTCTCATCAAATGTAAGTTGAATACGAAATCAAAAGATTGAAGCATTTGCAAGAAGAATTGTGCTTCCACCCTTTACTCTGAATTCAAACCATTCTCACCAACATTTTCAAATATATCAATCATAAAATGGAACAAAATAATTAAGTTTAGTAATGTTCCATAATGTGAGCCCCATCTAGTATCACCGGCACGCTTAAGACTAATTTCTTGGTTTAAGCCTTTTCCACTTAAAAGCTCATCATTTTTTAGTGCCTCAGCAGCTCTACCATCTTGACTTTCTCTAAGAATATCATACCTCTTACATGAAGCTCCAACAACATTAAGTAAACAACCAACATTCTGAAAAAGTGAAGCAACAGAATCTTCATTTTTGCAACCACTACAAGAGTTAATTGAAGTTGATGTGCAAAATAATGAATATAAAAGGCAAACTCATTTTCCTTCAAAATTGAACTTTTCAAACCATTAAATTCAACCCCCATACTGCTAGCTTCATCATAACTTTTTCCTTATAATCTTGATAAACTTTATCCATGCTTAGAGAATATAGATTCAATTGCTTCTTTCAGTGACAATGCAGTAGTGTCAGAGACATGAACAATAGCTAAAAAGAGTTCAACAATGCAACCTCTATTATTCATGTAACGCAAAACAAGAGCTATTTGTTCCTCATTTGAGACATCACGAGATTCATTTACTAAGATTGCAAATAAATAATCTCCTAACTCATTATAATTGCTTTTATTGTCTCACTTGCTGCAGCACTTATAATGTCATTTTGAATATCATGAGCAGTTAATTTTAGATTGCTAGGAGCATTCTTCAAAACAACACTATTGGTAGCTTCATTGTGTTCATCAAGAAAATGCAAGAGTTCAAGAAAATTTCATTGATTGTTTGATTCCTCAGATTCATCATGGCCACGAAAAGGTAGCCCTTGGTCGTAAAAGAAGTTGAAGACAATCTACTGAAGCAATTAATCTTGTGCGGTATTCACTTCAAGTTTGATCGCCTTGCTTAATCAAAATAAATTAAATATTTTGATTTTGATTCATCAAGTCTTGACATTTTCTATAAGCTTGATTATGGGTACTATTAAGACCATCAATATAAGTTTTCAATCTATCTTTCTTATTACAATTTGTAAAACCTTCAATATCAATAAATGAGTCTGCACTTCCTTGCTTTTTGATATCTGGTTTACAAAGATAATAATATAAACAAAATGCAGCATCTTTAGCTATGCAATACTCTAACCAACTGCCATACTCATCAAACCAACTCGGATTAAATTGATACAACACATTTACAATGCTTGTCTGTGAAAAATTATGATTATGTGGTTGGCAAGGTTCCTTCTATAAGTATGCTCTTTGTATTTTATCTTGATCATTAGGATGATAAGTTGAAATTAATGGACGAAGTCCTGAATCCACGGGTAGATTTTTTAAATCAACTTCAACATGAGCTTGCTTTGAACATTGTTGAGTTATTTGAGGTTTATCATTATTTTCAGGAGTTGAACTTGATTCTTCAGACAATGATTTCATTTTGAAGCATTTTTCCATTCACTAACTTTATGAAAAATAACAAAAGTTTAATGGTAGTTAATATGATGGTTCAGCTCATTGGTTTATTCGTAAACTATAAAAATGACATATAACTGGCCTACTTAATTATGCATACACCAATAAAATTGAAAATACTAATTACTTACTTGAAAACAAAGGTCTAACAGACTTGGGATTTGTGATACTATTACATTCTTTTCTATGGATAAATCATGCATTCCCTAGTACTTCCTTACTTTAATGATGATCAAGAAAAGTAACTTTCATGACTATCAATAATCAATTCAAAGCATTCCAATGAACTCTATCAGCAAATAAATTTGAACAAAAAAACATTACAGTAAAAATAAGTGAAGAGTTCATAAAAGATTCAGCATTCACTCTTGGAAATGCATGCATTGTAATATTGTATGTTCATCCATTATAGGTCCATAGTCCATAGCCATAGGATCATAGAGAAATAGGAATTATAGGATGGAATCATGGAGATTATGATTTTACCTAGGATTGAGATATGGATTATGTGGAGAAGTCAGAATTCTTAGAAAAGAGGAGCACAGCTACATAGTCCACCAATGACAGTGACAAGGAATTGCAGTGAAGAAGGAGGTGGTGAAGAGTGAAGACTCCTGGATTAGGGCGGACCGGGCACTGACGGACGGTGGTCGGTGCTGCACTACCGGTGGTCTGGTCGAGTCATGGAGAGATTTTAATTTTGAGAGCTTGGAGTCAGAGAGATGGCCAAGAATCAAGATGGTGGACAAAAGAGATTGAGAAAAGAGAGGCTAGAGAAAGATCAGAGATGGGGAAAAGCAGTAGCCTTTAGAATGTATATATATATACCTTATGCTAAGCCTAATGTTCTGATTTTTCAAATGTCAGGTTGACCTTAAGTTTTTAAGTTTGTGGGGTCAACCTATCTTTTTTTAACAAATATATAAATATATATTAAAGAACTTTAAAAATTTTTGTGGGGTCATCTGACCCCACAAAAACATGCATAGCTTTGCCATTGGTGGTAAAGGACACTTCTTGTGAGAGTTTCTCCACTACCTCTTGAGACACTCTTGAGTGAGTGAAAAATGTTTTGAATACCACCAACTCTTGTTGATCTCCAATGTGGTAAAGAACACTCCTTGTGAGAGTTTCTCTATTACCTCTCAGACTCTTTTGAGTGAGTGGAAAACCAGTTGTGATTCTCTTGGGTAAGAAATCTCTTAAAATTGGTAACACTTGTGGAGTCCAAAATAGTCATGAATAGCTTCCCTTTGGGATCCACATGGGTCAATAGTGGTCTTTCTCTAAAAAAAATTATTGAATGATGCTCACATCTCACATGTCAAAAAAAAAAAAAAAAGAGTAAAAAAAAAAAAAGAAAGAAAAGGGTTTTTCTCAAATTGACTAAAAGAAGCTCAACTAGTGAAAAAAGAAAGTTCTCTAAGTGACAACTAAAAAAAAGTTCTCTGAGTGGAAATTTTTTTTTGAGAATATATATATATATATTTCCTTGATATATTTCAAATGTGAGACATTGATGTCTTCAAATTTCAAAACTAAAAGAAATCAAATCCATGATTGGCAAACAAACAAGGATAACGGCCTGAAGTCCACATAATATTCTAAAAGCAAATAAGTCAAGGTAATCAAGTTAGTGACACAATCATATGAGCGGTCATGACTTGGAGATGCACAAGCTAAGACTTAAAAGCATATAAGAGTCGAGGCGTGAAAAGTTCAAATGATGCAAAAAATGAGTTGAGAAATCTCGAGACATCAAAAGTGAAAGACTCGAAGAGCTTCATAAGTCTGAGATTGAGAGCTTCACAAGCATGAAACACCAGAGTTTTTTTTTTCGAAAGTCTAAATTAAATGAAATTAAATTCTTGATTCATAAACATAGAGAAATCACAACTTGAAATCTTGCTGATATTCGAGATAAAAAAAAATAAAAAAAAAAAGGACAAAGTCAACAAAGTCAAAGGAAACATTCTCAACTTGATCATCGGTAAAAATTGGGATAAAACTAAGTCAAAAGAGACTCAAATTATGTAAAGCTAGAGGAAGATTAGAAAAGTTGGATTACGAGAGCTAGAGTTTTCTAATCATTATATTCTTGATCAAATTTATGTAATTCTTTCTTTTTCCCTTTTGAAATTAATAAAATTAATTTCTCTCGTATCTGTTAAATTTCATTCACATTTGCTCTTAATCTGATGTTCCTATGACTTAATCTGGGTTAATTAACATTAGAGGATTGCCCCTAATGGAAGTCATGAACCCACAATTCCTTGAAGTCTAAAAAAATTAAATTTGATTTGTGATCCATCATTTTTAATCAGTCAACCCCAATTAAAGACTAGGTAAAAATAAAGGACCCCACACTTATGTATATATAATAGAAGTGGGTTTTAAAAACAAAAAACACACAAAGCCAAAGCATCAACCAATCGAAAAAGTGGCATGTTCCCCTTAATAGTACTTAATAACAATTATAATAATAAAATTGTGAGAGCAAATATATTTCCGAAAGAAAGAGAGAGAAAAAGAGAGAGAAAGAGAGAGCAATTATTTTAGAATGTGTCTGCACTACATGAAAAAGTTGCCACGTGTCATATTAGAGCAATCCTACATAACACCAGACCTCTTACAAAGAATGTGGCATCTGTCAACTTATGAGACTATCAAGGGGTGAAATTAACATTATGTATAGATATATAAGTATTACTCTAGATAGATATCTTGTTGTTATGTTGCAAATTAATACATTTTTGTTTTTATAAATTTTAACATTATGTTGTCTATTTAAATTATATTTTAATCAAGATTAAAAGACATCGTGTAATTAAAGTATTTACACCTCAAGCACATACTTTTGGATTTTATAGATATACACATTAGATAATTATATGATAAAAAAATTATATATACACATATTCCTTGCTAACTATAAACCAAAGTCATACCTTATTTTATAAAAATATTTCAATATTTCAATATAGATGTATATAAATAAATATTAATGAAATTTTTTATCTTTAACCATTTTAAAGCCACCTACATCTCTGGCTTTCACGTCAATATCGTGTGTTAATGATTTGATAAAACATACTCATTATATTATAAAAGATAGTTTTAATTTTAAAAACTTGTTTTTGCTAATAATTATATTGAACATGTTTTCAAAAAATATATATTTAAAAAACAAAAAATAAATTTCTTGAAAACTAAACTTAAACCAAAAAACAGACAATGAAGAAGTACTTTGAAATGTATAAAATAAATAACTTTAAATATAATATGTAAGAATGAAGAATAAGCAATTAGGGTAAAAAACTTCTACAAATATCAAAAGAAATATTCAAATATATAGAGATGAAAAGTGTAAGCAACTTTAATAAAAAAAAAAAAAGGGCATTTTTACAATAAGCATTAACCAACGGCAAAAAAAAAAAACAAACAAAACAAAACAAAACAAAAAAACACAACAAAAAAACAAAACAAAACAAAAACCACTGAACATACTATCAAACTGGATGCTTACTTTAAATATTTAAAGAAAATAATTAAACAATTAGATGTAAGAATATAAAGGAAAAAAAAAAAATAACTAAACAACTAGGTGTAATCAGTACACACTTAGAAAAGAAACATGAAATAATTAAAAAAATTAAACAATTAAGTATAACCAATAAATAAAAAATGCGACCTGCTAGAAGATGTACTCCAAAAATACTAAGCATTGTGCAACTAAAAAAACTAAATAATTGTGTAACCACTAAAGCTGTGTTTAATTACAACATGAAAAATGGGTGGAAAAGGAAAATTTTCCATAGAATATTTTTCCATGGAAAAAACTTTTCATAGAAAATAAAAAAATTATTGTTTGATTGGCATTATTTTTTGGCTAGACAATTTTTATTTTGTTGTTTGATTGCTCCTATTTTCCACAAAAAGTGTAACATTTTCTATGGAAAGAATCTCATTTGTTGTTTGATTGAATTACATTTTCCACGGAATTTTTTTTATAATCTCCAAGGAAATTAATATTTTTTAATTTTGTTCATATGTTAATTTAGTTTAGTTTATAAAAATCAAATGTCAAATAATATATTTTTACAAAAATTCTACTAAAAATATAATTTTATATATTATATAACGTAATTTGTAAAAATCAAAAAGTAAAACATAGATTTTTTTTTTTAAATATACTCAATATCAATAGATCAAATACTAATTTTTGTAAATATTTTAAAAAATATTATGTTTTAGATTATCGTATTAATTTGTTAAAAAAAATTGGCTTTTTAAATTAAAAAAATCCTAAAAAGAGATTAAGATATTTTAAAATTAAAAATAAAACCAAAAGAGAGAAGGAGAAAAATAAAAACCGAGAGAGATAAAAATATAAAAGGAGAGATACCTAATTTATAAAAAAAATGATTTTTTTAAAATAAAAATAAAAAAACCAAAAAAGTGGGAAAAACCTATATATATATATATATATATATATATATATATATATATATATATATATATATATATATATATATATCAATGTTCTAAACCCCGGACCTGCCCGGTGATTAAACCGGTCCGGGTCTCTTATTTGACCGGACATGCAATCAACCCGGTGTGACCTGGTGTGGCCCGGCCAAACCTGGTGACCCGACCAGGTTTCAATGACCCTGGCAGGTCAATGCTTGTTTATAAAATGACTTTTTCATCCTTTAGTTTTTATATTTTTTTATATGTTGGAGGGTGAAGATGTAATTTCATTTAAATAGGCCCTGGCCTAAAATGAAAACCTAAGAGGAGATTTTGATAAGTTTTGGAGGTGTTTGGGTGGTGAGAAGGGCCTTTTCGCAGTTGGTTAATAGGTCAGTTGTAGTTTTCAGTAGATTTTTGAGAATTTCTGGGTTGTGGAATGCTGGATTTCTAGGGTTTGGATGCATTGTTATGAGTTACAAGGCTTTGTTGAAGGGAAAATCGTAAAAGGAGCTTGAAAACATGTGGCTTTTCTCCCATTCTGCTCAATTGAAGAGGAGAGAGATGAGAAACTCATCCCATCTCTCTATTTCTGACATTTTTTTATGCTTGATCTGCTTGGAATTCCAGCAATCTTCCATGTTTATGCCTCATTGTATCTGATAATTGGCTTCAGGATTTCATCCAATTGATCAACCTACTGGTGAAGAACATGAGGTATTGATTTTCCTTGTCTAATGGTGAGAGTTTCACAAAATCTTCCTTTTGTCTTTTTCTTTTTAGATCTTCATTTTTCTTCTTATGTGATGCTATATGTTTCTTTTCTTATGTGATAATTTTTTTTTACCTTGGTACATAATCAAAGTTTTTTTCTTTTCTTCTGTGATGCTATATGGTTTCTTTTTTATCTTGTTGTTGTAGATGAAAGCTAGAGTTAGTCCATGTTTTAACTTCATTTGTAGATGGTTAAACTTTTCATTCATTAAGTGTTTACCAATTGCTTTATGGGCAGAGATGGTGTTATGTCCCATGCTTGCCAATTGTTTCAAATTTCTATGGAATATGTCAATAAACATAGCTATATTAAATTGTAATGATGTTGTTCATATTTTTATTTTATGAGTTTTTATTTTTTAGGATGGAGTCAAGTATTATACCACAATCCACTCAAGATTCTTCCCTAAACACAAGTTCTAAAAAGGGAATGACAGACCCAGCTTGGGGACATTGTAAAACCATTGATACAATTGGAGCAACAAAAGGAAAGATAATGTGTTTATATTGTAACAAAGTGTTTGGAGGAGGTGGGATCAATAGATTTAAGCAACATTTAGCTGGGATTAAGGGTGAAATAGAAGGATGCAAGAAAGTACGCCCTGATGTTTATTATGAAATGCAAAAAAGCAATGAAATCATACAGAAAAAAGAAGAAAGACACAAGAGTTGTTGGCGGGGCAAGATCTACATGGTCCAAGCATCAAAGACTATGAAGAGTGATTTTACTCACAATGTGATGATGTTGAAGAAATTCCACCAAGTAATACTCCCGCATTCAAGGTGAAAGGGGCTTCTAGTTCTAAAGGAGGAAGTCATGAGCTCAACAAATAAAAAAAAAAATACACGGGCATTAGGGATTATTTTATGGCAAGAACTACTACAGGAGCACAACCAACACTTAAGAGTGTGTTGCAAAGTAAAGAGGTTATTGATAGATGTGATCTTGCTATCTCCAAATGGATAATTGATGCTTTTATTCCCTTTAATGCAATTAATTCTGTATACTTCCAACCTATGATGGACGGAGTGACAAGTATAGGAGCTGGCTATAAAGGCCCTAATTTCCATGCTACTCGTGGCTATTTGCTAGCAAAAAATGTGGAGGAGACAAAAAAAAAATATGTTAATATCTATCAACAAACATGGAAAGAAACAAGTTGCACTATTATGGCTGATGGTTAAACAGATCAATGCAGAAGGACCTTAATTAATTTTTTGGTATATTGTCCAAGAGGTACTGTGTTCCTAAAGTCTATTGATGCTTCAGATGTCTCAAAAACAACAGTTTTGTTCTATAAATTATTCAAAGATATTGTATTATTTGTCGGTCCAGAGAATGTGGTTCACATGGTTACAAATAATGCAGCAGGAAGGTTATTAAAACAAGAATTTCCAACACTTTATTGGTCTCCTTGTGCATCTCATTGCATAAATTTGATATTGCAAGATATTGGAAAGTTGGATGAAGTATGCAATATTGTTGATCATGCTTCTAAAATCACAATATATATATATATATATGCAATCATTGTTTTGCTTTGCATTTAATGAGAAAGTATACAAATGGGCTTCGTCCTGCACCAACTTGTTTTGCAACCAACTTTATTGCCTTACAAAGTATTTTGTCACAAAAACATCCGATCTAAACTATGGTGACATCAAAAGAATGGACTACATCAGCATATGCCAAGGAAAGAGCTGGAAAAAAAAATTGTTGATCTTGTTTTGGATTCTAGTTTTTGGAAAGAATGTGTTGTGATTGTCAAAGTCGCTAAGCCTCTTGTGCGTGTTTTGCGCATTGTTGATGGTGATGATAGACCTGCTATGGGTTTCATATACGAGGCTATTAACAAAGCTAAAGAAGAAATGAGTAAAAGATTTCAAAGGAGGAAGAAAAGGGTTAAGCCTTATTTGAAGATTGTTGATTCTCGATGGGATAGGCAATTACACAAAAATCTTCATGCTGTTGTTTATTGGTTGAATCCAAGATTCCACTACAACAACCAAGAGATGGAAAACCACAAGCATACTATATCTAGACTTTTAGATGTCATTGAAAGATATTCTAATGAAAATTTTGATTTGAGATCTAAGTAGTTGACAAGTGAGATGAAGTTTTTTAGAACAACTCAAGAAGACTTTGGACGAAGGTCAGCCATATCCGATCGTAATTTGATGGCACCAGGTATAAGCTCCTTCATGATCTCATCATTTACGGTTGTATATTTTTATTGTGTATATTGTATACTCATGTTAAATGTTATATCTTATTTTCAGATAAATGGTGGTTATGTTATGGGACTTCTACACCAAACTTGCAAAAATTAGCAATTCGTGTTTTAAGTCAAACTTGCAGTTCTTTAGGTTGTGAGCGAAATTGGAGCATATTTGAGCATATCCACTCAATGAAAAGGAATAGATTATAATATCAAAGGTTGAATGATCTTGTATATGTGCATTATAATTTGTGACTTTAACAAAGGTACAATTCATAAATTATGCTTGTTTACCACTATTATTGGTATCAAGTTTTAATTTTATAATGTTAGCAATGATCATTAAAAACTAATCAAATGTTTTTTTTTTTTTTTTTGGTTAGGAATCATTTGAAAGGTCGCAATTTTGATCCTCTTAATTTTGAAGACTTTGATGAAATTGGAGATTGGGTGCTTGAAGAAGAGCCTAATATTTTATCAAGCTCTAAATTAGAGGATTTCACTCAACATCTTGCTTCTTGTGATATTAACATTCAAGACAATGGTATATTGTTTATTTCAAATTTACAAATAGATAAATCTGATTAGTAGATTTTAATCTCCTTATCCATAAATAAAATTACATAATGTATATGGAATTTAAAGTTTAAACTTTTGATATAATGCAGATGATTTGAATATGGATGCAATTTTAATTGATGATGATGATGATGATGATGATGATGATGATGGTGGTGGTGGTGGTGGTGAGAGTCATGAGACAAATGACATTGAAACAAATCTTAGAGCCAATTCTATTTCTCCTTTTCCTTGGCCACCGATGGATTGAGTATATAATGATGTTTAG
Organism: Dioscorea alata; assembly: GCA_020875875.1. Lineage (NCBI taxonomy): Eukaryota > Viridiplantae > Streptophyta > Magnoliopsida > Dioscoreales > Dioscoreaceae > Dioscorea > Dioscorea alata. The sequence continues at coordinate 12,676,088 of CM037019.1, forward strand.
TTTGAAATTTTCTTATGCATAGGATTAGATTTGACTTGATGTTAAATTTGAACTTGTGTTATGGATTGGTTTGATGTTGAGTATGGTTTGAAACTTTGGTGGTTTGAACTTTGAAGTTTTGTAACTTTTGTTATGTATTGGTCCTATTGGATTGAGTTGGTTTGATTAAATTTGAAATTTCACTATGGATCCATATGATATTGTGTTGAGTCTTGTTATGTATTGAATATTTGAATGAGTTTGATATTAGGTTGAGGTTGAAGTTTTGTTATGTATTTGATTGAGTTGGTATGATGTTAAGTTTAAACATGTATTGTGGATTGGTTTGATGTGTAGTTTGAGTTTTAAAATTTTGTTATATATTGGATTAATTTTGGTTTGATGTTAAATTTAAACTTATGTTGTGGAATAGTCATGTGTAGCTTGAATTTTGAAATTTTGTTGTGTATTGGTTTTATGCTTGTCATGTACTTTTACAATTTATTTTTTTTCCCTTCAAGTTATTTATTTGATAACTAATAATAAATAAATATTATATATTATTATAGAATTAAAAACTAATTTATAATTTAAAAAATAATATTTAAAAATAATTTTATTAACCCAGCATTGACCCGAACGACCCAGCGGTTGAACCAATTTACTTGAGACCCAGAGCCTAGACCTGGTCGATGCCCAGGCCGGGTCTGATAACATTGATATATATATATATATATATATATATATATATATATATATATATATATATATATAGAGAGAGAGAGAGAGAGAGAGAGAGAGAGAGAGAGAGAGCATGTAAAGGGGAAGGGGGTTGCCGGCCATAGTGATGCGCCCCCTCCCCCTCTCTCCCTCCGCCTCTGCCATTGCCTTTGTTCTCAAACTTATTATACTAATTTGATTATTTTAATAACTAAACATATAATGTTATATTATATGAGAAAAGAACCGGGCGGATCAGATCTATTATGCTTAGTAATCTAATTATCAGCGTATTTATTTATTTATTTATTTAATAATATTTATTACAACTTCCATCTCCAACAAAGTTTTTTTTTAAATTGCCCCTCAATTTATTCTTTCAAATAACTCCCTCAATTTTCCATGGAAAAGTTTTTTTTAGGTTGGGAGAGGAAAATTTTTTCACAAAATTGAGGAAAAAGTGGTCACGTGATCGGCTTTGTGGAAAAGTTTTCCATAGAATTTTTTTACAATCAAACAACCCATTTGACGGGAAAATCCTTGATGAAAAATTTTTTTATAGAAAAAATAGCCAATCAAACACAACCTAAGTGTTTAGATAGGAAGCATTAAGCAACTTAACTAAGCACTAAACAAATAGATGCAACCATTAAAAACTTAGAAAAAGAAGTGCTGGACAACTAAATGTAACTAATAAGTATTTGGAGAAGACATTTAAGGAATTGAAAGAAGCTTCATTTATTACTAATGTACTGCTATTCCCATCTGTTCATCCCCATTATTGTCTTTAATTTTCTCCAATTATTTTAGAAATAAGAGACTCTAAGATCTCTTACAATTTGTTCGTCACCTTAAGAGACATTTTTTTAAAAGATGGATAAACTACTTCAATTAAAAAAGAAGGGAGAAAACAACATCACAGCAAAACAACACTTTAAGAGACATTTTATCTTAAAAGAATTTCAATCTCAACAGGAAATCAAATTTATTATATTTTTTTTTCTTCTCATTATTAACTAAAGAGAATCCATTACAAAGGCAGATTCTTTCATCACCTAACAATGAAATACTATAAATGAGGACAATATATAAGCCGATTATTCATGTTAAACTCATTATAAGAGTTTCATTTCAAATAAAGCAAATCCCCTTATAGCATGAGGCTTTTTCTTTTTCTTTTTTTTTAAATATTATATTTTAAAAAAATAAATACTAAAATACACGATTTCATTGATAATTACCAAAATGTGCAAAATAGTACTATGCATGGTATTTTTTAAATTAACCAATTGAAAAAAAAATTAAAATTTTACTGTTTTTCATGCCAAGCATGGAAAAGGGTAAAATTTTTTCAGTTTGTTTTAAAATTTGATAATTAGTTTTTTAAATATGATAATTACACTTGAGTCCTTATAAATTTTTTAATTCAAATTCTTTCTCACAACCTTATTTAAATATCACAATTCATCACACTTATTTTACTAGTTTTTGTTTTTTTATTCAACAACTCTTGATAAAAATATTTGATAAAAAATACCTATTGAAAACATTTATCATACTCTAAATATGTGAAAATAGATACATATATTATGACAAGATTATAACAATTACAATATCTAAGCTAAATTAAGACCGACTACTTGGACTAGGTACATTAGGGCAATCTAGCCAACTACGACCTTCATTTTGATATAAACCACAACACTTCTGTTGACCATCTTCCCTTGTACCCATTTCATTACTAATCCTTGTGGTTTGGGGGGGCTCTTTTAAAGGTCTTCGAATTGTACTATCAGGACAAAGATGTAGACCATTATATAGATTCCAATATCCCTCATTCGACACAATTTGAAACTCTTTACGATGTACATTAAAAATAGTCTCAAGCTTGTAAACATTATCCATGTATTCTTGCCCATGTAAATGAATAGAAGCGCATGCTATAATAACATGGCAACAAGGGAAATGAAGTGTTTGAAACTCACCACAGTCACACCATTGTGCCCTCGTATCAATGTGGTAATTACTAGTCACACCACCATGATGAGATGGAGCCATTTCATCTACCATGAAAGAATTTTCTTCACAATCAAATTGACGAACATAAATGTTACCTGATAATTGTTGACTTCCCTGAATTATTTTTGTTAGTGCTTCTGAGAATGTCTGACCTGATGTAATCTGAGTTTGTGCTTGTGCACCTTTCCTCACAAACAACTCAGCCAATAAAAAATAAGTGGATTTAACTAAAGCTGTTGTGGGAAGATGCCTTATCCCTTTCAATACTGAATTAACACATTCAATAAGGTTGGTAGTCATATGCCCATACCTTTCGACCTTCATTATCAAAGGCTTGAGCCCACTTCTCGCATGGTACATTATCTAGTCACCTCGTTGCTTTACATTATATTCTAGCACCAAGCCATAATAGTAATTAAAATCATGAGTAGTTTTTGAATAACTTACATTAATCAACATATGGTAAAAAAAATTAATAATAACAATATATGATTAAAAAAACACATGAATGTGAATTTTATAATTTACCAGCATTAACAAATATCTGTTGCCTTTTTTTATTTTTAAAATAGCGCATGAAGTTCGCAAAGATATGTCTAATGCAATAAATATGGTAAGCATGAGGAGGATTCATCCACTGATCAATTGCTCAAAATGCTCCTTTCATAGCTTAATGACGATCAGAAATAAAATGGATTCCTTCTTGTGGTGTCACATTCGTGCATAAATGACCCAAGAAGAAACACCATGCATCCAACGTCTCTCCTTCTACTATAGCAAATGCAATTGGCATGATGTTTTTATTACCATTTGAGCAACTACCAACAACAAAGTCCCTTTATATTTTCCATAAAGGTGTGTGTCATTTATCTGCACCACTGGCTTGCAATACTTGAAAGCCTACACACATGAGGGGAAAATAAAAAAAAAGTCTATAAAAGACAGAACTATCATGTACTAGATAACTTCTGTTATATGCAGGCGGTGTATAGAGATCAATTAATTGATGTTCCCGGGATAAATTGCTACAATGCTTATTGCCATTTTGATAATTTATTATATGACTCCTTGCAATTACCGAATGTTGTTTCAACTGCGTTCTTCTTAGCAATCCATACTTTTCTATATGTCTGAGTATAGCCACATTGATTTCTAATCTTTGCTATCAAAACAAGTACATTGATGCTTTTTTATTTTTTTTATTTTTTTACCAAAGATTGTATATGTTGAGAAATCATGTTGGAATCCAGCTTGGAATGATCTTGGGAAATTACTGTCGATGCGCACGTATAAGGACCGTTGTACTTTGTAATTTGCCAAATATGCTTCTTCTTGCTAAATGATGCACAAACCCTCCAACTGTATTAGTCACTATATACCTTACATCTGCATGAATACCAAGTTGGATCAAACTCGATCACTTTGCATTCTACTGACTTTTGCAAGAAGTAATGCTTAATTATGGTGATGGCATCATCTTTAGTTTGGAATTGCATGCCTAGCTACATGCAATTCTCCATCTGTCATTGCTCCTCTTAATGTGCGAGTGTATAAGAAAGAATACTGCGGAAATTTTTGTGCGGATATGGTTTCCAAATCTAGTGCCCTCATAAGTGTTGGAGGCTCAAATGGTAGAATTGTAAATTCTGTATTTTTTCTAGGAATGTCTTCTAAATTGCAATCTTCTAAATGAAAATCATTAGCACTTTCTTCAATATTCTATGTATAGTTGTCACTATCATGCTCATCGGCACTAGAGCTCCCATACTCACCAAGTTCATTTTCATAAATATCATGAAAGGAAGTCATTCTGATATATTGATGACTGTAATTTGATTGTATATGTAGTTGCATACAGGTTGAGTAGTATATAGATGCATTTGATGGTTGTTGTGGAGGTAGTGAACCCAACATTACATGGTGGAACATCACATGCCCTTCATTTTGTTGAGTTCTTTTCGGCTTCATTAACTGGCCATGGGGATGTAGTTCGCTCCCATCCAATAGTATGTTGAATGTTGTCATCTCTATTGATTTGTTGTTGAGAGGAATCACCAGTGGAAGTAGTAACACCTAGCTCAGCGCACAATTGGTGACTTGAATATCAATAAATTTTTTATGGCAGTCAAACATCATTTGAACATCATGGTCATTGCGTAGTTTAAATGATTGATAGGAAATCTTGCCATAACTTGCAAAAATAGGTAGCCTATTTGATACATGTAACTCTTTCACTGTTTGTCACTTCTAAGTTCTCTTTAATGATTCTCTTTAAAAATTCTAAAGAGATATCATTTTCCACATAAAACAAGATTGATTGTCGGAGATATATATAACACTATCTTCGCTTGTAGCAGGGGAATCATTGTAATAAACTAGAACAATTGATCTTTCCACCATTTTTTAAGAAAAGGAATATATTGTCGAAAGATTAATATAAAGAGAGTAAATAGGGTAAGAATCAAAATATAATGGCAAGGTCTATATAGGGGAAGATTTCAAGTATTTCGATGAGAAAGTTTTTTTGTCGGTTGAATTTAATCATTATAATTTTTTACCATTATAACATATCATCAACTGAAAATTGCAAATTTGATAGTTGTGATTTATTACTGTTGCAAATTAAACCATCATATTTTTTTTACGGTTGCAGGTTTGACCGTCATAATTACTGACAATTGTAGATTTGACTGTCATAATTACTAACAGTTGCAAATTTGATGATTGTGATTTTCTTCCATTGCAGATTTGATTATTATAATTTCTGACGATTGCAGATTTGATCGTCATAATTTCTGACAAATACAGATTTGATGGTTATAATTTTTTACAATTGTAGGTTTTACCGTCATAATTTTTTACAATTGTAGGTTTGACCGTCATAGCTACTGATAATTACAGATTTCATTGTCCTAATTTTTATAGTTACAGATTTAATTGTTGTGTTTTTTTATTATTGTAGATTTGATTGTTATAATTTTTGGTAGTTGCAAGTTTGACCATCATAAATCTGACAATTACAGATTTTCCTGTCATAATTATCGACAGTTGCAAGTTTTGGAATTTCAATTTTTTATTGTTGCAAACTTGACCATCATAACATCTTATGGTTGCATGTTTTAACGGTTAAAATTTAAATAGGGTTGAGAAAGAATTTGAATTAAAAATTTTATAAGGACTTAAGTTTAAATATCATATTTTAAAAAATTCATTATAAAATTAAAAAAAAACTGAAAAAAGTTTAAAACTTTAATTCATTTTCAATGAGTTAATTTAAAAAAGTGCCATGCATGGTACTATTTGTGCATTTTGGTAATTATCAATGAAATTAGGCATTTTGGTATTTATTTAAAAAATATAATATTTAAAAAAAACCACAGTAAGATGCATTTCTAAAAAAAAAAGAGAGTCTATTATAAGAAAATAAATTCATTGTTTACACCTTTTTACAACAAATGTTTTCATCAGTAACATAAACTCCTATTTACAATGAGGTTTTATAAAAAAAAACAAGTAGCATCAATGAAATCAAGTGTCATTGATTAGACATTTCATTAGATAAATTTACTTTCTAAACACTCCATTCATTTGTTGATTTCATTATTGCAATTGTGCTCTCTAAATCTATACGCCTTCTATAAAAATAAAGCTTTTTGTTTTTTAACTGTGGATAAGCCACAGAGTTGGTGAAGAGTTGGGAGGAAAATTAAATATGTATCAAGTGTTCTATTACAAAGGTAGAAAATAAACAAAACTTTTCAATGAACCAATGCATCAATCATTTATTATTCTAAAAAAGAACCATAAAATTCATAAAAAGGTAAGAGATTTAATAAATAATAAAACTATTTTTAATCAAGTGTGTTTTGGTTGAAATTTTTAAAAAATTATACAACTTCCAAAATGCAATAATATCTCTTTAACTATTTTTAATAATAATTATTATTAATTGTTAGTTCCGCCGGTGTGATTTGTGGGTTTAGTGAACACTCAAACACTCATAGATCTCTCACACAAACCAAAACAAAAAGGAGACACACAAACTTGGTAACCTAGTTCAGTGTCAACTCGCCTATGTCTGGGTGGCAAAGCCTAGAGATAAATAATCCACTAAAAGATGTGATAAAACATGAGTACAAACACTTGCCACTCACACTCACAAACAAAGAACACTACCCTCTCTAGATTGTCTAGTGCCTTCACACTTTCTTCCTCAAGAGTCACACCCAATCTCAATGCAATGTAGATTATATAGACGCCTCAACGTCCCAATATAGTCCATACCTCTTTTAGAATTTCCACGGCTACTAACTTTATAACCTTCCAAATTTACCTGTTGTAACTCATGTTGTAACACGATTTGCAATATGAGCCTAACTGCTAACTTGACTGAGTTCTGATTACGTTGCGAAGTGACCTCAAGACCCATCAACCTCCTGGTCATGCGTAGTCCGAGTCAATGCAGCCAGATCTCCCGATCCCGACTACTAGCAACTAGCCTACCTCCTTAATTTGGCCTTTGTGCGTCTTCATGAAACTTACCAAACTTGATCTTCAATTTACCCAAGTTTGACCTTCAAATCTTCCCAAGAAAGATCTTCAATCAATCACGCCAATTATGCCAACAATAGACATGTCTTCAAATCATACCCTTAATAGTTTTCAATTATATCTATTAAGGTTCTTTAAATCATATCTTCAACAGCATTCAAATCATACCATTGATAGATATTTCTTCATTTAATCTCCATCTATATTTAGTCTTCAATTAGATCTCCTAAATATGGTCTTGATAAGATCTTGCTTTCAAGTTGTAGCACATACTAAAAATACCTTCATCAAGATCTCCTAAGATATTTTCATCCAAGCCAAGACTCCTTGCCATGTCACTATGCTTTCCATGTCATCATTTATACCACGTCACTACGGTTGCCACGTCACCTTGACTAAGTGTCAAATCATGCCAAATTAAAGTGCATTCACACTAACATTAATAACTATACATTATAAATTATTGATATTTGTGCTTTTATTTTGAAGTTTCAAAGTGTTTAATGTTTCACTTGAAAAACTAATATGCCCTACAAAGCCAATTTTAGTAATTATTTAATAATAAAATAGTTTTATTTCATTGCATGCATAATTATGGGTATTGTATTATTCATGTTTGATGATATATTATTATGGATTTGCATTGTATAGATTTCAAATTAATGATGGAGATCATTAAAGTGAGACATGGTTATCTATGTTCCTTACAACCCAAAATAGTTCACATCCTATGAAATAAAATATGATTTTGTATTCATTATTGGTTGCTACATGTTATACTACTATATGTGATAGAGTGGTATGTTTCGGCCACTAGAGTGGAGACTCTTAGTAACATTGTAGATATTTGTAGTTGACAAATATTGAATTGGACCAGACAGAACTCTTAGACCAAACACTGTCATAGAACAAAGAGTTATTCTGTTATAGAAAGTCCTAATTGTTTGAGGATGTTATTAAATCTTATGTATAAATTCTATTACTTTGATAGTGTCAATCAGTGATGCTAATTGCAGGCTCTATACAGACACGTTGGATTATATAATAAATACATGAAGGTATGTAGTCATCCAAGATGAGATCTATCAATTCTAATGTAGGAGAGAATATTCTAGATTGTGTTTTTTATGTGTTGGATAAAAATCCGGACAGTTAATTTTTTGAAAGTATTTTATTATATATATAATATATATTATTATGTATGTTTTTTTTTCAAATTGTTTTATGTCCAATAGTGTAAAGAAACACACATATAAGTGGAGATTGGCAATGCCATTGGTGGTCTGATCATCCCACTTATATGAAATATTTATTGATAGATGGACTAATATGTAAAATATTATATTAGGGTCTCACATATGAATATCTCTAATCTTTGGATTAAATTACAATTTGTTGATAGATATGATTGTGATTATCAAAATTAGTATGGACTAATTTGCTAAAAATGTAGTGATCCCATATGGGTCCACGCTACATGTTAATATATACTTTCTATAAATATATGATATAAGATTAGGGGTTTTCAATTAATTTGTGATTGCTCTCAGAAGACGGCAAAAGAAGCCATCACTTCTACCAGGTGAAAAGTTCAAAAACATTGTGTGTGTTGAAGGATTTTGTGTTTGTGAAATCCTTGTGAGGTAACCCTGATCTGTCACATATATTCATGTGTTCATATGATCGATCCTTGATAAAATTGATTAAATATCAATTAATTGTAATTGATAATCCTAATTTGATTAGAACGATTTTTCCTAACCCTAATTTGATTAGATCAATTATTACTAATAACCCTCACCAATGTTATTTAGGATGAATGATTCATCTCTTATAATTAATTTTTTAATGTCACTAATTATTTTTATTGGGCCAATATCCTATTTTACCATTGATAAATTACATCACATAATTTTTTATTGTCAATTTATTGTATTTAGTTCAATAAAATAACAAAATTAAACATATATGGTAATAATTAGTAATTATATATATATATATATATATATATATATATATATATATATATATATATATATATATATATATATTACAACACTTGACAATTATCATGGGGAGAAAGTGCCAAGCTCTCAACTTGTCACTTAAAAGAGAAATGTGGTACTACTACTCTTTCAGTATCACCCTTGCAATATTCAATTAAAATATTAACTTCATTTAATTTTCCAATAAATTAAAATTTATAAAAGAAATGAGGACTGAAAGGATAATAAAAGAGGAGTGAGGGTGTTTTTGAGAAGAAAGATGAATAATAAAATTTTCCAAGTTTTAATCAGTAAAAAGTACTTCCCTTTCATTCACGGCACCTTGAAAAGGGGTTCCATTCCTTTCTCGCTCTCTCTCTCTCTCTCTCTCTCGCGCGCGCTCGCGGATGCTTGAGATGGGGAACCATGGCGGTGGGGTTGCGATCTTCCTCTCTCGGTTCCTTCTCGCCCACTGCGCTCATAGTTTCTACCTCCCTGGCGTCGCGCCTCGTGGTTTTCAGAAGGTGATCCATGCTTGCTCCTTTTCGGTTGAATTATGAGTCGTTCTTGCTAGGGTTTCTGGATTTACTTGATGCTGTTCATAAATCTATGATTTTACTTTGTTTCTCTATGTTGTTGATATCGGATCTGCTTTTGAGGCTTGAAGCATTGAGAGCAATCGTGCTTGATCGGGACGCCTCTTGTAAAATTCCTGTTAATTTGGCTTTTGGCATAGCTTGATTGAGATATTTGAATGATATGTTATTTTCATTGGATCAAAGGATTTCGCTTTGATTCTCTTGATTTTAGGTTTTTGCTCTAATGTAATTATGACATGATTTTGGAAAGAATTCTATGGTATGCAAGTTGCAAGCCATTAGCATCATGGCTTGGTTTTTCTTTTTAATTTTTTTAAATCCAAGGTGTATGTGTAACTTGCAGTTGATAATCACATTGGATTTATTTTATCTTACTTTGTTTTCTAGAATTGGTTATTATATGAAAACCATCCTCTGTGTTTTAGTTTGAGTTATTTTTAGGAGGTATGCACAACAATACCCTACCAATACTGTTAGCTCTGCAGCTTTAGTTTAATAACATTTAACAGGTTATATAAAGATTTATTGAATTGTATTCACAGCCCGAAGAAAGATGGTTGTAGCATGCTGCACCAGTTGAAAAAGCTACCACTGTCTTTCAATTTTTTCCTCCGTCACATCAGTGATGCCACATCCTGGATATCTTCAAACAGTATATTTCAATGTCAACCCCGGTTAATCCTTCTGGAGAGATGCCAATCCTTGCAAGATCTTCAACAGATTCTTTCCTACATCATTGTCTCTGGCCTTTTCCACAACCCTTTTGTTGCCAGCCGCGTTCTTCACACTTGCATTACTGCTGGTTGGCCAGATGTCACCTCTGCCACCGTGGTCTTCAACCAGATGAAGCGACCTAATCTCTTCTCCTGGAACACAATGATCAGAGCCTTAGCAAGACAAGAATATCATAGGTCTGCTGTGTTACTGTATGCTGAAATGCTAAGGCGAGGAGTGCTACCTGATAAGTATACACTACCCTTTTTGCTCGAGTCTTGCTTGGGTGATACTGATATCCATCTTGGAAGACTTATTCATGCACATGCTGTTATTTTGGGGCTTATATCTGACCCTTTTGTGCAGACTCAGCTCCTCATCATGTACTTCACCTGTGGGTGTTCAGCATGTGGCGTTCATTTATTTAATGAAATGCCTTATAGAGATGTTGTTTCATGGACGGCATTGATATCAGGTCTTGTTCGTCAAGGTTGTAATGCTGAAGCTTTGAAAATGCTGAACGACATGAGAATAAGAAGCTCCAATGCTACTCCAAATGTTGCAACTATGGTTTCTGCATTGTCAGCTTGTGTTAATTTGTGGTCTTTGGTTCACACCAGGGGTTTACATGCGTATTTAGAGAAGGTTGGTTTAGTGGGAGAAGTTTTCATTGGGAACTCACTGATAGATGCTTATTCAAAATGCGGTAGTTTTGCATGTGCTACAAAAATGTTTGATGGGATGATGAGGAAGGATTTACATTCTTGGACAGCCATGATCACGTGCTTAGCCTCACATGGTTATGGTGGTGAGGCTCTTTATTTATTTTCACGGATGGTTCAGAGTGATATTTTGCCCGATTCGGTTACTTTTGTCGCTGTTCTTTCTGCTTGTAGTCATGTTGGCTTAGTGGATGAAGGAATACAACTTTTTGATTGTATGGAGAGAGTATATAGGATCACCCCGGATCTCAAGCACTATGGGTGTATGGTGGATCTTTTTAGTAGAGCCGGACTTCTAAATTGTGCATATGAGTTCATTTTAAGCATGCCAATGGAGCCCAATTTGGCAATATTGGGATCTTTGTTAAGTGCTTGTAGAGTTCACAATGAAAATGGCTTGGCAAAAGTTGTTGCAAAGAAAATTGAATCAACTTGTGTGCATGTAGGAGGATCTCATGTGCTGTTATCAAATATTTATGCCAATGAATGCAAATGGCATGAAGTTGTCTCTATTAGGAAAGCAACTAGAGGTGATGAAAATAAACCTCCTGGCCAGAGCTTTATTGAAGTAGGAGGCATTGTACATGAGTTTATAGTTGACGATAAATTGCATCCCTTTGCTTGGGAGATGCAATTGGTATTGGACAGAATGGGCAAATTGATGGAGGGTTCTTGAGTTATAGGTTATTCCTCTGCCTGATTTCTATAAAATATTTGCAGGATGAGCCTGTGGAATCACCATGATAACTGCCCTATTCTAAATTGTTTGTTATGGTATGGTTACTTTAAATTGTACAATATTGAGACTCTAGGCATGGTCTATGCCTCTTTTAGTTTTATGGCTTCGTATGAGTGCCTTTTAAGTATTGGTTTACTGAAATAGTTGAAAACTGTACATTCTTACTAACCCAACATTGGTTGAATAATCAAAATGGGCTTGGTGTAGGCTGCATTACTATTTTATTGATTTTTTTTAGTAGTCCCATGGCCATAAGCGGCACCTGGGTTGTCTTCTATGGTCAATTTTTCAGCTGTCAATTGTTAAATTTGTGGATCTGATGAGCAAGCTTGCTTTCTTTCTGTCTTTCTTTTTTCTTTCTGGTGGGATACTCTTGCTTTTCGTTCTGTCTCTCTGTTGACTTAACAATGATGAGTTTTTCTTGAATATCTTCTTCTCTGATTCCTCTACTGGTCTCTGTTGATTTTCCTGTACTTTTAGGCTGTCTCAAAACTGTAGTAAATCTAATAAGTTCTAGCTTATATAGTTCTACCATCTCTGTTCAATTTCTTGCCTGTTCTTGCTTGTTCTCTGAATGTAAAAATTCCTTTTATTACGTTCTCTTTTGAATTTTTGTCTTGTCAGAAATATAAATGGTAAATACATGTTCTATGCAAGTCAACATTGGCCGACATTTCTTTGAGGAGTTTGTGAACATGTTTTTGCTAGTACAATTGCCTAAGTTGTAGAATGTGACGCAAATATTGTTCTATTATATTCATGCTTCTACTTAGTGGCGTTTAGTTATTAGAAGGGGAATGGGGTGAAGTGGAAGAATAATGACAATGAGAGGAGAAGTTAGAAAAAGATTGAGATTCCATTCTAGAAAAAGAATGGGAATAAGAATGGAATGAAAACTATGTTTGGTTGGGAGGATTGGAGAGGCAGTTAATGGGAATGGAAAAAGTGAAAAAAAAAATGATAAAATGGAAAAAGTGAAAAAAAAAAAAAAAATGATTATTATGCTTTTATACAAATGAATATATATATAATAATAATAATAATAATAATAATAATAATGATGAGTTGTGACAATTATGTTTTTTAAAATATTTAAATATTAAAGTAAATAAATTGTTATAAGTGAATATTTAACTAAAGGTCATTAAATTTCAAAATTTTTATTAATATCATTGATTAGCAATTAATTAACTATAATAAATAACTAAGTTTCATTTAAATATATTTTTAAACAAATAAATTATGAACCATAATAATTATATTTTTAAGTTGTTTTTATTGAAAACTGTCCAAATTTGTTGTTAATATTATAATAAATAATTATTTATTTAATCTAAATAACTAATTACAATTTGGCTAATGTCCAAAAAAAAAAAAAGGGAAGTAAATTTAACTTTCCTTCAACATTAACTAAATATTGTTGAAATGAAGTGCACAATTTAAATATTAACTAAATATTTATTTAACATATTGTGTTTGCCCTGAAATGCATAACATGTGACATACAAACCTCAAAATATTAAGAATCATCCGATTAAATTAAAACAAATTAATGAGATTACATATTAGGTGGGCTAAAGCCACAACCTTGATAACAACATATGACAAAAACACAACTTCTTGTTGTTGGGCAACTCCATAAAAATTTTCAAATGATCATCATCCTTAGACAAAACCTGTAAAAAACATTACATATCACTTGCTTCCTTATGGTTCTACATTGCATTAGAAATAAATTAATAATATAGTATCATGCATAGTTTAATTTATAATTATCAAATAAAATTATGCGTACCTTAATATACTCATCATATGCACTTTTTTCACATTAAATAGCGCATTTCTCATAGTTCCAACCAAACCACTTATCTGTAGATGACAGGGGCCCGAAAGTATACGGGTTGTCGCAGTAATAAAGTATCCCGATGAGAGGGTAGTCGAATCCACAGAGAGTAGGGATTGTAGGCAAGAGAATTTGCTAGTTAGTTAGTGCGAGAATACGGTGGTGAGAAGAATCAATGTGTGTGTGCAAGAGTAATTAAAAGAGATAAGAAAATGAAAGAGAAGTATGGAAGACATGAGAGTGTAAGTAAAAAGTGAAAAGAGGAACAATCAAGTGTAAAATAGGGTACCCGGACGAGCTCCCCCTAGGATCAATGTTCTAGTGGAAGACAATGTATTATACTCTCCTATTGATGTTTAATGAGTCGTGACTAATCCCAGCATTATGCCTCGGCATTAGGTTTCACTACGACCCTTAACTCTTGTTGACCTGTCAACTAAGCCTCAAGGGAGTCCATCTTCCTAAGCCTCACACTACGTGGAATTGCTTTATGTTCTAGGGATTCCAAGTGATAGACCCTGTTCCTAAGTGTAGTCCTAACCCTTTGGTCCAGGTGAAAGAACCCTAGTCTCAATTATGCCCTAGCACTAGGATTCACTACAACCCTTCACTCTGTCGCTTGCACAACTAAGCCATAGAGGAGTTCATCTCCTAGCACTTCGCTCTATTTCGACCGCTAAGAACTCTTAGAACACGGAGGTAGGGAAAATCACACCGGAGGGGAAAGGGGACGTTTTGCTACCTCACGACTCACTCTCTCGAACCTTTCCAATCTCGAGTAGTCTAATCCTATAGGAGTTGTCACACCTCCAAAGGACAACCTAGATGATTCTCAACCCTAGTGTCACGGCTAAGGGAAAATCAATATAACAAGCAATCAAGATTGGAACTCAATTAAATGCATCAATTAAGAAAGCATAATAACATGTCATAGAAACAATATCATCCTAGGGTTTATAAGTCCGAATACCCAAAAGGGGTTTAGCTCTCCATGGAGCTATACAAATCCATCAATGTGTATGAATAAACAAGAAAAGATAAACATAGATGAAAACGCCCTTGTGATGCATGGCTGTGGTCTTGTGCGCCCGCTCTGTCTCTTCACCAAACCCTTTGTCAAGCCTAGGGCACACCTCGCCGGATCGGTGCCGACGAAAGCTCCCCCAATAGCTATCTTCCAATGGGCTTCGATATCGATGCCGTAGATGTGGTCTAATCCTCCACAAAATCCTCTCCAAACCCTAACCGCAACTCTCCAGAAGATAGGCCAAAAGATCCTCAAAAAGTCCCCCAAAAGTCCTTTAAATAATGCTAAGTCGCGGCAGAAAATCGGCTGAAATCGAGTATCCACACGGCCGTGTGGAATTTTCACACGTCCGTGTGGATTTTCTGGAAGCGGTTTTCTGGCGCGCAGCAAACAGTAAACTACTACAGTGAATTTCTACAATACTCGCACGTCAAATGTTCGCGATTTCATCGTTCTTCATCGAGGTCGTTGAATTGGGCATACAATCAACGGTAGATCATGTGGATTGCTTCATTCTTCTCATTGGCGAAGTTCTCCAATGCTACATGGGTTAGACTTTTGTAAATGTGACTGCCTTTGTGCCCCTCCAATGGAGGTTGGCACACACCCACAAGTCTAGACTCGTGCTTTGTTCCTAGCTTGGTCCAAGAACTCCCTAACAACGGCGAACATGATCTAACTTTGCTCTTCCTTCACTAAGTTTACTCCACAATCCTACAATGCACAAAAGAACACAAATACACACTAATTAATGATTAAATCTGAGAAAAGTAATGCTCAATGTAAGACAATAACACTTCGTATTACTATAACATGAGCACTTATCAGTAGAATATCGGTAATTGCAATAGTCTTGCTTCTAAACAATTTTACTTGAGACTCGATGTTGGGAAATGCCTTTCACCATTCTTTCCAATTGGCTAAGGTAACCATATCAAAACCCATTCAACGCCCGCCATAATGGATTTGCATGAGAGATAGACTTTTATATTCATATTGATAAGTACCAAATTTATGAGAATCCTTTAAAACTAACAAAAGCATCACAACCTTGTAATCTCTTTCTCTGAGCCTTCGTCTCCTTTGAGTTTTTCTTAATGGCCTTGCTGGGGCCATATTCTTCCTCGCAACCCCCTCTCGGGACCAAACCTGGTGTCTCTTGGGCAAACATAGTCAACTCGCCCCAAAAAATGCCAACTGAAGCTTCTCCCCATCTCCAATGAAACCACTTTGAAAGAATTTAAAACTCCTCCCATTCCATTGATTAAGATTTATGCCTTCAAGCTAGAATTGCCATGCAATCTTCTTTGAATGCAAAATTCCTTAGCAAATCCTTCCCTCTTGATCAAGCTAAACTTGCTCTTGCAGATGCCTGGAGAGGACTCGGTGCCTTTTCGGTAGTTGATCTTTCTAATGGATACAACATCAGATATAAATCTCTTGAAATGTAAAATCATCTTCTTTGGGAAGGCCCTTGGACAGTGGTCGGCCGTATTCTTCAACTCTCTCCTTGGCAAGAATCATTTCAACCAGCCTTTAGGAAACTCTCGATGGGTGCTGCCTGGATCCAAATCTTTTATCTACCCTTGGAGCTATGGGGTGAAGATATTCTTGAGATGGTGGCTTCTCAATTCGCCCGAGTTCTTAAAGTAGACACACACACACACACTTGATCATTTAAGAGCCAAGTTCGCTCATGTTTGTGTGAAAATTGATCTTTCCCAACCTCTACAACAGGGCACTGGGTAAAATACGGTGATCATTCAACTTTTGTGCTTGTTTTATATGGAAAAATTACCAGTTTTTTTTGTTACAGTTGTGGTTGAGTAGAGAACGGTGAAGCACGTTGTTCCTTCCTTAGTAGTCATCTACAAACTGGGCAGAATATGCCCCAAGAACCTATGGTTCAAGGGTTGGTAAATGCTTGTCTACATATGCAGATTGTTGAGGTTGGGAAGAAACAGGATGGCACTGTAGAAAAGGCCATCAATCCCTCTGATTCTTCTGAAAATGAAAAAGACTACAGTCCCTAGTTAATTCCTCGAAATAGAAACAATAGAACCCGGGGTTGTGGTCATAGCAGAAGTCAAGTTATTGACCATGGCAGTAGTCACGATGGTGTCCGCAGTAGTGGAAAAACCTTAATCCAAAAGTTCTGGAGCTTGACAATCATCTGATGACTGACAAGTGCCCACATGCATGGCCTTCATCTGCTTACGTGGGTGAATCTTTGTGCATTCAAGCAACATGTGGAGGATAAGCTCTTAGAGGCGACATGAAATCAATTTCAAAAGCTCTTCTTTTCTTGGAACTCGTCGCACCGCATCTAACCATAGGCAACGTTTTTTCTCAGTCTTGGAACCTGGCACCTTTCACTACTCGATGGGATGCCACCTTTTTTCTCTGCCCCCATCATGATCCCGAGGATGGCTTTAGTCTTGATGAGAGAGTCTGCCTGCGGTTAGAATTCAAAGAGGGTGGTCCTTCAATGTCCTGGCTCTTTCTAGCCCTGAACGTCCTCCTGACGCCTCACCAAATCCTTTACTCATCTCCTTTGTTAGCCACTTATCTTCTAGAAAGTAGACAGATAAAGAAGATGGTCACTTGTTGGTAGTTGAGAAAGTTATTAATACTCTTGCAAAAAGTCTTAAAGATGATCAGAACATGGAGGATCTTCCTCGCCTTTGCTTTTGGATTTAGAGTTCTCTAATTCTACTATGGAACTAGAAGACAATATGGTTATTTGTCATTATCAAAATGCCATTAAACTTGAAGCTCTGGCTAGAAGGGATCCTTCCAAAAATTCCTCTAAATCAAAGAAAGGGAGAAACACTCCCATCTCTTAACTCTTTCTTTTCTCTTTCCTTTTGATTTCATGGATCTAAAAATTTTACTTGGAATTGCAATGGTCTCTCTAATAGGAAAACCTTGGATCGTATCCACAACATCACGAGAACTCTGAAGCATAACCTAATCTGTCATGTTGAAACTATAATTGATAATGCTCGTATTTATCATTTTTGTAACTCTCTTTTTAAGCTTTGCGACAGGGCTACTGTTCCTTCTATCAATCTTTCTTGTGGTATCATAGTTTTGTGGAATTGTTCGATTGGATTTCTCACCCCGTTAGCCAACACCTATTCTGCTCTCCACCTAGTGATTACCCTCACTAGCATCTCCTGGATCCTTTCAATCATCTATAACTCTCAGGTGCTCTCTCTTCATAAATCTCCTCTTGAAAAACCTATATTGTATGACTTCTCTCAACATTCCTTGACTTCTTACTAGTGACTTTAATGCCATCCTTGATGATGAAGAGCACAGAGGTGGTCCTTTAGAAACTATGCTTTAAAAGCTAATCTTTTCTCCAGCTTTATTTTTAATAATAATCTTATTAATCTTGGCTATATTGGCTCTAGCTTCACCTAGTGTAATGGCCAATCTGGCCTTGCCAGAAGATGGGCTAGATTGGATCATTTTCTTACCAATCCTAGCTTGATCTATCTTTTTAAAAACTTTTCAAACCATGACCTTTCCCGCACTAACTCTAATTATGCTCCTATTTTATTATCTGTGTTTTCTTCTCCTCGCTCTTTAAAAAAAAAGTTTTCATTTTGATAATTTCTGGTTGGACTATGAGGGTTACCACGACAGTGTTGTTAGAGCTTGAAACACTCAATCCTCTACTTCTCATATGCATTCATTTACTCACTCCATTTGTCTCACTAAACATAATATCCTCAGGTGGCGAGCTCCGGTATCCAACATCTTGACAAAGAAATAAAAAAATATTGGGGTTGAGATCCAAATCACTAAGGGAGTGGATGATCCCTTAGATGGCCAATGGCATCAAACCTGCCTTGGTGCACTCTACAATCGCCATAACATTCTCATGCGCAAAAATTCCATTTATTGGAGTTAGAGAGCCAAAATGCTTTGGATGCCTGAAGGTGATCAAAATACAAAATTCTTCCACTCTTTGGTCAAAATTAGGCATCATAAAAATAGGGTGAATGCTATCAAAGATTGGTCAAGTAATATCTTTACTAATCATTCTGAGATTGAAAATTGTTTTATGGATTTCTTCAAAAATCTTTGGAACTCCTCTTCCAATTTTAGTGTGGATTCTCTCTTTATTGTCATTTAGGATGATTTTGTCATTGTGAATGATATAGATAGACTTTCTTTGATCATACCTATCATTAAGAGAGATGTCTATCAAACTCTCAAATCTATGCCTCCAGGAAAAATTCCAGGTCCGGATGGCCTTAATGTTGATTTCTACATTTTTTATTGGAACCTTATTGGAGATAATTTTTTCAATGCCATTTCCTACTTTTTCAAAACTTGTAACCTCCGTTCCTCTGGGGTAAAATTTTTGTTGCGCTTATTCCTAAAAACAAAACCCTGTCATTGTTTTTAATTTTTGTCTGATCTCTCTTTGTCATGTTTGTTACAAAGTTATTTTAAAAATTTTGGCCAATTGTCTTAAGAGGGTGATTCATAAACTTATCTGGCCTGAGCAAATATGATTTCTTTTCGGTTGTGGCTCTTCCAATAATGTAATCCCTGCTCAATAATTAAACATTCCCTAGAATTTGAATTTCCAGCTCCCCCAAGGATAATTATTAAAATAGACATTGAAAAAGCCTTTGATTCTGTTGAGTGGAAAGCCATCCTTACTACCCTCCATAGAATGCTTTTCCATGAGATTTGGATTTCTTGGATTAACTCCTACATTTTCTCTGCTTCGTTCCCCTTTCTTTTGAATGGTCAGTGTTCTACTTGGATCACTAGTAGAAGAGGAATCAGGTAGGGAGACCCAATTTCACCCCTCTTTTTTTTCCTGGTTACACAAAACCTCTTTGCAATCCTTAACAAAGCTCTTTCTTTAAATTTAGTCCTTGGCTTGAACCCAAACCTTTCCCGTGACTTCAACCACCTCATGTTTGCTGATGACCTTATTCTTGTTATGAAAGACTCTTGTAAAAATACTCACAATTGCCTTATGTGTCTTAACATCTATCAGAATCTTATGGGCCAAAAACCTAACCTTAACAAATCTGCTATCTATTTTCCCTCTTGGTGCAACAGAAAACTCTCAAATTCTATTTCTAGAATTTTGGGTATTAACTTAGGTTATTTCCCCTTCACCTATCTTGGTATTCCGATTTCTCCGAAAAGACTCCTTATCTCTCAATTGAATACTTTAACTAGTAAGGTCCAGATTATCATTAATTCTTGGAGCCATTCTTTGATCTCCATTGCTGGTAGAGTTATTCTTCTGAATAGTTCCATTTTCTCCTTTCCTAACTATTTTCTTTCTATTATGCACCTTCCTGATTCAATTCTTGACAAAATTTCCAAACTCACTAGAAGCTTTCTCTGGAGTAGTAGGAGCAATGGTATATGTTTCCACATAATAGGTTGGATAGTTACTACACTAAAAAAACCCGAGGGGGGCTTGGGCTATGAATTTTAGGCATGTCAAGCATTCTATTATGGCCAAAAATATTTCTACCATTCTTAACCCTGAAAACAAAATTTGGGTTGATATTTTTAATCACAAGTATTTGAACTAGAGTGTTTGGAACAATGACAAGCCTTTGCATTCCACTTGGTTTTCAAATCTGTTTCCAGAAAGGCTGATTGCTTAAAAATGAATTTTGAAATTATGTCGCCTAATCCTTATTCCTTGAGCATGTGGCAGGACCCTTGCTTTATGGATCTTCCTATTATGAGCAAGCATACCTACCTTAACATGTCTATTGATTTTAAAAGCTTGGGTTTCTCTGACTTTCTGCATCATGACATATTTAATACTAAGTTTGTGCATCTCATTTTTTGTTTAAATTTAGACTGGATTGGATCAACAACATTAAAATTGATTATGATGCTCACAATTATTGGTTGGGGATCTTGTACCCTTAAAACTTCCTTAGCATCTATTGTCTATAATGATCTTGCTATTGGAGATCCTAATCCTTGGCCTGGTTGGCATCATATTTAGAAATTTTGTGTTCTCCAGAGAATCATAGTTTTCATTTGGAAGTTAGCTAATGGAAAACTTCCTACTGGTGCATATCTTTATGATCTAAACTGTTATAACCAGTTTTTACTGCAGCTATAGTCAGCCTGTTTTTATAGTTTTTTTAGACCAATACTAGAGCAACATGGTATTGTAGCAACACGAGTTTATATTTCTTCCTTCTTTCTTTCTTTTTTTGGCCGAACAATTGTTTTCCCTTGGAGATTTTCCGGAGGCCCGATTCTGGCGAACCAAGCTAGAAACTTCTTCATCCCATTCTTGTGAGTATCCCAAGAACTTTTTCTAAGTTATTATCCCATATTTTACTTGTATTTCACCATTTTTGAATTCTTTGAAAACCTAGGTTTGAGCATGTTGTGTGGGTGATTTGAGGATTAAATCGAAGCTAGTGATGCTGTGATTCTTTGTGGTTGATGTTGTAATGAAATTCTTTATTGGATGATGTAAAAATCGGGAGAAAACTTATGTTATGGTCGATTGTACTGTAACAGTACAGTAGCATCAATGAGCTTTAGTTGTTTCATTGGATTCATTGGATTAGAGTGAAGCTCAAACCCTTAGAAATTCATAGGTAACCTTTACACCTAGTTTTGAGCCCACCCAAGGATCGATTTAGGGTTGTTTGTTAGAGAAACTCAGGGTTTAATTTATTTTTGCTAATTCTTGTTGGTGTTTTGTTGTGTTTTTGACAAAGAGGTGAAGCTTTGGCTCAAGGCAAGGAACCTGCAGAGGATTAACCATTTAGGTAAGTAAAATCATCTATTAGAGAAACCCAGGATTAGCGCGATTAATTAAGCATAAATCTATTAGAAGAATACCTATATATATATATTGGTTGAGTAAATTTTTATTGGCTTTATACTTGAATCGAGGTTTGTTTGATTTGAAATAATTTATTTATTTCATGCTTCATGTTTGCAAGTATTGTTATTAAAAAGGAAGGATTTTCATGATGATGCATGTTTTGTAATATTGTGAATTATTGACTTTGCAAAGCTTTAGGTATGCTTGTGTTTTCTTCATTTCCTTTGTATGGAAGTGATGGCTGTTTTTTGTGATTATTGTTCTAGCTATGGGCTCCCCGTTGTGAGATGTATGTTTGTATTATTTGGTTGGTGACATCCTATTACAGTAGGCGGTTTCTACGGCCAGCCTATTGAGGTGGCTTGGAAGATCGATAGACTTATTGGTCCAGTTCAAGTGGGAGTGTAGGGCCCAGACTGGAAGTTTATCGGGAAGCCGGGCTCACCACACGGTAGACCGATAGGTCAACGTCAAGGACATAAGTACCTTGATGGCTCTGATCCTAGCCGCGGGCACGGCGAAGGTTTAGAGAGGTTTCCAGATCATGTTTCGTTTCTTTTGTAGTGTCATATTAAACTTGTGGTTTTGGTGGTGATTAAGTATTGTGTTTTATGGATTTTGAGACTCGTATTATATAGTTTGTTATGTATATACATATATATACATATATATGTGGAACTGTTCTGATCTATTTGCATTATTATAAAAGCCTAGTTTAATGTTTAACTTGTTTTATAATTTGGATCCTGGGTTTAGTATTTCTTGGATTCGATGTTGTAAAGCCCTAGTTGGGGGAAAAGGCTTTTTTGATATTATCTTTCGTTATTTTTGTATCATTGATTACTGTCGTAGGTGATTATGTTCTAAACTATTTGTGTTATTAGTAAAACATTATTTGGATGATTTATATTGTGTATTTTGTTATATTCTTGTAGCTTTGTGCTAACCCACTCACTGAGTGACCTAGCTTACTTACCCCTCTTTCCTCTCCCAGGCTTTTGCAAGCAGTAGTGTGGTAGTGAAGCGGTGTGCTGGGCAAGCACTATCTATTTTCATTCATTTCTAAGTTCATGTATGTTATCCTTGAGCATTGTATGTTGTATTAGGGCATGGATCCATTAGTGTGTTTAAAAATCTTGATGTATGGTTTGTATGTTTGTCTAATCTCTTGGAAACTTCATGGCACTTGTGATCAATATCTTTATTAAACTCTATTATCAGTTCATGTTGTTGATGCTTCCTTTGTGTACCTTTGAATTCCCCTAGTTTGTACTTATTATTTGAGGTTGTTAATTCCAGATATTTTGTCACCCTTTTGGCGACTCGAGGATTGAGTGGTGGGGTATCCCTCCTTGGGTTATCGCGTCCCGTGGGCTCATGGGTCAGGGTGTGACATAAACATTGGTTCTAACTCTCTTTGTAATTTCTGTGGCTTGGAAGCTGAAACAACAAATCATCTGATTTGGGAATTGTAGTAAGATCATTCCTTGTTGGGCTAATCTCCTTTCCTTGTTAAATTTGGATGTTAATCTTATTAAAGATCTTAGTTTAGGAGATTTTCTCACCAACAAATTAACTTCCAGAAATGCAGATGTCTTCTCTAAAGCTCTGATAGCCACGACCGCTTGGATAATTTGGAAAGATCGTTGCAACTATGTTTTCAAAGCTTGGACTCCCAAGTTACAAACCATTATTCCTAGAGCTTGGTCTTATTGCATGAATTATTCTAATTCAATTGGAAAAAATCACAGGGAGTATTCTAAACATTCTACCCCTTGGAGTTCTATTATTCTCTATATTGATGCTTCTTGGATTGACTCCTCTGAGGGTAGTGGTTTAGGTTTCATTTCCTTCACCAATACTAATTTTATTCTGATTGCAGGATTAGTAGAAACCATGACAAATTCTCCAATTTTGGTTCAGATCAAGGCCATCAACAAAGCCCTTGAAATCTCTTATTCTAGAAGATAGATTCCAGACAAAATCCTCCGTGATTGCCAGGCCATTGCTTGCATGATGAAGACTTTTGATAACTATGCTGCTTGGCATTTTAAACTTGAAATTGATTCTCTCAGGCTGAAGCTAAATTCCCATCATTTTACCAGTCTAGAAACCATTGATTGTGATGAAAATCAAATAGTAGACGTTCTTGCAAACCATGGCAGATTAAATCCCCTTTTTATCTCTTTTTTCAGGGCATGGATCATCCCAGATGGCTTAAAGAACTCTGTCAAACGCCGTTGAAGCACTGTCGAACGCTACCAGAAAGATGGATATATGCCACCCCAAACTTTGCCCTAACGCCCAAAAGACAAACGATAGAGATAGTTACCCAATTTTTTTAAAAAAAAAATAAGGGCAGTATTGTCATTGCATTGATCAGGAATCGAGAATCCCCTTAAAATTCTAGTGATTGTGAATCCTTCTCCACAAAATGCTCACTCCTTCATCACACCTTTCTCACTCCCATTACTTCACACCCAAACAAGGGCTTACACGATGTAAGTAATGACTCTCATTCCACTCTTTGTAACCAAATGCACCTTAATGTTTCTCTGTTCACATAGATGAGGGCTAGGCCAAGTTATCATTTACTGGCAAGTTGGCAATTGCTAGCATATTATGTGAGTATGGACCAACTATAGGGTTATTTACTATGGATCATGGCATTTGCAATGTCTTAAATTGATTGAAAGAACACTTCAAAAAGTGAGCATACTGTATGCTTAGACTGATAATGTGTTAATTATGTTAGTGCATTCAATTTGTTAGACTGATATGTGATTCTCCTCTATCACTTACCAAAGATGTTCCCAAACAATAACCTAGATCTGGTGGTATTTTTTGTGCTGTGGTTTGGATCATTTAGTGTGTGCAGAGTCTTATTTTGGAAGCGATACTATGCAAAGAGAGATGTTTTGTAATGTTTGTAGGGAAGCTAGGACATCTTCAAAGGTATAGTTGCCTGTGTTTTGATGTCCTCTTCTATGTTTTAGATTGATGCTGCTTTATTTGATGTATATCAATCGGAACAATTCTAACAATGTAGCAACTGTTGAGGTTTTGGCTGATCAGAAATGGGGATTTTATAGAAGCAGTGATAGTTGGGGAACATCACTCAACTAGAATGACAACATCCTGACCGTTTGTGATTGTATTAAGCTACCTTTATTTGTTCCTTTACTGTACTTGTATGAGTGTTTGTATTACATGTTTAGAAGTTCTGGTTGTATGTATTGAGCTGCCTGGTTGGCATGCCTATCATATGTTTCCTTAAATTCCTAGTTGATCAATGAATAAATAATTGAGTTGTTTTCTCAGAGCAAGTACTCATATGTTCTTCTTCTTCTTCTTCTTCTTCTTCTTCTTCTTCTTCTTCTTCTTCTTCTTCTTCTTCTTCATTTCTCTTAAATTGTTCTTACAATAACAACACAATTCAGTGAGTGAGAGTGAGATATATATGACACACTTGATCCTAATAGTGGTATCAAAGAGGTTGAAAAATGTCAAGCTCTTCATCTGCGAAAGATGCTAACGTCCCCTTCTTCAAAGGAGATAACTACAATCTTTGGAGTTTGATGATGAAGACGATGTTCCGTTCAAAGGACTTGTGGAAACTTGTGGAGAAAGGCTTCAGTGAGGAGGGTGATGCAACTAGAATCAATGAGAGCATGAAAAAGGATGCTAAAGCCTTGTATCTAATTCAACAAGCTCTTGATCTTAGAATCCTTGTGAGAATTTCAGAGGCCAAGACTGCAAAATAAGCCTGGGACACTATTAAAACTAAATTCCAGGGAGATGCAGAAAATTTAACCATCCAATTGCACACTCTTCAGAGAGAATTTGATGCAGTGAAGATGAAGCATGGTGAATGTATTCAAGACTTTGTCAGTAGAGTGCTAGACATAGTTTATCAAATCAGGATGTTGAAGAGCTTCCTCAAAAGGCTATAGTTTCTAAGATTCTTAGAAGTCTTACTCCAAAATTTTCTCAAGTTGTCCATTCCATCATTAAAGCAAAGGATCTCAACACACTCAATGTTGAACAACTCAGTGGCTCATTGAAAATTCATGAAGCAATACTCAACATTGAAGGAAATCACCATGAAGGAGAGAAAGCTCTGCATATTGGGAGAAGTAGCACAATTCAGTGAACATCCACATCGAGGCGAGAGAGGCAGAGGTCGCCATTTGCCTAGAGCTAGAGGTCACAGGCATGGGCGTGGAAGAAGCTCAGAGCTTGGTCAATTGGAATCCAGTCAATCAGTGGAGTCTAGCAAACAATAAAAAGGTGTTCAATGTTTTGTATGCAAGAAGTATGGGCATGTAAAACCCCAATGTTGGTATAGAAATAAAGAAGCCAATGTTGTAAAAGAAGAAAAAGAAAAAGAAGGAGAAGAAGTCACATTTATGGCAATCAGTGAGGAACCAAAGAAGACAGGAGGTATTTGGCTCATTGATAGTGGTTGCTCTAACCACATGACAGATGAGAAGAATTTATTTCAGCACATTGAAGCTAATTCAAGTCGCTCCATCACAGTGGGAGACGGAAAAGCTCTCAAGGTTGAAGGAATTGGGAGTGTGAGTCTTTGTTCAAGCAAATGGAGGATCACTACCTTGAATGATGTATAATTTGTGACAAATCTAGCACACAATCTGCTGAGCATTGGGCAAATGATGGATTCTGGATATGATGTAGAATTCACAAAAGGAGTGTGTAACATCAGAGAAGCCGAATCCAAGGCAAGAGTTGCACAGGTATGTATGACAACTCACAGGCTATTTCCTTTAGAAGCAGATGATGTTGGATCTGCATATACGGTGCAAGATGGAGATATCTCTGTTCGCTAGCACAGGAGATATTGTCACATAAATACAAAAATCTTGAAACAATTATCAGATCAACAATTAGTGTATGGTTTTCCCAATATCAAAATTGTGCAACCATGCGAAGCATGTTCTCAAGGAAAGCGTGCAGTGGCTCCTCTGGAGCTAATTCATGGTGATCTCATCGGACCAATCAAGACACCATCCATAGGAGGTAATTCCTACTTCCTTTTACTGACTGATGACTATTCTAGACACAGTTGGGTGTATTTTATACAGAGAAAGGAAGAAGCTTTCCAGCAATTTAAGCAATTTAAGCTGTTGGTGGAGAAACGGTTTTCACTCCTTGTGAAGAACTTGCGCACAAACCGTGGGAGAGAATTTACATCCAAGGACTTTGAAGCCTATTGCAATGCTGCTGGGATTCTCCATCAGCTATCGGCTCCATGGACACCACAACAGAATGGTGTCGACGAGTGCAAAAACATAACTGTGACAAAGATGGCACCCACACTGTTAAAGCAAATGAAGATGCCACTGGAATTTTGGGCCGAGGTAGTGGCCACCACCGTCTACATTCTCAACCGTTCACCCGCCTCAGCTGTAAAACTCTAAACTCCAGTGGAGGCATTGACCTGAGAAAGATCAAGTGTAGATCACTTCAAGGTGTTCGGGTGTTTGGCTCATGTGCTCGTTGACTTGCAGCAGAGAACAAAGTTTGACTCCACAATGCAAGGAGGAGTTTTCATTGGCTATAGCGATCGCTCAAGAGCCTATAAGATTATAAATCCTGATTCTAAACATGTACACATCAGCAAGAATGGGAGCTTTTTTGAAGAGAAGCAATGGGATTGGCTGAGACGGAGTGACTCGGATGCATCAAACTATGAGCCAGCACATGAGGATGGCATGACTCAAACTAACGACACTCTAGTTCAATCTACATCATTCGATCAAATTAATGAATGGACGGATCATCATCTACAAAACACTTCATTTTCACAAATGAAGAAAAACTCGCTGAAGAAGATAGTGGAGCTCCGACAAGGTATCGAAAACTCATTGATATTTATAGCTCTGGCTCTTTTGCGCTTGCAATTGGAGATCCTATCTTCTACGAAGATGTAGCAAAGAGTGTAGAGGGATTGAAGCAATGAGAGATGAAATCAATGCAAATAACAAAAATCAGACTTGGAAATTTACCACATTGCCGGCAGAAAAAAAAGCGATTGGATTAAAAATGAAGTGTCAAGTCAAAATTTAAACCAGACGGCACACTACTAAGGAAGAAAGCTTGTATTGTGTCCAAAGGCTATTCGCAACGTGAAGGCATAGATTTTGAAGAACTTTTTTCTCCAGTTGCACGAATGGAGACTGTAAGGTTATTTCTATCCATTGGTGCTCGAAAGAAGTGGACAGTGTATCAACTTGATGTAAAGTCCGCCTTCTTGAATGGAGAACTCAAAGAGGAAGTATTTGTCTCACAACCAGAGGGGTTCATAATCAAAGGAAAAGAAGATCATGTATATCAGCTCTACAAAGCTCTATATGGACTCCGTCAAGCACCCAGGGCTTGGTACGGGCGCATTGACACTCATTTCATTCAAATGGGATTCACTCACAGTTTGAATGAACCTACAATCTATAGAAATAAGCAAGAAGACAATGGTATTCTTTTACTCTGTTTATATGTTGATGATATTGTATACATGGGTTCATTTGAGAAGTAATTGGAAGAATTAAGGGGTTCTATGATAAATACATTCAAGATGTCTGATCTAGGACCTATGAGATACTTTCTCGGTTTGGAGATAGCACAGAAGAGAGGTTTAATTTTTTGTGTCTCAACACAAGTATGCAGCTGATCTTCTTCACAAAACAGGGATGATGAACTGCAAGGATATTTACACTCCTATGAATTCAAATGAAAAGCTTCATCTACATGACAATTCAGGGAAAACAGATCCTCTGAGATTTCGAAAAATGGTTGGTGGATTACTTTATTTAACACACACACGCCCAAATATAATACATGCTATATCGGTTGTCCTCAGTTTCTGCAATCACTGAGTATGCATCATCTGGGAGCTGTCAAAAGAATTCTTCACTACATTAGAGGAACTACTAACTATGGGATTAATTACAACAAGAATGAAGAATTCAAGCTACTTGGATACTCTGACAGTGATTGGAGTGGATCAGAGGATGATCGGAAAAGTACCACCAGATGGGTTTTCTCTCTGGGCTCCGGTGCTATTGCTTGGTGTTCCAAGAAGCAAGCAATTATAGCACTATCGAGTATTGAAGCAGAGTATATATCTCTGACTGCAGTAGCTTGTGAAACAGTGTGGTTGAGGCGTTTACTGGAGGATTTAAATGAGAAGCGAAATGGATCAAGTATCATACTTTGTGACAATCAATCAACATTATCTATTGCTAAGAATCCAATTCTCCACGGTCGTACTAAACATATTGACACATGTTTCCATTTCATTCGGGACCTTATAAAGGAGGAAACAATAAAAGTGAAGCACTGCGGGACTAAGGAGCAGTTGGTAGATATCTTCACCAAGAATTTGTCAAGAAATAAATTTGAAGCATTACGTAGAGAATTAGGAGTCTATGAAATTTATGATCAAGGGGAGGATGTTAAGGTTTAGGCTGATCAGAAGTAGGGATGCTGTGGAAGCACCGAACTGGGTCAAAGGAGCAGTGATAGCTGGGGAACATCACTCAACTGGAATGACAACATCCTGACTATTTGTGATTGTATTAAGCTACCTTTATTTGTTCCTTTACTATACTTGTCTGAGTGTTTGTATTACATGTTTAGAAGTTCTAATTGTATGTATTGAGCTGCCTGGTTGGCATGCCTATCATATGTTTGCTTAATTGATCAATGAATGAATAATTGAGTTGTTTTCTCAGAGCAAGTACTCATCTGTTCTTATTCTTCATTTCTCTTCAATTGTTCTTACAATAACAACACAATTCAGTGAGTGAGAGTGAGATATATATAACACACTCGATCCTAACAGCAACTTCCATGCTGCAGCCTGCATATTGTCATTGCAGGAGAGATAAATATATTCTGGACCGGAAAAGGTCAGGACAATCTTAATAATTTAGTATTTATTTGCTGTAAGTAATAATTGCTTCTAATTTCCAAGTGTTGGATTTTCTACTAAAAATTCTAAATGTCAGTTGGCTTTTGAGTGGAAATACTGCATTTTTAGGCATTGCTTCGTTAACACTGAAAGTTACAAGTAGTCAATTTAGACAATGGCAAGTTCAATATATTTTAAAGAAGAATTGTATGAAGTCCTTTATTGCCATCATTGACATCTGGTGGCTAGATCAATATATTTAAAAATTTAGGTAGGAAACGTCTATGGTCATATAATTCATGTGTAATAAGTTAACAAAAAATAAAAGGGAAGAGAGAGAAACAAGTTTTGGTTTTTGGTCTTGCTTTTTTGTGTATGTATATGATTTGTTAATCTACAGTTTTCTTACAAATATGGAGTTTTATCTTTGGGAGTGATTTTCCCCTAAATTGGATTTATTTGCAACAAAAGAAAAGAAAGTTTGGGGCTTAGTTTGTATATGCACCCCTGCAACACATTTTTATAATAACTGTTAACATATAATTTTTTTCTTTATGAATGTATATGAATGTATACTCACTGGTGCTTGTCTCATGCAATGCACATTCATTTATTTGTCTGGAATTGACTATTAGATAATTTGTAATAGTAAAGGGTTAACTAAAACTTATGAAATACTTATTTAAGTATATAATCTAGAAGGTGTAGATGTATAATGACACTATAAAATACATTGGTTTACATATTTCAGGTAATGAGTTAAAAGTAGTGCTTCTATGGTATGCATAACAGAAAATTAATATAATCTGGTTATTGATAATTGAAATTAAAAATTAATTTATGTAAAATATTATAAGTTTAAAATATGTAAGTATATAAATGAATTTTGGGCTATGTTGAACATTTAGCATGATGTTTTGACAAATTTAAGGGTATTGAAGGGTTTTTCTTTCAATATATATATATATATAAAGTATTGAAGGGATTTTGTTTTAAAAAAAAACAGACAAATAAATATCCATTTATATCAAAGGTCACTATTAAGTATATATATATACAAAGAGTTGCTCACCCACTCACTCGATATCTAGTGGACATATAAGATGTCACCACCTAAATAGAGTAGAAAACACAATATACAGAATATACAGTTAGCAAACCACAGTTTTGACAACTAGGAGTTTAAGTCTTGATACAAGTCAGGGTTTAGTATATAAGCAAACTACAACAATAATAAGTGCTACAAACACCCACACCCAAAAGGAATACGCGCTATTGGACAATCCGACTAAGTTGACCATTGCAAGGCCTTACTCCTGATTTGGAAAAGATAATTAACAACTTGATGAGATTCAAAAAGGTTAGTAAGTAATCCACCAAAAACAAAATACGGATTAATAGAGGTTAGAGATTTTATATATTATTTTGTAAAATCTTGTACAAGGTACATATATGTGGGAAAAAATCTAAATATCAAGTTCAAAATATCAAGAAAAATTAATTCTAACATTTATAAATATTTAGTAAAATATAGAAACAAAGCAAATTAGGTTTCCAACATTTAAGTGTTTCTAATTTACTACGATCATTTGTTTTAACTCAGCTATACTCGAGTTAGAAATATCATAACCCATTTGTTTACTTCGATGACCTGAGTTAGAAATAACATAATCTATTTATTTGACCTCTGTGGCTTAAGTAAAAAATTCAAAGCTTGTTTCGTCGATGGTGTGATGTGAAATTATAGTCTCAATTGCAAAGTTCATGTCGACATGGTCAATATTGACCCCTATTAGCTGGGTTAGAACATAGCACATTTATAGATTAATTTAGCATAACAAGAGTTTTCCAAAATCCCATTTTCAAAAAGTACACAAAATAAATAAATAAATAAATGATCATAATGCTAATACAATTGTGTAAACAATTAGGCATGTATTCACTGAAATAGTTTAAATAAATAAATAAAAACTGTACAGTAGATCATAATGATAATATAGTTGTGTAAACAATTAAGCATGCACTATAAGGGGGGATGCTTTTCAAGTTGTTAAAGCCCGGAGTCTAATGAACTAAGAGGTAAAAAACAAAGTAAATGGAAGAGTTTTTAGAGAAACTTGATTGTTATTTCAAACTTCAATGATTTAAACTAAGGAGTAAGCCTCCTTATATAGACAAGGAGATGGAATCTCCTTTTACAAGAAAGACCTAGACATGACTTAAAGAAAAAACAGCTATACAAAACTAGGGGCTCATACTAGTGACTTCCATGGTTTTATAACAGTAGAAAGTACAATAATAGTAAAAGTAACACAAAAACAAGGGGAGGAAACCAAATGCTCCCAAGGTTTTTACATAGACTCTAAAATAAAAAGTAAAGGTTAAGAGTTGGCCTTCCATCATGTTGTTGAGATTCTACTCAGCTATGTCATCCAGTCCTTTGGGAGAGCCAATGGGGCTTGTAG
Source organism: Dioscorea alata (assembly GCA_020875875.1). NCBI lineage: Eukaryota > Viridiplantae > Streptophyta > Magnoliopsida > Dioscoreales > Dioscoreaceae > Dioscorea > Dioscorea alata. The sequence continues at coordinate 12,708,237 of CM037019.1, forward strand.
AAAGCACCATCAATTCCTCATATGGTACATTTACCCTTGAGAAGTCTCTAAATTTATATTCTCTAGCCCATGCAAATATTTTCTTCATTTGGTATTCAGTGGTTGGCATTTGAGAAATCAAATTTGGGAATGAACAATAAATGGGACACATGTATTGGTTTGCATATACTTTCCTCACTTTAGTTTCTAGCACAAGATGACATTGTTGGTTGTCAATCATTATAGGTTAAGATCTCTTCTAGTCAGTGGAGATAGCACATGCCTTCCATAATTTCATCTCATTTTTAATATCCCCAGTAATAATAACATCTTATAGGCTTCTTGGTGTTATTCTTTCTTGGCCTAGCCTGTGGTGTCAAAGAAGGATTATCTTGATGTGATGACAAGCTTCATCTGGATATCCTTCATCATAACAAGGAGGGATTGAATTAAGCTCAAGGTTAACATATCCTTCCATATGAGTTCCTAGAACCTTAAAGAACTTGTGAATAAGATGGCTTAGTTGCTAGTAATCATTTAAGAAATTTGGGCTCTTGTTGTTTTAAGTAATTGTTAGCTTCTATTCATATTAGAACAGTTTGTATTTGTTCTATGTCTTGATTTATGAATTCTTCTATTACAACTCCTTTCCCTTTATCTTTAAGTTTTTTTATTTTCTAAAGTCAATTTTTCTACTTGTCATTCTAAGTCTTTAATTCTTTTCAAAAGTTGGGCTCTAACTTCTTTGTTTGTGTTTACAATTGAATGAATACCAAAATCCCTTTCTTTTCCCTTAAATGTATAATTAAATAAATCTTTAGCACATCTCCTACAGATTGATAATTCACAAGAGTTACAAGTTACTCTGTGTCTTAAAACATGAAATATATAACATTTGTCAAAAAAAAAATTTTGTAATTAAGTTTAAAAGGTTCAAGCCGGTGAGTGCATTTGAAGAAATATTCTATTTGGTTATGTTGTTCTAATAAAAACTTTGGATTAATATCTAAAGTATAAGACAATTTCATTTTTCTGTCCATTCAAGATTTCCATATACTTCTTCAAAGTCTATTAAATTATTTAATTTTACTAAATTATTCATTTCATCTCCTCCAAATATACTACAGATATCACTATCATGCTCATTATTATTACTATCTATACTTACAATATTTATTTCATATGTTGATTCTAATATTTGGTACATATTTAATCTTTCTTTCTTTACTTTATCACTTTTACATTTTGTGGCATAATGACCTTCTATTTCACACACACACACACACACACATATATATCACTTACATTTTCTAGGTGGTTTATGTTTAAATTTTTTAACATGATTATTTTAAGGTCTTCCTTTTTTATAATAAGTACTTTTTAATTTTCTTCTCTTCTTATATTCTTTTTGGACAGAGGGTATATAAATTTTATTGCAATAACTATAGTTAGCTATTTTCTTAGTAGCTTCTACTTCTAAATATTTATATTTAAAATAATTAAATGTGAATAAAAATTCTGGTCTAATTCCTGTAACATTTTTATTTCCTTCATCTATCCAAGATTTAAAAATTATATATGCTAAGGGTTTTGGTAATTTATTAAACCATATTTTAGTTAAATCATTTTTGCTAAAGCCTCTACCTGTTTTAGTAGCTATTGTTATACATGCTTGGCTAAATTTTACTATTTCACTAAAATTTTTAATTTGGAGCCTTTCAAAAGCTCTAATAGCTGAGTCTTATAATAATGTATCTCCTTTAGAAGGGTTTGTTCCTAGTATTATTTGTCGAACTTAACCTGTTACATTATATGTATTGTCTGTCATTTCTATCATACTTTGATATTCAACGGGATAATTTAATTTACAAATATTTAATAAATCTCTGGTTGTCGTTCCTATCAAATTTTCTATAAAGTTTGTAATACTTATATTATCTAAGGTATGAGCTATTCTTTCTAAGGCATTGATAGTATCAAATTCCTATATGTCTATTAATTTTGGTCGTTGTTGTGGATCTCATGTACTCAGTATTAACATACTACCGTTATTATTTTGTTTTTGCCATTGCTCTAATAATGTCTAAAGGATCTGGTCTTCCTCTTCCTCTTTGATAACTTTGTTCAGAGTATTGAGTAAAATAATAACTTGATGGTGCTTGTAAAGGTTGAGTAGTTCTACTAGTTCCTTTTTGTTGAGGTTAGTGTTATTGGTGGTTTTCTAGAATCATACCCACTATGTGAACTACTTGGTTGTGCTTTCCTTGGTTATTATTACTACCTCTAGATTCAATATTCATCATAATTTCATCTAGATTTATTTCTTCTAACTGTTTTAATAAATCTTGTTATATTTATTCTTCTGTTATTATATATAATTCTTCTATATTGAATTTTTCATCAATACATGTTTTAATTTGTTTTATAGGGTATTCTGTATAATAATATCTACATTTCATATGAAAATCTATATCATCTATATCTTCAGGTAATTCTTCAAAATCTTGTTCCTGTCATATCCAAGATATAATTTTTCAATTAAATCTTCCATTATATCAGTGGTAACGACACTCTATAGATTCTAATTTTTATTCTAACTCTTTTTTCCATCTTGCTACATGTTCTTTATCAAACTCATGCCATCTTTTAAAAACAACATTTAATTTTGGATATGGACTAGTTATCCATGGGACATTTCTTTTTGAAGCAATTTTTGTTCTAAGATATATTTGCACATCTAAAAGCCAAAAATATCTACTCTTAAAATTTGGTTTTCTATTTTGACTACGTTTTCCAGATTTACGATTTTATAATATCTTTCAATATAAATATTTACTAATTCAAAATTTTTACTATTCAATAATGCTTTCATTTTGAATATTTTTCAATTGGTTCTTTTTAGGATATTTGTTTTTCATCATATTATTTTATTCAAAAACTTAACCTACTATTATTGTGTTCAAAATAATTTGTTTTTAATGGGAAAAGTAATTTTTGCCTTTTTATTGGTCTTATATCTCATTCTTTTCCCACTAATAGTTTTGAATCATAATACCATATTGGTACAACTTTTTTTACATGGCTACCTAGAATATTTGTTATATTTTTTATCCTATCTATTTTAAGAGTACCTAATTTGGCTATTTTTTTTCCAATTTGTCCAGTAAATTCCTTAGTTATTAATAAGTTTGGTTCAATATTTGTCATATTATATCCTTTTGTTTTTATAATTAAATTAATATGTTTAAATAGAGTACTTAAGATACTAGATAATTGAGTGTCAAGTGTACTATTTCTAAATTATTATTCATATCTGCCTCCATTACTTCTATTACAGCTTTTTCCATTGAAGTCATATGTCCTATGTCTACCAGACTAACTAATGCTTTGTTCCTAAACCTTGCCTATGCATTCCTATATACATATGAGAAACATTCCAAGGTGTATTACTGAGAATCCTGATTCAAGTAATTTTACATATGATTCCTCTGTTACTAAGTCTAAAACAGCTTGTGTTTCATTGTTTGGGTAACAAACTTCTACTTCATCACAGTGTTAATAAATTTTATTTTGAAAGTCTAAGAGTCCATTTTTATATAATTGTTCTCAAGAGACTAATTGTATATTATTATTTCTGAGTTTTTCTACTTGTTTTGCTAGTGATAAAAACATTTTAGATCAATTTTTATGTTTTTTAGTTTTAAAAGTAAATCTTCTTATACTATCATTACTTTTGATAATTTTGAATTGATTCTATTCTTCTTTCATTTAACAATAACAAGATTCTAAGGTATTCTATGGTTGATTCTAATATCTTCTTTAGTGGTTCTACTTGATTGTACTCTATTTATATTTCATAGTCTTCTTTCTTATCAAATAAGATAATTTCTTCATCTAAACAAGAAATTGTTTCTTATATAAAAGATGTGGTGCATAATATTACATTAGATTTTTTTAAAGATTGTTACTAATTTTATTTGAACTATAATTCCTCCTGATTATTGTCTAATGGGTTCATTCCTAAAATAATTTGAGTTGCTTTGTCTTTGTTAAGTGGTGTGTGTATAAACTTGGTTATATATTGTAAGATTACAATAAGCTAATTTATATGTCGGAATAATTTGATTACCAAAAGCATCTGTAATCATTTATTTAGTTATTGTTTTTTCCCAATATTTTTGGGGAACAATTTCTTCAAAAATATAATTTTACTTGGACTTGAGTCTACAATTCCTAATACTGGAAGTTTATATCCATCAGTGAATTCTAAAAGAAATTCTATATTTAATAAATTATTATTACGAAATCCTATGGGATAACTCTAAAGTTCTAATTCTTCCTGTAGTTCTATGTCTTTTCCTATGCATTCCTATGGTGCCTATGAGAAACATTCCAAGATGTATAATTGAGAATCCTGATTCATATAATTTTACATATGATTTCTTTGTTGTTAAGTCTAAAACAACTTGTGCTTCATTGTTCGGGTAACAACTTCTACTTCATCATAGTGTTCATAAATTTTATTTTGAAAGTCTAAAATTTCATGTTTATATAATTGTTCTCCAGGGACTAATTGTATATTATTATTTTTGAGTATTTCTACTTGTTTTTCTTGTAATAAAAGCATTTCATATCTATTTATATGTTTTTTTAGTTTTCAAGTTCTATTAATTCTTGTTTCCATTCTTTAAATTCTTCTAATTCCTTTTTAGTGACTCTATTACCATCTATCTATTAAATAAATTTTATGTATTAAATAGTCACATGCTCCTAATCATTGCAACCTTTTTTCATTAATTTTATTTTCTAATTTATGTTCATTATATTCTCCGATTTGATTTTATCATAGTATTCAAGATTATTACAGTCTAATAATTCTTTCATATTGTTGATTTTGTTAGGAATTGCTTTGAAAATTGTAAGCTATATTCGAGTGGTTTTGTTAGTTCTTCTTTAGTCCATATTGCATAAGGGGATACTTGTTTGTCTTATATTTGATTTTTTTCATGTAATTGTAGAGTTCATTAATCTCATCATTGCTAGCAATGTTGTTGCTTTCTCTAAACTGTTTTTGATATTTGTAATGATAAGTTCTAGTTTGTTAATTTGATTTTCTAATACTATTAACTTCTTATAGATTATTTCAAATTGTCTAAGCAACTTTCTTCCATGTTCTTAATCTATTGCCCATATGATACTATATATATGCTTTCTACTTCTATAATTTGTGCTATTATTCTAATTAATTCTACCAATAATTTTACTGGTTTGATAGTTATTTTAATTACTACTGTGTTTATTTTCTTAAATACTTCAACTTTGTTCATATTATTTGTTCCTTTTTTTTTAATTTGCTTTACTACTAATAGTTGGTTTTAGGATGAACTTAAGATCTTATAAATACGAGATCCTTCCATAGTTTCTTAGTTCTGGAGAAGAGTTTATGAGATTATTTTTATGTTTCCCTTGTTTCATGAAGTTTAAGTAGAATAAGAAAAAGCCTGGCTGCAAGTTCATGAAAATATTAAGTTAGAGACCCCATCAAGAAAAACTTCTTCCCCTTTTGCCCTTGTTCTTCGGGTACTCTATGGGTATTTCTCGGATGTCATCAGGTGGTGGTTATTAATATAGTTTAACTAAGAACAATTAACTAAAACAATGCTTTCGAAACCACAAGGAATGAAATAGATAATAATAATGATGATCAAAATTTCATAATCCTTCTTAGAATGCTAGTATATATACATGTTTACATATATATATATATATATATATAATCAACTTTGCAAGGTCTCCAACTCACAACTTAATAACACATCACACTTAAAGTCTAGGGTTTCAAACTCTCATTTGCGGATGAAAACTAACCCTACAAGTTTGCAAGATTTTAATTGTCAAAACATCAACTGATGTATGTTCAAGTACCCAACAATTAAACACAAATGGATATATAACAAAATACACAAATCCGAAATTATATTTATATAACCAGAAATATAGTTGAATATATATATATATATATATATATATATATATATATATATAATATATATTACTTACTTGGAATAGATCCATTCTAACTCACTCTCAAAACCTAAGACAATCCTTCTTGAGAAGCCCTATAACAGCATAACCTAATCTAATTGCTCAAAACTAAATTAAACCCAATATAAGCATAAACTAGTGAGAGGATCTCAAATATAGCTTACTCAAAGCAAGGCAACTAATAGGACTAGGAAAGACATGTTGTCATGGTAAAAAAATGATACAATCATGCTTGAATATACATTTAAGGTTCACAAAATATTTAAACAAATAGACTTGGCAAGCCAATGAAGAAAAATAGCATCTTCGTCAAAGTCAAAGCATGCATAGCAATAAAGTCTCAAGGACATTTCAATAAGCACCTTGTATGCATGATCATAGACTAAGTGGTTGCATTACTTTGGCAAAAAAATATGCTAACAATGATACAAGCATTCCATATAACATATAAGCAAACGATCCCAACCAAGCAAGGGATTTATAAGGTTTAGCACATCTACAACCAACATAAGACTAACAACCCAAGAAAGATCATCTCAAGGTAACACAAGGCATGGGAGACAAAGATTTAGCTAAGCATCAAGGTGAGAAGCTTCTTATTGGATCAGCTAGGACAAGGCACACCACCCTAGAACTTCCTCCAAGCTCCTAGCAAGAAGTAGCACTCTCCCAAGGTTATAGCAAGAAAATGAAGAGGAGAAAAGTTTGGCCATAGAAGAGGGACTGCGGAGAGGTTAAGCGCAAGTTAGGTTATGGGGTAGCAAAGAGAGTACTTTTCTACGTGTGAAGGCATAGCAAGAAAATGAAGAGGAGAGGGACTATGAAGAGGTTAAGCGCAAGTTAGATTATGGGGTAGCAAAGAGAGTACTTTTCTACGTGTGAAGGCATAGCAAGGTAGGGAGAAAGAAATAACATGGCTAACCTGTTGATTGGTGTGGGGCTCACATATGTATCATTTGATGTATAAAGCATTGGAGAGTAATTTTACCAGCCTACTTGTGAATAAAAAGTGACAACTTTGTATTGATTCTCGTACATTATAAAAATTAAGATAGTCAAATCGAGATTCAAATCGTGAATCGAAATTCTAAATTTGTGACTTGAGAATCATTAATCGAATTGAATCATAAGATTCGGTTCAACATTTCAAAATCATAAATATATAAATAAATTATAAGTCATGTGTTAAACATAAAATCAAAGACAACCTAGTTCAAAACACTTATCTACCAACCAAGTTAATATTTAATAACTAAATAAATCTCAAATCCCTGATTCAGTTGTTCAAGCTATCAAATTATAAGTTTCATTCATATCCATGATTCCATGCCAACACTCATTCAAATTTGTAATTGTCACACCCCAACTCACGGCTCGGCACGTGGCAACTGCCATAACAACTTAAGAGACACCCACGCCACTCAACCTTAAGTCGCTGCAAGACTAACAAAATCCCTGGGATGAGCATCATTAAACAGAATATACAAACTAAGGAACACAAAGGTACACAGAGGAAGCAACAATATAATAACCTGATAATAAGGTTCAAGAAATATACTGGTCACATATATAGCAAAACCTTCGAGGAACTAAATAAGCAAACAAATCATACATACAAAGTTCAAACATACTAGTGGATCCATGTCCTTATACATCATGTTCATGTTAAAAAATAAACATACAAGATACATGAAATGAGTGCAGGAAAAAAGCTAGCCAATGCCCAACACATCGCTATGCCGCCAGGCTACTAGCTGCTTGAGCTTAGGAAGGAGAAAGAGGGGTAAGTAACCTAAGTCACTCAATGAGTCGATTAGCACAACTCAAAAAGAATATCAAAATGAGTTGAATAAACATCAACAATCAAGCTTTTACATAAATACCTCAACTTTAAAAGATATGATAACTTGCATAACATGTATAGATATATAGGTGGAATCCAACACCATAAAAAATGATACATTTGCCTCAAATCAGGGTTTCACTTTCAAAACAATCATCTTAAAAAAAAAATGAGTTTGTAAAGCATCAAACTGTGAACCTCATCATAAAACTCATTCTTTCCAAGAATATGAGGAAACATTACACAAAATTTTAACATAATAATCATGAAGTCTCAAATAATATAGAGCATCTCAATAAGTCAAAGAATCGTCTAGAAAACCCTCTAAACTATAGCCATGGTCCGTCAAGGCCCTCATGTCCTTGATGTTGATCCACTGGTTTCGTATGGTAACTTTGGAATCCCGATGTATCATCTAGTCAGGACTCTACTCATCACCTGAGATGAATAAGCAAACCAGGTCCTCCACGCCACCTCTAAAGGCTGGTCTGTAAGGACCCCCAACTACAGCAGACAGGCTACAACCCCATCACCATCAACCACCCGTAGGTGTAACAAAATATAATCACAACAATAAAACAATTGGTACATGACCAGGACAATGTCTATATGCCAAGAATAAGCATCATTTCACATAAATGAAAATCACAAGAATTGCATGCTCAAGAGTGTCATACCTTGCCTCATATGCGATAAATCAAAATATATAACTATCCATGCACATGTTCACCAAATAGCAATAATTTCACTCATAAATCAACAATATGGAATTTCATCAAAACATCATTTCACAGCGATAAAACCATAGAAAGCTTGCAATTTAAAAACATAAACTTCACAATTGATATCCTAAGAGAATTATGCAATACAAAACCCTATTCATAACTTAAGCGAGAAAGCCTCGGGGGTGCTACCCCTCCGCCGGCTCCTTGCCTCGAGCCAAGCTCTCACCCCCTAACCAACCAACACAAACCTAAACAAGAATTAAACAAAGCAACATGAGAATGAAACCTTAGGCCAATATGACATGCAACACTAAATCGAATCTAGGGTTGTCTCAAAACTAGATTCCAAAGTTTCCAAGGAGTTGCTAGGGATGATTGGCTTCAATCCAAACCAAGGAAACAAGGAAGGTTCACCAGTGCTTCCTCCCTAACCCTAGATCTATTCATCCACCAAACATCAAGGGAGAAAGAAGAGGAAGTAAGCTCACCTAAGCTCAAGGAGAAGGATGATGGATCTTGGTGTTCCAAGCTAGCAAGAAGAGGGAGTTTGTCCACCTTCATTCTTGCTTCAAAAGACACCAAAGAATGAGAGGAAGAGTGGGGAAGAAGAGGTCCAAGAAAAGGGAGAAAGAAGAAAAGTCTAACGACAGAATAAAGACCAAAATACCCTTGTTTTGTGGCCGGAAAAACCTTTACACGAGTGTGTATCTTAACTACATGGTCATGTATCACCCTGTGTAATTGCTACAATAACACTGCTGCAATGCTACTAATCTGAATTCCAAAAAGTTACATGGGCAAATACAGAGTTACACTGTAGTGTACATCCCCGTGTAGCTATTAAAAAATTTCCAGAAAGTTATACTAGTGTGTACACTCCAATGTACCTTTCTGTCCAATTTTAGAGTGTTTCTAGAAAGTTACACGAGCAGAAACAGATTTACAAGCCCATCGTGTACACGCTTGTGTAACTCCCTGACTGAGATATTAGTTTCCAGAGAGTCACCGATTACTACAGTACTGCTACTATAGTAGTGCTGCAGCAGTGCTCCTCCCCTTGAGTCTTTCTAGAGAGTTACACGGGCATTTAGAGAGTGAGTTATTTTTCCTTTTCTTTTCCTATTAAGTTTTAAGTTTCTTGGTCTTATATAAAATATTAGAATTTAATATTTTAAATAATGAATGCTTATGCATTTAGAGAGTGAGTTATTTACCTCGTTTTCTTTTGTTATTTTATCCATGCCCTCCATCATCTTAAAAACATTCATTCATATCCATCCATGAATTGTCTTGGGGTAAACAAGCATCCTCTTCTTCGATGATCAACTGATCATCCGACTTCATATCACTCAAACAAATTGGATCATATGTCTCACATTTTTTATCCCTTTTTTTTTGTCTTAATTCAAGTTGAATGTTGCACTTGATAAAATCAAGAGCATTTAATCTTTGTTGCTTCAAATGGTTTCTCTTTTTTGGCATGCATATGCTCAAATGTACTCCAATTACTTTCTCATCCTGTGGCGCTACATGTAAGACTTAGAACCTAAATGACAAGATTTGGAAGCTATTTGCATTCTTCTCCGTAACTTTCTCACCATAAAGCTAGAATATATAAGATAGGTAATTAGATTTTTTCTTTTTTTTTTTTTTTTTTTTGCAGAAATGAAACTAGAAAAAAAAAAAGTTTCACAATTCATCTACAAAATAAAAAAAAAGTATTATTAGGTTACTTCTTTTCTCTTGTTAAAATAACCATTCTCATGCCAAATGATCTCTTTGCTTTCTTAAACTTTTCTAATTGTTGATCAATTTTGATTCTTGTTTCAAGATATGGATACATTTTCTCTATGGTCTTGTACAATCCCATTTTCACTTCCATATCCTCATTGAAAGAATCACTATATTGGGACCTATAAAATTATAAAATTCAATGCAATGTAAGTAAAAATTAACCAAAATAGAAAATGAAAATTAACAAAAATATTTTGTAAACTTACTTGGGATTGAGAAAAAGCCTGTTGTATGAAGTGTCCTATAGTGTTGCAAATCCTATATTGTGTCAATAATATACCAAATGCGTTTGTATCTTGCCTTTTGATAATTGAAATTTTGAGCAATTTGTTCTTTTGCTCTATCCATGGCTTCATATACGTAATCCATTGTGGATTTTGCATCACCATCCACAAGTGTTAAAACCTTAATAAGAGAACTTGCACACTTCAAACAATACTTAATAGATTTCCAAAACTTGTAATTCAATAATAAGATCGCCTCTACTTTCTTTGCCCCATCTTAGAACAATAAGGACATCTAGCCCACTCTTTCAATGCAAACATTGCACTAAGAGTAAGTTTAGAGCCATCAATACTTTTCAAAGTGAGAAATGATGTAGAAAATCTTGTAACCCCGGGCCTCTTCAATTCTTTCTTCTTGGAGTTCTTTCTAAACATATTAAGGACCTAAACATGCCGATAAATGCAAACACACACTTCCTTTGCTTATTTTTATAGCATCTCCAAAAATTGGCACCTCGCCCATGTCATGCAAAATCAAATTAATGCAATGTGCAACACAAGGAGACCAAAATAATTTTGTCCTATTCTACATTAATAAATCACCAGTAGCTATATAAGCTGAAGCACTATCAGTCACCACATGGACAATATTTTCGTCCCCAATTTCTTCCACAATTAAATCAAGCAACTCCAACAACTTTTGATCATCTTTTACTACATCTGAGGTATCAACAGATTTAAGGAAAGCAGTTCCACTTGGGCTATTAACCCAACAAATTAGTGAGAGATCTATTTTTCTGATCACTCCATCCATCGGACATCAAAGTACATCTTGTCTTTTTCCAATACTTTTTATACTTCTCCATCATTGAGTTCACATTATCAACTTCCTTTTTGAAAAATGTAACACTAGCCTCATCATAGGAAGGAAGTTCTATTTCTCTCCCATATTTACCAACCATCTCCAACAATGAAGAAAATAGTGGACTTTTTACCAAAGTAAAGAGTAAAGTATCTCCATACAAAAATCTTCAAATGCTCTGGACAACTGGTTCTCTTTTTTTAACCATTGCATTAATAATTTGTTGCTATACTCCCTTTTCTTTGATGATAAAGGCATCCATAATAACTTTTCCTTTTCCTCCTGCACATTGAACATCTTCTCCCACTTGTTCTTGAAAGCATTCTTTCCCATCTAAAATTCTTTGGTTTACCATTTCATTTAAAAGCTTCGTAAATTTTTTTCACACATTATTTGGACATTGTTTGCAAGGAGCAACATTATCATGAGTACCGGCTAAGTGATGTTTCATTTGAATTATCACTCCCCACTTTTAAAGTCCACAATAATTGCATTTTAAATGCATTCTATTGTCTCCAATTCGAGAGCAATGCTCCCAAGTCGGATCAATTTTCTTTGTTTGAGATCCTTTTAAGCTTGGAAGACATTTTCAAGTATTAAGCAACCTATATATATTTAAAAAAGAAAACATTAGTTATTTCAAAAATAGTTCAGATTTAAAAATTAACGAAATAACCAAGGAAAGATTAAATTATGTTAAAAAATAGTTTTTAAATTAAAAAATCTTTCTTTCCATAACAAGATTTTAAAAATAACAAATGAATTTGATAATAAAATTTTAAAAGAAAGCATTATCATTTAATTAATCTTTGAATTTGTTTTTCGATAACAAATTTAAAGATTAATTAAATAATCACTAATTTAAAGAGCGTTTAAAATAATTAAAATAGTTGACCACATACATTATAAGAAAGAATTAAAAAAATATGGAGAAGAACGCCAAGAAAGATGAAGAGATGGTGGAAAAAGATCTTTGCTGAGGATGTTGGAATAAAGACAACAAAATTTCTCCTTCCTAATTCTTCTATGCTTCTTTCTCCTTTTATTCTTCCTTTTGCTTTGATTTTATTTTTTAAAATTTTGGTATTTGCATCGTCAAGCTCTTCATTTCCTACAATGTTTGGTTTGTCTTTTTATTTTTTTAAAATTCAAAACTCCTATTAACTAGGAAACCAATAACTAATCGTTGATCTTCTTGGTTCATATCAATTCGACCGATTTTAGATCGATTCAAATGATTCATTCATGATTTTGGATCAATTTCGATTCTTTTATAAGATTTGAACCATTACATATGAAAAATGATATGAATCCTACGATTCTAACTACACTATAATAAAATAGTTCCTATCCTTGCTTAAATTGAAAACCAAGCTGAATATCAAAATATTGTGGACTTAATTCACTTCAATCTTATAGCAATATGAGATTTTCATCTTTTCTTTCCTTTCCTATTTATTTTCATGTAGTTTATATAAGAAGTTAAATTTCTTTTGTATGAACTCAAAATAGTCTTGTACCTATTTTTGCTAATTTTATATTCTTCGATTGAAACTTGATCTGAGTATGTTAATTATTATTTTATTTATTTTTTTCCTTAATAAATTTTGCAATGATATATTGCATCTTATTTGCCTACTGTAGATTTTACTGCTTGCATTTCTAGTGGAAATATTTACCTATTGTAAAATTTACTACTTGCATTTCTTTTGAATTTAAATATGATGTATATGATGGACTTGCGGAATATACTTACTATGTTAGAGAGATTAGAGTGGTGAAGAGTAAAAAGAAAGAGGTTGAGGAGAAAAGAAAGCCATTCTATTGGATTTCTTGAAGGGGATCTATAGGTTCTTAGGTTTGAGTAATGCTATAACGGAGGGAAGTGAGAATGACTAGGCATCCACAAAAGCTATTCAAGAGATCTTTTCAGAAGCTATAGCATTACTCATAAAACAAACTATTAATTTCCAATATTGTAATGTAGTTACTAATGAAATTCACATAGCCAACATATCCAATTGTAGTCCCCATTAACAATGCTGAAATTATTACCATGTTTTAGTAGTTCATGCTAAGTTCAAAACAAAGTTTGTACCACCTAATTAAAAAGCATAAGTGCTAAGTTTCAAAAGAATAGGCCAAATTTCATTTCAACGTAATTTCCATACCAACTAATTCAAAAGCAAAGGTGTTGAGTTTCAAAAGAATAAACCAAAGTTCATTTCAACTTAATTAAGAAGCTCAAATACTAAAGTACTGCCATGATTAATCCATATTGGCACTGTTTACCTGATTTAGAATTTCAACTGTCTTGTTCTTCCTCAGCCTGTTCATTGGAGGTGCACTGCTTCCATCACCTTATTCCTAAGAGCAAAATAGTTAGTTTATGCATTTATCTCAAGGTAAATAGTAAGTTTATGCATTTATCTCAAGGTAAACGGTAAGTTTATGCAGTTATCTCAAGGCTTTAATTTTAGAAAAATTAATATGATATGAATTTGTATGTGTGAATACTAATTTCCAACCCGCAAGCTTTCAAAATTCTTTCTTCTTTGAGTCTTAACAACATGCAGGATTCTAATAAGCAGTTTTCCCACTAATTTAATCATAGTATCTTTTTTAGTTGTTTGAGTGTCTTCATTGTTTGCTAGATCTAACCTAGTAGTTTAATATTGTTTACAACCATGAACAATAATCCCACAAGCTTACTATGTAGATGTCACTTTGCTAACATATTTTGTGTTGCGGTTTTGCCATGTAAAGCGATTTCCTGAACTTTTAAATAACCTTGCAATACTATTTGACATTCTATGTGTTTGATTTTCAATAATATATAATGTTAATATGTATATAGATATACTCACGCATGTCCTAAAGGGCATTTAAATGCTTTTGATTTCCATGCTATTTTCCTTATTTAAGTTGATGTAAATTTTACTAATCCATATTACTTTATGTGCTAAATTGTACTAATCCATTTTTCATTTAGAACATTTCATTAAATGATAAACGTACACAAATAAAAATATTTTAAAACACATGGCTAGCAATCTCCAATAAGAAATGGTAAGTGTGAAATCACACATTTCCAAGGTGAGGCCAATCCCTCTAAGAAGTCTTCATTAGCTCTTCATGAAGACATAGAAGCACTCTATATAAATGTCAATTTCATCCTCTAACTTTTTCTTTTCATTTTTATCATTCTCAAAATTAATGACCATTAATTTTTTGCTGGAAAGTATTTAATACATTATTTCCAAAATTAATGATCTTTACAATAAAATTTAATAGTTTGAAATCACTCCCGTATATAACGGAAAACCAATGAAGAATGAATAATATAAAATAAATTGAAGTAAAGGAAGGCAATTTTCAGTAAGGTTATAAAAGAAGGAATGCACTCCTAATGTTCAAGGTCTAGTGCATGGTGCACAAATTCATCAGTACTATTTTCTCTCTTATTTATATAATGTTGTAAATCTATTGCTTTCTATCAACATCATCTTCCTTTAACAAATGTCTATTTCACTCAACCCATGATCTCACTCTTTCTTCCTCGTTCTTAATTTCCATTTCAATGTTACTCTTCAAAGATTCAATTCATTTTTTTTTTTAATCAGAAGGGCTCTAAAAAAAATTGATTGCTTTCTCATTTTTTTTGTTGATCAAGGAAAGATAGAGCAAACTATCAAGACCAACACTAGTGCGGCACATGATGCTTTTTTTTTTTAATAAAAGGAGCTTGAAAGCTATATATTAAAAAAAAGGGAAAGCAAAGTACAACAGGAACACTTAAAGAAGAGAAAAAAAAAATAGAACAATTGAAAGAACGAATTAAGAAGAAAACTAAAAAACAAAGACAAATTACATGGTGAAGCCATTAGCAACAACACTCTTCATTAACCACCTTGGGAGATCACGACCCCTATGAAAAAGAGTGAGCTCATGAAGACCACCACCTTGACATACTAAATGATTAGATAGTGCATTCCACCATCTAGGAATGAAGTGCATTCGAGGGAAGCCAATAGTAGCCAGCTTTTAACTATATTGACCTAGGAAGCAGTCCTCCAGTCACATACAATTCTAGCTGAGATTACAGGGCATCAATCAGATGTTTCATAGCTAGAAGAAGAGTCTTGACTTAGGCATCCATGTCTAATTGAGGATGAATGGAACCGCATCCTGCAACTAGAATGGTAGCATTAGCTATGGCTATAATAAAACCAGCCCCCATTTTGTCACAATCCCTGTTCCAAATGCTAAAATAAAAAAAGGAAGGGCCCTTCGTGAGATGGAAAATTTGAGAGAAGTAAGCATTTCCCTGAATGAGACACTGAGTTGTAGTTAACCTCCCTGACATAAGAGACAATCTTCTAAGAAAGAAGGTGAAAATCTGGAGTATCATTCTTGAAGATATAATCACAACGAAATTTCCAAATATACCAGACAGTGGCTACTATAGTAGATTAAACATAGGAAGATTTTGCAGTAAGAAGAAAATGGAGCCAATTTCCAGTAGTAATACCATCTTGAAAGCTAATATTGACCCCAATACTTTCAATAATCAAATTCCAAACATACTTGGCCTTAGGACAATGATTAAAAAGATGCTCTGTAGTTTCATAATCTAGGCCACAAAGAACACAAGAAGTATTTGGCCCCAAACCAAGATAATAAAGCTAATCATAAGTATTGATCTTGCCATGTAACATGAGCCATACAAAGTGTTTTAGAATTGGATTGCAACCGGCCCAATGATCATTATAGCAAGCATTTTATTTGAAATGAGTGTACACTTTGGTAGAAATTGTATTGCTTTTAGAATTGAGATGCCAAACCCAAGGCTTGGTACCTTGAGTATCAATAATACTATGATTTAAGGCAGGCATATTCAAATGCTCACCAAAAAATATGACTGAGAGCTTGAAGGTTCCAATGAGTATCCACCAATAAATCAGAGAAACAGACGGAATTAAGATCCAAATCCATATTCAAATAAGTAGGTTTAAAGGCTATAGGAATTTCAAAATACCAACGGTCTAAAAGAATAGAAGAAGTGCTTGGATTAAAAGAATTAAGCCACATGAAAGGTTTAATGATAGAAGTAGTTCGGCATAATACACGAAAAAACCAAGAACATTTGGCAGGAATAGAATCAACCCAGAAATTAAGATTCCCATACTTATGGTAAAGAATATCAACCCAGAAGACATCGTAACTATTGAGATAATCGAACACATTTTTGGCTATCAGCAAAATTTTAGAAAGCTTAGGATTTCTTATGGCGATCCCTCCTCAGAATAGTCAAGTGTAATAGCGTTCCAATTAATAGCACAGATGCCTTTTTCTATCGCCCCCTTTGGACCAAAAGAATTTCCTCGCAATCTTGGATATTCTGTCTAACAAGTGTCTGGAATGCTATAGATAGAGAGATAGTACAAAGGAATAGAAAGGATGGAGGAGTTGATAAGAGTAGATTTGCCAGCAAAAAAGATATGAGAATGTCTCCATTTGGAAGTAACTCTCTCAATTCTCTCTACCATGGCATTAAAATGAGAAATGAACAATCTTTTAAGAGAGATCAAAATACCAAGATAAGTGAAGGGGAAAGAACCAGCCTCAAAATTGAGAATGTTGCAAATGCTCCTCCCAAGTTTCTTATTAAAACGATCAGGGAAAAAGATTTCAGATTTAGATTTATTAGCACATTGTCCCATCAATCTCTCATAAATAGAGAAATAGAGCTTAATGTTGTGAGCAATTTTCCTAGAAGCTTGGGTTATAAGAATTAAATCATCAGCATACATGAGGTGGTTGAAATTGCAACTAAGATTGGAATTGAAACCAGGAATCATAGAGTTTCTCAAGGCGAAATTAAGAAGAGAAGTCAGGTTCTGAGAAACAATGATAAATAAATAGAAGAAAAGAGGACCACCCTGCCTTAAGCCCAGAGACGAAGAAATCCAGCTAGTTGGCTTTCTATTAATGATGAAAGAAAAAGATGTAGAGCTAATACAAGTATGGAACCAGCTGATCCAAGTGTGAGGAAAATTCAGTTTGGAAAGAGTGGCGAGAATTGTAGTCAAGCTTAAGGTGTCATAGGCCTTTTCTATATCGATGTTAACTAACATCCCAGGGGGTATGAAAATCACTATTTATAGAATGAACAACCTCCTGAAGAGCAATAATATTGTCAAAATTAGTGCGACCTTGAACAAAACCACACTGTTCTTTTCCAATAATGCAAGGCAAAAAATGCTTGAGACAATTAGCCATAATCTTTGAAATAATTTTATACCAAACATTGCCTAAAAATATAGGCCGAAAGACAAAGACAAGTTTAGGAGTACCTTTTTTTGGAATCAAAGTAATATAAGTGTGACCCCAAGCTCTCGACATTACCAAATGCTCAAAGAAGTAAGATACACCATAAAAGATATGATCGTTGATATCATCCCAGGAAAAGAGATATAATTCATCATTAAGGCCATCAGGTCCGTGACTTTTGCCAAAAGAAAGATAAAGTAACGCTTGGTAAACTTCAAATTTAGAGACCGCATGAGTAAGTGTAAGACAATCATTATCAGAGATTGTGGGCAAGTCATCAAGTAAATCATGGAAAACATCCGCAAAGATTAAATCAACAGAATCCAACCAAAGATCCGTATAAAAGCAAGTAAAAACCTTTTCAATATCCACCCGAAGGGTGAAAGTGTTACCATTGCAATCAGGAATGTGCAAGATATTATTAGTGTGACTGCGAATACAGACAGAATTATGAAAAAAGCTATTGTTAAAATCTCCTTTGTTGACACATTGGAGTCTTGCCCTTTGAGCCCACATAATGGAGTTTTGCTTTTGAAGAGCAGAATATTTGTTATACAAAATAGGAAGAATATTCTAAGAAAGGTCATTATAATTACCCAAAACATCATTGGTCTCAGCAATATTAATCTCATGTTCAGTTTTATTCAGATCTGATTCAAGAGAATTCATGCCATGAACCCTCCAATTAATAAGCTGAAACCTAGTTCGAGCAATTAAATGGGAAAGAGCATGCATAGGGGTGGAGTTAGGCTTAAAGTTCCAGAGTTTCCTAACAACATCATAATAGCCCAAATAATCAAGCCAATAATTGTCAAAATGGAAGATGGCACTTTTAGAAAAACCACGAAGACAAGCAAAAAGAAGAATTGGTGCATGATCGGAGAAAGTACGGGGAAGATGTTTGATATAATAAGAATCAAAATTTGAAGACCACTAGGAATTAACCAGCCACCAATCCAGTCTAGCCCAACACCTAGCTAGACCGGTTTGATTATTACACCAAGTGTAGTTTAAACCGATAAAGCCAACATCTTAAAGGTTATTTTTAGCAATAAATTCAGAACAAATGTGAGCTTTGCGGATGTAATAATAATGAGACCCACCCTTATGCTCATTCTGATCAACGCCAGCATTAAAGTCACCTATGATTATCCAAGGAATATTTAAATATGTCATACTTGACAACTCCTTCCAAATTAAACACTGACCTTGGGTTCTGGATGGGTTGTAGACTACAGAGAAGATCCAAGCATTGGAGTAAATTGGAGAGATGACAACGTGGATTGCACTGCGAGACTTTGCCATGGGAGTAACAAGGCCTATTTGACTATTCCAAATGATAATTATTCTTCCTGAGAAGCCATCCACCTCTAACGCAGCCCAATGCCAATTCCGATCAATCTTAGAACAAAATCTTTCAAGGTAATTGGCGTCAGCTCTCATTTCAATAAGACAAAGAATAAGAAGATTAACTTTGCGAAGCATGGAAAAACCACGACAAGTAATATGAAATTCTAGCAAAGAAATTTAGTTAGATCCATAGAAAACATAATGAAAGAGGATAAATAAGAGATATTTTAGATAGAAGACATCCTAAGAAACGAGGACTAATCCAAAGAAATGAGGTCAAAAGAGAAAAAGACACCAGGGGTTAGGAAAGCTCTTTCCCCTTAACAACTCTTCCCTTTTGTTAAGAATAGAGGATAATCTGATGACCCTTCTGAACTAGCTCTTCTTTTTGGAGACCATGTTGATATTGGTCGAGAGTCATCAGGTCATCTGGTTCATCGAACTCTGACATCTCTTCCTCTTCAACTTTAGAATCACTCATGTCTTGATCAGAATCACTGGCCATGGGCTGGGGATGTTGAACTACATCTATTACTTTTTCTACAAACATCATGTGATTATTCGTAAGGCTTCTAGACTTTATTTCTCCAGAGATTCGTTCAGAAATTCAAAAGGTTGGAGAGCAGGCGACTGGTCTTGAGCGAATTGAGTGATTTCCCACTTTCTCCATCGAGATTTCTGCTCCATGATGTCATCCACAGGAACCTGAGAACTTAGATTGAAAATATGACCCTTGGAACTCAAATCAACATTGTGTGTCTTGGAACTAACAATCAGCCCACTTTAAGATTGAATGAGAGCTATTGATGGTGCATAGGGTGATGGATCATGTGCAGCGGATGAAGTTACAATGCCATCAATATTAGTCACCTTAATAGTGCTGGAAACAATATAATGGCTGCGAGATTTGACGCATCCACCACGTCCCTTGATAAGCGCTTGTGTTATAGTAACGCGAAGCGTTATTATCTTACAATGAGCATCTCTTTTATCAGATTTTATCACTAAATTGTGTGCATTTGTGTGCTTTTGTACATTGTAGGTTTGTGGAGCTAATTTGAAGAAGAAGAACAAAGTTAAATTGTGTTTGCCGTTGTTGGGAGTTTTCAGACCAAGCAAGGAATAAGGCACGAGTCTAAACTTCTGAGTGTGTGCCAACCTCCTTTGGAGGGGCACAAGGGCAATCACACTCACAATAAGTCTAACTTGTGTAGCTTAGGAGAACTTCACCAATAAGGAGATTTGAAGCAATCGGCACGATCTACCATTGATTGTGTGCCCAATTCAATGGCTTCGATAAAGAACAACGAATTCGGGAGCGTTTCGGTAAGAGTACTGTAGCAGCACTGTAACAAGTGTTGTAGCAAAAAAATACTGTAGCAAGTTACTGTTTACTGTCTGCCGAAATTCAGTAAAATAGAGACTTCACACGGGCGTGTGGAAATTCCACACGGCCATGTGAAATCTTGATTCAGCCGATTTTAAGCCACGACTCAACGTTATAAAAGCCGGTTTTGGAGAATTTTTCAACATCTTTTTGCCAATCTTTTCTCCAAACTTCTAGAGGGTTGCAGTTAGTGTTTAGAGAGGACTTTGTGGAGGATCGAAGCACGTCATCGGCATCGTCATCGACGTCCGACGGCTGCACAAGACCATGGCCACACCATACGCAAGGGGTTTTCATCTATGCTTTCAATTTGTTTTCACTTTTATATTTTGATGGATTTGTATAGCTCAATGAGAAGCTATACCCCTTGTGGGTATTTGGACTTGTAAACCCTAGGATTATTATGTTTCTTTGACATTGTTATCATGTTTTTCCATTATTGATGAATAAAATTGAGTTTCAATCTTAATTGCATCTTGCAATTGTTTTCCCTTAGCCGTGACACTAGGGTTGAGAACAATCTAGGTTATCCTTTGGTGGTGTGACAATTCTTATAGGATTAGACTACTTAGGATTTGAGAGGGTCGAGAGGGTAAGTTGTGAGGTAGCGAAACGTCCCCTTTCCCCTCCCGTGTGATTCTCCCTACCTCCGTGTTCCATGATTTCTTAGCGGTCGAGATAGAGTGAAGTGCTAGGAGATAAACTCCCCTGGGGCTTAGTTGCGCGAGCAACAGAGTGAAGGGTTGAACTGAATCTTAGTGCTGGGGTTTAATTTAGACTAGGGCTCTTTCACCTAGACTAAAGGGTTAGAACTATACAAAAGAACAGGGTTTATCACTAGGAATCCCTAGAACACAAAGCAATCCCACGCAGTGTGAGACTTAGGAAGATAGACTCCCCTAGGGCTTAGTTGATAGGTCAACAAGAGTCAAGGGTCGTAGTGAAACCTAATGCCGGGGCATAGTGCCAGAGTTAGTCACGGTTGACCTTAGGTTTGGGACCGTGTGTTTAAGGACTTCCTCGACTCAATTAACATCAATAGGAGAGTATAATAGCATTGTCTTGCACTAGAAGCATAAGTCCTAGGGGTAGCTTGTCCGGGTACCCAACTTTACTCATTGATTATCCTTCTCTATTTACTCGTACTTGTGCTCTCTTACCTTCCATACTTCTATTTTATTTCTTGTTTCTTTATATTTGCTTTCACACCCACTCATTGATTCTCTACATACTCACCGTACACCGCTTAGCTAAATATGAAATCTTGTGTCTTAAATCCCTATTCCCTATGGATACGACTACCCACTCACCAAGGTAATATTATTACTTCAACAAACCCGTGCACTTGCGGGATACACGCAAGGGGGCGTGTCATCCCTGCATGGTCAAACCGCCACGTGGTGAATGAGCAAAGCCCTAGCGTGGGTTTTGCGCCTTGGAACTCTCTCTCCAACATTGTCACTTGAGTGTTGAAGCTGTTCACGTGATGTCATTCCTCCGGCACCACCGTGGCCCCAACCTCGCCACAGAGAAACTAACATCCACTAGCAGAAATCAATTTCCTGAGGCTCCTCTAGACTAGCTAATTGTTTTCCTTTGTCTTGCAAAATAGTTGATTGGCACAGACGGTTCTCAGCCTCCTTGACATTGTACATATGTATCTTGGAAATATTGACAGCTGACTCCTACTGACCACTGGGTCAAGGAAGGAGGATGAAGAAGGATCACCCTGAGGCTCCATACAACGGCGGTTGCATGAGTTTCATCCATGCCCAACCAATCTGCATAGGTAATAGAATGTAGGGAGTTTTTAGTAAAGAACTATGACAAACACCTGGTGAGCTTCATTCCCAAGTGAAAAACCTTGTTTGAGAGGTTTTGAAAAATCTATTTCCACACAAATGCGAGCAAACTTAGAACGAGCCACAGTAGAGGTATACTCATCTATTTTAAGAAGCCAACCAAGATGAGATGTGATCATCTCCAAGGATTCTCCATCCCAAAATTCTACTGGTAGATTATTCAACTGGATCCATATCACCGTTGTGCCCAACTTCGTGAAGGCGGGTTCAAAAAAGGGCTACTAGGGTACAAGATGCAAGATGATCCCATTGACCTCCCAGTGTCCATCGAAGAGAAGCTTTTGCATAGCATCATAAGTCTCACATCTAAGAAGAAGATAACCATTCAGTAGATCTGATTTATGTATCATAACAATATCGTCCCATTTAGCTACCAGGGCTACCAGGTTTTCCAAAAAAATTCCCATATAAAGCATGTTGAAAGCGCATGCAAGCCCTTGTCATGGTTTCTTCATCCAACCAAATGAACTCCATCGTATTAGCCTTTAGCTTCTCTAGAACTTGACCTTCCTGAAGAGGAGTGGTGTTTGAATGCTGATGATCTGCAGTTGTTATCTCGGCCCAGGACAGTGGAGACAGAGGGACATTACACCCATTTGCCATAGCAAAGCGGGAGAGAGGAAGAAAATTGAGAGAGGGAAAAGATGGGAGGAACACTCACCTCCATACAAATGACTGCTTCTGATGCCTTAACAAACAACCAATAAAAAGAAGAAGATGATGGTGGCTATTGCATGCCAAAAAACCATTACTAGCTACAATGCATCAAGTCGTTGTTGGCTTTCAAAATCAAGCTAAGGCCTTGCAAAAGTAGGGCCAACCATATATGCACAATCTTATTTCTATTGTCAACTTGAGTCCTCTTTATCCACCACCAGCTTGCCATCCCGTTATAAGGCATTAAAAACATCATTAGTTTTAATTGTCACCAATTTGTGTGACTCATGGTAATCCTTTATCTTGTTCTCTAGTATCTCATGCTAGTGGTGATAATTCTAGTCTAACTTATAGTTTTAATGTAATCTAAGACAATGGGTAAGAAATGGAAAATAAGTTAGTACAAGGCGTAAAAGTGATTTTGGTTGTGAGTTTTATAATTGTTATACAATATCATATTGTTGTAGATTATCATTTGTTTTAAACTTTCCTGGGTTTCTCCAGTTTTAATTTGATAGTTCTATACAAAAAAAAAAATTTACCTTGGAACTACATGTTTGTGTTTTATTATGTTCTTATATTTTGATTTTATTACTTTCTTCTTCTTGGTCTACTGTCACATAGTCTTTTGTGTAAAATGTTTGTGTCATATTATGGAGGCTGGTCTAAACCTCATCTGACATAGGGTGAGGGCACAAATGTGTTGGAGTTAACGCCACATCTGTGCACGTCTCTGACACGTGTCTTGTCCAAATATTGTCACAAAAAAAAAAAAAACTTTCTTCTTCGTCTCTATATTTAATTTATATTTTCCCATAATTTCAAGTGACATAAAGATTAAGAGTCATTGAAATAGTTTACTTTATTTTAATGATATGTTCTCCCTTTATTTAGAAGACGTGAAGCATTAAGCTTCCCACTAATATCAAAGAAACATAAATTTGTTGTCTTACTAGAAATTCTTAACAACATCCTCCACCCACACAGGTTGTTTGTTCTTTGTTTTGTTTTCCCATAGCTAATGGACTTATGTATCTTTCTTTTATTTGTGTTGTACCTTAAGTCCCTAGGAATGGAAGTGGGGTGGGAAAATCCCCGCTCCTTGCGGGGACCCGCCCCGTCGGGGAAGGGATTCCCCAAAACGTTCCCCCGCGAGACGGGGAGCAGGGAAAAATCCCTCCCCACCTAGTGGGGCAAGGTGGGGGCGAGAAGTGCTCTGCCCATCCTGCTCCCGCAAGGATTTCCCACCAATAAAAATATATTATCAATTTTTATTGTATTTATTAAAAAAATATTTCAACATGAATATAATATTATTATATATAAAATTATCAAATATTTGGTTTTTTTTACAAAAATATTTGTGATATTTTATTAATAATATTCTAGTAAATATAACTTTTATATTTAATAGGAATACACAAGAAACTAGTAATTACTAACGGAATTTAACTATTAATTTATTTCCCTTGGTAATTAGCTATGGACTAACTACGGAATAACAAAGCATGATTGAGCGCCTTTAAAATTACCCAAGGAATAACCAAGTAGAGTAATCATTGTTATTTGTTCGTAGCCAATCCCTGGGTATTGATATTTTTTGGGATTTTTATTTAGCAAGAGATTAGATTCCGTAGGTAACATTCATGGTCTTAAACATTACCCAGGGATTACGGGTCCATAGTCATCTTGTTTTATTCCATAGCTAATCCCTACGTAAATGTGAGTTAACTTGACTTCTTTAAAAGAGGATTAAATTAATTTTTGAGATTTATTATTGACTCTAACAAATCTTATTATTGGTATTAACTTAATTATGAAATATGTACACATTGTTAAAGTCTAATTTATGAAAAAATTGCGTTAAAAGAAAAAAAAAATAAAAATGAACTTTTTGATTAGCATTTAATTGAGTGAGAAATTTTATTTTATGTCATTATTATTATTATTATCAATTGTATATAGCATTTTTTATGAATATTCTAAGCAGGGCAAGGATTCCCCTCGGGGTAGTGCCCGGGGGGGGGGGGAGATTTCTCCCCTGCGGGAAATTTTGGGGAATCCCTTACTCGTGGGGAGCGGGGATGGGGACGGGGATCCCGTACCCTGCCCTGGCCCACCCCACTTCCATTCCTATATGTCCCATACTCAAAAACTAAAATCATTTATCAGATAATGTTATAAAAAGGACCAAAAAAATTAAAATGATCAATGCTATATAACCATAAGGATCACTAGCATCTTTTAACTATGCATATTTTTGCTTTGAATTAACTATTTACCTAATTAGTATCTAAACATAAGGAAAATCAAGAGATGATCAATGCTTTTGGTTGATCATATTCAAAGTGCATCATATCATATAAATGTATGTGCATTGTCTTAGACATCAATATCAGAGAATATATACTAGATAAACATGTGTATTTCATTAAAAATTATTTTATAGATATATGAGACTATGAACTAATGCTCAAGTCATATTTTGCACATATTGTACCATAATTATTGATTAATATGACATCAATAATTATAATTCTTATAATATTTTCAATTTCCAAAGATAATGCTTTCATTCATTTTCTCAGTCATGATTTCCACAATAGACACATCAAAACTTTATCTATTCAATTCCCTACTTAAATGAAAACCCCTAGAACATATATTCAATACAAACTATTGGAAATTTTATAACACAATATTCTCATGAATCTAACATATCACTGGAAAATCCCCTAGGTGAAGAGCAATTGTTCTCATGAAAATTACAACTATAATATGTAAAGGGAACACACCCAACCATCCCACTTAACATTCCCATGTAGAAATATACATAGTTGGAAACAAAAAAGGACATTCTGTTATCATGAGAAAATCAATGAGAAAATATAAAAATGGTGGAAAAGTGCTAATTTATTGAAAGAAGTTAAATTTATTTCAAGCAAAAGGAAAAATGAATGAAACATGCTAAGATGTTGCAATCATTTTAAACAAATGGAGGTACAACAAAGATGGATCACTTACTAGGTGTCATATTTTTTATTTCAGTCATATGACTGTGGCCCAAAAAAGTTTTAACTTCCTACAGCATTCAAGCTGAAAAAGATGGAATTGAGTTATTAGATTATTGACTATGAAGCATCTAATCATATAATCAAAAGTGCTATAATGGGTTAGAATTTTATACCTTGCTATTAGGATCATGTGACTCTTTGTCAGGCCTCGAATTCGGCCCGATTGGACCCGGCGAGCGGACAAACTGTCGTAGACCAACAGGGCGTGAACCCATAAATTTGCAAGGCCTCAGAATCTAATTCATAGAAGATAAAAAAAATAATAAATAAATAAACCAATCAAGTTACAAAAGTATTTTACAACTTAATACTATACAATAATATAAAAGAATGAGTATTTTTGGTAGACCCCGAACCTAGCTTGCCGGACTCAGTGCATCGACAAACGGCCGCACACCCATAGTACATAGCACAATAGGCATGCAAGGCCTCAGAATTATCTCAAGATAGAACATGCAATCCAACAGAATTGTAAAAAAACCCAAACCCAAATCTAGAATATACAAAATTTACAAAATCCAAATAACAAAGTTTACAATACAGACAAAAAAATTATCTCAATTAGACCAGGGATAGGCTTGGTACTTGTTCACTTTCTATGAGCTATTAAACTCCTGATATGAAAAAAAAAATTAACAATAGATTATGAGCTTCACAGCCCAATAAGCAACCACTAAAAACACTGGGATCATAAAAAGTCTCAAAATTCAAAATAAAAAATCAATAATATGATTTAGCATAATAATTACCAAAATACAATTCAGAAACAAAACAAAACATCCAACAGAACATGATTTTTAGATAAATATAGTATATGTCTCCAAATAACTATGATCAAAACAAAAATATCAAAGTTCATTTGTTTACACTCGGTGAGCCTAGCCAGAATATCAGAGTTCATTTGTTTACCCTTGGTGACCCGAGCCAGAATATCAGAGGCTGTTATTTTTCACCAACAGAACAGTGTGAAACTATAGTCTCTTAATAGAATACGTGTCGACACGGTCAGTGTTTAACCCCCGGTGACAAGGTTAGTGCATAGTTAATTGGGGACTAATATCTATGTCAAAAATACTTTATGTTCACAAAACAAAAAAACTATCAAAGTTCAGACTAAGCAAAAAAAACAAAGTAATTTGGCAAGCAAAATTTTATCAATCACATGATCCCATTTTTATAATATCAAATTAAACCAATTATTTGAATCCAAACTTGAAGAGATAATTTATACCATTTCCAAATAAATGGATAATTAACATTATTCAAAAAAATATAATTATTCAGAAATTCAATGAACTAAAAGAATTGTGAAATAAATGAGAAATAAATAAAATATCATAAATTAAATAAATAACATAAATTTGATATATTATTTGACAATTCAAATAATAAACAAAATAAATCATACTATTATTTTAACAAATGTCGAATAATATGTATATATAGTAGGATTTATGTATAGTTACTTACCTGATACTCGCTAACATGGTAAACTTTAATTCTAACGCCATAAAGCTTTTGGCATGCCCTATAATTAGGAAAGAAAGCCTAATAAAACACCAATATGATAGATTTACAAAATGTAAGGGTGTGTAAGAAGTATTCCAAGACAAAAAAAATTATACAAAGGTCGCTAATTAGCAAAGATAATGCAAAAAGAGATTTCAAAAGGGTGCAAAAACAAAAAGGATCATATTATTATTCTACTTCCCAAATTCAGATTCTTTCAGGGGTATAAAAGCAATAATCCAATCCAAAGGGCATAAAACAATTCTAACATGAACATTGAGTACAAAATCCCTCATAACTTCACATACACTTTTCCAAATCATAAAATTCAAGATTTCAAGAAAAGTAGACACATAAGACTACAACATATCTTAAATTCACATTATTTGGAGTACTAAAAAAATTATAGCATTCAAATGAATCTCCGATTATTTCTGCAGACTTATAATTCAGACATATCTCATTCAAACATGCATATCTCTCAATGTACAATTCTAAAATCAATGGAAATTTAACTTAAAATAATAAAACTTAATAAGAAACAACTTTTATATTTTTCACCTCACCCATATCAATGTCCATGATTATCAAAAGTACTCATAGATCTTCATACTCTACACAGAAATACCATCCGAGATAGTTACACTAATAAGGCTATATCTCACAAACTATAGACACATAAAATCTGAAAATTTCGCAGGTTATTAGTTAACATCAAAATCTACAACTTTCATATAATTCTTTATATCTAATTCAGAATCTAGAATCATGACAAAAAATTAAAACACTCCAAGGCTTGCAAAGAAATCTTATCAGAGGCACTTGCATTTAGAGCCTATATCTTACAGGATGCGCATAAAACAAATTCTGAAATTTCGCAGTAAGATAAAAAAAAATCACTATCTACAATTTTTATATTTTGATTTTCTCTAAAATATGTCTCTAGCTCTCCCAAATTAATTAGAGATCCCTGTTATACTACCAAAAAACTTCTCAATCTAATAATTATACTTATAACTCAAATCTTTCACGTACGAAGCATGGACGGAAAAATAAGAATTTAACTTCAACTCTCTGATAAAAATCACAAGATTTAAAGATCCATAATCAAGCTACAAAGAAAACTCTAACCTAACTAGCATCAAAACCTAAACAATAAAAAAAAAAAAGAACAAGAAAACAAAACCTTACCTTTGACAAGCCCTAAAGGAGAAGTGATTTAGTGCACGATCAGAAATTATGGTCAGAGTGTGATGAGGAGAAGAGGCAGACAAGTTAGGGATAGGTCTTTCTTTTTTTTCCTAACAAGAACGAGAACATGATGATCGAAGGCACGGGAGTTAAGGAGGAAAGGATGAGTCGTAGGTTACGGAATATGAAAGATTAGGAAAATATTAATGATAAGATCAAGGGTTATTTTAAATTTAAAATTCAAAATATCAAAATATAAATCTTAAAAAAACGCTTAATTGGGGGTGGGGTTCATAATTTGTAAAAAACAATCCCGAAAAAGCGACAACCCTAGTGGATCTATCCTAGCATTGGTTGAACATCACTAGTCTTAAGCACAATGGCCTTAGAGTCCAATACATGAAAAGATAGAAAAAGAGAGGCTGAGTAACTCAATTGCTCAATGAGTGGGGTAAATATAGGTGGAAAATTTTCAAACATTTTCAAATAGAGAAGAAGCTTATGCATACCTTTCCAAAACATCGGTAAAAACCATAGGTAAACATTAGGCAAGAAACCATGTACAAGTACAAATACATCAACATAAGTTTCCAATGCACAACTTTGCAAACACTTCTCAATATCGTCATTAACCAAAATATGAAATCTAGAAATACAAATCTTGGAAATATAAAAACTTCAGGACATGATTTCAAACAAAATGTCTCCAAATTTACTATAGATAACATATGACCGTTTATTATTACCGAACGGACACGATATCAAATGGTCATTTACCACTGAACGGACACCGTAGGAAACTATAGTCTCGATTTTCCAGTAATTTTTATCGACAAGGTTAGTATTTAACCCACATTGACAAAATTGCATATCGTTCATTTGGAGACCAAAACATTCAAACAAAGCTCAAAGTCAAAGTACAGAATATTCATAAGTTTTTCCCAAATATTCACACGAGCGGAAATACAGAATTTCAGAATCCCACTTTAGTGGAGAAAAACCAACAATTTTAAGCATAACCAATAATTAATGATAATGCAGTAATCTTGGTAAAAACAAAATAAAATACTCAGTATATAATCTATGGTAATAAGAAATTTAATTCAAAGAACAAAATAGCCATATTAAGCAAACAAAATGACCAATGGGAGTAATTCCATCATTTCTTAACAATATAAGCCTATTAAGGCTAGAACATCAAAGTCATATCATTAACTCCAATCACAATAAGCAGTTCACATTTAACCTCAACGTCAAGACCATAAACACCGACACACAATTAAATCGGCGGGGTGTGCCACAGTAATAGCTACAGCAACATTAACCCCCAATTCCTCACATACATACATATGTCATCGATCATACCTCTCTTATATTTCCATACACTAGCATGCTCACCAATTCCATATTGAGGGTATTACATTGACAATGGATATAATTACATATCCAATCCACACCCATGGTTTTTCCATCATTTCAATTTTATCAACCATGCATCTTATCATAGTTGTCAATTTAAAACAAGTTATCAATTCAAAAACATAAACTTAGTTTTCCTCCTCCATTATTAAATAAACTTTGAAACACCATGCAACATCAACCATTGTATGCTATATAATACATTTAACACAATTCTAATTTAACAATAAATCAAGATTACCTCCAATATCAAAGATGCAATAACACTAAGGCAAAATCACCATCTTTTCAATTCTTTACCGAACATAATTATCATGTCACCTCGTCGCTAAAATTTTTTCAACTCTAGATTCATACCACTCCATTCCTATAGATTCGATTGCAACTCATATTACCATTTTCATTCTTGAACATAATGCTTTTGCATTTATTCACATAAGTTTCCATCAATGCCTTACATTTTATTAAGAGTATACATCTCTCCCCCTCTCTCTATCTCCTTAACATAATCCCAACATATCATAAAAGCATTTACAATCTCTCCCATTTCAAAACCAAAGAATTACATAAAGATAAACACCTCACATAATCAAATTTCACTTGCCAACATGCACAAGCACTTATAACTTACATCCATAGATAAGCATGCACACACTCTTCACATGCTATCATTAGCATCATCATCATCATTTAAAAGAAACCTTCGCCATCCCTAACTTCAATCCCTACAAGCATCTTATCAAACACTTGCACTAAAACCACAATGGCATTTCATCGAGCACTTTGCGGCATCCAACAAACCTCTTGATTAGCAACCTTTTGATTAGCATGCTTAATGTAAAACCTCATCTTCCCAAAATTCTTCTATTCTAGTAATTTAACACATCCATGACATGGATACAAACACATTTTCTTACCTCTTGATTTCAAGCCAATTCTACAAGAAATGCATATTATCACCCACACATGAGATCAATCAAACATACTTAGAAATTTCAACTCATATTTGTAGTGATAAGTAAGAAAGCCAAACTTATCATTCCTTCATACGAAGTGTACACATGCAAACAAACAACTAGGTCCATCAACACCATTGAAGCAAAATAACAATGAAATTAAATCGAACAATTCTCACAATTATGTCTCCAAATACTTGCATTCGACACTTAGAGGCAATTTTTCAAACATCTTGTGTACATCAACTCAAATTCCATCTTATGGACTCTAACATAACTCATGAATATGACTCTTTTACACATTATTCTTCACTTGCATAATTCATAATAAATCTAACTCCCAAGTTCTTAAATTTTCACGAACCAAGTTAGTATTAAGTATGATATTCTACAAAACAATGCCAAGTTTCCAACAATAACATGCCAAATCAACACCAAATCATGCAAATATAATATACAAAAATTAAAATAAATCAAGAAGGATTCAGTTAGCCCACTCACCTGAAATATCTTCCTTCCCCCTACTTCAAGGATCTAGAAAGAAACCAAAAGAAAAAAAAAATATGGAAACCAGATCTAGGATTAAAATCAACAATTCCATAAAAAAATTAAGGAAATCCTAATATTCATTTACCTACTATAACCATCAACAGCCAAGGGTGAAGAAAGACCATAGGGGCTACGGTTTGCAACTCATGGATGTGAGATGGAGTTGGAAGAGACAAAAGGTTGAAGTTTTAAACAAATTCTCGGGCTGCTACAGTAGCAGGTTGCTATAGTGATGGCCTAAAAAACTGTAGTAACGGGCCTAAAAAAAATTGGGTTATAACAACCTACCCCCCTTAAGAAAAATTTCATCCTCGAAATTTCCTTGGACTCTAATGTTTTACTTCTAAGGTACCACAACTATGATAGATAGATTACAAATGAGAAATGAATTTCCACTTCGGTTATTAAACTCAACTATACTACTAATTAGACCCACTACTGATAATCAAAACATGTGAATCAAAATATCGAACTAGAAAACTCAAACCAAAGCTTTAGTTTTTAGTTATTTGAAAATCTCTGATACCACTTAATTTGTCACGCCCCGAACCCGACCCGGTCGGACCGGGCGAGTGGACAAACGGCCGCAGACCCACAGGGTGTGAACCCCATAAACCTGCAAGGCCTCAGAACCTGA
Organism: Dioscorea alata; assembly: GCA_020875875.1. NCBI lineage: Eukaryota > Viridiplantae > Streptophyta > Magnoliopsida > Dioscoreales > Dioscoreaceae > Dioscorea > Dioscorea alata. The sequence continues at coordinate 12,740,633 of CM037019.1, forward strand.
TTCAGAGAAGATAAAAAAAAATAATAAATAAACCAAAAATTACTATATATATATATATATATATATATATATATATATATATATATATATATATATATATATATGATGCTTTATAATTGCATACAGCGAAGAAGGATAATAAAATAAAAGACAAAAGAAGAAAGCCTTAAAAAAAATATTAATGGTTTTGGAGAGTGGAAAAGAAGACAACAACTAAATGATATTATTTAGCTGAATTTGAATTACATAAACGATGTCATCTAAAGAATAAAAAATTTAAAGATGGAAGGGTGATTCTAGGGACAAGAGTTACAAGATATACAAGATAAAGTATTTTTAAATAAATGCAAGAACAAAGTTCAAACAAGTAGTGAAAAAAAAAATTTTGAGGTTTAACGGAGGAGAAGAAAGTAAAAGAAAATAGGTTATCAAAGGTTAGGTGAAGAGGGATATAGATGTAATAAAAACAAATAGGAAGGAACTTAATAACATTTTAGAAAAAAATTATGATGTGACGGGTTGTAAGGATATATAGGAAAAGAGGTAGGTAATCATGCACCGAGCCTATTTTCTTTTTTTTTTTTTTTTTTTCCCCATTTTTGCTTCACATCTCAAGGGGTACATTTCTATCTCTTAGTTATGAACATATATACACTTTAATAATATTTCATTGAAATCATTTTCATATCTGTGTTTGGAAATCTCATCAACTTTCTATGAGATCGACCATGAGAAATTCAGTCAGTGACTTTTTCTTTTATCTGTTGCTTACGTTTGTCACTTAAGAATATGTAACCGACATAGCACTTTGCCAAGATGTGCTAAACTAAGAGTGCTTCACTAAGTGTATTGTATCCTAATGACTTGGAGATGCAATCAAACCTAGCACGGAGGAGAAAAAATGATTGTATCTAATCCAACGGCCCAGAAAAAATACAGTTGGAATCATCATGCAAGATGAAAGCAAGCATCTAATGTAACAAACTAATAGATGAAGAACATGAACAAGAACAACCAAGATAAACACATTATTATATACGTGGGAACCCCTCCAAAAGTAACAGAATACCACAACGGGCTTGGCAAGAAAGACTTCATTAATCACCAATGTAATATTAAAATCTACACCTCAAGTTGATATCCTAACTTGAGATTATACCATACAAGGAGAATTAACACAAGAAATTATAATTGAAACAGTCTTGAAGCTCTAACAATCATCATTTCCAATAATTAAAAAGAAACTTATCTTCTTGGAAACTGGAGACTAAAGAAAACTTTGAAAAAGCTTCAAGCAATGGCCAATGCTAGTTACCTTTGGGGGTTGTTTGGATACCTGTAAGTAGTTGTAATGTAACTGCTTTTATATGTAAAATGTTGTTTAATTTGATGTGAAATGAGTTTCACAAGTAAAAAGTTTTACATTTGGGGTACTTATGCAGCATTTCAACTTACAGCAAAATTTGTTATAAATTGAAATACAGCAAAGCATTTGGGTTAAAATCACCGTTCTCCACTCTCCACATTATGCATCAAAAGTATATGAAAGCTTGCATGGTAATTAATTATTAACATAATTAAACATATAGTTAATTATGTTTTATTTAATTTTATATTGTACTTAAAAATACCAATTGTTATTTAATTTTAATTACGAAAATAATTTTTAGACATAAAATTAAACAATAATAGATATTTTTAATTTAATTAACAATTATTAAATTAATTAATTAATTCTTTTACATCAGTATTAATAGTACATAGTGAGAGTTAAATCTATTAATTATTTTTTAGCATAATAATACTTGTTAGAAGGGTAATTACAAGCGAAGGAATTTTTGTGCATTATTTTATTATTTTTTTTATCCCACGCAAACGGGAAATATGGCGGCCGTCAAGCAAATGGATTACTTTTTCCAAAATAGATAATACAAAAATTTTCAAAGGGTGAAAAATAATAAAAGGACTAAATATCCATTTTGAAATAATAGAGGAACTAAACTTGGTATTATACCACCATCTGCATACATCATCAAAACTTAATCACATATTTCAGGCCAATCACCCACAAAGAAACCATGAAATTTGCATTTAAAGCAAATACAACCACAAACAATATTTTCTTTTTTTCTTTATTTTTTTAGGAAAAAAAAAACATAATAGCATTTCAATGTGAAGATCATATTTTCGCTTAATATAACATTTCATCTAAAAAAAAAAAGCATTTGTGAGCTAATAATAGCATAAAGAACTTTTACGAGGAAAATTCCTCACTTGGGCTCATGGAACTTAACAAGATTTTCAATTCTCTCATATCATTTAGAAGTACTTTATTTTCTGAAATCCCATGCTCAATATCGATGTCCAAAGCTGCAATTATTCAAAAGATTGATATCAATGAGACAATTCAAGAGGATAAAAAAATATATTAAATTAAAACAAATGTAGGACCACAAAAACCTTTTATCTTTTTTGGGTAAAATCTTTTAAAAAAAAATGCCCTCAACTTCATAAGAAAAAATACAAAAAAAAAAACCCTTTATTTTTGTTTCTTTACAAAGTGCAATATTAAATATGATAGTTGAATTACTACACATGATATCTTCAACTATTATATCCAAATAAACCCTTCATTTATTGAAAGAATAAAGAAGGCATTTACTTTTTTATACATGATCCTAGTGAGCTGCTATACAGTATAATAAAAATTTGGTGTATCAAATACCATCCAAGAATGGCATTTGCTTTGAGTTGGGAAGAAATCATTATGGGAAAAACCAGGTCTTTCACCTTTGATTTATCAAATGATTAGAGATATTACCACATTCAATCAACCCTCTCTATCATAACCAATTTTAATTGGTTCTGATAATCTTCTATTATTGATTATACTTACACCTTGACCTTTCATTGATACTATTTATTATATTCAAAAGGTTTTCATTGACTTCATATTAATGAGTTGTATTGTTGATAGTAAGTTTTATTTCGTACCTTTTTTCTGCTAGATAGCAAGCAATTTTGACAGGCAGAGGAATTCCGAAAAAAAAAAAAAAGAACCTGCATGTAATCATGATCATGTTCCTAATCATAAGCTTCTACATGAGTTTTCTAAATGATGCCTTCTGCTAGACCAATCTTATTCGTTGGGATCGAACATTTCAGTCACAATAACAACAAACTTATTGTTTCGATCTCTAAATGAACTCCTAGGTCAATATTTGTTTTATCCAAGATTGAAGAAACATTCGTCATAATCAATTGGTTCTGCATATCTGTTATACAGCAGTATTTACTCCAAATTTGTTATTCCAATTTCTGTGTAATTTCCCAGTGTTTACTAATATTGGGCCTGCATTTAGAAGATTAGGATTAGCATTCAGCTTTTTGGAAAACCAGAGATTCTAGAAACTAATGTCATGTGCATGCATACGAGAATATGCCACTTCCTACCCATTAGGTCAACAGGGCCATATCTTGCCAACAATAGCGAGAAATCCATTAATGGGCAGAGACACTTAGAAACTAGTAGTATATATTGAAAAACTACATGTCTATTATTGAAGAATATCTTAGGTGATGCATCAGGAAACTACATAGTATTATTTTCTTCTAACCAAAGCAATAAATAGCAGACCATGCGGAGGGAGTCTAATAATCATGGTTGTCCATTTATTGTTATATATAATCATGTCATTCGTTTTTTACAGATTTGACAAAATTGCTGTTGGCTTTTCAGAATATCTCACATGCTAAATTGGCCTTATGTTCCAACAATGTAAGTTCAACAAAATAGTAATCAGAAGCAGCAATCAGCAACAATTAGGGTTCAATATGATATATGAAGGCTATAATAAGCCCAGCCATCGGCCCTTTAGCATCAATAGAATTATTACTCTAATTAGTTCTCTACAATCATCCTAGTTTTCCACATCAATAACATTCCCTTTGGAGTTTGCTTAATCCTGTGTAAATCCTAACACCTTCAAGAAAAGAGATCACAAATATTTATTGTTCCAACTCATCGACACAGGGTGAATAAGCTGCACTAAAGGTTTAGTTGGCATTGCTTTTCAAATATCTAAAAGAATTTTGCAACAAATGAAAGCTTTGAGATCAGATAAATTGAATGTTTAGCAATTTAAGACCAGAGCTTTCAAATAGCTAAAAGCTCAAAATGAACAATAAGTGATTTTACACAAAAGTTCAAAATTTGAGTTTTTACAAGCTCTTTGCATAAGTTCCTGCTTTAAAAAGAGCCATTCAAACTCCATGTTAAACATACCCCAAGTCAGTATGTAAGAATCAATCATACGTGACACCGGAGTCTGAGGAAATAAAAATTTGCAGTTCTTTAAACATTGAATCATGTGTCATGCATATAGTTTATTAGTTATGCAGATTGATATTACTTATGGCAGCATATAAATTATACCTGGTCTTGATACATTCACCCCTGATTAATTATCTGGTCTATAATTGTCTGATAACATTTCGATTTGGTTTCAACAAATTATTTCTCACAAAAACAAATAAAAGTATCAGGAAAAAGGGTACCATTTGATCTCCATAATCCCAAATAGTCAATCAAAATTTAAGATATTTACACTACCAAGCATAGCATTCTTGAAGATTCTCACACAAAAATAGTACCAGCTTCCATATGTATAAGGTGAGAATGTAAAAAACTATGGATATCAAGAGTTAAAATTTCAAAGACAACCAGAAAGAGAATCTTTCACTAAATTTTTATAAAATCATTGACATGAAGAAAGAGAGGACATAAGATATTACCAGAATTAGATATCTGAATTTCTTCAAGAATTTCACCCAAGCACTCCTTTGTAGAATTCTGTAGGGCATCAATCTTCATATTCAAGGTATCCTTTTCTTTTTCAAGGGTCTCTTTCTCAGATAACAAAAATGTTAACTCCTTATTCTCTGCTGATAGAGTCTTTGCTTGAAACTGACTGCTAACAAGAAGGAACTGATCCCTGTGATGAAAAGTAAGACAAGTCATCATCATTCTTGTAATCAACTAAGATAACATTTGTAAAAAAAAATTTACTTTTAGTTTGACAAAATAAATGCATTGAGTGTTGAGGGACGCACAAAATAATGTTGAACCATCAACCAAGTACAAACAATTTCAGATGTTAACTGATAAAATATTAATTTAACACCTAATTTTTTGTGGATGAATCATGCACTGAATGGTGACAAATCATGCACTGGTTGGGATTTTCTAACTTCACCCGAAAGACATTAATACCCTTATACTTTAATATATATTATTATTACTTCAAGGTAATAGAGGCCATCACTCTCTTTAGCGTGTCCAAACGGCCCCTTGGTTCCCTGCGTTTGAAGCACACAATGGGAAGAATAAAAAGTCCCACTACAATTGTAATCAGTGGTGAGTTTTTTCAATTTACACAAGCTTGGTATTGGTACACAATTTTGTGACATGAACAACATTCTCAAGCACAAGGCATTCATTCACAAGAACATCTCCTTGACTGGCCACAGTTGTTATAGTTATTTTCCTACTGCTAGGATACAGGGTGCATGAGATGAATATCTGTGAGGAACAGATCAAGTGAACTGTAGCTGTAAGTCAACAAGCCAATGCTTTGCCAAACATCATCTGAAGCATTCAAAACATGGGAAAAGGAAATTATAGAAGATTGAGAATAAATACCTGAAAACACTAGAGAGCAAGTACCTGTTGTATGTGGTTTTTGTAAGGTTTCAAGCAGACTCCTCAATTTCTCAACTCTTCCCTGTTTAAGTAAGAATGTTAAGGTTAATCCTCATTGCCCGAATGCAAGTCTGCCATATGTACTAGGCCCTTTTGCTGTTCACCTCTTTCTAACTATGCTTTATTCATATTCTGAGGCTCTCCAGGGAACTTCCAACATTTTTATTTGGTATGGTGAGGTTTCTTGCAATATCTACACAAGGAATTCTAGTTAACTTGTTTTAATAATTCCAGTTGCCTGACAACTTCACTAGGACACTCAATCATAACCCTCTTTCTTCCTTCTTTAGCAAGAACTATTGCTATCGCCTCATCCAAAGATGGTGGCTCATCCTTACCAAGTATTTGTACTCTAACAGCATCAAATTCCATATGTACCCCTGAAAGAAAATCGTAAATTTGGTCCTTTTCAACAAACTTATTGAGAATAGTAGCATCCTCACTGCATTTCGTCTGATTGCATTCATTGTTGTCCATCTCCTGCCATAAAGCCTTCAAAATATTGGAATACTCCATGACTGATTTAGTTCCCCACTTGGTGGATGAGATTTTGATTTCACTTCACAGATATGTACAGCATCACTGACTTTTGAATACGTCTATTTGAAAGCACCCCATATCTCGTTGCCTGTGCTTTATAACATACAAATATTGCTATTTTTTGGCTGCATGGAATTCTATAACTAGGACATTACCGTAAAGCCTTGTTCATCTCAAGCATCAAATCCAGGTATTCTCGGGTTTGGACCAGTCCCAAGCAAATGACTCAGTTTCCCCCTCCCTTTCGGAAACATGTGAAATAATTATGACCATTGGAGATAATTGTCCCCCTTTAGTCTATTTTGCAATTCCCCCTGTTGAGGCAGGTCTAGTATAGGTCGAGGGTACATCTGGGGTGTTGCTTGCTACAGTTTTGAAAGGAACGATGTAGAGGAGAGGATTTGGGCAAAGAAAAGAATGAATCAGGAGGGAATAAAAGTTGACAAGTCTGTTTAACCATGAAAAAAGTTGACAGAATTTGGATTTTAACAAAAGATTGAAAAAAAAATGACAATGAAGGCCAAGATGAAAATTGGGTCAATCGGGCATGAAAGCTCTAGGGCTCTGATACCACGATTGAGGTTGAATCCAAATTCAGTACTTCACATATATTGAATTGAGTTGAAATACTTGGGTGAATCAGTTTATATGGGCAATGGAAGTTTCTAACTTTAGAAACTAATGACTAATTCTAGTTCTAATTTATTCTAGGTAACTTTTTCTAGGAATCACAATAACTTTCCTAAAAGATTATACACAATATTTCCAATACTTCCTCTCTGGAAAATTCTAATACTAACAATCCAGCAATATTGGCTTACGTGTTTGCCAAATTCTCTTTCCAATGATAGGAAACCTAAATTAACAAAATATGGGAAAAGGAAAATATGAACTCTGTACATATGCATACTTGCAATAAGCCATGAACCAGCAAGAAAAGGGCCACTACTTTACTGTTCAATACAACATGATCCGTAACACATCAAGAGACTAAGTTCACCTTTCCATGTCATACATCTCCCTCTTCTATCCTGTTACTGGGTTCTGTCTCTTGACAGTAACCTATCTTATTTTCAATATTTTAGGTCTCATTTATAGTGCAATGTTGTATGGAATCTCCACATTAGCATTTTGCTTGAAATAAAAATAACATTGAAATTATCTTTAAAAAAAAAGCTCTCAGTTCTCCCCACTGAAGCATCCTAAAGTCGATGCAATAATATGTTGAACAAGATTATGTTCTGAGGAGGTACAGTGGATGCTAGCTAAGCTCTGCAGCTATAACTTCAAGGATGAGGGTTTTGAATCAAGATTGGCTGACCCGGCCAAGTTGACCCATGACTTAGCCCGGCAACAACTTTTGGACCATAACCAGGTCAAATATGATGCATGATTCAATTATATTAAAAATTGCCTGACTCAAAGCCGAGTCACCTGAGTCTGCACTTAACTTGGTGACCCATCTGAGTCATGGCAAGTAATGTTAATTGATTTAGGCTTAAATTCAAAGTGAGTAAACCAAGTTCAGCCTGACTCAAACATATAAAAAGAAAGCACCCAAAACGCAAGCCATACCCAGAAGATCTTTTTTGCTCTCCCAAGTCAAGCTAAAGTTCGAGCAGGCCAACCTTGTTTTGAATTTCTTAGTACACCATTTAAGATTTGATAGCCTACCAAGAATGGGATCATGTGTGAGTTTCTATTTGAAAAATAATTTAGTTTGTCAAATAAATCTAGCATAGACCAATGATAATTTGATATCAAGACAACCATACCAAGAGGAATGAGCATTCATTCAGCAAGATAATTTGTTAAATCTGATGGAAACATGTACCAGTTACTTTGTAAACTTGAAACTACATTCTACATAGCAAACAAGCAGGTATGCTGAATGCACAAAGAAAATTGTAATCAAATAAGGGCAAATCTATTATACATAGATAACAAAGAAAAATTGTATATTATGTTTATAAAATAATGCATGCATACCTTTTCTGTGATATTCTCTTTATAGTTTCATCCTTATTCATTTGCAGTAATCTCAGGTCACACGCCAAACTTTCGCATGAGTTCCTAGAAGTGGCTGTTCCAAATAGATAATGAAAAATAGAAATCTTAAGAGGGGATACGAATGCAATGCATCAAAACATCTAAGGCAACAATAGCCATCCACCACCCAATGATGTTCACTAAACTTATTGTTTCCCTAAATACTAATTGTTGATAGCGATATGACTGCTTTACTTGGAGAGTAGAGGCATCAGACTCCCTCAGTCTTTTCAAACAATTGATTGTCTTTGTGAAAAATAATTGCACTGCTACTTTAATGCCCACATTCCAATAAAAGGCAAAGTGAAGTTCCTTAAGAATGGAAGAGATTGCTTTTGATTCTTCTTTGTTATACATCAACAAATGCATCTAAATCAAGGAATACTAGAATAAGGTACAAGTACCAGTAAATAGTTGCAGAACCAAAATTACAATAGAAGATGCCATTGATCAAACTACAGATAGTAAAACATTACCAGCAATTTGGACTAAACCACTGAGCTCAAAATCTCTCATAGAAAGCATCTTTAACAAATCTGATTCTTTCGTAACTGAATCTTTCTCAACTTCAAGACACTTTACAATTTCTGATTCTATTTCTCTAGTTTTCTGAATGTTTTGCTCAATTTCTTCATTGACCTAGTACATTTAGGACAAATTTTCACAATTCTGGATGGCAATATCAGTGCCTATAACCTATATCAGAAAATATAAAATAAACAAAATTTGAACCTCATCAAGATAATGCTGCGAACATGATATAACAGACATTAAATAAAATACACATCAGCAATATATTATGAAGAAAACAAGCAGTTTATTCTTAATACTATGCAAAAACATTCATAAATGTTGTAGTAGAACAACACCTTGAAGAACATGTAATATGCAGGTTAATCACAAGGAAATTTGACTATCTTTGAGAAAAATTATAAGTTCCCTTCTGAACTAGGAAACCATAGACAGTTATGTAATTGAATTCATGCAAAGAGCAAGAGAACTGTAATGTAACAAGAATTCTACAAACAAAGAGCTTGAACCAACATCAAGTATGATTCATAGACAACAAAATTAGGCTGGATGTAGTTGAATTTTCAGATCTATTAGCCAGGCACAGGCCTAGAAAATGAGCAGAATTCTTAAGGTAGATCAGAATTTGGATATCAACTTATTGACCTCAAAAAAACAGTAAACTCGGTGAGCTCCTCTCAAACAGACCTGTTAATTTGGGTAGCTAGCATCAAGGCGAAAGTTAAACAGCATAAAAAATAGATCATATGGACCATATTATTAAAGAATCAGGACAAAATCCACGAGACAATGTCAATTTAAGATTTTAAAATTTTCTTCTGTGTCTTACAATTTTTAATCCACTTACTGCATGTGCCATGAAAGAAAAAAAAGATGAAATACCCAACAATAAATGCACTTATTGTTATTCTGAGATAGAGAACCTTCAAGGGAATAAAGATGGAGCAAAGATATTGGCCCACATCCAGTGGTACAAGTAACTAAAGGTAATTCTGAATGTCAACTCGCAGATAGAATCTCACACAGGAAAAGCACCATTTACTTGGGCAGCTGGGCTTTGGGTATCATATGCTACTCAGTGCATTTGCTATATGTTGGAGGAAAGTGGGAAAGAATGGATGTGAAAAATGAGGTGATTCAACTGGTGACAAGGACCAAAATAGACTGAATTTGTGCCAGTCATAAATAGGCCCCTAATTTGTTCTAAGAAAGAGAAAAAGAACAGATACGTCATACATAACCCACATCACAAGGTATGATAGATTTTGAGCATGGAGAGATGATCTTCACAATATGTCAATTCACCATAAGGGAGTGAAATTTTCTAAAAATTCTTTCTCAAGAACAAAATGGATGGAGAATAAATAAGAAAGCTACTCTTAGATGATTTTTTAGAAAAATTTAAATAATCGATAGTATTTCTGAGAGTTTAGCAAAGACTAGAAGAATTACTAACAAAAATGTTATGGTGGAGACAATAAATAAATGAAACAATAGAGTAGATTTAATTAGGGATATCAAATATGGTACATAATAATTAATAACTGATGGGATAACCAACTAAATTCAGACATGCATATGATTGGTGATTAAGTTACAAACTTACTTCACCCCACTTGAATATTACTCTCATTAAAATCTTTCAATTACATTTGTATTTTATGATGCATCTCAAAATCCAGGATATGAATGAGCAAAGAATAACCGACAACAAAGCAGTGTTAGTCAGGAACTCAACATGAATAGTAAAATGATTCTCAATATCTGAAATTAAATACCTATGTACAAAAAGCACCGGTCTCAACTTTCACATCATAATGTGCATATTCATCATTAGATCAAACATTTCTTTACATAATCTCAATATGAAGGCCATATTTGTATCAAATGTTAAATGTCTGTCAGTGATAGAATCATTGTGCGTGTTTGTGGTAGGCGAGAGAACTTGAAAGGAAAATATTGAAGAATCCCATAATACAAAGTAGTCTGGAAGAACATAGTGAATATGATCAATTGAACTTGTTACCAACAATAACACCACACAAGTGATAATTATAAATACACTAATAGGAGTTATGATGTTGATGGGATTGATAGTAACGAGACTCCTTGACAAATGTTCAGGTTGTTACCCTCACTCAGATTATATTGTGATAAGTTGAACTTCTTAGTATATGACCAAGGTCCTTCCATACTTTTCAACATAGGGTACTATTATGAACATCTTAATACTATGCTTTCATTTATTAGGCATTTATGTTTAATTATTGAAATCAACATTAAGCCACTTTTATTAATTTCTTGCATATGATATTTTTTACCAAGGGGAAATTTAAAACTTAATGGTCAATTCCCTAGCGTATAACTTTTAAAAATCAGATAGAGTCAAATCATCCCAAGCCTATCTAAACTATGAATACATCATGAAAGATAATTCAACAAAAATTTTCCAAACTCATCCTGCATTGGAATTACTATGTAACAAATTCTTGAAAAGATACCAAATTGCAGTGATGGTGCTTTGAGGTTTAAATGACCTGTTGCGGGGCATCTCTATTATAGGGCAGAAAACATCATTTCCATAACTGGATCAAATTTTTAATTTTGATAAGTAATTTGAAGCTTGAAACTTATGCCACATTTAATAAGGCCCCTCCAAGTAACAAAATCGGCAAAATCCAAGATTGCATTGTATGATAAAATATGGATGCTTGTCGCAGTCATCTACTCTTCCAACTATTAAACCCACAACACAAATCTGCGCAGATAATTTAAAAAGTTTCACAAAAAATTTAGTGAAAATGCATTGAGAAAATGGCAGAAGCACAAGAAGTCAAGTGGGGATCAATTTTTTTTTTTTACAGAGATGGAACTATTTATTGCATATAAATGGAGCATTCCAAAGGGATTCACTACAATGTCAAAGGATTGTGATCCATTGAGGACAGAGAGAAGCGGGGAAGGGAGGAATACCTCATCAAGCAAGTCCTTGTACGCCGAAATCTGGCTGAGTATGGCCCCAGAATCGTCCATTAAGGCAGAGCGAGCAGGACGACCAAGAAGGGAGCAGCGAAGTATGGTCCACCTGCAATCCAAAATATGGGACTTTCTTCTTAGATGGGGGTAGAGGGATTCATAAATTAGGGTACCAAAATGGTTTCTTGCTTTTGTGTGTTTCTATTTTGGTCCCCTAATTCTAAAAAGTTACATTTTGATTTATTTTTTTTTTTTATTACAATTCAGTCACTCAAGTGCAAGCCGTTAACGGTGATCCCACATGGCAGTCGATATGCCACATTTTTATTCCAATGTTAACGGCTGCCACGTGGGATTGCCGTTAACAACGAGTGCTCGAGTGACTGAATTGTAATAAAAAGTAAAGTAAGGGGACCAAAACGTAATTTTTTAAAACTATGGGACCGAAATGGAAACACACACAAAGGTAAAAGACGATTTTGGTTGTTTACCCCATAAATTAAGGCAAAGTAAGGTTAAAGATAAATAAGGTGTAAATTATACTTCGTTAGGGACAAAGGTATCTTAAAAAAAAATAAATAAAATAAAAAAAGTAGTGTTTGGTTTGAAGGTGATGATAAATAAGGTTACATATAGTATTATAAAAATATCTTTTGAGAATCTCAAATGAAACTTGGGTCTATTTGTTTACCTGTATTCCATTGCCATTGGATTTGTAAATCCCGGAAATTCTCAAATCCCTCGTTTGTTTGTTTGGATTTCAAAAGTGTTTCAATTTCCAAATCCCACATATGAGGGATTTCGTTTGTTAGCCAAAATGGCCGAAAAACCGACACAATCTGAGAGATTCGGCAAAGACTTCTTCTCATCTCTCACCATCTAACAAATCCGACGCTGATCTGTTGCCATCCGACAGATCCGGCCATCCGACAAATCCGGCTCTCATCAGACAAATCTGACGCTAATCTCTTTTTTCTGTCATGTATGTTAAAAGCTTAAGGTTGATATTTTATCAAGAGGGAAAAAAAACATAGCTTAGGGATGATCCTGAAATTAGGGCTGATATCTTGGATGTGTTGGGGTTGACGAAAAATAGGATACTGCAAAAGAAAAAAATAATATTGATATGGAAATAAAAGCAAATGTTCTAGTAAAGTTTGTTTTGTAATCCTTTCTTTATATCCCATACTTTTCTTTTATGTATTATTTCATCATTTCTTATTTGTTCTTACCTTTGTATCCTGACTATGTTTTTGGTCATGTTTATTATGTTTTTTCTTTTATGTCTATTCTGATTTCATCATTTCTTTATGTTTTTTCCTTTTTTAATCAATCATTAATATATTATGTGTTCCATACAGTGTGACTATGGAAGCATTCTAGGTTGATAGCCTGCAGAAACTTTGTTCATCATTGGAGCCTATTCTTGGGAGACTTGTGAACATCTCTAACAATATTTTTTTGCTTCATGAGTGAACTAAGACATACTATTGTTACATTCTGTGTCTATTCAAACTTTAATCTAGGAAACCGATGTAGGAAGAGTCAATGAATCATGAATTATTTATTTCTTTTGAATTTTGTTATTAAGATTGATTAAATTGTATTTTTTATAGGATTACTTATTTTAGCAAACTATTGTTACATTCTATGTCTATTTAAACTTTAATTAGCTTTTTCATCACCTTGCCTGTTTTCCTTTTTTTATTGCTAAACCCCTGTTAAATGCTTTAATTATTCTATCATCTTTTTTTTATATATAACTATGGATAAGCCACAACACTCTACACTCTTATGACTCTCCTGTTGAGGAGGTGATAATGCTGTATGTTTTCCTATTAATTATTGTATATGTTTTTGTATTAATTATTTAGGTCTATTATGAACTAATGTAGTTTTGAATTTTGATTTAAATTCTTATTTTTGTTTTTTTATTTTTCTAGCCAAAATTGTTTATGATGGTTGTCTTTGAGTTGTACTTTCCAATTTAAATTAGAACTCGTTGAAAGGATACCCCTGCATGCTATCTTTAAAATTAGGTTTAGGGTTGAAATGTGGGAACTTGCATATCCACTAATAACTGAATTCCTTTTCCCTTGATGATTATATGATAAGGTGTAGTTATAGTCAACACAATGTCTTATATCCAATTTATATGTTGAAAGCTAATTAATCGCCTATCATTTTGTATTAGACGAATCTTTTCGATGAAGATGATGAACTATACCTCCTGCAAGTAACAATTTTAGCTATGGCATATACTGTGTTGTTAATGTTACACAACAAGAGACGTAGAATTTATATGGACCATCACGTGAAAGGTTCGAAATAAGAGGAAAGTACTTGTCTAGGTTGATTGATGGAGACGATGCCACTAGCATCAATATGGTCCGCATGAAAAAGTCTACTCTTTTTAATTTATGCAACATATATATTACATGGAAAAGGGCTTCCTAAAGATTCAGTACATATGAGCATGGAGGAGCAATTGTTAATGTTCTTGCACACCATAAGCCACAATTAACACAATCGAGTTATTGCATATAATTTTTCTGAGATCTAGTGAGATAGTTAGCAAATACTTCAATCACATGTTATTTGTAATTGGTGAATTACAACATAAGTATATATGGCCACAAGTAGTCAAACTCCAACATACATAACAACAAGAGGCATACTATATCCATATTTCAAGGTATTATTGAATAATATTTCAAATAATTGTATTTATTTATGATTAATTCTAATCTAAAACACCGAACACTAGGACTATGTCAGGGCCCTGGATGGGACACATATACATGCTTTTGTCCCGGCATCCGAAGTAGCTGCATTTCTAGGAAGAAAACCTTACCCCACACAGAACGTCCTTTGCAGCTGTAGATTTTAACCTATGTTTCACTTTTGTTCTTGTTGGTTGGGAAGGATCAGCGCAAGATTCCTTAGTTCTTCGTGATGTACTAAAATGACCCAATGGGGTTAAAAGTACCTAAAGGTATCCAACTTATATGTTTTATACACCCACTTTTATAACAATTACAATTATTAAAGTTATTTTATGTCTTGTATTATGGAAATATTACTTAGTCAATGCTGGTTACGCCATAAGACCTAGATTTATACCTCTTTACAGAAGAGTTAGGTATCACCTAAAGGAGCTCTGTTCCCAGACTCCTGTGAATCCTAAGAAACTCTTTAACTTGCGATATTCATCTACACATACCTCTATTGAGTGTGCATTTGGTTCTTTGAAGAGCCGCTTTAAGGTCCTTGCATCTAGGACCTTTTTTCCATTGAAAACACAAGTAGAGCTCGTGTTGGCATGTTGCACCTTACATAATTATATCCTTAGTGGTGGTGAGAATGACTTTATCCTTACTAAGGAAGATTGGGTCCCTCAACGATTATCACAAAACACTCTTAGGGAACAAAGAGAAGAAGCACAAGAGTGGGCCACTCGTCGTAATCAAATTACAATTGAGATGTGTGCGAACAAGTAGTTACATTTGAAGTTAAGCATCATGTGCTTCTATATTATGTGTTGTTTTTTACTTTGTACAATTTTGTCCTTCTATTTGATAATATTATTTAATGTTAGTATGTAATCTATTGGTACATGTTGTTTCATTATTATCACATTAGAATTATGATGTATATTTTTCTTCTAATATCTTCTAATTCATATCTTGGTTTTGTTATCTACTAATTTATTAATGTAGAATGCAGAGATATAATGATACCGAAGGCAACCAAGGAGCATCAAAGACCACATCAAGGACATCGGGTAACAAGAGATGGACATCAACTGAAAGTCCTTTCTTTATAAGATTTATAGCAAGTCAAGTTGAGCAAGGCTTAAAAGTAGATAAAGGCTCTAAGCCACAAGTGATTCATGGTGCTATTTCAGCCATGAAAGATACTTTGGGGTGATAGTCACAGAGGCTAATGTAAGCAATCATCTCTGGACAATACGGAGGAGATTGGTAAAGATAAAAAAAGTTAAAAGAGATAAGTGGCATGGGCTAGGATGAGAACTTGAAAATGATTGTGATGGGTGAGGTAGCAAGGTATTTCCCATTTTGAACATTGTGATTTTAATCATGTGTAATGATAAACTTCAATTAATCATTTGAAATTTTTTTATTGAAATGTAGATCGACAACTACGACGAGCCATATTTAAACAAGCCTATTGAGGGCTATGACCTCATTGAGATAATATGTGAAAATGATCAAGCTAATGACCAACATTCCATGATGTATGGAAGTCGTATTAGTACATAAATGGAGTACAACTCAGAGCAAGAAGGATCCCCTCATGCACAGTGCCTTGATGATATGTCCTTTGGAGAGACAAATGGTTATGGTAATGCTTCTAAATTTAGTCAACCCAATACTTATGAACCTATGTCCTATGTCAGCAACAAGTCCAGCACAAAGGAAGAAACAAAAAGGTAAGCGCAAAGCACACATTAGTGATGATTCAGTCAATGATTTCGCCAGCACTATTAGAGATGGGTTTGCATTTGCTACATCCAACTGATCTGTGAGCTTTGCATGATCTTCAAGATGAATGCTTGAATTTGAAACATTATGGGTATTCCAATGAACAAGCTCTCATGGCATATCAGTATTTGATGGGCGATGATGTACAAGCTCGAACCTCTTTTGGAATGTGTGAGGAATTTTGCCCAAGTGTGGGTAAGTAAATTCTTCTCCACTATTGGTCATGACCTTCGAGGAGTGGGAATGGTAAGAAATTCTTTGATATGGTAGTTATCAATCTTATTGGTGTTATTTCACATAATTAGGCTTGCATTAGCTGTAGAGATTACATCATTGATGGCATGATCCTCTTTTAGAAAACCTTTCTATATATGTTGATGAAAATCTTTATCCATAACTAAAATTTTCTATTTTCTGCCTACGCACTATGTCTCAACCACATGTGTGGGGCCTTTTTCTCCTACTCATCTAGGTTTCCTCCTGTCATTTGTTTTGTATGCCTTCTCTTGCATAAGCAAAGAGAAGTTGGGCATCGAGAGCTAAATTCCGTGTCTTTATTTTGAGGAAATATGTTCATTTGAATTCTTACTAAAAGTTGTTATTCCTTTTTTCTTTACAACCACAACAAATTGTTTTTTAGATATTTTCTATGAATTGATGTTAGCTTACATGAGAAAAGGAATTAATAAGAATTGTTTTTTGGTTATCTTCATAGCCAAGTTTGTCCGTAATATAGCACTATGGATGTACTGTTTCTTGTAGCAGAGTTGTGATTTTCATATTTTAATTTTACTTACGTTCAACCTAAAAATCCTAACATTTGGATGCATGTATGTAAACTTGTATTAGTTTATATCTAATATGTTGAACAACAGTGATGTATGTTGTGATGTATATGGTGAAGAATGATTTGTTGGCCGTTTGGTTCATGGTAATGACATATTACTACGTAACGAGATTACCATGGTAATATAGGTGGGAATGTTATATGGTTGGAAATATTGTGGTAATTTTATATAACCATGTTTAGTTAGGAAACTCTTATTACTAAGAATAGTTCATTATCGTGTCTAGTTCATCATGATAATCAATTTGATAAAATATAAAAAAATTCCAAAATACCCTTGTAACATTTGGAAAACCCAATAATCCCACATATAGCACATTACCATTACATAGCTTGCGGTGAGGATCTCGTGATGCAACTTGGATTTTTGCTGTCGAACGAAGCTCATGGGCTTTTTCTCATCTATGATTATGTCCCCTATGGAACCCTCACCGATCATCTCTATCACAAGTGCTCATTGTCATGGCCAGTGTACGTGGAGATCATTATCAAGATCACAACGGCGCTCGAGTACCTGCATTTCAATCCAGTGCTGATGTGGCATATGGAAGGCCCGACATTGGCTTCTATCGAAGCCATGGTTGAGTTGGCTTTCTGATGCCATGCTGGCGATTAAGATGATCGACCTGATACCCTGGAGGTTGGGGAAGAGCTCAAAAGGATATGGATCCATCTACAGGACTATTTGAGAAGAGGTTTTCATAATGTTTGCTCAAGTTTTTATGTTGCATTGAATCCAGATAATATGTTGGTTTTGTATCTAATGTTTGTATGTTTTGTTTGCTATCAAGATGATCAACACCCTATTCATGGAGGAAATATGGGGATTGAGAAAATAAAGTGTATGATTTCATCCAAGGATTCATCATAGAATAAGATGCAATGTGTGTTCTTAATTCCAACATCTTTCTCTGTCTTCTTGCATAATGTATAGGTTATACTACATAAGATATGAAGATCAAGCTGAAAGTCTAGAACCATACACTGTTTTAATAAATGCAATGATGAGATCTTAAGAGGGAGATGTGGTTTTTGTCTATTCTAGTGTGTTGGTTTTGATGGAATGTTGCTGATTATAGGGTGACTTTATCTGCTACTAAATATGTTAAAGCTTGTCAAGAACTTGGGTTGCAAGCAAGGATTTTTGCACTGATGTATGAATCTTGTCAGTTGTATACTGGTTGGCTAATTTAAAACCGGATTGTGATTTTTATCCTTTGTAAGAGATGTTTATTTTTTATGTTTATGTTTCTCAAATTCGCATACTTATTTTTATAGGGATAAATGTGAGGGTGGAACTTTTGGAGGCAGCTAAATCTCTTCCTTCAATGTTTCACAAGATTTTGGAATCACTTAATAATGAAACTGTGGTAAAAGTAACTGAATTTTAGGTAAACATTGTTAAATATGCTCATTCAAAGAAGGAGGTATGTATCATGCATGCCATTTGTCTTGCTTCATGTAAAGATATGTTGAATGCTTGACTAAGTGATATAATTAAAAAAAATACTTTTGGAGCTTTAAATTGTTTTTTCTTTTCTTAAAAAAAATCTGTATTTCGATTGCAGAGCAGTCTATAAGTGGCACACCCCTTGGTGAGTATTCCGCAAGTGCATGGGTCATCGCAGTAATAAAATTTTACCCCGATGAGTGGGCAGTCGTATCCATAAGAAATAGTGCTTAGAAACAAGAGCTATCACTATTTAGCTATGAAGAAAATAGATGGTGAGAAAATTAGTATATTAATGCAAAAGAAAGTAAAAGAACGCAAGAAGAGCAATGAGAGTAAAGAGAGGTAATCGATGGGAAGATGGGGCACCCGGATAATGTTCACCCTAGGATTGTTGTTTCAAGTGCAAGACTAATATTATACTTCCTAATTGATGTTTTAATGAGTCGTGGAAATCCAAAGACACACGGTTCCAAACCTAAAGTCAACCATGACTAGCCCTCTACACTATGCCCCTGTGGAAAGTGATACTCTCAACACCTCACACTGTGAGGGACTGCATGAGGTTCTAGGGACTCCAAGTGATAGACCATATTCCCTAATATAGTTCTAACCCTTTGGTCGAGGCGAAAGAACCCTAGTCTCAATTAAGCCCCAGCACTAAGATTCACTACAACACTTCACTCTGTTGCTTGTGCAACTAAGCCCCAGTGGAGTTCATCTCTTAGCACTTCACTCTATTTTGACCTTAAAGAACTCTTGGAGCATGGAGGTAGGATAAATCACGTCGGAAGGGAAAGGGGACGTTCTGCTACCTCTCGATTCACCCTCTTAACCCTCTTCAATCTTGTATAGTCTAACCCTAATGAAGTTGTCACACCTTCAAAGGATTACCTAGATGGATTCTCAACCATAGTGTCACATCTAAGGGAAAATCATACAATTAACATTCAAGATTGAAACTCAATTAAAATCATCAATTAAAGAAGCATAATAGAAGTCAATAAAACAAAGTCATCCTAAGGTTTACAAGTCCAAGGACCTACTAAGGGTTTAGCTCTCCATGGAGCAATACAAAATCAACAAAGAGTTTGAAATCATATGCATAGAAACCATAAAGAAAACCCCATCGTAGTTCATGTCGATGGTCTTGCGGAGTTTCCTCGTCCTCTCCAAAGGTTCCCTTGTCAAACCTATGGCACATCTCACCAAATCGATGCTGACGAAAGCTCCCCCAATAGCTCTCCTCCAAAGGAACTCGATGTTGATGCCATAGAACCGCTCCCAAAGACTTCCAAGACCCTCTCCAAACCCTAACCGAGAACTCCCCCAAGATTGGTGAAAGATGAGAAAAAAGATCCTTAGTAAATCTGAAATCGCGGTATTTAAAGGGCTGAAATCAGGCATCCACACGGCTGTGTGGAATTTCCACACGCCCGTGTGGATTCTCTGGAATTCTGATTTTCAGCGAGTTGTGAACAATAACTGCTATAGTGTTTTGCTACACTAAACTGCTATAGTACTTACGCCAAAATGCTCCCGACTTCATTTCTTCATCGAGGCCACTGAGTTGGGCACACAACCGTTTAGTAGATCACATCGCATCTTCAAGTTAACCACATTGAAAAAGTTCTTGATGTTGTTGCACAAGTCAGAACATGTGAGTGTGACTGCCTTTGTGCCCCTCCAATTCACATATTCCCTTGAACTCAGTTGGAGGTTGGCACACACTCACATGTCTTTGAATACAACTTGTGCCTTGTTCCTTGCCCTGTCCAAGAACTCCCTCAACAATCACGTTCATGACCTATTCTTGCTTCTTTTCTTCTGAATTCATCTCCACAACCCTATATGCACAAAAGAACTCAAATACACACATATATGCACTTTAAAAGCGATGCTCAATGTAAGAAAAGTATACTTCATATAGCTTATACACGAGCACTTATCAATAAGCAGCACTTTAAAATTTGAGGCACCTTTGGGAACATCCATCCTCCTTGCCTAAATGTCATAGTCCTCTCAAGGTTAAAAATTCTTTAAAGTAGTCTTTGGTGCTGGAATCATCTAATCTAGTGAGGATCAGATGCATCCATTGAATCCTGATCTAACCATATATGGCATTGACTAGAATGCTACTCTAGATGATAACCAGATTGACAAGAATATCGGTGATGTGGAAAACTCTAAAGAATCTGGAGATGGCTTTGGTTCTTATGTAATAATTGATTCCAATATAGACTTAAAGGATTCTGAGAATGGGAATGGTGTAGTGTCGAATCAGGCATTCTTAGTCATTGTAGAGAAGGGCATTATATCTGGAACTTCAAAGTCATATGCTGGCCCATTAGTATTGATAACACTCAGTTAGATTCAACTGAAGATGTTGCTTTGCCATATGCAAGCTTGGAAACTCAATCTTCAATTTCAATTGAGCAGGCCAATACTCAACATTAGTGAGAAGAAAGTAGTTAGCTTTTGGAGACTGCATATAGGAATAAAATACTTGATAACTTATTTGAGACATTTTATAATTTACTCAAGCAGTCTATTCCTTTTGTCTTGCTCTTCTTGTTCATGTAACACAATGTATGCTTTTCATTGGGAATGGAATGTTCTTGTGTATCAGTTACTCTAGTGTGAATTCCTAGTCTTATTTCTAGTTATGTTTAGATTTGAACATTTATATGCAGATATTGAAATACATCTTTTCTTAAACTATGACATATTGTTATTTGTAAGAAATTTATTTAAATTTTGTGATGTGATTATCTGCAATCTCATAAAATTTGATGAATATACTATAATATATTAAACAATTAATAAACCAATCTCAGGTAGCTTCAATCATGTTGAGAATGCAGTACATAAATTAATTGCATCATTAAACAAACCAAACACAAACTCAAAAAAGAAAAAAAAATAAACAAACAAATAAAATTTATGTATATAATATTGATTGGGTAAAGGTAATTGTATTTGCAATCCAATACCAGTTTGTTTGTTTTCAATGATTAGGTAAAGATAATTTTATTTGCATCCCTGAATTTAGAGGGACTTAAACTATGATCCTCTGATGTAATCATTTCCTTTAGTAAGCTTGAGCATTTTCCTTGTCTTTACTTACCAGAAATAATATATTCTTCCTAAACAAAACATCTGTTGAAAATTGAGATCTTTACTAAATAAGAAGAGGAACACTTTAGCTTTAAAAAGAAACAAAAACAAAGAGAAAACATCACCAAATGAGTTCAAGAAATTTCAGACAGGGAATCTGCTTCACTACATAATGATGTTTTCTCTACTGCAATGTTCTGTACAAATGGATCTGGATGGTGTCTTGGTACTCTTTTGTGTGTACTATATTTAGTAAAAATTTTCTTATCATTGCATAACTTGAAAGAAAAAAAGAGAATAAATTCTTTAATTTGTTTTTGGGTATCACTCGC
Organism: Dioscorea alata; assembly: GCA_020875875.1. NCBI lineage: Eukaryota > Viridiplantae > Streptophyta > Magnoliopsida > Dioscoreales > Dioscoreaceae > Dioscorea > Dioscorea alata. The sequence goes on from CM037019.1 coordinate 12,762,741, forward strand.
TCTTCCTCTTCATCATCTGTCTATATATTGTGACACATCATGATGATATCATTATATATTGAATCACCCATTTACTATTTGAACAAATAAATCAAAACACAACAACAACAATGCATATATAATCATGCTCCTTGTTCAAAAATCAAATGTTCTTTAATTTCCCTGCTTGCATGTATGTGGAAGTTCGATTTTTCCCTACTTCTCTACTTCTCTTTTGTTTCATGTTCTTGAGTGTTTCTTGTGTGCATTAGTTCCTTGGGTGTCCTCTTGAGTTAGGACCTTAGTTGAAGTCTTTTGCGACGCAAAAAGGGAAAAGGCAAGGCCAAGCCTTGCGGGCACTTGGTATGCCTACAAGGGGCTGTTTTGGGGGCTTTTACGGCCTTCATTGCGGCTACAAGGGAACCCGTGAAGCCATCCAAAGAGCTTTACAACCTCCCTTGAGGCCACAAGGGAGCTGGTGAACAACTCTCGGGCTAAGGCCTATTTAAGGCCCTTCTTGGACCTTCTAGGCTCTTCTTTGGGTCTTTCTTCCTCTCCTTCTTCCTCCTCCTCTAGAACCTTCATTTCTCCTCTTCAAACTCATCATATATGGCCTCTAAATGAAGAAAGAAGTGGAGAACTTTCTCCTCCTCTCTTGAAGAAGAGGTTCCTTAGAATCTTGAGAAGCTTAGTGGTAAGTTGGTTTTTCCTCTTCTTCTCATTCTTCCTTTCTCCCCTCCCTTCTTGTTGAGTTTTCTTTGTGATTTATGGTGGAAAACCTTGGTTCTTGTTTGTATTTAAAGAATAGAAGAATTTTGAGGTTGTAAAATCTTGAATTGGTTGAGGATTGAGAGAGATCTTTCATCTCCTAGGTTAGAGTTACTGTAGCACCGAACTGGGTTGGGTTTCTTTTGCTTTTAATGTTAGTTTTGAGGGTTGTGAGAGTTTCATTCTTGTAGGTTCTTCTAGATGAAGTGTTTAGCAAACCCTAGAAGCAATCATCTCTCCATTTTGAGCATCTTCCTTCATTTAACTTGGTTAAGTTGTTGTTGGTGTTTGTTGCTTGTGTTGGTTGTTTAATTGCTTCTAGGAGATGAGACTTCAATCAAAGGAAAAGAGCCGGTGGAAAAGTAATACTGGAGGGTTTTAGCTCGCCATGTTTGTGAGTGGGATTTACTAAATTCTGGACTATAAATCATGCATGTTTTCTGATGCTTAAGTTCCCCTGCTTTCGAATGATAATTTATTGTTACTAAAACTCTTGAAATGTTTTCTATGGAGTTTAGAAACTATGATGATTTATGATTTAACTTATTTCAAACATATTTATAAAGTATATGTTATTTGTGATTGGAAACCCTACGTTTTGGATCATATGTTTCGAAAAGTGTGTACTTTTAAGAAAACTTGATGTCCTTGTTATGATGACTAAATGAGTTGTGCAAACTAAGTTGAATTTCATTGTGATGATGTTATACTTGAAGTATACTTTCAAAGGTTGCTCTTATATGATATTTTCTTGATGAAAAAGATTTCTTTGGAGATGTATGATAAATTGGCTCACTCTTTTGAAATTAGGGTTGATTTTTAAATGAGATATTTAGAATATATGCTAGTATGTTATTTGTGTTCAAAAACTTAGTTCTTGAAATCCATCTTCAAGGAATTATTGACAATGATTTCTTCCTAGAAGAAAAGAATTGTTTCATGATTGGCATAGAGTTTATTTGATTTGTTATGTGCAAATTACTCACTATTGGAGTGAAGTTGGTTTATGTGAAAAGTTGTGAATTTAAGATGAGAACAGTTTTACATTTCCTTTAAATGATGAGTTAACATTGCTAAAAGTTCTCAAAATGTTTTCTACGGTATTTGAAAATAATTTTTGGATCATGACTGAGTTCATTCAAAGATACTTACAAGAACATAGTACTCGTGTTTGAAAACTTTAGTATTGAGTTATAAATATTCCAAAATGTATGTGTTTCATGAAACTTGAGACTCTTGTCATGATATAAAATGAGTTTATGCAAACTATTTATACAAAACGCTTTGTGTTATTGTTGATGTTATGCTTGAAAAATGTACTCAAGGATTATTTTTCCAAATGATTCTTATTTGATGAAAAGATGTCCAAATAGATATGTTTTGAATAGCTTACTCACTCTTGGAGTGAAAGTTGTATACATGAAATCTTGTGATATTTTGATGAGAATTATGCTATCATGTTGATGTATGTACTGAGCCTACGGGCTGGATTGTTATTTATATGTTTTGACGGTGACATGGGGGAACCCCCAATACTTACTACAGTAAGGGTTAGAATTTCCACGGGCCGACCTATTTGGGGTAGCATGGAAGACTTAGATGTGGTATAACCCCTTCAGAGGGCGTGTAGAGAGTCTGAAAGGTGTGCTGGGTTGGGTACCCGGAGTCACCACACGGGTTCCCCAATGACCAACACCAAGAGATGTGCATCTTGGTGGCTCCTGACCTAACCGAGGCCATGGTTAGTGATGGAGGGTTTTCAAGGCTATTTGTGATACTATCAACTTTTGATTTATTTATTTATTTACTTATTTATTTTCTAAACATTTTGAATTGTCGAGTTATTGAAAGAAAATGTATGATTTTGGGATTTTAGACTTGTTTTGGTTTCCTTGATGAATTCATAAAGTTGTTATTGTGCTTTTCATTGAGGAAAGCTTACATTCTTGTTATTTATAGTATTTTTTTTTTACATTGTATTTCTATTTATTATGTATGAGCTATAAGGTTTTGGAGGCTATTTATTATGTTGTCAATTACTGATTTAATTATTTCTTAAAACCCTGATTTGTGGAGTTATTTTAAAAGAATGGATGATTTTTGGGTTTGAAATTGGTTTTATACCATTGATAGCAAACCTAAATTCTTGTTTCATACTTATGCTATTTTTGTTATTGTTATTGTTGAACTCTTAAAACATTTAACATGTTAGGATTATTAAACTTTGTGTTATGAAATTCCTTGATTCTTTTACATTGTGGAAAGAAAATGATTTTAGTATATTATTTCATGTTTTCTTTAAATGTGGATCTCTTGAGTTGTTTCGAAAAAAATATATGATGTTGATTTGCTTTGGAACTTGGCACTAATCAATTGATAGTGTAAAACTGGTTTTACCAACGTACATTGTTCTTTGAGAAACTGAGTGTTACTCTACGTTCATTATTTTTCTTTATTTTGAGCATATGTAATTTTTTTAAAAAACATGTTATTGTTATATTGTTTATCTTTATTTTTGGAAGTGTATGATTGTATAGTTTCATGCTAATCCCCTCACTGACTAACCAACTTACTCACCCCTTTTTCCTCTTCCCAGGTGTCAGTTTAGCACAGCGGTGCGGATGCGAGGTGCTTGGCAGAAGTCTGGTTCAATAAAATTATTTTAATTTTGTGTATGTATGTTCCAGTCCTTGGCATATAGGGTGTGGGATCCATTAGTGTATTGTGTTTATTTCTCTTCCTTGGGTATTCATGTATGTTGGTATTGTCCAATTGTTGTCTGAGAAACCATACTTTGAGGTTGAGATATATTTATGAATATGTAATTCTGGCTGTGATCTTGTATTCTAGGATGTGGTTATATATGTTTGCATAGCTTCATATTATCCTATTTGGGTATACATTTGAAGTTGTCATTTATTTGTATTGTTGAGTTTTTCCTCAGATGCTATAGTAGTTTCGTATAGATAACAGGTTAGCCTTACAGTGATCTGGGATTAAGGTATTTGACCTCCTCTGGGTTGTCATGTCAATATGTCATGTGTGGGACCTGTGGGGTGGAGCGTGACAATGTAAAATAAGTGCTCCGTACAAACAAGCAAATCTATCATTACAAAAACTTCAAAAAAAAATCTTGTCCACACCAAACCTTCCAAATTGCATCTCCTATCCACACCAAACCATGTGCAAGACAACCAAAACATAATCATGACAAATAAAAGATGCATGAAGAACAACTAAAAAGAAAATATAATAATCATATCAAAATTTCCAATCCATATTATTGCGCAACCGCAAGCGTACGATTTTGCCAAGTAGTAATTAAAATATCGATCCCATGAAGACTAAGTGTGATTACTAATCTATTGCTACAATAGGCTATTTAGGCAATTAAAAGATGTAGAGATGGGAGAATAAAAACAACAAAGTGAGAGAAATTACACAAATGTGGAATGCAGAGATGCAAGGGTATAGAGGGGGGCACGGGCCGTCATTTGGCCCGGCCCGGCCCGAAACCGGCCCGGCGGGCCGGGCCGGTAACCCGTAACCGGCCCGCACTGTAGCGGGTCCGGTTACGGGTTGGTCTGTTAGTGACCCGTGACCCGCCGGGCCAACCCGGCGGCGGGCCCGCGGGTTGTTTTTTTTTTTATCCAATTTAATGTGTTAAAAATTTAAAATTTGATACTTCCAAGTTTTGAACCTTGGTCCTCATAGAGCAAAGTTCATTGAGAAACCAATTGAGCTAGGTTTTATTGGTGATAATTTATTTCTTTTTTTAAACAAATTTATAATGAAGACATGACTTTGAATTCAAATTCAAATTAATGAGTTTTAAATTTTATGTTAATAAGTTTTTTATCCAATTATTTTATTACTTGAATTTTTTATTTTTAATTCTATTTACTTATCAAATTCTATATATTTATTATATCTAGTGTTTTTAATTTTTAGTTATAAAATAGTAATTTAGTATTGATTTTCTTTATATTTACATGTATTGTTATATTTGATTATTTCAATCACCAATTAATAAGATTAGTTATTTTCTTTTATATTAAGTTAATGAGTTTTAAAATTTATGTTAATAAGTTTTTTATCAAATTATTTTAATTTATTTTATTACTTGAATTTTTTACTTTTTACTTCTATTTACTTATCAAATTCTATATATTTATTATAACTAGTGTTTTTAATTTTTAGTTATAATATAATAATTTAGTATTGATTTTCCTTATATTTACATGTATTGTTTTATTTGATTATTTCATTCACCAATTAACAAGATTAGTTATTTTTTGTTTTACATTAAGTTCATGAGTTTTAAATTTTATGTTAATAAGTTTTTATATAACATAATTTCAATCATCAATTAATAAGATTAGTTATAATATTATTTCTCTAATATTTTATGTCAATGATCAATAAATTTTATGTTAATCTCTCAAACAAATAGATAGTAAAATTTCAATATTAAGTAGTACATTTTTATAACTATGATTTTTCATATAATATAATTTTATAACTCAAAAGAATATATAAACTATTTAATTCAATAAATAAACAAACTTAATGTAATTTATTATTTTTTTTAATTTATTTTGAGTGGTTTGAAATTCTTCCAATTTATTAAAATCGTTTTGAACTATTTCTTATTTTTATTTTTTTTCAATTTATTTTGAAGTATTCTTTTTGTTTATAATGTTTTAATATAAATACATAAAACTTTCATAGGGTAGTTGGTAACCAAACTTGTTAGTGTTATGAATGGCCCAAGTTCAATTCTCACCCATAACATTTAAATTTGTTTTTATTTTAAAATGTATTTAAATTATTAATAAATTCAATTCTCAGGCGGGTTCTTGTCTAATCCGGGCCGGGTCCGGGTCACAAGATGGTGACCCGTGACCCGCCGGGCCCGCCGGGTCAACCCGGCCCGGCGGGTCTTCCACAATAGCCGGGCCGGTTCCGGGTCCGGCTAAACCCGACCTGGACCCACCGGGCCCGGTTAACCGGCCCGTGCCCCCCTCTACAAGGGTATGTGTACTGTAAATCAGATTTAAGTAAACCTGGGCTTGGGAACTTACCACAAAGAGTAACGAAAGATGTGTTTGGATCTCTACTTTATTTAGGTAGATCAAATGAAGGGTAATAATCCACAATTACTTGTTACTCTCTTTCAAGAGATAACAAGTTGATTTTTATTGAGTAAACCTCTACTTTCCTGGTAGATGAACTCTTTTAAAACCCTAATAAGCTCAATGAACCCTCAAGAAATACTTTTCAGTAATTTCAGGGTTAACTTAAGAATTACAAAACTCAGAATAACCTTTCAGTTAACATTGATCCCTATGATAAAGCAAGTAAGTGTTTTCACGCTCACAAGTTATGCAAAACACAAATCAAAAGTCAACTCAAAATAATCTACTATTGATTATAAAAGATCCTTATAAAAAAAACAACCACATCAATCATCACTACTTTGGGCTAATCCCAAACCTAGGAAGAAGTTCTACACTTCCATGTCTTAATTACAAAAAAAAAAACAGGAAAAGTAATAGCCATGCAAGAACACAGCACAACAAGACTTAGGAAACCCCCTATGTTTCCCACAAAGACTTGATCCTGAGGTCTCCAGCCCTTTTCTTCTCCTTTTTCCTCCTTTCAGAACCTTCAAAATCCCTTCTTTACCTGTCCAGCCACCCCCTTTCTTTAACAGTCTTCCTTCCCCAAAAAACTAGCCCAGGTACTTTTACAAACCACAGATATGCTAGTTTACTTGAAGGGTTGTGTATCTTGGAAAAGCTTACCCATCTGTAAAGTCTTGTTATTTTTTTCCTTACCTTTGAAACACCCTCAGTTTATCAAAGTTTTGGGTCAGCTCCAACTTCCTACATGTAAAATAACTCAGAGAAGTAGTTTGTATAAAAAGGAAGAAGAATTCATTACAAATGCTAGGAAAATGCGTGATTAATAAAGGATTAACAACTAAATGCATGATGATAATTATGCAGTTTTTATATACAACAATGTCCAAGACAAGCTCATAAATTCATTCATAATTAACCAACACAAACTATTGTCACCTTACTAGTTTCAACTCAAATGTTAACATCCTTATGAATAAGTTAATAATCCAATCTATAAAAAAGATTAACTCTACAGACAACCACCCAAAACCTAATCAACATATTCTTTCTTGCATTCATTTGGGAGTGAGAAAAAATATGACACTTTACTGGAGTCAGCCACAATCAACCCACCAGCTCTGATTCTTTCACCTTGAGACAAGACTTCAATTTTATCTAGTTCAACAAAAACCTACTTCTTTGCCTCTGCATCTTTAGTAAGAAATTGGAAACAATTAGCAAGCCTTGAAATATGCTCTCCAGAACTTTCCACCATCATCTTAATTGACACAATGGCATTTGTGAACTCATCAAAGCCACCATCTTCACTGAAGGAGCGTTTGTACTTTCTTTTCTTATTAGGAGCATGTGATGAGCCTGGTTGTGAAGTGTCTGCAGTAGTGTTGTTATTATTGCCATCTGCATTGTCTGCATGAGTTGGGCTCTGAGGTGCACTTGAATTTCATTCTCTATCCTTCGTATTTGTGTCAAATTCAAAATCATAAAAATTTGATCCTACAGGGAGTTCAATAAGTACTATATGCTCCTCATGTTCAATTTCTTCAACAGCATCGTCTGGAGCTTCAACACCTTCTCTTGTTGCTCAGTCTTTCCCAAAGACTTGGCTTAACTCCTCTAAGAATGGAAAAGGTTTATTCCTTAAACTAGCAGCCCCTAGGTGACTCTAAAAACAAACAAACAAATAATTTTTAGCCTAAACAATACATGGTCAACATAAATGATAAATATTGGTATTAAAATAAAATTACCTCTACCCAATCATTGAATACTGCAGCATTATAAGTAATGCATTTATCATTATCATTCCAACCAAACCCACTTGCATTTGGGCCCAACATTTCTTGAATGGCATAGTACTATTGCCTTTTCCATAGTTTCACTCTTGACTCAATGAGCGGTGAGCCCTTGATATTATGATTATGTAACTTCTCATGCATCTATTTCTCTCACTAAGTTAAATAACCAGCCCGAAATTGACCATTATCAGCCTTCCATTGCCTACTTTAAGCAAGCCTAACCAAGCACTCAATTAAGCATGCATCTTTTTTGTGCAGTTCAAACATGTTTGTCGGATGATTTTATTTGCCTATTTCCTCCTCTTTTAGATGTATCAATCCCATACATATTCTCATTTTTAGCCATCCTATATCAAAAAGTTTCATGAGGACAATAAAGATAACATTGTGTTTTATTCAAGTCCCAAACAAAGAAACCAGAGATAGTTTACATCATTTAATAAACTGATTTTGATGAAAAGAAAGTATGCATACATCAACTTTTTTTTTTCAAAAATCATATGTAAAGTTAATCCCAATAAAAACAAATGATGCATTACCAACAAGAAAAAAAACATCCATACATGTTTCTTACATATGTGTTTCGCTTTAACATATAGGCAAATATATAATTGTATTTTGAACCATCATAAATCACCTTAAAACAAAATAACACCAACAATTACATAACAAACATATTTATTTTACTAGGTTTGTTGGCCCCTACTCAGCTTCCATTGATTGAACATATCAATAGCCAAACTAGCCAGCCATATTGTCCAATAATCAGTTGTCTCAACAAAAGTAATCCTATCACCATCCAACTCTTCTTCTATAGTGTCTTCTAGGATGGTTTCATCTAAAGGATCGATAGTCATTTCTCTCCTAACATGATTGTGTAGTAATGCACAAGTAGAAATAATCCTAGATTATGTCTTTACTAGATAGTATGATCTTCCCCTCAAGATAGCCCATCTTCCCTTTAAAAGGGAAAAACATCTCTCAATGACATTTCTAGTAGAAGAGTGGTTGTAATTGAAGAACTCCTCAGGTGTAGTTGGTTAACTCCCTTGCCTCCAGTCATTTAAATGATATCTTTGTCCCCTAAAAGGTGTGAGAAATCCTTCTCTATTCGGGTAACTAGCATCACATAAATAGTAATAACCTAAATCAATAGTAAGGGTAAACAATTATGCAACATAGCCAATTTTCAAAGCTAACTATACTAACATTTTTATACCTTGGGGGACCCTTAACCCATTTCTCCTAGAAATCGCATCACATAACACTCTAGAATCAGCTACTGAACCCTTTTACCCTGGTAGAATATAAATAAATTGCATGTCTTCGGAGCACGCTCCCAAGGCATTGGTGGTAATCTCATTTTTTCTAGTCCAATACCTAGGCTTGTCAATTGCAAGGACATTTACTTTGACATATGTTTCGTCTAAAGCTCCAAGACAATTTTATAAAATAAATTAATGTTAGTATAGTGAACTTTAATTTTTTTTTTTTTTTAATACATTCATAGTAAACTATAAATATTTGAATAAAAGTTTCCTTTTTACCTTTAACCATCGCCACCTCTCATCAGTTGAGTTCTCAGGAGCTGCTTCTGGTTTTTTGAGTAAAACTTTGTGGCATTTCAAAATTGCATTTAGAACACCTTTAAAATGTCAACTTATAGTCTCTCCTGATCTAACAAACTTCCTCTTTGAGACTCTATTTTTCTTATCATGTGAAATAATATAAAGCAAGGATGCAACCATTTCCTCAACGCATATGTTCCTAGAATCAACTGTTTTCCAATTGTGGAAAGTAACTCACACAAACGATGGAATGCTCGTCGATAAATACGAGTACTCTCAATGCAAGCTAGGTCACTTTTATAAACTAACCACGTACTTTCACATCTCTAATTAATTTCCTACTACCTCCATCAAAGACAATTCGTGGTTTCTTTTTTCTATGACTATGCTCTAAGGCAATGACATACAGTAATATAACTAGTTTATTCATATCTCAACATACAAACAAGCTATTGTGGCAAGAAATCCCAGATTTTCTTGAGAGAAAAGATCCATCGATCTATACATAGAATGAAACAAACAAAATAAATTAGACGACGGGTTTTGATAGAGCAATGAATGCATTTATAGTAAACTATAAATAATTGTATTTTAATTGCAAAATGTCAAGAAAATGTCTTCAGGTGTTCATGATGGTGAACTTGGTAGAGGTAGTTAATTTCAGCCATTACTGTTTTGATGATATTCAACAACCTGAATATTCAGATAATTACTAAATGTTGCACTATTCTTATTAATTACTTCATCCCTTGGAGGGCCAAGAAATGACACCATCTCACATATATGTTGTTACCTATAAGCTAGAATTATTTTCAAATATTACTTGAAAATAATTTACTTCTAATAATACTTAACAATTTGTAAGGAGATAGGTGTTGCATTTTGACACACCCCTTGTGCATGTCCTCAAGTGCACGAATTGCTCAAGTAATACAGTGTACCCACTGAGTAGGGTAGTGAAATCCATAGGGAACGGAAGTATTAGTAATGGCTACTTCTAAGTTATCTAGGCGAATGATCAAGAATATGATGAAATGAACTAAATCACGGAAAAATGAGTGTCACAAACAAGTAAGCAATAGTGAAAATGAAGGGAAGTCTCAATCAATGAAAATGAGGTATTCAGGTGATGCTCCCCTAGGATTCAACACTAAGCACAAGATTCACAAAGTGTTTCTAACCCAAGCTAGTTAAGTCATAAAAATCCAAAGATAATCGGATCCTGCTTCCATATCACTGATACTGGTCCCTTATGAGGTCACTGTGGAGAAATCTTTTAGTTTCAACAATTCACACCATATATGACCGCAAAGTACTCTAGGGATTCCAAAGGGTGTACCCGATTCCTAAAATTAAACCTAACCCTACTTCTAGGTGAAAGGTCCCTAACCCCCTACGAGGTCCCAGCGAAGAACTCTCTCAACACCTCACACCACATATGGTTGCTTAAAACTTAGGGAAAATAGATCTAACCCTAGAGATAGAGTACACCAATCAGAGGAGAAAGGGGATGCTCCACTATCTCATAACTCACCCTCTCAACCCTCTTTAATCTTGAGAATCTAACCCTAATGGAGATCTCTCTCTCACCAAGGTGAACAAATCATGCAAACCAAACAACCATAAGATCAATAAGGCAAGTAAGCATTAAGAACACAAGATTAAACCTCATCTTAACTCGGATTAAGATGAAAACACAATGTAAATCAATACAAAGAATAAAATCCTAGGTTTTACATACTCAAATACCCACTAGAGATTAACTCTTCATGGAGAAAATTACAAAACAAATAATAAAAGAATAGAAATTTGTAAATGCCATGGTAATAAACTCCTTGAATTCGTGATGACGGGCTTGATGGGTAGGTTCTACGTCTTGATGGATTCCTCTCCGAAGCTAGGTTACCGGTGGCTTTCTTAATACTATGGCAAAGGAAAATCGATCAAAGTTGGTGAATAAGTGTTCCCAAAGCCGCAAAGACCTCATCTCCAAAACCTAGCCGCTTTGCCTCTCAAAAGCCGTGAAAAAAGTTTCCAAAGACTAGGGCAAATCGGCCTTTTAAAATCAATAACTCGTGTTTGTCACGTGCCTCTACCTGCCCGGGTGGACTGCCATATGCTCGGGTGGGCTGCAGATTTTTCCACCCTCCTCCCGAGTGGAATTTTCACCCGTTGTAAATAGTAACTGCTACAGTATTTTGCTGCATTGATGCTGCAGTATTTTCTTGAATAATGCTCCCAAAATTCTCCTTCTCTTAAGGCCACATGAACAGACACACGCTTGTGTGGTAGGTCATGTAGCTTCTTGTCAATTAAACATCATTGGAAAGGCTTTTGAAGTCTTCACACAAGTCAGGATATGGGAATGTTGCTGCCTTTGTGCCCTTCCAACTTACAATTTAACTTGAACTCTTTCGGAAGTTGGCACACATCCTCATGTATAAGAACTCCGCTTGTGTCTTGATCCTTGTGTTATACAAAAGACTCCCAAATTATGCCTTTGACATGACCCCTTGCCTGTATCCCGCAAGTGCACGGGCTTGTCGAAGTAATAAAATTACCCTGGTGAGTGGGTAGTCGAATCCACAGGGAATAGGGATTTAAAATACGAGAATTTGCTATTCAGTGGTGCGATGTACGAAAAATAATGATCGGAGTGATGAATAAATTTATGGAATCAATTAGAATAAAAGATAAGAAAGTAAATAGAGAGATGGAAGACTAGAGAAAAGCAAGTAGAAGTTAAAAGAGAAGACTAGCAATGGATGAAATAGGGTATCCGGACAAGCTACCTCTAGGACTTATGCTTCTAGTGCAAGACTATGCTATTATGCTTTCCTATTGATTTTAATTGAGCCGAGGATATCCTTAAACTCACGGTCCCAAAACTTAAGGTCAACCGTGACTAACCCCAACATTATGTCTCGGTATTAGGATTCACTACGACCCTTGACTCTCGTTGACCTGTCAACTAAGCCCCAGGGGAGTCTATCTTCCTAACCATAACACTACGTGGTATTGCTTTAAGCTCTAGGGATTCCTAGTGATAAAACCTGTTCCTCTATGTAGTTCTAACCCTTTGGTCCAGGTGGAAGAACCCTAGTCTAGATTGAGCCCTAAAACTCTATCTCGACCGCTAATTAACCAAGGAAACGGAGGCAGGGAGAAATCACACCGGAAGAAAAAAGGGTACATTGCTACCTCACAACTCTCCCTCTCAACCCTCTTCAATCTTAAGTAGTCTAATTAAAACTGAAACTCGAATTTATTCATCAATAATGGAAAAGCATAATAACAATGTCATAGAAACATAATGATCCTAGGGTTTTACAAGTCCGAATACCCACGAGGGGTTTAGCTCCTCATGGAGCTATACATGTTCATCAAAGTGTAAAATAAAGCACAAACTAAAAACATCAATGAAAACCCCCTCGCGTATGGTATGGTCGTGGTCTTGTGCGACCGTTGAACGTCGATGTCGATGCCGATGGCGCGCTCCAATCCTCCACAAAGTCCTCTCCGAAACCCTAGCCGCACTCTCCAGAAGTTCGGGAGAAAGATAGATCAAAAGATGCTCAAAAAGTCTCCAAATCGGGCTTTAAATAGGTTGAGTGCGGCTTTAAATTTGAACTTATCGGGGCTTCACACGGCCGTGTGGAATTTCCACACGCCCGTGTGAAGTTTCTGGCTTCCTGGGAAAATTACTACACACGGCCTATGGAATTTCCGCACGCCCGTGTGAAGTCTCTGGCTCGCTGGGAATTAATTCACACGGCCGTGTGTTAATTCCACACGCCCGTGTGAACTCTCTAGAAACCTGATCTTCGGCAGAAAATGCACAGTAACTTGCTACAGTACAAGCTGCAGTGCTGCTACGGTAACTCACCGAAACGCTCCCGAATACGTTGTTTCTTCATCGAGGCCATTGAATTGGGCACACAATCAATGGTAGATCGTGCCGATTGCTTCAAGTCTCCTTCTTGGTGAAGTTCTCCTAAGCTACACGAGTTAGACTTGTTGTGAATGTGACTGCCTTTGTGCCCCTCCAAAGGAGGTTGGCACACACTCACAAGTCTAAGTTCGTGCCTTGTTCCTTGCTTGGTCCGTAAACCTCCCAACAACGGCGAACACGACCTAACTTTGTTCTTCTTTTCCAACTTGGCTCCACAAACCTACAATGCACAAGAATACACAAATGCACACTATTTAGTGATAAAATCTGATAAAAGATATGCTCATTGTAAGATAATAACGCTTCGCGTTACTATAACACAAGCACTTATCAGCCTTCATAACCTATCTTTGCTTCCTTTTCTCTCTAAAAGCTTTCACATCACTATTTGCACAAAGGAACACCAAATATAATTTATAAGACATAAAACATGATAAAAATGATGCTCAATGCATGTAAAACATATAAAGAAATTATATTCACTTAAACACTTATCACATTTATTTCACAGGTATGCATGCCAATCTATACAAATTGTTATCAAGCATCAAAGGAAATGTTGCATACGAAAAAGACACCTATTTAATTGGAAAAAAAAAGTATGTCTAAGAACATTATTTGAACCATATTGGTTAACCTGCTTTCATTTATTAAGGAACAGGAGTTTGAGAGCATATTTCCATTTAAATTTACATGTTCCCTACATCACAGGGTACACATAGCATACTAAAGAAATAATTATAAGCACTGAAAGAATAACTTACAACACAGGCTCTTGCAGACATGCACAACATATCAATGTTTCTAACTTCAAAAATGGTGAGGAATTACAAAGCACAATATAAGCCACATTTGATTTTACAAGTGTCATTTAACACACACATACACACACACAAGGATCATAGTTATGCCGACAAACAATATTTTATGCTGAAAGAATTCATTAGTCAGTAAATAATATGGTCCCCAACCACACCAGATTATGGAATGAATCTATTTTTATTATTTCATCAAAATTAGTGCTGACCAGAGTAGAACAAATGCATCAAGACCAATTTACTTCTACAACTAAATTAGGGTAATCACTTTCAGATGGAAAAGTCCGACTCAAGGCTAATCTTATAGTAGGCAATTTGATCAATTTAATTTTACATAAAGGAACAGGCAAAACATCATGTCCAACCCATTAAAAACAATTTGCAACAATATATTTAATTAAATAATCAAATTAGAAGAACCCGGACACTCTAAATCTAACGGAAACCTTCATAATTTTGCATAAAACACAATCACATATCTATTTAATTTCCAATTTGAGAATGCTTATATGAAATAGGAGAAGAACCAATAAGATCTGCATATGATGTTTGCTTCAGCTCAAAACCAAAAACAGCCCACTTCTTGGAAACCCTAGCGTGAGAGAAAAGGAGGATAAATCGAAAGATCGCTTCAGTCACGAACCAAATCCACTTTTTTGAAACCCTAGCATGAGAGAGAGAAATGAGGAGATAAAAGATGTTTTTTTATTTTTTATTTCGCACCTTGTGTTCTTTTAAAATTATTTAAAGAAAATGGGTATATTTTACCCAAAAAAGTTATGAGATTACCACATATTTGGTAATCTAAGATAAACACCAAATTTGGTGGTAATATAATTACCAACTTTCTTGGTAATGTTGTTAAGTTGGTAATGTGATAGTACCATCCAGATTACCACCGGTGCAATACTAAATGTGGTAATATTTTCATATTACAACGTAACACGTGGTAATCTTTTTACATTACCGCGAACAAAATGACTCCTAAATGTGCCATGTTTCTTTTTTCTATTTCAATAATGTGCTTAAAATGTTCAATGATGTATTTGTGTTTCTTTGGGTTGGTTTTGGTAAATGAATGATTATGTTTGGCTAGGCAATAATGAAGATTGCTTGTAATAATTATGATATTTATATATGCTAATACATATGGAGTCAGCAGAGTGATACATTTGCTTCTTGAGTGAAAGACAAAATAAATAAATAAATAATAAATAAGACCACATCAATGCTACAATAACAAAAAAAATAAAATAAAATAAATATATTAAGCACATTATAAATAATAAATAAATAAATATTTTATTTATTTATTTATTTATTTATTTATTTATTTATTTATCATATATAAAATAGATTAAAAAAGAAAATAAATTTATAATGTACCTAATAACCAACTATGGGGTAATCTTACGAAGGCTTTTCACATCTTCAAAATACATCAAACCAAACACAAGTTTTTCAAATCCAAATTTATAAAACATTCCAACCAAATACAAAATTCTATAATCCAAGATTTCCAAATATAGCCAATCAAACACTGAATTTAACTCTCCTGAATTTTGAATACAAGGCTTTACAAATCCAAATCCAATGTATTTAGAACTGCATCTAACCAAACATCACCTAAAAGAATTTTCTTATATGATGACTGGTTATCAGAGGTCAATGGTTGCGAGTTGTTGGTGACTGCCGATAGCCGCCGTTGGCCGTGATAGGTTGCCAATGGCAACGGGTCAGCAAGTGGGTAATGTTTGGTGATGACGGATCACTGATGATCACCGGCGGTGTGTCGCCGATGGTTATTGGTGGTAGATCACTAGTGAGCAGTGATGGTGAGTTGGTGGTCCATAACTGGTGATTGGTCATAATAGTAAATATTACAAGCATATGAGATCATTTTGGTCCATAATTTTGTAAAACCCCTTCAACCCTCCATCTTCCCCACCCCAATTTGGAGGGTTGAGAAATGAGAGTTAAATGGAGGTTAAGTTTTGAAACCTCCATTTTACCACTTTAAATCGTAGCTTCTATATAACCATGGATTCAGGCATGCTTTGGTTCAAAACTTTACCAAAACCTTTGAATAACTCTCATCCCAGCAAAGCATAAAGAGAAGAGAAATGTGGACAAACCTTATTTTATCTGGGTAAATTTTTTAGTAGGTCACTAAACTTTGGCTCATTTTCATTTTGATCACTGAATTTCAATTTGCATCAATTTGATCACTCAACTTTAATTTGATTTCAAACGGCAATAAATCAAGTATTTCAATCCCCAATTGATTACATGGCTGTCTAAAAATCTAAGTCAGTCATTCGCATAACACATTAATAAGTCTATTAGAGATGTTCATGTCATAAAAAAAAACCACATCATTCATTTGGGAGCCGAAATCCCTTAATTCATTACCCAATGACATCAAATTAAAATTGAATGATCAAATTGATACAAATTGAAGTTCAGTGATCAAAATGAAAATAAGTCAAAGTTTAGTGACCTACCAAAAAATTTACCCCTTATTTTACCAATTTTCAAAGGTCGCTTGCTATTTCCTTTAAAATATTAAAATATTTACTTTAACCTTAAAATTTATATTTATTACCATTTCATTCATTGGGATCAAAATAATTAAATTATAATTTCAAAAATTACTTTTTTTGCGTATTTTCTCAAAATACCATTGTAAAAGGAAATTTAAAATTAAATTAAATTAAATTTTTTACATAAAAAATAATTAATTATAATTAAAAAACTAAATTTTTGAAGTTGAAGATATTCCCAAAATAGCATCATCCAAAATTAATTGTTTTCATCCAACAGATAAAGTATGCAGTCTTTTAAAATTTTTATTTTTAAACAAAAGACATTTGTTTAAAAAAACTTTTAGATTACCACCCACTTGATAATTTAACGTAGCCACCTATTTCAGTGATAACCACAAATTCTTTGGTAATATTCCATAATTGATAACCACAAATTATCATAAATATTATTGTACATGTGTTAATGTGAAAATATTAACACGAACCAAATAGTCCTTTATTGCCATTTGTCAACCTGGCTAAGTATTTTATTTTATTTTTTTGGAAACCATGTTATCTAAATAAGTTAAACCATTTGTGTTTAAAGATGTTATTTTAAAAGTATTTAAATTCCCTAATTTTTTTTAATTTTACTTCATGAAATAACGACCTCTTAATTTATTGGTAGCATGTCCCATGTGTAGGGTATTTGTTTAATTTCAAAGCCTAAGTTGAAGTGAGGGCACATGTGTATTGAGGTATTAATTCCATATTTATGTGT
The DNA here is from genome assembly GCA_020875875.1 of Dioscorea alata. Lineage (NCBI taxonomy): Eukaryota > Viridiplantae > Streptophyta > Magnoliopsida > Dioscoreales > Dioscoreaceae > Dioscorea > Dioscorea alata. Next base: position 12,780,075 of record CM037019.1, read on the forward strand.
TTGCCTAATTTCTCTTAAACGGGGGACTTGTAGTCAATTTGTTAAAAGAAAAATTAATTAATTAATTAATTCATGAAATAGGCATGAGAATCTACCCATTTTTGTTTGGGCGTATTTGAACTATTCAATGCTTACATTATGTTAATAATAATATCACTAGTATTAGGCTCTTATGACATTAGATATTCAAAGATTTGTGAGATAATTATCTAAAATGTTCAAAGGCATTTTCATCTCAAAGCGCAGTTGGACAAAGTAAATTATGTGGTTTTTTATTTAATTTTTACTTTTTATGAGCCCAATCAAACTTCATATTTTCGACGGCGCTTAACTTATCCCAAAAAGATTGCTAATTAAAAAAAAAAACCATCCAAATGGGCCATTAATACCTCATGTGACAAAATATATGACACATTTTTATTAATCCCAATAGGATGAAAGGATCAAATTAAACAAATTTATATAGTTAATGAACTAAGATAACTATTTCATATTTAAGAGATCAGAACAAATAATGACTCCAAGTTTCAGACAAATGCTGACATAAACCATGTTTTTATACCTAGATGAACACTAATAAAGTCATGAAAATAACAAAATCATTTAACATAACATTTTTTTTTTAATCCAACAAGCACAGTCAAAAGGAAAAACATAAGTGGAGGTGCACAAGTTAGTATAGCTTAATAATTCTTTAAAGATTTACCATCTTATTAAAATTATGTGCTAATTTTATTTAACTTGGCCTAGGGCTAAACATATTAACTTTCTATATAAATGTTGTTTATAACACATCTCCGTAGATGTTAAATATCAATTAAATCCAAGAAATAAATGATGTGCTTTTTGATAAAAAAAAAAAAAATTTGACAAATGTGGACAAGCAATCAAGGGCAATCACACTCGAGGTGTAACATTCCCAAAATAAAAAAACCCTCACTAAATTTGCAATTAAAATTTGCTTTTATGCATACTTATATTAAAAATAGTGTAATTATTGATTAAAAACATTTTAAATAATCATTAATAATTACAATGCTGAAATAAAAATAAAATAAATGCTGGGGGTTTATGTAAAAAAAAAAACTAGTATAGAATTAAATTAAATTCTAGGAGCTAATGTGAATATATATACACACACATACAAGCCTCCAAACGCTTGCCATCCCTCCTATTTTCCACACATAGCGGCCGATTTTTTTTCTTTTTAAGAGTTCCAAAATTTCCCTTTTCTTTGCTTCAATTCTGTGATGAGCAATGCTATATCGCCCGAAGAAGCTTCACGAATTACTTGCACGAACCACGTGGACGCCACTTTCTCTCTCCTATTCAGCTTTACTTTTAAAAAAATTAAAACAAATACATAATAAAGAAATGACTAAAAACTAAAACAAATCACTAAAGTAAACAAAACACTAAAGTGCTACAGCAACAAAGCTAGGGCTCTCTTCTTCTCCCCATCCCATCTGCTTCTCTATCACCGAGAACTCTGCCACTTCTACTGTACTTCGTCGGTGTCGCCTGCAGCCGATCATCGTCACATTCTTCAACCACCGGTGTCGACTACAGCTGATCGTCATCGCGTTTCCATCTGTTTTCATCGCACCTTTCACTAGACTGGGTCGATTGCAACCTTTCGTCGAAGCATTCTCCGACCGTCATCATCACATTCTCTACCTCATCACCAGCATCGCCCACAGACGTAAGTCCCTAAAAATAAATTTTCAACATATTTCATTGTTTATGTGTATTCTTGTAAATTTCATTTAGGTTTAATCAATGATTATTAGGCTATTGTGTGAATTATAAGATTTCATTGTTAATGTATTGGCCTATTGTGTGTATTGAGCAAAAATAAATTGTTAACGTATTTAATTGTTTATGTGTATTATAGATTCAAACCAAGGAAAATATGGAAGATTTAGAAGTTGGTTATTCTGAATGTGCCATGAAGGAAACCATGGTTGGATCTTCTAGTACAGAAGCATTGAACAAAGAGAAAGAGCAATTGATACAACCAGAGGATTCATTGCTTAAGAAGGATGTGCCAATAGCCGGTATGGTGCTTAATTCCGAAGAAGAAGTTTATAATTTTTATATTGAGTATGCTCGGCAAGAAGGGTTTGGTATTACAAAAAAGAGTAAAAGGTTAGATGATGATGGAAAGTTAAAATATTATACACTTGCATGTGTAAAAAGTGGGAAAAGGATATCAACGGCAAAAAATTATTTCAATCCAAGGTTATCCACGAAAACAAATTGTCAAGCGAAGATTAATGTGATTGTTGGCAATGATGGATGCTTTACTATTTCTAGTGTCATTTTGGAGCATAATCATGCACTTAGTCCGCATAAATCTCGTTTCCAAAAGTGCAATAAAAAAATAGATGCACATGTCAGGAAAAGGCTTGAAGTAAATGATCAAGCAGGTATAACTTTAAGCAAAAATTTTCATTCATTAGCTGTTGAAGGTGGGGGGTATGAAAATCTGACATACACTGAGAAGGACTGTCGGAACTACATTGCAAAAGCAAGGCAGTTCAGACTAGGAGTTGGGGATGCTGAGGCACTTGCAAAGTATTTCTTACGCATGCAATAGAGAAATTCTAATTTTTTTCATCTCATTGATATGGATGAGGAAGGCCGTTTAAGAAACGTGTTTTGGGCAGATGCAAGGTCAAGATCGGCTTATGAAGCCTTCGGCGATGTTATCTCTTTTGACACGACATACTTAACCAATAAGTATGATATGCCTTTTGCTCCATTTGTTGGTGTAAATCATCACGGGCAAACGATCTTGTTTGGATGCGGTTTATTATCGAAGGAAAATACTGAAACTTACATATGGTTGTTCAAAACTTGGTTAGAATGCATGTCGGGTAAAGCCCCCAAAGCAATCATTACAGACCAATGCATGGCCATCCAAGGAGCAATTAGAGCGGTCTTTCCAAATTCTCATCATCGTCTCTGTCTTTGGCACATTATGAAGAAAGTTCCAGAGAAGCTTGGTGGACTGAGTGAATACAAAGCGATAAAGAGAATTTTGAAAAAGATCATATATGAAGCAGTTGACATTCAAGAATTTGAAGATATTTGGTTGATGATGGTAAAGGACTATAATGTTGAAAAAAATGAATGGCTGAGTTCTTTGTACAAAATTCGGCATCGATGGGCTCCCGTATATGTGAAAGGCATTTTTTGGGCGGGGATGTCCACAACTCAAAGAAGTGAAAGCATCAATGCTTTTTTTGATGGCTATGTTGGTCCAACAACATCATTGAAACAATTTGTGGAGCAATATGATAATGCGTTGAAAAGTAAGATTGAAAAAGAAGCAAAGGCTGATTTTGCATCTTTTAACTCTAGTTTTCCAATGTTAACTGATTGTTACTTTGAGAAGCAACTACAAGAAGCCTATACAAATGAAATCTTTAAGTTGTTTCAAGATGAGTTGCGAGGAATGTTGTATTGTAATCTTTCACTTATAAGATTAGATGGACAAATAAGTACATTCCAAGTGACAGACATTTTCAGGGGAAAAGAAGGCAATGTTAGAAAGCAAGTGGCATTCAATGTGTACCACATTTCAGGGGAACTTGATATTAAATGCTCATGTAATTTGTTCGAGTTTAGAGGAATTCTTTGCAGACACATTTGCAAAGTTTTGATTGAGAAGAATGTAAAAGAAATCCCAAACCGATACATCTTACCTCGGTGGAGAAAGGATATAAAACGAAGGCATACATGTGTGGTGAATTGCTATGATGACCCGCAAACTAGTGAGGAAAAGGGCCGATACAATAAATTATGTTCTCATTTTTCTAAAGTTGCTGAAATTGGGGCCGGCTCTATGGAGAAATATGATTTTCTGATGAAACACATGGATGAAGCAATGGAAAAGTTGATGGACAATGCACATTATCATGGGAGTCATTCTAATGAAGTTCTACATCCAATGTTTTTAGAAGAAGATAATGAGCAACGCCAAACCACAAGTGCAAGCGTAAAATTTAGAAGCCCTCTAAAGGTACGAAGTAAGGGCCGACCACCATCAAAGAGGAAGATGTCTAAAGTAGAAGAAATGATCAATAGAAATAAGAAAAAGGTAGTTTATATTGTAAAAAATTTCTTGATATCACAATTATTGTTTCCCTTAACTTTGCTATTAATTCTTTCAGAAGGCTCAATCAAAGGATGGTAATGACAAGCAAGCTGAAATTTGCACACAAGAAAGCATGGTAATGACTATATATTTGAAATTTATATCTAGTATTGTGTTTTATATTTTTTTAAACATATTGATGCATAATTTTTCTGTTTAGGTAAATTCAAATTCTCTTTCAACATTCGATAAATTCAATCATTTACACAAGAATCCAATATCTTCTTCATGGTATTCCAATTATTCATTTCTATTGATTTATTTAACTATGACATGAATTTTTCTTAATCTTGTTGATTGTCTAATTCTTATGAATTTATCAACAGGGCAATAGAGACCCCAGGTGACCAAAGCTCAACAATGTGTGAGAATGAGGTGGAGAGGCCAAAAAATTAAAGAAAAACAAATTAATGGATGAGTTCCACATTAGTGTAACATCTTTGTGTTATGAAACAAATATTGTTGTCAATTGTTAACTTTAAGTGTTGTATGGTATTGTCAAGCTTAATGGATGAGTTCTATGTAGGTGTTGTATGGTGTTGTGTGGTTTTCTTAATTTAAAGTGTGTTGGTAATGTGCAGCTGATATTTTGAATTGTGCAGTTGAGATTGAGTTTTCAAGTGTGCAGCTGTTGATTTTGTTTTCAAGTGTGCAGTTGTATTGAGTTCTTAACTTTATTCAAGTGTGCAGCTGCATTCTGAATTTTGTTCATCTTAGATACAGATTCAATATTTTACATATTCAATAATACTGATTCATTTCAATGTTACATATTCAATGTTACATATTCAATAATACATATTCAAATCAGTGCTACAAACTCAATTCAATATTACAGACTCAATGCAAATTCATAAAGCTGAAATTTTGATTTTAAAGCTACATTCTGAATTTTGTTCATCTTAGATACAGATTCAATATTTTACATATTCAGTAATACAGATTCATTTCAATGTTACATATTCAATAATACATACTCAAATCAATGCTACAAACTCAATTCAATATTACAGACTCAATACAAATTCATAAAGCTGATATTTTGATTTTAAAGCTTCATTCAGATCACCCTCTCTCTGCAGCACCTCACGAGCTTTTGATCTTATATCAATAAAATCTGGATCAAATTTCTCATAGAAAGATTCTAAAGCCTGCAGCACTCAACAACAGAAAAAATCAAATCAGAACAATAATAGGAACTAAATTTATATTAAGTCAAGCAGTAAACCACTTCAAATCAAAGCACAAGTTATTCCCTACTAGGTTGTGTCCAAAGATTGATGCATCAGCTGGATTCTCAATGGCAGTCACATGTATCTGAAGTAAATAAAATGGAGATTAAGCAGGTAACGTTGACAGATATGAAATCAATAAGAGAGAGTAAAGATATCAACTCTGTTTGAATAAACTTACCCAAACTGCAAAAAAAGATTCATTTTAATATTACAGACTCAATGTAAATTCATAATTTAAAGAGTTACATACTCAATTCGGCCACTTTGGTCTTTGTCAACAATGCTACAACCTTCAGGAAGGGTTCCATTTTGTATTTCTCAGCATAATTAGGCTACCAACAAAGAAACAACAACAACACAAGAAATAGAACACACCTAAAGCAGCTGTAAAAATTATCATGACTCAGATATGCATAATCTCTATCAGGGATGAACACTGAATCGATGGCTGCAGCAGTAACTGCCACGCCAATCGATGTTGGATGGCACATCATCATAGCCACTACACAATAACAACTCCCTGCAACAGCATATGAGTGGCGGTTGCCTACTAAGGAGCAGGCCATCCAAGCCACTACATAACCACTACAGAGACAAAAGTGAAACAAATAAGAGGGGAATTCCTTTTGTGTTTCTCAGCATAACCAATTTACCAACAAGGACACAACAACAAACAAATTATAAGCATGTATATTTTCAATCACAACATATTACCCATTCAAAAGAAAAAGAACACACCAGTAGCATGGCTCAGATCTGCATAATCTCTATCAAGGACGAACACTGAATCGATGGCTGCAGCAGTAGCTGCCACGCCAGCCGATTTAAGGTTGCACATCATCACCGCCACTCCATCCCACACTGCTAACATCCTCTCTCACGCAACACCAATTCCCTGCGGCAGTATATGAGCAGCGGTTGCCTACTGAGAAGCAGGCCATCCAAGCCACTACACCACCACTACACAGACAAAAGAGAAGCAAATAAGATGGGAGCATAAGAAGAGAAATGCTATATGAGCCAAAGAGATACAGAGTAATGCTATATCCGCCGAATGGACAGTTAGATGATGAGAGGGGAGGAGAGCAAGAGAATTAGGGCTAAAGCGGCACTCGAAGATGGATATAGGAGACACCGAGAGTGGGAGACGAGGCGACTGAAATTAGGGTTAAGCCAGCGCGCAAAGAGCGATTAGCCTGAGGACGATGACCATTTGCTGGCGACGCTGATGGTCGGAGAATGCAAGGACGATTGACTGCAAGCGACGGCGGCGGAGTAGATGACGAGAGGAGGAGAGGCAGAGATCTCGGTGATAGAGGAACAAACGAGAAGAGAAATCGCCGAAGGGACAGGGAGACACCCGGAGTGGGAGACGAGGCAACCAAAATTAGGGTTAAGGCGGCCTCTTCGGGAGAATGAGAGAAAAGCGGCCTCTTCGGGAGTCTTCGGGAGAATGAGAGAAAAGCGGCCTCTTCGGGAGAATGAGAGAGGAAAACCCTAGTTTTTAGGTTTTTTCTTTATTATGTATTTGTTTTAATTTTTTTAAAAGTAAAGCTGAATAGGAGAGAGAAAGTGGCGTCCACGTGGTTCATGCAAGTAATTCGTGAAGCTTCTTCGGGCGATATAGCATTGCTCTTCTGTGATATATGCAAGTTCTTTTCATTACATCGGATCTAGAGGGTTATTGACATTCAAGATACGGGTGAGTAAATTAAAGATGAAGTAGAGAGTACACATACCTCAGTTTAACGTTGGGCTAAAGACAAGTGCTTATTGTATGTTTGACTATATGAAATATATATACATATGATTGAGTCTATTAGATTGAGCAACTTCTTTGTGCATATATTCTATGAAAATATTGAGTACATGTTCTTAGATTGATGGCATGCTAAAATTTGTGTTGTCATATGAATATTACATAATATTTTTGTTTGTAGTATGGATTATTTAAAAAATAATAATGGAAATATGTAATAGAACGGAATTAATTTGATATTGAGATATCAGATATGAAATAATTGGAATGGATAGTCGATTAGTGCTTACCTAAATTGGGTATGTCCTTTGACATAGAGATTGATGTTGTACATTGTAATCATGTCAGATATGCAACGATTGGGTGTTAAGGTACTGTGTCCATATAGGCGACAATAAAATGTCAAGGTATTATATCCATATATGTGACGATAACAATATTTGAGATTGATGAGATTAGGATGCATGCCCATTAGGCGACGATAGTGTATACCCCGGAAGAGATGTGCCCATTAGACCATTGGGCATATTTAGCTGCGTTAAACATGGCTCAATTATATCTCATTGTATGACTACCTATACAACTGTATAACTACAATACTTACTAAGCCGGCAGTTCATCCATTGCCACCCATGGAGTAAATAATTTAAGTTTCTTTTTGGCTTACAATAGTAGTTTCGTACTAATTGTTTAGGATGACCAACACTTGGAGGCTCATTCACTTACATAACATCACTTGTGTTTCATTGAGTTATGTTTATTGCATTAGGATTAGGATGGATGCTAAAATTTCCTAAGACATGGCATTATCAATACTCTAAATATTCTATAAAATCCATTATGTTGATTGTGGGGATATTTATTATTATGTTTACAATAGTATATTTGATTTTACATTTTTTTTTTAAAAAAGTGTTACACTAGGAGCTAGTTGAGCTCAATACCTATGCTCTTACCCTACGGGAGCTAAGGTTCAAACTCATTTCAGCGAAACACGAACACCTCAGACAGATACAAATAAAATAAATATTCATTAACTATAATAATATGTAATAATATATTGAATTTGATATTATTGTATAATATACTGAATTTGATTCTTAAAAGTTATTTTTCATTTAATATTTTATATATACATATATATGTTTTTCTAAAAATACGCAAATCACTCACCTCAACTGCTGTGAGAGGGAGCTTATTTCTCGAGCTTTCACCCGGGAAGGGAACTACCATTTTTCTACGGTAAAAGTAGTTTCTATATTAAATCTTCATAAAATTTTTAAAATATTTTCCATTCAAATAATATGTTACTTATTTATTTATTTTTATATTTTTATGGTTTACGTGAAAACAAAATTAAAGACAATGTTCTCTTGGTCTATTGGTACCGGGTCCATTGTATAAAGTTTTTTGTTTCAGGGAAACCCGGGATCGAAACCTATATAAGGTGAGAGCATAGTGTTGTTGAGTCTGCGGATGTGCTCCATATCAGTGCACGCTCCTGATTATTAGTCTTAAATGAAGATGCTTTGTTGCCTAATGTAAAAAACAAAAAAACAAAACAAAACAAAACAAAAATTAAAATCAAATAAGGCTGCCGAGCATGACCACAGCCATATGGGTTTGGATTGGTGGGCCATGTTGGCCGGACTACCTAGGATACGAGGGCCATGCTTTGCCCACGGCACTACTTGCTCTGGTCCATGCCATGCCGCCCGAGCATATCTCATTTCATCGGTTCTTTTCATATATAATTTTTTGCTTTATTTTCTTTGTAAAAAAAATTATGGGACCAATATCAACTTTTCCCCATTATATTCTAACTATACCTTTCTTTAAAATTAAAAATTAATTAATATGTCTTCATTTAACTACACTTAAGCCCATTTTCATCCCAAGTCTTCACTGGACTGAAACTCCACTTCCAATCTTGAGTGCTTTGACAACCTTTCTGTGGGGTTGCACTTGTTATTTTTATCATAAAAAAAAAAAAAATATATATATATTCTTATCAAAATAGTAAATACTTATGTGAGGAGGGGTAGCTTTGTAATTTTCAAATTTTAGAACAGTTAGGTTAACAATTTAGTTTAAATTTTTATATGGAGTTCTTTCATAAGATCGAATAAAACATTCAAGGTGCCATTCTTCTTTTGCACCTTTAAGATGTTTTTTTTCCTGAAAAGAGGTGAAAAGATTTTCTAAAAGTAAAATATAAATAACAATCAACTTGCTCAAAAAATTGAAATTCTTTCAAGATAAAAAAATAATATTGGTTATTTTATGTACTTATTAAATAAATATTTAATTCACTTGAAAAAGTAAATTCACACACACACACACACACACACACACACACACATATATATATATATATATATATATATATATATATATATATATTTATTTATTTATTTATTTATTTATTTATTTATTAGTCCTTGCACCTTTTTAAATATCCCTTACAGTCTTTTGGACATTTTAATTTCTCATGCAGTTCCTTTTTTTTAGTTTACTTATTTTTCAGTCCCTGCATCAGTTTATTTTATTTAAAAAATCAATTTTGCCTTGCTTATGAAATTTACTTTCCGTTTATTAAGTATATTTTTTATTTAACATTGTGTGTTTACGTGTAATTATATAAGTTTTCATTTAAAATATAACATTTTAATTTAATATTCGTTTTTTGATGTTTAACATTTTAGTTTTTTGTTTACTATTATGTATTTTTGTTTAAATTATTGAGGAGCATTTTTGACAAAATTACTGAAAAATAAGCTATCAGATACTCTCATAAAAAGGAAGGACTTTTTGGGGATATGAAATATTCTAGGGATTTTTTCATTAAGTGAGAAAATTGGAGAGATGATATGAACAAATTTTCTATATATAGACACTCATTTGAGAACGAAGAAGCTTACCCTCTTATAGAGCTTCCACTTCATCTCCACTGGTTTAGAGGCCATGGTTTCTAGTAAACCAATAGATTAAGGGAAAAAAAACAAGTTCCGTTGCTTTTTTTTTTTTTTAATTACTTCAATTTTTGTTATATATATAACAATATGGGGCATGTGATAAGTCACATTAAGAATATGCACAACATTAAAGTTAAATATTTTCAAATTCTCATGCTTTGACCCCAAGCGAGTAAATGTTTGAATTGACATAAACACTTTATGATGAGAGTTCTATGCTAATAGATTAAGAGGTCATTAGCTATTAATTTTATTAATAAATAATTTTTTTATTTTTAAAACTTTAATAAAAAAAAAACTTAAAGAGTCGCATAAATTAAACAAACATTTCCTAGGTGACTCTTGGCTAATCACATTCCTACTTATCAAAAAGACATAACAAAGAGACACCACAAATATTTATAAATATTTTATTTCTAAATTTTTTCCCAAATAATTTTAAAAGAAAAGAAATGAAAAAAAAAAGGTACATCCACTTCAATAACCCCTAAAACGCCTAACAAACCATTCAAAGAAATCTCACCCTTCTATTTAAAGCTCTTGCTACTTCATCACAACTGGTTGAAGGCCTATGATTTCTAGTGAACTAATAGGTTATGGGAAAAAAAGGGTTACAGTTGCTATTTTTTTTTAATTATTTCTATATATATATATATATATAACAGAAAAATAACATGTGAACAAATAGAAATATGCATAAGAGCAGAGTGTTAAATACTTTGACTCATGTGTGCTCTAATGTTGCATGAGTTAAGATTCCAAACTACATGAATACTTTGACTCAGTGCTAATAAACCATCATTAGCAACTTATTTTATCAATAAATAATTATATTTTAAAAATTAAAAATATAATAAAAAAGCTTAAAGGGACAAATAAATTAGGCAATCATTTCCTACGTGACTCTTGGGCTAATCACATTCCTACTTATCAAAACACATAACAAAGCGACACCAAAATTTTTTTTTATAAAAATCTTATTTCCAAATTCTTTTCCAATTATTGCTAAAAGAAAAGAAAAAAAAGTACATCCAATATAATAGCCCCTAGAACCCTTAACAAACCATTCAAAGAATCTCATCCTTTTATGCAGAGCTCCTATTATTTCATTGCAACTGGTTTAGAGTCTATAATTTCTAGTAAACTAATAGGTTAAAGAAAAAAATTAGTTACCTTGCTATTTTTATATTATTTCAATATTCATTATATATATATATAAGAAATATGGTATGTGGACAAGCATGTTAAGAGTATGCACAAGAGTGGAGTTTAATATTTTCACATGTGTTCTGATATCATGTGAGTTAAGATTCTAATTGACATGAACATTTTACGCAGAGGGTTCAATACTAATAAACCATCATTGGTACTTATTTTATCAATAAATAATTATTTTTAAAATTTAAAAAAATAATAAAAAAGCTTAAAGGGTCACATAAATTAGGCAATCATTTCCTAGGTGACTTTGGGCTAATCACATTCCTACTTATCAAAAAGACATAACAAAAGCGACACCACAAATATTTATAAAATTTTATTTCTAACTTTTTCCTAGAAGAAAAAAAAAAAAATACATCCAATTCAATAGCCCCTAAAAGCCCCTAACAAACCACTCATAGAAATCCCAATAATTTCTCATCACAATAATTATTTTTTATCTTGATCTCATTATCTCTGCGGTTCCAAACCCACATGAAATCCCATCCACTCATCCACCACTCGCCCACATCTCTCTCTCTTCTTTTCTCACTTTTTCTCTCATGCACTTCAAATTCGAAACCAAAAACCGAAAATCAAAACACAAAACCAAAACCAAAACCAAAACCATGGTCGCGGCAGAGACGTAGTTCGGGGGTCCCTCAATGTTTGTTTGCTTCTTATTGCGCTCACTCTTCACTTGATTCGTTTTTGGCTACTCTTTCGATGCAATTCTCTTTCTCTCGCTCTTCTTCTTTGCAGTGCCGCCGCAATGGAGATGGCTCTGCATGCGCAAAGGTCTCTGCTGTGTTGCCGCACGGTGGCTGCTGGGGAACGGATCAGGCTTGGTCTTGGATCATTCACTCAGGTGGTTATCTTTGATTTTGTATAGTTTTGTGTTGTGGAGTTGAGTTTCTGGTTGGGAATTTGGATTTGGAATGGAAAGTTTTGATCTTGCTTACTATTCTGACTTTATTTTTTGGTGGCGGGGCGGGGGGCGAGTTTGGTTAGTTTGTTGGGCTTGAATTTTACTGTCTTGGGCTTTTGAATTTGAACGTAGTCTAATTTCCGCGGGTTCTCTTGTTTCAATTTTTTTGTGGAGTTGCGTCTCTGGTTGTCAATTTGGATGTGGAATGGAAAGTTTTGATTCTTGCGCATTATTTTGGATTAGTTTTTGATACTGTGCGTGCTTTGAATTTAGTACCTTAAGACTTTTGAATTTGAAGTTGGCCAAAATTGTCATGTCTTCTCTTGTTTTATTTTGTGGAGTTGTATTTTTGGGTGGGAATTTGGATATGGAATTGAAAGGTTTGATCTTGCGCATTATCCTGATTTTTAATTTCTTGTGATGAGTTCTGTACTTCTGTTAGTGTAACTTCCTTGAATTTTATGCCTTAGACCAATAGTTATAGTCTCTCTTTGTTTCATTTTGTGGAGTTGTAATTTTAGTTTGGTATTTGGATTTTGAGAAGGAAGCATTGGCGTTTTGATCCTGATTTTATGTTTGATTTTTAATATCTTGCGATGAGCTTGCTTAGCATATATTCCTTGAGTTTGATGGTAGTCATTGTTTTTCTTGCTTTTGTTTTGTTGGGTTCAGTTTCTGGTTGCCAGTTTGGATTTGGAAAGGAAAGCACTAGTCTTGTACATTGGTGTTTTGGTCCTGGATTTAAGTGTTTGGAGATTTAATTTCTTGCGCCAAGTTCCGTTGGCAACTTGGCATACATGATACATTACTTTGAGACTTAGTTCCTTGTGCTAATGAATTTGAAGGATAGATGATATTTGGAACATTTTTCTTGGTTTTTGGGTTCCTTTGTCATGGTTGTCATTTCGTTGGTTAAGTGTTTCACATTTCTTTATTGGGGTTTGGAGTCTAATTACAATGCCTCTGCCTTTCAAGAAATGGAGTATTTTCAGTTGTGTCATTTTGTAGTTTTGGAATTTGGAAGCTGCCTGTTATGCTGCTTGACTAGTGGCGGTTTTAGTTGTTTAGAGAATTCTGAAACAGTTGCCCACTCTTGGCTTGTGTAATTAAGGAGCAAATCATGTTTGCTTTCAAGTTTTGGACTGTTTCCATCTTTAGAGATTCTCATGTTGAATAGTATTTTTTCCTTATCTCTTTATTTTTAGAGGGTCTCTTGCCAACAAAAGAACTATTTGAGTGATTTGTTTTATTTTTAAACTTTGGAAATTCTAATTTTCGTGCTCTGTGAAATATCCAGTCTTTTCCTTGTTGCAAGATGAGTACAGGAGTAAGGTCTGTTCATTGCATGGCAGCGAGTTCAGGTGTGAGATATTAATTGGATTAGATGTGTAGCTACACATCTTTCTATATGCATCATTTTCCTTTCAATTCCTTTCTTTTATAGACTATTCAAGAAAACGTCCCAAGAAGGGCTTTCTCCCCAAGACTAGAGGAAATGATCCCAAGGGATTTTTGCCAAGGCCCCAGGTTGAAACAACCACCCAGAAGAAAGATCGAAATGATTCCAGCTCTGGTAAGTATTGTCTTTCTTGGCAGAAACTCCTTTGAAACTAAAGTTTTTAGTGTTTGAGAATCAGAGAATTTGGTTTAAGATTCAGCTTCTCAAAATAATACAGTCAGAACAACTCCTGTGATATTGGATGAAGCAGAAGAACAAAGCCCAAGCATTGATGGCAAGATAGTTGAAGATATTCTCATGGAAAAGGAATTAGAAGCTTTTGATAATGATGAAGATGAAATTGGTTTTGCACGAAAGCATCTTACAGCTGATTCTAATGATGAGGGCCTTGGGAAGGGGAAGGTTTCTAATAATGTTGGTGCTATCAACGAGTTGAAAAATTTTGCAATTGATGAACCAAATATGGAGGAAACTTTGTTGAGGAAAGAATATTTGAATACCCCAGAACATGAACGGATGCTGGAGGACCTTGCCAAGGAAAACCTCTCAATTGGCAGCAAATTATTTGTTTATCCACAAGTGGTTAGACCTGCACAAAGTATTGAAGTGTTTCTGAATAGAAGTTTGTCATCATTGGTAAACGAGAATGATGTTTTCATTATGGGAGCATTTAATGGTTGGAGATGGAAATCTTTTACTGAAAGGCTTCAAAGAACAGATCTTGAAGGGGATTGGTGGTCTTGCCGGCTTTACATTCCTAATGAGGCCTATCAGATGGATTTTGTCTTCTTTAATGGTGACAATGTGTATGAGAATAATGATTCAAAAGACTTTTTGTTACCTGTGGAAGGTGGAATGGATGCTCTTGCATTTGAAGATTTCATGCTTGAAGAGAAAAGGAAAGAACATGAGAGACTTACCGCAGAGCAAGCAGAAAGGGAAAAACAGGAGGAAGAACAGCGTCGGAAAGAAGCAGAGAAGGCTGCAATTGGTGCTGACAAAGCACAAGCTAAACTAGAGGTGGAGAAAAAACGGGAATCCTTGCATAGAGTATTGCAATTGGCTAAAATTTCTAATGACAATGTGTGGTGCATAGAGCCGAGTATATTCAAAGGTGGGGATAGAGTTCGCTTGTGTTATAACCGAAGCTTCCGCCCACTTTCTCAAACTACAGAAATCTGGATTCATGGTGGTCATAATAACTGGAATGAAGGTTTGACTATTGTTGGAAGGCTTCAAAAATCTGATGAAAAAGATGGTGATTGGTGGTGTGCAGAAGGTATGCATGGTGTATGTGCTTGTTCTTGAACCAATCATAAATTTATACATATGCATACATTTAAATTTATAATTTTGAGTTGAATGTGTGAAGCTGAACAATTGTTTAAGTAGTGGTACATATATTGAGTTTTACTTATTTTAATGTTTAACACTTCTTTGGGCTTGTTTCAAGACATCCTAAATGTAGTTTTTCTTCATTGCTAATCCATCAATGCCACTAGAGGACAACCAAATATTTTCTTTGGGTCTAATTCGACTCAAAAGCTTTGGCTAATAGGATGAGAGACGCAAGCTTATATATTCAAATTCGTATTTACAAAATTAACTGATGTTCTACTATCAGTTAGTCCAATATGCCCCATTGTTATGTGCTAGTTTATTTTAATTGGTACCTTTTGAACAAACCAAACAAACCATACTTTGATACCATGTCAGATGGGAACTAACCATATCAATTAAACCCATTTTAACTCAAAAACTTAAATCGATAACATGAGAGACGCAGGTTTATATATTCAAATTCAAATTTACCAAATTAACCAATGTGGGACTCTTAGTTACTCTAACAAATGCATCCGGATGGTTTTACTTTGGAGCAACATTACGCATAATGTTGAAAGTGAGTAAAAAAAAAAAAAAAACCTTAATCTAAGGCCATCACTAGTCAAGTTGATGGTTTGATTAGAATAATTGATAAGAAGTTAACTTTTACTATCCCTTTATTTATTTTGAATTTAAAGCAGGTTGCACTTTTGAGGTAAATTGTTTGAAAAAATAATTGTGATGCTTATTAGGTACATAAATACTTATATTTCGTGATATCCTAAGATACCACTTACATGATTTACTTGTTTATTTTAACAATGTTGACGTGATGTAACTCTTGGTACATATAAGATAGAAAAAACCATCAAATTTGCATGTAAACTATTGGTGGTAAAGATATGGAGCTTCATTTGAGCTCTTAATTTTTCAAAGCTTAATGAGTGTATGACGTGGAACTTAATAAAAGTTTTGATACATTTGGTTTGTTAAAAGAGTAAATTCATGAATTACATTTCAGTCTTCCTTGAACTTGTCAACTGTGTCTATCCCATTATTTAGAGAAAATGGAGATGCTAGGCTTGTTGTTTTGATGAGAGTTGAATGGAATGACTAACACTGATTAGATAGGTATCCATGGAAGATTCTTGGTATTAAAAGGTATTATTGACATGAGTGTATATGTAAAAGTTGTTTTTTTATTTAGTTGTGTAAGTGAAAAAATAAACATACAGAGAAAGAAGGTTAAACTTAATTTTTTTTGCTCAGTAAGGACATAACACAATATGGTATTTTGTTCTATCCTAGATGAATCTAACAGACTGCAAAATGTTTTTCTTCCTTATTTTTCCACGTCTATCTCATATACCAAATACAATCTAAAGGTAGAATTTGCTTCCCTTGATATTGAAATGCTCGTTGATTCAGGTGTTCTATTTCCTCTCAAGCCATGGGAGGCTTCATCTTTCGAATCAACAAAAAAAAAAAAAAAAAAAAAAAAGAAGAAGAAGAAGAAGATAATTTAATCTTTTATATACCGTGAATCACAAAACCCTTCTTTTGGTTTTATGTTTTCAGTGGCCTGGGTTTGAAAATCTTCAAAGTAGTCCCTAAAGTTAACATATAATTTAATCTTTCCATCAGTCTGCCATCCAGAATTTATAAATTTTTCAAATGGAAAATCTTAGATCTCCTGCATTTAATGGCAATGTTTTGAAAGTATGCATTTAGTTCCTTAATTCACCATTGGTTCATGAAGTAAGTATATAATTTGTCAGAAAACTTATGATGGGGATCATATGAATAGGAATGTTTGACACTCATGAATGATTCAAACTGAAATATTTTGAATGATGAATGAATCTTAAATTCACTTGTTTTGTTTACTATTAAGGTTGGCCTAGGAATCTGGTGTACTGAGTGACTAAGTTACCTAATAGTGTTAATGCATAATACTTAGATGTATCTTGATGGAATGAATCTTCTGAAACATTTTCATTAAAATTGGAAATCACGTGGTTTTTTAGTATCATATAGATACATTTGCAAATACTTTTTCATATGTGATAAATGAGTTGAAAGGGGTAAAAAAAAGGTTGTACATGTAAGCTTTTCATTTTAGGTTCTTACCCATGAGGAATGTTTCATTGCCACCTGTTAAAAGGGAATCAAATACACATGAATTTGGGGAACCTAAATCCCACTAGCATTGTAACAAGTTTACGTATTGTATGAAACTAAGTTTGACTGTTAATTTTGTTGGCTTATGTTTTCATGAAGTTGTAGTTTGGGCAACTTGCTCAATTATTTTTTTCCTTATCTATCACTAAAAACTTATAGTGATCTGCTTATGGTGGTGATTAACTAGTATATATACCAGGATGTTTCTTTGCTTAGAACATATGTTTATATTTTTTTGATTATCAAGGCATGAAAGATTTGGTTTATTGGGATTAGTACAATTATTTATGACTAGGAATATTGTTATTAGAATGCGCTTGAGCTGGATGTACTAAGGCCGTGTGAGTGGACACATGTTTGTAATACAATTACTTATGGCGAGGAAGGTTGTTATTAGAATGTGCTTGAGTTGGATGTACTAAGGCTGTGCAATTGGACGTATTTTTGGTGATCCAGGCTGCAAGAGAATCATCAACCACATTGTGGATAGCGGCATTTAACTCCTTTTAGAGAAATACATATGGGGGGATATCTTCAAGATTTTTTTGTTCAAATTTTAAATTTACATTTTTTTATTTTTTATTTTTGCATCAATACACCTGACTTATCCTTAGTTGACTTACATGTCCACTTGGTTTTTATCTTATCAAATTTATATAGTGTTTATACCTGATCGAGCACTCGTTCTGGATTGGGTGTTTGCTGATGGACCACCACAAAAGGCTAACATGTATGACAACAACAACCGTCTTGATTTCCATGCTGTTGTTCCTAAGAGTATATCTGAAGAATTGTTTTGGGTTGAAGAAGAGCACAAAATATTTAAGAAGCTTCAGGAAGAAAGAAAATTGAAAGAAGAGGCTGTACTCCATAAAGTAAGTTTGAAGATTATTTAATATCTAACACTTGCTTCAAAACATATTGTTAACAGAGATGATTATAGATTCATGTGTTACTTCTGATTTGTGCCACTGATATACTACTTACTATTGAGAAGCCTTTATTGATTTAAAAAGCTGTCAAATGGTATTTGATGATTTAAAATTTTTTTCTTACACAGGCTCAAAAGACAGCACGCATGAAAGCTGAAACTAGGGAAAGGACAAGGAAAATGTTTCTTTTGTCACAGAAACATATAGTATACACAGAGCCTCTTATTATACAAGCTGGAACCGAAGTTACTGTTTTTTATAATCCCTCCAACACAGTGCTATCCGGAAAAAGTGAAGTTTGGTTTAGATGCTCATTTAACCGATGGACTCATCGTTTTGGCCCCTTGCCACCTAAGAAAATGTTGCATTCTGATGTTGGTTCTTATCTCAAAGTGACAGGTAATTTTGTCCTTACAAGTTATTTAACTATTTGGCCATATTTTATGCTCTATGAAATATTCCACAGTCCTGGTTGATTGGCAAGCTAATAGCTGTGCATATTATGTTTTTAGGTGTTTGAAGAATTTCTCTACATACATAGTGGTCAACTAGTTAAGTTCATTATTATCATGCTGAAATGTTGCCATTGTTACTCTTGGAATTATGTAAATTTTTTTTTCCTTGAAACAATCTTTTTGTTTTTCTAGCATTATAGTAATTAGTGCATTCTTGTTTATTTTTCTTGGAAATAGAAGTAGTAGTTAGTGATAGTGTTGGAAATAATGGTATCTTAAATAGTATTCTTGTAAACACAAGATGTAATTATTCTTTCATGTATATAAATTCCAACCTGCTCAGTGCCTTATCACTCAAGCTATTCTTAGAAATCTTGCCTTAATTCCTAAGTCTATTCTCTAGTTGGTATTAACGGGGGCTAGGTCTTGTCTTTGTTGTGGGCTATCTTGACTAGCATATTCCTAAATGTCCTAAAACTGAGATTTTCACAGCAACCTTTGTTTTCAAGTAAAATGTCTTTCACTAAGTCTGGTTATTTTGGAATCAAGATTTCATTCTTTTATGTTCCTGTTTCATCTGCCTTTTATGGTACTCTAACAATTTTTTGAAAGAAGTCGAGTGGTAAAAATTATTTGGCTTGTGTGAGAATAGGAAAAATAATTTGTATATTCATTAGAAAAAGAGTACAAGGATATATATAGAGAACTATTAGAGTTTTGTGGTATAGGCCCAATATGGCCCATTAGCCAATTTAAACTCTAACACTCCTCCTCAAGTTGGAGCATATATATCGAACATGCCCTACTTGTTATATAGATAACTAAAGACTTTAACATTTAAACCCTTAGTGAAGATATTCGCCAATTGCTCAGACGATTGGGTGTGTGGCATAGAGATGATTCCCTTCAATACTATATCACAAACTATAGTGACAATCAACCTCCACATCCTTGGTACGCTCATGGAATGTTGGATTGTTTGCAATGCAGATGGCCTGATTATCACATATCTGCTTAGGTATTGTGATGGGGAATCCTAACTCAGATATAAGAGACTGCATCCAAACCATCTCATAAGCTGTTTGTGCCATTGATATGTACTATGCTTCGGTACTCGATTTTGAAACCACATTCTGCTTCTTGTTTCGCCAAGTAACCAAGTTTCTATCGACATACATATAGAAACCTGATGTAGATTTTTTGTCTCCTCTATTGCCAGCATAACCCGAGTCAGAATAGGCTGCAATGTCCAGGTGACTATGATTTTTGTAGAGAAGACCTTTGTTGGGAGTTTTTTTAACATATGTAAGAACCCTCAGAGCACCCTGCCGGTGAACTTCTAGTGGCTCATGCCTAAACTGACTTAGGAGTCCAACTGCGTAAGATATATTAGGACGAGTAACTGTTAGATAAATGAGCTTGCCAATTAGATGTCTGTATTGACCTGGATCTTTGAGAGATGGGGAAAATGTCTCCCAGAAGGGTGGTGAATGCTTAATAGGTGTACTTTTTGGTTTATAACACAATAAACCAGTCTCCTTAAGTAAGTCCAACACATACTTCGGTTGTGAGAGTGTCATCTTTCCTCTGGCATATGTAAACTCAATACCAAGGAAGTATCTGGGTCGTTCTATGTCTCGTGTAATGAAATTCTTCATTAAATGCTCTTTAGTTCTCTGAATGCCCTGACGATCACTACTCGTCAACAAGATGTCATTGACCTATATCGCAAGTACAACACATCTAGATGAAGTGTTCTTATAAAACATAGAGTGATCCACATTGCACATGTGAAAACTATCTGCAACTGCAATTACACTAAACTTTTCAAACCATGCACGAGGACTCTGTTTCAGACCATAGATCGCTTTTTTGAGCTAGTAAATTAGATTCTCCCCTTGGGCAACATACCTTGGAGGTTGCTCCATAAACACTGTCTCCACTAAGTCTCTATAGAGAAAGACATTCTTCACATTGAGTTGACAAAGTGCCCACGATCGATCGATTAATAGCTACCGACAGTAGAATGTGAATGGAATTCAGATGAGCAACCGGTGAAAAAGTCTGCCACAAATATTTGGGGACATTACGCTCTATTAAGAGAGTGCACGTAACATCTAAGATGTGAAGATACTTTCTTTCAGCAACACCATTTTGTTGAGAGGTGTGTGGACAGGTGGTGTGATGAATAATCCCAAAAGACTCACATAAAGAATTTACAGTAGAAGATACAAATTCTAAACATTATTGATGCGAAAACATTTGAGAACAGTGGAAAACTGATTTTGTACTTTCAAAATAAAAGTTTTAAGACATCAATGATAAATCGACGGTCTTTTAACAAATATACCCATGACACTCGAGAAAAATCATCAACAAACACTACAGTAACGATGACCGGAAATAGGCACGACTTTATAAGGTCTCCAAATATAACAATGAACTAGATCAAATGACGATCGATTAGACACTAGAGTAGAATGTTTAAAGGTAGTACGATGATGCTTACACAATTGATATGACTCACATTGAAACGACTCGACCGAATCTAAGGTAAAGCCCGCTAAAGACGACTAAGAGAAGGATGACCCAATCTACAGCGCCATATAAGTGATGACTCGGTGTCCAAAATAGAAGTTGCAAAACCACAAGGAATATCATCACGCACCAATGTATACACGCCGTCACCAAGATTACGCTCCAAACCAATTCTCTTCCCCAATCTGCAGATCCTGAAAAATGCAGTGAAAAGGGAAAAAAGTCACTACAATTCAATTGTTTAGTGATCGCAGAAACGGATAACAAGTTGACAGGAAATTCAGGTATGAAAAGAACATCACTTAGTCTAAGCTGAGAGGAAACCTGCACAACTTCTTCGGACACTAAGCAAGATCGTCCATCGGCAATTGCCATAGAACGAAAAACAGATGGAAAAAGATTTTGAAAAAAAAAGATTTTGTACCTGTAATGTGAGAGGAGGCCCTAGAGTCAATAATTCAGGAACTGTCCCTGGAAGCAAGAAAGACATTACCTGAGGAAATAGGAAAAGAGACTATGGCGTGAGAAACTGTGCCCTGTAGCTGCTGGAACAACGCAAAGTCAACCTGAGAGATAGTGATTAATTGTTCAGCATCAGAAGTGGGTGGTGGATCGGTTATCACTGCAATAACATTGGCCATTGCCGGGCGACCATGCTTATCCCAACAACGAATCTTAGTGTGGCCCGTCCGTCGACAAAAGGTGCACACAAAACTACCCTAAGAATCATCACGATCGGTTCCTCAACCACCAGGAAGGGCCTTTACCATGCCCATGAGACGAGAACATGATGAAGAGACAATTCCTTTAGCAACGAGGCAAGGACATTACTGGCAAGGGTTGAGGAACATCACCAGGTCCCGTAGAACAGCGGGAATGACGAGAGATGAGCGACGGCTAGTGGTAAAGGTGGCGGCGGCGGGTTGAAGGCTAGGGTTTGGAGTGATAGCGATGGCAGCTAGGGTTTAACCCAGTGCTATGGTGCCATGTGAGAATAGGAAAAGTAATTTGTATATCTATTAGGAAAAAGTACAAGGGTATATATAGAGAAATATTAGGGTTTTGGGGTATGGGTTCAATATGGCCTATTAACCAATCTAAACTCTAACAGCTTGGTCAGCATTTGTTGAACCTGGGGTTTTTCTGACTACCTTGTTCAAGAGGCTGATGATATCTCCTTAGATTTTCAAAATGAATGAAAGAAGTTAGATTAATTATGTGGTTTGCTGTAGTACTCTGTCGTACTAGCTATGCTAATTAATTTTAGAACCTTTAAAACATGTTGCACTTTTTGGGAAAAAAACTCATGAAGTGCTTGCTAATGATATTCAGCATTGGTATGCTTATGCAAGTTGGTTGCTTTTAAACAACCAGACAATGATATCAGTACTTTTGCAAGACAGGCACATGATGTAGTAGAGGAATTAAAGGCGCTTTTACAAGCGAACACTCTTCAAGGTATATTGGCAAAATTAAATAACCTATATGGGGTGCTTGTGTTATGGGCTATGCAACCTAACTTTGAACATGTTTGTGATCAAATTTTGATTGGCCTAAAGTTCCCTCAATGGAGAATTTGGTCATTTGTCTTGTCAGGGTTTTTCACCTAAGACAACAGTAAAGATAGTCAAACCATCTGCTATGTTGACAATTTTTGGGCGTTGTGGCGGATGAGAAGGTCAAGGAGGCTGTAGAGGCCAAGGAGGATGTGGAAATTTCCATAATGTTCTTATTGCAGAAGGAATTGACATACTCAAGAAACTTGTTATTCCCTCAATATATTTCCATGGAAAGCTGCTAATGTTCTCAACTTGCTGAAATCAAAATTTTGGAAGTTTATTATTTAGTATCTTAGACTGAAGGTCACCAAGCAAGCTCCAACATCTTCAGCTACTATTGCTTATATCAATAACTCAACAGTCCGCATATCTCATTCTGTTAACAGTCCTTGAATAATTTATTCAGGTGCTTCTGGATTATATCGTTGGTAATATTTCCTTGTTATTTTCCCTATTTATACCTAAACCTTTTAATTTCATTACGTTGGATGGTGGTTCCAAAGTTGATGTCAATGAAATCAGCCATGTCTCACCTACTCCAACCATGCCTTTAAAATTTGTTTTACTTATGCACAGATGTCCTTTCAATTTTATCTCCCTTGGTCAGCTCACTCACACTCTTAACTGTTTTGTAACTCCCAATACTAATTTTATTGTTAAACAGGATTGTGGTACATGTCAAACGTTTGACATATGACACGAATTACATGGACTCTACTACCTCAAATTATCTCTATCCATGGTTTGTGCTATCTTTGAGTCTCCTAATCTTCTTCATGAATGTCTTGGACATTTGATTCTGTTATAGCTTCAAATGGTTCTAATTCTTTTCAAGTTGAAAACATTGGGTTGTGAGTCATGTCAACTTGGTAGACATGTTCAAGCTTCAATTCCAAGCTAGGTCCGAAGTCTGGTTGACTTTTAGTTTTCTGTTATCTATTCTGATATATAGGGTCCAAGTTGAATCTCTACTTCTTTGTGACTTTATTGATGAGTATTCTCTATTCACTTGGATATCCCTAATGAAAGAACATTTTGAATTATTTTTTTGTCCTTATAATTTTCTGCATTGAGATTCAAACTCAACTTGGCAAGACAATTAAAGAACGTTGTAGGGATAATGCAAAATACTGATTTAGTTATGTTTTTTCATCCTTCATGCTTCTTATTAGCCATTCACAGCAGCCACTAAGAGTATACTCCAGAAGAAAGAAGGTGAATGGTCAAGGCAATAACTATTTCCAAGACCGCTAGAGGGTATTGTGGGAAATTCTAGATTAATACTGTAGCCAAAGATTCACGTGCAAGGATTATATCAAAGAGGTAGCAAAGGGGATCTGGGGGGAGGAAAAGAGAAGAGTTTCTGATAACCTCACAGGTTGGCCTCTATCTTCCAATTATTTTCTATCATTGGTGCGGTGAATGTGGATGACGTGGAGCTGGATGCCGCAAACTTGGATGAAGCAGCGCGTCGACTCAATAGAATGGAACTTGGAATCGATGGGAGAGAAGTTGCAGAACTTGAAGATTCATGCCTCAAAGGTGGACTAGGCGGTGGTTGGTACTTTGGATGAAGTGGCGCGTTCGAGGCAGCAGCTGGACGACATTTGACAATTATTGGTGACCTTTGTGAAAGGAAAGGCTGTAGACAAACCTCCACATTCTCAAACTTGACAAAATTCAGCGCTTTCTTCTCTAGAAGAAGTGTTTTTTGTGGTTGCGGGAGGGCAGAGGGTTTCGTCCTGCACAATTTCTTTCGACGAAATCTAGATTACGCCGAAGAAAATCGAGATGCCAAACTTCAAGGGCGACGATTCTTTGGGATGGGTTAGGCAAGCGAAGCAATATTTCAAGATTCAGCAAACTCTGGATGATATGAAGGTCACGCTTGCAATGGTGTCAATGAAGGGCCATGCACTCCATTAGATGATTTGGTTACGAGAACGCCGACCTCTCCTTACTTGGCATGATATGCGGCGTGAAATTTTTGCCAGATTCAGTAGTGCTTTGGTCGTCAACCCCTATGAAGTAATTGCCGCGGTGAAGTAGGCAACAATGGTGGAGGTTTACATCCGTGAGTTTGTAGAAAAATCAGCCCAAGTGCAAGGGTGGCTTGAGGCAGCCTTCAAAGGCCAGTTCCTCAATGGGTTGAAAGATGACATACGTTCTCATATTCGATCGCATGAATCTCAGGACATCTATTGCACGATGTAGCTTGCTTGTGAGGTCGAGAATGAAATCGAGATTCGTGGGAGGAAGACGACGACGAGTGGGTTATCTCTCCTATCCTATGGACTTGGTACTAGGGTTGGGTCAATATGGGACATCATTCGATCAGGCAATGGAGTACTCGGGCATTCCATTACAGCTAGCAGACCTGGGGCCCCAAGGCCTACATTTTCAGGCCCAACGTTGAATGCCAGTCGGTGTGTCTACTCTGACCCTGGCCCGAAGGTCGACTTGGCCACAAGTTCGCACCACAATAGTGCGAGTTCCAACTCAGTGACTGACCACTCCGAGCTAAATTGGAAAACTCGTCATTATACCCAAAAAGAAATTCAAAATTTGTGAGCCAAAGGATTATGCTTTAGGTGCCATCTCCACCATCTTCATCAATGCATGAACAAGACCTTACATGCTCGTATTTGGGAGAGGAGGAAGAATAGGACCCAGTAACATCTTTACATTGAAAAGTGGTGACTTTCCCAGTACTCTAGAAGATGGCGTTCCCTATATCCTGCAGATGGAACTTTCTTATTTCGCCATGACTTCAAACCGGAAGATTAGCATGATGAAGATTATGGGGAGTATTAATGCTTCGTCAGTTATTGTTATGATAGATAGTGGCGCAAGCCATTGCTTCATCTCTCCTACATTGGTTGCTCGACTAAACTTACCCATTTCTGCTACACCTACTTTTGGGGTGAAATTGGGTGATGGTCATTGCAGGGAAACTCATGGGGTTTGCCGCAACACGGTAATATCAATGCCTTATATTTTGGCGACAATGGATTGTTATCTTTTTCCATTAGGCGGAGTTGATGTGATTTTGGGAATCTCATGGCTACAAACCTTGGGGGATGCCAAGGTCAATTGGTCCAAATGACAATGGCAATTGCTCACAATGGGAATTATCTGCAAATCACGGGGGATCACTTACTTTTGAATTCGAGTATTTCTTGTCATTCTTTGCACCGCCTATACGATGTCGAGTTTACAACACTCTTGTGGTCCTCGATTTTGGGTGAAATAGGTAGCACTATTGCCACATTGACAATTCTTTTTACAGATTTACATTAGTTGCTCTAAGAATTTGCAACTGTATTTGAAGAATCTAGTGGCCTTTCACCAAGGCGACCTACAGACCGCTAAATTCTTCTTAAAGAAGGAATCACAACTATCAACAGTAGACCTTATCGGTATGGTCACATCTAGAAAGATGAAATTGTGGATTGGTTGCCGAATGGCTAGCTTCTGGGATTGTTCAACCCAACAATAGTCCCTTTGCTAGTCCCAAGGTTTTAAAAAACCCGAAGGCGGGTTTCGAGGCGCTTCTCAATCGTGAGGCTAGGTGTTTTGAGGTGTAAGCCTCAATTTTTTTGGGAGAAAAAGCAACAAAATTATCTACGAAATACAAAAATATTATCAATTATTCCTAATTTCCACAATTTCATAGTCAAAATCACAAACACAAAAAAAACTAGCAAATACGTTATTTTTCATGCTAGTTTATTAATTGGAAACGAGAGGTGTGTCGACTATAGGGAGCTTAATAAGGCCACAAGACTAGATAAGTATCCTATTCCTGTCATCCAAGAATTACTAGATGAATTGTATGGGGCTTAATTTTTCTCCAAAATCAACCTCCGATCCGGATACCATCAAATTAGAGTGCGACAAGAAGACATTCCAAAGATGGCCTTTCGCACACACTTGGGCCACTATGAATTCAAGGTCATGCCATTCGGTCTTATGAATGCTCAGTAACTTTTCAAGCCATAATGAATGACATTTTTTAGTCAGACCTTTGTAAGTTTGTACTTTTTTTCTTTGATGACATACTCATTTATAGCGTGTCTTGGCAAGAGCATATGCAACACTTACGGTTGGTGTTTGAGATCTTGTTGGAGCAACACTTTATAGTTAATAGGAAAAAGAGCTCATTCGGCCAGATGTCTATTGAATACCTGGGCCGTGTCCTGTCTTATAATGGCGTCTCGATGGATCTTGCAAAGATGGAGAGCGTTCTCAACTGGCCTGTGCTGACTTCCATTAAAGCCGTACGCACCTTCTTGGGGCTCACTGAATATTATCGGCATTTCATTAAAGGATATGGGGAGTTAGCTCGCCCTCTTACTAATATGTTGAAGAAAGACTCCTAATAAATTTGCATGGACAACCGAAACTGAATTGGCTTTTCACCGGTTGCAACAAGTCCTTACTACGGCCCCAACATTAGCGATGCCTGATTTCACCAAAGTTTTTATCATTGAATGTGATGCTTCAGGCGGGGTATAGGAGCTGTACTCACGCAAGACAATCATCCGATTGCGTTTTTCAGTAAGCCACTCGCATCGCGGCATTTAGCAAAGCCTGCCTATGAAAAAGAGTTCATGGCCCATGTTCTTGCCGTCTGTCAATGGAAGCCTTATTTAATTGGCCTGTGTTATTTGGTGCGTACTGATCACAACAGTCTTCAACACATTTGGAAACAAGTTATCACTCCTGCTCAACAAAATTGGGTGACTAAACTTCCAGGTTATGAGTTGGAAAAGTGGGCTGTCTCATAGATTCAAAATGATTTGTCTTTATAACCTTGTAAATAATAGCTTTAACTCGAAACTTTTGCATCATTATGGACAACAATTTTAGTGTATCATTTTACCTTTGGGGATAAATCTAGTTTGGATTTTGGCTCGCACAATTTTGTTGTTAAAATTTATATTTTGATCATTCAATCTTAATATCATTCTATATTGAAGTTTGGGGAAGAAGATTACTCACTTTCTTGACTCTATAATTTCTTTGTTTAAGATAATTGTACTTGATTGTTTGTGAATTTCATTGAAAAATTGATATATTATCTTAGTGGGGGTGTTTGGTTGGGTTGGAATAAGTTAAAATTATTAGGTGTAAGCTAAACATGTTATCTGGTCTTGATTCGACCCAAAGGATTCAGCAGATATGTTCAGTGATCCTACATTATATATTTAATTCTTAATTTTCAATGTTGATCAATGGGGTACTACTAATATACCTTTTTATATGTGCTTCTTTTTTTATTTGACTTGCTGTCTTGCAATAATTTTTATATCAAATCCAAACTCATTATGAGCTCTTTTTTAATTTAACCAAAAAAGCTTCTGTTAATAGTGTGAAAGACCCATCCAAATATTCAATTTCCAATTCACCAAATTAACTAGGAGTATTATTTACTGTAATTGGAATAAGTTGGGTTAGGCTTTCTGAAGTTCGAATTTGGTTTGGAAGGCTACTTTAAAACAAAGTTAACCAAAGTTTGATTTAATTAATATTAAAATAAATATTTTCAAATTAAGGTTATATACATTTTTCTCAACTAATGTTTGTCACTTCTTAATAATTACTAATTTGTAGTATTGATTTCATTAACAAGGTTATCCTTGAATGGAGTTTGGTTGGAATAAATAGCAGGTATAATTTGGGATAAACCCAACATGAATGTAGAAAAGTTTTTGACCTTTCTCCAACTTTTATCCATGCAATCCTTTTCTATCTTCATCTTGATTGGTGTTACTATATTCCACCTTCAAAAGCTTTAATTTTATAGTTTATTTTTAAGAATTTCTGTGCATCAACCTCAGCCTATGTATTTGACTTCCTCATCCTTCTACTCATTTGCATGTGCAAGCCCAAATTTTAAGACCCAAAATTCAGTCCAAACAGCATCATCTTGGCTTTCTCATCAGGTAAATACCATTTGACAGTCAAAACTATCCTATTCACTCATTAGGTTCTATCACATGTTCCCCATTAGTTCTTTGTTGGTGTAAACACTGGCAATCAGGGATAATGGAAGTGATTATGATGAGTTATTTTTTCGTTTTCTTTTCATTGCAAAATTTATTGATGTAATGAAATTTCATTGCATTAATTTCTCCCTCTTAACTTCAAAACCTAGTGTTCAGTGCCCAAATTACTCTTTGTTCTTTTTTTTTACTGAACGAAAATATTATGCTTTATGAAGATTTAATGCTATGTGTATTACTTGTATGTTTGAGTCAAACTAACTTGTGTGCTTTAAGCATCGGTACTGAATTATTTACATTAATTTAATCTTTTGCTCCTGCACAATAAGGCCTGTGCAGCAAGTTATATTTACACATGGCTACCTGTTTGCATGTAGCCAAATGTATGTTATGAAATATTGCCTGATTTTATTGTTTATAGTTTAATGTTCAATTATACAGATGATTATATTGATGGATCTTTGCCACCTACTTCATCTTATAAGCTGACCATTTTCTTGGCTTTTTCTGTAATAGGCTATCACTGTCATCTGTTGGTTAATCAGTTTTTTGAGCACTTAGAGAGTGACGTGTCAACTTTTTTGTCATTAGATTTAGATTATCCATTTTATAGCTGGTACTATAGCTGTGTTCTTTGTTGGTGATTTTTGCTGATTTGTATACTTCTGCAGTCGAGGTTCCTCTAGATGCATATATGATAGACTTTGTGTTCTCTGAGAAGGAAGATGGTGGACTTTTTGACAACAACCATGGTGTGGACTACCATTTTCCTGTTTATGGAGGTGTGATAAAAGAGCCCCCAATGCATGTTGTTCATATTGCGGTTGAAATGGCTCCCATTGCAAAGGTATACGTTTCTTTGATCTCTGTTTATATTTATGATCAACAAATATGAACTTGGAATTCTGTCATTTAGAGCACTATTAATAGATTATCTTCGAAAGTTTAAATAAACTATATATTGGTTATGAGTGTGACTTCATTGTAAAGTCATGAAAGACTAGGAGGGAACCAATTCAAAGTTTCTAGAATAGCTATAATTTGAAGTCAATAATGATGCAGAAAGTAATAAGGAAATTAAATGGAAACTTTGAAGACATGGAAGAATGAAAAATATTTAAAGAACAACTTCTCCTTTCATTTTTCGTGTCCTTGAATCTTTGGTGGAGGCTATGATCTTCTGAAGCAATTGAAATAAATCTGGTTTCATTGTGCTTTAACCCATTTCAGGTAAAGATCTGTCGAACAAGCATGGTTCAAATTATTTGCTTTACCGTGGTGGCTCAACCAATAGCTTGATAAATTGGCCTCCCTTTTCTTCAGTTTTCAACTTTATTCTCCTGCAAAAATCACATGAAACAATAATTTTTTTTATATATAAAATACCTAAAGTAAAGTTATGTATGTAAAAATCCTTTAGGTTTTTTTTCTCATGTGGCTTTAATAATATGTACACTATTTTAAGAATTTCTATATTATGCTATGAAAAGAAATCTAATTCGAACAACTTTTATTAGTGAGAGATTTTCATCATTGTCATACTTAATTGAGCAACTTTCCTAACATTATTAATTGCTTAATTTTTTCGGCCATTTCATGTTGAACCAAGTCAATAAGCCCTTCCTATTTATTGAACTTTTGGTATCTGCATGCTTTTAACTTCATACAAGACTAAATATTTCATAACAGAGAATCACATGGAATGGCATAATAGTTAGAAAACTAATGAGAATTTCCAGGCTTTAGCACTAGTGAGAAATTTGAGTTTTCAAAATGGCTCCTATCATAACAATTTTTTATGGGGACCAACTTAGTTTTTCTAATAAATTTGTTTTGTTTACATGCTTTGTAGAATATTTTCTTTAAATTATGAAAAACAACTCAAGCCAAAGTTTCTTTGTAGTAGACCCACAGATAAAAATTTTGCTAGAGATTGTAAATTTTATTTGAACAGTCGTGATACTGATTACTTAGCTTTTCAGTTCATGGCCCATATGCATTCCCTCCTCTTTTTTGAGCGGCCCAACTTAAGAGGAGTACATTGAATAATTGTCAACATAGAATGAATGAATTATTTTGTTTTATACATTTTCTTTGAAAATTGTATTAAGTTTTCAAATATATAAATAAATGCCATTGAATTTATGTTGCTATCTTTCTGAATATATGTATTGATTAGACAGCCATTTTTTTATTGCATCATTTTCTTGGTGTCTTAGTGTTGTTGGAAGAATTGGCACTCAAGCTGTTTTTCTAGTGAATATTGCAGGTACCTGGTGGGCCTGGCCTACTATACCTTTTGTCATGAAATTATTTCATGGAATTACCAATTATTTTTCATGATGAATCTTTTATTATTTAGTCATTGTACATAAACTTTCTTATAAATGCTAATATTTTTTTTTTCTAATGTAGTAAAGGATGCTTTTGTGGATATGTTTCTGCTATCTTTCATAAATTAAGTTGCAGACAAGGCTACAATATTTAGAGTTCTATCTCTAGTGTTGCTAATTGTTTTTTGCCATTTTATTTCCAATCTTTGTAGGTGGGAGGCCTTGGAGATGTTGTTACTAGTCTTTCCCGTGCTGTTCAGGATTTGGGTCATACTGTGGATATCATTATGCCAAAGTATGACTGCATGAACCTTAGTAATGTAAGCTTTAATGGCTTTTTTCTCTGGTCATAACCTTTTATGTGCCTTGTGCTTAAGGCTCATACCCGATCATGCCATATTGAAGCACTATCCAGTTGCCTTTTATAACTATTATTTATTGAGATTGTCTTCTTAAGCTGGTGGGTGGTTGGTGTAGTGTTGCATGGACAAAGACAAACTTTAATCTCTGAAACAACTTAGGGTTTTAAAGACCAAAGCTTGTAAATTGATCTTCAACCTAACAACTTTCTCACAAAGATACTAGAGAAGTAAATTAAAAATAAGTTGAAATTAATTGTGAAAATATCAGAAAGTAAATAAGTAGCTTAGAAATGCCACATATTTATGAATTGTACTTCTTTAAGATGACTATTTATGAACCTATAGATTCTAAACATTGGCTGTTTCCTAATGTAAGAATCACTTTAATTGTGTTAGCCGTTAAGTTTGAACTGGAGAATCAAACTCTGAACATAAATAAAAATATTATGAGATAAACAATTGCTGTATTTAGTGAAAAAAGATTTTATATCCTACTTGGGCCTCTCCCTTCTTGAGTAAGTCTTTTTGAATTTAAGATAATTATATAACTCCAAGTGAAATTCGTCTGTATCTTCAATCTTGGAACTTTGCTTTTCTTGCGCTGTATCAGACTTATCAGTTTTCTTATTAACTACAACTATATTCACTACGACTAAGTTACTTACTGTGAAACTAAGAATATCTTTTTAAATATCATTTTACATAAAATGGTTATACTTACATTGTGAAGCCATAAATTTTCTTAACATTTAAGGGTCCATTCATTTTCTTTTAGCGGTCAATGTGGAAACCTGTCTAGGATCAGAGTTTTGTATAGAGAATCACTTGTTTTCAGGAAGATGCTATCTGATTTTCGGGAATTATTGTCATGTAACAGCAAGCGCACGGTTTTTGCCAAGTAGTAATTTAGATGTCGATCCCTTGGAGACCAAGTGTAGATTACCAATCAATTGCAACCAAAGTCTATTTAGGCAAATAAACAATGTGGAGGTGGAGAAACTAAAACGATGAAACTACAATTACAAGGGCTAAGAGTGGGAAGAAACATGGCTGTGGGTGCTAAAATTCTGATATAAATAATCCTTCATTCGAGAGTTCACCGCAAAGAGTAGTGGAGAATATGCTAAGGTTCTATTGGGTTAAGGTAAATCATTTTGAAGGCCAATTGTCCTTAGATGCTTGCTATTCTCTTTCAAGAAGAAGAAGGTGCTTAGATTAGGCTAATCCCCCACTTTTGTGGTGATTAAACCCTCACATAAATCTTTTAGGCTTAATAACAATTTAATCTACCCTTAAGATATCCTAATTAGAAATCTCAAGTTTGGCCTGAAGATATCCAAGACCCTGGTTCTTCTTTTATCGTATTTGGAGTCTCTATGATTATGCAAGTAGAATGCTTTCACATTCACAGGCTTTGCAAGTGCAAATGATAAGACCAAATCAAAATGATTTACCATTAGTTAGAAAAGAGTCTCACAAAACACAAGCATAAGCATCCACTACAACTTTGGGCAAATCCAAATCCAAGGTAAGGTTTTACACCTTCATGTCTGAGTTACAACATAAGGGAGACATAAATCTAAGCACTGTTTATGCAACAACAAGATACAGGAATGAAGGACTCCCTATTCTTCACACAAAGGACTGTTACTTTGATCCACAAATTTTAGCCTTTTCTCCTATGTTTTTTTTTTCTCTTTTAGAGCCTTAGAAAGTTATTCCCTTTCTTCAACTGTCGCATCCTTTTCCTCATGCCTTTTGTCCCCTAAACCCCCCCCCCCCCCCCCCCCCCCCCCCCCCCTTTTTTTTTTTTTATGCCTTTTATACTTAATGATGAAGCTTGGGTCCCAATTGCCTTTATAGTCCACAGGTGTGCTTGCTAGATTGGTGGGTTGTGTATCTTAAAGAGCTGGCCTATCTTTTGACTCATCCTTTTTCTCTCTGAAACATCATCATTTAACATAGAGTTGGGGTCCAGCTCTACCCTCCTACACACAAAAATTACTAAAATATGTAACTTGCACAAAAGAGAGAAAATATGCTACAAGAGCTAGCGAAAATGCATGATTAGTAATTATAAACAACTAAATGCACAATTTTTATCTACAACAATTATACTGGCGGATTTCAGGGGTCAAACAACCATGAATTGTGCGTAATTTTTTGGGGTAGATAGACAACCATATATATTTTAGAGATTTGACTTCTTTTAGTAGCTGTAAAGTTATTTCTTTAGGGAGTGGTGTGTCTAATCTATTATGGCAACTGACATTTAGAGCGCAGATGCTCTTGAAGTGGCATTCTGCAATGAAAATCCTATCCTTGAGACCCTAACTGCCAATCATGGCTCCTCAGAAAATTCACATCTTCCTATTACATGACAAACTGAATGGAAACAATTATTTCCAATGGTCATAATCAGTCATGGTGTATATTTGTGGCAAATGAAAAGATAAGTACTTGACTGGTGCAATAGTTCCCAACAACCTGAAGATTCTGGGTTCAGAATCTGGGAAATACAAAATAATATGATGATGTCTTGGTTGATAAATTTTATGACTAATGAAATTGGAGAGAACTTTTACTGCTATAGCACAACTCATAAGATATGGGAGGCAGCTAGTGAATTCTATTCTAGCAAAGAGAACACTTCTGAAATTTTTGAGGTGGAAACAACTCTTCATGATCTTAGGCAAGGAGATCTTTCTATCATACAATTTACAATCATTCCTCACACCATTGGCAACGTTTAGATGAGTTTGAAGAGCAACATTGGAGGTGCTCTAAAGATGTAAAAATCTTTAGGGAATTTGTTGAGGAAAAGAGTATAAATTTCAGGAGGGTCTCAATAAGAACCTCAATGAAGTTCGGGGGAAGAATTTTAGCAACAAAACCCTTGCCGAGTTTATGAGAAGGTATTTTAGTGGTACGAAGGGAAGAAAGCAGGAAGAAAGTGATGCTTGGAGAACTGGCTACTATAACAGTCTCCCAGACTTCAGTACTAATGACACAGACTTCGTCACGAGGAACTCATCCTACCAATGAAAATCACCAAAGAAAAAGGATATTATGGTGTGACCATTGCAAAAAAATCTGGTTATTCAGATGAGACGTGTTGGAAAACCATGGGAAACCTGTAGATTAGAAGCCATCCAGATCTGTTGGGGATAAAGATACTAAAGGGAATCATGCAAGTGTTGAAGGAAAGTCCTTCAATGATGTTGATTTAAGCCCTTTTACCAAGGAAGAGCTGGAAGCGTTGCAGAAATTTAACAAATTCAAAAACTGCAGCCACAACTCTTGCTATTTGTTCATTGGCTCAAAAAGGTCATTACCTAAATGTTTTAAGTGTTGCTTCAAAAAACTTAAGTCCCTGGATTGTAGATTGTGGGGCATCTGATTATATGATAGGAAATGCTGCATATCTCCAAAATTACAGCCATGTTAGCAAAATTTTACAATGAAAATAGCCAATGGATCTTTGTCTAACACGGCATGAACAGGTTCAGTGACTATTTCAAACGAGCTAACCTTGCACACTGTTCTTTATGTCCCAAACCTTGACTGTAATTTACTTTTTGTTTGCCAGCTCACACAAAACCAGCAATGTGTTGCTAAATTTTATCATGATCTTTGTGAAGTTTAGGATTTGAGTTCAGGAAGGACGATTGACAATGCTAAGGAACATGCAGGTCTGTATTTCATGGAAGTTGATTCCTCACTTGTTAGAGACAAATTCCAAATTGCTTGCGTTATGCCATCCCATTGTCCAAATGATAAACTTATTTCTTCTAAGGGTGATCCAATTATGTTATGGCACTATCGCCTAGGGCATCCAAATTTTTTGTACCTACTTGGGATGTTTCTATCATTGTTTTAGAATAAAAGTCCAACGTCCTTTTAATGCGAAGTGAGTCAATGCTCAAAACATGTGTAATGCTTATTCTAGTCTCTCATATGAATCTTTATGTCCTTTTCCATGATTTATAATGATATCTGGGGGCCATTAAAAAAGGAAAATGCCATTGGGACTCAATGGTTTGTAACTTTTGTAGATGACCATACCAGAATCACTTGCCTATTCTTTATGAAAGAAAAAACAGAAGTTGGGAACATCTTCAAACAATTCTATATCATGATATAAACAAAATTGCACACAAAAATTCAAGTCCTTATAACCAATAGTGCCAAAAAATACTTTTCATCTTCCCTAATAAATTATTTAAAAGAATAAGGAATAGTTCATGTGTTGATACACCACAACAAAATCGGATAGATGAAAGAAAACATAGACACATTTTTTGAAGTTGTTTGCTCCTTGATGATCACCACTCATGTACCTAAATTTCTTTTGCAGAAAGTAGTTTTGACCGCTGCCTACTTAATCAATAGAATGCACTTTATGAACTAATACTCAAATCCTATCCTCATACTTATTTTATCAACGGTTTACCTGACAAAGTTTTCGGGTGTATTGCTTTTGTCCACATTTCCACACAAAACTAAAGTAAACTTGATCTGAAAGTGCTCTCAAATGTGTTTTTATTGGTTATTTCTCACATCAAACAAGGTAAAGTGCTATTCACCTATTAATCGAAAATTCTATAACGCCATGGATGTTATGTTCTTTGACGAATAACCCTACAACCACTAAACTAATATTCAAGGGGAGACACGAAGAAATGGAGATTAGATTTGGGACATTGATAAGCTGGAATCAACCTATGCTCTTACTATTGAACCTTCTGAACAGCTATCAGAAATAACCATAAAACCAGCTGAAAAAATCACTGAAACTACTAAGAAATTCACTTAACAATCCACCGGAGACGCATCTTATTGCTACTTCCCAACACCACAAAAATTCAACCCTATCCAATCCATAGAACCTTCAAAATTCCAAGTCTACACAAGGAGGAATAAACAACCACTGAGGGACAGGCCTTGACTTCAATCCAGACTCATATTCTTCACATTCATTAGGTAATGATACTTCTAAATAGGTTGATGATAGACCCATTGCATTGAGGAAAGGGAAAAAGACATGTAAAAATCATCCTATCTATAATTTTCTTTTTTATAAAGGGTTGTCTCCCAATCATTATGCTTTTGTTAGTAACCTGGATAACATATAGATACCAAGCTCTATAAGTGAAGCTTTTAAAATTCCATAATAGGGGGCAACAGTGCAAGAAGAAATCCAAGTCCTAGAAAAGAATGAAACATGGATAGTAACAGATCTAGTGGCAGGAAAAAATCCAGTTGGATGTAAATGGATCTTCACTGTCAAGCATAATGCAGATGGGTGTGTTAATAGATTCAAAGCAAAGCTAGTAGCCAAGGGATTGACTCAATCATATGGAATGGATTATTTGGAAACCTTTGCTTTAGTGGCCAAGCTGAATACTATCCGTGCATAGTTTACACTCGTATCCAATCTAGACTAGCCATTTCATCAATTAGATGTGAAGACTTAGGAAAGGAAGTCTACATGGAGATACCTCCTTGGGTAGAAATTCATCAACAACAAATCAAGTGTGTAAGCTCAAGAAATTCTTACATGGGATGAAACAATTTCCAAAGGCATGGTTCGACAGATTTACCAAGGCTGTCAAGGCATTTGGGTATACACAATGTCAGACAAATCATACAATGTTCGTTAAATTTTCACCTGTAGGTAAGCGGGCAATACTGATAGTCTATGTTGATGACATTATTTTAATAGGAGATGACTTTGATGAAATGTACAAGCTTAAGGATTTCTTCTCAAAAGAATTTGAAATCAAAGATCTAGGAAAATTCAAGTATTTCCTTCGAATGGAAGTAGTCAATGATTTGGTAAGCAAGCTTATTTATTTATTTATTTATCCCATTACAAGACCAGATATCTGTTTTTCTTTTAGTGTGGCAAGTCAGTTCATGAATAATCCTACAGAAGAACACCTGGAGTCAATCTACAAAAGTGTAAGATACCTCAAAATGTCACTTGGTCAAGGATTACTATTACAAAAAACAACAAATAGAGCAACTTCTGTTTTCACTGTTGCAGATTAGGTTGGGTCAATAACTGATAGATGA
The DNA here is from genome assembly GCA_020875875.1 of Dioscorea alata. NCBI lineage: Eukaryota > Viridiplantae > Streptophyta > Magnoliopsida > Dioscoreales > Dioscoreaceae > Dioscorea > Dioscorea alata. The sequence continues at coordinate 12,817,559 of CM037019.1, forward strand.
TGTACATTAGGATACCCCACCTTTGTTTAGGGAAATTTGGTCACTTGGAGAAGTAAGAAACAGTCAGTGGTGGCTCGGAGTTGTGCTGAAGCTAAATTCAGAGCTTTGGCATTAGGGATATGTGAGGGAATGTGGCTGAAGAGAATAATAGCTAAGTTGGGATTTAAAGATCCACCATCAATAAACCTTGTGTGACAAACAGTCAGCTATTAATATTGTCAAAACCCCAGTGCAGCATGACAGAATAACATGTTGAAATTGATCTACACTTTATTAAGGAAAAGATTGAATCTGGGTTAATATCCGTAATTTTTTGTTCGTACAAGTCATCAGATTCCAGATAGTTTAACTAAGGCTATTCTGCGGAAGTTGTTTAATGAATTAAAATCCAAGCTAGATTTGTTTGGTATCTACAACCTAGCTTAAGGGGGAGTGGAAAACTGTTTAGGATCAGAGTTATGTACAGTGAATTACTTGTTTTTAGGAAAATGCTAGCTGATTTTCAGCAATTATGGTGGCGGATTTCAGGGATCAAACGACAATGAATTGTGCTTAATTTTCTGGAGTAAATAAACAGCCATATATATTTTAGAGATCTTACTTTTTTTAATAGCTGGAAAGTTATTTCTTTAGGAAGTGCTTTCTGCAAAAGGGTGTATATTTCCTTCTTGTAACACAAATTGAAGTGAAAATCCTTTATTCTTATAGCCAAAAATTCAGCAGTCAGTAAGTGAAAAAATGGGTGGAAGTCCCACTTCACTAAAATGGTTTGAAAGTGCTAGAAAAGTTATATTTCCTGTGTTCATCTTTCAGCACCAAAGTGATCAGGAGTTTCAAGACACCTTCAATAGGATCGAGATGGTTAGGGTAAGTGGAAGGAAGTGAGACTATATATATATTGTCACTTTTCCCCACTTTAGTTGTAAAAATATTGATGTGGTTTTAACTAAAAATGAAAGAAGTGGTAGAAGTTGGTGAAGTGTTGCTTCCTCACTTGCGGTGAAATGAACAACCGACGTGGAGGAAGTCAGCCCACTTGACCAATTGATTATTTGCTCTTAAAAATAATTTTAATCTCAACAAGACAGAGCATATTTATAACAGTACCATTGTTAATCAATAATCAGCATTGATGAAACATTGAGACATTGTAAATCATCTGGCTGCATACCCTTGTATAAGTTAACTATTAATTTGATAATCATTGTAAACAGACATAAACTAAGTTGTACTTGAGTCTACTTGAATTCTTATTAAATTAAATGGCATCATATCCAAGTGTTGGGGCTAATCACATTTTAGAAATGTTGATTGCCTCATGCACAAGTGCGTATGTGGCTATCTTTGCAATTTCTGATTTCTTTCATTTACTGATATATTCTATTGCCAAATTTAATTTTTAATGTAAGTTATGCTTGTCTAAAGTTAATATACATCTTTATTTGTTCTCAGTTTTGGCATGATTGCTTATTTTCAATAATGGCTTTATTTATTGGTTTCTAGGTAAAAGATTTTCATCATAGTCGGAATTTTTCTTGGGGTGGAACGGAAATAAAAGTTTGGTTTGGAAGGGTTGAAGGCCTGTCAGTTTACTTTTTAGAGCCACAAAATGGGTAATGCAGTAATTCTCTTGGCTTAAATTGTTTATTCAATTATCTTTCAATTCAATTTGTTTGTATTACTTGATAATTTTTTAACTGGATTTCTTCGTAATTGTCTTTTTCCTGTTGAGATCATTCATTTGCTGGCTATTCCTAAGTGAAATGCGAATATAGATGCAATGAACTAGTGCTCAAGAAAAATTGTTTGTTCAAAATTCATTGGAAATTTGTCCATAACATGGGATGATTAACTCAATTTGTAGTTGTCAATCTTTGTTACTTTAGTCTAATACTAAATATGAGGTATGCCATCCTTTTTATTCAGTTTGACACATCCTCAAACACAGTACTGATTACACAACCTTACAGTTGTAAAAGGTGCCTTGAAGAGTAAAGGGATTATGAATGATGTGAAGGAAGTAACCACTGGATTCTGATCTAGTTCCCTTTTTTTTTTTTTGAAACTCCAAATACATTTTCTTGAGATTCATAGTCTGGTGTTTGAACTTAATGACAGTTTTATGGATGGGGATCTTCTGTTGCATTATAAACATGTGATAGATTTAGTTGATAGGGATTCTATTGGCCTATTGGAAGTAGGATTTTCCATTAGGTATTTGGGATTTCATGTGGAGGCATGTAATATGGATGGGATAAGTTTTTGACATAAAAGAAAATTGGATGCGTAAGATTGTGCTGTCTGTAGGAATATAATTCTAGATTATAACATGTAATCAAATTAATTAAAATACTACATGCAAGTAAAACTTCCAAGCCTGGAATTAGGCGTGCTAAGCACTGAGACTGATTTTGCCCCCTTCCTGCAAGGATCTTCGGAGTCCCTTTGATTGTTAGGGTACAGCTAACCGAAAAAATGGAACCATTTTGCCTAGCCCGTCTTAACAAAGATTAGCTCAAGTGTTGCCCAACTATGCAAGGAGGAATGAGAAATTGAGAGGAAACCAAAGGTGCTGGCTGTTAGGTCTTCACATTAAAAGAGAGTTGATAGAAAAGTTACATTGATCCAGTAAACCGGGGTGCATATATCTGGTAGAGATCATCCAACGGTCTGAAAATGATCCTTTGGGGCATATGTATCTAACAAATATAAAATTGGTCGTTAGAGATAACTAGAAGCAAAATAGAAAAAATGTAGGTTGGTGGTAAAGTGGGGGCCACCACCATGTGTGTGCTGCCACCGCTGGCTGGGTGGTGTGGTATGAAAACAGGCTTGTGGTGCAGTGTAGTGTGTGATTGTGATCTGTATTAATGTCCATATGAGGAAAAATCAAGTACTATATTTTCTCTTTTTCGCATGAATAAAGTTGATGCCTACTTTGGGAGCACTATGTTACCTGGTTTAGGCATAAATGATCTAACTGTTGGAACAGTTGCATTTGACCATGCTATTATTCGGTTCTAGAGATGATTGCCATTCTTCTTTGGCAGAAAACCTTTGTTAAATTACAAAAATGAACCAAATATAAAGATTTGCACCTTCACCTAATCACACATATTTGTGTAGTCTCGGGACCTAATTGGCACTTTGTTTTATTTGAAAGACCAAAAGAAACAATTGGGCATACTTTAATGCCCAATTATGGACTTTCACCTAGCAGAAATGATTATGAATTATTGAACAATGCTAATTTAACATTAAAAACCATGAAAGACTTTTGACACTACATTGTGACATTCATCTTTTCTCCATGCCAATCTAAATATTATCAGCTTCAAATTTCTCGCCTCATGGTATACAGTCTACTCAATATTCTTTTCTCCCTTTAATATTTTACATTCTAGAAGAAATCATTTTCAATTGTCATGAAGCTTATGATTTAGATTTGGTTTGCAGAATGTTTTGGGTGGGATGCATTTATGGAAGGAATAATGATGCAGATAGATTTGGATTCTTTTGTCATGCAGCTCTTGAATATCTCCTCCAAACAGGATCTCATCCAGTGAGTGGAAAATTCACTTATTTCTATTGTTTCCTTGAGATGGCATGATCAACTAATTAGATTTACCCCTTAATTATCTTATTCTTACTAAAAAATATTACAAATATAATTGTTTTGCGAGTACAAATCAGATATATTGTTAGATGCCAAAAAATTATTCTTTGTTTTTTCATCTCTATTTGCACATTACATCCCAACTAATAACTTGTTGCACTGGCAGGATATTTTGCATTGTCATGATTGGTCTAGTGCTCCTGTTGCATGGTTATTTAAGGAACATTATATGCATTATGGCCTGAATAGTGCTCGAGTTGTCTTCACCATTCACAATCTTGAGTTTGGAGCACATTTCATTGGAAAAGCAATGGCGCATGCTGACAAGGCCACCACCGTTAGTATATTACTTTTGACTCCTTTTTTTCAATGTGGATAGTTTGTTAATTATGTCTTCATTCAATTAATATTCCACCATCTATTATTGTTAGGTCCATATTCCAATTTAATTTGGTCTTTAAGTCTCATAATTTGTTACGACTTCATATAACATTTTAAAAAAAATTTAATTTGTTCATTCTTATCAAAAATTTTTTCTTTACATGTTTATAGGCTCTTGGGTTTTTTTTGCACCTCCACTATAGGATTATTCAAGTTTCATTTTTTTTTTCTTTTTAAGAGCAAGGGCTATCATCCTTTCTTGAAAATAATTTCCAATAGAAGAGTTTGGATATTTTCTTTTAGGTAAATAGCAAGCAGTCCAGTTAGGCCTACTGGCCAGGATGCCTCTTGTTTAAATCCTCGTAAATGATCACTTATTAATCTTTCTTACATTTTCTAGAATATGGGCCTTAAATGCTTAGGGAACAAGCAGTGAGGACTGGGTGCATATTAATGCCAATAAAGCATAGCCTTCAAGCACATCATATCAAACTTGGTTTTTTCAAAATTTTTTTTTCTTCATTTCTTCATAAAGGTAAATATGTCAATAACACAAACAAAATAAGGGCATGACATATGAAGGAAAATCTGTTAATAAAATCCATAAGAATATTAATATGATTATCTTTTTATGGTTAGGGTAACTGCAGATTTTCTAAGTGGTAATTAGAATGATTGGCACTTGTGAAGAAAATGATTGACATGTTCTTTGGACATTTTTATTCATTTTTAAAATTTTTTTGGGTCTAGTGCTTTAGTATATGTCAAAATGGTTCTAGGGTTACCAAGTGGGTTGCCCTGTTACTTTGAAAGTCCATTTCCTTTGTGCGCAATTTTTTTATTTATTTATTTATTTATTGCAATGCATGAGAGCCCCTCCTATGAATTACAACTTGTTGCACAACCGCAAGCGCACGGTTTTGCCAAGTAGTAAAAAGTTATCGATCCCACGAGGACCAAGTGTGATTACCAATCTAATGCAATGATAAGCTATCTAGACAATTAAAATTTGAGAGAATGTAAATAACAAAGTGACAGAAAATAGTTAAGTAAGAAACACATGCAGAGCAGGGTTGTGGACTGGGATTCAGATTAGATGGACTTAGGTTTGGAACTTACCACAAGGAGCAGTGAATGAAGTGTTTGGATCAAAACCTAGATTTGGGCAGGTTACTTGAAGGGTGATAATCCTAGAATACTTGCCACTCTCTTTCAAGAGATAACAAGTTGGTCTTAATTAGGTTGTCTCCTACTTTCGTGGTAGACAAAACCCTTTCAAAACCTAAATAAGAACAGTGATTATATGAAAAGCCCTCAAGAACTGCCTTTCAGTAGATTCAGGGTGATTTAGGAGGTTCAAAGATCTTGGCTAACCTTTCAGTTAACCTTGATCTCTACGATAAAACAAATAAGGCTTTCACACTTACAAGTCAAATTACTCAAATCCAAAATCAACTCAAGAAACCTGCCATTAAATATAAAAGATCCATACAAAAGTAACACACAACAAACAACTACTGCCTTGGGTTAATCCCAAACCTAAATAAAGGTTTACAAATCCATGTCTTAGTTACAAAAGGAAATAAGAAGAATAACAATCAGGCAAGACACAGCACAGCAAACAGAGCTAAGAAAACTCCCTAGGATGTCCTCAAGATCTGCCTTTCAGTTGATTCAGCCTTGTTGTCTTCCTTTAGCCCCTTTCAGAGCTTCAGAACTTTCTTCTCTTCTTTTCTCTGGCCGCCACTCCCTTTCCTCTGTCTCTCTCCCTCTCTCCCTCAAAAGAACCCTAAAGTTGCCATTTTAAAGTCACAGACAGGAGCTGGGCCCCATTTCTGCTTTACAGACCACATGCACTTTTCACTGGCCACAAGCGAGTTGTGTTTTCTCCAGAATGATCCTCAGTCTCCAGCTATCTTCCAGTCAGCTCCAGCTTTCCTACAAAAACAACTAAAAAGAAGTAGATTGTGCAGAAGGAAGGGAAATAGTTAAGAAAACTATGAAATATGCATGATTGGTGATGAATTACTAACTAAATGCATTGATGATATAGTACTATATTTATGTACAACACAACTCCAAGTCTATACAAAGTCCAATCCCTTCTATATTCTTTTGTATTTTTATCTTTAGTGCAATGACGGAGTTGGATGTAAATATTTATGTAATTTTATTGCAAAATATGAGAGGCGTCCTTTCAAAATATCCTTTGTTTACTTTTATTTTTATTTTCATTTCAAATTTGTTTTCTAATTTTTTCATACTTTCTTTTGTTGTATTTTATTTTCTTAATTTTTTTTAAATATCACTATTATCTTACTAGTTTCTTAAGAAAATAACAACTACTTGTGAAATAGTGTCTTATACTTAATAATGATATACATCATTATCACAACAAACTACAATGTTCAACTTTATGCTAGGCACAAAATAGGATTTCGAATAATAACAAAATTAATGACATCATCGATTCTTTCTCCTTAGGATCAGCTTATGTTCGGTTGCTACACCTTGATCCTTTAGTTGCCTTAGCTAGCTCATAGGCTTAATATGCTTAACTTCATTGATCTTCTTTATTGTTGTATATGGTCCAACCTCCTCGTTGTGATGTCTACTAACGTGTTGTCATCTAGTTCTCTTGCATGGAATCTATCTGAGTGATATTGGATCTGCCTCATGCGGCAAGCGACATTCCAAAGAGGGAGCTGTCTAGATATTTATCTTTTGCGAGTGCACGGGCTGTCAAGCAGTAAATAAGATATCGTTCCCACGAGGACTATGATTTCGATTACTAATTTCTTGCAACTAAAGGTTACTAGGCAAATCCAAATAAGAAAAAAGAAGGTGACTAGAAGTATAGAATTGATTGTAATTAAAGCTAAAACTACTAAAGTATGACTAGTGGCAAGGAGGAAGAATTTAGGGTTTCACTGCAATGATAAACAAAAGATTTTTATTTGACTTTCTCTATTACATTTGATTGTTTCAGAGTGGTTTATCTTAAAGTACTTATTATTTCCTTTCAGAATATAGTGAGATATCTAATTTAGATCATCTCCTACTTTTGTGGTAATTGAATCTAATTAGACCTTTTAAGTTCCATGATAACCATTAATCCTTAAGAAATCCAAATTTATAGCTTCAGGCTTAATCTTAGGGTTCCTAACACAATAGTTCACTTTTCTGTCCTTCCTGTATTGTCTAAGATCATGCAAATATGGGATCCATCACATTCACAAGCATTAAGTATCAAAGAGGATTAAACCAAAGGGAACTTAAGCATTCAAGTAGAAAGAAAAGTCAATATAAAGAATCTTTGTTCATCAAGGGGCTAATCCCCAACCCTAGAAAGATAGGTCTACTAACTCATGTTCGAATTACAACCAATGATGTTTAAACTAAGCATCAATTAGAAAATAAAAAAAATAAAAAAAATAAAAAACTCAGTTTGATCGATGAGTTACATGCTTCAAAGTCGACAGATCTTCAATTAATTCTTGATCTCCACCATCTTTTGGTGTGTGTTTTGGTCTTCTAATGCTTTACAATCTCAATCTCTAACCACGACAGCCAAAGATCTTCTTTTGAAAACCCTCCATGGTGTTATATAAGATGAAATAAGCTAGGGTTTTCTCTGGCAGCTATGTGCCATGAGTGTGGGGTGAACCATGGGTGGGTCGTGGTCTTTTCTGAATCAAGATCCTTCATTGTGTTCCATGCCGATGGTGGTTGACACTGGCGGGTCATGTTTCTTGATGTCTTCTTGTTTTGTACTCTTTTATATCCACAACTTCTTTCATCTCTTTTCTTCTACATTGCTTCAAATAATTATATAATTGATGAAAAACTCCAACCATTTGCATATAAAGCACCAAAAAGCAGTAGCCCAAACCAAAATGATAATATTCAAGCAAAAATATTATGGTTAATGAATAAATTAGATCTAATTCTAGGTTAAAATGTTATAAGATTTTTCACTTAACAATTTGATTATGTTGTTTCTAAATATCTCATGAGTGATCACAATATACAACCTTTAACAACATCATTGTCAGTAATCGAAGCTACATGTCACTATTCACTGAGATAATAAAATCAACACTTTAATATGGTAAAGCAGATAATACACACCTACAATAATGAGTGAAAAAATACAAATTAAAAAGAAAACATTAACACCTAAGAGTTGTCTCCACAAAATATGTGGGATATAAATAGAAGCATTGGGTGTCGTAGCTGGGGTGGATCTATTACCTCTTGTAGTACCTTGATACCGCGGGAAGTATGTAGTGTGTCATCTCTTTGTTAGGTTATGACCGTAACCTAGCTGGTAATAAATTCATGTTGATTAGCCTAACACTGTATCTGAAGACTGTTTGTATTGGCCATATAGTGTTATTCTTTCAGCAGTATCTAGCATGTGCAAAAACAATCCAAATTGTCACAAAAATTGATGTAGGATGAGGTTAAGTACTACTAGATCCTGTGTTGGGCTTCTCTCTCTCTCTTTTTTTTTTTTTTTTGTTGGGATTTCTTTTGTCTGGATTTATCTATTTCGGGGATTCTTTTTTGCTTAGGATTATTTGTTGAGCCCCGATTGTTAGTATAAATACTAGATAGTCAGAGGTGCAGGGTGAACATGTAGTTTTTAGACTTTTTAATAAAAGTTCTTAAGTTTGGTTATCCTGCACTTTTGGATTGAAGTGTATTTTCTTTTGCTATGTCGAAAGTGCTTCTCTGTGAGTTTCAGACTGATAATTGGTAGCTTGAGTGTCCAAAATGTCTCTACTTTCAACAATTATGTACAGTAACTGATTATCAAATCTGCATTGTAATGTCTCCATGTAACCTATACATGGCTAATGTGTCAAACTCAAAGAATGCACAATGCATGTTTGAAAACAAGATTTTTTTTGTTATTGCATCAAGATCTTGTAGATCCGACTCATTTTATATACTCACATTTAAAAACGTGATCTATTTTGAAAGTCTAGATCTACGTTCTGTCTAATTGAATGGTGTGCAAACTAGCTTCATAGACAGCTAGAAATGCATGACTAGAAGTGCATTGGGTAAGGAAGAACATTACTTACCTAGACTCATACGGCTAATCTGATTTAATACCATTGTCCACTGGATCTATAAGTTGTTTCAGGGAGTGCATGGAAATGCTGGCATATCCAAATCTTGTAACAAAAACAACACAACACTATCAAGATAGGTATAAAAAATAAGCTTAACACTTGGTATTTATACTTAGAAACCTAAGCAGGATACCTGCAACAAAGAAGAATTCTGCACCCTTGTTTATTAATAGCAACTGCAGTCTTTGTCATTTGATGAAACAAATATGATAAATTATTGCATGCAGCCTCTTTCAATATAATGCATTCATCAAAGTCTGATGAGCAGCAATCATTTCAATGCAGTCTTATTCCTGGAAGTATTTGGGAATAAGCAAGTGCTAATCAGGTATAGAATGTATGCTTGTGAACGATGCTGATTACCATCAGCACGATATTATCTCAGATTCACTCCAGCCGAACTTTACTTGTCTTGGCCACTGGAGTATATCACTTGTAGTGTGTGAACACAAACAAACTGTAGTCAGGTGGATCTTCACATATCACCAGGTCTCTATCAATGCTTAACCTGGTCAATAAAAGCACATTGCTGATGGTGTCGGGAATCTTGCCTATTCGGAGGTTTAATGTCTAAAGTTGTTCTCATGGCATGATCTAGTCTAACAGGTGCTCACCACCGCCAAGAACCTGAATGATGTTATAAGTCTTGTATTCCACTAAGGATCTTAATCTCATGTACACTATGATAAAAAATGTCAATTGACCTACCATCATATTCAAAAGCAGTTTTGAGGGATTTGAGAAATCACTTAGCCAATAGAATTCCTCCATAGTTGTTGCAAATTGTTGCTGTGTGAGGTAGTGAGAAATCGTTTTTATAAAGAATGAGGAGCTCGGGCCATTTGTCTGTACTAGTTGTAAAATGTTGTGTGTTAGTGAGAAACCATTGTTACAAAAGTGATGACGAGAATTCTCAAGATGAGATAGTTATCTAGGTAAACAAAGCCAAGGACAGAAAGTCGACCTTTGTTGACATCATAGTTGAATTCTTAGTTGCTTTTACCCTCTCAAGTAAAGGGACTTAGCATAGTGGTTCCAAATTTGAACGAGGGTAAATGGAATCCTAGTATGTTATATTATCAATTTGAGATACTGGTCAACCTACTTTAGGTAATTGTTTCTTGTAATTGATGAAGCTTTAAAGTTATGGTGGCTAATGCACACTCACTATCAAATCAACGAGTTCAACATTGGGAAGAAAACCTTTTCCAGTGATTTATCATCAAGTAAGCAACCTTTTTAGTGATGAAAGGCTGCCTCACCGAGGAATTCCACTTTTGTGTTGATGGAAGCCCATGTGCGCATCTAGTTAATTGAGTTCTATTGTGAACTCCTTTATTGTTGTGCAACATGCAGGGGTGATTTAAGAAAGGATAGCTTGTGATTTATTATTAAATCAATTGCCATTAATAAAATTATAGAAATCCTACAACAATAGGCTATCTATTACCAAGTAGTAATTAAAATATCGATCCCACGAAGACCAAGTGTGATTACTAATCTATTACAACAATAGGCTATCTAGGCAATTAAAAGATGTAAAGATGGGAAAGTCAAAGCAACAAAGCAGGAGAAATTGCACAAATGGGGAATCCAGAGATGCAAGGGTGTGGACTGTAAACCAGATTTAAGTAAACCTAGGTTTGGGAACTCGCCACAAAGAGTAATGAAAGATGTGTTTGGATCTCTACTAGATTTGGGTAGATCAATTGAAGGGTAATAATTCTTAATTACTTGTCACTCTCTTTCAAGAGAAAACAAATTGATTTTAATTGAGCCAACCCCTACTTTCATGGTAGATGAACTCTTTCAAAACCCTATTAAGCTCAATGATTAAACACTAAACCCTCAAGAAATACTCTTCAGTAATTTCAAGGTTGACTTAAGAATTTCCAAGACTTAGAACAACTTTTCAGTTAATCTTGATCCCTATGATAAAGCAAGCAAGTGCTTTCACACTCCAAGCTATGCAAACACAAATCAAAAGCCAGTTCAAAGTAATCTACCATTAATGATAAAAGATCCTTACAAAAGAAACAACCACATCAATCACCACAACTTTGGGCTAATCCTAAGCCTAGAGAGAAGTTCTACACTTCCATGTCTTAATTACAAAAGAAAACAGGAAAGATAAAAGCTATGCAAGAACACAGCACAACAAGTCTTGAGAAACCCCCTATGTTGCCCCCAAAGACTTGATCTTCAAATTTCCCAGCCTTGTTCTCCTCCTTTTTCCTCCTTGTTTGAGCCTTTAGAACCTCCTTTGTTTCTTCTCCAACCACCATTTCTCAGCCTAGCTCTCCCCCCTAAAAAACTCCTTTTTTGATGCCTTTCATACCCAATGCCAGGAGCTGGGTCCTAGACACTTTTCAGACCACAGATGTGCCGGTTCGCTTGAAGGGTTGTGTATCTTGGAAAAACTGGCCCACCTGTCAAGTCCAGTCATTTTTCTCCTTGCCTTTGAAACATTGTCAGTTTATCAAAGTTTTGGGTCAGCTCCAGCTTCCTACATGCAAAGTAACTAAAAGAAGTTGTTTTTATAAGAAAGAAGAAGCGTACATTATAAATGCTAAGAAAATGCATGCTTAATAAGGGATCAACAACTAAATGCATGAGGATAATTATGCAATTTTTTATATACAACAATATTAATTAGTGTTTTTTCCCAAAGTTTAGTATTATTTTCATAGACCAAATCGAAGCTATAAACTTACAAGAAAGGCAGGGGCATGGATTCTGCATTGTTTGGAACTATAAAAGCTATACTTCATATTTAGGATTTTGTGGGCATGCACCTTTCTTGAGTCAGACATTTCATTTTAATTTATTTAACTTATTAAATTGATTGTACGCAATTATTATATTATAAGTGTGATCTTGTATTACCCAATATCTCAAAGTTCAAAGGAAAATGAACTATGTCTTCTTATATACAAATGCCCTTGTGATATATTTTTTTGTTACTTTCAGGTATCCCATACATATGCAAAGGAGGTTTCAGGAAATGCTCTAATTTCTCCTCATCTTCATAAATTCCATGGTATCTTAAATGGAATTGATCCTGATATTTGGGACCCGTACAATGACAATTTCATTCCTGTGAGTTTTATTATTCTATTTTACGTAAATTTTGCAGAGTTCGTTCTTGTATTGTAAATTTCAGTTATGTTTGGTTAGTTCGTGTCATTTTCTAGTTTTTAGATAACATTGTAAAATTAAACCTTGTTTCCACAATTACCTGATTTTCTATGTGTGTTTATACCTTATAAATTTGTTTATGAGCGCATCTATTCGCGATATTATAAATAGAAGAAAGGACTCATAACTCGCAACCCTTTGCAATAGTCAACTAACTTATAATATCTAAAAATTTAAATTTTACAGAGTTAATTATTTTTTAAGTAATTACACTTTTACTCCTCTATTAGCAACATTTCACCTATGGCGCCACCGGCACATCGGAGCTTGCCTACGCCTTGACAAGCCATGCGTGAGCATGCCTGGCCTTCTAGGGAACTCTCCCGACGGGAGTCTTTTAGGGGAAAAGGCACCTGTGGTGGGGGAGGGGCATCCTACTTCGACGAGCCATGTGGGCACCACTGAAATTTGGCCTCGCCATCTTCCTTTCCTCCTCTATCCCACCATCCATGTTCCGAATTCCCCAGATTTATCACCCTTATCTTTCAGCAGTGGCTTGGGCACCATCGAGCTTTCACTAGTATGGATCTGCTTACCATTGTGTCCAGCCCGCTCTATATTGATGCTCTACCACCATCATGCGGCCTCACTCATAACCCTTGGTTGCTGGACACAAATGTGAGCGCAACTTCCCTTGCCCTACTTGGCCACACCGGTAACAGAGCACTGGGAACTTCTCATACACAACAATCACCATGATCTTTTAACCATCAGAGTCAATCTAGAACCCCTGCTTGAGAGTAGTTGTATGAGATCAACTTAGCCATAAAGTCTTGCATATTTTGCCCTTAAGTGGTTCTCCGTGAAGTCATTTACCTTGAGCAATTGTCCCAGCTGCGAGCCCACTATCTGGAAGATTATCCATCCTAAAACTTAATGGGAAAATGATGGAGCTGGACCCAAATTGCTGCTAATTCCAGCTTCTTAAAAGCTGGTTGAAAGTTCTCTTTCCGAGGGAATTAGTTGTAGCACCATACCGGCTACTTCCCATGGCCCTTCCTACACCAATTTGTTTGCCATCTCCTCAGCCTAGCAATAGATTAGGTAAAAGCCGTTTGGCATGTCCGTGACATGGAACAACCCAAACTAACTCCAAAACCCGCCAACGCTTCCTTGACTTGGTCTAATGGCAAAGCTTTTCCTAGAAACCTTCCGAATAGAGTCCCTTTCTTGCACTCTTGTTCTTGGCATTTGAAGCTGAAATCTACAGAAATGGAGTCTTTCACGATAGCTTTAAGCTTCTCCTTGGTTTTCCGGAGAGCTTCGTGAGTTGGAATTCGGTTTAGTTTCTTCCCTGCCTTCCTACAACATTTGCCCATGATCTCAAACTAATGAGCTTACCAGGATGTCAGTTTAGCCGCGGAGCAAGATGAGTTGGACTTTTTTCCCATATTCAATATTTGCGATTTATGGATTTTGTTACTGTAAGGAAGAGCGACCCCCCCAGGAGGCCTCAGTGGACACGGCGATCAACAATGACAGCGAAGGTTAGACGAGGTGGTGATATTCACAGGAGCTTCTTCAGTAATAGTTATTACCTTATGCATACCCTGTTAGAAGGGGTGTGTTGGACCATGGTTGTTAACTGTTAACCAACCTTTATATCTCTTCCTCTTTTTGTACTTCTCTTTTCTATTTATCTCTGTTCTTTGCCAATTCACTGTGTTTTAGTAGGTTGCTAGTATGGTGTAATGCTCTGCCTCCTCCTTTCTTCCTGTCCTCTTCTACTTGTCTTCTATTGCACCTGCAAAACTGATAGTCACAAGAAGAGAACTTGTATCTGGTTGAAGGTGAAACTAATAAATAGAGAAGATGGCTGGCAAGGAGAACAATTTTGGTTAAAAGCATATTCTTGCAATTGTATTTGTTTATGTTTTGTTTTTCTTCTGTTAAAGTACGCATTTTTTATTTCTTAACACACTTGCTATTGTGAAAAAGGTTGAGTTTTTCTAATAAATGAAGTCTCCAGTTGAACCATGTGAAATATGGCCTTTCATATTTTCTTCCAGGAACATGCTTTCTTTTGAATAGAGAGTCAAACGTCATGTATTCACCATTCTTAGTTCAATGGGTTTCAACATAAATCAAGCTAATAACATTATTAGGTTACATGCACTTGCTAATCCAAGCCCTGTTGAAGTATAATAGTTTAGATATGCTAACATGTTGAGGTTAGATATTTCAATTTGCTTTGTGTACTTATTCTAGTATTCTTAAATTCACTCTCCTCTGAAATAAACTGAATGCCCAACTTTGGGATGCATAATATTTTAGAAATAACCAAACATACACAACTGAATAAAGAAAATATTGAAACCTGAACACCTACTTCGATATTTTATGAAGAAAAACCAGTTGATGAATCAGTCGCATGCCACAGGGACCTGATCACAGTATTTTGAGATATATCCTCAAATAATAAGTCAAGAGAACATTGGAACTCTTTATAATTAAATTCCGAAGAGAAAATTTCAGTCTTTTGAATAAATAAAGTACTTCACTTTAGTTAATTATGCTGTTAAATGAAGTGATGTTGCTTTGTAAGTCTTGTCTGGCCCATTAATGATCAGGTGGCCCTTACCTAACCACTTACAAGATTTTTATTTTAACAAGTGATTTATTTACTAGTTAAAAGATAGATTGATAGTGGCAATATTTAACAGTTTGTGTATTTATTTTTTTTCTTTGCATTTTCTATATCTTTCAGGTAAGTTATACTTCGGAAAATGTTGTAGACGGTAAAAAGGCAGCAAAAGTTGCTTTGCAGCAGAGGCTTGGGTTGAGTCAATCTGATCTCCCACTAGTAGGAATTATTACCCGATTGACATTTCAGAAGGGTATTCACCTTATTAAACATGCTGTTTGGCGGACACTAGAACAGCATGGACAGGTTATCATTCAGTTTTGACATGTGTTGACATTCTCTAGTCTAGGCCACTATATAGTGGATTTGCTTGCAATTTAGCATAAATTTGAATTTTAACATAGGATTTATGACAGTAGTTGATTCATAAGTATTGATTACTAGGCATTTTTTTGTTGTAGCTTGTTTTGCTGGGTTCAGCTCCTGATCCTCGCATCCAAAACGAATTTGTAGACTTTGCAAATCAATTGCACTCTTCACATGCTGGCAGTGTGAAACTTTGTTTGACTTATGATGAGCCCCTTTCTCACTTGGTGAGCTTTTCCTCTTTCAATTTCAGACATTATTGTTCACATTCTTGGAAGTTCTGATTGTTCTAATGCTATTTTTTGGAGCGTTTATGTTTATGTTTATTTTTTTTTATTTCTAGATATATGCTGGTTCAGATTTCATCTTGGTTCCATCAATTTTTGAACCATGTGGCTTGACGCAACTAATAGCAATGCGATATGGAGCTATTCCTATTGTTCGTAAAACTGGAGGTGAGCGTTTTAGAAATTGTCTTCATTGTGCTTTGCTACTTTTAATATCAGTCCAATGAACATCATTCGGAAGAATCTTAAAACATTTTCACAAACTTTGTTACAATCCTTTGAAAGATATAACCACGTAATATGGGAAAGTTATTGGTGAGCTGTATCATTGAAATGATGCTAAACCAAATTAATTACTTCAAAGGCAACCACTTTAAAAACTTCTCTCTGTGTTTTCTCAATAGTAACATCAGGAGGATGTCAAATTAAGCTTCTCCTAGCGCTCAAATAATTATAATGCTCATAGATTTATCAATCATTTTACCATTAAGTAATTCCTCACATAATTGATAAATGTGATTTTGTTCTTATCAACACCATAGGTGTCATGTGAAGAAATTCCATGGAGTTTTAGCACCAGTCAATAGCATAACAAAACATCGTGACTAATGGAGAATTTTATAACCAGCACTTAACTTGCTTGTCAACATGAATCCAAGCAACACCTTTCACAAGATTTTGAAGACTAAAATCAGCATATATCTGATCAGATCTAATGTGTTAGATGCAAACTAAGTATATTATTTGGGCTTGATTCAACCCAAAAGCTTAAGCTAATAGGATGAGAGATTATTCAAATTTATATATACCAAATTAACTAATCGGGTACATACTTTGATACGTGCTAGTTTTTTAGCTTAAATGCAAACTAAATGCATTATCTGTCCTGATTCAACCCAAAACTCAAGCTAATAGGATGAGAGTCGTAGGTTTATTTATTCACATTTATATTTTCCAAATTAATTGATGTGGGACTATTAAATACTATAATAACATGATGATGGATATCATTGCTTAAACTTAAAGTTCACAACAGATGATCTGATAAGATTTTGTGCAATATCAGAGTTTCTGTCTAGTGGGGAGAATATTTATTTCTTGGATGGTTGAGCAAATAATGTAAGTTTTAAAGATTTGTATTCTCAAACAGGTTACAAAGTTCTTGAACTATTTAGTCACATTAAGTTGGTGAGCAAACCCTACCCTTTATGTGAGTTGGGTTTTCTTTTCCCAAATTTCATGTTGTTAGATTTTACGCCTGTAGATTTATTGTAGAATGGACAATTGAAGGGCATATTGTTCAAAGAGGCTTCTATTATTTCTCTTTTACGTTGAAACTTGATGATGACTTTATAGAAGCAATTGTATGATTTAGATACCACAAGAATTTTTTAAAACCACGCTTGTTGGAAGAATGTGCTGATCACCGTCATTCTCAGAACCATATTAGGTTGAGCAACACGTGCTATTTTCATTTGTATCAGAAGTTTTGAACAACTTTATCCATTGGAAAAAGATCCCAACATCATCATTGTTCTTGGAGCAATGTATGCTATATTCATTTGTTTAAAATTAAAAACAATCATATATTTGTGATGAATGAGATAAAAATATGGATGTGCTGATCTGTCAGCCAGCAAATTTATCATTATTACTAATTACTTTTGAAAATAAATGAAACCATAATAAACTCATTTAAGAAAACTTTAATCAACTAGGAAAACTTTCAAAACACATAATTATGCTAACAATTTGTATAATTGTTTACAACATTTGGATGCTTGGCAACATTCTTGCTGCTTAGTCCTGCCACTTTTTTATGTGACTGGCTATGCTATTCTATTCTTTTCTGATTTTGTAGATGAGGATCCAACTTTTTTCTAAATGTTGTTTCCTCATATAGAACTCCTTGGGCCACAAATGTTTATGAATTTTCTTCATATCATGCTAATGTTTCATATAACTTTATTAGAAGACATTTCTCTTGCTGCATGTTTCTCTGAGTAATTATTTCTTCTAGAAAGGAATTAAATACCGACTTATTTACATTCTGTATTATGCCAGGCCTCTATGATACAGTTTTTGATGTTGATAATGATAAGGACAGAGCTCAAACACAAGGGTTAGAACCAAATGGTTTTAACTTTGAAGGAACTGATTCTGGTGGTCTTGACTATGCTCTCAACAGGCAAGCTCTTGATATAGTTTCTTTGAGTTTTACTGTTGAAGTTCATCTCATTTATTTGTTAGTACATTATGCAATTATTACTATATTTTTGTTTGGTTTTTAAAATTTTTAATTTGCATATTTGGTTCTTCAAAATAATGGTAAGATTTTTAATCAATCCCATGAAAGTAGATTCCCGTATTTGATAAGTGAAATCATTGTATATTCCCTGAAGAAAAGCATCAGCATGATATTCTAATGCTCATGCAGTGTGTTTCTTACAGAAATGTGATTGCACACAAATGTGCAAGCATGGGTAAATAATTCACTCTGTTTTGATTAATTCAGATTTTGGATATTTTCATAATTTACATGCTATGAGATCTCACTAAAATATCCATATTGTGCTTTGTTTTGTACACATGCATGTCCTAATGCACTGATTAAATTTGATATACCATTGGAGAATAAGGAATTTGTGGTGTAAGATCGATATACCTGCTATTTGAAAACATTTGTCTGTATTCTTCAAACACCTAGGCCTAGAACTAAATCTGCTATAATTTTAGTGGCTATAGGAATTTGAAATCGCTTCAAGTAATAATATGAATCTGTTTGAGGCTGTTGGAGACATTATGAATCAGTATGACTGCTTCTTTTGACTTTGGTTACGTTTTCTCACAAATTGACCAATTAATATCAGGTTGCCTTCTGTTAATTTTGGCAACCATGAGTTATAAACTATGCATCTTGGTTGTTCATTTACAACCTTTGGGTCAATTACAGTTATATTGTATCTTTTGATTCAATGTTACAAACCTCAGTTTTCATTTAACCTATTTTGTAGTGCACTATATTAGTTACGAACTTAATGTTCACACTCCCTTTTTTCAGATCGAAAGCTAATTCCACATGATTACCTTTTGTTCCTAGGGCTTTGGGATATTGTTTTGCTCTGTACGAAGATTATGATTTGTAATACAGACTACATGGTGGTTCCTACTTGTAATTTCGAGTAAGAAAAACAGGAAAGAATGATAAAAATAAAAAATGATAGGAGAAAAAGTGAACAATCAATTTTATGTTTTGGTCAATTCAAAATAATAAACTATCTTACATAAAATGAACTAATTGCATAAGTCATCAACTATTTGGACAGGCCGAGAGATGGTAGCTATTCTAAATCATTAATATTCTTTACTAGTATTAGGTTTCATATATGTATGATCTTGTTTCATAATCTTAACTGTTTTCAGTTTTATTCCAATCTTGTTTTTTTTTTGTATCAATTTTATGCCAAACTATCTCTTCTATAGTTTTTCGCTAAAGTGGATATATAAAGATTAGAAAAATCCAATTTCACAAATTTTACAGGTATATGTAAACTAAGGTGAAACTTCAAAAACTTATTAAATACATTGTCCAATAGTGCAGTCATATTTCCTGAACATGTGAAATTAGAAAAAGGAAATAATAGTCCTATGATTTTAAATATTTGGCGGGTATGTTGCATAGAATGAGAGATTAGTTTTACATAAAATTACACAAAAAATATGGAATAAATATGGAAGAAACTTTGATAGTAGTCAATTTATTTTACTATTTTGACTAAAACGTGGAACTGAAGTAGAAAATAATTGGAAAATAAGTAACAAAAAGGAATTTTATTTGAGGTAGTCTTGTGTTTCTTGTGTCTTTGGACCCATGGAAAACCTTCATAGTCCTTCCTTTTGCCTCTTGTTTCGTGTTCAGATTGTTTAATTTGGGAACAATCATGCAGATGAGACACATAGATAACCTTAAGTTTTGAAATAAGCATAAACTAAATTCATTACATTCTTGATTTAATATGCTATTGGTGTTGTTGTACTTATGGTGTCAAACTTCAATCATGTGCCTCAGTCAGTCATTTCAGACAAAGGTCAAACAGAAGTGATGCATATAATGACATACAACAAAAGCAATTATATTCATTTGTTTTGATCTCATTTATTATCACATAGTTAGACCAGTTATACCATGATCAATGTCTAAGAACACTGGATTCTTATTCCTTCTCAAATGTTAAACACTTGCAATGTAAAGCTAAAGATAAGTACAATATAAGGATAATAGGATGAGGTGAGCTAAATTAAGATAAGGATACGGTAACACACACTGGCCAAGTCATCTCTTATAGATGAAGGTAAAATTGATTCTTGTATACTTTAGTAAACTTGGAGACCAATTCCATTCTCCACACTCGCCGGTAGTATTGAGCTTAAAACATTAAGCTATTCAAAACTTTTAGAGTACTTTAGAGAACAAAGTAAGACCTACAATATTTTTTTGAAAATAAAAATTTTAAAACTCAAATTATAAAGATTTGCTTACAACTGGGTGAAGTAATGATATCTTCCTGATGATATAGAGGATTGCAAATATCATTTCCCTTGCCTTACTGTGTCCCACAATGTGATGACGAAACATGTAAATTGTGTAAATCTTCCATTTTCCAATTCGATCCTATTCCTTCATTGCAGAGTTATTTATTTGGTCTCAGAGATTTCTGCAGCATGTCAAACAAAGAAGCAAATAGCAAATTTGGAAGACATCTTTCAGATATAAAGGGAAGAACTTGCATATGTTTCTAAGTTTCAATTTGATAATGAGTCTGATTCACACACCTGGATGGAGCAAACTAAAGAATTAGGATTAATGCCTGAACCATTTATAAAGCTTCCAGCACCTTGAGGATGACTTTTTCTTTCTTTATGTGAGTCTTGTCATTTGAACAAATTCGAGCAGTTTTAATAAAAAAAATGCCTTCATCAGTTAGTTTTTGTTTATGGTTCATTCAAAATCTAAACCTCAAAGCAACTGGTTTGGTTTGGTTCACTCGGATTGGCTAGTTACAGTTTGAGAACGGTGCCTTGCCTCATGCTGATTTTGGCCTATTTATGCAGAACAAAAATCACTAAGTAGGAGTTTATTAGGAAAGGAGACTGTTTCTACATAGATTTTCCACACTGTGCAAGAAACCTGTTAGGATAATCCTTTTTACAAGTGATCCTATTCCATTATTTGCCAATTTTGTGGTTTCAATCATTTATTAATTTTGTTCATATTCCAAGAAGTGCAAATAATGGAGAATTTATGTTTCTTTGTGGTTAATAATAGTCTTATTAGGACTGTCTTTAAGAACAATATTTTCATTATCTTTTACTTCTAAAAACAACATAATTGGTGTGTGTTTTTTTAAATCCTACTTAATACTTAGTTTGACCTTTCTATTGTCAGTTTTATCATGCTGTAGATAACTTCTTTGCGTGTTGGTAGAATCCAGATTTGAAGTTAAAGGATTTTTTTTCCCTTTATTGTAGTTCATGGATATTATTGCAAGAGTTATCTCTTTGCAAGTACAACAGAATCCCATGGCAATGCCATCTCGTGTTTGTGCTTTAACTGAAAAGATAAAAAATGTCCATTATTGTCTGAGAAATAGTTGACATTGTACGAGGTTATTGTTCTGTGCCTTACAATTTTAGCTGATGTCTTAATCTGTGATTGGATTCTCAGAGCAATGTCTGCCTGGTACAATGGCCGGGAATGGTTTAACTCTTTATGCAAACGAGTAATGGAGCAAGATTGGTCTTGGAATCGCCCGGCTTTGGACTACATTGAACTTTATCGCTCAACAAAAGAATAAGACCACCTGAGGGATGCTGTTCGAGAATTACAATGTTATTCTTCGCGAAATCTTTGTACAGTTCTTTAGCATTCTATTCATTTTCCTCCGTCGCATTTAATAATAGGTAGCATGCGATTCTCGAATTAGATATCTTTCAAATAATAAACATCTCATTGTCTTGTAGCCGAGCACTCTGTTGACACATTTGCTTTTTTGTTTTAATAATATGGTGTAGTATTAGTTGCGTCTTTCATTGTTTTGTATTTGATTCTTGACTCTTTTGGTGCTTATTATTGTTATCATTGTTAAATTTGTTGCATTGTTAAATGTAGAATGATATTACAAAATATCTAAGTGTTAACCCCTCAATTTATTGTTGTTTAAGGAAATAGGAGAGTAAATGAACGTAAGAAAACCTACTATGAAAAAGATATTTAAGTCCAGGTGGTTGAGGTCAAAGGAATACCTACTCTGAGAAGCATGAAAATAAGTCATCAGTTTTGTGTTTTTAAAATTTTTAAAAAAATTATCATGTTAGCTTTTAAACTATATAACTTTCTTTGTCAAAAAGGAGCAACTTTTTATCCTTTAAATGCCATAATATCTCAATTCATTAATTGATGAGATTTTCGATTTTATTTTGAAGTTTCTGAATGATAAGTTTTGGCTTGGTTGATGCTTTGTATTTTTTTATGAATCAATGATGGTATCTTCTTTTTCTTGATGAGTCGATGTTTATTTTTCTGTGCTTCAGAATGTGGTTAACCAACCTGTTAACTAATCGATGAGGATAAATTTGATAGGATTTTGCAATATTTTCTTATGTAGTTCTTGGACGTATATTTTGGGTTTTTTACCCCATATTGTGTAGGGTAGATCTCGAAAGTCATTAAGGTGGTCTTTGTTTTAAGGAATTTGAAGTTACATGTAACTCTAAATCCTTTTTGTTTTTAAATTCGTTGATGTATTTTATTTTCCATGTGTTTTTGAAATGCTATCATCGAGAGATTTTGTTTTATGGTCAAAATTATTGTAAAACCAAATCTTGGGAGGTTAAAACCAATGTATATACATGTACATACATACATAAATATATACACATACACAAACACATATGCATATACACATACATACATATACATATATGCGCGCGTACACACACACACATATATATATATATATAAACATACATAGGTATTTTTATGTATATACATACAGACATGTACATATATAAAGTCTCTAGATATATTTATATGTAGTATGTTTACATATACAAACACATATGCAAGTATCTATATATATGCATATATGCACAAATACACACATTTATATATATGTAAACATACATAGGTATTTTTACATATATACATACAGACATGTACATATATATATATACTCTCTAGATATATCTATATGTAGTATGTTTACATATACAAACACATATACAAGTATTTATATATATGCATATATGCACAAATACACACACACACACAGATATATATATATATATATACACTTATACACATGTGTTTTCCAATTTCAGATTTACAAATCCTTCTAAACAAACATAAAATCTTATAATACAGTAATTTCAGTTACATCCAACCAAACACAAAATTTGACTGCACTATATTTTGAAAACAAAGTATTTCCAATTACATAATAATTAGAATTCCATTGCATTTAAAATTATATCCAACAAAACGCTACCTAATAAACTTTGAAGAAGTTTGGGGCAAATTTTTTATTTTTAATTTCCTCCATTATCCTAATATTTGTCTACAAAATAGAAATAAAATTATCTGATCTTTGCTGATATATATAACATTCGAAAATAAAGATCACATTGAATAAATGAGAATACTCTCAAACAAATTTAGCATGATTTGTACATGCATCCTGGTAAAGAGTATGTAGGTTTTTCCTTTTCTTTTTCTTTTTTTTTTGGTGGCAATTATGAGTTTTTAATTTTTTTTTGGAATAAACTATTCTGCCCTTAGTCTTAAAAAATTAAAACTGAAAATTTGCTTTGTTTCCACTGTTGATCTAAATATATTTTGAATACAGAAATTAAAACACAAAAATTGCAGATAAAACTATAAGAGTAATGCTATATAGCACTACTCAGTTACACGAAATTATTGCACAACTCACGTGGCACCTTTCTTTCTCTCTCCTATTCAGCACATTATCACTATTAAAAAAAAAAAAAAAACCATAATTCTTCTTCCTCTACTTTACTTCATCACATATCCTCATCTCTGCATAATCATCAAGCCCATCACCGGCGTCCACCGCCCACCCGTCGCCCACAGCCTTCATCTTCGCTGCCGGTCGTCGTTGCATTCTCCGGCCACCGTCATCGCACCTTCCACCTGACGAGTCTTGTTCATCCTTACCTCATCACCGGCCGAGTCAACTCGCTCTCCTCTCCTCCTCTACCCCGTCGGCATCAATTGCAGCCTTTCGTCGGAGCAATCTCCCCCCTGTTCTCACCCCGTTCACAGTTTGTCACTATCCTGGTCTCATACAACACCACCATTATGTCTTTCTTTGTTAAGCGAATTGTCTTTCTTTGTTGAGCTGAGATGTTTAGGTAGTTGCAGACTTTGGTGAGTGAGTCTAGAGTCATTGACGTCTTTGAAGTCTTCGATGATCCGATCAATGCTCGAGAAAGTGCATTGTATGTTTGCATTTGGCTAATGATGTCGGCATCGAAAACTATTGAATTGTCCTTGGTGTTTGTGACTCTTCCATCTATATGTCGCACTTGTTCTGATGTTTCACTCATTCTGATTAGCTTCGCATAAGCTGCTCGGTACCATTCGGATGAAATCGACTCCTCTTCATGTCTTTCTTCAGATTCTTCATGGTAGGAGAACCCCGCATTTCGATGTATGCCAACAATAAGCATTGTTCGAAGTGATCATGAGCTCATGACAAGGTTCGATATGCTTCTCAAGGACATCATTGGAGCTTTAGCATATCTCTATAAGTTTGGAATTCTTCTTTCACATTGTAAGTAGGCAATTTGTCAAACACTTGATAGGCATTGGTTTGAAAAACACTAAGAAACAACCAAAGGTTACAATGGATATCAAAGAAAGTTTATTAATGCCATGAACAGTGAAATTGTTGAAATAATTCGATAACAATAAGATCAATGATTGAATGAAAACGAGAGGGTCATATTGGTTCATCTTCTCATGATGCGCACTCGCAGGGTTTTCTTATATAGGATTTCTTGGTTAACTTTTGGGTAGAGGATGCGGCGACGGTGGGTGGAGATTGCTCCGACGAAAGGCTACAAACGATGCCAACGGGGTAGAGGAGGAGAGGAGAGCGAGTTATTGACGAAAGTAACTCGGCCGGTGATGAGGTGAGGATGAACAAGACTCGTCGGGTGGAAGGTGCGATGACGGTGGCCGGAGAATGCGACGACGATCGGCTGCGAAGATGAAGGCTGTGGGCAGCGGGTGGCCGGTGGAAGACCGGTGATGGGTCTATTTTTTTTTTCAATAGTGATAATGTGGAGAGATGAGGACCTGTGAAAAAGTAGAGAAGAGGAAAAAGAATGTGCTGAGTAGGAGAGAGAAAGAAGGGTGCCACGTGAGTTGTGCAACAATTTCGTGTAACTGAGTAGTGCTATATAGCATTACTCAAACTATAAATAACAAAAAGTATATATAACAGTGATTAAAAAAAAATCATGAAATTGTAAAACTAGCCCTGTTTGGAATGCCACACCAGATAGGTCAGCAGGCTGAGATAGGTTTTCAATTGAAATGACTGAGTGAGTGAAGCTGCCATTTGGAACGTTGTCAAGAATATTCATAGCCTAAGGAGTTTCTACTCTCTAAAAATTGTCAACCCTGCAAAAGCAGATCTCCAACTCTAAAATATTTAGGTCTTAAGGTTGGGTTGTGCGTTGTCTTTATCGTATACACACCCACCAATACACCACATGGTATGTCAAGCAATGGCGGCAAGCAGGGATGAATCTAGTAGTAGACCTGTCCAAGGGCCGGGCTACCCGCCCAAGCCCGAAGGCCCGCCCGAAAAATGGGAGGGCTTGGACACATATATGAGGCCCAATGACCGGGCCTTGGACAAGAAAAACAGCCCATTTTTAAAACGGGCCGGGTCTGGGTTTATGGTTTTAAGCTCGAGCCCGACCCGGCCCGGCCCGAATATATATAAATATATATATATATATATATATATATATATATATATATATATATATATATATATATATATATATATATATATTACTAAAACAGTAAAAAGCAAGAAGAGTAACATGTGGGTGTTGTCAGTTGTGGTTTTAATTATAAATATAATATAATATATTAGATATTAATAAAAACTAAATATTCATATCCTGAAAATATAAAAGCTAATGTTTCTCTCTTTTGATTTTATATATATATATATATATATATAGAACAGTAAAAAGCAAGAAGAGTAACATGTGGGTGCTGTCAGTTGTGGTTTTAATTATAAATATAATATAAATATATTAGATATTAATAAAACTAAATATTCATATCCTGAAAATATAAAAGCTAATGTTCTCTCTTTTGATTTAGGGCTAGCTGTCAGTCTCTCTTCTAAACCACAGTCATGAAGTTTCTCAAAAATTCAAAATCCACTGAAAAGCTTCCAATCTTCACAAATCAAGAGGGTTCTTGATCTCAACCGGAGGAAGAACTTCCTAAGGCCAAGACTGTCATCGCTTATCAGAGAGCTCAATCTTTTTTCTCGAGTCAAGTTCAAATTTGAAAGTGCAAAGTAAGTTTTTCTTCATTTGTTGTTCGATTTAAGGTTTCATAACCAACTTTTAATTTGGGAATTAGAGTTCTCCAGAGATTTGCTTAATTTATTGTATTATATATTTATTTCTTTGTTCAACCATAATAGATCTTCTCCATTTATTAGGGTTTCATATGGATTTGATTTTAATGTTAGGTTTTATCTTTGATTTGGGATTTTATATTGTGATTTTGGAGAAAGTCTCCTCTTTTTGTGTAGCATGATTTGGTGATTTTTTTTCTTTTCTAAATTGACTTTTGGAATGCTTCAAAGTGCATTGCTGGAGGACTATTACCTTGCCATGAAACCATCAACTGTAACTTATATTTCTATAGAATGAAATTTGAAAAAATCAATGGTTGAAACCTAGCGAATCGGATTAATCTCCTTGTTCTTTACATCTCAAAGCTACACCAATCACATTCATAGTTCAAATAATGTTTATTATTATTTTCTTTAATTTAATTTTTTTATATATATTTGCTTTTCATTAGTGCTCTGCTATACACACACACACAGGTTTTTGGATTCTAATGCTTAAGTTGATTGTGCAACAAATTAATTTAGAAAAGTCAAATTGTGCTTTTGTATATTTTCTAGTACTCTTATTCATTTTAACACTTTATATTGTTGCAGGACTTGACAATGGAAAGTTCAAATGCTCCCATAAATGTGATGATGGGTACACTGAGTATGAAAATGCTTCCAAGCGTCAAAAAGCTACTACATCAAAGGTGTGGAGTGATATGACAAAACTTGAGACGTCTGTAAGGGCATTCTACCCTGTAAGGGCATTCTATCTGTGTGGAGTGATATGACAAAACTTGACAAAACATGTGAGGACAGAGAGCTAATAAAGGCACAATGCAACCACTGTAAGGGCATTCTATCTGCTAAATCCTCTAGTGGAACATCTCATTTGAGACGTCATTTACAAGGCTGTCTTAAAAAATATAACAAAGATATTAGACAATATATAATAGCAAGTCAGTCAACTACAAGTGGTGGGTCACTCATCAAGAATTATAAGTATGACGAAGAAGAATGTCGTAGAGCTATTTCAATTTTCCTTGCATGTGGTAAGCATTCTTTTAGAACAGTTGAAGAACCAGGGTTTAAATATTTGATGAGTATTGCAAGTCCAAACTATAAAAATATAAGTAGACAAACAGCTACGAGGGATGTTTTGCGTTATTATACAAAAGAAAGGGAGCATGTCATAGAAGAGTTGGCTAAAGCCCCGGGTCGAATATGCCTAACTTCTGATAATTGGAAATTTGAGCATACTATTGATGAATATATTTGTGTTACAACCCATTGGATTAATAGTGACTAGAAATTACAAAAAAGAATAATCAGATTTAGAGTCTTGACCCCTCCTTATGATGGTTTAAACATCGCAGATGAACTTGTTTTGTGCTTAGCTCAGTGGAAAATAGACAAGAAAATTTTTAGCATTACTTTGGATAATGCTTCTTATAATGATGTCATGGTTTCTTCTATTAAAAGTCGTTTTCGGGGCTAACATGGCTCTCTTATGTGATGGGGCTTTTTTCCAAATCAGATGTTGCGGACATATTGTGAATCTCATTGTTGAAGCTGGTTTCAAACTGATTAATGCTGTTGTTAATAAAATTCGTGATGGGATAAAGTATATAAAAAAATTTGGTCCTCGCAAGAAAAGATTTTATGAAATGGCTGAAAAGTTTTTTCACTTGAATGGAACTAAAAAATTGCATCAAGATGTGTGTGTTAGGTGGAACTCTACATATTTAATGCTTGAATCCGCTATTTATTACAAAGATGTGTTAGATTATTGGGGGCAGCGAGATAAAGATTTTCATTGTTTTGCACTTTCTAGTGAAGAGTGGGGATCTGTTATGATTTTTTGCAAGTTTTTGAAAGTTTTTTATGATGTGACTTGTATGTTCTCTGGTTCAAAATATCCCACTTCAAATATCTATTTTAGAGGGGTTTGGAAAATTCACAATGTATTGATAGACAGTGTTAAAGGTCCGCATTCATTCTTGAGTCTTATGGTTAAGGAGATGCAAGAGAAATTCAACAAATACTGAGCAGAATACAGTGTGGTATTGTCTTGTGCAGTTATTTTAGATACTCGTTACAAGTTGAAGTATGTGGAGTATTGTTATACAAAACTCTATGGCAGCCATGCATCAGAATTTGTGCAAACTATTCTTAATACACTTAGAATCTTATTTGATGAATACTTGAAGAACTCCAAATTCAATTCTTCATCTTTGGCTGGAAGTTCAAGTGTTACGGGGGCCAGTTTTGCTGAATTCAGCTGCCAGAATTCTAATATTGCTAGGGCTGAACTTGATAGTTGTGATGAGAGTGAAGATCACAAAGAGTATTTGAGCAAATCTACATCAGAAACTGAGAAGTCACAATTGGATCTTTACTTGGAGGAAAAAGCACTCGAGTTGAACACTGATATTGATATCTTGGACTATTGGAGTAGAAGCTCAATGAGATATCCTGAACTTTCACTATTGGCCCGCGATCTTTTGGCAATTCCTATATCTACCGTGGCATCAGAGTCAGCGTTTAGTATTGGAAAGAAAGTCATCAACTATATGAGGAGTTCACTTAAACCAAAAACTGTTCAAGCTGTTGTTTGTTTGGATGATTGGATGCATGCTAGAGGTTTTTCAGCAGGTTAATCTTTTGATTCTTTTCCATGTACTTATGTGTTATTTTTACTTATTGATTCCTTAGTTTGTTATTTTACAATTATATTAGGATTTGAAGATGAAGCATATGTCTCTAGTGATGATGAAAATGATGAGGAAAATGAAGCTGTTGCAATGACTTTCATAGGTAAAATAGCTTTGTGATGTATTTGAAGTTTAGTTTGATTTATTTAATTTTGAAGTACATTGAATGATGGAAAAAGCTAGCTCATGGTTTCTGTCTTTCTTGATTTTTTCAGATTTGTATCATGCATTGCTATCATTGTTCCATTATTTTTCCCCTAATTTGATTGTTCTATTAATATTGAAATGTTTGGATGATCTTTTTGTTTTGGTCATATAATCCACTTTATGTGAAGAGACAAAAAAAAAAAAAAAAAAATTAGTGACTTCTCAGATTGGATAAGTTGGATAACCAGTTGATAATTGTTTCTTTTTTCCTTTTATTGATCAATTTGTTACTCTTTGCTCTATTTGATTTATCTAATGTTGGTTATTGTTTGTCTTGCAGGTAATGTTTTCTGCAAGAAATTTTGGGAAGAAACAAGTATCAACTTCTAATCTTATATGGATGCCAACAAGAATATATATTAGTTACATTTGGCTTTTGATACCTAGTTTTGTGTAATATATATATATACGTATGATTAAGTTTTAGCAATGTAATGTGTTATAGAATGTATTGAACATTTAATAATTAATTTATTATTTGTTTAAAAAATTTATTTGGGCTGGCTTTTGGCGGGTCCTTGGTTTAAGGCTACAAAATATGGGCGGTTCTGGCAAAATATAAAACCATATTATCGGGCCAGGGCCGAGTTTGGACGAGTTTAAATTTTATAATTACCTCTCTCAGCCCAGCTCGAATCTGGCCCGGCCCGGCCCATGGATAGGTCTATCTAGTAGGAGTAAAGTTTATTATACATATTTTTTGGTTTTTGAATTTTAGTGGGGCAAATGGTAAAAGAAAAAAAAAATGTACAATATCCTTTATAGGCACAATAGATATTTTAAATTTTGGTAGTGGCATTTGCCCCACTAGATATCATGTAAATCTTTCTTTGATGGCATATGTGGTGTGGAGCTAGGCACAAGTCGAACCGTATATGATTTGGCCCACAGTAATAACCCATCGGGCCAGGTTGGCCTGGTGGACTTGGCCCTAGATTACCCTTGAACTGGTGGGCCGGGTAGGAAATAGACTGTTCCTGTGCCGATGAGTTTTTATTTTATTAAATAAAATTATAACATATAATTTAAAACAATCATAATAAATATAAAAAAAAATAGGTAGCATATTGGGTGACAATGACATTTTTATAGGCAGTTAGCATATATGTTTTTTTCATTAGTTAATTTATGTGGGACTAAATGTTGATAAACATAAATGTTATTTATTGCTTATATCTTTAAGTAAATAAACAATATTAACAAACAATTCATGGTTGGTCTAGTTAGAGTGGTGGTGTTATAAAAATGCTATTGTCATGAGTATAAGCCTTGCTAACATCTTGTTAGGCTTTTTCCTCCAAAAATCAAAATATAATTTTAAAAAATTTAAAAAATAATCCAGATAATTTCAAATAAGTTATAATTTATTTTGTTAAATACTCATCCTTTAATGTTTATGGGTAATATTTTGAAACTTGCATATTAATTGATATGAGATTAAATTTTGAATTATTGATTTGATTAAAATTGATTATTCGATGTAGGGAATTGAAGGCATCTCACTAAATTAGAAATTCATTTTCAATAAAGGATCAATTAAATCACCAAATAATAAGTTCAGAAAATTTTTAAAATACTAATATATGATTCTTGTACAATTAGATAGTTATTAATGTTATCTCATAATGTAAATATTTTATCCTAATTTAGGATTTTTTATTTAAAATACATTGTTAACATGGATGGTGATGGAAAATAAAACTATAATTAAAAGAATTTTTTGAAAATTACATTTGAGAGGTTTTGTTATCAATTTTACAAAGGTTTAAATTAATTATTTAATAATCAAGATCTCGAAGAATATTATAATTTTAAATTAATAACATGTTTAAAAATACACAAGATTTTAGATATTCTATCTACAAAGAAACACATAAAAATTATGTAGATATGACTACCATTTAAAATTAATATATTTATGCTATTGCATACCATTGAAATTATATTACTTTGTATAATAATAGTTTTTTATATAAATAGCTTGGTATAAATTATATTCATTTGAAATTATATCAATAATGGGGTTTGAATAATAAATATAAAATAATTGTTTATAATTTTGAATTTTTAAATTAATTTTAAAAATCTTTGCCAATATATAAACAACATTTACTTGTAGTTGAGTTGGTAAGAAATTTGGGATAGGGAAGAGGCTGAATCTTTCCCCATATTATCTTAATTTTAATTTTGAGAAAAAAAGAATTATTGAAAAAATAATAAAAGAGAAAACTTTTTATTATCTGAATGTCTTTCATAAATAATATCAAAACATCACCCATTATATAGATTTATTATGTTCACTAAAACAAATTGATAAGATTCCACTATTTGTTGAACTAAATAACAAACAATTATAAAATTATTTGACTAAGATATTCTCCCACTTGAGGATGTAGAAAAGGTCACATCAGTGCTTTGAATTAATCGGTGATGTTTTGATAATAGAAACAGCCACATCAGCTATTCTCCCATGTGAGCATGCGTCTGTTAAGACTCAACATAAGCTTTTTAATAATAAAAAATTTAAATTGATAAAAAAATATAAAATAATACAACCCAGGGGTGGGACACGACCAACCCATAATCTGTCCCGCTATAGTGCGGGTTGGGTTGGGCCAAAAATTGCCCCGTGTCCTCTCTATGTGGCAATCCTCCTTCATGATTGATCTCACTATGATTTTTAACCTTTTGATCCACCTCAATGGCTAATTTTCTACTCCTTGGATCCCACTTTAGCAAATGCTTTTCTATCCATCATATCTTATAATATATATCCTCCATTACTAATTCATTGAAATCATCTCAATATCTTCATGTTTATCTTTGAAAAACTATAGCATTAGCTATCTTTGAATTCCTTTGAGAAAAAACCACCACTTATCCTCTCCTTTCTCCCTTAGTTATATTTCTTATTTGAGGATGCTTGAGTAACATAACTCATTACTGAGACATGCTGAATAAGATGTGCTTTACTCGACTAGTTGTACCATAATGTCTAGAGTGACTTGGCAAAACTTACACCAAAGGATAAAAGCAGTCTTTATATTATTTAATACACACCTCTACCTAGATTGGAGTTCTTAACCTTTAATAGTTTTGACATAATCAAATTAATGTTATAATATTTTAAATATTGAAAATATTTTTAAAAATGATATATTTTCATATTTTATGATAGTTGTAGTGGTTAGAAGACACCTCTTCATGTGAATAGTAAGTTAGGCAAGTTAAGCATTTCTTGGTGTAATAAAAGGAGTTATAGTAGTTATAAGATGTCTTTTCATGTTTTAAGAAGTTATAATCTCAAAAAATCCAAACTAGTATAAATCAAACTCTTAAGTGTTGAATAAAAATATAACACTTGAAAATGTCTCTTCCTTTTAAGTGTAACGATGGACACATTCTTTCATTCTTCTAGGCTTACTTTGCTGTGTGCAACATTGTAAGGGGATTCTTTGTATCTTAAAGGCATAGCATTTATCCTTGGCACACATTATAAGGGGTTAATTCTCCTTTAGGAAAGGGTTTCGTGCCTAGAATCCAAAGTGTGCATCTTGTGTTCTTCTTTGTTAAATGTTCTTACAATTCATCCAAAATTTCAATTGATCTTACAATTAATTAGGGTTTGCATACAGTATTCTTCTAACAACTATTATGTGAGAACGACTTTGTCAATGGTAGTGAAGGAGGCTTTCTCATTTTATAAAGTGTTGGTTATTACTTGTATTAATTAATTGTCAAGTGATTACCATTTAACAACATCGATGAGGATTGTTGCATTGTAGACACAATTTATTTGCCAATTTATTATTTTTCATGATTTTATTTCAGTTTATTAGAATAACTTATAGTCTCATATCTGTTAATGTGGAAAATATGGATTTCAATATATAATATTGGACTTCTTATACTATCCACTTAAGTTTTGTGTAGAATCAAATTAAAATAATATATTCGGTTTGCATATAATAAGGTTTGTATTGCACACATTCATTGAGAAAAGGCGAAAGATGAGAAGGCACTTGTTGTATCTAAAATTCCTTTTGATTTTTCCAAGTGTTCAATTTTTTGCTATATAGTTCTAGATATCGCAAAGGGTTCTTCTATCAAATTATGCAAATTTTAACAATGTTACCATGATAGGTTTTGTAATGTAGAAATGACATGGATTTTGGCATTTTTTTTCTACATTAATTATCTATTTACCTGAAATGCCTTGCTATTTGCCCTTTGGATGGCTTTAAATATTTTGTGACTTAGCCTCTAAGAATAAAAGTGGATGTTTAAGTATAATTCAATTTAAAAATTAATTTACATAATGGATATTGAGTTTAATTTATTTTTTAATTCTGTTCTAGGAAGGTTGATTTAGTCAAGCTTACTGAGAAAGCTTTTGAAAGGAAATCCATTCTTTTTGATGCATGTAGGTTTGGAATTATTCACTTAGCTTTATTTATTTATATATATCTCTCTGATGCTACCAAGTGACAAATTAAAATGATGAGTTTAGTTTAATGAATTATATGTTATGGACCAAGAAATCTACATTTTCATCTTAAAAGGAGATAAAAGAATTAGGCACGATAATCACTAGTGAACTAGCTGAATGATTTGGTAGGATTGAGCAGAGACATTAAATAAAGCATGATAATTACCTCCAATCTTTTCTATATCGAGCCAAGTCTTTTTCCACTCAAAATAGCCTAACTTTATCTTTTGTACTACAAGAAACGGTGTACGACCCAAGCATTGGTGTGCATTGTGCATGCACTTAACTCTTGGACATTTGGTACTCGAATCTGCACCGTATTTGCGACGGTTGCATCTCGTAATAGTTGTACACCTTATGTATGTCTTTCGTATGGTTGTGCTTTAGGCTTACTTTTACTCGCACCTTGCTTTTGCACTTCTGAAGTTGTTGTATGATATGTACTGCAAGCTCACAGATCATTAAAGTAGTAAATAAAATATCATTTTCATGAGGACTTTGTTCCTAACTGCCAATTTCTTGCAATTAGAGTTATTTGCAAATAGATAGGTATGTGAATTGTGGAAATAATAAGTAATGAAAACTAAAACTAACAAAATGAAGGCTACCAATGGCTTAGCTGATTAATTCAGATTACAAGGGCTTCTAGGATTAAGGTTCACTGCAATGATAGATAAAAGACTTTGTATTGACTCTTTTTTGGTTAAGTTTAATTACTTTGATGGTGGAATATCCTAGGATACTTACTATTTTTTTTTAAATATAATGAGGTATCTAACATAGAACAAATCCTACTTTCATGGTAATTGAATCTAATTAGATCCTTTAAGTCCTATGACATTCAGTAATCCTCAAGAAATCATAATTTAGGATTTTAGGTTCAACTCTAAGATTTCCAACACCTTAGTTCAGCTTTAAGTCCTTCCTTCGGTATCTAAAATCACGCAAATATGAGGGGCCCAACTCATTCACAAGCATTAAGTACCATAAAATTCAATCAAAAGAAAATAAACATTAATAAGAAAATAAAAGTCAATACATCATTAATTATCTAAACATTGGGATAATCCCAATCCTATAGCAAAAGATCTACTCACTTATGTTCGATTTATAAGATAAAAGAATCATATCAATCATAGATCAAAATATGAAATAAATCAAAGAATAAGAAAAAATAAACTCTTAATCCTCTACGCGTGATGTTCTTGTAGATCGATGAATCTCTCCGTTGATCTTTGTCCTTTTTCTCCTTTCTGATAGCTTTATATGATCCCCATCCCTTAGAGAAATCGTATCTTTGCTCTCGTAGCTAAAAGATTATTTAAAATCGTTTCCTAGCCTTATATAGATGAGGGTTAAATTAGGGTTGTGATGGCGGCAAAGATCCACGGCTATGTTAGCTACCATGGGTAGGTTGTGCTTCTTCTAGGGTTTTAGTTTTTTAAATTTTTGCACCATGATCCATGGGTGTGGTAGCTGGCACAAGTTACCAGCATTTTAAATAAAGGCCAAACTCCACTTATTTGCATATAAATTGATAAAGAGCAGTAACTTGAACTAGAGAGTAAAATTCAATTAAAAACATAGAGAAAGATGTATGACCAACTAAGAAATGAAAGCTAAATCTTTTCAAAATATATTATAATTTACTACTTATCATTGTACTTGTTGTAAGTCTTGGGGACTTGATCAAGGCTTCGAACACATGGTTGCACGACCAATGCATGGCTGTGGTTTGCATATGGACTTTGCTAGAGTTGATGAGATCTACTTCATTATGCTTGAAAATACTCCAACTTCACTTCTTTCATCTCGAATGCTATGATTCCTGTCTATGAAATAATAATACTAAACTAAGGGCCATAATTACTGAATTCATGCTAAAATATAAGCTGAGTGCATTGATTTAGAATATAGAAATATGCACAATCAAGCACTTATCAAATACTTATAGTTAATGGTCAATTATAGTAACATAAAAAAAAAGCCGCATAAAATACACAAATGGCTATCATTTATGCAATTAAATCTCAAGGAACAGTATAATAAAGTTGTATAACGCCTTCTAGAACATTTTTTTTTTAAATTTCCCATTGTGAGTTAGATTCCTAGCTTAAGTGTTGGGGAAACTTAGAAGATGCTGGCCATCTGATGTGGTGTGGAAACTTTGGATCTATTAATCATATTTAGGGTTCTTAAATTATGTTTAGGGCTTGTTCATCCAAGCATATATTAATCAACAAACCAAGCAGACTACCCAAATAATTTGGCCTTTTGTTTCCTTTGAGTCTCCATTGTCTTTACTCTTCTTAACAACCCGAAAATCATTTCTCGTAAATAAGGACTCAGAGGTGGGTTGTACCAACTGAAGAAATGACAAGAAAAATAGCCCTATAGTTCTTTTATCCAAAAGATCTTTTTCAAAGTTTTTATTTAACCATAGATCCTCATTTTAGCTGCCAATCCATAATAATAAATTAGAATTTCAAATGTAGTAAGTCCATCAATCTTTTACTATATTTTACCCTTTAATCTTTTGTTTTTCTCCTTCCTTCTTTCCTTTTTTTTTGATATTTTGTTGTTCTCTTGGTTACTGTTGATAAGCACAATTTGAATAAAATACAACATTTATTTTGTATTTTCTACATGGACATTTTTTGCTTTCAGATTCGATTTTTAATTTATTAGGTAGTTTGTTTTAATATGTTTCCATTGCCTTTTTTATTCGTATATCTTAAATCATAGGTGAAAAACTTCATACCCTTACCTTTCGAGCTTTGATACCACTAGAGAAAGGTTGGGGCTCTCTTACAATACGAGGTTGTGAGAGTTATCAAAGTGAAGCAAAGGAAGCAAGGAAAGAAGGTTAGGGAGATGGAGAGGATGACAAGAACACAAGAGCTATTTACTCAAAGCTTATCTCTTTCATTCATGTCTTCAATGGTTACAAGGGGTCATCTTTTATAGAAGGAGAGAATACTATACTACATGTGACAATTATGGTCCATAGTCCACTCTTCATTTTTGACACTACCATCCGAGCTTGGCAATTTGTTATTGTATCTCTACGTCTTTAAATAGTTTTCCCATTTGCCTTTTGTCCGACACACACTTAGTTCTTTCCCTATACAAACAAAGTGTTGACAATTAATTAATTTAGAACAAGACAAACAATACACGTGACCTCTTCTTACCCTAAAGCCTCAAGACTTTGCATAATCCAAGTAATATCGAAATGCTTCATCTTCATCTTAGAACTCTATACCAACAAATGGAATTTTTTTTTTAAATTCCAGTTCAACTCGAGACTATAGGCTCATTGCTAATTCTTATCCATCATGTGTTGCCAATTCATGTATATTTTCAAGTTGTTGGCTATCAATCTTTTGTGTAACACCACAACTTTCTTCATTTAACCCACATGACCGGAGCTCATTCAAATCTATTTCAATATCCTCAATCATGGAATCACCATCTTTACATAGCACATTGTTGATATCCTCCATGATATTCTATAAATAAAAATATAACTAAGTAGAATATAAAAGCATATAACTAAAAAAATATTTCCTTCACAAGTCCAATAATTTTTCAAAATTTTAATTTGGTCATTGATAAAAAAAAATATAAAGCAATGAGAGGAAAGTACTTTATTACTCAATATCACTGACAAAAGAAATTACTCAACATCACTAACAAATCAGAAGAACTTTCATTCAATATTGGGTTTATAGTAATTCCCCAAGAGGAATCTTGAAATCATTTAAGGGGAGTTCGAAACAACAATATTGGGCAAGAATGCATGGCTATTATTAAGTTTTTCAATGAGAAAAAACTTAATGATGATTTTTTATTCTTTGATATGGAACTTAATGAGTTTGGTCAGACTAGATGCATATTTTTGGTAGATGGAATATCTAGAGTGGCATATTTAGAATTTGGAGATATTATTTTTGACACTACTTATCAAACTAATAAATTTTGTTTTTTTTCTTTTGCTCCTTTTGTTGGAGTCAACCATCTATTTTATATAATTGTGCTCTAACCACTATTGAAACACAATAAAGTTTTTTATAGGTATTTCAAACATGGTTAAAATGTATGCTAGGGAAAGATCCACAAACTATTATTACAAGTCAAGACTTGCTATGGGGAAGGCTATCACAAAAGTTTTTCGAAATATTTGTCATTACTTTGCTCTTGGCACATCAAGAGCTTTATGAAGGACTACAACAACTGGTTGCATCATAGTGAATCAATTGAAGCATATGAGAATATATGTGTGAACTTAAAGAAATATACAAAATTAATGATAAACACTGATTGAGTAAGATGTATGAAATTCGACACAAATGGGTTTATCTATATTGGAAGATATATTCACAACCTAAATGGCCTCTATATAACACAGTGAAAGTATCAACTCGTTTTTGGATGGCTTTGTTAATACGTAAACTCCATTGGATGGGTTCATTACGCAGTATGATATGGTCTGTCTGCTAGATGAAATGATGAAAACAATGAAGACTTCAAG
Source organism: Dioscorea alata (assembly GCA_020875875.1). Taxonomy (NCBI): domain Eukaryota; kingdom Viridiplantae; phylum Streptophyta; class Magnoliopsida; order Dioscoreales; family Dioscoreaceae; genus Dioscorea; species Dioscorea alata. The sequence goes on from CM037019.1 coordinate 12,855,758, forward strand.
ACTATGAACTCTATGGCTAACTTTCGCACAAGTTATCCAATTAAGAGATATACAGGAGAAGTGTATACAAGAGTTGTATTTAATATCTTTCCAGAAAAGTGCGAGAAAGTGATAATACACTTACTGATTATATTTGAGATGGATCTGATCATGCTAAATATCCAATTTTCAATCAAGTTGTTGTATTTAGTAGAGATTATAGTGAAGATGGATACCCATTTGCTACATGCTATGCTTAAGCTAAATGATGTCTATAAAATGGTTAATGAATTGTCTAGTATACGAGGGCATAGATTGTTCATCGAGTAAATTAAGGAAAGTCGACATTATTGGTACCTATTCTATGTCTGCCCTCTTAGATGAGGATAATGTTTGTGGGTTGCACATTAGTATTCTTGATCCAAACCATGCCAAGAGCAAAGGGCATCCAATAGTGAATACAAGGATTAAGTGTGGAATCAATCTTCAATTATTAGCCAAGAGGAGAAGGACTTATAGTAGATGTGAAATAAAGGACACTACATGACTTTATGCACTTTAAGTAAGACAATTTTTTTTTGTTCAAATATTATGTTAATTTGATTCATATTTTGAATCAATCATATTGTTTACCAATGAAACTTTTATTTGTGAATGCAAGTCCACCCTAAAGGTTTCATGGTGTGGGACTATTTATCACTATGTTCTTGCACTTGATTATATTTATTTTTCCTTCTATATATGTTCAAGGATGTTTCACTAGGATTTTTTGTGCAAGTTTTCTTATCCTCTTATGAATGGGACTATTTCATTAAATTATCTATGGTTTTAGACGATCTCTATGTTAAGTTGTTTTATATGATTCATGATGTATTAAATGTTGTGTATTTTTGTAGCTAAACTTTATCTCTGAATTGGGTATCACATTGTCATTATGAATGCCCGGTTTCTATTTATGTGATGAGTGCATTTTATGTCATATTTTGCATACCTCCAATGCACTCTTTAGCTTGTCTTTTAGTTCATTTTGTCTATGAATGATGCTATTCTAGGTATGCTTGTCACTGTTGCAGGTTTTTAGGGCTTATAACACATATGGAGTGAAATTAGGGACAAAACCAACCAAAGAAGAAAATTCATCTAAGTGTCCAATGCAAGCATGGGCAGAGCACAGGCGTGCCATCTTTCCATGGTTTTCTCTGTTTAGGACTCCTCTGGTTGTCAACGAAAGCACAGGCGAAGCACGGGGGGTGCTATCTCCCCATCATTACTTCGATATAGTGTTTCTTTGCATCTTTTGTTATGGAGTTTTCTTCTCCAGCGGGGGAACTTTCAAGGGAACGATGATCATCCGTCACCACTAGAGCTAAGGAGGCCAAGAGTGAGTTAGAGGTACCAGAGAAGTGGAGTTTCCCATTCCATGGAGCTCTAAAGTACATTTGAGGAGATTTTGTGAAAGGGGGAAGTCTAGATGTCTCTCTTCCTTATGTTTATCATTCTCTCTCATTTGTATGAATTCATGAGGGGCTAACTGTTCCATGGTGCCTCAGGATTGTGAACTATGTTGTTTTTGATACTTTGACTACTTGAGTTCTAATGCCTATGGAGTTCTATTGTTTTCTTGTGTTTATTCATGTGTTGTATAACTTAGCGTGCTTGAACTGCGTAGATGCTTGTGTAAAACTTGCCGTGTGTGGATTATCGTAGTTGTGATTACCTAGTGTAGTTACAAAACTTGGCGTGTATGAAACCTGTAGTTATGCTTGCAGAAATTGGCGTAATTGATAGCCGTAGATGCAACATTGCTTTTGAGCACCCACAAGGATCTTAGAATGTACCTTAGTAGGCATTAGACTCAAGTTAGTATCTTGGGTACTTAGGAATCATCCCGAGGCATTGCTATCTTGTTATCGAAACTCAACCCTAGTGTACTTAGTTCTTCCATCCTTTTGCTTTTATTCTTGTAGTAGTTAATACCTTCATCACCCTTTCAGTTGACTAGACATTAGAGAGTCAATTGGTAGTAGAAGTTCAGTCCCTAAGGTTCGACAATCTAACCTCCTTGTGGGGTACTACTTTATTACTGGTAACGATCCGTGCATTTACGGAGAGTTCATCATTATGCCTGCAGGTATAGGGTTCATTCTAGCAAGCCAACCATATAAGCTTCTGTTAGAAATTTGCAAATGGGTCAAATGTTATAGATATTTAAATTGTGATGATTCCTATTGTCTCTTATGATTTTAAATATTTTTGCTTTTTTGTTTTTCCTCTCTATGTGTTTACCTTTCACTAGCTAGAATTAAGGTTTGTTGGCAATACTGATATGTTTATTTACTATAAATGATGGTTCTTTCTGATTGTAGTTGATTTTGTTAAATTATCAAACAAGATGATTCTATGGTTGTTTGTGTATCCTTGTATTTTTAAATTACTTTCCAAGAATGCCTATAATTAAGCATTTCTGAAGAAGCTTATTGAGTGTTGCTTGGAGCTTAGATGCAAGCCATATATTTGCTGGAAGTAGTGATGGAAATGCTTCCAATAATGGATTTGTTAATTTTGAAGTCCATGATGTATTATTTTGTGATTCCTTGCAGATTAATTAGATATTGTAATACTGCATCATTGAAAAATTTAAAAGCTTAAGATACACAACATGAATGGCATTCATAACCAAGGCCTAGATATGTTTCTCAATAAACTTTCAGTCCACCTAAGAGCAGGCATAGTTCATATTTAGTAGCAAAGTTGTATCATCCACACACCATGTTTTTTTGAGGAAAACTCCTAGCCATATTTCGAAGAAATAAATATGACAATATCTTGCAAGATGGTGCACATTGACAATGTGAACATGCTTATACTTTTATTTAAGCCAATATATGAGTCCAGTATTAATTAGATAACATACTTTTAATATTTGAGTTTCAGTTCAACTATGTCAAATGTTTTGAGTTTGGCATTGATATATAAAAAAAAACAAGCAATATATATAGTTTCCATCCGATTCCAAATTCTCTTGTTCCCTCAACTTGAAGTGTGTTCATTGGATTCAGTAGGAACTTCATGGCAAGGCTTGCTATACTTTTGACAAAGATGCTTTATCGAGATGAAATCTTCCTTAGTATCCATGCCATAAAATAGAATGAAATATATGTGTAATCAATCTATCTTGCATCATATATTAATAGAGCCTTGGTAAAATCCTTCATCAGCCAATGCTCTTACAAAAGTTGTTTTGGAAATCACTCTTGTATCGCCTAATATTAGCATCATCTTGTGCTAATGATAATGACAATATATACTAATAATAAAATTAAATCCACTTATCTTCTTACTAAAATCAACATATCACTCTTAATGAAATCACTGAGTTGAACACCCACTTGGGATTGTTGACACCAACTTCGGCCATATAAAGATGATCTAGAACAAAAGAAATGGAATTAATCAACAAAAAAAGGAAAAATATAAGTAAAAAGAAAACATCTAACACTGTCAATTCTAGTGGGTGTTGACACGACCCCTTGCGTGTATCCCGCAAGTGCACGGGCTTGTCGAAGTAATAAATTTACCATGGCGAGTGGGTAGTCGAATCCACAGGGAATAGGGACTTAAGACACGAGGTTTCACTAATTAGCCAAGTAATGTACGGTGGGTGTGAAAAGAATTAATGAGTGAATAGGAAAGCAATATAAAGAAACAAGAAATTAAATAGAAAGATGGAAGGCAAGAGAATGCAAGAACGAGTAAATAGAGAAGGACTAGCAATTGATGAAATAGGATACCCGGACAAACTACCCCTAGGACTTATGCTTCTAGTGCAAGACTATGCTATTATACTTTCCTATTGATGTTAATTGAGTCGAGGATATCCTTAAACACACGGTCCCAAACCTAAGGTCAACCGTGACTAACCCCAACACTATGCCTCAGCATTAGGTTTTCACTACGACTCTTGACTCTCGTTGACCTGTCAACTAAGCCCTAGAGGAGTATGTCTTCCTAAGCCTCACACTACGTGGGATTGCTTTAAGTTCTAGGGATTCCTAGTGATAAAACCAGTTCCTATGTGTAGTTCTAACCCTTTGGTCCAGGTAGAAGAACCCTAGTCTAAATTAAGCCCCAGCACTAGGATTCACTTCAACCCTTTACTCTGTTGCTCGCACAACTAAGCCACAGGGGAGTTCCTCTCCTAGCACTTCCCTCTATCTCGACCGCTAAGAAATCATGGAACATGAAGGTAGGAAGAATCACACCGGAGGGGAAAGGGAATGTTCCGCTATCTCACGACTCACCCTCTCAACCCTCTTCAATCTTAAGTAGTCTAACCCTATAGGAGTTGTCACACCTCCAAAGGATAACCTAGATTGTTCTCAACCCTAGTGTCAAGGCTAAGGGAAAACAATTGCAAGAGATAATTAAGATTGAAACTCGAATTTATTCATCAATAATGGAAAAACATAATAACAATGTCATAGAAACATAATGATCCTAGGGTTTACAAGTCCGAATACCCATGAGGGGTTTAGCTCCTCATGGAGCTATACAAATTCATCAAAATATAAAAAAAAGCACAAATTGAAAGCATTGATGAAAACCCCCTTGCGTATGATGTGGCCGTGGTCTTGTGCGGTGATAGGGGCCCGAAAGTGCACGGGTTGTCGAAGTAATAATATACCCTGGTGAGTGGGTAGTCGTATCCACAGGGAATAGGGATTTGAGATACAAGTATTCACTATGTAGCTAATGCGATGTATGGAAAGAAATCGATAAGTAAGTGCGAAAGAAACTAATAAAATAGAATTGTGGAAGGTGAGAGAGTGCAAGTAGGAGTAGAAGAGTAGGACAAGCAATGAGAGAAGATGGGTACCCGGACAAGCTACCCCTAGGACTTATGCTTCTAGTGCAAGACAATGCTATTATACTATCCTATTGATATTAATTGAATCGAGGAGATCCTTAAACACATGGTCCCAAACCTAAGGTCAACCGTGACTAACCCCAACACTATGTTCCGGTCATTAGGTTTCACTACGACCCTTGACTCTCGTTGACCGGTCAACTAAGCCCTAGGGGAGTCTATCTACCTAAGCCTCACACTGCGTGGAATTGCTTTAAGTTCTAGGGATTCCTAGTGATTAACCATGTTCCTATGTGTAGTTCTAACCCTTTGGTCCAAGTGAGAGAACCCTAGTCTAAATTAAGTCCCGGCACTAAGATTCACTTCTACCCTTCACTTTGTTGCTCGCACAACGAAGCCTCAGGGGAGTTTATCTCCTAACACCTAACTCTATCTCGACCGTGAATAAATCATGGAACATGGAGGTAGGGAGAATCACATCGGAGGGGAAAGAGGATGTTCCGCTACCTCATGACTCACCCTCTTAACCCTCTTCAATCCTAAGTAGTCTAACCCTATAGGAGTTGTCACACCTCCAAAGGATAACCTAGGTTGTTCTCAACCCTAGTGTCACGGCTAAGAGAAAACAATAATCAAGAAGAAATTAAGATTGAAACTCAATTTTATTCATCAATAATGGAAAAACATAATAGCGATGTCAAAGAAACATAATAATCCTAGGGTTTACAAGTCCGAATACCCACAAGGGATTTAGCTCCTCATGGGGCTATACAAATCCATCAAAATAAGAATAAGAAAACAAAATGAATGCATAGATGAAAACCCCCTTGTGTGCGATGTGGCCATGGTCTTGTGCGGCCGTCGCACGTTGATGTTGACGCTGATGACGCACTCCAAACCTCCACGAAGTCCTCTTTAAACCCTAGCCGCTTCTCTCTAGAAGTTCGGGCAAAGAAGAGCCAAAAAGATCCAAAAACAGTCTCCAAAACGGGCTTTTATAACATTGAGTCACGGCTTTAAATTACAGAAATCAGGATTTCACAAGGCCGTGTGGAATTTCCACACGCCCTTGTGAAGTTGCTGTTTTGCTGATTTTCGGTAGATAGTGAACAGTAACTTGCTACAACACTTTTACTACAGTGTTGCTACAATACTTGTGCCGAAACGCTCCCGAATTCATTGTTCTTCATTGAGGTCGTTGAATTGGGCACACAATCAACGGTAGATTGTGCCGATTGCTTCAAATCTCCTAATTGGTGAAGTTCTCCTTGTTAGCACGAGTTAGACTTATTGTGAATGTGACTGCCTTTGTGCCCCTCCAAAGGAGGTTAGCACACACTCACAAGTCTATGCTCATGCCTTGTTCCTTGCTTGGTCCGAAAATTTCTCCAACAACGGTGAACACAATCTAACTTCGTTCTTTTTCTCCAATTTACCTTCACAACCCTACGATGCACAAAAGTAAACAAATGCACACTTTTTTGTGATAAAATCCGATTAAATCAATGCTCATTGCAAGATAATAACATTTCATATTACTATAGCATGAACACTTATCATGCGGCCCCCAGACGTCGATAACAATGCCGATGACGCGCTCCAAACCTCCACGAAGTCCTCTCCGAAACCCTAGCCGCCCTCTCCAGAAGTTGGGGAGAAAGATAGGTCAAAAGATTTGTCGAAAGTCTCCAAATCGGGCTTTTATAACGTTGAGTCGCGGCTTTAAAATTGAACTTATCGGGATTTCACACGGCCGTGTGGAATTTCCACACGCCCATGTGAACTTTTTTGATTTCTGAATTTCGACTGAGAGTGAACAGTAGCTTGCTACAGTACTCGCCGAAACGCTCTCGAATTCGTTGTTCTTCATCGAGGCCATTGAATTGGGCACACAATCAATGGTAGATCGTGCCGATTGCTTCAAATCTCCTTCTTGGTGAAGTTTTCCTAAGCTACACGAGTTAAACTTGTTGTGAATATGACTGCCTTTATGCCCCTCCAAAGGAGGTTGGCACACACTCACAAGTCTAAACTCGTGCCTTTTTCCTTGCTTGTCAGAAAACTCCCCAACCATGGCAAACACGATCTAACTTCTTCTTCTTCTTCAAAATAGCTCCACAAACCTACAACGCATAAGAGTACACAAATGCACACCATTTAGTGATAAATTCTTATAAAAGAGATGCTCATTGTAAGATAATAACGCTTCGCGTTACTATAGCACAAGCACTTATCAGGTGTATTGTGAGTTAGAAATCACTCAGTCTCTTATTCAAACACTTACACAAACACACATAAAATAAAGAGAAAGGAGGCACATGAAATTGTTGACCTAGTTTGGTACAACAGTTATCTACATCTTGGGGGCCAAACTAGGAGATAAAAATCCACTAAAAGAGAGGACTACAACTATTATACTCATTCTTACTAGATAGCTTGATGTCCACTTAGTCTCACTCACACACTAGGGTCTCTCCGGTGGCTCATCCTAAATCTTAGAGCAAGGTCTTTTATATAGATGTCTTCACATTCTAAATATAACACTTCTCTCTTTAAGAATCTCCACAACTCCTAATTTGGACATGTTCTAAAATTAGACATTGTGACTCCTATTGTAACTAAGCTTGCAACACGGCCCACTGATAAGTGCTTGTGTTATAGTAACGCGAAGTGTTATTATCTTACATTGAGCATTACTTTTATCAGATTTTATCACTAAATTGTGTGCATTTGTGTGCTTTTGTGCATTGTAGGGTTGTGAAGCCAATTTGGAGAAAAAGAGCAAAGTTAGGTCATGTTCGCCATTGTTGAGGAGTTCTCGGACCAAGTAAGGAACAAGGCATGAGCCTAGACTTGTGGGTGTGTGCCAACCTCCTTTGGAGGGACACAAAGGCAGTCACATTCACAATAAGTCTAACTCGTGTGGCATATGAGAACTTCACCAATGAGGAGAATTGAAGTAATCGGCATGATCTACCGTTGATTGTGTGCCCAGTTCAACAGCCTCGATGAAGAATGATGAAATCGGGAGCATTTGATGCGTGACTACTGTAGTAGATACTGTAGAAAATCAATGAAGCAATTATTGTAGCAATTTACTGTTCCAAGAGTTCTTAGCGGCTGGAATAGAGCGAGTTCTAGGAGATGAACTCCCCTGGGACTTAGTCGCGCGAGCGACAGAGTGAAGGGTTGTAGTGAATCCCAGTGCTGTGACTTAATTGAGACTAGGGTTCTTTCACTTGGACCAAAAGGTTAGAACTATACTTAGGAACAGGGCTAATCACTTGGAATCCCTAGAACGTTAAGTAATCCCGCGTAGTGTGAGGCTTAGAAAGATGGACTCCCCTGGGACATAGTTGATAGGTCAACAAGAGTTAAGGGTTATAGTGAAACCTAATGCCGGGACATAATGTTGGGGTTAGTCACGGTTGACCTTAGATTTGGGACCGTGTGTTTTAGGATGTCCACGACTCATTAAGCATCAATGAAAGAATATAATAGCATTGTCTTGCACTAGAAGCATTAATGCTAGGGGTAGCTTGTCCGGGTACCCCATTTATTCATTGATTGTCTTTCTCTTTTACTCTTAGCTTGCACCTTCTTACCTTCCATATTTTTCTTTATTTTCTTATTGCTTTCAATTATTCTCTCACACACACACATTGAGTTTATTCTTACTCTCCGTACATCGCACTAGTTAATTAGCAATCGCTTTTATCTACAATCCCTACTCCCTGTGGATTCGACTACCTTCTCACCAGCGTACTAATATTAATGCAACAACCCGTACACTTTCGGGCCCCTGTCACCCACCTATTGATCTAAACTAAGTGGTAGCTTTCATTACAACATGACCTACATATGCCTCCAATCCTTTTGATTGTGTCTAAGTTTGAGTTTATGTAGTTAAATCCTCCCGATGTTGATCTACCCGCAACTAGCTCACCTCCTCATATGCTATCAATACTACCCTCACAAGTGTTGCACCCACATAGGGTGTCTCTATCATAGCAAAGGTAATCTTCAAAGAATCTTCAAATGGTCTTCAAATCTTTCTTTCGAAACTTGATCTTCATTCATCCAAGTTTGGTTCTTCATGATATTGTCTCCATTCTTTTTCTTATATGATTGTATCTTCAAATAGCTTCACTCATAAATAGCTTTAATTTTAGCTTCAATGAGATCTTGGCCTCCATGTAGGTTATCTACCAAGCTTGATTCACTTGCCAAATATAGATGTCTTCATATGACCATTACTTGTGCTTTAAGAGAGAACCTCCACTTTGATTGTCTTTCCAAAAATAGTTCCTCTAAATAAAGCTTCATATCTTTATGTTACCTTTTCCACGGTAGCCACACAGGCTTAAGAGGCGCACAAAGGTATGTATGCCATCTTCTAGCAGGTTCAGAGTAATATTTTCAAACAACTGAAGGGCACAAGGTCAATCACAAAGCCATGTTTAATTCCCAGAAGAGATGTCCAAGTTTTCAGTGAATAGAAGGCCGTACACCCCATTGGACAGCCATATGGTAGGTTGTGTGGCCCCACATGGCCAGACATGTGGCCTGCCATATGGCTGTGTGCCTTCGCACAGGCACCCACACAAGTATTCATATATCCATTTGGACCCACGATAGTAAGTTAAAAAAGGTATAGTTTCTATTATTTTCGAGACTTTTTGGCGCAAGTTGAAATCTAGAAGGCTACTAATGATTGAAGATAGGGTGTTTGCATTGAAGGAGAGACTCCAATGTACATCAATCTTTATTGATCTGACATCATTAAGGTCATCAAGGGAGTCACTAGGACTAGATTCAAGGTGGAGTCACTCTTGCAGATGGTTCAATCTTTTGGTGACTAGGGAGCTAGTCATCAAATTATTTGCCACGAATTCTGGGGGTTTTATCTATGGATTTATGTTTTAGGGAAAATAAGGGAATTCGGGGGCATTTTGAAGCAAAATATGCTAAGTTGCTGAATCTTAGCTTCACCACAACTTACAACGGTCATTGTAGCATCTTACCACGGTCGTTATCTATACTCACCACTATAACAACCTTACAATGGTTGTGAAAATCCATCATGACCGTGATCTCGCCACACAACACCTAGATAGCCGTGCCAGGATGCGACTTGGAGCCAAAGTACTAACTTACTCACCACGGGTATCATCATGCCGGTGGTGAGGCTGTGGCAGACTCAATTCTATAAATACCCTAGTTTTCTCTGGATTCGGTGAGATTATTTTACCAATTAAGGTAGGGTAGCTCGAGTTCTAGAAATGTGAGTGGCTGGAGGTGACTTTCAAGCATATTTCAGTAGATTCGAGTGAGTTTCACTTCAATGATCGTCATTAGAGGATGGCACACGAAGAGATTCGGTGTTGTTTTGTCAATCTTGGGATCCTCTCACCCTTAACCTTCAGAGACCTGTTGGAGGAGTTAGTGTAGGAATTCTTTAAAAATATATTTATTCTTTGGTCTTATGGCTTTCTCTTGATATAATTCTTTATTTTATGATCCATAAGAACCCAATTAGAGGAAAATTGTATATCTATGTACCTCGATTATTATTTATGAATCATGATTGTTTAATTCAATAAATCTTTCTAGTTTTTGTGATTCATTGCATGTTCCTTGATCGATACTCTTATTAATATGGATGAGGAAGATATGCCGCTACATTAAGAACACGCATGCCATGATAGATCTATGCATGCGCTAAGAAATTAGGCATAGCTAGGTTTCTGGATTGGGGATTGATTGCTCCTTAGGCCTAGGGTTTGATTTGCCCATTCTAAAGGAATTCTCATACTTAAGGCAAACATAGGAGGCTGAGGTAGGAAGAGATCTTAGATTAACTTCCTAGTGATTTAGACCTAGTTGCCAAGAGATTGGGACTAGTAGACCTTCGAATTCCCTTAGTCCAATTCTAAAATACGATTATCGTACTTAATGGTTATCATAAATATTAATCAAGATAACTATTATACAATTACCCAAGCCCCTTCCAATTGTGCTTAATGATTCTCCAATTATATTGTGTAATAAATTGCATGATTAAACTATAGAAAGGATGTACATGTTAGGCTATTGATTAAGTGAAAAGAAAGTAATAGGAGACTCTCGCCATTCCTGGAGAAATACAACCCTCGTGCTCACCCATGAGGTATTACTTGATGACCCGTACACTAACGGTATTCATGGACTTACTTTGATATTATTTGCATATTTAACTCACATACATCACATGTTGTGTCAGTTACACTGACACACCCCTTGCAAGTGCCCCGCAAGTGCACAGGTTGTCGAAGTAATAATACCCCGGTGAGTGGGTAGTCGAATCCACAGAGAGTAGTGATTCAAGACAAGAGAATTTGCTACTTAGCTAGTGTAAAATAATGGTGGTGAGAGAAAACAATGTGTGTGCAATAAAAGAAAGCGAAATATGAAAGAAAGAAGAGTGCAAGCAAAGAGTAAGGAGGAAACAATCAATGCAAATATGGGGTACCCGGAGAAAGCTCCCCCTAGGACTAATGCTTCTAGTGCAAGAATAGTATTATAACTTCTAATTGATGTCTAATGAGTCATGGAAATCCTTAAAGCACACGATCCCAAATCTAAGGTCAACGGTGACTAGATCCAACACTACGCTCTGGCACTAGGATTCACTACTACAACCCTTCACTCTGTTGCTCGCGCAACTAAGCCCCAAGGGAGTTCATCTCCTATAACCTCACACTATGTGGAACTGCTTGGGGTTCTAGGGATTCCAAGTGATAGACCCTGTTCCTAAGTATAATTCTAACCCTTTGGTCCAGGCGAAAGAACCCTAGTCTCACTTAAGCCCCATCACTAGGATTCACTACAACCCTTCACTCTGTTGTTTGCGCAACTAAGCCCCAGGGGAGTTCATCTCCTAGCACTTCACTCTACTTTGACCGCAAATAACTCTTGGAATACGGAGGTAGGGAAAATTACGCCGAAGGGGAAAGGGGACGTTTCACTACCTCTCGACTCACCCTCTCGACCCTCTCCAATCTTGTATAGTCTAATCCTATAGAAGTTGTCACATCTTCCAAGGATAACCTAGATGACTTTCAACTCTAGTGTCACAGCTAAGGGAAAATCAATGCAATTATTATAAAATATTGGAACTCAATTAAAAGCATCAATTAAGAAAGCATAATAAAAGTCATAGAAACAATGTCATTCTAGGGTTTACAAGTCTGAATACCCACTAGGGGTTTAGCTCTCCATGGAGCTATACAAAATCATCATAGTATATGTATAAACAAGCATAGCAAACATGAATAAAACCTCCTTGTAATGCGTGGCAATGGTCTTGTGAAGCCGCTCCGTCTTCTCCACTAAGTCCTTTGTTAAGCCTAGGGCACGCCTCACTGAATCGATGTCGATGAAAACTCCCCCAATAGCTATCTTCCAAAGAATGTTGATGTCGATGGTGTAGAACGCTCCAAAAGCTTCCCAAAATCCTCTCCTAACCTTAGCCGCGAGCTTTCCCGAAGTTGGGCCAAAGATAGGTTAAAAAGTCTCTAAAATAAATCTGAGTCGCGGTATTTAAAGGCTGAAATCGGGCATCCACACGGCCGTGTGGATTTTATGAAAGTTGATTTCTGGGGCGAAGAGAACAGTAAATTGCTATAGTGAACGGCTACAGTACTCGCACCCAAGTTGTTCCAGACTTCGTTTTCTTCATCGAGGCCGTTAAGTTGGGCACACAACTAACGGTAGATCATGTCATTTCTTTTTTTCTCCTTATTGACGAAGTTCTTCAATGTTACACGAGTTAAACTTTATGAGTGTGACTGCCTTTGTGCCCCTCCAAATTATAGAACAATTTGAGCACATTTGAGGTTGGCACACACCCACAAGTTTAGAACCCGTGCCTTGATCCTTGCTTGATCTAAGAAACTCCTCAACAAATGCAGACATGACCTAATTTTGCTTCTTTTTCTCTAACTCTTCTCCACAACCCTACATGCACAAAAGAACACAAATACACACTAATTAATGATAAAACCTAAGAAAAGTAATGCTCAATGTAAAAAAAGAATACTTTGTATTATTTATACACGAGCACTTATCATGCACTACATGTTAGAAATTAAATTAATTAAAATTAATTAAAATTCAAACCATATTTAGTATGAACCATGATGCATGGAGTGGGAGCTTAGGCTCTTTGAGAAAACGTTTGGGAAGACCATTGTCCCACAAAACGGTCTTTCAATCTAATGATATTTAGGGCCATTAGGTCAATAGTCTTCATTCTTGTTCGGCCCATTTTCTAGAAATTGAATTGATTTAGAATTTTTTTTTCTAATTTTATTTATTATTTTTTATCGTATGATATCCATCAACCCAACATTTTTCCCTCACATTTCTTTGCGATCTTCAATTCTCTCCATCTTAAATTCTCTTAAATTGTTGATTCGATTTTATTTTTTCTAATGCACTATTTAAATTTATTTTATAACTCTCTTAATTTTTTAATTTACAATTCTTACAAATTAAATAATTCTACTTATTTTTTTTTAATTTAAATTAATTTTTCCTAATGGCAAGTGGAAGTTCTTCTTCCTCTCACAAAAGAAAAAAATGTCAACATACCTATTCGTACTTGTCCTCAAAATTATGATGATTCTTGTAATATTCAAGATACCTCTATACCCACAATGGTACAACATTCGAAGCCATGTCAAACCCAATAATTCTAAGCATACAACATTCTCAAAATGAACATGAGAAGCACCATAAATCTAATTTATTCACAAAACATATAAAGAAGATGGAAAAATCTAATGGACCTACTGTAGTTATTTACAATTATTGTGGTAAAACCTATTCTTTGACTAAATCCGGAGGTTATGGTACGTATTGTAAACATATAGAGAAGCAACATCCAAATCATAAAATATTTAAATTTAAATTTCAAAACATATAGAGAAGCAACATCTAAAAATATTCAAATCCAAGATAGGCTAAGAGCATAGATCTCGAAGCGATCCAAAATATTTAAATTTCAAGATTAGCCAAGAGCACAAATCTCGAGGTAATCTAAAATATTCAAATTTCAGTATTAGTTGAGAGCATATATCTCGAGGTGATCTCAATCTCCAAATCAACTATGAATACAAATCACGAAAAAAATAAAAAAAATCAAATCAAATAAAAAATAAAATAATATAAATATAAAAAATCTGATGAAGTATATATAAAACAAAATCAACTCAAATAAAATATAATAATACTACATAATAAAATAAAATAAAATAAAGTAATGTATATATATATATATATATATATATATATAAATATAATATAATATAATATAATATAATAAATCAAATACGATAATATAAAAAAAGATCAATAAAATAAAATGATAATAATAGTGATAATAAAAAAATAATAAATTAAATTAAATTAAATATGATAATATATAACAGTAATAAATAAAATAAATAAAGTAACAATAATAATAATATCATATTAAAAAAATATCATATAAGAATAAAATAAAATAAATCAAAATCAGATAATTATAATATAAATATAAATAAATAAATAAATATTTAATAATATAAAATAAAATAAAAAATGATAACAATAAATAAATAATAGTAATAATAAAATAAAAAAAAGTTGGTCATGGGGTGTCGTGGTTGCCTCATGATCTTCACCAATCGCTCCACATGTCCTCCCACAATTGGCATAACAGTTCCTCGTCTCTCCATAACCCAGTGAAGGCTTTTAAAAAGAAGGGAACGAACCAGAGAAGGAAGATGGAGAAATTTGGAAGAAGAACGAGGAGGATGAGGATGGTAGCTTGCTCGGCCAAAAAGATAAGAAGAAGGATGATAATCAAGAAGGAGGGGGAGAAGAGAAGAAGCCATCCATTGAACAGGGAACAGAAGGGGAGGTACCTGCGAAGGAAGGAGACCAGAAATAGACAAAAAAAAAAAGAGAAGACGAAGGAGAGGAAGGATGAACCAGGATTGAGGAAGGTCGCCCGCCACTGCTACTGTTGCCCGTTGCTTGTGATCATCACTAGAGAAGGTTGTTGCTATTGTCACCGTTGTTATTGTTGCTTGTTGCTGCGCTACCACCATTAACGCCTGCCGTAATCGTCATTGTCATTGCCGCCAAGCTAGTGAAGATAGATGAGCCCGAGAAGCATAAAGAGACATTGAAGATGGAGGATCTGTCGCTCGTCATCGTCATCAAAGAACAAATTGAGGCCCTCGCCGTGAGATCTATCATTCAGAAGCCCCAATATAGGTTTCGATCTGGCTCTTCTCAAGAAGATGGCGGCAAAGGAGGTGGTGGTGCTGGAGTCGATCCTTAAGGAGAGGAAGAGAGAGGAGGAATGGGCACTGGCGAAGAAGCAGGAGCTGGATGGCAGTAAGAAGAAGGATAAGGAAAACCGCATGGTTATTTTTTTATGTCGAGGCTCAAGGGAGTTTTTTTTTTATGTCAGCCCTGAACCCAAGCTTCTCTTCATCATCCGTATCTGGGGTATCAATGCCATGCACCCAAAGACCAGGAAAATCTTACATCTCCTACGTTTGAGACAGATATTCAATGATGTGTTCCTTAAAGTTAACAAGACTACAATGAACATGTTGCACGGGGTTAAGCCTTATGTGACATACGGGTATCCAAATTTGAAGAGTGTTAGGGAATTGATATACAAGAGGGGTTATGGAAAAATGAACAAGTAGAGGACCCCACCCACTGACTGAGAACCAATAGTATGGCATTATCTGTATTGAAGATTTAATCCATGAGATCATAGCTGTTGGTTCCCACTTCAAGGAGGCGAACAACTTCCTGTGGCCATTCAAACTCAAAGCATCTTTGGGTGGTCTTAAGAAGAAGAGGAATCATTATGTCGAAGGTGGTGATGCTGGAAACTGTGAGAACTACATCAATGAGCTTATCAGATGGATAAAATAGAATTTGTTTCTCTTCAAGGGCTTTTTAATCAGCTGTCACATAAGGCAGATTATATTTGAAATTTAATTTTTTAAATGCAATGCATTCTAGTGGAGAGGAATCTTGAACACATATTGTAGTTTGATTTTGAAATTTAAGAACCTGAGGTAATATGTTATGCAGAATGATTCTTGTAATTTTGTGGTGGTGGTATGATATATATCTTCCTCAATTGCATCCAAACTTAAAAAAAAAGCCAATGCTCAGGATGTGGACCTTTTTTATTTTGATGATGCAATCATTTAATGTTGCAAATTTTATTTTATTATGTATATATAAAAGGGGTTGCTATTGAATGTCATGTGAGCTTTGAAATAATTGAGGATGAGGCCTCCATTAAGGAAATGAAGGTTGCCAAAAATATTGAAGAAAATGTTGAAAAGCTCAGACTAAATTACAACTTATATTCATGTCCCTCTAAATTATACATACATATATATATATATATATATAAAATAATAATAATAATAATAAAATATTGAAGAAAAAGGAAATGAAGGTTGCCAAAAATATTGAAGAAAATGTTGAAAAGCTCAGACTAAATTACAACTTATATTCATGTCCCTCTAAATTATACATACATATATATATATATATATATATATATATATATATATATATATATATATATATATATATATATATATAAAATAATAATAATAATAATAATAAAAAATATTGAAGAAAAAGGAAATGAAGGTTGCCAAAAATATTGAAGAAAATGTTGAAAAGCTCAGACTAAATTACAACTTATATTCATGTCCCTCTAAATTATACATACATATATATAAAATAAAATAATAATAATAATAATAATAATAATAATAATAATAATAATAAAATAATGAGAAGCATGCAATGATTTGCATGCATACGGGCATCATTTATTGAAAAGAAGAGATCTCAAAAAAGATAGGCCCCACCATGCACATGGAGATGAAGATGATAAGCATATATATATATATATATATATATATATATATATATATATATTCATCCCGAAACAATGACAAGGATGTTCATCTTTAGACAAGTGGCAGGCTTTGATAATATCTAAATTTCAAGTAGTAATGAGATACATACCTCAAGACAGTAATGAGATATGTGACATAGTGATGAGGCACATGCAATAGTTATGTTCAAATATACACATATATTATGTGACAAAATAGATATATGTAGTCAAAGCCAAAATAACCAAGTCAAGATTCAAAGATATGAAAGAGTTAAGATTTGGAGATCCATACAGATCGACAATTAAACTTAACAGTCTCAAAGCATAAGCATCAAAAGTCACCCAAATAATTTCACGAGTCAAGACTCGAAGGAAGCTTCACAAGCATAAAAACCAAAGCTTATGGAAAGTCAAAATCAAGTTTATGATTCATCACTATAGAGAATTCATAACTTGAAATTCAAATCAAACTCAAGATGTAAATCAAATCCAACATGCAAAATATCCAAGAACAAGTTCAGACACAAGTTTATAAGTCAGGATGATTTCAAATTCCTTATATTTTCAATAAAGCCCATGAATTCATATTTTTTCAAATGAATGAAATTAATTCTCACAACTTGTTTCCTTGTTCACACTTATTTCTTAATTGGAGGCTCTTGCTATAATGTCCAGGGTAATTAAAATTAGGGGCTTGCTCTTAATGGAAGTCATGCACCCATAATCTCTTGAAGTTCACCATAAAAATTTAAAATTTGATTTATGATCCATTATTTTTAACCAGTCTAACCATAATTAAAGATCGTGTGAGAAAAAAGGATCCCACAAGGTGGAACTTATCTTTTGAATTTTCTGTGAACACACTCATCACTAGACCCTCTAATGCATCAGAGACTCGCAAGTGTTTTGAGATTAGATGTCATGAACTAATCTCTTTTCTATTTTCTGTATTATTTTGCTTAAGAACAAATTAAAACTTAAGTGTGGAGATATTTGTTGAATGCATATTATACACATTATATACTATATATATATATATATATATATATATATATATATATATATATATATATATATATATATATATAACATGTACTTTCTTGTCTTCTTGCTTCATTTTCTATATTTTACTACTAATTTGGGTATTTTGTGCATAATGAGCAGGAAAACAAGGTTCAAAGAAAAAAAAAGAGAATACATGAAAATCAGAGTTGAATAAGGAAGATAAGAGCAGCTTAGAGTGAAGCACGAACATGCTTAGGCAGTGTTTTAGTTGTAGATCATAAGAGCTGAGAATTCAGAATTCATTAAGCTACAGGTTATAAAGAATCAAGGTAGCATGGGGAAACAAGCGCTTTACATGGTAGTGCAAAAGGAAGCACATCTATGTTTCGCCTATGCAAATCTTTGGAGATGGATTTTTCATGTGATTTGAGCCTCACAATTTGCAGTAAAGTGCACTGCCTCAAGCATGCCCCAAGCACAAGCGTACATGGATTGAACTTGTATATTTAAGCCTGAAAGTTAGACTATTGAGGGGACTTTTGGTTTAGAGAATAAAGGAGACGGTTAGGGTTTTGAAGGGACAGCCGAAGGTTATCAATCGAGGAGAGATTCAAGCTTCCTTCAAGGTTTGGAGGTGAGTATTTGATGAGTCGGTCTTCTCTATCCTTGGATTCCATTGCAACTTAGAGATGAGCGTGGGGGAGTTTCACTATGTTTTTTGTCTTCAATCTTTGTCTGTATTACACTACTTTTGAACATGATAGGCTAAACAATCATTTAGTAATTTTGGCCATGAATCTCAAGACTTATTGTATTTGATTTCCTATTTTTTTTAATATATTGGCTATGACTATTCCTGTGAATCTTCTATGTTGCTTGATGCTTGTAATTACATTATACCAAAACTTTAATTGCATATTTGATTGGGGTGATGATGATTGAGAAATATATAATTTTAGGTCACACATAGGAGATAGGGGTTGAGTGCATGATGAGTATCTAAATACACTACTTTTAATATATACATTTTATGTACTTTCATGCATATTTAATGACTCTGACGCCCTTTTAAGCATTTTATGTGTTATTATTGTTTTATGACTTCAGACGATCATTTAGAGTGTGACTGAGCTATGTTTTTGTCATAAATCAAAGAATTTATAAAAGCTCACACACTTCCTATGGCTTTGGGCAAAAGGGGTGGATTTGCAAGCACCAATCACTATAGCAATTTTACTATAGCCATTTCATTGTAGTAGTGTGAGGACAATGTGTGGCCTTCGCAGAGGAAATAGAGAGGTGTGTAGCCTGGTGTACGGTGGCACACCAGCCAACACACACGGGTAGGACATCACTTCTAGGTTATAAAAGAGAGTGTAGGGCTTTTTGGAAGAGGTCTTTGGCTACCATCTCTTCCACCATTATCATCATTCTCCATCATCACCTCCATCATTCTCCACCATTATCATCGGGGAAGTTCACACTCAAGGAAGAACATTGAGGAAGAACATTGAGGAAGAACATTTATTTTCCATCACATGCAAGTAGGGCTTTTAGATGATTTGAAGAGAAAGAACTCGAGAGGAAGAAGGTCACACTCAAGGAAGAACATTGAGGAAGTCGACGATGCGGATCCGACGAGCTTTTCTCACCACCTTCTAGCCTACATCTAAGGGAGTTTTTATGAGCTTTGTTATTGACCATTTATTGTATTCTCTCTTTGCTATGTGGAACTAGACTCCCAAGGCCACCGGGCATCTGGTGAACCTTGGGAGAAGAACTTGTATGCATGGATGATGATTTTTTTTTATGAGTGAATGTTGGTTTGTTGCTTGGTTTCATTCTATGTGTACTTGATTGTAGTGAATCGCATGAGAACTCTGTGACTTATCTTGTCAATTGTACTTGGATGTGTGGGATGTGCCCTTGTATTAGATCCACATAGATTGAAGGGGGATTCAATGTACTGGTACACCTGAGGTTCTGGGTATCGGTAGCTTCCAGTGAGCTTAAGGATGATTCTAGCCGAGAGTGAGCATTAGAATTACCCTAGGCAAGGCTCCTCATTCTCAAAGACATCGTAAGGGTATCTTCTGGATGGAGGAACCCGTACTGGATTAGGGCTACACCATGAAGGTTCTGGGGTAGTCGACATTCGAGTCTAGCAGACCAAAACCAAGCCAACCTTGTGCCTAATCTCTCTTTGTCATTCATGCATAGTTTTCTCCCGGGAATCCTCGCCCGATGCCTTCCTTCATATTTGGTTTCTTCTTTACTTGCATTTGTTTGGGATTGTGTTGTTTCACTCATTTTAATTACTTGCAAATTTTATTTTCTTTGTTTTTATTTTTGCAAACTTCAAACTCGTTTCAATCGGCTAGATAGTGATCACCAAAAGGAAGTAATAGTATATCTCAAGCCCTTGGGAATACGACCCTTAGGTTCTTGCGAGAGAGATTATTACTTGATGACCCATGCACTTGCAACCGAGGAGTCACATGCTCGCTTTTTAGCGTGTTGCAAGCTTTCTCATCAGTGAACTTCTAAAGGTAGGATGTATGGTGTCAAGCTTCTCAGAGATTGATTGCACGACTAGAGATTGGGTGTATGTTGTTGAACTTCTTGGAGGTTGAGTATATTCTTAGATCTAGAGTGTATGGTATCAAAATCTTTGAATAGTTGAGTGCATTCCTAGATTTAGAGTGAATGGTGTTGAAATCTCCATATTAGGGTTAAACCTAATTGAGGGATTCATAGAGAGTCATGTAATATTTGGGCAATCCATCATTACTATATGGGATTAGGGTTGATTTCATGGACTAAAGGGATCAAGTACTCTAGGAATTTCCATGGTCTAAAAGTGCTCTACCATTAGCTAATATAAAAAATCATTGTAAGTGTCTTGAGAAGAGTAAGCTAGTGGCACCACTCCATCCCTTGATTTTATCACAAGCTTTCATCTCTCTCCATCTTAGTTTTAGATTTTGATAATTAGCAACATCAATCTCTTTTCATAAGTTAAATAATAACAAGTGAATAAGTACTAATAGAGCTTGTCCTTTTGCATTTTACTACACAATCTTTGGGGTTTAGGCCATCATTTCAGCATGAAAAAGCTCTTTCCCATATATCAAGTGTTCTTTGACATTCATTGCAAGCTAAGTTGTACCATTCGCAGGAATTATCAGTATTTTCTAGTTTGATGGGGCACTGGCATTGAGTTTCCTAAGGAATTAGTAAATGTGAATATGATCAAATAATATGATATTAAGCTGAAGTAAAGTTTTCTTGCATTTTAACCTGATGGTAATGGGATAAAAAATAAGAAGTTATGTAATTGTTATTGTCCTAGATTGATTCTTATTTAGGATAAGAGGTTTGACATTCTTAATGTAAAGGATTAAGACAGTTTTTATAGCATGTGTATTCTTGTAAAAAAAAAAAAAAACAAATAGAAATGTGGTCTATATATATTTTGCCATAGATATAGTACTATATGAACATTCTTTATATGTTATAAAAGCTATGCTTTTATCTTTTGTGTCATTCTTGTCTTTTGAATATCCATGTTTGTGTGTATCTTTGTAGTAGAAGATTTAGGTAAATATGTTTATTAGATTGAGATAAAGAAGGCATTCAATCAAAGTAGATGGAACAAAGTATGAAAACTAGTGAACATATAGATTAAGATGATGATGGCTGCTAATTAATACATTACAACGTGTATTTAGTAGAGGAAAGGGAAATGCAAAACAAATGCTATTAATGAAAACAATTGTTTAGGTGGGACAAATAGATATGCATACTTTTATATGTTCTGAGTACTATTCCTGCAAAGATCAATATAAGCTTTGGGGGCATGTGGGATAGTTCATCAATATCATGTGATAGAAATAGTTCTATGAAATATTTGCTCTAATATGTTCGCTAGTTCATAGTGATAATTTACAGAATTTGGGTTATTGATCTTTTTAAATTTGTCTTATAATGTTTAAAATCAATTTGTCACATGTATTATTTGATGAGTGCATTTCATATCATGTATTCATGCCCTTTATTGTATCCATTTCGCTGTCCTTTAGCATATTTATTGTGTTGAATTGGTGCTATTCATGGTATTATGTTCAATGTGTAGGATTCGTGGGACCGAGTTAATTTGGAGTGAAACTGAGTGCGTTTTCCTACGTGTGCATCGACTGGGGGATCAGAGCTAGCTGACACAGGCAAGACATGGTCGTGCCCGATCTACTGAAAATCCCAGCCTGTAGAGCGGAATAGCAAAAAACCCTGAGACCGGAGTGTCCCAGGCAGGACAAGGTCATCACACGCCCGTGCCTAAAGTGCTACAAATCTCATGAGAATCTCGTTTAAGGGAGACACAGGCACGGTGCCTAGTACACGGTCTTGTGCTAGGTGATACGGGGATCACACGCCTATGTCCGAAGTGCTACGAATCTCAAGAGTTTCGCTCACGTATTTCCCAGGAAAGTACACGGTCTGAACACGACCGTGTCTAGACTGTGTCGAGCCCTGAAACTGCCTTTTTAACTCAAGAACTTAGGGTTTCTATCTAATCTTTGTTCGGGGATTTTTCTTTCCATCGGGAGGACGTTGATGAGATCGAAGATCAAGCTTCACCAAACAACCTAATGAGACCAAGGACCAGCAGGAGGCACCACAAGAAGTGGGGTTAGTGCAAGGTCACTGCAAGGAAGGTCATCTAAAGTGTAGAAGGGAGTCATTTCTTCTTCCTCTTGTTCTTTTATTGCCCTTTTCTTATGTACCTGCCCACGAGGGGCTAACTGGCCGCAGTGGCCATGGTTGTGGACTATTGAAAAACTGTAATGCTTATACACTTGTTCTAATTGATTTGCGGAGTTCTATTTAATATTCGAGTTTAATCTTGTGTTGCATAACTCGATGTGTTGGATGTACACAGTTTTCAGGGTAAAACTCGGTGCGTAGCTTGTTTGTAAGAAACATGCAATTATCTTATCAAAACTCTGTGTTCTGAGAACACTTAGATGCAATATTGCTAGTGAGCACACACCAATATCTGTGGAATGTACCTAGTAGACAATTAGGGTGAGATAGCGTGCATATGTCCTAGGGAGCGCCCTCAGGTATTACTCTTGTATAGCGTAATACTTGGTTCTTATCCCTGATAAGTGCTTGTGTTATAGTGACGCGAAGTGTTATTATCTTACTATGAGCACCTCTTTTATTAGATTTTATCACTAAATAGTGTGCATTTGTGTATTCTTGTACATTGTAGGTTTGTGGAGCCAAGTTGGAAAAGAAGAACAAAGTTAGATCGTGTTCGCCATTGTTGGGAGGTTCTCGGACCAAGCAAGGAACAAGGCACGAACTTGGACTTGTGAGTGTGTGCCAACCTCCTTTGGAGGGGCACAAAGGCAGTCACATTCACAACAAGTCTAACTCGTGTAGCCTAGGAGAACTTCACCAAGAAGGAGACTTGAAGCAATCGGCACGATCTACCATTGATTGTGTGCCCAATTCAATGGCCTCGATGAAGAACAACGTATTCGGGAGCGTTTCGGCGAGTTACTGTAACAGCACTGTAGTTTTGTTACTGTTCCAATTCACTGTAGCAAGTTACTGTGCATTTTCTGCCGAAGATCAAGTTGCCAGAGAATTCACACGGGTGTGTGGAATTAACACACGGCCGTGTGAATCATTTTCCAGCAAGCCAGAGACTTCACACGGGCGTGTGGAAATTCCACACGGCCGTGTGAAGTAATTTTTCAGGAAGACAGAAACTTCACACGGGCGTGTGGAAATTCCACACAGCCGTGTGAAGCCCGATAAGTTCAAATTTAAAGCCGCACTCAGCCTATTTAAAGCCCGATTGGGAGACTTTTTGAGTATCTTTTGACCTATCTTTCTCTCGAACTTTGAGAGGGTGCCGCTAGGGTTTCGGAGAGGACTTTGTGGAGGATTAGAGCACGCCAACGGCATCGTCATCGACGTCCGATGGTAGCACAAGACCACGGCCACATCACACGCGAGGGGGTTTTCATTGATGTTCTTATTTTGCAATTTATTTTACACTTTGATGAACATGTATAGCTCCATGAGGAGCTAAACCCCTCATGTGTATTCGGACTTGTAAAACTCTAGGATCATTATGTTTCTATGACATTGTTATTATGCTTTTCCATTATTGATGAATAAATTCGAGTTTCAAGTTTATTTATCTCTTGCTATTGTTCTTCCTTAGCCGTGACACTAGGGTTGAGAACAATCTAGGTTATCTTTTGGAGGTGTGATAACTCCTATAGGATTAGACTACTTAAGATTGAAGAGGGTTGAGAGGGAGAGTTGTGAGGTAGCAATGTACCCCTTTCCCTTCTGGTGTGATCTCTCCCTACCTTCGTTTCCTTGGTTAATTAGCGGTCAAGATAGAGTTTTAGGGCTTAATCTAGACTAGGGTTCTTCCACCTGGACCAAAGGTTAGAACTACATAGAGGAATAGGTTTCATCACTAGCAATCCCTAGAGCTTAAAGCAATCCGACGTAGTGTTAGGGTTAGGAAGATAGACTCCCCTAGGGCTTAGTTGACAGGTCAACAAGAGTCAAGGGTCGTAGTGAATCCTAATACCGGGACATAATGTTGGGGTTAGTCACGGTTGACCTTAAGTTTTGGGACCGTGAGTTTAAGGATATCCTCGACTCAATTAACATCAATAGGAAAGTATAATAGCATAGTCTTGCACTAGAAGCATAAGTCCTAGAAGTAACTTGTCCGGATACCCTATCTCACCCATTGCTAGTCTTTCTCTTTTAACTTCTACTTGCTTTTCTCTTGTCTTTCATCTCTTTATTTACTTTCTTGTCGTTTACTCTAATTGTTTCTATAAATTCACTCATCACTCCGATTATTTCTTTTCGTACACCGCATAACTAAATAGTGAATTCTGGTGTTCTAAATCCCTATTCCCTGTGGATTCGACTACCCACTCACCTGGGTAATTTTATTACTTCGACAAGGCCTTGCACTTGCGGTACACACGCAAAAGGTCGTGTCAATCCCCTCAATCTCTACTGATTTAATAATTCATTTAGTGCTTTTGTCATTTAATCTCTTTTCTACTTGTTTCACTAGACATCAGATGATAAACTAGTACTTTGAATACAATTCCCTGTGGTTCGACAACCCTACTCTTTACAGAGTACCACTTTATTACTTGTGTGTGACCCGTACACCTGCGGATAACGCATCAAGTTTTTGGGGCAGTTGCAGGGCAACTCTTAGGAACATTAGGACTTTGGTAATCTAGTGTGTGGATAGTGTGCTTTATTGTGGATATTCGATTCTTTTAATTTCATTCATTGCTTAATCATATTGAGATCGTTGTAGGATGGGACAATTATCATTATGGAAGAATTGATGGCCGCTTTGAATAGCTGTTCATATGCTTCTAGTCAGGGCAAGGATCATTATGAGGCATGTGATGAGCATGGTCTGGCTAATTTGGTCTCAGAATCAAGAGCATTTGAAAAATCCCACACATATTATGGCTGTTAATAACAAGCCCAATGAAGACCCAGAATGTGGGCAACTGACTCATGATTTGAACAGTGATCATTCTTGCATTGTCAAAGAGTGGGAGGTAATAAAGCCGGGATCAGATATGTCGTGTCTTGCAGAGCAGGTACTCAAGGAGCTACCTGCACAATTGGAGTATGTATTCTTAGAGGACAACCTCTGTATGCAGTTATTATTTCCTCTACCCTTGAAGCTGAGCAAAAGAAGAAATTGGTGAATTTATTGCGGATGCGTAGAAAAGGCCATAGCTTGGAGCATCTCTAACATCAAGGGGATCAATCCATCTTTCTACACACACGAGATTTTAATGGAAGAAAACATAAAACCCAAGGTGCAGCCCCAACGGAGATCAAACCCCCCACATGATGGAAGTAGTTAAGAAGGAAGTAAAGAAGCTTCTGGATGCGGGTATTATCTTCCCAATTTCGAACAGCCTGTGGGTGAGCCCGGTGCAGGTTGTACCAAAAAAGGAGGGACTACAGTCATCTCGAACGAACACAATGAGTTATTCCCACCATGACAGTGACCGGTTGGCGTGTTTGCATTGACTATTGGAAAACTGAATGATGCAACACGGAAAGATCACTTTCCCTTACCATTCATCGATCAGATGCTCGAGTGGCTTGCTGGCCATCAGTACTATTGTTTCCTCGATGGCATATCGGGGTATTTGCAAGTCCCAGTGGCACTGGAAGACCAAGAAAAAATGACTTTTACATGCCCTTATGGCACATTCAGCTATCGACGAATGCCGTTTGGGTTATGCAATGCACCAGCAACATTTCAGAGATGCATGATGGCAATTTTTGATGAATTCATTAAAGACTTCATGGAGGTTTTCATGGACGATTTTTCGGTTTTTGAAGATTCTTTCGATGGGTGTTTGGAAATTTGGATCGGGTCCTTACAAGGTGTGAGGAAACTAATCTAGTTCTGAACCGGGAGAAGTGTCATTTCATGGTAAGAGAAGGGATCGTCTTAGGACACAAGATTTCATGTGCCGGAATTGAGGTGGACAAGGCGAAACTGGGTGCAATCGAGAAACTTCCCCCACCCTCAACGGTGAAAGATTTACGTAGTTTCCTTGGGCATGTGGGGTTTTATAGAAGGTTTATTCAAGACTTTGCCAAGATTTCCAAGCCATTGACGAAACTTTTAGAGAAGGACACATTGTTTGATTTCAATCAAGATTGCCTTACATCTTTTCAAAATTTGAAGGAGAAGCTCCTTAGTGCACCAATCGTGAAGGCGCCTGACTAGAGTCGACCTTTCGAGCTTATATGTGATGCGAGTGACTGGGCGGTAGGAGTGGTGTTGGGCCAGAGATACGATAAGCAGTTTCATCCGATTTATTATGCTAGCAAGACATTGACACCCGCACAGGGGAATTACACCATCCCCGAAAAAGAATTGCTTGCCATCGTATACGCTTTTGACAAGTTCCGGTCATATCTGGTGCTATCTAAGGTCATTGTGTATACAGATCACGACGCCATCCACCATCTTCTCTCAAAAATGGATGCCAAACCCCAATTGATTCATTGGATTCTATTGTTGCAAGAATTCAACTTGGAAATTAAAGATGAAAAGGGGTATGAAAATGTGGTTGCCGATCATCTATCGCGCCTAGTGTAGGTAGACGGCAACAATGAAAGGCAGAGAATCAATGAAGACTTCCTTGAAGAGCATCTCTGTATGATTTAGGCAAATCAAAACTACAATGATGGATGCCTTTGGTTTTCCGACTTGGCAAACTATCTTGTGGGGTGGGTTATTCCACCCCAATTTTCTTATCAGCAGAGGAAGAAGTTTCTATCGAATAGTAAGCACTATTTCTGGGAGGATCCATTCCTTTATAAGTTGTGTGCTGATTTGGTAGTGCGCCATTGTGTGCCCCATGCTGAGGGGTGGGAGATTTTAGAGCATTGTCATTCGGGGCTAGCTGGGCGCAAATCGTACTACTAAGAAGTTAGAGGCAGGTTTCTTTTGGCATTCGATCTTCAGTGATACACGAGAATTTGCCCGAACTTGTGATCAATGCCAAAGAAGTGGGAACTTGTTTAAATTTGATGAAATGAAGCAAACACCCATCCAGCACTATGATGTTTTTGATGTGTGGGTCATTGATTTCATGGGGCCTTTCCTGAATTCGAATGGGAACAAGTGGTTAGATGGAAGTTATAAATCGAGAGTTAAAGCGAATCCTCGAGAAAACAGTACATTATAATAGTAAGGATTGGTCGGAAAGGTTGGATGATGCTTTATGGTCTTACCGGATAGCATACAAGTCTCCTGATGGGCATACCCTTCTCCATTTAGTTTATGGCAAGGCATGTCACCTACTTGTAGAGTTGGAGCATAAATCATATTGGGCTATTAAATTGCTAAATTTGAATATAGATGACACCCAGAGAAAATGGAAGTTTCAGCTGAATGAATTGGATGAGCATAGATTGAATGCATACG
Organism: Dioscorea alata; assembly: GCA_020875875.1. Classification (NCBI taxonomy): domain Eukaryota; kingdom Viridiplantae; phylum Streptophyta; class Magnoliopsida; order Dioscoreales; family Dioscoreaceae; genus Dioscorea; species Dioscorea alata. Next base: position 12,883,622 of record CM037019.1, read on the forward strand.
ATAATTCATTGGCTTATAAGTAGAAAGTTAAGAGGATCCATGATAATCGAGTGAAGCAAGATAAGCAATTTCGAGTGGGAGAATCAGTCCTTTTGTTTAATTCAAGGTTAAAACTCTTTCCAGGTAAACTAAAATCTCGATGGACCGGGCCATACACAGTTACAGAATCTTTTCCCCATGGTGTAATTGAAATCTCACACCCTCAGAAGGGAGCCTTCAAGGTCAATGGGCATAGGTTCAAGCACTATGCAATCAGGGAACGGTAGGCTTATTCGTGATGGGGTATTGCCTTCCTTCTCCATACTCCCCCGGACTAATTCCTCGGTCCATCAGGTATGTCAAGCTAGTGACGTAAAACAAGCGCTTCTTGGGAGGCAACCCAAGTCATCATTATTTTTCTTGGCTCCTGTTTTGTTGTATTTTTTTTGTCACGTTGGTTTTTTGGTGTGAGTGTTTTTTGGGTTGCACCATGGTTTGGTTGGGAACCCATACTTGTGTCGTTGTCATTGTTTCTTGTAGACTTAATCTCCCTATGTAGTGAGTCTGATACGGGCTTGACACGGCCTTGTGAGTTCTCTCGCAGGGTTCTAGCTTGCGTTACATGATCGTGTCACCCATTTAGCAAAATGAGGAGGTTTTCCTGGGTTTTTCAGCAGCATTGGACACGCCTGGTGTAGGCAAGGCCATCGCATTAACATTGGTACTGATTACTATAGCTGACACGGCCATGCTTCACCCGTGTCAGGAGACAGACCGTAGCGTCAAACCCTTCGCCTCCTCATTTTCCGCTCGTCTTCCCCATTTTATTCCTTCGTTTTCCTCGCGAGCGTGTCACTCTTGCGTCGCTCCGTCCTTGCTCAGTGTGTATTACACCTATTCTCCTTCTCTCGTCTCAAGTTTGCTGCCTGTCTTCCTCTCTGGTAACCCCCGTTTTTACTCGAAACTCTTTTCATTTTGTTCGCTTTAGACCTCTGTTTTTGTCGATTAGCCATGGTTGTGTTGCAAGGGCTTGTGCCCTTTTCTTCATGCCTCTTGTAGGCGGTTAAAACTGTTTCTTTTGTTTTGGCGCGAATTTGGAGGACTTTTTGATGTTTGAACATTGAACCACTGTTGTGTTCATATGAACCACGGTTATGTCTTCATCATCTTCAATATTTTGTTTATGCACGAGACACGACCGTGTACCCCCGGGACATGAGCACTTAACACCTGACACGGTCATGTCTTCTTCCCCAACTGACTACCCCATTCTTCTTTGGCAGATCATGTCTCGGAACCCTCATTTCATTGTTTAGATTCGACAAGAACGTCGGGCTCGACTTTTCGTCCGTCTTTTTGGAATCATTCGGAATGTGGATTGGGATGCGCTAGACCGAGGCGACATGCGTGAGGAAGTTGAATAACTACTTTTTGTGGGTGACTAGCTCTCGCTCCACATTGTCACGGAGCCAACCTACTGTGACGTCACTATCGAGTTCCCCTCCACATTTGAGAGGAGAGTAGATTCTGGGCTGGATACCGACACTATCACTTTTCGGTTCAGGGGGCAGGACTATCATCTGAGCTACATGGAGTTAGCCGTGTTCATGGGGCTTTATGCGCAGCCTTTCACAGAGACCGAGGCATATCGGACCCTCTTGATGTCAGCCGACTACAGGATTCCCCCATCAGCTCATTGGGATCATTTATGTGACATTCGCCGCCCTTTCTGACCCAGTCACACCCCAGCTTCTTTCCTTCGATCAAGGCCACTGTGATTTGTGCACGCTTTGTTGGGAGGTACCATCACAGGCCGAACTCGGAGTGCTAACGTTGTCACCGAAGCTGAGTTCGAGTATTTGTTGTGTATGGCTGTTTGCACTCCTTACCACCTGGGCCATTTGGTTGTCTGTGCATTCCATCATTAGTCAACTGACTCCAGGGGCCTATCCATCTTTGCTGGTCCTTACATCACCTGGCTGCTCCTTGGGATGTGTATTCTGGGCGATGAGTCCCGATTGGTTGTCGCTGGTGGATATAGCCCACTTTCGTACACTAGTCTTGCGCGTCTGAGATTACTTCCCCATGTTCCTGAGTATCATGTTGTTATCCCGACGAAGTCCCAGTTGAGCACCTTGTCCTTCCTGCTTAGGATCGAGTCTTTAGTGCATCCCTGACCAGTGCGCTACCTCCGTTACGGCCCCTACCGATGATCCTGGACCTGAGGATACTTTCCCATGATCGTATTTCTGTTTTCATTTTCAATTGTTTGTTATTTCCCTTGTTTGAACATTGTACTCTTTGAGTCTAGTAGTAAGGGGACCCCCTTGTTTAACTGGCATTTTGGTTTGTTTATTTTCATCATATTCATTTTACCCTATTTTGTATGCACTTTTCACTTGTATGCCTCTCAACATCTCAGGTGTGTGTTGGTTGCTAGGAGTTAATTGGGAAACACGTTGAGAGCGGCTACATCACTCTCCGTGTTTGTAGAATTTGTGTGAATCGCACGCATGCGAGAGTGGCACCATCACTCTCCATGTTCAGAGAAGGTTCTTGCACCCTCATCCTTTCTTTATGTTCCCAATGATCATTTTGTATGCCATTCATTTCTACATTGGGGAAAATATAGATTTCAAGTGTGGGGGAGGGTTGCATGCTTGCATGATGGTATACTTGTTATAGATGAGTGCTTTGCTAGTGATGATCCATGAATTATTTGTTTGACTCAGCTTGAACTTAGGAGGGCACGAATGTGTTAGGAGCCACTTGAGCTTTAAGTGTAGACTCTTCTCTACTTTTGAGACAAACATTAGTTCACTTTACTCGGAGTGTGTTTCCACTAATCTTGTTTAATGCTTTCTTCTATTTGATAAAAAAAAAATGGAAAGTCGGATTCCGATCCCGGGATGCCCTACTAGTTGAGTTTTGGGTCAAGTTTTGTCAAAAGATGGTAGAAAGAGCTATCGCCTTAAGTTGAGTGAAAGCTGCTCTTGAGTAGTCGAATTTTGGGTATTACAATTGTACATTTGATGACCTACCGAGAGAAAAGGCTACAACTAGGGCGTATAAAGCTACTATCCCACTTTGTTGCATGTAAATAGAGTGTTTTAGTTAGGAGTATTATTAAGATCGTGGGGCTCATACTTTTGGGTTTCTGCACACACGCATGCATCGTCTTTGAAGTAGAGGGGAGTCTTGTACGAATTGATGGGGTTTTCTAACCCTCACCGTTCCTTAATTGCTTTAAGCCTTGTCAATCATGTGAGATCGGAAGTGTTGCACTCATCTGTATTATGCTTATGTGTTTTGCTTGAGGACAAGCAAATGTTCAAGTGTGTGTGCATCGTCTGGGGGATAAGAGCTAGTTGACATGGGGGCAAGACATGGTCGTGCACGATTTATTAAAAATTCCATCCTGGAGAGAGGAATAGCAAAAAACCCTGACACGGGAGTGTTCCATGCAGGACACGGTCATCACATGCCCGTGCCCGAAGTACTACAAATGTCAGGAGAACCTCATTTAAGGGTGACACGGGCATGGTGCCTAGTACACGGTCATGTTCTAGGGGACACGGGGATTACACGTCTATGTCTGAAGTGCTACGAATCTCAGGAGTTTCGCTCATGAATTTCCCTAGAAAGTACACAGTCTGAACACGACCGTGTCCAGGCCGTGTCGAGCCCCGAAGCTACTTCTTTAACTCCATAACTTAGGGTTTCTATCTCATCTTTGTTCGGGGATTCTTCTCTCCACCGGGAGGACGTTGATGAGATCGAAGATCAAGCTTCACCAAATTCCCTAAGGAGACCAAGGAAGAGTAGGAGGCACCACAAGAGGTGGGGTTAGCGCAAGGTCACTGCAAGGAAGATCATCTGAAGTGTAGAAGGGAGTCATTTCTTCTTCCTCTTGTTCTTTTATTGTCCTTTTCTTGTATACCTGCCGACGAGGGGCTAAGTGGCAGCAGTGCCCAAGGTTGTGGACTATTGACAAACTGTAATGCTTATACACTTGTTCTAATTGATTTGCAGAGTTCTATTTGTTATTCGTGTTTAATCTTGTGTTGTATAACTAGATGTGTTGGATGCACACAGTTGTTAGGGTAAAACTCGGTGCATAGCTTGTTTGTAAGCAACGTGTAGTTATCTTATCAAAACTCGGTGTTATGAGAACACATAGAGGAAACATTGCTAGTGAGCACACACCAATATCTGTGGAATGTACCTGGTAGACAATTAGGGTAAGATAGCGTGCGTAAGTCCTAGGGAGTGCCCTGAGGGATTAGTCTTGTATCGGAGAATACTTGGTTCTAATCCCCTCCATCTCCACCGATTCTATCATTCATTTAGTGCTTTTATCATTCAATCTCTTTTTTACTTGTTTCACTAGACATCAGACGATAAACTAGTAATTTAAGTACAGTTCCCTATGGTTCGACAACCCTATTCTTTACGGAGTACCACTTTATTACTTGTGTGCGACCCATACACTTGTGGATAATGCATCAGTATTACCTCTGTCTTCTTAGCCTCACATTTTTCTTTTTAGTGGTCCTCCTATATTTGGTTAGTTGAACTATAATAATTGGTCGAATATATACAAAATAGTAATTCTATCTATTGAAGTAGTGTAAACGGAGGGGATAACTAGTGGAAATGCAGCGACAAAAAAGAAAGCATTTAATTGAGGAAAATATAAATGATGCTAGAGAAAGAAATTGATTAAGATTTGATGTTACCTATCATTTATTTATTAGAATTTGCTTGCTCTCCAAGCTTCTCATCTATCAAGAAGTTAAAGTAATACCTTGGGTAAGGAGTGGGATCATTATGAACTCACTTTTTCAAGGTGTTGCTACTAAAGAATATGGCATATTAAAAAATAATGCATAAGTTCATGGTTGTTGGTTTAAAGAGTTGTAATTTTGAGATCTCATAGAGATCACATTCAAAAAGTTATGGTTGAAACCTTTCCAATTTTCTTATATGTATACGGATTGCATGTTCCTATTCAAGTTTAGGAAGTTGCATTATGGTTGGTTATGCTACTACATAATATGTGCTTAAATAAGGTTTTGGAGATCAAACATAAGTGGTAACTCTAAATAAATCATATAATCAAAGGCTAAGATCATAGTTTCTATAAATCAATAGAAAATTGAAGAAACACACGGTAAATATGACTATTTATGATTTGGATGTTGCCATCTTCAAACTGTTTGAAATGATTTTAATACGACAAAATTAACTCTTTCCTTTATTGATTGTTTTAATCAATATGGTGTCTAATAGTGCAAGTGTTTTGCATCAAATAAAAAATAATAGAATCTCAGCAAAGCTAACAGATATGCAGTGAGAAGGAATATAACTTCAAATGAATATTATCTATGTATTATAACAAGGGAATCTTTTTAAATCTTAGCTTCAAAATACTAAATCTCTAGCATGTAAAATTTCTTGGTTACAAATCAGGTTAGCTGTCAAATGTTATGTTAATGACAATCTATGTTATATACTATTATAGAAGTGCAATATTTGGATGTAACGAATGATAAAAGGTGAAAAGTTTGTGAAGTAGGATCACTGCACCTAAAACCAAAAGTCAATAAATTTGTCGTTTTGTGGAAATTGACTTGCATTGCATTTTATGATAAAAAATAGAAGATATTCAAAGGAATCTCTGAGTAGTTGGTATATTGATTATGGCCTGGTGGTGTAAATTCAAAAAAGGGTCTGGAAGTCATGATGATGATCAAGCTTTGTACCATGTTGGATATTAGAATATAGAATTGAAATTTATCGGATAAGTTGGCTAGGGATGTGACTTATGGCCAATGAATAATATTATCTAAGATAGATAACTTAACTAAATGCTTGATACAAACATTAAGTCTTGAGCTTAATTAGATAAAATATAATCCAATGGTGAATGTAGACAATTGTATTATTCATCCAAATATATAAGTTTTTGATAGCCTATAAACTTAGAAAGCTAATGGTGAGTATTCTTTATATCAAACACGGAGTATCATATACACCAAAATGTCCAAAGGATCCTTATATCCTCAATAAGACTTTCATATATTTGTACACTCCTAGATTGAAACCCTAAATTCTATTTAGGGATTTAAGGAATATACATATACACTTAGTAAGGGGATCTTAACGGTAGATTCTAGTGGCAAATCTATCTAATCTTTTATTTTAGTTTTTTTACCAGATAATATTTTATTAATATTTATATTCATTGATATGTAAATAATGATGATCTTGAAAAAAGATTTATTATGATCTTTAGATATATTGCACATTTAACTAAAATCACAATTTTGGAGGGTAATGATATAAAATTGTTTTAAATAAGGAGTAGAGTGGGAAAAATAAAAAGAAAGACTTAGTTTCCAAATATAGACATATGTTTCCAATGGGCAAGTTGATGGTTTTATTAAACTGGTTTTATATATATATAGATAGAAAGATGGCTTTTTATTTCTCAACCTTGTGAATCTATTTACTCTAGATTGCCCCATTTGATTTGTTGTTCGTTGTTGCTCTTTCTTCTTTGCTAGTGATGAGTATGAGAGGAGGAAAAGAATCAACTTTGGAGTTGGTATACATATCGATCCTCATAATTCTTTCATGTTTTATTAGAATATTTTTGAAATAATTTAATATATATTCACATCAAGGAAAATGAAAGGAAGTTGTGATGTGGATGGTGAAGGTTCATATTAGTGTTCTTTATTTAATATATATAAAATTTAGACAAATAAACAACAAAATGTTTTAGTCATTTAGAGTTTTTCTTTGTCTTGAATTTAGTATTTTACATTAAATGTGTTGTTTTAACTTTATTTTATTGCATACATCTTTTTTTCTAATGATTATTATTTATATTAGATTTAATTTCAAGTTATATTATATACGGTTATAGATGATTGATATCAAAGTTGATTTGTGTGTTTTTTCTTTTTTATTTATATAAGTCCATTAAATTTTTTAAGTCAATTTCATGCAGACAAAAAAAACTATGGATAGGTTGAAGCTTTTTCTTGTCCAAATCATCATCCCGATGGTATGATACCTACCTACATCTCAAGTTCTTTAATTCATTTTTTTTTAATCTAGTGAAGAACGAGAGGGAATGTGGAGTATGTGACATTAGTGATAGTGTATTTCAAGTTGATCATTAATTTATCCTTTTGTTTTTTAATGCAGATTATAGTTCTATTTGGATTTGTCGTATTCGTTATTTTGACAATTGGAACTAATCATGACAAACAAATAATATTTGACGGTGCCAGTCATGCACATGCTTCGTCGTTTTCTCATGTTTGTGATCGAGCATTTGTACTAGCTCAGATAAACTCTTCTGCGTATAATCTTGCATGGAATCTTGGCTTATCAAATGGCAAATACTTACAATCTATTTCAAAAATTGAAAGCAAGGTATGGCTTCTAATTCCTTGCATGTTTAAATCTCTTATGAATGAGGATTTTCCATTAATGTAGCTATTAATTTGGCAGGTTGCTCCTAGTTTGTTTTCTACATTCTCTACAATGCAGTATGTTTCGATGGTATCTTTTACCAGTCGGAATAGGCTTTTCTTCTCCTACTATCGTCAAGGAAATCAAGCTTATGTTGTTGTCTCCAATAAAAGCCAATTGTCTGATGTTTGGAATGATACGTTTGAGTTTTACGTTCAACCTGTGGATATGGATACTGGAGTTAGATATGGAAATATAGTTGCATATTGTCCTCTTGGATTCAATATCTTAAAATGGATTCATAACTCATTGGATGGAAGCAATGCGTATGTTGTAAGAGGTTTAGGATTTGAAAATTTTCAAGAAGCACTATTTTTATTCTCAGCTCCAGTGGGCAAAATAGGAGTTGTTTCAATTGGAATTGGAGTCAAGGACTTTGTTAAACCTGTTGCTAATGTTGATCTTTATCGTATGTGCCAGCTCTTGGATTTAGATGATGTGTATCCTTCGATATACGTTAAGCCATCCAATACTTTCTTTGCGTTCAGGAATGATTCATTTTCAACTTTTGCAAGGGATAATAGATATGTTAAGCGAAAGGCAGTGAACATATCATGCTTTGGGGATGATTATTCGTGCTTCCATCTTGTAGGATTGGAGTCTGATTCTTACGATGCTCCACTCGAAGCTTTTGGGATTCATTCGGTACACTTTTAGTACAATTTTTCTAATGTATAAAATGCAATTTATTCTGCTTTTATATATGTTTTTTATTTCATGCATGTTTTAGGTATCTATCACGACCACTCGCTCATTCAAGGAAAGTGGGTGTAGCTTCAAAAAGATGGATATCATCATAATCTCATTATTCTCTATTTTACTTATTGTTATGTTTGTTGGGAGTATTATCATGGGAATGATATTTAAGAAAATGAAAATGAAGGAGATGCAACTTTGTTCTGCCCTTATCAAGCAAAAGGAAGCAACTCAACAAATAGAGAGAAAGAGCATGAATAAGAGTATGGCACTTGCTAGTGCTAGCCATGACGTGCGTACTTCTCTTATAAGCATTACTTGCTTAATAGAACTTTGTCGTACCATGGTGCCCCCACATTCAGATTTGGATGATAACTTGGTACAAATGGCTGCTTGCGCTTCCAAACTTCTTGGTGAGTATAAAAGAAAAATCAAGACTATTAATAGTTTTACAATGTTGGAAACATTAATGGCATTGCAAAAGAACTTTTCTTAAGATACTAATCAAAGGTTTTATTTAATTGTCAATTACTTTTTGTTTCTAATTATTAGATGTCACTACTTCTCAAGTTAACTCAAAAAATTTTATTATTATTATTAAAGGATATGATTGTGATAAGTAGATATATATGAATTTTATTGCTCAACAGTGTTGAAGAATCTATTTAACTACATATTAGTAAAACTTTTTTACCTAATAACTTTTTATTCATATTTTACAAAACTATATATCATGATTCTATTAATTTGCATTTTATATCATTCTTGCAACCATAATAGTACTTTTTTAAAACATACCATTAATATCCTAATATGGCCTTCAAACAATATGCCCATTTTCCTTCTTTAACAAATAAAAATAATTGGCCTTGGCATAATTGTCATTTTATATTGCAATCCTTGTGTGATTATATTTTACATTGCTTGTGTTAATATTTCAATGGTTTTATATACCTTCTAATACTAACATCTTAAATTTTTTTTATAAGATACAATAGTGAAATCTAATATCTTAAAAGAATGACATATGATTTTAGTGATCTTGATAATAATGATAAATAATGATTTTTTTTGTATAACTTGACAACTTACTTGATTTTCTTGCTAATGTTTCAGATATATTGAATTCTATTCTTGATACAAGCAAGGTGGAAGCTGGGAAAATGATATTAGAAGAGAGAGAATTTAATATGGTTGATGTTATTCAAGAATCATTAGATTCTTTCAATGTTGCTGCAATGAGTAAAGGGCTTGAGATATTTTGGGATCCAATTGATTTTTCAATTTTCAAATATTCTCATGTTAAAGGAGATCGCAGAAGGTTTAGTCGAATACTTGACAATTTATTAGGTAATGCTCTGAAATTCACATCCCAAGGACATATATCATTCCTTGCTTTTGCTAAAAAACCTATATTTGAGAAAGGCAAAATTGCTTCAAGGCATGGATTCAACCTTTCACATTTATTTTGCAAGAATAAAGATTCTCATCTTGTCACTAACACATCGAATTCTATTCAAAATGATCCAAGTTATACTGAGTTTATCTTTGAGGTAAATGATACTGGTATTGGAATTCCAAAGGAAAAAAAAGCATTTGTATTTGAAAACTATGCTCAAGTTAAAGATTCATGTCATGAAGGACTTGAAGGAACTGGTTTAGGACTTGGAATTGTTCAATCTTATGTGAGTATCTTTTCATTTAATTTTTTCTATGGCTTTGTTATTTTTATTAGCAATTTTGCTAATTCAAACATATCAATTTCACAAACAAATATGTTTATTCTTCTACCAGGTGCACTTGATGGGTGGCGAAATTGGTATAAAGGATAAAGATCAAGGGGAAAAAGGAGCTTGCTTCAGGTTTAATATTTTCTTAAAATCATGTGAGGTAGCAAAAGGAGAAGATTCGACAAAAGATCACGGTCAGAAACCAAATTTACTTCGTTTGGCATGCTTATGGGATCATATTGGATTTCAATCAAGTGTTCCTACAGTGGCATTCCTTGAAGATTTTAATATAGAAAATGTCAATATATTATTGCTGATTCAAGGTGATGAAACAAAAAGGTTTGCGAAGAAATGGCTGGAGGGTTTTGGAGTAAAAGCATGGGAGATAATAAGTCCATATTTTCTCAAATTTGTTCTGAAAAAGATTAAGCATAAATTGCTCAACCTGGGTGATCTAGGAACATTTGATTTGGGAATGTCAAATATTTCTTCAAGTAAATTAATATCCCAAGACAGTGATGAAGAGTTGGATATTTCCACTGATAATCAAACTTCACCGATGATGGCAAGGGATCTTCTTGAAACATCAATTATCAAAACGATGATGCCCTATATTGTGGTTTTGATTGATTCAAAGTTTGAGAATCACTCAGAAATTTGCGTGATGCTGAAAGAATTTTCTCAGAATATTCAAAATATTCAGTTTAAAGTTGTTTGGTTGGCTAATTCAAATGTCTATAGTGCAGAGTTAAATAAAGCCAAAGAGAGACAATGTGATCTTATCTTGAAAAGGCCACTCTATGGTACTCGCTTGCGGCCATTGCTTAGCCTTTTCCAAGACACAACTGAAAGTCAGCAACTTGAGTTAAGAACATTGACCGAAATACAAAAGGATGAAGACATTGATAAATCCTCTTTGCATTTGAAGAGACAAGAATTTCATAAATCTATACCTGAAAAAATTAGCATGAAGGATATCAGCAAGGACATTAATCATTTGAATGGGATGGGTATCTTACTTGTTGAAGATTCACCTGTGATAAGTCGTTATGAGTTTCTCTTGTTGTCCAAACTTGGGGCAAAGGTTGAGATTTGTAAAAATGGATTAGAAGCTTTGGATAAGGTGAAAAGTGCTTTACTGGAAACAACAAATTCTATTGATCTGAGTCAAGCACATAAAGATTTGGATCATTTCCCTTATGATATTATCCTAATGGATTGTGAGGTAATTTACTTCTAATATCAATGAATATGAATTATATTAAGATTATTTTGAGCCTATATACAAAGGAAAAGCTCAAAATCAAAATAATAGATAAGTTGACAACATTCTTTAGTTTTCATCTTTTGTTGTTCTAATAAGCAATCTTTTTCGAAATTTTACAACTAAATTACAACTAATCTTTTTTTTCAGATGCCTATCATGGATGGTTATCATGCTACAAGGAAAATACGAATAGAAGAAAAGCAGTATGGTTTACATATACCAATTATCGCCTTGAGTGCTCATGGAACTCAAGATGAGGAGGAAAAAGCAATACTTGCTGGAATGGATACTTATTTAGAAAAGCCACTGAATGAAGATAAATTATTCAAAGCAATTAGTAATTTCGCTTCAAATTCAGCACTATGAGGTAAGTTTATTGAAAATGAAATACTAGACGCCAGTTATATGAATATAATAGACATCTTTTAACAAATTGCCTACACTTTTAATAAATTAAAATTGTGCCAAATTGCTGAATGATAAGATACCATATTAGAATGCACAAGTTGGCTTAGTATTGTTGATTTTGATAATTACAAGTTAAATTTTAAAGTTTATTTTTTAATATGTCAATTATATTGATCAAATTTAGCCAATTCTACATATAAGGATTCTCTTGAAGAAATAAATTTAATCTCATAGTTTTCTTTTAATTTATAATATGGCATTGTTACTATTCAATTTTCATGCACTAATGTTTTTTACTTTTATCATTCCCAGTTGAATGGTTTTATACCAGTGCCCATCCTTGTGACTACCTTTTTATTTGATAACTACACCTAAACTTTGGTCAAGGTATAATTATTTGCTTTAACCGATTATTGTGAGTTCTTTGTTCATTTTTTTTAATTCTAATTTCACTATGTGGATTGGTTTGATCAAGTGCTTTAATTTTTAACTTTATTTGTTTATTTCTATGATTATAAACTTCAGTGATGAACCCTCATTGTTACAATTAACATGATTGATTTTGCAAGTTAACTAAACTTTAACAATGTGTAAGCTAATAATTCTTATCTTATTATTATTACTTCCTATAGTTGATTTTATAGATCAATGTTTTTGAATTCTCAAGAGCCAAATAAATGATAAACTATATAATTTTAAAGCAATATTAATTGAGAAAGGGTTTTTCTTTAAGAGAAGAAAAAAGAAGATAAGTTACAAGGTGCTTATGTGTGTTAAAAATGAAAGGCAACTAAAATAGTTAATATATTTTATTGATCTTCTTGTTTAGAAATTTTAATCCATTCATAGATCTAGAATACAAAACTTGGTTATTGGATATAAACTCTTGCAACATGTAGGTGAATTATGCTCATTTTATTTCAAAGATGAGGTATTTATAAGGCTCTGTAAATTATTTTTTATGCCTCTTTATTCTTCTATTGATGTTTAAACTTTGTTCTTAAATTGGCACTTTATATATGGAAATTTTTGTTTGTATGGATAACATTTTATTTATCTTTAAGAGAGAGTATTTTTTTTTTAACTTGGTACAATTTGTAAAATATACGCTAATTCCTTTTTTTCTATTATTTTCAGGTACTTTTGATTTATGAATTTGGACAAAGTTAAAATTCTATGGTGTTCTTCAATAAATATCTACAATTAGAATATTAACTATAGCTGATGGGACACTTATATTCTAAATATATGTTGAATGTTCTTAGTAAGTGATAAAATAATGTATTGAATCTTTTTTCTTATCATATTTCAAAATAATATATATACTATTGAGAAAGTTATATGTTCTATGTTTTGTGGGGAAAGGAGCTATAAAGTAGCTATTTATTAAAGGTAAACAAAATAGGGTTCAACAACAATCAACAAGGAAAACTTAATAGACTAATATAACTATGGTTTTAGAATTAAAAGCCAAACTTAGTGATGGTTTTCATGAGCCACCCAGGGAAGTCCTAACCCTAATAAAATTATGATAAAACATGTGAGTCCCTTCCATGTTTGCTAGATTATTTGAGAGAGAGTTCCAATCTCTAGGAATGAGAATGATATTGATGTTTTGTGGGTTCAAAATTCTCTAGAGTTCATAATTCTTCAATTTTACTTCCAAATGTTGTCACGAATGTTATGATGGTTGATTATCTATTGTAGCCCAACATAGTCAATGTATGTTGTGTTAATAATCAACCTTCAATCTTGAACCACTTTTATACCCTGTTTGCATCCTGCAAGGATAATTTTTTTTATAAGAATTTATGATAACAAATTTTATACCTCCACTTTGATTAGTAGAAATCCAAGATGCATTAGAGAAAAGATGATATTCAGAATTATTGACATTGAGACTAGCAATAAGAAAATTCCTATTTAGAAATTGGTAGCTTCGATGATCAGTTCCTTTATATAATCAATTGCTAAGTTTCAAATCTAGTAAAATTCTAGTTCTAAGGATCTAAAATAACATTGCACCTTGCTTTCCAAATGTTTCATACTATTATTGCTGCTATGAGGCCTTCCATTTTAACTTTGTGGAGCTTAAATTTTCTAGCGAGTAACTAGGAGCAATGTTGCCTCTAAATTCTAAATGTAATTGTGTAAGCATATCAATCCTAGCCTAAACTAACTAAGTTTTGCATCAAGTATTGAAGAGGATCTCAACATTTTCTTTTTGCAATTAGCAAAAAGAACAATAAGGCTCTAGGATTAAATCTAAAGAATGAAGGAATTTCAAGGTCTTAACTATGCCATGAATTAAATTTAAAATGAAGAATTTCTCTAGGAGTAATATTAATCTTTCAAATATTTCTTTGGGGCTCAACCCTTTTAGTGAAGAGATGTCTAATAGCATCCCAATGCCAAGTAGAATGATCCATTATACTAAAGATCTATAAATCATTGCTAACAAGATCCATATTGGTGAATACATGTTTGAAATGAAGAGGGTGATCGAAGAACCAAGGATCAGTAAACAAAGAAGTGGAGTGAGGATCAATTGAATTAAGTCAAAAATAGGTTTTATATATTAATTGTTCTACACAATGCGCTAAAGTCCTAAGAACACTTTGAAAGGTTAGAAAGTTTCAAGGATGGATTTTGCCATATTTAAGGTTCATAATATAATCTCAAATAGGTAGAAATGCTTGGTAGAAAGGTTTCTTTCAAATGTTCAATGTGACCATAGGTAGTCCTTCCTTAATTTTACCAAACTTAACTCTATTCCAACACACCAAATGAATGCAAATTTAATTACCTTCCTTAAACCAAAGGAATTTCCTAGCCACACTAGAAATTCTATCCAAGATAGTATAAGGAATAGGGTAAACAACAAGGTAATAAACAAGGATAGACATAAGGATACTATTAAGAAGAATATTTCTTTTAGCTTGAAACATGCTTTATTGTTTCTTGAGGCCATTAGTAGTTTGAATTTTTGAAATCATCTCTTTAAAAAAGGTTGACAAGGAGTTTGCTAGGTTAATGAAGACTCCTAGGAAAGTAAAAGGAAAGCTCTTTACATTGAAATTCAAAATGTTACTAGTACTAAGAAATGATTTATTTTATTCTCAAATGCTTTTCAATTTATGAGTAAATATTTTATAATTTTTTTGGGTTGCACATATGTTTGCCATGTAAATTTATTTGTGTGAATATTATTAAGAATATGAAAAATCATTCCTTACATCCCCAAATGTTGCAATGTGTTGAATACTCGATATGATATTTTTATCAATAACAAGGAGCCAAGAGCTCAGCTTACTGCAATACGGATCCCCGCCAACAGGTTTAGTGAGAGGCAATGTAGTTGACTAAACATGTCTGATCCCACTGAAGTGACGGGAGAGAACCTAATGGGATGTGGAGAGGATACCATCCATTACTATTGAGACACAGTGCATCATCCTATGTGATCTCAAACCAACACCATGGCGGGCTTAAACTTAATTTCTATTTTGATCTTCACAAAGTTCCTTGACAGACACTACACTAAGCCCCAACCATGACTAACTCGGAAGATTCTTTTGGCAGGCCCAATGATTTGACTTTTTTTCAAAATGCAAGCCCAAGTTAAGTTATTTTACTTTGATAAAATATTTTACCATTGGGTGTTAACCACTAGTATGTGTACACCAAGGCTATTCATTAACTTTGGTACATGTGTTTAAGTTATTATGCTCGTTATTCGGAAAACCATCTTCCAAAATTTTTCTTGGGATTATGTTTAATGTGTTTTACACTGGAATTCTCTTTATTGACTCTTCACACTTGAATCTCTTAACTTGGAAATATTTTTTAACCCCTCACTAAGTAAGACTATTAGTCATCCCTTTTTTTCTTAAATTATTTTTTCAAGTAGGTTTTGTTCATCTCTTAAGTAAGCAAGTAAAGGTGCCACTGTGCCATGTGGTGTTATGGAGATTGGTGTACATTCATGTCATCTACTCTTTGGCATTGCAGCTATTGTCACATGTTTGGCTAGTGGGTTGGGGTCATGAGAAGCTCCCTAACATCTAATAAAAAAGATTAGGAAAAATGATCTTTCCTTATGGTGTCATTAAGCTTCCAATAGTTAATAGATTATCTTAATCTTGTTATGGTCCTTGCTAGAATAAGCTCATTCTTCTCATTTGTCACCACTGTCATCCCTTCATCTAGAACTTGATTATATCTGCCTTTTCCACTTCCTTTATATACAGGTTAAGACGATGTTGTGGCTAAACAATGGGCTTATAGTTTTCTTCCATTAGGATCTTGAGGCTGTAATAAGATGGACTTATCCCCTTTAATATCATCTTCCTAGCAATATCTTGCTTAAGTTTCTTGAGTATTTATAACAACTTACTCTTTTATTCTATTGTTAGATCCCTTGCTATGATCACTAGGAGCTTCTATTAATCGGTTAAAGCATAGTCAAGGTGTTCTGGTAACTTCTTTAGCTCTAACTTAGGTGGATCTTTGATAGATATTTTAAACTTCTTACCCTTACTTGTTTGATAGTGGCATTCTTCTCCCTAATTGAGTTCTCAACTCCGCTTTGTATCATGTATTGCTCATAGCGACAATGTGTAGGCCACAGTTGCACAACTTTTTGTTCCTACATAAGGGTAATCTTTTGTATTCTATCTCACTTTCCATTGGCACTCTCTCTTTCATTGCCTTAGTGATTTCCATAATAACTAGAATCACTTGTTTCCTCGTATTCATTTCCTCAATATCACAGCAAACTTTCACTACCTATAGTAGTTCTTATTGAGCTTCTTCAACATTAGGTCCTAGGGTTTGCTGCTACTTATGTACATAAACTTTTGTGGAGTCTATAAAGACTCTCATTGATTACTCCAAATTCTTCCTCAACTGATAGCTCAGTCCTGGTGAACGATATATTGTTAGACCAACGTAGTCCAAGTGGCTTAGCTTAGCAAGGTAGAGTGTTTGGCCGAAAGTCTTAACTTTGTGGAGTAAGATATTAAATGTGTCAATCATAATATTTAAATTCAATAATCGCAGCAATGGAAGAAAGAAATAGGATGGCCTTAAAGTGTTCCTAATATCCTTGTCCCTGACAAATGGGGCAAAAACTTGGTGTGTATTTTCTGCAAGTACACGCATCATATCAAGTAATTATAGTGTATAGTAATGCAGGGTTGTTGAATCATGAGGACATAAAGTGCTACTACTGACTACTTATCTATTATATAACCAAATAATAAAAAGAATAAAGAGTAGATTAAAAATAAACATAGATTAAAATAAATGTGGTAATTTGGTATGACTCAATCAAGCATAAAAAGGATGTATCCAAACAAAGAATTATCCTCACGATGTTTGATGAAGCTCTAGACTAAGGCATTGGATATGTTTGAGTTGATTGGACCACAGGTTTTCCTAAATCATGTTTACCCTTTTCTTTTTCTACCTTGTCAAAATATGATTACATGAACACTCTATGAACCCTGATTGGTAGGTTACCATGATTTCTTAAATGACACTAATCCTTTTCTCAAGGCAATTAATGGCTAATATCCCACTAAGCTAATCATATGAATCTATTCTCTAGATTGGCTCAATATGATTGAATATACACTTTGTGAAATCTAGAGGCAATGTAACCTAAAACAAGGAGAATCAAACACACAACCTGCAACTCTTGGGCCTATGCTAATTCCTTCAATTGTGGAAGATCCATACTTAGCAATTTCTCAATCCCCCAAGAATGTATAAATCATGAAATCGAGCTATTGCTATATGGAAATCATGGTATTAAAATACACAATTGAATCACAATTAAAATAAACTCAACTATAAACTAGCATCTAATCCTCGATACAAGGTTGCATCCTAGGGTTCAGTAATGTTTGAATACCCTAGGAGCTCTAAGTTCACATGAAAATAAAATGTGCACTATATTCATGAAAGATTTCAAACAACATCAAAACATGACTAAGAAAATCCCCTTATGCTCCATGATTCTCCTTCCACTAAGTTGCCTCTATAACAGTGTCTTCAATACCAAAGGGAGATGAGTGAGTCCTAGTCCAAAGGCTACTTGAAATCCTCTAGAAATGCCACTCAAAACCTGCTCAAAACCCTAGAAAATAAGGTTGGTGAAAGTTTGCTCAAAGTCCTTCTGAAGATGCCTCCAAAACCCTAGATTGACCTATTTATTGTCTAGATATTAGGCGAGTACAAGGGTCGACACAGGGACATATGGTAGAATGTATATACCTCTGTGAATCCAAAACTCTTAAGATCACTAGGAATACATGGCCCTATCCCTCAAATACATGGGGCCATGTGGACTTCGAGTAGTAAATAAATATTGTTCCCACTAGGACTTTTTTCTAACTACCAATTTCTTGCAATTTAGGGTTATTTAGATGAATCGTTAGGTATATGAATTGCGGAAATAATAACTAATGAAAACTAAAATTATCAAAATTAAGGCTACTAATGGCTTAGATGATTAATTCAGATTTCAATGGCTTCTAGGATTAAAGTTCACCACAATGATAGATAAAAGACTTCGTACTGATTTTTTCTTGGTTAAGTTTAATCACTTTGAAGGTGGAATACCCTAGGATACTCACTATTTTATTTCAGAATATAGTGAGGTATCTAGCTTAGAATGACTTCTACTTTCATGGTAATTGAATCTAATTAGATCTTTTAATTTCTATGGGATCCAGTAATCCCCAAGAATTCATAATCTATGACTTTAGGTTTAATTCTAGCATTTCTAACACCTTAGTTCACCTTACTGTTCTTCCTTTGGTATCTAAAATCATGCAAATATGAGGGGCCCAACTCATTCACAAGCATTAAGTACCATAAAATTGAATCAAAGGAAAATAAATATTAATAAGAAAATAAAAGTCAATACATCATCAATTATCTAAACATTGGCCTAATCCCAATCCTAGAACAAAAGATGAACTCGCTCATGTTTGATTTATAAGCTAAAAAGTTCATATCAATCATAGTTCGAAAATATGGAATAAATTAAAGAATAAGAAAGAAGAAACTCTTGATCCTCCACACGTGATATTCTTGTAGATTGATGAATCTCTCCCATGATCTTTGTTTTCTTTCTCCACTTTGATAGCTTTAGATGATCTCCAACCCTTAGAGAAATTGTCTCCTTGTTCTCGTTACCAAAGATCCTTTAAAACTCTTTTTCTTAACTTTATATAGAGCAGTGTTAAATTAGCGTTGTGATGACGGCAAAGATCCACAACTATGTTAGCTAGAACAGGCAGGTTGTGCTTCATCGCTGTCATAGTTACCATAGGTCACCCAGTTTTCAAATAAAAGCCAAACTCCACTTATATGCATGTAAACTGATGAAGAGCAGTAACTTGAACAAAAAAAGTGAAATTGAAATATAATTATGGGGAAAGATACATGATCACTAAAAAATGAAACCTAAATCTAATAAAAATATATTATAATTTATTACTTATCAGTTATTTCCTTGAAGCGGAGTTTAAATTTTTTCCTAAGAGCCACATGGCCTATACACATGTGTGTTTCCCCTATTTAACTCTTTGGTTTCTCTAAAATCAAGGGGATGTTAACACTCTTCAGTGCTTGGATTACACTGGGTGGTTTGGGACCCGATGTATCTCTGAAACTCTTGTTTCTTGCTATTTTCCATCCTGATTTGCTCCTTTTTTGCTTATTTTGCCTCAAGCTCATAATCTACAACTTGCACACTCATAAAAGGTGAAAATAAGTACCAGGTGAGCATAAATTTGCTAAAAAAAAAAAAAAAACAAACTAAGTGCATTGATTTGAATTAGAAAAATATGCACAATCAAGTACTTAAAAAAAAAAATCAGACATGAATTAAGGGTTCTTCTTCTTAGTAATTAAAGAAATATAGGTATGACCCCAAGAATTTGGTAGATAAGTAGTAGAAAGGAAGTGGTTGACAACAACATAAATAGTGTATTCAATATCATGGCAAAAGAATTTGAAAATTTCTATTTTAAAACCATTAAGGCACGAGATCTTACAAGGACAAGGCATAATGGTATTGAAAATTTTAGCTTTTGTATAATGGTACTAAAAATTTCAACTTTTATGACCTTTCTAGTGAGGAAATCCTTATCTCTAGGGGAAATCATGGGTAGGTTAGGAGGAAAGGCTTGAAGAAGATCAAAGAAGGAAAAATGAGTAGCCTTTGCCCATAAACTAAATAAATAGTTAGTCAAAGCAAGTTCAAGCACATCTATATCAATGTAATTGACACCACTAATATCAATAAAAAAGAAAAATAAGGTGTCTATGTTATTTTACTATTATCGAAGAAGGCAATATTAATATCTCCATTGTGTACCCACAAGAGTCTAGACCATTGAGCCCATTTCAAGCACTTATGTTTAAGAATGATATTGTAATTATTATCCAAATTCCTAAAGTTAATACCAAGATCGGCCTCTTGGGTACTAATCAAAATCATTATTAGCAAGATCATGATGTTCTAAAGTCTTGATCTTTTGTCCTAAATTCCTAACTTATCTATCTAGAGAGTTCAAACTGTTTGACCTTCTATGAATGAGATCCCTTTTGGTCCTATATAAGAGGTGAGTAAAACCATGCAAGTATGAAGAATGGTGCTTGAAGTTACAAGTATTTCTAATGATATTATGACACTCAATATAGTCAAGCCATAATTTTCAAACCAAAAAAATATGACATGTAACAAGAGCCCAGTTACATGCAATTAATAAAAGAGGGGTACGATTTGATGTAGCTATAGGAAGATAGAAAACATGATAATAATAAAAGTGGATGTTCTAATTAGAATTAATAAGGCACCTATCCAATCTAGTCCATCTTTTACCAAAACCAATCGTACCATTACACCAAGTCTAGACCCGTATAATTCACATCAAGAAAAGAGTTTCTAACAATGAAAATGTTGAAACGATTAGCTTTACAAGAGTAGTATGCATAAGAATCTCTCTTATGATCATCACTAGTATAAATAGTATTAAAATCACCTATAATCAACCAAGGAATATTTAAAATAGAGATGCAAGTTATTTTTTTCCTCACAATTTCCTCTACGTGTCAATCATTTATCTATTGTAAACAATGGACATAATCAATGTGATAGGGTACTGTGAAGAAATTATTCAAATGAAGAGCATTATAGGATATTGGTATAGGAGTAATCAAATAGAAGGACTTTCACCAAAGCAGCACGATACCTCATGACAACCCAATTGAAGGAATAGATTTCCATTCCCATGATCTTTTGAAGTTGTTGCAAAATCTCATTATCCTTGTCTCATCTACTCTAGTTTCAACATGGTACACTAGATAGTGTTATTTTGTTAATGATGTCTAATATACGATTGAACGTTTCCAAATATGCAAGCCCTCTACAATTGCAACAAAGAATGTTGTGCATAGTCATGATTTAGAAGTAAAAGGATTAAAGATAAGAATAATTTAAAGGACTACCTCCTCACATATGAGATATAAGTAACCAATGAATTCATGTCCATTCTCCTTTTTTTGTGGGAGTTATCTTGTTGATCGTTGCTCCTTCTTACCATAGTACCCTGTCAAATGGCTTCTTGGACTTGGTCTAGCATCATGGCACCATCCATTTCAATTGAATCTTCATATTTTGATTATTCTTTAGAGTTTTGGATCCCTCATCAAATTCTATTTCTTCTCATTCTTGATTTGGTCACACAAAATAAAGGGCCTTTGATACCATTTGAGCAAGCTTTGTGTGTTAAAGAATAACTTTTCCATTTTATGCTCTAGAATTGGATGTCAAAAGGATTTAGTCTTTTGACAACTAGTTCAAGGTCTCTCATCCTTCACGATTTCCTTGCCTCTACCAAGAGAGGTTGAGTTGTTTATATAAAAAAAGAATTAAAGTAATTAATTACTTAATTATTATTAATAAAAGATATACAAATATCAAATACATCTCTTAATTTAACTAAAAATCAAAATTTTAAATAAGGTTATCTTAATCACATGCAACCAAATCATAATGAAATTAAGATAATATACGGTTAAGATAAACAAATTTCATAATATTTGGTTATATGCCAAGATTACCTAAGAGTACAGATCTTGAGCTAAGTTATAAACTTAAGATTAGCCAATAGCACATATCTTGAAGCTATCTAAAATATTCAGATCTTAAGATCAACCAAAAGCTCAGATATCGACGCTGTCTAAAATCCATAAAGCTTAAGACTAGCCAAGAGCACCAATCTCAAAACAATCTAAAATATAAAAATCTTAAGATTAGCAAGGGCACAGATCTCGAAATGATCTAAAATATTCAAATCTCAAGATCAACCAAAAACACAAAACTCAAGGAGGTCTAAAATAACTAAATCTCAAGGTCAGCCAAGAGCACAAATCTCGATGACGTCTAAAACACATGAATCTCAAAATTAGCCAAGAACACAGATCTCGAGCTAATCTAAAATACACAAATCTCAAGATCATTGAAAAGCACAGATCTCGAGATGATCGAAAATATTCAAATCTCAAGACCAACCAAGAGCACAGATCTCAACGCTGTCTAAAATATATAAATGTTAAGATTAGCTAAGATCACAGATCTTGAGGTGATCTAAAATATTGAAATCTCAAGATTAGTAAAGAGCATAGATCCAGAGGCAATGGAAAAAAAAAAGACATTGGGGCATGTTTGACATGGTCGGCCCACAATCAACCACCACATGAAGAAGGTTAAAAGATTATAAAAGGGGAAGCAGGAAAGGATTGGTAGGGGAGAAAGAAGGATCTAGAGGGAGAGGATTGAAAAAAAAAATTATTCAGAGAGAGAAACCAAGAGAAACAAGATTTGAAGAAGAAAGAAAAAAGAAAAGGTTCCATTGTTTTCCTATTCTCAGCTATATATATATATATATATATATATATATATATATATATATACATATACAAAAGGAAAAGAGATGGTCACCGCCACATTCACCACTGTTACCTCTCATCATCATTACCCAAGAAAATCGCTGTGACCAGAGAAAATATTGAAGCTGCTGGTAATTTCTTTGTCATTATTGTCGCTGCTACCGATTATCATTGACGTTGGCCTTGACGTTCTTTGTCGAGGTCGCCTTTGCTCAAATACTCCTTGGTGGTTTGATCATAAACATTGTCACCCTCGAGCAAGGTCGTATAGTCTCTTTCATCTGGTGGTAACTATCATTCCCGTTGTTGCATTCAAACAAGTGTATGCTGTGATTGATAACTCGTCTCGTCTATTTATCACCATCCATGCTCTCTCTGCTCTAGTGTTTTTTCATGTTTGCAATGAAAAAGTTGAAAAAGAGGCGTGTCGATGGCATAGGTAGCGAGCTTGATGGTGCATGAGATGCTAGGCCATCAAGCATTGGACATTAATAAGCCCATCATCGAATACATTATCAACGTCCTCACTGATGAGGATTTCAACTTTGGTGTCGATGGCGATGGTGCTTCCGGCTGCATTGAAGACTATAAGGAAGATTGATTGGGTTGCAACAAAATCTCTGAGAAGTTTGGCAATCATTGGTTAGTGAAGCCTAATAAAGCCATGTAGATCCTAGCAACACTGCTGTGGATGTTTTATGTGATGGAGTGAAGCTCAACAGAACAAAGTGAAAAGAGGAGAGACAAAGAAAGGCCCAATATCAAATGCATTTGAAGGAGATGGAAGTTGTTAAAGCAGGAATGCCAATTATGCCCGTACGACATGATGGTGATGGAGGGTTGGTGACCAAGGATATACATAAGGAGAACGTTAACATATCCGTTGGTGGCCATGATTTAATCATGGATGCTTTAGTTACTTTTTCTTTTTGAACACATTATGGTCTTGCTGGGAGAAATGGGACTAGTAAAATACCTTTCCTTAGACATATGACCATGCATTCTATTGATGGTATTCATAGGAACTGCTAAATATTACATGTGGAACAAGAAACTATGGGAGACAATACATCAGTTTTGCAGTGTGTCCTTAATGCTGATATTTAAAAGACACAGCTGTTGGAAGAAGAAGCCTGGCTACATTCTCAAAACAGAGATCTGGAGTATAAAGTAGAATTTGGGAATAGTAATGGGCATCTTAAATGGTCCATGGCAAAGATGTTATTTCAGAAAGGCTTGAAGAGATGTATAAAAGGCTCGAATTCATTGATGCATATTCAACAAAGGCACGTGATGTTTCAATTTTGCATGTCTTACTTTCAATTGAGAAATGTAGAAGAAGCCTTCTAATTCTTTTTCCAGAGGATGGTGTATGCAAAAAGCTCTAGCACGTGCTTTATTTGTTAAGCCTGACTTGCTACTTCTTGATGAGACATCAAATAATCTTGACTTGGATGCAGTTGAGGCACTTGTCCAAGGCCTACTCATCTTTCAAGGAGGGATTTTGATCGTGAGCCATGATGAACAATTAATATCGGCCAGTGTTGGTGAGCTATGGGTGGTGTCTGAGGGAAAGGTCTCTCCATATTTAGGAATATTTCAATATTATAAGAAAATGTTGAAGTCATCTTCTTGAACAATCTCCATTGTCTCCCCTTCACTCTTCCCCATGTTTATATTTTAAGATAGACAACAAGATTATACAAACTTTGTCATTCTACTTCAATGTAACATAAACTAGATTTTGTACTATTGATGCCCTCGTGCGTCATTGTTTTCACTAAAAAAAATTCTCACTTTGAAGTTGGAGCAAATTTTAAATAAAAAATATACACAAATTTCAAAGCGGTGATGAGGTACATATATAGGAGGTTTCCAAGATTTTAGTTTGGGTGATTAATAATAGAGGCTTGCCTCTATTAGGAATGGAAGAGGCTACAAAAATGGAATAAATAAAAAATAACTAACATTTGTGATTCAATATATCGCCCGTTGTCTCTTCACCGACACGACGCCAAGGCCGGTATTTTTGATCTCACAAATTCTGGTTTGACTGGTGGGGACCCTTTTAATTCCACATCCCATCTTTGAGTTAAAAGTACAAGTAAAGGAATTGCTTTTATCACTCATGTATAAGAAAATCAATATGATTTATATTTTTATTACAAGTAAAATGGCTTATAAAAGTTCAGTTGCACCCGGAAGCCCGAAGCTCACTATTTTCCTGGGGGAAGGATCTGAAGTCCAATTACCCAATTGTGTTTTCCCACTGGAGCTAATGGAGCTGAGATGATATTCGGTACAATCTCTGAATCTGTACAATTTATGAAAAGCACTTTATCTTTGGAGGAAAATCTGACTGTCCAACATCTTCCATCTAGGGGCCATCCCCTAAATATCATTGTTCCTGCATTTGATAAGAATAGTCCTGATGAGAAACCAAGAACTTCTATCTATCATATGCTATCATGTTCTAAAAAGATAGTTCCCACACATGATGAAAATGCCGAAACGACTTTCGTTGTTACTGTCAAAGGGAAAGAAAGAGGGATTTTTCAATCTGAGGAAGCTAAGACAAGGAAAAGTGTGTTTTCAAGGATAACACCTAGGAAGATGAAAATCCCGAGCCACAAATTAAATTTTGTGTCATTCCAAAATCAGAAGGATAATTAAATAGGTTCTTTCAGAAACTCATTTGGACCACTCAATAAGGTTAAAAAGAACACAACCACTACAGAGCTGCATTCCAGCCATATGAAAAAAAAGCTGTAGACCCCCAAAATCTCATAAAAATTTGTTCGCCAAAAATCTTTATCAAATATACCCAACATCAAAGGAATTGCAATAAAACAAAATGAAGCCAAGGGAATTTTATTAAAAAAAGAAGTAGTTAGTGTTGAATGCAAGTAAAACAATTTTTTACAGAATTACTTTGGCAGGTGATCAAGTTTCACTACTGTAGGCTTCACAAGATTAAGCTTCAGCTTCTCGCTCAATGTTTGACCAAAAGAAGAGGATTTAATATGAAGATATGTCCAAAGGGATGTTGAAATACACACTATCCGTATGATTATTGAAGCTCGAGGAGACCCGACAGCTAAACAAGAACAACCAAGATCACTTCTCAGAAAATTTTCTGCTAGTCTCACAGGAGTTGTGACAGGGGCCCGAAAGTGCACTGGTTGTCGAAGTAATAATATACCCTTGTGAGTGGGTAGTCATATCCACAGGGAATAGGGATTTGAGATACAAGTATTCACTATGTAGCTAGTGCGATGTGTGGAAAGAAATCAATGAGTGAGTGTGAATGCAATTAATAAAAACAAGAATAAAAATAGAAGTGTGGAAGGTGAGAGAGTGCAAGTAAGAGTAAAAAGAGTAGGACAAGCAATGAGTAAAGTTGGGTACATGGAAAGGCTACCCCTAGGACTTATGCTTCTAGTGCAAGACAATGCTATTATACTCTCCTATTGATGCTAATTGAGTCAAGGATATCCTTAAACACACGGTACCAAGCCTAAGGTCAACCGTGACTAACCCCAACACTATGCCCCGGCATTAGGTTTTCACTAAGACCCTTGACTCTCGTTGACCTGTCAACTAAGCCCTAGGGGAGTCTATCTTCCTAAGCCTCACACTGTGTGGAATTGCTTTAAGTTCTAGGGATTCCTAGTGATTAACCCTGTTCCTATGTATTGTTCTAACCCTTTGGTCCAGGTGAAAGAACCCTAGTCTAAATTAAGTTCCAGCACTAAGATTCACTTCAACCCTTCACTCTATTGCTTGTGCAACTAAGCCCCAGGGGAGTTTATCTCCTCGCGCTTCACTCTATTTCGACCGCGAATAAATCATGGAACATGGAGGTTGGGAGAATCACATCGGAGGGGAAAAGGGACGTTCCGCTACCTCACGACTCACCCTCTCAACCCTCTTCAATCCTAAGTAGTCTAATCCTATAGGAGTTGTCACACCTCCAAAGGATAACCTAGATTGTTCTTAACCCTAGTGTCACAGCTAAGAGAAAACAATAACAAGAAGCAATTAAGATTGAAACTCGAATTTATTCATCAATAATGGAAAAGCATAATAACAATGTCAAAGAAACATAATAATCCTAGGGTTTACAAGTCCGAATACCCACAAGGGGTTTAGCTCCTCATGAAGCTATACAAATCCATCAAAATATAAAATTGAAAACAAATTGAAAGCATCGATGAAAACCCCCTTGTGTGTGATGTGGCCGTGGTCTTGTGTGGCTGCCGGACATTGATGTCGACGCCGATGACGTGCTCCAAACCTCCACGAAGTCCTCTCCAAACCCTAGCCGCGCCTCTCCAGAAGTTAGGTCAGAAGAGAGCCAAAAAGATCCAAAAACAGTCTCCAAAAAGGGCTTTTATAATGCTGAGTCGCGGCTTTAAATCGGCTGAAATCGGGATTTCACACGGCCGTGCGGAATTTCCACACGCTGTGTGAAGTTGCTGATTTGCTGATTTTCGGCAGACAGTAAACAGTAACTTGCTACAATATTTTTTTGCTACGGTAACTTGCCACAGTAATTGTGCCGAAACACTCCCGAATTCGTCATTCTTCATCGAGGCCGTTGAATTGGGCACACAATCAACGGTAGACCGTGCCGATTGCTTCAAGTCTCCTTATTGGCAGAGTTCTCCTTGTTAACACGAGCTAGACTTATTGTGAATATGACTGTCTTTGTGCCCCTCCAAAGGAGGCTGGCACACACTCACAAGTCTATGCCCATGCCTTGTTCCTTGCTTAGTCCAAAAACTCCCCAACAACGGCGAACACGATCTAACTTCGTTCCTTTTCTTCAATTTATCTTCACAACCCTACAATGCACAAAAGTAAACAAATGTACACTTTTTAGTGATAAAATCTGATTAAATCAATGATCATTGCAAGATAATAACACTTCGCATTATTATAACACGAGCACTTATCAAATTGCATTTGAGTGCTATACAAATTTGCAACCTGAATTAATTCAAAATTTGCAACAGCTGAAAGATGCATTTCGAGTTGTTTGGAGGTGTTTGTGATAAGATCAAGATAGATGACATCATGACTATCGCTAAAACAAAGATGAGAAAGTAGTTAACTACATTATGAGATGGAGAAACCTGAGTATTAAGTGTGAACAACCCCTAAACCAACCTCAAGCAGTGGGATTGTTACTCAGGAATATTGACAACTGGATGGCATGTTTCTTAAGTATGTCTAGCATCACTACATTTCAAGAGTTAATCTCACAAGCCAAGAAAATTGAAAAGGACTAATCCAAGGGTGTTGTCAAATTTTCAAACATCCAAAAATAACAAGCCTAAAAAGGCAGAAGTATCAAGTACATTGATACAACCTTCAATGTTGATAAAGGAAAAAAGCACTATAGAGTCACATAAACTAGAACAAGCTAAGCCACCCAGCTTAGGTGCTCCTAGAAATGAATGAAGGCCCATTCTCTCTTTGAAAGAGATAATAAACAAAAAGTACTTTTTTCAAAGAGATAAAGTACCAAGAATTTTTAAAGATGCAGTGAAAGAAGGCCTACAACTGCTTAAGTGCAATAGGCCTGAAGAACAAAGTAAGAAGATCATCCTAATTATTAGCCATACCATAGAGTGTTGGGGCATACAATTGAAGACTACTATTTGAAGACATTCTATGTGCCCGCTCGAAATGAGAAGGATAGAGGTATCCTCCTCCACAAAGTTAAAAATAACAAAATTTCAAAAGATAACATTATACACATTGAACAAGAAGAATATAGTGAAATGCTACCTATAAACTTCACAAGCAATTACCTTAATAAACTCAAGAGGATGGTTGAAGAGTTTGGAGGCAAAATAAACTGGTCAAAGAAGTCATATCAAATTTTTTTATCAATTATGAACCATTCCCATCCATACAGTAGAGTGGTAGGTTATCCGAATCTTCAATGCACTCATGTTGTATGATGTAGTCTATGGGAAAAGAAGATGTTAAGATAAAAAAATGCACCACCTGAATTAGAGGATGGTGGTCAAGAAACAATTGATGAGTTAGTTGAAATCAACTTGGGAAGTGATGAAGATCCAATGCCAATTTTCTTAAGTGCACAACTTACAGAAGAACAAAAAGAATCTTTCTTTCAAAGCTCTTTTGAAAGAATATATTAACTATTTCGCCTAGAATTACAATACAATGCTAAGGTTAGAGAATGAGGCAGCTGTTCACAGAATGACTATTGATTCCAATGTTACTCCAATTAAGCAAGCGCCAAGAAAGATGAAATTTTGATTTAGAAGAGAAAGTAATAGAAGAAACAAAGAAGTTGATAGAAACAAATTTTATCAAAGAAGAAAAATTCAAGATTGGGTTGGTAGTATAGTACATATGAAGAAAAAGAATGACCAGATACTGTTGTGCATTGATTTCAGGGATTTGAACAAAGCATGTCCCAAAGATGATTTTCCATTATTAGTTATGGAGATGATGATCGACAACACCTCGAGGTATAAGATGTTATCCTTTATGGATGGATACTCATGATATAATCAAATTAAGATGCATCCATATGATGAGAGATATACTACCTTGTAAATAGCTGTGGATATATATTGTTACAGGGTAATGTCGTTTGTCTTGAAAAATGCGAGGCCAACATATCAAAGAGATATGATCAAAATGTTGATGATTTGAATCATAAGGTCGTCGAATGCTATGTAGATGATCAAGTAGTAAAAATAAATTCAAAAGGCAAACATCTCGAAGATTTGAGGACCATTTTCATATGCCTCAGAGAATATAAATTGAAAATGAACCCATGAAATGCACCTTTAGAGTCTTATTAGGAAAGTTTATAGGTTTCATTGTGAGACATCGAGGGATAGAAGTAGATCTTTCTAAGATAAAGACAATTTTGGAAATGCCACATCCATAAACATTGAAGCAGTTGTGGTCTTCTCAAGGGTGTTTAGCATATATCAGAAAATTCATTTCTAACTTATCAGGAAGATGCAAGCCTTTTCCAATTTGGTCAAGAAAAATACACCCTTTAAGTGGGATGCTAAATGTCAGAAAGCTTTTGAAAAATATTAAGCAATATTTGTTAAATCCACCAGTATTAGCGGCCCCAATTTCAGGAAAGCCACTAATTCTATATATTGCGGCCTCATAATAGTTATTGGGATCTATGCTAGCTCAACAATGAAGATGATAAATAAGTTGCATTATATTACCTCAGCAGAATTTTGATAGGAGTTGAAAGTAAATATATACCCATTGAGAAGCATTGCTTAGCCTTAGTGTTTGTAGTAAAGAAATTGAGATACTACCTACTGGCGCATAAAATTATTTTCATATCCAAAATTGATTCCCTCAAATATCTTATGACAAGGCCATTACTCATAGGAAGACTTGCAAAAGGGGCACTGATCTTTATGGAGTTTGATGTACCATACACTTTGCAAAAGGCTATCAAGGGGTAAGCACTAGTAGATTTCTTGGTGACACATCCTTTCTTTGATGATTCACCCCTTAACTATGATCTCTTTCATGAAGAGACACTTACCGTTAAAGAAGCAGAATGGTGAATATACTTTGATGGAGCGCCATCCATAAAACTGGCACTCAGGTCTAAGCTTCCACAAATCAAAGCTGGGATAAGACTTGTGTTCATTACACCAGAAAGTGGAATCCTTAGATATGCACTTTCCCTTATAGAGCCATGCACAAACAATGGAGCATAATATGAAGCTCTCATAGATGGTTTGGAATTGGCAATCAAAATAGAAAATCAACATATCCATATATTTGGAGACTCACAACTTATCATCAAGCAAGTTGAAGGAGAATATAAAATATACAAAGCTAAGCTTCTTAAATACTATAAGAAGGTCAAAATGTTAAAGAAGAAAATTCCCCAAGTGCAATTGAGAAGGGTTTCAAGATCTAAAAATGGAGACGCTCATTCTGTGGCAAGAATAGTGAAGGAGCTGGCAAATCCAAATCATGATGAAATTCAAATCACTATAAGGTGTAGAAGACTCATAAGTACAATCCTCAACGATGTTGAAAAAGAAAATAGTGAAGTCAATATGGAAGTCTTCACCCTCGAGATGCCAGAGGAAGATTGGAGGCAACCATTCATGGAACATTTAAACTATGATAAACTAGCAGGGGACAAATCAGAAAGCCTTCAAATAAATGAAGAGCTCTAAGATTCACCCTCATAAATGACACATTGTATTGTAGGTCATATAATCAACTACTCCTATGATGTCTTTCATATGAAGAAGCAAAAGAAGTCATGCATGATGTACATTCCAAAATATGTGGTGCACACCAATCCGCACCCAAGATATGACTTAAGATTAAGTGCATGGGATATTATTAGCCAACCATGATCAGAGATTGCATCGAATATGCCAAAAACTACCATCTATATTAAATTCATGGGGATTTTATTCACAAAAATCCAAATCCATTACTTCCCACAATCTCTTCATGGCCTTTTGAGATATGGGGAGTAGATGTGACCAGTCCCATTGAGCCTACATCATCTTTAGGGCATTGATTCATATTGGCTGCAACAGACTATTTCTCTAGATGGGTAGAGGCTATTCCTTCAAGAGAACTAAACATTGAGAACATCATAAAATTCTTTAAGGAAAATATCCTATATAGGTTTGAAACTCCAAGAAGAATTATCGCAGATAATGGCTCCGCTTTCAGAAGTTTTAAAATTAGGAGATTTGTACAACATCACAAAATAGACTGGAGGTATACCTCAATCTATAATGTGAGAACAAATGGGTTGGTAGAAGCATTCAACAAAACTCTCTCAAAATTGCTAAAGAAAGCTGTGTTCAAAGGTAAAAGAGATTGGCATGATAGATTTCATGAGATGCTATGGGCTTATCATACCACATATAGGACTCCAATATAGTGCACACCATACTCTTTAGTGTTTGGAACTAAAGCAGTCCTACCCCTTGAAATTTGAATACCTTCATTAAGGATGGCATTGCAGAATGAAATATCAAATGAAAATAATGTTTGACTTAGCCTAGATGAGTTAGATTCTCTTGATAAAAAGATAGAAATGCAGTAGAATCTTGAAGTTTACAAAGCAAAGATGCCTTAATCTTATAATAAGTTGGCCAAATTATGGAAATTTACAAAAGGAGAAATGGTTCTTGTTCTCAAAAGACCTATCATGATCAACAAGAGGGCCGGGGGTAAGTTCAAAGCAAATTGGGAAGGTCCATATGTTGTGGAGATCATCTACAAAGAGGCGCATTCCAACTCATTGTTGCTAATGGAGAAAGACCCATACCACCTATTAATGGTTATTTTATAAAAAAGTATTATGCATAATGTAAAATGTTTGTC
Organism: Dioscorea alata; assembly: GCA_020875875.1. NCBI lineage: Eukaryota > Viridiplantae > Streptophyta > Magnoliopsida > Dioscoreales > Dioscoreaceae > Dioscorea > Dioscorea alata. The sequence goes on from CM037019.1 coordinate 12,915,608, forward strand.
TATGACAGAACATTTGTTCTCTTATAAAAAATAGGTAGACCGGTCATGTACGATTGTGTGTACTTCCTGAGGCAAAATATTGAATTTTGTGTACTTTTGTCTATAATGAAATGCATGGCATGTTATCTCCAAGTTTTATTTTCATGAATCAAGACATTAAATTTTGGTTAAAAAAAAGGAGTAATGTAATCACATTGCTCAAATTCAATCATTAAATAAATAGTCTTCAAAGCCAATAACCAAAGCATATTTAATATATATATATATATATATAAGAAATGTAGAGATATTAAATAATATTAAAGAAAATCTTTATGTTCATAGCAAATGTCCCAAAACCAACTAATAAAGCAAATATATACTCAAAACTAATTATCAAAGCATAAACAAACTAGCTAAACAAATAAAAGAAAGATAGAGTTCTTCAATACTTGAAAACTTGTGCGCAAGATTCCTATGCTACCTCCAGTTTATCAAGCAATGTTATGAAGAGGGCAATATGACTATTATCAAAATTGTCTCCTCAAGTCTTAGCAAGTTGTGTTCTACTCTCATCCAGTGTTGTTTGCAAGTTGATTTGTGTAAGGGTATAAACTTCCAAGGAATGTTTTGAAGTTGTTACTTCTTCTCGCAAAATCTTTATCTTCTTTGAAATCTCACAAACCTTGCTTTGGAGTTGGTGGTGTTGAAGTTCATCATCCTTCATATTTGTGTCATTGATCAAACACACCCTATGTTTGTTAAGATTTTCAAGAGCTAACATTGAATTTAGCACATGAGCTTTGGCTTGTAGTTTATATACATAAACTTGAACTCTAGTGTCTTCTGAAATCTCTTTAACAAAGAATGCACATTGATATACCTTTTCTAGAACATGTTCAAGATTGTTCAAGTCAATGCCAAAGGACATAAGAATTGCACTTGATGCTTTCACATCATTAGTAACATTTTGGTAGTTGTATTGATGGAGAGACTTAATACTTTTGACTACTTTGTCTCATAGGAATAATGCAGAATTCCTCAAACCTACAAATATAAAAGATAATAAATAATAAAAATTGAGTAAATCGAAAGAGAGTGAAAATAATTTAACCTTGTAGTGTTGATGGAGACGAGCCTGCATTAGTGTCAGTGTTGGCACTAGTGTGCTCTAATTTTTCCATACGTTGTTTTAAAGATGAAGGGTCATCACTTTCTTGAGGGGCTAAGTTTCAAGAATTTAAAAAAAAAAAGAATAAGTGAATAAATAAATAAAAGTAAAATAATAATGGTGGTGAATTGAAATGACCATTTTGTCTAAATGATGATGTAATTTCGGCATTTGTGCCATTGTTCTCCAATTCTTCTATAGAGGGATGAGTATGTTTAATAAACTCTTCAGAATGAGTTTGTCCCAAAGATGGTGTACTTTCATCATCTTGAACATCTAAACCTCACAATAAAAAAAATATATATGTCGATTTGATGCAAAATACATAAATGAATAAATAAGTAATTAAATAATCAAATAATTAATTAAAAGAATACTTTCTGGGACCAATTGCGAATGTAGGTGGATAGATAGTAGAGTGACTCCGTTTGGAGATGGGGATAGAGAGACCAATGAAAATACTTTCATTGATAAATTGTGATCTTCTTGAGGATTGACCTTGTTCCCTACTTGTGATAGGCTCTCCTCGAGTTAAGGATGTAATGCTCTGATTGAAAAAAGCCTAGACATTTTTTAACCACTTATGTGTATAGACCAACAGGAGTTTACCACCCCTATCATGCTAAGGAATATGAAACAAACTCGAAGTCTTTTTGTGAGAGAAATGAAACTAGTAGCCCACAAGAATTATAAGGGAAGAAGGCTTTCTAGGGATATTAACATATTTAGGAAAATATTGGTCATAACCAAACTGACGCCCAAATCTATGGGGATTATAAGGTTCTGCATAAATATCTCAAGCACAATGTAGTGGAAGAACCCCACAACGAAGGCAAATCACATACTCTACGATATAAGAATCTAAAACTTCTAGCCCAGTAGAATATCTAGAATCTCATATTCATTCGTCATTATGTTGTAGAAATCAAAATGGGTTCCATACAAAATTTTCATCAAGTCTGATAAAATTTCTTACAAACAACAATAAAATGGGGTGCGAGAAGCATTCATATAATACAACATTTTTGGTATCCCCAAAAGTCCTAAAATAGTAGGCGTGCCATCATGAATTTTTCTTCATAGATATAATATAGGAAAGTGACATCTGGCCCATACATATAAAAAGTGAGAAGGGAAAATTGTCTTGGAAATCCAAGACCTTTCCTGTTATTGACCATGGCATTCAACACCACATATATGCCTACTAGAACTGCCGGAGCAAAGGAAATCTTTTTCCCATGTACAACATCAGAAGCCATTATGAAAACTTTTGGTCTAATCACATTATGTCTTCTTGGCATGATGAATAACAAATCCAAAGAGTCACAAAAGCGCAGCTAAATCAACATCTGAAAAAGGTTTTGGAGGAGGATCAGATTTTGAATCAAATTTTGTTCTCTTTCTAAAAAAGCCTATCTAATTATCAAAACACACGTCTTTGTCATGTTGAGAAAAATCTTGCCTTCCAAGCTATTGATAGACATAAAAAAAGGTTTAGTTGTCCATTGGAATAATCCCTCCCATTAGCTCCCCATGGGATAACTAATTGGAATAACTATTAACAACATATTTGGCCCAATCAGCGTAATCTGAAAAATCAATTAACTCACTTCTGATAGGATTCTTACCCTTCCATCCAAGATGGTGATTGATGATTTTATGTCTAAGAGTTTGGAAAATATTCGAATCTTGTGCATTCTCTTCAGGTTTTAAGTAAATTGCATCAATCTTCCTATCCTCATACCGGGAGTTCAAAGTAAGCCTCATAGTGACTAAATGAGGCGAAGGGTGCTTCACCTATTCAGAATACTCTTCTCCCTCATAATTCATAATTAGCTTAGATCCTATACCAAAAGCAAAGTTATGTCGAGTGAAAATTTGATTATGTGGGGATTTACTACAACTTTGGTCAATGTCCCAAAAAGTCTCATTCTGTGAATTTTTGGCCATGACATATAAAAAGATTTAGAGTTCTCACCTCTCTCACTCAATCTCACTAAAATTTTTAGTGAGAGAAGTATGAGGGCAGCATTTGTTTATATAAGAAAATTAAATTAATTAATTAATTAATTAATTGATTATAAATAAAAGATATACATATACAAATACATGTCCTAATTTAAATAAAAATCAAAATTTCAAAATACATTTATCTTAATCAAATGCAGCCAAATCGTAATAGAATTAAAATAATATACGGTTAAGATAAACAAATTTAATAATATTTGGCTACATTCCAAGATTTGCTAAGGGTACAGATCTTGTTGTAATTTATAAACTTAAGATTAGCGAAGAGCACAAATCTCGAAGTAATCTAAAATATTCAAATCTCAAGATTAGCAAAAGAGCAGAGATCTTGACGCAGTCTAAAATACATAAATCTCAAGATTAGCCAAGAGAACAAATCTCGAGATGATCTAAAATACGCAAATCTCAAGATTAGCCAAGAGCAAAGATCTTGAAGCGATCTAAAATATTCAAATCTCAAGATTAGCCATGAGCACAGATTTCAAGGCTGTCTAAAATACCTAAATCTCAAGATCATCCAAGAGCACAGATCTCGATTCGCTATAAAATACATAAATCTCAAGATTAGCTAATAGCACAGATCTCGAGGTGATTTAAAATACAAAAAAAAACAAATCTCAAGATCATCCAAGAACATTGATCTCGAGGTGATCTAAAATATTTAAATCTCAAGATCAACTAAAAACACAGATCTCGATGTAGTTTAAAATATATAAATCTCAAGATTAGCCAAGAGCATAGATCTCAAAGTAATCTAAAATATTTAAATCTCAAGATTAGCAAAGAGCATAGATCTCGAGGCAATTTAAAAAAAAAAGACATGGGGACGCGTTTGACATGGTCACCCTGCGATCAACCACCACATGAAGAAGAGGATTAAAAGATTTTAAAATTGGAGACAGGAAAAGATTTGGAGGGAAGGAAGAAGGATCTAGAGGGGAAAGGATTGAAAGAAAAAAATTATTCAGAGAGAAAGAATCCAAGAGAAACAAGATTTGAAGAAGAAATAAGAAAAAGAAGGTTCCATTTTTTCCTATTCTCTGCTATATATATATATATACACACACACACAAATATGTATGTGTGTGCATGTGTGTGTGTCTGCGTGTGTGTGTGTAAAGGAGAATAGATGGTCATCGTCGCATTTGCCAATATTGCAAGTGTTGTTGCTCGCCACTCGTCATCATCACTGAAGAAAGTCATTGTCGCCAGAGAAAATATTAAAGCCGCTCACCACTGCTTTATCATTATTATCGCTACTGCTGGTTATCATTGGCATCATTCTTAATGTTCTCCGTCGAGGTTGGCTTTGCTCTAATACTTCGAGGTAGTGTGATTATAGACATTGTCGCCCTTAGCAGGCACGCATAGTCTCTTTCGTCAAGTGTTAACTATGATTCCCATTGTTGCGTTCAAATGCCTACAAGCCATAATCGACAACTCGTCTCATCTATGTACCACCATCCATGCTCTCTCTGCTCTAGTGTCTCTTCATCATGGCCACAAAGGAGAAGCCGAAAAGAGGTACACCAATGGCGGCAATAGCGAGCTTGGTGGTGCACGAGGTGCTAGGCCATCAAGCATTGGAAGTCGATAAGCCCATCATCGACTACATTATCGACGTCCTTACTGATGAGGATTTTGACTTCTGCGTTGATGGCGATGGCGCCTTTGAGGCTGTCACTGACCTTATTTGTTGATTCCAACTACGTTGAAGACTATGAAGAATGCCAATTGGTTTATATCAAAATCTCAAAGAAGTTTGGCAAGCATGGGCTGGTGAAGCCTAAGGAAGCTGTCCAGAGCCTAGCGACACCGCTGCGGATGTTTGATTGGATGGACAATGGTGAACTTGTAAAGAAAAAGGTTAAGTTAGAGGATGGTCTTGTATTGATTGAACGTGATAAAGTGAAGCTCGAGAGAAGAAAGTTGAAAAAAGGAAAGATAGAGAGAGACCTAATAACAAATGCATTTGAAGAAAATGGAAGCTATTAAAGCAGGAATGTCAGTTGTGTCTGTAAGTCATGATGCTGATGGAGGGTCAGTGGCCAAGGCTATACATATGGAGAACTTCAACATATCCGTTGGTGGCCATAATCTACTCATGGATGCTTTAGTTACTTTTTCTTTTGGAAGGCGTTATGGTCTTGTTGGGAGAAATGGGACTGGTAAAATGTCTTTCTTTAAATATATGACCATGCATGCTATTGATGGTATTCCTAGGAACTACTAAATATTACATGTGGAAAAAGAAGTTGTGGGAGATAATACATCGACTCTGCACTGTGTCCTTAGTGCTAATATTTAAAGGACACAACCACTGGAAGAAGAAACCCGGCTACTTTCTCAACAAAGATATATGGAGTATGAAGCTGAATTTACAAATAGTAATGATCATCTTAAAGGGCATTGACAAAGATGTTATTTCAAACAGGCTTGAAGAGGTGTATAAAAAGCTTGAATTCATTGATGCATATTCATCAAAGGCGCGTGTTGCTTCAATTCATGCATGTCTTAGTTTCAATCCAGAAATATAGAAAAAAGCCTACTAACTATTTTTTGGAGGATGGCGTATGCAAATAGCTTTAGCACGTGCTTTATTCATTAATCTTGACTTGCTACTTCTTGATGAGCCATCAAATCATCTTGACTTGGAGGCAGTTGAGGCACTTATCCAAGGCCTAGTCATCTTTAAAGGAGGGGTTCTGATTGTGAGCTGTGATGAACACTTGATATCAGGCAGTATTGGTGAACTGTGGGTGGTGTCTGAGGGAAAGGTCTACCCATATTCAGGAACATTTTAGGATTATAAGAAGATGTTGAAGTCATCTTCTTCAGCAATCTCCATCATTTTCCCTTCACTCTTGCCCATACAAAGACATTTTGAAACTTATATACTCATAGTTATTACTAAAATATCTGTGTTCCCTATGTTTATTTTTCAAGATAGACAACAAGACTATTCAAACTTTGTCATTCTACTTCAATGTAACATAAACTAGATTTTGTACTATCGATACCCTCATGCGCCAATGTTTTCACAAAAAAAAATGCTCACTCCAAAGCTATGACAAATTTTAAATAAAAATATATACACAAATTTCAAAGCGGTAACAAGGTACATATTTCAAGACAACAACGACGCATGCAACGCAGTGGTAAGACACAGGTAGTGATTTATGATATTATATATATATATATATATAATGAAATTTATGATTTGCAATTTTCCTTTCTTTCCTTGTATTCGAGCCCTTAATCGGAAGTTTCCAAGATTTTAGTCCATGGTAATTAATAATAGAGGCTTGCCTCTATTAGGCATGTAAGAGGCAACAAAAATGGAATAAATAAAAAAAATATAACATTTGTAATTCGATATATTGCCCGGTGTCTCTTTACCAACACGACACCAAGGCAGGTATTTACAATCCCACATGAGTCTTGAGAGAGATTTGAAAATATTGTCCATGATCTATTCCCAACACAAACCTAGAGGATTCCTAAGGATCACTACAAAGATATCCATTAGGATCTGGATTAGTCTTCAAATTACTTCCTCTCTAATAGTTTTTTTTCCCAAGAGACACCCTTTGATTACATGAAGAGTCATCAATGTGATTTGAATGAGACTCTAGATTAGAATCTAGGTCTAAGTCTTTAAAAATTTATGATGGGTGTTCAAATTCATGAGACATCAAGCAACCCTTTGGATGAGCACCATGACTCCATCTTTGCCACGATGTGGCAAGCACATAGATATGGTGGGCTTTGTATGTTAGGGAGAAGAGACCATGTTAGAAGTGCTCGTTATGTAGATCTCAGTTGCTAAGAGATTTGAGGTCATGTGCTTCTCAAGTGAGGAAACCCTTTGTAAGCTCCACAGCTACAACCTCACTGTTGATGAGAAGCAAATAGTCATGCACCATATTTTGTTTCTTGTTAAATTTGGATAATTAGCTGAATGGTTAGATTACTTGCTAGCTTACAAGTAGCGACTTGTTCAATAGGCAGGTGATGCAGCTGAAGCCACACAACGGCAATGGGTTATAACATTGTGACTAGTTAGAAATTTGGATGCCAAGGCCACAGCTGGAGAATAAGCCCGCTTAGTGTCCATGGCCTCTAAAATAGGATGCATTGGATTTCTTTATGGTTGCTACATCAAATAAAAAGAAAACCTATATAGGAGATCCATGATTTAGGTCTCTCCCCATTTCTTCCATTTCTTAAGCAATATTATCATCATGAGAACTTGTGCTAGAGCTTTGCCTAAGATTTTTCATACATAGCGTTTTGGAATCTGCTTTTTACTCTACATCAATTTTGATAAATTCTAAAATACTAGTCTTCAATCTTCCATGGTTGGGCCTTGAACTAATGTTGATGTCTCAAGATTAAGTTGGGTCCTACCGCAATTGTTGCCCAAGTCTAGGTTGAGGTTTTGGTCTTTCCAAAGTGAATTGAGTCATGAGATATGGACAAAGCAACCATTTTTCTGAAAAAAAAAAAAAAAACCTCACTTGCCATGGCAAGTGGGGCAAGGTGAAGTTAAATATTACAGTAGTGGAAAAGGTGTTTTCCAATGTCAGTTTATCAAAGGATGTTTCCCTACTTCTTTGTTCTATGTTCTTGTATTTGCCAATTGATTGGTGCTCTAGATTTCATTTTTTGTGTTTCTTTTTATTTTATTGTTCCATATTCTCTTTTGATGCGATCATGTGTTACAATGTGTATCGTATTGCATTGAATAGATAAATTTTTATGACTTTATCAATCTAGCTAAATTTATTGAAATTCAAGAATGGGGTGTAGCCCATCGGTTCTCATGTGTTTTACGTTTGCAGGAGGCTTGAGTTTGAGTCCCTCAAATAGCTAAATGCATAATGGGTCTTCTAAGTGGGGATGCTTGTCACCTATTTGTCAATGTAGAGACTTTTACTTGCCAAGCTTGAAAATAGAGAAATTACTAGCTGGCCCCTTAACTTTCAAATATTACTTGCAACCATTTTAATTAATTTTAATTTACTTGCTATTACCTGGGACAACTTGAGTTAGATTTTATATCTTTATAATCGCTTTTTAAATTCATGGCATCATGCATTACTATATATACTTTTTAATAAACAAACACTAGGCTTCATTAAGGTTAAGTATATAATTATCTTCATTAGAGAAATAATAGGTGTCCTATATATAATACAAATGTATGCATTTCTCATATGTTAATTCAATTATCTAATAATATATATTGTGAAAGATATTTTATAGAAACAAAAAAGATAAAAAAAATAAATCCGATTTCATTTTAACAAAAATATTAAAATAAAAATCACTCTAGCTCAAATTAAAGTATTGAAAATTATAGTTAAATAAATGACAAAAATCAAAATATGGCATGTAATTTCATTAATTGTCGGAGTTGGGAAGTAAAAAATCAACCCCAAATCATTCATGTAAACTATAGAATGTATCAATATAAAAAATTGCGAATCAATTAATAAAATTAAACACTTCCAGGATGTGCTTGGGGTGAAAGATTGAGAGGGGTTTTGGAGTGATTAGGAGGTAAGGGTTCCCTTAACCCTTGTTTGGAGAGAAGGGTTGGCGAGGGGGGAGGCAAGGGTTTTAGAGGTAAATGAAGAGTTGAAAACACCCAATTTTTCTCCACTTCTCAACCCTCTAAATTGGAGGGTTAAGGAGGGTTGATATTGTATTAGACAATTTTATCCTTGTTATAATTGCCTAATGACAACTAATATCCTTTTGAATTTCTCAATTATAAAGGGGTTAGATGAAAAAAAGCCTAAAACTACACTTCCACTCTCAGCAATTACCAGAATCCACTACATATTGTTGTCAGCTGTCTTGCTACTCCAGATTTGGGTTATTTTTCCAGTGAGGATCGCTACCATCGTACTAATGCTCTCAATTCGCTAGTGTTCTATTAAAGATTGTTGCCTAGGTATGAATCAATGAACATCACTTGTTGTGTGTTTGTGAAAAATTATTAATTGGATTCTTTGTTTTGATCTTTGTTTGTTATGCGTTACCTATGAAACTTGTAAATAAGAAACATTCCCTTGGTTAGATTTGTTGATTTATATATAGCTTCATAAATCTACAAAATAAAGGCATATATACTCAATGTGCATATTGTAAAATAGAGGCATATATTATGAAATTTCAAGATGATGACTTTTGGTGTCTTAATCTATATATTCATATTTTTTTTTTGTTTAAATTTGCCTTGGGTTTTAGTTTTTTGATTTAGTTATATTATGTATCAAGCATCTTTAATTATTTCTTATGTAATAGATAATTATTTCTGAATTTTTTCCCAAAATAATTTTGTTTGGCATTTTTTTCTTCCTTTATTATGATAGTTTGGGACTTACTTTTCTTTAACATTATTTGTTTTCATTCTCCTATTAGCCAATTTCAACCTTGAATGCCTTTCAATTAATATTTGGATAAGACTAGCATGTGATAAATTACATCTTTTTATTTATAATTGTGTGGAGAACATTTGTGTTTGGAACGCTTTTCATTTCTGATTTTTTTTTTATCTGAATTCATTGAAACTAATCTTGCAATAATGAGCATGTTAAACAAAGCTTTGAATTCATTGGCCTCTTCACATTGTTAAACCTTAGCTCTTGTTTAATGTTATTGGTTAGACCATATTGAAAAATATTTATTTGATAAGAAGGTGTTCTAGAAAGCTGTAAAGAAGATTTGGATGGGAGCTTGACTGAATGGCTTCAAATATATTGTACACATGCCATCACTGAGAAGATATAGAAGACAAAACTCATTACTCTATTACATGCGCAATACTTTAATCCATTTCAAGAAACATTTTAGAAATCTATATTTTAATCTTAGATGATAAACAACATGAGAAGTGAGTCAATGATCATGAGAAGTGAGGCAATGGCTATTAACTACTAAAGACCTTTAAAATCCAATAACTATTAACAACCATCTACATATACGCTAGCACTAATTCCATACAGGAAGCTCATTTGTCTATGATCATATTTAGCAAATGAGAATAAAAAAATTGTAACACTATGCTTTGTGCCGAGATACATTTACTTAAACTACTATTTATACAAATGCCTTAAGAGTCATATTTCTCTCCTTAATTCATAATTTATCATTAATTATTTATGTATAGATGGCCAATGATAAAGAACGTTTGGCAAAAGTTTTTTTTGGCTCAAGTTTTATCGGGTAATTTTTTCTTAAAATTACACTAATTGAACCATTTAACAGTAGCTCAAGTTGTTATCACTGTAATTGGTTGGATCGTGAGCCACATAAATGAACTTAAACATATCAGAGGTCAAATCACCCATGAAGTATGGCTTCAAGGAGATCAAGCAAAGGATGAGCTAATGTCACATTTGCTTTCAAGTGATCTATGTCATAGCATGATAAGAATGAGCACTGCAGGTTTTCTAGGATTATGTTATATGTTGGTGAGAGAGGGTGGTCTTAGATCAACATTACATGTATCAATCGAGGAACAAGTTGCAAAAACACTTTACTAATTAGGTCACAATGTCTCCCATCCTATGCTATCATTTTCTTCCACCGTTCTTGAGAGACGATCATTCATCATTTTCATAATGTTTTACACGCTATCGTGGAATTAGAGGAGAAATTCTTAATACAACCATATGGCTCACAAATCCCTTCCAGAATATTCAATGGCAATAGATTCATCCATATTTCAAGGTAACCACATGTTAATCAAATTACAAACTTACTACAACTATGTGTATGGTGATAATGAAATAAAAAAAATTATTTTCAAGATTGTGTTGGTGCTACTAATGGGACACATATTCTTGTAAAAGTTTCCAGTGTCAAAGCTCCTAGGTATCACGGAAGAAAAGAATACCAAATACAAAATATGTTAGCAGCATGCACATTTGATTTGAAATTCACATATATGTTACCTTGGTGGGAAGGCACAACTTCTATTTCAAGAATTATGAAAAATATATTAACTAGGGTGGCTCCTCTTAAAATCCCATAAGGTACTTGTTATGTTACAATATTATATAAAACATTACATATATACACACATGTAATAACAAAGTTTATTTTATCTTTAGGAAAATATTACCTTGTTGATACTAGATTTATGTTGAAAAGTGGGCTTATTACACCATATAGAGGGGAGCAGTATCACTTGAAAGAATATTCAAGAAATCCAACACGGAATGCACATGAATTATTTAATCTTCATCATGCATCTTTATGGAATGCTATTGAACGGGCATTTAGTGTCCTTAAGAAGCAATTCCTTATAATAGGAAGTTTGACGGAGCCCCATTATGGTTTAAAAACTCAAAAGAAAATTATTTTTGCATGTTGTATGTTGCATAATTATCTAATAGGTGTAGACCTAGATGATGCAATACTTGAACAAATTGATAACGAACTCGAGGAGGAAGCACATGAAGAACATCACGGCAGTAGAAAGAACAATGAAGAAACCACTCAAGGAGAAATCATTAGGGATGTCATTGCAATTGAAATGTGGATTAATTATGTTTAGTGACTTGAATGTTTAAAGTGCCTTTCGATATGTATTGTGTTCTTTTTAATTTTTATTATCAAGATGAGGCTATGTTAGTTTTTTATTTCACGAACAATTTAATCTTTACTTGAATGTGCCACATTTGTGTATTGTGACATTTTAATATGTTTAATATGTTTAAAGTGCCTTTTCAATATGTATTTGTGTTTTGTGACTTTATGATTATTGTTGATATGGTACTTTCCTTTGTTAACATTTCATTATATTCGATGATACTTGTTTATCATTGGTAATCTTGTTTGTTGTAAATGTAGTTTGAAATATGTCAAAGAGGAAAACAACTCATGATGGAAATGCCATGTTGACATGAACTTCTACCATGGACGATGCTTTGATTGATGCATACTTGTGCCAACATGCAATTGGGAATAGAGTTGGAGGAACATCTACCACTCATGCATTGGAAAACATAGTCATTGAGTTGAATAATAAATTTTCTGGTAAGGCATTAGACAAGGAAAAAGCACAGAATTGCATGAGAAATATTAAAAAAAAAATTATCCAATGCTATGATGTTTTCAAAAATACAATGAGTGGATTCGCTTGGAATTCAACTACAGAAACTTGGGAGGCCAAACCTAAAGTGTGGCAACACCTAATTGAGGTTAGTTTTCTTTACTACTTGGAATACAACATAATATATGTATTGGTGATGTCATGTTTTTAACACTGTTGCAAGTATAGGTTAAACCTAAAGTTGTTGATGAAAAAAAAAGCTTTAGGAATTATGAAAAGTTGGTTCAATTCTAAGGAAAAGATAGGGCAACTGGGCAACAAGCTGAAACCGCATTAGAAATGAGAAGAAGAACTCAAAATGAGCAAAATACAATTTATGAAATTGACTTCATGGTTACAATAAACATGGTAAATTTGGAAATTTTGAGTGAAAATGAAAATGTGGGCGTACATCATAATGAGGTTGAAGATGAAGCATCACCAATGCCTACTAATCAACAAACTCCCATTGAAGCTCAAAGTGCATCTAAGTTAAAGAAAGTCAAAAGGCATGATATTAATAAAATCTTAACAAGTTGTTGGTGGCCATTGAGATGGTCGCCAACTCTATTATTTAATCAACAACCGTGATAATTGAAGCATCTCATTCAACGATGGAGACAACAATAAATATTATAAGGGAATGCTTCTCGAACCCAAATCCATACAAAGATTATGATGTGTGGGGCTTGCTTACCGATTTGGGGCTCTCACAACCTTTTATGACCGATGCTTATATGTTCCTCATTAAAGATTCCAACATGATGGAAGGTTTGATTAGATGCCCAAGTGAGCATCGCAAGTCTTTATTGTTGAGGTTGATGGGCCATAATCATGAACCACAAAATTAAAGTGGAAGGTTAGCATTCTATTTCTTAACACCATTGAATATTTTTTGGTATATTAATGTTAGACATAGTTATTAAAATCATAATATCATTTTTGTTATTTTTGTAGGAGTTGATGGATGCATGTCGATAGAACATTGGTTCAACATCAAATGGGATGCATTTTGGTTTATTTTGTTGAAGTATTTTGTATTTTGCTCTATCTTAGTGAAACAATATTTGTTTATGGGGTATGTATTTTACTTTAGTTTAATGAGACAATATGTATCTTGCTTATGGGACAATATATATGTTGTTTATGGGGTATGTATTGTACTTATTTTAATGAAAACAAAGTATATCTTTCTTATGGAGTCTGAGGTGTTTAAGCAATTATTGGCAATACCATGTAAATGCTAGCCAAGTTTTTGTATCCTATCCTTTTTACTTTACAGTTATTTTCCCATATCCAATTGGTTGTCTGATGATTCAGCATGAATTGTTCTATGATAATTTATTATCTTCAGTTGGCATATCGGTGGTCATTTCTTTGCATCTTTGATTTAGAAAAGGGCATCTTACCAATCTGATTCTTATCATGTTTGTTGTGATCAGGTTAACATAATCAAGGGAAAAATGAGTATTTATTTCTATGTGAGTGATCTATGAGTTATGTGCCTAGTTGGATTGGATAAATTTAATTTCAAAGATATATCTCTCTTTATTTTGAATTGGATAAATTGTTATATTTTTTGTTTTAGTTTTAATTTTAATCTATCAAATATAACTAAAAAATATATTTATTTTATTTTTTATTATATAACATTGGTTCAAGGGGTATTTTAGTAATATTAGTATTTATCCTTACCTTCCCTTCCCTTACATTACCCTCAAACCAAACACAAAGACGATGATAACCTAACTTACTTTACTTTTACCCCAAGAAGAGTATGGGTTCAACCCTACATTTCCCTTCCACTCACTTTCTTTGCATTACTTTACGAATCCCCTTTAATGTAGCCAAAATATCTAACTCACCTCCAATGAAATTCATGTTAATGAACTTAAATTATTACAAAACCCTCATGAAAAATAGAATCCATGATAAACTATGAATCAAATTACAAAATTGCATATCTTTCTTTTGATCACTTGCAATTTTTGGTAGATAACCTAAAGCTCACGGCTATTAATTGATATTAGCATGCTGGCCATAAAGGCCTGGAATAGAGCATTACTGCTTTCAGTTGATGCCCAGTCTTCTCAAAAGTTCTTCAGTGATTATGTTTTCTTGAATAACTTCTTGCTCAGTACCTTTTATTTTCGCATCCCATGGTTCATTGACTGGCTCAACAGCTAAAGTACGATCTTTCTTTAAAATAGCCTCCAAAGCTTGTGTTTTTGTTGCACGAATCATATGGTATCACATGAAAAAATTAATAATCTAATTGCAAAATTGTCACATATCATAGTCATCTCATGCCATAGACAGCTGCTTCTATCAGCAATGGATCTTATTTCTGATATATCCCAATGACACAAAAATTAACAAGCAGTAATAACATGAATAAGCCACCCTATCATCACATTGAATAACAACAATTCAATAATACCTAATTTCGGTCCTTTTCTAATTGCTCCATTATAGTAAACACTCACTCAATTCCCAGGCAAACACCAATTGTAAGGAGAACTTTTCCATTGAACATCCCAACCAGATTATCATAATGTCCACCAGTTGCATTGGAACAAACTTAGACTATAGATTGCCTAGAAAGTTTCTCCTTAAATAAAGATGATCACAAAGATATAATGAAACACCATTTGATAATTATGTCATTATGAACGATTATGAATTTGTTAAAACTGAAAATTTATTTTGTAATATATTTTGGATATAAAAATGAACAAAAAGAGAAATTTTGGTGAAAAAAAGCCATTGGTTTCTAATATTCTACTTTCACTTGTTGATGAGTTAGACATTGCCCCATAAGTTGAGCAATCTCCCACTTTACCAGAAAGTACTCTTTATTCTTGTATGTTTTGGTGTTGTCAAGATACACTGAGTAATTGGATAAGTGAGCTTCTTCCATAACCCCTCCTTTACCTCATGATTGTCCGATACATAGACCTAATTTATTAATCTCATTCATCCATCCTCATGGACTCTGAAATTGCATTGGAGAACTAGCTTTCACTTCTTATCATACTTTCTAAAGATAATCTTCTCCTTCTGAGCTACTTTGCCAAAGAGACACTAATACCTTGTAGTATAATAAGTGCTTGTGTATGTATATTATTGTGCATGTTTTACTTACAACGGGCATTGCTTTTATCAGATTATATAGCTTATTCTTGTGTACTTGTACTTTTTTATGTGCATAGGGTTATGAGGAAGGGTACCTAGGGCCATCACGCATTCATGACACAACTTGTGCAAGAGTTTCAAGAGTACTTCCAATGAATTTGAAGACAAAAAAGGTTCCACAGTCTACCACACAGGCATGTGCTCACCCGGGTGGCCTCAGTAAGCAGAGAAGTGAAGTCTGAGATAAGTTTTTGACAAAGTATGGATTCCAGAGAATACACACAGTCGTGTGGTAATTCCACACGGCCATGTGGTGGCCTGTGTAGAAATTCCACAAGGGCATGTGGCCGTGTGAGCGCCGATTTGCATTCCTGATTTCAGACATTAAATATTCATTTTGAAGGATTGAGAGAAGGTCTTCTTTTCTACTTTTGGACAAGGCTGCGGAAAGGTTTGAGGAGAGGTTTTTGTAAGGTTTAGGAGAGACTTTCCGACCATCAACATTGATCACCTTTGGAGGAAAGCCATTGAGGGAGCCACCAACGGCCTTGCTTTGCTGGAGTGTATCCTACGCTTGATGGAGAGATCTTTGGAGAATGAGGGATTGTTCGTGAAGATCATCATCATGTGAATAGAGGGGGTTTTTTTTTTATGGAATACTTGTGTTATCATTTGATTTCATTCTTGAAGATGTATTGCTCCATGGAGAGCTAAATCCTTTTGGGCATTTGGACATGTAAACCCTAGGTTTTTACTTATTTCATTGACTCTTACTTTGTTTCTTTGATTGAGTTTTTAATAAAGTTTCAATCTTGTTTGCTTATTTCTTGATTTTCCCTTAGAATGACACTAGGGTTGAGAATCTATATAATCATCCTTTTGATGAGTGACAGCTTCATTAAGATTAGATTTGGCATGGTTGAAGAATGTTAAGAGGGTGAGATGAGAGGTAGCAAAATGTCCCCTTTCCCTTTTGATGTGATTTATCCTACCTTCACATTTCAAGAGTTCGTTGCAATGATAATAGAGTGAAATGTTGAGAGATCTTCTCCGTTGGGCCTAGTTGTGTAGGCACAACAGAGTGAGGTGTTGAGTGGTTATTTCCACTGCGACTTAGTTGTAATTAGGGATCATTCTCCTAGACCAAAGGGTTTGATCTAGAATTGGGAATAAGGTTCATCACCTCTAGTCGTTAGAACCCCAAGCAGTCCCATGCAGTGTGTGGCTTTGAGAGTATTCCTTTCGGTAGGAGCACACGTATAGGGCTAGTCACAGTTGACCTTAGATTTGGGACCGTGTATTTTTGGATTTCCACAACTCATTAAATCTCAATCAAAGAAGCTTAGTTCTAGTCTTGCACTTAAAATAAAAACAACCTAGGGGTAGCATTGTCCGCGTGACCTACTTTCATACTGATTGTTCTTCCTCCTATCTATTGCTTGCCTTACTTGCATTATAAATTGTTAACATCTGAATACATTTCACCAATCGTTTGTTATCTAGCTTATTTAGCAATTTTACTTATTCTTAGACCCTATTCCTAGTGATTTCAGCTACCCACCAAGTTGGGTACTTTATTACTTCGACAACCCATGCACTTGCAGTACACACACACAAGGGGTGTGTCCTAGTAGCACTTGGAGTTCCATTCTCATATCCTCTAAGATGGGACCCTAAGACATGATTAGGATAGCTATATTACAAAAGGACTTTCTGCTATGTACATCAACCAAAACATTAGCTTTGCTATGGTGATATCTAATAGCTAAGTCATAATCATTCATTAACTCCAGCCATCTCCTCGACTTCAAATTTAGCTCTAAGTGAAAATATATTTAAGGTTCTTGTGATCAATAAACACTTCACAAGATTCTCTATATAGATAGTGTCTCTAGATCTTTAAAGCAAAAAATCATTGTGGCAAGCTCCAAATCATGTGTGAGATTATTCTCTTTAAAAGGCTTTGAATGTCTAAAGGCGAAAGCTATCTCTTGGCCATTTTGCAACATGACACACCCCCAATCCAGTCTTAGAAGTTGATGGGGACTACTATCACCTCTAAAATGCAAGTGCACATGTTGATCAAGTAATAAAATGTGTAATGAATGCAAGATTATCGATCCACGAGGAACTCAGAATTACTAGTACTAACTCTAATTCAACTATTTAGCCTAAACTAAGATTAATAATGTCAACCCAATAATATATAAAAGGAAAAGAAAACTAGAAATCAGCTAGTCATGAAGATAAATTGGTAATAAATTAAGCATTAGAAGAAGATGTTTAGGCATAGATTTCCCCTAGGGTTTTGGATGAAGCTCTAGACAAGGTTGCACTAGTAAATTGCACATCCATTTAACCGAGATAATTCCTAGAACATACTACCCCATTTCTCAAAGTGAGAAATAATTGGTCCTATACAACGCTGATAAAGACTACCCTACAAAAGCATTACACTCACTGAACTCTTTCTAGAGAAAACACGGGTTCAAGAAATAGTAAATTTTTCTCTCGAAGCATTTGACTTTGATTCCATGCAAAACAAGATTAGAATCTTTTCTGAACACTCCCTCCCCTTGATTGCATTAATAAGAGGAATCCTAATGTTAACTCACTTAGATGAAATATGGGGAAGAGACAATCTCAATCCCTAAGTGCTCTATTTTATGATGGATGGGTGTCTCCCTTCCATTACAGCATGCCAATATAAGGTGGATCTCTCGATTGTCACATGCATACATCAAACAATAAACTCTTGGCTTTCACTACAATCACTTTCAAGACAATAACAACACACAACTATATTCAAGACTACGATAATGAAATATAAAAGTCAATACAAGATTGAAAGTCTACAACCTATTTCGTCTAAAAAAATAAACCCTATGTTCTACCTATGGCCAAACACCATGAGGTTAAATTCTCCATTAATGGAGAACAATCATGGAATCCAAGAGAAGCAATGTAAACAAAGAGAAACATTAAAACTTCCTCAAACTTCTTTATCTTGGATTGAAGATGCATACCAATAAATCTTCTTTAGACATTGCCTAGAATGCTCCCCAATGGCTCCCTTGACACTCTAGATTGGTGATGAAGCCTCAAACTTGCTTGAATTATAGGAGAATCACACCCAAAAATCTTCGCATCTTTCCCTTTACCTAGCTAGCAAAAGATCCTATTCAAACCCTCAATATATCCTTTTATATCTAACCCCTTATGGGCTTCTTATGGGCGTATGAACAAAGCTATAAGAACTTACAGCTGTAATCTTCACTTATAAAGTCTTAAGCCTAGGTGTTACCATCTAGCTTATAGTGATAAGTGCTAGATAGTAAGCTTCACTGTCTACTGCTTGCGAACATTATTACAAGCATAAGTGTTACCTATATGATTCTTTTCCTGACCCTTATGCCGTGACTTATGAGCACAAGCCCTATCTATAAGCCCTTATGTCTAGTCCTTATGCTTCTGCTTACAGGAGTGCGTCCAATCGATAAGCTCTTCTGTTTGGGGCTTACAGCATTAAGTGAGGCTATAAGAGAGCTATAAGAGGTCTAACTAGCCTGTTCTTCTAGTATTGATGCCGAGGGAGCTTCTTTTCCATTAAATTCCTTCTATAATGCATCAATTAGCTTACCTATGCTATTTGTGCTCCATTTTTGCCCTGAAAAATAATATGCTCACAAGTTAAGTACCGTTTTCCAACCAAAACATTGAATACATGCTACTTAATTATAGAAAATAATACGAAATGCATGTATACTGACACACTTATAACAAGCATTACTATTAGTAGTGAAACCTCCTTTGGAAGAAAGTGTTAAGGATAGAAGCTAACACTAGTGGATGTTTCAACCCTGAAACCTTTGCTCACACTTGTCTAACCATTGAAAATTTGTTTATTTATTAGTGAGCCTTGAACCTTATTAAAGAAACTTCTAACACTAAGAATCTTTACACAAAACACCTAAAATAACAAGCCAGTCCTAAGAGTTACAAACCTCTGTCGCACTGGTTAGTCTTTTCCATTTAACGATTACTACTATCTTCTCGGGATCCATAGAGACCCATCTATATAGATCTAAAACTCACACTTAGAGAATTTTGTAAATAGTTTTCTCTCTCTCTCTCTCTCTCTCTCTCTCTTAGAGTACCTAGCATGACCCTTAAATGCTCTTCATACTCCTCATGGTTCCTCAAATACATAATATGGTATCAACATACACCACCACAAACTTATCTAGGAAAGGCATGAAAGTCCAATTCATTAGATACATGAAGGAAGCATGCACATTCTTCAACCTAAAAAGCACTACCATAAATTCATAATGGCCATAACGATTTCTAAATGTAATCTTCAAAACATTTTGTTGCATGACTTTTAGTCAGTGATATACTATGCCGAGGTCAAATTTAGAGAACCTATAGGAACCTTGCAGCTGGTCATAGTGATCATAAATCTATGGTAGTAGGTATTGGTTCTTCACCATCACCTTATTTGAAAGTTTATATATAACTTCATGCTACCATCTTTTATCTTCACAAATTTTTTTAGAGTTCCCAATATGGAAACGTTTGACCATATATCTTAATTTAGAGTTCTTCAAGGTACTTATTCAACTCTTTCAACTTGATAGGTGCCATATTATAACGTGTTTTAAAAATGTGGCTCATCCCTCACACCTAGTCAATAGAGAATTCTATATCTTAATTTAGAGGTAACCTAAGAAGATCTTTAGGAAAAAAAAAATCATGAAACTCCTTAATCCACAGGAATATTATCCAACACCAGACCTTCTAATTAGGCTTCAACCATAATCACAATAAATCATAAACACCCACTTAAGAGTAACTTTTGAGTTTGTAGCATAGAAATCACATGAGGTGGTGATATAGAATCATTCCCAAAGATAATAAATTTTATTTATATAAGGATTCTAAAACCAACTTTTTACCTATGGAAATCAATTGTTGTATAGGAGAAGGACAACTACTCCATCCCCAAAATGACATCAACATTTCATGCTTATCACATGCAAATTAGCTTGTAACTTATAATCACTAGTTATGATAGGATAACTTATATAGACTCTATCTACTACAGCATCATTCCAAATAGGTATAACAACAAATAATTATGGTCTATATCAAGAGTAGGCAAAGCATGCCTTCAAGCAGATACAAAAGAGAAAAAAGAGTGTGTAGCTCTAGGATTAAATAAAATGCATGGATAAGCATAATGCTAGCAATATAATTAATACCACAACATTATAAGTATGTGTATCCTCCTGAATTAGTGCATAAACACATCTTCGTGCATTTGGTTTTCATGTCTTCTACTGAGTTAAGGAAGATGGTTGTTCACTGACCAACTCTTTTCCTTCACATTGCCCTGGAGAAGACTAGTGTCACAGTGTTGGTATATTTCTAGAATTTTGCATGTTGAAAGTGCCAGTGGACTGGAAAGCTATTGCGGGTACTTCGCAATAGGTGCCCCTGACTGCCACACTTAAAGCAAGCTCCAAAACCTATCTCAAATCTATGGTCATATGAATATCACTACCTACAAGGTCTTCTATCTTGATATTACGGTCAAGTTTATGGCCATATGTGCTTGACTATAAACTCCCCTAGATGGTGCTTGTAATCTTGTTTATGGGTGTACACAGTGTTCCTGATCCAATTAAACTTTTCTGGATAGGCATTACGACTTGCCTTGTAGGCAAGTCGGCATTACGACTTGCCTTGTAGGTAAGTCAGTTTGTCTATCAGTTGTGCTCCTGCTTATAAGCAAAAGCATGCCCGCAAGGTTCTTTTAATGAGGCTTTTAAGCATAAGTTGTGGCCGTAAGGGAACTATAAGATGGTCTGCATGACATGTTCCCTTGTTATTGATATTGAAAGAGCTTTATCTTCCTTATTTTGGTTCAATATTGCTTCCCTCTGGCTTCCCTCATGTAAATATTGGCTTGATATCCTTGGGATGATGCCAAATCTTGATCTCTTTTAGTCCAATGGTCTAAATTACTCTATTATTTATATAGGGTTATGTTTGTTAGTGTTATGTTATGTTTGAAGAAAAGGGAGAGAGATAGAGAAGGTGAGTTCTCTTGTATTTGGAAAATGGGTAGAGTGAAGGTGTAAAGGAGAGCTCTTGTTCTTGTTTGATCTCATTAAAGCAAGGTAAAAGCCTTGTTTTTGAGGTAAGGCTGGTTCTTAAAGTTTGGTAACCCTCTTGTGGCTTTATACCTATTTCTTGTACTCTTGTTTTTCCCCATGATTTAGTGAAGCATTGTTCTCCCTTGGATGTATGCTTATTTTTAGCCGAATCATGTTAAATTGGTGTCACTTATTTTATTCTTTTGAGATTGGTTGTATGTTATCCTTGCATTGCTTATTAATTGTGTTATTGCTAGGTATTGTGATATTGCACACCAAGTGTTCGACAAATTTCCACACTAGTTCCGTGCTTCTTCACACGCAACAATTGTTATCAGAGATTTGTTCTACGATTGTGGAGGTCGTCTAAGCTTGCAATTGAAAGAATTGGGGCTTGTATTGGTGATGATTCGATTTCATAGCAATAAATAAGGCAATGGAATTTGAAAAGCTTAAGGAGGACAATTGGTCAATATGGAAGATAATGATGGAGGATCATCTTGTCTATAAGGAGTTGGATCTACCACTATTAGGGAATGATGTTAATCCCCCATCTATGAGTGATGAACAATGGAAGGTTCTTGATCAGAAATGCTTGTCTGTGATAAGGCCATGTATTCACCATCTATCTTATTTGATGTTTATCAATGTAAAACCGCTCATGAACTTTGGAGTACTTTGGAGCAATATTTTGAGCAACCATCGGGTATCAATAACATGCATGCCATGAAGAGGTTATTTCTTTTGAAAATGAAGGATGGTGTCATGGTGCGAAAGCATGTGAATGAGTTTAACTCTACTGTGGCACAATTAAAGGCTCTAAAGATAATCCTTGATGAAGAGGTCTTATGCTTGCTACTTTTGAGCTCTTTGTCTCCAAGTTGGGATATTCTTGTAACTACCATAGTAAATATAATGGGGAACAAGTTCAAGCTGAATGATGTTGTTTCTTCACTGAGCAGTGAGGAGACTAAAAGGCTACTTCACAAATGTTTAGAGACTAAAGTCAAGCACTAGCACCCGGTGAAAGGGAAGGTCTTAACAAAGGGATGATGTTTCTTCTAGTAAGGGCAAGTCACAAGCAAAGGGATGATCAAAGTCACGGCCGGGTTGTTACTTGTTGGTATTGCAAGTAATAATGTCATGTGAGGAATGATTGTAATCTTTTGAAGAGCAAGCGAAGGGAAAGCAAGTTGATGGTGAAGCAAGCATAGCATTTCAAAGTGATGATGGATTCACCTTAAGCATTGCTTATATGGTATCTTCTTCCATAGATACTTGTGTGTTGGACTCCGGTGCTTCATTTCACATATGTCCGGATCAATCATTTTTCTTCACTTATCAAGAGGTTGATTGTGGTAATGTCTACCTCAGCAATGATCGTGCTTGTAAAATTTTTGGCATTGGTGATGTGGTATTAAGCAAGCAAATGGGAAGCAGCATATATTGACTAATGTGAGTCATGTTCCCGAGATAACAAAGAATCTTATTTTGGTTGGGCAGCTTGATGACTCCAGTTATGTGGTTACTTTTGGCAATGGATTGTGAAAAATCTCCAAGGGTTGTATGATGCTATTAAAGGGGCAAAAGGATGGAAGCTTGTATACTTTTCTTGCTTCACCTCAAAGATGTATGTCGGCAAAAGGATGGAAGCATGTTTGGCATAGTCGGCTTGGTCATCTTAGTGAGCATGGAATGAAGTTATTGCAAGATAAAAAGCTTATTCCTTTATTTGAAAATTCATCCCTTGAATTATGTGTGCATTGCATCATAGGCAAGTAACATGGAGGAAATTTTAAGAGACATGAATCTCATAGAAAGTTGAAGGCATTGGAGTTGGTTTATTAAAATGTTTGTGGCCCTATAAATGTCAAGTCTCTTGGTGGTGCTTCTTATTTTGTCACTTTCATGGATAATTATTCTAGAAAGTGTTGGCTTTATCCATTAGCATCTAAGGAACAAGTTTTAGAAACTTTCAAAAAGCTCAAGGCCTGTGTTGAGAAAGAAAGTTAAAGGTTTATAAAATGCTTGCAAACCAACAATGGTTGAGAATTTTGCTCTAATGCTTTTGATGGTTTTTGTGCGGATAATGGTATCAAGAGAGTAAAGACCCTCACACCACACAAAAAAATGGTGTCATTGAAAATTGAATAGAACCATTGTGGAAAGGGTAAGAAGTATATTGTCTCACTCCGATCTTCCTAAGTTCTTTTGGGCTGAAGTGGCAAATATGGCGGCATACCTCATCAATAGGTCACCAACTGCTCCATTGGATGGTAATGTTCTGAAAATACTATAGAGTGGTAAGAAAATCTCTTATAATCATTTAAGAATTTTTGGTTGTGAAGCTTATCTACATGCACCTTCCAAAAAGAGAAGTAAGCTTGATTTGAAATCAAGGAAATGTGATTTCCTTGGTTTTGGTGGTGATGATAGAGGCTATTGGTTGTGGGATCCAATTGATAAGAAGACAATTAAAAGTTGTAATGTCATATTTCATGAGAATGTGATGTTTAAAGAAAGCAATTAAGAAGAGCAAAAGAATGAGAAACTTGTTCCTATGCAAGTTGACTCATGTGTTCCTCCTCTGCAAGTACAAGAAATTCCTTCTCAAGATCATGATGTTGGAGATGGCCATGATGATAGCATGGAGGTGATTGAGAAAGAAGATGCTCATGTTGATGAGGAAGAACAAGAATTTAAGTATCCACAAATTTTGAGGAGATCTACAAGGACTCCTAAACCCATCCAAAGATATTCTCCATCCTTCTATTATGCTTTATTTGCTAGTGCAAGTGAGCCCGAGTCTTTTTAGGAAGCACAAAATTGTTTTGAGAAAGCTAGGTGGCAAAAGGCCATGGATGAAGAGATGGACTATTTGCATCGGAACCAAACTTGGGACTTGGTGAAGCTTCCAAGTAGAAAGAAAGCATTAAAGAATAGATGGGTGTATGTGATAAAACATGAAGCTGATGGATCAAGAAGATACAAGACAAGACTAGTGGTGAAGGGCTATGGTCAAAAGCATGGTATTTATTTTAATGAAATATTTGCTCCGGTGGTGAAGCATAGCTCCATAAGAGTTATTCTATCTTTGGTGGCTAATCTTGATTTGGAGCTTGAACAACTTGACATCAAGACGGCTTTCTTGCATGGTGACCCTGAAGAAGAAATTTATATGTCTCAACCAGAAGGCTTTGCTAACAAGTCTATTCCTAAATTAGTGAACAAGTAGAAGAAGGGGTTGTATGGTTTGAAACAAGCTTCTCAATAATGGTACAAGAAGTTTGACACTTTCATGCAAGATGAGGGCTATTTAAGATGTGGTTTTTATCATTGTGTTTACTTCAAGGGTTTCACATGTGGCATGTTTAATTGCTTGTTACTTTATGTGGATGATATATTGATAGCTAGCAATGATTGGAAGGCGATTAAGTCCTCGAAGCTCCATATGTCAAGGAGTTTGGTACTAAAGATCTTGGCATCGCAAAGAAGATTCTAGGCATATGCATTCACCAAGATAGACAGCATGGGAAGTTGTGGCTGAGTCAATCGGAATACATTGGCAAAGTTTTTGAAAGGTTTCGAATGGGTGATTGCAAACCGGTTTCTACACCTCTAGGGCGCACTTTAATCTATCCAAGAAGGGTTCTCCAAAGGATAATAAATTTGAAAATGTTCCTTATATCTCCACGGTTGTTTCAAGGTATATGTCTTGTGCCTGTTGGGAGCATTGGCAAGCTGTCAAATGGATTCTTAGTTACCTGAACGGTACACAAAATTTATGCTTGTGCTTTGGAGATTCTTCATTGGTGATTAATTGTCATGTTGATTCTCATTATGCCATCGTAGAGAGACAAGGAAGTCCACTATGGGTTATGCTTTCACATTTGGTAGTGGTGGGGTGAGTTGGATGTCTAAACTTCAAGGCATTGTTGCCTTGTCTACTATGGAAGCGGAATATATTGCTTTGACTGAAGGAGTATAGGAAATAATTTGGTCAAAGCATATGCTTAATCAATTTGAAGTGGTACAAGAAAAATATGTGTTGCATTGTGATAGTCAAAGTACGATACATCTTGCTAAGAATGCGGTTTTTCATTCTAGAACAAAACACATTGATGTGTGGTACCACTTTATTTTGCTTGCTTTGGAGTGTGGATATTTACATGTTGAGAAGATCCACACAAATGACAACCTTGCGGATTTGTTGACAAAAGTTGTGCCTATGGAAAAAAACATCTCATTGTAGGAGGCTTTCCAGGTTAGTGGAGACGAAACCCAGATGTTTGGAGGATAGTGCTTAATGCTTCATTGATGCTTGATTGAAGGTTTATCTTCAAATGGGGGATTATTAGATATTGGCTTGATATCCTTAGAATGAAGACAAATCTTGATCTCTTTTAATACAACGGAGTAAATTACTCTATTGTTTATATAGGGTTATGTTTGTTGGGTGTTGTGTAATGAGAGAAGAAAAGGAGAGATAGAGATGATGAGGTCTCTTCTATTTGGAGAGTGAAAAGAGTGAAGGTGTAGATGAGAGCTCTTGTTCTTGCTTGATCTCATTAAAGCAAGATAAGACCCTTGTCTTTTAGGTATGGCTAATTCTTAGATCTTGGTAACCCTCTTGTGGCTTTATGCCTATTTCTTGTACTCTTATACTCTTGTTTTTCACCATGATATAGTGAAACATTGTTCTCCCGTGGATGTAGACTTGTTCTTAGCTGAATCATGTTAAATTGGTATCTCTTATTTTATTCTTGTGAGATTGGTTGTATGTTATCATTGCATTGCCCATTCATTGTGTTATTGCTAGGTATTGTGATATTGCACAGTAAGTGTTCGACCAATTGCCACTCTAGTTATACACTGCCCATGCCCTGAAATCAAATTTTACACCATGTTAAGCATCGTCTTCTAGGTAAATGCCAAACTACATGTCAATTAACTATATAAAATAATATAAATTGTGTTAAATTATTAACTTATCAAAACCCTCTTAAATCTTCAAAACAAAATTAAGCATGGTCAAAAGGTTGCAAGGACAAAGAAATGCATTCTTGTTCAATGACAGTATGCTACTCAAGCTCCTAAGCATAACAATTACATCTGAATTTGAAACGTGCTTAAATAGGAATTTCACTTTTTATATAACATTAGTTATGGGGCCCATTAAAGCTAAAATTTTATCACTTCCCACAAGTTTTGAACCCAAAAATGATTCACTTCTCCTAAGTGGCTAGCAAGTGCACTAGTCATATCAAGTAATATAAAGTTGTTGATCATTTTGTTATTATCTGGCATAATGATCAATTTGGGGTTCTCAAACCAAATAAAAGAAGACTTAAATGTAGAAACTCAAGTGGTCAATAACAAGAAAAAAGGTAATCAATCAACAATGGAGATATCAGAACATGGATCACTCTAGAAATACAATTGCAATGGAAACCTATGTTTGGTTCAAGTTAGATTGTTTGGACCATGGAGGCTCTTACATTATCTAATACCTTTCTTATGTAGAAATACAATAGCTCATCGAATTATAATATAAAAATGTGTATAATTAAGCATTTGTCACAAACATGTAGAAATTCTAGCAATGAAATATAGAATTCCATAAGCATTGGGAAGTAATTTTTTTAGGTAATAATAAAGTAGAAACAAGGAAAAACGAATGATAAGAACATATACAAATGCTTCAACAACAAATCTATACACTTGACTACAAATATACAACATTGAAACTAAATATATTTGACTAACTTGTAAACATTCTTGGGAATAAACTAAACTATATGCTGCACAATCTCACACACCGAACCTGGCATGTAGACAAATGGCGGAAAACCCACAGGGCATTAAGCTAGTAGGCCTATAAGGCCTCAGAACTTACATAAGAGCAAGAAAAATCAAGATAGTCTAACATAAACACAGGTACACGGTTTAAGGATAAAACACAGTCCAGGGATACAAGGAATCTAAAATACAAAAATACAGTCTTGAAAGACAAACACAACAACTTAGATATTGTAATAGAGAATGACATCATTTACTAACAGCTTGCTACGTCGACATCAGTCTAGTAATCTTGATTTGAAACATATTTGGAACAACTTAATGAGCTTACTAGCCAGTAATTAAGTAATCCACTGAAAGTAATACTTTGGATCAACATGCTTTTAAAAAAATTAATTTTTTAAATATCAACAATAAATAAGATTCAAACATAGATTACTCAAAATTCCACCAATATATAGAGCAGATTAATTTATCAAAGATGTAGTTCCAAAGTAAAACCATTAGTAAAAATACTATAGCCAGATAAATACCATATTTTAAAAATGCAAATCAGAAATATAATAAATCATCAAGTCAATGGATGTCTGTAAATTTACAATAGATATCAGAGGTCATTTATTTACCATCTGTAACATAAGACAGAATATCATAGGTTATTTATTTACCCTCGGTGACCTAAGACTGAATATCAAAAGTTATTTGTTTACTGACACACCCCTTGCTTGTGTACCCCGCAAGTGCACGGGTTGTCGAAGTAATAAAATACCCTAGTGAGTGGATAGTCGTATCCACAGGGAATAGTGTTCAGAAACAAGTGTTATCGCTATTTAGCTATGAAGGAAGTCGATGGTGAGAGAAATATATATATATAAATGTAAAAGAAAATAAGAGAGCGCAAGAAGAGTAATGATGGTAGGAGAGGTAATCGATATAAAGATGGGGTACCCGGACAAAGCTCCCCCTAGGACTAATGCTTCTAGTGCAAGACTAGTATTATACCCTCTAATTGATGTCTAATGAGTTGTGGAAATCCTTAAACACACGGTCCCAAACCTAAGGTCATCCATGACTAGTTCCAACATTATACTCCGGCATTAGATTTCACTACGACCTTTAACTCTCGTTGACCTGTCAACTAAGGCCTAAGGAAGTCCATCATCCTAGGCCTCACACTACGTCGAACTGCTTGGGGTTCTAGGGATTCCAAGTGAAAGACCTCATTCCTAATTATAGTTTTAACCCTTTGGTCCAGGTGAAAGAACCCTAGTCTCAGTTAAGCCCCAGCACTAGATTCACTACAACCCTTCACTCTGTTGCTTGTGCAACTAAGCCCCAAGGGAGTTCATCTCCTAGAACTTCGCTCTATCTCGACCGCTAAGAAATCTTGGAACACGGAGGTAGGGAGAATCACACCGGAAGGAAAAGGGGACGTTTCGCTACCTCACGACTCACCCTCTTAACCCTCTTCAATCGTAATTAGTCTAACCCTATAGGAGTTGTCACATCTCCAAAGAATAACCTAGATTGTTCTCAACCCTAGTGTCACGGCTAAGGGAAAACAATATAACAAGCAATTAAGATTGAAACACAATTTTATTCATTAATAATGGAAAAGCGTAATAACAATGTCATAGAAACATAATCATCCTAGGGTTTACAAGTCCGAATACCC
Organism: Dioscorea alata; assembly: GCA_020875875.1. Taxonomy (NCBI): domain Eukaryota; kingdom Viridiplantae; phylum Streptophyta; class Magnoliopsida; order Dioscoreales; family Dioscoreaceae; genus Dioscorea; species Dioscorea alata. The sequence continues at coordinate 12,944,665 of CM037019.1, forward strand.
ACAAGGGGTTTAGCTCCTCATGGAGCTATACAAATCCATTAAACTATGAAAGTAAACACAAATTGAAAGCATAGATGAAAACCCCCTTGCGTATACTGTGGCCATGGTCTTGTCCGGCCGCCGGACGTCGATGACGATGCCGATAACGCGCTTCGATCCTCAACAAAGTCCTCTCCGAAACCCTAGCCTCAACCCTCCAGAAAGTAGGAGAAAAGATTGGCAAAAAGATAGAAGGGGGTCCCCAAATAGATCTAAAAACGGGCTATTTATAGGCTGAAATCGGGGTCTCACACGCCCTGTGGATTTTCCACAAGCCCTGTGGAATTTCCACATAGGCGTGTGGAAATTCTGTTTTGTTGATTTTCGGCGGACTATGAACAGTAACTTGCTACTGTAACTGCTATAGTACTTCACCGAAATGCTCCTGAATTCATCGTTCTTCATTGAGGCCGTTGAATTAGACATACAATCAATGGTAGATCATGTCGATTACATCATTTCTCTTCATTGGTGAAGTTCTCCAATGCTACACGAGTTAGACTTTTGTGAATGTGATTGCCCTTGTGCCCCACCAATGGAGGTTGGCACACACCCACAAGTCTGGACTCGTGCCTTGTTCCTTGCTTGGTCCGAGAACTTCTCAACAATGGCGAACATAACCTATTCTTGCTTCTTTCTTCTCCAAATTGGCTCCACAACCCTACAATGCACAAATGCACACAAATGCACACAAATTATTGATAAAATCTGAGAAGAGTAATGCTCAATGTAAGATAATAACACTTCGCGTTACTATAACACGAGCACTTATCATTTACCCTCGATGACAAAAGACTAAATAATAGAGGCTGTTATTATTTTACTAATAGACTCGTGCGAAACTACAATCCCATTTTCCCCGAAATTCTTATCGACAAAACAAATGTCCATTGATAGGGTTAAGCATAGCTCATTTGGAGACAAAAAAGAATTCAAAAACCAAAACAAAACTAGAACTGAATTGTTGAATAAAAGATTTTCATACAATCAGGCATACAAAAATCCCATGATCCCACTTTAGAAAGACATACTCCAACTATTTTCTAACAAATCAAGTAAATATGGCTATAATTTATAACAAGTGCAATCCCATAGAAAATAAAACTCATAAGTAGTTAAAAGAGAAATTTAAACAAGAGGAAATTATCTATTAGATAAATAGAAGAATGATAAATATTCAAACCAATAAGTAAGCACATGACTAAACAGTTGAATGATAATAACAATAATCCAGGTAAAAGTAAAATACTAAGTCTATACTTAATGACAAGAACAAATAAATAAAAGTAGCAAATAATTAGTAGAGAAATAATTATTTTACTAAACAATCAAGCAAAAGAGAGGGTATTCATGAAATAATTCAATAATACATAAACTGGCGAAATTTTCAGGATTTAAAACAAAATACATAATTTTGGATAGATTACTTGCTTTGAAAATTCCAAACTCAACTCAAACCCCAATCCGAGCACTAAAAACAACCCCTACGAGAGCTCCTATAAACATACAATGGAATCAACATCCTTTCTAAGATCTAAACCTAAAGCTAACAGTAGATTTTCACCATGGTTATGCATCGTAAATCTGCAGGCAGGCAAGAGCATGGTACAAGAAGCACGGTGTCTAATTTAAAGTGTAACATTAACAACTAATTAGGATGGAGAGCCTAACCGTCAACACCATTACAAGGGCAATATACAATTAGGATGCATGTTGGGTGATGTGAATTTCAACAATCTGCTCACGCTTACCCATACAAAAGTAAAGATTGTGATAAATACATAAATAAAAGAATGAATAAGTGAAAGAAGGAACAAAGTGGCTTGCAGCAATGGATAATGAGCTTGATTAGAAGGGAATATTTTGTAGCTTGGATGCTGAGATCAAAACATGTTTATCACTAAAGAAATCTTTAAAGATATTGGCACACATGAAAATATATACAAATATTAACTAAAACGAATAACACAACTCATCTACACCACAACAAGGACTCACGATAGTAGCTATTACTAAGAAATTTTCTTTTTGACTAGACTAGTAGGATGCCAAGTAACTAACAACATAGAGTCATAGATTAAGCAAATAACTGCTAGAAAGGTTGAAACTTTTACAAGGAAAACAAGACATCATCTACCACAAACACCAAGTTAATTTTTGCATGCTAGACAGCAGGAATTCAACCAAAAACATTACAAATCTAGGATGCTTGCCCAAAGTTAGTTGTGGCAAGCAAAAAAGAAACCAACTTTAATTGAGGCCTCTTCAACTAATTGCAAAGAAAGGATAACTTAGCTTCCCACAATTCAACCAATTCAGAATGAAGAAGGATGGCTGGTTTAATTAGCATTCACTTGGAGCTACACTTAATATAACCATAAACAATTCTGAGCTAAAAGAAAGCCAAAGAATCTTTGACTAGAAGGTCTACTATATAAAATCATGGTCTCAATAAAGTAAGCACCAAGTGGTAAAGTATAGGTGTACTAATAATGCTTACAAGCCTCCTAATAACACTATCTAATCTAAACAAAACAAAACTTCATTTCTAACATTAAACATACAAGCATAGGTTGTAAGATTGGGATTTTAAATTCTGCTTGTTCACCGAGACATTTTAACAAAAAGTTTCAGAGCATAATGCTAAAACTAGGCAATTACACATTTTGCTAACTAAAACGCATACTAACAATACTGTTCAGGATCGGTTCTGTTAAAATTCAGTGACCAAAATGATACAGGCTATAGGGGGCAAGAGAAGAAGACAGTAAAGTTAGACTTGGATTTTTAGAATGGTCTCACACCACACCTATTGGGCAGAGATTTTCATTTAAACATAAAAGCATTCAAAAAGTATTACATCATTACTCTATTAGAGTTCCAAGACAAAAGAAAGATAGCATTAAATAAAGACAACCTGGTATTAAAGAAACCTAGTACTGAAAAGCTAACTAAATCCTTCTTTGTCAGTACTATAAAATCCATTCTCCATTCTTCTATTGGCTAGCATCATGGTGGAGCATTAATTCCAACTTTTGCACTAAAGAATGGAGGATCTCCGTTGCTATTGGTTGGTTGATAAGTCAACCACTTCAACTATTCTTTTTCACCCCATTTTGCTTCAGCTGACCAGTCAACCCAACTAGAGCCATTTACAAGCAACTCACAACACCCTTCCTTGCTTGGAAATTCTCCAACTCCTATTAAGCTTCTCAAGTAGATATGCTTCTTCACTGGCAGTGATTTTGTCATTATATTAGCCTTTTGGTCTTCAGTCTTGCAATACTTCAAAACAACAGATCCTTTGGCAACCAAACCACGAATAAAATGGAAGCAATTGTCGATATGCTTCGTTCTTCCATGATGTGCCGGGTTCTTTGCAATTTCAATGGCGGATTGATTATCGCACCATATTTCTACAGCTCCATCACATTGCATACTACAATCTCCCAACATCCTCTTCAACCGAATAGCTTGGCAGGTAGTTGCAGTCGCGGCGATGTATTCGGCCTCAGTTATGGAGAGTGCTGTTACTTCTTATTTCTTAGAGCTCCACGAGATTGCTCCTGATCCAAGATCAAATACAATCCCGGAAGTGCTTCGCCTGTCATCTACGCAACTTCCCCAATCACTGTTACTATATCCCTTTAGTTGCCCGTTATCAACCTTAGTGTACATGATGCCAAAGCTCCTCATGCCCGATATGTATCTCAACAGGTATTTTGCAGCTCCAAGATGTGTCTTAGTTGGACTGCTAACAAACCTGGATAGAAGATTTACAGTGAAAACAATGTCCGGGCGAGTATGTGTCAAGTATAGTAGCCTCCCAAACAAACTCCTGTAAACCTTTGAGGCTGCATACCCGGATTCATCCTTGCTTTGAAGTTTCTCACTGTTATTCATGGGAGTGCATGCTGGTTTGCATTGATCCATCATGAACAATCTCAAAGTCTCTTCTGCATACCTTCTCTGGGTGATGAAGATCTCTCCATGTGCTTGTTTTACTTCTAATCCTAAGAAGTAATTCAGCATCCCCAAATCAGTCATTTCAAAGCAATTCTTCATCTCATGTTTAAAAGTCTCTACCATTGCTTGAGACGAGCTCAAATAGATGATATCATCCACATAAATGCTCACCAACAACAAATTCCCTTCTCCATCATTCCTTCTATACAGTGTATGTTCATTAAGACTTCTAACAAATCCCTTGCTTTGCAGATATCCATCAATTTTCGAGTACCAAGCTCTGGGAGCTTGTCTTAATCCATGCAGTGCCTTTTTTTAACTTGAGAACCTTGCCCTCTTCTCCTTCCTTCTCATAGCCAATCGGCTGCTCAACATACACCTCCTCGTGTATTTCACCATTCAAGAATGTAGACTTGATGTTAAATTGATAAACAGGCCATCCTTGCTGTGCAGCAATAGCTAGGGGCAATCGCACCGTCTCCATTGGTGCCACTGGAGCATAGATTTCATGAAAATATATTCCAGCTTGCTGTGTATAACCCTTAGCAACTAGTCGTGCCTTGTGTTTTTGAATTCTCCCGTTGCAGTGGTACTTGGTCTTGAACACCCACTTCAGTTGCACAACTCTCTTGTCAGGTGGCAGATCCATCAGTTCCCAAGTATCATTCCTTTCGATTGAATTCAGTTCTTCTGTCATTGCTTCTCTCCAGACCTTGGCCTTCATAGCCTCTTCATATGTTGAGGGATCACACACATTTAGAGCAAATGTTCAGCTCTCATAAACATCCTTCAGTAGCTTAGTCTTCTTCACTGGTGATTCCAATTCTGAATCAGCTTTGAGACCAATAATACCATCATTGCCACCTTGATCTTGAGTTACATCTTCTTTACTGTGTTGTTCTGATGATGCTGGTCCAAAATGCAGATTGTCTTCACTTGCTGGGCATTGTGAATCGTCACATTGGTCATCATATAGTACCAAAGATGACGACCGGGCTTTAGAACATCATTCCAATTCCAACATGCAGCTTCATTGAAAGTTACATCCCTACTTATAATTACTTTACAAGTTATGGGATTGTATAATCGGTATGCTTTAGAGTCCAAGCTATACCCGATAAATACACATCTCTCTAACTGTGTATCAAGCATTTGCAATTTGTTTGAAGGAATTAAAGGATAGGCGATACAACCAAATACCTTGAGGTTACTCACATTGGGCTTGCTGTCGTGCCAAGCTTCATAGGGTGTCAGGTTCTTCAGTGCACTGATGGGAGAGAGATTGATCAATTGCACTGTAGTAGTTACAGCTTCACCCCAGAAGTAGTTTGGCATCCCTCTCTCCTTCATCAAGGCCCTAGCCATGTTCATCACAGTGTGATTCTTCCTCTCTGAGACACTGCTTTGTTGAGGAGAATACGGGGCTGTGAGCTGCTTAATAATTCCACTCTTCTTGCAAAAGTAATTGAACTCATTACTTGTAAACTCGCCACCACGATCAGTCCGCAACACCTTGATTCTCAGAGCAGATTGTGTTTCAACCATCTGTTTAAATGTTAGGAATGTCTCAAAGGCTTCAGACTTTTATTTTAGACAATACAACCAGCACATTCGGGTGTGATCATCAATAAACAGTAGATAGTATCTATTGCCACCGAGAGAACTGGTTTGCATAGGACCACATATGTCTGCTGGATTAAGTGCAATGGAGCATGGGCATTTCCATATTGTGTGGATTGGAATGGTTTTCGGGTTTGTTTCTCCATCACACATGTTTCACATTGATGCACACTACTGATATTTGGGAGGCCCAGCACCATGTCATTGCTCTTCATACTCCTTAGTCACTCGAAATTCAGGTGGCTGAGTCTTAGATGCCACAGCCTTGTGTTTTCCTTCACACTTAACACCACATTGGCCTGCCCGACATCACTCACATTGAAGAGGAACATGTTATTCCTTGTCTTGGCGATGCTAACAACCCTTTCTCCTGTCTTGACACTGCGAATTATGCACTGATCTTCTGCAAATACAACTGAGTAGCCAGCTGCTAATAATTGACCAAAGCTCAATAGATTATGAGACAATCCCGGTACATACTGTACATTGTGTAACAATTTGGTCTTTCCTCCAGCTCCTGCAAGTGAAACGGTCCCTTTTCCATGAACTATCATTTCTTTATTGTCACCAAGCCTCACACTGACCTTGTGACCTTCATCTAAATTGCTGAACATCTCTCTGGCGCCGGTCATATGATTGGAACACCCGCTGTCCACCAACCATACAGATGATGTCTTCTCTTCCTCTTCACATTGAGCCATAAAAAGGTTGCTCACATCTTTCTCTTCAGCCACCAAAGTCATCTCCTTTTCAGTATTCTTGTCTCTATACCAACAATCCACCTTCATATGCCGAATTTCTTGCATATATGGCATTGTACATTGCTTTTATAGTTTCTTTGTTCACCTTGTTGTTGTCGAGGTTCTGCTAATCTGCCTCTTCCTCTTCCACGGACTCTTCCCCGAGAGAATCCCCTTCCTCTGCCTTTTGAGCTCCACTTCTCCTTGTCTTTAGCTCCAAAGGTTTCTCCTTTAACATGAAAGGCTTTTTCTTCCTTTTCAGTCTGATCACCTGCCTGTCTCAATAGCCTAACTTCATGTGCTAGCAAAAAACCACTCACTTCATCCATAGTGAGTGTTGTAAGGTTCTTAGACTCTTCAATGGCGGTGACTACATGGTTGAACTTCGGTCCCAAGCTCCTTAGTAGCTTGCCAACAACCATAGCCTCTGGAATGGTATCTCCCAAGCCCTTCATTTGGTTAGCTAGCTCAACAACCCTTGTGATGTAGTTTTGAACACCTTCATTACCCTTTATTCTGAGGTTTTCAAAGTCCTGTCTCATTGTTTGAAGCTTGACTGCCATAACCTTGGGATTTCCTTGAACAACCCTCTTCAATGTTGTCCAAGCTTCATTAGAAGTATTTGCCGAAGCAATGCGTGCGAGGAGGGGCCATGAGAGTACTTGTTGTATAAAGAAGAGTGCCTTTGTATCTTTCTTCTTGTTCTCATTCACTTTACCTTCATCTTCTTTCTCCGAATAGCCCTTTTAAACGAGCTCCCATAGCTCTTATGATCTAAACAATGTCTTCATCATGAGACACCAGAAATCATAATCTTCTCCATTGAAGATGGGCACAACTGGTCCCGAAACCCCTGTTGATGGATTGCTACTAGACGTCATTGCTGTAGGTGAGTACCAGCTCTGATACCACTGTTCAGGATCGATTCTGTTAAAATTCGGTGACCAAAAAGATACAGGCTAAAGGGGGCAAGAGAAGAAGACAGTAAAGTTAGACTTGGATTTTTAGAATGGTCTCACACCACACCTATTGGGCAGAGATTTTCATTTAAAAATAAAAGAATTCAAAAAGTATTACATCATTACTCTATTAGAGTTCCAAGACAAAAGAAAGATAGCATTAAATAAAGACAACCTGGTATTAAAGAAACCTAGTACTGAAAAGCTAACTAAATCCTTCTTTGTCAGTACTATAAAATCCATTCTCCATTCTTCTATTGGCTAGCATCATGGTGGAGCATTAATTCCAACTTTTGCACTAGAGAGTGGAGGATCTCCGTTGCTATTGGTTGGTTGACAAGTCAACCACTTCAACTATTCTTTCTCACCCCATTTTGCTTCAGCTGACCAGTCAACCCAACTAGAGCCATTTACAAGCAACTCACAACAAGTTCCAGAGCATAATGCTAAAACTAGGCAATTACACATTTTGCTAACTAAAACCCATACTAACAATACAACAAGTATTTTAAATAGTAACAACTATGAAGAATTAACATAGACAAGACATACAAATGATCTACAAAACAACGTCTATTACAATCACAAGGTTTTCCATCTTAGACTAAATATTGCGGCCAAAGCTCTCAAATACACAAAACAAAAAGCTTCAAACCCAATCTTTATTAGAAAAAATAATTTAAAAAAAATCATCAAAGTTAGTTAGGGTTTTTAATGGATCCAAGATATTTATTACTTTTTTTAATTAAAAATTCATAAGGATCTAAAAAGTAAGAAGTGAAAACGATTGTAGATCCCCAAAAAGAGAGACTTTGCATGTTTTTAAAGAAAGAAAACACATCAACCAAAATAATCAACCTCGGGGAAGAAAAATAGGGAAACTAATGGTTGATTAGCATGAAGCAAGGGATGGCCAAATGCTACCAAATCTCACCAAATTAAATGATTAGTTCGCTAAAGACGTGAAGAACATTGCAAGAGTACTAGATCCAAAAACAATCTAAAAGAAAATTTGTTGACATTTTGAGAAAATTGGCATACGTTTTCCTCTCAAGATTAGGGTTTCAATCTTGGGAAGTGAGAGATAGAACCATAACTATGATTTTGATTTCAAAAAGCAGCTTTTCATAAAATAAATTAAGGAAGGCGAGGATGATGCCTGAGCTCGAGAACGAGGAGGAAGAGTTGAGTCACCACCAGTCTTTGTCAATCAGGGCTAACGAAAAAGATAACAATGGGGATAGGGTTCTATTGCCCATACTTGAGTACTTCACCAACACATTAATATTGTTAACTCCAAACACTTGGATATCTCACATGAACACTTGCAAGTAACTAACAAACAATTATCTATATTGTAAAGTGGACAACTGATATCTTTAGCAATGTTAATGAAGCTTGTATTCAAAATAGCTTGCCAGACAATGAAACACAACATAAGAATATAAAGACAAAAACTTAATGTTGTCCAGCCAGCCCACAAAAGTGCAACTAGATGCAGAATAGTGACCAGGAATCTAATCAAATAGCTAAACTTGATTTTCACTTGTCCAATCAGCATGCATAAGGACACAGTAGCTGACTCTAGAGAAAAGTCAACAAATTAAACCATAGCAACCATGCTTCTGAGTGGACTTATTCAACACCCTCCCCTCACTCAGAAGTTCTTCACTCCCAAAGCATCACGAAAACCTTCAAACTTTAGTAAGGCAGTGCTTTTGTAAAAACATCTACAACGTGATAATTCATCCTGCAATAAATTACATCAATCTCACCATTACTTACAAGGTTCCTAATGAAGTGAAACCTTGTGTCAATATGTTTGGTGTAGCCATGTAAGGATGGATTTCTAGTGATTGAAATGACAGATTTATTGTCACAATGGATGATAGTTGGCCCTATTATTTTCTCATTTAGATCACCCAGAAGATGACGCAACCACACTGCTTCGCAAGCTGCAGATGTGGCTGAGATATACTCAGCTTCAATGCTGGATAATGCTGTAATTGGTTGCTTCTTTGAGCACCATGCGATTACACTGGAGCCAATGAAGAAAGTCTATCCAGTTGTGCTTCTTCTGTAAACCTGTGAGCTTCCCCAATCACTATCAGTGAACCCAATTAACTTAAACTTATCAGTGTGTCTGTAATGCAACCCATAATTCAAGGTACCAAATAAATAATGTAAAATCCTCTTCACCGCATCCAGATGGTGCATTGTAGGCGCTTACATGAATCGAGACACCATCCGAAAAGCAAACATAAGATCCGGTCTCGTGTGCGTTAAGTGTTCATGGGATTATTGATAAGTTTGCAGAGCTGTCTTCCAGATAGAGTTTCTCATTAGTGTTCATGGGATTGTTGATAAGTTTGCAGTGCAACATTCCCACCTTCTTAAGAACATCTTCTACATATTTCTTCTATATGACGAATAGACCACCATCTAATTGTTTTACCTCCAATCTTAAGAAGTATTTTAATTGCCCTAAATCAGACATCTCAAATGTCTCCATCATGCTTTGCTTGAATTCGCATAACAACTTAGTGGATGAACTCATATATATGATGTCATCGACATATAGACATAGCAGTAGAATGTCTAAATTTCCAGTGAGCTTCTTGCATACAGTTGGCTCATTAGAGCTTCTTGGAAACCCTGATTAGATGAAATTATGATTAATCCAACAATACCATGCTCTGGGTGCTTGCCGGAGGCCATATAATGCTTTGCAGAGTTTGTAGACAAGCCCTTCTTTCCCCTTCACAGTGAAACCTTCTGGCTGAGTAACGTATATCTCTTCTTTCAATTCTCTATTTAGAAAAGCAGTTTTTGACGTCTAGTTGGTGAATACACCATCTCCTTTGAGCCCCAAGAGAAAAGAAAGTCCGGATGGTCTCCATTCTGGCCACGGGAGAATATACATCAGTAAAATCCACTCCTTCCTCTTGAGCATACCACTTTGCAACCACTCTAGACTTCTTCCTGAGCATTGAGCCATCTGGATTAAACTTTGTTTTATAGATCCACTTTAAGCCGATGGCGCGCTTGCTTTCTAGCAGGTGAGTGAGCTCCTATGAATTATTTCTATGAATGGCCTCCATTTTGTCACACATAGCTGCTACCCAGTCTTCATGTACTGCGGCTTCCTCAAATAGAATTGGATCTATTGCTGTTAATGCAAATAAGCATGAATTATAAATGTCAGCAAGATCCCTATACCTCATCTGTGGTTTGTCTTCTCCGGTCGAGTTTGTTTGATCTTCAGTTAGGAGTTGATTACATCCGAGCAGCACATCATCTGGATTCAATGATTGAGAAGGTAAGACAGCATCATTTCCTTCCACCTCAGCAGCTGGCTCAAAAGTTGATGGTGCTAACTCACCCATTATCGACCAATCCCAACTTTTATTTTCCATAAAGGTGAGATTCCTACTGATCTAGACCTTTCTGGTGACTGGTTCCAGGATCTTGTAAGCTTTTACTCCTCTAAATAGCCAATAAATACTACTTTAGATGACTTGGAGTCAAGCTTCTTCCTTATTTATTGATCAATCAACACAAAACAGGCTCACAGAAGGTAAGATTCCTACTGATCTAGACCTTTCTGTTGAGGGGACTAGGGATAGGGGTGAGCAAAAAAATCCAGATCCGATGTTCCAATCCAATATCCAGTTTTTTAACCCGAATTTTTTGGGTACTCGATTCGAAAAAGAGGGTCGGGTACCTGGTCTGAATTTTTAAGGTGAAAACCAGATCGGATCCAGGTCGAGAGAAATTAAAAACTGGATATCCGAATCCGATCCGATTTTTAGTATATTCTTATATATATAATAAATTTAAATTTTATATGGTTTAAAAAGTAAAAAAGAAAAAAGAAATCCAAATCCCTCATTTAAACCTATATATATATATATATATATATATATTTAAAATTTTATAAGGGTATATTTAAAATTTTATAAGGGCTTAAGTAGAAAAAAAAATCAAAATCCCTCGTTTAAAAACTTAAAGAGTTATATACTTAATTGCTTAAATAGTTATATTTATATATATACATATTAATAAATTTAAACTCTTCTAGGGTTAAAAGTAAAAGAAAAAATTTTCAATCCTTACCTCCTAGTCCTCAACGTTTATCACCCCGCCTCTTCTCTCTAGCCTCCATCCCTCTCTAAGATTGATGCTTCAGAAAATATTTGATTTTTTTTTTTAATGTCAAAAATTGATAAAGCTCTTTTATTATTTTTTATGACTTTTTTGTTGTGGTGTAAATAATGTAAGGTTTTAATCCTCTTTATAAGTTATAAGTTTTTCATATTTGTTTGTTTTTGTGAATGTTGATGTTGTTATATATAACAAATCCATTGAGTAGATGAAACTTAAATTCGGATCCGGATATCCGATATCCGATCCGGTTTAAACTGGGTACCTAGTTTTCAGTACCCGATTTAAACTAGCTCGGATAAGGGTCGAGTTTTTGTCGATCCGAAAAAACCGGGTACCCGATCCAGTTTTGAAAACAGGGTCGAGTACCCGGTTTTGCTCACTCCTAACTGGGGACCGTGAGTTGTCACTTGATCCCAACAGGCTCACAGAAGATCCTAAACTCCTTGAAGATGAACTCCCCTACCCGGTATCAGTGCGGAGAATCCTCACTGGTCGCAAATGTTGCTTGTCCGCAGCCAAATTGAATACTTTGAAGTGATGCAGCACATTGGACTTGTTTCGAATAAAGTAAACCCAACTATGTCTAGAGAAGTCATCAGTTAATAGGAAATAGTACAAATTACCTCCTAATGAAGGCGTTTGCATCGTACCTACAAGGTCCTCATGTATGATTTCCAAAGAAGCTTGTGCCCAATATGTCAGTCCTTTAAGAAACACTATGCGTGTTTGCTTTCTAAGAATGCATGCCTCACATGGTTCTCCTACTGCCTTGATGGCAGGCAGTCCCACCACAAGGCGATGTTCAGAGAGATGTCTGGGATTTCTCTGATTTAAGTGGCCATATCTTCTGTGCCATAGTTTGGATGTCTCTTCATCTCCTCGAGCCACATGAGAAGAATCAACATCATCTGCTTCAAAATGAAACAGCCTGTGTGATGTCATGTGAACTTTGGCTACTAGTGAGCCAATGTGAGCATCTATTATACTACATTCTCCATCAGTGAACTTAACATTATAACCTGATGTCATAAGCTGTCCCACACTTAGCAAATTGTGTGCTAATTTGGGCACAAATTAGCCATTTGTGAGAACATTATTTTTCCCAAAGCTTGATTTAAGGTTTACTATGCCAATGCCTTCAACTTGAAGCACGTTGCTTTATCCCAAAATAATGGTTTGGTGTGAAACTTCTTTAATATGTTGAAATAGACTTCTATTTCCTGACATATGGTTGGAGCAACCATCATCAACAGGCCAGGTCCCTCTAGTTCTGTTTTTGAGTTTGAACTTTCCATGAACAGCAAGTTCTCTTCCACTTCTTCAATATGTTGAAATAGACCTCTATTTCCTGACATATGGTTGGAGCAACCATCATCAAGAAGCCAGGTCCCTCTAGCTTCTGTTTTTGAGTCTGAACTTTCCATGAACAGCAAGTTCTCTTCTACTTCTTTAGTTTCCTCTGTAACATTTTCTTCTTTATCCTTATACCAACACTATGCCTTCATATGCCCAAACTTCTTGAATATAAAACACTGAACTCCTTTGTGCTGCTTGGTCTCAGTGGGATGAGAAAGGTTTGTGCTTCTTCCGTGTCCACGGCTTCTCCCTCTACCTCTATAGAAACTGTTACATCCTCGACCTCTTCCTTCTTTGTAGTTTTGATCACTAAAAAGTATGGACTTGCTGTACAGTGCCTTATCTTCATCTTGTTCTTCATCTTCATTGAAAATAGATTCATGGCTTTTTAACGTCCATAGAGCTCATCAACAGTGAGATTATTCAGCTCTTTAGCTTCAACAATGGATGAGACGACATTAGTGAAATATCGTGTGAGGCTTCTAAGGATTTTGGTCACCACCGTCTTCTCTAGGAACTTTTCTCTGAGCACTTTGATTTGATATACTATATCAAGAACTCTAGTGATGTAATCTTTAATTCTTTATCCATGTTTCATCTTGGTTGTATCAAGTTCTCGATGCAACGAATGGAGTTTAACTAATACATTGTTTGGGTTACCTTGGTATTGTGTTTTCAGCACATCCCATGTTTGTTTTGCTATGGTAGCTTGATAAGTGCTTATGTTATAGTAATACAAAGTGTTATTGTCTTACATTGAGCATTACTTTTCTCAGATTTTATCATTAATTGATGTGCATTTGTGTTCTTTTGTACATTGTATGGTTGTGAAGTAAACTTAGTGAAGGAAGAGCAAAGTTAGGTCATTGATAAGTGCTAGTATTATAATAATGCGAAGTGTTATTGTCTTACATTGAGCATTACTTTTATCAGGATTTATCATTAAATTGTGTGCAATTGTGTACTTTTGTGCATTATACGGTTGTAGAGCTAGTTTGGAGAAAAAGGGCACAGTTAGATCGTGTTCGTCATTGTTGGGGAATTCTCGGACCAAGCAAGGAACAAGGCACGAGTCTAGACTTGTGGTGTGTGCCAACCTCCTTTGGAGGGGCACAAAGGCAGTCACATTCATAACAAGTCTAACTCATGTAGCATAGGAGAATTCCACCAAGGAGGAGGATTGAAGCAATCGACATGATCTAACGTTGATTGTGTGCCCAATTCAATGGCCTCAATGAAGAACAATGAATTCGAGAGCATTTCGGGGAGAGCATTGTAGCAACACAGTAGCAAGTTACTGTTCACTGTTTACCGAAATTCAGCAAAACAGAAACTTCACACGGGCGTGTGGAAATTCCACACGGCCGTGTGAAATCCCGATTTTAGCCAATTTGAAGCCTCGACTCAACACTATTTAAAGGCCCTTTTGGGACTTTTTCTGGATCTTTTTCGCCTATCTTCTAGAGAGTATAATAGCATTGTCTTGCACTAGAAGCATTAATCCTAGGGGTAGCTTGTCCCGGTACCCTATTTCACTCATTGATTGTCCTTCTCTCACTTTTTGGGTGCATTCTACTGTCTTCCATACTTCTCTTTTATTTCTTGTTTCTTTTAATTACTCTTGCATACACACACTGATTCTGTTTTCACTTTCCATACATTGTACTAGCTAATTAGCAAACGCTTGTGTCTTTGATCCCTACTCCCTATGGATTCGACTACCCTCTCACCAAGGTATTATTATTACTACGACAACCCGTGCACTTTCGGGCTCCTGTCAGTCATGTCCGTCGTTGTTGAGGAGTTCTTGGACCAAGCAAGGAACAAGGCATGAGTCTAGACTTGTGGGTGTGTGCCAACTTCCTTTGGAGGGGCACAAAGGCAGTCACATTCACAAAAGTCTAACCCATGTAACATTGGAGAACTTTGTCAATAAGGAGAAATGAAGTAATCGGCATGATCTACCGTTGATTGTGTGCCCAATTCAATAGCCTCGATAAAGAACGATGAAATTTGGAATATTTGATGCGCGAGTACTGTAGAAGTTACTGTAACAGTTTACTGTTCGCTGCACACCAGAAAACCGATTTCAGAGAATCCACATCTGCGTGTGGAAATTCCACATGGCTGTGTGGATGCCCGATTTTAGCTGATTTACACCCGCAACTCATCACTATTTAAAGGACTTTTCGTGACCCCTTGGACTATCTTTTTGCTTATCTTCTGGAGAGTCGCGGCTAGGGTTTAGAGAGGACTTTGTGGAGGATTAGAGCGAGTTCTTGGTATCGATATCGAAGCCCATTGGAAGATAGCTATTGGGGGAGCTTTCGTCGACATCGATCCGGCGAGGTGTGCCCTAGGCTTGACGAGGGGCTTGGTGGAGAGGACGGAGCGACCTCACAAGACCATCACCAGGCATCGCAAGGGGGTTTCATCTATGTTTTCTATTCTTATTTATTCATACACATTGATGGATTTGTATAGCTCCATGGAGAGCTAAACCCCTTGTGGGTGTTCGGACTTGTAAACCCTAGGATGGCATTGCTTCTATGACATGTTATTATGCTTTCTTAATTGATACATTTAATTGAGTTCCAATCTTGATTGCTTATCGTATTGATTTTCCCTTAGCCGTGACACTAGGGTTGAGAATCATCTAGGTTGTCCTTTGGAGGTGTGGCAACTTCTATAGGATTAGACTACTCGAGATTGGAGAGGGTCGAGAGGGTGAGTCCTGAGGTAGCGAAACGTCCCCTTTCCCTTCCGGTGTGATTTTCCCTACCTCCGTGTTCCAAGAATTCTTAGCGGTTAAAGTAGAGCGAAGTGCTAGGAGATAAACTCCCCTAGGGCTTAGTTGCACGAGCAACGGAGTGAAGGGTCGTAGTGAATCCTAGTGCTGGGGCTTAATTGAAACTAGGGTTCTTTCACCTGGACCAAAGGGTTAGAACTATACTTAGGAACAGGGTCAATCACTTGGAATCCCTAGAACGTAAAGCAATTCCTATAGTGTGAGGCTTAGGAAGATGGACTCCCCTGGGGCTTAGTTGATAGATCAACAGAGTGAAGGGTCGTAATGAAACCTAATGCCGGGACATAATGTTGGGATTAGTCACTGTTGACCTTAGGTCTGGGACCATGTGCTTTAGGATGTCCACAACTCATTAAACATCAATAGGAGAGTATAATTCATAGTCTTGCATTAGAACATTAGTCCTAGGGGGAGCTTGTCCGGGTACCCTATTTTATACTTGATTGTTCCTCTCTTTACTTTTTATTTGCACTCTCCTGTCTTTCATATTTCTCTTTCATTTTCTTATTTCTCTTAAAATATTCTTGCACACTCACATTGATTTTTCTCACTATCATTTTTTCGCACTAGCTAACTAGCAATTTCTTGTGTCTCTAATCTCTACTCCTTGTGGATTCAACTACCCTCTCACCGGAGTACTTTATTACTGCGACAACCCGTATACTTTCGGGCCCCTGTCATAGCTTCTATAATCCTAAGAAGAACTCATTGGTCTAGGTTCTGTTGAATTAGACACAATACTTTGGCATCTTTCTTCATGACTTCAGTAAGTCTATTGTTGTCTCCTTCTTCTGCAAAGCCCTTCACTGTTCTTCGTTTTGAGACTCCATAAATTGTAATTTTCTCCCTTGAAGAGGAGTACATCTTGTTGAAAGGAATTTGAAGATGAGCTACCAGTTATCTTCAGGCTATGTTGCTGTCTCTGATACTAATGTTAACTCCAAACACTTGGATATCTCACATGAACACTCACAAGTAACCAACAAACAATTATCTATATTGTAAAGTGGACAATTGATATCTTTAGCAATGTTAATGAAGCTTGTATTCAAAATAGCTTGCCAGACAATGAAACACAACATAAGAATGTAAAGACACAAACTTAAAGTTGTCCAACAAGAATGCTGACATAAGCCACAAAAGTGCAACTAGATGCAGAACAGTGACCAGGAATCTAATCACATAGCTAAACTTGATTTTCACTTGTCCAATCAGCATACATAAGGACACAGTAGCTGACTTTAGAGAAAAGTCAACAAACCATAGCAACCATGCTTCTGAGTCGACTTATTCAACAAATATAAGTGTCATCAAAACTGCAATAATCAAGGATTCTTACTTGGTTACATTTAATAAGCCAAGAACCAACCAGCCTTGAAGCCTCTTTTAGCTCCCAATTGTAGAGAAAGGGTATCTCCACCTTCCACAAAATTCACTAGAAGTAGTTTGAGGGAAAAGATGCTGATCTTGGCTATCTTTTGAAGCTGAACTTGGATGATGGTGATAGAAAATCACAATAAGGCATTAGTGGGGCATTCATGGGATAAAGTTCGTAAGAGGGAAAGGCTTTCTCTAAAGAAAGAAGTGGAATACAAAGCTCACTCAATTGAGTTAAGTTACAGGATATGTATAAAAAGCAAGGTCCACACCAACCTAAATCTTTGTCTATGATGAAATATAAATTAAAAATGCAAAATTATGACAAGATGGAGGGGCAATTGAATTCAACATTGAAATAGAATGAGAGAAAGAGAAGGAAACAAAGGAAAAAATCAAAAGATGAAAGGGAAGGGAAGAGAAGACCATGAACAATGATGAATGTGGAGGAGAAAAAAGGAAAGCAGAAGAGGCGGTATTGGAAATAATGGTGAGCACAATCATGTTTGTTATAGGAAAAGGAAGAATAATTAGCGTAACATATAGGTAGCGTTTGGTTGGATGTAGTTCTAAATGCAATGGATTTCTAGTTACAATATAACTGGAAATACTTGGATTTCAAAATATAGTGCAGTCAAATCTTGTGTTTGGTTGGATGTAACTGGAATTTCTGTATTATAAGATTTTATGTTTGCTTGGAAGGATTTGAAAATCTGAAATTGGAAAAAATATGTGTATAAGTATATGTATTGAGTATATATATCTGTATAAATATATGTATATGTGTGCATATGTGTATATACATATATGTATATGAGTATATGTGTGTATCTGTGCATATATGCACATATATACATATATATATATAGGTGTATTTGTATATGTAAACATACTATTTACAAGCATATCTAGAAGTATATATGTATGTTTATATAATATGTATATAAATATGTATATGTATATGTATATGCATGTGTATGTGTATAAGTATATGTATGTGTGTATATGTATATGTATATGTATATGTATATGCATGTGTATGTGTATGCATATAAGTATATGTATGTGTGTATATGTACATATATATGTATGTTTATACATATACATAAATATGTATATGTATATGCATATGTATGTGTATGTGTATAAGTATGTGTGTGTGTGTATATGTATGCATATGTGTATATGTATAAGTATATGTATGTGTGTATATATGCATATGTTTGAGTATGCGTATATGTATAGATGCATATATATACATATACATATGCATATACATTGGTTTTGAACTCCCGGGATTTGGTTTTACGGTCAATTTGACCGTAAACCAAAATCCCTCAATAATAGGATTTCAAAAGCATATGGAAAATGAAATACCTCAAAACAAACACTTGAATTTAAAAAGCCAGGGGATTTGGAGTTACATGTAACTTTAAATCCCTTGAAACAAACACCACCATAGAGAATTGTTGAATCTTCCCTCTTACATGACTCAAAAACACTTAGCCCTTTATCTAGGCTTCACAGGAGACCCTTTAACTTTTTAACTCATAATTCTAGCATTTGGATTACATAACTCACTAATAACTTCAATCATAACTCTCAATCTTTCATGTTCTATAACTCATAAACTCTTCATGTGTTATAATCAAGTCTTCATGTTAACATAAGGTTAATGAAAAATTTACAAACTTATTTTAAAAAAAAAATCCATTTGGCATGCATGAAGAAGACAACAAGGGAAAAGATGGTAAGGATAGATTAAAATCCATGTCATAAACCACTTAAACCTTTAATATCCAACTGATTTGTGCTCTGAAAAAAAATCATTGTCCATCAAAGGATGGAGCCATGCATGAAGAAGACAACAAGGAGAAAGAGAGTAAGGATAGATTAAATAAACCAAAAAATTATAATACTCGACATTTGAAACAATTCAATGACTCTTTATTATATATATAGATTTGTCTATTACTAAATATTAAAGTACCACCTTAATAATAATATCATAAAATATATTAACACCAAATATTGACTTTTTAAATATACTAAAATAATAATCACATTTTTATACTAACATTGACCTTCCTAATATTTCAAGACAGCAAATATATGTCAGTAATCATTAATTAATTTCAAAATTACAAATACATAATTATATTGCCATCTTGGAGCCATGCTAATGATACGGGGCCCAAATGAACATTATACAAAGGTATCGTTCACATGATGGATGATTTTAGTGGAATTAGAGCACACAAATCACTCTAGTATATCTTACAATGATATGTTTGGCTCACTTGTTACAATTGCTAGGGATATAGCATTTGTTCAACTGATTCAAAAAAGATGTTCTATAACAATGTGACATATTAAAGAAATCAAATTATCAAATAATCTTGAATTTATCACTTTTTTATTTTACAAATTTTCTATTATAAGATCATATATATATATATATTGGTCTATGTTGCACAATAATCCCAATAGAGACAGTTATGAGGCTATATATGCAATTTATTTATTTTATAGTATATATGAAATTTTTATAATAATAAACACAATTTAATTAGTATAAATCGTACTATTTGTTTAATTATGAAAATATTATTTTATTCTAATTAAATTAGTTTAAAACATAGGATAAATGTTTTATTTGTAAACAATTTTTAATTAAAAAACGATCCTTGAGCAACACAATTTTTTAAAATTTGATTAATTCTCTTATTCACTTTAAACTAAAATAAAACTTGAAAGTTCCTCATATATTCATGGGAGATTTCATCAATTATGTAAGAGCAAACGCGGGAGTATAATTGTATAAAATAATGGAAATTTCCTAATGGGCTTTATTCATGGAATTAAATCATCATACTTTATGAAAACTGTAATACCGATGTATTTATCATTTTTTTTCAGCGTATTTTATTATTTTGTATGTACTGAACATAGGAGTGTAATACTTATAAATTTCTAAAGATTCATGAAAATACTTCAAAGATTGCATAACCAAATAGGCTTTAAAATATAAGGACCAAAATTAACAATCCCATTTTGTGTGGGCCACACCATTTTTTTAAATTTTAATATTAAGTGAGTGGTTACGTTTAATTTTTTAATATTAGGTTTTTTTATATATTTCTATTTTTTTTTTTTTAAATCCTAGCATCACTTCACGTTCTTTTGATTTAGTCTCACTGTTTAAGAAAAAATATTGAGATCTAGATCGCCATCCCTCCCTCGTCACAACGTGGTTCCGGCGACGAAAACGAGGAACTCACCTCCATGGGTGCTTGATTTCTAGTGGTTGAGGTAAGACACGGATTTATTTTTGCTTCTACTCTTTCTTATGCTTGTTTGGGACGTGATACTAGTTAAGCTTAGGGTTTGGTGAGAATGTTGATTTGTTTTCTTTGAGAATAAAATTCAGCAATTTTTTTGTTAACATACCAAAGATCGCTCTATAAATTGGTAGAGTTAAAGACACAATTTGGAGGATATCAAACTAAGGAAATCATTCATATTGATCTTATTTATTTTATTGCCAAATTTTAGAATTTTTGCAATTGTATACTGAAAGATATAGCCTTTGTATGAAGGCACCTCTGGTACGGTTTTTGTGCAGGCTCTTAAGTGTTATTGATTTATTTTATGTTTTTTGAGTCTGAATTAGACATTGATTTATATAAGAAAGTTGTATAGGATGATTTTATCTTTGGCTCTGCCAAAATTTTAGAATTTTTACCCTTGTAATTTGTGAGATATGATCAAATTTCTGTAGATGTGCTCAATGGCATTTCTGCAGAAAGCATGAAGGTTGATCAGAAAATTTGAGAATCTTAAAAGTTGAATCAAGACTCATGTTTAATAAGAAAATTGTTTAATTTTGAGTTAAATATATGTTTCGAAAGTTTAATCTTATTTGAAGTTATATATTGTGAGATATGTTTTATTTAAAAAGGCATGTATGAAATTGTTGGTTTGCATGTTTATGATTTTTAAAAGTGGTCGCTTATATTCTGTCGATCTCAAATCATTGTGAGATTTGGATACATTATAGATGTAGATGTCTAGTTTTCTCAAAAGATTGAAATTTCTAATTTGGGTTAGAATTTGCAAAGCTATGCTGATTTCAATCTTTAGGGTCGTAGGGGAACTAGTTATTAGTCTCGACTTTGGTAGCTTCGTTAGTGTCTTGAAAATGTTTTTGCATTGATGTGAATTTTAGAATTTGTTTTGTATGTAATTCTAATGGGTTATTAACAAATATAGAACTTTCTGAGAAAACTCAATTGGTGTGAATTCGAAATCTGGCCGTTAGACAGGTAAGTATCTCACATATAAATCCTATTATATGTATATACTCGAAAATTCTAGTTTTCTGATCTTCTGGAATTTTTGAGAAAAATACTGATTATTTTGATTTATATTTTGCATTACTTATTTATTTATTATTTGTAATTCATATGTAAGTATTTAGATTTGGAAATAAATTGGAATTATTTCTATCTGAAAACAGGATTATCGAATTTCTGTATTCCATTTTGATAAATATTTGGACGTAACATATTTTGACATAGCAACTTGTAGTCCACAACTAACTTTGCAATAACCTTGTCATTGAGGGTTAAACATTGGTCGTGTTGACATGTACCTGTGAAATGAAACTATAGTTTCCCGCTGCTCTGTCGATGAGGAATAACGGCCTCTGATAATTCTGGCTCGGGTCACTGAGGGTAAACATATGACCTCTAACATTTTGTTTTGGCAATAATTATTTGTGGGACATATATGCTTAAATTTTTTATCAATTATGTTTACTGAAAACTTGACTTCTGAATTTGATTCTGATAAACTTGTATTTTATTTATACTTTGTTTAAGTTTTGATATTTTGAAACTTTTATGATCTTGATATTTTTAATGGATACTTAATGGGTTGTCAAGCTCATAAATTTTGTTATAAATTTTCTCAAATCAAGAGTATACTTGTGACGGATAGCTTAGCGGGAATAGTTGAGCGAGCACCATTTTAGTAGCAATCAAGGAAGACTTAGATTTGTATTATATTTATTTTATACTCCATCACCTCAGTGTTTTGATCTAGCTTGTTATGAAGTTTTAGTTTTTTTTTTTTTGGCTTTATAATTTGTGGTTTGTTTCTTTGCGCAGCTTTGACAATCCGGTTTTGAGGCCTTGCACATCTACTGGGTCTCAGCCTTGTAGGTGTGCGGCCGTTTATCAATGCACCAAGTCCGGCAAGATAGGTTCGGGGTGTGACATAGTGTATAGGAACAAATAATGCATTGAACCTATTTTAGTAATGGAAAAATTATATACATAATATTATATTTATTTATTTAAAAAGTTAATCACTTGTGTGTGTGTCTATATATATATATATATATATATATATTAATTGAGATGATTTTAAGTCAATGATGTGTTTATTGATAATTGCATGAAGATTAAGAACGTTCTAAAAGGCTATTCGCGTAATGAATTTGAATTACTCTTAAACAGATTAAATGTATTTTGTGCAGCAATCGAAAACAAAATAACAAGAAACATGAGGCTCTCATTGTATGTATATGCTATAAGATCATTGCTTGCCTTCTTACACAAGCAAGGTCTACATAGAAACATTGATTCAAAATTTATATGCTTTATATGTTAAACTCACCAAATCAGTGACGCATAATATCATACTATACAGATGTCATAATTAATAATGTTACATGATACGAGTATATATAGTATTTGATCATATTTGTACTTTCATGAGTTCGGTAAATGTGAGTACAAATAGGGAATCAATGTCGAATGATATTTGAGATTTTGGAGAAGATAACCTTTTGGAGACTTGTTCCATTGTAGGGCGAGACTGTGGATTGGTGTCAATGCATTGCATCGCTGTAAAAATCAACGTAAGTACTTTATTAACCATCAGAGTTGACGGAAGTGAAAGACGACGATCTAGAACATCTTTTACTAACATGTTTGTATCATGTGTTGAAGATGATGATGATGATGATGATACGTCACTTATGAAATCCCCAGGATGCATTCCATGTATCACTTCAAGTGCAACAACTCCGAAACTATATACATCACATTTTCTAGTTACCTTCATTGTGTACGCAAGTTCTGCAAATGAACAGGAAAGAAAACACGCATGTGTTCTGAGTAAATGAAACAAAAATGATGCCATCTAATATTCTACTATTATGGTCTATTGAAACTGTAAAATACCTGGTGCCATGTATCCATGTGTTCCTGCAAGCATGGTCCAATGAGATGAATCAGGATTAAGTAATCTAGCAATGCCAAAGTCTGCAACACAAGCCTTGTACTCTTCATCCAAGAGAATATTGTTGCTTTTAATGTCTCGATGAACAATGGGTGGAGCACAATCATGATGCAAATAAGATAAAGCTTCAGCAATACCTATAACAATACTCACTCTTTTGATCCAATCCAACTCAATAGCTCCTTCATCAGACCTTAAAATGTCACCCAAACTTCCTCTCTCCATATACTCATATGCAAGAAAGTGGAACTTATTAGTTGAGCAATAACCATAGAACCTCAATATATTTCGATGCCGAATTTGGGTTAATGCTTGTATTTCGTTTTGGAAAGTTTGATCATTCACTTGACCTTCTCCTCCCTGAATTTTCTTAATAGCAAGTGTCCCTCCTGATGATAGTGCCGCTTTATAGACTATGCTACAAGCTCCTCTACCAATTTCATACTTATCATCAAAATTTTCTGTAGCTTGAATGATTTCTTTGTATGCCTCTTTCCCTTGATTCACACTCCAAATTGAGAAGAAATGTCCACCAACATCTTCACCAAAATCATTTGAAGTGAATTTCATTCTTTTGTGATAAAGATAACTGATTCCAACTGTTAGGAATGACAGAAATAAAATGCCAAGTGTGGGAACAAGGACTAAGATAATGACCTTGTTATGGTTTCGTGCTCTTGACCAAACAGATTGATTGCAAGGAGGTAAACCTTGCACTTGACCACACAAACCTTTATTGTGGATAAACCACTCAATTGGAGCTGCTTGAAAGAAACGACCCTCTGGAACTGGACCATCTAAGGAATTATATGATAAATCCAATGATACCAAGCCAAACATGAATTGAAAAGAGGATGGAATGTGACCAACCAGCTGATTATGTGATAAATTCATCTCTTGCAACTCTATTAACTTGCCAAGTTGTGATGGTATTTCTCCCTTGAAAAAATTGCCACTTAAGTCTAAAGCTTCATGCAAGTTCAAATTACCAAGTTGAAAAGGGATGGCACCACTTAGTTCATTATTGCTCAACTTGAGTGAGTTCAATTTATGACACTCCTCCAAGTGTGTTGGTATTTCTCCACTCAAATTATTGTTGGACAGGTCTAGAACTTCTAATGAAGATAGATCCCCAAATTCTGATGGTATCGTTCCTGTCAAATGATTGTCACTCATGTTCAAATAAAATATAGAAGATAATTTGCCAAACTCTTTGGGGATCTGTCCCACAAAATTATTGGAAGAAATATCAAGCAAATGTAGCTTTGGCAATTGAGAGACTTCCAAAGGTATTAGGCCACTGATTCTATTGCCTGAGATTTTAAGACTTGTCAAATTAAGGCATGCTCCCCAAGATGGTGATAAAGTGCCGGACAAGTCATTAAAGCTTAGATCAATATAATCCAAATGTGGATGAATACCAAAGCTTTTAGAAACATCTCCAGAGAATTGATTTCTTTCGAGCCGGACCCTTCGCAAGTTTGTTGAATTTTTCAAACTCGTTGGAATGGGACCTTGGAAATTATTGTATCCTAGAGTAAGATTTTCAATCAAACCTCCTTTCATTAAATCTGGTGGCAGATTACCCGAAAGCCTATTGTTGAACAATTGAAAATTAATTAAATTTGTAAGATTTGTTAAATCATGAGGCAAATTACCAAAAAGATGATTGTTATATAATACTAATTTAGTGAGACTTGTCAAAAATCCCAGAGATGGAGGGATTAAGCCAAAGAGCTTATTTTCACAAATTGACAGTGTGGAAAGTTTAGTTAGATTACCAATGCTATGTGGGATTGAGCCAGATATCTTGTTTTCGCCTAGTTTAACATATTTCAAGTTCACTAGATTACCAATTTCATCAGGAATGGAACCATTTATGTTATTTCTATATAAGTAAAATGTTTCAAGATTGGTTAAATTTCCAATATGATGTGGGATGGAACCGAATATTTGGTTGTTAGATACTTCAAAATCTTTCAATTTTAGTAAATTCCCAATCTCATTAGGAATGAAGCCAGTTATATAGTTTTTAAATAAGTAAAATGTTTTAAGGTTGGATAGATTTCCAATGCTATGTGGCATAAAACCTGTTAATTGGTTATGATCAATTTCAAAATCTCTCAAGCTCACCATATTCCCAATCTCATTAGGAATAGAACCATTTATGTTATTCCAATACGAGATGAAGATTTCAAGCTTGGTTAACTTTCCTATGTGGTATGGAATGGGTCCATATAATTGGTTCTCACAAAGGTTTAACAAGTTGAGCTCAGTCAAGTTTCCTATGCTAGGAGGAATGGGACTTGTTATATTGTTACTAGAGACATCAAATTCCTTGAGACTCACCATATATCCAATCTGATCAGGGATGATGCCAGTGAATGCATTGCTCCCTAAGTGAAGAAAATTGAGTTTGGTGAAGTTTTCAAAGATTAGAGGGACGGAACCGACTAAGGAATTTCTGGAGATGTTTAACAAATTCAGGTTCATAAGCTTTCCAAAAGAAAGAGGTATGAAGCCACTTATCTGATTATCAGAAAGAGACAAGGTCTTGAGCCTTGTCAAATTACCCAGCTCTGATGGGATTATGCCTGTCAGATTGTTGGTAGAGAGATCAAGGATGGTGAGCTTTGAGACAGCTGAAATGGCAGCGGGGATGGATCCATAGAGATAGTTGACAGCAAGGTTGAGAACACGGAGTGATGGCAGTGCTGAGAAGTTGAGACTCTCTAGCTTCCCTTCTAGTCCCATATCTACCAGATGGATCCTTGTGATGGTTTCCATGAGATGGCCATCATATTTACATGTGATTCCAGTCCAGTTGCATGGACTGGTCTTTGACGTCCAACTGTTAAGGAGGTCTTGTGTTTCAAGGGTGGCCTTCCATTGAAGAAGAGCTCTCCCTTGAGATTCAATCCTTGAAGCTGTTGCCATTGGAACCGGGAAACCAAGATTGGAGAAGAGTACCACTAACAGTGAGAACGCCTGCACCATCATCAATATTGATGGCATGGTGATAAACTTTGAGGGTAGCCATGATTCCATCTTGAAATTGTATTTTCCTAGAAAACCTCTAGACATGTTCTTGTGGTATTATTAGGATGGCTGGAGGGCCATTTTATACCATCTTAGCGTGAACGATAATTTACTTAATAGCTAGTATGAATGTATCATTTTAAAAATTAGCATTGGTATAGCATTCAAGGACAATGAATCAATGATAGCTACGCATACCAACTTCACTGTTGGCAACTTTACAGCTAGTCTTGATTACAAAATTCTTTTCCACAGTTGGAGATGAGGAATGATGTTACATTTGTGATCCTTGTGGTCTCTACAATGTGTCCAACTCTTTTATTAACTTTATAGAGAGTGAGTTTCAAGAATTCAAGTCTATGGCCGGGGGGATGGAAGCATATATATATATATATATATAACCGGATAATTTTGTGGCTTTTGTTTTTCATAACAGTGATTTAGAGAGGTTTCTTTGAAGAACTCACAATATAATTGATTTTGTTAGACTGCTATTACATTCTTATTTTGTATATATATATATATATATATATATATAACCGGATAATTTTGTAGCTTTTGTTTTTCATAACAGTGATTTAGAGAGGTTTCTTTGAAGAACTCACAATCTAATTGATTTTGTTAGACTGCTATTACATTCTTATTTTGTATCTGTTGTTATGCATCTCTTTTGTTTGTTTTTTTGGTTGGGTTGGCCCTGGGGGAAGCTATTGTTATGTATTTCCCAAACCTATCTATTAATTAATGAATTAGATTTATTTACCTCTATTGAGAAACAGCAAGTATATAACTTTCCTTGTAAACATCCAAGCATTAAAGTTGAATTAATTTATTAACTGTCTTTTCATGAACACCCTTGACGTGGAAAATAAGTCAACATTATGAGTTGGAATAAGATTCACAAGTAGGTTACATGAGTCACAATCATATATCCTAGACTCAGAAATAACCTAATATATATAAATAACCTAATATATATATATATATAAGAAGAATAAAACCATTTACTTCTTCCTGTAGTTTATCCGGTTCGTAAAAAAAAATAAAATAATAAAATAAAATTCTTCCGGCCGTTTTATTTAAAAGTCACAAGTTAATAAATTATTATAAGTTTAGGAGTTGTGGTACATCAATAGTCTATAATTTTATTTGGAGTCATAATGTTTTTATTATTTATTTTGATGGAGAAATATAGATGTACATCAGTTACAGTAGTTTAACGATTTTTTAAATATTTACCACGTACCGTAGTAATAGATTTTAATATTTACTAACAACAGGAATGAAATGGACAATGACAGGTCATAATGGTTGTAACGATTTGTACAATTTCAAGTCAGATGATTGCATTTATTCAAAATTGAAAACTTGTGAATATTCTTATAAAATAAGGGGTGGGTTTATAAAATAATGAAAAAAAAAGGATAAAAAAGGGAATGGTTGAATCTACCGTACCTTGCTTTGAGAGAAAATAAGATATAGTCAATATTTTCGTTATTTTCCGTTTGATTTGGAAGTAAAAAAAAGTAAAATTGTGTATTATTATTACCAAAATACATTTTATATATTTTAATTTAAACACAAAAAAAAATATATAAGCATTTGGATTATTTTTATTTAAGTTTTTGCACAACTAATCCAAATTCAAAGTTCCGGCCTTTCTCATTCCAAGTTCCAAACATAAAAATTCCTCAAAATTAAAAAAAAAACTCCACATGTAAAAAATTTACTATAGCACAAAATATAATCATAAAATAAACCATAAAATGCCCAAAAAATTACTTAACCCTAATTATAGTGGCTCAAACCTAATTAAAATAGCATAATCTATAATTATGAAAATGTTAGAAGGGTAAAAATATCCAAAAAAAAAAAAATTACTTAACCCTTCCCAACCCATTATTTTGGTGGGTTGATTGATATATGGAAAAAAAAAATGTGAGGTTTTCAACTACTCATTTACCTTTTAAACCCTTATCTATTCTTCCATTTCTTCTCTCCAAACATAGGTTCAAAAAACCCCTACTTTATGACCCTTCCAAAACCCTTCCAAACTCTTCCCCAAGCACACCTACAACCGGCCAGTGCATGTTGACTACCCAAGTAAACCCACATCCTCTGTTTTTTCCTCTCCTTTCTCTTTTTCTACGCCCACTGTACATCCATTCAAACTTTCACCAACCCTCACCATTTTTTTCTTCCCTCTGTCTTTTGATGACCACGACCTTCTCCTTGTTTTTTGTCTTTGCCAAACTCTTATTTTCAAAATCTACACTTACATATTTCTCCACCCTCCACTTATAGGTTGAAAATAGCTTTAGAGAAAAACAGCCATGCTGTGGTGACCATCGCCGCCATAGTTTACCAACTTTATGCTTACTTTCTTCTTTCCTTCCTTTATATATTTGATGGTACGAGACTTGAAGCTTCTTTGGATTGTTGTATTACAGGTATTCAATTATTATTATTTTTTTATATTTTTTATTTTTTAGTATAAGTAGCAGCTTGGGTTACTGTATTCCTTTTTTATTTTCTTTACCCTCTTATCTTGTTATCCATATTGCAAGAGCCAACTATGAAGCATGTAATTTCTTCAAACATGGTCATTTTGGCTGCTGGGCCCGATAGAAGCTCTTTATTATCTAAGAATTTCAAGATTTTTTTTTTTTTTTTTTTACGAAGACGACAAGCGTCAAATATCAAAAGACGGGTACGTGAGGGGCAAACCCTTGAAAACCTCATAATACCTTCACTTGCGCGAGCGAGAGATCGAACTCGGGAGCTACGCAAAGACTTGAGTACCAATAGACCCGTGGATCGTCGGTGAATTTCAAGATTAAACCTTGGGTTACAATTGCTAGTTAATGCCTTTTAAGCATATGATATGCTGATATTGTTTTAATTATTGTTAATGTTAATTATTGAGGGTTATCAATTGAATCTTCTTAGGATATCACTTCTCTAGGCAAAGGTTAGGATATCACCTGTCAAGGGATAGGTTCTCAATGTATATATATATATATATATATATATATATATATACATGAGGGCATTATATATTCATAAAAAAAAAAAAAAATGCTTCAAGACTTGTTCAAGGTGTATGGCCACTGTAGTAGAACTAAGAAAAAACTTAATATTTCCTTATTTGGTAATATCCTTGAGAATGTAGGCATTGGTAAGTAATTAAGTAAAATCATGTATAAATTAATGTAATTTTAAATTATAAATTTTGGCGCTGATTTATTGTTTATTATTTACTAAATTATTTATTCAGTAAATTAATTGTTTGTCTGCGCGCCTATATATTCATTTGTTTTTCATTGATTTGTTTATTTATTTATCTACACATACTAATTATTGATTTATTCATTTATTTTGATATTAAATGGGATTATTTATTTATTTATTTATGGATTTTGTATTGAATTATTATATAATTACTTATTAAGTAATTATCAGTTGTTACGTATCTAACAATTTGCTCTTTTAATTAATTAATTAATTTCTCATCCATCAATTGATTATTTATTCAATCATAATACTAATTATTGATTTATTCAATCATTAATTTCTCATCCATCAATTGATTAATATCTAACAATTTCCTCCTCAGCAATCGAGGTCACACTAGGATCTGCCCCCAGGCATCCAGGAACTCCAAACTGCGTCGGATGGTGGTAACCGAGTCTTCTAGTTGCTTCTTCGGACCTTCCGTAGCGGCTTTGTATCAAGATGGTAGGGCATGAATAATTTTAACAATAATAGCAGACACAGGCAAAACAGTAGCATTAAACATGCAATTATTTCGAGCAAGCCAGATGTTCCACAGAATTGCTTTCACAACAAGATCAATCGCCATCCTACAATTCGGTCGGATTTGCATCCTCCAAGAGCTCCAAATCCTGTCAATGGGGGTCAAAAATTGACTAGGTTGACATTAAATTCTAGACAAAAAGACTATAGTTTTGCATCAATCCATTGTGAAATAATAATGGCCTCTGATATTCTAACTCAGGTTGTTGAGGTAAAAAAAACAACCTTTGATCATTCTGACTTACATCGCCGTAGTAAAATAAATGATTTTTGAAATTCTGACTCAAACACCACCAAAGTAAAATAAATGGCTATAGTAAGTTTAGGAAACATATACCATCTAGAAATTTAACATATTGAGATTTTTGTTACATTATTTCAGTTTCATTATATTTTGTTTATTTAGTAAATGCTGCTACTCACTATATTTTCTATTGTATGCACACAAGTTTTTGGCATTTTTAAACTTTGTATAAACTCAAATATTTATTTTAGTCGATTGCTTATGGAGTTGTCAAGCTTATAATACTGTTGTTAATTTTTTTAGATTAGGAATAGTAGTTGGCGGGTAGTATAACAGGTTATTGAGTAGTAGGTGTCCGCGTGACATAGAGTAAGTGTATTTATTTTGTTATAAACCTGCATTCTTAATTGTATTTGGACCTTATATATTTTGCATACTCTGTTGTATTTTTTGTTATCTATAACTTGAGGTTATATTAGATTATTATATGTTCAATGCTGAGTTAGTTTATGAGGCTGTACATGCCTACAAGGTCACCATCCTGTAGCTATTCGGTCATTTTTCACACTACAGGCCCACCATACCTAGTCCGGGTTGTGCAAAAATAATGGTCACAATAATCTATAGACTTTTTATGTCAAGTTATTGTATTTATCTATAATATTTTCAAATAAAACACTAGATTAATTCCATCAGAAATGTCTTTCCATGGAATCATAGGGGCCGTTTGGTTCACGGATTGGGAATGGAGAGGAGTGAGGAAGTAATAGAAATGAGGAGGAGTGGAGGAGGATTGAGAATGGAGGATGTGTTTGGTTGGTAAGGTATAAAGAGATAGTTTATTGGGAATGAGAAAAGTAAAAGAAGAAATATGGTAAAATCACCTTTATAATCTTTTATAGGATTAAATAATATTATATATAAATAACATATTAAAGTAAAATAATATTTATTTTTAAATAACAAAATATTTCAAATATTATTTTACTCTCATTATTATAATTATTGTTATTTCAAATATTAATTTACTCCCCTATAAGTATTGTTATTTTTTTAGGCTAATTAAAAAATTTAAATTAAATTTTATATTTTAACAATTATTTGAAATATTTAAGTTTAATTGTTATTTATAATTAAATTTACTTATTTATCTCTTTATTATTGGAATCAATTATTAATTTAAATATTAGTTAGTATTATAATTAGATTTTTACAACTATTTTATAACTATTTTTAAAATATTTTACTTTATTATTACAAATGGATATTTATTAAAAAAATTATATTTTTATCGTTAATTTTTTAAAATATGTTTTTAATTTTAAAAAATAATT
This sequence comes from Dioscorea alata, assembly GCA_020875875.1. NCBI lineage: Eukaryota > Viridiplantae > Streptophyta > Magnoliopsida > Dioscoreales > Dioscoreaceae > Dioscorea > Dioscorea alata. The sequence goes on from CM037019.1 coordinate 12,976,440, forward strand.
TTATTTATTTTTAGATAATTTGGTTGATTTTAGAAATTGAATTAACTCCTCCAACATGTTAAACAACATTCAACAATTCACACAAAATTAAATTAACTCCTTCGACATGTTAAATTATTTTTACAACATTCAACATGACGTCACAACAACATTCAACATTACACACGAAATTTAATTAACTCCTACAACCTGTTAAAACATTCAACAACATTCAACATTAATTAACCTGTTAAAACATTAATCAACATTAATCAACATGTTAAAACATTAATTCAGAAAGGCATTAATCAACATGTTAAAACATTAATTCAACATTCAACATTCAACATTAATCAACCTGTTAAAATACATAGTCAAAACATTCAATGTCATACCATCAAAAAGGCATAATTAAACTAACGAGATTACATATTAGGTGGGCTAAATGATAATTTTGATAGCAACACACGACAAAATCGCAGTTTTTTGTTGTTTGGCAACTCCAAAAAACTTTTCAACTGATCATCATCTTTAGGCAAACCCTATAAGATGAAACACTACCTCATCATTAGAGAATAAATAACAAAGTTAAAACATGGATTAAAAATGAATTGTGAGTAATAGAAAAACCTGTAGGATGAACATTACTTCATCATTAGAAAGACCCTCAATTTCAAAAATAACTTGAGATAATAATTTTTTTCCTTTTTGCAATTTTTGCTTGAGCAACCTCATTGGCCTTCTCACGAGCTTCAAGTGTCTTCTCACGATCTTCACGTGCCTTCTCACGAGCTTCATCGCCCGTCAGTTTATGAACAGTGGCTTTAGCTAGTGTCTTCAATCCAGGACCAACTATTTCTACAAAATTGTGAAAATTCTGAGATATTTTCTCCATTGATGGATCCATAAAAGTTTTTCTTTTTCAACATGCTCTTGAGGTGCTTGCTTCTGATCCTATAGGAGATGGAGTATGAACAGGTTCCTGCGTAGGCATATAAAAATCATCACTTGGAGTTTGGAAAAAGTTTGTGTCATCATCCAAAGGGACATTTTCTTGTAAATATTGCTCTGCATCATCTCCAACATCTCCTCGTGCACTTCCATGTGCTCTATCTCTTGCAAAAACGGCGATAAGATAATTGATGAAAGGAAAAGCTTTTCCATAAAGACCAGCTGCCTCTTTGTGATTCTAAATACATTACAAAATAAAGTTAATACTTCAGTTATCATGTATAGTTCATTGCTTATAACCAAAAAAGTTATGCATACCTTAATGTACTCATCATATGCACTTTTTTCACATTCGATAGTGCATCTCTGGTAGTTCCAAACAAAGCCACTTATTTGTAGTATATCTGTGATTGCGGTAGTCTTGCTTCTAAATAATTTTACCCGAGACTCAATGTTGGGAACAACCTTCAATGTGCTTGTTGGAATTTTTTCTTTAATCATTCTTTCTAAATGGCCAAGGTATCCATTTCTAAACCCATTCTCCGCCCACCATATTGGATTTGCAGATAGCTCAACTAATGCATCAATAAGAGCTCTGTCTTCTTCTACAGTCCAGTAATGCTTGTTTTGGTCCCTACCCCTTAATTGTGAATCTGATTCCATACTAGATAAAAAATAGAAATGCAACACATCATGATAACATAACAAAAATTAAACAGGCTGAATTTTAGAAAGCAACTATAACACAGTATGTTCACATGCATCATCTTCATCACTTACAAAAATATACATACATATATATAAAACAATTAACTTGACCGCCAAGTATTAAACATGTCCACGGCCATGTTAAGCTAGTCTAAATTGTGTCCATTCATTTGTTGGTTCAACTGTTGTGATGCTTTCAATATCTTCTTGTGAGTTCTCCTCTGATGTTAGATCTCCCACATCATCCTCTGCAGGGTCATCTACCATCTCTCTTCTAATAAAGTTATGAAGCAAACAGCAAGCATTGATGATGCGTCGTTGGGTGCCTATGTTATAAAAACTTGGACTAGATAAAATTTTCCAACGACTTTTTAGAAGACTGAATGTTCTCTCAATCACGTTTCTAGCACTAGCATGTTTCATGTTAAAAAATTCTTGAGGAGTAAGTGGTTGATGCCCATCGGCCCATGAACTCAAGTGATAGCGTTGTCCTCGAAAAGGTGCAAGAAAACCCGAGCAATTTGCATACCCGGCATCCATTAAGTAGTAAAAACCTAGTAGGTAGCCTGACACACCCCTTTGCGTGTGTGTACCGCAAGTGCACGGGTTGTCGAAGTAATAATTACCCCGGTGAGTAGGGTAGTCGAATCCACAGGGAACAGGGCTACTAGTACTAACTTCTTCTCTGCAATCTAGCCTAATGATTAATGTGATTTTGTGGTGATCTAGTGTGCATAGAAATTAATACCAGAGACAAATAGACGAAGGGTAAATAAAGGGAGATCTCAATCAATGAAGATGAGATACCCGGGCAATGCTTCCCCTAGGTTCTATCATGAAGTGCAAAACTAACTAAATGCTTCTAAACCGAGTTCTATGAGTCGAGGTAATCCAAGAACAATCGATCCCTGCTTCCAGGCCACCGATACTAGTCCCCTACAAGGTCCCGGCGGAGAATTCACTCAATCTCAACACCTCACACCCTATATGACCGCAATGAGTTTTAAGGATACCTAAAAGTGAAACCGATTCCTAAAATTAGATCTAACCCTACTTCTAGGCGAAAGATCCCTAACCCCTTACAAAGGTCCCGGTGGAGAAATCTATCAATCTCACACCTCATACCCCATATGGTTGCATAACACTTAGGGAATACGGAGATAGGAAACACTCAATCGGAAGGGAAAGGGGACACTCCACTATCTCATGACTCACCCTCTCAACCCTCTTCAATCTCATATGTTCTAACCCTAATGGAGACCTCTCTCACACCAAGGCAACAAATCAAGCATACCAAACAACCATACGAATCAATAAGGCATGCAAGCAATGATAAAACAAGATTAAAACTCAAATTAACTCGGAATTAAAAGGAAGCATCAAGAAAGTCAATACATGAATCGAAACCTAGGGTTCACATGCCCAAGTATCTACTAGGGTTTAGCCCTCCATGGGGCTTATTACAAAGCAAAACATAACACAATGAAAAGCAATGTAAACCATGGAAATAAACCCCCTCGAATTCGTGATGATGGCCTTGATGGGTCGCTCAACGTCTTGAAGGATCCTTTTTGCTACAGTACTGCTCTCACATGCCGTGATGACCATGTAATTTTGCTACAGTACTGCTACAGTGAAATGAACAGTGTTTTTGCTACAGTACTCTTCATAAACATGATCCAAACTCTCTCATATTGAGGCCACATGGTCGGGCACACGTCCATATGGTGAGTTATAAGATTTCTTCTTCTTCGAATCATCATTTGAGAGCTTTAACTATCTTCACACAAGTTGGGACATGAAGGTGTGACTGCCTTTGTGCCCTTCCATCACACAAATCATCTTGAATTCTTAAGGAAGTTGGCACACACCCTCATGTGCATGATCCCCTCTTGTGCCTTGACACTTGTGTTGTACAAAAGCTCCCAACAATAAGTCTTTATAACCCATCTTTGCTTCCTTTTCCTCCTTTAACACTTCCACAACCTAATTGCATAAAAGAACACCAAAATACATTTTATGAGACATAATCAATGGTAAAATGATGCTCAATGTATGTAAAACAAGTAGGTAAAACATGTATAATCAAGCACTTATCATAGCCAAACATTTATTATTAGCTAATGGTTTACACATCTGATAAGTGTCTAAATGTATATGTTTTAATATACGTATTTTGTACACTTAGCATGTATTTTGGTAAGAATTGATGCCCGTTTTGTGCTTAATCGACTATCATTTATGTTGCAGGACACGGGGGAGCCATGAGGAGCACGAGAATACAATTTGGGGCGAAAAAGGATGAAATTCAGGCATCGCAGCACTGTAGCCGAAGCACTGCAGCGTATTTACAGTAGCAGTTACTGTTGCACCTGAGGAGTTTTGGGCTGGAAATGATGGAAGTGCATAAGAGTGAATAGTACAGCATACGGGGCCGTATAAAGGGCCGTGAGCATCAAAAGACAGTGATTTTGTATTAGGGTTCACGGCCTCCTATCCACCCCGGGATACACCCCCACATAAGCCAAGTTTTGCCCTATCTTTGCCTACCTATCCACCCCGGGATCCATCTATCCACCCCGGGATACTGCGGGAATATTTAGGGATTTCTTTAGGGCACACAGGGGGAACTTCTTGGCCGGCATCTAAAGGGAAGAAACGAAGAAATCTTGGAAAAACGACGATTTGGAGCCAAGAAGGGAGGCAAGATCATCATTTTGAAGGGGAGAAGCTTCACCATCAAGGATGCAAGGATCCAAGCCAAAGGAAGCGTCATTCGGCATCTCTTGGATGGGGGAAAGCGTCATTCGGCCGGACCTCCACCTTCTCCTTCATCATTTCATCTACGGAGTGTCATTTATGAGCTTTTTAAGTGATTTACTTTATATTTTTGTTGTTACTTGCTTGATGGCACACTAGACCCCCAAGGCCACCGGATGTTGGTGAACCTTGGGGGGTTTATCATGCATTTTGGATGATCTATACTTAATTGCAAGTTTGGTTTGGTTTAAGATTTAGTTCATTGTGCTTCATGTCTAGAACTACCACATGGAGAGATCCGTAGTTCTTTCTTGAATTATACACGTAGATGTGACCTACTCGCGTTTATTAGATCATTAATGAACTAAAAGGGGTTACTTGTATTGGCACACCGAGAAATTGGGTGTCGATTGCCTTCCGAGCTATAAGGATAGACTAGGGTTAGTGTATCCTTATTTTGGGATCTCCTTGTACTTAATGCAATCGTAGGGATGTTGGTTAGGAAGAGATTCCAACCGATATCCGTATGGGATTAGGGTTCAATCGCCGAGAAATTGGGGTTGATCTAATCTTGAGATCCTTCGGTCTAAATCAACCAAGCTACCTTTTATCCTTCATCCATGTATCATGATGACCCCTCAAGGGGATCCACATCCACAGGCCTTCACTCTTCATTGTAGTACTTGCAACAACATTGTATGCTTTTGAATTTGTTTAATCATATCATATTTATTTCTTTGCTTTAGTAGAACATACATCCATGCTTGTGTTGTTAGGTTAGATAATAGGCGATGGAGAAGTAAGAGTAGCTCCTTAGCCCCGTGGAATACGATCCTCGTGCTTTTGTATGAGGTATTACTTGGCGATCCCGTACACTTGCGGGGAAGCAATCAAGTTTTTGCCGCCGTTGCCGGGGACACTCTAAGGAATTCTGAGGAACTTCTAGCTTATTACTCTTGCCATTTACTTTCTGTCTCTTTTCTTTTCTCTTATTTTTATTTCTTTTGAGCTTGACTTGTTCTATCTTTCTTGATTTGTGCAAGGTACCATGTATGACACGTGGAAATCCGGCAAACTTAATTGAGCCGGATAGTGAAATTGAGAGAACCTTGCGTCGTAGAAGAAGAGAAATTGGTGAAAGCTCAAGTGAGCAAGACATTTTAGTTGAGGATTTATCATCATCCATCATGGCCGAGGAGAGACGAACATTATCCGAATATGAAAGGCCACAATTTACGGGTGAAGAATTCAGTGTCCAAGCACCTACTATTGCAACCAATAATTTCGAAATCAAAGCAAGCACGATTGGAATGGTCCAGAATTCGGTACAGTTTAATGGGCTTGCAAATGAAGATGCACATGATCACCTTGCCCGTTTCCTTCAAATTTGCTCTACATTCAAGATAAATGGGGTGACGGATGATGCTATCCGGTTGCGACTTTTCCCATTCAGTCTTAGGGATGTGGCATATCGATGAATCACTTCTCTACCGCCGGGTTCAATCAAGACATGGAAAGACATGGTCGACAAATTTCTTGGAAGATACTTTCCTCCTAGCAAGGCGGCAAGGTTGAGGCAAGAAATTTCAGCTTTTAAGCAACGAGAATCCGAGAGTTTATTTGAAGCTTATGAAAGATTCAAGGACCTTCTTCGAAGATGTCCTCACCATGGGTTTGCTTCATGGATGCGGGTACAAATCATATACAATGGGCTGAATTATGCCACCCGCCAACTCATTGATGCCGCGACGGGTGGGTCGCTTAGCAACAAGTACCCTGATAAGGCCGAGCAACTACTAGAGTCCATAGCAAGCAATGAATCTCACTAGGCCTCGAGAGGAACACCACAGAAAGGGGCCCGAATGTATGAAGTTAAGGCCGATGATGCTCTAGCCGCAAAGATTGAGATGTTGTCTAGGAAGATTGATACGCTCATGGGTAGCAGTTCAAAATCTGAATCAGCGATGAGTTGTAGCACATGTGGTGGTGGACATGGGGCCACCCAATGTCCTATTTCTAGCTCCTCTGTCGCACCCATAGAGACTATTGATTACATTGGGGGCCCAAGGCCACAGGAAAATCCATACAGTTCTACCTACAATCCGGGGTGGAAATACCATCCTAACTTTTCTTAAAATCAGGGGCAGCAACAAAAAGTGGCCCCTCCGCAATGTCCTCACGTTCAACCACCTGTACAAGAGAAGAGGTTCACTATAGAAGATGTGCTTGCTAAGTTCATGATTAACACCGAATCAAGGTTCGACACTGTAACTAGCAACATGGACACACAATTTGGGAAGGTGAATGCTCAATTCAATGATTTTGGTTCCATCTTGAGAAATCTTCAAGCCTCTGTACAATCACTTGAGCATCAGGTGGGGCAGCATGCTAAGGAAAATTCAGAACGGCCTTCCGGTAGTCTCCCTAGCAACACCGAGGAGAACCCAAGGGAGCACTTAAAGGGCATTGCCCTTAGAAGCGGAAAACAAATTGAGACAAGGGTTGAAGTTGACCCAAGTGTCAAAGAAACCGGGATAGCCGTTGAGGAAGATTTCCACCCCGCTGAAAAATTTGCTCAGGAGGTTGCTCGAAAGGAAAACAATAAAGCTCACTCTCGGGAACACTCAAAGCCACCGGAGTACAAGCCCCAAATTCCTTATCCAGTGAGATTGAAGCAAGACAAGGAAGATGTCCAATTCAGAAAATTCATCAATATTTTCAAGCAACTCCACATCAATATCCCAATCGTCGAGGCTTTAACACAAATGCCGAAGTATGCCAAGTTTCTGAAAGAGCTTCTCACAAATAAAAGAAAACTTGAAGAAGAAGGTACCGTGGCATTCTTGGGAAATTGCTCGGCCATTTTGGAAAAGAAGCTCCCCCAAAAATTGAAAGATCCGGGTAGCTTTATAATCCCATGTGTGCTTGAAGGGGGAGTGAAGGAAAATGCACTAGCGGATTCGGGGCAAGCATCAACGTCATGCCCTACACCATGTACTTGAAGCTTGGTTTGGAGGAACTCAGACCTACGAGGATGACTTTGCAATTGGCGGATCGATCAACAAGAAAACCCTGTGGGATTGTGGAAGATGTGATTTTCCGGGTGGACAAATTGGTGTTTCCTGTAGACTTTGTGATCATGGACATGGATGAAGATGTAGAGATACCTCTGATCCTTGGTCGCCCCTTTCTAACCACTTCTGGAGCTCTCATCGATTTAAAAGGAGGAAAATTGACTTTAAGGGTTGGGGAGGAAGAAGTAATTTACGCACTGCCAGCGGCCATGAAACATTCTCTTGACCATGATGACACATTGTATTTTGTTGATGAAACTGATCGGTTAATTTCTACTTGTGTGCAGGAGGTGTTATCATTGAATCCTTTGGATGAATACTTAGAAGAGGTGGAGGACAAAGAACAAGAAGAACCCCACAATTCCCCTCCAAGTCACAATTTGAAGAAACCAAAGGAGGAAGTGATATGTACCAATACCAAGGAAAAAGAGAAAAAATAATCAATGTTGAAGAAAATTTGGAGGGAAGTCCGAGGAAAGAAAATAAAAGATACCAATCCTCGTAGTTTAAAGTCTCTAGGAGGGAAGGTAAAGTTTGAGCCCCTCTTTACTCATGAAAAGTGTAATATTTTCTCTTTGATGTCATTGAACTTACCGGGCAACAATAATAATTCAATGGGGACCGGGGGTCACTTCAAACTCTTCGAACCCCCGTGAGGTAAGTGAGAAGGTACGTCAGGCTCGTGACGTTAAACAAGCGCTTCTTGGGAAGCAACCCAAGCGTTCGGGGGTTTTTAATTCAATTTTTCGTATTTTAGTTGTTCATTTATACTTTGCAATGTGTTATTTTCCTTAATTGTTTTGCATTTGAATAAGTTCGTCTTCAAAATTTTTGCTCTCATCATGTGTGTTGTTTTATATTTTTCTTTGTTGTGCCTACTTGTTTTGTTGTCGATTCATGCGGTCATTCGAGTCTTTTGCGTATTTCTTTCGAGTAGGAGGTGTTTTAGATCATGTTATAACCTTCCCGGAGAGTTTTAGAATGCATTTTGACCCTAAGCTAGCCTCCCCAGGTCCTCACGGCCCTAAGGGGGCCGTGAGAGAGGCCGTGAACAAAACGCCAGTAAAATTATACTAGGGTTCATGCCCCCTCACGGCCGTGAGAAGGGCCGTGAAACGCGGGCTAGTAGCAATTAGGCGCGGGCTGGGGCTTTGCACTAGGCTTCACGGCCCTTCTCACGGCCGTGAGAGAGGCCGTGAAGCTCGGCCTAGTGTCTTAACCCCCCTATTATTTGATTCTTTGGGTCTTCTTCTCCATTCTCCCTTCATCTCCATCATTTCTCCTCTCCTTTTTTCCCATCATTCATCAACCAAATCTCTCCATCTTTCGTTCTAGATCACCTCCTAGACAATTTGAGACCTTGATCTACTGATTTGCCAAGAGTTTCTAGCAAGTTCCACCAAGGATTCACCGGTAAGCTTTTTGGTGCCCTAGAATTCTCTTTCTCATTTTCTCTAAATTTCATGGAGCTTTTTGGTGGATAAATTCTTGCTTTTATCATGTGTTGGTGGTGTGAGGGTTGTTTGTTCATCTCCCATTGATTTCTTGTAAAAATTTTTCGATCTTCATGATGTTAAGGAAATGCTACACCATGAATAGTGTCCATACGGCCCCCTATACGGCCGTATGGACCCTATTCATGCCCCTTTCTCATTTGTTTCTTGCTTGTTGTGTTATTTTTGGTGTTGTAATGGATTGGTTAAGGCTTGATGAAGATCTTATGTGTTGTAGGGATGCCAAACATCAAGAGGGTTGCTTCAAAACGTCCACGAGCTTCAACACAAAACCCCGAGGAGCCTACGTTCACACACCCCCTTCACATGGCACGATACGAAACATTGAAGACTAAACCCTTTGGCACTGTCCGACGGATTGATTGGAATTTTCTGGAAGAGCTTGGAATTGCCAACCAAGTGAGGGAAGTTCTATCTCAAAATGGTTGGATGAACTTATTTACTATCGATGAACCAACATACCGGCAGCTCACTTTGGAGGTTCTGAGCACCTTTGAGGCACAACAAGACCGGCGACGCATCATTTGTCAGAAACAGGGGACTATCCGCTTCCAAGCTTTTGGAAGGCTTCACGAGTTGTCTCACGTCGAATTTGCAAGTTACTTGGGCATCTATGACGAGGAATACATGAACTCCATTCCGATTGGCCAAATCCGAGTCGATTTCCCACCGCATGTGAATGCGAATCAATGTTGGGCCACCATAGCCCCAGGCGACACCAAAAACACTCGAAAGGCGTCCCGGATTGCGGATCCTATCATGAGATATGTGCATGCCCTAATTACTCATTCCATAGGGGGTCGAAAGGATAGTACTGGAGTAGTGTCTAACTCTGATCTACTGATTTTGTTTGGGATTTTTGAGCAATGCCCCCTCCACCTTGGGCATCTTGTGGCTGAAGCATTTATTCATCACGCACAGTGCATGCGATTAGGTGCTATTTTCTTGGGTCTGTACATCACCAGGTTGATTCGCGGTATGAAATTGTTGGACCGCACCCGTGATATGACGATTGTGGGTGGTGCAGCGGCCCTTGCCGCAAATGTCTTGCTAGTTGTTGGTCTAGTTGAAAAGAGAGGTGCCCGTTACCGATTTTCCCGACAGTCATCGGCCGGGGAATCCAGTTTGCCAGAAGACACTGACTCTGATCCTGATGACACGCCCACTCCCACTCCTGGCACCACATCATCATCGGGCTTCGAAGCTAGGTTGCGAGGAATGGAGAGCGATATTCAGGCCATCCGTCACGAGCAGCGTGAGATGCGCGGATAACTGTACCAGATCCTAGAGGGTCAGCGCATGCTCACTGAGGACTTTTGCCAGTTTGCCATATCTGCTCGCAGTTCATCTTCGCGGACTGGCACCGCATCCTGCACCGACACACCTGTCCCACCTGTTATCGACGAGCCGTTTCATTCTTGAGCATGGACACTTATTTATCTTTTAGCAGCATGTTGTCTCTATTTATTGTTGTTTTTTTTTCTGCATGTGTGTTTGTTTGTTTTGAATAAGTTGGGAAGGGTTATACCCTGAACAACACTTTGTAGAACTCTAATTGCTTTTATTTAGTTGTGTGTTTGACTGTTCCCTAGTATTAATCTTTATTTTTTTTGGAATGATGGTATGCCCCTGTGCTTTGCAGGGCATTGAGGGGAATTTGGTGAGCATCTCTACATTTTGTGGGAGCCGGACCCGACATGTAAAGCGCGTCGTACACTTTAGTTGGGTCACATTTCACCATTTTTACAAGATAAACCGGGGAAGTTCGTTTTCACCCTCCTCCTTTATTATTATTGTTTATATTGCCTCTATTTTCATGATTAGTGTACATTGAGGGCAATGTACAACACTAGATGTGGGGATGGGTGTTTTTACATGTATTAGGTCAACTTTACATGCTAGTGTTATCAATGATGGCTTGTTACTTTCTTGTGAGATTCTTCAAGTATGAATTAATGATTGATGTGAGTTACATTTTTCTTGTTGTGCTCTATTGAATCCTATTTCACCCCTAGTATTGTTTTGTGCACTGAGTCTTTTGTTGATGCCCTGGGAATAGCCTGCTTGACTTTCTTAACTCTCTTGTATGCTTAACACACAATTTTGTATACTTAGCCTTAGACTACTAAGTTCTATCCTTCAATGAACTCTTAAGAACTTTTAAGTCTTTTTGAGCTAGTCCTAGTTTTGTTACTTGTAGTGCAGTCTAAAGGTTTGATCTAGGGTGAATAAAAAAAAAACAGAGTCTATGTCAGTATTCCTCTGCTAATGAAGCATGAATGCGTCTATGTAGACTGTAATCGAGTAGTTGGGTGGCTCTTATGCCTAACCAGCATGTGCACCCTCCTGAAAGATTTTGGTGCAGTCAACGTTAGGCGGACTCGAAAAAAAAAAATTGTTCATGCATGTAAATAAAACCCTAGTGATCACTTAGACTGCCTACTTGGTGTTTTGAGAAGAAAGGGGATTTAGTTTCAAGTATAGACTTAGAAGGATCTGATTTGTTCATTGAAGTGGCACTTAGCATTTTAAGACTTGGTACTCTGTACTTGTGGAGTGATTGGCATATAGAGCGTTATTGATTGAAGTCATAGGGCTAGACTAGGTCAGGGCAAATGAGATGAAAGAGTCACTTACACTGCACAGACATATAAGAGGTGAGACAGGATCTTTTTGTTGTACGTATTGACTGTAACTCAACATCTGTGTATCATTATTCTATACTTGTAGAATCTCGTATTTGTTTGAGCCGGAGATGTACATTTAGCCACTTATCCTTCCCTTTGTTTTTCATGATTTGTTTGCATGGGGACAAGCAAATGCTTAGGGGTGGGGATATTTGATAAGTATCTAAATGTATATGTTTTAATATACGTATTTTGTACAATTAGCATGTATTTTGGTAAGAATTGATGCCCGTTTTGTGCTTAATCGACTATCATTTATGTTGCAGGACACGGGGGAGCCATGAGAAGCACGAGAATACAATTTGGGGCGAAAAAGGATGAAATTTAGGCGTTGCAGCACTGTAGCTGGAGCACTGTAGCGTATTTACTGTAGGAATTACTGTTGCACATGAGGAGTTTTGGGCTGGAAATGATGGAAGTGCATAAGAGTGAACAGTGCAGCATACAGGGCCGTATAAAGGGCCGTGAGCATCAAAAGACATTGATTTTGTATTAGGGTTCACGGCCCCCTATCCACCCCGGGATCCATCCATCTACCCCGGGATACACCCCCACATGAGCCAAGTTTTGCCTTATCTTTGCCTACCTATCCACCCCAGGATCCATCTATCTCGGGATACTGCGGGAATATTTAGGGATTTCTTTAGGGCACACAGGGGGAACTTCTTGGCCGGCATATAAAGGGAAGAAACGAAGAAATCTTGGAAAAACGATGATTTCGAGCCAAGAAGGGAGGCAAGATCATCATTTTGAAAGGGAGAAGCTTCACTATCAAGGAGGCAAGGATCCAAGCCAAGGGAAGCGTCATTCGGCATCTCTTGGACGGGGGAAAGCGTCATTCGGCCGAACCTCCACCTTCTCCTTCATCATTTCATCTAGGGAGTGTCATTTATGAGCTTTTTAAGTGATTTACTTTATATTTTTGTTGTTACTTGCTTGATGGCACACTAGACCCCCAAGGCCACCGGATGTTGGTGAACCTTGGGGGGGTTTATCATGTATTTTGGATGATCTTTACTTAATTGCAAGTTTGGCTTGGTTTAAGATTTAGTTCATTGTGCTTCATGTCTAGAACTACCACATGGAGAGATCCGTAGTTCTTTCTTGAATTATACACGTAGATGTGACCTACTCGCGTTTATTAGATCATTAATGAACTAAAAGGGGTTGATCTAATCTTGAGATCCTTCGGTCTAAATCAACCAAGCTACCTTTTATCCTTCATCCATGTATCGTGATGACCCCTCAAGGGGATCCACATCCACAGGCCTTCACTCTTCATTGTAGTACTTGCAACAACATTGTATGCTTTTGAATTTGTTTAATCATATCGTATTTATTTCTTTGCTTTAGTAGAACATACATCCATGCTTATGTTGTTAGGTTAGATAATAGGCGATGGAGGAGTAAGAGTAGCTCCTTAGCCCCGTGGAATACGATCCTCGTGCTTTTGTACGAGGTATTACTTGGTGATCCCGTACACTTGCGGGGAAGCAATCAACATCCAATCAAAACACACAGGCTTTTCATTTTTTTTACCTTCTGGAACCTTTAATCCATTACGCTTTGTTCCAGCATCCCTAAGAACTCGACCATCATGAGCCAAGCCTTCCCAGCCAGACAAGACATATATAAATTGCATGTCTTGACTACATACAACAAGGACATTAGTGGTAATTTCAGATTTTCTTGATCTATATTTTGGTCGATCAATTTTGGGTACATTCACACGTATGTGTGTCCCATCTAATGCTCCAAGAAAATTCTACATTAAATAAAGTAATAAATTGTTAGTTACAAAAACATATATGACTAATATAACATGTGGACCTAATTTATTACCTTAAATTAGTTCCACTTAAAGTCATTTGAATTTTCAGGCACCGGTTCTAGTTTCTTCAAAAGGACAGAGTGACAAAGAATAACCGACTTTAACACAGCATAAAAATGCCGATTAACTGTCTCGCCTGATCGGAGAAAGTCAAATTTAATTACTCTATTCTTGACATGGTGTGCTATAATGTTTAAAAACATTGCGGTCATCTCTTGGACACCAACATTTATTGTGCCTCGTAGGCCGCCAGTTGTAATTAACAATTGACACAATTCACTAAAACAATGGTGATCCATACGTAACTTGTCAATGCATTTAATGTCACTTTCAAAAACTATACAGTGAAGGTATTCTTGTTGCTTCCGACATCTAGTAGATGTTGACATAACCTCATATTGAACCATTCTTCGTCGATCATTATGTTGTTTCGTTGCACATGAAATGATCATGACGCATAATACATAGAAGTAGAAAAAGATCATCACCCAATATAGTCGAAGTGCTTTAATCTTGGTCATGTTATCAAAATCTATGTTAACAACAACACATATATCCATTGTTAACAAATATATTTTAAAGATATGGAACAAAGGTCAAAGATAGTATTATTTGACAATATCAAAATGGCATACCTTGCGGGAACAACCTTCAATGATGACTGATACACAGATGGAAAAAAACGAGGAAATGTCAGTAAGCCATAACAAAGAAACTGAAAGAATAAAATGCTAGCAAAACATCAAACTTGAGAAAAAAAACATTCAAGAGGAAGAAATTACAACATGGAATTAAAAAGGTGTAGTTGTCATGAACATTAATGATGTATCAACATTTAACAAACTAATAAATGTGTCTACTGGATCATGAATTCACTGAAAAGACATTCATGAAAAAAACTGACAAATAAAAACAGAATAAATAAATCAAGGGAATGTACATTGCATATTGCATAATTCAAAATAAACAAATAAATAAATAAATAAATAATAAAAATCATACAAAGACACAAGCACATCTCACATTATCATAATTATTGTTATTTCAAATATTAATTTACTCCCCTATAAGTATTGTTATTTTTTTTATCGTAATTAAAAATTTAAATTAAATTTTATCATCATTCAAAGGGAATGTACATTGAATATTGCATAATTCAAAATAAATAAATAAATAAATAATGAAAATCATACAAAGACACACACACATCTCACATCTCTCTCTATCTCTAAAACCTCATCTGAATGCTGGGTTAAGGGAGCAGATTTTCCCAGGCTTTTCTTTTTGTGAGTTAGGGCTTTCTTGGTCTATGATTTCAACTATTTTTTGCTTATTGTTCTCTTGTACATAGAGAGAGAGAGAGAGAGAGAGAGGGAAATGAGATGAAGTTGGAGATGGAGATCAATAATGGTGATAAATGGATTTTAGAGAAGTGAAGGAGATTATGAGTGAATGATGATGATGATGATGATGATGATGATGACGACGATGAGGTTTCACAACTAAAGAAAACACAATTTTCAATCCATGCTTACAAAAATACAATTTCACAACACCAATTTTCACAACTGAAGATTTCTCTAATCCTTGAAACCCTAGATTGATTCTGGCCTCATCTCAAGATCAAACACCATCAAACACAAAGAGAAAAGGAGAGATAGAAGCAAGAAGATCGAACCTTTAGACAAAAGCGGGACAAAGATAGAGCCTCTCGAGAGAATGACCAACAATGGCCGAGAGAGCTAGAGAGAGTTTGCAGTGAAGGCATTGGTACAATGATACAAAGGAGGAGAAGACCAACTTCACGTGACACTTACCTTTTTGGGGGCAAAAGTGACATTTCCCATCAAATAATCAGCAAGTAATGGGACTCCTCTCAAATTGAGGGGCAATGTGATTACTCCTGGCTCACACCCCTCTCACTCCCATACCTGCACACCCAAACAAGGGCTAAAGCCCATCAAGTCTTCATTCCCACTCCAAGCCTGCACACCAAATGCCCCCATAGTGTTTTGGCAAGGTTATGCAGGCTCCTTGCGTGTTATATGCTACCCATGGCTTTCTAACAACATCATGCGAGCACTATGTGGTGCTACAGTACAAAAATAATACTGTACCTCTAAACATGCTCATTTTCATCCCCAAACTTGGTCCAAATCGTAGTTTTAGTCTACAAATGACTTATTCATGTCCTACAAAACAAATAACACAAAATTAAGCATGAAAGAGTGCAAGACAGACCATTAATTACCAAGGGTTAATAACCTATTTTCTATTAAATTTCAATTTAGAGAAGGTTTAAGAAAAATCAAATCAAACTTTTGGTTTTATTTTTAAAAAATAAAACTTAAACTCATTTTTAAACAATGAAATAAACTAAAGGGTTTATTAAAAAAAAAATTTACTTCACTACCTCCCACTGAAGATGGTTTAAAATTTTGAAATTATTTTGAAGCGAACGCTTTTATATGAAATTAACTAAAATTTGATCAATTAATTTTAATTTTAATTAGATTAATATTCTAAGATAAAAATTTATTGTTCTAATTAATGATATCTTTAATAAAACAGTTTTTTAAATAATATTAAATTAACCAATTATTAAAATAGTGCTTCTCCTAATGTATTTAGTAAACTAATGTTATATCTCTCCAAGTCATGCACCAACTCATCTTTTGCAATGACACAAATTTAGTGTTCTTCTGTGAGACGAAAGAATATATATATTAGAAAAATAGTGAAAATAAAACAGTAAATCAAATCAGGATAGTGGCTGTGGCCATTTAATTTGAAAGTTCATACTATAATAAATAAATAAATAAAATAGCTTGTTTCATCCTGAAAAGTAAATAGATAAATTTTTTACTTGAAATAAAGCTAAAAATCAAAAATTTTTTTGGCCTTCAAACAATAAATTATATGTTTCTTTTTGTACATTCTTCCTTATCGGTGCCATGAGTTCTTTTAATTTTATTTTTAAAGTTAAGATCTCAAAATTTTTTTACAAAATTTTCTGCAATTTTTTTACTACCAACTTTTGAATTAGTTCTTTTTTTGGTTTTTACTATAAGACATGGACTTCTATCTTCTTCTTTTTTGTCTTTATCAAAAAATCTCTCAATCTTATGTTTTTGCAATTGAATATTTGAATTTTAATATAAATCACCGTCAATTAATTTATATTATAGATTTCTTCTACTTTTCGGGATTATTCTAATTATTCAAATAGTATTTGTCATCCTAGTTAATACAAAAGCATGGTTTTCGGGAAAAAAAAGTCATTATCACTAAATGAATGAGAACACTGAAACAAGTTTAGCATGGTTTTTGGGTGCCATTGAAATGATAAATAATAGGAAATTTTATTTATAAGGCCCGGGCAAGTTTCCAACTTTCACTACAGTCCCTTTGACTTTTTAACATACTGTTTAGTCCTTCCTTTTTCCCATGAATTTACTTTTTTGTTCCTTAGCGTTAAATCTTGTTAGTTTTTTTAGGTGAAATTCCACAAATGACCTTGTGAGACAATGGAAAAATTGTTGACTTGTTCTTCTCGCCAAGTCACATCTCCTTTATGTGATGTATATGACCAAATCCCATGAAGCTCTTTGTCAGAGCTTTTTGCTTTTTCTCCATCATTTCGTTTTCATCTTGTTCTTCTCCATCTTCTTCATCTTTTTCATCTCCGTCTTCTTCTTCTTGCTGGAGTTTTAGTGGAAAGGCCCGTTCTTCTTGTTTTTATTCTTCTCTAGAGATCAAACTCTCACCAATTCTTTTTGTTCTTTTTTCTCTCCCTCTCCATGTTATTCTTCTTTTCAACTTTTGGAGGTCCTCAAAAGTGATTAAATTTTTTTTCTCATCCGATAATCTTATTGATTTTTCCAAATGTCATGCAGGTGCTCATCATCATTAATGGATACATTCTGTGTTATGGCGCGTTTCAAAGGTGAAGGATTGTGCTTGAATTCACTGTGTTGAGCTCATGAGATACCGTCATGGGTAAGATATGTTAGCATTGGGCACTCGACGCGTCCCGGGTAAGTGTAAAGTTCGTGACACCTAACTCATATGACACGGTTTGCTCAATTGAGACAGACGTAGACTTTCAACACATGTACCATATATATCATACCTTCAAGAAGGCTATAATGGACATCATCGTTAAGAAAGTAGTGGGTCAGCAGATGAAACTCTGGCTCCTTATTGCCATTGTAATTCACCAACAATGTTGGTGCTAGTTATTTTTTGTGTTCCTATGTATTACATTGCATTATTGTGTATTATTTTAGGTTCTTGTGTATTATTAATGCTTTATGTGTATTACAACTCGTTTATGTGCACAATACACAATTTGCTGTGTATTGTACATTGTTTGTGACTTGTTCTTCTCTTTATGTCATGCAGAGAGTCCTTCTATGAAAGCATGAATGTCGAGATTAGGACTTTTTTGTCCTGACATCCTCCCGTAGGGGTGCTCAGTACTATAGGGTGTTCTCAAACAACAGATGGATCGACATTAAAATTAGGCTAACATTTTGAGAATGTAGACCAGTTCAAAGATGCCCTGTGCAGCAATGCCATGAGACAAAATTTTGACTTCATCTTCGTAAAAAACAATAAATTCCAAGTAACTTTCAAGTGTGCTACTCCGGATTGCCGGTGGCATGTGCATGCATCCAAGGAGGGAAACGTAGACACGTTTCTAGTGATGACAATGCAAACAACGAACATTTGCTGTGAGGGCATTGGTACCACAACACACTCAAAAGCTAGCAAGAAGTGGGGTTGTCACCGTGTCATGTAGAAACTGAAGGAGCACCCATTATATAGAGCTGTCAATATACAGAAGGATATACTGCAAGAACATGGTGTTCACCTACCAATACAAACTTGCTTGGATGGGGAAGGAGGTTCACTACACAATAATGGGTCTTTATCGGCGATTATTATGCAGTGTTTTTACCAAAAAATGCTACAATTTACCGGTGTTTATCAAGAAGCTCCACGAAAGTACTGTAATTTAGCAGTGTTTTTGACTAAAACGCAGCTAAATTCCTAATATTATTAAATTTCAAAGTCATAAAATTTATAATTAGTGAAGATTTCTAAAAACACCACAAAAGTAATGTAATTTGACGACGTTTTTGACTAAAAACCCCGCTAAATTCCTAATATTATTAAATTTCAAAGTCATAAAATTTATATATTAAGCGGCGTTTTTGGAAAAATGCCGCTAAATGATATAAATTTTTTTATTTGAAAATTCATAATATTAAAAAGTTCGCGGTGTTTATCACAAAAAACGTCGTGAAAATATAAATATTTTTTAATATAAAATTTACAAAAATAAACTTTAGCGGCATTTATGCAAAAAAACAACGCTAAAATTTAATTTTTTAAAAATTCAAAAATAGTGCCATCTTTTTTAAAAAAAATCTTAATTTGGCGCCATTTATTTAAAATTTATATTTAGTGCCTTTTTTTAAGAAAAATGGCGCTAAATACTATCATTTTTTTATTTTCTATAAATATTCTTTGATATTGAAAAGAAAAAGAAAGTGGAAAAATGAGACCAAGACGATGAAGAAGATGAAGATGAAAAATGTGATGATGATGATGATGATGATGATGATGATGATGACGACGCGATAAGAAGAAGAAGAAGAAGAAGAAGAAACAAGAAAAAACTAGAAGAAGCTAGAAGTAGTAGGAGGAGGAACTTAAAAAGAAGAGAGAAAAGAAAAGAGAAAAGAAAAAAAAAAGAGAAAATAACAATAATAATAATAATAATTAAAAAATAGAAAATAGAAAATAATTAAAAAATAAAAGCAAAAAATCTAAAAGAAATTAAAAAAATAATAATAATTAGAGGAGCTGGTTATTTTTTTTAAAAAAATTAGATTAAAAAATTAACCTTATTTATTTAAATTATTTAAAAAAAAACCCTAAAGGTCACACAAAAAAAGGGCTAATTTAGCGGACTTTACAGATAAACGCCACTAATTTAATTGGTAATTTATTTTTTTTAAGATATAAAACACCGCTAAAGGTCAGAAAAAACGCCGCTAATTGCTGGAAAATTGCAAACACCATCTTTGCCAGCGTTTTTTCCCGATGTTTTTCGAAAACGTTGTTATGATATTTAGCGGTAATTTAAAAAGCCCCTAAATATTTTTAAAAAAAATGCCGCTAAAGAGCCATTATAGTGTAGTGGTTGCAGGGCATCCATCCACGGTAGTGTGGTAAGTAGTTATGCTTTGCTTCTATGGTATGTAGATAAAGTGGCAGAGAAGAATCCCAGTAGTGTTGTCACCATTAAGAATGATGGAGAGTGGTTTAAGTGCGCTTTCTTCTCTTTTCGGGCCTGCTTGTTTGGGTTGAAGTAGTTGTGCAGTGCATTAATTTTTCTTGATGGAACTCACTTGCTGGGCAAGTACGCGGGGATATTGTTGGAAGCAACAGGCAAAGATGGCATTCAGGGTCTATTCCATGTAGGCCAATGCTAGACTCGGGAAAGCACTTAGGGAGTAGTGTTAGGTAGTAATCGTCAAAATTGCATACACTTACACATCGAAGGAGTTTTATGATGTAGTCAGTAAACTTGCATCTATATCGGCGGTTGCGCACAATTAGGTGCTACACAAGTCTGACATTGATCATTGGTCTAATTTTTTGTTGAAGGGGGTGTGATGGTGCGAGATGTACTCTAATGTGGCAGAATATTTCAAAGCCTGGATTAAAGAAGTGTGGTATCTGCCGGTGATGAGCATGGTTGATTTAATAAGGTTAGCACAAAGATATATTTTCATGTATATTACCGTGCTTAAGTATGTATTACAACACGTTCGTGTGCAGTATAACTTGTTCGTTTAATATCATTCGATTGTGTGTATTATTGAAAGTTCCCATTTACAAAACCATGATTAACTTTATTGTTTCCATTTTCTATGTATTATGTTTACTTAGTGTTTATTTCTTACATTCATCAACAGGTTTAAACTTATGAATATGTTGTCAGAGAAACACAAAGTATCAAATAGGTGGGATACATACCTTCACCTTCAGATACACAAGAAGGTTGAACAAATTATTGAAGATAGTCAATACTGAGGGTGCCCTGATTTGACCTTGACACGTATGAAGTGGTTGACGAACACAACAGTGCTATCATCATGAGGATTTGGAAGTGCTCATGCAAAAGATGGGAGATAGATGGTCTCTCTTGCAAGCATGCATGTGCCGCGATCACGTAAATGGAAACGAATGTGCACTGTTATGTAGATGATTATTTCATAGTTGACTGTTATCATCATGTCTATGTCGAACCTATATATCCGATCCCTGACAGTGACAAGCCATGCGACAACAATAGTAAGCTCCGACTGTGTTCGCCAATATCAAAGAAATGACTCGACCATCCATGAAGGAAGAGAATAGAGTCACAAGCTTTTGATGTCCATGATTTACAGTGCAGTCGGTGCCACCAACTTGACCATAATCAACGATCATGTAATGTAGTAATAGCGGACTAAATATTACATGCAAAATCAAGGCAAGTTGGTTTTTTTTTACACAACTTATTGCTATTTATTGTGTGTTTACTATGTATAGCAGTTTCCGTAATAGCAGCCTTAGCCTCCCCTTTAGCGTCATCCTTCCAGACGATGGCATCCTCCCTGTTGGCAGTCTCTTCCCCGGCTGCATCCTCCGCCCTAGCGTCTTTTATTGTATTTTTATTCGGTCTAGCTTTCCTCCACATGGCGTCAACTAATATCCGTACGACGTAGAGTAGCAGTATGAATGGGACGTATGACCATGGTATGTCTTGCTATTCTCCATTTAACAATTGTTCCATTATCGGATGCAGAAAACCAAACAGTTATTGGTTTGAGGTTCTTGTTAAGGGTACCATCGATCACTCATAATCGTCCTTACCTTATGCTGGCCAGAGCGGCCTCTCCAAAACTGAACTACTCATTTGAACCTCTTACTTGAAGGAGGAGAAAGGCCAGAAGTAGAAGGGGGACAGATGTTCGTTTGGTCTCACTAGGCATCAAAATGTGGGGCCTGTGACTGTGAGTCGCCACTCTGTCTCCTTGCATCCCGGGCATCATGGTTGTCTATACAAGCCCGCAGTTCACAAAAGTCAATTAGTATCTACTGTCAAAAATGATGCATGTCATTGTTAGCAAACAGTGACATCATCCAAGCTATCAACCGAAGACTGACGGGTGATTGATTTTCTCAAGATTTGATGGGGAGAATGCTCCCGACCTTGCTTCCTTGCTGGCTCTCTGGGCAGTTTTTACACAAACTCTCTTGAAACATTATTTATTTTTTTTAACTAGTTTGATAGGCCGGGGACTCTCTCAGGGCCCTTTTATTGTGTCGCCCCCTTCAGACGATCTCTTAGAAGTTTTTTCCGGGTGTCCCGCCTAACACCACCAAGTAGTACATTCTCTTCATCATTTCTTGGGACAAGTTCGAACAATTGTGAAGCAAACACGCATAAATTTGTAGGTCGTCAAGATATCCTACATAGATAATCTAAACCTTACATATAAAACGTGACTCATACACATAAACTGTAGAGTATACACATGAAGATATTACATTACACAGGAACTGAAAATAATACACACTAAATACAAATAATACACACAAAGCCTAAATAATAAACACAAAAATGTGACTCATTACACACACTTACCAAGCATTATACACAAACTAATAACAAACAAACTTACTTCTTTTCCTTTAAGTGATTTCAGTAGGGTGTCGATGGGGGCCACCTCAATGAAACTAATTTCCCCATAACACATTATCCGGGTATCTGTCCAAGGTGTTGTTTTTCATACTTCCCATCACCTCATAAAATCAGATGATGAGGGCTATTATGCACCCTTTCAAGTAGTTTATCATGGTGTACCTCTCTTTACACCAAAGCTAGACACGGGCAACCAACAATGGTGCATCGGCCATCAACCACATGTGAATGCATGTGTCCAGGAGTAACGACCAAGCGAAGTCAGATCATTAGTGTGTGTCGCTGTGAATCTTGGTGCATTTTGTGATGTATTGGGGAAGAAGATAGTCATCATGAAGTAGACTATGAGGAGCTTCAAGAATGTCTCCTCCTCATCATCTTTGCTGCCGACAAGTTTAAATAGGTTTACCTTTATTGCATCACTATGTCGGTTATGCATTTTATTCAAGAATGTCTGTTCAAACATAGATTGGTCTCTCTCGTGCTTGAAAGATACAATATCTCCATTGCAGCGGAGACCTAAAATGAGTGCGACATCTTCTTCCCTGAATGGCAGCGTGCTTTCCACTATCCTAAACCATTGGTTGCCATCATCGTAGACCTGCAGCAGCACATCAAACACCCCTCTCTCTTGCTTCACGAGTGCAACATCCATTATATGGGAAAAAAGAGTTCTGCGGAGAATCTCCCAATGGCACCTGTTTATCTCCTTCTTCAACTCCGTCAGTGTTTCCACAACTGGGGCCAAGTAACACCTTGCATTCACTAGCGTGCTAGCTGTTGTTGTTATTGAAAATAGCACATAATCAATCATTGGCGGAATGATCAAAACCTTATTATACATAGAAACAAACAAACAATACACAGAATGAGAAGCAACAATGACAAACTTTACCAAATACATAATAAGGAATTTCGAATTTCACACAAAAACTGCCTAATACTACATGGGAAATAAACAACCATACTGTGGAGACTAAAACTAGCAAACATTCAAGCATGAGACACCATTCAAGCAATAGAGAATCACATCTTCTTGGTTTTTGAAGGCATTTTTAAAATTTGTTATTATTATTTACATAATTATTTTTAAACAATTACAAAATTGAAACTTTTATAAATCTTTTTAAGTTATTATAATTTTAAAGGTAATTATTTTGAAAAAAAACATTATTATTATTATTATTATTATTATTATTATTATTATTATTATTTTGGTTCAACAACTTGTTTGTAGTTTAAATAACAATAATTACATTCAAGTATATTTGAAACATATTTACTGTGCCATCAATGCATGTTATTTCTTCTCATGGACATTTTTTGGACTCTTTCCTTAATGATTTATGTTATTTGTATATTTATTAGTTTCTATTCAACCACATTGAATTCGAAAAATCCCACCTCAAATAGTAAAATTGACGCCTTTATCTTCTTGTTGATGAGTTTCTCATCCCGCATCTCGAGTGTGACAATTAAAGAAATGAGACATATTCTGAAACTCTAGGCGAAGAGGAGAAACCAAGCAGGGGCGGCTCAAGGGTAAAGCAAGTAAATCAACTACTTTATGTACCCAAATTTTAAGGCCATCATACAAACTTTTATCTTTAACACTTAATATTTTTCAAAAACCATATCATTATAATTATAATAATTATTTGTTAAAATAAATTGTTATCTAAAATTTTTAATTTAATAGCCATATTGCAGACCTCAACGCGCGTTTAAAAATTAAAGTTTTTCAAAACTTTATCAATTTAATTATAATAAGTATTAGGTATAAAAAATTTATTCAATATAATTGTAATTATTATTTGTTATAATACTCCATATGAGTTATCATGTTAACATCATTCTTCAACTAAAACTCCATATGAGTTATCATGTTAACATGTAAAGTAAGTAACAAATATTTTATGTCAGTGTTTGTCAAAAAATTCTAAAAAAATATATTTTTTATAAAATAATTAAGTGCCCTATTTTAAAATTTGGCTTTAGGCCTCACATTCCCTTGAGTTGACCCTGAAATTAAGTAAAAAGGCCAAAAAAAAAATAAAAATTAATTATTAATGTTTATTAATATTTAACGGCTAATGTCCTAATGTCTAATTATTTCCAAAAAAAGATAAGACTAGAATATGATAGCTAATAAAAAACATAAATGGAAAAAAGTTAATTATTAATGTTTAACGGCTAATGTCCTAATATATATTTATATGTACCTTACCAATTTTTTTATTCGCTTATATGTCTAAATGATTAACAATCAATTTAAAAAATTTAACAAATGTGATCGATTTCTAAATTACAAATTTTGTAAGATGAAAAAAGTGATAGAGGGCAAATGAAAAATACTTTTTAAATAATTTTTTTTTATTTGACTCTTTTTAATAAACTTAAACATATAAACTAAATTTAAGACTTTTAGGCCTTCGTGGAGCACTTACCTACTATAAAACCAAAAAAAAAAAAAAAGAAAAAGGAGCAATACAAGGAAACAACCTTAAAAGTGGATTTATAGATCTAATATTTATATAAAAACATACAGATGCTAGTAAAGTATTTCATCACATACGTAATTTAAAATAAATCTTTAAATTCTAGAGAAAGAGAAATTAAAAAAAATATAATTTAGTCTACATTTCATTGGTTTCTTTAATATTTTGTGTTGGGTTGTGGACCACATATTATGTAGGGATATAAAGACTTATGTGCATAAGTTGGGCAAACGTATACAACTAATGTTTATAATTGTGTATATTTTATTATATTTAAGTTATGAATGGACCCAATTATTAGGATCTAATTCAATTTGAACAGGGTCCTAATTATCTAATTTTAAATGTGTGGATTTACATGCAGACTTGTAATTAGCTCCATAAAAAGTTTTTATAAATAGGGTGTGGTCCTGACTGAGCATACAACGATCTGAGATTCAGAATTAGGGTTCCCATCTCCTCTTTCTGCATGTGATCAGTGAGAAGAACTATAAGACCCAATCATCTTCATCTACGCTTTCGTCATTTTCTTTATTTTTAACCAATCTCCACACAAGGTTCAGGATTTTTACTGTTTTTATACCATTTAGATCCATCATTTTGTTTAATAATTTGAATGAGTGAAATGTTTGTTAAAACTCTCATTGAAACAACAAGCTCTACATTGCTTGGCAACCCCAATTTCAGTTCTGAACATCCTGAAATTTCAATTTTAGCATTATCAATTTACTCCATTATCTCAATACATATATTTCTCACTATAATCATTTAATTATCCTCTGAAAATAAGAAAAATATAAGACTTCTAATCAAAATGAGAGGGATGCATATGAACTTAGGTGTATTGCAATGAAAGTTCACAACATAGCAGTGGGATCACATTAAAGACTTCAAGTAATTGTGCTACAAAAACAAGTTTAGCATGACGTTAGGCTACCATTAAGCATGATTTCTATCTTTATTATACCCAAGAAAACTAGTAATAAATTAATGTTTGACATTTTGTAAATTTGAAAGTTTTCATTTTCTTTACTTTGATTAAAAAATCTCTTTTTTATAAATTTTGTTTTCCAAAATTGAAACAAGATTTTTTTTTCTAACTTTAAATTAAATCATTTTCAAAAATTAAAATGCGAAAATGAATAGTTGTATAAAAACATAAATACATTTGATATATAAAAGAGGAATTTGAAAGATAGAAAAAAATTGAAACCCAACAATGAAGAAAAAGAAAATTTTAGGGCCAATTTGTTTTGTTATTCTATTTTTAAAATAGTTTTTCAAAACTGATTTTTAGAACAAGTTTTGTAATAAAAAAACTTAAAAAAAAAAACTGTTTGCATAAATGTCTTTTGAAAGCAGATTTAAAAACTAAAAAATAAATAAACTCCTAATTTGGAATAAATTTTACAAAAAAGGTTTTAAAAATAAAATTTTAAAAATTATTTTGATTCAATTGTTTTATATAATTGATATTTTCATATATTTTTACAATAATTTAATAACCATATGACTTTAACGAACTAATATAATAATATATTTTGTAAGAAATAAACATGAATTGAATATAAATAGAATTCAACATGGCATTATAATGTATATTTTTAATGTTCAATAACATTTATATCAAGCATAAGTTCAATACTCAATATTATTATAGTATTATACCTAAATATTATACTCACAATGTCTTAGTTGCACTTTCATTGGATAGTTTTGATAAGTTGTCCAAATAATAAGTTGAGTTCTTAAAGCCCACGACTTTTTAATTGTTTGCCAAGTTAAATCATTTACTTCTTTAAAATTCATATTATTGCATTCTCTAAACAATATGTGATGTCCATCCCATTTTCATATGTAAATATGAATACTGCAACATACTATTACTATAAGAAGTTGTTATTAAGTTTCTATGTAGCCATTAATTTAAGAATTGAAAAGCAATCTTTTAACATATCAAAAATATTGAAAATTGAGCTTTTAACTGCTGGAGTTTCGGTGTTGTTGGAGTTTCAGTTATTTAAAGATAGGACTTGTTAGTTTGAATAATTTTTCGTTTAATATAGCCATGATATAGGACTTTGTTAAGTGGTTATGCATTTTCTATCTTTTTTGTTTTGTAATGGCTCTATAAAAGCCATAGGAAGTCATTAATGAATGTCACGCCCTAACCTATGGGCCCTTGGATGCGACAACCGCCTCAACAACTCGAGGAAGGATACCCCACTCCTCAACCCTCGAGTCACTGTAAGGCTGACAAAATACCTAGAATCAACAACCCTGAACAGAATATGCAAAACAAAAAGTTCAAAGGTACACAAAGGAAGCATCATCAACATAGCCTAATAGTAGAGTCCAAAAATAGTACTGATCACAAGTACAACGAAGTTTCCAAGAAATTAGACAAACATACACACCATGCTTATAGAGTTTCAAACACAATAATGGATCCATGCTCTAATACAACATATACATGCTCAAGGATAACATACATGAACTTAGTACTGAATAAAAACAGACGGTGGATGCCCAGCACACCGCTTCACTACTGCACTACTGCCTACAAAAGCCTAGGAAGAAGAAAGAGGGGTGAGTAACTTAGGTCACCCAGTAAGTGAATTAGCGCAACTCTAAAAGAATATACCAAAATAAAATCTATATAAATTTCCAAAATAAGCTTTTACCAACAATACACACAAATTAGAACATTTCCAAATATATATATATATATAACATGTATAATACGAGTTTTCAAAATTCATAAAAACATAATACTCATCGTTAAATTAAATTGTGAGAGATTGCCTTCTTGAGAGCGACAGCTGGGTTTCACCCCTTCATCACAGTCTAAAATAGCAATACGGAAGATATGCAAGAAATTACTTCTCAAAAACTCATTTGTATGTAAAACACAAACTCTTTAAAATACCAAGATCCCAGCGCACCCAGCAAGTAATGGTCTAGACATCTCTCTAAACTATCGTCGTGGTCGCGGCTAAGTTTAGAGCCTTCAAGGTACTCATGCCCTTCACGTTAACCCATCGGTTCACCAAATGGTGACTCCGGCTCCCCGATGACCGTCCAATCAGGGTTCTACACCCCCTCTTGAATTGGTCGAAAAAGATCAGCTAGCCTTTCATGCCATCTCAAAAGGCTGGCCACTAGGACCGCCTATCTACCACAGTAGGGGTAACACCATCTAAGCAAAGAAATCAAGCATATCTCACCAGGAGTCCATAGGCAGGACAATAATCAATCACCAAAATAACTATCATCTGCACTCAAAGGAAATGAAGAAAGCATAAGCATAACCAAAGTTTTGTAAAACAAATCAATTCGCAACTTAAAAAAACAATATCATCCTGAAACCCTTTCTTCTGAACATCAATATTTTGCAAGTAGGAAGTATGAATAAATAAGTTTACTTCAAGACATTCAAAACCTCAATTCAAGTATTAAAACCAAAGAAAACTTCAATCAAGCAATATAACATATATAGGTACCATTCTATTAGAATTATACATAACAAGCCCACTCACAACTTTGATGATTAAATTCTCCCGGACGTGCTAATCCTTAACCGGCTCCTTGCCTTAGCCGATACTCTACCTCCTTGCAAAAGCACAAACAAAAACATCAACAAGAATTAGACAAAATAAATCAAACAATGAAACCCTAAGTTCTCTAACAAGTAACCCTAGATTGATCCTAGGGTTTGCTCAAAACTAGATCTTTAGGTTACCAATGAATTCTTAAGGGTTTGAGCTTTACTCTAAACCAAAGAAGCCAAAGAAATAACTAAAATTAATAACTGCTATAGTAGCTAAATCTCTTAAGGTACTTACAAGCAAGGGAGGAAGAAGTTTCTAGTTTGGGTTCACCGGAATCAGGTTGCCGCAAAAATTTCAAAGAAAAAGATGGTTTGGTTGAATGAAATAAAGAATGAAGAAAAGAGAAATGTAAAACTCAGGCTGCTGCAGTACCAGAAAAATCTACAGTAACAGGCTAAAAAGATACAGTAATGGATTTCTTTTAGCTACAGTACAGGCTGATTATAACAATAAAACTTACACTTTTATAGCAATATTAGACAAAAAGGAAAGAGCGGCAAAGCATGATAGCTGATGGCAATAATTTTTTGAATATTCCTAAATTTGATGGTGTCTATGATCACTGGGCCATGTCGATGGAGAATTTATTATGCTCTGAAGAATATTAGAGTGTGGTGGAGAATGGCTATGAACAACCTGAAGATTTGGAGACAATCACTGAAGCACCGGGGAGAACTTTGGAGGAGTAGAAACTAAAGGACCTGAGAGCCAAACATTATTTGTTTCAATCCATTGACAAGAATATCCTAAAGACAATCACACAAAAATCCACCTCCAAACAACTTTGGGATTCTATGAAAAGAAAGAATTAAGGAAACATCAAAGTTCAACAAGCTCAACTATAAAAGTTGAGAAGGGAATTTGAGATTCTAGAGATGAGACCTAGTGAATGTATATGACTACTTCTTTAGATTCATGATGATTGTCAATGATATGAGGAATGTCGGGTAAGGAATGTAGGATGTAAAAATTATTGAAATAATTCTGCATACACTCTGAAAGAAGTATAACTATATTGTGCGCTCAATTGAAGAATCCAAAGATATCAACAATCTCTCTATGGATGAGCTACAGAGTTCTATCTTGGTTCATGAGCAAAAGCTTAAGAAGCATAGTTTGGAGGAACAAGCATTGAAAGTCACAAGGGGTGAAGGATCTAGAGCAAAAGAAGAAGAGAAGTTTGGTGGCAAAGGCAGAGGTTGTGGTACTTTTAGAGGAAGAGGAAGGGGTCAAGGAAGAGCATTCAACAAGGCCATTGTTGAGTGTTATTGGTGCCACAAATTGGGGCATTTCAATATGAGTGTCCCAATTATGCCCATTATGCTAAACACACAGAGCTTATTGAGGGTCAGGAGATGCTTCTTATGTCTTATACAGAGACTCAAGGTGTTGTACCAGAGGAGGTGTGGTCTCTAGACTTAGGCTACAGTAACCATATGAGTGGAGACAAGAAATGGTTTGTTGAGCTCAATCAATATTTTAGTCAAACCATGAAGCTAGGAAATGACTCAATATTGGCTATCATGGGAAAAGGAAATTTTAGAATGGAGGTCGAAGGCAAAACTCAAGTCATCACTGAGGTATTTTACATTCCTGATCTCAAAAACAATTTGCTTAGCATTCGACCGCTTCAAGAAAAAGATTTGGCTATCTTGATTCAACATTGTTGTTGTCGGATTTATCATAATTATGCAATCAGTGATGTTTGCAAATCATATGTTTGTATTGCTAGCCTCTATACCTACTAATGTCTCCGAATCAACTTGTTTTAAAGCATCCTCAGATGAGTCCACAGATTTATGGCACGCCAGGTTTGGTCATTTCAACATAAAAGAGATGCGAACTTTGGCATATAGGAAGATGGTTAAGGGTCTAGCAGTTCTTAAGAATAGTTCTATACTATACACACATTGCATTCTAGGCAAGCAATCAAGATCCTTTTCCAAAGAAGAGTGCATGGAGAGCTTTAAAATCCCTACAGTTAGTGCATTAAGACATTTGTGGTCCAATTGCTCCAGAATCCAACAGCCACAAAAGGTACATCATTACCTTCATTGATGACTATAGTCAAAAGATGTGGACTTATTTTCTTCATGCTAAATCAAAAGCTCTAAATTCTTTTAAAAGGTTTAAGAGTTTGGTAGAGAAGGAGTCATGCAAATATATAAGTTGTTTGCGCATTGACCGTGGTGGTGAATTTACTTCCTTTGAGTTTAATAGTTTTTGCAATTCAAATGGGATTGATTATCAACTCATTGTGGCTTTCTTTCCACAACAAAAAGGAGTCACAGAGAGAAGAAACCAAACCCCAATGAACATGGTGAGATACATGCTTAGTGCATGAGAAGTTCCCAAAGAGTATTGGCCAGAAGTAGTCAATTGGGTTGTCCATGTTCTCAATCAATGTCCCATTTTTGCAATGCAAGACAAGACACCAGAGGAGGCATGAAATGGAGTTAAACCATATGTGGAGTACTTCAAGGTGTTTGGATGTATAGGGCATGTGCACATTCCAAATGCCAAAAGAAAAAAGTTGGATGAAAAGAGTGTCAAGTGTGTATTTCTAGGAGTTAGAAAGGAATCAAAGGCTTTTAGAATGTTTGATTCAGAAGTAAAGAAGATAATTGTCAACCATGATGTTGTGTTTGGAGAGAAAGAAAAGTGGGACCAGAGAAAACCATAGCAAGGCTCACAATGTGGTGTTCTTGAATTGGGAGATGAAGAGAAAGAGAAGGAAGCATGTACTGAAGTTGAGACAAATGCTCATGAGAGTGGGGTTGATAAAGAAGAAGAAGCTAGAGCAAATGAAGAAGATGAGATAGATGAAGAAGAAGAAGAAGAAGAAGAAGAAGCTATTACAAGAGGCATTCAAGTTCAAGGGAGGTGAAGAAGAAGTGAACCTGTACGGATAAAATACTATGCAACTAGAGGAAAATTATCTGAAGAAGAAAATAGAGTCAATCAGCTGACTATGGAAATACAACAACTCTCTATGTGTTCATCCAATTATCCAATAACCTTTGAGGAAGCAGCTAGGAGTCCAGTATGGGTGAAAGCAATGAACCAAGAAATTAAAGCCAGCAAAAAGAATGAGACTTGGGAATTGACAGAGTTGCCAAAGGGAGCAAAGAAGATCGGTCTTAAATGGGTGTTCAAGATGAAATTGAATGAAAAAGGTGAAGTTGACAAATATAAAGCTAGGCTCGTAACAAAAGGGCACACACAACAAGTTGGAATTGAGTACACTGAGGTATTTTCTCCTGTAGCTCATTGCGATGAAATTCATTTAACTCTTGGACTTTAAGCTGGTCGATGTTGGAAAATGTATCAACTAGATTTTAAAAGTGCCTTCTTGCATGGAGAAATCAATGAGGAAGTATTTGTGGAGCAACCGAAGGAGAATGAGGTGAAAGGAGAAGAGTATAACGTCTACATGTTAAAGAAAACACTTTATGGGCATAAGCAAACTCCACGTGCGTTGTTTAGCAAGATTGAAGTTTACTTTGTCAAGAAAGGTTTTGAGAGGAGTGTGAGTGATCACACTTTGTTCACAAAGAAGAATGATGATGGAGGTATTTTAATAGTAATTTTATATGTTGATAATCTCTTATTTACAGGAAACAATGAACAATTGTTTTAAGAATTCAAAAATTCTATGAGGGAGGAGTTTGATATGTCCGATCTTAGATGTATGAGCTATTTTCTTGGTGTAGAAATTACACAAAGTTCAGAGGAAATTCTCATATGTTAGATTAAATATGTGAATGAGGTGTTGGAGAGGTTTGTGATGCAAAATTGCAAGGCAGTGAAAAATTGATAAGTGCTCATGTATAAGTAATACGAAGTATACTTTTTCTTACATTGAGCATTACTTTATTCAGATTTTATCGCTTATATGTGTGTATTTGTGTTTTTTGAGCATATAGGGTTGTGAAGATGATGTAGAAGAAAAAGAAGCAAAAATAGGTCATGACTGTAATAGTTGAGGAGACTCTTGGACAAAGTAAGGATTAAGGCACAAGTTGTAGACTTATGGGTGTGTGCCAACCTCCATTGTGTTCAAATGATTATATGAATCGGAGGGGGACAAAGGCAGTCACACTCATGTAATCCAACTTGTGTAACATCGAAAAGCTTCATCAATTTGTTGTGTGCCCAACTTGGTGGCCTCAATGAAGAAGATGAATTCGGGAGCATTTTGGCTAAGCACTGCAGCAGTTACTGTAGTAAATCACTGTTGCAAGTTACTGTTTACAGGGCGTCGAAAATCAGGAAAATAGAGAATCCACATGCCCGTGTGGAAATTTCACACGCCAGTGTGGAAAATCCACAGGGTCGTGTGGATGCTCGATTTCAGCCTACAAATACCGCGTTTTGGGTCTTATTTAGGGACCCCCCAGTACAATCTTTTGCCTTTATTTTGGGGAGCTTGCGGCTAGGATTTTGAGAGTTTTTTGCAAGATTTTTTGTGGCATTTCTACGGCATCAACATCGACATCCGTAGGAAGATAGCTATTGGGGGAGCCTTCGTCAGCATCGATTCGGCGAAGTGTGCCCTAGGCTTGACAAGGGATTCTTTGAAGAAGCTAAGGCGGCTTCACAAGACCATTGATACGGACTACAAGGGGGTTTTCTTTATGGTTTTTATACATATATTCACAAACTCCTTGATGATTTTGTATAGCTCCATGGAGAGCTAAACCCCTAGTGGGTATTCGTACTTGTAAACCTTAGGATGACATTGTTCTTATGACTTCTATTATGCTTTCTTAATTGATGTTTTCAATTGAGTTCCAATCTTGAATGATAATTGCATTGATTTTTCCTTAGCCATGACACTAGGGTTGAGAGTCATCTAGGTTATCCTTGGAAGGTGTGACAACTTCTATAGGATTACACTACACGAGATTGGAGAAGGTCGAGAGGGTGAGTCGAGAGGTAGCGAAACATCCCCTTTCCCCTTTGGTGTGATTTTCCCTACCTCCACGTTCTAAGAGTTCTTTGCGGTCAAAGTTGAGTGAAGTACTAGGAAATGAACTCCCCTGAGGCTTAGTTGTACGAGCAACAGAGTGAAGGGTTGTTGTGAATCCTAGTGTTGGGGCATAACTGAGACCAGGGTTCTTTTGCCTAGATCAAAGTGTTATAACTATACTTAGGAACAGGGTTTATCACTTGGAATCCCTAGAACCCCAAGAAGTTCCACGTAGTATGAGGCGTCGAGAGCATCCTCTCCGCCGAGGCATAATATCGGAACTAGTCACGGTTGACCTTAAGTTTGGGACTGTGCGCTTTAGGATTTCCATGGCTCATTACACATCAATTAGAAAGTATTGAAAAGGGTATTAGATATAAAATATGCACAGCAGATAACAAACAATCTCCCACTAGCACTAGTCCCAATCATGCATAGCCCTAAGACCCATTGATATCATGTGACGGTCATGTTTCGCCTTAACCAACTGCTTGGTCAGGGGGTCAGCTACGTTATCTTCTCCAACTATCTTGCACATCTTCACATCTCCTTTGTCGACGATTTCTCGGATGAGATGGAATCGCCTGAGTATGTGTTTGGACTTCTGATGTGATCGGGCTCCTTAGCCTGTGCGATGGCCCTGCTGTTGTCACAATAGAGGCTAACTAGATCTAGGCTTGATGGAACAACGCCTAACCCAGATAAGAACCTCCAAAGCCAAACAGCCTCCTTAGCAGCATCTGAAGCTGCTATGTACTCAGACTCTGTAGTTGAAACATTCGCCAAGTGTCGGTTTTGGATTTACAATTCCTTACACATGTTTAAGATTAGGTTTTGAGATCTAATTTTAATTGCTATTCGTATTTCTCGATAAGAATTATCGTTGGATACTAGCAATCCATGCCGGATTGTTTCCGGCTTATGTGTGTGTGAGAGTAGAGGGGAGTCGCGTATATGCAGTCCCTTTTTCGACTACACCCCTGGAATTGTATTTATTTATTTATTTTAGTATTTTATATCTTTATTCGCTTTCATTGCATGCTAGGGTCCATACTAGTTTTGTTTGTTATCCGTTGTGCATATTTTTGCTTCTAGCATGCTCGTAGAACCTTGGTGATCCCAACAGTGGTACCAGAGCAAGGTTTTCTTTTGCATGCTTTGGATTTTGGTTTTATTTGTTCTTATCTTTCATATTATTTGATGTTTGTTTGGTTCAAATAAAACATAAAAGTTTATGAAATTGATTGATTGATTTTATTTTAGTATTTTATATCTTTATTCGCTTCCATTGTATGCTAGTGTCCATGCTAGTTTTGTTTGTTATCCGCTGTGCATATTTTTGCTTCTAGCATGCTCGTAGACCCTTGGTGATCCCAACAGTGGTATTAGGGCAAGGTTTTTTTTCATGCAAAAGTATGCACAACGGATAACAAACAAAACTAGCATGGACCCTAGCATGCAATGGAAGCGAATAAAGATATAAAATACTAAAATAAATAAATAAATACAATTCCAGGGGTGTAGTCGAAAAAGGGACTGCATATACACGACTCCCCTCTACTCTGACACACACACAAGCCGGAAACAATCCGGCATGGATTGCTAGTATCCAACGATAACTCTTATCGAGAAATATGAATAGCAATTAAAATTAGATCTCAAGACCTAATCGTAAACATGTGTAAGGAATTGTAAATCCAAAACCGACACTCGGTGAATGTTTCACATGTGAGAATCTTTTGAGAAAAATTCCACAACCATTATGAAATAATCTCAAAAGGTTCTCACTCAGGCAATCTCCATTGATAAAGAAATATTAATGAAAAAGCCGGCCTGTGAACTAACAAACATGAATAAACAAGAAATATCAAAAGAGTGTCAACCTATACCTTTGCCGGAGCCAAGTAATGGCAATCCGGATGGAGAAAACTTTCTCCAAAAGGTGGGGAAAAGGCGGACAGCACCTTTGACCGGCGACGGCGGGGTCCTCTTGGCTAGGGCGGACTAGCGGCCTCCTTGAGTAGCTATTATGAAGTAAGGGTTACTTACTTAAAAAAGGAAGTGGAGAATGTAAATGACTTGCTTGAAAAATATAAGAATGAATGGAAAAAAAACAGGTTGCACATTGATGTCTGATGGTTGGACTGATAAAAGGGGGCATTCTATCACTAACTTTTTAGTGAATAGCCCTAGTGGAACTGTATTTTTGAAATCTATTGATACATCAAGTATATCTCACAGTGGCGAAAATATGTTTGAATTGCTTGACTCAATGGTTGAAGAAATTGGAGAAGACCATGTGGTACAAGTTGTAACAGATAGTGCTTCAGCTTACGTTTTAGCAGGTGAGAAGCTAATGGAAAAAAGGAAAAAACTGTTTTGGTCTCCATGTGCTGCACATTGTATTGATTTGATATTAGAAGATATTGGACAATTGCCAGTGCATGCTAGTACCCTCTCCAAGGCTAAGCAAATCACCACTTTTATATATCGGCATACATTATTGATAAATATGATTAGAAAGTTTGCTAGTGGCTATGATTTGATTCGGGCCGGGGTGACAAGATTTGCTACTTCCTATCTTACTTTGAGTCGTATGCATGAGTTGAAGAAGGCATTGAGAAGTATGTTTGTTTATGAAGAATGGTTAAATAGTCCATTTGCAAAAAAGAGTGATGGCAAAAAGATGGAGAATTTAGTTGTTGGTGATGCAAAATTTTGGGATGCCATTGTGTATTGCTTGAAAAGTGTTATACCATTGGTGAAAGTTTTGAGACTTGTTGATGGAGATGCTAAGCCGGCAATGGGATACATCTTTGAGGCTATGGATAGAGCAAAAGAAAAAATAGCAAAAAATTTTGATGATGTGAGCTCAAGGTATAAAAGAATATGGGAGATAATTGATGAAAGGTGGTTGTTGCAACTCCATAGGCCTCTACATGCAGCTGCATACTATCTAAATCCAAGGTATATTTTATTTTTCATTTGTTGATTTACTTTTTTATTTCACTATCTATAATTGATTATTATGCATTTTTATACAGTTAATCACTTATTTATTTTTAATAGATTTCACTTTGATCCTATTTTCAACCATCAAGATGAGGAAGTGGCAGTTGGTTTAATTCAAACTATTGAGAGGATGTATCCGGATGTTCCAACAAGGCTGAAGATAGATAGGCAACTTGAAAAATTTAAAAAGGCCGAGGGAATGTTTGGAATGGATATGGCGGTTGTAACAAGAGATAAAAAACATCCAGGTATTATTTTAATTTATTTTTGTCTCTATTTTTACTTATAAGACATTACATATTTATATAATTATGAATTTTGATAAGTACTTATTTTGTGACTAATATATGTAGCATTGTGGTGGGAAAGCTATGGAAATCAATGTAAAGAGCTTCAAACTCTTGCCATTAGAGTATTAAGCCTCACATGTAGTGCTACAGGATGTGAAAGAAATTGGAGTACTTTCGAACATGTACATTCCAAGAAAAGAAATCGTTTGGAGCAACAACGTTTGAATGCACTTGTTTTCATTCACTACAATATCAATTTGCAATTGAGACAAGAAAAAAGACAAGGGAATGGTGATACATACAATCCTATCTCATTATCAGACATGGAATCAGATGATGAATGGATAACAGAAAATGAAGACCCTTGCTTACCTCAAGATACATCGTGGATGGATGTTCATGAATGTTTTTCAGAAATAGCTTCAACAAAAAGGAAAAGAGGTCAATTTATATATTCTAACTATATAATATTTTATAAATTAATAGTTTAATATAATTGTTGAATATGAAAACTTACTATTTATATTTTCAGGTCCTAGGAACTTACAAATGCAAGCAAACAAGAAAGGAAAAGAGATCACGATACAAGAAGAAGTTCAAGATGTCGAAAATGATAATGATGAAGAATTTGATGAAGATTTAAATCAAAGAGAAGATGGAGATAGTGATGTAGCAAATTTGGACATTGATGATGATTTTTGAACACTTTTGTACTTATCTATTCTAGACTATAACTTATGATTTTAGACTATTTTCCAAACTTATCAAATGATGTTTAATTTAGTTAGATAAAAAATGTGAAAATGTGTATGTTATATATCTATGTGTATATATACTATCTATATAATATCTTACGATAAAAGATACGCTACGCTACGTTACATAAAAATTAAGAATTCGATACATCATACGATACACAATTTGACAACATTGGTTCATCCATCATGCTTTCGAAGAATCCCGTTTTACATGGAAGAAAGCACATAGATGTTTGATACCATTTTCTTGGAAACTTGGCAAATGATGGTGTGATAGAGGTGATACACCGTGTCACAAAAGATCAACTAGATGACATCATGACAAAACCCCTGAAGCTGGATGTGTTCTTCAAGCTGAGAAGTGAGATTGGCATGTGCATATTCAAGAATTGATCGCACTTCAGTTTAAGGGAGAATTTGTTAGAGTTTCTATGTTGTTGGGATTTCAGTTATTTAAAGATAGGACTTGTTAGTTTGAATAATTCTTCCTTTAATATAGCCATGATATAGGAGCTTGTTAAGTGGTTATGCATCTTCTATCTCTTCTATTTTGTAATGTCTCCATAAAAGCCATAGGCAGTCATTGAATAAAACTTAAGCTTTTTTTTGTAATGGCTCCATAAAAGCCATAGGCAGTCATTGAATAAAACTTAAGCTTTTATAGCTACATTTGAGTCTCATACTACAATTTGTTACATTAACATCTTAAAGATATAAAAAAATGAAAGTACATAGGATTGGGATTGAGAGTGTTTTTTTTTTCTTTCTGTTTTTTGTCTTTTGTTTTATATTTTATCAATTTAAAAAATTTTAAATTTCAAAAATTTTAAATTTGTTCTTTGTTAGTTATTTTTAAAAAATCAAAAACTGAAAAACAATTTAGAAAACAATTTAAAACAATTTAGAGAGTTGTTTTGAGCTTTTGATTTTTAAAAACACTTGTTTGTTTTTTTTATTTTTTTTAAAACAATTTAGAAAAAACATATAATCAAATAATTTTTTAAATTCTTTTGTTTTCAAAAACAGAAAGTTGTTCTCAAGAACAAGAATCAGACCAGGCATTAGGTGCAAAACTAACCACCTTTTGAAATGGGGGAAATATTATGGTGACGTTAAGTTGGGGTAATATGATATTACAATTGCAATGTGGATTAAGTAATTTTTACATTTTCTAGTTTGGTCATTCAAGATGAGAATATCATATTTTCAGAATAAGATAACTTGACCAACTGGAAATGTAATTGCCATCTGAATAGATGGTATTCCAGCATTGCGGGAATGTGTTTTTTTTTTCTTCTCTATTATATCCCTTAACTACAATATAATTCTCAAAATACCAACTTTTAAAAGTTTTAACAACAAAAAAATTTGAAATATTTTATTGGAGATAAAAAAAACCATTTGAGATTTAATTTTTAAAATATTAAATAATTAAATTGGACAAAAAATTATATTTATTTAAAATAATTAAGTTTGATTTAATTATTATTTTAAAAATTAATTATTTAAATTTTAATATATTAATAACAATTAAATATTTTAATATTAAAATTTACTTTTTTAATAATAACTAATATTTATTATTAAGGACCTATTTAGTGAATATAATAGGATTATGACAGATAGTATATGAGAACTAAATAAGAGTAGGAAAGGATATGAACATGATAAGCTAATATTCTATTTGATGCTCACCAGATACACCATAGGATAGTATTTTGTTATCTGCTTTAAGTTTGAAGTGGACCATGGCATGATATGATATTATTTGTATGTAAACAAAAAAAAAAATTACCCTCATAATATATTTATATTTTTTAAAAAAATTAGACTTTTTTGAACATATCTCTTTGTTAATAAGCTTCTAGTCCCAAGCCTCCGTGCTACTATCGAAAGAAGAAGCAATATCGTGTAACCCTAGATGAGGACAAGAAACTAAAAAAAAAAGGAAAACCAAGTAAATTTTGTTTTATCTGATCCTACACATTTTTATCGTGACCCTCCTCATAAGATTCGTTATCAAGCGCCAGGCAGGATAAAGGGTAATAGGATAAGACTATTATATCATGTTGGCTCACAAAACAAAAGATAAAGTGCAAGATTTATAGCTTATCCTATCCTATTCTCCTTATCATGCACACCAAACTTGCCCTAGTAAGGGTATTTTTAGTAAAATGATAATTAGTAATATAAGATTCTTACCTAACCAAATATAGTTTGTAATATAGCAACCACATTAAAGTCTTGTCAACCAAATAGAAATTGGGCATATGCCCATTACTACAACTTAGGAATTATATCCTGGCCGGTAATCTTATTCCAAAGGTAATATAAAATTGTGTAAACCTAACAACCTCGATGGAGCAAGCAAGTCATGTCTTGCATTTTAAAAATTACCTTTTGCTAAACAACTTTAATATTGCCATTTGAAATGTGAATGGGTTCAAATTGAAGAAGTGGAACGCATTTCCACAAATTTTATTGGAAGATATGCGGTGACACAT
Organism: Dioscorea alata; assembly: GCA_020875875.1. Lineage (NCBI taxonomy): Eukaryota > Viridiplantae > Streptophyta > Magnoliopsida > Dioscoreales > Dioscoreaceae > Dioscorea > Dioscorea alata. Next base: position 13,016,356 of record CM037019.1, read on the forward strand.
TAATTATTTCATTTCAATAATATGGTATATTTTGTTTTGTTTTGTTTTTTTTTACAATAATATTTTTTGTTATATGAGTTAATATGAAATGCCAAATTTTTTTTATTTTTTTAATAACTATATTTTGGCTTCTTGAGCATATAGATTTCTATTATTTAATATGTTATTTTTCGTAAATCTAAAATGATATCGATGATTGCCCTAATATTATCATCATTAGTAATAAGACATTTGATTCTTATACGGAAGATCGAAATTTTTACTCCCTCTCAATACATAGTTGAGGGTTAATAATAATAAATATATGTATGAAAGGTTACTTGTCCGTACTGTATTAAAAAATATATGTATTTTCATTAATATAAAACATAAATTCAGAGTTGGTTTACCAAATAAAAGAAAATTAGAATGATAATTCATTTGAAAATGTTAAATAGAATGACAAATCAACTAAGAAATAATGGTTGACTTAAATATCTTTTAAATATTATATTATGATAAATAAATAAATAAAGTCACTTTTTTTATCTCAAAAGTTCTCCAACTATATAAATAAAATTTTATATCTTTGACAAAGATCAAAATCAAATTGTTTTTTAACTGTTAAAATCATTCTTCGTAACCCTCAAACAATAATTTACATGTTTACTTTTTACTGTTTTATAATTGAATCTTTGGTTAAATCAATGTTCCCTTATTTGTACCATTTGTTTGCTTTACTTACTTTTTATTATCTTCAGTTCATTTTTTTATAAAAGCTGTACATCTTATATTTCTCTTAGTGCCCGTTTGAAACTTTGCAGGGAAAGTAATTACATGCAAAATCTTTGCAGGGAAAGACTTTACATGCAATTACTTTCCCTGTAAAATAACATTACAACGTTTGGTTATCTCAATCAAATTGTAACTACTTTGCACGCAAACTTAATTCCATCGTTTGGTATGAACTTGTTTTCTAATGTAAAGTTAAGTTTATTCTCATTTTTGCCCTTAGTTGTTGTAGTTATTAAATTTCGGTTTTTATTCAACTCTAATAATATCACTAACTCAGTCCAAATAATTATTAACCTATTTTTCATAAATTAAAAAAAATTCAAATGGGGTTTTTATCCAATTAGAAGCAAATAAAATATGTCTCATGTTCTCATCTTATCATATTGGATTATTATATTAACATAGATTTGATTCAATCAAATCAAAGATTCTCACATAAAAATATTATCCAAACAAATACGAAATTTATTTGTATTTATCCTATTAATATAAAAATAATCTAACAAACTTGAGAAAAAATTAGACGATTCAGAAGGGGAATATGCTCGTGTTAGTGTTTTTCCAAATACAACAAACAACAAAGAGATTTATATCATAAAGGGTAGTTTGGTAATTTGACAATTACCGAACTTTCCCACCCAAGGGTGTAATCACTTTCACACCACCCCCCTTGTGAATCACTTTCCCTGGTCAAATGGAAAGTGTTTACAATGAGACCACCCATTTTTTAAGAACCAAACGATTGAAAGAGATTCACCCCTCTTACTTTGTAGGAAAAGTAACGACTTTACATCATACCAAACGGGCCCTTAGAGTTTGATGTTTCTATTTTTTTAATATAAATCACTCCTCATTGTAATCTTTTCATAAATAAGCTCTTATAGAATTTTTTTTTAAAAAAAAATCGACCCTACGTTCTCTTCTAATGTAATATTAAATTTTATATTATTAATCATGAAATATTAAAAAAAACACTAAAAATTCTTTTTATTAATTTCCTCCAATATCACATTGCCTTGATTTTTCAATTATTCAAATAGCGATTGTCATCTGATTAACACGAAAGCATCAAACAAATAAATTAAATAAGAGGGATGAGAGTGTGTTATGACAGGAGAAATGGTAGTGACGCCAAAGTTTGTTAAGATGAGGAAATTAAAGAGGGGTCATGTGAGAAGGAGGTCGCTAGACAACTCAGCAAATGACTTAACTCCCTCATTGGCCAGCAGAAATGATGACGAGGCAATGAAGAGTTTTATTGGGCAAAAAAGCACCAGAGAGAGGAGAGCCAATACGAAGTTAATTAGCTAAGTTTGTTACAGGCTCCAACATTGCAAATCACTAATGGAGGAAGAATCCCGTGAGTCAACAATTAGTTATGCTGATTAGGACCAAGGAAATAGAAAAGGAGGGAGAACTGGAGAAGAGGTTAAGCAATGAGAAGAAGCTTGTAGGCCTGGATCTAAGTGATAGAAGACTCCGAAGAGCCTTCGGTGACTGGAATCGAGAGAGGAGTGTCCTCACCATTAATCTTACTATTTTTTCTGAGTGTGAAGCTCGATCTACTGATCTGTAGCTCTACTGTTGTATGTTTAATTTGATTGAAGTAAAATAGTGTGATATGTGGATTTTCTCCAGATCAGTGTTGTTTGTGATGAACTTGAACATCCTAGTAATGAATGAATGCATCTAATTACAGTCTATCTCATTTCTATTGAATAATCAGTTGCTGATTATAATTATTCTCTCAGAAAGTTACTTCATTCATTACAGAGTGATATATTAACTTGTATTTTATGAAACAAATAAGCTATTATCACACCGAATAAATGAGAACACAGAAATAAGTTTAGTATGGTGTTTGGGTGCGCCATTATGCATGATTTGTTTTTATGACTTTTTTTCTTTTCATTGAAGAAAACTTTGTTCTTATATGAACATCTTATTAAAAACTTATTTAATTGATTTTAAAGCTATAATATTTAATTGTAAAAAATGTAAAATATATTTGATGTAACATAAAAATAAAACTAAGTTGAAAAATGTGTATTAATAATCTTGCTTCCTAATTGTAAGCAAAAATGTCTCCATATAATATTTTGGAGTAATTTTCCATATAATTCCTCTACTTTTCTATTATTTTTAATTTGTAGTTAAATTGGTGTCTTTTTAGTTCCTCTATTATTTTAATTGAGAAAACTTAGTACACATGCAAACACTCGTTACAAATGTCATTTGAGGTCACTGACATCACATGACATGGCATTACATGGCAATTTCTCAACCAATGAGTTGGGAAAAAAAAGTGATGTGACTTTAATTTTTTTATTACACTAATAAATTTTTAAAAAAAAACTCCTCAAATCCATTCATTTGGATTTGAATCATAGCCCTTTTCATCCCGCCTACCTAAGCATCACCCTTATCCTCCGAAATCACTACTGACCACAACACTAACCAACACCTAACTTCCTCCCTCCTGTGATGTCGCATCAGCACCCCTCTTCCCCACCAAAAGTTATTCTTGTTAGATAATACCACAATATTGAATAACATCATCAAAGGCATGCATAAACAGTAATAAATTTGCGATATGATCTAATTATTTTAATGAAGAACGTCATTTAATTGAAAGACCCAGAAAATTACCTCTTAATGTTTGAAAGCCTTTCCTATGATGTGTTGAATTTGTCTCTCGGATTGTCGTAGATCTCCTAGTACTGAACGAAAGTCCCACGCCTTTAGATCACATACCGAAATTAAGAAAGGATCTCCTCTTCTTCTCCAAATAGTGGCTAGGGTTAGAGAGGAAGAGAGAGCTTGGGGATTTTTCTTACTGGAGAATTAATTGATTGATTCTAGAGTTAGAGAAGAGTTATATTTATAGAGACTTCATAAAACATGATAAATATTATTCAATTATTAAGTCCTATTCAAAATATTAACCTTCATAATATGATAAACATTATTCAATTATAAAGTCCTATTTAAAATATGAACCTTCATAATATGATAAACATTATCATAAAAGTTCTATTAGAAATATAAGTCCTAATGTAACTAAAACCACTTTTGTCTTTAACTCCTTATAATTTAATTATCTATTCAACTCCATCGAATTTAAATCAAAACTTAAACTTAAGACAAAAACCCTAGACCAATTAACAATTTCGCACATCCCATGAAGTAAAATTATAAATTGACAATTTTACCACTACACTCAAAAATGAAACTAATTTTTTATCTCTTTAAACGTGACTCCCTAAGTTCATTCCAATTGGCAATAGGACGATACCAAAGGACATGGGTGACACCTAGCTAGCCCCATAGCCCCACTTCGTAACCCAATTGAACATGAATGAATAGATCATTACGAACCTTTCCGATTATGATTACCATGTGTGTATAAACCTTTCGTTCTTGCATCCCAACCAAGTGAGAGTCATGGTAATTGTCAAACTCACTGAAGTCAATCATATGCAAATAACTATAGTAAAGTAAGATTACCAAACTACCCTTCGTATCCCACACGATTAGTTTCACTTCATTGGCCAAGGTCTTCTAATCTTACATACTTATAAATACACAGGATACTAACTAGTTTACTTCCAAGAGAATGAATTTCTTCTTAGTGATCACTCATAACTGCTACTTGTCTGACATAGTTGCACTTCGAGGTCGGGTATACCAAAAGGTAAACTAAGCCCAATGACTTTAGTAACAGAATAGACGTCACAAATACATTGTGATCATGATACATCAGGTCAAAGGTCCACTCATATGATCATAACTAACAATCCCAATCATTGACTGTCAAAGAGCAAAACCCATATGATTAGATTATAGCGAGTCATGTTCAAATGCACCAATCCCAGTGATGCATTTATGACATATGCTCCCACTATTCTATAGTGTTCAACTAACACTCTTTGTCAAAGTATATGTTATACAACGAACCTTTAACACCCAATTAAATGTTCTCCAATTTATGAATTATTTAAGTGTATAAGTACCAAACCCTTCTAGTACTCTCTTCTTTATCCCATGATAAGTGTCTAAATGTATATATTTTATTGTACATATTTTATACACTTAGCCTGTATTTTGTCATGTTTGATGCCCGTATTACGCTTAATTGAGTGTTATTTTCTTTAAAGGGCATGTAGGAGCCACGGAGAACACAAGAGCATAATTTGGGCAGAAAAGAGAAGAAAACCAGGTCGCAGTACTGTAGCGGGTTTTTTACTGTAGATGAAGTACAGTAGCAGAATTACTGTAGGTGGAGTACTGTATCATAATTCCTGTAGCTGTCACTGTGGCACCTAGGGACTTTTCGTGGCTGGAATCAAATTCGAGGCATACGGCCTCATGTATGGGAGGCTGTCTGCCCCCAGAAATTTAGATTACTTTGCCTACGCCATACCACCCCCCATACTACCCTCATAACCCCGTTTTGGGGGTGGTATGGCTCGGAATTTTATGGTTTTGAGCCCTTTTTCACACCCATACGGCCCCCATACAGCCCAGTATGCCTTGGGGGTATAAAAGAACATTTTTAGGGCTTTTCGAGGAGACTTTTCTCTTGGCCTTTGAGGCCGCCGCCACCACACCTTCTTGAGGCCTTCCGGCCACCTTTTGGCTGCGATCTTTGTGGGAAACGAGCACACATCATCACCAAGAGGGAGAGAAGCAAGGGAGAAGGAGTTTGTGCGAAGTTCTACGCCACCATTACATCATCATTCGAAGCTTCATTCATTTAAGGAGATCACAACCTAGAGGGGGTTTTCATTGCTTCTTTTATGTTTTTGTCTTCCTTGTATGTTGTTTTAGTGTCCCTTGTAATGAGGGATTAACTTATTGTTATGTTTGGATTTGAATGAACCCTAGGGTTAATCTTTTGTATGAACTTTGGATGTTGTTATTAATCTAGTTTGTTGGTTATTTTGAGATTCAATCTTTCATGCTTTCATGTCTAGAATTACATATGTGGAGAAATCCGTGATTCTTTTATGAGTTGTACACGTAGCCGTGACCTACTCACATGTACTAGATCTAGGAGAAATTGAAAGGGGATTCTTGTGCCGACACGCCGAGAAATTGGGTGTCGGTAGCCCTCCATTGCTAGGTTTAGCCGAATGATAGTAGGTTTACTCCTATTAGAGACTTCACGGAGTTTAATGCGATCATAGGTGGGTTAATACAGATAGATTCCGATTAACACTCGTATGGGATTAGGGGTTAGTCGCCGAGAGATCAAGGCTAATCTACTCACGAGGTCTCTAGGTCTCAACTATCATCAATGCATCTTTATATCATCCTAGGTTTGGACTAAATGACAACCCTAGGTGGATTCCTTGTCCAAACACACCCTTCTCATGCTTGATACTCCCTTGATTGTTTACATCTGTGTGTTAGTTACCAGGCCATTGGATTAGTTTAAATTAGTTTGTTTGCTTTATTTCTTCCCCACTTATATTGAATTGTTGGCTAGAAAATATATGAAGAGTGAGTAATAGTACTTCCTTGGCCCCAGTGGAATACGACCCCTGTGTCACTCACAGGGTATTACTTGGCGATCCCGTACACTTGCGGGGAAGCTATCATCCCACAAAGAGTAGAAGGTTTAACTTAATACACATGGACTGCAACATTCAAAACTAATTAAAATGCCATCACAAGATTTATATTAACATTAAAATAAAGACTTATTTAATAATAATAATAATAATAATAATAATAATACAAATGAAATGCCCAAATACAAGTATCTCCGTTGGCATTCGAGAGCATAATCCTAACAATTCTCTCTATGCTAGCCTAATACGGCACCCTCCTTTGTAATTATTAGGGATTTGTTTTTGTTGTGCCCTAATTACCCTACTCTTTCTTCTATTGTTAGTAATATAAGTGCTCATGTTGAGCCTAGTTTGCCATACCAATGCAATTTTTGTGTTATTAATTTATATTCTTTGGTGAGTAATTGCTAGTCAAGAAGAGATAAGAGGAAGCTAGACAGAGTGCACAGATTAAAGTAGTATGCCAATAAGTCTCTTCATCAAGATTCTTGTTCATGAGTGCTCCTCCAGGTGGGGCATCAATCTAAATGTGGGTGTTGTTGTTCAGTCCATTATAAAAAGATGTATACAATCAACTATTTCTCCAGACCGTGGTGGGGGCATAATCTCAATAGCTTGTTAAATCTGTCTGATACATCGTACAAAGATTCATTGTCCTTTTAAGCAAAACTAATGATCTGATTTCTCAATTGGGCAGTTTGCTCAGTGGGAAATATTTGTCTAAGAAGGATTGAAGCAACTGATATCAAGTTGTAATAGATCTAGTAGGAAAAGAATGTAACCATGTTCAAGCTTTAACAATACATAGAGAGAAAGGAAACAGTCTAAGTCAAATAGCATCTATTAAGACCCCATTGAGCTTTAGAGTATCACAATATTCCATTGAGCTTTAGAGTATCACAGTCTAAGCTAATGCAAGTTAGGATCATCAATAGGTGTGCCTCCAAACTGGCTTTGTTGAACTATCTGAAGAAGTGAAGGCTTCAACTTGAAACTGTTGGCTTTCACTATTGGTCTCGCAATGCTTGAATGCAAGCATTGAGTTTTTGGAGTAGCAAAATCTCTTAGGGGCCCTTTGGTTCGTGGTAATGACATATTACCACGTAACAAGATTACTATGGTAATATAGATGGGAATATTGTGGTAATTTAATATAGCCATGTTTGGTTGAGAATTTTTATTACCGGGAATAAAACATTACCGTGTTTGGTTCGTCGTGGTAATCAACATGTTAAATATTACAATTCCCAAAATACCCCCCTAACATTTGCAAAAATCAAATAATCTTATGTATACCCCCATTGCCAGCTTCGCAGCGATGCCCTAACATTGACATCGAAACAAACTCTCCTGCTGCCGCCTTCTAACCCTCGACCAACTCTCGTCCTCCACCCCGTCGGCGACACAGCGATGCGGCCTCCGGAGGTTCGAACTCTCAGGGAAGAGGAGCAGAAGGTCAGCGTGTCACGGGACAAGCGCATCGAACAAGGTCCTGATGTGGAGTCGCCGCAAGCTCCGAGCATCACTAGGGCACTCAGAAATCCTGAGAGCCCTCTCCTTATCTCTGAATCAAAGAAGCGGGCTCTTGATGCACTCGAACGAAGATTTGCGCCCGCTTCCAAGTCTGCGGACAATGCCACAGCCAAGAGGTACAGCCTTCGATCTCCAAAGATAAGAGCAAAGTAGAAGATTGCTTTGTTAATTAGAGAAGTTTTTTAATTTTAGTATTTTGATGATTTGTTTGTGGAATTGCAGGTGATTTACACTGGAAGGTTGTGTCTGTTTATATTAATAGAATGGGGCAGGTGATGGTGAAGATGAAGAGTAAGCATGTTGCAGGGACTATTACAAAGAAGAAGAAGAGTGAGTAGTAGGGATTTGTTTTGTTTATGATCTTGCATTACTTGTGTGTTTTTGTTGTATAATTAAGGAATGTAATGTTTGGTGTAGGTGTTGTTGTGGATGTATGCAAGAACATCCCAGCGTGGGCGGGACGGCATTTGCTGGAAGGTGGGGAGCAGCGGCGGTACTTTGGGTTAAGGACCAGAGAAGGGAGGGTGGTTGAATTTGAGTGTAGGAGCCAAAGGGAGTACAAGCCTAGAGCTCAATCAGGTATTTTTGGTAGATTAATTCTATATGTTTGAAGTTCTCCTTGATTTTAGTGCCTAATTTCATGCTTATGTTTGTAGATGTAGAACCTCACCCAGTCTATTTTGAGATCAGTCAAATTTTGTATGATAATCTCAAGACCAATGTTTGCAAGGTGCTTGTTTGATTTAGCAAATTTACCAAAATCTAGAGTTTTAGATTTGTGCAATTTGTGAAACTTGTAGTAATTTTTAGGAATCAAATAGAGGGGACGATGTGAACAGACTGATTCAGGATATACTTTTGAGTGGTGACAATTGATGTAATTCATCATACCAATTGAAATTAGATTCAAAGTTATATTTGAATATGAATTTGAAGTTGGGAACACCAATATCTTGTTAACAACTAGCAGAACATAAAGGCAAAAGCTACACATGCTTGTATGGGTCCACCTTCACTCCACCAAACTCACCTTTGGATGTGTTATTTTGTCCTCACATACACTTCTGAATATTTTTCATGTGATGCACTATTCTTGCAGGTAACCACTACTTGCTATTTTTTTTTTAAAATACCCATCTTTTATTTTGACAAGTTACTTTGCATATGTGAAAAACTAAAAAAATGTATTAAGTTATGACATTTCTGAGATATGAATTTTGTTTGCTAATTTGAAGCATGATATATATATATATAGATATGAATTTTGTTTTCTTAAAATACCCATCTTTTATTTTGACAAGTTACTTTGCATATGTGAAAAACTAAAAAAATGTATTAAGTTATGTATATATATATATATATATATGACATTTTTGTGATATGAATTTTGTTTGCTAATTTGAAGCATGATATATATAGGTATGAATTTTGTTTTCTTAAAATACCCATCTTTTATTTTGACAAGTTACTTTGCATATGTGAAAAACTAAAAAAAAATGTATTAAAAAGCTAGCAAGTTCAAATGCCATTGCTTTTTAGAGATTGGAATTGATAATGATATTGATTTATATACCTTTGTTAACTGCCTTTTTTACCAGAAACTTTCTCACAACTTTTGACTTGCTGCAGATCAGTGTGGATAGCTAATTATAATTTAGTAGTTTAAACATTTGTTAAGAAAAAAAAAAAGACTCTTTTCATAAAGGAAGTTCCTTTATTCTTAAGATATAATTATAGTGAGTTGGAATTAATACTTTCCATTGGAATGACAGGCTTGTATCGATATAGGTTCCAGTGTAATGTAGTGAAACCAGCTGGCTTTTACAACTCCACAGCAGAACTCAAGTTTGTTTGCAGGAGAAGCCTTCTATTAACAATCAACATTGACAAGAACACAGAAAAAGACCTCCAATTAACAGTTGAAGAAGCTGCCAACTCTTGGAGGCTGAAAAGCTCAAAGTTGTGGACTTCTCTAGCCACGTAGATGTCTCAACTGAACCTGCTCACTATGTGATCTTCTGGGAACTCAACGGCGATGCCTGTGAGGATGTACTAAGCAACTGTTGTGATTGTCTAGACCGAGCATTTGTCGATGCATGCTACACTTCATCAAGGAAAGTCTGTTCCATAGGACCACTAAAACTCTTGCAGATACTTAATAGTAATGTTATGGATAGGTATTTTAGCGCAGCATATGACTAAAACTTAGTGATGTTCTTGCTTGTTTATCAGTGAGCTATTTCAAATGGAGTATGTAAAATCTGTTTCTCTATATGTAATTTTTCTGTTCTGTTTTCTTTTGTTGCAATAAGAAGCCTCCTAGGCAGTTGTAATTATGTAAAAACTGGATGTTAGTGTATGATTTGTTAATGCAGTATGAACAAGACTTTTATTGTGGGCGTAATTAATGGATGTTTGTACAAAGCGTGTCAGGCTGATGGTCAAAAAGGGTAGGCTGTTGAATGTTGTAGGGTTATGTTGGTCTCAGTGGATTCAAGAATACTGAATACCCAACCTTTTGGGTGGATTCCAGGAAGACACCAGACAGCAATGAGGATAGGTCATAGGTGGTGGCCATTAGATTTCAATGTTAAATGAAGCACTTTGTTGCTATTCATGCGGGCCCCTTTGAATGTTATACCGGTATTATTTTATTTCCAAGTGTTTATTCTATATTAAAAAAAACACTATTAGAATTAATTTCTGACACAAAAATTTTAGTATTTTATTTTTTTAGAAAATGACAGCTTGAATGGGAAGCACTTATCTGAAGACTGTAGATGTTGACATCTTGACCAACATGTACTGGAACATCTGAAAATGTATATGCTCCCTAGTGTTGAACAAATCCCTGGTAAATACTGCTGCTATTGAAGATCACAGTTATTTAAAACAAAAAGCAACATCTTGCTAGTCTTGTACAAAAAGCTAGCAAGAGCTAAAATTACACAAGAAAATTTGTTTTGTCACATAATAGAAGCATCAGATATTGCATTATAGATGAAAATTTCAGAAAAATTCAGAAAAACTATATAAGAGAAAACATCACCGAATGAGTTCAAAAAAATTCAGACAAGAAAGCTGTTTCAATACATAATGATGTTTTTCACTACTGCAATATTTAGTACTAGATCTATAAAAAAAGTCAATAGTCCAATTTATAAAAACAATTAACTCTACAGACAACCACCTAAGACCCAATCAACATATTCTTTCTTGCATTCATTCGGGAGCGAGAAAAAATATGACACTTTACTGGAGTCAGCCACAATCAACCCACCAGCTCTAATTCTTTCTCCTTGAGATAAGCCTTCAATTTTAACCAGTTCAGCAAAAACCTTCTTCTTTGCCTCTGCATCTTCAGCAAGAAATTGGAAGCAACTAGCAAGTCTTGAAATATGCTCTCCAGAACTTTCCACCATCGTCTTAATTGACCCAATGGTGTTTGTGAACTCATCAAAGCCGCCATCTTGGTTGATGGAGCGTCTACATTTACTTTTCTTACTAGGTGCATGTGATGAGCTTGGTTGTGAAGTGTCTGCGGTAGTATTGTTATTATTGCCATCTACATTTTCTGCATGAGTCGGGCTACGAGGTGCACTTGAATTTCCTTCTCTATCCATCGTATTTGTGTCAAATTCAAAATCATAAAAATTTCCTCCTGCAGGGAGTTCAATGAGTGCCATATGCTCCTCGCGTTCAATTTCTTCAACAGCATCACCTGGAGCTTCAGCACCTTCTCCTGTGGCTCGGTCTTTCCCAAAGACTTGGCTTAACTCCTCTAAGAATGGAAAAGGTTTATTCCTTAAACCAGCAGCCCCTAGGTGACTCTGAAAACAACCAAACAAATAATTTTTAGTGTACATGGTCAAGATAAATGGTAAATATTGGTATAAAATAAAATTACCTTTACCCAATCATTGTACACTGTAGCATCACAAGTAATGCATTTAGCATTATCATTCCAACCAAACCCACTTGCATTTGGGCCTAACATTTCTTGAATGGCATGGTATTGCCTTTTCCACAGTTTCACTCTTGACTCAATGTGAGGTGAGCCCTTGATATTATAATCATGTAACTTCTCATGCATCCATTTCTCCAATTGAGTCAAATAACCAGCCCGAAATTGACCATTATCAGCTTTCCATTGCCTACTTTCAGCAAGCCTAACCAAGCACTCAACTAAACATGCATCTTTTTGTGCAGTCCAAACATGTTTGCTGCTTGATTTTATTTTCCTCTTTCCTCTTCTTTCAGATGTATCAATCCCATGCATATTCTCATTTTCAGCCATCCTATATCAAAGAAGTTGCATGAGGATCTATAAAAAGATAACACTGTTTTTTATTCAAGTTTTAAATAAAGAAACTGGGAATACTTCACATCATTCAAGAAACTAATTTTGATGAAAAGAAAGTATGCATACATAAACTTTTGCTTTTTCAAAAATCATATATAAGGTTAATGCCAATAAAAACAAAGGATGCATTGCCACTAGGGAAAAAAACATACATACATGCTTCTTACATATGTGTTTCGCTTTAAAATATAGGCAAATACATAATTGTAACCATCATAAACCACCTTAAAACAAAATGACACCAATAGTTACATAACAAACATAATTAATTTTATTGGGTTTGTTGGCCCCTACTCCTCTTCCACTGATTGAACATATCATTAGCCAAATTAGCGCGCCATATTGTCCAATAATCAGTTGTCTCGACAAAAGTAATCCTATTACCATCCAACTCTTCTTCTATAGTGTCTTCTGGGATGGTTTCGTCTAAAGGATCGATAGGCATTTCTCTCCTAACATGATTGTGTAGTAATGCACAAGCAGAAATAATCCTAGATTGTGTCTTCACTGGATAGTACGACCTTCCCCTCAATATGGCCCACCTTCCCTTCAAAAGGCCAAAACATCGTTCAATGACATTTCTAGCAGAAGAGTGCTTGTAATTGAAAAACTCCTCAAGTGTGGTTGGTTGACTCCCTTGCCTCCAATCATTTAAATGATATCTTTGTCCCCTAAAAGGTGTAAGAAATCCTTCTCCATTCGCGTAACCGGCGTCACATAAATAGTAATAACCTAAATCAAGATTAAGGGTCAACAATTACGCAACATAACCAATTTTGGAAGCTAACTATATTAGCATTTTATACCTTGGGGAACCCTTAACCCATTTCTCCTAGAAATCGCATCACGTAACACCCTAGAATTAGCTGTTGAACCCTCCCACCCTGGTAGAATGTAAATAAATTGCATGTCTTGGGAGCACACTCCCAAGACATTGGTGGCAATCTCATTTTTCCTAGTCCGGTACTTAGGCTTGTCAATTGCAAGGACATTTACTTTGACATATGTTCCGTCTAAAGCTCCAAGACAATTCTATAAAATAAATTAATGTTAGTATAGGGAACTTTAATTTTTTGTAAATACATTTAAGTAAACTAGAAATATTTGAATACAGGTTTTTTTTTACCTTAAGCCACCGCCACCTCTCATCAGTTGAGTTCTCAGGAACTGGTTCTGGATTTTTGAGTAAAACTTTGTGACATTTCAAAATTGCATTTAGAACACCTTTGAAATGTCGACTTATAGTCTCTCCTGATCTAACAAACTCCCTCTTTGATACTCTATTTTTTTTATCATGTGAAATAATATAAAGGAATGATGCAACCATTTCCTCAACGCATATGTTCCTAGTATCGACCAGTTGACCAGTTGTGGAAAGTAACTCGCACAAACGATGGAATGCTCGTCGATCCATACGAGTACTCTCTATGCAAGCTAGGTCACTTTCAAAAACTAGCCTATGTACATTCACATCTCTGATTAATTTCCTACTACCTCCATCATAGGCAATCCGTCGTCTCTTGTTTCTACGACTATGCTCCAAGGCAATGACATATAATAATATAACTAGTTCATTCATCATCTTAACATACAAACAAGCTATTGTGGCAAGCAAACCCAGATTTTCTTCAGAGAAAAGATCCATAAATCTATACATAGAATAAAACAAATGAAATAAATTAGATGACAAGTATTGATAGAGTAATAAATACGTATATATGGTGAAACATACAAGCTATTAGGGTTTGTAATAAATACAATGAGAAAATATTCTGTTTTTAAGGACTTACACATTAAATTTTGACATTGGATGAATGCAAGAGTTGGCACTAGAGATCGGAAAATGAAATAGATGAGGTTCCATTAATTTCACTCCTAGTGAACGAGCTTGATGGCATCATATGAATGAGATTGTTTATCCAACTCTTCTATGGTCATTAACAATATATCAAATTATTTTTAATTTGGTGGAAAAAAATCCAAGTCTCTGTACATATGATATATAAGACTGATGCCATCCTCTGAATGAGACTGTTCATCTTGCATGCTCCCCAATCATTCAAGTGAGTGAGCTTGCCAGCATCATAGGGCCTCTATGTTTTGTCTTTATATCCTCTCAAGTCAAGCTCTAATGATGTGAAATCAGAAACACATAATTGTGCTTATCTTGTTGAGATAAAAACTGCAACCCTTGATAATTCAAATGACCATACCTTTGATGCCACAAAATAGCCAAATCATCTTTCTTGATATCAGAATCAAAAACTACATTTACTCGCCCAATTCTAGCAAATTCCACAAGAAACAAATTATTTTTATTCTTGATATGATCCCATGCTTCTTTAGCTGTATCAAATCTCACAATTCTGTGTAGAATGGTTTCATCAACAGCTTGTTGCAGTAGAAACAAAGCTTTGGCATCATCCATCTCATTTTGTAACCTCTTTGCTTCTGTCTCTTCTTTCTTTGCTTCTGTGTCTTCTTTTTTTACCCCTTCTTCAATGATTTTCCACAAATTTTGAGACCTGAAAAATGTTTTCATTCGATAACTCCAATGTTCATAACCTTCACCTTTGAACACTGGCAAATTTGAATGAGATATTTCTGGTGTGGATGAAGAACTTGAAGCCATATTTTTACTGAACTTTCACTTCACAACACTCTCAAACCAATAACCCTCTGCACAAATACTCCACTGGCACAAATACTCTTCAGCAATACTACCAACACACCTCAGTCACAACACCAGTCACAACAACCTGACCACACAGCAGAAGCTATTGACAACCAACTCAAACACTTCAGTCATCCTTCACCACAACTCAAACCACCATACTTCAACTTCACCACACAAGCAAACCTTCAATTAATTTCAAACAAAAACACTCACCATGGCTCGGATACCACTGTTGAGAACCTAAGCATCATCAGAAGTATTACCCAAAAAACCAGAAGCTTAAAAACTAAGTAAAGAACAGAGAAACCAATTTTGGGGGAAACTCACAAGCTTTCCATTCATCCTCAAAAGTAGCATCAGAATACTATCAACAAAGAAAAACCAAATTGTATGTGTTACATACTCTCATGGCACAAGATAACTAACCAATACCTATGCCTCAAATCT
The DNA here is from genome assembly GCA_020875875.1 of Dioscorea alata. NCBI lineage: Eukaryota > Viridiplantae > Streptophyta > Magnoliopsida > Dioscoreales > Dioscoreaceae > Dioscorea > Dioscorea alata. The sequence goes on from CM037019.1 coordinate 13,031,726, forward strand.
GGTTCACAATTGACAATACTCGAGTGACATACTGCTGAATTGTTTCCTGCTCCTTCATCTGCAACAAATCAAAGTTTTGTCTCAAGGTTTGCTGTCTCACCGAAAGCATTTTTGAGGTACCTTGATTTTCATTCTTGATACAAAAAAATGGGAAAAGAAGGTGATGTTCTTCTAGTATGCATGTATGTAGATGATCTGATCTACATGGGGCCTTCTTTATCAATGATGGAGCAGTTTAAATCAGATATGCAGAGAACATTTGATATGACAGATTTGGGTCTTTTATCTTATTTTTTGGGTCTTGAGGTGAAGCAAGATGAATTGGGAATACATGTCTCACAGAAGAAATACATTGAAGATTTGTTGAAGAGTTTTAATTTGAATCAATGCAAAACCTCTCCAATACCATTGAGTCCAAGCCTCAAATTGCAAACTGTTGATGATACAGAATTAGTAGATGCAACCAGTTTCAGAAAATTAATTGGTAAACTCATCTATGTGACGCAATCCAGGCCAGATATTGCTTTTCCTGTAAGTTTCTTATCTCGATTTATGCAACGACCCACAAGAGTTCAGTTTGGAGCAGCAAAACACATTCTTAGATATTTGGCAGGATCAATGGAGTTTGGCATATTCTATCAAAGGAACAAATCATGTACATTGGAAGGATATTCAGATAGTGACTGGGGAGGCAATATGAAAGATAGAAAAAGCACTACAGGTGTTGCATTTCATATTGGTTCTGGAGTAGTCTCTTGGATTTCTAAAAAACAGGATATTGTTGCTTTGTCATCAACAGAAGCTGAATATATCTCTTTATGTGCTGCTTGTTGTCAAGGAGTGTGGCTGAAGAAACTCTTAGAAGAATGTGAATTGAAAGTTAATGGCCCAATCAAGATTTGGTGTGATAATAAATCTTGTATTGCAATTGCTAAAAATCCAGTTTTACATGGGAGAACTAAGCATATTGATGTGAAGTTTCATTTTATCAGAAATTTGGTGGAAGAGAAAGTTGTAAAGCTGGATTTTTGTACTTCAGAGGAGCAATTAGCAGATGTGTTCACTAAGTGTTTAAATGTGCAGAAATTTCAGAAATTTCGAAGTTGTTTAGGAGTTTGTGATCTTCAATTAAGGGGGAGCATGTTGAACAGTGATTGAAGATAGAAAGTCTTGAGTATTGAAGAGAAGAAGAAGAAGACAGAAACGTTTGGTTCAAAGAATGATTAATGTGAATGTTTGTAATGTGTGTTTGTTTGAGTGTGTTTTGTGTTAGTTTAGTGTCTGAATGTATGTATATTTGAAAGCTAGTTGAAGTGGATGATAGTCAAGAGAAAAAGCAGGTGTGTGGATCAAAGTTAGAATGAATGGCTGAGATTGCTTTATCTGGATTAGAAGCTTAAGTTTGAGGCATAGGTATTGGTTAGTTATCTTGTGCCATGAGAGTATGCAACACATACAATTTGGTTTTTCTTTGTTGATAGTATTCTGATGCTACTTTTGAGGATGAATGGAAAGCTTGTGAGTTTCCCCCAAAATTGGTTTCTCTGTTCTTTACTTAGTTTTTAAGCTTCTGGTTTTTTGGGTAATACTTCTGATGATGCTTAGGTTCTCAACATATCTAACACAACAAGTAGACCAAAACCCAATACTTAATTAACATATCATATGGTCAAAAGCATGCATGTAATGTCTTTGTTGGTCGAGAAACATGGGATTTGTTTGGAAGTTGCAGTAGTTATCAATGGTATGAATCTCATGTTTGAAATTGAGTTCACTCTGGGATTAAACAAACCCCAGTTTTGCAGCAAAACAATGACTTGGTATTTATTGTGAAATGGAGTGTGCTAGCATTTCATGCAACACTGGTCACGCACCTTCATTTCTTCTGAAGAAGAACTTCCATGCTTGACCTTTACTTGTTTATGGCTAGGAACTTTCCACAACTCTCTACCTTTTTCTCTCTATATCTTTTATTTTGAATCACTAAACTCATAGCTACAATGTGCTGCCAACTTTGTATCGGATTTCTCCAATCAAAACCAAATCAGTGCTTTGCCTGTGTCTTGTGTTTCACTGATGCAACAGGATCTACTAACATATTGGTTCAATAAATGTAACTGGGTGCTTTAATTTTATTTCATTCTTTCATTCCATTTCTTTATAAACATATGTAACTAACAGAAACGAATATGTCATTATTTGTTATCACGAAGTGCATAACAAAATTCTAACAACTTATACACCAAATTATTATATTTTATTTGCCTCGTTCAATTACAAATATTCTTACCATGCATTATAAATTTATTGTGGGTTTTTCTGAGAGTTGGATGAGATGTTGTTACTAACAGGGCCTACAACATAATACTATTTTTTAAATTGCTAACAAACAATATCTTAACAATCTAGATTTGTCTTCTTTAAATTATATTAGATATTTAAGATTTATATTTAAGATGCATAATTCAGTCCAACTTGGTAATCTACAGTTATTATCTTTAATGTGATAAGCTTCACAGGTACCATAAAAGAATCACTTTAGTCATTCTCTCTCTCTTTTTGCATGTGCGGAGGATCTTTGCAAAGCTATATAAATAATCAATCGAGTTTGTAATGTTTGTGAGACCGTGAAACAATATTCGTAATTTCATACCAATTACATTATCATGTCAAAATAATTAAAATTAAAATTTTAATATTTTATTAATTACAATCCTACAATTTTTTTATTTTATCATTTATGTTTATAAGAAAACTGTGTAATATATATATATATATATATATATATATATATATATATATATATATATATATATATGTATATAGATATATTTTACTAAGAAATATTATTTGAGTATGTTAAATTATCTAACTTGAGTTTGAGTAAGATTTGTTACTTGAATTTTACTGATTTACATGTCCTATGATTTTATATGAACAATACATCACCTACCTTTTCAATGTAGAAGATTTATTCAATTCGGTGCTTGTTTCTTTAAAACAATTATGAACTTCTTCCAATTTTCAAACATAACTATCAACATTAATCAATCTAAGACAGACCTAAACTGTATTGCATCCATCATTTCTGAACCCACTTTAAATCAAAAAAGTTTTTAATGAATTCCAACTCCGATCCGAATCATTGTCCCACAAACTCAACCAACAAAAAAATAATCACAAAAACTCACACCAAACAATCAGTGGCCTACAATCACCGAGTTAGGCAACATTAACACGAAAAATAGAAAACCAACCAAGATCATGCAGTTATATCATGAAAAGATAAAAGTGCTATATTTTATCTCCATTAATCAAAGCCCATCTACACAAACAACACAAAACATAACATCATGCTCATCAAGGAATCACCAAACAACAAAAAAGAATACAATGAACCAAGAATCAAATCGAATAATCATGGGAAAGTATGATGATGGGGATTTGGGAACAAACCTGGATTGAATGGAGGTCAATGGTTGTTGAAATTGGGTTGCTTTTGCGCTTCGGAGGAAAACCTAAAACGCTCCAGAAACCCTATCGGGAGAATGAAAGACAAGTTCGAAAGGAATTTTGCATATTACACCCTAGAGTATGTTTAAAATTATTTGTTTAAAATAAGGGTATATTCGTCCCAAAAAATTTATTAGATTACCATTAACTTGGTAATCTCAGATAGCCACCTAATTTGGTGGTAATGAGATTACCAAGTTTCTTGGTAATATGTTAATGTTGGTAATCTTAGATTACTGCCAACATTACCATTGCTTCATATCCAAACATGGTAATATCTTCATATTACCACGTAACAGGCGGTAATGTTTTCACATTACCGCCAACCAAACGGCCCCTTAGAGTTCTGTTATTGTTATATATGCTTAAGAAGTCCGAGGATTCTTAAACCCTTTTCCTTCTTTGATATTGGATCCGAAATGCTTTTTCAACTTTCTGATTTAATTCTACAAGATTTTCAAAGCCTCCAAACATTTGCATAAACAAGAAACTTATCTAGAAGAAAAACAAATAAAAGTTAGAAAAGTTAGAGAATAATAAGAAAACTAAAAATAAATCATCTAGTCTAATCAATTTGCAATTACTATCAATATTAACAAATCTTAATCCACCGCAATGACGCTAAAAACTCAATGTGTTCCACAAGTGCATGGTTGTCAAGTAGTATAAAGTTATTGTTCTCACAAGTACTAAATTGTCAATTACCAAATAATTATGATTAAGATTATCTAGACGAACAAACTAATATGGAATGAGGAAAAAAAACTAAAGTGCTACAACTAACAAAAGCTAATGGTGATTAAGGATAATAACTTGGGGAAATTCGAGTTCAAATTATCCTAGCATAGGGATTTAACGCAAGGAAAGGTTAAGACTTTGTTGTAAACTCTTCTCAGTTTGCTCTAATTGATATCAAAAAATAGATCATCCTTAAATACTCGCTATTCTCTTTCAAGATATAACAAGGTCCTTAATTAAGCTAATTCTTATTCTCGTGGTGATTAAACCTAATTAAACCCTTTGAGTTTTGTAACAGTCCAATGGATCCTCAAGAAACTATTATTCAAAGTTTTAGGTTCGGTTCTAAGATTCTGGTATCAAGGTTCACCTCTCAATCCTTCTTTTGGCACCTAAGTTCATGCAATTGAAAGAATTCAAAAATCATAAGCATTAAATGCTTTAAAACCAAATTAGAATCAATTAACCATTGACAAAGAAGAGAAATTTAGAACATAACATCTTTTTGCATTCCTTGGGTTGATTGCAATTCTTGAAAGAAAGGTTCTACTCCTCCATGTTCAAGATACATGGACATTGATTTGAACATTTAACAAGAAAATACAAAGTTTTAAAATAAAGATACTTCTTATCCCTGATTGTCGATCGACGAATTGACGTGGATTTGAGCTTAATGTTCTCTTTTCTCCACTCTTAGTTGCTCTTTTGATACCTTCCCTTGCCTTTTGGAGATGTATTCTCTTTCAACCCCTGATCATCCTTCTTTTCTTCTTTTTTCTCCCCCCTTATAGGATATGCTAAGGTTTCTTTTTATATCAAGGAAACATGGGTGGTGTTTGGTAAAATGGGTTGCTTGTGTTTCATTCTGAATTTGATTTTTTTTAATTTTTACATCAATACCGAACACACTCAGTGCTAATTTACACAGGCTAGTCATGTTTCTTTCTATTTCTTCGCTTTACAACCCCTTCTTACTTCATGATCCTCTATAACTTGCTCCTTGTTTTACCTTCTAAAATGCATCAAACATATGTAGATATGGGGTTGAATTTTACTTATTTGCATTAAAAATAATAGAAAATAGTACTCCAAACAAAGGGAATGAAATCCATATAAAAGTCATGTAAAATTGCGTGATTGAACAACAAATAAGACCAAATTTATATTAAAAATTCATTTAATTTCTATAATTATCACATATTAATAATTTTGAACTCACATGAACTAAATAAATGATAAACTATATAATTTGAAAGCAAGATAAATTTAGAAAGAGTTCATTTTTACGAGAGAAAAAAGAAAATAAGTTACAAGTGGTTTATGTGTGTTGAAAATGAAAGGCAACTTAAACAATTGAAATATTATAGTGATCTTCTTGTTTAGTAATTTTAATCCATTTGTAGATTAAGAATGCAAAACTTGATTGTTGACATTCGAAATAGACTCCTACAACATGTAGTTGAATTATGCTCATTTTGTTTAGAAGTTGAGTTATTTTTAAGGCTCTTTAAACTATTTTTTTTGGTTTTTATGGCTCCTTATTTTTTTTATTGATGTTTAAACTTTGTTATGGCTGGACTTACTGCTGTAAGACTCATCTATAGAACTTTGCAGGCATGCTTATACCCATAAAGAGGAGCATAAAGATCAAACAGAGGGACTTACGAGCAGGACTTACACCAGTAAGCCTGATCAAAAGAGCTAGCTAGAGGAGCTTACATGGAGCAACACACGCACGTAAGGCTATAGTCGTAAGCGCCATCCAGAGAAGATTACGGTTCAGAGCTTATAGTAGTAAGCTAGACTGTAACATCGAGATAGAAAACCTTACAGGTGGGACTTATGGCTGTAAGTCTTCTCGTAAGGCATGTAACCATCATCTCTAGCTCTTTATGGACTAGTTCTTATACCCATAAGGTGCCTATAAGTGGCTAGGTATAAAAGATTCTGATAAGGGTTTTAAAGATATCTTTTGATGGCCAGGCTTGTGGAAAGAAAGGAAGAACTTCTCTATATTTCTTAGGATAATACATTAAGGATAGGAGACTCGCCTACCTTCATGGAACACCATTAAAGCCATCGAGGAGCACCTTGGTGATGTTTGTGGAAAGAAAAGGGGAAGTTCATTAGCAATCTCAAGGGCAATATTAGAAAAGAGGATTTTATGCTTTCAATCATGTCTATTATCTCTTCTGAATTGTTTGATTGTTCTCTTTTGATGGAGAACTAATTTGTAGCTATTTAGGCATCTATGAACTCTAGGTTTTATACTTTGATTGACTTTAGTTGTAGATTTTTCATGTTTTTACATTGATTATCAATTGCAATCATTTATTATTGAATTCAATTGTGTGTATCTATTGTCTTTAACTCCATTGAGGCTAGAGCCCTAGATTAGTGTTAGATGTGATACTTTGACGTGGAAGTTCTCCTTGCATAATCCTTCCAAGTGAATTGACAAGTAATTCCATTCGTATTGTAATCGTAGGGAGTAGTATAGAGAGAAATATCGATTCTACTTTGTATAGGAATATGGGAAATTACTTAGAGAGAAGAATTGTCTATATTTTGAATTCTTGTTTATTCTTGTTCAGAGTTCATAGTGCACTGTGGTCATAGGGTTGTGTGCATCAACATAGTATGGAACCAGTTATTACTCACTTTGAAAAAAGGGGGTAGTATAATTTAAGAACTCTCTCGGTTCAATTTGGATTGCTAGACTTGTACAACCATCATCATGGACCTAAAAACACTAGAGGGAATTAATGCTCGGGCATCTCCTCTCTATACTTGTTTAGTTGTATTTTCTTTAGCACTTTTGATTCTTGGTTTCAATTTATTTTCACATCTCATCATCTGGATTAGATTAATTCTCATATTAAAATCAGTACTGGTAGTCTCTAGTTCCCTGTGAACCGATACACTGCTTCTTAGCACACTTTATTACTTGATTGGCATGTACACTTGCGTTTTGTTGGTGACTCACAATTCTTCCTTATCAACTCTACACATATTCTGGTAAATCGTGCCCTATTTAGCTCTATAGTTTGATCATTGGTCTTCATTAACCGCCCAATATGACTAGTTATTACTTCAAGTCCTTCAACATGCCACATTTCAATAGGCAAGGGATTCAACTGAAGCCACACAACTACAGTGGTTAATCACGATGTGACTAGTCGGAAGTTTAAATGCCAATTCAACAACTAGAGAAGCCTGTTTACTATATATCCATCGCTCCTCAAACATGATGCATTGTATTGCTTCATGGGTACTACATCAAATCAGAAAAAAAAAAAAAAAAAAAAAAAAAAAACCATTCTAGAGATCCATGATTTGGATCTTTCTTTGTTTCATCCATTTTTCAAGCACTATTATCCTCACGAGGTCTAGTGTTGGAGCTTTACCTAAGAATTTTCCATACAAAGCATTGGTGAATTGGCTTTCTACTCTAAGGTAGTGTTTGGATGGCAGTAATGGAATGAGGGAATGAGGTAATGGTGGAGGGGGGAAAGGAATGGGTAGGGGATGGTAATGAAAAAGGTGTTTGGTTGGAAGGGTAATTCATTGGGAATGGGAAAAGTAAAAAGTGGAGTTGTGCTAAAATTACATTTTTACTCCTTGTATAAAAAATGATAGTTATTTCTAATAATTATTATTTATAAATAAATATGACATAAAATAGTTATCTCTAATAATTAGTGTTTAATCCAAAATTTATTTCAAATAATTATTAATTTAATTCTATAATTAAAATTTATTAATTAATTTCAAATGAAATTTATTTTATATAAATATTATGTATATAATAATTAATACATAAATATTTATTTTTTTATTATTAATTGTTTTTAAAGTAGAAATTAATTGTAAATAAATATTAATTTTATTTCGTACCTTGTATATTTTAATTAAATTACAAATGATATTTATTTCAAAAATTTATTAATTATAAATAATTAAAACATAAATATTTATTTTATTATTATTTAATTTTTAATTAGAAATGATATTTAGTGTAAATAATTATTATCTATAAATAATTAAAACATAACAATTTTAACATTTTCACACAAGATCAAACAAGATTCTTCCTCTTCAATATCTCTAGAAATTAACAAATCAAGATAAATTTTAACCAATCATCACTCAATTAACCATTCAAAACAAGAACCACAACACATTAAAAAAGAAATAAATAACCTTATGAAGAAGATTGTTCCTCTTCAATATCTCCACAACAAAAGCCTCCACAAAACCTCAAATCAAGAACCCAAGAGAAAAACTTAACAAAAAATAAATAAATAACTCACCATTCATTATCTCAAACACTTCAACTACGACAATTTAAAAACCAAAAATAGAGTACTAATTAAGCATATCCAAATATATCCTTTAACAATTGCATGGATGTAAAGGCTCATCACTAAAGAGCAATTAAGAAGAAGTTGTTGCAATTTTTCAACATGCATTCACCATACTAGCTCATTGTTCTTCAATGACATTCATAAAACAAAGAGTACTAAAAAACATTTAAAAAAAAATACCAACCACCAAAGTTGCACAAACAATTCACCAATACATAAATAGTAAGACATCACGTACAAACTGACAACTATGATCATAGGTCCAAGACTTTCGGGGTCTACCACAAAGTTCTATTCAAAATGATAAGATGCATTGTTTAAGTAGTAACAACATCAAAAAAGCAACTTCTTACCGTACTCATCTCCTCATTCTAACACTTGCTCATGAAATGGATAAACCTGCAAAAGCGTAATGTTAAATATGCATGTAATGAACACTAATTAATCATCTAAGTTAAACTGCTACAATGTTAAATTCTTACCAAGATGAGTCAAGCGTTAGGTGGGCAATATGACATCCTTGACAAGTAAACCTGGCTAAAGCACAATTTCCTTTCAGCTGGAAGGTCCCAAAATACTGTCAGTTGATTTTCATCATTTGCCAATACTTGCAACATGAACATGGCCTCATCTTCTGTAAGACTATCAATAGAGAAAAGGACATCACTAAGCGATCTCTTTTTTTGCTTGAATGTCTGCACGAGATGTGTCATTGTGTGTTGTGATTTCAATATTACAAGCAGAAATTTTGGCATTACATGCTGCAATCTCAACACTACGAGCAACAGATTCAGCTTTACGTGCTGCTGCCTCAGCCAATGCTCTAAATTTTGGGCCAACCATTTTTACGAAAGCATCAAAATTTGTAGAAATATGGTCCATTGTTGGATCCTTAGCAACACTCTTCCTTTTCCGACACCTAGATGTTGTTGAGGTGCTATTATCAGACGACATAGGTGATAGATCCTGCATCTGCTCTTGCGTGGGCATAGGTAGTTCATCAAAAGGCATTTGCGATAAACATGCACCTTCCTCGAGTGAGATGTCATCCTTTTGTTCGTATTGGGCTGCATCGTCCCCTATATCACCCTGTTGTTACAAAAAGCTCTATCTTTGGTGAAGACCGGTGTAAGATCATTGAAAAATGGGAAGGATTTCCCATACAGTCCGGCCACTTCTTTATGAGTCTACATTGCATAAAAACCCAACAATTAATTAAATTGTTACAATATTGCATTGAATAAAAATATGAGTCTTGGTTTTTTTTTACCTTGGCATACTCATCATATGCTCTTTTTTCACACATGATAGTGCTATTTTGAAAGTTCCAATCAAAACCACTCAATTGTAAGATATCGGAGATGACATTCGTCCTACTCCTTAAGAGTTTCACATGAGACTTAATATTTGGTACAACCTTCAACTGTGTTTGTGGAATCTTCTCCTGTATTATCCTTTCTAACTACAACAGATATCCACTCCGGAATCCATTTTCAGCCCGCCAAAAAGAGCTTGTTGAAAGCTCAACCAAAGCATCAATGAGGTCTTTATCTTCCTCGGGGGTCCAATATCGTTTATTCTGGCCCCTCCCTTTTGGTTATTGTTCTGCCTCCATACTAAAAAAAATCAAGGAATGAGGAGCATTAAACAACATGGACATAATTCATATATAATCAATCCAGTTACATGAACATATACATGGACATATTACATGGATAGAATTTCAACAACCAAATCATTTAATATACATGGACATAATTTCATTCAACCAAATCACTAACAACATGGGCATATACATGGACATAATTTCATTCAACCAAATCACAAACAATTGAATCCAAAACCAATATTGTGAAGACAGAATAGTACATAATGATTTAACAATACAAAATAAAGAGCAACTTCAAGAAAGTGATGAGTACATAACGATCTATTAACTAAATCAACTTGATTGCCATGTGTGAAACATATGCATGGTCATCTCCAGTCTAAATTAAGTCCATTCATCCATTGGTTGTACGGCTACTATATGGGACAGATCATCTTCCACACTCTCATCAGAAGATGGAACATCAACTTCTTCTTGTTCTGCAGGATCTTCAGCCATCTCCCGCCTAATGAGATTATGGAGTAAACAACACGCACTAATAATACGCCGTTGAGTGGTCAAACTATAGAAACTTGGACTGGCTAGAATTTTCCAACGGATTTTCAAAAGGCCAAACATTCTCTCAATGACATTCCTAGTGCTAGCATGTTTCATGTTGAAAAACTCTTCAGGTGTTTGTGGGTGACGCCCATCGGCCCATTGTTGCACAACCGCAAGTGCACAGTTTTACCAAGTAGTAATAAGATATCGATCCCACGATGACCAAGTGTGATTACTAATCTATTGCAATGATAGGCTATCTAGACAATTAAAAGTTTGGAGAATGAAAACAACAAAGTAAAAGAAAATAGATAAATAAGGAACACATGGATGCAGGAGTGTGGACTAGGATTCAGATTTAGATGAACTTAGGTTTGGGAACTCACCACAAAAAGCAGTGAATGACGCCTTTGGATCTAAACTTGGGTTGGGCAGATTGCTTGAAGAGTGATAATCCTCAACTACTTGCCACTCTCTTTCAAGAGATAACAAGTTGATCTTGATTAGGCCATTTCCTACTTTTGTGGTAAATGAACCCTTTCAAAACCATGATAAGAACAATGATTATATGAAGAACCCTCAAGAATTACCTTTCAATAATTTCAGGGGTGACTTAAGAGGTTCAAAGACCCTGATTAACCTTTCAGTTAACCATGATCTCTAAGATAAAACAAGCAAGGTTTTCACACTCACAAGTCAGGTTACTTGAATCAAAAGCCAACTCAAGAAATCTACCATTAAACATAAAAGATACATACAAATGTAACACACATCAAACAACCACTATTATCGGTTAATCCCAAACCTAAAGAGAAGGTTTACACCTCCATGGTTCAATTACAAAAGAAAATAGGAAGAATAAAAATCAGGTAAGGCACAGCACAGCACAACAGGGCTGAGAAGACTTCCTATGATGACCACAAGGTCTGCTCTTTAGTTCTCCAGCCTTCTTCTCCTCTTTCAGAGCCTTTAGAATTTCCTTTTTCTTCTTCTCTAGTCACCACCCCTATCCCTTTGCCTTCTTCTCTCCAAAAGAACCCTAAGGCTGTCCTTTCTAAAGCCATTGACAGAAACTGGGCCCCATGCTACTTTTCAGACCACAGGTACTTTTTGCAGGCCACAGGTGGGTTGTGTTTTCTCCAGAAATTGATCCACGGTCTCCAGTCTTCTCTAAGTCAGCTCCAGCTTTCTACCAAAACAACTAAAAGGAGTAGATTGTGCAGAAGGAGGGAAAATCATTAAGAAAACTAGGAAATATGCATGATTGGTGATGGATTATTAACTAAATGCATGATGATATAATACAATTTTTATGTACAACAAACTCCCCGAAGCCTAAATTCTTGCTTGCCCTCAAGCAATGCTACAATTAAACACCATGGCAGGAGAAATGCACAGAAATCAGATGATGACATTGTTTGGCACATGACACAAGCATAACTATAAGGAGAGTTCATAAAGGACATTGACACGATCCCTTGCGTGTATCCCGCAAGTGCACGGGTTTGTCGAAGTAATAATAAATACCCTGGTGAGTGGGTAATCGTATCCACAGGGAATAGGGATTTAAGACACAAGATTTCACTATTTAGATAAGCGGAGTACGGTGAGTATGAAGATAATCAATGAGTGGGTGTAAAAGCAATTGTAAAGAACAAGAAATAAAAGAGAAGTGTGATAGGTAAGAGAGTGCAAGTAGGAGTAAATAGAGAAGGACAATCAATGAGTAAAGTTGGGTACCCGGACAAGCTACCCCTAGGACTTATGCTTCTAGTGCAAGACAATGCTATTATACTCTTCTATTGATGTTAATTGAGTCGAGAAAATCCTTAAACACACGGTCCCAAACCTAAGGTCAACCATGACTAACCCCAACACTATGCCCCGGCATTAGGTTTCACTACGACCCTTGACTCTTGTTGACCTGTCAACTAAGCCCTAGGGGAGTTCATCTTCCTAAGCCTCACACTTTATGGAATTGCTTTACATTCTAGGGATTCCTAGTGATAAACCTTGTTCTTATGTATAGTTCTAACCCTTTGGTCCAGGTGAAAGAACCCTAGTCTAAATTAAGCCCCAGCACTAGGATTCACTTCAACCCTTCACTCTGTTACTCACGCAACTAAGCCCCAGGAGAGTTTATCTCCTAGCACTTCACTCTATCTCGACCGCTAAGAAATCATGGAACACGGAGGTAGGGAGAATCACACCGGAGGGGAAAGGGGACGTTTCGCTACCTCACGACTCACCCTCTCGACCCTCTTCAACCCTAAGTAGTCTAATCCTATAGGAGTTGTCACACCTCCAAAGGATAACCTAGATTGTTCTCAACACTAGTGTCACGGCTAAGGGAAAACAATTACAAGATACAATTAAGATTGAAACTCAATTTTATTCATCAATAATGGAAAAGCATAATAACAATGTCAAAGAAACATAATAATCCTAGGGTTTATAAGTCTGAATACCCACAAGGGGTTTAGCTCCTCATGGAGCTATACAAATCTATCAAAATATGAAAGTGAACACAAATCGAAGTCATAGATGAAAACCCCCTTGTGTATAGCATGGACGTGGTCTTGTGCGGCCGCCGGACGCCGATGATGATGCCGATGACGCGCTCCAAACCTCCACAAAGTCCTCTCCGAACAATAGTCGTGCTCTCCAGAAGTTGGGAGAAAAGATTGGCAAAAAGATGTTGAAAAAGTCTCCAAAATGGGCTTTTATAATGTTGAGTCACGGCTTGAAATCGGCTGAATCGGGATTTCACACGGCCGTGTGGAATTTTCACACGTCCCGTGTGAAGTTGCTGGAATGCTGATTTTCGGCAGAGAGTGAACAATAACTTGGTATAGCATTTTGCTACATTGCTGCTACAGTAATCTTGCCGAAACGCTCCCGAATTCACCGTTCTTCATCGAGGTCATTGAATTGGGCACACAATCAATGGTAGATCGTGTCGATTGCTTCTAATCTCCTTATTGGTGAAGTTCTCCTAAGCTACACGAGTTAGACTTATTGTGAGTGTGACTGCTTCTGTGCCTCTCCAAAGGAGGTTGGCACACACTCACAAGTCTAGGCTCATGCCTTGTTCCTTGCTTGGTCCGAAAACTCCCCAACAATGGCAAACACGATCTAACTTTGTTCTTCTTCTTCAAATTAGCTCCACAAACCTACAATGCATAAAAGCATACAAATGCACACAATTTAGTGATAAAATCTGATAAAAGAGATGCTCATTGTAAGATAATAACGTTTCGCGTTACTATAACACAAGCACTTATCAGACATGAAGCAATTATCTTCTTTCACAGGATGGACTGCACACAAGCATTACAAAAAGAAAAGTTGATTCATCCCACATGCAAATGGTCTTGAGTTTTAAATTAGGATATAAAGATGCAAAAACCTTAGAGACTCCATGAGTCCCCTCACACAACTCACTAGCCAAGTTTTTTTTTTTTTTCGAAGGATCAATAGGATTTCTTTAACAACTTCATTTTCTTTTATCTTTTTTTTTCAATTCTTTGTTCGACTAACATAGAATGTGGTGATATTTTTCTCTTTCTTTTTTTCGAAGGGTGCACATGCTAGTTAGGCACAAGAGCCACCCTTCTACTTATTACAATCCTATATAAACGCACTCATGTTTCGATAGCAAGTAGCCCTTGAAAACAGAGGAGTACTGGCATAGACCTTTTTTTTTATTCTATAACATCACCTATGTCATTTCCCTCTTATTTGAGAACTTAACTTGGCCAAAGAGAATGTTATGTGGTCACAAAATCTGAAGAAGAGTTCATTACAAATGTATATACTAAGTTAAAATACAGGATCACAAGCAATGGGAATAGCTATGTTAAATTCATGTAAATGCAAAGTGTGCAGTCCAATCACCATTAGATAAGAATAACTATCCCATGCCTTTTTTTGTGTCATGCTAAACAATTCATCATCTGATCTCTAGTAGCAAGATTTCCATTCATCAAATAATTTTTTTTTCTTCCTTTTTTTTGTATGCAAGAATGCATGAAAGAGTGCAAACTACTCTACTGCTAAACTCCCCCAAGCCCTACTGTTTGCATTATCCTCAATGTGAAGAATTTAAGAGAAAGTAAGCAATTGGGCGGAAGAAACTAACCGAATTACTGTGGTGGAGAGAAATGGCCCTGTGCGGCTAGCCACTCGTAGATTGAATTAATTTGTTGCTAAAGTTGATTTAGAACAAGTCTTTGTGCTTGTTGTTCAGCCAAGATAGTGTCGAGAGTAGCCAGGATGGGCGCAAGATTGTCTCTGGCTTGTGGATCATGTTGAGGTTGTTGTGGCCTGTGTTCTATAGGAGAATACTCAACAGGTTGTCATGGAGGAGGCTGCAGTCCTGGAAATCCCCAATTTTCAGGGCGACAGACAGTAGTGTGCTCGGTGTCAGGGAGAGGATAAGGTGGTGTGCCTCCCTTAAGAACGAGGTAGTAGCCATCAGCTTCCTTGACGATCATTTTCATAGCAATTCAAGCCTCCATGTCCAATTGGATATTACCTATTCTTTGAAATGGAGACAAGTCACAGTGAAGGGAAAATGCAATTGGGGTAATGAGACTGCTGAGGACAATGTCGCCTGATGAAGCCTTGCCAACTTTGGCAAACTGGCGAGCTAAGTGGGTGCCTATGTCTAGTGGTGTGCTATGCAACATTGCCTATAGAAGCATGAGCTCGGAATGCCTAACTATGGCTTCATAATCTCCACGACCAAACAGTGTAAGAGCCATAATACGGTGAATGTATCTAAAGCAAAGGTTTCTAACACTAGTAGCTCTGGCTGTGGAGGGGTCATATGTGGGTTTGTGGGTGAGTGTGTGCCAAAAGTCCTTGGCGTCAAAGTACTTAGGTGTTCGGCGGTCACTGCCAGTGGGGAAACCAAAAATGTCATTAAACTGAGCTAGGTTGAGTTTATAGTCTTGATTAAGTAGCCAGAAAGTGATATCAATGGAACTTAGAAACTCTAGGGTTAGACGCTCATAGGTAGGAAATCACATATTGACAAACGCAGTCCATCCTAAGTTATCTACCATCCAGTAAACATCATCCAAAATACCTAAGGTGTGCATGAGACTATCATCCATATACCTGGTTGGAATGATCCTTCGTTTGGAGAGAACCCAGTACCTGTTTCATTGGAAAGCATCCTTGAAGATGATGCCTTGTGAAGATGCTTCAAGTAGCTGTTCAATGGAGTGGTGGCTCACCGGAGGAGGTTGTGAAGGCTGGTTGATGCGGGCCGCATAGAGGAACTAGCTTGCGCCTACATGGAGAAGTGGGACATGACCTAGCCAGGGTCATTTTGGTCATTTGTCCCGAACAGGCGAGTTTTGGTGTTTTGAGGGTCCCACTAGATGGAAGACTGGTCAACAATCACAAGTCACGTGCTTCCAGCAAGCACGTGAGTCATCTGAATTTGGGCCAAATTCCATCATTTAGGCTTCGAAATCATCAAATTTGCTATTTTTGGTAATAATTGATTGAGTCATATCTTAGGATTTTAATCCCTGTTTAGCTCGCCGTTTTCGGCAATAGTTTTATTTTGGTTTGAATTTATTTCCTTGCTATAAATTGAAGATTTGCTATTTTTGGCAAATTTTCGATTTCTTTCCTTTTTGTGTCCTTGTTAGGGCTTCTTTTTAGTCTATTTAATGTAAGCCTTGAAGGCAATGAAAGTTCAGTTTTTGAATGAAATAAAATTTGATTTGTTTCTTTTTTCTCTCTAATTCCCTGGGTATTCTTAGACTAAACAGGAGTTGGATTTTCTCGTTGTTGGCTTGGGCATTCTCAGACTAAACAAGCCTTCAACCTTATATCTCGCTGCGTCACTGGTCCTAGGAGCTCGATGTAGCTGCTGTACATTTTGTTCTTCTGGTCTGCATGTTGGAGGCGCTGCCAGTGGAACTCAGGAAAGATGGTGAGAAGACTAATGAAGATGAACGGAGATGATAGAGATAGTTAGGTTGATAGGGTGAGCTATTAGAGAGTTGTGAGAGTTCTGTTGAGATGAGTAAGTAATAGAAAGGAAGAAAATGGGGGATGTGATGGGAAGTCAAGAAAAAGGTCTCTCGGTTGTGGAGAAAGTAATGAGGAATAAAGGAAAGGACAAGAAGATCATAGGGAAAGGGATAAGAAGCATATGGGGCAGCCTTGGGGCGAGGGAAAAAGTAATGGAAGTGGATGGAAAGAGAAAGGTATACTTTGGGATCGGGAATAGAAGCTAGAAAAATTGGAGGGAAAACTGTTTATGGACTCTCCTTACTATTGCACAATCCATACCTGTGTTTCCTGAAGCACTCCAGTTGTGTTTCATAACAGTCAACCCAAATAAGTCTGCACTGGCTGTTAGCAGTTTGGCTTGTACATTTGAACATCAGAGGAGCCAAAGGAATCCCAGGGACAATTCTGAACCTGCAATAAACATCTATACCCGAATCAGCTAATATACTTGAAAATTTGTAGGCACAAACTGATAAGTGCTCGTGTTATGGTAACGCAAAGTGTTATTATCTTACAATGAGCATTACTTTTATCAGAGTTTATCACTAAATTGTGTGCATTTGTGTGCTTTTGTGCATTGTAGGGTTATAAAGCCAATTTGGAAAAAAAAAAAAAGAGCAAAGTTGGATCATGTTTGACATTGTTGGGGAGTTTTTGGACCAAGAATGATTAAGGCACGAGTCTGGACTTGTGGGTGTGTGCCAACCTCCTTTGGAGGGGCACAAAGGCAGTCGCATTCACAATAGGTCTAACTCGTGTGGCATAGGAGAATTTCACCAAGGAGGAGAATTGAAGTAATCGGCATAATCCACCGTTGATTATCTGCCCAATTCGATGGCCTCGATGAAGAACGATGGATTTGGGAACAAAAAACTGTACCGAGTTACTGTTCACTGTTCGCCGAAAATCAGCAAAACAGAAACTTCACATGGGTGTGTGGAAATTCCACACGGCCGTGTGGAATCCCGATTTCAGCCGATTTGAAGCAGTGACTCAACACTATTTAAAGGCCCTTTTAGGTCTTTTTCTGGAGCTTTTTGCCAATCTTTTCGCCTATCTTCTGGAGAGTTGTGGCTAGGGTTTGGAGAGGACCTTGTGGAGGATTGGAGTGCGCCATCGGTATCGGCATCGACATCGAGCCCGACGGCCGCACAAGACCACGACCACGCTATACAAGGAGGTTTTCATCTATGTTTTCGATTTGTATTCATTCATATACATTGATGGATTTGTATAGCTCCATGAGGAGCTAAACCCCTTTGGAGTATTTGGACTTGTAAACCCTAGGATGAATATGTTTCTATGACATGTTATTATGCTTTCTTTATTGATGCATTTAATGGAGTTCCAATCTTGATTTATTATTGTGTTGATTTTCCCTTAGATGTGACACTAGGGTTAAGAATTTTCTAGGTTATCCTTTGGAGATGTGACAACTCCTATAGGGTTAGACTACTTGAGATTGGAGAGGGTTGATGGGGTGAGTTGTGAGGTAGCGAAACATCCCCTTTCCCCTCCGTTATGATTTTCCCTACCTCCGTGTTCCACGAGTTCTTAGCGGTCGAAATAGAGCGAAGTACTAGGAGATGAACTCCCTTGGGGCTTAGTTGCATGAGCAACAGAGTGAAGGGTTGTAGTGAATCCTAGTGCTAGGGGCTTAATTGAGACTAGGGTTCTTTCACCTGGACCCAAAGGGTTAGAGCTATACATAGGAACATGGCTAATCACTAGTAATCCCTAGAACTTAAAGCAATCCCTTATAGTGTGAGGCTTAGGAAGATGGACTCCCCTGGGACTTAGTTGACAGGTCAACAAGTGTTAAGGATCGTACTGAAACCTAATGCTGGGGCATAATGATTGGGATTAGTCACGGTTGAGCTTAGGTTTGGGACCGTGTATTTAAGGATATCCTTGACTCATTAAACATCAATAGTAGAGTATAATAACATTGTCTTACACTAGAAGCATTAATTATAGGGGTAGCTAGTCCGGGTACCCTATTTCACTCATTGATTATCCTTCTCTCACTTTTTTCTTGCACTCTCCTATCTTCCATACTTCTCTTTTATTTCTTGTTTCTTTTAATTACTCTTGCATACACACATTGATTCTATTTTCACTCTCCGTACATCGCACTAGCTAAATAGCGATCTCTTGTGTCTATTATCCCTACTCCCTGTGGATTTGACTACCCTCTTACCGGGGTACTATTATTACTTTGACAGCCAGTAGGCTTGCAGTACACACATGCAAGGGGTGTGTCACAAACAGAAAAACAGAACAAAAGACTGAAAATCAAAAATAAAAGCAATAGCTCATTTAAGGTCATGAGCGCGACCCCTTTTTATTCATTTATTCAGTGATGGGGGTTTGGAAGAACATAAGTTCTCTCTTCCTCAATGAGCTCTCCAATAATGTAATGCTTCAGCCTTTGTCTATTGACTTTGAAGGTGTCTGTCATCTCACTGTGAACCTCAACAATGCCATATGGGAAAACCTTGGACACTCTAAAAGGTCCTGACCATCTTGACCTTAATTTCCCAGGAAAAAGCTTGAATCAAGAATTAAAAAGAAGGACCAAATCCCCTTCTTGGAATTCTCTACAAAAAATCTGCTTGTCATGCCACAATTTGGTTCTTTCCTTGTACATTTTTGCATTTTCGTAGGCATCCAATCTCAGTTCTTCTAGTTCTTGTATTTGAAGCCTTCTCTTTTCTCCAACTGTTTTCATATCAAAATTGAGAGCTTTAATTGCCCAAAATGCCTTATGCTCCAATTCAACCGGCAAATGGCAAGCCTTGCCATAAATTAAGCGAAATGGGGTCATGCCAATAGGGGTTTTGTAGGCTATCCGATAGCCCCATAAAGTATCATCAAGTTTTAATGCCCAATCTTTTCTTATTGTTAAGACTATTTTCTCAAGTATGCTTTTGATCTCCCGATTCAAAATTTAAGCTTGCCCATTTGTTTGAGGGTGGTACGGTGTGGTGAGCTTGTGTGTTACCCCATATTTCCTAAGGAGGCTCTCAAATTGCCATTCAATAAAGTGTGATCCCCCGTCGCTTATAACAACCCTAGGAACTCTGAATCTTGGAAAAACTACCCGTTTGAAGAGTTTAATTACTTTCTGAGCATCGTTTGTTGGGGATAGAAGAGCTTCAACCCATTTGGAGACATAGTCCACAACCACAAGGATATATCGGTTGTTGCATGAGGATGGAAACGGTCCCATGTAATCTATTCCCCAAACATCAAAGATTTCCACTTCCAGGATGTAATTAAGAGGCATTTCATGTCTTCTTGAGATGTTCCCTATTCTTTGACAACGATCACAGGCAAGCACATATCTCCTCACATCTTTGAAAAGTGTTGGCTAATAGAACCCAGCTTCAAGTCTTTTGGCTGCAGTTTTGGAAGAACTAAAGTGCCCACCATAAGCTGAAGCATGGCAATGGAACAGGACATTTTCTACTTCAACTTCAGGGATACATCTTCGAAGTATTCCATCAGCACATTTCTTGTAAAGGAATGGTTCGTCCCAAAAGTAATGTCGCAAATCTGAGAAAAAAATTTTCTTCTGCTGAATTTTCAGATCTGGTGGCAGAATTCCACAAGCCAGGTAGTTTACAAAATCTGCATACCGTGGAGCTTCAATTGTAGAAATTCTCAGCAGCGGCTCATCTGGGAATGCATCATTGATTTCCAGCTCATTTTCTCTATTCTCATCCGCATCTTGATGCAATCTTGAGAGGTGGTCGACTACTACATTTGCTGCACCTTTTTTAGCATGAATCTCAAGATCAAATTCTTGAAGAAGGAGAATCCATCTAATTAATCTTGGTTTTGCATCCTTCTTGCTTAAAAGATACCTGATCACAGCATGGTCTGTGTATACTATCACCTTGGAGCCAACAAGGTAGGATCTGAATTTATCAAAAGCGAAAACAATTGCGAAGATCAGTTCCTTTTGTGTTGTGGCGTAATTAACTTGGGCTTCATCTAACACCTTGCTTGTATAGTAGATTGCGTTTAATCTCTTTTCCTTCCACTGTCCAAGCATAGCCCCTACAGCGTAATCACTCACATCGCTCATGACTTCGAATGGCAACTCCCAATCAGGCGATTGAATTATTAGTGTAGTGGTCAATGCCTTTTTCAACCTGCAGAACGCATCCAAACAGTCATGATTAAAATAAAAAAGAACATCATTAGCCAACAAATTAGTTAAAGGTTTTGCAATTTTTGAGAAATCTTTTATAAAGCACCGATAGAATCCTGCATGTCCTAGGAAGCTACGGACTGCTTTAACTGAGGTTGGTGGCTGCATTTTCTCTATGACTTCCACCTTTGCTTTGTCAACTTCAATTCCTCGCTCGGATACCACATGTCCCAGCACAATCCCATCCTATACCATAAAATGGCACTTCTCCCAATTAAGGATGAGGTTCATTTCTTGACACCTGTATAACACCTTAGATAAGTTAGCTAAGCATTCATCAAAGGTTGTGCCATACAACGAAAAATCATCCATAAAAATTTCCATGATGCTTTCAATAAAATCTGAGAAAATGGTTGTCATGTAACGTTGAAAGGTGGCAGGAGCATTACAAAGACCAAATGGCATCCTCCTATAGGCAAAAGTGTCGTAGGGACAAGTGAATGTGGTCTTGTGTTGGTTACTAGGATGGATAGGAATTTGGTAAAATCCAGAAAATCCATCTAAATAACAAAAATGGGAGTGTTTAGCCAGCCTTTCTAGCATTTGATCTATAAAAGGAAGTGGGTAGTGATCTTTCCTTGTTGCTTTGTTCAATTTCCTATAGTCAATGCACATCCTCCAACCCGTGACCATTCTAGTTAGCATTAATTCATCCTTCTTATTTTTTACAACAGTCATGCCTCCTTTTCTGCAAACTACTTGCACCGGGCTAATCCACTCACTATCGGAAATCAGATAAATCACACCAGCATCAAGCAATTTGAGCACTTCCTTCCTAACAACTTCTTTCATATTGGGGTTCAATCTTCTTTGGTGCTTAATGGAAGGTTTGTAATCAGATTCAAGTAAAATTCTATGCATACAAACCGAAGGTTGTACCCCTTCCAAGTCATCTATGGTGTATCCTATGGCCTTTTAGTGTAATCTAAGCTTGTTGAGAAGTTTTTAGATTCTTGGAGAAGTGTTGGGGCTCTCTTACAACACTAGATTGTGAGAGTTATCAAAGTGAAGCAAGGGAAGCAAGGAAAGAAGGTTTGGAAGATGGAGAGGATGAGAACAAGAACACAAGAGATTATCTACTCAAATCTTAACCCTTTTCATTCATATCTTCAATGGTTACAAGGGGTCTCCTTTTATAGGAGAGATTACTATGCTACATGTGACAAATACTATGCAACATGTGACCATCTATGCCACTTAGTCATCCTACCTAAGAGTAGGTTTTGACTAATATATTTTCATGGTTACATTTTTCAAAACCTAATAACCCTAACCTAGAGTGTAGGGTTTGACACTTATCCATAAGACACTCATACTCTCATACATACCTATATACATACATACTCTCATACATACCATTATACATACATACATTCTCTCATACATATGTACATACATACCCATCGTAAGACACAACACAGTACAACAGGGTTGAGAAGACTCCCTATGATGCCCACAAGGTCTGCTCTTTAGTTCTCCAGCCCTCTTCTCCTGTTTCAGCCCTTTTTAGAGCCTTTAGAATTTCCTTTTCCTTCTTCTCTAGCCGCCACCCCTATCCCTCTGCCTTCTTCTCTCCAAAAGAACCCTAAGACTGCCTTTTTAAAGGTATAATACCCTAATTGGTCCCTCTACTTTTCTCACTCTTCCCTTTTAGTCCCTCTACTCAGAAATGCTCCCGACTAGTCCCTCTACCTTTGAAAATGTCTCTATTTAGAGAGAAATGCTCCAAACTAGTCCCTCTACTTTTGAAAATGGACCCACTTAGTCCCATTTTAAAAAGTAGAGGGACTAATTGGGAGTATTTCTGAGTAGAAGGACTAGTCGGGAGCATTTCTGAGTAAAGGGACTAAAAGGGAAGAGAGAGAAAAGTAGAGGGACAAATTCAGGTATTATACCTTTTTAAAGCCATTGGCAGAAACTGGACCCCATGCTGTTTTTCAGACCACAGGTACTTTTTGCAAGCCACATGTGGGTTGTGTTTTCTCCTGAAATTGATCCTCGGTCTCCAGTCTTCTCTCAGTCAGCTCCAGCTTTCTACAAAAACAAGTAAAAGGAGTAGATTGGGCCGAAGGAGGGGAAATCATTAAGAAAACTACATAATATGCATGATTGGTGATGGATTATTAACTAAATGCATGATGATATAATACAATTTTTATGTACAACACCCATGAACTTATGTAATACTGTTGGCCTCGAAAAGGCGCAAGGAAACCGGGGCAATTTGCATATCCGGCATCAACTAAGTAATAGAAACCTAAGATACTAATTTTTTGTTAGATGCACAATCAATGATAATGACTACATTAAAAATAACATAGTGCACATATCTCACCGTTTGGAACTTTTTAACCATTTGGTTTTGTAACGGCATCCCTCAGCACTCGGGCATCATGTGCCGAAACCCTCCCAACTGGATAGGACTCATATAAACGGCATATCTTGTCCGCAAACGGCAAGTACATTGGTGGTAATTTTAGATTTTTGTGATCTAAATCTTAGACGATCGGCGTTAGGTACATTCACTCGTATATGAGTACCATCCAATGCTCCAAGGCAATTCTATGTTGCATAAAAGAAAACATTATTTTTTTATTGTTTATGTAATATCCCCACTATAAACAATTTAAAAAAATTAACTCGCTAAATTTTGTTTTTTACCTTAAACCATTTCCACTTAGGATCATTTGAATTTTCTAGTACCGGTTCCAGTTTCCATAGGAGAACACCATGGCAAAGAATAATTGACCGCAACACAGCATGAAAATGCCGACTAACTGTTTTGGTCGATCATACAAAATCAAACTTGATTATTCTATTTTTGACATGGTGGGCAACAATGTTAAAAAATATTGCAACCATCTCCTCAACCATAACATTTCTTGTGGCCCGTAGTCTACCCGTGCTAGTTAGTAGTTCACACAAATTATGGAAACAACATCAATCCATCCGTATCTTGTTAATGCATGTTATGTCACTTTTATAGATAACCCGCCTCAAATATTCATGTTGTCTCCGCCGCCTACTCGATGTTGACTCAATCTCGTATTGAATTAATCGACTTCCATCACGACGTTGTCTTTTCGCACATACAACGATCATGACGTTTAAAACATAAAAGTAACACATGCAAATTAGGAAATATAGTTTCACTTCATCAACGTTGTCCATATCTGAAATTACATGTCCATGTGTCAAATTGCCGAAAATCTAAATTGCTAAGTTAATAAAAAATGACAAATAAATTTATATACTTCAAGGACCAGTAATTTATTATATTTACATTCAATTGTGTTTTTTAATTAAATCAATAACACAATTTATTTATTATTACTCCCAAAAAAAACCGCTTATAAATTATATTAACATTCAATGCATTGGCAAGAGTTTCTTTCTAATTTTCATCTAAGTAATTATAACGTGCATGATGCTTTCTATATAAACATGTATTAATTGATTAATGATGGATAAACATGAAAAGTGTGGGGGTGTAACTAATTGTATCATGTCACATCATTATTCAATAATTTTGCTGGCAAATTTAACTATTTTGTTTGCTTGGTACATAAACAGTAGAAACATTAATAATCATACTAATATCAATCACACCAAATATAAATTTCTCCTAATAAAAAATTGGCTTATGTTAAATGTAACCAAAATAGAGGAGAAAATGTCTGTAAATCTGTTGGACCATTAAATGGGGCTGAGGTGTTGATTCTAGTACCAGGCATCTTTAGATGACAACGCATGCTGGTAAGCAACATAAGTGGATGGCTGAATGAGAAAGCTTAGAAGTATTTAATATATCAAAACCAAGTATTAAAGGAATACTTTTTGACTACTTGTTAGTAGTCCAAATGGTCTGAATTCGTTTTGTCAAGAAAGTGAGCCTATCGTTTATCTTATTGATTTTTAATTTTGTATAATTGCTACTTAGGTGAATCCTTTTTTGTCCTACAAAAGTGGATGGCTAAATCATTTGTTCTCTTTTCAGATCACAGCCTATGAGCCACAATGAGCTTGATTTGCACCTTCAAAGCACGAAGTAGAAGCCTCACCATTCAACAGATAAAATCACTTCTCAGATTAATGGCTCATGATAAATTTTTTTTTTTCAAAAAAAAAAAAACATCGAAGTGTACAAATTTTCAGTTTATGCACTTATCCGAGTGATGAGATGTCTCAGTCTTCTTGATGGAGAAATTGGGGAAGTTCAAGACTTCATTGGGCTGATCCCATAAAGGGTGGTATTATGATGAATGTATTATAGTCATGATAAATTTATTACAGATTGAGCTACCCAGTTGGAACTCATGATAACTTTCAGAAACGTCAAGGAATCAAATGACATTCCTGCAAGGAAATGATTGTTGGGAGAAATGCAAGACCAATGGTACAATAGACATTTTTAGCATATATCTTCTAGTGTATCACTCATGTTTATTGTTACAGGAACCTTGAATAACAACAAACCAGTATTTCAATTATTTGCAATTAACAATTCCGGGTGGACAAATTTTTAATCTTCTAAGGGAAAACACTATTATCTCCTAGTAAATAAATTCCTAATTCTCCTTCTAGGACTTCTGCTCTCATTAAAGTTTCTTGTATCCATAATTGAAAATTCAGTGAAGGTTTTTTTTACTTCAAAAAAATATGCATGGAAGATTAATAGATGAAAGGGAAAATTGCTCAATAAAATCAAGCATGCAAAATAATTAATTGGTGAACCACATGTGGCTTAAGCACATTAGAGAGAGCTCATCCATGGCCAACACTACGTCATCAGAATGATATTTAGAATATCAAAAATCACTTGCAAAAAGGATCTTCTTTTCCACAAATCAAAGTAAGATATAAGAACCATTAGTAATCATACTAATATCAATGCACAGTGCATATAGAGCATCTTCAGTTTGTTCTAATAAAAAAATAATATCGGGTCTAAAATCAAAACCATGCTGAACTTCATAAACAATGGATGAAAAGAAATCATCAATAAAAAAGAAAAGATAGAATACCCAGATCAGTCCTCTATTATAGTCAAAATATCCTTTCAGTCCCCTTATTATTTTTCGCCCTGTAGAGATCCCTCTATTATTTTTTTTGGGAAAAAGCAGTCCCTCAACCTAACGCCCGTGAGTTTCTCCGTCTGGAGAGCTGACGTGGCTTAAAGGTAGATTAAAAAATGAATAAAATAATAAAAAAAAAATCCGTTATAAACAAACCCGGATCCTATTTGACTTTAAACCTCATCATTTAACTAACCTAAAATTTTGTTATTGGATCCGAATCCTAATTCCAGATCCGATAACCTTTATACCCCTTCTTCTCCTGGACCTCCTCCAGCGCTGAAGCTCCACCGGGCTGCGAGCACAACCACCGCCCAGCCTCATTGAGCACTCTCGCCCCTCTTCCCCCCTCATTGAAGCTCCACCGGGCTGCGAGCGCACCCACCGGGCTGTGAGCACACTCACCAAGCTGAAACTCCACCAGGCTGAACTCCGGCCATCAACTTCGATCTCTGAACTCCGGCCACCATCACCCATATTTGTTATTTTGTTTTGGTTTTTATTTATCAATTTGAGGTTGTATTTTATTGTAAGAACAGGATATTCAGACGAACTAATGAAATTAGTGCTTGTTAGCATATATTTGAGGTTGTATTTGGTCAGCTTATCAGCATATATTTGAGAAAAGTTACAATATGCAGGTTAAAATTATATGGTCAGCTTGTCAGCATACATCCTGCACAATAATTAATCAAATGCACAAATAATTCCTGGATTCATAATTAATCAACACTGCTATTCATAATAATTCCTAGATTTAGAAAAGTTACAATTTGCTGAACACTGCTGTTTTAAGTTAGATAATGTCATATACAAAATTGCAATACATATCAGTTTTTGAAACTCCATCACCAGGTCAATGCCTGCAAAACACCAATAGCAATACAAATCTGCTATTCAAAAATTTCCAAAGCACCAATAGCAATACACCAGTAGCAAATGAAGAACTTAGACTCTGTTTTAAGTTAGACAATAGCAATACATAACAGGTTTTGAAATTCCAAAACCAGGGCAGAACAAAAATTAGTACTGCATTCAACTTCCATACTTTTCAGGTTTGTTGTTTGCCTGCATCAGATGTCATGCTTTCCTGTGTAGTTGGTATCACATTTTGACTTTCAGTTGCTCTTTTAGCCATAGCAGCCCTTCTTGCCTGCACATTAAACAAACTAAAGACATTACAATAATCCTCATGTGTGCAATTTAACACAGTTAATAGGAATATTACCATCAATTCTTCTGTAGTGACAAAAGAAGAGGAATGAGGAACATCCCTTCCTATTATAAGTCCCCCTGTGTATTTTCCCTGAACCACAGAAGGAGTAATTCCATAAGAGCTATGGTGTAAAGTAAGTGAAGTTATAGTTAAATTGCAAGAACATATATATTACCTGTAAAGTCTGGAATCTTCCTGCAGGGTAAGAGGGTGAGGGGTTCTTTCGACTGTGTGCAGTTGCATTCGATTGTTTTTTCCTTTGATTCCCCTTTGGAGTAGCTCCCACTTCATGAATTGTTTGGTCAGTTGCCCCACTATCAGAATGAGCTACAGTGGTTGCAGGATTCACTGGTAACTTTCTCCTTCTCCTAGGTGCAACCGGCTTATCTTGATGAATCCTTGGTGCAAACTATCCTCCATGCCTTGTATGTGTAGATGAGACATTAGCAGCAGAATCTATAGAAGATACATCACCTTCTTGTGGGCTTTCATTGTTTTCCTACAAAGGAGATTTAAATATTAGGACTGTCAAAGTTAACAAGTGCTCTAATATCAATAAAGTAGAGATTCTTACCCCTGTCCTGATTTTCTTTGGGCATGTGAGTTTGTTGTGTCCTTCTTTAAGGCAAACACTGCACTTGAATGCTCTTCCCCTCCTTGACAATTTTGTTCTGCTCTTGTCCTTATCTTCCAATGGTTCCCTTCTCCTTCTCTTAACAGGTCTTCCGGGAAGCCTCTTAACTACAGGAGGCAACAATGGTCCTTCTTCACTTGGTGGCCAGAAGTCTCTACCTTTGACTGGGTTCACTAGAGATTCATAGGCCTTAAGGTAATATTCCCTTCTGAAACACTCTGCTACAAAATCCATAGGATCTGCACCACTGAAAGCAATGGATGCCATAGCATGCTGGCAGGGAATGCCAGATTTTCTCCATTTTCCACATGAGCATACATGTTGCCCTAACATGACTACAAAAGATTCCCTAACATGTAAGGCCAAGTTGTCCCAATATACTTCATGACTCGCACCCCCATTCCATTCAACTTGCCATTTCCTACTCTTTGTCCTCTCCTTCTCTATCTTGGCAACTATGTTTGGTCCACAATCAAACCCCATTTCCTCACAAACTCTCTTTTAACAGCCAATCTAGTCATTACATACTGTCTAATGTCCTCAAGCATTGTTATGATTGGCTTACTCCTAGCATCTAACACAACTCCATTGAATGTTTCACTCATGTTGTTGTCTATAACATCACACTTTACTAAATCAGAGAAAAATGCAACACACCAACCTGTGATAGGCCAGTTCTCCAACAAGTCCTTCATGACCTCCTGCCCTCCATTCATGCTAGACATCAAATCTAGGTTTCTCTGCATCTCTGGATTGCTGGTTGATCTAGCAACATTCCAGAATGCAATTTGGAGGTCCTTGCCTTGGTGCTTCTTACCCCATCTTGCATAGATGTGGCATGCACACATCCTATGCTCAATGTGAGGAAACAGGTCTTTAGCAGCATGTATTAGGCCCTGCAAAATATATATATATATATACATAGAGTTTTAGTTCTATCATGATAATGACAATTAATAGAAAATTTTATTTCATTTTGCTTACCTTCTGCATGTCGCTAATGAAGGACCATCCAAGACCATCTCCAATGCAGAGATCTTCCTTCAGCTGCTCAAAGAACCAAGTCCAAGATTCAGTTGTCTCCTTTTGCACCACTGCCCATGCTATTGGGAACATTTGGTTGTTCCCATCCCTCCCAATAGCCACAAGCAACTGACCCTTCAACAGTCCTTTTA
The DNA here is from genome assembly GCA_020875875.1 of Dioscorea alata. Taxonomy (NCBI): domain Eukaryota; kingdom Viridiplantae; phylum Streptophyta; class Magnoliopsida; order Dioscoreales; family Dioscoreaceae; genus Dioscorea; species Dioscorea alata. The sequence goes on from CM037019.1 coordinate 13,060,848, forward strand.
AGAAACACCCGTCAACACCTATAATCCTCCTACACCCACCAAGGAACCCTTCTCTCACAGCTGTCAGACAGATGTACATCTTCTGGAATGTGGGTGCCTGATCTGGCTTCAATCTTTGAGACATCACAATAACATTGCTCCCTGGGTTGGTGGTTTTCAATTCAAGGGCATAACTATTCAAAACTCTAAAATCCTCCCATAATTGCTCTTCAATTTTCCTCAAGGCAAAACTCTTCACATTTCTGCAAACTTTGTTTGTGACAAATACACCCATCTCCTTCCTCACAAGTGACCTTAGATGTCTAGGTGCAATGAAAGGCATTGCTGTCAGCATCTCACCAAACCTCTTAGCAATAACTGTAGCTGTTACTCTTCTGTTTTTTGTAACTCCAAGAAGGCAAGTGTGTTGAGAGACATAGTTCTTCACTACAAAGGATTTCTTCCCACTGCACCATGAACAGAGAATTAGCAATTTGCAATTCTTTCTAGCACAGGCAGCCCTAACTCGCACTGCATCATTTTTGAGGTATTTGAATTCAAAACCTTTCCTAGTTGAGTACTCCACTAGTTCCTTCTTAAATATTTTCAGATCCTTGAAGGTGAGGTCAAGGAAAAAATCCTCCAATGGACTGCTGGGATCAAAGGTCTTGCTAGTAGATCTGTGTCTCTGTGCATCCTCTTTGTCTGAGCCTTCACTTGTGTCTTCATAGCTCCCTGGATCAGATAATGAAATATAATCACTGGCATAACCATTAACTTTCCCAAATTCAGAGACACTCCTGGCATTGCTCCAAACAAAGGCTTCATCTTCTACATTTCCTGTTGGTGTATCCTCATCCTCATTCTCAACATTTACTTGCAAGCTCTTCTTCAGCTCAACGTAATTCCTTACCTTCTCCCTGGCTTCATCTCTTTCAGCATCTTCCTCGGAGTTGCATTCTACAAAAGGCACTTGAGATAGAGTTTCATCATCATCCGTAGTAGAACCACTACAACTCTGATTACCCTGCACCTCATCAGCAGCCCTATCATTTTCTTGTGCATTAACTTCATTCTCTTCAATCTGTACCTGAACTGAAACTTCACTCCTTAATGCAGAGCAGTCAATTTGTTGTACTCCTTGGCCATGCTCCTCATTGTCTTGCTGCTCATTATCCTTCACCTCATTGTCCTGCTCCTCGATGTCAACTGCCCCTTCATTTTGTACTGCAGAATTAAGCAAAGCATCATTGTTGTTGTACTCCTCTTCATTTTCACTCTCCAAATTTGTAACCAACACTTTCCCTGAAAGTAAATCTGCAAAGAACTTCTCTTGGACTCCAGACTTCAGAATATATGAAATATCTCGAACATGGCTAGCAGCAGATACCTCAATATACACATCCACTGCAATTTGGTGTCTAAGTTCTTCAGCCAGTCCTCTAATGTCATCATCATTGGAGATGTTCTTTAATGCCCCACACCCATCCATGAAAAATAAATCCACACTTGAGTTTACATTATATCCCAACACTTGAAGATCTCCTAATATGTCCCAGTAGCAAAGCTTGTCAGGGTCCACACCGAACTCATCCACTTTCCCATCATTGTATTTTGGTCTCCCTTCTTTGACCAGTGTGCCTCCATGGTGGTATTTAACAACATATTCCACAAACATGGTTTCACACCTATACAAAAAGGTAGAGTGTTGCCATAATTAATAAGAAACATATTCACAACAACAATAACAACAAAGTTTGTGCTACCATGATTAATAACAAACACAACAACAAGAACAACAACAACAACAAAGTTTGACACTTTGCTAGACTCTTTGCTTAATTCATTGTCTCTGTTTCTTCTTTTGTTTATCCTCTTTTAATCTTCCAATGTATATCACAGAAAAGAAACAAAGACTTTGCTCAAAAACAAGATACACTATCATACTATCCTGTTGAAAATACAGCATCTATACTATATATCTTGCTTGCAACAAAAGGAAATTTTCATGTAGAATGGTCCAAGTATTTATGTCTGATATACAGCCTCTACTCTTGTTATTTACATTATATCACAGCACCTCTCTTATAGTGATGAACATTGCTAGATTCTACATCATAGACTTTACAAAAACAAGGGTTGAAGTTTGAATTGAATTCTTGTTTTTATTTGGAGAGAATAGTCTAATACTGGGTAATAGCCAACTCATTTCTGCTCTGACAAACACAAAATAAGGAAAAAATTCTAAGAGGACAAAAACATTATCAACTAAATATCATCAGGAATGGTAAGATTTTGTTTCATCCTCCTAGATGAAGACAGATTAAGGAGAACAACAGTTCAATTAATTTCCTCAACAAATATTGAAGAACGCTTAAAAAAAATTATTGTTTGCAGTAAGAATGTATACCCAAAAATAGAGGGACTAAGCATCTCATTTATTTGGTATTCCTCCACATGCCTCATTTAACTTTCATATAGCGGACCCTACTATGGGGGGACCAGCTCAACTAACAATGATTAAACAAACTAAAAACTGAAAACATGCTGGAATTGAAGGATATACAACAGAATAAACAAAGTAAAACCACAATCAATACGACATTCCATGCAACATCTCATAACAAACGCCATATCTTAGTTTACACAACTGAAACCCTGAGGCATACCAAGACATAAAACCAAGCAGAAACCCTAGATCCTAACTCAATAATGCTTACCCAGTAAGAATCAGGCTGAAATTGAAGGAAACCCACCTTCACAAGGGTTGCCGTCCAAATCACAGTGGATCACGGTGGTTGACAGTCAGGAAGAGATGACGGTAGTGTAGGCTCGCGGGAAGAGGGGTACAGAAGGGAAGAATGTTCAGTAAGGCTGGCCGGTGTTAGTTTTGCTCATAGAACTGGTGGGTTTGCTCGCAGAACCGGTGGAGCTTCAGCGGTGGAGAAGAGAAGGAGATTGAGGAGAAGAAGTGGTATATTGGTTATCGGATCCGGATTTTCAACCCGGATCCGATTAGCTAATGCTTCTGTTTAATGTTAATTACCTACTATCGGATCCGGGTTTGTTTGTAACCGAATTTTTTTTATTATTTTATTCATTTTTTAATCTACCTTTAAGCCACGTCAGCTCTCCAAACGGAGAAACTCACGGGCGTTAGGTTGTGGGACTGTTTTTTCCCAAAAAAAAATAATAGAGGGATCTCTACGGGACGAAAAATAATAGGGGGACTGAAAGGGTATTTTGACTATAATAGAGGGACTGATCTGGGTATTCTACCTAAAATGAGCGTTACCTTATAGCAGCAATTTCACAGTCCACAGTGCTTACTTGTCTCCCCAAATCGGCACTTGATTTTTCTTCTGATCAATCGACAAATTCAATATATATGTATCTCCAGACTACCAAAAAAAACAAAATCAGAGAAAAAAGAAAACATGAAGGAACTAATAAGAAAATCGAAATCAGAAAGAAATAAACAAACAAAGAAAACCAATTGCTTGAATTCAACAAACAAAAAAAAACAATTGCTTAATAACAAAGAAAGGTGAGCTGATGGCGGCCTGGTGATGCCGATGTCGAACGGAGATGCGCCAGCGACGATGACGACCGCAAGATGGAGAGCTTCAAAGGCCTTGACAGTTCACAAGGGTGTGCAGCTCTCAAGGATGATGGCAAGCTTCCATGGGTTAGGGTTTGTTTTTTTTTTTTTTTATAGAGGTGTCTTTTCTTTGTTTGTCAAGGGTAGAATCGTCATTTAACAAGGGAATGGTTTTTTTTTTTTTTAAATGGGGGGAATGGTTCATTACCCTGTGGGGGTCAATGGAGACCCCACAGGGTAATGAAAACCCCCTTAAAAACATTGCCAAACACATCTATGGGAATATGTAAGTAATGGTTCCCCCAAGGGGAACCATTACCTCAATCCAAACACTACCTAAGTCTAATCTCTGTATCAATTTTAATAAATTCTGAAACATAAGTCTTTAATCTTTTCAAGGCTAGGCCTTGAATAAAGGTAATGTTTCAAAATTAAGTTGTGCCCCGCCGGCAACAACTGCCCAACTGCAGCCAAGTTGAGTCCCGACTGAGGTTCCGGTCTTTCCAAGGTGGAGTGTAAGCCATTTTCTTTAAGGTTCACCACACTTGCCATGGCAAGTGGGGCAAGATGAAGCTATAGCCATTTTTTTTTTATTTAAGGTTCAAGTGGGGCATAGTGATGCTAAGGATTGTGTTAGGTTATCAGAGGGTGTTTTTCTACTTATTTGTTCTACGTTTATGTATTTTCCAATTGATTGGTGCTCTGGCAAGCAATCCCAGTCTGTGGCAGAGAACAAGATAGCAAGTGAGCATATCTTTTTTTGATGACATGCTTGGATTAGAATATGAACCTACTAGAACAGACGGAAGGGGAATCCAATCAAGCAGAGGATGGCCATTCTTTTGTTTTGTTCTGTGTTTTTTTTCATGTTCTGGCTTTATCCCATCTGGCTAAATTTATTGAAATTCTTTATTGCGTTAATTTAAACACTGTCAAAAAAATGTATATTTTAAGAGCCTTTTACTTGCCAAGCCTGAAAATTAGAGAAATTATTATATGGCCCCTGACTTTTCAAATAGTACTTGCAAACTTATTTAATTTTAATTTACCCGACATGGGTTAAAATTTACATTTTTATAATACCTTTTTAATGCATGGCATCAAATATTATTAGATATACATTTCTGAATGAATAAACAATAGACTTTGATATCGTAAAATATATAATTATTTTCATTAGAGGTATCCAGGTTTTAAATAATAGTAATGTACGCATTTCTCCTATGTTAATTCAATTATCTAATAATTTATATTATGAAAGATTTTTTTTACAAACAAAAAGATTAAAATAAAACGATTTTCTCCAAACAAAAAGATTAAAGTATAATAATCATTCTAGCTCAAATTAAAATATTACAGATTGTATTTCAAAAACGTTACAAAAATCAAGATAAGGCATGTAATTTCAGTAAATTATCGGAATTGGAAGTAAAAACCTACCCCAAAGCATTAGTGAAAACTGAAGAATGTATCAATATAAAAATCTGTGAATAAACTGATAAAACTAAACACTTTCAACAGCAATACAGGCTAAATACCCAATTCACCTTCAATAACATTCATATAATGAACTTATATTATTACAAAACCCTCAAGAAAAATCCAATACATGACAACCTGTGAATCAACTAACAAAATTGCACATCTTTCGTGGATCAGCTGAAGCTCACAGCTGCTACTTAATATCAGCAAGCCGGAAATTAAGGCCTGTTTTTGAGTGGTTGGGCTTTCAGTAGATGCCCAGCCTTCTCTGGAGTTCTTCAACAATTACGTCTCTTCGAATGACTTCCTCTTCACTGGCTTCAATGTTTTTTAATTTGACAACACCCTCCTGTAACTCCGACTCCCCGACAATCACCATCCAAGGGATGCCGGATTGTTTGGCACGAGTTATATGGTTCATTACTCTTTTTGTCAGCCCAAATTCTGCTTTAATCTTCGCATCCCATAGTTCACTGACTAGCTCAGCAGCCAAAATAAGATCTTTCCCTAAAATGGCCACCAAAACTTGTGTTTCTGTAGCCCGAATTACCTGGTTTCATATGAAAAAAATCAGTGATCTAATTGCAAAATTGTCACATATTATAGCCATCTCATGCAATAGATAACTGTTTCCAGCAGCCATGGATCCTAGTACTAACTAATATATCCCAATGTCATAAAAATAAACAAGAGGTAATAACATGAATAAGCGACCCTATCATCAATAATACCTGATTTCGGTCCTTTTCTAATTGCTCCATTATAGTAAACACTCGCTCAATTCCCAGGCTAACACCAACTGCAGGGACAACCTTTCCACTGAACATCCCAACCAGATTATCATAACGTCCACCAGCTGCAATAGAACCGACCTAGGAAATAAACAAATTAGTTAAGAATATGCATTGCCTTAAAATGATCACAAACCTATACCAAATGCCATTTGAAAAAACATTGAAGTCGGATATTTATATTGTAAAAAAGAGGCATTTGTTTTAATTTTAATAACTCTGTCGTGGTAAACGAATATGAATACATAGACGCACATTAAATCAGTATTGAGGCAAATTAACACATAAAGATTATGTATATTCTGACTAAAGCACATCTTGAAAATCACAGGTAGTTCAAAAAATCTAACAGGAAAAATTAAGGAACACGGTCTCCTCTGCAGACAGTTAGATTAATTCATGAGTTATATTATAATAGTTCCTCAATTTTCCATCTCCACAAGTGACAAAGTTGTATAACCATGGTTGCCAAATTGACATTAATGGGATTATAGAACTGCATCATTTCCACTAGAATATAAAATGATGAGAAGCACCAACACTGAGAAAATCACATTCGGAAAACCTTTGATATTGCCTTAGAAAACAGCCTTCACTACTGTATTTAGTGAAATACATGGTCTAATAAGGGCAAAATAGAAGAAAACATGAATCATTTAAATTTGCATACTGCATAATAGGATAGAGAAACACATACATGTATCCTCTAGTTGATGTCAGTGAAAAGTAATTTTACCTGTGTCGTGCCTTTAAAAACTGCTTCAAAAATAACTCCTGTGTAATAATCAAGGCCTCTCGCAAGGCTCAAGTCAAAAACCACTTTATTTAGGCACTTGGATTTGTCAAGAGCTGTAAACAAAATCTTCAACTCATCCAGTGCAACAACAGACGCATTATTTCCCAAGAATTGACTACTCTCACTTGTCAATTCAGATAAAATTTCTAGTGGAGGCCCTCTTTTCTTCACAAAAGCACCAATTCTCTCAGCTGTTTCAGAAGTCAAGCCTTTATCCTCTACCTTGCGATATAATCAAAATTAAATGAAAAAAATATATAAATAAATACATAAGCAGAGCATAAATAATTCCACTAATAACAAAATCTTAATAAATAGGGGAAATTAGTCAAAAGTCTGCAAGTTATACGAATTTTGCTAATACAAGGCATCTCTCTACACAGCCACACATTATGTCAACACATCCACTGCTCTTTTGCCCTTAATTTCTCTCTATCTACTATTACACCTTTATGTGACTAGCTTACATGGAATGATTATTTCATAATGGAATGGCATCAAGTCAGTTAGGCAAACAATTGAAATTATTAAGAGTTCCACGTGAGTTGCTTGCAAACTTCAACAAATACAAAAAGTCCAATTTTCAACCTTAACCAAATTCATGCAAAACAATGAGAGAGGAATTGGCACATAACAAGAGTACCACTCTACACAAACACATACTTCCCCATGCAGTAACCAACTAGTTGCAAGATTACAAAGAGAAACAAAGTTGCACAAACAAACATGGCAAATTGTACAGTTTATTCAGCATATGTTATCAGAAAAATCATCTCATTTCAATTTATAGAAGATCAGAATCTTACCAACTCCTTTTTTACATGCTCAAATGTCTGCTTATCCAATTTATCAATACTTGAACAAACTGTTCTGAATTTCTCTGATGGAACACCACAAATTTCCAACATACCATCTAACAATTTCCGGTGATTTAACTTTATCTGCAAGAATGACAAAGGAACTGTTTCACTTGAGAAAGAAACTTGATAAACAACTAGGCACAGACAAGCACCTACACTAAAGCAACATAACAAACAAGAAAATAGCATAAGGTTGCTAAATAGAGTCAAGTAAATAACAAAGTAATTCATCAGACAAGTATCAATGGCAAAATATACCTCATAATCACCAATAGATAGCTCATTTAGCAATTCAGTCAAAACCCTAACTACTTCAAAATCAGGTTCCATTGGCTCGTATTGCCCGGCAATGTCGAAGTCACATTGATAGAATTCACGATATCTTCCCTTAGATGGGTTATCTCTTCTATACACTTTAGCAATCTGGTATCTCTTCAGTGCACTAATATTATTCATGGCCAAGTAACGGGCAAAGGGAACAGTGAGGTCATACCTCAGTGAACAAAGTTCACCACCCTGAGAAGCAAAATACAAACTTTAAAATGAGAAATATAATTGAAATGAAAAAGTAAAGACAATATAAAACCATCTGAAAGTCCAAACAAAGAAAATGAGATCTTAAACATTCTCTTGACCATGATAAGACAATTGCTAAGTAAGAGTAAAAGTAATGCATAAAACCAGTCACTTTACAAGAAGATAATGCTTAGCTTTCTTCATCACATGTATAAGTTATATAATTTAGCTAATTCTCATGGTTGTAATTGCTATACGTTTAGGTAGCATATGCCCAAAAACAAAAATTGACCATTAAATTAGCTAAATAAATATAGCTTATACTATTGCATCCAGGAGTTCGTTAATTCAATGTAAAGTATTTCGTCTACACCATTCCAAGACTGATTCCTTCACCTTGGAAAATTTTGAATTAGTTTTGCACTGAAATCAAGACACTTGCTGTTTAAAGATATGATTTACTGTTCACAAATAAGTGAGAAAGCATATTTGCTCCCAAATCCATGTTCCTAACTCATCATGAAACTAATTGTCCTCCCAAAATGAGATAGCTCATCCAAAATATTCCTTCGTCTCACACACAAATTTAAAAAATGCTTATGTTCTCTATTTGTTTCACAACATGCTATGGTAACAAGGATTCCCTCGTTGCAGTGATACTAATATGAAATACCAAAGCCACATATTTATTTAAGACTTTGAATCAATCCTTAGAACAACATTTTCAAGCATATCTACAAAGTAATCAGTTTATGCAGAAAGCAATAAGAACCATATATTTAAGATTATGACATACTGTCCACAATATCAAATCTTAAGTAAAATAAATCAAGATTTACATGATAAAATGCAAAATATATAGTACATGAAGAAGCTGATTACCTAATGCATCATTCACATTTACAGAAATAATAAGATGCATTGAAAATATTCTCAATACATTCATATCAGCACAATGATCAATAAAGTGCAATGTACCTGGTCTGCAAGGTCATATATCAACTTTGAATCCTCTCCATATTTTCCCATAAGAGTCTCTCTCAACTCAAAGACAGGAGTGTCAAGTGCCACTGCACCATGCTTCTTAAAAACACCAACAATAACTGAAAATGCACGTTCTCTTATTGCCATTTGCTCTTTCCCAAAGTCACGTGTGCCCTAATTAAAATAAATGCAATTATACAAAGCAACAAGAGTCTTACAATGCAAGCAAATTATTAAACAAATCAAGTACTGAAAAAAAATTCTATACTCAGCCATATCTTCATTTTAAAAAGGACCAATACAAAAATGTACAACTTTTTATCCTTTGGACAGGTGGAGCAGAGTGAGTTGTCTCAAGCAGACATTTAGAAAATACATTTCATGTCCCTACCAGAAGTAACATGTATAAACACACTAACATATGGAAATGCAAACGAAACATGCACAAAGATATAGACATAGAACGACCCATATGGAAATGCATAAAAAGCATGTGCAAAGATAAAGACATAGAACAACCTATATGGCAATGCATAAAAAGCATGCGCGAAGATATGGACATAGAACGAATCCACTTCTCAGTAATATAATAAGTATGTGATCTTAGTTAACTCAAAGATCTAAAATTCATGATTTTATGGAAATAATCCCTAAATTGAAAGCATACCTGGAAACAGATCCATCTTAAACCATTATACAAAGATAAATCATTTGTCATCCTTAGCCTACACTACTTCTTAACAGTTTTGTCCTTATTTTCAAGGTCCAAGTATATGTCATGTCTTCCATTCTCATTTAGAACTGGATCAGAATATGTTCATACCTTGGGAATTTTGGGGAGTCTTCTAACTTCATTGCTCTCGACAATCTCTTTTAACTTCCTCAGCAAGGTGTCAAGTTCAGAGTCCTTGGGATCAAATGATCCTGCGAGGTCATGCACCACTCGTACTAAATTCATCACACTTTCAACTGAAGCATCAGGTGAAAGTCGATCCTTAAGCAACTGTCTTACAATAGAAGTCCCCTTCCCCAGAGTCTTCTTCTTTTTCTTCTCACTTTTCTTTTCACCCTTAGAGCTCTCCAATGAAACTACTGGTGTTTTCTCCACAGATTCATCTACTTCAATTGCAAGCAGGGCCAATGCTGACTCCCAAGCAAGAATCTCCCTAAACTTAATCAACATATCATACACTTGATGCAGAACTAGTACACAATTGGAACCTGTAGAACTTGCTGATGTAATAGAATTGAAATCATTTCTCAGCGCATCAATGCAAGGGCATTCTTTCTGAAACACGTCCCCTACCCTTGACCGTAAATCTTCACCAACAATAGACGCAACAACCAATTCAGCCCGGCCATAGCTTGCCTCACTCATGCTTTGAATAGCCATGGCCAATGGCAGCACAGAGGCCACAAAGGCCTTCTCTTTCCCATTAATTCCAGACACCAAAACCTTCTTACCCTTAATAGAAGCATTCAACTCAATTCGAGTTCGTCCATGCAGCAATCTGATAGCCTCTCTGAAACTACCATGAACTGCAGGGATCTCCGAAAACGGCCCGGAATCAACTTTTCCAGCAAGCTTTGATCCAAAAAGAAAAACTTTCATGTCCGCAGCTACATCAATCTCGTCCTTAATTGAAAACCCATCGCCAGAGACAGACAAATCAAACAGACCCACATCAGCCCTCACGGCCTCGGAGGACAAAGCCGCAACCGCGTCGGACACCCTCACCAAATCGGAAGCGCAGCAATCCAAAATCGCACGGATGGCGATCGATGCAGCATAAGAGTTCTCAATCACCCCGATTTCCTCCGCGGTGACCCCAATCTCATCAAGCTTCTTCCCATTCAACCGGCACAACGACGTGAGAAGCCCTAAGGACGAGCCGAAATCAAGCGTCTCGAAACCAGCAGCAAGATCGAGGGTTTCTTGGATCAAGAGAGGAATGACAGGGCGGACAGGAGATTCACAAACGATGAGCTTGTTGAGGAGCACGGCGAGGGCGGCGCGAGACTCATCGAAGGTGAGGAACGATTCATGGACAACGCAGGCATCGGGGAGGGGCTTAAGCGAGTGTTTCTTCAACTGAGAAAGTTTCTCGACGACGGCGGGATCGATGGCAACCTTGCTGAGGCCACGGGAGATGGCGTATACGGCTGCGGCGGAGAGGGAGGAGCCCTTCCCGCCGACGAAGACGGTTGATCTCTCGCGCGGCAGCGTCTCCATTGCCGGAGCTCGAGAACTAGGGTTTCAAAGTTCTTTAGAAAACTTATTTCGGTTCTTGAGATCGATTTTTTTTTAAGTCGTGAACCGGTGAGGGGTTGACTGAACCGGACCACGAGTCTATTCAAATCTTGGCTTTGTTGGGGGCTTAGTTGTTCCAATTTCATATAAATTTTAGTAGATATTTTATTGGGAAAATTACTATTTACCCCTCGGGAATTGCAAACTTTCCCAGACAGCCCCTGCAAGTTTGCAATACCCCAGAAAGCCCTTCCGTTAGTGTTTTATTTCATTTTTACCCCCTGTCGTTCATTTGTACAAGGTTTATGCTGTGAAATTCTGTGTGTACCCTTGTAAATGGTGGGAAAACAACCGCCCAGTCACATCATGTTAAACATTTTTTATTTGGCTTTTGTCAATCTTTTTCATTCCTTCTTGTATTGAATTTTCTGAAACAAAGTTTGGAAGTGTCATCGTTCGCATTCGTTTGAACTCCGCTGGTTGTCAGATAAGGGGAGATAAGGTGAGAATGTCTTCCTTTTTGTCTCTGTTTGATCATCCTTTAAGAGAGAGTACCAATTTTATATTTATTTACATGCAGGTTTTTAATGGAGAGTTTTTGTGCAATTGCAAGATACAACGGGGAGGGACGAGTGCTAGTGTTCACGGCACAGACTTGTTGGGATTCAATCGTAGCGGAGATATGTGACCGATGGGGTCTTGATGTTTCCCATGTTAGGGTGAAGTTTATCACACCCGATGGACATAAAACGATTTGCCCAATAGAAAATGAGGTTGACTTCCAGCGCATGTGTCATGTATACTCACTCTTCAAATGCGCTGCAGTCGATCTCGTTGTTAAGACAGATGATGTGCCATTGTCGCATCATAGTCAAAACGAATTCTTGTCATTGTAAAGTTCTTATCCTTCATCTTTACTCTTAAAGTCATATGTGTTCGCCTAATTATTATATTTACCGTTTAATTATTATAGTTACCGTTTAAGTATTCCAGTTTCCTTTTAAAAAAATAAGTTCCCGTGGTAAACCAATAAGTTATGCTTGTTAACCGGTCTCATCCCCGTTCCCGTTTAAACATATATTTTACCGTTTAAAAATTTGTGTCTGTGTTTAACTTATTATGTTTTAGTTTAAATATACTTGTTTGAAGTGAACTTATTTTGTTTCCGATTAAGTTACTGATGTTTTCCGTTTGTCTGAAGTGTTGGCAGGAATTCTGATTCTGCCAGCGCACCTGTTCCATCTGATGGCGACCCGGACGCAGCAGCATGCCTTCCGTCCTCCTCGGATCATTCCGAAGTGTTGTCGTTGGATATCGGACAACGTTTCGTAGACGTTGAACATTTCAGAGACGCGCTTCGGAATTTTGCAATCAAGAGGAATTTTGACATCAAATTCGTAAAGAATGAGAAACACAGGGTGACTGTAGAATGCGCTGCCGTTGGTTGTCGCTGGCGCCTTCATGCATCAAAGGAATACAATAAAAATACGTTCAGAATAAAGACAATGCACCCGTCACACACTTGCGGTGGTGGAATTGGCTCGGTGTCACATCCTAAAGCGTCGAAAAAATGGGTAAGCGCTCGAGTTATTGATAAGCTTAAAGGCCAGCCATTGTACAGGCCAATCGACATTCAGAAGGACATGTTACGGGAACACGGTGTCCACATTCCATACAAGCAAGCCTGGTTGGGTAAAGAGCGTGCCCGGGTGATCCTCGACGGCAGCGACGTCTCCAGCTATGATCTGCTGCTCTGGTACGTCGATAAGGTGGCTGAGACAAATCCCGGCAGCATTGCGATTGTAGAAAGAGACGGTGACCGTTTTAAACGTGCATTCTTCTCGTTCCGTGCGTGTATCATGGGATTCAAGCGGGGTTACAGGCCGCTGCTGTTTGTCGACGGTACCCATCTTCTTGGGAAATATCGTGGCACGTTGCTGGGCGCCACAGGCAAAGATGGAAACAATGGGTTTTTCCACTTGGCCTTCGGTATCGTCGACAACGAGACAGATGCGAATTGGACGTGGTTCATTTCCAAGTTAGGTGATGCGTTATACGATGAAGGCGATTATGAAGAGATTATTACGTTTGTGTCGGACAGGTCTAAGGGGCTTGTGAACGCCATTGCTAGGGTCTTCCCCTCTTCCCCACATGCCTATTGCCTTCGACACTTGAAGGCCAATTTTATGAAAGCCAATGGCGGACTTGGTAGGGCATTGAAGGACGAGTGCTGGTCCATATGCTTTCGTATTGCGTGGGCATCAACGAGTAAAGAATTTGATGATACGGTGAATGAATTGCGGGGCATATCACCAGAAGCACATCGCTGGCTGCTTCAAAAGTCAGATTTGTCACATTGGTGTAATTTTTTGTTCAAAGGACAACATTGGGGCAATATGTATTCAAATGTCGTAGAGTCCTTCAATGCGTGGATAAAAGAAGCTCGCCATTTACCCGTTACGAGAATGGTCGACTCCATACGGTATTTGAATGTTTGATTCCTTCGATCTGTTTAAACATCTTCGTCAGTCTTTAACTTCGTTTACTTTACATGTGTCTATAATGGTCTGTGTTTAACTACGTTTGTTACTATTTAACTATAATTGTTTTCGTTTAACTATCCACGTTTATGTTTACGTATTCTTTGCTTACGTTAACAATCAATTATAATTTGTTATGATACAGGTTCAAATTAATGCGGATGTTATGCACACGTCGTGAGCAAGCGAACAAATGGGACACGTACTTGTGCCCCGATATACATAGGAAGGTAGACGAACTGGTTGCGGAAAGCCAAAATCTTTATGTTGGTCGTTGTGTCGATGATCGTTACGAAGTCGTTGACCATTGCAGCAACTCCGTCGATCTATCGGGTAGAACATGCTCATGTCGCAGGTGGCAAATTTATGGTATCCCGTGCACACACGCTTGCGCTGCAATAATGCAGACAGACACCAACGTTCATCAATTTATTAGCCGGTACTTCACCGTAGAGACATACAAACTTGCGTATACGGACGCTATTTTCCCTATACCAGACGATGACAAGCCTACGGACGACAATCGAGAACTCCATCTGCGTCCGCCTGCGACGAGAAGGCAACCTGGGCGACCCAGACGGAAGCGGCTCGAGTCGCAAGCGTCCGCGGTCCGCGAGTTACGGTGCAGCCGCTGCCACGCGTCCGGCCATAATCGTAGATCTTGTAATGAACCTGTCGCCGACTAGCCATTGTAAATAAACACCTATTTTAACTCATAATAAGCATATTTATGTCTATATGTTTGATATTTACACAGTAAGTTTAAACATAAATATATTATTTTAATGAGTAACAATTGTTGTTAAAGGGAGACATTAATATTTAAATGGGTTAAGTTAAAATTAAATGGAGAACGTTTTGTTTAAGGGATAACATAGACATGTAACACATATAATACCGAAGCGTAGTTGTCCGGTCAAAATTGATCGACCCTTGGAATTCTCATTGAAAGACATTTAATGTATCTCCTGAATTGAAGTAGCCAAGTTGAACGACCCTTCCATTTCCCGTGCACATATAATGTATCTACTGTATAAATTGCCCTCGAGTGGAGTGATTAGATTATAAAGTTACAAAAACAATTGATGCGACATCTGCTCGACCAGGGGATCGCCGGGACACATATCGTCAATGAAATCGGGATCTCCGTAAACATGTTAAATTCAAGATTACAAATCTGTCTATTAAACAGAGCCGCATTATTTAAACAAAGACGGAAATAGTTATACAGAAACGAGTGGGTTTCAAAAATAACATATTTAGTTAAACAGAATAATTTAAAACAATAACTCAAGTCGGTTTCCCCTCCATAGTCGAAGACTCGCCTCTTTCTAAGATCCCGGTTCTTCGACCTTCAAAAAGTATGCGGGCAACATACTTTAATCGGAAATATGGTACTTTAATCGGAAATTGTTCTGTTGCTGTGGTTTGTATAGACCCTTGCTTGTCGTAATACAGCATCGTTGGTGTCTTGCTAGTATTCACTTTGTTTCCACAGCCGGTTAGCTCGTAAAACCATATGTTCAATGCGAGCGAACAACCCTTCACGAACCCCGTCTGGATCTTCTCCCCGGCGCATCTTGCTCGCACTCTTGCGACAGCTAGTGGGACGCCATCCATAAGCCACTTGTGCGTCGCTTGCGCCCAAGCGTATCGGCCCATGCCAGGTAGATCATCGACGTAATCAACGACCCAATTTGGCACCGAGCATGATGTATTTGGGAAAAGGACTGTACCCATAAGGTACACTATCAGGAGTTTGACGAAATTTTCCTCTTCCCCACTCTGCCGAACAAGTTGCTCAAGAGTGCTCTTGATAGAGTCGCTGTGTCTCTCGTAGCTTTTGGAGAAATACCTCTCTTGGAAAGATGAGCGTGATTTCTTCTTCTGGAAGACGACTTCCTCTCCATCGCAACGCAGACCAAGAACGACGGCGACATCTTCAGGCCTGAAACTTACCATGCTTGCCCCGATCCTGAATTTATTTGTGCGGTCATCGTACCTTTGCAACAAAAAATCAAGAAGGGCCCTATCGTGGAATACCGCTCCCACCTCAGTAAATGCTTCGAACGGTGTCAATCGTATAAGTTCCCAGTGCTGTCCATTCATGTAAACCTTCAAGCCATCCATCGTGTCCGTAACCGCTGCCATGGAGCATCGGCCATTAACTAGGGTTGCCGCCATAAGCCCTCCGTCGAGACAATGACCGAAAGGTTAATTCCGGGCATACAGTGCGGAGTAGAGAATATATTTCAAAATCCCTGTTCTCCTCCCAACAAGACGAAATTATTGCAGTGACCGTTACGATCATACCACGTCACACTCCCACGAATTCCCATGCAGAGTTCAAACAAAAACTTGTCTATTTCTCAATCAGTGTTTATGACACACAAGCTTACTTACGTAATCCAAGATATTTATATTTAAACAGAGACCTTTATATTTAAACAGGGACCTTTGTGTTTAAACAGAGACCTTTGTATTTAAACACAGACATTCTTAGTCAAACATGTATTTGTAAACATAAACACTAACGAATAAAATTTACATTGTATTTAACAAACTAATTTATTCTTGTGCATCGGATGCGGTACTCTTCTCGGCTTTGTCCTTGACACCGGCTGGACTCCCATCGATGAGTATGCGTGCGACAAACTTCGCTCGTAGGTAAGGGACATCCGCTTGTGGTAGGCGTAGCTTTTCACCATTTAGAATCAGCTCAATGAACCACATCGCGTACACTGCACAGTCGACAGTTCCTTTTTTTTGTCATGGAGCACTCCTATCGTGAATCATGGGGTACGAGGACATCGCCGACACGCCCAATTCCATCTCGACGCAATTTTCGAATAGTTTCCGCTGTAACGAAATAAGCTTTAAAGTTAGTATGGACAAATACGAACTCCGATGTGTGTGCTATACGTGACTTGTAGCTCACCATATCGATCGCGTCTCTGTCGTATTCCTCACTCTCGCAAGAGGAGTAATGCCTGTACTCTCGTTTGACGTTGTCCAGCACGATGACGTGGAAATGGCCATTTAAAATTATTGGCATGATCACGATGTCGACATCATGGACGTTCCGCGCAGCATCGTCGACCATGCTGAGAGCGTCTTCCGCCGTGTCCTCTTGTTTGGACAGGCACAGGGCTAGTGGCCGAGTGATGGCAGCGCGTTTCTTGTAAGGAGACCGCGATCTCTTCAGCGCTTTCTGGATGATGCAGACCAGAACGTCGACGACGTCGTCTGTCACCATTTCCTTCCCGTCCAACAACGTGAACACGTTGGCTCGTGTAGTGAAAACATAATCATTCCTCCATACGACAATCCTGACATTTAAACGAAAAATTAAACAAATTACATTCTAAGTAACATACTTAAACAGATATATAACCTAGTTGATTAATAAATCGGATAGTTAAATATAAAAGTAAACTACTTAAATGATAACATAGATAGTTAAACGGAACTTACGAGTCCATATAACAGTTTAAGAATACCGATATGATTTCCTGTTCGAATTTCGAAAGACGCGGTAACCCGGCATATTTCTTCTTCTTCGGAAGAAAGTTCTTCGGCACGTCATCGAATTGTTGATTTGCAAGGAGTGTCCTCTCAGCTTGAGTGAGCGTTCTTTAGCCGTTCACAGCTCCTTGCCCTTCGGTGGCAGCCTGTTTATTTCCCGTACCTGCTGCAGCAACTTTATTAGACTCCGGTACTGCCACAGAGTCTTTATCCGGTGCCGGTGCCGGTGCCGGTAACACGACAGCGTCTTTGTTCGATTCCAGGGATACTGTCACCTGGACTGTGTCCTCCTTCGTTGCCGGTGCCGCTACCGGTAACAAGCCAAGGTCTTTCTCCGTTTCTACGGAAATCACCGCCTGGATGGTGTTCTCCTTCGTTGCCGGTGCCAGTGCCTCCAACGAAGGGACTTCACTGGCAAGAGATTCTATTATCCTGTCGACATCGCCAGCGGGATCGACAGGCAGGGCCACAGCCAGTGCAGCCGGTGCATACAGTGCTTGCGGCTTTTCCAATGGCGCGCTCGGAGTTAAAGTTGGCTGAGCCTCAGCCATTGTTGGTTCAACATCAATTGGTGCTTCCGTTGCGACGACGTCTGCCGGCGAAGGCAGCGACATTGTCGGTTCCTTCCACGCAAGCCTCTTCCGGCGAAGGAAGCGACGTCGGCCTCGCGGGACTGCTTTCGCAATGACGTCGTCATCGGAGATGGTAGCACAGTCAACCGGTGGATGGAGGGGGGCTCTTGCGTCAACATCAGCCTGCGAACGTGCCTCCAGAGCCGCCACGCGAGTAACAAGCCTGGGGAACTCTACAGTAAATATCTCGCACGCCTGCAATAGACGTGCGGTCAGGTCATCGGATGTTGCTATCGGGGGGGTGGAGGGGGGCTTGCCCGTCGCCGATCAGTCCGTGCGCGGGGTGGACTCCGAGATGGTGGTCGGCGTCGGACGCGCTTCGAGGATGTTGGCCGATCATCTCTCCTTGACGCCAACGGAACGGGAGCAGGAATATCACCTCCGTGTGTAGTTGTATCACCGACACGCCTCGCCCCAAGAAATATTTCTTCGTCCTGGTTCGCGGCGACCAATTCCGGAAACTGACAATTGTAATCAACAATACTGTTAAACACTAAATACTATGTTTGTAACAAAAACAATTCAGTTAAACAATAACAAATATAGTTAACGGTTAACTTATATGTTTAAACATTAATATAGTTTGTTAAACGACAAATACAATACTTAAATCGATTTAGTACCTCTTTTCCTTCAAAAGATGAAAATAAGTTTCCCGTGGACACTTGCTTCCGGTAGCTGTTCTCACCGTAGCACAGGATCCTCGGGGTCTTGCCAAAACGAATCTTCTTGCCGGTTCCGGTGAGCTCATAGAACCAAGTCGTTAGCGCAACCGAGCAACCTTTGACATACCCCGTGTTGGTCTTGTTCCCGGCGCACCTCGCTTGCACTCGAGCGGCCGCTTGTGGAACGTCCTCCATCATCCACTTGTGGGTCGCTTGCGCCCATGCATATCGTCCCATTCCCGCTAGGTCGTCGACATAGTCTACGATCCAGATTGGAACAGAGCAGGAGATGTTCGGGAAGAGGATAGTACCCATGAGGTACACCATGAGGAGTTTTACAAAATTCTCCTCTTCCCCCCTCTGCCGAACTACCTGCTCAAGTGTTTTCTTGATGGAGTCTTTATTTCTCTCGTACGCTTTTAATAGAAACCTCGACTCGAATGCCGAGCGTGGTTTGTTCTTGTGGAACACGACAGCGTCTCCAACACACCGTAGCCCCAGGATGAGAGCCACATCTTGAGGCCTGAAACTGACCAGGCTTGCCCCGATCCTGAATTTGTTGCTGCGGTCATCAAACCTCTGCAGCAGAGAATCAAGAAGGGTTCTCTCTTGGAGGACGGCTTCAATCTCGGTCAAAGCCGCGAACGGTGTCCTTCTAATGATCTCCCAGTGACGTCCACTCATGTGAGCTTTCAATTCACTCAGAGTCTCGACAACAGGTGTCAAGTAGCATCGACCGTTAACTAGGTTGACTGCCATGACCAAAACCCTACAAGAAGAACAATACATCTGTTTAGAGTCGTATAGTTAACCAGAAAGCAAAATAGTTAAACAGTAAACTCAATACTTAAACGGAGACATAAATTGTTAAACGGAGACAACATTATAAAACACAAAATCAGATTTATCACACAGAAAAAGTCAACCATCAGATTCATCAACGGCCTCCTTACCTTGGTGTGAAAACTGATGAAATTCCGAAGCCTTGAGCGGGAGTTCTCCTTCCAGACAAGGGTGAAGAGGCGATGATCACAAATAACCCAGCCAATGACAACTTCGGAAACGGAAAAGGTGAAGAGGAGATGATCGCAAATAACCCAGCCAACAACGACAACTTCGGAAACGGAAAAGATGAAGATGCGATGATCGCAGTTAACCGGCGGCGTAAATGGTGCCCTCTCGGTAATAAACAAAGAAAAATAACCGGCTTCCTCTATAAGCGGTAACATCATTCCACGTAAGGGCATTACCGTCAAACCAACTCGCGATTTCACAACTTCCCAGGTAAGGGTAATTTCGTCAAATAAATTCAAATTTAACTCCGTCAATCTCCGTTACAGCCCTGGGGGGTTTGAAATTCATTCTATAGAAAAAGGAGGGGTTTTTTAGGGATATCAAAATTCGTGGGGTTGTTTTGTGAATATTGTAAACTTTGGGGGTTTCTTTGGTAATTACCAGAAAAAAAAATTATTAAATAATAAAGAGCCCCATTTTAAATTTGAATTTATCATTTAAGGGTTCAAAGTTAGGGTTTAGACGGTAAACAGAAATTTAAATATTTAAAAAAAAAATACAAGAGAGAAAGAATGACGTGAATGGTGATACTGATAGGACCCAACTCGGTTTCACGTTATTCGAAAAATCCATTCGATAAAATTATTTTGTAAAAATATAATTACTCTTTTAAAATAACTTTTTAAAATAACTTATTTAATAAAAGATGTTACTGGTCATAGATAGTGGAACTTGGATGTTTGCCACTGAAATTTAATTTTTGCTTCCTTGATTAAAAAAACAAGGAAAACGGTGTTAGGGTTCATTAAATTTTTTCTCTCTAACTTTCTCATAGACAACCACAAAATACATTAAAAACATATATTAAATTATTACAATTTTTCTTGGTGGTTCTAAGCGCAATGGGCAACTTGAACAAATTTGAAAAGTGGAGCAAAGAGCCTAAAACATGGATGATAAGAGAAATATTTATCATATACATGACTCAACATGTCACATGTATATAATAAAAATATTAATTGTTTTTTAAATTATTTTAGTTCACAGAAAGCCATCATTTTTAAGGTGTGTCATGAGTGCTTGATCCCTTGAACTGTTTCAACCTCGCCAACCACAAGAACTCGAACTCGGAAAAGAAAAGGAATCTGATTTTCAAAATTAATTAATTTAATAAGGATATTAATAGATAGTTACTAAGATATTATTTGTCATTAACAATATAAATTATATATTAAATTAGCAAATATCTATATATCTTAGCTTATATTAAAGGGGTTTGACTACAGTCTATTACACCTCCCATCAATTACTTTTTAATACATATTTAGATGTTTGACACGTGCCATTTATGCTTTTAATGGTCAGCATTTAAATTTAATTACTATTTCCTTTCACACTATTATTTAATCATGATTTAATATTTTCTCATTGTTGATTTCAATATATCTAAAAAAAAATCTTTAGAGCATTCATTTTTTTAATATGCTCTAACTTTTTTTTTTCTCTTCCTTTCATTATTTGACAAAAATAAATTATAAAATATATATAAATATATAAAGAATAATAAAAATTTTGATAAAGAAAAATTAAAATTTATTGCAGTTGTTTTGACTAGAAAAAATAATAGAGTTTAGTTTTTTAAATGTAAAATAGGTTTTAAAAATCTTTGAAACATAAACAAAAGATTAAAATATAAAAGTCTTATTTTTTTAGAAAATAATTTGTTCAATATTTAGATTGGATTTTACCGCATGAAAAGAGGATATTAATCAGGTTTAAATCCTGGGCATTAGTGACACGTGTCAAACAACAGTTAAATATGTATTGGAAAGTAATAGATGGGAGGTGTAATGGACTGGAGCCGAACCCATATTAAAGAGACCATGCTGAACCAAAACCTTAAATTGGGCTAAGAGCATATAAGTCTTAATTTTGGTTCGTGGTAATGATATATTACCACTTGGGAACTCATATTACATAATTATCAACTTGGTAATATTTAAAAGTTTCCAAAATACTCTTATAACTACAATTTTGAACAAGTTTAAATTTAGAGTAAAATAAAATTTGAGATTAAAATAATTAAATTATAACATCAAAGATTAATTTTTGCACATTTTCCCAAAAATATCTAAAATTTTGAGCAAATGAAAAGTTAAGATAAAATAAAATTTTTACATTAAAAAATTAATTATAATACAAAAAATTAAATTTTCAAAGGTGAAGATATTTCCAAAATAACATTAACCAAAATTTAGTTTTTTATCTAACGGGTAATTATGCAATCTTTGAAATTTTTTTTTAAATAAAAGGCACATTCGTAAAAAAAAAGTTTCAGATTATCATCAACTTGGTAATCCAACATAGCCAACTGTTTTGGTGGTAATGGGATTATCAAGTTTTTTAGTAATATTTCAAAGTTGATAATCATAGATTACCATTAATATTACCATCGGCACTAATCCAAACATGCTAATCTTTTCAGATTACCATGTAACATACGGTAATATGAAAATAATACTGTGAATCAAACACCTAAAGATTTCTAAATGCCATAAACTAGAGACAATCAATTAAATTGGAGTGCTTCATTATCTAAAGTTTAGGAGGAGAGAAGCGATATTTATGATGATTAAACCAAATTTTATTTTAAATAAAAATTATAACATTGTTTGTCCATGCCAGAGGAAAAGTTCGACCAAAGAGGAGAATCATTGTTTGTCCATATTCGATAATGGGTCCATTCATCTGGAAATTCCAAAAGAAATTCATTTAACTTAATTGATTGATTTGGGTTTAAAATTACGTTTTTCAAAATCAAAATTTAAACCAAAGAGTTCATAACATAATGATAATAGCCTCGCTTCAAAATCGAAATTTAAATCAAAGGGTTCATAAAACATCCTAAATACAGTAGTGGCAATAAATCTTTGATTATAATAGCAGGTTTACAACATAAACTTTATATCATTGGGAGGGAGTGTATGTATTAAACGATTAATTTTCAATCTCTACGCATGCCACTGACAGTATTGCATTTGTTAAGAAAAAACAATCAAAATTTAATTCATGAGACAAAGATGCCATGTTCACATCTTTGAATATATGGAGGCTCAAAATTTAGTTGAATTATTTCACCTTAAGATACGTGCAATTGAGATGAATGGCCCAGATCATTCAATTTCTATATATTTTGTTACCAAATATTAGTCCCACACCGGAGGGTTGCATGACATTATGTGTCTTCATATGAAAGAGGTGGCATCACGTCATTGTCAGCTTATGAGTTGCTGATATGGGAGTTAAAAAAAAAAATTAATAATTGCACGCAAACCCGTGCTTTCGTCAGTTGATTACTCTTTTTATCCGACTGGAAAATTATATTTTGCACATTTCACTAAACAACCAAAATATTTTTAATTAAAATGTCCAATGTTTATTCTATTTAAATGAAATTATTAAAGCCCCCAAAAATGGACTCCTATATTTAATTTTTTTCGTTTTAAAGAAATATACAAAGAGGTAGTTTAGTGGTTTTGATTGCTTTAATTATTTTTTTAATTTTATTTAAAATTTGATTCTAAGTATTGTTCATTAATAAGCATGTGAAGTTTTATATGCCACAAATGTGAGATATAATTCTAAAAGCTTTATATAAAAATAGATTTTTCTAATATATAATTCTTATTTATATAAAATTTAATAACAAAATTACTTGTCAAATGACCTAAATCTCTATGATTTAGATTAATCTTGATAATGATCTAAGGGCCTGTTTGGATGCATAGTAAATTTTTCCAGAGGAATTTTATTCCATAGAATTCAAAAATGATTCCTGTGGAATTTATTACAGGAAAAATTCCTACAGATTGGTGTTTGGATGTGCATAAAAATTTTTCCATAGGAATTTAGCTTTGAAAATGAAATTAACAGTTAGTTTTAAATAACTTTCTTTATTTCTTTCTAATTAACTTTTTACATACCTTAATATGAAAAACATAAACAAGACATAAGAAACATACATTCAAAAAAAGAAACTCAACCATTACAATTCTCCCAATCATCCCTGTACAAGAAACAACATCCTTCTCCAAAGTAGTATCAAACACATATCTAGCATTACCCATTCTTCCACACTTTGCATACATATCTATCATTGTACTCAACACCACAATGTTAGACTCCAAATTGACACGCAATATGTGCGCATGAATCTCCTTTCCTCGGATGGAGCATGGAATAGCTGCACTAGCAGACAGAGCAGCCGAGGCTGTGAACTTATCACTGCAAGTAAAGACTCCCTCACTCATTAAAAACTGTTTTTTTTTTTCCATAGAGTTTCAATGCTTTAAGAGGCAAACCACAGCGAGAATAAGCAAACATCATCGTGCTCCATGTGAAGTGATCCTTACCGGGCATGTCCTCAAAGAGACTGCATGCGTCATCGAGCTTATTGGCATTGGAGTAGGCAGTAATGATGGTGTTCCAAGAGCAAGGATCTCGTTGCGGCATTTCGTCGAACACCTTACGGGGCATCTCCAACACGACCACATTTAACATAAAGATGGATGAGGCGGTTGGAGACGACAAGGTTAGCGCCGAAGATGCCGGCAATGGCGAGGATACTGTGGGCTTGATGAGGGGCGCGGAGGGTGAGGCAGAGGGAGAGAAGAGGAGAGTAGAGAAACAGAGGGAGAGGGACGGAGATGGAGAAGAGATGGAGGACATTGATGGCTTCTTCCAGGCGCTCTTGCTCGCAGAGCTTCGAGATAGTGTGCGTGATGCTGGCGCTCTCTTCGGAGAAGAATGTTGGGCAGTTTGATACATTATTAAAACTCAAGGGCTTCAACTTACAGGAGCTTCACCAGGATCTCACGATCATCAATGAGAGAGGGAATCGAGAGCTAGATGAAGGAGAGATACAAAACACCAGCCCGAGAGCCAGATGAACGATCATCAATTGAGAGCGACGTCGAAGGCGACGACGGGGAAGGTCCGGCGAGATACAAGGGAGTGGGGGAGCGATGAGGTTGGCCAGTGTTGGATGGAGCCCGAGAAATTTGAAGAAGCGGAGGAGGAGGCGAGGATAGGAGTCAACGGTGCTGTGGAGGAGGAGGAGCTAGATGTGGCGAAGTTTGAGGCGGCTGGAGATGAAGGCGTGCCAGGGACAAGGCCACGAAAGAAAAGTAGAGGAAAAAAATATTTTGGTATAACCTCTTTTTAAAATTACTATGGAATCATGTGATTTTACAGTAATTTTATCCTGTCAAAATAGTATCCAAACACCTTATATTATAATTTCCTACATAAAATCAAATTCCATAGGAATTATCATAATAATTCCTATGGAATTTAATGATATCCAAACAGGGCCTAAATCTCTATGATTTAGACTAATCTTGATTGGTTTAATATTCATTTTCATCCCATTCTATGGGAAAGTTGGCCGTTGCATTCACTTTTGAATAGCATGACATTTGTGGGGTAATTTTTTTGGGAGGTCACTGTGTTTTGGCCAATTTCCACTTTGGTCACTATTTTTCAATTTGTATCAAAGAGGTCATCAGAAATCGATTTTATTTCAACGGAATGTCACTCTGGGTTTTCCGGCGAAATTTATCTGATGTGGCAGCTGGAGATGCCACATCACATTAAATTAATTCTTTTCTAACACCAGTTGGACTAAACACATCAGCTTCGGTCCACGTCAGATTAAGTTATCCCAGTCAGCATCCCAGTCATATGCACAGTCATCATCTTCTTCTTTCCCTCTTTTAACTTCCCTCTTTCCAGCTGAGCTAGGGGAAGAGAATTCAGTGCTTTTTCACAGGTTGGCATCGACGGGGTGGCGAAGTGACAAGAGAAGGATTCAAAATGTACAGTCATCATCTTCTTTTTGCCCTCTTTTAACTTCCCGATTTCCAGCTGAGCTAGGGGAAGAGAATTCAGTGCTTTTCCACAGGTTGGCACCGGCAGGTTGGCGGAGCGAGCAAAGTGAGGGCATCGTCAGATGGAGTTGGAAGCTAGGGCATGTTTAGATCACAGGGAATGATTGTAGAATTTATTTTTGAGTCTTTTTTTCATATCTGTATGACCCATTTGGCCTTGTCAGGAAGGTGGAAGAGAATGGCTAGTTGTGCA
The DNA here is from genome assembly GCA_020875875.1 of Dioscorea alata. Lineage (NCBI taxonomy): Eukaryota > Viridiplantae > Streptophyta > Magnoliopsida > Dioscoreales > Dioscoreaceae > Dioscorea > Dioscorea alata. The sequence continues at coordinate 13,086,625 of CM037019.1, forward strand.
GTGATTATTCTTTTTATTTTATTTTATTTTGTGCACGGGATTGAGCTATGAGAATAGTATACTGTCAATGTTATTCTGAAGATGAAAAAAAAAATACCGAAGAACTATCATTGTTATAGGTTTATAGCATTGTGAAATGTAATTGAACATAATGCTTTTACTCTGGATATTTAAATGGTTGCCATCAAATGGATGAGTTGCTGCAGATTCAGAGTATTGAAATGAATTTAATTAAAAGATCTGAATTTTACAGGTTTATAACACTATTTTCAGGTTTACAGGTTTATAGCTCAGCTGAAAGAGGAAAGTTAAAAGAGGGAAAGAAGAAGATGATGACTGTGCATATGATTGGGATGCTGGCTGGGATAACTTAATCTGACGTGGACCGAAGCTGATGTATTCATTCCAACTGGGTGTTAGAAAAGAATTAATTTAGTGTGATGTGGCATCTCCGGTTTACAGGTTTATAGCTCAATTGGAAAGAGGAAAGTTAAACGAGGGAAAGAAGAAGATGATGACTGTGTATATGATTGGGATGCTAACTGGGATAACTTAATCTGACGTGGACCGAAGCTGATGTATTCAGTCCAACTGGGTGTTAGAAAAGAATTAATTTAGTGTGATGTGGCATCTCCAGCTGCCACATCAGATAAATTTCGCCGGAAAACCCAGAGTGACCTTCCGTTGAAATAAAATCGATTTCTGATGACCTCTTTTGATACAAATTGAAAAATAATGACCAAAGTGAAAATTGGCCAAAACACAGTGGCCTCCTCAAAAATTTACCCGCCATTTGTGATTCATATATTTTTTCACAGTGTTAAATAGTTTTAAGGGATTATTTTCACCCTTGTTTTAAGAATTTTTTGTGATGTGACACCTAATTTTTGATATTTAATAAAACCCTCTCAAATATATTGGGGATGTGTGAATAAAAGGGGGTATGGTGGCCTGGCCAGTTGAACTCGTTGGTTAGCTGACCCGGTGAGTCAGGTCTGTAACTCATAACTAATTTATATTGTAGTGGACCCAGTTACTGGTTAAGGTTTTTATAACACGTGACATGTTATTATTTTATTTGATTATTTTAGTAATGTTATTATTTTATTTGATTATTTTAGTAATGTTTTCAAAAAGCTTGATTTTCGGTGAGAATCAAACCCAAAAACTGTCTCAAATAAAACAGAGTCCATCCACTTGGGCTATGGAACTTTGAATATAACTTTAGGAACATTTAAATGTAAATATATAAATAAGCAATGCGCGCTTTGCATGAAGATGCGCACGTGCAAGTACTTTGAGTGCCTGCATGCATGTGACTAGTCAGTGCAAGCGTGTGCTTAACACACGCTTTACACACATCTGGGCGTGTGGGGCTAGCACACACTTCAGAAACTATGTACATACTAACATATCATTGCCTTAATAGCTGTTTATTTTAAAAAAAAAACTACTCCTTCGAATCCTTTTTATTTGTCCATTTAACCTAATTCACAAATTATATTCAACTACAAATTTATGAAATATTAAAATTTGTAACTAAATATAATTTGTTGAGCGTTGTAGAAGTATAATAGATATAAAAGGTAAATTTGAAAAACAATATTTAATTTCTCACAAAATTTTCTAACTGGATAAGTAAAAAAAGACCAAAGAAACCTCTAAAATGAGACAAATATAAATGACATGAGGGAGTATTAAACAAACTCCAACTTTGTTTGGAAAACAATAAAGTAAAGAAACAGTATTTAAATACAAAGTTAAATGGCAGCCTTAACGTTATTTTATTAGTATTTCAAACCCTTTTTTTTCTTCAATTTTTTTCATTCTTCCTCCTAGATATATACCGCTCTACCACCAATAAATTTTATACCAAACTCTTAATTGTTTTAATTTTATCAAATTATCAAGTTTTCCTTCCAAATATTCTTAATCTCTTACAAGTATTCTTTTACTTAAAACTCATCCAATTAGAAATTACGAAGGTTAGATTTTTTTATTTTGGTTTCTTTAATGAATTTAAATTCACATGCTAATAATTATTTTGTTTAGTAAATTCATCTAGCTACTTCAATTTTATTCTATTAACTAGTAGTCTACTGGACATGGCTAATTATTTTAATTTTTAGTTATTCTATAGTAATTTAATGCAAATTTTTTTAATTTTACTTGTTATTTTCATTTAGTGTTAATTTATTTTGTTTACTAGCATTTTTTTAATTTTATATTTAATAAATGATGCTTAAAGTTTAAATTAGTTTTGCTTGATATTTAATTTTGCTTATGTTTAATTAGATAATATATATATATATATATATATATATATATATATATATATATATATATATATATATATATATATATATATATATATATATATATATATGTTGTTATTAAGCTAAATTTTCAATTTTGCATATAATTCCCCAAGACTCTATAGTCCTAGAAAAATATAATTTTATGGATTTTAATTTCAATGTTATTTTATTTATTTGGTTATTTTTTTCTATAATTCTTTTAGAAGGTGTAATTTTAATAATTTTGCATTCTGTATTTTTTTATTATGGTTGTTATTCCATTTTTATATAATTTTCTAATAATTGTTATTTTAATTATTTTATTTACCTATTATTTTAGTTTTTCATTAATTTTATTTTTATCAACTTTAGAAAAATTAAAAATGGCAGCACATGGTGGAAGCTGAAAAGGAAAAAAGTGTTGTTGTTCCGGCCACGTTAACTGCCCAAGAGAACAATGAATGACATGAATATGAAAGTTCGGCCGAGGAACCTACACTATCTACAATGCCTTCATAGTCTGGAGCAATAAATTCCATAGCAGAATCTACCCCTAAATCCGACATTTATAAATGCATTTTAAAAAAATGCATAATAATAGTAGTATAACCCATGCTAAATGTAATTATTGTAATTCTAAATTTAATCATAGCAAGGGATGAGGGTGTGACACATTTACTAGACACATGGAGAAATAAAATCCCGACAAGTTAGGACATTCTTGAATACAATCTCTAATCTGATTCGTAGTAGATGAAGGTATGGGTTCTCACTCTTCTTTATTTACGTTTTCTCAACTAAGATATAGGGATAAAATTGGGGAGATAATTTCTGTGGAGCACTTGGCATCCAACTTTGTGTAGCGATTCCAAGTGCAAAGCATTAATGGGACATTACAACCGCCATGCGAAAAGGTTTTAAGGAGGACTATTCAAAGAACAATTTTCAAATAGTATAAACATCGTAAAGAACAACTTTGTGAGTATTCTATTGCTTGCACCTCTTCTAGTTCTTTATGTTTTGATATATTGACCGATGTACTTCATGAAAGTTCATTTATGGGTATTACGACACATTGGATTGATGATTAGTGGAAGATCCAAAAGTGAGTCATTGCTTTTAGGGTATTCAATGAGGCCTATACCATCGATAATATTCATAGAATGATTCATGGAATCATAGAAGAATATAGCTTGACTTTTAAGATTTTTTCAATTTCGTTTGATAATGCTTTTGCTAATACTGCCTCAATTAGATCTTTAGAAGAATATTTGAGACCATCATGTGGAAGTAAATATTTTCATATTAAATGTGCTTGTTATGTATTAAACCTATGTGTGCAAACCAGGCTAGAGTCCCTAAAACAATTTGTAGGACCAATTAGGGATGTGGTATCATATATAGGAAAGAATACGAGGGTCATGAAACAATGAGTTCGTTATTATAGAGCAAATAACATGAAGGCCAAAAAGTTCTAGAAAGATGTTTAAAATATATGAAACTTTACTTATCAACATCCTAATGTGATATTTCCTTATAAGGCATTGTTAACTGCTTTTGTTAATGAAGCTCATCCTATTTTTAGTTTATTTGAACATCAATGTAATATGGTGCTCGAGTTATGAATTTTCTTCTGGTATTTAATATATGTACAAATTTATTTTCACAAGTTTATTTTCCCACTGCACATTTATTCTTATATGGTGTTGTTGAGGTTGCTGAGCAATTATGGAAGTTTAGATTAGATGCTCAATTAGTTATGGGACTTATGGAAATGAAGGCTAAGTGGTTGAGCTATTATAGAGATATATCTTATATTGCTTTAGTTGCATTTGTTTTAGATCCTAGGCAAAAATTAGGATGTTTATCATCATATTTAGAAGCTTATTACAAGTTCTTAGGGTTTAATGGAGATCAGGATTCCCAATCATGGGCGATGAGTGAGTTAGAGACTCAATGGTATGCATCATAGTCTGATATCTTTATAGATGTTTGTGCAATTGTTGGTAATGTTAAGCCACAACTTTTTGAACTGTATGAGAGCTATTGCTCTTGTTATATCCATGTAGTTCCACATGTTACAACTAAGGTGATAGGACAGTCCAACAGTAGCAGGGGAGAATCATTTTGGCAAAGGTAAGTGAAGAAGAAGGCTAGGGGTTCTCAATACATGGCGGTCGATCTATACTAGAACACTACCTTTCGGTTGTTTGAAAATATGAATGTAGATGTGACCTTGGACATTCTTCAATGGTGGCAAGGCATTGGAAATCCGTATCCTATTATTTCATTAATTGTAAAAGATATTTTTGCGTGCCCTATTTATATAGTAGTGCGCGAGTAGACTTTCAGTGCAAGTGAGAACATGTTAGACACAACACGCTTGTAGTTGCCAACACCAAACATTGAAATTTGAGTTTACTTAGATGATTGGAAGCGTGTAGAAAGTCGACAATAAGAAGCAGAGGTGGGAAGTCCAGAATCAAGTGACTTCTCCTTCACTGATAATATGCTGAGCACAACAACGGTCCCCCGTCACTGAGCAAAGCTAGAACCTGATGCCAATGAATAGGTAATTGGATGATAACTCTGGTCTAAGGTAAAAAATTATGTTGTCTTTGATTCCTCTTATACCTAGCTAAGAGGATACGCAGGCAAATTAATTTGATTAATCAACAAATTAAGTGCAAGCCATGACATTATAATTTTTATTTTAAATTATTTAAATGTTACTATCTTGTATATATATATTATTTCTTTAACGATGGAAGTGCACTAATTAAACATAAAATAAGAAAAAACAGTTGAGCGGCTGTGGTGGTGGACAACACATTAGATGAAAATATAAATATATAAAAAATAATATCATTTTATAAATATATAATTATATCTAACTGTTTTATATAAAAAATAGGAACAAAGGCCACGAAGCAATCAAATTATACAAGTTGTTTCTTCTTTCTTTGGCGATCTGGCATCTTTCCCCTTTCTATCAAAATTTTTTTTAAATAATTTTTTTTTTTAAAGAAAGTTTGACTTCTTTTCTCCCATCTCTCATATTCTTCTTGGTTTGTTTGCTTGTGAGGTATATTTTGGACATGAATTTGTTTGTTTATTTATTTATTTATTTGTTTTTTTTTTTCTATTTTGCTTTTTTTATGTGTGTGTGTGGGTGTTAGTGATGAGCATGGGTGGGATTAGCAAGAGGGAGACGAAGATACAAGAGCAAAAGCTCAAGAAGCTCTATTTTTCTCTTTTTTTTTTATGAAAAAAAGATAAATCTCAGAGTGAAGCTCTTCATCAATTGTTCCTTTATGTTTATTTTCTCTTTAGTGACTATCTCTCTTTCTTTATATTCAGTTATTTGATTCTTTTAATAATCTTCATGGATTTGCGAGGTATATTTTAGGCATGGGTTAGTTTGTTCTTTTGCTTTCTCTATGTGTGTGTGTGTGTGGTGTGTGTGTGATGAACATGGGTGAGATTAACAAGGTGATGAGGATACAAGAGCTAAAGCTCACGACACTCTCTTTTATTTTTATTAATTTTTTTAAATAGAAGATAAATCTCGAAGTGAAGCTTTTCTGCAATGGTTCTTTTGTTGACCATCTCTCGTTTTTATTTTCAATTATTTTATTTTTTTTAATGATTTTTATGGATTTTTAAAATGTTGAAAAAAATGACCTTAAAACCATTTTGATAAATAAAATCATACTTAAGCCATTATTGAAAATATTTTTAAAAAATAGTGTTAAATTTCAAGAGAAGGGGCCATTATTCAATATTTATTATTGTCAATTTATTCCATTATCTCAAATGTACATGTTTGTCATTGTATTCATTTTGATTTTCCAATGAAAATAAGAAAACATAAAGCATTTGATCAGGTTGTGAGAGGTTGAGAGTGGTATATATTAACTTGGCTATTATGAGTGCAGTTCACAAGTCACAACAAAGGAATGGACATTAAATTTACTGTGCTAGGAAAGCAAGTTTAGCATGATGATTGGGTGCCAGTTTTACTTTTACTACACCCAAGCAAATTAGTACAAAAGGCTTCTTTGTTTTACATTAACATTTTGCAAATCGGAATATTTTCATTTTCTTTACTATGATTAAAAAAATTCTCTTTTTTTTATTTTGTTTTCCAAAATTGATACATGGAAATTTTTTCCAATAATAAATCAAATAATTTTCAAAATAAAAAAAATGTGAGAATGAAAATGAGGATAGAAACATAGTTAAGAAATTTTATATATAAAAGAGTGTTTTAGAATAACAGAGGAAAAGAATTTGAAAGCCAAAAAAAATTATATATATATTAAAGTAGCAAAGTTTCAAAACACGTGCCAAGCCATGGCAAAGACGCTAAAGGGTAATGAAGCAACTGCTTTAGGCTCACAATTTTGAGACCCTCAGGGCATCTCTAATCGGATGCTAAATTTGAAGAAAATCAATAGATTTGATGCAGGACAAGCTCCAACTGAGCGCCAAATCCATTTTTGTTAAAGTGGCTCAAATAGTTGTGTCACTGTAGAATGAATCAATTTTTTTTCTCTTTTTCTGTTTAATAGTTGTTTAATGGATTTTGTGTCATGAATTTACAATTTTGGTCTACTTTTAGCCACATAAATATACATCATTATTAAATTTGCATCTATAATTTCATAATTTAATCAAATTAATAACTTATAATTTAAGTTTATATTTTTTTAATTAATATAAAATAAAAAAATTGAAGAAAATAATACAAGAAATATACATTCATTAATATTAGGACAATTTACGTGAACAATAAAATAAAAATATGGAAAATGGTCCTAACATAGATTAATATCGCATAATATCAACTAAATGAGCAATAAAAAAAATCCACAACACACAAAATACAACTAAACATATTAGATTCAAAAGAGAGAAGGGAAAGAGAGAGAGGGGGGAGGGGGGTGGTTGTTGAAAGCCCTCTTTTCTGTAAAATTTTTTGTTGTTGTGCTTGCACGTACGCTAGCACGAATATTTGGATTTGTGATAGAATCCAAGTCTTGCATAAAAAATTTGTTCTCATATCTCATTTGCTAAAAAGCTAGATTTTGGTATGCATTTCTAAGAACATTTTTCGATCTACATTAGTCTTCTCCAACATTTCCATAATCTTGGAGTTATCATCCTTTAGATGACTAAGAGAAGATGCCACTTGGTCATTTGGTTTTTTTCTTAAGTTTGGCTTTCTCTTGTCTGATTGGGTATTCAAAAGATGAGCCAGCAACACCATCATCTAAGTTAAGAGAAAATTGAGAAAGCCCAGGATATTCTCGCGCTTGAGATTTGGGCGTGAGATTTTCAGATTCTGATGATACATAGTTAAACGCATGCTTTTAAGCAAGTTGTCTAGATGTCATAACATTATCTTTAAGCTTCTCAAAGTTTCTCACAATGTGCCATGCATGATCAAACTGGGACCCTTTCTTGTATCTAGGATAATCCAAAAGCATCCTCTTTGCTTGATTCATCTGTAAATGATTTCAGAGTTAAGTATTTGTGAACATATAAATTTATGAAGAATAAAATATACAAAATACTCACAATATCTTGGTATGATGCACCACTTGGATTCAAATTTTCCATCCGTTGAATACATTAGTTCAATTTTTTCACTGCTTGCTCTATTGTTTGCATCCTATATTGTAAAAATCTAGCAGAATGTTCCACTCAAGATTTATCTTTTATTAAATTGTATTTTTCCTCCGTTTGAGCCCATAATTGCTCTAAAGACTAGTTTGTACCAATAATGGGTTCTTGAGAAGCTTCGATATAAGTTTCATGGAGATGGACATCTTCATAAGGAGGTTACCCCATATTACGCGATTGTTTAAATATTTTTTTGGGTTACAATGAAAGAGAAATTTTTTGATAATATTGGTTGAAGATGAAATGAACTTATCTTGGCACATTTCTCCATGCCAGAAGATAAAAAATTAAATAATGTGCCACCTTATCTTCTTGAAAACTGTCGGATGAATTTCATCTGCATTAACACCGTTTTAATAAATTCATCTTCTAAAAACTTATCTTGGCACATTTCTCCATCCCAATAGATAAAAATTTGAATAATATGCCACCTTATATTCTTACAAACTGTTGGATGGATTTCATTACAAACATGACTGTAGGATGGCTATGAGTATCTTTTTCTTATCTTATGACATTTACATCAAAGTTTTCTTATAAATTGACCTTTTTATTATTTTTCCATTCATACCCATTCATACAACATAAACATATACTAAAAATAAATTACAACATTGAAGGAACCTCGAATACTGAAAATGACAGTTCTTCATTATTTTCAAATGATGATAACAATATGTTATGGATGTGTGATCTCTTTTTAGTGGAAAGGGAAGCAATGTATCATGCTATTCAAAATAATAACATGATATTAAAGTTAACTCTCAGTCATCTGAATAACCATTGCACCCACTGGCGGATGCAAGGATGGCGGAGGGGCCACTGTCCCCCCCTTCCCCCAAATTTTTGTAAAATTTTTTATAAGGTTTCGGAAAAAAAAATATTTATATATAAATATAAACTTCATAGGGAGTTATGTGGAAAAAACATAAAAATTAAAACAACTTCTCCAAATAATCCTAAGTTCGTGAGAACCATGAGTCCATGATCTACCTTCTCCCTCCCTCTGACTCTCCCCCATTAGTGGTCACAGGTTAGTTAATAGTCACTATTGTTGCCACCTCACTTCAGGCCTCATCATCTCCTCACCATCACCGGTAGATTGTCCACGGTCCACAGCATAGAGCTCTCCAAAGGTATCATCTTGCTCTAGTTTTTTCTTTGAATTTTGGGATCATGATGTTGTTTTTGTTCTTTTTGTTAGATTTAGAGAAAATACATAGCATTTGTTTGCTTATCCTGGAGGAGCTTCCATGGTGTTAGAGGATTGTTTTGGGGGATTTGAAGATGTGAGCTTTAGTGAATTTGGGGAACAAGGTGCTTCAATGATTTTGTCCCAATGTTTAATTTATCCATGTTTTTCATTATGTTAATTTTGTACAAAATATGTAATTTTTGTTTGATTTTAATGGGGGCCTTGCTGATTTGGGATTTATAGTTGATTTCCCCATAATGGTGATGAATTCATCCAACCCTTAACTTGTCAAGAGGCTGCTGAATGCATCATTTTCAAATTTTACTCCCATTCAAGCATAGCAACTGATTTCTCTCCGTCATTATCCTCGTTGAGTGTGCCCAGTGTAATGAAGTAAGCACTTTGAACTGATGATTCTGCTAGTTTTTCTTTTGTTTGATGTATCACTAATGTTTCAATATATTTGATTAATTTCTATTGATTGCTCTGTTCTTCTCTCACATTAGTGTTAGTGATGGGACTGATGTTTGAGATGCTAGTTGTTCTATTGAACATTTTAGGCTGATTTGTTCTTATATTTTGTCTTCTTGTTGGTTATGAATTATAAGATTGGGCGTTTAGGTTATGAATTATAAGTTATATTTTCTAATTAACATGTGTTTGATTATATTTAGAAAACTTTCATAGTGGATCAAATAGTTCTCTTTGTTACTTACATATTTTCTAACGTATTTCCTTATAATCTTTAATTATAATATTTATCTAATCAATTTTTATGCTAATTAATTTAAATTGTTCAAATGAAAAATCAAACAATTGATTCTTTTTTCAAGGAAAGAAGCTTTCCAAGTAGTACATCTACTCCATTAAATTTAATTGAGTCTTCAAGTGTGTGGGATCAAAAATACCCGCCCTGGCGTCGTGTCGGTGAAGAGACACCAGACGATATATCGAATCACAAATGTTATTTTATTTTATTTTATTTTGTGGACTCTTCTATTCCTAATAGAGGCAAGCCTCTATTATTAATTACCCCAGATTAAAATCTTGGGAACCTCCGATTAAGGGCTCAAGTACAAGTAAAGAAAATTACAAATTATATATATATTTCTCATATGTCGTTGCCTGTGCCTTGTCATTGTGTTGCATGCCTTGTTTTCATCTGGAGATATATATCTCATTGCCGTTTTGAAACAAATTTAGTTGTTGCCCCGAAATGTTTTTATTTTTTTTTGCTTAGGAATGGGTATATATTTTTTTTTACCTTTCATTCATTCCTTTCTTACTATTTATTGCTTATATCAAAACTCATAATTTTAGATACATAACTTGTTCTTTGTAGCAATGCCATAAGCTCATATTTGCAACACCTACTTGGTTTCCATTGATTATCAACAAACACATAATTATTCTGATGGGAAAGATAGACAAAATGACATGTGCCCGTAAGATGAGAACAATCATGTGGATCACTTTAGCTCCCAAGTGTTGGTTTCTTAATGGGCATCATCCACTTGGTTTTCATTTAAATCCAAACCTTGATTACCAACGGACACATGATTATTTTGATGAGAAATATAAACAAAATGACACGTGTCCATAAGATGAGAACAATCATGTGGATCACTTTGAGTGTTGAGTTCTCAATAGTTGAAGCTTTTTCTTCAAAGGTAGCATTAGATGCTGAAGAATATATATAAATATCACATCTTTCTTTGGCTTTCATTCTCCAATCCCAAGTTCTTTTGTTTTTGATCAAGTTGAATTGCAAAGTGGTTCAGATAGACGTTTCCTTCTTCAAAGTAATAAGCTCTCGCCTACAAGCTGCATCATTGCTTTCTTGCCTCTCTCAAGCCATGAAATTCATTCATTTTTTTTTTATTATTTTTTTTATTTCTTCTACTTTTCTTTTTTTTCTTTATATATATAATTTTTTTTTGAAAGTCAATGCATGAATGGAGAGTGATGGGTCCCTCCATACACGAAACCATATACCATGCACGTTCTTTGATTATATATGGGTGCACTTTTTTTTAAACAACTCTTTTCAAAGCATGCGAGCTTTTATTATTATTATTATTATTACACTACACCAAACTAGGCCTTTGGCGGCGTTTATAAATAGGTTTACCGGCATTTTTAAACGCCGGCAAATATCAAACCGGCGCTACCAAAAAACGCCAGCTATAGTGTCGGTGATACATTCGTCGGGATCTTCCCAGCGTTTATGTTGCCGCCAAATTAGCGGCGTTTGTTTAGGTAAGCGCCGGTATGATCGCGGCGACGATAAAGGTAAAGAGGTGCTATTAACGGCGTTTATAGATATAAACGTCGCTAACTATTTGGACATATGGCGGCGTTTTATGTATTAAACGCCGAGTAATTGTTCGTGATTGCCCGGCATTGTTAAATTAAAACGCCGCAATGTTCTCAGTGTTTTACCGGCGTTTATGGATTTAAACGCCGCGATTTGCCCTGTGTTTTCCCGACGCCTTAATAATAAACACCGTGAGTTCTCTGCCGTGTAGGTGTTTATATTCTTCGGTGTTCGTGGCGTTTATATTACTAAACACCGGGAGAATTTACATATTTTCTGGGCATTTTGTTGTTGATGCCACTGAGAAACCTGGAATTTACAACACTCACATACAAACAATTAAGGATTTCTAATAATCCACATTCATTCCAACAAGAAGTCACATATAATCCTGTTTATACACACAAACAATTAAGGATTTGTAATAATCCATTTTCATTTCAAAAAGAAGTCACATATTAGGGATTCCAATCATAACACAATAAGTTCCAAGAACACCAAAACAACTAATATCAATGTCATGTGATTCTTGTTCCACATAAAGTGATAGCGTAACATATATATAAATGACTAAAAACCTTGAATGCATCAACAACAGCGACCTTAATAAATGACCAAAATAATTCATGCACTTTAATAATACCTGCGACTGCAAGGATGAACCACTATTGTTAATTCCGGGGATAGTAACACCAGGAAACTGACTTTGTAAAAAGCTAAGAAGTGCATTGTATTGAGTATTTTGTTGTTCTACTTGAGCTCGTTCTTGCATACGCTCGTCTTTCATTTTTTGCATTTCTTGTTCCATTTGATGAAGTCGCTCAACAAGTTCACTTGATTGAGTGTCTGAGTTGGTAGACTTTCGGCTACTCGAACCTCCATAATAGCTTTTGGGTGTTGGACCTAACCCAACCCCTCGTACTAGGCCACAACGTTCTTTTCCAATAACTTGTGTCAAAATTTCAGCTTCAACCATTTGCATATCCTCATCTGTCGTTTGACATCCAACTAACTTCTCATTTGCCGACTCCTATATCAAGAAACAATTTGTAAAAGAAAAAATATACTTTAAAACAAATTATAAAGTGACTAAAAAACACTAGAAACATAGGTATTACCATAATTTGTTCGGTTTCCGCATTCATGTGAGACCCATCCTTCTTAGTATGAGTTGCTTTAAAAAGTTCAAGGCGACCTATGTTTCTCCCTGTGCTAACCTCCTACAAGTAATTGACCACAATTAGTTTCAATGACAAACATATAAATTTTACAGTTACATACCATTTCTTTTTTCTTTCTCGCGAAACTCTTTGATCCACAAGTGTGTGTATATTTTTGTTGCTTTCTACTAGCAACCCCAAGTTTTTCTGAATCCTACATACAACATGCATTTTAAATTATAAATAATAAAGATAAGATACTTCATTGACATAAGGAAAATATTTATTCCGACGTACCTCCCCTTTCTTTGAATACCAAAAGTCAACTAATTGTTCCCATTGCCATCGAATAGTAGCACTTGGATGTTTGTCCTTGTTTGCCTGTAGACCTTCTTCTCGTTTGAAATGTTTTGTTTTCAAATCATGCTTATAATCCCTCCATTTCTTCCCCAAAGATTTGAGCACATACTCTTTTGAAATTTCAAGGGAAAATCGTAACTGTATAAAAACATTAAAATCCATTTGGATTAGTAATAGAACATACTACCTACGGTTGCATATTTATAAGCATAACATTTGAACAATTCAATTAAGTGAAGTTACCTCAATAAACTTGAATAATTCATCCTTCAATATTTTTGGTACTTTATGCCAATTCTCATATTGGAGGCCAATATGTTGACCCGATCGAGCAAGCATACCTAGAAATGCCGCCAATAATTGTGCTTCGGGTCCAATTGGTTGTCCCAATTGATTGGAACTCACTAAAATCCTTTCTTGAGGAGGTAATGTCCATAACTCTTTGATAGTAGTTCGACCTCTTTTTCTTTGTTGTCCTTGATTATCAACTACAATAATATATGTACATATCATAAGATATTAGTATCCATGCAAATACAGTAATTTTTAATTGCAGTTGAAGACCATTAAATTACCTGAATTTAAATTACTGCCTTCATTGATTGGGTGAAGATTATCTAATCTTGTGCATGTGTTATTGGTTGCAACTTCATCATTAAAGTTTGAATCATCCGAGGATGACGGAGTTGAGCTATGTGGAGTAACGTCAGGTAATGGAGCAGACCTTGTAGAACCAACATGGATTGGTGGAATCAAGCTATGTGGATTAACGTTAGATGCTGGATCAAATCTACTAGCACCAACAGCATCACATCCACTTGTATTTTTCGCGGCATGGTCAGATTGGACCATCTTGATATCCTTAAACTTTAATATTCGCATGTTTCCCCTTGTCTGCAAAAAAAAAAAAAAAAAAAAAAAAAAAAAACTGGAAACAGTTACTTCACCTTGTAATGTAAACCTAATCTAATTTAAAGCGTAACTAAATTATTACCTTCAATTAGCTAGATGAGATCAAAGTAGAACAACTTCAAGAATGGGACTTTAATTAATGGAAGGTATCAGTCTTTATGCTCTCTGCCAAATAACAGAGTTTTCAATTTGAAACAGATATTTAGAGCATTTTAATCTGATTCTTCAATGTTACAGCATATCATGATAATGTTATTATGATAAAATTTGTTGTTCATTCATCTGTTTATATTCCTGCTATTATTTAGTTCCTCTAAGACCTAGGACTATGGTCAATGATGATCTATCTGCCATCATGGTGATCATAAGTTTTATTATGGCTGCGTTGTGAAGGAAACTAGGTATATTGAATAATATAGCAAACACAATATAGAAGGCATCTTTTCATATCGTTGTGAAGGTCATAACAAAAAATAAAATAAAATTCCAATGTCCTTTTTCTTGATGCCAGTACATCTGAGAGAAACAAATAAATGTATTTCAATTTTACTTGGTCATGAAAACAAGGTAAGCAAGAGAATGTTTGAGAATAGAAAACAATATCAAAGAGTAGGCATCATAACACTGGTGGTCTTCTTTTAGCAAAAATGAGCTAACCAGGATAATGATACAGATCAATCATGCATTGTAATTAAAGCAGCTCTACTTTCATTCAAGGTAAATGTTTAACAACTAAAATGATGTGAACAGGGTTGATTTTAAGATATAATGACCAGCAAACGCAGAATATTTAAACACATAAATAGACACACACGCTGATTTTGCACTTTGATTTTTGTTATTTATATCTCTGTGTGCTTGATGTAATAATATTTATAAATTATTCATTAAAAAAAAATAGATACACACGCACACCTAGATACATATTGAAGTTGGTAATAACACCAGGGTCTTAACAAAAAACAACAATTTAATTAAACCTGAGATTTAATTGATAAACTCATGAAATAATACAATTCACTCAGAAAACAAACTCTGCTTTACTAGATTTTACACAAACATAGAGACCAACGAACACATACAGACTTGCTATCTCAAGGTCATGTAGTGTATATAGTTGTAGCAGTAACAGTAGCAGTAGCAACCTATTTATTGTTAACAGAGAGGCCGAGAAATCATATGACATTTAATTTAATCCATGATTAATCTAAAGATGAAAAACTAGCAATTTAAGATGAAAAACTTTGTAATGCACAAGAATTACATGAATTATTGTTTGTTTTGAACCATTTTATGAGTTTTATTTTTAAAATTTTAATGTATTTTTTTAAAAAGATTTTATTTAGAAATTTTTGTATTTATTGTAATTTTTATACATTATTTAAAAAAAATATATAGATTTGCTCTATGAGCTGGCTTGACCTGGCATGCACTGCACAGCCCAGCTACTAGCTGAGCTGTGCCCAGGCTGGGCCAAGCCTTGGCACAGTGTATGCTGTGCTGTGCTGTGCCTGGCCAGCCCTTTATGCAGCACCACCCTCAGCCATTGAAATCTACACGTTAATCTGATGAATGATTCATGTTTTGGATTTGGAGTGCTTGTGGATATAAGCCCTGAGCTGGGCAAACCACCAATATAGCCCTCAGCTATTTGCACTAGCGCATGGTTGTGGTTGTTACTTGTTGCTAGCATCTATCACAATGTTTTTTGAGTAACTTGCAAAGTTGAAACAGTACTTATGGCAACAACATCGAGCAGACAATATTATACCAATTTGTGAGTGGAAAACAACAAGAGGTTAATTGGTTTTCAGCAGATATATAACACAATAATATGTGCTAATTAATGATGAGAATTAAGGATCAGACTGAAAGATAATAAGTAAAAAAGACAAATTAAGAACAACTCTAAATGCTTTAATATCCATAACAATACAGAGTGAAGCTATTTTAGTGCATAATCTTACTGGCATGATAGAGATAAGAAACAAGAAAATTTGCAAGTTTGATGCATCCAAAGTGCAACTTAAGCTTTAATTGAAGGCAGATATAAAAAAAAAAAAAAAAAAAAATCAAATCATGTCAGGTGTCAAATGCTAAATAAAATAATGACAATATTAATATTGCAAAAACTGCAAACTAAAGTAGATATTAATTTAACATAACTAGGTAGGTTTTATAACATTACCGAGCCAATCAAAAGCAATGGCATGGTAATCCTCAGAAAGCACAGGAAGAACTTTACGAAATGAATATGCCTGTCAATCAAAGATTGCAACCGAGGAGCATAACAAATTGGGGAAATAATGCATACATCATAGCCACAAATCAAAAGACAAAACAACCTAACATAATTGAATGAATAGAATGGGAATAACATGATAAAGCATGACCAAGCCCTTGGAATTGAATACTTGGTCTTTGACTAAAAATAAGTAAACTTAAAGCACACTAGGACTAGCTATTGAACTGATAATTAGCTCTCATGATATAATCAGTATGCGTTCATGGAGAAATTTAGTGGTAAAAGAAAAACCAGTGACTAATTTATTGCTCAACATGGTTTTAGAAAGGGATACATTATGGTTAGATACCAAAATAAGATATAATCGAGATGGAAAGTTGAGAGATTCTAAAAAGGGATGTCTAATACAATCCCACTTATTAGATTGAAAAAAGGAAGTAAACCATTTTATCATTTTCATAAAATGGATAAGACACAAAGGTATTGAACAAAATAGAAGGAAAAAAAAAAACAAATAAATGGATCTATGTGAGATAAAAACCAGCCCAAGCTTATCTACAATTGGAAATATATATCTACATATGTCCAGCAAGCAATAGGCTGTGAATATTAAACCATGGTCAAAATTTCAACAGTAAATCATAGATATTAGAGGTACATCAAAAAACAAGCAATGTAGAAGCACATGCCAAAAAAATAACAAAAGATTTATCAAAAATAAATAAATAAATAAATAAAGACAAAGAAAAGAAGAAAAAGAAGGTTTTCAACATCCCCATTGCACACAAGCCACAAGCCAAAGACAAAATGAAGCAGTTTATGAAGTTTTATATTTTACGAATATAATTATTAAAGATTGATGCTTTACTTTGAAGAGATGGGGCATACCCCTAAGTAATTCATCAAGGGCAGTTTTAAGTTCTCCAAATTTAACAAATGAGAAAAATATTTCATTGAGAGAATGCCCCTGCATAGGCTGTACTGAACCTCCCTAGTCTCAATCATCTCTATCAGCAAGATTAATATTCATGACCTAAGTTCACAAGCACCAGAAATTCTGAACCTCCTTCAACTTTGACTCCTTGGGAAGACCTAACACTACCATCATATTTCCCAAGATCACTGTCACTTCCTTTATGCACAACTTTTCACTTGCTTTGCATTCCTAACATGCTACTAAATCTTACAGATTATCTGACTAAAAGACTATTCAGACAAATGATAGCCAAAGAGTTGAGCAAAATAGGGCCTCAACTATGAAAGTCAATAACAGTACTAACCAAATGGGGATCTCACAATAGAAGTTCAAAGAGAAATAATTTGATTGGTTGACTAGGAGAACACAACCTTCATAATAAAGATATACTTAACTTCATTATGAAAAGACTAGAGTTTTATATGACCCATCTCTTTTGTATGAGCTAAGTGAATAATAAAATGGAGTGGTATATGATCTAGTAATAGTGAAGGAATTAAATTTATGATCTATGACACCATCTCAATTGAATTGCATGTATGGGTGTTGAATGCTGTTGTATTCAGAGAATGTGCTGATGAGAGAACATTGTCAGATAATTAAACATACATATCAACTAGACAATGCAGTAGTCAAAAACAAAGACTTATCCAAGATTCAAAAGCTGAAAAACTAGCAGTTTAAGAGATTCATCATATGCATTAGTAGCATAATAAGTATAGACTTCATATTATATTATTTCCTCAAAACATCAGCTATACAAAGCACAAAACATCAGGTATACCTGCAGAATTAATGTCTACTTCCCAATTCTGAAATTCCCTCTGCAGATCCTACTGTATCAAAATGGATCAATTGGTTGTTCATTCTTGTGGCATTCCATGAAAAAACAATGTTACCAAGAAGAGATAAGTATACCTATAGTTATTTGAACATCTGTCAAAAAATCACCTGCAGAATAAAGAGATTGCACAGGTGAAATTTGAGATATATTCTAAAATAGATCAATAACTAGCACCTATTATATATATGCTACAATATTATGAATTTGTCAATAATTATTAACTACCAGAGCATTTGCATGTACAATTAGTCAGCACAAAACTAATTATATTCATGATTATTCTTAAGTATCATCCAAATCTTTTGCCAATTTCAATTCCATTAATCTCAAATCCAAATAATACAGCATCATGATCATTTCAGGTGATACAAAGTAAAGTCAATTTGGATCTTCTAATGCCATCAAAGCACAAAATTATTCCCCTTTTCCAAACCAAATAATGCATAGAAAAACACTCAACAGAAACATACTAATTTGTTCTAAGCCTCATCATCAATGGAAGGAAAACATTCGGTCGAAGGTCTAAAATATGCAATTTCATCACCCATGTCGTACACCTCCCTCGGTTGATTGCGTATCATAACAAACCACCCAGGTTCTTTTGGGTCTTCAGAATAAAAAATTTGCTTCACTTGAGATGAAACCACATATGGCTCATCGAGAATGTGTTCACTTGTGTGAATTGTGTGAGAAAAATTAACCATTGTGAACCCATATTTGTCATTCTTGATTCCCCTACTATTATTCACATCAACCCAATCACATCGAAATAGCACAATCCTGAACTTGTTGAAATAATCCAACTCAATTATATCAGTCAATATCCCATAATAGTCGACATTTCCTTCTAATGGATTAGCATCCCGTGCACTAGCATAGCTCATCGTGGAAGAAGTAACAAGAACTCCAGAATTTTGTGTTCTTCTATTTTCCCTATTGGCTCTCCACCACTTTGGAATAAATAACAGCTTCCAATGCTCTCATCATGCACTTGTCTTAGATTTCTCACTGGTTTATCAAATATAGTTTCAACATCAACCAAATATCTCAAACAAAAAGTTACACATTCTTCTGCCAGATATCCTTCTGCAATGGAACCTTCAGGAAATCTCTTATTTCGGACATAATTTTTTAACTTGAGCAAAAAACTATAACAATAAGCTAATAATTTTAAGGCCACGAATTTTGCTTCATAAGATATTATAAAAATTATTAAATAAGGAAAATAATAACGTTCGATTGGATACATCCATCTGTAATAAACAGGACCACCGAGCTTAGCTTCCCATGGAAGATGTACAACCAGGTGCACCATTATAGTGAAGAATGAAAGTGGGAAAATCTTTTCTAAGTGGCATAAAGCTATTGCTGCTCGATCTTGAAGCTTGTCAATGTCATCCACCTTAAGTACTTTACCACAAAGGATTTTGAATATATTTGAAAGTTCTATAATGGCAAGAGTCACTTCTTTTACCATGGATGAGCGCAAAGCAATTGGAAGCAAATCATGTAGTAATATATGATAGTCATGAGATTTTAACCCTTGAAGTTTTTGTTCTTTCTCATTCATAGCTTTGGAAATATTTGAAGAGTATGCATCTGGAACTTTTATATTCCTCAATACATGACAGAAGAGATCTTTTTCAGCTTTGGACATGGAAAAGGCTGCCGGTGGTAGTCTTGTATTTCCATTGGAAAGATATTCAGGATGAAGCTCTCGCGGAATGCCAAATTCCACCAAATCTAGTCTACTTTTTAAATTGTCTTTTGATTTCCCATCCACATCAAGAATTGTTCCAAGAATATTTTCACAAATATTTTTCTCAATGTGCATGACGTCGAGATTGTGGCGCAAAAGATTATGCTCCCAATAAGGTAATTCAAAGAAAATGGCTTGTTTCTTCCATAGTATTGCCGCATGTGAGTCATCTTCCTCTACCTCATCCTCAGCATTGTCTACGGCGACACTAGACACTTGATGTCATCTTTTCACTGATGTAGAAGTAGATTTGGATTTATTCAAATTATGTTTCATCCCTTTCCCATATGTAAATTGCAAATCTTTTAACATTAACAAAATATTTGATCTAGAAATTGTTGGAGGAGCTCCACGCATCTCAACTGCGCCGTCAAACATATATTTCTATGATCTGAATGGATGATCATTTTCTAACCACCGTCGATGTGCCATGAAACAAAACTTTTTCCCATTAGGTAACCATCTTGAAGAACTAGTTTGTGACGCACAACAAGGACATGCATATTTTCCTTTGGTTCTCCAACCTGATAAATTTGCGTAAGCAGGAAAATCGTTAATAGTCTATAATAAAGCAATCCTCAGCTGAAAATTCCTTCTCCTTGATGCATCAAATGTCTCAACACCAACCCATAATTGTTTTAACTCTTTAATAAGAGGTTGCAAGTAGATGTCGATATCATTTCCAGGCCCTTTGTCGCCTGGAATAATCATTGATAAAATGAAAGAAGGTTGCTTCATCCCAATCCATGGCGGCAAATTATAGGGAATCAAAACTACTGGCCAAGTACTATAAGATGTAGTTAAAATCTTGAATCGGTTAAATCCATCTGACGAAAACCCAAGCCTAACATTTCATGGTTCAGAAGCAAAATCTGAATATCTTGCATCAAATGATTTCCATGCATCAGCATCAGTAGGATGTCTTAAACAACCATCATTTGTTCGACCACTAGCATGCCAAACCATATCAACTGCAGTCTTAGAAGACATGAAAATCATCTGCAGTAGTGGAATTAAAGGAAAATACCGTAAAACCTTTGCAGGTCTCTTATGAACAATATCACCATCATCATCCAAAGATTGTTTGGGATCTTTCGACACCCAGCGAGAACGCCCACACACATGACAAGACTGTTGATGTTCATTGAGCTCCCAATACAGCATGTAGTCATTAGGGCAACTATGAATTTTTTTATACCCAAGACCCAGATCCTTGATGACTTTCTTGGACTCATGACTACTTCTAGGAATAGCAGCTGAGGGAAAGAATTCTTTTAGAAATTCAATCAATAGATCGAGCCCTTTTCCGGCCATCCCACACATGCATTTAAGATGAAACAGGCGAATGCAGAAGTACAATCTAGAATGCTTGGATCCCTCATAAAGTTTTTCATTCATTTCTGTCAGCAACTTATAAAACTTTGCAGCTTTCTCTGAAGGTTGTTCATCATCTACGCCCTTGTAAGTTCCATCCCCAACATTCACTTCAACACCAATTTCACAGATATTAGGAGCTGAAGTCTCTTGATCAACTTGATGCATATTAAAAGCATCCCTTAACAATTCATCCATGCCATCTTTCCTAACTTGAGGGGTAATGTTTTGAGAATTTAAAATTGAAGCATCTGTGAAAGTGGTTGTTATATTAGTAGTGGGTGATGGAACACGTTCTCCATGGAAAAACCAACATGTATATCCTTGTAGAATTCCATCACAAATTAAATGTTCAAGCACTACATCATGGGTTCGCCAATGAACATTTACGCACTTTACGCAAGGGCATACAATCATACCATCTTGACTTGCATTATCGAATGCAAAGTTAAGAAATTCTTCCACTCCATGTTCATATTCTTGGCTCAACCTTGACTTATGCATCCAACCCTTATTCATTTCTGCTTAATATATAAAAAGTAAGAGTTGGATAGTTACAAATTATATGTTCAATTGTCATGAAGATTAAATATTGATTATTATAAAAGAGAAATCCCTACATTGCAATTAATGTTATGTACGTATGTCCCATACAATGCATAATATAAAACTAATTTAAATCTAAAACTATTAAGAAATATATGTTTATAAACTAGATTGAAACTATTCAATTGATAATATATATATATATATATATATATATATATATATATATATATATATATATATATATATATATATATATATATATATATGTCAACTTCATTTGGTATTTTAACCAAAAACAAATAAATTCTTAAATAAGTTATCATAATGTATATATATAGACATTAGGATTCTATAATAAGAATCCTAATAAGAATCACTTGAAAAACAAACTTTTCACTTTCCTTTAACCTAACATTCACCAAACAAGTAGGAAAAAAGAAAGAAGAGAAAAACAAAATAAATACAGAAGACAATGTCAAAGTCCCCTCTATTCTCAAGACTAATTCATAGATTCTAAGATTTCAGAAATTAGGATGAATACTTCTTTATTTAATGGATAAAGAAGATAACTTTCAATTTATCGACTTTTATATCTTGTAAGAAGAGCCTTCTTATCTATCAAGATGCTATACATGGCTCAATTTGAACAATAAAATTCCATTTTACTGCAAATTCTAATCTTTAATTTCAAACACAAATAACTTCAATGAGATAACAGTTCAATACAAAACATACAACACTTGATGAAGAAACTTTCAACTTCAATCTCCAATTCAAAACTTGAAACATGAAGACTCAAAACTTGATCAAAATGACAGCAAATTAAAATCTCGATCAGGAATTATTCCTTCAATCCAATATTTTTTACTGCAAGGTTGAGTAATATGACTATATTACCGTCAATTGATCAATAAGATCTTAGAAACATACAAATCAAATTAGGATGAATACTTCTTTATTGATCAATTAACAGTTCTGGGTGTATATACATATACTGTATATTATGCAGGTTTGAAATTTGACTATTCGACTTAGATGATGTGGATCATACATATGATTGGCCATGGAACAACACTTTAATAGATGAATGAATAATGTACAATGTGGAAAGAAGTGAAATATATATATATATATATATATATATATAATATAAAAAGCAACAGTTAGTTACCATGTGCCATTGAACTAAAAATAACTGAAAGCCCGCATCTAAAAGACTGTATAACAAGGATGACATACTGGTTTGCGATCTTTGGGTTACATTATAGCTCAAGATAGATGCTTCTTTTCATTTACTTTAACAACTAAAGCATAGAAGTAATCTAAGATAGGTTCCCAATAAATAGATTCCAATCATCAAGAAATAAGATGTATACATTTTGTAGAATATTACCTTGCGAATCAGATATAAAAAATCTTCAGTCAATAAACGTTGCAACACCTTGAGCTTTATGCACCTGACAAGAATTGTGATTATAATTTTGGTTAGCTAAGTAGAGCCTTTAAATCACTTCCTATCAAAAGAAACATAAGCCATATTCAATGATCTAATGCTGATGTTAGGCTAAATAAAGAATAATGTTACTTGCCCAAACTAGGTATATATGACAGACTTCCTCATTCATCAATAGTAATTCAAGGTATATTGTAATCATGATGTTGGTGATCTCAAGAAAAAGATAATGGCTGTCCATGAATTTGGAAAGTCTATTTGATAAACTTATGAGTGTACAAATAGCATTTTACTCAAAGGCATAGACCAAAAATTAAATAAATTCCATTTGGAGTGGAGATCATGCTTACCAAATTTGTAATATACTCAACAACAATGTCCTCCACAAATGCAACTGTTTCTGGTAATGGCTACAAACCATGGAAAGACACCAAAGAGTGGAGATCCTGCTGTCACAGAAGAGCTCTGGAAGATTGACAATACGATCCTCTAGTACAAAAATATTAGCATTTCAATGCCAAGTCATGGAATGGTCATATCCAGTACAAAACATTCAATATCTGTGAAAAATAGCTACTTGGTTGCTACTTTGCATTCAATAACTAGGCTTCCTGATGCAGGTACTTGTTCTGGTTGATTAAGTTATTCATTAAGCATAAACTTTGAACATATACTCATTTTCATACTTAGAAAGCCTTTTGCAAATCAAGATTTTAATTAACAATCAACATCAACTGTAATTAAAGAAGTTATTTGACAGAAGGGACTGAATGAAAGCAAATTATTGGCATGGCACGCGCTACTTCAGATCATGCTTTTAATGCTACAATTTGGGATGTCCTAAAAGTTTTGTTGAATTTTAGGGCCAGGGTCTTGGTAAGGCACTTGTTGAACAGCTAATTCGAGCATTGCTACAAAGGGACATTGGAAATATCACATTGTTTGCAGATAGCAAAGGTTTGATAGTGAAAACCACACTGTTTATCATGCTTATATTCATTCTCATAATGTCTGCCATGAGTAAATGAGTATAGTGGTACTTAGTAACTCAATTCTTGCAAAATCGGTTCAATGAAAGAGAATGAGATTCAGTTTCTGCATATTTTTGAAGTTCTAAATGTTCTCTTGCAGTTGTAGATTTCTACAAGAACTTAGGATTTGAAGCAGACCTTGAAGGCATCAAGGGCATGTTCTGGTTCCCAAGGTTCTAGTTAGTAATCTCTTGTGATGCAATTTATCATTTATGTGGATTAATGAAACAATAGTCAGTCCTAGACATTACAAATGGACCCTGCTCTTCTATACAACTTTTGTATATTTATTCTTAATTTGATGTTCTTCTATGTTCTATATTAAAGGCTCATTCTGACGAACTTGTTTGCTCTTCAGATCATTTATCTTGTGATTGATCATCGGTTTATGCTCGATCTATTTGTGATGGTCTAAAAACAGCAAAATCTTTTTAAATTGTTTGGATGTTGTGTTCCTTTATAGCAGTTCTTTGATGGTATTCCTGCAAGAACCTCTTCTGTGGATTCCATTATCCTCAATTCACATAGATTACTGTACATACTACATATTTTGATTTATTTTAGAAAATATAAATAGCATTATCCTTCAGTTGCTAAAATTAACATCTCTTACATAAGTATTCATGAGACCAGAGAAAGTCTGAAAGTAAAACTAAAGACTCATCGGAAACATAACATTGGGAAAGAAACCCAAAACTCTAACAGAGTGCACAAACATGCTTCTTCCTTGTTGATAACTATAGACTTTAATTCTTAATTCTTAAGAAATGTCACTCTAAAGACAAGTTCCAATTTCCAATTGGTTTTGCCACAGACCTAGTAACTGAAGCTAACAAATTCTAAAGCAAAGAAAATCATCTCCTATCATTAGCAATGGGTAAACAGAACCAGAATGGAAGTGAAACATATAAGCATCCATACTCATGTTCTATCATTGATTCCCCAAAATCACTTGTCAGCAATCTTCTTCACCACACGAACTGGGTACAATTTTTTTTTTAAATACACCAATAGATCGAAAAAAAAAAAATCTGATTTCATTTACAAATATAGGTTTGAAGCGGTTAAGACCCAAAATTATCACCAAAGAAAAACCTTGTTTGTAGTTCATAAGTTCTAAAAATCATATAAGCCAAACAAACATAATTGATCAAATCCTAAATTTCAATCCAACCACTATAATTCTAGAATCAAATAGGCATCACCAACCCAAGATTCCATAAATAAGAAATAATAAATGAACCCAGAAAAAAAAAGCTTTCACAACCATCTGCTGTCAACTAATAAATTTCACCCCAAAACAATGTAGTATCAACATGAATCAAACATTGAGCGAACCATAGGAAAAACAACATTAATAGCATTCTAAAAGATGCTTATTTAAAGAAAAAGCAAAAACCAAGTTACATATCTATGGTAACTGCCATTATCAACAATTCTTATTGCCAGCAATAACTAGATCAAAAATGGATTATTGTGAAATCATGTTTTGTCTATGATGAAAAGCATCCTCTTCAAATGATATTAGGATCCATACATAAGAAACCCCAAATTCTAACGGAAGACGAATTACACGAGCCACTGATTTATGCTTTAGTCTCACAATAGATCAAACTAAATAAACATCTTATAGGGAGATTATATTTTGTATCATGATATGAAACCCCTCAAAAAAACCAAGCACCTGATGAGTTTCAATTTTCCAAAATATAGCCAATTGATAATTTATCCTGTAAAGAAAATTACACACAAGCATGTTCTTAATATATTGCAATAGAAATCTTGTAGAGTAAATATTCTTAATATACAAATAAAAGCATGGTATGTATGCATGCCAAAGATTCCCTTCCCCAAGTACAAACAAATAAATTGTTTCTGAATCATCACAACTTTCATCAGCTAACAATGCAGCTTAGGATTCACTCCCTTGTTGTTAGATCCTAAATCTGACGAGTTTTGCTAAAATGTTTGTCTGTTTATTTTGTAGAGTAGGGTATAATTTGTAGGAAAAATAAAAAATTCAGCGGATTTTTGTTCCCAATAATCACTATAATGAGATGATAAAAGATTCGTGATAAGATTTGTTTCAATGCATTATTAATCTGTCCCAAATCCACTATAAAATTTTCAATAAAGATGATAACCAGAACCAACAACCAATCAACAGATCGGGGTGCTCACTAGATAGAACTTCAGATTCTTAAGGAGATCCACAATCGCCAATCAACAGCCTCCTTCACATCAAAACCATCCTTGAGGGGCTGCAACATGGGTGTGAATATAGTGATTTCACAAAGATTTACCACGAATTACTAAAATAAAAGAAGATTACAACATCCAAACCCCAACAAAATGAAAAATACCTAAAAAAAGGCACGATCAGGAAGCAAGGCCTGCAAATCCTCAAGGATGAAGACTTCTACTGTGAGGATGATGATCGGGGAGAAAAACCGGGGAGGTTTGAGAATCGGGAATGACAATTTCGTAAATTTTATAGAAATGGAGAACGAGAGCTGAGAAAGAGGGAAAAAGCCAAAGCTAGCTAGAAAAACCAGCCGATTTGTAAGTTTTAGAAAACAATCCATCGGCGTTTCTAGATCTAAACGCGCCGATTAAATATTATTCTTTTCTAAATTACTGAGAAAAATGAACGCCCCCGGCATTTATTACAAAAACGCCATTCTATTACGTCATATTACCGACGTTTATAATATCCAAACGCCGCAAAAAAATAATTTCCCTGCTCCCAATTTTCTCTTAGCCCGTGAAGCAACCTCCCCTGCGTTTTATTCAAACAAATGCCGTACAATGTCATATATTGCCGGCGTTTATAAAACGGCACCATAAAAATGCAGCGAAAACCCAAATTTGGTGTAGTGATCCTTGGCGTTTATTCTAAAAATGCTGTTCAATCACGGCAAATTCCCAGCATTTATAATAAATAAACGCCGCGGAAAATTTTTTTCCTGCGCCCAATTTTCTCTTAGCCCGCGAAGCAAGAATTCCGGCGTTTTGTTCAAAAAAACACCGTACAATGTCATATATTGCCGGCGTTTTAAATAAACGCCCTATGTAAGTGCCACGAAACCCCAAATTTGGTGTAGTGTTATTATATATATATATATATATATATATATATTTATTTATTTATTTTATAACAAGAGTGCAAATGAGGTTATCATTGTGATAGAAGCCTACAGAACATCGAGAGACATAGGATTTTATCATGCTGCTCAAGTTATGAGGGGCATTCATAGCAAGTTTGTATTCATTTTATATTATGTCTCTTCCCACCCCACCTTCACTGTTGGAGTCTTCTTCTTCTTCTTGACATCACCCACATAGTTTACAACCTGACGAGATTGAGCAGCCAAGTTGATAGTATAAACAGTTTCTTGAATGATAATGGATTAACCGAAGCATGACTTGTTTCTTCTAGACAATCCTGCAACACATACATCAACTTGCTTGCTCTATATGGAACTCGTTGTTCGTTGTTGTTTAGAGTATGTATGACATTGGACAACGCAAGTAAGGATTGATTGATCTTCACACATTCCATCTGCCAAGTAGGATCGCTCCATTACCAGCTTGTCTGTTATGTTCATTATATGCCAAGTCTATCAAGTTGAGCTTCCCTCTGCTCGCACCATGTGTAAGTGCCATCTTTTTTCTTTAATCCCAGTGGAGAAGACTTCATTGAACTCATCCATAGACTGTATTAGAACCCATGAATGGCTTTTGATCTGGCTGCGCCTTTCCTTGTAATCGAGAGGAAAGATCTCCTTTGTCTTGGACTCTAACAGATCATAGCATCGGTCTATATAAGAAATCTCCACAGAGCTCTCCGATCCTCTACACGTGGACATAATGCTTGACATAACCAATGGAATGAGACCAAGTTCTTCTCTAGTGTCCTGTATTGTGTACATCTTTCTACTTTTAGTGACACCATAAGCAAAGATTGTCGCATAAGTAAAGATGCCAAGAATCACTGTAGAGACATCTGATTTAAAGATCTCATCCACACTATTCTCTTGGTTGAAGAAAGAATCCAACTTGTGGCACTCCTTTCGGCTAGTCCAGTGACCTCTTCTCCAATGACGTTCTCTGAATCAAGGATAGAGATAATGCACCACGTTTTTTTTCTTTGGATTGAATCTCACAAGGGAGGAAGAGGTGCACTTTGAAAAACCATCCTCACATGTGATACTACTAAATCCTAGTGAGATTTCGCCATTGATGATGGAGATCAAGATCAAAAGAGAGCGGCATGAAGATCCATTCCATCAAACACTAGAAAAACAACTTCAACATTGCCTCCTTGATATTCCATCCTCATCATTTTTATGCATATTTATATTTATATTTTATATTCCATTTCTTTATTATTATTATTATTATTATTATTATTATTATTATTATTATTATTATTATTATTATTATTTTTAGTTTAATTATTTTAGTTTATTATTATTATTTTATTTAATTATTTTATATTTATTATATATTATAATAATAATAATGATTTTTATTCATTACTATAATAATTATTATATTATTATATTATTTATTATTATTATTATTATTATTATTATTATTATTTTTATTTTTTTTATAGTGGGGCAACCAAGCCTCACGCCCCCACGTTTTTTTTAAAAATTAATTTAACATAATTTATTTTTTTAAAAATTAACTTAACATAATTTATTATTTTAATTTATTATATTTATTTATTTTCTATTTATCTGAAATTTTGTTATTTGATTTTTTTTTATATTATCTTTATCTTATTTTGATTTTTTTATTATCTTTATCTTGACTTGGATTTTTTTTATACATATTTTTTTATTATTTATATTATTATTATTATTATTTATTATATATATTATTTTATCTTTATCCTATTTGATTTTGATTTTGATTTTGATTTGTATTCATAAGTGATCTTGGGATTTGAATGGTTTAGATTGCCTCGAGATCTGTGCTCTCAGCTGATCTTAGGATTTGGATATTTTTTAGATTGCCTCGAGATCGGTGCTCTTGGCTGATCGGAAGATTTGAATATTTTTAGATTACCTCGAGATCGGTCCTCTCGGCTGATCTTGGGATTTATATGTTTTAGATCGTCTCGAGATCGGTGTTCTCGGATAATCCGAAGATTTGAATATTTTTAGTTCGCCTCGAGATTGGTGCTCTCAGCAGATTTTGGGATTTATATATTTTAGATCACCTCGAGATCGGTGCTCTCGGCTAATATGAAGATTTAAATATTTTTAGATCGCCTCGAGATTTGTGCTCTTAGCTGATCCGGAGATTTAAATATTTTTAGATGGCTTTGAGATCGGTGCTCTAGGCTGATCTTGGGATTTATATGTTTAATATCGATTTAAGATATGTGCTCTTGGCTGATCTTGAGATTTGAATATTTTGGATCGCCTCAAGATCGGTGCTCTTAGCTAATCCAGATATTTGAATATTTAGATCGTCTCGAGATCTGTGCTCTCGGTTGATTTTGAGATTTATCCTAATTGCATTGCGATTTGGCTGCATGTAATTAAGACAAACATATTTTATAATTTTGATTTAAATTAGGACATGTATTATTTCTTCTATATAAACAAATGCCCCCTTCATACTTCTCTCACGAATAATTTTAGTGAGATTGAGTGAGAGAAGTAGGAACTCCAAATCTTTTGATACGCCATTGGCAAACATGTTATTAATTCATGAAACTTTGAGATAACATGGCACGCATTTCATCATAGACAAAAGTATACAGAGTCAATGTTTTGCCTCAGGAAGTACGTATAATCGTAGATGACCGTTCCGTCATAGAAAAACATTTTACATTATGCATAATATTTCTTTAAAAAATGACCATTAATGATAGGTGGCATGGGTTTTTCTCTATTAGCATCAATGAGTTTGTATGTGCCTCCTTCATAGACGATCTCTACGACATATGGACCTTCCCAATTTGCTTTGAATTTGCCCTCACCCTGCTTGTTGGTGATGATAGTTCTTCTGAGAACAAGAAGCATTTCTCCTTTTGTAAATGTCCGAAATCTAGCCAACTTATTATAAATTTAGGACATCTTTGCTTTGTAGACTTCAAGATTTTGCTGCACTTCTATCCTGTTTTCATCAAGAGAGTCTAACTCATCTAGGCGAAGTCGAACATTATCTTCATTAGATATTATATTCTGCAACACCATTATTAATGAAGGTATTTGAATTTCAAGGGGTTGAACTGCTTCAGTTCCAAATACTAAAGAGTATGGTGTACATTGTGTTGGAGTCCTATAAGTGGTAAGATAGGCCCATAGCATTTCGGGGAGTCTATCATGCCAATCTTTTTTATTTTTGGAAACAGCTTTCTTTAGCAATTTTGAGAGAGTTTTGTTAAATGCTTCCGCTAACCCATTTGCTCTCGCATTATAGATAGAGGTATACCTCTAGTCTATTTTGTGATGTTGTGCAAATCTCCCAATTTTAAAGCTTTTGAAAACAGGGACATTATCTGAGATAATTCTTCTTGGAGTTCCAAACCTGTTTAGGATATTTTCTCTGAAGAACTTTATGATGTTCTCAGTCTTTAACTCTCTTAAAGGAATAGCTTCTGCCCATCTGGAGAAATAATCAGTTGCAGCCAATATGAATCGATGCCCAGAAGATGATGGAGGCTCAATGAGACCAATCACATTTGTTCCCCATATCTCAAAAGGCCATGAAGAGACTGTGGGATGCAAGGGATTCAGATGTTAATGAATAAAATCCCCATGAATTTGACATAGATGGCATTTTTTGGCATATTCAATACAATCTCTAACCATAGTTGGCCAATAATTTCCCATGCGCTTAATCTTAAGTCGCATCTTGAGTTCGGATTGGTGTACACCACATATCCCTGAATGTACATCATGCATGACTTCTTTTGCTTCCTTATATGAAAGACATCATAGAAGTAATTGATCATATGACCTGCGGTATAGTGTGTCATTAATGAGGGTGAATCTTAAAGCTCTTCGTTTTATTTGAAGGCTTTCTGATTTGTCCCCAGGCAATTTATCATATTTCAAATATTCCATGAACGGTTGCCTCCAATCTTCTTCTGGCATCTTGAGAGTGAAGACTTCCGTGCTTCCTTCAATATTTTCTTCTTTGACATTGCTGAGTGTTGTACTTATGGGTCTTCTATTTCTTATAGTGATTTGAACTTCATCATGATCTGGATTTGCCAGCTCCTTCGCTATTCTTGCCAAAGAATCAGTTTCTCCATTTTCTGATCATAAAACCCTCATCAACTGTATTTGAAGAATTTTCTTCATTAACCTTTTGACCTTCTTATAGTATTTAAGAAGTTCATCTTTGTATATTTTGTATTCTCCTTCGACTTGCTTGATGATGAGTTGCGAATCTCCAAATATATGTATATGTTGGATTTCTATTTTGATTGCTAGTTCCAAACCAGCTATGAGAGCTTCATATTCTGCTTCATTATTTGTGCATGGCTCTATAAGAGAAAGTGCATATCTAAGGATTCCTCCTTTTGGTGTAATGAACACAAGTCCTATCCCAGTTTTGATTTATGGAATCTCAAATCTGAGTGCCGGCTTTATGGATGACGCTCTATCAAAGTACAGTTGCCATTTTGCTTCATTTAATGTAAGTGCCTCTTCATCAGGGAGAATATAATTAAAGGGTGAATCATCAGAAAGAAGATGTGCTGCCAAGAAATCTACTAGTGCTTGCCCTTTGATAGCTTTCTATGGGGTGTATGTTATATCAAACTCCATTAAGATTAGTGCCCATTTTGCAAGTCTTCCTATGAGTAATGGCCTTGTCATAAGATATTTGAGAGGATCAATTTTGGATATGAGAATAATTATATGCGCCAGCAAGTAGTGTCTCAATTTCTTTACTACAAACACTAGGGCTAAGCAATGCTTCTCAATGGGTGTATATTTACTCTCAGCTCCTATCAATATTCTCCTGAGGTAATATAAATGCATTTTTTTTGCCATCTTCATTGTTTTGAGCTAGCATAGCTCCAAATGACCCATCTAAGGTAGCAATATATAGGATTAGTGGTTTTCCTAAAATTGGGGCTGCTAAAACTGGTGGATTTAGCAAAAACTGCTTAATATCTTCAAAAGCTTTCTGACATTAAGCATCCTACTTAAAAGGTGTATTTTTCTTAACCAACTTGGTAAAAGGCTTGCATCTTCCTGATAAGTTGGAAATGAATCTTCTGATATATGCTAAACGCCCCTGAAAAGATCGCAACTGCTTCAATGTTTGTGGTGGCGGCATTTCCAAAATTGCCTTTATCTTAGAAGGATCTATCTACTTCTATCCCTCGATACCTTAAAATGAAACCCAAAAATTTTCCTAATAGGACTCTAAAGGCGTATTTCATTGGGTTCATTTTCAATTTATATTCTCTGAGGCGTACGAAAACGGTTCTTAAATCTTCAAGGTGTTTGTCTTTTGAATTTGTTTTCACTACCAAATCATCCACATAGCATTCGATGACTTTATGAATCAAATCGTCAAATATTCTGGTCATAGCTCTTTGATATGTTGCCCCCCCCTCCCCCACCCATTTTTCAAGCCAAACGGCATTGCTCTGTCACAATATATGCCCATAGGTGTTCGGAAGGCAGTATGTTTCTTATCATCTGGGTGCATCTTAATTTGATTATACCTTAAGTATCCATCCATAAAGGAGAACATCTTATACCTTCAGGTGTTGTCAATCATGATCTTCATGACTAGTAGAGGAAAATCATCTTTGGGACATGCTTTGTTCAAATCTCTGAAGCCAACTGATAAGTGCTTGTGTTATAGTATCGCGAAGCGCTATTATCTTACATTAAGCATACCTTTTATCAGATTTTATCACTAAATGTGTGCATTTGTGTTCTCTTGTGCATTGAAGGTATTGTGGAGCCTAATTGGAGAAGAAGAATGAAATTAGGTCGCGTTTGCCAATGTTGAGATGTTCTCGGACCAAGCAAGGAACGAAGCACGTATTTGGACTTGTGGATGTGTGCCAACCTCCCTTGGAGGGGCACAAAGGCAGTCACATTCACAACAAGTCCAATCCGTGTTACTTAGGAGAATTTCGCGAAAGAAGAAGACTTGAAGCAATCGGCGCGACCTACCGTTGCTTGTGTGCCCAAGTAATGGCCTCGATGAAGAACAATGGACCCGGGAGGCGTTTCGGCAAGTTACCAAGCCTGTTCAGCTGAAGACCAGTGTTCCAGAGAAGTCACACGGGCGTGTGGAAATTCCACACGGCCGTGTGTTTTGCAATTTCAGCCATCCAGTGAAGACACACGGGCGTGTGGAAACTCCACACGGCCGTGTGAAATTAATTTTTCAGCCGAGACAGAAGCTTCACACGGGCGTGTGGATATTCCACACGGCCGTGTGAAGCCCCCGATAAGTCCAATTTTAAAGCCGCGATTCAACATTATAAAAGGGGATTTTTGCAACCTTTTGGGGGAGCTTGGAACCGAACTTTTCCCCAACTTTCTGGAGTGCGGCTAGGGTTTCGGAGAGGGTTTCGTGGAGGTTCTAGCACATCGTCGGCATCGATTCCGAGGTTCGACGTTTGCACAAGACCACGGCCACACCAACTTCGAGGGGGTTTTCATCTATGTCTATGTTTTATGCTTTAATTTTCACATTGATGAACATGTATAGCTCTATGAGGAGCTAAACCCCTCGCGGGGTATTCGGACTTGTAAACTTTAGGGTTCTTATGTTTCTTTGACATTGATTATTATGCTTTCCATCGTTGATGAATAAATTGAGTTTTAATCTTAATTATCTCTTGATATTGTTTTCCCTTAAACGTGACATTAGGGTTGAGAGCAATCTAGGTTTTCCTTTGGAGGTGTGACAACTCCTATAGGATTAGACTACTTAAGATTAAAGAGGGTTGAGAGGGAGAGTTGTGAGGTAGCAATGTACCCCTTTCCCTTCCGATGTGATTTCTCCCTACCTCCGATTCCTTGATTTAATAGCGGTCGAAATAGAGTAAAGCAATAGGTAGATAAACTCCCCTAGGGCTTAATTGCGCAAGCAATAGAGTGAAGGGTTGTAGTGAATCCTATATGCTGGGGCTTAATCTAGACTAGGGTTCTTCCACCTGGACCAAAGGGTTAGAACTATTTTTGTAGGAACAGGTTTAATCACTAGGAATCCCTAGAGCATAATGCAATCCCATATAGTGTGAGGTTTAGGTAGATGGACTCCCCTGGGGCTTAATCATCTAGGTGACAGAGCGAAGGGTATTGTGAATCCTAATACCAAGGCATAGCGTTGGGGTTAGTCACGGTTGTCCTTAGGTTTGGGACCGTGAGTCTTAGGATTTCCTCGACTTAATTGACATCAATAGGAGAGTATAATATCATAGTCTTGCACTTGAAACATAGATCCTAGAGGTAGCTTGTCCGGATACCCCCTTTTACTCATTGCAAGTCCTTCTCGATTTTCCTATTTGCACCTCTTACTTTCATCCTTCTATTTAGTTTATTGCTTTGCATTATTTTTCACTCATCAATCCTATTATCGTTTCCCGTATTTCGCATAGCTTAATTAGTGAAACCTTATATTCTATCTCCCTATTCCCTGTGGATTCGACTACCTTCTCACCAAGGTAAATTTATTACTTCGACAAGGCCGTGCACTTGCGGTACACACGCAAAAGGTCGTGTCAAGTTTTTGGCGCCGTTGCCGGGGAATAGGCGTTTTAGATATTTGTTTTTCACTACTTTAGCTATTCACTTCGCACTCTATCTCATATTTTCTTTACTTATCATTGTTCTTATTTTTCTTTTCTTTATTTTCGGCTCCAGGTTATGACCCGTGGGAACCCTTCAATACTTGTTGAAGGAGACCCAGACATTGGAAAAAGAACACATCGTAAAGGGAAAGAACCTGCACAAGAAGCATCAAATCAAGCCGATATTGAGACAGAAGGGTCAGAGACAATGGCAGAACAGAACGAGCAGCAGCGAACGTTGTCTGATTTTGCTAGACCCGCAGTTATGGGGACCCAATCAAGCATTGTCAGGCCCCCAATTACAGCAATGAATTTCGAATTGAAGCCATCGTTCATTCAGATGCTGCAGCAGTCCGCACAGTTTAATGGGTTAGCCGATGAAGACCCTAATAGTCACATAGAAAATTTCTTGGAAGTGTGTGACATGTTGAAGATAAATGGAGTGACGGACGATGCAATTCGATTGAGAGCCTTCCCGTTTTCATTGAAAGGAAAAGCAAGGCATTGGTTGCACTCATTACCGAGAGCCTCCATTACTACGTGGGAGGAGATGGCCGAGGCATTCTTGGCTAGATACTTCCCACCGGGGAAATCTGCAAGACTCCGGAATGAGATATCATCCTTTGTACAGATGGAATTGGAGTCTCTATTCGAGACATGGGACAGGTTCAAAGAGCTCCTTCGCAAATGTCCGCAACATGGATTCCCCGAGTGGATGATTATTCACACATTTTACAACGGGTTGAATCCGAGTACAAAGCAACTCTTAGATGCGGCGGCCGGAGGGACTCTTGGAAGCAAGACTCCCGGTGAAGCTCGGCACCTTGTAGAGGAGATGGCTATGAATAGTTATCAATGGAACTCAAGGGATAGGAAAAAGGTTGCCGGAATTCATGAGGTTGATGCGGTTACATCATTGGCAGCACAAGTGGAATCGTTGAGTAAGAAGCTAGATGCTCTAGCTTCGCCAAGAGTTGCGGCCATCACTACTTGTAACGGTTGTGGGGGAGGACATGCTTCAAGCGATTGTCCTATTGCTATTGGAGGCACTAGTGCGGTGGAGCAGGCCGATTTTGTGGGGAATTCATATCGAGGACAAGGCCAAGGCAACCCGTATAGTGGTACATACAATCCGGGATGGAAGAACCATCCGAACTTCTCTTGGAGCAATCAAGGACAGTCACAACAGAACAAAAATAGTGCACCACCGGGATTTCAAAGTCAACAATCTCCGAATTTAGAAAGCCGAGTGACCGGGTTGGAGGGAAAGATGACTGATCTAGAGAGAGCCCTCACACGGTTCGTTTCTTCTTCGGATGCAAGGTTCCAATCGGTGGAAGCTACTCTTCGCAATCACACCGCTTCCTTACACAACTTGGAAAACCAAGTAGGACAAATTGCGAAAACTTTGGCGGAGAGACCTCAAGGTAGTTTGCCTAGCAATACGGAGACCAACCCAAGAGAACAACTAAAGGCAATAACCTTGAGAAGTGGTAAGGAGGTTGAGGGACATCTCCCTCTTGAGAAGACTAAGGACTCACCCGAAGTCGTGGAAATAGAGGATGAAGCACCAAAGGAGAAAGAGGTGGCACCCCCACCTTATAAGCCGAGAATTCCCTATCCTTTACGATTGAAGAATGACCAAGACAATGAGCAATACAAGAAATTTCTGGGTGTCTTCAAGCAATTGCACATCAACATTCCATTCGCGGAAGCATTAGCCCAAATGCCCAAGTACGCGAAGTTCTTAAAAGACCTCTTGACCAATAAGAGGAAGTTAGAGGAAAGTGCATCCGTCATCCTCGATGCAAACTGTTCGGCAGTGCTACAGAAGAATATGCCAAGCAAGAGGAAGGACCCCGGAAGTTTTATCATACCGTGCAATATTGGTGATATGGGTGAGGAGATGGCACTAGCCGACTCGGGGGCAAGCATCAATGTCATGCCCTACACATTCTTCCAAAAGCTAGGCTTGGGCGAGCCTAGACCTACCCGGATGACACTTCAGCTTGCAGATAGATCGGTGAGGCATCCGAGGGGTGTTGTTGAAGATGTGTTGGTGAAAGTGGATAAGTACATTTTCCCGGTCGACTTTGTAGTGCTTGATGTAGACGAGGATGTCGAGGTACCGCTGATCCTTGGGAGGCCGTTCTTGCGCACTTCCAAGGCTTTGATAGACATGGACGGTGGAGAGCTCACACTTAGGGTTGGGGACGACAAGCTCACTTACCGCCTCGCCGAAGCCATGCGATATTCTCTTGATTTTGATGATGCTCTATATTATCTTGATGTCACTGATGATTGCATTGATGAATATATGCAGGATATGTTTAACCCGGATCCATATGAAAGGTGGCCGGACCAAGACATAGAGACTGAAGAGGAAGAAGTGCTCGCGCTTGTTTCAGTTGAGATAGACATCAAGAAGGAGAAGGAGCTTAGGAAGAAAGTCCTTCGGAGATTGAAGCGGTCGAGACGTCGCCACAACAAGAACCCCAACAAGAAAGGGGATGAGCATTCACGGAGTAAGGGTGTTTCACCCGTGTGTGGTAACAAACTCGATAATTCTCCCTCTACCTTGCAACGATTATGCAATGCTTGCTTTCAAATTTTAGGGAAGAGGGCAAATTCCACTCATGAACCTCCGTAAGGTAAGACAGGTACGTCAAGCTAAGTGACGTTAAACAAGCGCTTCTTGGGAGGCAACCCAAGCGTTTTTACAGTTTTCTAGTACTTAGTTTAGTTTTAGGATTGAATAAAAGTCTTAGCAATGGTGTCCCAATTTTCATGTGCATATGCTGGGTTTTCTTGTGGATTTTCGATTATTTACATGTGCCTTAACGTTAATTGACGAAGTTTGAGTCGGTTGAGTGTGTTTTCGATAGTCTCTGGTCATGTTTTTATGGTTTACACAGGCTCTAAGTGTTTTAAAAGAGTTTTTGAAATTTTCTGAGAGTCTGTAAAATTTTCTAAGTAAACCAGAGATAACACACGGCCGTGTGTTACCAATTGGAGCTCAACCAGAGAAGACACAGGGGCGTGACTTTGCCCCTGTGAAAAACTTCTGAAGGGGCACACGGCCGTGTGGAATTAACACACGGCCGTGCGAAATTCCGCAGAATTTCAACTCTTTTCCAGAGAGTCCACAGGGGCGTGTGGATGCCCCTGTGAGTGCCACTGTGCCAAGGCACACGGCCGTGTGGAATTTCCACACGGCCGTGTGAAACTCTGCAGAAAGAACCCCAAACTTCCCGAGAAACCACAGGGGCGTGTGTGAGCCCCTGTGGGAGAGCTTGTCAAGGCACACGGCCGTGTGGTTCATTCACACGGCCGTGTGAAACACTTAGTTTTCTCGGGCAATCCAGAGAGGTCACAGGGGCGTGTGACATGCCCCTGTGACCGGCCTTGTGTTCTTGGCCAGGTTGGACACACGGGCGTGTGGAAATTCCACACGGCCGTGTGAAGTTTTTCAGAGACCTTTTGTGTTCTCCCGAGACTCCACAGGGCCGTGTACCAGCCCCTGTGGATATCTTTTTGAAGGCACACGGCCGTGTGGAATTAACACACGGCCGTGTGGGGTAGTCAGAGAACAAACAGAATGCACACAGGGGCGTGGGTTGGCCCCTGTGAACCCTAATTTGAGAGGCACACGGGCATGTGGAATCGTGACACGGCCGTGTGAATCCCCAGAACTCCAAAAGCCGTGCGATTCCTTTTGGTTTTCACTTGTGCCTCTTCTATTTCCATTCTAAACTCTTCTCCTACCCTCTCCACTAGTTCGCCAACCATCTCAGAGGATTTTTGAGGCATTTTATTAGAGTTTTCCGGCCGATTTTTAGTATTTCCTCATCCACTCCGTCGGTAAGAACTTCAAAGTTTTTTTTTTTTCTTCGTCGATTCTCAATTTAATTCGTTCTTTTGATGATTTCACCTTTATTAATTGATTTATGAGTATGCAATGTTGCTTAAGAATGAATTAAAGCGAATTAGATTGTAAATTTTGAATTTTTTTTTTTTTTAACACACGGCCGTGTGGATTTCTGCAGATTGGTTATTTTGAACTGATTTTGATTGTTTTCTTTTCCAATCTTATAGGAATGTCTTCTAGACCCAAGAAGTCGGCTGGGAAGCGACCCCGTGAGCCCACACCCCCTCCAGAGGAGACAGAGTTCAGTATACCTGAGCACCAGACCAGGTTTGATAGATTATCCCCACTCCGTTTCGGACAGTCACGATACCCCGACCTGAGCATTATCAGAGAGATCCAGGGGGGTGACGGTATTGCCGAGGAGGTTGAGGAGCTACTTTCGGTGGGTGGCTGGAGGAGATTATTGAGGATTAGAGACCCAGCCATTCGAGGGGTGACACTGGAGTTCCTGGCTTCATTTGAGTTTGACAGGTCATACAGGGATTTTTCCACTCCTGATACCATTCAGTTCAGGGTATTAGGCCAGCATTTCAGCTTCAGCTTGACCCAGTTTTCGATCCATCTGGGACTATACGATGAGGCCTATACACAGACCGAGGAGTACAGAGATCTTCCTACAGACTACCCGGGCAGTCTTACCCCGCAGAGGGCATACAGAGATTTGTGCGGAGAAGGCCAGTATGAGCCAGGAATCTCAAAGGCCACGTGCTTGTCTCGCCCGGCCTACAGATACTTACATGCCATTCTTAGTAGATCAGTGAGTGGCCGAGGTGATAGTACTGGGGTTCTGAGTCGCCAGGAGCTTCTTTATCTATATTCGATGGCTCAGAGGGTACCACTCCACTTAGGGCACATCTTAGCAGAGTATTTGCGCCATCAGGGCCAGTACCCTAGGGTTGGAGTGATCTTTTCAGGACCCTACATTTCGAGACTCCTGATAGGGATGAGTCTCAGAGACGGAGTACGAGGGGCAGAGAAGACCAGTATACCAATCCCTCTGGGCACAGATACACTGAGGATGATGGGGATGATCCGCAGGACAGGGCCAGGAGTATATACATGGACCATTCCCCAGACAGCGCAGGCCGAGGGCTCCCGGGCAGCATTGGAGCCACCCCCGCAGGACACAGAGACAGGGGTAGAGGCTGAGGTACCCCCCACCGCACCGGAGCCACCTCCGGTGCGGATGTTTTCACCGTCTTGAGGCCAGGACAGACTGGAGCGCCTCGAGAGCGCAGTGGGGATCCTACAGACCGAGGTGGCTGAGGTTAGGGCCACACAGATTTCACAGCACCAGGAGGTGATGGCGCAGTTCCAGAGCTTACGACAGACCTTCGAGCAGATTGCCTCCTCCTCCTTCGTGGTCCGACCTCGAGTTTCCACTCCACCACCTCCATCTCCCGCATCACCAGCAGATCCACCTGCACCGACATCAGCCGATCCACCAGCAGATACAGAGCCTCCAGCAGCACCAGAGGCCACCACTCAGGACACCGACGCTGAGGCGTCCTAGATTTTAGATTCTTTTCTTTTATTTGTCATTCTGTATATCTTTACTTTATTTTGGACTTGTAGTACTCAGAAGGGATTCTCCCTCTGAGTATAGCTTTTATTTTGCTTTTTATTTTGTCTCGAGTTGTATTCATTGCTTTACATTTTATATACTCGAGTTTTATTGAGCTTTACTGAACCCTCGTTTATGTGTGCGCAGATGGTCTTGGATGTAAGGATTTTGAGGAATAGTCATTGACACGGTCATGGGATCGTGTGTGCTCCACAAACCATTGAGACTCATCTCTCAATGACCTAGCTCCATCAAATGCAACACTTGGAGTTCAGGGGAGTAATGTTTCAATTGCCACTTCCACACTAGTTGCTTTTATCGTTTTCACTTATTATTGTGCTTCTACGCGTACATTGAGGACAATGTACATCTTAAGTGTGGGGGGGAGTTCACATTGCACACACCTTTACTTGTGCGCTCAATTGTTTATGCTAATGTAGCCTATGGCGGTTCACCTTAGTTGCAACGGTTGTATTCTTAGAGTTTAGGAGAATTTTTAACATTGTATCCTATCATGCTCTAGTTCCACTTGAATTTTAGGGGATTTTTGCTCGATTACACCCTATTGCACTACTCACTCTTGAAATCTTTTGGAAACTCGATCTTGAAGTTTTAAAGGACAAATTTATCATCATTCTTAGTTTTACTTTGGAAAATGCATATATATAAAAAAAATAAATAAATAAATAAAAAAAAAAGAGAAAAAGAATAATGAAAATGAAAAGAAAAATGTGAGTTTGTGAATAGTTGCTTTCTTTTATGTATGCATTTGAGGTGGAAAGAGCTACCACCCATGAAGTATGTAGCTACTCTCATAAGTCGGATACAAGTTATGCCCTAATGAGAGAAAGAGCTATCTCATGGGATGCGTGAAAGCTACTACCCCGGTAGAAAGAGCTACCTCCTCGAAAGAGTGAAAGCCACCTTTGGCGGCCGCCTAGGAAAGGGCTACCTTCGAGGATGTGTGAAGCTACTACTTCCTCTCTTAATTTTTTTCGTTCGTAAATAAGTCTTTGTAAATAAGAGTTTGAGGAGTACTCGTTGGTTCTCTTGAGTGAAGTCGCACACACTAACACGTTTTCGAGTTGTTATCCTTTTTAATTCATGTTTTTAGCTAGAGCATTGATAACCTTATGCAATGTTTTGATTTCCCCTTACTTGTAGAATGCTTCTTTTGCACTTTTGGTGAACCTAAGGCCAAGCACTTTCAATTGTTCTTCCCAAGTACTTTCACGTTTTATTTTTGCTTGAGGACAAGCAAAAGCTTAAGTGTGGGGGAGTTTGATAAGTGCTTGTGTTATAGTATCGCGAAGCGCTATTATCTTACATTAAGCATACCTTTTATCAGATTTTATCACTAAATGTGTGCATTTGTGTTCTCTTGTGCATTGAAGGTATTGTGGAGCCTAATTGGAGAAGAAGAATGAAATTAGGTCGCGTTTGCCAATGTTGAGATGTTCTCGGACCAAGCAAGGAACGAAGCACGTATTTGGACTTGTGGATGTGTGCCAACCTCCCTTGGAGGGGCACAAAGGCAGTCACATTCACAACAAGTCCAATCCGTGTTACTTAGGAGAATTTCGCGAAAGAAGAAGACTTGAAGCAATCGGCGCGACCTACCGTTGCTTGTGTGCCCAAGTAATGGCCTCGATGAAGAACAATGGACCCGGGAGGCGTTTCGGCAAGTTACCAAGCCTGTTCAGCTGAAGACCAGTGTTCCAGAGAAGTCACACGGGCGTGTGGAAATTCCACACGGCCGTGTGTTTTGCAATTTCAGCCATCCAGTGAAGACACACGGGCGTGTGGAAACTCCACACGGCCGTGTGAAATTAATTTTTCAGCCGAGACAGAAGCTTCACACGGGCGTGTGGATATTCCACACGGCCGTGTGAAGCCCCCGATAAGTCCAATTTTAAAGCCGCGATTCAACATTATAAAAGGGGATTTTTGCAACCTTTTGGGGGAGCTTGGAACCGAACTTTTCCCCAACTTTCTGGAGTGCGGCTAGGGTTTCGGAGAGGGTTTCGTGGAGGTTCTAGCACATCGTCGGCATCGATTCCGAGGTTCGACGTTTGCACAAGACCACGGCCACACCAACTTCGAGGGGGTTTTCATCTATGTCTATGTTTTATGCTTTAATTTTCACATTGATGAACATGTATAGCTCTATGAGGAGCTAAACCCCTCGCGGGGTATTCGGACTTGTAAACTTTAGGGTTCTTATGTTTCTTTGACATTGATTATTATGCTTTCCATCGTTGATGAATAAATTGAGTTTTAATCTTAATTATCTCTTGATATTGTTTTCCCTTAAACGTGACATTAGGGTTGAGAGCAATCTAGGTTTTCCTTTGGAGGTGTGACAACTCCTATAGGATTAGACTACTTAAGATTAAAGAGGGTTGAGAGGGAGAGTTGTGAGGTAGCAATGTACCCCTTTCCCTTCCGATGTGATTTCTCCCTACCTCCGATTCCTTGATTTAATAGCGGTCGAAATAGAGTAAAGCAATAGGTAGATAAACTCCCCTAGGGCTTAATTGCGCAAGCAATAGAGTGAAGGGTTGTAGTGAATCCTATATGCTGGGGCTTAATCTAGACTAGGGTTCTTCCACCTGGACCAAAGGGTTAGAACTATTTTTGTAGGAACAGGTTTAATCACTAGGAATCCCTAGAGCATAATGCAATCCCATATAGTGTGAGGTTTAGGTAGATGGACTCCCCTGGGGCTTAATCATCTAGGTGACAGAGCGAAGGGTATTGTGAATCCTAATACCAAGGCATAGCGTTGGGGTTAGTCACGGTTGTCCTTAGGTTTGGGACCGTGAGTCTTAGGATTTCCTCGACTTAATTGACATCAATAGGAGAGTATAATATCATAGTCTTGCACTTGAAACATAGATCCTAGAGGTAGCTTGTCCGGATACCCCCTTTTACTCATTGCAAGTCCTTCTCGATTTTCCTATTTGCACCTCTTACTTTCATCCTTCTATTTAGTTTATTGCTTTGCATTATTTTTCACTCATCAATCCTATTATCGTTTCCCGTATTTCGCATAGCTTAATTAGTGAAACCTTATATTCTATCTCCCTATTCCCTGTGGATTCGACTACCTTCTCACCAAGGTAAATTTATTACTTCGACAAGGCCGTGCACTTGCGGTACACACGCAAAAGGTCGTGTCGCCAACGCATATCCGTATCTGGCCATTCTTTTTCTTCACAGATACTATACTGGCAACCCAATCTGGGTATTTTTCATCCTTGATAAAATTTGCTTCTATCAACATCTTTGTTTCTTCTATTACTTCTCTTCTAAATCAAATTTCATCTTTCTTGGGGCTTGCTTAACCGGAGTAACATTGGGATCAATAGCTAATCTATGAAC
Organism: Dioscorea alata; assembly: GCA_020875875.1. Taxonomy (NCBI): domain Eukaryota; kingdom Viridiplantae; phylum Streptophyta; class Magnoliopsida; order Dioscoreales; family Dioscoreaceae; genus Dioscorea; species Dioscorea alata. Next base: position 13,130,459 of record CM037019.1, read on the forward strand.
TACCTCATTCTCCAACCCTGGCATTTCATTGTAATTCCAGGAAAAACAATCAATATATTCTTTCAAAAGAGCCTTAAAAGATTCTTTTTGTTCTTCCGTTAGTTGTGCACTTAAGAAAGCTGGCCTTGGGTCTTCATCACTTCCCAAGTTGATTTCAATTAACTCATCAATTGTTGCTTGACCACCATCCTCTAATTCAGGTGGTGCACTTTTCATCTTAACATCTTCTTCTTCCTTAGACTCCATTGTGTAACACGAATGCCTGGAAGATTCAAAATAACCTACCCCTCTCTTGTCAGGATGAGAATGGTTCCATAATTGATGAAAAATTTGATATGATTTCTTTGACCGGTTTATTTTGCCCCCAAACTCTTCAACTATCCTCCTGAGTTTATTAGGGTACTAGCTTGGGAAGTTTATAGGTTGGACTTCACTATTCTCTTCTTGTTCAATGTGTATAATATCATCATTTGAAATTTTGTTATTTTTAACTTTGTAGAAGAGGATACCTCTTTCATCCTCATTTCGAGCTGGCACATAGAATGTCTTTAATTGCTCGATTGTATCAACTTTTAAATCATCTAGGGATTTACAGAGACCCTCTGGAACCCTTGTGATATGCAATGTGCTTTCTTGGGCAGACCCTCTAGTTTGACTTGTGTCACTTTCATCTTCTGAAGATTCAGTATCACTGCTATAGTGAAGCAATGCTGATTCTTTTTTTTGGGTATTAGCACAGCTTTAGATGGTTTCACCAAAGACTTTTCCTTTGGAGACACTAAGATAGTATTTGGCGTCCTCATAATGTATTTCATGGACACCAAATGGTTGAATTTCACCATCAATTATGTGTTCTTCTCCATCCACCATATATTTCATGCACTGATGAAGAGTTGATGGGACCATCCTGTTTTCATGGATCCATGGCCTACCGAATAAGGCTTTGTATGAGGCATCAACACCAATCAAGTGGAACTTCATGTCAGATGTAATCTTTCCAAATTTGATCGGGAGAGTGATAGATCCCAATGCTTTCTGACTATGCTGATTAAAGCCTTGAATAATGATCCTTTCTGGAGATAAATGGCATATTTCCAGAGCTAATGCCTGAATAGTATTAAGGGTGATTAGGTTTAAGGAAGACCCTTGGTCAACAAGAATTTGATTGATCTTTATCCCATCACAAGACCCTGTCACATACAATGGTCTATTATGCTCTGCGGTTGCAAGTAATAAGTCTTCATTAGTGAATGATACTGAAAGTGTATGTGTTGCGTATAGAGCTTCTGTCATGTTTATTTCAGCAAAATAAGCCTGATACTCTTCAGGGTTTTGTAGGGCATGTATTAAAGATTCTCTGACTTCTGCTGATATCATCAGTGCGTCATACATGCTGAGTAAAGCCAGGACTTTCTTTAGGTGTGCTAAAATATTATAGTCTGGTTTCTTCAAGGGTTTCTTTGGTGAGACATTTTCCTCTTCTATCATCTTCACTTTATTTTTATCATTAGAATTGGAAGCCTGTCTTGATTGGAGTAACTTGCCAGTTCTAAGTTGCATTTGATGTACATGGCATGATACCTCATCCTCTTCATTTGGAAAATTCAACTCATTATCAGAACTTTCTTGGCATGCTATGGCGTAACAAATACCTCTTATTTCAAAATCATCATCATTCAACCCATGGAGAATTGCTTTTGTAGCCATTATTGAAAATTTTTACAATTTTCTATACTATGTCCAAGAAGTTGGTGATATGGACAGTAATTTGGGTGGCTGTCCAAGTGCATCAAGCATGGCCTTTTGGGCTTAGGTAAGATTAGCCCTTCTTCTATGGCTCGATTAAAAAGCTCTCTTATCTTGTCTTTTCTGATTTCAATATATGAAGGAATGGATTTGTCCATTTTTACAATTTTCTATACTATGTCCAAAAAGTTGGTGATATGGACAGTAATTTGGGTGGCTGTCCAAGTGCATCAAGCATGGCCTTTTGGGCTTAGGTAAGACTAGCCCTTCTTCTATGGCTCGATTAAAAAGCTCTCTTATCTTGTCTTTTCTGATTTCAATATATGAAGGAATGGATTTGTCCTTGACAGTTATCACCAAGGATGTAGGCTTCATGATTTCTGGATCAAAGTTATCGCTTGTTGACTTTGGAGGATATATCCTAGATTCATCCCATTTATTATTAGCAATATGTAGTTGCATTAGCCTATTAACTGATTCCTCTGTCACTCTTTGAATGAAAGAAAGGATTTCTTTAGAAGGCATCACTTTTCTCAGGACTTTATACTTCGGGGTCTTTGGAGCATAGTATGGTTTCTTTGGCTTTTCTGAATGGTGTGGCTATGAGAGTTTGCAATTTGTCTTCTTTACTCTTTCTCTGAATGCCATCTTCTTTTTCCGCTTCTTGCTGATGTAAGGCCGACTATAGCAATCATACAGTTCTTCTGACTCAGAAAAACTATCTTCATCATCGTCTTGATCATATGGGTATTCAACTCCAAAAATAACCTTACAAGTTTCCACTTGCATTATTTCATCATTTTCTTCAACTAATTCCTCAAGTAGCTCTTCAACCTCCTTAGGGAAATAGTTTTTAAGAGTGACCAACATCCTTTTCTTCTTCTGTTCATATTCTTCGACAAAATCAATATATTCTTCTATGATGGATTTCTTATGCTTTGAGTGTTCACGCTTTTGCCTTTTCTTCTTATTGTTCTTCTTGGTTTGCTTTATCGGAAGCCTTTCAGGGGGTTTCTCGACATTTCTCCACTTAATTCCTAGGAGTTCGACAAGCTTCTTCAACATCTTCTTTGACTTTTTAGATATGAATACTTCCCCAATTCTTCTAGAACAGAAGCAGGTTTACCATCAAATATTGATGGGAGCATTATTTTATTACCCACCAGTGTGATTTCACCTTTGGATGATCCCTCATAGTCTGGGGTAGTCAAATACCGGATATGTTCTGTAGGCTGTTCCAAGAGAACATTCTTGGAGAGTGTGATCTTTCCTTCTTGATACTGACGTTCAAGCCAATCTTTAAAGACATAGCAGCTTTCAACTGTATGTCCCAATACTCTATGGTATAGGAAATAATTAGGATGATCTTTCTTACTCTGTTCTTTAGGTCTTTTGCACTCAGGCAGTTGCAGGCCTCCATTCACGGCATCTTTAAAAATATTTAGTACTTTATCTCTTCAAAAAGAGTATTTTTTGTTCATCCTCTCTTTCAAAGAGGGAATGGGTCTTGGTTCATTTCCAAGAGCACCTAAGCTGGGTGGATTAGTTTGTTTTGGTTTATATGATTCTATAGTGCTTTTCCCTTTATCAACATTGAAGGTTGTAGCAATGTATTTGACATCTTCTGCCTTTTTAGGCTTGTTATTCTTGGAAGTTTGGAAATTAGACAACACCCTCGGGCTAGTCCTTTCCAATGTTTTGGCTTGTGAGATCAATTCTTGAAATGTCGTGATGCCAGATGTACTTAGAAAAAGGTGCCATTGAGCTGTCAATGTTCCCGAGTAACAGTCCCACTGCTTGAGGTTGGTCCAGGGGTTGCTCACATTTAATACTCAGGTTCCTCCATCTCATAATATAGTCAACCATTTTCTCATCTTTGTTTTGGCAAGTGGCTGTGAGATCAGCTATTGTGATCTTATCACTAACACCTCCAAATTGTACTCGAAAAGCATCTTTCAGCTGTTGCCAATTTTGAATCGAGTCGGGTTGTAAACTTGCATACCACTCAAATACAACTCCTATGAGACTGGCAGAAAATTGTCTGAGGAAAAGTGATGGTTTTGAACTTGTGTCCCTACATGCTGTTACAAAATGAACCAAGTGTTGATTAAGATTACCAATCCCATTGAATTGTTTGAATTTAGGCACATTGTATCCTTTCGGATAAGGTACTAAATCATGATAGCCAGGATAAGGTTTGCCACTATCAACTCTTATCTCGCTATTTTTGGCATGTTTAAGTTTGGTAGCAACCATCTGTTATATCTCCTCCCGAGTCATTACAATTGAATGTTCTTGGATAGGGATACTTGTTATTCCCCCTGGCCCTACTGCTTGAACAGTCTCTTTTGGTTGAGGGATTGGATTATTCGACCTCTGTACCTGTTCCGGGTGATTTGCTACCAAGACTGTCATTTGTTTTTGCATTTGGAACACTGTATTTATTAACATCATCATATTTTCATTCATATTCTTGTATTTTGCTTCCCGATTTTCCAGGATATTGTTCTCATCCAGACCAAAAGCTGGTTCATCTTCATCATCCTCATTTGGAGGATTTGCCCCCTTGTAATCTTTTGGTACATCGTGTGGAATATGACTTGAACCTTCTTCTCTAACCATGCTTTGATAATCTGGAGCTCATCGACAAGATCTTATAATTGGTCCTGGTTGTTCCTGTTCAGCTGTCGGATCTCCTCGAGGTTAGGTAATCATTCGGACAGTATGCACTTCGACATCTCCATCTGACATCTCTTCATCTTTACTCCTATTCTTTCAGTCAAACTTTGAGTGAGAAACTAAAGCTTGATCCTTTGAAGCCTGGAGTTGTGACATTTGATCATTTGGTAAAGTAATTCGATAAAAAACAGTTTTACTTGCTTTCAGCACTAACTGCTTCTTCCTTTGATAAAATTCTTTTGACTTCAATTTGTCTGATTGCAGTTTCTTTGATTCTGCGTATATCTTATAAAGATTTTTGCAAAAGGAAGTTTATGAGATTTTGGGGATCTACCAACTTTCCAGTCATGTGGTTGGTAATGCAACTCTGCAGTTGTTGCGTTCTTCTTCACCATGTTGACTGTTTCAAAAGAGTGTTTGAAAGAACCCATTCGATTATCCTTTTGATTTTTGAATGGCACAAAATTTAATTTGTGATTTGGGATCTTCACTTTCTTGGGTGTCAGCCTTGAAAACTCACTTCTTCTGGGCTTAACTTCCTCATATTGAAAAATCCCACTTTCTTTCCCTTTGACAGTAACAGTGAAAGTGCGTTCATCATTTTCATTATCTACAGAAACTATCTTCTCTGGACATGACATTTGGACGACAACCCCTAGATGCAAGACACGGGACCGTCAGGTTTTCCTCCGAAGATGAAGTTCTTTTCCCGAATTGTACAGATTTGGAGATTGTGCCGAATCTCATCTCAGCTCCAACAGCTCTAATGTTGAAAACACAGTTAGGCAGTTGAACTTTAGATCCTTCCCCAAAGAAAATAGTCAGCTTCGGGCTTCTGGGTACAACTGAACTTTAAACGCCATTTCACCTGTAATAACAATGCCAACAATTTTAATTTTTTCTTATACATGAGTCATAAGAACCAATGCCTTTACTTGTACTTGAGCCTCAAAGATGGGAGGTGGAATTAAAAGGGTCCCACCAGGCGTGCTAGAATTTGTGGGATCGAAAATACCCGACTTACCGTCGTGTCGGTAAAGAGACACCAAGCGATATATCGAATCACAAATATTATTTTATTTTGATTGTATTTTGTGGACTCTTCTATTTCTAATCGAGGCAAGCCTCTATTATTAATTACCCCAGATTAAAATCTTGGGAACCTCCTCTCTCTCTCTCTCTCTCTCTATATATATATATATATATATATATATATATATATATATATATATATATATATATATTTCTCATATGTCGTTGCTTGTGCCTTGTCACTGTGTTGCATGCCTTGTTGTCGTCTGGAGATATATATATCATTGCCATTTTGAAACAAATTTAGCTGTTGCCCTGAGATGTTTTTTTTTCTCCCTTTGGAATGGGTATATTATTTTTACCTTTCACTTATTCCTTTCTTACTATTTATTGCTTATATCAGAACTCATAATTTTAGATACATAACTTGTTCTTTGTAGCAATGCCATAAGCTCATATTTGCATCACCTACTTGGTTTCCATTAATTATCAACAAACACATAATTATTCTGATGGGAAAGAGAGACAAAATGACATGTGCCGTAAGATGAGAACAATCATGTGGATCACTTTAGCTCCCAAGTGTTGGTTTCTTAATGGGCATCATCCACTTGGTTTTCATTTAAATCCAAACCTTGATTACCAACGGACACATGATTACTTTGATGAGAAATATAAACAAAATGACACATGTCCATAAGATCAGAACAATCATGTGGATCACTTTGAGTGTTGAGTTCTTAATAGTTGAAGCTTTTTCTTCGTAGGTAGCATTAGATGCTAAAGAATATATATAAATATCACATCTTTCTTTGGCTTTCATTCTCCAATCCCAAGTTCTTTTGTCTTTGATCAAGTTGAATTGCAAAGCGGTTCAGATAGACATTTCCTTCTTCAAATTAATAAGCTCTCACCTACAAGCTGCATCATTGCTTTTTTGCCTCTCAAGCAATGAAATTCAGTCATTTATTATTATTATTTTTATTTCTTGTACTTTTCTTTTTTTTTCTTTATATATATATGGAAAAATTACCTAAAAGTCCCTGGAAAGTTTCAAACTTCCACTGCAGTTCCTCTGACATTTTTATTTCCCTCTAGATCCTTTTTTTAAAAGAAAATTCAATTTTGTCCCCGGTGTTACTTCCGTCAGTTAATGGGGAGGAAATTACACAAATGCCCATGTACCAAAAAGCAAAAAGTAACTTTTTCCCTCCATGTCAAATCTCATTTAATGCAAATAAGGCCATAAAATATATTTTGTCAGAAAGGAGGGGATATTTCACTCCTTCTCATTCTTGCTGCCATTTTATTGTTGGGTTTGCCGTTCTTCATCTTGGTCTGTTGCCAAAGCTTGAAGTGAAATCCTGTACGCGTAAGAAGTTGTTGTTGTTGTTGTTGTTGTTGTTGTTGTTGTTGTTCTTGTTCTTCTTCATGTTCTTCTTCTTTTCATTCTTGAACTTGTTCTTTTTGTTTTTGTTGTTTTTGTTCTTGTTCTTCTTGTAATTGTTGTTGTTATATTTGTTCTTGGCTTTCTTCTTCTTTTCCTTTTTGTTGTTGTTGTTGTTGTTGTTCTTCTTCTTCTAGTTTTTTCTATTGACCTTGTTTTTTTTTTTATTATTGTTGTAGTTGTGCCGTGATTCAACAATGAAAACTTACTCTGCCGTGGCGAGTGACAGGCTCCCCGAAAGTGCACGGGTTTGTCGAAGTAATAAAAGTTACCCCGGTGAGAGGGTAGTCGAATCCACAGGGAATAGGGAGTTAGAGTATGAGATTTCACTATTAAAACTATGCGAAGTACGGAAAAGTAATAATCGATTCGTGTGTGAATTGTGAGAACAACTATACTAAAAGACAAGAAATTAAATAGAGAGAGGTGAAAGATTAGAGAGTGCAAGAAAAAGAGATTAAGGAGGATTTAACAATGAATGAAGTGGGGTATCCGGACAAGTTACCTCTAGGATCTATGCTTCTAGTGCAAGACTATGCTGTTATACCTTCCTATTGATGCTAATTGAGTCGAGGAAATCCTAAGACTCACGGTCCCAAACCTAAGGTCAACCGTGACTAACCCCAACATTATGCCCCAGTATTAGGCTTCACAATAACCCTTCACTCTATCGCTCGCACGATTAAGTCCCAGGGGAGTACATCTACCTAAACCTCACACTACGTGGGATTGCATTAAGTTCTAGGGATTCCTAGTGATTAAACCTGTTTCTATGTGTAGTTCTAACCCTTTGGTCTAGGAGGAAGAACTCTAGTCTAGATTAAGCCCCAGTGCATAGGATTCACTTCAACCCTTCACTCTGTTACTCGCGTAACTAAGCCCCAGGGGAGTTTATCTACCTAGTACTTCACTCTATCTTGACTGCTAATAAATCAAGGAAACGGAGGTAGGGAGAAATCACACAGGAAGGGAAAGGGGTACATCGCTACCTCATAACTCTCCCTCTCAACCCTCTTCAATCTTGAATAGTCTAATCCTATAGGAGTTGTCACACTTCCAAAGGAAAACCTAGATTGCTCTCAACCCTAGTGTCACATCTAAGGGAAAATAATAGCAAAATAAAATCAAGATTGAAACTCAATTCTTATTCATCAATAATGGAAAAGCATAATAACAATGTCAAAGAAACATGATAACCCTAGAATTTACAAGTCCGAATACCCACAAGGGGTTTAGCTTCTCATGGAGCTATACATGTTCATCAATGTATGAAATAAAACACAAAGTAAAGACATAGATGAAAACCCCCTTGCGTATGGTGTGGCCGTGGTCTTGTGCGGCCGCTGGACGTCGGTGACGATGCCGATGACGCGCACTAAACCTCCACGAAGTCCTCTCCAAAACCCTAGCCATACTCCCAGAAGTTGGGGAGAAGAATAGGTCAAAAAGATATCTCAAAAAGTCTCAAAATCGGGCTTTTATAATGTGGAGTCGCGGCTTTAAATTTGCTGAAAACGGGATTTCACACGGCCGTGTGAAGTTTCTGGAATTTTGATTTTCGGCCGACTGTGAATAGTAACTTACTACAGTGTTTGCTACAGTACTGAATTTCCAAAGGAGGTTGACACACACTCACAAGTCTATACTCACGCCTTGCTCCTTGCTTGGTCCGAAAATCTTCCCAATAATGCCAAACACGACCTAACTTCGTTCCTTTCCTTCATTTTATCTTCACAACCCTACAATGCACAAAAGTAAACAATTGCACACTTTTTAGTGATAAAATCTGATTAAATTAATGCTCATTGCAAGATAATAACACTTCGCATTACTATAACACGAGCATTTATCAGCGAGATTCAAAGGAGAAGGCCGTGTGCTACAATTTACCGTATTAAGTTTATGGGAGTTAGTGATGGGTGAAATATGTGCCCGTTGGTCCCTAGATGCTTCTGAAGTGAAAGTGAAGTTCGTAAAGCCTGAATCATACAAAACGCTTTGCCCCATTGAGTCCGACGTGGATTTTCAACGCATGTGTCATATATACCATAGCTTCAACAAGTTCGTTGTGGATATCATTGTCCAGGAAGTGCGTGTTTCTGTAGATGGAAACTCGGCACCCTTGATCCCGTCGTAATAAAACAATGACCTTTTGAATGTTAATAATTTCCTGTGTTAGATTATTACTTTCTGTGTATAATATTTGTTTACTGTGTATAATAATGGTTTCATGTGTATAGTTTTGGGTTCCTGTGTATAATATTGGTTTCCTGTGTATAATATTTGTTTCCTGGGTATAGTATTGGTTTCCTATATATAATATTTACTTCCTGTGTATAATATTTTGTTTCCTTTGTATGTTTGGGTTTTTTGAATGCAGGGAGTCCTTGTCGAACAGCATAAACCCCACTGGCGATACTTTCCCCTCCTAACATAATTCTTCAGGGGCGCTGAGTGTTGGCGGATGTACCGATGCACACGATGGTTCCACTTTGCAAGTAGGGCAACAGTTTGAGAACGCAGATCATTTTAAAGATTGCCTGCAGAGCATAGCTATAAAGAAAAATTTTGACTTTACGTTTATAAAAAATGACAAAATCAGGGTGACTGTAAGGTGCGCTGCTCCGGAATGCCAATGGCGAGTGCATGCTTCTAAAGAGGGAATTCATGACACATTCTGCCTGAAGACAATGCAAGCAACTCACATTTATGGTGGAGGCATTGGTACAACAGCGCATCTAAAAGCAAGCAAGAAGTGGGTTTCCGAACGTGTCATACATAAATTTAAAGAAAGTCCATTGTACAGAGCTGTTGACATATAGAAAGACATATTGTGTGACCATGGTGTTCGCCTACCATACAAGCCTGCTTGGATGGGGAAGGAGGTTGCCAGTTCAGTGATTTAGGTAGCGAGGTTAGTAGCTACGATTTGCTTCTATGGTACGCAGATAAAGTGTCCGAGACAAATCCTGGTAGCGTTGTCACCATTGAGAATGACGGTGAGCTGTTTAAGCGTGCTTTCTTTTCATTTGGGGATTGTTTGTTAGGGTTCAAGCAGGGGTGCAGGCTATTACTTTTTATTGATGGAACTCATTTGCTAGCCAAATATGGTGGGGTTCTTCTAGGTGCAACTATGAAAGATGGCAATGATACGTAGCATTTGCTATTGTCGACAACAAAACTGATGACAACTGGACTTGGTTTCTTGCTACTCTTGGTGAGGCCTTGTACGGTGAGGATGACTATGACAAAGTCATAACATTCATATCAGATCGATCCAAGGGTCTGGTGAATGCCATCGCCCAAGTCTTTCCCTCATCACCACATGGTTATTGCCTACGACATTTGGAGGCAAATTTCATGAAGACCAACTCTAACCTCGGTAAAGCTATGTGAATCAATGCTGGGCAGTAATCGTCAAAATTACGTACGCATACACCTCAAAAGAGTTCGATGATGCAGTTCGTGAACTTGCATGTATATCGGCCGACACACACGCTTGGTTGCTAAATAAGTCGGACATTGATCATTGGTCAAATTTTTTATTTAAAGGAATGCGATGGTGCGAGATGTACTCCAACGTGGCAGAATCCTTCAATGCCTGGATTAAAGAGGCACGCCATCGACCAGTAACAAGCATGGATGACTCGATTAGGTAAAGTTCGTTGCTGGATAATATGTGTTTCTGTGTGAAATTGTATGTTATTATGTAGTAATAATGGTTTCTTGTGTATTTATGTGAATTTCCGTGTACATTATTCACCTTCCTGTGTATATTATGGACATTCCTGTGTATTGTTTTTCCTTTCCGTGTATATTTTATTTACTAAATCGAGTATGTTTTGCCTCTTTATCATTTGATTTCCAGGTTCAAACTTATGAATATGTTTGCCGACAGACACGAGCAATCCAACAAGTGGGACACACATCTCTTCCCTGAAATTTGGAAAAAGGTTGAATAACTCATTGACGACAGTCGTTACTTGAGAGTGGATCGGTCGACTGAACAAACTTACGAAGTCATCGATGATAACAACAACGCAGTCAGTCTTCAATTTCGTGGATGTTCCTACAGGAGATGGGAAGTACATGGCTTACCGTGCAAGCATGCATGTGCGGTTATCATGCAAACAGAAACGAGTGTCCACTCTTATGTTGATTCTTACTTCACAATCGAATGGTATCGTCGGGCATATAGGAATCTGATATTTCCTATTCCTGACAATGACAAGCCATCTGATGAAAACTGTGACCTACGAATTAGGCCGCCAATATCAAAGAAATAGCCAGGCCATCCAAGAAGGAAAAGAATAGAATCACAAGCCTTCGACGTCCGCGAACTACATTATAGCCGGTACCATCAAGCTGGACATAATCGTCGATCCTGCAACGCTGTCATAGCGGACTGATAATGGCACACCTAACGGTAGCGTACAATATATACGCTTTCCTGTGTATTATGTTTCATTTTTGTGTATATATACTCGTTCCTGCGTATTATTTTGCGTTTTTGTTTATTTTGTTTCGTTTATGTGTATATATCCTCTTTCTTGTGTATTATTTTGCGTTTCTGTGTATATATCCTATTTACTTTATATTATTTGGCATTTATGTGTATATATTCGTGTTTAATATTTAGAGTTTTTGTAATGATATCTGTATCAATATGGATTTGTCAAGTAATTACATAACCAGGTTTTCGGTCACAAAGAAATATATGAAATATAATTACGATGTATGGGAAATTAATTGTTCATGTCAGTTTGAATGATGTCAAAAAGTAATGTATGTCACTTCTAAATAATACTCATGGTATGGCAAATTAATTGTTCTCGTTACTGCCTTCAACCTCCTGTCGAGACTCAACATGATCTCCAGTAGCGGTGCCAATGTCGGCCATGGTGTCGACCTTCACCTGGGTGGGCTCCTTCTCCCGGGCCTCGTCCTTATCCCCAACAGATTCTTTCTCATCCCTAGTGAGCTTCTCCCCTGCCACTACCGTATCACCTCTAGCATCCTTCTCCACAACGGTATCCTTGTCCCCAGCGGATTCTTTCTCATTCCCAGTGAGCTTCTTCCCTGCCGCTACTATATCACCTCCGACGTCCTTTTCCATGACGATATCCTTATCCCCAATGGATTCTTTCTCATCCCCAGTGACCTTCTCCCTTGCTGCTACCGTATCACCTCTAGCGTCCTTTTCCACGACGGTATCCTTCTCCCCAATGTCACTCGTTTTACTTCCGGCGTCATTTTCCACGATGGCATCGTCCTTCTCCCCTGCGGTAGCCTTCATCGCGGTTGCGCCGGTATAACTTTTCTGAGCATCACGTCAACAAGTATCCGTGTCACATAACGGAGTCAGAGGATTGGGACGTCCGATTGTGGTATGGAAAATTTTTCCCCGTTCAGAAGTTGTTCCATATAACGCATGAAAAACACCAAATAATGGACGGACTGGGTGCTTCCTGGGTGTAGTTCCGCACATGCTCCTTTGGGAGGTCAATAAACGGGTTACGGCCTGTGCTAACTTCGATGAATAACTCGAAAAGATCACGCTGAGAAGTTAAACGGAAATTGTTAGTCACTGCGTACGAGAGAATATGTTCATAGTTCTATAATGTATTTACGTTGTTTACCATATCGACAGCGTCTGAATCATAGGTGTCCGATTAGAGTGAGGAGTAGTGCATGTACTTTTGCTTTTGAATGTCCAGAACGAGCAGATGGTAATGACCATGGAGGACGATTGACATAAGTATTAGCTTCACCGTCTTGTGCCCGTTTATTACGTCTTCCATCAAGTACGACGCTTGTTCAGCTGCAAATTGCGATTTCTGCATTGCAAGTGCTAAGGGCCGTGTTAGAACTGCACATTTTTTGAACTCCAATGGGTTTGTAAGCAATTCAGCATGGAGCATCAGTACGAGGGCATCGAACACATCGTCAGGTGTATTTTCTCTCCCCTTGAGGAGGACATACAGGTGGTCACGGGTGGTATAGCTGTTTTCATCAGCGTCCCTCCAAATGACAGAATTATACACAAGAAACCAATTAACATACACAGGAAGCTACACAGGATACACAGGAAATATAAAACTATACACAGGAAACCAACTAACATACACAGGAAGTATTATACTATACACATGAAACCAATAAATATACACAGTAAGCTACACACTATACACAGTAAAGCATAAATATACACAGGATACCACACACTATACACAGTAAACGAATTATTTACACAAGAAATGAAAATGATGCACATTCAACATACATAATACACATGACATCATAAATAAACACATAACTCAGCATGTTGAAGACATGAAACATATGTTATACGGGAAAAAAACAATACCTGTCGACATGTGTGTTGAGGAAAATGGTGAGGGCTGCGTATTCCTCTTGTTTGAGCTTTGCAAAACCCGGGTAGGACTTCTTCCGTGGAAGGAAGCCTGAGTCAGGCTTCTTCTAATCCTCATAGTAGACCTGCCCATTTGGTTTAGCCTGATAGGGAACCATCGCAAGCAGATCCTTTGCCGGTTTATCCTTCCACAACCTTGTCAAGGATTCAAGTAGTGCGTCGACAACTTCTAATACTTCATCATCCGGGCCAGATACGTCACTCGAGTTGGTAGCCTTTTCAGTAGGCTTGCTTTCTTTGCTGGTGGAGCCCTCTTCCTATGAGCTTTGTTCGTTGGAGGGTTTTTTCGGTGGGGCTTTTTTGGCCGGAGCCTGCTTTGCCGGTGTCTTTTTCTGCGGGGCTCGTTTTGGTGGAATTTTTGTCAGAGAGGGACTGCTTTGTTGTGTTTCTTGCAAAGCAGTGTTACGCGTAACACGCCTTAGGGGAGTATCTTGGGATGTTGCTAGACGCGAGAGCTCCACCGGGGCATGAGGAGGTTCTACTTTAGATGGAATTTCATCCATCGCGGCGTCAAGAGCCGGGACATCACAAGGAGAAAGAATTTTGTCCGTGCCTTCCTCCGAAACAGGTATTTGATCCACTTCTTTGGCAGGGATAGGTATTTCAACATTTGCCACGGTTTGATCAACTTCAGGGACCTGTGCTGTACCTGATGGCTGAGTTCCTTCAGTGCCTGTCGGTGGAAAATTAACATCCACGCAACCAGCGTTATCAGGCTATGCGGGAATTTCCTCATCGGTGGTGGACTCAGCATCGGACTTGCCAGGACGACCTCTAAATCTTCGTGTTGACCTTTTGAACCTAAGGCCAGGAGTAGGGGACATGGCCACCAAATGTGAACGGCTGATGTCTGTTGACGGCGCAGGGAGGGACGGGGCCGCCGAATGTGACTCAAACTTCTTTCGGTTTGCATCTTGAAGGTCACGCTCATTTATACGAGCTCGTAGATCGCGGAACTCCATTAAAACTTGTTGCAGTAAACGGCGCATGTCATCATCCCCTCGGGGAACCTCCTCCGCCATCTCTGCCGATGATTGTTGGTCGGCCAATATTTTAAGCAGTGGTGGGGGAGGATTGATCCCGACCTCGCTTCTTTGCGGGGTCAACTTTTGCCTTTTTCCAGTAGGAGGGGTTTGGTTGGTGGCGGGACTTCTTCTTAGACTCGCCAGGTTCTGAGGAACTGGCGGGGGCATGTCTATGGATTTGGTTAACATTACCAACTAAGAAATTCTCTTCATCGTTGGCTGGCAGAAGCTCGAAAAACTGAAAAGTAAAAACCATACTTTGCGACGTTAGCATATAAACACAATATTATACACAGGAAATATGAAAATATACATAGGAACGTAATAATATACATAGTAACATTACACTATACATAGAAAAGAGATTTTATACACAGGAAAGCAATTTTATACACAATAACATGATTTTATAGACATAAACATCATATTATACATAGGAACATCATCTTATACGTAGAAAACCATTTTCATCCACAGAAAATAACTCATTCATCCAAATTTTCACACATTTTAAACATCAATATAAATAACTTACTTCTTTTCCTTTCATTGATTTTAATAGCGGCTCGATGGACGCCATCTCTATGAAACTGGACTCCCTGTAACACATTATATGGGGTGTCCTTCCTATTCTTTGTTTCTTAACGCTGGCCGTCACCTCATAGAACCAAATGATGAGAGCAACGGAATAACCTTTCAAGTAATCTGCAGTTGTGGGCTCCCCTTTATAACGGAGTTGGACACGGGTGACTGTCGCATGGATATCGTCCATCAACTACCTATGCGTAGCATGGGCCCAGGCATAACAGCCGAGTGACGCCAGATTGTCGGCGTACCTTGCTACAAACAACGACGCATGGAGAACACTGTTTGGGAACATGATCATGGTCATGAAGTAGACCACCAGGAGCTTCACGAAGGTCTGCTCATCCTTGTGTTTTTTGCTCAGGACAATTGTGAGTAGGTTGTCTTTAATGGCATTGCGGTGGCGGTTGTGCATCTTGTGCAGAAATTTCTTTTCAAAGTTTGATTCATCCTTCTCGTTCTTGAAGGAAACAATGTCTCCATCACAACGGAGACCTAGGATTAGAGTAACATCTTCTGCTCTGAACACGAGAAGGCTTTGCCTTATCTGAAACCCTTGCTTCTTCTCATTGTACACCTGCAATATAACGTCCAGAACCCCTCTTTCTTGTAGCATGGGAGTGACGTCTATGAAATGGCCGAACGGCATCACGCAGAGGATATCCAATGCCGCTTGTTTATCTGCATTTTTAACTCCGAAATCATCTCAACAACAGGGCCAAGATAACAACACGCGTTTACAAGTGTCTTGGCCATCTTCTATTCTATGTCAATAATACAAACACACAGTTAATCACTGAGAGAAACATAACGTTACAAACAACAAAGAACAAATTATACACTGCAAACCACACAATCATACACAGGAACTTCTTCTCACCTCTGTGCTGCCTTTTGCCCGTGAAATTCGTCGGAGAATAGAAGACCTTGATGGAACTCGCTGGAGAACTCGAAGAAAGCGTTTCATGAGGAAGAAGAGAGCATAAAAGAAGAACGGCAACGGCCTTCAGCGCAATAAGAAATAAGCCAAAGATTGCGGCCTTTCGGTGGTAGGATTTTGCTTGCGCATCCCAACGCCTCGGCGCACCAACTGACGTCGCCGATTCCCAAGGAAAAAAGAGGGGCAATTCCGTCATTTCACACGCGCTTTATGATGCCAGATTTCAGGAGGGCATTGTGGTATTCATTTTATATGATGTCTCTTCCCACCCCATCTTCATTGTCGGAGTCTCCTTCTTCTTGACATCACACACATAGTTTACAACCTGGCGAGAGCAGGTAGCCAAGTTAACAGTATGAACAGCTTCTTGAATGATGATGGATTAATCGAAGCGTTACTTGTTTCTTCTAGACAATCCTGCAACACATACATCAACTTGCTTATTTTGTATGGAACTCATTGTTTGTTTTTGTTTAGAGTATATATAACATTGGACAACGCAAGTAAGGATTGATTGATCTTCGTACTTTCCATGAGTTGGATCGCTACATTACTAGCTTGTCTGTTATGTTCATTATATGCCAAGTCTATCAAGTTGAGCTTCCCTCTGATAGCACTATGTGTAAGTGCCACCTTTTTTTTTAATCCCAGTGGAGAAGACTTCATTGAACTCATCCATAGACTACATCAGAACCCATGAATGGCTTTTGAGCTGGTTGCGCCTTTCCTTATGATCGAGAGAAAAGATCTCCTTTGTCTTAGACTCCAACAGATCATAGCATCGGTCTATATAAGAAATCTCCATAGAGCTCTGCGATCCTCTGCACATGGACATAATGCTTGACATAACTAATGGAATGAGACCAAGTTCTTCTTCGGTGTCCTGTATTGTGTACATCTTTCTACTTCTAGTGACACCATAGGCAAAGATTGTCACACAAGTAAAGATGCCGAGAATCACTGTAGAGACCTCTGATTTAAAGATCTCATCCACACTGTTCTCTTGGTTGAAAAAAGAATCCAACTTGTGGCACTCCTTTCGGCTAGTCCAGTGACATCTTCTCCAATGATGTTCTCTGAATCAAGGACAGAGACAACGCACCACGTTTTTTTTCTTTGGATTGGATCTCACAAGGAAGGAAGAGGTGCACTTTGAAAAACCATCCTCACGTGTGATACTACTGAATGTTGGTGAGATTTCACCATTGATGATGTAGATCAAGATCAAAAGAGAGCGGTATGAAGATCCATTCCATCGAACACTCGAAAAACAACTTCAACATTGCCTCCTTGATATTCCAACCTCCCTGGAAGGGCTTTTGCTTCCTCATGGTTAAAGGACAGGCCATCGCAGAGCATTGACTCGGCCTAATGGATCTCGCCCTCATCAGGAATACCTTTGCGGATGATTTTGAGGGATTTTATTTTTGTCAGGAGCAGCGACAGCTGAAAAGGCGACGGCAAACAATGTCAGCAGCAGCGTAGCAATGTTGGTAGCAACCATTCTCCGATGGCAAAGTAGCAGCAAAAGGAAGCACTAACAAGGGATATTCCACCCTCATTCATGTTGGTGATGGTGGGGAGGCTATAGTGACAGTGGTGATGAGCAGCGATGACCACGAACGGCATAGTGTGGGAGCTTTGAGTTGGTGACCAGTGAGGAATATTCCACCCTTGCTAGCCTTGACAGCAGCGGTGGTGGGTAGCAATGGTAGTAGCAATGGTGGCGCCAAGCTGGCTTTGGTTTTAGCTTCGTCCTCGGCTTCTGCTTTGTCTTCACCAAGGCAACAACAGTGACAAACAACAACAGCAGCGACCCCTTTCTTTTTCTTTTTATATATATATATATATATATATATATATATATATATATATATATATATATATATATATATATATATATATATATATATATATATATATATTTAGGTAAAGGAGGAGAGAAACACCTTCGTCTTCTTCTTTCTCCTTCTTTAGATCTTTTCTATTTTTTTTCCCCGCTCGCTCCTTCTCCTTCCTAATTCTCTTCCTCTCTTCGCTCTCTATTTCTCTTCCAATTTCTCCTCCCTTCATCTCGTAGACAATGCCTTTTTATAACATGTAACCGATATCCCACGTGATGGTAGTTGTGTTCCTCGCGGGCAACCATGACGCACACATCATCATTTTTTAAAAAGTTTATATTCTTTTATACATTTATATTTATATATTTTTTTAATTTTAGTTATTTTATTTTATTTTATCATTTTTTATGCATATTTATATTTAGATTTATCCTTTTTTTTATTTTGACTTTTATTTATTTGAAATTTTGTTATTTGATTTTTTTTATATTATATTTATCTTATTTTGATTTTGATTTATTTATTTTTATGATTATAATATATATATATATATATATATATATATATATATATATATATTTGTGATTTGTATTCATAAGTGATCTTGGGATTTGAACAGTTTAGATTGCCTCGAGATCTGTGCTCTCAGCTGATCTTAAGATTTGGATATTTGTTTTAGATCACCTCAAGATTGGTGCTCTCGGCTGATCTTGGGATTTATATGTTTTAGATCGCCTCGGATATGTGCTCTCTAATGATCTTAAGATTTGAATATTTTGGATCTCCTCGAGATCGGTGCTCTTAGTTGATCTAGAGATTTGAATATTTAGATTGCCTCGAGATCTCTGCTCTCGGTCGATCTTGAGATTTATCCTAATTACATTGCGATTTGGCTGCATGTAATTAAGACAAACATATTTTATAATTTTGATTTTAATTTAAATTAGGACATGTATTATTTTTTTTATATAAACAAAGTGAAATTATTGTGCATGAAGAAGAACTATCAACTAAAGCTCCTCGATTAGCTGAATAAGAAGATGACCTAGATTCTTTGGAAAGTGATCTCGAAGGCACCCACCAATTTGGAGTTATCCAATACACCAACAAGATGAAATTCGACATAGATACATCAAAGCCGGTCATTTTCAATATATAATATGTTATGCCCTGATCCGTGGTTGAGCATGTGTCAATCACTGCATTGCCTTGAACTAGGTGACGTGTACATCCACCATTCCCTAGGCAACGCAAGGCAAAATATCCTGTAAACATCTGTTATGAGAAAAATATTATATATATATATATATATATATATATATATATATATAGCATTCAAACGATAGCATAGAGAAATATAATGTCAACTAGAATATAGAAGTTTGATAGTGTTGATAATAGTACCAAAAATACAAAATTTAAACATTAATTACATACTAGAGGATCCACTTATTCAAGCTCAAATGCAGGAACAAAGTCCAACCTAAATAAACAAACTCTAATGATAGGATAAGATAGATGGATGGAGCCAAGTGCAAACCTTAACGTGCAACAACTCTATCAAACACCAAGTGCAAAAAAATAAAATAAAAATAAAAATAAAAAAAAATAATAATAAAAAAAAACGAAAATAGAGCGGGTGAGTAACATAGTTACTAAATGAGTGGTTAGGGCAATTTCTTGATGCTTACAAAAGAGAATAAACATTCAACACTTTTCCATAAATAGCATCATTACATGAATGAAATTGTTAAATAGATTTTTAGTATAATAAGTAGTTCCATATAAAGTCTTAAAAGACAAAATTCAATGTTTATATGCAAAAAATCAAGTTTAGTAGCAGGGCTGGTCACAAAGTCGTCACCAAACCAAACCGCAATCGCAACATGGAATTGGACCGCCAAGGCTAGTTATCCATTTTAAATATAAAATCATGCCCCACCTTGGCATTGGCCTCTGAGATAACTCATGAGGTGACACACAATGTTTTAGAATAAGTGGGGGAACCACCCAATCCCAATTCAGGTTCTCTTTGCGCCCCCCTGAAAGGGTAACCTATGTCAGCCAGTCAATCACCTCACCTCTCATTAGGCCGGACTATGGAGACCACTATTGTAGTAGCCAAATTAAAGACTCTCCACTACCAATATTAAAAAAAAATACCACATGAGTATAAATAATTGCTATCAATAATTACTTACAACTTAACCTTTCAATATAGCACATAAAATATTTAAAAGTTTATATGTCATTCCCAATTCAAGTTTGCAAAGCCATGAGAACATTCATAATAAGTACATATCATAAAAAACGATTAAGAAGCCACTATGACTCATACAAAAAAATATAAGAACATGGGTAAATAAAACATCATAAAATAGGAAGTCAAGTTCTTTGCACCCAAATAGTAAAACCCTTTTAAAACATTTGTAAGGAAGGTATCCACTCATAGTGCTTAGACTCATAAGTCTAAGAGCTTAGACGAGGTACTTCTCCGCAAGCTCCTTGCCCTTAGTCAAGGGTTCCCCACCTAAGCGCAAAGCCAACTCAATGCAAATTCAACTAAAAACATTTATGCAAGAGATATTTATGCATAATTCGAGCCATATATGCAATGCATGAAGGATTTGGGTCGGTTGTGGGCCATAAATGCTTGTTTAAAACTTTACAAGCACCTTACAACCTATTTACGACAGTAAGCACTTAACAAAGGACCTTATGGGCACACTTATGGCCTGCTTATGGCTGTAAGCCCTTGATAGAAAGCCTTATGGGCATCTTTACAAGCTGCTTATGGCCATCAACCTCGTAAGCCCTTTACAGGCACCCTTTTGCCAATAAGGTTGCAATAAGCTTTGCGTAAAGGTTGGGAAGGGCTTACGCTCATAAGGATCTGAGGAGTATGAAAATAGGTCAAATAGGTGATAATTGCACAAGAAAAACACAGATTACAATCATACGATCTTCTATACAAGTTTTCGTTAAATATAACAAGGAAAATCTTGAACCTAACCAAGAAATGAACATATAATAAACCCATAAAGGGTTTAATAGATTCACAAAACCTTAGATGTAAAATACACTATCAATCAACAAGAAACTCCTCACAATTAATTCCAAAAGCATGAACTCAAACATAAAGATCATAAGATTTCAAATATCTCAAACCAAAGCATTGGGGTAACAAGAAGATTGAGGGAGAAGATGCATTATGATGCTAAGATCAAGAGAAAGATTATTAAAAAGACAAGATGACGATCTTACCTTGGTTCTTCAATCAATGAAGAGGCAAAAGATTGAGATTATTGCTCTGAGATTTCCCCAAGGAGGGTTCGAAGAAGAAAAAGAGATCAGTTGGGGAAACTTAGGGTTAGGTTAAAAGATTTGGTGTTTTTATATAACTTGGAAAAATTTCCAAAACACTCCCATTCTCTCATAAAACCATCACTAATCACAAAATTACCCTAATAACCTAAACAAGACCTAAATTAGAAGCTGGGTATTACATAATGTCTGAATATCCTTCTGATGAGAAAAATCATCATCGTTCCAAGCTTCATGGTTTAAATTATTTCCCGAATGGTTGGAATACTCTCTAAGCAAAGATGTTACCTTTTGTTTTCCTTATTACTTGTTTAATAAGCCAACTGGTCATGTTGAATTAGGAGCATTTATAGTTGATGGATTTCTATCATGAAAAAAAGATAATGATGGTGAAAATTGTGCTTTTTTATCTCATATTGGAAAGGATCCGAACTTTTTGGATAAGAAAGCTATCATGCAATCTAGTGATTTAATGAACCAAGCACAACATATTTCCCATGTTATGGAGAAGTAAACCTCCCAAAAAGTTGCCAACAATAGATTGATATTAAAGACTTCAATAGATGCTATTAGATGGCTCACATTCTAAGCATGCAGCTTAAGAGTCCATAGTGAACATTTAGATTCAACAAATCGGGGCAATTTTCTTGAATTGGTAAACTTGTTGGCATCTTATAATGAACATGTGGTATCTGTTGTATTGGATATTGCTCCTCAAAATGCATCGTACACCTCGTACAATGTTTAAAAAGAGATATTGCATATTTTTGCAAGCAAAATAAGATGCACCATTCGTGAGGAAATTGATGATTCAAAATTTTGTATCATTGTTGATGAAGCAAGAGATGAATCTAAAAGGGAGCAAATAGCCATTGTCTTGAGATTTTTTAATAAAGGTAGATTGGTGAAGGAGCATTTTTTTTTTTTTTTTGGTTCATGTTTCTGACACCACCTCACTAACTTTGAAGAAAGAAATATCTAGTGTTATTCTTCAACACAATCTTAATATACGAGATATTTGTGGCCAGGGATATGATGGAGCTAGTAACATCCGTAGAGAGTGGTTTGGGTTGCAAGCTCTTGTCTCTAATGAGTGTCCTTATGCATATTATATACAATGCTTTGCTCATTGTTTTCAATTAGCTTTAGTAGCAGCATCTTGAGAGGTCATTCCAATCCATCAATTTTTTTTATAAGTTAACCACTATTGTTAATATAGTGGGATCTTCTTGCAAATGACATGATTAGTTACAAGCTAATCAAGCATTTGAAATTAAAGACTTCTTTCTATTGATGAACTAAAATCTGGTAAAGGTTTGGATCAAATATGTATTTTAAAATGAGATAGGGATACTAGATGGGGTTCTTATTTGAGCTCTTTTTGGAGTTTGAGAATTATGTTTGAAGCTACTTCTACAGTGTTAAATAATATAATATATAATGGAGCAACCTACACTCAATGGGGAGATGCAGATGCAGCTTATGAGGTAATTACATCTTTTAAATTTGTGTTCATTTTGCATCTTATGAATGAAATCATGGAAGTTACTCATGATCTATGTGAAGCTTTGCAACAGAAGTCTTAAGATATTATAAATGCCATTCATCTTGTCTTTTCAACAAAAATATTAATTCAAAGATTAAGAGAAGATGGATGGGATCTTTTCTTTGAAAAAGTAAAGTCTTTTTTGTTAGAAGCATGGAATACATGTTATTGACATGGTTATTGACATGGATGCTCCTTATATTTCAGGTCGAGGTCGATCTCATCTTCAAAAGGATCCAATTACATTGGAATATCATTTTCGTGTTGATATATTTTTGTGCAACAATTGATTCTTAGTTGCAATAACTGAATGAAAAGTTTAAAGAAGATATGGTAGAATTGATTATGCTTTAGCTCTGAATCATCTAGATGACTATAAAATCATTCAATATTGATAATATATGTAAGCTTGCTGAGAAATTTTATTCTAAAGCCTTTTCAGAAGAAGAGAAATTATATTTGAGATATCAATTAGAACATTGTAAGCTCGTTATTCGTTGGCGTTCAACTTTGTAGAATTTGTCTTCAATTTCTAAATTATGCCAAGGATTGATGAAGATAGAAAAGTCAAACATTTTACCCTCTTGTTGATAAATTAGTTTGACTCATGTTGACTCTTCCTATTTCTACAACTACCACAGAGCGTGCAATTTCTGCTATGAAAGTTGTGAAAACAAAACTTTAAAATAAAATGTAAGATGATTATTTGGGAAGTTATTTGATTACATACATTAAAAAGCAAATTGCACAAATGTTTGATGATGATTCAATAATAGACAATTTTTGTGATATGAAAGAAAGAAGGTTACAATTTAAAATTCCCAACTTATTCAAATAGGTGAGTGGTGTCAATATTTTATTTATTTATTTTAGTTATATATATATATATATATATATATCATAAAAATATGGTAATGTATATTTGTATTTGTGAACTAGGATTGACGAATGGTGTTGTGTAAATAAATACTTGCTATTAGCTCTGTCATGTTTCTTTTGATCACATTATCCTGTTTAAATACAAAAATCCCTTTTATGTGAGGTAAAGATCAATTTAACATAGGTTTTGCAATTAGAATCTTTGGTCTATTCTTTGTAGAGAAAATTTGAATTATCATAAAAATATGGTAATGTATATTTGTATTTGTGAACTAGGATTGACGAATGGTGTTGTGTAAATAAATACTTGCTATTAGCTCTGTCATGTTTCTTTTGATCACATTATCCTGTTTAAATACAAAAATCCCTTTTATGTGAGGTAAAGATCAATTTAACATAGGTTTTGCAATTAGAATCTTTGGTCTATTCTTTGTAGAGAAAATTTGAATTATCATAAAAATATGGTAATGTATATTTGTATTTGTGAACTAGGATTGACGAATGGTGTTGTGTAAATAAATACTTGCTATTAGCTCTGTCATGTTTCTTTTGATCACATTATCCCGTTTAAATACAAAATTCCCTTTTATGTGAGGTAAAGATCAATTTAACATAGGTTTTGCAATCAGAATCTTTGGTCTATTCTTTGTAGAGAAAATTTGAATTTTGAGACTACCATATCAAGCTTGTGAACCATACTTGCCGTATTGGAAAATGTCTATAGAAGTTTATTCCCCCTAAGTTTAATTCTGCATCCGCCACTGGTCGCACCCATGGTGGCTTCATCCTAGACCATGTTGTTATCAATTGTGACCATTAAGCAGCGGATTGCAATTTATAGAATGATTATTTTTTGGAAAATCCATAATATAATGTTGAAAGGTTTTGCTGAAGATATCAAATGTCACAAAATTTGTTTCTTCGCATTGTTGAGGCAGTTCAAGACCATGATAGTTACATCCAACAACGATGTGATGGTCTTAGTCGATTTGGGTTATCTAGTTTACAAAAAATTTACTACTAATTTTTGAATGTTTCCATATGGTTTGCCTACTGATGCTATAGACGAATATGTCAAAATTGATGAATTAACTGTAATTAAAAGCTTGAAAAGATTTTGTCGAGCCATCATAGAGATTTCTGTTGAGTGAAATCTTAGATCACCTAATGCTAATGATATTGCAAGACTCATTTATATTGGAGAACAACATGGCTTTCCAGGAATGTTAGGAAGTTTGGACTGTAGGTATTGGAAGTGGAAAAATTGTCCCACAGCTTGAGCTGGACAACATAGAGGAAGGTATGGATGTCCAACCATTATTTTTGAAGTAGTAGCGAATTATGATCTCTAGATATGACACGCTTATTTCGGTATGTCGGGCGCCAACAATGACATATATGTTTTAGGGCCTGTTTGGATACCCCTAAATTCCATAGGAATAGTGATGAATCCTATGGAATTTAGTGTTCCTATGAAATTTCTATTTTTGGTGTTTGGACACTTTTTTACAATAATAAAATACCATAGAATCTCATACATTCCATAGGAATTTGTAAAAGAGGGGGGACCCAAATTTTTTTTTTTCCTTTGTTTTTCGGGTTGCTTCATTTCCACTCACACTCCCATCTTCTCTTCTTTCTCTCCAAACGAGCCTCTCCTCTCTTCCTTCTTCTCCTTCTCTGACGACTCCGATGACTCCGACGAGTATGATGACTCTGACTCCGACATCTTAGCGCTGCCGCCCCGCTCTTTGCCTTGTCGCCCCGCTCTCAACGCGAAACCCTAGTCCGCCCCGCATTTCCAACTCTGAGATCTCCGGCCATCCTTCAAATATTCTCCTGTGAGGTCTCAACCAAACAAATATTCTTCCATCTTTGAGCCAAACAAATATTCTGATTTGATTCTTACAAGAAAGATTGCTCCTTGATGTTCGGTTGCATTGTTTGCTTATCAGAGAACACCAATGGTTCAATGAAACTCTCTTTTGTTGATGACTTTTTACTGTAGAGATGTTCAGTGTAATGAGGAACATGGGGTGTGATTTTCAGCGGATTTGGTTAGCGAGCTTAGAATTTTTATTTTGCTTACTTTGAATTAAGGGCATGGTAGAGAATGGGATACTATACCCTTCGTGGATTAGAGTGGGTGGTGATTTGATGATTAATGGAAGAACAGCTGTTGTTATAACAAAAAGTTGTTAAAGTATTTAGCAATTTTTCTTTTGGGATATAGATTGAGGCTCTATCTCTTATTTTTGCTGATAATTTTTTATAGACTTCACGATCCAGGCTACTGCTTCTTGCCTATGTTTTATGGCATCAGAAAAGTCATGAGACTATTTCATGAGCACATACTAAGCAATCCTGATAAGGCTTATAGAATTCCAATGAGGAAGTTAAATACAAATGCTGGGATTCTTTAGGTTATGGGTGCTCCTCTGTCGGGGACAGACTTGAGAGCATATGTTATTTTCTTACACATTTATTAGTTGGTATCTTGATCTTGTTGAAATTTTTTTTAGCTTTATTTCTTATGCTAGTGAAGAACATTGTTGTCTGTTGAATGGAGTTTGAATGCAGAATGATAATAACATGATATTTCCTCTTTATTCTATTTCCTGAATTGATGTCTTGATGAATTCTTCAGAGAGTTAATTAGAATTCTCATTGAATGCATTATGATGTATAAACAGAGAAGTAGGTGCTCAGAACAGTCCATGGTTTAGCAAAACAAATAATTATTTAACTGTTTGATTGAATGCATGACTCTTGTCCCATGTTGCTCAATTGAGACCGTACAAAAAACAACATGTTCTATCATTATTTAACTCTCTGAAAGTCCCAAAAAATAGCAAGAGTTGTTGGCTAATGCTTGCCATTCCTGTTTCTTTTTATTTATTTTTTTAATTTTTGGGATAGTTATGTGAAAGATATTTTTTATTCTGAAAGACAATGTGAGGTTAAAGTTGATGCATGGTGAGTGGGCTATGAGTCATAAGTGTGGCCCTTTTTTGGTATTTTGTTTTTGTGAATGGTTTTAAATATGACACATGTGAAGGATGTGCATGTCTTTTTCATTCTACACTTGTAGGGATTAGTTAAATTATGAAAATGCCAAGAAGTGAGCTAGATATATATATATATATAGGTATAATACCCTAATTGGTCCCTCTACTTTTCTCTCTCTTCCCTTTTGGTCCTTCTACTCAGAAATGCTCCCGACTAGTCCCTCTACTTTTGAAAATGTCTTTATTTAGAGAGAAATGCTCCAAACTAGTCCCTCTACTTTTGAAAATGGGCCTACTTAGTCCCTCAACTTAGTCCCATTTTAAAAAGTAGAGGGACTAATTTGGAGCATTTCTCCCAAGTGAGCACATTTTCAAAACTAGAGGGACTAGTCAGGAGCATTTCTCAGTAGAGGGACTAAAAGAGAAGAGTAGAGGGACCAATTCAGGTATTATACCATATATATGTTGCTTTGTTTAGTGGCAATCTTGACGTGATTTTAATTTTAAATTAGTTATGAAAATTCAAATGTTTATTTTTACGAAAAAATTCAGGGAATTGTCAATTATTAACTTGTTATTTAAATGGCATTCTTTTGTTTGAATTGTATAGATGGCAACTCAAGAGAAGACCGACACAAGGGCCAAATGGAATGAAAATCATAGGCTCATCTAGTGAAATTGTTAGGTGATTATAACGTTCCCGCATACCGCTCACAAAATGGATGGACTAAAGAGGCATGGAATAGAATATTGCGTGACATGATGATGAAATTCCCTAATTTAAAATGCACTGTTGTACAAGTTAAAGCCTTAAAGCAAGAGTTAAAAAAAAATTACAAGCTTCTAAAGGGGTTTACCGAATTGAGTGGCTTTGGATGGGATAATGAAAAAAATATGGTAGAAGCTACTGAAGAAGTTTGGGCACCACTACTTGATGTATTTATTTTTCTTACATAATTTACAAACATTATGCAATAGTTTATTTTAATCATGTTCATTAAATTATGCAGAGAAATAAAGAAGCAAGAAGATGGCATCAAAAACCATTTCCGTATTTCACATCATTGCAGGAGATTTATGAGGGTACAAAAGTGTTGTTTATTAATGTTTGATTTAAAGATTTCTAATAATTTTGCTAATCATTTGTACATTTATTACACAGGGAGATATGCAGAAGGAAGACGCTCGCGTGATGTGGATTATTACTCGAACGTGCCAATGGGCACTCCATCTCCAAGCATTCCGGCTCCAAATGATCCCATTGAATCATTGTCTACACCCGAAATAGAGATAGAGTATCATGATTTTGCATAAACGGAACCTCCATGCAGTCAACCATATATTTCACAACCACAAACTTCATGTAGTGCAAGATGACACAGCGCAGGTGATGAAAGAAGGAAAAAGGACCGAAAGCGGAAAAATATTTAAGAGGTATTTTTAGAAAAATATATGGATATGCGTCGAGCTGAGAATGATAGATATATTGATGCTATGAAAATGAACAAGGTAGAGGAGAAGTACACCATAGGAGAATGCATGGCGGCATTTAATATGGTGTGTGATCAACTTTCGGATGATGAGTTTGTTAAAGCTACAACATTATTTAAAGACAAGGATAATCGTGAAATCTTCTTGAATCTCAATGAAGATTGGAAAGTGTTGTGGCTTCGACAAATGATTAATTAAAAACAATGTTATGTTATATGTTTTTTGTGTTTACTTACATACAATTTAAGTTTGAGGATGTTTATTATTGTCACAATTACTAGACTCTTTTGTATAAGACTTCATGTTTACGAGATCCACGTATCTATTTTAGATAGACTTGTTTATTTGCGGTAATGGTTTTTGAATTATTTGTAGATAGTCTATTACTTCACAAGAAAGCAAAGCAACATTGATAATCTTAAGACATGCTAACATTCTATTGCATAACAAGAAAGCAAAGCAACATTGATAATCTTAAGACATGCTAACATTCTATTACATAACAAGAAAGCAAAGCAACATTGATAATCTTACACATCATTTATATTACATTTCTACGATAGTTGCAGTAATCATTCCACATTTGCATTGCTATTTTATCTCTTTTGCGAGCACCTGCAATACGTTCAGAGTCATTGTATTGACATCATTTTCGTATGTGTCGTCTCCGTTTGGGACGTTAACTTTGTCACCTCCATTACTGATTTCCTCAATTTTATTCGTGCCATTGTTTATTCGTATGAAATTATGCAAGACACATGTGCCAATTACTATATCAGTCTGAGAATCTATTGGATGAAAGGTTGCAACTTTAAGTATAGGAAATCTCATTTTCAAGACACCAATAATGCGTTCAATATGATTCCTCAAAGAAGCATGTCTCAAATTAAATAGTTCTTTGTAATTGCTTGGTCTACATCCTGCCCGTCCTTGCTCTTGTAAGTAATAACGCACACCTCGGTATGAAGCAATAAAATTTGGAGTATTTGCATATCCTGCATCCACTAGGTAAAATTTACTGGGCGGAACATGGAAGCCTTGGTAGATTGAATGCTGAAGTACTCTAGCATCAAAAGCAGAACCTTCCAAACTAGCTCGAACATATACAAAACGTAGATTAAAATCACAAGCGACCATAACGTTCTAGGACAATGTTTGTTTTCTATTTCTATAAGGATCTTGCAAGGCCAGAGAAATAGTTATTGGAATATGTGTTTCATCAATAGCACCAATACAATCCTAAAACAATAAAACCATAACATTGGATAAGAATAAAAATTAAAAAAACATAAATAATAAATAAAAAGACAGTATAAAGATTTCTAACCTTGAAATATGGGAAAAAAAACTCTACTGTTCTAGATAACGGGTGATGTTGTTGTCGGTGGCAATTCTATATATGTATTAGCAAGAGTAGTAATAGCTGTAAGCACTTTACCAAAATAACGGCTAACCGTTTCGGCCGAATGTTGAAAGCATCCTTGCACATCATGATTACTAGCGTTGTGTGCAAGAGTGTATACAAACATTACTAGTTGTTCCTCGATTGTAACTCTTTTCAAATTGCGAAGAAGAGATCTTTCCCTTAAACAATTAGCAAGTGCTTGAAATATACGAGGCTCCATACGAAATTCGCTCTTACAACGTGCCTCATGGCCTTCAAGAATTTCTTGTACATATGCAGCACCTATTAATATTGATGTATGATGACGCCTGGTTTCTGAACTTTCAGGAAATAAACTTGGTAAAATGGTGAGCATGAATTCGTCATCATCTTCATTAGTCTTTCTCCATTGATCCAAATCCATATTGAAACAAACGACTTTGAAAAGTAAAAATGTGAGTTGAAGAGAGGCAAGTTTACAAATTGCACAAGGGTGTTGGCTTTAAATAGAGAGAAATTGGTGACGACTAGTTTTTAAAAAACTCTAACGGCTATTTTTTCAAAAACTACAACAGCTAGTTTTTTTAAAAAAACTCTAACGGCTAGTTACATTTTCAAAATTAAAAATTCCTATGGAAAAATTTCTGTGCACATCCAAACACTGAATCTGTAGGAAATTTTCCTGTAGTAAATTCCATAGGAATCATTTCTGAATCCTATGGAATAAAATTCCTACAGAAAAAATTACTATGCATCCAAACAGGGCCTTAGAGTCTTTTAATTTGCTCCTCCTACTCATTACGTCATTTAAGGAAATGAGTACCATATGAGATATTATTTAGCTGATAATAAATATCCAAAATGGTCTACTATTGTCCAATTATTTATCAACCACGAACTCAGAAGAAAAATATTTTGCAATGAGACAAGAGGCATGCAGAAAAGATGTTGAGAGGACGTTTGGTGTTCTATAATCACGTTTTGCAATTGTGGTAGAATCAACACTGTTTTGGAGAAAAAATGTCTTACATGACATAATGATTGCATGCATTATTATGCATAATATGATAGTCGAGGATGAACGAGATCTCAATGCACCAATCATAGATGCAAACGAAGTGATTACCCTAGTAGTTAAATTGGTACAAGATGAAGATACTCGATTTGAAAAATTTCTTGGTTGCTACAGACAAATTAAGGACAAAAATGATCATGTTGCACTTCACAAATGCATTGATTGAACATTTATGGTTGTGCTATGCAAATAATGAAAATAATTAAAAACTTGTGTGCTACTTTAATTTCCAATAATGTGTTGTTTTACTATCTGGCTTGTTTGTATGTTATCATTTAATTAATTAATTAATTAATGTTTGTGTTTGTTATTTTTTTATCAATGGGATTTTAATTTTTTATTAAAATACTCACAAGTATTTTATTTTATTTTTAATAAATTTTTGTAATAAATATAAAAAAATAAAAATGTATATTTAAATAATATAATATTAAATTCAATGGTTAAAGTGAAAAAGAATTAAAGTTGATTAAATTTGGTAGAAGTATATAAATTGTGCAGCGGGAAGAATATTTTTAGAATATTCTGTTTTACAGTTAAAAACAGAATTGCTAGTTGGAGATACTTGTAGAAGCTTCAAATTTAGAGTTTTGATTTAGAGATAGACTAAGACTAATTTTTATCTTTAAGATTTTTTAAGGATAAAAATCTAATACATTATTGTTAAATTTTTAATTCAATACCTATTGGAGACCTCATAATATATTTAATCCTTAAAATTTTTCAAAACCTTATTCATGTTAATTATTTATATAATAAATTGATATTTAAAATTTTTAATTTAATATGTAATGGAGTTCTCATGATATGTTTAAACTTATTTTTTTAAAAAAATTATCATTGTAATATAACAATTATTTGTCATAATAAATTGGTAATTAAAAATTTTAATTTAATACTTAATTAATTATATATCTTTTATTAACTAAAACCTCTTATGAGTTATCATGTTAGCATGTAAAATAATTAACTAGTATCTTATATCTTATATTAGTGCTTATTTAAAAATTAGAAAAAAAATTATTAAATAATTAAGAGCCCCATTTTAAATTTGACTTTACTGTTTAAGGGTTTAGACAATAAACACAAATTTCAATTTAAAAACAAAATAGACATATAAGATAAAAAGAATAACTTGGATGTTGATAGAGATGCCAACTCAGCATCCCATCATTTAGAAATTCTATTCGATAAACTTATTTTGTAAAGATATTATTACTCTTTTAAAAGAACTTTTTAAAATATAATTTTTTTTTATATTAAATTAATATATTATTTTTTAAAATATAAACTTCAATTAATTGTAAATTATTAGAAGGGTTGTAATGCAACAACATAAAAATATTTATGATTTAGTTCTACATTAATTACAATTTATTAGAGGAACTACATCAGTAGGCCATAAAAGTATTTGTCATATAGTCTTAAATTAATTATGATTTATTGAAAAGAGTAAATTATAAATAATATGTTGTAGAAGACTATTTAATTCATTTGTTATATACAATTTTATCATGATGTTTTTTATAATTTATAAAGAATAATTTTTTTTGTCACTTTTAACTCCATTTTACTCAATTATCTTTCATTTTTTATGAGAGCAATATTGTTTGATTATATTACTTAGTATAAATATTAATATAGTCACTCACTTTGATTGGAGAATTAAAAAAAATTATTCAAGTGAATAACCATGCATCATCTATATACATCATCAATGATTTAATTAATTATATCATTTCAATATGTCCATTAATTGGGAGTATTTTTTTCAATAATGGGAGGACCAATAAATAATTTTTCAAACTTTATATTAACTTTGTTATTGGTTTTAGTAACAATATACTTACTTTATTAAGTTTCAAACATTATAATTAAAATCATTTATGACAATTACGTCTCCAGTGTAAACATTATTAATAATATCATCTAGTGAAACGGGATGTCACTAGTTCAAATTCTTTGATACTTTTTTTTTTATAATTAGACATGTTATTATTATTTGGATACAATTTATGATTATTCGTGATTGAGGTTATTTTTAGTTGTAAAATATCTAGTTTGTTTTTGTCTCTGAGTTTGTTCAAAATTGATCTCATTAAGATGGAAGATTAGATTGGTTAGACATAAACATGCTCAAATTACATATATTGCATGTAATTTCCATGCTAGATCCACATGACTATGCCCTCACTTCTTTGGATTTTTTTATTGATTGATGATTAAACTATGCTTCGGCTATTTTGTTCTTACATTCTCCATTCTCAAACACGAAGCATTGATATATATATATATATATATATATATATATATATATATATATATATATATATATAAGCAAGCGTCATCTATGAACGTTTGTAGACTAAAAATCTAAGAACATTTTTAGTAACCGTTGGATTTCAATCCAGCGGTGGTACGGTCTAATGTTTCATATATATTTCTCTCCTTTTTTTCATATATGTGAACAAATTTCTCCAACATCAAGAGCAACAAATTTAACCTGTCATACATAATGACTTATTTTTTTATTTTTTATTTTTGCATAAATGTTTTATCTGCGGTAAAAAGATGGTTGCTGAAAGCATATTTATTATTATTATTATTAGTGTGTTAAATTTGCTTTCTTATTTCCCTCAATAAATAACTGGGAAAAAAAATAAAAAAATTGATTTTAAAAAAAATCTCTCCAACACTAGATTTTGAGGTGATCTTATTTAGGTTTGCATTGGCTTGCAGGAAAAGGTATATATAAATTAGTTTTGAATAATATGATGACTCCATTCATGATTCAAAACATATTAATTTTAAAATTTAAAACAAAAATAAGCTCCAAACTCATCCCAATCCTCTGAGATTTGAATATTATGATAGTATATCAGGATTTTCATTTTATGTTTTTGAATTAATTACTTAAAAGTAAGGTTTCATGTTAGATTCTTGTTTATATAAATATTATTAAAATTATAAACAAAACCAATACAAATATCAGGAAGCAAATACTATTGATCCATTCCAAACGTTAATGTTAGAAATTTCTAATCACAATGAATTGTTTTTAATTAACAACTAAGCCGGGGGATTAACAAAAAACACCCATTATGAAGTATATTGTAAATAAATATCATAAAAGATGTTACTTTCATAGATAGTGGAACTTGGATGCTTGCCATTGAAAATCTAATTTTTTACTCCATTGATAAAAAACAAAGAAAGACATCGATTGGATTCGTTGAATCTTTTCTCTTTAACTTTCTCACACCACCACAAATACATTAAAAACATATATTAATGTACCACATTTTTGTTTGGACCCAAGTACAATGGGCAAACTTGAAGTTAGATATTTGAAAAGTAGAGCCAAGGGCCAAAAACATGGATAATAAGAGAAAATATTCATTCTATAAATGGCTTAACATGTCACATGCATACAATAAAAATGTTAATTGGTTCTTAGGTTATTTTAGCTCACAAAATAATTTAACTAGCTATAAGAAAAGAGATTTGATTGGAACTGAAGACTTAATTTTACTAAATAATTCAGCCTTCATTACACAAGTTTCCCTCATAGGAAAACGTAAGAGAGCTTAAGGTCTATTTACAAAGATTAATGAAGAATCCTAGAAGAAAAAACTTACAACTAGAAACAAACTAAGCTTATGGGACCCGCTGCAAAGAATCCAAAGAATGTAAAACATTCAATTTAACACCCCTTTGGAGACTAGTTCGTGGAAGCGATTTGGTGGATGCGACTTAGTGATGAGATCTGCAATTTATGGGTGGAAGGAGTTGACTCAAGACACAAAGTCCCGCAAAGGAGATGTTGACTTATAAAGGGACAATCACTTTAAATATGTTTGGTTCGTTTATGAAAGATATCATTATATGCAATCTGAACGGCACTATGATTGTGACAAAGAAGAGTTGTTACATATAAAAGAGGAACATCGAGATCTTGAACTAGCCATCTCAATAAGCTCCAAGGTGCTGTCAGTAAGAGCTCGATATTTTGCTTTAGTATTGGATTAGGCAACAATAGTTTACTTTTTTACTTCTCCATCAGATAAGTGGTGATCCCATTGATCGAAAAAACAATAACCAGTAATGGATCTTCGATCAATGGGATTACCAACCTAGTTAGCATCAGAATATGCTTGCAATTCTAGAGGTGAATAAGAAGAGTAATGAAGACCATGAAACAAAGTTTCCTTCACATAGCGAAGAATATGAAGTACAACTGCAAAATGAGTACTCCGACGGCAACCATATATCGACTGACTACATTTACTACATGAGCTATATCAGGGTGAGTCACTATTTGGTAGAAAGGCTCCCAACTAACTGCAGATAAAGAGTAGGATTAGATTATCCCAATGCTTACCATATGCTGGTGAAAATTCTAAGGCTTGCAATTCTTTTGCCATTGCTTGCTGCCAAAGAGGATCAAATTTTGCTTATTGAAAAGTATTAGGTTTATGTTAAGAAATAGTAGTAGAATAACAATGATGATCACAGAGATGGGAAGGTAGTTGACTTACCCTGGTTAAGTGTCTAAGGGTGCCGAGTTAGACTAGGAGGTCCCGGACTCTAACTCTTGGACAAGTGGAACAGTATGTGCAAGATCATTAGAAGTACCAAAATCATTGGACTTGACTGTAGTAGGATCGCTAGATGATAAACCCTGCAAGGAAAGTTATTTGAAAATTCATTAGGAAACAAATCAATTGCAGGATCAGTAAAATACAAAACATCTAAATTTGGAATTTGAAAATTAAATAAAGATGAAAACATTTTGTGCTCCCAAAAGGTGACATGACGTGAAACTGGAAGTCGTTTTAAAATAGTATCCCAACATTGATATCCTTTATGCTCAAATCTATAATCCAAGAAACAACATAAATGAGCTCGAGGCTCAAGTTTATTGTGCTCATGAGGTTAAAGTTGAACAAAGCATATGCAACTAAAAGCACATAACATCTTATCATTAAGTGAAAACCCATAGAGTCATTCATATGGTGAAATGCTAACAATAGTAGGTGTAGGAATACATTTAATAGTATAGATAGCTGTGAGAACAAATTTTCCCCAAAAACATTACCACATTTTGATGAGATAAGCAAAACATGGGCAGTATCTAGGATATGCCTATGTTTGCCTTATGGACGTCCATTTTGCTTTGAAGTTCCTGGGCATGATCGTTGAATAACAGTGCCCTTAAGTGAAAGAGAATAAATAAGATTGGTTTCTTTGTATTCCATGGCATTATAAAAATGAAAAACTCTTAGAGTGTGAGAAATTTGGTTTTTTACCAATGCAACAAAGTTGGAAATAATTTTAGGGATTTTAGATTGAGTTTTCATGAGATAGAACCAAATATAACAAGGCTAATCATCAACAAAAATAACAAAATACTTGGAACCTCTCATAGTTTCATGGGGTGAAGGCCCCTAAACATAAGAATGTACTAAATTAAAAAGGATCTAAAGAAATACTTTCACTTAAAATTAAAAGGTAGAGCATGATGTTTTGCAAGTTTATAAGAAATACAATCAGTATCTTCTTCCTTAACTGATCCTAATTTCCCATAGGAAACTAATGACTTTATTATAGAAGAAGTATGTCTAAGATGTGAATGCCAAACTTCAAAAGACGTAGAAGCAACAAAGTTGGAAAGGTTCTTTAAAGGAATCCTTGAGGAGACTAGTTTAAACAAACGTCCTACTTTATGGTTGCTCCT
Source organism: Dioscorea alata (assembly GCA_020875875.1). Classification (NCBI taxonomy): domain Eukaryota; kingdom Viridiplantae; phylum Streptophyta; class Magnoliopsida; order Dioscoreales; family Dioscoreaceae; genus Dioscorea; species Dioscorea alata. Next base: position 13,166,634 of record CM037019.1, read on the forward strand.
AAGAATCTCTCTCATCTGATGATCTTGCACACAACAACCATGATTGGAAAAGGTAACATTAAGATCCAACTTAGTCAATTGACCAACAGAGATAAGGTTCAAAGATAATTTTGGAATATGGAAAACATCAGATAGATTCAACTTAGAATTACATATGTTACCAACATATATGACTGGCAAAGTGAAATTGTTTGCAGTTTGAACTATGGAAACATGGCAAATCTTATTTTTAGTGAGAAAGACATGATCAGTAGGAGTCATATGATTAAAACAATTAGAGTCATAATACTAGGGAGTAGGATTACTTGTAGTAGTAGTAGTAGTAGTAGTAGTAGTAGAAATAACATTAGTTGTACATGTTTTGTCTGCCATTTGTTTAATAATATTTTCCAAGTCACTCAAAGAAATAGTTAAAGACTATAAGGAAGGAGAAGCAATTGAACCTTCAATGGCAGTAACAATTGTCTTGGGGCCTTTAAAAAGGATTTCTTGGAGTTCGATGACCTGACTTTGCAGCTTGTTTTAACTGCAAATGATAGTACTCAGAGATGAGATGACAGGCTTTTTACAATACTTGCAAACCTTTTTCTTAATAGTCATGGATGATGAAGAAGTAGGAATAGTTGATAATGTTGAAACTCTAGTGGTCAGAATATCTGAAGTATGAGTAAAGCACTAAGCTTTTATAGTAGTACGTCTAGTCTTTCGGACAAAATTTGTGAGATTACAACATCAAGTGAAGGTCAAAGGTACCTGTGAAGTAATGAACTAGGAACTGACTCAAAGTCATCTATGAGAGCCATACAAGGTTGATAGATTTGCATATCTTCCTTGAGTGTAACATATTTTTCAGCATCATCATTGCACTTCCAAGATGGCTCACTCATCGGCATTTGGTCCCAAATTAGTTGTATCTGGGTAAAAAAAAATCATGAATAGATTTACTTGGCTGTTGTTTAAGATGAGCAAGATCACAAAACAATCTATATCCAACTACTTGGCCTTTAGCGGAATATCTTCGTGCTAAGAAATCCCAAACCTCCTTTGTAGTATTAACCAGTCTAAACTGACTTTTAATTTGAGGATTAATAGTGTTACGAAGCCATGTTAGAATTTGATGATTTTACAATCCCAATGCTCAAATTGATCAAAGAATCTATCATTTTTCTCATCTTCTTTCTTGACAGGTTTGGTTGCCCTGCCTATAATAAAATGGCACAATTTCCTTCCTTTGAGAAAGCTGCATATTTCATCAGTCCATAACATAAGATTTGAACCATCAAAAATAGTTTGAGTAAGCTTAGAAAATTTAGATTTTTCCATGAGTATAATTTATAATAACTAGAAGCAATTCATGGATCAGTGAATTCTATAATCACTTTCACCAAACCAAACTCATCTTTCACATTAGCTTAATAAGCACAAGTTTATATCATTAGAATGATGAGTATTTTTGGCAAAATGCAAAATATTCCACCAATCTCTTATACATAGTTCCAAAAAAAAAAAAAAAAAAACAAAGATTGAAGAAGATAGCCGATCAAAAAAGATCTCCCATGAAACATTATTGCATAACAAAATCTTTGGGGTTTATGACAATTGGAGGTTGTTCAAATATCAAGAAGCTTGATTCAACTTGGATGAAAATTTTGAGAAGGCTCATTGAAGATGGAAGAGCCACCAACATGAAAAAACCATAAGAAGATCTTCCTGATATGATCTTCACTCTGATACCATGGTAAAAGAAAAAAGATTTGATTGAAACTAAGGGTGTAAATAATACACCTCTACTCAGAAGCTTCTCAGGTTCGCCTTGGCCAAAACCTGAACTCGGCTCAGCCGTGGTCGAGTCGAGCTCGAGTATTTTGATACTTAGCTCGAATGCTCACGAGCCTAATCAAGCAAATATGTATATATATGAAATTTATTATAAAATTACCATTTTATTCTTTTAAAGTAAAAAAGATTAATATTTTTTTAACTTAACATTTTTCTTTTTCTTTGTTACTCTATTCGTCATCTGCCCCATTTCAAGAAAAACCTAAGTCTTCCCTTTCCCCTCTCTCCGACCACTGACACCGCAGTCGCTGTTGTTGTCATAGCCAAGTCAGCCCACGCCTATTACTCCTACTCTCACTACATGTTCCTCCATCATCCTCGACTCGAAAGCCCTAGCTTCCTCTTCGACCAGACCTCCGTTTTGGCTAATGACTTTGATTTGTGCAACAAATAAAAAATTCCTGATGCATGGATCTTCCTAATCTCCATATTTAGGGCCTGTTTGGATACCACTAAATTCCATAGGAATGATGGCCATTCCTATGGAATTTAGTATTACACAGAAACTTATAGGAATTGGTGTTTGGATGCTTTTTTTACAGGTTAAAATTACTATGGAATCATAAGTTTCCATAGGAATTTTACAAAGTGGGGGAACCAAAATATTTTCCCCCTTTGTTTTTCATGTGGGTACCCAGAGAGACGCTCTTCCTCCGCCTCTCACTCCCTTCGCCTCCATCTTCTCCCCCGTTTGGATCTCGACGATGACTGGCCGCCACACCTCTTCCTCAGCAGTCGGTGTTCCAGCGCTCTCCCCCATGGTTGTTGCCTCATCCTAACATGATTCATGGAATTTGCTTGGGTTTCTCGTCCACCGTTTGCTTTTGCTTCTCATTCTCTCTCAAGAGGTGGAGGAGATGTCGGCGGGTCACGGAGTCCGGTCAAGGACTAGGGACCTCTTCGCCAGGCCATTCAGGAAGAAGGGGTACATCCCTTTGACGACTTATCTCCGGACCTTTAAGATCGGTGACTATGTGGATATCAAGGTGAACGGCGCTGTCCACAAGGGTATGCCTCACAAGTTCTATCATGGACATACTAGTAAGGTCTGGAATGTCACCAAGAGTGCCATCGGTGTTGAGGTTAATAAGCAGGTATTCATTTCATTTATGTTGTTTTGTTCTGTATTCAATTTGGATTCGGTATTGTTTAGGGTTTATTTGTTTGAGTTTTCTGTGATTTTTGAATGGTTAATTTGTTCTTATTCTATTGATTTGATGTTTATCACAATGAACTCGTTGGTTGGGCAAGAATGTGGTTTGGAGTGGAAAAAAAGGCTTTTTTTTCTGTTAGTAGAGTTTTGTTAGATCAAAATGATTAAGGGTTGTTTCATATCACTGTTGAGGTTATTGTTCTTCATTACTGAGGTGTCTCAATGGCAGGAATCTTGATAATCACTGATCCCTTTAATGAAATCTTATTATAGAGTCCGAGTGGAGTTTTATGTAAAGAACTAATTAGTTGAAATTGTGAGTTCATGCTTTATGAATTTCAATCTTTATTTGGAGTGAGGTTAAGCTTAATTGATGCCTTTGATTTTTATTGGTGGTAGCTTCAAGTATTGTACAAACTTAGCTATTGTTTGTCATTACTAAGGTGTCTCAATGGAAGGAATCTTGATAAGCACTGATCCCTTTAATTAAATCAGACTTGGTAGTCTATTGTCAAGTCCTAGCGAAGTTTCATGTAGAGATCCAATCAGTTGAACTTGTGATTTCATGCTTTATGAATTTAAATCTTTGTTTGGGGAGAGGTTAAGATTAAACTGACGCCTTCAATTTTTATTGGTGGTTGCCAAAAGTATTTTACAGACTTAGGTTTGAATGAAAAGTTTGCAGAAGATTGAACATTATTACTCCTCACTAAGCTCTGTTGAGTTCTTAAGCGCACTCCAAAAGTCCAAATCAATTGTGTTGATCCCAAATACTATAGCACTAGTGTTAACTAGGAAGGAGTCTCTTTTAGAGTACCATGCAATAACCAGTATAATTTTGTCTTTTGTACTTACAATCATACAGGCTGCTTGATGTTATTCATATTGGTGAAGTTGATAGAAAACAATGCTTGAACCATTCAGCATGTTTTGTAGAGTAATTGAATGGCAATGGAAGCAGTCTTGTCATTTGTTGATAAAAGAATGAATTCTGATCCAGCCATCAGTTCTTTCACATTGGAGTTCTTGATTATATTTTGAAGTTGTTTCTAGTGACATTGGATTAATGGTGTGTATTTTGTTTCTAGACATTTGAAATATAGTTTACAAAAAGAGCTCCTTTATATTTTTAGGTAGGTAATAGGATCATAAGGAAGAGGATCCATGTCTGTGTCAAGCATGTGCTGCCTTCCAGATGTACTGAAGAATTCCAGGAGAGGAAGAAAAGAATGATTAGTTGAAGGCTGAGGCAAATGCTCGTGGTGAGAAAATAAGCACCAAGCGTCAACCAGAGGGTCCCAAACCCGGTTTCATGGTCGAAGGGGCTACACTGGAGACCGTCACGCCTATTCCTTATGATGTCGTCAATGATCTTAAGGGTGGTTACTAAGTTCAAATACGTCTAATGTAGCAATGGATTCTCTATTTGAGCTGAATGATGTTTATGAGTGTTCTTTGCAACCAGTTTGGATTAGCAGACTTGGTTTTGTATGTTTTTTTTTTTTTATTTTTTGTATCTTCCAACTTTTTGATTATGAGATGACAATCCACTATTTTTTGTGTTAAATTTGTTGTGGCTGTTTGATTTTGTGATCATGCTCCATGATTTTGTTGCTTCATGATCTCCAAAATGCACTTAGGCAGGCTGTGTTTCATTTTCAAAATTAAAAATTCCTATGGAAAAATTTCTGTGCACATCCAAATACTATTCTGTGGAAATTTTTCCTGTATTAAATTCCATAGGAATCATTTCTGAATCCTATGGAATAAAATTCCTACAAAAAAATTTACTATGCATCCAAGTAGGCCCTTACTCTTGAAAGCCTTGGCCCTTGTCTTTTGGATTATTTGAAATTTGCTTTGCCTTTCAGTATTTTCAAGATCTCTATCACCTTGTTTGGAATGTGAATGCAAACCTGAATCTTTTGGAATCTATTTTTTTTTTTTTTGGTTTGAATTAGTTATTTGTGATGTTTATCTATAGAACTAGGCTATCTTGTCAACAAACTTGATCCATTCCGTGGTGTTTGAAACTACTGTTTAGATATTGACATTATTTACAGGTTCTACTTCTATAAACATCATTGCTCATTAGTATGAATTTTTTTATAGCTGAGAAATCTCCTAATTAAACATTGGTCTTTTCTAAAGTATGAAATGATACAAAGATTCAATTTTGATCTAAATTTTATATTGCTAACAATACTACCCAGTGCTAGAGAACCATTTCACTTCGTTTCATTTCATTGGTTTTTTGTTTTTATTGTGCTAGAGTGAATCAATTCCAAGTCATGGCTACATATTAGTTTGCAAGTCTTATCCTTCATTCTTGACAGGTTATTTGTTTGATGATATGAGATATGAACTAGTGTAGGACTACACAATTTTCCATTAGAAAAAGATGCCTATCTGCTTTATATGACACAAGATCTTCTACTTCATTCACTCTGATATTACAACATGCTCTTTCACCTATTTTTATTAATTAATTAATTTATTTATTTTGCAATGGACTTCACTTTAGGGTTTTTAGTGTGTGGTTATTGGAAAGTTTGACAACTTCCCTATAGTCACTGTAGGGATCTATGTGCAAAAACTCTTGTACTTTATTGTACATTTGTACTATTTCTTGCGATGTGCTCTCTTTTAAGGTTAACAAATAATTATACTCTTTTTTAAAGTAAAATGGTAAGAGATTGTTGAAAATTTAGGGTTGTGTTTGTGGGTTGTGTTGTGAACATGGAGAAGGATATCATTAGACTGTGTCAGATATGACAAATATATATAAGCAATAAATAAAATTAAACTCTAAAAATCTAGTTAATATATATCAGAAAACATGTTTACATTAATTATGATTTTGATTAGTTAGCTGACAAATTCAATTATGGCTTCATGATTAGTTTTAATTTTTTAATTTTTTTTAATGAGATTATGCTGAAATCAATAAATATCTATGTTACTATGTATATATATCTACTATTGATTTTGGAAAGATAGAATGACAAATCAATTCATTTTTAAAGTCCTTTCTTTTGAGATGATTTTTTATTTAAATGTTTAATTATTAAAAGTTTAGGATTATTTATTTATTTGTTTATTTTGATGGCCAACATGTCATCAAGCACACCAAATTTCTCATCTACACTATTTCAATTCGGAACGAATTTATCAACTAGTCGGGTTGTGTTGGAAGGTGGTTTTTCATTAAGTAAAAATTTTGATGGTGATGATGGTAATGCAAATAAAAGCACTGATCCAATTAAAAAGGAATGTGGTGTTGTTGACCTTAATGAGGGGGAGAAAGATGAAGGTAATGAAAATAAGAGCCAAGACTTCTTGATGGTTCTAAAAAAGGAGAATGCATTCATTGCAAGAGGAAGTTGGCTATAAATGCTAGCAAGAGTACAACTCAATTTAATAGAAACTTGTCAACTTGTATCAAGTGAAAATTTTATCAAAATCAGCAATAAAGAATTTCTTTCCAACTTGTATATGGAGGCAATGGCTATGTTGAAATGCAACGGGCTCTCACAAATGACAAGTTTGACATGGCAAAAATGAGATAAATAGTTGCACATTGGATATTGATGCATGAGAATCTCTTTTCAATAATGGAAAAGGAAGGTTTTAAAATGACGCATTTCTGAGTAGAGGGACCAAAAGGGAAGAGAGAGAAAAGTAGAGAGACCAATTCAGGTATTATACCATTATTTTTCACCCTTAGGAAGTTCCTTTATCATCCAGTTTAGAAAAAAGAAGTCCCCCCTCCTAATGTTTGTTTGATTCTCCGTCTATGAGCCTGACGAGGCATTTTTCATGATTAAAAAATAAATAAAATAGAGGGATTTTCTAAGGGCAAAAACTAATATGGGGACTAAAGAGTCTTTTCAAAATAATAGAAGAACGAAACTGAAGTATTATAACTTAATTTCTTAATCTTGAAAATGGCCTCATTAGCCTCCCAGATGGAGAATTAGATGGGCGTTAGGAGCAGGGACTTCTTTTTTCAAAACTGGATAATTCCGGGCCCTATTATAACGCCAAATTTATTGGATATTGATATATCATAAATTAAGTTTTATAATATAAAAAAAAATATAAATTTTGAAAATTACAATTATGCGGATAAAATAATAAATAAAAATCTTAAATATATTTTTTTTAATAAATAAAAATATGGGGCTCTATTAAATTATGGGACCATACACATAGGCCTTGGTCGCCCATGCCTAGGGTCGGGCGTGCTTCAAATGTGGGCAAATATTTTCATATTAGATATGCTTGTCATGTATTGAACCTAGCTGTGCAAACCGGGCTAGAGTCCCTAAACCAATTTGTAGGACCAATTAAGGATGTGGTATTATATATAGAAAGGAACATGACTCTCATGAAACAATGGGCATGTTATTGTGAAGCAAATAACATGATGGCCCAAAAAGTTCTCGAAAGATGTTAAAAATTGTTAGAACTCTACTTATCCACTTCTTAATGTAGCAATTCTTTATAATACATTGTTGATTGCTTTTGTTAATGAAACTTTGCCTAGGTTTAGTCTATTTGAATATCAATGGAATATTGCTACTAGTTTATGGATTTACTTTCTATGTTTAATACTTGTACAAATTTATTTTCGCAAGTTTATTTTCCCACTTCACATTTATTCTTATATGGTGCTATTGATGTTATTGAACAATTGTGGAAGTTTAGATTAGATGCTCAATTAGTTATGGGCCTTATGTAAATGAAGGCTAAGTGGTTGAGCTATTATAGAGATATGCCCTCTATTGCTTTAGTTGCATTTGTTTTATATCCTAGGCAGAAATTAGAAGTTTATCTACATATTTAGAAGCTTATTTTAAGTTTTTAGGGTTTAATGGAGGCCAAGATTCCCAATCATCGGCCATAAGTGAGTTAGAGTCTCAATGGTATGCATCGGAGGCTAACATTTTTATAGATGTTAGTGCAATTGTTGGTAATGATAAGTCACAACTTTTTAAATTATATGAGAGCTATTACTCTCATTATGGTCATGTAGTTCCACAAGTTACAACTAAGGTGATAGGACAGTCCAGTAGTAGCAGGGGAGAATCATTTCAACAAAGGCAAGTGAAGAAGAAGCCTAGGGCCGGGGTTCATAGTGCACGGAGAATGACCTATATTTAAACACTGTCTTTTGGTTCTTTGAAGACATGAATATAGATATGCCCTTCCTATTATTTCATTAATTATAAAGATTATTTTTGGGTGCTTTATATCTACAGTAGCCTGCGAACAAACTTTTAGAGCAAGTGGAAACATGCTGGACACATCATGTTCGCAATTGTCGGTGCCAAACATTGAAATTAAAGTTTGCACAGATGATTGGAAGTGTGCGAAAATTCGACAACAAGAAGTAGAGATGAGAAGTCCAGAAGTGAGTTACTTCTTCACCGATGATGAATGTACAACATTCATATATTTTATATTATTTTGTATACTCTTTTATCTTGTATGAGAATCATATTGTGGAATTCAATACTAAATCTAGTGAGTTTTACGTTCTCTATCTTTGGGTAGCAATTACAGGTGAGAGAGAACCAAAAGAAGCATTTCAGACTTTAAATGAAGAAGTTGGAGCTCTCTAGGTATTATTTGGCTAAGGACAAGGAAAACTGGGTGGCTTACAGGAAGCTTACGACCCATCTTACGGTCGTAAGTACTTTCCAAAGAACCTTGTAGGTATGCTTATGCCCATAAGGAGAAGTTAGAGCCAAACCCAAGGTCCTTACGGGCAAGGCTTACACTCGTTCTACCATCCAAAGGAGTTTACGACCACAGCTTATGCCCGCAAGGAAGGTTGCAAACATAATGAAGTTTACAATTTAGTACTTACGACTGTAAGCTGGACTGTAACACAAATAGAAGACCTTATGGATGTAACTTGCAACAGCAAGTGTTCACGTAAGCATCACAACCATCTTCTCCAGCTCTCTTACGACCATGTCCTTACGCTCGTAAGCAGCTCGTTAGCAGACATGGATAAATAGATATGATGAGGATTTTTAGGGCATTCTTTTGATTTTTTTTGTTTTTTTCTTCGAGGCGAAATTAGGGAAGAAATGAGATGAATCTCCAGGGCTCAAAGGGTGATTCTAAAGGAGATTTAGATCGAGAATGAAGGGGATAGGAGATTGTAGCCGTGAAGCTCACCTTGGTGGTGTGCGTGGAAGCTTTAATGGGGTTTCTCGGCCGATCCTCCAACGGCACGATTGAGAAGGGGGTTTCCATGCTTTCTATGTTTCCTTTCTTGTCTTGTAGCTTGGATGCTTGTCCTCCATTAATGAAGGGCTAATTTATAATATGTTTGGGCATAGTTGAATTTTAGGGTTTACTTTTTGATATTGGTTGTTGGATTTTCATGATTTAATTGTTTTCCTTATTACAATCCATTCTATTTGAATCTAATCACGTGTTTGAATGCTTAATTGTTAACAAGGTGAAAGTCCTAACCATCATACAAGTTGTGATTTATGATGAGAAGAAATTCCCATTAAGCATAGGCATGTCATGATTAGAGGGAATTGTGAGTAAGCCTGGGTATAGGGTACTTTAGGGACTCAATTTCTCTCAATTCTCCCTAGTGAGTTAATAATTATTTTCGTGCTCTTTCCAATCATGTGGAGTAAATTTTAGGAGAAATCGCATCTCTACTCTACATTCGGATTAGAGATAATCTCTCTTCACAAGAAAGATTATCTACTCAATAGATCATCATTAGCTCATAGTAAGGTCTCATCGAGTATTAATGCGATTGAGTGGATGTCTGTATCAGCTCTGCACTGATTTAGTTACTCTTCACCCTCAAAAGGGAGGCTTAGTATAATTCTGAAAACCTCTTGGTTCAAATAGAATTGTATACCTAGACAACCTTTGTCCTATACTTTATAACTCTAGAAGGATACTATGCCCGGACATCGTTTCTTCCCTTGATTTCTCTCCGGGTTTATTTTCATATTTCTTGTTTCTATTCCCTTTTGTTCACACACACATTATTCAATCGATTATACTAATTTTCAAAATTAGGACTATTACTAGTGTTCTCTTTCTTCCTTGTGGACCGACACTCTGCTTTACACACACTATTATTACATGATCAGCACGTACACTTGCATCTCTATCAACCGATAATGTGATGAGCACAACAATGACCCCCATATATACCAAGCAAGAGTTAGACCCTCACGCTGATGAATAATTAATTGGGTGATAATTCCGGTCTAAAGTAAGAGAACTATGTTGATTCCTCTTACACTCAAGAGAATACGTATGCGAGTGAATTTGATTAACCAACAAATTAAGTGCAAGTAATGACATTATAGTTTTTATTTTAAATTATTTAAATGTTACTGTCTTATGTGTATATATATTTATTGTGTTTCTTTTTATTCATGGAAGTGCACTAATTTAAAAAAAAACATAAAATAAAAAAAAGAGTTGAGCTGCTGTGGTGGTAAACAACACATTAGACGAAAATATAAATATATAAAAAGTTCTTAATATATATAATTGCATTTCATTTTTATTTTTATTTATATAAAAAAACATGAACAAAGTTCAAAAAGCAATCAAACCGTTTCTTCCTTTTGCCATATGACCATCTCTCCCTTTTTCTTAATTTTTTTTAATAAATATATAAATGTATCTCTTTTTTTTTAAAACAAAAAAGAAGAGTGAGACTTCTTTTCCCTCCGGTGACCATCTCTCTTTTTTTCTTTATTTTCATTTATATTATTCTTTTGAAAATTTTCATGGATTTGTTCTTTTTCCATTGGGTAGCCCCCTCCCTTTTTTTTTTTTTTTTTTTTTTAACAAGGCAAATATAGAATTGAAGCTATTCAATGGTTCTTTTGTTGACCTTCTCTCTCTTTTTCTTTATTTTCAGTTTTTTAATAATTTTTATAGATTTCTAAAATTTTCTTCTGATTTGCTTTTTTTTAATTTATAATTTTATAAGTGCAAAGCCCGAAGCCTGAGACTATGAGCTGATTTTCAGTGATTTTCAAAGGATTTAAAAATGTCTTAATTTTTAAAATTTTACTTTAAATCTTTTATATTTATCAGTTGTTATTTTTCAAATTATATGGTATAATTCTTTTTTTTTAATCGGCGGGCTGCCCTGTGAACCGGCTGGTTTTGGCCCGACACACTAGTTATAGAGGTGGCCCAAGCTAGGTCCGGATCACCAAAAGGTCACTCGTAACCTGTCAGGTCCGTTGGACCAAATCAACTCGTTAGTCCCGCACTATTTGTCGAGGTCGGTTAACCGGCCAATGCTCACCTTTATGTGTGAAGCATGGACGGATCTACGTGGGAGTTAGTGTGGCAGTTGCTCCCACCAAAATTTGAAATGTCCATTATGCTTATAGAATCATTATCTTATACATAATTGTAATTTTTTGATTTATTATCATTTGTCCCATTAAAATTAATATATAAATATATAATAAACTTTGCCCCACTAAGTAAACATTCTGGATCCGTCTCCGTGAAATGAACCTCACTATTAATTTTTTTTTTTTTTGTCAATTTTATATCTTTTAAATTTTGAAATATTAATTTTAATAATTTTTTAGTTTTGTAATTGGTAACAATAGAGGTATACAATAGTTGGGGATTTTTTCTTTATTTTTATTTTATGTTTGTTTATGGAGAAAAATAATTTGTGCATTTATAACATTTATAAGCCAGAGATTAATAAAGAGAATTTTTTTTATAACAATAGAGGTATACAATAGTTGAGGGGTGGAGCATGGGTAAGATAAATAAGAGATGAAGATATAACAGCTAAGGAGCTGTTTGGTTCGGAAGGGAGGCACCGAAGTGAGGGAAGTCTGAAAACACCACTTCAGTTGAAGTGTGGAGTTAAGTTGGAGGTGTCTACTTCCATATGTTTGTTTAAGAAGGAACTTGTCATATCAGTGACCACTTCAAGTGTTTGGATGGTAGAAGTGAAAATCTTGAAAAGGTAACTTCAACAGTTCCTTGTGTTTGATAACACCTAAGTGGGGTTATGATCACCACTTCGGTAGAGGGGTGAGGTTACTCCTTTGAAAATTTATAAATTTTTTTAAAATGTAATCTTGCTTGTTAACATTTTATATACATTAATTAATTATTTTTTATATATTAATTAATTATTTAATTTAATACTAATTAAGTTTAAATTGTTTATGAATATAAACAAACATTTTATATTGTGGATTAATTTTAATTTTCCAATATCTAATTTAATTTATATTTTCTTTTTCTTAAACCGAAAATTTAAGTTATTTGTGTTTCATTTCCTTGACCCCAAATTTAATTTTGAAATGGATTATCAATATAACAAATTACACAAATTTAAGTTATTTAAATTTTGTTTTCGTTAATCCCAAAACTAATTTTCAAATGAGTTATCAATATATCAAATATTGGTTAAATTTAAGTTATTGAAGTTGTTTTTGAAATTTATCCGGAAACTAAATTTAAGTTTGGGTTAACAATATAACAAACATTACAGAATTGGTTGTCGTTGTGTATCGATAAAATCTTTGTTAGTCATTCTTTGTTTCATTTTGGTTTATCATTCATTTTTAAATTTTCCCTATTACTATAATGCCAAAACCAAGAAAACAAAAGTGAAAAACAAATTTTTTTTATCAAAAGTTGTGTAATATGATTGTTCAATGCTTGTGTTCTCCTTGTTAGTTATGGGAAGTTGACACCCTCAATTGCGAAAAAAAATTGTCCTTACTCAACATTTGTAAATAACAAACAAACAAGCTGACACACAACAATAAAAAATTTAATATTTGAAAAGTGGTCATTGAAATTCAGTATAGCAAAAGAAAACAAGTTCATATTCTGTTACCCAACACGGCTCAGCCACATTACATTAAAGCAGAGTTTCAGACACAAATGTAATATGTTGTTGAACTGACAATGATACCATAAAGGCAGATATAGTTTCCCATGGGACAAACATGTCTACAACAACGAAACAAATACAGCAAATATGGAAACACACCAGCTTGATTACATTATCCTCGGTCAGTTCCTCTTGCTGATGGTGAATGAAAATATGGCATCAATGTTTGGCATGGCTCAGGTAGTTGCAATTGCGACAAGCACATTCATTGGCACATGTTCTATACAATTTTAAAAACCGAAGGGATGAAAACATATACATGGTGGCTGCAATGGTGGCACTCTGTGCCTTCTGATTGCCTCGCCACACTTGTATAAATAAGTTAAAGGCAAGAATAATGTCATGGAAACTCAATTAAAAGTTTTTACATAAAACATTTAAAAAACACTGCAAATATAATAATAGTCATACAATTGAAATAATGCATAATAAGAACAATTTAATGCTACCTTAACATTCAAGCAAATCAGATGCGCTATGGCTGTAAAAAGATTGGCATTTAAGTGACCCTCAATTTTTGCCCCGCCACAGCTCCAATTTGAACTTTTGTGTCATATTACAGAACCGTGCCTCAGTACAATGTCACAAATTGCCTTTCATCATTGCCATCCTATCTAAACCTGAAATTTAATAAGATATCAACATCAGAACAAACAAAGGAAATGCATGTAAGTAACAAACAAACACATATCCAAACCATCTAGAGCAACATAAACATAAGTATGTCAGGACAGACATACACATGGCAACAGGTACAAGACAACACATAAGCACAAAAGAAGATGAAATGCAGAAACAACAAAACATGGAATGCAGAATGTCCAAAACCACAGCAAGGTGTCCTATGCTATGGTCATTAAACACAAAATGAGGCAGTCATGATGCATGCAGTGCACAACCAGAAAAAAAAAAAAAAGTAGATACTAGAACCAGTTATCAGTTAAGTCAGGCCGACGCATGATGCATGGTTGGTGCTGAATCCATTCCTTCAAGAGTTCAATCCATCCTCGAGAGAAAATTTTCAATCCATTCCTTCCTAAGTTCAACCTCTTTAACTATTAATCCTCTTGCCTCAATCTCACGAAATTGCAGAAAATCAAACACCTGAACAAGCTCCTTCTTATCGAAACCATCAACCTCCATAACTTTAGCATACAAACTCTCTGTGCAGTGGGTGGGGTTCTTAATGGCATCTGCCATTTCTCCCACCACAACAATTAGATCACCCATCATTGAAGGGTTTTTTGAACCCTTACTTGAACGTTGAGACATTGACCTTGGGGTAGCAGATGTGGCGGGGCTGCTAACAACAGGTGGGGCAGAGTTTGCATCGGCATCATCATCACTTCGGATGTTCTATTGGTCCTTCCTCAAAGTTGTCCATATTGTTGACTTCATGTTCCGAGTTATCCCCCAATTCAGCGAACACAGAAGTCTCATATGCCCCTGTTGCAGTATCCTCACCACATATAACTCTCAGTGCTTCATAATGTTCAATAGGCTTATTTATGAACGGCTTCGCTACCGGGTGGGCCTAGTGTACAATGGCATACACAACAAAATTTTGTTTTAAACATGGCTACGTGGTAATATATGGAGAAGAAGTTGAGCAATGTTACCTCGATGTATGTCAAGGCGACCATGGGATCAAGTGTTATGGTCTTCGTGGCATCATCCCAACCCGCACCACTGAGATCGCGCACTTTCTTAATCTCGGCGTATCACGTTTTCAAAGTGCGATAATGGTTTTCAACATTCTCAGAGTTGAACTCGGTATAGAACCTAGAACTTACCGCAACGACAGCGAAGACGAATGCTACTCGTTTGAATGATTTATCGCATTTGAGCCCTTTTCTTACTTGTTCCATAAGAAGTGGTATCAAGAAATTATCGTATTCTGCATTCCATCATTTATTTGGGGTACCGCGCTTGCTACCTAATGCGCGCGAGGATGATTTCTCAGTTGTACGCTCAATACCTTCCATGGCTGTTGTACACTCAAACCCCAGCAATTGCACAATTAGAAACATTCATATGCAATGGACACCCAGAAAACAATAATGAAGCCTCAGAAAACAATATCGAACCAACCAAGCATGTCAGTAATGATGCCAAATCAAAGAAAACAGAAAATGGAAAGCTGGCAGGAATTCAGTTCATCAATGGAGTCAAAATAATAGCACTGGAGCATCAGAAAACTATATGGCTGCAACAACACTGATGTGAACAAGAATGCCAAATTGAAGACAAAATAAATGGCAGGAAAAACACTGAAGTCAACAATAATGCAAAATTGAAGAAAACATAAATATGGATATAAGGCAGGAATTCAGTTCATCAATGCAGGGAAAAAAACCAATAATGGAGCCTCAGGAAAATGCATGCCAGCAAACAAGCATGTCAACAATAATGGCAACTAGAAGAAAACAAAAAAGAATGTATATATGGTAGGTATTCAGATCATCAATGTAGGCAACATAACTGTAATGGACCATGTAAAAACAATATGGCTGCAAAAACATTGATGGCAACAATAATGCAAAGTCGAAGAAAACTTAAAAATGTATATATGGCAGGTATTCAGGTCATCAATGTAGGCAAAATAACTGTAATGGACCATGTAAAAACAATATGGCTGCAAAAACACTGATGTCAACAATAATGCCAAATTGAAGAAAACATAAAAATGGATATAAGGCAGGAATTCAGTTCATCAATGCAGAGAAAAAAAACAATAATGAAAGGACATGAAAAAAACAACTGAATCATGGAAATTGTCAACATGCGAAAATAAAACAAACAAATATGGCTATGCTCACCAACTATTGCTACTGAAGTTATCACTAATAAATTCAACAAAGCAACCAATAATAATCAAACGAAACCACTGTATTGAGTCCACATGTCATTCGCTATCTTGTCTCTCATTTCAATCCATTGCCGATTTTTTTCACGTTGTTCTCGCTGTGAACAGGACTGTGATGACATCATTTGGTCATATTGTTCCAAATTTCCTTCATGCAAGATCATATCATTTGGGTCGACACCTGCTATATAGTTATGTAATATGCAACATGCAATTACTAACTTAACATATGTCCTGAACGGGAAAAAAGGATGTGATGTAAGAATCTTGAAACGGTTCTTCAAGATGCCAAAAGCACGCTCTACACGAGAACGCAGCATCGAGTATCGAAGGTTGAACAATTCCTTCGGATTTGTTGGTGCCCTTCCACTATATTCTTTTAAGTGATACCTAGCACCTCGATACGGCACTAGGAAACCTTGCATAGTGGTATATCCGGCATCGACAAGGTAATATTTCTCTACAATATATGACACCCGTCAAGTGGAATTGATTGTAATATTTTAAATTATAAAATATTATGTTTCCTACCTTCTATCAGTTTTAAACCTTCGGGTTGTGGTCTTGCTAGTGCATCTTTTAGGACAGTGAAGTCATTCGCTAATCCCTCCTAACCCGCCAACACGTACGTGAAATGCATGTCAGGGTTCACCACAGCCAAGACATTCTGGGTTGGGCCTTTACGACCACGAAACCGAGGTAGGTCTTGAGTGGGAACTGACGCATCAATATGCGTCCCGTCTAATAAACCTATACAATCCTACACGAAAAGATCATATCAAGGAATATGGAAAAACTCGATTAAGGGGGGAAGTATTACATTTATGTTATCTCTAACGAACTTACTTTGAAAAATGGATACCAATTTGGGTTGCATTCAATTTCCGAGTGACAATTGGCGTTGGGGGAATGTAGAACATCATCCTGAATGGCACAAATAGCTCTAAGTACACTGTTAAAATATCGGCTGATTGTTTCCCAAGAATGAAGATATTCAATTCTCATGGTTCTATTCTTCGTATTGTGACCAACAATATGCAAGAATATGGACAATTGTTCCTCAACCGATATATGTCTCGTGTCCTTGAGGAGGTGCTTGTCACGCAAGATTGATGCTAGATGCATGAAAGGGCCTATGTCCATCCTAAGGTAGCTCACGCAATAGTCACGACCACTCATTAATACATGTTCCATGTGTCTTTTCATAGTTAAATTTCGAAACATGGATGGTTCCTTACTTCTACCATGCTTAGGAAGATGCATTTCTTCAATTAGACAGGCAACAACTACGACAATGGTAGTGAACCCTGCAACCAATGGCAACACACGCTCATTACCAATCCAGCTATCCATCTACATAAATAAGGATCAGATTATTGACTTGGCGGCTACTAACTTGAATTGTCTATATGTACATAAACTTCTACATAATGGACAACACTAAAAGGGAAAAAATCAATCAAATCGTAAGACAGTAGAATAGAGTAACATGGCACAAGCAACCTAAACACTGAATAACTGTAAGGCAGCATAAATATAGTAACATGATAGCACTAATGTAAGGCAACAGAAAACAAAATAAATACCATGAATGTGTACAATAACGTAAGCAACATAAACACTGAAAGACATTCCATATTTTGTAAGAATGGTATAAATAAATCAGATATAATAATAACATATATGGACAACATGGGAAGAGAATAACAGATACATTTATACATACCTCAAAGATAATCCAGCAGAAATATACTAACATGACAGCGGAAATGTAAGGCAAAAGGAAACAAAATAAATACCATGAATGTGTACAATGACATAAGCAACATAAACAATTAAAGACATTCCATAGTTTGTAAGAACGACAGAAATAAATCAGATATAATAATAACATATATAGACAACATGGGAAAAGACTAACAGATACATTTATACATACCTCAAAGATAATCCAGCAGAAATATACTAACATGACAGCATAATTGTAACGCAAAAGAAAACAAAATAAATAACATGAATGTGTACAATAACGTAAGCAACATAAACACTGAAAGACATTCCACACTTTCTAACAAATCAAACATAAATCAAATCTAATAATAACATATATACACAACATGGGAAAAGAATAACAGATACATTTATTCATAAGACAAAGATAACACAACAGAAATATAGTAACATGACAGCAGAAATGTAAGGCAACAGAAAACAAAACAAATACCATGAATGTGTACAATGACATAAGCAACATAAAAAATTAAAGACATTCCATAGTTTGTAAGAATGGAAGAAATAAACCAGATATAATAATAATATATATAGACAACGTGGGAAGAGAATAACAGATACATTTATGCATAACTCAACCATAAAACAGCATAATATAGTTAGTTTGGAAAGTACTGAGTGTATCAACTGCGGATTTCCCTTGGAAAACAACAATTCAAAAATCAAAACCATACCGTCAATAGATCAGGAAATAAAAAAATAAGAGACAACAATTAAGTAACATGGCATCAATAGGTGTGTTGGGAATAAAAAAATACACCTCAATGCCTTGGCAAGTATGCATATATGATGGTAAATAAATACAAAATCAAAAGAAAAATTAACCAGAATAAAGAAGGAAATTTAAAATAAATAAATAAATAAATAACGTATTCTTGCAGACCTACAAGGACATAAGATCGGGAGAATAAACCCGGTACGAAACACAACACACGATCATACTCTGAAAACCTAAAGAAATACCAAAAAAACAATCAAAATCAAGATGAGGAGAAGAAACCCCAAAAAAAACAATCATTAATGAAATCAACAAGGAACTTCAATAAAAATAAAAAATAAAAATAGTATTCTTGCAGATCTGTAACGAAGAAAAAATCAAAATCAACAAGGAACTTCAATAAAAAAAAATTACTTATTCTTGCAGATCTGCAACGAAAAACAAGATGAGGAGAAGAAACCCAGTACGAAACACAACACACGATCATACTCTGAAAACCTAAAGAAATAAAAAAAAACAATCAAAATCAAGATGAGGAGAAGAAACCCAAAAAAAAAAAAAAAACAATCATTAATGAAATCAACAACGAACTTCAATAAAAATAAAGAAAACAATATTCTTGCAGTTCTGTAACGAAAAAAAATCAAAATCAACAAGGAACTTCAATAAAAAATTACGTATTCTTGCAGATCTGCAATGAAAAACAAGATGAGGAGAAGAAACCCAAAAAAAAAAAAAAACAGTACACAAGATCGTAACCTCTGAAATACCCTAAGGAAACAACAAAAATGAAACAGAATGGTATAAAGAACAAACGGACATGATAAATTGAACATAATCAACAACGAACATAAAAAAAAAAAAATCAACGAGTTCTTCCAGATCTAGAAGAAAATCAAAACCGAAACCCCATAGAAAATGATACACACGGTCGGATAAGAATGATGTCTACCGAGTCGGATCTTCACGGATGGCGAACAAAAACAAAAGGAATCCCAAGATAGGGACGATCGGGCGAACTAGGTGGCGACAGAGAAACGGGGGATCTCGGGTGGCCAGGGCGAGGGAGAGGGAGAGATCTGGATGAAGGCGTTAGAGAAACCCTAGTGCGAAAGTGGCTTGGGAAAAGGTGAAGTCGGGGGTGATCTCAACCGACCCATGTGATATCACGTGAGGGAAGTCAGATGGCTCAAAACCCACTTCGGGGTTTTTAATGGTGAAGTCATTCGCTGAAGTGGAAGGCTTGAAGAAGTTGTCAAATCGCGAGTTCGGCCACTTCGGACTCAACTTCAGCGAACCAAACAACCCTTGAAGCTCACAAAGCTCTCTTTTCCCCAATTTTTTTTTTTAAAAGGCAAATCTCGAAATGAAGCTTTTCATCAATGGTTCTTTTGTTGATTTATGGATTTTTAAAATTTTCTCTTGATTTGTTTTTTTAAATTTATATTTTTATAAGTACAAAGCCCGAAGCCTGAGAACTTGAGTTGATTTTTAGTGATTTTCAAAGAATTTTAAAATTTGTCTTAATTTTTAAAATTTTACTTTAAATTTTTTATATTTATCAGTTGTTATTTTTCAAATTATATGGTATAATTTTTTTAAAAAAAATCTGCCGACTGCCCTGTGAATCGGCTGATTTTGGCCTGACCCACTGGTTACAGAGGTGGCCCAAGCTAGGTCCGGGTCACCAAAAGGTCACTCGTAACCCACCGAGTCTGTTGGACCAACTTAACCGGTCAGTCCCGCATTGTTTGTCGAGGCCGGTTAATCGGCTCGTGCCTATCTCTGTGTGTGAAGCATTGACAGATCTATGTGGGAGCTAGTGGGGTAGTTGCTCCAACTAAAACTTGAAATGTCTATTATGCTTATAGAATCATTATCGTATACATAATTATATTTTTTTTATTTTTTATCATTTGTCCCATTAAAATTAATATATAAATATATAATAAACTTTGCCCCACTGAGTAAAAATTCTTGATCTATCTCCGTGAAATGAACCTCACTATTATTATTATTTATTTGTCAATTTTATATCTTTTAAATTTTGAAATATTAATTTTAATATTTTTTTTAGTTTTGTAATTGGTAACAATAGTGGTATACAATAGTTGGGGATTTTTTTTAAATTTTTATTTTATGTTTGTTTATGGAGAAAGATAATTTGTGCATTTATAACATTTATAAGTCAGAGATTAATAAAGAGAATTTTGTGTGCAGTCGCTATCTTATATGTTAATTGTGATTTAAGTGTCAAGTAATCAATAACTAATATAAAACCTCATATTATTAACGCTTATTATAAATAACATCCTCTCTCAAATTTGCTCGAGAATGTGTCAAACTTTTGAAATATATAGATACTAGCATAATTTCCTCGCTCTACTTTAAGGTTTTGTAATTTTAATGATTTTAAAATATGTACTATGTAAAACAAATATTGATGATAATTTTCATTTATAATAAAGTAAAAGAATATAAAAATAGTGTTTACTTTATCAATTTGTAAAAGCATTCCTATGAGAACATCTTCATTGTCATAACTCGTGTGCATCAAAACTTACCTACTCAAAACAATTGTAGTATATCTTAGATACATAATATTAACATTAAATTTGTTAGTATAGAATTAAGGTTGAAGTGAGCACATGCAACCATATTCGACTATGCCCCAATCCTCTATGAAGGATATGAATCCCATCATCCTATGCACGTTCCAACAATTAGTAACAATAAGTAAAAAACTTAAAATGTAAGTTTATTTAATTGTTATTAAAGAAATATACATAGTGATAAATTAACTGTTGTTAAGCATAGTTACATTTTTTTTTATAATCACTAATATCAAAATATATTTCAATGAAAGCCAAACTGATAATTTGTGTGGAATTTGAATAAGACAATCCCAAAGTCCTATGATTTTAAGTTTCACTTCTTGATTTAGCATGTCCTCAACAAATTTTGTAATTTTCTTTGTAAATATTCATGATTAAGATATAAATTAGTATAAAACTCAGTTGTTGTACTTTTAAATTCGAAAAATAGATTTAAAAGACATTTGGTAGACCATTTATTTGGTTTTTCACTATCTGTAAATTTATTCAAATAAAAACATATCAAACATATGTGATATTTGCAACAAAAGGGACACAACCAAACAACAAATGAATGAATAATCAAATTATAAAAGGAAAAAAAATGTGACAAACTAAATAGCAACATCATAGTCAAAGGGAGCATAAAATTTTTATGTAAAAAATAAAGTTATAGCGAGAGAGGGAATTATATGAATTGTATTGAAAAAAAACCCTAAATTTTGTTATTCATCTTCGTTAAAATTTGGCCAATATGAACACCTTCATCATTTAATTTCCTTTATTATTAATCTCTTTATTTTCTTCTACAATAGTCTTTCCATCTTCCCATAAACTTAATGTGTATGATTTAATAAGTATAAGCTATTGCTATACCATTTTCACATTTTTTTTATAATTTTAAAAAAATTGCTCACCAAAATATATATTATGCTAGGTTTGCTGAGACGGGGAGTGGGAACAATTTAATAAACTTGAATACTACCAAACAAATTAGGAAAGATTTTCGCCGAAGACTATCGGTTTTCGTTATAAAGTCTTATTAAATATTTAATGGTAAACTAATTTAATGTCCTTAACAAAATTAATGGCATAAAATATTTCCTATTAACAATAATTAAAATATAACATGCAATTAATTTTTTTAAAATAATATCTTTTGATTAAAATTCATTTTATTCACTTAATTATAATTTTAAAGTTCCTCGTGAATATAATAAAATTATAAAATACTCTTTCCTTATTTTCTTGGAATATTATCTATTGGTATCATATATATTGGTTTTTTATTTTTATTTTTTTCTTGTATTTCCCATATTTAATGTAATACCAAATAAATTGTTTTAAATATTTAAAAAAAGTTAAACAAAGTTTTAGAAAAAAATTCCACCTTCGAGAGAACATCACTTTTGTGAAACCAATTTAATGCTCTTGGCAAAATTAATGCCATTAATTCTTTTTATTAACTACACCACATTTATAAAAAATACTTTAAAAAGTTTTAGAAAATATTTCCACTTTTGAAAGACTATCTGTTTCATTAAAAAGCCATATTAAATATTTAATGCAAAACCAATTTAATACCCTTGATGAAATTAATCCCATGGAATTTTTATATTCATAAATCATGATACCATTTAATATAAATTAATATTTTAAAAATAGAAAGTTTTTAATTTTCAAAACTCCTTGGAATAGTATATATAACTACTTTAAATGTATGTATAGATATTTACAATTATTAATAATCGAGTGGGTTTAAGAATAGTTTTTTCATTTCTCTAAAAAGGAGTTGTTAGGGCAGTAATAACTATTATAATTCATAAAAAAATAAATAAAATTCTCATAATATTCTTTTGATGGTGACCAAAAACTAAGTGAAGGCCTTATTTATAATTAAAAAATTAAGGAGTTAATATTAAACATTAATACGATGTGTAATTAATTAGAATAAAGGCATGAAGTGCTGGTTTTTTTTTCTTTATTATGGATATTAGACTTGATCAGGGATATAATTAGGATTGCATACTCGCATATTTTTTTCTTTATTATGGATATTAGACTTGACTAGGGATATAATTTGGATTGCATACTTGCGGAGGAGCTCTTTTGAGGAGTCTAGCTACCAATGAGGATGACGTTCAACACTACATGCCCTCATCCTTCGTGAGAGTGAGAAAGTCGAACAATCACATCCTATCTTAAGGGTATTCATTTTGGGGGAAGTAGTCGGAAGTGGGGAAGTGGGGAAGTGGGGAAGTGATATCATTAATTTCTACTACTTTTGATGTTCATTTGTCAGAAAATGGGGATAGGTCTGAAAAGTTTGGGGGTTGACTAGAGTTCTATGAGTTCAAAAAGGCTTTGGAAGTATGGAGAAGTGAATTTTTATAGTGTGGCTCATTTCTCCCTAATTTAGTAAAAAAATTATTGATATGTGTTTAGTTCAAAACTTTTAATTTTAGTCCCCCATTTTATGATAAATGAACATTAGAAATGGAGGAAGTCCACTTTTCCAAAATAAAAGGCTCCTTGGCAAAAGGGATCGAAGTGCAAATGGGCTAAGGGCTCTTTGGTACATGGGGAACTATTAGTAAAATATCTATTAAATTAAAAAAAAAAGCTATTTTTAGTTCCGGTGGGTGTATTGTGAATTAGAACTCACTCAATATCTAATCCAAACACTCACACAATCACACACAAACCAAAGAGAAAGGAAGTACCCCAAATTGGTAACCTAGTTCTACATAACACTTGCTTACATCTAGAGGCCCAAGCCCAGAGATAAAATTCCACTAAAATTGAAGAATTAATGAGTACAACACTATCATTCATCCCTCACAAAAGCAAACAAGAATCCTCTCTAGATTATCCGATACTCATTCACTCTCACCCAGTGATGGAGCCACGTGGTGGAGAAAAGGGGAAATTAGCCCCTTATAATTTGAGATTAAATTAATTTAATTAGTTGATGTCTTAATTTCCCCATCTATTTTACAACTAACCCCCTTAGTTTTTACTAACTAAAAATAAAATGAGACTATTCATATTTTCCAACAATGAATCTGTGACTTTTGTTTGGTTAGAAATTAAATTTATTTATGTTAGTGCGAGAGCACTTTAAGTCGGCATGATTTGACACCTAGACAAAGTGACATGGCAATCAAGATGACGTGGCATGAATAATGACGTGGAAAGCATAATGACGTGGCAAGGTGGCTTGGCTAAGAGAAAAATATTCTTGAAGATCTTGATGAAGCTATTTTTGGCAAGAGAATCAAGCAAGCTACAATTTGTGTCAAGATCTCATCAAGACCATATTTAGGAAATGTGATTGAAGACTAAATATGGATGGAGCTAAAACGAAGAAATATCTATCAATGGTAAGATTTGGAGAATATTGAAGATATGATTTGAACAACCTTAATAGATGTGATTGAAGACTATTAAGGGTAAGATTTGAAGGCATGCCTATTTGTGGCATGATTGGGCTAATTGATTGAATATTTATCATGGAAGATTTGAAGACCAAACTTGGATAAATTGAAGATCAAGTTTGGAGAGTTTCATGAAGATGCACAAAGGAGTGCCCCTTGCGAGGGGACTGTGTGGTGAGGAACTAAGGAGGGAGGTTAGTTGCCGGTAATCATGATCAGATGATATGGCTGCATCGACTCAAACTAAGAATGACCATTTGGTTGATGGGTCTTGAGGTCGCTTACCAATGGAACCAGAACTCAGTCAAGCTAGCAGTCAGGGCCATGTTACAACAGAAGTTGCAACAGCTAATTTCGGAAGGTTCTAAAGTTAGTAGCCGCGGAGATTGTAAAAGAGGTATGGACTATATTTGGGACGTCGAGGCGTCTATATATACTACCTTGGTCTGAGATTGGCTGCGACTCTTGAAAGAGGGAGTAGGGAGGCACCGGACAATCTAGACACGGTAGTATTCTTGTTTGTGTGAGAGAGTGACAAGTGTTTGTACTCTTCTTTTATTTCCTCTTTTAGTGGATTGTTTGTCTCCGGGCTTGGCCCCCCAAACGTAGGCGAGTTGACACCGAATTGGGTTACCAACTTCTTGTGTCTCCTTCTTGTTTTGTTTGTGAGTGCTTTGCTTGTGAGTGTTGAGTGTTCATCTAACCTACAAACCTTAACCGGCGGAATTAATAATTTAATATCTACTTATTTCTTTAATGTCTTAACTTTAGCTCTAATTTTACTAATTTCAACTGCAATTGTAGAGAAGGTTTTCTCTACAATGATAATTGTGAAAACTAGACTCCATAATAGAAATGATGATCAATTTTTGCTTAGTGACATACATTGAGAATAATATCTTTGATTATATAAATATATAATAAAACAATTATTCATTATTTGGTTATGTAAACGTCTTCTTTTAGAAATACTTATATAATTTGATTATATTTGAATTTTGAATTATTAAGTTTCATTTGCCACCCTGTCTATGATCTTTGGCTCTATCACTACTCCCACCCACACACTTGGGTCGTCCTAAATCTCATAGCAAAGTCTCTTACATAGACATCTCAACATCCCAAATATAGCACCTCCCCCTTTTAGAATCTCTATGATTCCTAATTTGGATACCCTCTAAACTTAAAGGTTGTAACTTTTGTTGTAACTGAGCTTGTAATGTGACCCACATGCTGGCCCTTGAGTCAGAGCTTCCATTGTAACGCAACCTGCAGATGCCTTTAGCTCATTTAGTTATATCCAACTCTTAGTCAATTTAGTCGAATCCTACTGATCTCGACCTACGAGTAACTAGCTTACCTCCTTATGTCTTATCAGCAATACCCTCGTAAGGGTCACACCCCATATGGTACGTATTCATCATACCAAAAGTAGTCTTTAAATAATCTTCAAATCTTTCACTAAACTTGATCACCAATATATCTAAGTTTAGTCTTCACAATTTTCCAAACTTGATTCTCATTCATTCAAGTTTGATTCTTTAATCTTCTTGTTACTAAACTTTATCTCTTATTCATCCAAGTTTAGTTCTTCAAAATCTTTCAAACTTGATCTTCATTCATTCAAGCTTGGTCTTCAATTTTCTCCATATATTATAGTGCCTTCAAATAGACCCACCCATAAATAGCTTCTTTCTAATTTAGAGATTGTGTCTTCATTTGGCTTTATCTTCATATAGTCATGATATTACTTGCTCTTACCTTTCTTAGCTTGTGTCTTAAAATAGTTTTCACCAAACTAAGCTTCAATATAAACTTGGCTTACAAAGTAGCTTCATCCATATTTTGCTTCTCCCTCCAATCTGAGCTTCAAATGGTTGTGCTAAATATGGTCCTCACAATCAGATCTTGTTATCCAAAAAATATATTATCCTCCAAGTGGTTTCAACTCAAGTTAGATCTTCTCGCCAAATATAGTTTGCGCCTTAATTTAAATTTGCCTCCATTTAGTGATTGTTTGCTTGCTTTTCAAGATACATCTTCTTTGCATTCATAGTTTTTTCAAGTTGCCACATTATCAAGACTCATCATATTGGTTGCCATGTCATCACGTTTTACAACATTATCTTCAATTGTAATGTCATTACCAACACATGTCAAATGATGCCAAGTTTGGAACCTCGTCTCTGATTGACCGTTTGGTTCGCGGTAATGTAGAAAGATTATCATGTGTTACGTAGTAATCTGAAAATATTACCACGTTTGGCATTGCACTGAGAAAGATTACCACTTATTACATGGTAATCTGGATGGTAATATCACATTACCAACATGAGAATATTACCAAAAAGGTGGTATTCCTATTACCACCAAATTTGGTGTCTATCTTGGATTACCATGGTAATCTCATAACTTTTTATATTTTACCAAATTGATTACCATGAACCAAACAAGATAATGAACTATTCCCAATAATAAGAGTTCCCAACGAAACATAGTTATATCAAATTACCACAATATTCCCAACCATATAACATTCCATATTACCATGATAATCTCATTATGTGGTAATATGTTATTACCACGAACCAAACTGCCCTTAACAGTTATTCTAAAAATATTCTTTTAATTCTAAGGCAAGGGAGATCCACTAGGGTTTATTTACAAATGCAAATGATAATTCAAGGTTTTCTTTTTAAATATAAATTAGGAAAGTGTCAAATTACAGTAAATACTTAAGTTGTGATCAAGGCTTTCTAGAAAAAGTCTTTGTTTATTTTAATAACTAAAACACCTCTCTTTTAAGAAATAGTTTTTTAGTTTATTCTATAAAGATTAATGATCTGATGGGAATTTGGTTCTGTATATAGAGCCACCTATCTATGAATCTGTTTCAAAATTGAATTAGAAATTTGGTTAGTTTATTTATTTATTTATTATGTTTCTTATTGTTTATTTATATTGTTAAATTTATTGAATATTTATTTTGTGAGAATAAATAAATAATTATTTTCCACATGAGAAACCCTTTTTATGTTTATCTCTATTATTAGAAAGTTATCACTTTATCACTTAAATCACGTTTGGTGGACATTATCTTTTGTTTGGTGAGGGATATGATAATTTTATCCTATTGACCCACTTTATCTTGCCAGGCACGTCAGAGTTAAGATAGAAACAGGTATGATAAAATAAAAAACTTTAATTTACTTTTTACCTTTTTATTTGATTTCTCTCCCTAATATAGGTGGTGTTTGGTTCAATGTAACTGTAAATATAGTGGAATTCTAGTTACAATGTAACTGGAAATATATGGATTTTAAAATACAGTTTAGTTAAATCCTGTGTTTGGTTAGATATAATTGAAGATGGTGTATTATAAATTTAGAAATAAAAATCTTTTCCATATAAAATATGTTAATGTCATTTTAATGATTTTGTGTACCGTATTAATTAGTTTAACTATTAATTTTATTATTAAATTAGTTATTAAATTTATTAATATATTTACTAAAATTTTTTATTGTATTTTGTGATTCTTGAATTTAATTATTAACCCAACAAAAAGAGTACTTATGAATTTTTCTTACATTTTTAATATATTATTTAATGATTTTAATTATCATATTGATCATTTTAACAATTAATTTTATTATTAAATTAGTTATTAAATTAATTATTATATTTTTAAATTTTTTTTTACTTAAAAAAAGTATCCATGAACATTTGCCAAGTCTTTTTTTTCTTTAATTGATTACATATAAGTCACAAATAATGCATGTGAAAAAACTTAAAAATAAGGGATTTGGTTTTACGGCCAAATTGGTCATAAAATCAAATCCCTCACTGAATATAATTTGAGTTACATGGGTTTTTAGAACCATGTGAACCAAACACTTGATTTCTACAAACCCAGTAATTTAAGTTACATGTAACTTTAAAACCCTCCAAACAAACGCAACCATAGTGTTGCATTGTATCCCTTTTTTAAATCTTTAAACCTAAGGCTTGGGATAAAAAGTTTATCAATAACTAGATAGGACACCAATTTAAATATTTTGTTTATCTCTATGTTGTAATCTCATCAATAAGGATACAAATTGACAATATTGACCTTAACATTTAAAAAATAGAACAAGTTTCACATAGAACCATAGTGAAACAATAATGGATTCTAAAATTCTAACAAAAGCAATTTAATTAAATAAATAAAAATTCTGAAATTTTGAATTGGAATATTAACTTAAAACAAATGATAATCCAATACTGGGATATGACATTATTGAACATGATAAATGTGGGAGACACAAACATACACTTTGTTGATTTTTTTTTTTATGTATTATATTTTTGTAACACTTGTCTTTGTGATGTTAAGTGTTATAAAAATTATTTTGTGAAAAAACTGTGTGATCTTCTGTTGGCATAACTTAAGTTTTAGTGGATTGTTTCCAAGGTGTCGATAGGGATACAAGTGTGGCGGAGGGGGAGTGAGATCCCCGTCCCTGCTTTCCACGATGCATGGAATCCTGACCCCAAAATTTCTCCACAGGGGACAAATTCTTCCCATTCACTCTCTCGCGGGGTCGGGGAATCCTCACCCCAATCGACACTAAAGTGCTAACCCCGACATTAGGGTTGGGCATTGGGTTACAAGGTGCTAATCTTGATGTCTGAGTTACAAGTTATATATATAACCTTTTTAAAATGTTTTTGTTTAGATTGTATTTAAACTCAATGGTTTTATATTAAATTTCTATTAAACTGAAAAGTTATATTTACTAAAACATTATTAATAAATAGTAAAAAAATAAAAAAACCAAATATTTGGTAAATATTATATCCATCCATGTTGAATTTTTTAAAAAATAAATAAATAATAAAATATACAATTTATTTTTATTATTAGGAATCCATGCGGAGAATCACACACTCTGCGGGATTCCCACGGGAAGCAAAGTGGAGAAACTATTCCCCACCCCTGGCCTGTTAGGTTTTTCCCATTCCTTACCCTATGAGGAGGTTATTTTGCAGAATCCCCACCTCGTTGGAGCTGGTCTTCATTTAAGGGAAGATTTCTCGCCCCATTTGCATCCCTAAGTGTTAAGCTCATTATCTTTTGGCAATAATTTTTTAGATCAAGAGTAGTGTAGAAGCTAGCTAGTTAGTAACCTAGCTACATAATTTTGCCATTGCTTCTCCCATTGCTAGCTATCTAAGAATTTCATTGCTAGTATTTTAGTTTTATATAATATTTGTTTCGGATATGTTTCAGTATAATAATTGGTGCAAACTAGTAATTTTTTGAAGAGTGGATCTTGAACCTAATTATTATTATTATTATTATTATTATTATTATTATTATTTGTTTTTGGAAGGTCTGAAGCTTTACATGCTGAAGGGGCTTGCTTTGTGAACAAGCAGTGATATAAGTCAAGCCTTTCAAAGTTTAGGCGGATAATTAATATGTTTGGATGGATGTAATGTTTCCCCTCATGGATAACCATTATTTCAGCAAAGGTAAATGGCCTACGCCTAGGTAGATCTGAGTAATATTTCTTCGTCTTCCTCTTTTTTTAAAAGTTTTTATCTTCTTCATATTATATGAATAAAAATATTAAATATACCAACACATATTATATGATTTACATAGTTACTTAATAGCAATAAGTGAGATTTTCAATAATTTAATTATAGCAATTAAAATAACAATAAATAATTTACAATTAAAAAAATTATTTACTTAATACATATATATTAATTAAATAATAAATTATTAAATTGAGATATTTATTTTAAATATTTAATTATATTAATTAAAATTAATAATGATATTTAAAATAGTTCATAAATAAGAATCTAGTAGGTAATTATTATACATAGCTCACTATTTCTTATATAAATCTTAATTTTTTTATTTGAAAATGCATAAAAGTTATTTTACTCTATTCTTTTTCATCATTTTTTCATTCTCAATAATTTATCCCTTCAACCAAACACGGTTTTCATTGCCATTCTTATCATCTATTTCTGTTCCATTACTTTCACTTTTTCAAGCCCATTACCTTCATTCTCATTCGGAGAACCTAACTTAGGTGATGTTTGTTTTACAGGATTTGGAATTTAATGTAATTAGAATTATAAAATCATTGAAAATTCTTTGTTTGATTAAGTGGATTTAAAAAGTTAAGGGATTTTAAACTACAATGGTTTATGGATTGGATGGATTTTCAACTATGTCAAATTTGGGATTAGTTCACATTACAAATTTTTAATCTACAAATTAATTAAAGCCTCATGTGATTATCATGTGAGGCTTAGATGTGGATTATTTGATCCTCATTTTAGTCATTTATCAAATAAAATACCAAATATTTTGATGTTGCTAAGAGCTCAAATATATTTAACAATATTATTTTAAATTTAAATACTGTACAATGATTACCCAAACAATTTTTTTAATTTTAAATTCAAAAAAAATATAATTTTTATCATGAATTACATAATTTATTTATTTTTATTATTTTATTATTTTTTAAAATAAAAATATGTTATGTGTTATTCCAAAGAAGAAAATTATTCATCTAACACATTATTTTTATCCTAAAACTACACAATATATGCTTATAAATAATTTTTGGGGCTAAAATAAATTAGAGGGATAAACATAAAATATTTAACATAAATATTAGACAAATAAAATACAATTTATGAAAGATGATCATTTCTCTATGGTTTGATATTTTTAAAAATTATTTTATTAATTATAGAGATATATAAATAAAATGAACTAATGTAATTGTTTATTTTATAATTAAAAAAGATTAATGGTCACTGTAAAATTACCTTAGGTGAATATTTACCAAATCCATATTTATAAATCTTCTTATCCAAACAAAAAAAATTTATAGTTTAACATTCCAATTACATTAGACCAAATACTAGATTTAACACAATTACAAATATATTATAATATAAAATCTACTATATTTTTTAACTACACTTAATCAAACACTACCTTTAGGGGCCGTTTGGTTCGCGTTAATGATATATTACCACGTAATGAGATTACCATGGTAATAAGAACGGGAATGTTATATGCCTAGGAATGTTGTGGTAATTTATGATAACCATGTTTGGTTGGAAACTTATATTAAATGGTAATCAACTTGGTAATGTTCTAAATTTCCCAAAATACCCTTATGTCTACCGTTTTATGCAAATTTAAATTTATTAAAGTAAAATAAAATTTTTGATAAAAAATTAAAATTTCAAAGCTAAACATATTCCCAAATTAATGTTATTTAAATTTAATTTTTTTATCCAACAAATAAAATATGAAAATTATTATTTTTAAACAAAGGGTATATTTGTCCAAAAAATATTTAAGATTACCACCCACTTGGTAATCCAACATAGCTACCTATTTTGGTGGTAATGGGATTACCAAGTTTCTTGGTAATCTTCTAAAGTTGATAATCACACATTACCATCAATATTACCACCACCATCCATCCAAACGTGGTAATCTTTTCAGATTACCACGTAACAGGCGGTAATGTTTTCACATTACCGCGAACCAAACGCCCCCTAAAGTATTTGAGGGGCTTGCCTAACAAAATAAAACAAGTACTCTTCGATAAAAAGTTTAGTGGAATGCCAAAAAAAAAAAAAAAAAAAAAAAATTGGAACATGGTACACAAACAAACAAAATTGACAAGTCAAAATTGAACAGCTTGATATTAGACCTTATCGCTAAAGATCCCAATACTACGCCAATGCAGTTGAGTTCAGAGGTTGCACTATCAGCCTAGACTAGAAAAGTAGAATCCTATTTAATACCTCTCTGGCAGCCATATTTGAATTTCAAGTGAAGCTGGTATCTAGACTTTAAGCATGCAACTCAAGCTGGTATCTAGACTTTAAGCATGCAACTCAAGCTGGTATCTAGACTTTAAGCATGCAACTCAAGATGACTTGGAAGTTTGAATTGGGATTATATATATTATTTTTAATTTATTAATTAAATTACAGATTTAAAATAACACTTTCATAGACTTAACATTATAAACTTTAAAAAGAATTAAAAAACTTTATAACAATTAAATCTGTATAATAAAAAATAATTTTTATTTAAAGTTTTATAATAATTATTTATTACATGAGCAACAGGTTAGCCATGTGGCATGTAAGGGTATTAAATTAAAAACACTACTTGATGTTGCGTAATCTCACAACTGCTTCCCTGCCAAAGACTATTACCATTTGGGACGTAGTGTTTGACTGATTTTGTTGAATGGCCTACATGATATAGACATATATCTATGTATGTATGTATTTCCATTCTAAATCCAGCACTATTAAAGGGGGTACTAGTTCCACATTCTTCATCAGCTTCTGGATTAATCTCCGGTTATCTTTAGAGAAGTAAAAAAAGGTTTGGACACAATGCATGGTCTAGTTCTTTAGCAACTATTAATCATATATCATTGTTTGAGCTCACCAATTCCTTCTCTATTTTGCAGAAAGCTTAACCAATATCAACAAATGGAAATATCTGAAGAGATGTTAAGTACACTCCTTCCACCTGTGGTGTACTGGGTGTTCTCAGGGATATATGGATTGCTAGCAGTATATCTCAACAAGTACAGATTACACCCAAAAGGCGAGGAAGAAGAGAAAAACTCTGTATCTAAAATAACAGTTATCAAGGGCATTTTGATCCAACAAGCCATGCAAGTAGTCATAATCTACATGGCCACAAAGGTAACAAATTAACTGATTATAACTTATATATTTGAAGCATTTGAATATATATATAAACTTGCATGCTTGCATGCAGATTAGGTCTAATGAAGGACCAGCAGCAGCAAAGGAACAACAATCCTCCCTACCAGTGATGGCAGTGCAATGGGTAATTGCCATGATAGTCTTAGACACGTGGCAGTACTTTATTCACAGATACATTCATGTAAACAGGTTCTTGTACAAACATGTCCATGCAGTACACCATGCTCAAATAGTGCCCTACGTATATGGAGCTCTCTATGGGCATCCATTTGAGTCCTTTTTGGATATCATTGGTGGTGCTTTGGCCTACTTAATCTCTGGGATGACCACTAGAACCAGCATCTACTTCTTCTCTTTTTCCGTCATCAAAACTTTGGACTTGCACTCTGGGTTATGTATCCCTTGGAATCCCTTACAAGCTTTCTTCTTTAATGATTGTGCTTTTCATGACACTCACCATCAACTCAAGGGTCATAGGTATAACTTCTCTCAGCCTTTCTTCATCTCATGGGATAAGATCCTTGGGACTTACATGCCATACACTGTTGAGAAGAGGACAGATGGAGGCCTTGAATTAAAGCTTCTCAAGGATGCTTAGAGTTGCATGCATGCATGCATGCACGGACATGCACTTGCATGCACCATCTATATATAATAATTCGTGCAAGATTTACCATGCATGATGTATTAGTCAATGTACTATCTATATATATACATAATATAATTCGTCTGAGTTTGAAGAAATAAGAGCTTTTCCTTCTTGTAGTAATTAACTCTTCGTTTGAATGTTGCCTTGACAAGACAACTCTATGAAAAATATTCTTTATTTATTTTTTTTGTTATTCAAAATATTCACCAAAAAAGTAGCACTTGTCACAACTCAAAGAGATAAATATTTATTGGTAAAACTACTCATTATAATAAGCCTCCCTCTAAATACACTTTAATAAAACAACTTTATTTTCATTTTTTTTTCTAGTATTAAAGAATATTCGTTAAAATAAATAACACTTGCTACATCACACATAAATGATATTTAAAATTGAATTTCATTTGAGAGAAACGTAATATTTAAATTGTTGTTGTTATTATTGTTATTGTTGTTATTATTATTACTACTGCTATTATTATAAAAATTCATATGACATAGAGTAATGAAATGCTTCCCTTACATTAATGTCATTCTATTTGTATGTCACACCTTGAACCCGATCTGCCAAGCTGGACATGTTAACAAATTGCTGCATATCCTCGGGTAGAACTTAGTTAGCATGTAAGGCATCAAAACTTGTCTTAATACATCCTATATTGACCCAAAATAATATACTTCAATAACAAAATAACTGGGCTTGAAAATATGTATTATTCAAGATAAATATAATAAATTTCAAGGTCTACAAAAGAAATAGAAAGTAATAAATCAACTAGCTTGTAGTCGGTTTTTATTTGACAATCACTGCTAAACTACCCATATATCTCCATTCCAAATTGATGTTAATACCAGATGTATTTAAACTCAACAAAGATAAATAAAATTATCATCGTGCAAAGTCTTTAGTCATTATAACAAGTTCAAATAAATTTTTCCATGGGAAATCATCTATCGCAAGAAGAAAAAAAATTTCATAGTATAATGTAATTATCTATATATAGCAAAATTATGATTTCTCTACCTTATATTTTCTCTCTTTAAAAATTAAAAAAAAATTACTTTTGCAATTGAGCCTTGAGAAAAGTAGGAAGATTATTTTTAAAATATAAAAAATACCTCCTGGAGTTCCTATGTTTCAATATCATTTAAAAATATAATAAACAAAATATTTATATGGAAAAAACAATTTTATAAATCTTTAATTTAGTTGAAAATTTTAATATTACTTTTAGTAATCATTAAATACATGGTGTTTTGTCAGAAAGCATGAATGGTATAGCCAGGGCAAGAGGGATCTTGATGTTAATTCATATATTTTAAAATTGCAATGAGCTTAAAACAAAATTTACATTTAGTTGAATTTAAATTCAACTAAATGTAAATTCTCCAAATTTGGAGCAATTAATCACCTATAGTACGTGTGTACCCCATCTCTTATAATTCTTGGAGTTGGCAGTGGAGACACAAGTGTTGCTCCGAGTTCAAGTTCAGGTTCAGGCCAGTCCTATTCTTTATCTTATCCTCCTTGTTTGCACTTTAATTTAATTGATCCACCTTATCATATTATTTTTCATCTGACTCTAGTTTGGAAAAGAAGTTGCATATGTATGCTGTTGTTTCATGTTGGGTTTGAAATTCCAATGGTGATTTGGAGTAAGTTACGTGCTCTGGTTTCGTTGGGTCAGAAGTATGCTTTTTAATTTTTTTTTTATTTTAATTTATTGCTCTCAGTGCAAGCATACAGTTTTGGGTGTCTTGAATGTTCAAAAGATTGATGTTACGTAAGTATCTCATGTCTATAATTAATGCTATGTTTGAATTGAAGTTTTAATTTTATTTAACTGAAGAACATTCAAGGCTAGGAAATTTCTTTGTTTTGGTTGAATATTTTGCTTCTATTCCAATCTCTTGATTTTTTTTCCCAAAGATCGCTATTACTCAGGGGCTGTTTGGTTCCAAGGAATGGACTAGGAATGGATTGGGAATGGGTTGGGAATGGGTCTAATCCCTTGTTTGGTTGGCAGGCATAGGAATGGATTGGGAATGGCTTAGGAATGGGATGAGGGGAGAAGGGTGATTGGGATGCCTCCAAATTTCATGAGGAATGCCTAATCCGGACTAGAAAATTACCATCTTACCCCTCACTTTAATTTCATTCCCATCCAATATATATTATATATATATTGTAAAAACAACAATATTAATAAAATAATACT
Organism: Dioscorea alata; assembly: GCA_020875875.1. NCBI lineage: Eukaryota > Viridiplantae > Streptophyta > Magnoliopsida > Dioscoreales > Dioscoreaceae > Dioscorea > Dioscorea alata. Next base: position 13,202,639 of record CM037019.1, read on the forward strand.
ATAAAAAACATTGTAAAAATAATACTATAAAAAACAACATTAATAATAATAATAATAATAATAATAAATTCTAAAATAATAAAAATAATATGATAACATTTTAACAAAACAATAATATTAATAATAAAAAATTTGTAAACTTAATTATAAAAGATAATTATAACAATAATGACAACATATTACAAAAAAAAATAATATTGTTTGGTAATATATTTATTTATTTAATATTTATTCTATAAGGGCATAAAAGACATTTCGTATATATTTCTTCTATTTACTTTTCTCATTCCCAATGAATTACTCTCTTATACCCTCCAACCAAACACAGTTTTTCTTTCATTCCTAATCCATTCCCCCTTATTCACATTCCTATCTCATTCCTATCTCATTCCTTCTCAACTCCATTCCTTGGAACCAAACAGCCCCTCAATGTTTTAGTTGAAAAGTTTACATTATCGTACTAATTTATTCTCTTTGATTTGGTCATCAAAACAACCACTAATTAATGCCTTATGTCATCTCTCTTTGATTGGTTTCAAGAAATCCAACTTGAGCATCTTTAATTAAGAGGGCCACCATTTTGTTGACTGCCTATTAGCTCAGATGCTTGTCGTTTTCAATTGTAACAGCTTGTGTTTAACTGGTTAGTATATATTTTCTCTCCCTTGGTTTTTGTAAGTCATAACTAATTAATGCTAGAGGTGTAAAGCCAAGGGAAATCCATCAAGAAAATTTAGAGTACATCAACATCTTATTGACGAGTCAATTACTCAAATTCTTGTCCACTGTGATTGTTAGATCTGACCGTCTTGTAATATCTAGAACTATGTTGAAATATTTGGTGTGGTTGGGGAGTCCGATTCTAGGTATATTTGTGTTTTAGTAGGTTGGAGGGAAATTGAGGTTATTATTATTATTATTATTATGATTTAGGATGACTTTTTACATGGGGTTCATCTTGGTGTTCAAGTCATGTTATTTTGGAAGCTAGTAAAATAAGTAAACAACATACAAATTTTGGTATATGCATACAGATGTAAATTTTAACTTTCAACACTTCCGATTGCCCGCTTGATTGATCTCACTTATTTAATTTTAATGAATAATTTAAAGAATAATTAAATGAATATATATATATATATATATAGAAAGAGAGAGAGAGAGAGAGAGAGAGAGAGAGAGAGAGAGTTAATTATTCAATTATTTGTTATTTTACAATTTAATACTTAATTTTAAAATAATTAGATTATTTTTTTATGAAGAAATGGGATCATGTGAAATTTTTGTATTCATACTTCAATGAAGCTATGGGAATTTTTGAATTTTATTTTGGAATAAATATGTATTTGGTATTTCTGTAACCTATGATACGTTTGACATTTGTGCTTTTTTTTTTTATTATATTCTGGACCCAAGATTTTTGATAAAATTGTCTATAGTCTTTAAATAAATTATGCAATAACTCTATTATTGTTTGTCAAACACTGAGCATGTCGACATGCATCTCTGTGAAAATTGAGACTATGTTTTGCATTGTTTTGTCTGTGAAACAATAACAGTCTCTTATAATTTGGCTTAAATCACCAAGGATAAATTAACAAATGACCTCTGAAATCCTAAATCAGGTCACTGAGTTTAATAAAATGATTTTTGATGTTATGTTTTAAAACATAATTTGAGAGACATATTTTGATATCTTCACCAAGGATAGCCCAATGGTATGACACCAATGTGTTAAAGGGGAGATTATGAGTTCAAATCCTCTCCCCGACAGTACTGTTCCCTGTTCTTATTAATTCTCTCCAAAAAACTAAAAAACTTTATATATATATATATATATATATATATATATATATATATATATATATATATATATATATATATATATGTTAACTTAAAAGAAGGGATGAGAAAAATTGCATACTTTATTCATAAACACTGAAGCCTTTATAAAGGCAAAGTTCCAGAAAGATAATCATCGACTAATTTGAATTCTAATCAAAACACAATTAACTTAAATATCTAAATCAAATATATCCTAATCAAACTAAAATAAACATCATTATCTCAACACCCTCCCTTAAACTTATGTTTATCACATAAGTTTAAATATTTTAAAGTTATCTCCTTTGTGTGAATACTTTCATTTTTGAATTGACTCAGCCATACTGCTTGAGATGCACATGTTGTTGCTGCTACAAATTCAGCCTCAGTTGTTGAAGGAATACCAATATGTTGCTTCTTTGATGACCATGAAAAACCCATCATAAGTACATAACTGGATGTGTGTTTCCGATCATCTAAATCTCTTGCATAATCATTGTTTGTAAATCCAATTAGATTTGACATCTCTTCTTTCTTCTTTTTCTTCATCATCATCATCATCACCTTCTTCTTCTTCTTCTTTTTCTTCTTCTTCAAGTAAATCTTTGTCTCCACATCGATCTTTGCCGCATTTTGTAATATATGTCCTTCTCTTTCTTTTTCACCGATCCTTCTTTTCACTACATCAGCATCAGTCCTTGCCATATCTTTGTACAGTCCTCCATTGATCATCAAATAGTCTCTGAGAGCTTGATAGTTTCCTCCTAGTGAGTCTAAGAGAGTCCTAAGATATAGCCCTTGTGCCTCATCCAGGGCCACTATTCCTTTAGCTTCCTTCTTCTTGCTATATAATTGACCGTCGGCTTTTTGACAGCGGGCGAAGAACGTAGCCTCTGCTGCTGCTTTTTGAGCCTTAACAACTTTTAATTGCTCATAGTGAACTGCTTCTGCTTGTTTCTGCTTCTGGTATAACAGCCAGTTTGTTTCTTGCACCTTGATCTCATACTTACCAGTGGTCTGGCTAAGCTGCTCAAACTTGAGCTTCTCCTTCTTCTTGGCAGAATTCTTCTTCTCCACCTCCATCTGTAGCTCGGTCTCTCTTATCGCCACTGCCTTCACCGACTCCACCTCTGTCACCTTCGCCGTTTTCTCAAGCTCGGCTTTCTTCATTGCAAGCTCTGCATTAGCTTGTGCCACCTCGGCCTCTTTCTTATTTTCATATATTTGAACATCAGTGTCAACATTCACTATTTCCTTCTTCCCTTCTCCTGTAATTCTACACATATGGTTGCTACAATTAGTGTCCGCAAACCAAATATCTGACTTGTGAGATTCCTGACTATTTTGAATTGCCATTAGCAAAGTCTCCGCTTCTTTATTTTCTACAAAATTTGACTTTTCTCTTTTGTCTTTGTCATTAGGTAGTTTGGTGTAACATTCAGAACGGTAGTGACCAAATCGATGACATCTAAAGCACTCAATTTTAGATTTATCAAACTGTTGACCTCGTCCTCTTCCTTTACTTTGTAGATAACTATCATCAGTATTTCTGTTGCCACTTCTGTAGCCTCTCTCTACTCTTCCTCTTCCTCTACTTCCACCTTGACCTGAGAAGTTGTTGGCTGTAGAAGTCTTCAAAGCTTGCTCCTCAGCAGTAAAATTACGGTTAATCTTTTGTTCATGAACTAATAAAGAGCTTTGTAGTTCATCAATGGAGAGTGCATCTATGTCCTTTGATTCTTCAATTGAGCAGACTATATAGTCAAAATTTGCTGTCAAAGATCGCAAGATCTTTTCAACAATAGCAACACCGTTCATCTTCTCCCCATGAAAACGCATATTATTGGCTAACCCCATGGTTCTTGCAAAATAGTTGTTGACCGATTCTCCATCCTTCATCTGTAGATTTTCAAAATCCCTTCTCAAGGCTTGAAGTTGTGCGCGCTTCACTCTTGATGAGCCTTGATATTTTCTCTTCATTGAATCCCATATATCTTTGGAGGTTTCTTTGCAAAGAATTGTCTCCAAGATAGATCGATCAATGGCTTGAAATAAGTAATTCTTCGCCTTCAAGTCTTTCAACTTTGACGCCTCAAGTTCCTTCCTTTGTGCTTCTGTAGGTATCACTCCAACATCCGGGGTTGCAACTCCGAATTCAACTATATTCCAATACTCCTTAGATTTTAAGAAGTTTTCCATCAACATGCTCCAATGATCATAGTGACCATCAAAACGTGGAATAGATGGTTGCACAAAGTTGTCTGCTGACATTGTGAATTTCTTCACTACAAAGAACTCTCTCTTTTGTTGAAAACCAGGCTCATGATACCACTGTTAACTTAAAAGAAGAGATGAGAAAAACTGCATACGTTATTCATAAACACTGAAGCCTTTATAAAGGCAAAGTTCCAGAAAGATAATCATCGACTAATTTGAATTCTAGTCAAAACACAATTAACTTAAATATCTAAATCAAATATATCCTAATCAAACTAAAATAAACATCATTATCTCAACAATATATATATATATAAGGCATTGTATATAGCTGGGGTAGGAGGATGTTGAGAATGTTGAAAAATTTAGGTGGAGATATGATTAAATAAAAAATTAAAATTAAAATAAAAGTATATATGAGAAAACATTATATTAAAAGAAGAGGTGAGATAAAATGATTGAGGTGAGGCTTGTGTTTCCATTAAAGTTGGTTTTGGTGAACTTCAAATAGGATTTTGTGTTGAGATCCAATAGAGTCGTTTAATTAATCACTAGCATAAAAAGAAATTAGCCGTTAAAGTCAGGGAAGCATTTTATGAGTCTTTAAAGTCATAGGTTTTTATTATTAAAATAATAAAAATAATAAATTTGCTCTTTTACTAAGATTTAATTTCTTAGAATAAATATCATTTGTGTGTCTTGGAACAAGTGTTATTATTTTGACAAATGTTCTTTAATAATGACAGGGATGAAGAATAGAATATTATCCATAAAGTTATTTTTCCAAAGAATGGTCGGAGGAAGACTAATGAGTAATGTATAGTTTTCCTAATAAGCATGACTTGTAGCAAGGTTTAATGACAAGTATTATTCTTCGGTGAATATTTTTTAATAATAAAAAATTAAAAATATTATTCCGTAGAGTTGTTTTCTTAAAGAATAATATTCAAAAGAAGAACAACCAGAAGAAAAAAAAAAAGCTCTTAATTGTATCTTATGATGATGAAACAAAAAGTTCATATCACCAAAAATCTCACACAAATTATTCTAAATAGATAGTACACGCAAGTGCATGTCCAAGCATGCATGCCAGCAACTCTAGGCATCCTTGAGAAGCTTTAATTCAAGACCTCCACCTGTCCTCTTTTCAACAGTGTATGGCATGTATGTCCCAAGGATCTTATCCCATGAGATGAAGAAGGGCTGAGAGAAGTTATACCTGTGACCCTTGAGTTGGTGGTGAGTATCATGAAAAGCACAATCATTAAAGAAGAAAGTTTGTAAGGGATTCCAAGGAATACATAACCCAGAGTGCAAATCCAAAGTTTTGATGAGGGAAAAAGAGAAGAAGTAGATGCTAGTTCTAGTAGTCATGCCAGAGATTAAGTAGGCCAAAGTACCACCAATGATATCCACAATGAGGGACTCCAAGGGATGCCCATAGAGAGCTCCATATACGTAGGGCACTATCTGAGCATGGTGTACTGCATGGATGTGTTTGTACAAGAACCTGTTTATGTGAATATATCTGTGAGTAAAGTACTGCCACGTGTCTAAGACTATCATGGCAATCACCCATTGCACTGCCATCACTGGCAGGGACGGTTGTTGTTCTTTTGCTGCTAATCCTTCTTTAGCTCTACTCTGCATGTACACGAGCATGCATGTTTACATAAATAAATATATATATATATATATATAGAGAGAGAGAGAGAGAGAGAGAGAGAGAGAGATTCAAATGCTTCAAATATACAAGTTATGATCAGTTTGTTACCTTTGTTGCCATGTAGACTACTACCATTTGCATGGCTTGTTGGATTAGAACGCCTTGGATAACTGTTGTTCTGGATACAGAGTTGTTCTTTTCTGCATCACCTTTCGGATGCAATCTGTACTTGTTGAGGTATATTGCTAGCAATCCATATATCCCTGAAACCACCCAGTACACCACAGGTGGAACAAGTGTGCTTAACATCTCTTCCGAAATCTCCATATATTGATATTGATCAAGTTCTCTGAAAAATAGAAGTTAAAGTGAGGATCAATAATGTTGCTAAAGAATTTGACCATTGCATACCAACCTTTTTACTTCTCTTAAGATCAGGGGAGATTGATCCAAAAGCTGATGAGAAATGGGCAACTAGAGCTCCCTTTTAATAGTGTTGGATTTAGGAAATATATATATATAAATCAGGTAGGCTATTCAACAAAAACATTCAAACATTACGTCACAAATGATATTAAAGTCTTTGGTAGAATAAGCATTTGCCAACGACATATATATGAGCAGCGTTTTTAATAGGGAACCCGGCAGCTACCCAATCTTGAACTGCTGAAATCAACCATTCACAGTTTAGCCAATTTAATCAGTTCAATTAATTAGTCAGTATGGTTTTGCTCATGTAATAAACAATAAATAAAAATAATCTTTTTTCTTACTATAGCTCTTATTATTATTATTATTATTATTATTATTATTATTATTATTATTATTATTATTATTATTATTATTATAAAGTGTTTTAAATCTTTCCAAGTTTACAATATTAAATTCAAAAAAGTGCTGTTATAAATCTATAATTCAATAGATGCAGTTAAAATGAAAGTCCCAATTCAAAGTTTATAATGTGCTAAAAAATTAAAATAAAAAATTGTGAAGATAAACATAAATAAATATAATAAAAAATAAAAAATAAAGATAAATATAATATTAAATATAATATTTATAGCCATATTTAATTCCTTGACTCATAAAGTTCAAATTAAAAAAAAAAAAAAAAAAAGTAAATATCGTTTTTTTAATTTAAGAAAAAATTTAAAAAAAAAATTCAAACCTGGTATAATTGTTACTTAGATATGGTATTTTATATAGATTGGACTATAACTCCCATGTAGAAGGTCAAGGGTTTGATTGTCACCCAATGTATGATTTAAGTATGATAATAAAAAATATGTGTGTTTGGGATGACTTGCCCATATAAATTGTTAAAGACAAAAAAAAAAAAAAAAAAATGCTATGCATATCTGGTCTAACCCTTTAAACTATTTGCCAGATGCGGAGTTAGGGGGAATCTAAATAAAATAATAAAATAATTTAAAATAAAACATGTATTAATTATACGGATGTCATTTGAATGGTTGATTTTTGCTATAAAATTTACCTATCATTGATGCATATTTTTAAAAAAAAAAAAACACTACTGAAAGCCAATCATCATCCATCCCTAAACTTGAAACCTCATCATCTATTCCTAACTTTAAAACTCCAAGTTTGGAAGTTCATCCTAGAAAGATTAAAAAAACTAACTCTAGAGATATTGTTAATACTTTGCTAAAAAGAGATACAGGATTACGTCCTCCTATTTGGTAATATCTCGTTAATCAACAAGATGAGATTCGTTGCTCTTATCTTAACCTTGTAGTTTTTCAATATCTCCTTGAAAATTACCCACTCTCTAGTTCGGATCGAGAAACATGCTCAACGTTTTTGTTTTTCTTGGTTTGATAAGTTTTGACCATGGTTAGAATACTCTCCTACCAAAGATGTTGTTTTTTGTTTGCATTGTTATCTTTTTAGCAAAAAAGGTGATCATTCGAACAAGTTTGTTGTGGGAGGTTTTCAAATTTGGAAAAATGTTGATTGTGGAGAGAATTGTGCTTTCTTGCATCATATGGGGAAAGATCCTAATTCATCACATAAAGTTGTAGTTCGATCGTGTGATGATTTGATGAATCAATTTCATCATATTGAAAAGTTTATTGAAAAACATACTATTGAACAGATTATAGCTAATCGGTTGAGATTAAAAGTCTCAATTGATGTTATCCAATGGCTTACATTTCAAGGATGTGCTTTTAGAGGTCATGATGAAAGTGTGGATTCAATTAACCGTGATAATTTTATTGAGATGATAAATTTTTTAGCAATTAATTATAATCAAGAAATTGTAGCAGTTGTATTAGAAAAAGCTCCTCTAAATTCCTCATATACCTCACCACAAATTTAGAAAGAAATTCTTCATTTTTTATCTCTAAAAGTAAAACATGCAATACGTGAAGAAATTGCAGATGCAAAATTTTGTCTCATTATAGATGAAGCATGTGATGAATCAAGAAAGGAACAAATGGCTATTGTTTCAGATTTGTAGATAAAAATGGTTTCATACGTGAACGTTTTTTTTGGTGTTGTTCATGTACAAGATACTACTGCTCAAACTTTAAAAGATGCAATATTTAGTGTGCTTTCTCATCAAGACTAGATATTCAAAATATTCAAGGACAAGAATATGATGGAGCTAGTAACATGAGGGGTGAATGGAACGGTTTGCAAGCTTTGATTTGTAATGAATGCCCATATGCTTATTGCGTCCACTACTTGCACATCATCTCCAACTTGCTCTTGTTGCATCATCTCGTGAAGTAAAGCTTGTTCATCAATTTTTTAAGAAGTTGGGGTTCATTATTAATGTTGTCACTTCTTCTAATAAACATAATGATGAACTAAGGGATGCTCAAGCTGCTGAAATTGTAAAAATGTTTGCTATGAATGAGTAGAGTCGAGAAGAGGCCTTAACCAAACTTGCACATTGCAACAAGCTGGAGATACTCGTTGGAGATCACACTTTAATTAAATCCATCTCCAATTTGATTAAAATATTTAATGTAAATTGCCATGTACTTGATAATATTTCTACTGAAGGCAGAACTTTTCCTCAACGTGGTGATGCTAATTATGCATATACATTAATGAAGTCTTTGAATTTTGTTTTTGTGTTTGGTCGGTGGAAGTGAAAATGAGGGAAACTTCACTTCATGACTTCATGGTGTTTGGATGAGTGGAAGTGGGGTTCCACTCACCACTTCAATCAAAAGGTGAAGTTACGTTGCACTTGTTAGGATTAGATTAAAATTAATTATATCTTATTTTTTTTAATTCGCATAAGAAAAATATAGATAACTCAAGTATTTTTTTGGAATATTTAAATATATATATCTTAATAAATTTTTTTAACAATATAATTATTTAATTTAAGTAATTGTTATAAAATTAAAATTAGTGAATAGTTTAAACTTTTTTTTATGTTACATGTACTGATGTACATAACCATGGAAAAAAACGAAAACCTACAAAAAAAAATAAAATTGTGCAAAAAAAACATCCAACATTATATAAATATATGCTTTATTTGCTACAGTCACTGGACCATGACTTGGTAATATTGTTTAACAAAGTTTGAGAGAGTACAAATTGTTTAGTTGTAGAATAAAATACAACTACCAATACTCCCATGGAAGGAGAGGAATCCCATGTGCACTTCATGCTTCCACAGAGCACTCTAACCCGCAAGCAAACACCAGTTCATTTTCAGTCATGGCTCAGGTCTCAAAAAAAAAAAAAGTAAACACATACATCACCTCATCGGCATTGGTAGATCCCTTTTGCCTCCAAAACCAACACGCATGAGTAGCAAACTAACCCACAACCGATGGGAAAAGTTGAAAATAATTTTAGGCAAAAAAAAAAAAAAAAGAAAAAGCAGTGGATCAAGTAGGCTACGACGGTGTCAATGCATGCCTCCAAGTTGCCTCGCCATACATACCATTTCATGCCCGTAATCCCTTACAGTTAAAAACTAAAACCTCAAGGAAATGGGTAACACAACAAAAGTAGATGGCCTCTCAAGAAATGAGAATCACCTGACAAGCCACTATTAACAAAAAATATAAGTAGAAAAATAAAAGTTTGAAGACAACATTGAAAATAAACATTGAGGTATGAATAACAATGAAAATAAAACACTCTTCAAATGGATAAAAATTAATCTAAAATATACACACAAAACATTTGCAAACATGAGAACAAAACTCAAAGACCTTCTAAAGTAATCCAAACTTTAGTAAAACCACAAAAAAGATCCAAGCTCTCTAGCTTAAGAAATGAAATTTCAGCTCTTCAATGCAACTTAAAACATAAATTACAAGAATAACAAAAAACTTAAAATCTAAAACACCTTCCCCACATTAAAATCACAAATGAAAACTACTCCCAATTCATTTAAACCACAAATAAAAATCAAGATTTTTTCACCAAAAACAAATGCAAAAAATTTCAGCAAAATGACCACAACAAAATAAAATTTAAGGAAAAAAAAAGTCAAAGAGACCCTTTCTCACTGATGGAATCCATTTGATAATACCAAAAATCAAACCACAACGAAATTCAAAGGCATGTGGTTGCAAGAGGAGGGTCTTCATCCCTCAATTGCCCCCCACTACACCTGTTTATTTGGAAAGCCAAAAAGGGAACCTGACCTAAGTGTATTGCTCAATGTTTTAATAACCGGACCGGTTGCCGACCCGGTTAGGCAACCGGTTCCGGTCCAACCGGTTGAATCAGTTCAAACGGCCGGTTCAGCTGGATTTACTATTTTTTAAATAAATAAATATTTTAAAAATAAAAAATAACTAAAAACTAATTTAAAAAATAAGGGAAAAAATAATAAACACCACCATCTAGGCATCAACAACAACAACACCAACATTAATAATTTCTATGGAAAACCTAAACCAGAAGAGAAATGAGAACTAAGCTATCCTTGCCGATTATCAAAACGGAGAAATACTAATCAATCGTATAGAAAACCTAAACCACAAACATCTAATGTTCTTCGTGGAGGAGAGATTGCGGGTCGTGGCTGACCTAGATCGGCTAAAGATGAAGGTTTGTTGTCGGCTTCACGGCGGAGAGGAAGAGAAGGTTGGGTTTCACGGAGGAGAGATCGTTGATGAGGATGGTTCAGATGGAGTCTGGAGAAGAAGACTAGAAGAGTATTCTTTATTTCTTTTCTTAGGTTTAATTGTTTAAACTTTAAAACTTTAAGTCTTAAGAGTTAACAACTTAACACTTGAACTTTAATAATCAGTTAATGATGTAATTACTAATTAGTGTTAACTGTTAAGGCGGTAAGTTATGAATTAATGCTAATAAATCATAATAAGTTTTATAACTTGGATTCTTGGCAGCCGGCGATTGAATATCTTTCTTTTTTATTTTGAATTTTTTTTATTTTTGAAACTTGGACCTGCTTTATTTATTTAAGTATTTAATTTTAAAATAAATAAACTAATTAAATAATTTAAATTAATAAATCGGTCCGGTCCAACCGGTTCACCGGTTCACCGGTTGAACCGGCCGGTCCGGTTACTTGCTATTTGGTGTGTCTAATCGGCCGGTCCGGTCCGATTTTTAAATCATTGGTATTGCTTTACTCTTATGTAGTAATCATTGCTATGTAAAATACACCTACAATGCCAACAAAAAAAATAAAATAAAATACAGGTTAGAGAAACGATTAATATATAACAACCACTAATAAGTTCATATAAGTGCAAATAGTTCAAAATACAAGCAAACAAGATAAAAGTTTTTAGATGCAACATGCATGCTACTGAAACAAGTAACATAGGCAAACCTAAAACATGGAAACAACCCACATAATGTTCGTCATAGGCATACTTAAACCAACACATGGATGCACAAAAAAAAACATGAAATAATGCATGAAATGCAGATAATGCAAGCAGTAGTTCAAACAATCCCCATGGGAGCCGAACAACTCCTCAACACATGAAATAACAACATTCAAAACCTTGTAGATCAAACAACAATGAATGATCTAAAAAAATAAAAATCCAATGACTTCAACAACCCCAAATCTCACGGTTCTTCAAAATAACAACATTCAAAACCTTGCAGATCTGACACCAAAGAATGATATTGATGGAGAGAGAGAGAGAGAGAGCTCTCCAAGAATATTGCATTTTACAAACATCATTTTGGGCTTCTAATCTGTTGCTAACTTACTTTAGCAACGAACTAGAAACGAAATTTTTCAGTTTCTAAAATGGGCATTTCTAATTTTTTACAAACAAAATAGGATTCCATTTCAAAAATTTGCAACGGATTTGTAACGGAATAAATTATGTTTCCAAAATTTGAAAGTTGCAACTGAAATTATTCCCTTTCAAAATTGTTACTGAATTTTGCAACATAATTTATTTCGTTGCTAACATGTTTCCGAATTTAACAACAGATTTGTAACAGAATAATTTCCATTACAAAATGTAGAAATGGATTTGAAATGGATCTGGGGATGTTTTAAATTTGTTTTTTAATTAGAAACAAAAAAATATTCCGTTGCAAATCTGTTGCTAATATATATATATATATAACATATTAATTTGTTTCTAATCCGTTGCTAAAATCCTAATTAACAAAAAAATTTAAAATATTATATTTATTTATATAATTGATATATACAATGCTTGTTATAACAAATTAATTTTTCCAACTAATAAAGCTAATAAATAATTATTTCATTAATGCATGTAGAAAACAAATGTCCAAAAACAAAGTTTAACAAAAGAAACATGCTAATAAATAACTAATAAACTACAACTCATCTAGATGGTCAATATCATGATCATCATTAGCTGGCTGTCAGTCCAGAGTGAACTGTGAGTGTTGAAGGATCTTAGCCTCGAGCTCCATCATCATATCCTGAATCTTAAGCAACATCTGTTCACGATACTAATCTCTCTCCTCTCTCATCTCGTGTAGACTCTGCTTAAGCCCCTTGTTATCATCCTTCATCTCATGCAGACTCTGCTAAAGCCCCTTGTTATCATCCTTCATCTCATGCAGACTCTCCTGAAGCTCTTTGTTTTTATCTTGTAGCTGATCAATAGTCTCACTCAACTATGTAATCTTAACTTGTACCTCCTTGGATGACGTACCTATAAATGAGAAGCAATTCAACAATATCGCATGCTTGTCTAATATTAGCATGTAGGTTAATAAATGATGCACTTGTAGATGAGATCTACAATAACTGGGGATAGAAAACATATGCTTGAAGGAATATATTTGCTTTTCCCCTCCCACAACTTGAAGGAATATATTTGCTGTGTCCACAACAGAAGGCTCATTGCACTCTTCTTGTGTTTGCGATGCTTGATCCACAAGATTCAAATAATGATCCTACCACAATAAAAATGAGAATTCAAATATTGTGATTAACACAATTGATTAAAAACTCATGAATTGTAAACATAGTCTACACCTTAAATATATATAAATAAATTACTCATCAATAACTTAAATACACATAATGAGTTATTTGATTTATTTATCTTGATGGCCTGAGCGCTAGCATCAATAAGGTCAGAGGTACCCTTCGTTGTATGTGTCGCTTCGAAAAGCTCATATGGAAAAGGCTCAGGACCAAGCCTCGATCGCTACAATAATATAACAACTTATATTAAGTTGAAATTAATGTTAGAAATATTATATGGATAATAAAGTTATATTTATACAAATAAAAATGCATTACCAATTTCTCTACATGATATTCGTGGGAAATGGAGCCTTTTGAGTGCCGAGATATACCAGATCCAGGTCCTTCAACCTCAGTAAAATCATTTGCAGAAAATTTCAGACTTCGAGCTTTAAACTCTGGGGAATTCCATGCTTCATTCCATATTTACCATGTAGTGTCAGTGACATACATGTTTTTTGCTTTACCTTTTTCTAAAGACACACATCAGTAAGACATGTTACTATATGCACACAAGCCCATGTCTAATAATACAAAAAAATGGATAGATATTCATGGTTTCCATGCTATGTAGAGGGGGCACGGGCCGAGTTTCGGCCCGGCCCGGCAAAAACTGCCGGGTCAGATGACCCGGCGGGCCAGGCCGGTAACCCGTAACCGACCCGTACTGTAGACGGGCCGATTACGGGTTGGGTTTTCCCAACCCGTGACCCAGCGGGTCAACCCGCCGGGCTTAAGCCCGGTTCCAACCCGGGATTTTGAATTTGGAGCCATTGGCTTCCAAGTTCCAACGGCTTTAATAGCCGTTGGAATTTTTTCAAATTTTTTTTTTTTATTTTTCTTATTCAAATAAAAAAATAAAAAAAACAAATTTTAAATTTTAAATTTTAACCAAACTTCTATATAAACCCCTCATCCTCACCCTATTTAGTTTTTACCAACTATTACTCTTCTCCAATTCTCTCTTAATCTCATCCCAACTTCTACTCTAATTCTCTCTTGTTTCATTAATTCTTCCAGCATAATTCTTGAAGTTGAAGGCTTGGATACTTGGGGTTTTTTTATTTTTCAAGTCTTGGAGTTGGAGATTTGGAGCAACTTGGGGTATTCTTTATTTTCTTTTCTTTTTCAAGATCTCCAATTAACAAGGTTAGTAATTATTTACATTTTTTTTGTTATTAATTGTAGTTTTGTTATTATCTTAATTTCTTAGAATAAATTGAGCATTGAATATTGGAAATAAGAATATAAATTTTTTAGCATATTTGTGATGTCATTTAATTTAAATATCTACACTTACTTATCATAGCCTTCTACTTGCAAACTCTAGATAAATAGTAGTAATAATGATAATTTAATATTTATTATCATTCTTTTTAATTATGTACTCTTGTAAAATTTTTATTATGTATTCTTGTAAAAAAAAATTTTGAGATTATTATATATAGTTTTCAACATTATCCAACTTATACAAAAAAATTTAGATATTTTGAAATACGTATTATTTTGATCCATAATAATAATAATTTTAAAACTAAAATTTTGTTAAAGATGTGTATGTAATATCATGATTTTTCATTGGTGTATGTTATGCTATTTTTCATTTGGTTTTTTTTTACGTTTTTTATTTTATTTTTTGCATTATTTAATTTTATATCTTGGTTTCTACATATTTTATTTATTTGGTTTGTTTATTTATCTATAATTGTTATTCTAGATTGTGATTTAAAAAAAATTAATTTTAAAATCATTAATTTTTTAAAAATTTCAAATATTTAATTTCTTGTCATTGTTTAATTTTGTTAATTTTTGTTATTAGATTTTTTTATTTGTTTTTTCTTACTTTGCTTGTTATGCTATTTTTCATTTTTTTTTATTTACGTTTTTTATTTTATTTTTTGCATTATTTAATTTTATTAAATTGGTTTCTACATATTTTATTTATTTGGTTTGATTATTTATCTATAATTGTTATTCTAGAGTGTAACTTAAAAAAAATTAATTTTAAAACCATTCATTTTTTTTAAATTTCAAATATATATATATATATATATATATATATATATATATATATATATATATATATTATTTATTTATTTAATTTAGATAGGCATTATTAAGAGAATCATGCACATGAAACAAAAACAAAAATAGTTAGTTTGTCCTCTATGACTTACACATGTACCACTTACGTTAATTAATGTTTTAATTTTTGGTTATTGTAGAATAATTTAGTGTAATTTTTTTTTCATTTTTACATATTATTTACATTTGATGTTGATTTCTTTCTATTTCCATGCATTCTTTTATTTGATTACCTTTGCATATTAATTTTTTTTGTTATTTTTTTTAAATTTCAAATATATATATATTTATTTAATGTTTTAATTTTTAGTTATTGTAGAATAATTTAGTGTGAAATTTTTTTATTTTTACATATTATTTATCTACATTATTTAATTTAGTGCGATATTTACTTGTGTTTTTTTAAATAAAATGCATGTAATTAATATTTGTAGACTTGTGGACTTGTTTATTTATTTATTTTTTTTAATGAAATTATTAGTTTTATTGTTGTTATACTATTTATTTGTGGAGTTGGGACTTGGTGATTTTTTAAATAAAATGCATGTGATTAATATTTGTAGACTTGTGGACTTGTTTATTTATTTATTTTATTTTGCATGAAATTGTTAGTTTTTTTGTTGTTATATTATTTATTTGTGGAGTTGGGACTTGGTTCTTATTTAAATAAAATGCATGTAATTAATATTTGTAGACTTTTGGACTTGTTTATTTATTTATTTTATTTTGCATGAAATTGTTAGTTTTTTTTGTTATTATATTATTTATTTGTAGAGTTGGGACTTGGTTCTTATTTAAATAAAATGCATGTAATTAATATTTGTAGACTTGTGGACTTGTTTATTTATTTATTTTATTTTGTATGAAATTATTAGTTTTATTGTTGTTATATTATTTATTTGTGGAGTTGGGACTTGGTGTTTTTTTAAATAAAATGCATGAAATTGTTATTGTAGAGTGTAATTTAAAAAAAAATTAAAATTTTTTTCTACTTTTGTAATGAGTTCATTTCACTTATTGCTTTTATTTTTCATTGATTTTAGATTTACAAAATTTTTAAAATGGCATCACGTGTTGGAAGTTCAAGGGGGAAAAGCGTTATTGGTTCGAGCTCATTACCTACCCAAGAGAGTAATGAATGACCCGAGTATGAAAGTCCTGTTAAAAAACCGACACCACTTATTATCCCCTCAGAGACTAGAGAAACAAATAACACCACAGAATCTGTCCCCAAGTCTAATATTTTTAAAGTTCATTTTACAAAAATGTATAATAATGATGGTATTGTAACTTATGCAAAATGTAATTATTGTAATTCCGAATTTAAGCATAGCAAGGGAGGAGGGTATGGCACATTTAATAGACATATGGGGAAAAAGCATCCGGATAAGCTTGGACATCCTCGGACACAATCTCAAATTCGATTCGCCGTAGACGAAGGTACTGGTTCTCACTTTGCTTTATTTACATTTTCGCAACCAAGATACAGGGATAAAATTGCGGAGACAATTTCTGTGGAACACTTACCATTCAACTTTGCGGAGCGATGCCAAGTACAAGAATGCATCAATGAAACCTTGCAACCAGCGTGCAAAAAAGTTTCAAGAAGAACAATTCAAAGAACAATTTTTAAACAATACAAACATGGTAAAGAATAACTTTGTGAGTATTTCCGTTCTTGTTCCTCCTCTATTTCTTTATGTTCTGATATTTGGACCGATGTATTTCATGAAAATTCTTTTATGGGTATTATGGCGCATTGGATTGATGACTCGTGGAATATCCAAAAGCGAGTCATTGCTTTTAGGGTATTCAACGAGGCCCATACCGCCGATAATATTTATAGGATCATTCGTGGGAACATTGAAGAATATGGTTTAACTTTTAAAATTTTTTCAATTTCATTTGATAATGCCTCTGCTAATACGGCCTCAATTAGACCTCTAGAAGAATATTTGAGGTCATCATGCAGGGGCAAATATTTTTCATATTAGATGTGCTTGGCATGTATTAAATTTATGTGTGCAAACCGGATTAGAGTCCCTAAAACAATTTGTAGGACCAATTAGAGATGTGGTATCATATATAGGAAGGAATATGACCCTCATGAAACAATGGGCTCGCTATTGTAAAGCAAATAACACGAGGGCCAAAAAATTACCGAAAGATGTTAAAACTAGATGGAACTCTACTTATCGACTTTTTAATGCTACATTTCCGTACAAGACATTATTGACTGCTTTTGTTATTGAAACTTTACCTGGTTTTAGTTTATTTGAATATCAATGGAATATTGCTACTAGAGTTATGGATTTACTTTCTATGTTTAATACATGTACAAATTTATTTTCACAAGTTTATTTTTCCACTGCACATTTGTTTTTATATTGTGTTGTTGATGTTGCTGAACAATTGTGGAAGTTTAGATTAGATGCTCAATTAGTTATGAGTCTTTTAGAAATGAAGGCAAAATGGTTGAGCTATTATAGGAATATACCTCATGTTGCTTTAGTTGCATTTGTTTTAGATCCTAGACAGAAATTAGAAGGTTTATCTGCATATTTAGAAGCATATTATAAGTTTTTAGGGTTTAACGGTGGTCAAGATCCTCAATCATGGGCTATGAGTGAGTTAGAGACTCAATGGTATGCATCAGAGTCAGACATTTTTATAGATATTAATGCAATTGTTGTTGATGTTAGTTCGCAACTTTTAGAACTGTATGAGAGCTATTGCTCTTGTTTTGGCCATATGGTTCCACAGGTTGCAACTGAGGCGGTAGGACAATCTAACAGTAGTGGAGAAGACTCATTTCGACAAAGGCAAGCAAAAAAGAAACCTAGGGGTTCACAATACACAGAGGTCGACTTATACCTAAACACTACTTTTCAATTTTCTGAGGATATGAACACAGATATGGTTTTTGATGTTATTCAATTGTGGCAAGGTAATGGAAATCCATACCCAATTCTTTCATTAATTGTATAAGATATTTTTGCGTGTCCTATGTCTACAGTAGCGTGCGAGCAAACTTTTAGTGCAAGTGGAAACATGTTGGATACAACACGGTCACAATTGTCAGCACCAAACATTGAAATTCAAGTGTGCACAGATAATTGGAAGCGTGCACAACTTAGATAACAGGAAGCAGAGATGGGAAGTCCAAAAGCAAGTGACTTTTTTTCACTGATAATATGATGAGCACAACAACAACAGTCCCCGACACCGAGCAAGAGCCTGAACTTGTTGTAAGAGAACTACGTCGACGAATAGGTAAGTGGGTGGCAACTCCAGTATAAGGTAAGAGAACTACGTTGGCTTTGATTCCTCTTACACCCAAGATGCATGATACGTAGGCAACTTAATTCAACAAGTAAAAGAATTAAGTGCAAGCCAATATATATATATATATATATATATATTATATTTTAATTATTTATAAACCATCATTTTATACATAATAATCAAATGATGCATCCTTACAAAAATAAAAAAAATGAAAATGCGAAAAAAGACAACCAAATATAAGCCATGCCTATGATTTTTTTTTCATATAATATAATTTTATAAATCAAAAGAATATATAAACTATTTAATTCAATAAACAAACAAACTTAATGTAATTTATTATTATTATTTTAATTTATTTTGAGTGGTTTCAAATTCTTCTAATTTATTAAAATTGTTTTAAACTATTTTTTATTTTTTTATTTTTAATTTATTTTGAAGTATTCTTTTTGTTTATAATATTTTAATATAAATACATAAAATTTTCATAAAGTAGTTGGTAACAAAGCTTGTTAGGGTTATGGATGACCCAAGTTCAAATTCCACCTAAAGCATTTAAATTTATTCATATTTTAAAATTTATTTAAATTAGTAATAAATTAATTAAAAACTCAGCCGGGCTCGGCGGGCTTGGCCCGGCCCGCCGGGTCAGGCGGTCTCACAGCCAGCCCGGCCGGTTCCGGGTCAGGCAAAACCCGACTCGGACTTGCCAGACCCGGTTAACCGGCTCGTGCCCCCCTCTAAATATTGCCATGTGCAGTATGGATAAATGTCAGCATGCCTTATTAATAATTATTATTATCATCATCATTATTATTGTTTTTAAGCTTTTAAAAACTTCATTGATGTCCTTAAAATGGAAGCAGTAAAACATTTGGAATGGTTTCATTTAGGTAGTGTTTGTTTTGGGTGTGTTTGTTTCAAGGGATTTGGAGTTACTTGTAACTCCAAATCCCTTGTGTTTTGAAATCATGTGATTGTTTTGTGGGATTTGCTTTTCCATAGGATTTCAAAACACCAAGGTGGAGGGATTTGGTTTTACGGTCAAAATGACCGTAAAACCAAATCCCGGGAGTTCAAAACCAATGTATATGCATATATACATATATGTATACACAGACATATGCATATATACACACATACATATACTTATACACATACATATTCATATACACACATACACATACACATACTCATACATATACATATACGCATACGCATACATATACATATTTATATAAACATACATATAGATATATGTATGAATATACATATACATATACATATAAACATACATATACACTTCTAGATATACTTGTACATAGTATGTTTACATATACAAATACACCTATATATGTATGTATATATGTGCATATATGCACAGATACACATACATATACTTATATAAATATATATACTCATATACATATATCACTACACTAAAAAAGAGTTATAGAGGCGGTTTTCAACACCTATAGAGGCGGTTAAAACCACCTCTATAGCTTTAGCGGTGAATTTTTCACCCGCCTTTCAACCGGCTCGTATCAAGCCGGCTCTAGACTTTAGAGCCGGTTTGATACAACCGTTGGGGTAAACTAATAGCTAAGGACGCGGTTTTTAGAGGCGGTTATAACCATCTTAAAAGATAATTTACCTATAGAGGCGGTTATAACCGCCTCTATAATTAAAATTTTAGAACTCTAATAATAGTTTTCGAAGCGGTTATAACCGCCTCTATAATTAAAATTTTAGAACTCTACTAATAGTTTTCGAAGCGGTTATAACCGCCTCTACAATTAAAATTTTAAAACTCTAGTTATAGTTTTAGAGGCGGTTATAACCGTCTCTAAAATTAAAATTCTAAACATCTGATTATAGTTTTCGAGGCGGTTATAACCGCCTCTATAACTAAAATTTTAAAACTCTTGTTATAATTTTAGAGCCGGTTATAAGCGCCTCTATAATTAAAATTTTAAAACCCAGTTATAGTTTTGGAGGCGGTTATAACAGCCTCTAAAATTAAAATTTTAAACCTCTATCTATAGTTTTAGAGGCGGTTATAACCGCTTCTACAATTAAATTTTTAAAACTGGTTATAGTTTTAGAGGCGGTTATAACCGCCTCTAAATTTATTCATTAATTAAATAAAATTGGATATTAATATTTTTTTATTCTAATAATACATAAATTTGTTTAACCTGTAAATCACAAATATGAACCTTTCAATACATTAAAAAATATGCTAAATTCAATATCATTGACTTTAATTGACAAATTAAGAACTAGATTGCAATGTATTTTGATTAATAACAAAATTTTCGAACAAAGTAGCAATATACAAGGGAGGATTCCCATATTTGAAAAGAATTATACACACAAGTTGTCTCTATTGGTAATATGTGAGAAGTTTTGTTAACAAAAAAGTTCTCCTTTTATACACACAAGTTGTCTCATGTTCAAGAAGACTAGCTCTAGTATATAAGGACTTTGAAAGCATTAGGCAATCAATAACATGATAGATTGTTTGAAAATGCTGTCCATAGCATTAGGATGAAGAAACATTTGAATATTGTGAGTGCTTTTCAACATCACTGAACATAGGATTCTCTGCAATAAAAATAATGAATAAATATTAGATACTGAAAAGGAATAGTAAAAGCCAATAAAGGATTTGAGAGCAAAACACTTACACATTACTGAAAAGAAATGCCTTCCCAGGGCGACAATAAAAAGCCTGAAAGTGATATTAATGCAAATTAATCAGCAACAAAATTTGTTCATCTCAATAGTAAATTTGGACAGCTTAACAAAGCCAACTACATGAATAGGCCACAACAACAAATAAGCTTGCCAAAATTAACACAACCACAAAGAACCAAATACAGAAAATCCATGTTTCTACTTCCTGATCATTTTCTTTATATATATTATCATTTTTGTTTGTGCTCAAATCATTTGAGTTCAACAAAGATTTATTTTTTATGCTTGATTCTCAAATTTCAGCTAAACAATCTGAAAGTTATTGTATTTTGGTACTTGTCTCTCAAAATAAATAAAAAAGCCATAAATGTTTGCATGTATGTAAAAAATTGAGCCTCATATTACCCATTGAGATTAATTATTAGAGTGTATCCAGTGGACCTTTCTTGAAATTTTGTTGTGATTATAGACAAGCTCCTGACTGCCTGGATGCATCTGAGAATATTTGGTTAACAAACTCAAGTAGAAGATTTATTGATGGATTTCCAACTGAGACCAACAGATAAAAGGTTGGTGAACTAAAGCTACCCATCCATCCAGATTTTACTTGCATTTACCCTATTCTAATTGGCTGCCAATGATCAAAATGACTTCATTTTACTTCTATAGAGCTAACATAAATGTGTGAGAGCAAATCCTTAGCAGGGCTATTTATGTGCCTGTAGTAGCCATTCTGACATGTATCTTTGTGACATGAATGCTAATATGGCCATTAGATAATCCACTTTATATTTTAATTAATTAGTCTAGCACTTCACAGATATCGCATCACATGGCATACATTAATCATTTCAGCAAATTAGGAAGCACTAGAATCATTGATGTTGATACAAACTCTGTGAATTTCACACATGCACTTTATGATGTAAGATAATTAAGGGCAGATTCGGATGTACAAACAAAGTCCAATTCCATCCAAAATCAGGATATGAGAAAGCCGCCCATTAAGTTTTCACACATAATACAAAAACAGATGATTGAAAACCATCAATGCGGTGTAACTTGGAACACAACCACATAAACAATAACAGTATTGCGTCAACAGGCGATAGGAACAATAGCCTGAAGAATGATTCAACAACACAGAGCAAGCATCTACTTCATCATATTGGGAAAAACATCAACATAACCATTGCACTAAAATAGAAATCAATATAACAAGAACAAACTAATTACCATTGGACTAGAAATTTGTATAGCATGATCTAAATATAGTTACCTCCATCACTCCAAAGTGAATACTCGAATCCACTAGAAAAAATAAAAAGAAAATTGGTTAAAATAATGATGAAAATTGTAAGTTTTGAGAGGAAACAACTCTACTTCAAAGCTAATAGCCAACAAACCTCTTGAGCCACATGATGTTTAGATTTTGTCCACTGACATCATTCAACAGATGCAACATCTTCAACCTATGGACATCATTACAAAAAGATGTTTTACTTTATTGTTTAATAATGAAAAATGATAAAAAGTAAGACAAATAATTTACTTCCTCGCCGGGTGCTTTAGACATCCTATCATTGAAACTTCTTTCAGCCATAAACCCTCCAAATAACTCTTTCATTTCAGCAAAATCTGAGCTTAACTTCTCATATTTATCCTTCATCTCAGCCAATTCCAATTTAACGTTCTCCAATTCCGCTTTATGATTGTTGTCAGTAGTTGAAGCACTTGTGCTAGTGAATTTTGATGTGACACTAAAATACCTACTTGGAGTAGGTCCTAATCCCAAACCACGCACCCTACCATTATGTTCAGCTCCATAAATCTTCTGAAATACCATTTCATTGATTTCATTTTGTTCAAAATTTGCACTTGAGCTTGTGTAACTAACTTGTAGATCATGTGCTGCTTCCTGTAAGTTCAACTAAATATTATTCAAAATAAAAACACAAAAACAATATCATCAATTGAAATGTTGAGAAAATAAAATAAAAACCAAATATTTTGACAAATCATAGAACTAGGACTTGATAAGTGAGTGATCCATTTTTTGATATTATATTAAAAAGAGAGTATACAAAAAAAAAAATACAATAATATCAAAACAAGACTGAAGAGTCTGTCTCTCAAATTGTCTCCACCTTATACGATTCTAGAAAAACAAGACTTTGTTTAACTTTATTGATATAATTCTTTAGCATATATATTTTTTTTTACATCCGAATCTGACAGGTCTTTTCTTAGTGCTATCCACCATATATGTAGTCTTGGTATCAAGGGGAAATACCGTAACACCTTCACAGGTCTTTTCTTAGTGCTATCCACCCAACGAGAAGTACCACAAATATGACATGATTCTGCACTTGCATACTCTCTCCAAAACAACATGCAATCTTGTTTACAAACATGAATTTTCTCATAATTAAGACCTAAGGTCTTAATAATTTTCTTTGCTTCATAAGAAGATTTTGGCCAAGATGACTGTTCACCAAATGCCCGACCTAACAACTCAAGCACCTTTGCAAATGATTTTTCAGTCCATCCACCTAAGCATTTTATATGATACAAATGTATTATGAATGACAACTTTGAAAATGTCTTGCATCCAGGAAACAACTCTTCTTCTGCATCTCTCAACAACTTCAAAAAATTACTATGTTCTTCAGCACATCCATCTCCAAGTTGTTCTGCGGAAATTCCTTCTGCTACTTCTTCTGTGTCTTCATCTGAATCTTGACAATTATCATCACCATCATCTTGAGCATTAGAATTGTCTCTAAACATCTGAAAATTTAATTCTTGACCACCTAATTGACCAATCATACCCATAGTATCATGCAACAAAGCTTCCATATTATCAAAACCTCTAAAGTTTGCATGAATAGCCTCTTGTATGTGTGAAGCTTCAGGAATATGGGCTGAAGAAGATGATGCAATATCATTGATAGAAGAAAATTCACCATGACAAACCCATTGAGTGTATCCTCTTAAAAACCCATCACATATTAAATGCACTTTAGCTTCATCCCTTGTTTGCCATAATGAGTTAACACAATGCTTGCATGGACACATTATCTTCCCTCCAACAGACTCATTATTAAAAGCAAACTCAAGAAATTGATCAACTCCTTCTTGATATTCCCTAGATTGTCTAGGCATGAACATCCAACTCTTATCCATTTAAAACAAAATAGCACAGCTGAAATAAAAAATGACCAAGTTATGTTTTGCATAAAAAACATTAACAATTATTTTTTGCATTCATATCTAATCTAGTGTGCCTAAAAAATGACCAAGGCATGTAAACTCAAGAAATTTACAATTGTTAGGTTTTGTGCCCAATCTAGTGTTAAATAAATCTAAAAATGTTTGCAATTGATTCTAAAGCACATATAGAATATATATGTTGGCGACAAACCAGTGATTTTTTGAGCTTAGCAAACAAATAAATTTTTTTTTAATAGTACTAGACCATTGTTTGCAATTGATTTGAGAAACGCCGTCCGTACAAGTCCCATCAGTAATAACCTATCTCAGCCTAAAACAAGCATTTTTAATTTAATGAAGGAAAACTTGATAACTTGCTCCATTCCATCTTTAATTTAATTAATTAATTAAAAAATAATAATAACAAGACAAACCTGATTTATCAAGTGGGAGTTTGAAGTGAATAGCTCTTTATACTTCATTTTCCTTAAAACAATATGAAAGCACTGAAATCAAGTTGTACCACTCCATCATTAATTCTCTGATTTATTAACTTACAATAGTTGTAAGTTAAAACTCTAAAGTGTCCTTGTCTTATTAGATTATTTGATGGAACTTGGAATCCAACTTAGAGTGTCATTGGGTCCATGAAACATTAGACCATCAACCTACTTGATTGAATCAAAACATTTACTGAAATCATGCACACATAAATTTCTGTTTCTGAAGACATCTATATCATGACATTAACATATAATATATCTGTGATGGTCAAATGCAACAGGTCAAGTGTGCTACAACAGAATGGAGTGCAACAATCATGAAATATTTTAGTGGTCAGGCCACCAAGAAACCCTGCTTTATTTTTATTTTTTATTTAGTGGCCAAGAGAACACTAGATAATGTCTCCCTGTGAGTCTACACACCACTATTTCACAAATTGTGTGACTTTAATGAAATTATGACATGCTAATTGAGGTTTAGTTATAGCGCTATCAAAAAAGTCAAAAAGAAGTGTTTGTGCTATTATGGTTTGTGTGGCTTTTTGGCTATTTTTTTCTTGTCTTCTCGTTTAGATTCACAGTCAAACCCCTGGGCCATTGACCTCTCTCTCTTTCTATTTGTTTCTCTATTACTCCTCCGTATTTTGATATGATGACATTGGTTTGTAACTTTGTAGTAAGTGTTTATTAATGTAAAATCAATGTGCATTTGGATGGGAGCAACATCATTACTATTGTCTTCATTTGCACCCATTGTTACATGTTTGCTTGTCTCAATACATTGGGACCAGTGTTTTCATGGATCATGGAACTGCCAAATGAACTGTCCTTTTTTTTCCCCTTGTTATTTTAATCAATTTTTATTTTTTATTCTAACATTTATCATGTATTAAGCTCTAGGCCACAACCATCTCATTTTTTTTTCTCTATTCATCATAAGCACCAAATAAATAAATAACTAAATAAAAACCCAAAAAATCATAAACATGAGATGATAAAAACTATAAAGAACAAAAAGAGAAAAATTGCAAACCTCGAGAACCAAGGGTGAGGGATGAATTATTGTTCCAGACAGGTGCACCAGAGTTAGTAGTCCAAAAGTTTGAGTTGAAGCTGCTGGATGGGCGATTCTACAAACCCGAACACTAACATAAATTGATCAGAAAGGAAAAACAGGGATTGAAAAATCCAAATTTTTACAGAATATGACTATAAACCCGGGCAATTCAACATCCAAGATAAAAATAAATTAGATCCACATTCCAAACAGAAAATATCAGCTGCAGGCAGACTATATAAAGCTTGTTCTAATTACTCTAATGAAGCTACTAAACAAGAAAAAATTGGCATACCTCTACTGAGCTCCTTCCCTCTTGTGCATTATAGTCTATATTTGCATTGACAACTTCCTGAAAAATATTTAGTTGCTTTAGATACCAACAGTGCTTTAATTAAATAAGATAGATAAGAAGCCAAACAAAGAAAAGTAAAACTGTACAAATGAATAAATCAGAAGCTGTCTTCTAATATATTAATTTTTTTGTTAATAATTTGTATTTTTCATGTTTAATTTTAAAATTAGAGTACAAATATATATATATTTTTTAATATTTTGATTTTTATAGATAATATGATGATTTTTTTGGCTGGCATGATAGAGATTTGGATGAGTTGTGCAGTGGTTTGGAATGTTGTGTTCCGGATGAGATGGAGTCAATTTGAGAGATATATTTCAACTGGATTTCTTTTTGTTTATTTTTTAGTTTTTTAATAATAATAATAATAATAAATCTTAGAAAGAGAGAGCATGAACTTAATCTAGAGAGAGAAACTGGGGTTATTACTTATTAGTTGGTCTCTGTGTGTGTGAGGCTGCGTCAGGATTGTTCTTAATAGTTGGCATTTTTCATGACGTAATAAATTATAGATTTCATTAAAAAATGAGTGAAAATTCAGAATTGAATTTTAAAACTATATATTCAGATCATAACTGTCGGTCTATAAACCTAAAACCCTATTACTTTGATTTTAAATTATATTAAATAGTCTGTATCTTGTTTTACTCATTCAATTTTTTTTTTTTTCAAATCTTTGATTCACTGATTTTTGAGTGAACCACATGGTCTAGATGTCCCTTTGAAAATGAAGAACAGAATTGTACCTTTCTTGATATATCCCTTTGAAAATGAAGGATCTAGTTCAATGCAATTCTGTGCGTCTGAGACCTTCCCCTTTGGATCTGCAGAGGATTTGAAGATGCTCTCCCTCTTGCGCCTGGAGAAGAACCCAATCTGCCATTCCAAAAGATTGAAAAATTATCAGAAAAGGCATAAAATTATAAACAAAATGAAGTTTATAGTAACGATCAATGATAAGGGGAATCATTATGTATATACATGCAGTCAAATATGTGCGGCTCTTCATTCATATACATTATGTATATACATGCAGTCATGAGACATGGCCTGGACTGTAGTCTAGTCAAATATGTGTGGCTCTTCATTCATATATATATTGACAAAAGAATCCAATCTATTTACAAAAGAACATTCAAAGGGAGGTTCTGTAGTGCAAGTGGACAATTACAGCAGAAACAAATGGCTTCAATCAATGCCACCTTATCTGGAATAATCAGAAAACTTCACACCCACAACAAAGTTGATCAAGTAGGATTAAGGAAAAGAAGATCCATAAAAGATAAGAGAAGAATAATAAGAGATGATTGCGTTTTTGTTTTCTGTTCATTTTAATTATGCTTGAAAACTCATGTAGTAAACTTTGTCATTTGTTGCTGATTATGATGAAGTTAATTTACTGTTATTTTAGTTAGGCATACATCACATGTGATAGCATCATATATGGTGTCAAATTTTGATGACAAAATAATGGCATGAAGAAATAGCATAACTTGAAAACAGAGGAAGAACAATACCAGATCCACCAGCAACCAGAAATGCCAGACCTTGGCCTGACAGCTTTTGTTTCAAAAGTATCTGTAACAGCACATAAAGGTCATATAAAAGGGTGCAAGACCAGAACATGATAATAAAGTGAAAGAACTTGGAAGAGTTCTCAGAGGTGTTTTAAAAGGTGTCCCAACTATATATTCACATATTTGCTGGTCACATTAGATGTTTTTATGACCGTAAACTGTTTGTACATAAATTAGACAATGAAATAAATAACAGAACATGTTTTTATGCCTTGATTAAGCTCACTCTACTGCTATATATATTCAATGCAAGGCAGCAAGCTTACTCTACTGCTATATATATTGAATGCAAGGCAGCAAGATCATGAGATAAGTCCTTTATACCATTAAAAATTTAAGGCAAAGAAGTAACTTATCGAAAGGAAACAGGGTAACTCACTCTTAAGAAATACTATTTCATTAATTAACAACACTAGTAAGATACATAGAGAATTAAATATATATAATATTATGATGATGTACCACTCAGGCAGTATATGGAGGTGTACACATCAGGTGATAGAACCGGAAGAGTGATGAAATATGATCCGAAAAGTGAAAAGGTTGAGGTTCTGATGAATGGCTCAGCATTTCCTAATGGAGTGGCATTGAGCAAAGATGGTAGATCAATTTTTTAATATTTTTGGTATGAAGCCAAATCTTCACATTTATACTAGTAAATATGTGGAACGTACTTAAACTAGTAAATATGCAGAAAGAATGGAGCTGTGAGTGCAGGAGGTTTGTTGAAGCACTAAAAGATTTTATATGAATCTGAAATATATGCATCCTTAAGGAAGATATTTTACTTTATATTCTATCACTTCCAATGTATTTATCTTCCAACTAATTTTTACATAATTAATTCTTGAATTTTGTTTTAGCAATTCTAGTTTTATTGAAGAAAACATCTGTTTGGTGTGATTACATGTTGTTAAATGTCTGTTTCTGAAAGGATTTGCAGGCATGCTTGTTTTGGCTTGATATTTTCTAGTTTTTATCTTTTGCTATGATCACTATGGACACTGACACATATCACTATGAATAAATTGGAATTAAAGATGTAAGAAAAACCTGGAAAACTTGCAAACATGGGAAGTAGAACAAATTAACCAATTTCATGAAGAAAAATTCTCAGGACAGTTCAACGTGAAGTTGCAGAAGACAAAAATAAAAAGTCATAAAAGAAGATGCATACACACTATTTGGCATTTCTCACTCACAAGGAAGAATAAATAGGTGGAAATGGTGCTCCGCAAAACAAATAAAATAATATAAAAAATAAAAAAATCAAATAAAGGAGGAGGAAGAAGAAGGAAAACCAATAAACAATTTTATAAAACAGATAAATTTATTCTCCAAAAGAAAACAACGCTCGAGCATCAACAAGACCAAATTGATGAAAACACATCAAGCAAATTAGATAAATATATGGATTGGAAAAATAAATTATATGATTTCTTCCAAGGGCCGCGAGTCTCAGCAAGAGAGGAAAACACCAAACTTTGGGAGGGCATTTAACAGAATCCAGGAAAGAAGGTATATTTAAAGAATTTCGATAATCAAAAGCTATAAGAAATGAGATCAAAAAAGGAAAATTATCCATCGTCTTCTCTGCATAAAGAGAACCCGATTCCATCTCTGAGATCTATGCTTACAAATATAAAGAAAAAAAACCAGAAATCCCGAAAAAAAAAACACAAATTCAGCACAACTGCAATCAGTTTCCGATCCCCAATAAATCAATATAAAGACTAACCTAATATAAGAGAGACGCGTAAGTGCTTCTGATCCTGAAATAAATCAATCCAAACTGGCCTCTACAAGCTCCAACATATCTTGATTCTTGAGCATAGAGCTTCAGCAGTAATTGGTGTACTATTTTCTGCAGATTTAATCTCCAGAGAACACTGACCTATGAAATTCCTGCAGTGAATCAAACCATGAAGATTAACTAACTTTTATCAATGATTTGGTTAAATGATTGATTAGTATATATTGTCCCATATTACTCACCCATATACATCTCTGAAAGGCCAATGGCCATTATTTAGTATTTCCTTCATGATTGTTGGTCTGTGAAGACCTCTTTCATTCATGATCAGTGTGTGTACGCATATATATATATATATATATATATATATATATATTGCTCTGTGAAATTTCTTAATCATGCCTTCATACATTATTTGCCAATATATTATATATATGAGGCCCAGAAGGGAGCTCAGCAAACCTACTTTTGCTCATAGCTCAGATTGTTAATGCAGTACTGAACAAAGACCAACCATTGCTATCATTAATCCAAACAGGGACAAAAGAAGCAAGTAGAACACTTGTGACATAACATAAGCATGGACATCACTTCATCAACATAATAAATTTCTTCACAGTTTGACTCCTGCTTGCATTTGTAAAACAATATAAACTCATAAATCTCATTACCATATAATGTGGTGTGTGCGCGTGCAGAATAACAAAAGTGTAAACTACATTTGAAGAATCTCTACATTATACCAAACCACCAATTCAGGCCCTTAGGCCTAACTTTGATGCACAATAACGTAATATAGACCAATTAGAAAAAGATGAACATGAACATTAGTATTCAAAAAATTCATAATTTAAGTAAAAATGCCAAGTTCAAGACGCAAATACTTACAGTAGACAGAATCTAATTAGGAGTTGAAAGTTCCTGGCTGCTTTAGCACATTATGCATACTTATAAAAGCCAAACCTACACATAAAGAGTCCACCTGTAAATCAAAGAAAGAACAAAACAGAATTCTATCTCTAAAAAGCAGAAAACTTCAGCTCTTTGACATAACATTAGCTTCTGCAAGAAAACATGAACACCAACTAGAAATTGAAACCCTATATATATATATGAAATATCGACATCGAAGATTCAATTTAAAACCGAATTCATGTCCAGTCATCTCTCAGCCACACACAATCCGCTGGACTGGAATTAAACGACAGCAAACTCACTGTTGATCAAAAGAAACAGGAACACATATTTCTTGTCTATATATATGACTAGAAAACTAACTTATCTCTTTATTTAATGGACATGATACTACTCAGATAATCATATATGGCATCTTCTTGGACATAATTCCATCAGAATGATCACATACTTGCTTTCCATTTGAATATATCCACATGTTGATCATAGACTTGTGAATCAGAGAAAATTTAGCTTGAAAAACCAGAAGAGATAGATGAGCAAAATTTGAATCAGTTTTTTGTTTTCTTCATCCATGTTATATCACTCAACAAGCTTTTCAAAATTTGAAGCAGTCACAGCAGAGAGAGCACTTGAGAAACAATTAATTTCAGTCTAGCTAGATGAAATTAAATGATAAATAGAACTCAAACAGTTTTAAACCCTACGATAAAATGGTTTCCTCCAAAATGTCACAAGCTGTAAATTATCAAAGTGTATTCATACTCACTGATTTAACATTCGCTGACAGTAGGCCTTCAAGGTTTGCAAATCTTGGTATCACAAACCTGTAGAAGAAATCACTTTAAGATCTTTCTTGCTAATATAACAAATGGAAGGGCAAACAATCAAGTAGCTCAATACATTTAATAGCTTAATATTCAAATATATGATCATGAAGAAAAGCTATGTCTTTTAGCACTTAATTGATGTCTATTTCAAACATGTATCTATTTGTCTCATGACAAGTCACAATATTAGAAAAATCAAAGGAAGAAGCATGAGGAAACAAGAATTACTTGTTTTTTAAGTCAGCTTCCCTTCGATCAAGCCTGGGTGCGTCAATTGTTAAAACAATGGCTTTGAACCCATTGCTCTCAGCTCTCTTCACCAACGTTATGCAAACATCCCGTTGTTTCCAAAACTGTTCCCATAAAAGGTCATAAAGGAAACTTTAAAAAGATTCAGATCGGAGAGAATCAACAATCCTAAACCGGAATCAATGGATCATACAAATAGCTGATAGAACCGGACTGCGTCACAACTCGAAGCAACCTCCTCAATGGTACAGTGGGATGCAAAGGATAAAACCTGAAAACAAAAAGGGAACTCTAGCATGAGAACCCAACACATAGAAGGATGAGATAACAATGATATAAAGCTAGCTAGAATTACAGTAAAAATTGCAAGAAATCATATTAGTAGAGCTCACAGTAATTGACAAAACCATCGATTCAACAAGCTAAAATTATTGTAAAATTTCAAGAAATCATAAGAAAAATCAGCAAATCTCTAATTGATAATGATCTAAAGCAATAAATGGCATGAAAATTAGCAAAACATCTCTGGGAATTAAGATCACCTGAAACCCTAGAAAGAGAGAGAGAGTGTGAGAGAAAGATGGAGAAATGGGGCGGGTAGCAAGGGTGACTATATATAGGGGAAATGAAGAGCTAGCAGGACCACCGCGAAGGACACTACTTAAACCACGATGGAGGCGATCATCAATGAGGCAGTTAGAACTCACCGGTGGTGGTGCGGCGGTGCGGCGAAGATCAATACCTCACAGCCCAGTGGAGGCTATCGTCGGTGTGGCGGTGCGGCGAAGATCGTGCGAGAGAGAGGGTGTCAATCGGTCTGTGAGAGTGAGTGAATGAATGGAGTGAAAGAGAGAGAGAGAGAGAGAGAGAAAGGGTCTGTCGGGCTGCTGTGAGGGTGGGTGAGTGCGTGTGTGTATGTGTGAGTGAGTGAATGCAGAGAGATTTTTTTTTTTTAAATTTGCGGGGTTTTTTTACAACCGGCTCTAATTTATTTTAAAAAAATTATATACACACAATGGAGACGGTTTTCCAATAACCCCCTCTATAAAAGCGTTTCTAAAACTAAAAATTGGTGTAGTGTATGTATACACACATATGCACACATATACATATATTTATACAGATATATATACTCAATACATATACTTATACACATGTTTTCCAATTTCAGATTTTCAAATCCTTCCAAACAAACATAAAATCTTATAATACAGTAATTCTAGTTACATCCAACCAAACACAAGATTTAACTGCACTGCATTTTGAAATCCAAGTATTTCCAGTTACATTGTAATTAGAAATCCACTGCATTTAGAACTACATCCAACCAAACGCTAAGGTATTTGAAGTTACAATGCAACTTCAAATACCACATCCAAAAAATCCTTTGTTTGGTTTGAGGGATTTTAAAATACCAATGTAAAACCAATTACTCCAATGGATGTATTTGGACTTACGTCCAAATTGGGCGTAAGTCGAAATCCCAGGAGTTGAAAATCCTTAGATCCTTAGATGATATATATATATATATATACACATACATATATACATACACATAGACATACATATATACATATATTTATACATATACAGCAATATATACATATACACATACACTTACACATACGCATACATATGCATAATACACACATATATACATATACATTTATATATTTATATAAACATGCATAAGTATTTTTACATATGTATACATACATATACATATACATATACTCATATATATGTAGGGAGTTGAAAATCCTTAGGTGATGTATATATACATGTATATACACATATACATACACATATACATACACGTGTAATGCATATGCATATGCATATGCATATACATATACACATACATATACACATACATTTATATATATACAGAAATATATACATCTACACATACACATACACATATGTATAATACACACATACATATACTTATACACACATATATATATACATATACATTTATATATTTATATAAACATACATGTATATACACATATATACATTTATATATTTATACAGAAATAAGATGTTTTGGCAGTTGTGGTTTGCTGAAAGGAAATGCAGTGAAGCATTTTTTTTTTTTTAAAGGAAAACATCAAAATGCATTAAAAGATATTAAAAAAACAAATATAAAGTGTTTAGTTGGGGAATAACCTCAATCATACATAATTAAATTAACATTATGTAAACCGTTGTTTATAATATTTAACTATTTAATAAATAGCATTTAAAAATCATTAATATTAAAAATATTTTATCATTATTTTAAAAAACAATTTTTAAATTTAAAATATTGAAAATATCACATAAAAAATCATCCCTCAGATTGAATAATATTTAACTAGTTAATAAATATCATTTAAATATCATTAATATTAAAAACATTTTATCATTATTTAAAAACAATTTTAAATTTAAAATATTGAAAATATCACATAAAAATCATCCCTCAAATTGAATAATATTTAACTATTTAATAAATAGCATTTAAAAATCATTAATATTAAATACATTTTATCATTATTTAAAAAAACAGTTTTTAAATTTAAAATATTGAAAATATCACATAAAAATCATCCATTAAATAATATTTAACTATTTAATAAATAGCATTTAAAAATCATTAATATTAAAAACATTTTATTATTATTTAAAAAACAATTTTTAAATTTAAAATATTGAAAATATCACATAAAAATCATCCTTCAGATTGAATAATTGCAAAGTTTTTTTTTTATTTAATGCTATAATTTATATTATAATCCAGTGGGAAAACATGCAATCAGCATTTCATCACCAGTACCTTAACTAGTGTTAACCCTGAAGACGTTAATTAACATGCATGAAGACAAATGAAGATAGGAAGAAGAGACATATGGTTGTGGGAATTAAGTATACACACACACAAGCATGTTTGTGTCAGTGATCATGTACCATGTATAAATTAATAAGGCTAGCAATGTGATGATGTACTATGTACATGTATATGAAGCAATCTCAAATGAAATGTGCGAGGACCCAATGCTGGTTCGGGCTCATAAACCATGCAAAATTATGAGCACATAAAAAAAAAAACTTACAATTATTTTTTCTGCTGAAAGGAAAGCATGAGGCATCAATGTTCCACATTCACAAGAACTCAGATAAAAAGTGAGATCGGAACAAAACAAGGTGGGGCAAACCCTATATTGTTAACAAAGTGCCATCATTCAGTAGTACCAAATATCTAACAAATAATCATTAATTTCTCAAACACAAGAAATCCACAAAAAGATGTTGAAGGCTCTTGAGTTGAAGGCTCTTGGTATGGTGAAGGAGAAGCGATGGAGAAGGGTTCTCGGCCTAGCAATGCAACGCCAGAGTGATCGTCGAAGGGCTAGATTCCAGGCTGGGAAGTGAGAGCAAGGGTTTAAGATCAAGAAAGAAGAACATAAAAAAAAAAAAATTTCTATCTTCTTAGTTAAAACTAATTAATTTCTTAATGGACCCGGATCCGTTTGATAAATAGATTCGGATCCACTTCAATACAAACGGATCTTAGATCCATTTGCACTTTTACAAACGGATCCAAGATCCGTTTGAAATTCCACAAACGGATCCAAGATCTATTTGCAATTTAATATTTTTAAAATTATTATAAATTTTTTATTTTTTAAATTCACTCCATTTAAAAATAAGTAATATATTTATTAATTTTATATATTGCAATTTTATTGAGAAACAAATATTATACCTATTTATATATTTCAGTTATTATTATATGCATCTTAATTTTGTGAATATATATTCACTTTATAATGAAAATTATTATATATATTTATATATGTAAGTCATTTACAAAAATTCCAAATAATTTTAATGTATAAAGATATATTTATAACATCATAACCGATGCCATAAAATAAAATTTTAAGTTCTTTTTAATGAAGTTTGTAAGTATTTTCTTACAAATATTTTGTTTACGAAATTAATTTTATAAAAAATGAGATAATATATTGTATAAATTTTATACATTTTAAATTTATTATTATTAATTACAAATTAATATTTCATGACTATATTTAAGAAAATTTATAATTATGAAAATTTATTAGAAAATTTTATTTAGAAAATATATATAATAAAAAAATCAAAATATCTATCCAATATTTTACAAACGATAACGGGACTTGTTTGTAAAATTACAAACGGATGTGGAGATCTGTTTGCAACATGACAACGGACAAAGAAACAAATAAAGATCCATTTGAAAAATTACAAATACTTTGTTTACAAAATTCATTTTATAAAAAAAAATAATATATTGTATAAATTTTATATGTTTTTTAATTTATTATTACTATTTACAAATTAATATTTCATGACTATATTTAAGAAAATTTATAATAACGAAAATTTATTCAAAAAAATATTTTTTTAAAAAAAATATAATAAAAAAACCAAAATACTTATTCAATATTTTCCAAACGGATAAAGGGATCGGTTTGTAAAATTATAAACGGGCGAAGGATCTGTTTGTAATTTTACAAACGGATAAATATCTGTTTGAAAAATTACAAACATATGTGGAGATTTGTTTGTAAAATTACAAACGAACAAAGCATCCATTTATAATTTTACAAACAAATAAATATCCATATGTGGTGATCTGATTTTAAAATTACAAACGAATCCGTTTGAAAAATTACAAACAGATCTACGTTCGTTTGTAATAATACAAATAGATTTCAAATTCCGTTTTTACTATTATAAACATATCATTATCGGTTTGTAAAATTAGAAATAGATTCTGGTATGCATTTGTAATTTTATTTTTTAAAATTTATTTTATCTCGAAATAGTCAATATATTCAAAAAATTTAAATATTATTTAAAGAACATTATTGCTGTTCTTTATATATATTATTGGTGTTCTTTACTTTATATATATATATATATTGCGTTTGGATAATGGGATATTATATTCTCATGGATGGGGATATCCATGGATGGAAATATCCATATGTAAGTGTTTGGTTGGAGGGATTTAATAATAGGGATAAAGGTTGTTTGGTGTTGGTTAGAGGGATAAGGATATGTAAATTTTTGGATATCCATTTTTGAATGTTTGGTTGGATGGATATGAGAGTGGTATGATAACCCTATCCATGAGGAGCTGAAGTTACCCCTTTATTTAATTAATTATTTTTTAAAAAATATTTTCAAATTATTTAATTAAATTAAATTATTAGTGGATGATTAGAGAAATTTATTTTTTAAATATTTTAGATAAGTATTTGATTTAAATAACGGATATTGATAGATAAAGTTTTTTATTTATTTAGCATGAAATATTTTTAATAGGCTATTAATGAATAACATATCAATTTATTATTTTACTTGATTTTTCGAATTGAATTTAATTTAAAAAAAATAAAGTTAAATAAACATTTAAACTACAGTAATTGATAAACAATTAATTCATAACGTAAAGAAACAAAAAAGTAACTTATTAATTCTTGTAGCTAATGACAAAATAATTATAAGTGAAGCTAATGACAAAACAATTCATTAAATCTCAAAATAGAGTTTCAATCTGATAGCATTACACACTACTGGCAAATCCAACAACATAAGTGAAGCTATAAGTTCACAACTAAGTTTTAAAAACATTGTAGACATAGTGTCGTAGTTCAAAACTAAAAAAAACACAAGCCATGCAAAAAAAAAAACACAAGCTATAAGTTCACATATGCCACGTTTACAATACCGAACTAAAAAGTTTGTCCTGGCGGTCCTACAAGTTCTGCTGCCATGTACTAGCGGAGAATATCTGGCGCGCCCAAGAATTTGAATGTCCTAATCTCATCACTCTCTGCATAATATGAATAAACTTTGGCCACATCACTCATTGAATAACCAACTTCAGTAAGCTTCATGCATGCTTCACTTAGCTTGGTGGTAAGAGTGATTGGGTTATGCTCCTCAATTACAAGTGCAAGTCTATCCATTTTTGAACCTACAATTTGTGCCAAGGTAGAATCAGCACTAGCATCTCTTTTTTTACCTTTCTTTCTTGTTTCTGCTTCTTGAGATGTACGTGCTTGTGAGCTATTTGGTATCGATGAGGGTGTCGGTGAGGGTGTCTCAAACCCGTAGTTATTGTCAAATTGTCCATGCCCAAGATCCTCTAGTGTCAATCCAATATTGAAATTATCTTGCGAAAAGTTTGGTACGCCATCATCAGTCGGATTTGTCTCAATACTATCACGAGCAAAACACCCTGTTGCATGATCATTACCACAAACAATTTAGGTTTTTCAGGGATACGTGGCCCGAATTCCTTTAAGTGATATCTAACACCTCTAAAAGGTGCTATAAATCCAGGTCTTGTAGCA
The DNA here is from genome assembly GCA_020875875.1 of Dioscorea alata. Lineage (NCBI taxonomy): Eukaryota > Viridiplantae > Streptophyta > Magnoliopsida > Dioscoreales > Dioscoreaceae > Dioscorea > Dioscorea alata. The sequence continues at coordinate 13,240,719 of CM037019.1, forward strand.
TATCCTGCGTCGACGAGGAAATATTTTCCTGAACAACAAAAGGATATAGGATTATGCTATATACTATAATAACAATTTATGTTTTGTATTTTAATCATTAAATAAATAGCAACATATACCTTGTGGCACTTTAAGACCATTGGGTCTTTCCAAAGCATCACGTAAGACCATCGAGTCATGTGCAGACCCTTCCCAACCAGTAAGCACATAAGTGAAGTTAAGATCAAAGTCTACTGCGGCGAGCACATTTTGTGTTGGAAAACCCTTTCTACTAAGAAAAGATGCAACCATATCTACTGGAACACTCGCATGTATATGTGTGCCATCAAGGGCCCTAATACAATCCTAAGAACACGTAAGTTTGTTGGATTATTCTTAAAATATGATTGTTCTATAATTTTGGCAAACATGTAGATACAATTATGTACCTTAAAGTATGGAAAGAATCTTAAGCGTTGTGCAATGTAGGTTGATAAAATACTTGATGGAGGTCCGATATACTCTATTTGTAATTCTCCAATTGCATGTAGGACAAGATTAAAATACCTGCTAACAGTTTCGCCAGACCTAAGAAAATTGTGTCCGATGACTCTATTTCGTTGGTTGTGACCAACAATATGCAAGAACATCAGCAATTGTTCTTCCACATTGATATTTATTGAGTCTTTGAGCAGTTCACGAGATCGTAGTAATGAGCATAAGCTAAAGAAAGTGAACTTATTCATTCTAACCATGTTAATACATGTTGTGTCGTCACCATTTAATAAGCGGTCAAGATAATTCTCTCTATCCAAGCCTCTATAGAAATTGGGTGCACGGCATATTCTACGTTTACTTATATGTGTCACTATAATTCCCATAATTGTGCTGCAATTGCTGCGACCTCTCGTAATTTCCGTGAGGTTTTTCTTTTATTCCTTTCCATGAAAAATCACCTAATTGATAACAAAAAATAATCAACAATTGAAGTCTAAAGAAAATAAATGTTCATGAATCACACTTATGACTCATATTCCTAGCTAGTGAGGTACATTAATAAAATAAAAACACAGTTAGTTTAAACCACATGTTTAGCATGAAACCTCCTAATCTAGTCTAAATGAATTTCATTATCTGCATGCATCATACAAAAAAGGTACAGTTGGTTAAACATGATTGTTTATTTTGATGCCAAGAAAGTTTGTTATTTAATCCAGATCTGCTCAGGAATGTATACAACAACCTTTTCTTGTGGATTACTGTTTTGAGTCTGATATCTGCCATGTTCATACTAATTTAGTGTGTCATCAACGCATGTTAATTCTTTTAATAATTGAAGAGCTGAGTTGTATTCTTATATTTATTTTTCGTTGCAATGATTCTTCAGCTGAGTAAGCTTGAAATGTTTCTTAAGTTTTTTTATCGGTTAGGTGTGATGCCGAATCATGCTCTATTCATTGCAGGTAATGGTCAGTACTGGCATTTGTTTAATCCACACACTAATGGTCAGTACTTCATTTGATTTAATATCATGAAACAAATACAGGATAAGACGGCTAGAAAAGATGAGTTTAATTGGCAAGACATAGGATGGATTTTTATGCAGTGACAATCCAGAATAAATCTGAGTGATTCAATTAAGGAAAGTATTGTGAGCGTGCATGTTTTGCACATATGGTCAATCCAGTACCAATAACACCACTCTCATGTAGACTGGATGATAAAGTTGTTCTAAAGTGCAGGATGAGTTGAAAATATCTAATATGGTAAGATTATATATATATATATATATATATATATATATATATATATTTCAGTTCTTTTACACAAAATTTTATTCAAAATTGTTAGAGAACTTAAAAAATATTTGCTTTTCTTCCATTAATCATGACTTTGTAAGGGAAGTTAGCAATATTACAATGGGAATATATAATTAGAAAGTCTTTTAAAAAAAATCTATCAACAACCAAAATTTGAATGCAAATCAAAGAATAACATATCAAGATAAGATCCAATTTAAAAAAAAAGATAAGATTCAAATTAAAAACAAATCAAAATTGATTTTATTATTTATTTTTTTGAATGAAAAAAGAAGACAAAAAAACCTGTTCTTCGCTGCGTGGACTAACGACGCATTCGTTGCCGGATCCTGTTAGTTGCCGAATCCTGAGAAGACCTGTTCGCTTCCCGATCCTGAGAAGATCTGTTCGCTGCTGGATTCTAAGAGAAAAACTTCCGGTGGTTGCCGCTGTTCGCTGCACGATCCTGAGAAGATCTGTTTGCTGCTGGATTCTAAGAGAAAAACTCCTGGTGGTTGCCGCTGTTCACTGCCTGATCCTGAGAAGATCTGTTTGCTGCTGGATTCTAAGAGAAAAACTCCCGATGGTTGCCGCTGTTCGCTGTCCAATCCTGAGAAGATATGTTCGTTGTTGGATTCTAAGAGAAAAACTCCCGGTGGTTAACGCCGCCGCTAGATCCTGAGAGAAGGAACGCCGTTTACTGCCACCGTGCTGGAGATTTTGGAGCTTCGAACGGTGAGTTTATCAGGATGGGAGAGGGATGGAGAAAAATTGGTCTCATGGATGAAATCATGGGATGAGTGGCGTCCCACCGATTTGGAGGGACGCCACTCATCCATTTTTCAGGGATGAGGGCCATCCCCATCCAGGCCCATCCGAGAAACCAAACAACCGGATGGGCCTGTAGCACTAGATATCTCATCCCCATCCCGGGATATCCAGGCTACCAAACGCATCCATAGGTGCAGATGGAGAGTACCTGGATGACTTCCAGGTTATTCTAGGGATGGAGTTGATGATTTCCTTTCCTTTAGGTTAACCTTGGGCGAGTGGAGGACTATCCCCTCGGAGGGAACGATCAACTCCCACTTCAATCTCCAGCCATTCAAAAAGTTACAAAATAATTTTAATCCTAAAAGGTTATACATATAATAGAGTTAATAATGTAAAAAAAATTATATCTTAAAAGAGTTATTATATTTTTAAAATTTATATATTTTAAATGTTGAACTAATAATTAGAAATTAATATTTCATGAGTGTGGTTAAGAAAATTTATAATTACTTAAATTAATTCCAAACAATTAAAAAAATAATCAAAAATTTAAAATCCAAATAATATTCATTAAATCCTAATCCTATAAATAAGATCCTTCATAATAATTTTTTTAAACAAATATTTTTAATTTATTATTATTATTTACAAATTAATATTTCTAGATTTAAGAAAATTTATAATTACCAAAATTTATTCAAAATAATAATTTTTTCCAAAAAAATATAATAAAAAAAAATCAAAATATCTATCTAATATTTTACAAACAGATACAAGGAGGCGTTTGTAAAATTAAAAACGGATGTGATCTGTTTGTACAATTACAAATAGACGAAGGATAGTTTGAAATATTACAAACATATCTCCCAATCCGTTTGTAATTTTACAAACAGATCCCTAGTGGTTTGTAAAATTAAAACTGATCCTTTGTATCAGTTTGTAATTTTATTTTTTACTTATAAATGTTTTATTTTTTTATAATTTATTTTATCTCAAAATAGTCAAAATATTTAGAAAATTAAAATATTGTAAGTTTTTTGAATAACTTATTATAATTGTTTCTATATTTAAGTTAGTATATCTATTTTAATTATTTGAAGGAAATTATTGGTGTTGTTTATATATATAAGCCACTTAAAAAATTTGCAAAAAAAATTTTGTCCTAAAAAGATATACATATAAAAGGAGTTAATAATCTAAAATAATATATCTTAAAAGAGTTATTATATTTTTAAAATTTATATATTTTAAATGTTCTAATAATTAGAAATTAATATTTCATGGGTACGGTTAAGAAAATTTATAATTAACTAAATATATTAAATGTAATTATTTTAAAAAATAATTAAAATTTTAAAATGTTGAACTAATATTCATTAAATCATTATTTTTATACAAAAGTATCTCCATAATAATTTTTTTTAAACAAATATTTTTAAACTTAGCAAGGGAAGTTTTGTTTCCGTTTTTTATTTATAAACAGAATTATGTTCCGTTGCTAATATTATAAACAGATTACAAACGGAGTTATGGGCTGTTGCTAAAATAGAAACGGATTACCAACGGTTGACATTTGCTTTTCAAATGTTGAAACGGATGTAAATTCCGTTTGTAAAACTAAAACGGATCTATGGTATTTCTTGAAACTTTTAAAAGAAGAAGTTTTTAAAAAAAAAAAATTAGGATTTTCAACAAGGTAAATATCATAAACGAAAAATGTTTCAATAGTTTTTTTTTTTTTTTTTGCATTAGTAAAAGTAAAACTTTTAGTATGCCAACCAAATGAAGTAATTTGCTTGAGAGAGACCTTGTTAAGTCATGACATGTCTTATTAAATAGCTCATCCAACACGGAGTTTGGTAATAATAATAATAATAATAATAATAATAATAATAATAATAATAATAATAATAATAATAATAATAATTTTATATTTTTTACAAAACTCCCAAACACTTTTATTATCAATGGAGTAATGCTATATGAAACGAACCAGTCACACAACTGATGTGGCTGGTGACGTGGCTGGTTCTCTCTCCACTTTTAATACTTATTTTTTTTATATTAAAAATTAAAACATGGAGTAAAATGAAGTCTTTTCTCTCTCTCGTGTCTCTCTCTCGGTACTCGTTCCCACCTCCTGACTGTCGCCATCGCTCCCTCCTCCTTTCTCTCCTGCACCACCGATCGGCAACGTCTCCCCGGCAGTCGCTTCCTCTTTCTCGTGTCTCTCTCTCTCTCTATATCGTGTCTGGTCTCCCCTCTCTCGGTTCTCAGCTTCGGTCCGCCGTTTCCCCTCCTCTCTCCTGCACCACCGATCCCGCCCGCCGTTTCCTCTCTACTGTGCTCCCGAGCCTGTCAGTCGTTCTCCTCTCGGTTCCCAGCTCCGATCCGCCGCTCACCTCTTCTCTCTCCTGCACCACCGATCCCGCCCACCGGTTCCCTCAATCCCAGCAACTGCTCCCCTCTCAGTTCCCAGCTCCCGTCCACTGTTCCCTTCTTGATCTGGTGGTCGTTGCTTGGCTGCCTCTCCTCTTCTTTAGTTAAGGTACATAATAGTTAGAAATCCCACTTTAAGGGTCATAATTTTTACAAATCCCATTTTAAAGTTCATAATTTTCACAAAGAAAATATTATGTGATCTTGCTCATTAATGTTGTCTGATCTTGCTCATTAATTTTCACAAATCCCATCTTATGATTTTTTTTTTTTTGAATAATGTTGTCTGATCTTGCTCATTAATGCATTTTTAATCTCTTTGTTGTTGTGATAGTTGTTATTTAATTTTGTAACTTGTGGCATACCCTAATTAATATAATACAACCAAGAACACGAATTAGTCATTTCTTTCAATTAGTTGTGCTAAATATCAATTAGTCATTTTCAATCAGAAAATAATTTGTGTTTAGTCATTTTCAATTAGTTGTGCTAAATTTATTTTAAAGTAAATTCTGAAATCAGTAAATAATGCAAATTATTTATGAATTTATTGTTTGTCTAATTTGTGTTTAGAAATATACCTAAAGCAAGAACATGGAAGAAGTGGTACTTGGGTATTCTGAGCAAGGAAAAGATAATGTTGAAGTTGGATGTTCAAGTTATGAAATACATGCCAAAGAAAAATCGGTAGATTGGGATTTAATTGAAAACATTGTGCCAAAGGCTGGTATGATGCTTGATTCTGAAGAAGAAGTTTATAAATTGTATGTCCAATATGCGCGGTGTGAAGGGTTTGGCATCAACAAAAAAAGCACGAGATTAGGTGATGATGGAAAATTGAAATATTACATGCTAGCATGTGCAAGAAGCGGCAAACGAATATCTACTTCAAAAAACTCCTTCAACCTAAGGCTATCCACCAAAGTAAATTGTCCAGAAAAGATTAATGTCATTGTTGGGAATGATGGCCGATTTACCATTTATAGTGTTAATTTGGAGCATAATCATGCACTTAGCCCACAAAAAGCTCGTTTTCAAAAATGCAATAAAAAAATTGATGCATATGTGAAAAGAAGGCTTGAATTAAACGACCAAGCAGGGATAAGTCTAAGCAAAAATTTCCACTCCCTAGCTGTTGAAAGTGGGGGTTATGAAAATTTAACATACACTGAGAAAGATTGTAGAAATTATATTGCGAAAGCAAGGCAGTTAAGGCTTGGCATTGGAGATGCTACGGCACTTGGAAAATATTTCTCTCGCATGCAATAAAGAAACACAAAGTTTTTCCATTTGATTGAAGGTTTAAATATTTCTCTCGCATATCATGAAGAAGGTTCCCGAGAAGCTTGGAGGTTTAAATGAATACAAAGCAATCAAGAAGATTTTGAAACGCATCACGTATGAAGCATTGGATATTCAAGAGTTTGAAGACACATATTTGAAGATGATGACGGACTATAACATTGAGAAAAATGATGGGCTGAATTCTCTATTCAAAATTCGTGATCGTTGGGCTCCTGTATATGTTAAAAGCATATTTTGGGCTGGAATGTCTACTACTCAAAGAAGTGAAAGTGTAAATGCATTTTTTGATGGTTATGTTCGTCTGACGACTTCACTGAAGCAGTTTGTTAAGTAATATGATAATGCCTTGAAAAGCAAGATTGAGAAGGAGAACAAGCTGATTTTGCTTCATTTAATTCGTGTTTTCCATTGATCACTGATTGCTATTTTGAGAAGCAACTACAAGAAGCATACACAAATGAAAATTTTAAATTATTTCAAGATGAGTTGCGAGGAATGATATATTGCAATCTTACTCTCACTGGTTCACATGGGGTGTTATGCTCAATTCAGGTGTCCGACATTGTCAAAGGGAAAGAAGGTGCATTTAGAAAGCAAGTGGTATACAATGTTTATTATAACGAGGAAGAATTTGACATTAAATGCTCTTGTCGGTTGTTCGAGTTCAAGGGGATTATTTGTAGGCACATTTGCAAGGTGCTTATTGAGAAGAATGTGAAAGACATTCCTTCTAGGTATATTTTACCACGATTGAGGAAGGACATCAAATGCATGCATACATATGTACTAAACTGTTATGATGACCCACAAACCAGTGAGGAAAAACAACGGTACAATAAATTGTGCTCTCATTTTACTAAAGCCGCAGAACTTGGAGTAGAGTCAAATGACAAATACATCTTCTTGATGAAATGTGTGGATGAGGCAATTGAGAAGTTGACGGGCAAGGAAAAATTAACACCTACGTTGTTGGAAGCGACTGATGTGCCACACCAAATATTTTTGACTCCTTTGAAGGTGCAGAGTAAGGGTCGTCCACCATAAAAAAGAAAGAAGTCAAAAGTTGAAGAAATAATAATCAGAAACAAGAAGAAGGTATTTTTATGTTGCATGTCATTACTTTTTTTTTCAAGGCATTTTTTTTATATGTATAACATCCATGTTATTATTGGCAGAAGGCATAGACAAAGAGAGATTTTGCATAAGATGATCATTGCACACAAGAGAGTGTGGTAATTGCTACATTGGTTGTCATTACTATCCAAATTACATATTTCAATCATTTAATTTTTTGTAATGATTTGTTCGATTATAATATATTTTCTTAGGTGAATTCAAATTCTATATCGATCAATTTGGATATGCATCATAGTTCTTCTCTAGGTTTTACGAGCCAATGCAATGATCCCTAATTAAGGTGAGTTGCAAGACCTATGTATTTATTTTTGTATACAATAATTTGTGATTAAGGTTGTTGTTGATAAGGAAAACTGAAATTTTGTGTTCATGTTTGTGTTCACAAGGTTTTGAGATTGGCAACGTGGAAGGACAAATGACATTACACGAGGCAATTGATCATGTTTGTTGTTACACGAGGAAATTTTGTGTTCATGTTTGTGTTCACAGATTTGATGTACTCTTCTTAATGTTAATATGTCGGGATAATATGTTTATGTTTATGTTCATGTTTGTGTTCATAGATTTGATGTACTCTTCTTAATGTTAATATGTCAGGATAATATGTTTGTGTTCATGTTTGTGTTCACAAATTTAATTGATGTACTCTTCTTAATGTTAATATATTGCAAGTCATGTTTATTGTTACAACTCATGTTTGTTGTTACTACTTTGATTATAAACACAGACTGATGAATTTTGCAGGTCATGTTTGTTGTTATTAATATGATTTTAAACATAGAATGATATATTGCAAGTCATCTTGGTCGTTACAGGTCATGTGCTCACAAATTTTGTAGTCCTATAGCTTATTGCATTCATGTTTGTTACAAGTTTACATGATCAGTTGCTCAGATTTTCACATGATCATTCACTCTTTGCAATTTGAATACATAGAAGGAGATGAAGAAACAACTAAACTAAATATAACAGCTGCACATCAACCACAAAATCGCAAGACATGTTCTAATCAACAAATCAGTCTCTTGCTCTTCTTCTCCCATAATCTGAAAAGCTTCTCTCTTCTTTCTTCATTCTTTGTTACTATGCTTGTGCTACTACCACCACTATTTGAGTGATTATTACTGCCAAGAGTCTGTTTGTATTATTCAAGAAGTAAATTTAGAGTATCAATCACCAAAATACAGCTTTTCCATTGCTAATAATACATATGCAGAAATCCAATAATAATACAGAAGAAACTCTGACATGGATATCTCCCTCACTGTATGCCTTTCTCATACCAAATGCAGCTCCAAAATCATCTTGCAAGCATTAATTTGATACTTACAAATAATCAAACAAACAAAAAAAAACAATTAGTGTGCAAGCATTTGAACTTTGAAAGATGTTCATGGTCTTTATTAATTAATTAACACAGAACTCTATTTCTGGTAGAAAATAGTATCTTACCTTCTCAAACAATCCACAATTTTGATTAACGACTTGAGACTACAGATATTAGAAAGAAGAATGAGTTATAAAAACACAGAATAAGAACCATGAAAACTAAATAATTCTGCACTTCTGTGGGCATATATATACAAAATTTGGAAATAATCCAGTATCACCACTCATGAGAACCATTTCTTTGTATTTTTACTAATAATATTTTTAACCAAAGTTTAAATAGAACAATAAGGATAAGCCTATGAGTAAATTAAAAACTATTTGATTGAACATAACAAATGAGACATAGAATGAAATCCTATATAAGCCACAAAAATGCTTTGGAGTATGCACAGGAGACGCCAAGAAAACACATACAGTAGGAATCTCTAAAAGACATAGCTCATCTTGTGTGGCATAATATACATCCTCAAAATAAGAAATTCCCAAAAAAAAAAAAAATTGCTCCATCATTCAGTACCTTCTTGGAAGGAACTATCTTCCGAATAAACAAAAACCTGTATTTTGATCCAAAATAATTTCACCTTGTTATTCCATTAAGCAAATAATAGTACCCCTAGGCCAACTGATATGAAAATACAAAAAAGAAATGAATAACCACATTAGCCAAAATTTGGAGGAGAAATCCCAATACATCAAACAAGCCTTAGATTTTGAGATATTATAGACTTTGAAACCTGGAAAAAAAAATTAACATTTTCTTGTTTGTAACACTTTCAGCAAAAACATGGAAAACTCTTCGACAAACAAATCCAGTCAAATTAACATATATACTCACCGAAGTTACTTTCTTGTAGATTTCAGGATTTGAGCAAGAAAAATCAAAGGTTCTTGGGTTTCATAAAAGATTCAGAGAATGAATTCATGTTTCATCAAAGGCTCAGATCTTGCCCCTCGATTCTTTCACATGGATAAAGCTAAATTAAGGGCTGGAACTAAAGTTGCCACGCCACCCAATCTCCATACTTTTTTATAGAGCAAATCATCATCGCCACAAGAACATCTGAAAGAGTAATGCTATATAAAGCAAACCAAATACACAAACCAGCCACATCAAAATGATTCATGCTGAATATATATAAAATATTAAGCAACAGAATTAAAAAAGAGGCTTAGTTTCAACAAGAAAATTTTCTCCCACCCTTCCTTCTCCCTCTACAACGATAGGAGTAGCGGTTGCCTACTAGGCCATCCAAGCTACTACACCGTCATTGTAGAGAGACGAGGTCAAGAGAGAATTTTTTAGGGCATCATCATTGCCTCTGTATCTAATTACAAGGAGAGCCTACCCTCTCGGACAAAGGCATCGAGAAGAGAGCAGTGGACGGGAGATGGGAATTGAGGGGGCTACTGAGATCGGTGGTGCAGGAGAGAGGAGGGGGAGCGGCAGATTGGAGCTGGGAACCGAGAGATGGGAGACCATACACAAGAAAGAGAGAGACACTAGAGAGAGGAAGCGACTGTCGGGGAGGCTACCGATCACATGAGAGAGAAGGATCGATGATGCAGGAGAGAGAGAGAGAGAGAGAGAGAGAGAGAGAGAGAGAGAGAGAGAGGATGGGGGGGGGGGGGGGGGGGGGGGGGGGGGGGGGGCAGCGGCTAGAGCTAGAAAATGAGAGAACTAGGGCACATCAATAATAAAATTCCTTCTCATTTTAATTTTTAATATAAAAAAAATAAGTATTAAAAGTGGAGAGAGAACCAGCCACATCAGTTGTATGGATGGTTCGTATAACTGGTTCGTTTACTCTTATTAATGTCAATGATATCATAAAATTTCCAAAGCTAAGAGGTTTGTAGCTTAAGTTAGCCTTGCCATTACAAATGATCACACTCACACATGGGATTCAGTGAGATGCTAAGTATAAGATTCACCAACAGTAAAGGGTAGGGAAAGGAGGGGTATTTTTATAAAAATAAAATGAAGTATCATCAGTTAGATAGTTGACGATCATGCAAAATTAAAAATAAAATTTTATGGTTACTACTCAAAAAACATTGAAGTAGAGATTGAACACCCAAACTCTTTGGACAATAGTTGAGGAATTGATGAAGAATTAATTTAAAGGTAAAATTGAATGCTTGAGATTTAGATAAATATTATACTGTTGGTTAGAGAAAAATGACCTTTAGGGAATACTGATAGATTTTTTTAATTTAAATTTCCAAAATACCCTCATAAACTAATTGTTTTATTGTTACTGAGAAAGGCAAGAAAGTTATTTTGCCCTCAAAGATTAAATTACCATCAAACCTAGTATATCAAAATGAGTAAAATTTATCTATATAATTGAACTGTATATAAATTTTTACCCTAGTATATAAATTTTTGCATTTCTGTATAATTATAACAATTTTATATATAATTTTTAAAAAAATATAAATTGAAATTCAAAACACAAAATAATCAAATTAATATATAAATGTTTATATATTATGTATTTTCTAACATTTAATGTTTAATAAATAATTAATAATGAAAATAATATATATATATATATATATATATATATATATATACTGTCATCTACTAACGTTTATAGTCTACCAACCATTGGATTTAAATCCAACTGTTTCAAATCATCCATTTCAGTAAACAATGATTTCTGCACAATGCGATTAACAGTTAAAAATATGATGTACATACAATATTCTCATTACAACCATAGGATTATGATCACAACAGTAATATAATAAATCGCCTATATTCATCTTTATTTGTATCCCTCTTATTTGCGGACGTCCATAGATTATTTATCACATGTATATAATTATAATTTAAAATGTTTTACTGGTATACATTAAAAAAAAAAATGCTGTGAGGGTATATTTGTAATTTCAAGAATCTCAGGAGGATATATTTGTAATTTCAAGTTTCTTTTAAAAATTTATATATATATATATATATATGAGGATATATATATATATGAGGAACTAGAGTCTTCCAGAATTCGCTCAAATCCTCCTTCTTAGCTCCAAATACACCAACGTATTCCAGACGAGCGAGAGAGAGAGAGAGAGAGAGAGAGAGAGAGATGGCGCTGTATTATGGGTGGAAGAGCTTCAGCGAGGAGGAGGACCGGCCGGAGAAGCCCCGGAGGTTCGGAGTTACAGAGATGAGGAGTCCCAATTACAGCCTCATGAGCAACCAGCCACTTGAGGTCTCCAATTTCATCTTTGTCCTAATCTGATTCATCTTGTTCTTTTTTTCTTTTTATTTAATTTTTTCTATATAGATCGCCTTTTCTTTTTAGTTTTTGCTTTAATTTTCAATTATTTGACTGCAGGAAGTGTGATTTGCTTCGTATTGTTTTTGAACTTGTATGTGTGATGTTAAGGCATGTGCTTATCACTTGAGATCTGTTTATTGACCTAAAATTTCATTATAATTTAGATTTGGAATGAATTGTTTGTTTTGGGTTTGTGATCTTATCAACAAGATAGTGGTAGTTTCAAGTTTTTAGAATTAGTCTTGAATGCTAAACATAGTATCGTATTTATTTATTTATTTATTTATTCTTTAAGTATGATTGCTTTAATTTTCTCAAATTATAATCTAGTCTGGATTAAGATGCAAAAAGGAAAGTTTTGAGCCCTAGTGTAGCTGAATTCACCGTTGAGATGAAATGTGAGGGATTAGCTTGAAGCAGAGCCAAATTAAATGTGTGGAGTATTTTTGAAGTTGGTCTCTAGAATTATCTTCGGGAAGCCGAATTAAATGTGGCGGAATATTTTTTGAGATTGGTCTTTAGAATTATATTCGGGATGATAAAGTAGAGGCAAATCCAAAGTGAAAGCTATAGCAGTTTCTTTTCTGATTGATTTCCAAAGCCACAACACTTAATTCATGTGTGTAACCACATTGTCACTCACACTCATAGATAAGTAACTGCTACCAGCTTCTTTCTAAAATAACTAGTACTGTACCAGAAAAGGCCATGTCCAGGACGTGACCATAGGTGATTTCAGATCCAATGCTTGATGGCAAACTGATTGACCGATGATGAGTGACCTGGCCCACGCCTGCCTTTGTTTCATCTTCTGATTCATTCGAGCTCCATGCCATCATGCCCCAGTATTATGGGATGTTATTATGGAATTTAAGGGGAATTATGGTTTTATTGAGCTTGGATTCATTTATTGTATTAGTGTAAACATGAAGAGTTTCTCTTTCTTTCCAATAATTTTCTTCGATTGTCTTTTCAAGTTTGGTATTATTTTAAACACCTTATGGATAGCATGCACTTGGGACTTATTTTATTTGCTACCGTCTTCATTTGAGAAGGCTTGCCTTTTGTTCTCTAACCTTATAACTTGGTATATAATGATGGCAATAGTTGGATGTTTAAGGGCTTGCCCGCCATGTCCTCATTTTGAAGCTAAATCCCTTGTAATTTTTTTATATTTGTTTGAGTTAATTCTATTATATATCTATGATTCTATTTGTAGGTGTATGTGATTGTATATATGTATCTGCAGATATGACTTTACCAGGTTTACATGAAATCTGCCCTTGAAACATGTATAATCATGACTAATTGATTTTTTGCCTGTAGTTATTGAATCTTTTTTCCCCCTTTAAAAGAGAGTCTTTTAGCTTTGGGAAAGCATGCTTTGTCAGCATTATTTTTTATGAAATTTTCTTCTATTAGTCCCATATCCTAGATGATTTATAAAACTATTGAATATGACCTTAAGATCATCACAATGTGTGAACATATGCTAGAACCTCTCTTTTGCAAATATTATTTGAACCCGCTTAGGAGGGCTTGCCCTTTAGTTTAGCTTTCTCCAGTATTAGCTTTGGGAAACTGGACCAGGACTTAAACCATCAAAGGCCATCAGTTGCAAGATAAGACCCCTTGCTACCCGGCGTGATTTTATTGGAAAGTGTGCTTCTTCTAAAGTTGAAAATTTATATTTATGAGTACTTAGTGCTTTGGAAAAATTAATCTTGAGACTGTAGTTTAAAGATTGTGTTCTTAATTATGCTTTTTTCCATCAAGTTCCTTGTATTTAGTTTCTTTATGTGATTTATTACTTCAAAGTTTATCCTTTTGCCTTCTTACGAAGTATTGTGCTTGTTCTTGCCATAAAGGTGCTTTTGTAATTATTTACATCATGATCAGTGGAAATAACACTCTAATTATTTATTTCATTGTGTCCTCTGTCTCTATTGTATATAAAATCATATAGCTAGCTTCTGTGCATGTTCAGTTGTGTTGTATTTTGCTAAACAGCTGTGTTTTGAAGATGCTATTACCTTGTATTTAATTCCTTCTGCTATTTCATCCTTGCAGATGGCTCTTTTTTTTTTTTTTTTAAGAAATAATTGGAAAAAGTCTAATATAACATTCATATAATGCCATTGGTTAACATCTCATATGTTAAACTTCCCTCTAAAGTGGATCTCTGTGCATCTATTCTCTCTGAATGAATTCATCTATTGCCATTGTCAGTTGTATGCATGCTAACTGATTGTTTGTTGTCATACAATACATTATCCATGATATTCTTTCTGCATTTATTTTGTTTTGATTATCTCTTATCAAAGGTAGGCTCATTCTACTTTGTTAACTCTCTTTTCTAGTTATTAGAAATTTAAACACATCATCAAGCTTCGTTATTCTTGCAGGACATTCTAGAATCAATAGGGACAGTTTGTTGATGGTTTGAAGTTCTCTGGTGGTTCTCATAGTTTGATGCCAGAGAGCTTTATCAGAGAAATAACTAACTTGGCGCACAAGCATGATGTGTATGTTAGCACAGGAGATTGGTCAGAACACTTGCTTCGGAAAGGGCCGACGGCCTTCAAAGAATATGTAGAGGTCTGTAAGTTAATCAGGTTGCATCCATTTAGACTTTTGTTGTTTAAGAGATTACAGTTTCGTGTGTTATCCTACTTTGAAGCTATTTGGGTCAATTTCTTGCTAGGAATGTAAGCGCCTTGGATTTGACACAATTGAGTTAAATGCTGGATCGCTCAAAGTTCCTGAAGAAACTCTGTTAAGATTTGTCCGGCTTATTAAAAGTGGTGGTCTTAAAGCAAAGCCTCAGTTTGCAGTGAAGTTTGATAAATCTGAGATTCCAATTGCTGGTGATAGAGCATTTGGATCTTATGTAGCTCCAGTCCCCCAGAGTTCAGGTAATTAAAAGTTACATAGTCATTCAGTACGTCTCTTTTGTGAGATGATTCTTATCTTAATTCATATAATTGAAATGCGATTCGAGCTAGTGGCTGCAAAATACAAGTCAGGATGTTGGTAAATATTCCGATAACAACAATTGAAATGTGATTTGAGCTAGTGGCTGCAAAATACAAGTTCAGCAGGATGTTGGTAAATATTCCGATAACAACAGATCTTTAGAGTAAATCATGGAATTTGTTAATAATGAAAATTGCAAGCAGCATTTAACCTTCTAAAAGAAAGTTATATAGGAGTAGAAGCTTTTTCGATTCCTTACTATAAGAATGGAATGCTTAGTTACTGGGGAAATGTTATATACCATTCTTACGTTATCTCTTTTTTTTTCCTTGCTAAACATTCTTACATTATCTTGAAAATGATTTTCCATGCTAGTGTCTTATGTCCAAAAAAACATGACTTGATTTAAATAGTAGTTTATATCTAGGAAACTAATATTAAGATTTTTTTTCTGTACTGATGATTAAAAAGAATTTTGGTTTTTACCTTACTTTCAGATCATATAATGCATAGAATTCCACTAAGTGCTTTTTCTCTTTCATTTTCAATTGCATTTCTTTTTGTAGAACTCAATGAAATCAAGTTGAAGCATAATGGGTGATATATTTGTAAAAATTTATCGATGTTTTATTCGTAAGATGAGATAGCTCCTACATAGATTGACATGCTATTGAGTTACCATAATAGATGAAATTACAGAAAGCCGACCCATTTGTGCATCGCCTGATCAACAATAACAAAGAGGACAGGGACAAAAAATGAAAGGAATTCTACATGAATGTTGTAATTTAAAGACATTTTAAGAATCACCATCTTTTTATTTGCAAAACTGACAAACCTTTCCCATGTTAATACAGTTAATTGTCAAGTGCCTGCCAATTTTGCAATTTTTGTTTTAAACAGCCTTTTCCCTTTTTTTTGGGGTACATATTATATGAATATGCTTTGATAGAAGCCTTTGAATTTTATGGTTAATTGTGTTATTTCGAGCATCTCATAGCCCAAAAAATCCGAAAAGAATTAGAGGTTTTACTTTGTTGGTCCCTTGTGGGAGATATGACAAGACTTTGATTCTACTAGTATTGTTGCCAAATGAATGATGGATTGCCCATAGGGCCTTCTGGACTTCACCTACAATTAGTAAAGCCATTGATCTGTCCATGCCCACAAACACTTAAATGCCCTTGTGCTAACTTGAATCACCAACAAGACAGTTGGGCCAATTTAGTTAACAATTAAGGCTTTCTCTTAAGTTTGTTACTCCTCTACTTCAATTAAGTTTCTTGTTGATGTGGAAGTTTTAATGTCAAGCTCATGTGAGGATTTAAGACTGGACATCTTCCAATTCTTTGTTAGGGTTAAATGGAGCTACGACTACACTTGGGCTTGGGCTTCTCTAATCCGTTCTTGCACTGTTGAACCACCTGTTCTTTCAAAATTGCATTCATCTTTGGGCTTATGTGGTAGTGTGGCAAATTTGCTGGAATTACTCTGATCATTTGGTGTTGAATCTCCTTGATCCTGAAACTCATTTGTTAGTAACCAGAGAATTCATGTCCTGAACTAATGCATTTCCTTTCGCTTTTGAAGCTTCAGAAAAGAACTTCTCTGTCTGTGGTAACAAGGTGATTTGCGAGCTGCGCATTGGGAGTTTGCTAATGTCCTCTTTTTTTTTGCATGTAGACCATTTAGATCATACTTTCATCTTCTCTTAAATAAGAAGTAGCAAATGTACGTATTGTGATGACAAACACATTGGAGAATGACAGCTTCTCTTTTGAAAATCTGTGTAGAAACTCTAGTGAAGCCCTAGGATGAAATGGTAAATAAACAACTTCGGTGGAATTTAGGCAAGAGGGAACATATAGCTTGATAAAAGGCGCGTAAATCTCATCAAGCAATAAATTTTGGGTCTGATGAACACCAATGGGCTCTTCTGTTAAGATAACTGATTCAGATCAGTGGTCAACACTATTATTTAACATGGTTTGAGTTTAAAGTTCCCTTGTGTTCTCTTGTATGTTGATGTTAGGGGCATGAGTGTTTTGGTACTTTTAGATTTTCGGCTGCAAAAGTTCCAAGTTTTAGTCAATTTGCTTCTGAATTTTATTTGAAATTTGAGTTTATCAACTTGAAGTTAAGATAAATCCCATTTCCTTTTCTTGGTCAATTGAATCCACTTGTATTTGAGCATTACTTGAATAAGGTTTCTAATCTCTAGGGCCTATATAGGAAGGATGAATCTTTCCTTAGGCATCAATGAGTGAATCGATAAGGTTTGTCTTTATGCTATAATTGGTGCAATTGCCGTCTTTCTGGAATTGTGATTGCCTAGAAACACATGGTATGATTACGTATATGAGACACTAATCACACAAAAAATGAAATTTACTACATCAACAAAAACATGTGTGTGTGTGTGTGTTTTTTTTTTTTTTTTGTGATTATATTTCCGTATACTAACAGGTGCAACAATATGCATCTTGCATGCCCTGGTGTGCTAACTCACATCTGCCATTGAAGGGTTTGAAATGTGAATGGAATTTGGTGATATGATGTCTGGGATGTTTGTCAGTTTACTGAGCAATATGTCATATGTATTTTTTTCATTTTGATCTCTCTATCCAACATGACAGGTCATATCGCCAGAAAAATGTGTAATTTAAAGGTTAAAGTTCATGTTTTTTTCACTTAGAGGCGGAAGCAACTAAGGATCCAAATTTTAAATGTAACTGGTGATATAAGCAAAGTTTCTAATTTTCCACTTGGAAGTGTTGATTTAAAGGAATTGTTTACGGCAATTTTCTTCTTTTGCTTATGCTGAACCTTGTTATACTTGCACAGAAATTGTTGAAGACGTAGATTTGTTGATCAGACGGGCTGAGAGATGCTTGGAAGCAGGAGCTGACATGATCATGATCGATGCCGATGATGTTTGCAAATATGCTGACATGCTCCGTGCAGACATAATTGCAAAGATCATTGGTCGATTAGGACTCGAAAAAACTATGTTTGAAGCTTCAAATCCTAAGACTTCTGAGTGGTTTGTCAGAAGATATGGACCAAGGGTATGTACTGCATTTCATGTTAAGCACCACTTCATCAATCCAACTTGCTTCTTTCAGATGATTTGACTAAATCACCAACCCCACTTGATGTCCATTCTTTGCAGGTCAATCTTTTCATTGATCACTCACAGGTGATGAACTTGGAATGTCTGCGTGGTCCGAGTTTGGGCAGAACCCGAACTTCTGCTCTGAAATCTTCTTATTTCTTGATGTGATATGTCTTATCTGGCCATGGTGTCTATATAGTAGTTGTATTGAATTGATGGCGTCTGTGTTCTGTTGTGTTGTGTTGTGGTTTCTTTGTTATTAATGTTCCAGAGACTATATAGATCATGACGGCCATGATGAAATTGTGGAATGCTTTTCTGGTTTGTTCTGGTAGTAGTTCCAAGTTTTACTAATGGATTTCAAAATTAAAATAAAATCAATAATATGTACATGCATTATATAAAGTTTATTCCCTTCCAACCTTTTTGATGGACATTTGTCATTTAGGTATTGGCTTATTTATTTTTGTTTTTGTTTTTTATATTTCTTTTTCAAAATTTTATTTTATTTTAAATTATTTTTTTGGGGGCAGTTGTTATCTTTTAGGGTTTGTATGTTTCAAAATTTAATTTTTTTCCTCTTGCCATCTCTCAAGGAGGGAGAGAGATATCTGAGGCCAATTTTTAGGTATTTATATATATATAATTTTTAAAAAATATTTAAATTTTTATTATTTTGGCTTGATATTTTACAAATTAGTTTAATAATATAAAAATTTATATCTTTAGAAATTATTTGTGAAAATAATTGTTTGACCCTTGATTTTGATAAACTATGATATAATATAATATAATAATAATAATTTATGTTATTAATTTTATTTAATAATATAATCAAGTAAACTAATATGAAAAATAAAGTTTTATAAAAAAAATTAAAAATATGGATTTGAAAAAAAAAAGGTAAAAAACGTTATAATAATTTTATACTAATAGCTTTTTAAAATAGAAAATAGTCAATGTATCCAAACATGTATTTGTTTTCAAAAAATTGAAAATAAAATGAAAACAAAACAAAAACAAAACGAAAACAAAAACAAAAAAACAAAAAAAAACAAAAAAACAGAAATGATGCCAAACGACCACTTAGTTTTTGTTTTTGTTTTTTATATTTCTTTTTGAAGATTTTATTTTATTTTAAATTATTTTTTTGGGGGCAGTTGTTATCTTTTAGGGTTTGTATGTTTCAAAATTTAATTTTTTTTCCTCTTGCCATCTCTCAAGGAGGGAGAGAGATATCTGAGGCCAATTTTTTAGGTATTGGTTGTTTTTTACAGAGCTTTCCGGATTTTAAATTTTTTTAATTTGGTTTTTTTTTGTGGTAATTGTTAGTTTTAAGGGTTTGTATGTTTCAAAATATATATTTTTTTGGGTTGATCCGTTCCATGGCAAGAATCAATGATGGAAGTGCCTCTAATGGTTGGAGCAGGTGTGGTTTTTTTTCACCAATTGATTCTAGGTTTTTCTCAAATTGAATGATAGTTATACAGTTTAAATTTCTCTATAATAGATTCATTGTTTTCCATTGTGCTCATTTCAAAAAAAAAAAAAAAAAAAAAAAAATTCTTTCTTTTTACAATTAAAAAAAATTCTTTCCCTTGAAACCTATATTGCTATGACTACTAAGAGATGACATGATTTGTTTCAGATTGCTATAAGATTCCAAATGACAAATCATATCTATATGATAGATTTATGCACTTATGTTCATGGCATTTGCCATTTAAGTATTGGTTGGGTTTTTTTTTTCCATCCTTTAAGGGCTTTGTTTTTAAGTGGTATGTATGGGAAGTCCAAATGGACTTCTTCTATTGTTTGGGATTTGATTTTTTTTTTTTATATATATATTTTTTTTATTTTTCCTTGAAAGATATCACTGATAAGAAATGATATAAGATTTGAAAGCTATCAGTGCTAAAAAAATGATATATGATTTGTTTCAAATCCCTATAAGACTTCAAATGACAAATCATATCTATGTAATATGATAGATTTGTGCATTGTTTGACAAAAATAAAAAATAAAAAACAAAACAAAAAACAAAAAACAAAAAACAAAAAACAAAAAAACATGTTGAGAGAAAGTTAAGAGGAATCATTCACACTTAGATAATGACTGATGATATAAAATATATGTTATTTGGTAATAAGCTTTAGAGGTATACAATCATCTTGATGGAGAGTTGGGAAAAATTATAGCCTCTACTATTAGGACTTTTGATATGGTGTGGTGTCATTATGTTTTTTTAGTGAATTATTGAGAAGGCTTAAGACTTATGACAAATTGTATTTTAGTTGGAAATGAACTCCTACAAATACCCATTGCGATCATATTATAAGCTCATAACAAATATTTTACTTACCATAACTTAATTTAATCTAAAAATTCATTTCATAAACCAATATTTTATTTATTAAAAAAATTATGAAAAAATCATAACAGACTTATTTTATTCCTATTTTATTTAAACAACTTTTAGTGTAGGTTTTAATAATGGAAAAATAATTTATAGATAAAAAGATTATCATTACCTCTAGGAGGCTCTTGAGAGCACGACTGTGATGAGAATTAATACTATGTATAGGGCAAACATAGCTATAAACTTATGATTATCTAGGATAATAAATCCATAAGTTAACACCAATAATGAATGAAAAAAACACACAAAAAAAAAATCTATTAGGGAACACATCTTTGTCATAAGTGCTTATCTTTGAGTCAATAATTTTCCCTAACTCATAGCACTGATGTTGATTGGCATATTGTCCACCCTCTTTCATTTCATTTGCATTTGCTCATTGATAACAATTAACTAATAAATTAATCAATTTCATTAAACATTTTGCTCCAAACTAATATTTTAAAAACTTTATCATTGTCTTTGGAAAGCTCTTGAGAGCATGAGTGTATAGGGATGGAAAAAACCGAACCGATCCGTGGTTTCCGACCCAATCTGCCCAGAATGGGGTAGTTTTTTTTTTTTTTTTGAAAATCAGGGTGGATTTTTATAATGGGGCCGGGTCGGGGTGGGTTTGGTTTTACCTTGCCCCGTCCCATATATATATATATATATATATTGTGATTGAAAAACATTCTAATCGTTGGATCATCTTATCCTACATACATCTCCACCGTTGATTCTTACCGAGCCCTAACGACAATGTTTGGGACTTTTGGTCATTGGGTGGTATGTGAGCCGATCCTCCACCTCCAGCCATCCAAGATTCTACTTCCAGCCTTTGTTTGAGCAAGTAGACGAGAAGAGTTCTCCTCGATATCGCCCCTCTAGCCGTCAACCCACCACTGCGGAGTCGGTCCACCACTTGCTCTTGCCTTGCGCTGGCACCAACTTCCCGTTCACGTTTCGCTTCTATTCTCGTTGAGCTCCGACCGCAGTAAGCTGCGGTCGTAAATCTTATCCGAACTTGAGCGCTTAGTTGCTGAGTTGGATAAGAACGTTTGGATCCCTTCGACTTCTTGTTGAATATCTCTCTGAGGTATGATTTGGCGTTCATTGATTTGATTTCGATTCAATTGTGATTGGTATTGGGTTAGGGTTTTGGTTTTGCTGGTTTTACGGTTTGGGCTTTGGTTCATTTGATTTGTTTTGTGAATTTGGTGTTCGATCGTCTGGTGTGAGCTGATTTGGCTGTAATTAGGGTTCTTTTTTAATATGAAATATTAGGTTGGTGCCAGAATTGTGAGTCTGTATTCATGATTCAATTGTTGATGAAATTTTTGGGAATATTAGTGCGGTTAATGATGATGACATGGGAGCAGAAATGTAGGATGGATCATTGCCTTGATTTGAGGATTGTGGCTGCTTTATTGAGTTGTAATTTTCTGTTTTTTTTCACCTTTTTTTCCATGAGGGTTTTATTGAATTTT
Source organism: Dioscorea alata (assembly GCA_020875875.1). Lineage (NCBI taxonomy): Eukaryota > Viridiplantae > Streptophyta > Magnoliopsida > Dioscoreales > Dioscoreaceae > Dioscorea > Dioscorea alata. Next base: position 13,262,810 of record CM037019.1, read on the forward strand.
GATGATCGAGACTTGTATAGAAAGGAATGCTTAATTTGGTTGCACTTTTCTTCCTAAGTTGAAAGTGAAATCTTTGGATATTGTGAGTTCTTAATGGTGAATTACAGAACTTTTGTTTTTATTCGTTCAGAAATTTGTGGATGAAATTATTGTTTATAAAGAATTCCTTTTTCTATCTTGGTTGATTTCTTCTAAAGCAAGGGTTATACTCGTTCTATAAATACATATAAATAGATTAGCTAATTGCCTCAAGGTTCTAGTTTGGAGACAGAAAAAGGGCAATTAGTTTTATTCAGGGTTATTTTTTTAATTAAATTTGTTATGGATTATTATCTTGTTTTTAATTTATTGTTTACCATTGTTAAATTATTTTTTTCAGCTGTATTTTTTTAATTAAATTTGTTATGGATAGCCAACATGTGACCAATGTCATGGAAAGTGAACATGAATCATCAACACCTACTCAAGACGAAAATGCAAGATCAACTCAAATTCCATCATCAATGGATGGAATTCATGGATTTTCTATCTCAACTCCAACTTCAAGTGGTACTCCCATTGGTCCAATATCTTCCATGAAAGATAATGATACCACTTACAATCCTAAGAGATTAAAATCAACGGTGTGGGAACATTTCAAAAGACAAGAAATTCGCGGAGAATGGAAAGCAATATGTAATTATTGCAAGAGGATGCTTGGTGGGAAATCTAAAAATGGAACCACTCATTTGCATGATCATCTTAAAAGTTGTCCAAGCCTAACACACAAAGACCCTAAACAACAACTTTTATTATCAAAGCAAAACAAAGCGGATAGAACAACAACGCTTACCATCTATGCCTTTAACCAAACTTTGGCAAGGAATGAGCTTGGTCAAATAATAATCATGCATGAATACCCTTTATCAATGGTTGATCATGGGAAGTTTAGGAGATATTCTTCTCTTCTCCAACCATTATTTGATATCCCTTGTCGGAACACAATAAGAAATGATATCCTTAAAGTTTACAAGGAGGAGAAGTTGAAAACAATGAGAATGATTGAAATGATGATAGTAGAGTTGCAATTACAACTGATATGTGGACAGCTGATCACCAAAAGAAGGGATTTATGGCTCTTACTGCTCACTTCATTGATGTCTCATGGGTTTTACAAAAAACGGATACAAAGGTATGATTTTATTTATAATATGCTAATAATTTTTTTACAATATATTTTAGAATTTTATTTTTTATTATTCTAGCCTTCTGTTAATTGTTTTAAGTTATTTGTATAATATTCACTTGACATATATTTAGGTTTTGTTATGTGCCTGCCCCACACACAAAAGAAGTAATTACCGATGAGTTGATGAAAATGCAATTAGATTGGGGACTTAATGGAAAATTATCTACAATTACTTTGGACAATTGTTCAGTCAATGATGGTGTTGTCAATCTATTACTTGATCGGCTTCAACCGAGATCACTTTTACTTTGTGGTGAATTTTTCCATATACGTTGTTGTGGGCATATTTTGAACTTGATTGTCATGGATGGGTCAGATGTCATTGGAGATGGTGTTGATAGAATTCGTGAAAGTGTTCATTTAGACAGCTACTCCAAAACGAATAGAGAAGTTTGAAGAGTGTGCTCGACAATTGCGTATCCCAACTTCAAAAAAATTGTGTCTTGATTGCAAAACAAGGAATTCAACATATTTAATGATTGATACATCCCTCACTTATAAAGATGTGTTTAGTCATGCAAGACAAAGATAGTCAATGTGCAAGATTTCACCAACAGAGACAGATTGGGATATGACAAAGATAATTGCTAAAAAAATTACAACGCTTTTATGAAGTAATTGAGATGTTTTCGGGCACAAAGTATCCAACAACAAACATTTATTTTCCAAAGATTTGTGAGATCAAAATTGGATTAATTGAATGGCTTTCTGATTCTAATGTGACTATTGCATTAATGGCTACAAGGATGCTAGAAAATTTTGATAAATATTGGAGTGCAATTCATGGCTTCATGGGGATAGGTACGGTGTTTGATCCAAGGTACAAGAAACACATGTTAGAATATCACTTTTCCAAAATATATGGAGATGTTTATGATGTTGAAATTGATAGAATTGAGTGTATTTGTCGTAACTTGCTTTCTGAATATCAAACAAAATTTTCCGACTTTGAAGTTGGAAAAAACGCTCTATCATCTTCTACCTTGGCTCAGAAAAATAATGTTGCAGATGGATATGATGAATTTCTTAGTAGGAGAAAGAGTAGAAGTACTCAAAAGAAGTCAGAATTTGTTTTTTATTTGAAAGAAGATGCTTCACCAAGATCTCTTCATTTTGATATATTGCAATGGTGGAAGACTGCTGGTGTCAAGTATCCGATGATATAAAGGATTGCCAAAGATTTATATGCTAGCCCTGTCTCAACAGTGGCTTCAGAATTTACATTTCGTACGGGTGGTAGATTGTTGAGTGCATCTCATAGTAGACTTTATCCAACTATGGTGGAAGCTTTAACTTGTGCCCAAAATTGGTTGGAGAATCAATTAGAAGGTAACTTAATTAGTACTTTTTATTATCTCACCTTTTATTACAAATTTTGATTTATATCTTTTTTTAATAGATCCAAATTCAGATTTATCAGAAACTTTTTCAACTTGTATGGAGGAAGATGATATCAATTTCATGGTTTTTGACTTGGTAAATTATGTTGTACATAAGTATATTATTTCTTTCATATTTATATATCTTTATAGAATTCTTATTAACATATTTTCTCTTTTTTTGCTTACTTTTTTTAATAGGATTGATAAAGAGAAACAAACCCAAGGTGACAAGGTGTTTCTTATTTAATGTTATTTCTTAAGTAATGGAAGTTGGACTATATTTTCATTTAACTTAATTACTCTAGAAAGTTGATATGCGTGAACTTTAAAATAAGTTTCTTTTGTATGGTTGTGTTCTTCATGTTCTTATTAGACTTAATTGCTTTTATTACCATGTAATGGAATGTTGGACTATGTATGGTTCTTATTGGACTATGTAATGTTGGATTATGTATGGTTATGTTTTTTGTATTTGGACTATGGACTATATAATATTGGACTTTGTAATGTTGGACTATGTATGGTTCTTAATTGCTTTTATTAGCATGGAATGTTGGGCTATGTATGGTTCTTAATTGCTTATATTAGTATGGAATGTTGGGCTATGTAATGTTGGACTATGTATGGTTATGTTTTTTGTATTTCATTACTAAGTAATGGGATGCTAGATTTGGACTATGTTTTTAATATTTTTATTTCACTTAATTGTTCTAATATGTTCTTAGAATTTGAGATGAATGGTGGAATTATTGTGTTGTTATATAAATTGTACCATCTTTTATTTAATGTAGTATTATATATTTTGTAATTATTAATATAAATGAATTAAAAATAGTGAAAATTTTTATTTTATCTCAAATCTTGTAAAAGCGGGGCGGGTGGGGTGATTGTAAAAATCCGCAAAGCAGTTATGGTATTGACAAGTTAACAAAAAAAATCGGGGTGAGGAGGGGCGCGGGGCGGGGCCGCCCGCCCCCGCCCCACCCCATTGCCATCCCTATGAGTGTAATGAGAATTAACTTTTTGTGATGGCATGTATAGGGAGGCAATATCAACATTAATAATGGGATTTTTTTTTTAATTATTATTGGAGAGTTTGGGATTTTCAGTATTTATTGATAAATTATAAGTTATGCCAGTTTTTCCTTTTTGTCAATTAAGTAAAGTTTGGATACATTTAATTTTATGTATTGATACCAATTGTTTTTTTCTGTTAAAAAAACCATATTGATATGTCGTGAGTTAGAAACAATTATTACCTTAATGATAAATATCAATGACATAATATAGCCTCATTAGACCTTCTTAATGATATATGCATTCAATCTAATGTATTTATGCCAATTTTTTTTTTTTAAAAAAAAAATGCATCTTGATTGAAAGTTAGAAGCAATTTTTACCTCTATGATAACGATCAATTGGCTTCATGAGCCTTCCCTAGTGAATGATTGGATATTTATTTATTTATTGCAATTGTAAGTTATGTCAAATTTTTCTTTTGCAATTTAATTGAAGTTTGGATACATTCAAACTAATGTATTATGCCATTTTTTTTTTTTGTCAAAAATGCATCATGATATATATAGAGAGTTAGAAGCAATTCTTGCCTCTATGATAAGGATCAATTAGCATTATTAGGTCTTCTTACTGAATTATTGAGAAGGTTTAAGACTTATGATAAATGCAAATTGCTCTTTAGTTGGGAATAACCTTCTACAAATAACCACTCTAATGATGTTGTAAGTGTCTACCATTGAGTGATCCTAACTAAAAGATTGGTCTAAACTATTGTTTTGAGGTTTGCATTTGTCCTTTTGAGTTTGCAATCTTTTAGTTGTAAATAAATAATTTAAAGCTTAATATTCACATAAACTTGATATATAAATATGTTTTAATATAGTTCTACTTGTTGTATATTTGTTTTACTTATAATTCCATTTGTTGCTTTGCTTTGGCATCATATTTTTTGAAAGAGTTACAAAATTTCTAGAAGAGTATGAATTCATCTTAAATATTTATTATCTGTATAAGAAAAAAGAGCAATTAAATGATGAAAATGGTGGAATATTCAATTGAAAATGTTACAATTAATGCAAATAAATGATTTTTTTTTTCTATTGCCTTGCTTTTCTAAGGAAAACATATCTTTTCTCATCAATTTTTTTATATTTGGTTAAATGAACACTTGGTATTGGTCCAATAGATATTAGAGTTCCAATTACATCTACATAATAGATTCATACATTAGTTTGTTGTAAAAAAAAACATATATTTAAGCTTTGTAGTAACAATTATACCTATCAAATATTTGCGAGAATTTGCTTGTGATGCCATTTTTCCTTGATCTAGAAATTGAAAGCAATATCAAGGGTAAGGAGTAGGATCATTAGGTACTAATGTCAACCATGTCGCAAATACAACAAATGGAACAATACTAAAACATATGTATATATCAAATATTATGTGAATATTAAGTACTTTAAATTATTGATTTACAATTAAAAAATTGCAAACTCAAAAGGATAAATGCAAACCTCAAAACAATAGTTAAAACCAATCTTTTAGTTAGGATCACTCAATGATAAACACTTACAACATCATTAGAGTGGCTATTTGTAGAAGGTTATTTCTGTTGTACATAAAAATTCCATTATTATCACCATGCAATTAGCTAATGATCCATCATTAATCACGCATTACTTCTAGTCTTCGTAATGATTTTACCTTCTTTTTGTACAAACTACTCCTTTTAGTTGTTTTAATTGTAGAAAGCTGGTGCTGACTGAGAAAATCTGGAGACTGAATATCAGTTTCTGGAGGGCACACAACTCGCCTGTGGTCTGCGAAAAGTACCTGTGGTCTATAAAGCTAACTGGAGCCCAACTTCTATCATTGGCTATAAAAAGGCAGCATTAAAAGTTTTTTTTCTAAGGAGGGGAAAAAAGACAGAGGGATAAGGGGGTGGCCATTGGAAAAGAGAAAAGGGGAATTTCTGAAGACCCTGAAAGGGGCTGAAGAAAGAGAAGAGAGCGGTAGAATTAAAGATCAGATCCTTGTGGACATCATAGGGAGTCTTTCAAGCCCTGCTATGTTGTGTCTCTACATAACGTCTATTTTTCCTACTTTCCTTTGTAACTGAGATATGGGAGTGTAAAACTTCTTTTTAGGTTTGGGGATTAGCCTAAAGTAGTAGTCGTTTGATGTGTTGTTAATTTTGTATGAATCTTTTGTGCTTAAAAGTAGATTTCTTTGAGTTGGCTTTTGATTTAAGTAACACAACTTGTGAATGTGAAAACATTACTTACTTTATCTTAGGGAGCAATGTTAATTGAAAGGTTAATCAAGGTCTTAGAACCTCTTAAGCCACCCTGAATTTATTGAGAGATAATTCTTGAGGGTTCATTATTTAATCATTGATCTTATTAGGGTTTTGAAGGGGTTCATCTACCACGAAAGTAGGAGATGGCCTAATCGAGATCAACTTGTTATCTCTTGAAAGAGAGTGACAAGCAGCTAAGGATTAATGCCCTTCAATCGATCTACCCAAATCAAGTTTAGATCATAAACACATCATTCATTTGCTCTTTGTGGTGAGTTCCCGAGCCTAAGTTCTTCTAAATCTGAATCCTGATCCATATCCCTGTATCTCTGTGTTCTTTATTTATGCATTTTCAGCTACTTTGTTGTTTTTATTCTCCACCATTTTTATTGTCTAGTAACCCATAGTTGCAATAAATTAGTAATCATACTTGGTCCTCGTGGGATCGATATCTTATTGCTACTTGGAAAAGCCGTGCGCTTACAGTTGTGCAACAAGTTCTTGGCACCGTTGTCAGGGACCATAGTGTTGATATTGATTGAATTATAACCTGGTTAGACTAGGCATTTTATTTCCTATTTTTCCCATTTAGTCCAATCCCCTTAACTTGTTTAATTTCTTTGCAGGTTAATTCTCCTTCTATATAAAGAAATCGGAGTCCTAGAAGTCTGTTGGATTTCCGGCTTCAATATCAAAGGAAAGTAAAGCTAAAGAATCCTCGCAAGCATCAAACATGGAGGATAATAATAAAACTTTAAGGGAGTTTGCAGCCCCGAGTGCTCAAGGACTGCATTCCAGCATTGCAAGACAACCTGTCGAGGCAAACAACTTTCAGCTGCAGCCAGCACTTATGTCATTAATTCAGCAGAATCAGTTGAGAGGTTCACCAGTAGAAGATCCACATCTCCATCTCTCTGTTTTCCTTGAGTACCGCGACACCGTTAAGCTCAATGGAGTCCCACAAGATGCAGTTAGACTCAAACATTTTTCTTTCTCATTACGGGACAAGGCTCGAGCTTGGTTACACTCACTGCCTAAAGGCTCTATCAAAACATGGGACCAATTACTCCAAGTTTTTCTTTCTAAGTACTTCCCGCCAAGCAAAACAACGCAGTTTCGGAACCAAATCACTGGTTTTTATCAAAAGGATGGTGAATCACTATATGAGGCTTGGGATAGATTCAAGGAGCTAATGAGATTAGGCTCACACCATGGCTTAGAGAAATGGCTAGTTGTGCAAACCTTCTACAGTGGATTAAATTATAACTCTCACATTTCAGTTGATGCTGCATCAAAAGGAGCCTTGATAAACAAAAGTGTAGATGATGATTATAATTTAATTCAAAACATGGCGCTCAACCACTACCAATGAGCAAGTGAAAGAACGCCACACCAAAACCTGTAGGAAAACATAAGGTGGAAACCTTAAACCTGATTGCAGCCAAGGTGGATGCTCTAACTCAAAAGTTTGACAAACTCAATGTTAGTGCTTCAGGTGCCGCTAATGTCACATGTGAAATTTGCGGTTCCATAGGACATTTAGTTACAAATTGCCAGTTGATCGCACCCTCCCCCCTCTTCAGAACCATCAATGGAGCAAGTGAACTATCTTAACAACTTTAGTCAAAGACCTGCCAACGATCCATTCTCCAACACTTACAACCCTGGTTGGAGAAATCATCCCAACCTTTCCTACAAAAGCAATCAACCCCATTTTGAGCAAAACCTTAGCTCTAGTGTTCCCAGACAACCACCAGGATTTTAGCAGAGAATTTCTAATTCACAACCAGTGCAGAAATCGAATTTAGAGGCCCTATTAGAGAACTTTGTTGTAGTACAAGCCAAGAAAAATGAAGAGTTCAAGTAACAAAGTCAAGTCATGAATGAAGTAATTTGGTAGCTTACTTCCAAGGTTGACTCCTTGGCGACCCACAACAAAATACTAGAAAACCAAATTGCTCAATAGGCGAGTTGTTCATCTAGACCCCCAGGGATGTTTCCAGGAAAACCAAAAATTAATCCAAGTGAGCATTACAAAGCCATAATTCTAAGGAGTGGGAAGCAACTACAGGACCCCAAGCCAAAACAAGTAGAAAATAAAATGTTGGAGCGAATCCAGCTGAAAAAAAAATGATACACCACAGCAAATGGCTGAACAAAATAATGGAGATGCAGAAAAAGTTGATGGAGCACCGAGGTACACACCTCTAACACCTTACACACCATCTGTGCCATTTCCACAAAGATTAGCCAGGGCTAAGCTTGACAAGCAGTTTGGAAGGTTTCTAGAGGTTCTCAAGAAGCTATACATCGATGTTCCTTTCACAGAAGCTTTGCAACAAATGCCCTCATACGTGAAATTCTTGAAAGACATTTTATCTAAGAAAAGGAGATTGGAGGAATATGAAATAGTGCACTAACGAAGAGTGCAGCGCCTTAATTCAAAACAAATTACCTCCAAAGCTAAAGGATCTAGGGTAGCTTCTAAATCCCATGCGAAATTGGGACAGCAAGCTTTGAAAGGGCTTTATGTGATCTTGGTGCAAGTGTTAGCTTAATGCCTTTGTCGGTGTGCAAGAAACTAGACATGGGTGAGTTGAAGCCGATAACAATTTCCTTGCAACTCGCGGATCGATCTGTCAAACATCCCATAGGTATTCTTGAAGACATCCCAATCAAGGTTGGTAAGTTCTTTGTACCCGCTGATTTTGTGGCGTTAGAAATGGAAGAAGACATTCAAATTCCAATCATCCTTGGAAGGCCTTTCTTGGCTACTGCAGGGGCACTTATTGATGTCAAAAATGACAAGTTATTTAACTGTTGGTGAAGAAAAAGTGGAATTTAATTTGGCTAACTTTGTTAAGTACTCTTTTGTTGAAAGCTCTTGTTGTAGGGTTGATCTACTTGAACAAGCTATCAAAAAGGAGTTGCCAAAACACATTTTCAAAGACCCCCTCTAGCTGTGTTTGGTACAAGATGAGCTGGAAGATGATGAAGATGGCGAGAGTGAGGATTATGTGCAACTGCTGCAATCCAAGAAACTTCTGCAGCACCAGCAGGCCAGAACTGAAACTCTGGAATAAGTTTTCACAGTACACAACCCAGAAGAATGTAAAGCTCCAAAGGTAGAATTAAAACCTCTCCCATCCACTCTCAGATATGAGTTTCTTGGACCAAATTCCACATATCTTGCGATTATTAATGCTGACCTAACCAAGACAGAATCTGAAAAACTTTTCAACGAGCTTAGATTACACCAAAAGGCCATAGGATACACCATAGATGATTTAAAAGGGATATAACTTTCAGTTTGTATGCACAGAATCTTACTTGAACCTGATTACAAACCTTCCATTGAGCACCAAAGATGATTGAATTAATCAGAATGGTGAATTAATGCCAACTAGAATGGTCGCGAGTTAGAGGATGTGCATTGACTATAGGAAATTGAACAAAGCAACAAGGAAAGATCACTACCCACTCCCTTTTATAGATCAAATGCTAGAAAGGGTGGCTAAACACTCCCATTTTGTTACTTAGATGGATTTTCTGGTTTTTACCAAATTCCTATCCATCCTAGTGATCAACACAAGACCATATTCACTTGTCCCTACAGTATTTTTGCCTATAAGAGGATGCCATTTGGTCTTTGTAATGCTCCCACCATCTTTCAACGTTGGATGACAACCATTTTCCCAAATTTTATTGAAAACATCATGGAAATTTTTATGGATGATTTTTCGATGTATGGCACAACCTTTGATGAATGCTTAGCTAACTTGTCTAAGGTGCTATACATGTGTCAAGAAATAAACCTCATTCTTAATTGGGAGAAGTGTCATTTTATGGTACGGGACGGCATTATGCTGGGACATGTGGTATCCGAGCGTGGAATTGAAGTTGACAAAGAAAAGATGGAAGTCATAGAGAGAATGCAGCCACTGACCTTAGTTAAAGCAGTCTATAGCTTCCTAGGACATGCAGGATTCTATCAGCGCTTTATAAAGTTGAAAAAGGCATTAACCACTTCACCAATAATTCAGCTGCCTGATTGGGAGTTGCCATTCGAAGTCATGTGCGATGCGAGTGACTACGCAGTAGGAGTTGTGCTTGGGCAGCGAAAGAAAAAGAGATTAAATGCAATCTACTATGCAAGCAAGGTGTTAGATGAAGACCAAGTTAATTATTCCACAACAGAAAAGGAACTCCTCGCAATTGTTTTCGCCTTTGATAAATTCAGATCCTACCTTGTTGGCTCCAAAGTGATACTACACACAAACAATGCTACGATCAGATATATTTTAAGCAAGAAAGATGCAAAACCAAGATTAATTAGATGGATTCTCCTTCTTCAAGAATTCGACCTTGAGATTCGTGATAAAAATGTGCAGAAAATGTAGTAGCCAACCACCTCTCAAGATTGCATCAAGATGTGGATAAGAATGGAGAAATGAGCTGGCAATCAATGATGCATTCCCAGATGAACAATTGCTGAGAATTTCTACAATTAAAGCTCCATGGTATGCAGATTTTGTGAACTACTTGGCTTGTGGAATTCTGCCACCAGATCTGGAATTTCAGCAGAAGAAAAAGTTTTTTGCAGATTTACGAGATTACTTTTGGGACAAACCTTTCCTTTATAAGCAATATGCTGATGGAATACTTCAAAGATGTATCGCTGAAGTTGAAGCAAAAAATGTTCTGTTCCATTGCCATTCTTCAGCTTATGGTGGTCACTTTAGCTCTTCAAAAACTGCAGAAAAAATATTTCAAGCTGGGTTCTGTTGGCCAACACTTTTCGAATACACGAGGAGATATATACTTGCCTGTGATCGCTATCAAAGAATGGGAAACATCTCAAGGAGACATGTAATGCCCCTTAATTACATCGTTGAAGTGGAAATCTTTGATGTTTGGGGAATAGATTACATGGGGTCGTTTCCACACTCATGCAACAACCAATATATCCTTGTGGCTATGGACTACATCTCCAAATGGGTTGAAGCTCTTCCATCCCCAACAAACGATGCTCGGACAGTAATGAAACTCTTTAAACGGGTAATTTTTCCAAGATTCAGAGTTCCTAGGGTTATAAGCAATGGGGGATCACACTTCATTGAACTGCAATGTGAGAGCCTCCTTAGAAAGTATGGGGTAACACACAAGATCACCACACCATACCACCCCTAAACAAGTGGGTAGGCTGAAATTTCAAATCGGGAGATCAAAAGCATACTTGAGAAAATAGTGTCAACAACAAGAAAAGATTGGGCCTTAAAACTTGATGATGCTTTATGGGTGTATCAAACAGCCTACAAAACCCGCATCGACATATCCCTGTTTCGTTAATTGATGACAAAGCTTGCCATTTGCAGGTTGAATTGGAGCACAAGGCGTTTTGGGCAATTAAAGCTCTCAATTTTGATATGAAAACAACTAGAGAAAAGAGGAAGCTTCAAATACAAGAACTGGAAGAACTGAGATCGGATGCCTATGAGAACGCGAAAATTTACAAGGAAAGAACAAAATTGTGGCATGACAAATAGATTTTTCGTAGAGAATTTCAAGAAGGGGATTTGGTCCTGCTTTTTAATTCCATATTCAAGCTTTTTCCTAGGAAATTAAGGTCAAGATGGTCAGGACCTTAATTTCCTAGATGGTCAGGACCTTTTAGAGTGTCCAAGGTCTTCCCATATAGCGCTGTTGAAGTTCACAGTGAAACAACAGGCACCTTCAAGTCAATGGACAAAGACTGAAGCATTATATTGTTGGAGAGCTCATTGAGGAAGAGAGAACTTATGCTCTCCCAAACCCCCCAACCCCCCTCCCCCCCTCCCCCAACCCAATCACTGAATAAATGAATAAAAAGGGGCCATGCTTATGACCTTAAACAAGCTCTTGTTGTTCTTCTTGATTTTTCAGTATTTTGTTCTATTTCTTTATTTGTGCAAACAAATTTTCAATTATGTTAGCTGATTCAAGTATAGATGTTTCCTACAGGTTCAAAATTGTCCCAGGGCTTTCTTTGGCTTATTTGATGTACAAACGTATAGGCCAGGCTGCTAACGGCTAGTGTAGAGTCATCAGGGTCGACTACTATGAAACACAACCAGAGTGTGTCAAGGAATACAAGTGTGGACTGTGCACTAATAAGGAGAATCCAGAAATAGTTTTTCCTCCAATTTTTCCAGTTTCTGTTGCCGATCCCAAAGTCCACCTTTCTCTTTCCATCCACTTTCATTACTTTTTCCCTCGGTCCAAGACTGTCCCAAATGCTTCCTATACCTTTCCCCGTGATCTTCTTGTCCTTTGCTTTATTCCTCATTACTTTTTCCTACAACCAAGGCACCTTTATGACTTTCCATCATATCCCCCGTTCATCTCCCCATTTCCTCTCTTCTTTTCTATTACTCATTCATTTCAACATAACCCTCGCCACTCTCTAATAGCCCAATCTATCAACCTGACCATCTTCATCATCTCCACTCATTCTCATCAATCTTCGCACCACCCTCCCTGATTTACACTGGCAGCGCCTTCAACATGCAGACCAGAAGAACCAAACGCACAACTGCTACACCCAGCTCTCAGGACCAGCCTCCATAACCTCCTCCGGCGAGCCACCGCTTCATTGAATAGCTGCTTGAAGTACCTTCACACAGCATCATCTTCAGGGATGCTTTCCAACGAAATAGGTACTGGGTTCTCTCCAAACGAAGGATCATTCCAACCAGGTATATGGATGACGGTCTCATGCGCACCTTGGGTATTCTAAATAATGTTTACTGGATGGTAGGCAACTTAGGATGGACTACATTTTTCAACATGAGGTTTCCTACCTATGAGCATCTAACCCTAAAATTTCTAAGTTCCATTGATGCCCATGTTCTTTATGGCCCAAACAATGAAGAAGGTGAGATTACATCCCGACTACTTAACCAAGACTATAAACTCAATCTAGCACAGTTTAATCAAATTTTCAGTCTTCCAACTAGTGGCAACCGTTGAACACCTAAGGACTTTGACGCCACAGACTTTTGGCACACACTCACCCATGAACCCAAGTATGAACCCTCCACTACTAGAGCCACTAGTCTTAGGAACCCCTATTTCAGGTATATTCATAGTATAATGGCTCTTACCTTGTTTGGTCATGGCGACTGTCAAGCCATAGTTAGGTAATCTGAACTTATGTTTCTTTGGGCAATGTTGTATAACACTCCATTAGACATAGGCACACACCTAGCTCGCCAGTTTGCCAAAGTTGGCAAGGCTTCATCTAGTGATATTGTCCTTGGCGGCCTCATAACTCCAATTGCATTTGCTTTTCACTGTGACTTATCTCCATTTCAGAGAATTCCATGTAACATACGGTTGGATATGGAGGCTTGCATTGCCATGAAAATGATTGTCAAAGAAGCTGATGATTACTACCTCATTCCCAAGGAGGACACACCACATTATCCTCTCCCCAACCCCGAGCGGACCACTATCCGCCATCCTGAAATTTGGGGATTTCCAGGCCTACACCCATATCCAGCACGACATGCTGAACATTCTCCTATATAACACACCCCATAACACCCTCGACAAGATCCATAACCCACAGACAATCTCGCGCATATTCTAGCTGCACTCGATACTATCTCCGCTGAATAGCAAGCACAAAGGCCCATTCTAAATCAACTCCAGCAGCAAATCAATTTGATCTATGAGTGGCTTATCGCGCAAGGCCACTTCTCTCCTCCTCATTAATTCGGCCAGCCCTCCGCCCCCCCCCCCCCCCCCCCCCCCCCCCCCCCCCCCCCCCCCCAACACACACACACACACACACAATTGCTCACCTTTTCTTAAATTCTTGACATTGAGGACAATGCAAACAATAGGCTTGGGGGAGTTTAGCAGTAGAGTAGTTTGCATCCTTTTATGCATTCTTGCATTTGCATCTTGCAACAACAATAAAAAAAAAAAAAAAAAAAAACTCTTGCTTCCAGAAATCCTATGATGAATTGTTTAGCATGACACAAAAAAAGGGCATGGGATAGTTGTTCTTATCTAATGGTGATTGGATTGCACACTTTGCATTTGCATGAGTTTAACTTAGCTAATTCCATTACTTGTGATCTTGTGTTTTAACTTAGTATATACATTTGTAATGAACTCTTCTTGAGATTTTGTGATCCCATAATATTCTCTTTTTCCAAGTTAAGTTCTCAAACAAGAGGGAAATGACATAGGTGATGTTCTAAAATCTAAATTGAGGAAAAAAAAAATGTCTATGGCAGCACTCCTCTGTTTTCAAGGGCTACTTGCTATCAAAGCATGAGTGCGTTTATGTAGGATTGTAATAAGTAGAAGGGTGGCTTTTGTGCCTAACCAGCATGTGCACCCTTTGAAAAAAAAAAACAACCTGGCTAGTGAATTGTGTAGGGGATCTTATGGAATCTCTAAGGTTCATTGCATCCTTATATCCTATTTTAAAACTCAAGACCATTTGCATGTGGAATGAATCAATTTTCTTTTGTAATGCTTGTGTGCAGTCCATCCTGTGAAAGAATATCAATTGTTTCATGTCCTTTATGAACTCTCTTTATAGTTATGCTTGTGTCCTATGCCAAACAATGCCATCATCTGATTTCTGTGTACTTCCCTTGCCGTGGTATTTAATTGTAGCATTGCTTGAGGGCAAGCAAGAATTTAGGCTTGGGGGAGTTTATTGTACATATAAATTGCATTATTATTACCAAGCATTTAGCTAATGATCCATCATTAATCATGCATTTTTCCTAGTTTTCGTAATGATTTCCCCTTCATTTTGTACAAACTACTCCTTTTAATTGTTTTAATTGTAGAAAGCTGGAGCTGACCGAGAAACTTTCCTGTGGTCTACGGAAAGTACTTGTGGTCTGTAAAGCTAACTGGGGCCCAACTTCTATCACTGACTATAAAAAAGTAGCATTAAAGGTTTTTTTTGGGAAGAAGGGGAAAAAAGACAGAGGGACTAGGGGGTGGCGGTTGGAGAAGAGAAAAGGGGGATTTCTGAAGACCCTGAAAGGGGCTGAAGAAGGAGAAGAGAGCGGGAGAATTAAAGATCAGATCCTTGTGGACATCATAGGGAGTCTTTCAAACCCTAATATGTTGTGTCTCTGCATAACATCTATTTTTCCTATTTTCCTTTGTAACTAAGATATGGGAGTGTAAAACTTCTTTTTAGGTTTAGGGATTAGCCCAAAGTAGCAGTCGTTTGATGTGTTGTTAATTTTGTATGGATCTTTTGTGCTCAAAGGTAGATTTCTTTGAGTTGGCTTTTGATTTAAGTAACACAGCTTGTGAATGTGAAAACATTACTTGCTTTATCTTAGGGACCAAGGTTAATTGAAAGGTTAATCAAAGTCTTAGAACCTCTTAAGCCACCCTCAATTTATTGAGAGATAATTCTTGAGGGTTCATTATTTAATCATTGATCTTATTAGGGTTTTGAAGTGGTTTATCTACCACAAAAGTAGAACATGGCTTAATCGAGATCAACTTGTTATCTCTTGAAAGAGAGCGACAAGTAGCTAAGGACTAATACCCTTCAATCGATCTACCCAAATCAAGTTTAGATCATAAACACATCATTCATTTGCTCTTTGTGGTGAGTTCCCGAGCCTAAGTTCTTCTAAATCTGAATCCTAATCCACATCCCTGCATCTTTGTGTTCTTTATTTGTGCATTTTCAGCTACTTTGTTGTTTCTATTCTCCACCCTTTTTATTGTCTAGATAACCCATCATTACAATAGATTAGTAATCATACTTGGTCCTTGTGGGATCGATATCTTATTACTACTTGGCAAAGCCGTGTGCTTGAGGTTGTGCAACAATTCCCAACTAAAAAGCAATTTGCCATTTATCATAAGTCTTAAACCTTCTCAATAACTTAGTAAGAAGACATAATGAGGCTAATTGGTCCTTACCATAGAGGCAATAATTGCTTCTAACTCTCTATGTACATATCATGATGCATTTTTTACCAAAAAAAAAATGGCATAATACATTAGTTTGAATGTATCCAAACTTCAATTAAATTGCAAAAGAAAATTTTGACATAACTTACAATTGTAATAAATAAATATCCAATCATTCACTAAGGAAGGCTTATGAAGCCATTTGGTCGTTATCATAGAGGTAATAATTGCTTCTAAAGGTAATAATTGCTTCTAACTCTCAGTCAAGATGCATTGACATAAATACCTTAGATGGAATGCATATCATTAAAAAGGTCAAATGAGGCTATATTATACCATTGGTCCTAATCATAAAGACAATAATTGTATGTAGTTCACTATATATCAAGATTGGTTTTTTTTTTTTTTTTTTGACAAAAAACAATTGGTATAAATACATAAATGTATCCAAACTTCACTTAAATTGCAAAAGGGAAAATTTAACATAACTTATAATTTTAATAAATAAATATTGAAACCCCAAACTCTCCAACAATATAAAAAAAAAAAAAAATCCCATTATTGATGTTGATATTGCCTCCCTATACATGCCATCACCAAGAGTTAATTCCCATTACACTGATGCCCTCAAGAGCTTATGAGAGTCAATGATAAAGTTTTTAAAATATTAATTTGGAGCAAAATGTTTAATGAAATTAATTAATGTATTAGTTAATTGTTAACAATAAGCAAATGCAAATGAAATGCACGAGGGTAGATAATATGCCAATCAACGTCAATATTAAGAGTTAGAGAAAATTATTGCCTCAAATATAAGCACTCATGACAAAGATGTGCTTATAATAGAATTTCTTGTGTTTTTTTTACATTCATTATTGGTGTTAACTTATGGATTTACTATCCTAGATAGTCATCAGCTTATGGCTATGTTTACCTTTTACCAAAAGTTAATTCTCATCATAATCGTGCTCTCAAGAGCCTTTTAGAGGCAATGATAATATTTTTATCAATGAATTTTTCCCATTATTAAAACCCGCACCAAAAGTTGTTTCAATAAAGATATTGTTCCATTTATTCCATTTGTTTTACTTATATTGAGTGGTTTCATTACTCATATTTTGGGTTTTCTTATCCGCCATCCATTGCCTTGGCAATAAGTATGGTGTCTCAATTTCTTTTTTGGAAAACTAAGTTTGGGGAAGAAGTCTACTCCTAAATGAAGGTTATCCCCCAAGTTAGTCATAGGAAAAATGTTCTCTAATTCGTGATTAACATTTTGAACATTCATGATGAAAAAAATTTCACCATAAATATATATATATATATATATAAACAACGTTGAGTGGGATGCACAATAATATAGATAGTGTTAAGTGAGATGTACAGTTGGTGCACAGTCTTATACTCAGAATCATTTGATCAAAATACAAACAGTACTATTATATCCAAAAAAAACCTAACAACACTCACCTAACCCATTTCACTGCAGGGACATAGGTTTGAGCACTATTCAAACATTGTTCGCATACCTATTAACTAAGTTTTATGTCGGTCTCTTTCTGCCCCATTCTTTCTCTATTATTATTATTTTTTTATTTTTTTTTTTTATCTACGGATGTTCTACGAACGTTTGCAGGTATTTTATATATAACCAGCGAAGGAGGCTCAAATTAACTACAATCCTAAAGCCCAGTTTTAAAATATGGCCTTCAATTTAATTAATAAAAACTAATTTTTATTTATTTATTTTTAATAAATGCTTATATGAGATGTTACTATTTTATGTGGCTATTGGAATTCATTACCAATTAAATAGATATATTTTAAATTTATAAGTCAAAGTTAAAGGATAAAGATAAAAATATACTAATTTAAATTTTATACCATAAAAAAAATTATAGATTATCTTAAAAACAGAAATGCCCTTTATTTGAAATAGGTATTTCAAAGAAGATATAGAATTAATTAAACGTTATATTAACATATTTTACTACCTTAATTTATTATTCTAAATTTTAAAAGTTAATTAAAATTATATTACATTAATTAAATACTAATTTAAAAAATTAATATGTTAATTTATTATTTAGAGACTTTCCAAAATTAAGGGCTTAAAACTATGGTTTCAGTGGCCCTAACTTGAGCAGCCTCTAATAACCAGATTTGGGAGACTTGAAGGATCCAACCATTGAAACAAAAATATTAATAAATTTCATGGGGAATTTTTAGTTTTTAGTACCATGTAAAACTTGAGCCTCAAATTAATTCATAAGATGACTGTAATTTATGATACACAATGATTAAATTTGTAGTATGGAAAATATGAAGGGACCATTACAGTTTCTTGTTGATTTTTCTTTTCCCATATTATTTTTAGTATTTCTAATTTTCACTATAATTTATTACATCACTGACTTCCTATTTCTACTTAACGTCCACTAATTCTATTTAACACTCATTAAATGTATTAACATCTTTTTATAACTCCCATTAATTTTGCATAGTTAATAATGTTGTCTGACGTTCTTTGTTGCCGTTATATTTTAAATTTTCATTTATACAACCCTGATATCAATAAATAACCAAAGGACAATAAAAACAGTTCTTAACCATACCAAACCTGATTCCAAAACTTGAAAACAAAAAAAAATGGTTATATTAATCAACTTATAACAATATATATTCAAATATTAGGCCAATACTGTTATGCTAATATTTTTCTTCATTGAACCAAATTGAACTTTTTTTGAGATCAAGGACTGAAACTGTAATTTAACACAATAAAAACACAATTGGGCAGCTCATAGAAATTACCTGAGGCAGAGCATTCAATGATTTTTAGCATGCATCACGGAAACAAGCTAACTAGACCCAAAATAGAGAGCATAAAACCCGAAAAACACATAATTTGATTCTTACATGTCTCCGAAGATTCTATAAACATGCATATGTCAGGTGAGTAGTGTTTTCCCCGCTTGCGATAAATTCCCGGCAGCTCATCAGAACCAGCAGGTACCACTTCTGTATGACGCGCCCGCCAAAATTGCTACGTCTGGTCATACAATAACTGGATCAGCATCAGTCAATGTTTGATGAGTATCAACAATACTTTTCTTCACGGGACAACGTCCCAGCGCCATATGGAGCCGTCTTCACAGCAGCTTAGAATGGTGCTATCATATATAAAAGCAAATCATCAGTGGGTTCGTCAAAGTATCAGCAGTTTAAGAATCATTAACACTGGAAATGAAAAGAAAACAAGTCAATTGCTATACTGTGTTTCTTATGCCATGTAATTGTTTTCTAATCGGTGTTCCATCTGGATGTTATCTTTGTTTTTCTTTAATCAATCATGTATTCCTAATTAATAGATCATTCTGAAGATCAATTTGAAAGCCTGTACCAGATAAAACTCAAATCAAGCATGGCATTGATGTATATCTCATCAAAGCCCAGAGATCGGAACCAGAGCAAGCAAATAGCTCAACAGCCCCTGTTTTATAAAATTATGCAGCAGCATCCTTTTGCATTAGTATGAATGTTGTTAACCACCAGAAATACCATGATACATGATGGTGGCACCATACATCAGGATTTCTCATGAAGAGACTAAATTTTAGAAGAGCCTGGATCCTCCTAAACAATTCAAAGTGTGTCCTAAAGACAAGCCTATGCAATCTCATAAAAATCAATTAATCAATGCAAAGGAAACAAGTTTGATTCAGAATTAATCAAGCCATTTAAGTACTCTGAGATTCTCGCCCTTAATTTGAGTTTTGGTTCCTTGGTTTCCTTGTTTCTAGTAATTAAACTTTTGGAGTTTCTATTTGCCAGTATTATATGGTCAATCCCAAGTTACTACTACTTGCAGTATATTATTTAGTATTCAATGTTTTTTGTCAATACAAGGGGTACATGCTTGAGTGTCTAGACACCTAGGCCTCTAGTCAATAGCAACATTTCATAGGAAAAGAAATTCGATGGCATGTCAATCTGGACACAACTAACCACAAATTGATAAAACAAATCAGCAAGTTATGACATTGATGATTACTTTAGAAAGATATCAATCCCAACACACTAATCACAAATCAATTAATCAAATCAGCAAGGGATGTCATTGTTGATTGCTTTATAAATGTGCATTGGGATGTCTTTCATATCTTTAAAAAAATATCATTCTAAAAAAATTTAAACTAGTCTTATTAGATGATCTTTAGTTAATGTAAAAAATGACAGTTTCCTGATATTTAAGAGTCAAATATTGCAGCAACAACAATAAAACCCACAAAGAAATATTGCAGTAACAAAAAGAAGCCCATAAAGAAATTCTTTTACTCCCATGCCTCAATCAATGCTATCTCATACTAAGTTCCTTTTGGGGGCTAAATTCCAGGTAAGGCATTTAAAGGAGGTCGCAATTTTCTAAAAAGTTCTTTGTAAAATAGTAATGTGCAACAGCTATTCCTTGCGAATAATAATTATTTTCTAGACAGAAAGTAGATTAGCTCTCAACATATATCTTCAAAATTAGTCACGAGAAAAGCATTGCTTTTGATACACTCATAGGTTTGTTTCAAAACTAGTATTTTCACATGGAAAAGACTAATTAGAATATTGGAAGAAAAATAAACTAAGTCCTTGTCCTGAAATCTCACTTCTAAAGCTATAAAGCAGCAATAGCATCTATGCCAAATAAATAAATAAAATCATAATCACTTATATGCCTGACAAAACATTGTTATTTGCATATATCCCTTAGTATCAATAATCAACTAAACATTCTTCAAAAGAAAATATACCCCTTATCTCATTAAGAATAAGGAAAGGGGAGAAAGAAAGAAAGAATGCTCTCCTGTTGGTAAGTTACATGCCCACCCCTCAAGGATAACCCACCACAGAGAGAAAAACAATATGAACAAGCTCTCGCTCTCAAGCTTGATCTCTTAGTTAGATTGTCAACCCACCCTTGACAGGAAGCATAAAAGGTAGAGAGAGAAAAAGAAACAGATGTAGATAGAGATGGAAGAGATATATGCAAAAATATTTCCTAGTTTGTGTTTGGTTGGTGGGTAACTGTATGTTTTAGAGAATCTTTTTTTGAAAATTGGTTTGGAGGGAAAACTTTTATATAAGCTAACCACACTTTCACTTAATTAATACTAATCAAATTTACTTTTTTAAATTAGTAATGTTGATATTTAAAAGTTTTAATTAATTAATATATTTATTTAAAAAATTAAATTTTATAAAAAAGGGTTAGTGGTGTTAGTTTGGGGTGTTTGGTTGACGAAACAGCGTAAGTCCAATATTGACCCTAGGGTCATATACATAAATAAAAATGGTTTTAATTCATGTAATAATGGACTTATTTCCCTCCCAATGGCTTTTAGCTTAAGTTCTTTGCTAAAATGATTTAGATCCAAATAACTTGGGCCCCAAAGATTACAATCTAGGCACCCAATTTGGATTTAGGATTATCCAATGTACTTATTTTTACAAGATTTAATTAATTCAATAAATCTATTTTTAACGAATATTGTAAAATATTAATATTAATGAATAATCAGCACCAATTACAAAAGTATCATTTTCAAAATCTATTTATTTTAAAAAATATTAACAAAGTCAAGTTTGAACAACATAACCTCAATTTTCCCTCCAAAACAAATTTAAACAACCTTACAAACCTTACTTAACCCAACTCATCTAATACCCTAACCAAAGACCACTAATGATTTTTTATAAAAGATGCCAAGAAGATGCATTGTAAAACATATGGCACTATTGTCAAAGTATCTCTTATTGGAGATTGTAAATCTTAAAAAGTTGCTGCAATATCTTTGGTGGTTCAGAGTATAAGTTCCTCGATATTTTCTCAAGATGCCCTTCAACGTTTGTGTAAAAGATGGAGTCAAGCCATTTGTATCAAGCTAAAATATTTTATTCAATACAAGTTCCTCTACTCATCCTATCTTGTTTTTACCACATTTCACTAGCTTCTCAGTCCACAGAACTACCTCTTTTATTTCCAAAGAGGCATAAACAAAAATATCCCAAAAAAATTAAGAAAACTATCACTTCCACAAAATTGAGAGATCACGTTGAGGCAAGGCCATAGGTCACACGCCACATGGATTAGAAGAGATGGTGAACTAAACAAGCATATGCTCCTAGTACGATGATCAAGTGCCCGATAGGCCAAGACTCATGAATGTTCGAGATGAAGAGGAAGATCCCAAGTTTAAATCATGACACAGACTTAAAGGTTATAACTCACGAATCTCCACAAGGGCTATATTGTTGGCAAGATTTGGAAACTTGATGAGCACCAAGCCTTGAGAGGTTGTGAATCACATATATGTATGAGGAGACAGTTTATGAAGGGGCAGCAGTTCAGCTAGGGGCTGAGACTAAGGTTTGACCTGAACTTTAATATTAAGTATTTGGTTCAGTTCAGCAGTTACTTTCTCAAATCTCAAACTGACCTGAACAAGCATGACTTTAGTATATAATTCAGAAATCAAATTGGACTCTATTAAAATGAATTGCTGGTTTGCTTTATTTCTTCATTTTAATTGGTTTGACTGGCACACTCCTACGTAACATTGCTAGATGAGCGCAATTGTTTAGGAGTTTAATTTAACTCTTCTGGAGGTCAGATTAATTGGAATTTATTTAGCTCAAGTGGTTAGACTAATCAACATAGAAACTTTATCAACGAATAGAAATTCCTAAAAAAAATTAAGAGTAAACAAAAGCTCAATGACACAATACATGATATACCTGCAGCATATTTGCCACTTCTAATAATTGGAATCATAAATAATAGCCTCTACTGACAAAGTGAACCCTTCACAAGCACTTTGATTCTTCACTAAAATCCTTTCTTGATTATTATCTAATCCATGCATTTTGATCCTTCACTAAAATTCTTATTGATAAGATGAAACACTTTTGCAAAAGGAAAGAGATGATGGCAAAGAATATGGATATGCACCTCATTTTATTTGCTATTCTATTAATGAAAAATCAAAATCAGAACTAATAAATACTAAAACTTATATTTTGATTAAATTCCAAATTAAATATTGATCAATTATAGGCAAATAATTTTTTACCCTATAGATTCATAAATTATCTTAGATTTGGCACAGTCCTGTAGGAAGATCAAATCAGAAAACCAGTAAACCTAACAATGGCCCAAAACACTTTGATGAACATCCTGAATTAGAAAATAAAAAATACTGATAACAATTATCAGGTTGTATTACAGGGATACAAGAAAGTACTCAATTGACCAATCATGTGAACTTGTAATAGTGGATCTGCACTCAACTAAGAATCTGAAATCATTTTGGGTATCAATCACTGACAATATTAACTCGCAAACTAAATGTCCATAACAAGACTTTTATTCTATTTACAAACTAATCATTCACTAAATATTACTGCCACTTTTAATTCTAAACAGTGAAGGGGTTCCTTATATTTCCCTGGCTAAACAGGTAGTCTCATATTATAAAAATAAAAAATAATAAAATAATAAAAAAAGAAAGAAATAGTTTACCTTCCATCAAAAGACATAGCTGTTTGCCTAATTGGTGATTTACATTGTGCATGAGATAGCCTGAAACAGAATGATTGAACAAAGAATCCAACCATAAAATTGCAAAACTAGTAAATAATTTAAGCTGGAAGAATAAAAAACGTAGACCTAGAAATTACAAATCGCACTCACCTTGCAACAAGCACAGGTGGACTGGACTGCAGTTCCCAAACAAATATCTTGCCTTCCCTATTTCCTGTTTATACACAAAGTCAACATGCAGATAAGCCATCTTTGTTACCATACCCCACCTCCAATTGGCAAACATAAATGTTATTCAGTGTACAAACAAAAATAAGTGCTCTCTCATTTCACAGTTCCCTTCTTAAGTATGAGAGAATAATTGAGTTGGTTATGAAAAGCAATAATAATCCAAGGAGATGTATTAAATGGCAAGGAGATGTTTGTATTAAGAAACACAGTATAATAATCCAAGGAGATGTATTAAACAAAAATAAGTGTTACCATTTGAGAACCTCATTCCAAAAGTATGGATGAAATTCATCCCACAAAAATGGTAGGATGCACCTCATCAATGTGGACTACCTCTTTCCATCTCTTTTCAAAACTTTACTCTTGTTCCTTACCCCTCTCTATCAATCAAATCAACCACATTAAAAAAAAATGATAGAAATTCACACTTCCACATCATTCAAATCAAACATGATATCATGTCTCCTCATCCCTCCGTATCCCCATCAATTTACATCCCTGTTCATGGGATGGCCAAATGTGAACATCCCAACACATCCTAATAGAATTCAGGGCCAAATCATGTTGATCATTTTGTAATCATATCCATCACAGGATCCACAACTTTCCTTCCTCATTCATTTTATCTTTTATCCTACATCTTCATCTCTTCCATAAACTCAATTCCCTTTTGAAAATAATGCTTCTTGCCTCACATATTTATTCTTGATAGTTGTATTAAATGGCAAGGAAATGTTTGTAAAATGGTTTAGAGCTTAGAGTTTAGCCATCAATATTTTATTATAGTTGAAAATTGAAACTGAGTGTTTGATTAAGGGCACTACACATACCATAATGAGCCAATTATCAAATGTACAAGGACTGAAAATGTTTTCATAATTTAGAAGTCTATTCTCAATCACAATCACAATGATGATTTGACCCACTGCTTTACTATGACGATTATAATCATTAATACAATGAAATACCAGTCTAGTAATAGATAGGGATTTTGAACTCTCTATTTGTAACCAAAAGTGTTATAAGGCCTTTGCATTGATAGTTTCATCTTTGCAAACATTACCTATACATATAACTGACTCAAAACTTCTTCTAAACGGCTACTAAGAACATAAGCAATGATAATTAGTAAAGCTACAGTATCAACAAGAATTTTACCTATTGCTGCAGCATTGTAATGAAAATCACAAGAGAACTTGATGAACCATATATCACACTCAGGCACAGGGTACTTTTGCAGAACATCAGTAGTACCCTAAGAAGAAAATAAAAGAAAAGGTATTAAGATAAATGCAGACTATACAAAGATACATACAAAGGGATCCTTTGAATACGCATTCATATAAGAACTGACAACTTGCTTGCATTATTATTAGAAAAAAAATGAAGAGAACAATTTGCCAACACAAAAAATAGATCTGTTCAAGGGAAAGGTATTATTGCTAATATCTACATATTGTGCTCACGAATAAAATGGATTGTGAGAAATCCTCACCTCCCCAGAGCTTTGCTCTTTAGTTTTTGGCTCCCACAAAACAATCTCATTGTCCACACTCTGAAATGCTCATGCTAAGAGTTAGAAAATATCTATAAAGAACTAAACATGTGTCACAATTTACCTTTTTCACACAAAAAGAAAATAATAATAGCAGTAACAACATAACACCATAGTTTGTTGATCAATATCTTAACAGAGCAGTGGAATATAATAGAAACTGCCAGGTTAAGCCCATTCCCAAGGTAGACATACAAATGCAATCCAAATGTTTCATAATTTTTTTGGAATGATGGAATAGATTTGTGTTAAGCATATTACTTACAATAGGATGAATCAGTGATACCAGATTCGCTCAAATGTGTTAAGCATATTAAGGATCCACTCCATAGCTTCCAAATGTTGCTTCCCTAAATTGCACATATATCTACTCACAACTCCCAAT
Source organism: Dioscorea alata (assembly GCA_020875875.1). Lineage (NCBI taxonomy): Eukaryota > Viridiplantae > Streptophyta > Magnoliopsida > Dioscoreales > Dioscoreaceae > Dioscorea > Dioscorea alata. The sequence goes on from CM037019.1 coordinate 13,288,449, forward strand.
GCATGACTAGTGCAAACCGTGGCATATATAAGGCTGTCTATAGCAAAAACGTAAGACACTTGAGCCATGTGATCTCTCCTGATTAGCAGCAGGTGAATTCTTCAGATATCTGAGATGCATAACAGAGTATGCCTTGCACATCATAAGTTCAAAGAGTATTTTAAACAGAGGGAGTTCATGGATGCAGATATGGCAAGAGACATAGATGGCAGAAAAAGCACTACTGGGTACGTCTATACCTTAGGATGTACAACAATCAGTTGGGTCTCTAAGCTGCAGAAAATAGAAGCTGTCCTACTGCAAAGGCTGCTACTGAAGCTAGCAAGGGGATGGCGTGGCTTCAATTATTCTTAGAAGAACTCGGTCAAAATAAGAAAAAGAGACTTTAAACAAAATGTTACACACCTCGCTAAGAATCCTGTCTATTATGCAAAAACTAAGCACATTCAAGTAAGATACATTATATCATAACAACCATGAAGAATGAAAGCTAGTACTTGAGAAGATCCTTGGTAGTCCGACTCCAGCAGATAAGTTGACCAAAATTGTTCTTGTTAAGAAACTAAAGTTGTGTGCAACTTCAATTGGACTTCTCCATGATTAAAGTGGAGTCACTATCACTGCAATGGAGACATGGTATTTTATTTGTCTCCAAGTGGAGAATTGTTGAGTTGTGGAGCCCAAATCAAAGAAAGATATCACATGTGTGGCAATCCAGGAATTTAGGATTTTCTTAACCAACATTCTTGACTTCATGGCCATCATCCTAGACTTTGCAGCCATCACCTTTGACTTCCAACCATATATGATGAGTTATTTCCCTATAAAAAGGCTTCTCGTGATCAAGATAGATATGGAGTGAGTTCCAGAGTGAAAATTGTAAGAAAAATCTCGTGGGTGAACTTAAAGGTGTGATACATTGTAGAGAGTATGTAAGGCACAATTTTTATATTCTTAAATTGTTCTTTATAGTTTATAGTAAGTTCTGCAGTGATAGTAGAAAACAAATGTATAGCATATTCTAGAGTGAACTCGTATAAATTCTAGTGAGTTTTTCTTTGTTTTGCCCTATGTATTGCTATTATCGTTCTTATTACCTGCAATTTAGGATTTGCACCCTACAAATTCCTAAGAATCCAGTTGTAGGAAATTTTTCACGTAAAGGACTGAGAATTGTTGTATGGGGTTTTTTTTTTTTCAAACATAATATTGTCGGATAAGTTTGTAATAAAAGAAAATAATGATTTTCCCCCAAAAATATTTAGAAAAAAGACTAATCTTGTTCATGACTATTCTAAAATTTCACTATAGTACATTCAATCTTACCTAGCTATGCGAAGGATAATTTGATGGAAGGTTCCTCAAACAAAAGTGATGAGTGCTCCCACATAATCCTACTTTAATGTGACCCTATAATCCTACATTACCTCCTTCCAAATTGAGTTCTCCATTAGACAAGAGGGTATCAAACACATTGGGATACTATCTATTATTTAAATCTACTTACCATTTCCTAATCTTTTTATAAATCATTTTATTTTCTTAATTTTAAATCATAATTTTTTTTAATTTTTTTCATGCTTATTAATCGTTGGTGAATTTATTTTAGCTTTCATGATTTTAAAAATTATATTTTTCTTTAATGTAAATTTTATTTAAATTCTTGTCTATAGTTCTATTTCAACCACAATGTTCTCTATTTTTATAAAAATAATGCATAATTCCATTGCACAAATATTTGGTTTTCACCAAATTATATCCTCTAGGCACCATTATTTCTCTCAAACACCTGTATACTCGACACCGCTTTTTATCAAATCTTTCAAGCTAGTAAACACTAGAAAACTCATAAATGCATGAAACTGTATGAAGGACTTCAGTAGATTATATAATTCTGGAAGGCATTTTCTTAGATTCACCTTGTCAATCTTGAACTTAGGATTAAACTTAATGTATCCTAAGGCTAGGGGAGACATAGGAATTAAGTATATTAGACAAGCAAGGTTAAGGCCATATGGACAAGCAACAAGAGATCTAGAAGTTCTTTACTCACAAAAATTGACAAGGTAAGTACTATTTATGATTTGCTTAGAAGATACAAAGGAACACATCAAAAGAATTTGCAAAAGGATTTATTGCTGCACAACATGAACGATAAGCCAAAAAAAAGTAAAAAAAAATTAAGCAAGTCAAGCCAGTCCTACTTATTGGGGTTCGACTTATGACTGAGATGATGGTAAATGCATGTGCTAGGGAGCACTATAAAGCTCGCATGCTAACAAGTCATTGAGCAACAGAGAATGGAACCATATAACGACCACCCCAATCAATATTACATAACTAGCTTGAGAAGCACACACATTTAGATAACTAATTTAATAAATATGCTGAAAGATAAAATAATTTGAAATTAAATGCAAGCAACAAGTCCACTAAGGCTGTAAAGAAGTCAACAATACTTACCTTTGATAAAATAAAATCCCCAAGCCATCTATTGCAGTCAACATAGTTAGAATGAACAGAGGCCATGAACATCTGAAATATTTAAATCAAGTTGATTTCCTTTCATACCAATAAATAAGGTGTAAAAACAAAAGAAAGCAAAAGAGATGACACTCACAGGAAACTGTACATATTTAGTGGGGAATTTTGATGGGAGATCCGTCCATGTAAAAGATTTCTCCACATATGTCCAAAACTCTACAAAATGTTTACATATTTCAAAAAGGAGAGTAGATTATCTTTGCTGCACTACAGTCACAAAGAAAATGACTTTCCAACCTTTCATTGACCAAATCTTCACAGTATTATCCATACCACAACTAGCTATCCGGTAAATATCAGAAGGATGGAAATCCTACAACAACCAAAAACATTATCAAAGCACAATCATAGAAGGCCATATTTTTTTAATCAACACTTGGTTTTCATTTTGACAAAAACAAGGATAAAAATAAAAAGAACTTCTGCTTCACCACACTTACAACACTCAAAACTTCATTGCGATGACCACCTGCTCCAGCAAATATAAGAATGCAAATCCCCGTATGAACATTCCATAAACGAACAGATTCATCCTGCTCAATAACTTGTCATGATATAAGAAACATAACATATATTTACACCCATATCATGCACATACAGATTCAACATAATCTTATATACCTTGCTTGCAGACACTACCAGTGAAGGTTTCAATGCTTGAGTTCTGATCTCATTTATTGAGTCTCCATGCCCAACAAAACTCTGTTCAAAACTTGCATCAGCCAAACAAATACAATTCTAGTAAAAAGAAGAATGCACATGTTTTACACGAATTTGATAATCAAAACAGATTTATTTCCATAGACATACAGGATGGGCGAGATTAATCCCTTTTTATAACCAGAAAGATTCATATTTTAATTCACACAAGAATGCGATATTTATGGGCAAACATCAACAAAATCTACAGTAAGGACATCTCTCACAAATCAATGAGCATTATGGGTCAAAATAAATAGAAATCAAGCATTTAGATGAGAATAAAGCTTCAATCTACCTTGTCAATCTTCTCATTGCCAGCATTAATAACACGAATTATACCATTGCTTCCACCAGCCACCAAGAATGGAGTCCCATCAACATTGCAAGCCCAGCTCAAAGTATAAAAGGACTCATCTTTCTGAACTACACCAAACAAGGAAACAAAATGATCCACAAAACCAACAAAATCCCCAAACACAACCAGTAAAAAAATATAAACCAAAGCCCAGCACTCTCACGCACATCTTCATCAACATATGCTTGCAGAACAGAGATGAGCCCTCCTTCAAGGCATCTATAAACAGTAACCTGAATAGAAAAACAACACATAGATTATCAAATCAAGCAAAACACTTTGACACTAATTTCAAACAGATGGCCGGACGATTACCCGGTTTCCGCCGACAGTGGCGAAGATGTCGAAGTAGCGAGCATCGATGAAGTTGAAGGCGATGGCGTAGAGAGGGCGCTTGCCCTCGTGGATGCGGTTGGTGATCCTATAGTCCCTCTTCCGAGCAGCAGTGAGGGATCCGATAGATGGTTCGCAGCCGAAACCGCACTTGGCCGCCATTGCCGAAGAAGACGAGGAGGAGGAGATGTCACTCCATCGGCGGGTTGAGTCTTGTCTTCTTTTGATTCTTCAGCTGCGTTTTGTTTGGCCCATTCAAACAAAAGCCCGGCCTTTCTAGGAAATGTCACACAGTGAGGAATCACAAGCAATTCATCTTTATGTGTCTAAATTACAAGAATGCCACTATCTCCTAGGAGTTTTTTTTTTTTTTTTTTTTTGTATAATACCAGAATTGGTCCTTCTATTTTTCTCTCTCTTCTTTTTTAGTCTCTCTACTCAGAAATGCTCCCGATTAGTCCCTCTACTTTTTAAAATGTGCTCACTTAGGGAGAAATGCTCCCAATTAGTCCCTCTACTGTTTAAAATAGGACTAAGTGGAGGGACTAAGTGGGCTCATTTTCAAAAGTAGAGGGACTAGTTGGGAGCATTTCTCCCTAAGTGGGCACATTTTCAAAAGTAAAGGGACTAGTCAGGAGCATTTCTGAGTAGAGGGGCCAAAAAAGAAGAGAGAAAAAAGTAGAGAGACTAATTAGGGTATTATACATTTTTTTTGTGTTAATATTGTAAAAAAACAAATTAATTTCAAAAATGCGCATTCTAAATATTTATTACCAAGATGGGCAGATGTGCACATGCATCTTTTTTCATGGTTGATGATTTTTTATTAAAAAAAAACATTATTTCCATACTTGCGGTTAACTCTAAACATCATTTCCACCACAGTGCACCGGTGGTGATGGTAATGATGATGACCAGTTTGATATCTTGTAATGAACTCAAAGAGTAGCAAATAAATCTCAGCTCCAACTGAGATATACTCTAATAAAGTCAGCAAAATCTCAATTGATCTTGACTTCCATTTCATCAAAATTAATGTAATAATCAACTATTGATATCGAATTTTCACAAATCTAGATAATTTGTTCAACATTCAAGTTGTCAAACATGATTAATACCCAAATCTAAATCATCACAGTGAATCACAGTAACATCATAGACTGAATTAGCAGTTTTATATCATCTCAAATAATGGAAACCAGAACAAGAACAAGCAAGCAAAGAAATTAAAGATTACTAAACCCGATAGTGAACACCACCGAATTCCTTTTTCCTCTTAGCAAAGATGAGCCTCAGGTTCTTCTTTAGTGATACCCCATTAGCTACCTTCATGAGCCTATTTATCCCAAGAGAAAATCATGGTAGCGGTGTTTCCCATCCTTGAACTGCAATTCTTCTCTAGTTCCATCTCAAGCGTTGGATGAGCATCTTCACCCTTAATCTGCACGTCCACGTGTCGAGAACTCATTTCCTCAGTTGGTATGATTTCCATTGGTGATGTGTCCCTCGATGAATATTTGCGCACATGATTCTCCACTAACGGCCGCTTCTTAACGTTAGCAATCATCATTGAGATATCCACCTAATCAACATTAATTTCAACACCCATTAAAGCAATGTTTCCCATTAAACCAGACCCATAGCCTTTCTTTTTTACCTCAACATGTCCTTTGACTGCTAAGAGACCTTTTTCTCACTGGAGTTGCTTCCAATCTATAAGGAAGCATTACATTTGCCCCCATCCCCCCCTTCCCCCACTGCCAAGAGGCCTTCTCTCACTGGAGTTGCTTCTAATCTGTAAGGAAGCATTACATTTGCCACCCCACCCTCCCCAAAACCCCCAACCCCCTATCAAACAAATAAGACCTTGTCTTCAAGGTCTGCAAATTGTCTTGGATATTGTCTTGCTAGCAATGAAAGATCCTCCCATAAGCATTCATTGATTGGTATTCCCAACCAAGAAATCAACAACTATTTAATTGGTTTGGATTGACGAAGTATTGTTCTAGATTGAAGAACAAATTCCAGTTGAATAACATGCCCTTTTTCATCTATCAAAGGATGTAATGGAGAAATGCAGCCTGGAGATCCACCCACATAATGCTTAAGAACTGATACATTGAACATCGGATGAATCTTAGCTTCCTTTGGCGGTGCTAATTTGTAAGCAACAACACCAATTTTCTATAAAGTCTTATACGTCCCAAAATAGAGCATACTCAATTTATGATTTTTCCTAAGAAAAACATAATGTTGGCGATAAGGTTGTAGTTTAACAAGAACCCATTCTCCCACATTGTAATGAACTTCAGATCCTTTCTTGTCAACAAAATGCTTTATGAATTCTTGTGCTCTAGCCAAGTTGGCTTTAATTGTTGCAAAAGTTTGTCTCTTTGATGAAGGAGATCAGAGACCAAAATAGGCTTTATTAGAATTAGTTTGATAAGGGACAATTGTAGGTAGCTCACGGTTATATAAAGCTTGGAATGGGGTTATGCTCAAGCTTGTATGGAAAGCTGTAAAACAATCCTGCCCAATGTAGCAGTTCTACCCATGATCTTGGATTTTCTACAATGAAACAACGCAAATAATGTTCTACACATTTATTCAAGCTTTCAGTCTGGCCATCTGTTTCAAGATGATAAGATGAGGGCATTGCCAAAGAGGTTCCCATATGAGTAAATAAAGCCTGCCAAAACTTGCTTGTGAATACTTTATCCTGATTACTCACAATTGATTTAGGAATATCACGAAGCTTCAGAACATTTGTAATAAAAACTTGTGCTATTGAATAAAATGCCCATATTTCAAAAACTTGTAAACAACTACAAAAATAACTAAATTACCTTTAGAAAGTGGCAATTCATAGATGAAAGCTATAGAAATGTCATCTCGTATTTGATTATGAATATGGAGGGGATGTAATAAACCAACAGGATGAGTAGTTGCATACTTAGCTCTCTAACAAGTATCAAAGGAATTGACAAAATTCTTCACTGCTTTTCTCGTTCCAGGGCAGTAAAATTGTGAAGCCAATCTTATAAATGTTCTCAATTATACAGCATGCCCACCTATTAATGAACAATGGAATTCAAGTAAAAGTGTATACTGGAGATGAGAATCATTTGGAATAGCAATTCTGCCTTGCCACCATAATAAATTCTACTTCCACTCATAATCAATGTGACTGTGTTTGTCCTATTGAATATCATGAATGATTTATTGAAATTGGGAGTCTTTTACCTGAGCATTCTATATCATCTGGAATATGGAATTCTAAGGAGTAGAAAAAGCCAAAAAAAAAAAATCTGGAAAGGCCATCAGCAACCCCATTTTCCTTTCCAAGTTTATACTCAATAGAGAAATCAAATCCAAGCAACCTAGGTAGCCATTTCTGTTGTTCAAGGGTTTGTATCACCTGAGTGTTCAAATGCTTCAAAGCTTGTTGGTCAGTTTTGATCACAAATTTATGACCAATTAAATATTGTTTGAATTTTACTATTAATTCAGTCAACATATATAATTCTATGATGTATCTTGATTATACTTGCATTTTGGGTGTCATTTTCTTGGAGAAATATGCAATTGGGTGCTTGTTTTGGCTCAAAACAGCTCCAATTCTAGAACTAGATGCATTTGTTTCTAGAGTGAATGGATGAGTGAAGTCTGGAAGAATTAACACATGTGCAGATGTTACAGTAGACTTCAGTTTTGTAAAAGCATCAATTTCTACGGAATTTCAATAAAAATTATCTTTCTTTAGCAAATTTGTCAAAGGCCTGGCTAAAGAAGCATAATTTTGAATGAAACATCTATAATAGCCACTTAAGCCAAGGAAACCCCTCAATTGTTTTAACTGGCATGAATTGGCCAATTAATGATAGCCTGTACCTTTGAATCATCCATGGCCACACCCTGAGCAAAAACAATGTGACCTAAATAGTCCACTTGTTGTAAGCCAAAGCTACATTTAGAAAATTTAGCAAAAAGTTGATGTGACTGTAATGTTTAGAAGTCATCATCCCAGGACATACTATAGATGAGAATATCATCAAAGAATACCAACACATACTTTCTGAATGCAAAATGAATATCTGATTCATCAATGCTTGAAATATTGAAGGGGCCAAAAGGCATTACAAGCCACTAATAGTGTCCATTGTGTGTCATGAAAGTTGGTTTAAGCATGTCCTCAAGTTTCAATAAAATTTGATGATAACCTGACCTTAGGTCCAATTTGGAGAAAAAAATGAGCTCCACATAGTTCATCTAATAATTCATCCACAGTTGGTATTGGATAATCATCTTTAATTGTAATAGCATTCAATGCCCTATAGTCAATACAAAACCTTCAAGGCCCATCCTTCTTTCTCACCAATAAAATAGGAGATGAAAATGGACTGGAACTGGGTCCAATTAACCCTTCCTTCAACATATCTTTCACCATATTTTCAATTTCAATCTTCTGACTGTGGGGATATCTGTAAGGTTTAATTTTCACTAGGGCAGCTTCCGGTAATAATGGTATTGAGTGATCATATGCTCTAGAAGAAGGTAATCCATATAGCAGTTCAACCCCCCATGATATTTAAGAAATAATTGGTGCAACTTAGGAGAATGGCCCACAGGAAAATTCAACTGAGTAGTGTTTGTAACATAAATTTGTTGATAAGAGTCATCACCTTGAATTTCCTGCTAAGAATTCGTTGAAACTGATAGAGTATAACATGCATCAATTACTTTAGTTGAACATAACCTATTCAACTGATGGACTGAAGTAAGGTGTGATTTTAAATTGTTTTCACCTTTCAAGGTAATTAGCTAATTGTCCACCACAAACTGAATAGATAATTTGCTATAATCTGCAATGTGAGGTCCAAGTGTAGCTAGCCAAGAAATTCACAAAATTAAATCATCTCCCATGATAGGAAACAAATTGACATCCATATGAAGCACAGTAATTTGAATTATCACCTGCATCTTGTTAGCTAAACCCTCCACCTGCAATGCATTTCCATTATCCACCAACTCTTTGAAAGATAGAATCGGAAGTACATGTAATTACAGGAATTTAGCAACCCTAGGTTGTAGGAAATTATCATCACTACCTCCATCCAATAAAACCTGCACAGCATGCCCATTAATATAGCCAGTGAATCTTGAAATGACAGTATTATCCATAGTATGCAATGAAAAACTCTAAAAATCTTGAGACAATTGTTGAGTTGGTTCATAATTTATGTCATTAGGCAATTCTGGAATATCTTGTAAGTCTTCATCCCACTGTAACAACAAGAGTATTCTATTTGGACATTTGTGATGAGGTGTGGTGTGAATCCTGTAAGTGTACAAGGTCACCAAGTAATACCCTATGTGTGACACAGGGGTCGTATTCCACGGGGCTAAGGAAGCATTATTACTCACTCTTCATCTACTTTTTAGCCTACAAATCTAAGTAAGAAGAACAAATAAAATAAACTAACTAATCTAAGGCCGGGTTACTAGCACACATATATAAATGAACAAGGAGTGTCAAGCATAAGAAGGAAGTGTTCGGACAAGGAATCCCCCTAGGGTTGTCATTAAGGCCCAAACTATGATGGTTTAAAGATGTAATGACAATAGTTAGGACACAAAAATCTCTTAGATAGATTAACCCAATCTCTTGGCGAGTAACCCCTAATCCCATACAAGTGGTGATTAGAATCTCTTCTGGTTCAACCTTCCTATGATTGCAATGGGTTCAAAGAAATCTCTAAATAGGAGTAAACCTGCTTTTCTTCGGCTTAAACCTAACATTGGAGGGCTACCAACATCCGATCTCTCGGTGTGTCAGCATAAGAATCCCCTTTCAATCTATGAATGACCTAGTATAAGCACGCTCTCGTGTCAACAAATACAATTCAAGAATGAACTATAGAGTTCTCCATTTGTAGCTCAAGACATGCAAAACACAATAGATCGAATCTTAAACAACCATCAAATTAAACAATGACAACATCCAAGGTTTTTACACAAGATGAACCTTAGGTTTCATCCAAATCCAAACACCATAATAAGTTAATCCCTTATGATGAGATATACTTATGCAACATACAAGGAAAGAAAATACAATAAAGAAGCAAGAAAACTCCCTCTATGATCTCAATCTCCTTCAATGGATGAAGCTTTGAATGGTTTGCAATGATGGCTTAGAAATTCACTCAAACTCCTTCTCCTTTGCTCCTCTCTCTCTTGGTGATGATGTGTGCTTATTTTCCACGAGGATCATCACTGAAAGTGCTTGGAAGACCTCAAGATTGTGTGGTGGCGGCAGCCCAAATGGCCAAGAAAAAAAACCCTTTTTTCAGCCCTAAAGATGCCCTTTTATACCCCCAAGTCCATATAGAGCGTATGGGGGCCGTATGGAGGCCATATGAAGTTGAAATGATAACTTCGTGATACATATGGGTGGCATGCTGGCCGTATGGAGGCCGCATGGCAATTCTCGAAACTCTCCAGGTTTTCTTCTCTCGGGGGTGTTATAGTGATCCTGCTACAGTAATGCCGGTACAGTGACACGCCTCCAAATTCTCCTCTCTTTCGATTAAATCCATACGGGTGCCATGCGGGCCATATGAAGACCACATGAACTTTCTTGAGACTTTCCAGGCTTTATCTCTTTGGGTGCTACAATGATTTTGTTACATTAATTGCTACAGTGTAGTACCTCTAAATTCACTTCTTTTTCCACCCAAATCATATCCTCGAGTTCCCCTCATGTCCTACAAAGCAAATAACAAGAGATTAAGCACAAAACAAGCATTAATTCTATGAAAATACATGCTAAGTACATAAAAATACATTTAGGCACTTATCAAGGTGAAAATTTCTCATCACAATTATAGCATAAACCTTTTGCCCTCCTATCTTGTAATTCTGAATAAGACATCCTTTTGATTGTTTGAGTAGGGGCTGATGATCCAGGAAGAGTTAGAAACTTGTTTAAAGTTGAAGAGGGTGCAGGTAAAGCCAATGGAGGTTCTCAAGTAGTTGCAAAAATATTAGGAGTATATTGATACTTATACTTGCTTTGGGGATCAATAAACCCATACTAATCTTGATATAACCTTACTAAAATAAGTGCTTTTGTAATTGAATCAAGTTGCTATGGAATAATGTCATGCTGAAATTCCTTCCTCGAACCATTGATAAAACAATCCAGCATTACATCATTTGATAATCCTTCAACTTTATTTGCCAATCCAGTAAAAGTATGATAATAATCTGTAACAGACCCTCTTAAAATAGTTTAAATAGTGCATATAGCGGACAATCAAACACAAAAGGTCCATAAGTAGTTTTAATTGCTTTTGCTAAAGCATTACATGATAGAAAAACCCCTAATTTTTGCAACATTTGGAACCATAGAACTACAAGACCATCAAAATGAATAGCAACCACATTCAATCTATAAGCATAAAAAAATATCATAATAATCAAAGAATTGTATATATTGGAAAATCCATTGAAGAGCATTATTGCCGTCAAATTGAGACAAATCCATTTTAGCAGATCTCCAAGGTGAGTGGTTATGTGATCTTATCTCAATAATAGCTCATGATTCCACCATTGGTGGAGATTGCTGTGAAGAAGAAGCCAGTGAGTGTTGAATCTCCAAGGATTTCATACACTTAGCAATAGAAGCTAAAGATTGCTCAATTAACAACATGCATTCCTCCTTAGCTCTATCTTTCTCCTCCTTTTCATCAAGAACAGCCATGACAGTTTCCATTTTTAGCAAAAAGCACTTTGAAACGAGTGTTTTCTGCCATTGAATGAGATCAACAATGAAAGCACTAAATGCAATGAACTCAAAGAGTAACAAATAAATCTCAGCTCCAACTAGGATATGTTCTAATAAAGTCAGCTAAATCTCAGCTGATCTTCATTTCCATTTCATCAAAATCAATGTAACAATCAACTATTGATATTGAATTTCCACGGATCTAGATAATTTGTTCAGTATTCAAGTTGTCAAACATAATTAATACCCAGATCTAAATCATCACAGAGAATTATAGTAACATCATATACTGAATTAACAGCTCTATATCATCTCAAATAACAGAAGCTAGAATAATAACAAGTAGGCAAAAAAATTAAAGATAACTAAACCCGGTAGTGAACACCACCAGATTCCTCTCTCTTCTCCACAGAGATGTACCTCAAGTTCTCATTCAGTGATCCTCCCTCAGCTACCTTCATGAGGTTATTTATCCCGAGACAAAATCATGGTAGCAAGTGTTTCCCATCCTTGGCCTGCATTTCTTCTCTAGTTCCATCTAAGCCGTTGGTTGAGCAACTTCACCTTCAATCTAGCAGTCCATGTGTCGAGCACTCATTTCCTCAACTGGTATAATTTCTATTGGTGATGTGTCCCTCAATGATGATCCGCACACCTGATTCTCCACTAACGACCGCTTCATAACCTTAGCCTCCATCATTTAGTTGTTCACATGATCAACATTAATTTCATCACCCATTAAAGTACTGTCTCCCATTAAACCAGACCCACAATATGCTTTCCACCATTAAGTAGATGGATAAAAGATGTAGTTAATAACATAAGAAGTTTTTTCCTTAAATGCATATACTTGAAATTACAAAAATAGTAAACCATACCCAAGACAATGCTTTCCACCATCAAAGACGGTTTGAGCAATCAAGCCCATTAATCCAATATCACTTTCTCCATATACCAAATCAATGTTTTTCAACACATGAAGGACCAACATTTGCTAAGTTATTTCAAACATCTTCATTCATTAATTTATTTTTAAGAACAACAATAGAGAACAAAGATAGAAAGAAAGAGAGAGCAATGAACATAAACTAAAAGAAATGAACCAAACCAGTCCTTTAGCAAGGTTAATGGCGGCATCCTGGTAACTCCTTTTGTTCCCTAGGCTACTACCACAAAAAACGCAAATTGTCTTGAATTTGGATACATTCATTTCCTTCTTTTTTTTTTTTTTTTTTTTTTTTTTTGCCTTACTAACACTACAAATTGTAATAAATATATATCATTAATTAAGTATGCATTGTCACCAGTAAAAAAACAATTGTTTGACAATTAAACAGTAATAATAATGAAGGATGAGCAAAAAGGGATCTTAGCTGGATTAAAATTTACAAGCACTAGAGGAATTATATACCATGTTAGATCAAGGAGAGTGATGATGGAGTGTTGTTTGGGAAGATTACTCTAGTTTTATCAATTTTTTTTGTTGGGATAGCTACAATACCACACAAATGCATATATATAGAGAGAGATGGTTAGTTTGGGTTATTCTTATTTGATTATTGATTTGGTTCTCTAAATGACATTTTCATATAATATTCTTGCATCTTTAGTCAGAGATATCAGTGATGCTTTTGTCGAGTCTTCTTAAAAGATGAGAAAATTTAGTTTGGATTTGTACATTTTTTAAGAGAGATGGAAAATGGGCTTGTAAGTATGGGATGTGGAGGAAGTGGACTTGAAATTTAAATTCACTAAAAAAATCTATGAACTTCCCAAAGGACAATTTAATGAACATCCAATGCTCGTCACTTAGTAGCACGATTGTCTTGTTATATTTTTTCTTTAAATTCTAATCCCATCAGCCACTTTATATTTTAATATAAGTTTTAATAGAAAATTTTGCAAAAAAATAAATATTAAATATTTAGCTTTCGACTAATTTGTCAATATTTACTGATTTAAACTCTTGTCATATCTTATTGTTCAAGTTGTTAGAATTATGTGAAAATTTTGACTTCCAAATCATTATGAAATTTCTCATGGTTGATGGATTCTTCTAATTTTTAATCTTTAATTCATAAAAGGGTTATTATGTTTTTTTGTTTTGGATTACCTGATGGAGGTGATAATTTATTTTTAAATAAATTATTTAAGTTTTTCATTAAATTAAAGTGATAAAAAATGACTAAGTTCATGATGTTTTGCATGGAGTTTTATTCTATATATTTATCACATGACTATGAAACATATGTACTACAATAAATCAATAAATAAATAAATATTAAAAAGATGAAAAATGGATAAAATAAAGGAAAATGATTGGGGATTCAGTAACCTTCAAGTCAATTTGTGGTACATAGTTTTATTTCATTATCAAGGCTTGACTCTTTGTTTCTTTGCTGGAGAGTCCTCTAGATCAAATTGATAGATATCTCAACATGTGATGTGGATTCCATTATTTATGTTGTTTGTGTGTACTGCTGACTTGATCTCATTAGTGCTAGTTGTATTAATTTTATTCTTGTAGAACTCTTTGCATGTGAAAGAATAGCACTTGTTTTGTAGATTTTGTAGGTTAGCACATTGTACATTATTGTTGAATTATTGTTTTTGATATTCTTAAGTTGCTTGTATCAAATATTAATCAATATTTGCCATAAATGTAGCTTGGTTGTCAAAAGTGATAATGTCAAAATAGAACACAAATACAACACATCAAAAGTCCTGAATGTATGAATTTATCTTACACAATAAGTTGCTCCCATTTCGCTTGCCGCTACTACGGGAATCGCCCCTTACGAAACTTTCGGTGTTGGGTTAGCCATATACTTCACATGTTTCTAGCAATTCACATGGCATCATCAAATGATACAAGTCTTGGGGGTTCCAAACTCAATGGTGACAACTAAACTAGCTAGTGAGGTGCAAAAGGAAAGTTCGGCTGATCCAAAAGGGGCAATGAAAGGTTGTTTTGCTTTGGTTTGAGACAGTTCACTCCCTATTGTGAAAGCTCTCTTCTAAAGGCCAAGCCTTAGAAAAAAGACCCACGTTATGCTTGGACTTTAAATAGTTTAGCTTTAACCATCTTAATGGTTTCACATTATTGGTTGATAGAGAATCGACTCGATGAAATTGAATTCTCCATGAAGATGCGGCCTGTAGCTCAAAGGATTAGAGCACGTGGCTACAAACCACGGTGTCGGGGGTTCGAATCCCTTCTCGCCCACAACCAAATCTCACCTCAATAATCATTTGTTAGGACTTTTCAGAGTCTGTCCCTTTGAAGGTACCAAATAAACGATTGCGCCGAGTTACTGCTTGTCCCTACCGAAAAGAGCGAAAAAGTCGAGACACAGAAGATAAAGGGATCAGAAGCGGGAGTGAGTGAATGGTGCAAGTAGTAAGCGGGGGCAAGATCAAGTGTTGTGGTATGCTTGGGCCAGCTCAATGACTTTATACGAATTAGTCTGTCGTCAAATCCCAGGGCTCAACCTTGGATAAGCGGTGGAAACCTTCTTCTGGTGGAACCCCAGGTTGAGGAGTTACTCCACGTAAGAAAAGGGATTCTTATTTGTACGAATGGATGTGAATAAAAGAATCCATAGTCCCAGCTTCCCATCAACATCATACGCTCTACTGAAATAGATTTCGTGGAAAACCAGCTATATCCGGTGAAAACGCTACAGGCGCGAAGCGTGGTATGCCTTGCTAGTTTAACAAAGGACAATTTTTGAATTGTGAGAATGCCGATATATGCTCAATTACAAATGTTAAATTATATGAGACTAATGTGTGCTCAATTACAAATGCCAAAATGCTTGAGAAATTTTCTATGTTTTTTCATGTTTTCTTGATGGAAACATTTTTCTTCTAAATAATTTTTTCATATTTGGTTAGCTGTGCACTTGTTGTTGATCTAATGGAGGTTAATATTTTAATTTCGAAGTTTTTGATAAATTTTCAATTACAAATAATTCATTAGAAATATAACACATTTCCGATTTTATAAAAATTTCTCGTATACAACATTCTTAGTCTTATTTGTATTTTCCCCATCATTTTCAAGAATTAAAATCTTTAATCCTACAGATGACGTAACTTTTGACAAAGCAACATAAAGTTTTCCAAGTAAGAAGACAGGTCTTGGTAAATATAGACCTACTAACTCTAGTGTTTGCCCTTAACTTTTGTTTATAGTCATCTCATATGAAACTCTAATAGGGAATTGTTTCCTACACATTATGAAAGGTCATTTAATATTTTGCATAGACATAATGATTCTAGGAATGTAAACTTTCTCACCTATGTTAGAACCTCAAAATTATTCTTGCTTCTCTAATATTTGGACAGAGTTATATAACTATTAATCTAGTTCCACTGCAAAGTCCATTTACTTGGCTTATATTTCTTATTAACATAAATGACAAAACCTAACTTTAAAGTTAGTTCATAGTTAGGTATCCCTGTGAACTTTAATGCATTAAGGAATTCAATCGAGTATTATGACTCGTGAGCTTCAACACCTGTTGAAGATTTTGAGATATAATCTGATCTTAAATAGATTTTTTTCAGGAGTTTTTATTCTTTGGATCATTACTTCATTTTAATATCTTAACAATTTGTCTAAGATAGTTTGCATCTGTATAATTAATTTAAAATTGTGGATAGATAGCATCAAGAAATGATTCGATTGAATCTCTTGAATTGTGTATTAAGAATTCTTGTGGAATTTCTATGCAATCACCTTTTTCATTGTAATTAGTGTCAAGAGATGGATCTTTACCATCACCAATTTGTAATAACCAATTTGTAAAGCATTGTAGTTGATATTTGCCAGCTTCATCAAGGTTGTTTTGTTGAAGTCTCAAATTTGTTTGGAGCTTAAATACTTCTCCCTTTCAACATTCTTATCTCCATTTAAAAGTGTCTTTCTGGCACACATCACATCACAACATCAAACACTAATCCCATATAATCAAAACATTATAATATTTTAATGAATATGTGCATATATTTCTTATCTTCATTTAAAAGTAAGTGTCTCATTGGCACAAATCACATCACAACGGCAAACACTAATCCCATATAATCAAAATATTATAATATTTTAATGAATGTGTTTATATATTATAATATATAAACAAAAAAAATGAGATTTATTATAATAATGATTTTTTCCTTTAGGTTTTGTATATTATATTTATAGGTTTTGTATGTATATGGTTTTGTTTTGATTAGGTTTTGCACACAAAGATCTGAATTCCGCTGCAGATGCATCAAGGGTTGTGATGATGCCATGTGGATATAGGGTTGAGAGTATGGTGCTTACGTTGCTCCTTCAGAGAGATGGTTGGCATAACCGACTTTAGAGTTTCGAGAGAGAGAGAAAGAGAGAGAGAGAGAGAGAGAGAGAGATAGATAGAGAGAATTCTCTTATGGTTGATAAATATCAGACATTTTGTCGAACTACTTGGAATTTAGTAATCTTGTACACTGCACCTTCCATAATTTTTTCTTGAAACTTTGGGCAATCAAAATTTCTAATTTGGGCATGTATTGTATCTCCCTAGTAATGATGCTTCCATTGTAAATTACAATATATATGTACAACAATTTGTGTTATATTAATTAAAGCTATTAAATAAAGTATCTATATTTGTAAAAATATCTCTACGAACCTGAGTATCAATTGCCAAGAATGCAATACCAATAAATCTGTCTGAAGTTGGGACATAATAATCCCATATCCTTGTTTACCTGATATTCACCAATTGGTTTTGGCTAGAAGGATTGAGTTGGGAAATAAACTTAAAGCTCATTGCAAAACTTGTGTAAAGTAAAAAGAAGTGATTAATTGATATATTATGTATGCAAAATATTGTTGTATGAATTAGTGAAAGGAGAAGAAGTGATTTAGGAATGGATTCTTTTTCCCTACTTTTTTCATATAGGTGTGTGTGTAAATAAAACAAATGAAACTATATTAAAACATATGTATACATCAAGTATTATGTGAATATTAAGTACTTTAAATTATTCATATACAACTAAAAGATTAAAATTAAAGACTCAAAAAGGATAAATGCAAACCTCAAAGCAATAATAAGACCAAGCTTGTAATTAGGAGCACTCGATGATAAGCATTTATAACATCATTAGAGTGGCTATTTGTAGAAGAGTATTCCCAATTAAAAAACTTTTTTTTTTGTCAATTATCATTAGCCTAAAACCTACTGAATAATTCACTTAGCAAGGCTCATGAGGCTAATTGGTCCAATAATTGATTGTCAATAATAAGCACTTATGAATTAAATTTCTTGTGTTTTTTTTTTCATTCATTATCCTAGATAGTCATCAGCTTATAGCTATACATGGCTTATAGCAAGAGTTAATTATTATCACAAAATTGCTCTCAAAAACCTTCCAGAAGCAATCATAATCTTTTTATCTATATTTTTTTTTTCTATTATGAAGCACAATTGGAAAACAATGAATTTATCATAGGGAATTTCACAATGTGTAACAATCATTGAATTTGAAAAAAAAAAACCTAGAATCAAAGAGCTCCAAAACCACCGGCAACAACACAATCAAGAAAATCAAGGGGCAAGTATTGTCTCACGAAGAAAGGGGCCCTAGTCTTCGAGAACTAGCTGAGTAGCGTCAGAGTACATCCAAATCTCTCTAAAAACCAACAACTACTAAAAAAACATTAAACAAAATCCAAATCCCAAAAACTCTGTAAAAAAGGGAGAAAAAAATACCTAAAACTTGCCTCATATCTATGGATTTATCACTCTCCGCCTTGAAGAAGAAGCCGTCGAGAGGAAAGCATAGTTGCTTTTGGTTCCCCATTCACCGAAGACCCTAAAAAACAACTACTCAAAACTTAAATAAATAAATAAATAAATTCAAATTGCAAAAACTCAAATCTCATCTTCTCCCTCAGATTCCCATCCAGATCGCTTCAACTTCTCATTAACGCCGAGATCATCAATGACGGCAACTCACTTATCATCAATTAGGTGCTCAAGGTCACCGATGGTGAAGATGACCAAGATGAGGAGCGCTACCGTGATGGAGACCACCGCATTGAGAAGAAGATCTCCAAAGAACTCCATCATCTCTCTCTTTCTCTCTAGGAACTCGAAGTCGATTATGCCAACTATCTCTCTGAAGGAGCAATGTAAGCACTGCACTCTCAACCCTATGTCCACGTGGCATCATGACAACCCTTGATGCATCCGCAGCGGAGTTCAAATCTCTGTGTGCAAAACCGAATCAAAACAAAACCATATATGTACAAAACCTATAAATATAATCTACACAATCTAAAGGAAAAAACCATTATTATAATAAATATAATTTTTTATATATTATAATATATAAACATATTCATTAAAATATTATAATGTTTTGATTATATGGGATTAGTGTTTGATGTTGTGATATGATTGTGGCAGAGAAACACTTACTTTTAAATGGAGATAAAAATGTTGAAAGGATGAGAATATGTTGGGTCTAATCAAGAAGTGAATGTGGGCCCAAGTGTAATGTGTGTATATATGGACTTGAAAATTAGGGAAAAAACACGACTCTTAAATGGAAAAAATTCTGGATATTATTATGAATGTATAATAATATATTATATATTTTAATGGTTTACATTTCCTTATGTTTTTAGCTAAAAAAAATTATTTCCAAAACCAACTAAATAACTCCAAATGTTGTTTAAAGGCTCTTAAGGACCAACTTTATAGTATACTAGTGTGGCTGGGCCGTGTTGACTCTATGGGGTTATTTATAATGTTTTTTTATTTTTTTTATTTGATGATAATTGTTGTTCATTAGAAGTGTTGTAGTAATTTTTGTGGAAAAAAAGCACATCTACTTTGTAAGCATTTATTCATGCATTAAATATAGGCAAACGTTCAAGTTTTTATTGTCCATTCAACATAGCAACATAAAAGGGTACAAAATGAAGTATCTTCATTTCATTCAAAATATCTTCATTTTATTCATGGTTTTTATTATGGATGTGCATAAGAAACACTTGTATGTTCAGTATTGTCATCCATGGTAGCTGGAAGGTTGAGGTCGATCAGAGTAATTTCTGGTGGATTTTTGGGAGATGAATTGGATTTGAGAGGTTTTTTGTCATTGTTGTTTGATGTGTCAATCTGAAAATAAAAAAAATAATAATGTATTAGGATTTTTTTTCGTTAAGTAATGTGAAGTTGTTAATCAGGAAGCTATACTAAAAAAAGATGCTATGGTTACTAATGCATGGACCGTTTGGTGTTACATTTGTTTTTCATGATAATCAGAGTAAATCAATTAGTTATTGCTTTTATTTTGTATTTTTTTAATTGATATGCAAGTGTTATTGTTATATGTGATTTTTTTTCATAAGTCATGATCAGGATAAGATGCATTTGTAGTGAACTTGATATTTTCACATATTTAAATTGAACTTACATTTTTTTTTTTCGGAGTGTTCTAGTTGCTCATAGTTCCAATTTAGTTTTGATGACACTTGTTCATGGCATGGGTAGTAGTCCTGTCATTTCAGTAGAATTTTTCACGCATTAGCAATAATTATTAACATATTCATATTTTGGAAAATATTTTCAAAACATTTGTAAAAATTTACTTCGAGTTTCTGAATAAGTTGCTTTGCATTTGAAGCGCAAACAATGATATGTCTTGCACTTGGGTTGATGAAACCTTCTTCTACAGCTTGGTCAATGAAAGAAAGTAGTGAGTTGTAGTAGCCATTACTATTCAATAATCCAACCTAAAACAATGATTAAGTTTGTCATAATTAGGTTATAATTTCCATCATGTATGTCTATAATTGCCATTGACTTACCGGCTTGTTATGTATGCCTAATTGTGCCCACGTAATCACTTCAAAAAGTTCTTCAAGAGTACCATAACCTCCTGCATAATAATTTCAATTGAGATTAATTAGTTTTTTTTTTAATTTCAAGAGAAGAAATTTATGATTTCTGATAGTGTGTGTGTGTGTGTGTGTGTGTGTGTGTGTGTGTGTGTTGTATAATGAATGATAATAGTATGATACCAAAATCAAACAATGTTAGTGAATATATCATAAATATGACATGTAGGTTGTGTATTAACCAGGAATAGCAATAAAAGCATCAGCATTGTGAGTCATCTCTGCTTTTCTTTGGTGCATATTTTCAACTGGTTTTACTTCTCCTATAGTGACGCCAGTAATTTGATAAATTTTCAACACAATATGTTACTGAATGGGCATTGATATTTGTGGTTTGATTTTTTTTTTTCCCTTGGAATAGTTTGTCATAAAATTCAATAATTTTTTGTCATACCTCTTTATCCATTAGAGCTTTGGAAATGATACTGAGTATATGGAGAAAAAAGGTTAATAATTTAATTTTGTTTTAAATAAATGTTGTATTGAATTTTTTTTTTTTTTACAATAAACCATACACAAGAACTTGTCTTCCACCATTAAAGACAGTTTGAGATATCAAACCCATTAATCCAATATTGCCTCCTCCATATAATAAATTAATGTTTTTCATCACCTGAAGGGATTTGCAAGGTTATTTCATATTTTTGTAGTTGAGTATACATAAATGAGTAAGCTATATGATTATAAGAACAATAACAGAGAAAGAAAAATGGAACGAAAGAGAGAGTGATGACAAAAACAATTAAAATTAAGTAAAAGTAAGAAGCCAGACCAGTTCTTTGCCAAGATCAATAGCAACATCTTGATAACTCTTTTGCTTTCCTAGGTTGCTACCGCAAAAAACACAAATTGTCTTGAATTTGGATGTACTCATTCTATTTCTTTTGTTTTGCTTTAATAACACTGCAAATTGCATTAAATTATAATAAGGAAAGATAAATTGAAGATGCAAGTATGATATGCTTTTTTATCTCTATAAATATAACAAATTGGTTGACAATTGAATAATAATATAAGGAAGGATAAGTGAAAGAGGATCTTGGAATTGTAGGAAAATTATGCTGATGACATGTATTTTTTGTTGCAGTTTTACCACGTCTGATCGAGGAGATTGATGATTGTGTGGGAAGAGTACTCTCTCTCTCTCTCTCTCTCTCTCTCTCTCTCTATATATATATATATATATATAGTGTTTTTGGAATAGGCATACTACATTAGAAATGCATATATATATAGAGAGAGATGGTTACCTTGCATTATTCTTCTTTGGTTAATTTTTTAAAATGAAATTTTTGTAGGTTTAGTCAAAGATATTCATCATGGTTTGTCGGATTTTCTGACAAAAAATAGATTTGTTTTCAATTCGTACGTTTTTTTTAAAAAAATTGTAATTTCAAATGTTTAAATTCTGATAACATCCAAAAGAAGAGTAGATTTTTTATACAAATCCAGCCAAAAGCTAGAAAACCCTACCATTTTGGATCCCGATGAAAAATTCCATTCAAATCCTAGCATAAGCTAGCAAACCCTTAAATTTTTCAAACATGATTTTTTCTGTCATTTGTTTGCATCTTTCGACAAATATATGAAGGACTATGTTATTAATACGTTGTCCAAGAAGATAAGATTTGCTTTTGATTTTCAACATTTTCAATAAGTAAAAATATGAATAAATAAATCTTTTTTTTTAGTTATTTTGGTCAAAGGATTTTCTCAAGTTATTAGTTGGCTCTTTGCTAAACCTAAAATGATCTGGCATGACAAATTCATGAAAAGTAATGTGTGGGTATGCTCACTCGCGGGTGTTTCTAATATTATATTGCTGTTGGCTTCTCATTAGCCCGTTGATTAACAATGAGAAATCAGGAAGGATGTTAAAGTGGGCAAGCAGAGGTATTGATGATAGAGGAGATTGTGATGCTTTGGTTTTATCAAACTCATGAAAAAGACAAAACACTCAATCAATAAGGGATGACCAAATGTCTAATAAAGACAAACTCTTGAGGATATATATATATATATATATATAGTGATGATATGATGAAGAGATAATGAAGATGGAGAAGATACATAATAGAGAGAGCATTGTTAATCAACAATGGTGAAAGAATTATTCCATGTTGTCTTAATTATGCTCTCTGCTCTATCTGTCATCATTGTTATATTTATTTCCTTCTTTTGATGGTGTTTTCTTTGTTTATATATATATATATATATATATATATATATATATATATATATATATATCCATTTCTAACAACTTAGGTTGGTAGTTTGGAATTGTGCCAATCTTTCTTCTCTAGTTTGTTACAACGGTTTATTCCATTATTTAGGTTTAATTTTTTGTTTTTTTATATATTTTTCTCCAATGTTTGTTGTTTTTCCTTTGTCTTCTATTTGCTTTCTCAAATTCTTAACGATCATTATTTTTATTATGTTAGAATGGGAGAGAAGCCTTGTAATTATTTTCTTGAAGTTATTCCTCAAGATATTATTGAAGAAGTTGTTGCATACATTGCTTCAACATCTTCTTGATCTCTTCATGATCTGAAAATGTTACGCACTTGGTAATGTTATTGATTATTCATAGCATTAAGCTCATTGTTATTTTTTTGCATTATATATATATATATATATATATATATTTAAATATATATTTGTTTGTAGTTGTAAAAGTTTTTATGCAGCATCTAAAAGCCGCAAGTTGCCCAGTTTATGCGAGTTGATAATTTATGGTGTCTTGATATGAAGGAGTACATTGTTTTTCTTCAAAATTATGCTCGGAGAGACAATTTGGAAGCTCTTTTAGTGCTTGGATTGGTGAAAAACTTTTCATTTTTTTTTTGTTTTCGTGTTATATAAGTTATAATTGTCATATTGTTTTTTTTTTCAGATCGAATGTATTCAGTTGAAAATGGATTCAGGCATCCAACATCTAACAAATGCAGCTTTTAAAGGTCATTTACTTACTGACTATGTAGGGGGGATTTTTTTGTACAAAAATCAAGAAACATGTCATTCTGGTATGGAAATGCTTAACATGGTTGCTGATGGAAGAGTTGATCATGCGTCAAAACCATTTGAAAGCAAAAAAACTGGTAATTATAGGATAAATAATTGCATATATTCTGCGGCAAAATTATTTAGAGATATCGTATGGAGTATAGAATATAAATGGATAGAAAAAGAGGGATGGGAGTGTGAGACCCATTTGTGTGGTCGAAAAGTAGATGATATCCTTTGTAATGAATGGTTAGGTGAAGATGGATTAGTGAGAGAGTTTTGTAGTTAAGTTTGTAGATGGAAATATGAATTTAATTTGTTTATAGAACTTCTGTAATGGATCTTATCTGTAATGGTATTTCAAGCAATGTTTAAAATTTCATTGTTTGCATTCATTTATTTGGTTAGTAATTTATTTATTTTTTGGGGAAAAATTTTGGACTTAGGCTAACATGTTCTTCATGATGATTTTCATTTAAGTGTTGAAAACATGTTTATAATGTTGTTCTTCATGTCTTTGTCTTTTTGCATACATTTTATTGATCTAAAAGTGTTGAAGTTGTCGATACTCACAATTCAGTTTTGTTGCAACTCTTTCATCAGATGAAGTGTAATCTTGTTATCACAATAAAATTATCGGCAATCAACAATAATTGTCAGGAACTTGATATTTATTTTTGTATTAGTTTTGATAGAATTCTTTGACAAAAAACATATGAAATTTTCATTACTCAACTAATTTGTCAATATTTATTGATTTAAACTCTTATTTTATCTAAGATACCAAATGTCAGCTCATGAGCTAATGAGGTATTATTCTATTTAGCTCAGGTATTATTCAATATATATATATATATATATATATATGTGATTGGGGCTCTATTCACACACACACGAATAATAAAAATAAAATAAAATTGCGATCTGGACACCGGCCGGTGCACGGAGCCTCCAATTTTCCTCTTCAGTACTGGCGTCACGTCCCCGGTCCAACATCAACCCTTTCGATCGATCCAAACGAGTAATTCATCACAATTCTCTTTCCATTGTTTGAATTCTTGCTCGATCTTCAACCATTTCAGTTACCATTTACCAATGAATCCAGGGTTTATCCATGATGCATCTTGTTATTTGAAGCTCTTTTTTTTGTGTTTTTCTGGATGATTTGAGCTTGTTTTTACTTTTTAGTAGGAAATTTGGTATTTTTGTCATCAAATCTAGAGTCAAATCTTGTGTGTTTGGGTTTTTTTTTAGAGTTGGATCAGGGAAAAGGCCGGAGATATTGAAGGGAACGTGATGGTCGATGTATGGTGGTAGATGGTTGAGGATATGTTGAGGAATAGGGATAGAACCGAAGATTTCAAGGATGCTATCCGTGCTGGTGCTCTTTCCTCTGGATACACTGAGGTTTTGACTGTTTTTCATAGAATTATTTAAATTCAATGGTTTTATTTCTTTATTTGTGCTGCATTTTGTTTATTGATGTTCATGCTTTTCTTTCCTTTGAAATGTGACTGGAAAAAGAGGAATTTTGGATGTTAATTAGTTGTTGAATGTTTCTCATAGAATAATTTAAATTCAATGGTTTTATTTGTTTATTAATGACAATGCCTTTGTTTCCCAATTGAATTGTAATGAAACAATCTGTGAACTTTTTTGGTTCGCTTCTTGTTAAAGAAACATAAGAAGAGCCATATTTCTTTGAGATTCATGAACTACAGGAAATCTTATATCACTTGTCAACAAATTTGAACCAACAGGCGTGAAGGAAAAGATTTTCTTCACCTTTTGTTATAAGAATGAATTAGTTAGAATTATAGTGCCGACTAGCTATTGAAATACTTAGATCTGAGAAGTTTCTGATACTTACTATAATGACATTTGAGTGCTGAGTTTGCCACTATTGGACTTCTCCTTTGATCTTATGATTCTAGGATTTGCTTGAGCCCACATTTATTTAGGAATATGAGCATAAAGATATTTTCTGCTGAATTACCTTTTGGAGTTGAAGTCAGTTTAACTTCATTTCTTCCCTTTGGTCTAAAATCTTACTTGACAGTCAAAACTTGCTGCAATATTGGCTGCTTTCATCATGCACAAATTTTCAGAGAGAAAACCCTTTACAAAAGCTGCATTGAAGACGGTATAGATTTCTGTCTCATGTCTGGCTCCTTTAATTTCTTTTTAGTAATGGTTTTTGCCTATCTATTTCTTTTAGTTCTGTGTATCAACATGTCAATACTACTGAAAGCTAACTTATGTCTCCTTTTGCTTGTAGCTGTTAAGCATTAATGAATTGGAACATTTCATTGTAAAGCATCGAAAAGATTATGTGGGCTTGCATCGCACTACTGAACAAGAAAGGGATGATATTGAACATGAAGTAATTTTGCTTTTCCGAAATTTACCCTCTTTATTATATAAGGGTCATTCTGTAATTGTGTTCACTTATTCCTTCCATGATATTTTTTCTTCTTTGACCCTCTTACAACAGATGTTGTCAAGGTGGGTAGGCAGTGCCTATGTAGCAGAAGCCTAATTGCTTGGGCATCACCCAAGCACTTAGGTGGACATTCTACTGCCTATGTGGTGATTATTCTGAAAGTTTGTATAAAATATAAAATAGTCATTTACAAGTTTCTTGAACAATATTGAGCAAGTTTATTCAAAAAAGCTAGCAAATAATTGCAGAACACACTTCAATTCTGAAAAGTACTTCATCATCTTAGAATGAATGGTTAAGAGTTTAATTTAAGCACTACACTTTGACCTTGATCTTAAGTTTCAACCCGCCAATGCATAATCCTCCATCACATAATCATGTTCTTCTTCTATTTCTTCAGAATTGGCTTCTATCTCCTTAATGTCATCATTTCTTATTTGGAATATTGTGGCTATTTTCTTGCCTTAGCTCCAATCTCCATGTGTGGAGCCATCTATCTTTTGATTTTCACCCAACCATAGCATGTGATACTCTCCCCTCATCCACCAAGAACATGTGTGGTTCTTACCTTCAAAGACTCGTTCATTTTCATCCAAATTATTTGGATTTATAATCCATTCATTGATTGGATCAATCTCATTAAAGACAATTGGGCCAAGTGCCTTGGGATTGGCTTGTCTTGCCAAGAAGTTCTCTCTTAATCTTTGGTTATATTGAACAAAGAATAAGCCATTTGATTTCAGTACAAGAAAAAAAATATAAATCAAGAATTATATACAGAACCATAGATGAAGTAGCATCAATCCAAATTTAATGAATTAATATATCAAAAGGAGGTCAAGCATCAATTTGAAAGTTAGAACATCTGATCTTTGCTTGAGATCTTTTAGAGCTTCATAGGGTTAGATGAAATCCAAGATAAGAAACTTTTTTCTTGGTCCTTGGAGAAGCTGCTAGCCTGCATCTTTTAGAGGAAGGACCATGCTTGAAGTAGAAGGTCCACCTTGAGAAAGGACTCTTGGTTTTGGTGATGTGCAAAGAATTTGAGAAGGAAGTAAGGGGCTTGGACTTGGCTGTGAGGAGAGATTTTGCACATATTAGGAAGGGTTTTAGCTTTTAAGTTTCTTAACAGGTTTTAGTTAGTCAATGGATTCAGGGGTATGAAAGATGGGCATGATGGGTTTTGGTTGGAAATTGTCCCATTTAGGCTGGTTGGGTTGAATTATGTTATAATGAAATAATTTTAACTAATTGGTTTATTAGGCTGTAGGCGGGAGATAATCTCATATGCATTGCCTAGGTGGCTGCCTAGGTTTATATGTATCTGATAAGTATATAAAGGATTAATTGGCCAATGCCTAGGCAGTTATACCAAAACCTGCCTGGGCGGACTGGCTAGGAGCTTAAGCAGCTGCCTTTAACAACACTGCTTACCGCTTAGCTGGCTTATGATTGTATCACCTTTTTGTATTCTCTTATGGTGGACCATACAAAAGGTTTTGGAAGATGGTTCTCTGTCCTAAGTTGCAAAAACTATCACCAATGTCTTTAAACTCATTTCATTCATTGGACGCTCAGTTGTGGGTGTTCTATCTCATTTTGTGGTTAAAAACCTTGTATATTAATTATTCATATATTGAGAAAATAGAATCTTGACTGCACATAATAATGAAAAGTTATTTTTGTTTGATCAGAAAAACAATCCCATTTATCGAGTACAGTCCTTTCTCTTCAGGTTAGCATATTTATAAAATCATGCAAGGACCAGATTGATGTCCTAAAGAATCGAATCCTTGAGGAAGAGAAAAGTGGAAATGCTAGGACTTGGCTTAATGTGCGGGATGATGGCTCCAATGCAGATCTCCTAGCTCACAAACATGGTGTGGTATGGTATTTCTGTCTTTTATTACATGACTGCTGTAACATTAGTTTGAATCTGAAGTTTTTCTTGTCGTTTACAACTTAGAGCGCTGATCTCTACTTCTTGAAGTGTCTAATTCCTATTCATCTCTGAGTTTGTAACCCAATGCAAAATTCTTCCTTGCAAAGTGCCTCAGTTCTCATTCATCTCAAAAGATGCCATTAAACATAATTTCTACTCTAGTCTCACAATTTATAATAGAATGATTCAGCAAGACCTGAGTTTGCCCCTTGAGTCATTTCTATAGTGTAGTTTTGCCATTTTGTTGACCTGAAGTTCTGATTTGGAACCTTGTGGACAGAATTTTGGTCTTCAATTCATTGTTCTTGTCCAATTGTTTACTTTTTTTGCCTGTAAATTGTTACAGTCAGAAAATATATTCACCTTATTATTTTCTTAAGAAGTGCAGGTTCTGATTTTGAGTGAGCGGCTCCATGCAGTTACTGCTCAGTTTGATCAGCTACGCTCTGTACGCTTCCAGGATGCTGTCGATAAAGCAATGCCAAGAAGAAAAATGCATAAAATAGCCAAGCTAAAATCGTCAGAATCCCTTCCTTCTGCTGCAGCAGAGATCAGAGAACAAGATCTTTCTTCTGGACCTGTAAGAATCCAGGATCAACTTCTAGATGATGAAACACGTGCACTTCAGGTTATTATTTATCCACTATAAGCTTCCATTTTTTCAGCATTTATTTTTGTATATAAGAAAAACCATTCTCTGCTGCCATTGATCAGGTAGAATTGACCAGCCTTTTGGATGCTGTTCAAGAAACAGAAACTAAGATGGTAGAGATGTCTGCATTGAATCATCTTATGTCAACACATGTTCTCCAGCAAGCTCAGCAGATCGAGCAACTATACGAACAGGTATCAATTATAAATTTTGATGTTATGATCTTTCTTATTAAGCAGGCCCATCTGAGTTTGCTAACCTTTTATTTTGTCAAATTTTCATAGGCGGTCGAGGCGACCTTGAATGTGGAGAGAGGTAACAAAGAGTTAGTGCAGGCAATCCAGCGGAATAGCAGCAGCAGAACTTTTCTTGTGCTTTTCTTGTTTGTCCTTACTTTTTCAATTATTTTTCTCGATTGGTATAGCTAATAAGTTTGCCATACAAAGTATTATTGCTACACTTACCTGCAATTCATCATGAATTCTCAGAAAAGGAAAAGCAAGGGATCTATCTCAGCCCATTTCATTATCTGCTTTGATTTGATGTTGTGTTTGGACGATGATGGAAATGTTTATAGTATTAGTTTCACTTGTTATGCTGTTTGGGGTGTACTTCAGGTTGTTTTATGAAAGATTTCAACTCTTAACTGGACCACAAAGACAATGGAACTTTTACTACATCTTAATTGTTGTGGTATAAGTTGCTGATTGAGTTAATATTTAAAAATGGAAAGCAAATATTATTTAATAAGAACAGGTAAAATATGACAAGGCAATTAGACTCATTTTGTTGGGGATGTATGTCAAAGTGCTCATCAAGGTCTTTTTGGTCCTTTATTAGGAGCAATTTGGTCAATCTCTTGAGCCATTTAACTATGGGTTTATGCAAAAGACTAAATGCACTTTGATTCATGTATTTCAATGTATCATGTATTTTGGTCCCTCTCCTTGTACAACTATTTTTCCTTTAGTATGGTTCATATGACTGACCTGGGGGCACAGGTGGCATGCACCTGTGTTGTCAGTCTTATCATGCAGGGAAGGACCTAACTTGTATGATCATGTATATAGTTATGAACTTCTCCATGGTAGGAAATATTAACTTGATTGGTTAGGATGCAAATGCTGTTCTTGCAGTGAATCACCACAATCTATATGAGGCTTCTTGGGAAATTATCCATGGATCTATAAAAGGTACGTTTCTGTTCTAATTTATCATTATCAAGGATAAAATGATGTTTTAGTCTCTGTTGTCAGCACATTGCATGCTATGCCACTTTATACAGTACTTATACTTTAAGGGGAAGTATATTTATTGTATTTGATTCTGGATCTTATTACTGCTTACAAGTATCAACAACACTAGTACTGGTCAAATGTGAAATTTGATACTATCTCTGTAGGTATGGCATGTGGATATAAATTATGTATAAACATGCAGACCAAACAAAATATTTTCATGAGATGACTAGGTTCGGCAAGGGGGGAAGTTAATGTATTTGATGATTTATCATAGCACACCATAGAAATGCTTATGAAATACAATTGCAGATATGTTAATCAGAAGCATTTTTTTTTTTTGTCCTTCCCTTTAATTCTTCATTTGCTAACAAAGATCTTTATCTTAATTTCAACATAAACTTTCTTTTTCATTTTTGCTCCAAAGCTATATTACCTTTTGTTGCAATAATAATTTCTCTCATTCAGGCACTATTGTTGCTTTGGTTCCTTGTTTTGATGGCTTCATCCGTTTTTTTTTTCATGACCTTTCAGAATTTTGAATTCTTGTAGAAAACATGACAAATAGACAAAACTATCTAAGTATATCTAACTAAAAGAAAAGAATGGTAAGGCATTTAGCTTCCTAACTCTTTACTGCAGCTAAACTAGTGCTATAAGGCATGCACAACTGAAAATTGAAGAAAATACTGAGGTAATATTTTGAAGGTTTCTGGCCAATGTTACTAGGACGTGGATATGGGTGTCGAGTATCTAAAGATTAGTGAGTATCTGATACTTGAATTTAATAAAAACTAGATACGTGGACACGGCCATAAACATATACATAATATAAATGCAAGTATGTTTGTAATTACATAGACATGCGAATCACATTGATCTTCAGAGGATGAAAAATATTTTGGGAAAACAAGTTCTTTTTAGGGCAGTGTACAAAGTATAAACAATGTGAACCATATTGTTTTGAGAAAGGTAGAAAACATTGTAGTAAGGCAAACTGTTTTTAGAAAAATATAGCTTAAGACAAAGGATTTAAATAATGCTGAATCTTAAATTATAGTAAAATAGGATTTTGAAATCATGAAATTGCTATTTGAAAGATAAGAATTAATTTATGAATATAAGAAAAATATATAAAAATATGCAATTTAAAAGGATAATGAATAGGGTAACCCAAAAAGTATAGATGATTTAAACTAAAAATTAAACAGAAAAAAGAATTAAGATTGAGAGTGAAATTAAAAAGAGATAGTGAAACCAGACTTCTTTTTTCTAAAAAACAAGGTAAACTAGGATTACATGGGGAACATGTAATTCAAACATGTCCCCAAGGTATCATAACAGATATATGTATGTATGTATGTATGTATGTATGTATGTATTATCCCTATTGGATATGTTGTATCCAACGCTGTTTTCAGCTAACGTGAAAAATCTTCTACAGCAAAACTATATCCAAAGACAACATCCTAGATAACCTTTTGTCCATAAAGCACTGGCTTTTCCTAATTTTAACTTCCTATATCCTTGCTAATTATGTAAATTTGATTTCTTAGGATTTCCAGTGAGTTTTATTCCTCTTTATGTGAATTTAATGAATTTCATAACCTGCATGAATAATAAAGAAAAGGTAAAAGTACATTCAGTAAAACATAATTCTTTATTTTGATGCCAACAAAGTTTATTGTTGGTTAAAAATAGCCCATCATGCTTGCCACAGAATGCAACTTCTATTTTCTAGATGTTAATCCTTCAGTAGTGCAGACAGCATAATACACCATTGGCTTTTCCTGTTTTGTGGAATTTGTTTGCCGACTTTGGGACTTAGGGATTCATTGCATATATAAAATGGTTTGTTCAAATGCCACTACAGATTTATGCATGCACTGTTACATCCTTCATTCTTTGCTTTCCAGAAGATAAGTCAACCAACCATGAAGATGGGAACGAAAAAGGGCACCGTTTTATAAAATTAAAAACAAAGAGGAGAGGAGGCAAACAAAACTGATAAAAAATAGTGGCAGGCTTCCTCTCAATTAGCACACAGACATGTTGAGTGTAACCATTTGTAAGGTTTGTTGTAATAATTATAAATTTTTCTTAATTAAAGTTAATAAATTTTTAGATGTTATACATCTTTTATATTTTATTTTTTTCTTTGAAATTGCCAAAATTTGCCTTTTCCTTATACTGATCACAATATTCAATAGTAGCCAGCATTGATGTAGATCATATTGCTTTGTCTATTAGTTCAATTGGGCCTACCATTTTCTGATCACCATCGCCTAACCACCGCAATAAAATCTTTTGCATAATGTTAGCTATCTCACATATTCCTCGGAGTCCCATCACAGCCGGTGCTGTTGATCTTCTTCCATCAATTGCTGCAGCAGAAAGTAGTACTGTCAGAATGAGTCTGGCAGTTCTCTAAGAATCAAGAAAGCGAAGAAGGCTGAGAAACACAAGAACAGTAAGTCTTTCTTGGTTTATCTTCGAAGTTTTGATCAATAAATTTAAATATTAAATTTTACTATCTTTTACAGAGATGGAAAGAGAACTTGCCAAAAACAAAAAGAAGAAATCAATGATATTGACAACAAAAATACAATTAGAAGAAAACACCAACGAAATCAATAATGGAATGGTTGATCAATCTCAAAGCAAGTTTGAGAGGAGTGAAAAGTAAGTAATAACATCAGTCGTGAACTTATATCTGCCATACATCTATGTTTATTTAGTAATGTTTTCTACAATGCCTTTTGTTTTGTCAGACTTATCTATTCAGTATTTATTCTTGCGATATAAAATATTATGCTTCACAAAATGCCTTAAAATTTTAGTCTACTGATCTCTTTATGATGAGCCTGAAGAATTTGGGGTATCACATGGCTAAGTAGTATGCGTGGATGATCAAGTGACTAGCCTTTATATTGGTTTCGAATCACACTCACTTTTTGGGCAAAATTCCTCTTTTAATCAATAAAACTCCTATTGTGACCTTGAACAGATGATCTTAACTTTTAATGAACTCTTCTTGTGACCTTGAACAGATGATCTTAACTTTTGATTAACTCTTCTTGTGACCTTGAACTGATGATCTTAACTTTTAATGAACTCTTCTTGTGACCTTGAACCAGCAAGAAACTGATCTGTTACCCTGGTTGAGCTTTATTTGTTGATGAACAAGTAGCTAACCTTAAAACTGAAAGTGACTTCATTCACTTACAAAAATGTTTCTAGAATTCCTCTTGAGCTGAGTTCATTTGGCTGAGCGAAGATGATTGGACCTCTTTCCCTTTCAGAATTTCATTTGACCAATAGGTATGGGTTGGTGAGCAATGTCATGCATGCAGGTTCTTTTTTTTTATATAATAAAAAATGTCATGTGAGTTATGATTGCTTTGCTGTGTGGTATCTTAAGTTGTTTAGAGTTGTTCCGAATTTATCAGTTCATGCTAACAGAGCTCGGAAGTAGAAACAGGAAACAGTTCTTTGGAATTCAGGTGAAAAAAATATGGAACTTTGAAGATTATTTTGATATGTTTGTTGTGTATCCGTAAGTGCATGGTTTTGACAAGTAGTATTTAAGATATCGTTTCCACTAAGACCATGGTGTTGATTACCAATCGATTGCAACTAAAGGCTATCTAGGCAGATAAACAATATGGGTGTGAAGAAGCTTAAGCAATAAAATTAAAGAAACTAGAATTGACAAGAACTAAGGTGGTAAAAGTCTAGGTTGTGGGGCTGAAATTCAGATTTAAATGATCCTAGGATTGGGTTTCACTACAAGGAGTAGTAGAGGGTATGCTCTAAGTCTATTTTAGTTTAGATAAATTAGGTAAATTGCCCTTAAGTGCTTGCAATTGCTACTCTCTTTCAAGATGTAGCAAGGTGTTTAGATTAGGTTAACTCCTACTTTCGTGTAAAACCTTTAAGTGTATGACAATTCAATAGATTTACAAGAAACCCAAGCTAGGATCCCAAGTTTGATCCTAAGGGGTCCAAGATCAATGCTTATCTTTTAGTTTACATTGGGTCTCTATGATCATGTAGGCAAATACTTTCACATTCATAGGCTATGTAGAAAATTAGAACCAAATCAAAGTGCATTACCATTAAAAAGAAACAGTATCTCAAAACAGTCATTCCACTATAGCCTTGGGCTAATCCCACTCCTAGACTAAGAGTTGTACAATCTCATGTTTGAATTACAAATTAACAACATTGATCCAAACTTTGTTCAAGCTAATACAAAGTTCAAAGAAGGGAAAATTCCCTATTCTTCACAAAATAATAGCTTAATGCTAGTAATAACCAGGTGACTTTAACTACAATTGAGCAAACCAGTAGGACAACCCAACCACTTATTAGAAGTGTTTGGATTATTTGAGCTTCTACTGATTTGGGACTAATGTATTTTTATTTATTTTTATTTTTTTATTTTTATTTTTTGTCTCTACTTTTGTCTAAATCCCATTCTAGTCCAACCCTTAGTTTAGATGAATAATATTGTTCTTGGAGGGCTTCAATTCCTTTGCTTCCTAGGACTTCAATTACTTTGA
Source organism: Dioscorea alata (assembly GCA_020875875.1). Lineage (NCBI taxonomy): Eukaryota > Viridiplantae > Streptophyta > Magnoliopsida > Dioscoreales > Dioscoreaceae > Dioscorea > Dioscorea alata. The sequence goes on from CM037019.1 coordinate 13,322,974, forward strand.
GAACAGATTTTCACCTAATATTACCATTATTAGCAACTTGTCCGGTAGAACTTTTGATATTAATAAATTAGGTTATGTTCTTGTCATATTATAACCTTTAGATCTTATAACAATTCTTATATGTTTAACAGGCTTCTACTAATTTTTGGTTAAATTCTTCATATATTAAATTTAACATTACGTGGTTATTCTCATCGAGGCTACATATTTGGACTTCATCATAATGTTCATAAATTTTGTTACGGAATTCTAGGATACTATGTTTGTATAATTTTGTTCAACAAGGACTAACTGAATATATTTGTCTCTGATTATTTCTATTTGTTGTTATGGTGATAAAAAATTTTCTACTGCCTTAATGGGTTTTCTATTCCATACTGAAAATCTCCTAATATTATCTATAGTTTTGATAGTTTTAATAATTGGTTGTTCACTCATCTTAACAACAACATTGAATGAAATCCCATTTTTGTTCTGATTCTCTTTTCCATCCATCTTGAGATTGTAAGTTAACATTATACCAATTATCAAATACTAGGTAAGTGTAATGTACTTGCTGTTCTTTTTCTTTTATTTGTTTTATATTCATTTTTGCTCTTAAATAATCATATACTTTATCTAGCCATTCTAATTGTTTTTCTTTTATTTTATTTTATAATTTGTATTCATTATATTGACCTATCCTTATCTTATAATAATCTTCATTTAATAATTTACCTACTTGCCAAGTGTCTTCACAGTCTAATAATTTCTTCATTTTCTAGATTCTTTTAAGAAATTGTTTTAGAATTTCAGTCTGTATTCAAGTGGTAATTTTAACTCTTCTTTAGCCCAGACTGCATAGGATGATACAGGGTTTCTAATTTTTTTTTTATTTGATTGTAATTTTTGTTTGATAAATCACTGAACTTTGGTCAAATATCAGTTTGATCACTGAATTTTGATTTGTTTCGAAATGCTCACTAAAGTTACTAATCATTTCATCGACAGGTCACCCGATGGATTAACACCTTAATTAGCTAACGTGAAGACGTGGAGGTTGAAAAAAGCCCAATCAGTGCACAGGTGGAGGCCTCCACGTCAGCTAATTAAGGTGTTAATCCATCGGGTGACCTGTCGATGAAATGATTAGTAACTTTAGTGAGCATTTCGAAACAAATCAAAATTCAGGGATCAAACTGATATTTGACCAAAGTTCAGTGATTTATAAAAAAAAATTAACCAATTCTTTTCATATATGCACATATTTCGTTTACATCTTCAGCTATACCATTTGTTTTTTTGTTTTATCTAATATAATCTAAATTTGTTAATATAGTTTTTATTTTTGCTAATTGATTTTCAAGTAATGCTAACTTCTTATATACTAACTCTAGTTTTCCCATAATCTTTTCCTCCATAAGAAATAATTTTTTTTTTAGTTTAATTTAATTTAATTTTATCTACTAAGTTGAGTGACAAAATATGAGATGTGACTAGTAACATTAAAGTACAGGACTCTTCCATGTTTCTGTTTCTTAAGATGATTTTTAAGGTTAATTTATGTCATTCTATGCTATTTTATCCTTACTAGGTAAGAACAAGTCTTAAGCTCATTAGAGTGCTAATTCCATTAAAGATTTTAGGAGAGGCATAATTTTTGTTTATAAGTTTTTCATCTTAAGCAAGAACCAAGGGGATCTCGTAAGGGATTTGTCCCAGAAAACTCATAAAAATTAAACAAATATTAGATTTATCTCTAGTTAAATTGCACTTGACAGTAAGAAAACTGTCTTTGATACCACAAGAAGAAGGTATGCTCTTCAAGTTGCAAAAGCTTGAAGCTTAAGCTAACTGAGTTAAACTTAGAGTGTATAAAGAGGATGATCATTACATAAGACTAAGGCTTTTTATATAATTTAGATTTTTAGTAAAATAGAAGCCAACATGGATTTGGTCGTGTCACCCAAGACAGATGGTTTTCCTATTAATTGTTTTTAGAGTGGCATTGTTTTTCTCTTCCTTTTGTTCACCTCCAGTGAATCTCGTTTTGCCCCTATATTGTTGTATATGTTTCAAATCTTGTTTTGTTTTTATTTGTTTAGTTCTATGTTAATCTTTTTTTGTTAGTTTTGTAATCTTGTTAATAACATTGTGGTTTTTCCAATTTTTACAAAATAAGTAAATAAATAATTTTGTCATTTGTTATATACACATTGAAAATGTGATAAACATTTCATTTATCCGAAGACATGATGATGCACAAAGAATTTCTTCTTCATCATGTTAAGCCCCACTCCAAAACTTACTATTTATGTTTATATATATATATATATACATACTCCACTGGTTTTTTAAATTTTTTTTATTTACTAAGGGCTGTTTGGTTGAAAGATATCACAATGCAGGGTTAAAGGAATATTTTTCAATTATCATATTGAGAAAATGTTTTATTTAAATTAACCAAAAGTCGAATCGATTATACTAATAAAAAATTAAATATTAATTTGTTATTAATATTATTAATTTTTAAAATTAATTATAATTTAAATTTTTCTTTAAATAATTAAATTTTTATAAAATAATTGTGTAGTTCCTAAATCCTTTGTTTAGCTTGGATGAATAGCTAACAAGATGTGCAGGCTAAGAGATATCGTTTCATTTTTATTTTATATTTTTATTTTTTTGAGAGTGTACCACTTGAAACTGGTGTAATCTTCTCAACAAACTGTTCAAAAGTGAACTCAAGAATTACATAAACTGCAATCTTACAACTTCCCAAAGATGGATGGAGTCAGATAGTTTGGTCTTCTAGTAATATTTTTTTATTGATCTTCTAATTATCAAAGTAGTATGATCTATATAAATAAATATAATTTTGGATGCAATATAATAATTATCCATTCGAACAGGCAAAAAAAAAAAAAAAAATCCTTTTTAACGTTGTACTTTGAACTACAGTGAATGAGTACATCATTTGAAGCAACCTTGCATTGCACATTACTGATAAAACACATTATGCATTGAAATGACCCACAAATAGCACTCAAAGAAATCTACATAAAGATCAATTTTCTTCTTTCCTCCGAAAGACTTACTGAGAAGGTCAAAGTTTTTCAAACCATCAAAATTGATTTGAGGAACAGTGTGCATTCCGAAATCTTCGTGATAAGTTTGTTCCTGTCATACTGTGAGATGAGAACCTTTTGCGCAAGCCCTCACTCAATATTTGCTGCAATGTAAGCCGTCAAATCTAAAGGCTTGAACTATTAGCCTGTTACCATCAACATTTCAAAGATTTGTTATGAAATTTATCAAAAGAAAAAGGTGCGATATTTTCAGAATAGAAAAGAAAAATAGCATTAGAAATGTCTCAAAGATATGATGTTCACATTTCTATACAACAAACACTCGGCCTAAATTGTGGATGATAGATAGCAGCAGTTAAAAAACCAACTACAATTATATGATACAAGGTTCCCATGATCTGAATTTCTGACTGCTTCGAAATTAAAGCTTTTATACTGAACATAATATCAAGGCCTGGGTTCTTTTTTTATGACTAGAGGTTATATTATGTGTAAGGTGGCATCATTATTTATATCTCTAGTTCGACTCTTCATAAAAGGTCAAAAAGGACTTACTGAAGCATGTTCTACATGATTTGACCACATATCGAATATGGGGATCATCTTGTGGAATTTTTTTCAGCATTTTAGCAGCAGCTTCATACTCTCCTGAGGCCAAAAGAGCTTGATACATCCTGCAAAATGTTCCGAATTTCATAAAAAACAATAGTCTGTGAAGGAGTCTAAAACATAGAGAAGAATTGTGCATGAGGGCAGACATTGTTCTCTTCAACTACTTAATATACCACTTCTACTTGATGAGCTTGAGAGCTGGCATCAAAAGAATTAGCTAATAACTCCACAAGTTCAAGCTTCTACATGTCAATAATAACGATGCCCAAAAAAGTAACATCATGAATTATAGATTGACCATCAACCATAAACAACAAGGTATTATGGAACTAATAACAGAACCGGCTTACCAATTAGAATTTTAATTACATCCAGTTTAACAGTTAGAATCACAATGGGGCATTATTTATTGTCTGCAAGCTGGGCCAAGGGAGAGTAAGTTGTAGCGGACTTACCCAGAAATGCATGGGCTGTGTGGAGATTTAATGGCTATCCTAGACATTCAACTTTTGCTGTTAGACTCTGTAATTATAGAATTGTAGATGCTCATACCAATTTTCATGTTTCACGTGTGCTATTAACATCTTAGACTTTGAACGATATTTTGAATCCCTTTAAAGACATCTAAAGCAGCAATATAATATATAAACTACTCATATATGTTCACAACTAATGATGACTTAAGACTTGGTGGCATTGTGTTGAATCAAAAGCCTATACAAGGTTATCACATTCTTTGGTTATACTTCTAAAGAGAAAGAACTGCCAAGCTTAAGATGGATAGGTGAGTAAGGTTATTATTCAACAGAACATAGAAGGGATACCCAAAAAAATTGTGGTTCAAATGAAAAGTATAAAATACATTGCAAACAAGAACAATGGCTAAACTCTACTAATTATCATGAGATCAACATTGTACATGCTAATTATTTTGGTTTTTTTTTTCACACCTCAAAGTTCTTTATGTTGGAACAATGAATATAGACAAAGTTCGATGTTAGAACAATGAACATAGACATACAACTGTTTGCATATGCCACCAGGTGATTTGATTGAGACCAAGAGAAAATTTTGAAGTTTTGGTTTTGTTGTGGAAAAAAATAAATAAATAAAAGCAAATCATATGTCATGGTCAATCAACCTAAACTCGATTCTACACAATAGATGATATAAACAGATACCAAGGATGGATAGTCAGAAAATTACTAACCTCAAGTAAGTCAAAATATTGTAGGGAAGGCCAGCTTTCTCATATTCTGACCAAACCATTCGAGCACATTGTGGATTCTTCGCTTTTACACAAGAACTGAGAAGAAAATCAAGACAAGTTCGGGAAGGATGAAGATGCAACTCTTCTTTCATAGCTTGGAGTAACTCTAGTCCAATACCAATATTTGTAGGCTCCATCTCCCAAATTTGGCCAAAAATCTTGCCCGCCATAGGAATGAGGAAAAGGGTTAATTTCTTCAATTATTTTTCACACAAAAGAGTACTTGATCATGCAGGTTTTTTTATATAATACAAACAGAAAGTACAAGGTAAATTACACTCTAGATTCACATATAAGCAACACTGTCGAAAAATTGATGTCGTGATTGATAAGCTAAGAGGAAATATGAATATAATTGGTGAAATCCACAAAATAAGCTGTCTAAGAGTATGTGAAACACCAAAACTTCAAACTAAATCTAAATAAGTAGTAGACCAACTAAATAAATAATCTTTAGTTCTACCAATTATATTTTGATAATTGGTCATGAATAATAAACCAAAGATAAATAGATTAAAAATAATAATGATAAAAGAAGAGGTGACGATAGAGCACAGATAAAACTACTCACCAGATCCTATATAACTTGCTCCAAACCTTGTTAAAGAATGACTAAACGAAATGTCCACAGAATATAAAAAAAAAGGCTGGCAAGTCAAAAGAAAATTTTAGGAATTTACTGCCTAATTCAAAATAACCAATTAGATATGGAATAAAGATATGTGAAGACGCACAAATTTATAACAGCAACAAAATCTATCTTTTATTGATCTTCAATATTGTTAGTTGATCATGGACTTCTTTATGAGATGTCTATGTTCCAATTCCAAAAACTTGAAAGAAAGACACTTTCACTCTACAAATCTTTTTGAAAATAATGTCTGAAACCTATGTTGCTTGATTCGAAACCTCGATAAATAATGATTTAATAAAACATCCACATAATAAAAACATGGTTGGGAAAGGAGTAGATATGAATTACAAATTTGCAATAATTACATTATATGAAGTTCCTATGAGGATGCTACACCCCTCCCCCAAGAAAAAAACCCAATTAATACTTATTGCTGCGGTAATCAATGGGCTGACAACACTTGATGAGAAAGCCGGGCATGTAAAACAAACATAACAGCTGGTTTCATTGAGCTCAAGCCGCAGGTGGTCAAGCATATACATACTAAAGCATGAGTATATTATGGTTTCAATATTTTACTCTTAACTTCTGTCAACAGCTTTAAACTATACAGAAAACCAAAAACATCTTCTATTCAATTTCAAGGAAAAGGCTCTAGCCAATAATTTCTTGCCATTTCTATGCTCAATTTCATATCAAAGCCAAGCATGGCTTGCTAGAATGATATTAATTTGACCCCAAAGATTTCCAAACCTTAATTGATTGAGAAAATTGTTTGCATACACCTCTAGAAGTGGATAATGGTTAATATACCCTAATAAAAGCCATGTTTGTTTATATACCCTCAGAAAATGTTTTTATTTGCTTATACACCCCTCATGGTTGAAAATCTAAGTACAAATTTTATCAAAATACAAATTAATTTTTGTTTTTTCCCAATTTTTTTGTTTCCCAAAATAAATGAAGAGAAGAGAGTAAAAAAATTATTATTTTTTTTTTAATAAAGTTTATTACTTCACCTTTGGTCAGAGGATATTTAAGCAAATAAGACTAATTTGTAGGGGTATATAAGAAAATATCATCTTTATAAGGTGAGGAAAAAGATACAGTAACACTGTATAATATAATTCTTGGTTTCTAGGGATTAGTTGAGCTGTACATATTTTTAGATTTGATATAATTTGGACTGTATACTGATTGATAGGTGGTTTCCTATTTTACTGGTTTGACTTTATGGCAGCCTTGTATTATATATAGAACCTTTGTAACTCTGATTTTTAATGAATACTAAAAACAATTCCTCAGTTACCATTTGTGACATAGTATCAAAGCCTTATTTTTCTCAGCCTTTTGTTGTGATTCAAGAACTCTTTTTCAGTTCTGATTGCTGCTCCTTTATAGTCTTGTTTTCCTAGATCGATTCTCTGTTCCCTCTCATAATCACCCTCAAAATCATGCTTTAAAATCATGACGGATTCATCTGCAACTAGCAATGCAGCAAACACTTGTGTGACTTCCTCAACAGAGAGCAACATTAACTCCTCTATGGGGAGTTCGCAGAAAATTCAGGCTGCTTTCAGATTAAATGGAAAGAATTATTTGAAGTGGTCTTAATTAGTTCACATGTTTTTGAAGGGAAGAGGCAAGCTGAGTCATTTACTTGATAATGGCCCTAAGTAGGGAGACCCTAAGTTTGATGCTTAGCATGAACATGTGATGTCCAGGCTATGGAACTCTATGCTGCCAAATATCAGCAACAAAACAAATGGGATCCTTGGTTGGTAATGGCTCGATCTATAGATAGAAAGCCCTATGATGGGAAACTGTCACATTAGGTAGATGGGATCTTCTCTTCTCTTTCCTGTTAAATGGAAGCATTAGATTCAAAAGAAGGAACTGGAAACTCCATTCATGCCCGCCGTTTATCCTGGGTTCAACTCCAGGCCCAAGCTGCCTACTCTAACCACTAGAAGACTCTGACTCATTTAGATAGAGATAACAGAGGTATTCATAAAAAATATTGAACTCAGTATCCCTGTTCGAGTACACCGAAGGAGATATGGGATGCCATGAAGAAAATCTACTCAAACGTGAATGATGCTGCCTAAATTTATGAAATCAAAATTAAAATCTTAGCAACCAAGCAGGGAAATCGATCAATCATGGAATACTATAATCTTTTGAAAGGTCTTTGGCAAGAGATGGACCATTACAATGCATTCAAATAAAATGCAGTGCTAATGCAACCATTCTTAAAAGATTTGTTGAAAAAGGACAATTTTATGATTATTTTATGAGATTGAATGTGGAATTTGATGCTATACGGGTACAAATACTTAGAAAGGATGATAGAATAAGACAATAGCTCTTCTCCTTGCCAAAGAAGGAAGAAGAGGGATTATGATTAAAGCGGACACTGTGAAGAGTTCAGCTTTGGTGTCAAAGACTAATAGCACAAGGAGTTTTGGCTCAAAACAATGCAAAAAGACACTAGACAAGCCACCCCACCTAGCCAATACAACAAAGATTCCTTATGGTGTACGTACTGCAAGAAATATCATCACACCAAGGAAAATCATTGGAAACTTAATGGACAGCCACCGAATATGAACAAAAATTTTGCTGCAAGGAGTACAAATGATCACGGACAGGCACCTGTTGTTAGTACCCATTCGGGTGGTGCAGGAAGATCACAGAATTCATTTCCAGCATTTAATCAAGAAGAAGTTGAGAAGCTGAAGAATTTGTTGGCATCTCTGGATCAACCATCCTCCGCAGGCACATGCTCTCTTGCATTTTCAGGTATAACTTCTTCTCTTATCTTGCTAAGGTCTTAGATAAAATTCTTTTAAATCAGTGGGTACTTGATTCGGGTGCTACCGACCACATGACCTGTCAGGCTCTTCCCTCAAAAAAAATTCTCTTACACTCCATGACCTAGTTATCAAAAAAAAACATAGCTAATGGCTCAATTACCATCATGACTGGAGAGGAAAATGTCTATATATATATATATATATATATCAGTCTCTTACACTCCGAAATGTTCTCAATGTTCCCAAATTATTTACCAACCTTGTGTCAATTCAAAAACTCACTAAAGATTCCAATTGTTTTGCAAGCTAAGGAAGGCCCTATCTGGACTTGAACAACCACCTAAGTCCTGGTTTGGGAGATTTACTCAATGATCACCATGGGATATAAACAGAGAAAGAGGATCATACTTTGTTTGTGAAGCCCTTGCAGACAGGGGGTGATGCCATTACTGGTGTATGTAGATGACATCATAGTCACAGGCAATAATGAAGAAGGAAAATGGAGTTTAAAGAGGAGCTTAGAGAGGGAATTTGACATCAAAGAGCTTGGGAAGCTAAAACACTTCCTAGGTATTGAAGTGGCAAACTCAAAGAAGAGAATCTTCATATCACAGCAAAAGTATGTGCTAGACTTGTTGAAGGAACCCAAGAAGCGGGGATATAAACCAATTGATACACCGATCGAGTTCAACCACAGGCTTTGTGATGCTCCAGAGCACAAGGCAGTGGACAAAACTTCCTATTTGTAGAAAGAATGATTTACTTGGCCCACACAAGACCATATATTGCTTTTGCAGTGAGTGTTGTTAGTCAATTTATGCACAGTCTGAAGAAGACGCAGCTCAAAGCTGTGTATAGAACCCTACACACCTGGAAGGGAGATTTTTTTCAAGAAAGTATGGCACAAGAAGCTTACACTGACGCCAATTATGCAGGCTCACTAGTTAATAGGAAATCAACATCAAGATATTGCACCTTCCTGGGGGTATTCTTGGGACTTGGAGTAAGAAACAGTGTTGGCAAAATCAAGTGCAGAATCCAAATTCAGATCAATGGCACTTGGGATATGTAAGTTACTGTGACTTAAAATAATTCTAGATGACCTACGAGTGGAATAGGAAGGTGATAATAATTGAGCGATAAGCATCACCCACAATCCAGTGCAACATGATCGAACGAAGCATTGAGGTGGACAAACACTTTATAAAGGAGAAGCTCAATAGTGGTCTACTTTGTACATTCATCCCAACCAAAGACCACCTAGATGTACTTACACAAGGGCTCCCAAGCACTGTTTTTAGTTTCCTATTTTACTGGTTTGACCATATAGCAGCCCTGTATTATATATAGAACCTTTGTCACTCTGAATTTTAATGAATAATTAAAACAATTCCTCAGTTACTGTTTGTGGGATAAGGGTATATAAGCAAATTTTTCATTTTTGCAGGGGCATATAAGCAAAACAAAAACCGCAATTGATTTTCATTAGCCCAGTAAATTTGCAATATTTTTATACCTCAAATCTTTCCTTTCCTTTGAATTAGTAAGTTTCCAAGAAATTTATAGTTCATCTCCTCAAGGAAAATGGTGGCTTTAATTAAATAAAATACCAAATGAACCTTCCATTAGGTTTTAACTTTAATATCTTCATCAAAAAAATTTCAGTCCAAGAAAAGAATGATATCAAAAATAAAGATAGAATCCCATCCATGAGAAAATTGAAGACAGAAATCTACCTGATCAATAACAATATATGTGCTTGGTTCATCCGCTTTCATCAATGACTTGAGTAAATCAATCACAGAACTGATAATGGAACAAGAAAGGAAATTATGTCAGTGTCTAAGCCATCAACAACTTGAGTAAATTAAACGCAGAACTGATAATGGAACAAGAAAAGAAATTATGTCAGTGTCTAAGCCATCAACAACTTGAGTAAATTAAACGCAGAACTGATAATGGAACAAGAAAAGAAATTATGTCAGTGTCTACGCCATTAAAACCAATTAAAAAGGAGGAGGTGTTTGCATACCTGCCCAAATTATACCGAGTGCAATACAAGATAACCCTGCTACATCCATCAAACCAACTTTTTGAATCTTTCAATTCCTGAATGAGCTGAAGTAATCTATCCAACTCTCCTTCATGTTGAAGGTATTCCTGAGAAAAAATGTTTTGGGTTTTATCATACACATATTATAATACAGATACAATTTTAATCTCACCCTCCATGTTAAGCAAACACTTAAGTTAGTATGGTTGAAAACAAAAAAAAAACTGAAGTAGCACTCACAATCAGGCTTATAACTGCCTTTGGCTCAAGGCTACCTCCAGCACGCTTGATCTCGTCATATACTTTAAGTGCATCCAATATCTGCCCATTTGATGCGAGGGCTGATACAAGTACACTTTTGAGTTCATTTAAATATCTGGCTGGTACATCCTTGTCCAAAATAACCTGTAGTGAAAATGCAATAAGCTTTTTCAAGCATCAATGAAATATACAGAGCTATAATAACTTGAAGATGGGCACAGACAGCAAATCAGCTGTGCAAAAGGTCAGTGGTGGGGCATCTAATTAGATGGTAAAACAATTTTCAAATGACAGAGAAATAGATATTCAACAGTATTGCTGTCCTTCTAAGTGAATTTATAAGTGAAAAGATGACTGCTATGATAACACCATAAATATGAAAAAACCATTGAATAGGAGTGATGCGCATAGTATTTAAATGACAGATTCTGGTGCAGGCTGACAGTTTGGTAGAACTTCATTATCAAGCTTTGTAGAACTTTGTTACTTTTCACATCACACAGCATAATAATCTGAAAACAAATAACTATCGCTATGCAAGGGTATCAAATCACAATATCACACCTTCTGAATTGAAATGTGGATCTGTCAGGAAAAAAAAATTACTTCAAAGAATGGAGCAGCACATTATATCTTGGCACTCACGGGTGGTCTTTGCCTTCAGTGAATGCACATGAAGCTAGACTTGTTAAATAGCTTGCTGGTCTTAGCACTATGCAAATTAGGTTAATAATATTTTTACTAGTTCAGCTCTGGCAAACTTTTAGTGCATAGATCATTTTTTGTTAAGGCACAAATAAATTTACATCATATGTTGCAATTCAATTAAAAATTGACATCAATGGTCTTAGGTCATTTTGGAGATGAGACACTAGACTTTCTGTACATGTTGGAATGCAGATCAAAATCCTTTTGGGACGAATTTAATCACTGTCCTTAGGTACATTGAGATCAAAATTGAAAATAATGTTATCAGGACATGAATATCGATGTTGAGTATCCAAGTACTAGAGAGCATTATTTGAATTTAATGAAAAAACAGATACACAGACACATTGGCACATGAAAATACATATATACTTTTATAGATCCACATGCATCTATATATCTGTAGACACATGAATGACATTGTTCTTTTGCGGATGAAGACCATTTATTAAAGCAAGTGACTTTTAGAAGATAGATCTTAGGACAAGACTGTCAAGACATTAACTCAAATTAAAATTTAAATTAAAACAAAATAGAATTGTTAAATCATGAAATTTTTTAAAATAACTATTAAAATGACTACAAACATAAGAAAAAGATAAATATATATATATTACGGAGATAAAAATAAATAAATAAGACGTTTAAAAAAAACAGAACATCAAGAAAAAGAAGAAGAGGAAGAAGAAGAAAAAGATTGAGATTGAACATCCAATTGAAAAAAATTATGCAGTGTGGAATGAAAAGAAGACAAGCTAAACCAGTAACCTTGAGTTAGTATAAACTAAACTAAAGTAGGATCACATAGGGAACACGTGATCCAAAAGTTTCTCCAACTATTATAAAGTATGTAAAAAGACAATGGTTGTACAGATATGAATAAATAAAATTTCCCCAGCTAACAGTGCTTAAAACCACAGAAAGCAACAGTCGTTCCTACATCAATTTTGTAAACATGGCCTAACGCTAAGTTTTAAAATTCAATCACTCAAATTGGGTATAGATTGTTAATTGGTAAAAAGGTCAATTTAAAAGCCAAGGCTTCAAGAGTTGTAACAGTAATGCAGGCAAACTTATGAGCTCATTTCACAAGCACTGTAATCCCTAAGTCAAGCATCTTATAAGCTGCAAACACCAAGGATTTAGAGCGTGTGATAAAAGACTGGAAAAACGCATGAGAAGATCTCAAAAAAGCCCTAAATTATCAAATCCAACAGGGTTCAAAAGAAACATAAGACAAACTGATTTCCTTGTTTTTGTCTTCCTTTAGCACACTTAAGTTGGTTGTGAAAATTATTCATAAGAGATCACATTCTTGATGTGAGCTGACGGAACAAAAAGACTTGAAATGTAATCAAAGAGAGGTGAACCATGTGAACACTTAATATTTAACTCTTGGATATATATACATATAAGTCATCATTTTGAATGGAGGTTCAGCCATCCCACATCAAGTAGTCAATTCATCATGGAACTATGTATAACCAAGATTGAGTTCCTATTACAAAGAAAAAGCCAGATAATTGGCCATTTAGATAAAGAATCATTTAGCGTTTATACAAAGACATGGACTTCCAATTCATTTCAGGCATAATGTTATCAAGTAATGCATATTCTACCAGAAATGAACTTTATGTGGAACATCATTCTTGACATTTGAAGAACTGCAGTTGATTACAAGTGAATTGCTTATAACTTATACAGCTACAGAAATGTGAAAATACTTATTATTGAATAACAGAAGTAGTTTTTGAAGTAGATTAGCAAAATGATGTCTTGTACAGTTGATGTTTGTCTCAGATTCCTTATTTGATCTATTTACACTGTTAAAATTAATAACCATTGCACACAACCATAGGGAGAGTTAAATAATTTCAAGCTTATGAAAATGACAGGAAGTTTTCATGAGATGTAGCCGTCCATATTATAACAAATACAGGCAAATTGAACCATCCCTTCCACATGTATCCAGAAAATAAATAACTGTATGGCAACTGGCACAAAATTACCTTCTTTGCCATATCAAACTTCCCCAAATTAGCATATGCATTTATAAGTGCCATATAGATATGTTTCGTGAGCAGAACTCCAGAATGCTGCAAATCTTTCTGATACTGCAGACAATTTAAAAAGCAAAATATCATCAAGAGAAATTGGGCAAACAGCTTCCTCCAAAGTTTTCAGAGCACAAAGAATAGTTCATATTCCTAAGAATGAAATAACTTCAACTAACAAAAACCGGTTCTGAAAGATTGACTTCTCACTGGAATAGTCTATTATATAGAAACTTTATGTCAATTAGACAGGTTTTTTAGTCATCTTGATAACCTATTTAACGTGTCCCAGATTCCTTTGAAATAGAGCTATTACATAGCAAAAATAAAAATAAATAAATACTCTCAACTTTTATTTTATTTAGCCAGTGTGGCCTTCTAGGAACCTGAACCTCTAGACATCCTGCTCCAATGAAGAGCTCTGCGCAGCCAGCTAACAATTAGTGAGCCATTGAACAATGCCCCTTCCTCACTCTCTATCTTGGGTACTAGTGGCCCAGACAATCTATTGTATCACTATTTCATGGTTGGAATGTCAATTCATCTCTTCATGTATTAATGTGGTGGGAAATGCTTTGTGACATTTGAGATCTTTGAAATCAAGATTTATTGTGATTTGTGAATTTTTTGTTTGACATAAACATAGACACAGAGATATCCAATACAGGGATTCCCATTTTAGAAAGAAAGTCCATTTGACTGCAACATCTGATAACCACTTCATCCTATTACTTGTATTTCCACACCTGGAATGATGATATGTCAACAAAAATTCAGCCATGAAACTGTGTCTGATGGATAGAATCACAACTATTTGCTAATGTTGCTGCCTCGCTAGTGTGACATACAGCGCAATTGCATCTCATCAAGCAAGATATGGCTATAGAAACCTGAACAAGAACCCTCTAGATTGAATCATAATGTTTCCAGCATTTGAATATGCTGCTTCTCCTACAGCAAACTGTTGTGTGGCATTCTTTTGAAATAATGAATTCTTAAGTGCCTAAAATTTCTCAAGCATAAACTATTTTTTGGCTTCACATTTAGCCTACTACCACATTTATTATGTGAGCCACTAAAATCTTGTTGATTATTTCTTATGCTTCCTTAATGTAAGGCATAAAAGGGAAATATAAAGTAGCATGCTTCTTAGTAAAAAGCTCAGTGCAAATTCATAAAGGAATAGGAAAGTTCATGAATTTTCAGTGAACACAGGCAAGAAGGCGGTACAAGTACCTTCATATTTTTTGGCAAACTAAATAAAAGTTGTACGAGGGTAAGCTTTTGTCACCATAGAAATTCAGCATTTAACCTACATAGATGCCATGTTAATTTGTACTTTCGAACTTAAATGGATAGATATAATGCAGGGAAGCAATCTATGCAGATGATGGAAATGATTTACAATTATGTCATACAGTCACACAAACAGCAAACATCTCTTTGTCCAACATTCAATAGTTGCGAGGGCACAACAACAACAACATTTTGCTCATTTCAAATAGCAAGATATAGGGAAAATGAAGTAGCAAGCAAACCTTGATGATATCATTCTCACATTTACAGTTTGATATTAAGTAACTGAAAGTCTCAGAATCTGGTTTTACATCAGCTTCTTCCATTTGCTTGAGAACCATCAAGGCCCCATAGTAATTTTTCTGCAAAAATTGAATGGCAATATCAACCTAACCAGCAATTAAGAAACAGGAATTAATGATATCAATATTAACCCACTTTGGGCTTCATGTAAAGATTACCAATCTTACAGGCATTGATTTCCAGCAAGAAGCAGAAAAATGTAGATAATTGTCTAGGTGACATAACTGAGGAGATCAAACAGACCAACTTAAGCAGAAACTATGACAACAAAACTTAAGGACTTAGCCAAGACAAAATGTTAACACAAAGGAGAAGTGGTATGACTTTGAAATGTAAATCATACAGAGATATTGAGAACAATAATTGTGATAGTTGTAGGTAACATGCACAAAGTAAAAGAACTAGTCAATATCAAGAACACATAACAAAGAAAAATACTTATCGATAATCTTCATTTCAAATCACTATCAAGAAATGTGGCTAGATTGCAGTCTACCTATATCCAATATTAGCCATTAAATCAACCCAAGCATAGGAAGAAAGTTGCTTAATTATATGCATGATGAATTTACTGAAGACAACAAAAACTCATAATCAACAAGCAAGATACCAGTAAAGAAAAACAACTTGACCCAAATTCTCTCCACAGAAGTTATTGAAGCCTATTAGGCAATCAGATAAGGAAACAAAATTGAGTTCCAGTTAAAGATGGAATAATTAACTCGTTAGCAATATAATACAGAAAGATACTGCAATGTTTTTTCTAAAGAAAAACCGATTGGCTATTAATATAAATACTGGGTTTTTTTTTTCCTGAATCCTTTTGCTTAGCCAATTAAAGCAGCCGCAATTACTCGAAGGGAAACACAACAATGCTAAGAATGCGCCAACATTGTTTGAAAATAAGTTTCTCAGGCAGGTTTTTGCCAAGAGAGGACCATAAATGGACCAGGTTGGTTAGGACTTGCAACTGGAAGCAAGGTGCCTATTTTGAGATATTGAATAGGGATGACCAGAAGTCAAAGTTCAATCAAGTGATCTAATGTCAAAGATGGGCTCAGTTTGGGCTCTATCTCAAGACAAAGAACCTAGCCCAACTATAAACCTGCTGTCATGGGAATTTACGCGTCCCGTGTCCCGTGCGGCACTTGCCCAAAACAAGTCAACCTCACCAAGGTTATCGCAATTAAAAACTAAGTAAGAATGATGAAGCCAAGGGAGACCGGAGATAAAAGAGAAAAATCTCACTCTCTATTGAGTTTGAAAGAATGTGTTACAGCCAAGCCTTAGGGCAGAAATATCATCCTCTCCTCTAAAGGGCCAAGGGTCTCCCATATAAGGGCCCCGAAAAATGGCTAAGTCCCAAAGACCCTCACATGCCCCTGCCAGCAGCATGACAGAAGAGGACTGTGCCATCCCTATGCATACCGGGCCTGCACAATGCCATGTTAACACTTGTCAGGCCGGACAATGCCATCCCAGTGCATGGGCAGGTCGCCTGAAACAGCTGCTCTGACAAAGGGCAATGCCTCTGCGTGACTAGGTCGAGGTGTCAGCCTCTTGCCCACGCTCACTTGGTCTACCTCAGTCACGCCTGGCCAAGGCAAGTTTTCTCGGCCTCCTTGGTCACGGCTGCCTAGCCCACTCAGCTGAGGCACGTTTTCCTCAGCTATCTCGGCCAGCCTACCTGGCTCCATGTCTTTGAATTTTTTTGGCCTCCCATGGCCTTGCCCCTCCCGGCCACACCACGGTCACTCAATTAAGGTGTATGGCCCATGCTGGGCCACACAATGCCATGCTAACGCCTGCAAGGCCATACAATGTCATCCCAATGCATAGGCGGGTCGCCTATCCCACCTGCTCTAACGAAGGCCATGCCTCTGAGTCAAGGTGCCGATCAGCCGCCAGCCTGCTCTCGCCAAGCTTGCCTCAATCACGCCCGAACAAAGCAAGTTTCCTCGGCCACCTCGATCACAGCTGCCTAGCCGGCTCAGCCAAGGCAAGTTTTTCTCGGCTACCTTAGTCAGCCTACCTAGCTCCATGCCTTAGAAAATTATTGGCCTCCCACAGCCTTGCCTTGCCCGACAGCGCCATAAACACTCGATTAAGGTACGTGGCCCATGCTTGCGCGCCCTCGATCACAGCCCAAGGTCGTGGTTGTGCGGGACACCACTCCCACTCATGATCGAGCACCATGGCCAACTGTACAGGTCACTTGCCTTGTCTTCGCGAGATGACCCTGCCCATGGCCATGGCTATAGTGATACCCTATTTGGGCGGGCTCAAAACCATCAAACGGGGCCGCCAACAGGTCAACCTTGCCACTTCAACCTCCCATGCACACGGCAGCTCCCAAGACTCTCCCAGCTACGGCCTGTGCTTGTCCTCTTTTGTATCCCCAACGTGAGGGTTCCAGGGTGGTACTCTCCCTGGTTTTCTTTTAAACTTCTCCTTTGGCTGAGATTTGGCCTTCTCTCCCTACTACATTGCAGGATTCCGATAATCCACCAAGGACTCACCGTTGCGATGGCCAAAGCCAAATACTTTGCCCTTAATCGCTGCACTTCAATCTGAGTCCACTGCTGCAAGCCTGTAAGAAAGTTGCAAAGCTTGTCCTCCTCGAACATTTCTTGGATGTCCAACATCAAAGACGCGAGGTCGTTGACGTAACCCCGCAACATGCTGGTGTGCTTCAACTTTTTCAATGCTCGGTGAGCAACCCAAGCGGTATTGTCGAGGAGAAACTGCTCACGCAACTCGTTCAGCTCTGCTCAAGAGTGAGAAATTGTGCGATCCGAGTAGGCGTCATAAACCAGCCGAGTTCTCCGCCAAAGCTTAGCATTCCTAGTTAAGTACATTCCCACCAACGGGACCCACTCAACTTTCATGACCTTTGTGACCTTGAAATATTGGTCGACATCCCTTAGAAAATTTTCTAGGGTCTTGGTGCTTGAAGCACCGTCAAAGAGGCGATGGCTTCGAGACCTTAACGCAAGGGCCTACCTCCAGCGCGCTAGAATAGACACTGCCAGTGTCCTTCAGGAACCTACCAGAAAGGGCTTGCCGTCGGAGTCGGGAGTTCCAGGGTATGGTTAAGCTCAAGGACACTGCCAAAAAGTTCATCATACCTCTGGCAAAAGGTATGGGTTAAATCTCCTCCAAGTACGAGCCAACTACATCATCAAGCCACCCAACGGCTCCCTAGATCCTCGTCATCTATTCCTTAAGACGATCAAGCTTGTCCTGCGTTCCTCCCGCCATATTGATTCCTTTCTTACAAAGCTCCGAGCTCTAATACCAACTGTCACAGGTATTTTCATGTCCCGCAGCTCATGCGGCACTTGCCCAAGACAAGTCAACCTCACCAAGGTTATCCCAAGTAAAAACTAAGAAAGTAAGATGAAGGCAAGGGAGACCGGAGATAAAAGAGAAAAATCTAATTCTCTATTGAGTTTGAAAGAATGTGTTACAACCAAGCCTTAGGGTAGAAAAATCATCTGCTCCTCCAAGGGGCCAAGGGTCTCCCATATAAGGGCCTTAAAAAATGGCCAAGTCCCAAAGATCCTCCCATGCCCTTGCCGACAGCATAAAAGGAAGGAATTGTGCCATCCCTATGTATACAAAGTCGTACAATGCTATCCTTATGCTTGCTAGGCCGTACAGTGTCATCCCAGTGCATGGGCAGGTTGTCTATCCCACCTGCTCTGACAGAGGGATATGTCTCTGCATGACTCAAGCAAGGTGTTGGCCACCCGCCCACGCTCACCAGGTATGCCTCGGTCATGCCCAGCCAAGACAAGTTTCCTTAGCCGCCTTGGTCATGGCCACCTGGCCCGCCCAGCCAAGGCAAGTTTCCTCGCCCACCTCGATCAGCCTGCCTGGCTCCATGCTTTAGAATATATTTGGTCTTCCACGGCCTTGCCCTGCCCGGCCACACCACGGTCATAGCGCGCTGCCCATGCCAGTGCACCCTCGATCACGCCCCAAGGTCTTGGTTGTGTGGAATGCCACTCCCGCTCATGACCGAGCGCCATGGCCGACCGTACAGGTCACATGCCTTGTCTTCGCTGATGGCCCTACTCATGGCCACCCTTCGGCCAAGTGGCCCGACCACGCCCGTGCCAAAGACGGGTGCCACATAGCCCCCGTCACACCTGCAATCTAGGGAGTAGCCATCGCCTACCAAGACAATCACTTTATTGGTCCCAAAAATGAACAAAATGATAGAAGACATCAACAGCAAGCAAACAATAATATAATCAATACTCACCAAAACGCGGAAACAAGAATATAATCAATACTCACCAGAACGCCCAAACAAATATGTTTCACGCAAAACTTGTGAATTTGTTCATGTGGATAAACATATAAACATATATGAAGGCACACATTTAATATTATAAACCCATGTATCCAATACAACCAAATTCATTTAACCAAAATAGTGGGAATAGAAGGAAAATCTTAAAGAAACAAAAATCAATTCAGAAAATATACGGTCTCATTCACAATAATAGTTCTTTGGCACCATCTCCTCAATTTTATTTTACAATCTACCTTGAATATTGTTTCCTTCCATCTCCTTGAGATAAGCTTTCATTACAAATTTCCCATAGTACAGCCAAGCAGATGGCTGTCAAGAGTTGTACTAAGATATCTACTCACCAGAGCTGGCAGAGGATTTAAGAAATAGAAGCGACAAAATGTTTTCATTAGGCTTTTACATTATTGCAAGTGATTTGGCTGCATCAATTCCATAGGGATTATTGGATAAGTTAATGTCATTTGTTTTAGGGGAAAACCAGACCTACAATTTGATCTATTATCACTCAGGTTTATAATCAAGAATATCTCTGTACAAATAATAAGTTGGCCAGGCAAGTAGGTGAGGCAACTAGCCAACCATTAACCATCGAGTAACCGCCAAGTAGCCTAGGCAGGCTAGATCTGTAAACACTAGACAAGTACTTAGCCAATTCTAATTAATCAGGGACTAAATGGGTGACTAAAGAAAAGCCACTTAATAAATAAAAATGAATTGATTTTTAAAATAAAAACTGTGAATAACTTATTCTTTTTGTCATTCTAGACTGCTCCATCAATACTTCCAACCAAGAGATGCAATCAAAGACTACATAAGTTGCTCAAACTCATTAGGTATATATTCTGTCCACAAGTGAGTATATCATTTTACAATGTTTACTTTCCAAACATTTAACCTGTTTTTTCATATTATACCTAGTTTCCTCTTGTGGGCCAATTGCATCTATTGTTTGCATCCTTGAATATTTAAAATAAGAGAATCAAAGGATACTATAGTTTCTTATGGTTCCTTCCTCATACAACAAATGTAATTGAAAGCTAATTTTGAAATAAGAATAATGTTTTCTATGAGAAAATTGAATATCATTTGCACAGCACAGGGGATTAGATATAATAAGCATAAGAAAAAGTACTGCCACATTTCTGAGCTGTGGAGAAGCATGATATAGTACAAACACAAAATTCTAATTTAGATTCTTATAATGCATGCATATGTTCCATCCCTGGTTCTTCTGTTTGGCGAGAAACAAGCTATTATACTTCCATGTTTTATAGACACATGGCAAAAGGAAACTAGTATGCACCTGCTATAACTGCACACTTATTTACATAGATTTTCTTCTACAAGGATCTTTTCATTAGTAACACAGTGTTTCTTGAAAGTCATGGCAACAAAAACAGTTTTAGACAATTTTTTTGCTAACTTGGAAGATAAACTCTATTTACCATTGGCTATGGTGTAAAAATATTTAAAATGTTCATTCTTCACACAAGCAAATTTCATTGAAACATGCGACAACCAAGCCTGGCAAACAAATTTGCCTGAAATCTCAGCGATTTAGAGCATCAAGAAAAACACGGTAGCAATCTTCCCATAAAGGGTGCTCTAGCATAGTGATAAGCCAATGCCTAATAAACACAGTTCAATTCAAGGAAGGAAAGGACAATGAACTCCAGAACTTAGAGTATATAAACATCACTTGCCTCCCTGAAGTGTCCTGCCATAATGGCATTAAACATGCTTGTTGTTAGTGGCTGATTCATTTCTTGCACACTTGTTAAAAGATTGTATGCTCCTGCAAACTGCAGAAGTAGTAATATGCAGTGAGACAAGGCAGAGTTAATAACAATAGGTTATAAAAGTATGACAATTAAACACACAACATACTATTACAGATTGACAAATCTCTGCCAAAGCATATTGCCATTATATTAGTCTTAACAAAGTATATACAAGCATGGACAGAAGGGGCCTAGACCTATCACATGCACAGAATTGAGAAACAAATGAAGGAATGTAACAAGGGAAAGTCTCCAGCTCACCCTGCCTCTGTTGAAAAATCAACCTAAAATTTGTAAACATGACCACATAACAGGAACAACTGACTCTAGCTGACATGATATCTAACTATCAAGGAACTTTTTTCTGTCATACCACAATTTAATGGCTATTTGAAAAAAAAAATTCACATTAGTTCATTACATGGCTTCCATTAACATGTGCCACATAACAATGTTTTACCCAAAAGTGAACAATTTTTGTAGAGATAAATCCAAGTAAACTAGCATAAACATTGGATTAAATGCACAAAAAATCAAGAGAATTCTTGAGTTTATCATATATGATCCTAATTTCTACAAAAATAGAATATTAGCTAACAATACTGATATCAAAGTTTTCATAGCTTATAACAGAACAAAGCAGACCGCCACTTGGAGCATATAAGCAGAGAAAATATAAGAAGGGTCCATCACGCCAATGAGAACCATAACTCAATGCATTCAAGAAAATTTCAGCATGAAAACTACAACAACTTACATCTTTAATCTTTACATACAAACTTATCATGCTTTTGAGGGTGTCTTCTTTTGGTTTCAAGCTGTGGCGGCGCATGACTGAATGGATTGAATGAACCTTTCAAAAAATAACAAAAGAAGAATTAGAACATTAAGTGATGCAAACTAATGAAAGAAACACCCTATGGCAAAAGACAGGAATGCAACAACAGTTTCAAACTGTGATGATTATAACATATACTGAGTAGCTGGGTCAGATGCAGAGAGTAGGCACAAACCTAGCTAAAATTTTCAAATGTAGCAGCATATAAATTACATTTCGGAAACCACACATTTCTCTAGATTATGCAGAGGTTTCAGATCCAAATTGTAACCCAGGAGCTTAAATTTAAGGCCTTGATTTGACAAGTTCCAAGGATGCAAATGTTTGGAGAAAGAAATTCAAACTCCTTCGTACAGAAAATATTAAATTCCAAGACATCAAATGAGTGTGACCCACCAAAATGACAGACTTATCATAGCTAGAAAATCCAAATATTTTGGCTTATGCTACACTCAAGGTCAAACATATAGGGACTCTTAAGCTTAAGTTTTGTTTGGAAACTGATAAGCAATAAATTATAGTATATTTTTAATAGACTTAGGTCTCATTTCTTAGTCGGTCATGCATCTTTCTCTGTGTTTTTAATTGACTTACTCTTATGGTTCAAGTTAATGCTCTTTATTAATTTACATGAAGATAAGTGAAGTTCGACCTTTATTTGAAACGCGGGTGACCTATGGCAGCGACCACACCCATGGATCATGGTGCAAAAAATAAAAGACTAAAACCCTAGAAGAAGCACAACCAGCCCGTGCTAGCTAACATAACCGTGGATCTTTGCTGTCGTCACAACCCTAATTTAACCCTCTTCTATATAAGGCCCAAAAAAGAATTTAAAATATCTTTTGGCTATGAGAGCAAGGATACAATTTCTCTAAGGTTGGGGATCATCTAAAGCTATCAAAAAGGAGAAAAAAGACAAAGATCAAGGAAGAGATTCATCGATCTACAAGAACATCACGCGTGGAGGATCAAGAGTTTCTTCTTTCTTATTCTTTGATTCATTCCATGTTTAGATCTATAATTAATACGAACCTTTTAGCTTATAAATCGAATATGAGCGAGTAGATCTTTTGTTCTAGGATTAGGATTAGCCCAATGTTTAGATAATTGACGATGTATTGACTTCTATTTTTCATATTAATGTTTATTTGATTTTGATTCACTTTTATGGTACTTAATGCTTGTGAATGAGCTGAGCCCCTCATATTTGCATGATTTTAGATACCAAAGGAAGGACAGAAAGATGAACTAAGGTGTTGGAAACCATAAATTGCACCTGAAATCCTATATTATGATTCCTTGAGGATTACTGGATGTCATAGAACTTAAAGGATCCAATTAGATTCAATTACTACAAAAGTAGGAGTTGCTCTAAGTTAGATACCTCGCTATATTTTGAAAAGAAATAGTGAGTATCCTCTGATATTCCACATCCAAAGCAATTAAACTTAACCAAGAAAGAGCCAATATGAAGTCTTTTATCGATCATTGTGGTGAATCTTAATCCTAGAAGCCCTTGCAATTTGAATTAATCACCTCAGCCATTAGTAACCTTAATTTTGTTAGTTTTAGTTTTCATTACTTATTATTTCCACAATTCACATACCTATCGATTCGTCTAAATAACCCTAATTACAAGAAATTGGTAGTTAGCAACAAATTCCTCGTGAGAACGATATTTATTTACTACTTGAATGATACATGCGTTTGCAATACGCATCAGCAACCTGAGTTGAAAACACTACGATTATTCTTTCTTGTTATATTTATTATTTACGTCACAATGATTGAGAATTTACACCATTTCTAACATAATCTTTTTGAATTATATATAAGTTATTTGAAACACGTCCAATAAGCCTCTCTGCTTGATGGTTCCCTATCATGCGCACACATATTAGTTCAAAATTTAAAGTAGAAATAATGATGCACAATTAACTATGGTAAAAATAGAAAATTAATGCAAAAGTTATCATAACAAATACATCAGAAAGGAAATTAGCATACCAAATCAAGTTCACCACCCTCCTCTGTTGCACGTAAAATTGGGTGGAGAGTTTCAATTGATATATTAAAACCAGAATGACACATGTGATCAGCTATAATGAGTGCTACATCCACCTGCATAACATGGTAATGTTAAGAAATGGTATGGCAGCATGCTTTGTCACATCAACAGAATTTGTTTAGCACTCTCGGAACTAAAAGAAATCCACTTCTCGGTAAAACAAAGAAGATTGAGTTTTTATTAAATTCTATAAACCACCAATTACTGAATAGCCTCAAATTAAGTCAACCAAATAACTAGATAGATTTTTGGTGAAATTGCACAAAAAAGGCTTGCTTTACAGCCCTGTCTGATTCTCTATTTCATGAGAATAATATCCCTAAAATTTCATATTACCCCTAGGCCCTAATAAGGTTTTAATAACGCCCAACCTTGTTTGGTGGGCTATTTTGCTAAATGCAAAATTTAATAAAAACTTTTTTTTTAAACTTCATCTGTTCAATTAAGCTCACTGTTATTATGTTTAAATCATTAGTGTAATCGACATAATTAACATAAGGGGTAATCAAAGTCTAACACACTCAATGAAGTTAATAATCACTCTTTCAATACAGAAATGTCTCGATAACATACCAAGTAATAAACAAAGCTTAGAAGGATTCCTTGACATTTAGATCAACTAATAGAAATTACTAGGTGAATTAAATGTATAAGAGCATCTTATAGGTCAAAATCTAAAACGGATTTCAGGTTTATGTCATTAGGGCTAATATCAATTAATTATTTGAAGTTAATTCCGCAATTAGAAAAATATGTCATGACCATAAATAAAATAAATAAATAAAATCTTCTATCCTTCTTTGGACTCCATATGATAATTATAAAAATCAATAAAAAAAAAAAGGATTATCCCAATCCAAGTAAACCAGTTTTGCATGTTTATTTTGCAGATTTGAATTTGCAAATTCAGATAAAACCCTACTCCACAAAAATGGTTTAACAAACTTGATGCCAAATAATTACACAAATTTTTACATTATGGTCAAATAATTTGTGAGACCTAAGTCCTACATAAACATTGCAAGATCCACCCAAACATCCCCTATAAAATCTTCAGACCTAGGAGCTTCATAATTGATAAGCCTTATTGATACTGCACATAACACATGCAGTTACATTGGCATTAGGACCAGATAATATACCAAAGAATGTTTTAAGAATTAGATTTGATTTTCTGAGGGATCCATATATTCCTTTTGATGCAGGGGTGTCTGACATGATATTATCAAACATCTGAAGCAGATTAACATATGTACACAAGACCAAGCATCACAACGGTAAAGAAGTATGTTTAGTAGTGGGGAGATGAAGATCTTTTAATTTGACAAAGCATATAATAACAAGACAGGTTTGTATTACCATCAATATGTATACTCCAGAAAGCCAAGAGGTAGCATCACCTTTCCCTCAAGGGAATATTGATGATAAATCTCACACAGTAATGCATATGAGATGTCAAGAAATCAATATATGTTCAAATATATGGATCACTATTATGCTGTACATCCGATAAAAAAAAAGGTCATAAAATATTTCTTGCTCCATATCAAATCTGAGTCTTTATTTAACCAGGTTTTAATGGGCCTCATTAGGAATGCAAACATGCTTCTATATATGCTAATCAATGATTGAAATACATATCAACCAATCTTCATTCCTTAATATTCCTTGTTTCAGAAATTTAGAGCATTACACAAGTTTCTGCAATTAAAATTTATGCCATAAAGAAGCAAAATAATAGATTATCTTCTCAATAGACGTGTTGCTCAATACACTACAATCTGAAAAATCATGTAGCTGGCTCAAAAGTGACAACAGTGAGACTGATAGCTGCATACCCTGAATAATTCACAACAAAGTCCAATAAGCTTCTCGTAGGAGGCAATACACAGAACAATTCCAAGTTTCTCATGCAAGTCATTTAATTTTGGTAAAAGTTCCTCAACCTGTAAATGAAGGCAATACAAATACGAGTACAGATTAAAAAACAGCCAAGTAACACTCCTCATCAAAATTGGCTATTAATAACATAATTCAAGCAACATATTTAAATGGGATTTTAGGACAGAGAAACAAGCCAGAATCAGAAAATTAAAGTTTGAAATTTTGCTTTTCTACTGATCGATTTACATGCTCATATTTCTAATCATAAACAATGCTTACCAAGCACATGAAGTTCTCATAAAGTTATTCTTGAACAAGAATGAAAGCCATAAAATATTAAGCATACAATCAAAAGAATGCATCCCAAGCTTATCCACTTGAGAATGTGGAATGGCATTTGAAAGAGTGTTTTATTTATTTAATTAGAAGATCTGTAGCATAACAGAATGATTTAAATAGAGGCATTGAGTGAGGGTGTTCCACACGCAGATTTGTCAAAAGGATGCTCAAGTCATTGGATCTTATCACTTCTACTTATTCAATAGATTTACTAAACATTAGAAGAAAAGGACTCTCTTTCAATGGAAGATGAGATGAATGTTTTAGGAAAATTAACTCAAAAGACATTACGATTTTTTAAACCTCAAATCCAAATCAGTTGGAAATACAAATTGTGCGACTTAAGTGAATTTGCACAAGTATAATAAGTTAAAAGTGCTAAAAACTATACTAGTGGTTCACGGAGCTACAGTGTCAAGACTCTAAAACAAGGACTTCACATTTTCGTACATAATTAATACAAAATTAAAAGTACACCTCCCAAATTTGGAAAAAATGAACTAGCCAAAAGTGGAAATGAGCATGTAAGGGGATCATTCTACAGCAAAAAACATTTCTTTTTATCATTGACAATTGACATAAATGTAGAATATGTAAGAAACATAAGATCATGGACCTCAAGAAATTCCACACATACGATTAGAACATAAATTGCATGACAACTTAAGTAGATACCAGTGCATGCATAGCTGTCAAGAAATAAAAAAAGGTCTTGAATGATTTGGTAAAGCATACTGAATGCACTGTTTAAAGGAAATCTGATCTACATGAAGGAGAGAACATAATGAGCTACTTTTATATGATTTATCTTAACTAGCTAACACACCTGATCAGATAGATCATATATCTATCAAAAATCACCAGTACTCAGTCAGGTACAAGTCATCCCATGTATCAGATTTCCTATGGCCCTTAGAGGCTGGTCAACAAGAGATCCATCACTGTGGTAACTTGTAGTAGCCAACATATTGTGCCCAAATAAATTAAATCCACATTGAGGAAAATTATCAAGTATAAGCATGATGAGACTATGTCAAAGTAATTAAATTCAAGTCCTACAGTGCAAATAAGATGATATGTAGAAGCATCATCACTGCTGTTTGGGCTTATGATGCAACAAACTCACAATTCTACAATCATCGCTTAGCCAATGACAAGGTGCCAAATCATGTTGCAGTCACAAATCAATGTTAATGCTTATTTGCATTCAAGTTTATTCCAAAATAAAGAACTTATTTATTGCAAACTAATTTAAAACAAGATGTTTGTGAAAAATTAGATGGAGTTGTTTAACCAAAAACTTGTCCTTTGGGGATTATAAGAAAAGAGCTTGAATGGAAGTGATCAGACGCTATTGTTGGTAGAAACAAAATATAGGCACCATATGATGAATTTGGATCACAGTGGGCATGGTGTTTCATGATGAGCATAGGCTAATGGAGTCTAGATAAGCATGTTTGTTCATGAGTTAGTCACCAACATGATTGGCTGGAGATGGCAACCTTGAGGCCACATAATCAACTAGGCTGAGAGGGGTGCCAACTAACAAGATTAGATGGCATCCCACCATTACTCAGTTGCACTGATCCTACCACCAGACTAGCTTTGTTGACAATCCATAACCCACTGATGACCCCTTAAGTGGTGTCCCATCTCAACAAGATTAAATGGCAACCAAACATTTCTTAGTTCCATGATCCTACCACCTAACTAGTATGGATGGTAACCCATCTACTGCTGACTTTCGGGGATCATTTAAGTCGCAACTACCAAACTCCAAGCAAAGATGTGCTGCCATGCACCATTGTATGTATGCCTCAAATATACACATTTGGTCCCCTAAGTGCCAATGCTCTAGGATCAAGATTCTCTCCGATTTAAGACCATTGCACTATAATGAATTCCCACCCACAATCAACACCATGCAAAACACAGCTAATTTAACCCATCTCTAGTCCTTGTCCAAACTAATTAACTATCACTGAATATGGTCAATTGAATTGAACTTCTTGTATTTTACAACAACTTATTTAAGGTTCGATATGTGTTGTTAACCATTGACCTCCGCATGAATATGCTACCCCCACCCCCTGCCCCAGCGGGCGCCCGTGCCAAACAACATGAGATTTAAATACGTTAGCAAGAGATCATTTTGAAATAAGTATGAACTAAAACTTAAAGCACATTTACAGTCAATTTTCCAACAGATTCCTCATCTTAAACTTGGAAATCCAAAGTCAAAAATAAGTAACTTACAGTGTGCCAAGGGCCTCATCTGATTCCCAAATACTCAACCAATTTGGCTTTAGCACTTCATCAATGTGAGAATGGCACTAGCAATTAGCGATTATACTGAATTTTTTTAGTGAATAGATTCATATCAACCACCAGTAATGAATTTTTAGAAAATCCATCATGTTACACAAATATGATCCACTTAGCACAAAGAAAAGATGTACCAGATGCCATTCAGTTATATCTTCTAATTATCTGGGTAGGTCCCAGCCTTTGGAGAGATTCTACCTTCAGCATGTGTCTTATTTTATATTGCACTTAAAAACTGTAGCTCTCAAACATAATCTATCAAATAATTTATGGTATATGTTACTCCAGAAAAAGAATTTAGAGTAGTACAATGCAAACAAAAGCTTGCAAGAAGCATGAAACCAACTAGTATCCCGCTACTAAGAAAAACAATTAAAAGAAGTCTTACTAGAACATTCCCACCATCAGGCATGAGAATTACCATTAGTCATCATGAGTGGTTCCTCACCGCTAAATTTGGTACGTTAACAACATAGTCATAAATGAAGGATGAGATATTCTCGTCTCCGACTTCTGGAATTGACAAAAGCAATATAAATAAAAATCAAATTCAAAGTATCATAATGCAAATGTTAGCTCAAAAGCATTTATGCACATTCAAATATTAAAAGAACTCACCAAGAAAACCATTAATTTTCACAAGGTTTATATTATATGAATTTAGCTAATCATAATCAACACACAATAAACAGGGTTCACTTCTAATCTCAGTAAAAACTAAGACCATTCAATGCAGCATTCCATTTTGAATGTCCCTGCTAGTCTGAACATCAAACCAAGACAAATACATTATCATTGGTTGAACATGTTTGCATCCCTCATTGTAAAACAATCAATAGCATCAAGTCTTACACAAAGATATCACAATATTAAATGATCAAATGCTAACAATAAACAAGTTAAGGAGGGCAAAAGGTAAACAGTCACAGTCTATGAAAGAACCTTCCATTTCTGTAACTTTCAGAAAGAAAATAGCTTTTAATATTAATTTATAAATCATAATTTTGAAAATAATAGATTTTAAAATCATTGCACCTTGCTTTTCATTTTAGGGGAGTCAAGGGCTTTAATAAGGATGGAAAAATATATTTTTAACATGATTGTTGAGGCCAAATCAGACCCTAGTACAATTGGGCCAAACGAAGTACCCAACTGAATGCTGAATGAATGAAGTTAGCAGTGGCAGGAAAACTGTAGTAAATAGAGCTCATCATTGACAAGCTTGCATGAGAGTCAACCTATGCACTACATCAACAAAGCTGCTTAGCACTTCATCAAGCTATCAATGATAGCCTTTTGATATATGTGACCAGTAGACTCAAACGTATGCTCCTAAACATAGCTCAGTAACAAATCATGAGGAACAGATCAGCACACTCCCAAAAGCATCTTTAGCACAACATCACATGTGCTACATGCTTAGTGTTAGGAAGGCATATAGTTATTGTTCTTTTTTTCAAATATAATTTCACTTTCATCAGTTGATTGTGAAATCAAAGAGAATATTAAAGATTGATCCTTTGCAGCCTCACTTGCTGACTTCTACTGCACAACTGCACCATTAACCTATTCCCAGCACTGCTGCACTGAGACTCTTTGGTAACCAGAGTAAATAAGCAATCATAATCACATAGCTTTAGGTGGCGAGTTGAACAGAATCAGAGCCTAGTAGTTAGAGGATGGGAAGCAGCAATTGAGAGTTAGGTAAGAAATGGAAGAAGGGACAGGGCATCAAAGTTACAGATTAAAACATTTTATTGTTCCAAGTATCGACTGATCACACTGTTGCTTACACAAAGATTGTAAGCAAGCCTATATAAAACACAGGCCAAGGGGTAACTTTTATTTGGGCAATGCTACAATTCATTGAGAAGCAATTTTAATTTTAGGTCAAGAAAGAATTATCTCCTCTATTTTTGTGAAACTATACGGAAGTAATAAAGTAACTAGAATCAAGCAGGCATCCCCACCACACCCCACCTCACTTCTTGATTTATAACTACTCTAATGATATTTACAGAGATTTTTCATGGATCTAACTACAAGGAAAAGAAGAGTAAAATTGCAAGCAAGATCATAGTTAAATCAAGCAACTATGCTTTAGAGAACAACAATTAGTATACAACAAAAGATATCATGTATGATGATCAATAACATCAAAAATCCTTACTACTTGTACTAAGTACATACACTTGCTCACTATATACAAAATTTCATGCTCTCTATGAAAAACCTAGGTATCTAAGAAGAAATCCACATGCAATACCTGCAGCTTTGAGTGCAAAAATGAATTTCTCCGAGAAATCGTCCAACTTCCACCTTCCTAAGAACTTGAAAATGCTTGCTATATACTTCGGTGAGGAGATTTTCCTTATATCAAGAACCTTTAACAATTGCAAGAATTCTGCCTTCCGATCATTTTCACCAAAAGCTAACAAGTAGTTCTCTGCAATGAAACAAATCACACAAGTCACGCAATGAAGGACTAATCATCCAAAGGAAATGCAAAAGTGCTACTTCCTTTACAAACTAGTAATCAGTAAGAAAAATCAAGTCCCCAAGTCCCTCACCAGCACAAGGAATGATGACTAAAAAAGGTTAAATACTATAATTTCCCTCCACATGCCAAGATCCTATTTCGAATTTAGCACACAACACGTAAAAAAACCAAAGCGAGACCAACCCATGTATATATATATATAAACAGCCAACTGCTAACTGCCAAAAATATTCAAAATTAGAACTTGAAATTTGTCAACTGTTGAGTGTGAAATACTTAGTACAAGACGCCTCAAACAGACAGTGTGCCTTAAGCTAGACCAAATTAACGCAGGTAAGTCGGCTCAAAATCAACTGCTTTTACAAAGCAAGTAAAACAGTCACATTAGATCCATATGGATATATAATTGTACATGAATATGCTTTTATAGTCAACATAGATGAGACACATCATTTTAACAAAAATTAATGGAGTTATTCCATGGAATGGTTCATCAGCATTTATGCGCAAAGCATTATTTAGTACAACTAAAGTTGAAAACCACATCAAGCAAAATAATTCAAATTTAGAATCTCGAGATAAAATGGACATAATGAGATCGCAGCACTGGTTAACTTGCCTGGAACTAATTCATAAAATAATGCGAGTTTATAGACATGAAGATGTAGCAACTAATTCTGATAAATAATGTAACAGTGCAAGAATAAGTTTATTTACTCACCAAATAGAAAAAAGTATCTTTACACTAGCAAAGATCAATAACCAACAAGGTTCAAACAACTTTAATTACAAAACCAATGAAGTTATTCCATAGTATGGATCATCAGGATTGATGTACAAACATTATTTAGTACAACTAAAGTTGAGAAACCATGCCAGGTAAAATAATTTAAAGTTTAAACCTAGAAAATACTGATAGAAAGGTTGTTATTTGCTTGCAACCACATCATCTGCATGGGAGTAATTCATAAACTAATGCAACCAATAAATATGTAAATATAGCAACTTACAACTATCAATACAGAAACTCATAACATACATTCAAAAAGATAAGTTATGTAGCAACACCACAAAAATATCATCTTCAAAGATCATTCAGGCAAGATAATTAAATTGTTGAAGTTGAAAACTTTCCAAATAATGCCATTAAATTTGAAGTATGAATTTCAAGCAGAACATGAGGAAAAGAAAGCATGTTGTGCAAGCACAAGCAATACAAATCAAACTACCTGCCAGCTTATAGTTGTCTTCACTAATAGCAACTCCCGCATGATTGCATAATTCGTGAATTTTATCTTCATACCCAACCTTAATCCAAAGCAGTGTCTCATAGTAACACATTCTACAGTACGAACCAGGGCATTCATCCTTTATTAGTTTACTGAAAAACTTGAATTCTTGTATCAGTCCTTTATCAATCGTATACATAAGAATAGGGCCATAACTGTCTTCATCAATTTGGAAGCCCCTTTCTCTCATTGACATGATAAGTTGATAAGCCTCATGAATATAGCCTAAGGAGTCTTCTGCAGCATTGCTAAGTCTAGCATTACCTATACAAACCTTAATTAAGGCATTGTATTCTCTAACACCAGTTTCCCTCCCCAGCTTACCAAAAATCTCAAGTGTAGATTCAGTACCCAACTTGTTTGCACACATTCTCATCAATTTTGTGAAACGACGGGATTCTGTATTCTTAAATATGTATCTTTGCTTCCTTTCCCTTGATACCTCCTTTCGCCGTTGAGATGGATGACTGTGAGATTTATTTGAAAACCATGGTATGCCTAAAATGTTCTTTGGTAGTACATCACTATGGAGTGGCAAAGGTTGACTTGATGCATCATTGTTACCTAAGAGTGGAAAATTTGTAATGAGATAAAGTAACTATGTTAAGAGAAAATAAATTCCCACATTGAAATAACAGTAGACAAGCATAACTCAAAGAAAATTAATTCCACATTAGTATTTCTTTGAATCTATGTACATTTCCAATCAAAATGAAGTGCCATCTAATTCATCAGCTTAGTTCCATATGCAAATTATAGCATTTGCTTAAATAATCCACTAATTCTAAATTCATGATTTATTAATAAATTAACCTATTAAAATTTTGACAGAGCCCAAATATGCAACTTTGCCAATTTTAAGTCAACCACATTTCATTGCAAATCCAGATATCTGACTTGAAATTACAAATTTCCAAATGCAAATTAATTTACCAAGTAAAAATTAATAACTAATCAAGCCCTAAAATCCAAATTAGGTAATTCCAAGAACTTGACTAATATAAACTTCCAAACTCATATTAATTCAAATTGATTGACAACTACTATGTTCAGGCTGATCAAATTCATAGATCAAGAACAAATTCAGAGTAATTAAATTTAAATTCAAATTCAAGTTAAAGGAGATATTTATACACACAGTATATCAAATCCAAACCAAGCCTTAACCCATCATTTACATGATTCCAAACTAAAACCAGAAGAATTCTACTTACAGTTAGTTAACCTCCTCAAGTTCAAAATTAAATTAAAGTTCATATCTCGATTTCAATTTCTAACTTTCTTTTTCTTCTTTCATTTGCTTTTTTTTTTCTTGTGAGAAGAATGAAATTTATGTCCTCATGTATCTCTAATTTATTTTTTTGGAACCAATTTAAGAGGCTTTTATAAAATCAAAAATGCTGTAATTATTGATACATACATGTTTTATTAAAGGTCATGATTACCTGAAGGATTTATAAAATCAAAAATGCTGTGATGCCTTATGCTCAGGATTTTCTCAAGATACAGAAAAAATGCTTAGTCACAGGACAAAACTGCAGAGAAGAAGTGTGCTAAGTCACAGGACAATACCGCAGAGAAGAAGAAAAAAGAATAGAAGAAGAAGAAAAGAAGAAGAAGACAGGATTCTCTCAAGATACAGAACAAGTGTTGTGCTAAGTCACAGGACAAAACCGAAGAAGAAGAAGTCTGTGAACTTCCAGATATCAATCTGAAGGAGCATTTATCCTGGGAACTTCCAGATATCCCAATGGACAAGCATTATAGTTTCTTGCCAACTCTGGAATCAACACTTTCAGACCAAACAATTATTTTGTAATCCAAAACAAGAGAAACAATTATATCCAAAAACTCATGCTTCATCAATAGAAGTAGTGGCGCTATGCTAGTTTTCAAAATACAATTACATCCTTACGATTCCTATATAATGAATCCTAATCAGCATATCACTTATAACTAATCAAATTCTTGTACAGAATCCATTATTTCCATCATTTCAACCATGTCTTACAACAAAAGGCTAAAGAACAAACCTCGCAAAATGGAAGAGATCTCCCTTGAAATCTCTACCGCAGAATCACGCTCTGAAGAAGAAACACAATCAAATTACTAAAAAAAAGACATTTTTAATACATAAATAAATAAAAGATGAAGAAACCCAAAGCGGAGAAAGAGGAGATCACCGGCTGTGTTGAACCGGGAAACATGCTGCGAGGGAACTTCAACGGAAGGCTTGGAGGGATCAAGTGCGGCAGCGGCGGCGGCGGGAAGGCAAGGTGGGGAAGTGTGGATGAGGTTCTTGGGGGCTGAGAGACTGAGGGGAATAGAGGCATTGGGAGTTGCAAAGGGATTTGGGGAGAAGAGGAAGAGCTTGCTTAGGGTTCTTGGCATGAGGAAGATGGTGTGGAGGATTTGGAGATGGACGAGAGAGACAGGAAGGGAATAGTGCCGGAGCCAAAATTAGTTTTGAGGCTTCAAGCAATATATAAAGGTGTTATTTTAACCTAAATTTATGTCTAATTATTGAGTAAATTATTTAAATACTTACCCAATTATTTAAGTATTTTTATTTTAAATGATGAAAATTTTTATTTGAATATCTCAATTTGAGATTTACATTTATTTGAGTCATGTTCACATCTTAATGCCATGCTGATTTGGTGGCCAATTTTTTTTTTTTTTTTTGGCTGTAGAAACTTGGAGAGAGGAAAAAAATTAGGGATTTAGGCGTAAACATGAAAAAAAAAAAAAGATTTGTCTTTCAAACTTTAACTTCAATAAATCTTTATTTCTGTTATCTTGGTATAAGATGCTTCGCCAAGTAGATGTTGGTCCTTAAGAGACACTACTGATCTTAGAGACCAAACATCACAGAGATTTCACTATTAAGAAGAAAAAATTAGTAATAGAGTATTCTCTCTTTCTTTCGGTCATCGGGTCTTAACACGAGTCTTGCCCTTCAAATGATCACTCACTACCTACCTACCCTATAAGAGAAATAACCAACAACCATTTTGAGATATAAACAAGTCTTGCTCTTATCATCTCTTCTTTTCCTTTCTCCATTTATAATCTCTTTCGTAGCTTCTCTTACTCCACTCTGATAACTCTCCCAACTCCGTAATTATAAGAGAGCACCTACCCCCTCTCCTTATATTGTCAAACCCTATACTCTAAATAAGGTTATTAGGTTTATTATTAAGTCATTCTGAAATAATTAAAAATGTAATATTAGTCAAAACTTACTTTAGGTATAATAACTTAGTAACCTAATTTGTCACATCTATAAGCTTTGAGCAATATCCTCTTTCTATAAAAGGAGAGGCTTGTGGCCATTTTGAGATGTGAATGAAAATTATAAGCTTTGAGCAATATCTTTGTGTCATAATCTCTTCTCTCATCATCTCCATTTTTAATCTATTTTCTAGTTTTCCTACTCCACGCTAATATCTCTCACAACCTCGTAGTTATAAAGGAGCCCCTACCCCATCTCCTATGGTATCAGAGCCAGTAAGGTTAGTATATGGACGAGTAAAAGCCCTTTAAGGCTTTTCTTCTCCAAGAACATGCAGCTTTTATATAAAATTTTTATTTATCCTTACATGTCTTAAGGATATATGCTTTCATGAGTGATATTCCAACTTTTTTCCTACTTCCCTACCTTGTTTTCAACTCATCCTCTTGCGTGTATCTCTTGTGTTGGGTGTTTTTCGGAGTGTTTCCACGTGTTTTGACCAAAGAGGGGTCATGTAGGAGTTAGGAGCTCACATGGGTATCATGGGCGACTCAAGATAACTAGAGACCTAAAACCAGATTTTAAAATTAATCCTCTAATTTATTTAATAAAATTAAAATTTATTTAATAAAATTAAAATTTATTTAAATACAATTTTAATAAATCTCTATTTGAGATGTTTATTTATCATTTGTACATGCTACTAAAATTTATGAGCAAAACTCAACAAGGTAAAATGTAACAATATAAAAACTATAAAAGCTCTTATTTACAATTAAAAAAAATGAATACTATATTAATTTTAGAGAAACAAATGTATGAAAAAAGTCATCACAGAGTATTGGAATAAAATTTTGAAAAGTTAGCTACAGAAGATATGAGACTGATTAAAAATTAAAATAAAAATATTTAATATCTTACCGTATTATTTTAAATAAGAGTTAGCTAAGATTATATAACATTAACTAATTTTTGTATTACGACAATTATTGAGAGTCTTTCAAAATTTTGAGTTTTTAAAATTATTATTAAAAAATCTAAAGATGAGGCCTTAAAAAATTTGGGGGCCTAAAGCAATTGCTTCATTGGCCTTACCCTTGAGTCAACTCTGTGGGCATGGATGGGAGTCATGCGGGCAACCATGTGGTCCGCATGGACTTAGTTGGAACCTTAGCCTTGTGCTTTAAAGAGCTCTTTTTTCTTAGGGCTTGCTTGGCTAGAAGGGTTTGGAAGGGTTTTGGAGGGTTCATAAAGGAAGATTTATTTGAACCCATGCTTGGGGGGAGGGTTTAGAGGGGTTTGTAAGGGCTTGGAAGGGTTTTGGGGGGTTGAAAACCCCTCATTTCCCTCCATTTATCAACCCACCAAAATGGTGGGTTGGGGAGGGTTGATTATTTTCTTGGACAAAACTAGCCTTATAACATTATCAAAATTACAAGTTTGCCATTTTTATAAGGTTGGAAGGTTTTCATCATTTCTTTCTCAGCATCCTCAGCAGCCAGCAGCCATCAGCCGACCCCATTTCTTTCCAAGCCTTTGATCTCAGCCGACCCTCTTTGTTGAGACCCTCTTGAACATTGATTTTGGCCTTGAACATTGCAACTAGCATAAGGTAAGTCTCTTGTCTAGAATTT
The DNA here is from genome assembly GCA_020875875.1 of Dioscorea alata. NCBI lineage: Eukaryota > Viridiplantae > Streptophyta > Magnoliopsida > Dioscoreales > Dioscoreaceae > Dioscorea > Dioscorea alata. The sequence continues at coordinate 13,360,269 of CM037019.1, forward strand.
TCAGTTTGTTTATTTGCAATTCATGGTGCTAGTTGTTGCCTTTGTGATGTGAAGGTTCTCTTGTAAACTTTAGCCAACATGTGTTAATTCTTCTTATATTTTGCTTGTAGAGATGTTAGTATGTATTGATAACTTGTATTTTGTTGTTTACTTGTGCATTTGCTTGGTATTTTGTCATGCACATTAGATGTTTGTTAAAATACCTAGCTGAACCTTGGAATTGAGAGGAAGGCCTTGATCCTTGTTGTATGCATGTTGTTTGGTCAAGTAATCTAGTGTTGGTTCTTACTTGTTAGTAGGTCATGTTGCATCAAACATATGGATACCAATCTAGTGTTGGTTCTCTCTGAATGATTGGGCAGCATATTCACCAAGTTAGTGTCTTTCAGATACCAAATTGCGTATCATTATTTTCACAAACATATGGAATAAACATTGAGGTTTAATGGAAGCACAGACAAAAGAGAGAAAATTAATTTGGAATTTTGGCTCATGGGGTCCAAAGAAGAGAACAGAAAGATGTTTCTCATGGAATTTTGGCGCATGTTTAATTAAGTTTAACTAGTGTTATTAATTAATATTCATCATCTTAAAGTTTAATTAATCACACTTGATGGCTTTCTCTCTCTTTCTCTCTCTCTCTCTCTCTCTCTCTCTATATATATATATATATATATATATATATATATATAATATGCATGTTTAATTAAGTTTAACTACTTGTGCTATTAATTAATATTCATCATCTTTAAAGTTTAATTAATCACACCTGATGGCTCTCTCTCTCTCTCTCTCTATATATATATATATATATATCCATTTAACTACTTGTGTTATTAATTAATTAATATTCATCATCTTAACTACTCATATTTATCCATTTAAATTATTTCTTTAGGTTGCTTTATTATACCCCTTGCTTTGCTTTGGCTGCATAGTTGTTATAATATTCCCTTTGTGATTGTGAAATACCATCGCCTTAATTTATGAATATTAATAAGATTTTGATTGTTGATTTAGATAAATGGCATCACTAATTTTGACAAATGTTTGCCTAGATTCATCATGACAAACTAAGCCCACGTGTGTTTTGACCAACCACTTCGACCATGTTTGTTATTGACTAGATTCATATTAGAATATGTATAGATGGCAGATGATAGAGAACGGTTGAGAAAAATTCTGTTGGTTAAATTTTTATTGGACAATTCTTTTTTAAAACTACAACGATTGCATCACTTAGCAGCAGCTCAAGTAGTTATTGTTGTGGTTGGTTGGATCATGTGCTACATCAATGATCTTGAACATATGTCTAATCAAATCACCCGTGAAGTCAGCCTTCAAGGAGACCAAGCAAGAAATGAGTTAATGTCACATTTGCTTTCGAGCGACTTATATCACAACATGATAAGAATGACCCCTCCAGCTTTTCTTGGATTATGTGATATTTTAGTCAGAGAGGGTGGTCTTAGGGCAACTTTATCTGTATCAGTCGAGGAGCAAGTTGCGAAGACACTATACTTATTAGGACACAATGTCTCCCACCGTGAACTAGCTTTTATCTTCCGTCGTTCTCGTGAAACGATTTTTCGGCATTTCCATAATGTCTTACAAGCTATTGTGGAATTAGAGGATAAATTTTTAATACAACCCGATGGTTCACACATCCCTTCCGAAATATTCAACACGAATAGATTCCATCCATATTTCAAGATAATAACTCGCCTATTAAATTGCAATTTACAAATTTATAAATTTATTACAACAAATGTGTATGTTTGAAGTGAATTAAAATATTTATTGTCAGGATTGTGTTGGTGCCATTGATGGAACACATATCCGTGTAAAAGTTTCTAGTGTCGACGCCCCTAGGTATCGTGGGAGAAAAGAATATCCAACACAAAATGTACTGGCCGCATGCACATTTGATTTAAAATTTACCTATGTGTTACCTGGGTGGGAAAGCACAGCGTCTGATTTACGAATTATGAAAAATGCATTAACTAGGGCCGTTCCTCTTACAATCCCGGAAGGTAATTGTTAATACTTTGTGATACTATATAACATTTCATAAACATATATACACACAAAATAACAACGAAGTTTATTTTATGCAATAGGTAAATATTACCTTGTTGATGCTGGGTTTATGTTGAGGAGTGGGCTTATTACACCATATAGAGGGGAGAGGTATTACTTGAAGGAATATTCAAGAAATCCACCACGGAATGCACGTGAATTATTCAATCTCCGCCATGCCTCTTTAAGGAATGCTATTGAACGCGCATTTGGTGTCGTCAAGAAACGTTTCCCTATAATAGGAAGCTCGACAGAGCCCCATTATGTGTTAAAAACACAGAAGGAGATTATTTTCGCTTGTTTTATTTTACATAATTACTTAATGGGTGTAGACCCCGATGATGCACTACTCGCACAAGTTGATAATGAACTTGAAAATCAACCACACGAAGAAAATCATGATCGTGTGGAAAATAATGAAGAATCCACTGAAGGAGAGATTATTAGGGATGCTATAGCGGCCGATATGTGGGTTAATTATGTTGAGTGACATATATGTTGTATGGTTTTTTTGTAATATGTATTCGTGGGAACAATTTATGGAATGATGTCATGTATGTGTTATGTGATGAACCATTCTATGTACTAATTTTGAAGTACTTTTGAAGTACTAATTTTGCTTCGTTCCAAACGCTTGTTAGTACACTTGTTAATGATTTATTTGTGCTTATTATTGATGTAGTTCATTTTTAAAGTACTAATTTTATTGTTGATGTTTTCAAGTACTCATTTTGTTTTTGTTGTTGATGTAGTTACTAAAATATGTCAAAGAGGAAATCAACTCATGATGGAAATACCACATTAGTATGGAATGCTACTATGGATGATGCTTTGATCGAGGCTTACTTGCATGAACATATAGTGGGGAATAGAGTTGGAGGAACATTTACAACACATGCATTAGAGAATATAGTTACTGAATTGAAGAATAAATTTCCAGATAAGCCAATTAACAAGGATAAAGCACAAAACCGCATGAAAAATATTAAAAAAAAATTTACCCTATGTTATGACATATTCAAGAATGGAATGAGTGGATTCGCTTGGAATCCAACGACAGAAACTTGGGATGCATAACCGGAAGTATGGCAGCATCTAATTAAGGTTAGATTTTTTTTTCTAATTTTTATATTCCTAATATTGTTTTATAATTCATGAGATACAAAATTATATTCATGTATGTTATGTTCTTAATATTGGTTTATATATACAGAGCAAACCAGAGGCCAGTGAGTGGATGAACAAAAGTGTTCGAAATTATGAGAAGCTTGTTCAACTATATGGAAAGGATAGAGCAATTGGGCAACAAGCTGAAACTGCATCGGAAATGAGACAGAGAATAGCTCAAAATCAAGCATCATCGATGGCTACACAAAATGAGCAAGATACTATTGATGACATTGACTTTATGGTTGCACAAAATATGGCGAATTTGGAAAATTTGGATGAAAATGAAAATGAGAATGAGATTGAAGATGAAGCCTCACCGATGCTTACAAATCAACAATCGCGCTCTGAAGGTCAAAGTTCTTCCAAGTCTAAGAAAGCCAAAGTCCCCGACATTAATAAGAATCTTAGCAAATTGGGAGTGGCCGTTGAATCAATCGCCGCTTCTATTGTCCAATCGACCACCGCCATGGTTGAAGCATCTCATTCGAGCACGAATATTATAAGGGAATGTTTATCAAACCCAAATCCGTACAAAGATTATGATGTATGGGGCATGCTTTCTGATTTAGGACTCTCACAACCAATTCTAGCCGATGCTTACCTATTACTTGCAAAAGATGTGGCATTGTTGGAAGCTTTGATTAAATGCCCGAGTCACCATCGAAAGAGTCTATTGTTGAGGTCGATGGGGCATGATCATGAACCACAAAATTAATGTGGAAGGTTAGTATTACTTACCAACATGAGATACTTTGCGTGCTGTATTAATGTAATATAAAGTTACTAAAATCGTAATGTCATTCTTCCTATTTTTGTAGGGATTGGTGGATGAATATCACAAATGGTGGTTTAACTATGGATGATTTTGAAGAACATTTTGTATTGTGATCTATCTTGCCAAATCGACATTGACTTGACTTTATTTTGATGAACAATGTGATTTCATTTCATGCATGAGAACAATGTGTTATGATTTATTTAGGTGTTGGACCAATGTGTATGTTGCTTAATTTGAGAACAATGTGTTGTGGTTTATTTAGATGTTGGACTAATGTGTATGTTGATTAATTTCAAAACAATGTGTTGTGGTTTATTTAATGTTGGACCAATGTGTATGTTGTTTAATTTTATAGCAATGTGTTATGCATTATGTAGATTTTGAAACAATGTTGTGGTTTATTTTTATGAACATTTTTAGGTTACAATGTTGGAGCAATGTATTTTGGTGGTTTTATGAAAATTGTTGTACCCATTTGTAGAGTTTTTTTGGTGCTATAGAAATTTTATTAGGTATTTTGGTGCCGAAATTTTTTTTTTTAATTTTTGATGCAATTTTATGTTGGAATAACAAAGGTCCAAACAAGAAATTTTGATTAGTTGTGGAAAAAAAATAATTAAAAATAATCTAAATGTTTATGCTTTTTGTTTTGAATTGTAACAAGATAAGGGTATTTTGGTAATAATAACACAAACCCTTACTTTCCTTTCCCTCTCCCCCAAGCACAAATTAATAACAACTCTTACTTTACTTTCCCTCCCCCCCAAGCAAAGCATCTAGTCAACCCTTCCTTTCCCTTCCTTTATGAACCCCCCCAAAACTCCATCCAAGCAAAGCCTTAGGGTTTCTCATTCCTTTTCTTGCCTTATTTCTCCCTAAACATCACTCTTTTCTCTCCAAACTCCCCCATCTCATGCTACTAGATCAAGAAGGAAGCAAGGTGAGGTTGGATTATCTTCTTCCCCTCTCGTGAGGATTCTTCCTTGAGCTTGAGAGCTTGAAGTAAGCTTCTCCCATCTTTCTCCCATTTTATTTTGATGAATTCTTTAGGGTGAATAGTGGAAATCTTAGTGATTAGATGGGTGTTGAGTGTGGAGAACTAATGTTCTTGTATATTTTTCCTCATTTGGTGAAGATTGAGAGAAATCTCTCCACCTCTCAAACTAGGATTACTGTAGCACCAGAACCATCTAGGGTTTCTTTGCCATTTTCTTTGGCCTTGAGTGTTGATAGAGGTTGAGCCTTGTAGAATCTTTGGGAGGTGCTTAGTATAACCTAGGTGCATGTAGTGAGGAGGTTTTCCTCATTCTTGTCTTGAGATTTCTTTGGACATGATCCATTGTTGCTTGACTTGTTTTAGAAAGCGAGGCATCACCCAAGAGTAAAGGACCGTTGGAGGTTTAACACCTGATTAGTGTGGTTGGCCAAGTCTATGAGTGAGATTATTGGTTACATGGATTTATATTGCCATGCATGACTTTGCTATATTTGATTTTCATCTACTTCAAATGATATTTTATCTTGTTAAAGGTTTCCTTAAAAATTATTTATGATCCTTGAAATTGTTATTTTGATCTTAGATAATTTTGTTGAAAAGCTTGCAAGTGTGCATTACTTGTGTTTGCAAAACCTTGTTTCTTGAAATGTGTATTTTAATGTTAAATACGAGTAACTTTGATCTTTAAGAAAGAATTTGTTTCATGTTAAAACTTGTGTTTACATGAGCCGATGTTTCTAAATTATTCACTCTCCGAATGGGAGCATATTTATGTGGAAATTATGAAATCTTGTTGAGATTTCGGGCACATTATGATGATTTACATATCGGGCCTTTGGGTGGTATTGTGGTTTGATGGTTTTGATGGTGACATGGGGCGCGTGCCCCTGTACTTATTGTTGTAAGAGAGTATCCACGGTCCAACCTAGTTGGGGTGGCGTGGTGAACTCTGTTGAAATTCACCACTTCAGGACTCACATAGAGAACCTGAAAAATGTGCTGTGATAGGTGCCCGGAGTCACCACACGGGTGTCCCAGTGCCCAATGCCAAGAGATGCATATCTTGGTTGCTCTAGATCTAGCCATGGCTACAGTTAAAGATTGAGGGTTTCTTGAGGTTATCTATTACATTGATGGTTTTGACATGTTTTTCATTAAATATTGTTTCTATGAGTTTGTTGGAATATTGATGTTTACTTGAGCACAATGTTATTACTCTTACTATTATGAATAATTCTTTTTTTAAGAGAGATAAAATGAAACTTTTATACTGTTTAAAACTTTTGACTTTTAATAATAAGAACTTCTCTTTCTCTCTTCCAATACAATTTTAATTATCAAGTTTTTAAATTATTTCAAGTTACACAAGATAAGTACACATGCTTGATTCTCAGCATGTGAAAGCTATTTTCTTAACCAATTTTCAAGTTACACTATGAAAGATATTTGTATCTCTTACAAGGGTTTATTCAGAACCTAGTTATATGAGCCAATACTAAGCTCCAAAGGTTTTAACTGAACTCAATGCAAAGTTTGAGTAATGCTTGCCTCATGTTACTTAGTTCTAAAACAAATTTGATAAAAATGCCAAAGCTTGCAAAGAACAGTAATCTCTCGAACATTTTAGAAACTAAATAGTTCAACAAGACTATCAAGAGGTGGAGAAAACTCACAACCAAACTCTAAAGGAAAATACAAAAGCTGTAGAAATCCAAATATAAGTGTGACATCTATACAACCATTGCATATGGCTTATAAGAGGCTACAAAAGCATATATATATATATATAGATGTATTGACAAAAACAATTAGGACAGTAGAATCAATAGGAAAATATAAATATACTAAGCAACTATAAGACTGAAAGATCTCAATGTTTGGGTACATGTAACAGCACCTTCACATGCTTTGGAAGAAAATAACTTAAATAAAGCTTGAGACTTAAAAACTAACATGCTAAACAAATCAACATACAAGCCCATAATCCAACAGGACAACATAGTCAAAAGTTGTGAAGGGCAAGAATTCAAGCACACATTTGGCAAAAAATAAAACAAACAAGTCTTTTAACGATGACTCATAGTGAGGTTAAAGATGTGAGTTATGCTTTTCAATCATGGCGGCAAGTAAGAACACCTACCTCTAATTTGCCTATGAGCTGGCGATGAAGGGATTCTCTCAACCTCACCCCATAGTTGCCAAGAAGCTCTAGTAACACCTTAGCTCTTCTATTCTCCAAGAGATTAAAGTGGAAGGGATGAAAACTATCAAGACCTATATCTAGTCCTCAAGTGACAAAGAAAAGACTAAAGCCTAAAAGTGTGACGGTAATTAAATGTTTTGAGGCTTCTTACAATGGCTAGAAGACAAGAAGGGCGGTGTCCATAGAAAATAAATGCACAATAATGAATTATATCATTTTTCATTTTTTTTATAAATGTGAATATGCCATGAACCTCAACATTGGAGTAAGAGCTTCAACCTAACCTTTCATTTGGGAAGGGAAAATTAGTTACCACTTTTATATTGTGGGATAGCCAATCTTTACTATTTATTTATTTAGATAAAGTGGACAAAGCACATATACGTTTTTTAAATATACCATACGCCCTCATCCTACGCTACTTGATAGTCGATCCTTGGTCTTTGCCTCACGTAAGAGATTCAATACTAATAGGCTAAAGTGTTGTTAGCCATCATCTAAACTTTATAAATTAAAAATTTTAAATAAGAATAGAAGATCCAAGCTCACTATCTTTATTTAGAGAATAATTGGTAGAATGTCAAATTCATGACTTATCTTTTTTTTTAAAAAAAAAATCAAATTTGATTTGAAATTTTGTTTTTTCTTCATATTCAAAAACCATTTATTTTTTTAAATGTATTTTGAAACAATTTAAGAACATGTGAAATGATTTTGAAAAAAACAACGTCAACCCAGTTTTATTGTTTTCTTTTATAAACCACAATTTTATTTGAAAAAAGTAAACTTTTTATTTTTAATATATAGATTAATAGTTTTACAAAAATGGTCACTGCTGCGGATTTTGCAAGATTACTCCAACCATAAAACTTTTCATAAAAAATTTCGCAAACAAAAATTACACAAGAATTCCAAAAACTAAAAATAAAAATTATGCAGAGTATTAAATAATTTTTTTTACATAAATATAAACATTATCACGGAGACATGTAGATATAAAAACACATTAGTTATGATTTAATGACATCCCAGAGATTCACGAATGAACTAATATTTGCGACACTAAAGTTGACATGCTCTTAATATAATAGGATTTTTTCTTAAAAAATCTAACTGCTATGCAATTATGGGACCTAATGAATATTATATAAATAACACTATACAATACTGTAAGGGCCGTTTGGTTCGCGTTAATGATATATTACCACGTAATGAGATTACCGTGGTTATAAGAACGGGAATGTTATATGTCTAGGAATGTTGTGGTAATTTATGATAACCATGTTTGGTTGGAAACTCATATTAAATGATAATCAACTTGGTAATGTTCTAAATTTCCCAAAATACCCTTATGTCTACTGTTTTATGCAAATTTAAATTTATTAAAGTAAAATAAAATTTTTGATAAAAAATTAAAATTTCAAAGCTAAACATATTCCCAAATTAATGTTATTTAAATTTAATTTTTTATCCAATAAATAAAATATGAAAATTATTATTTTTAAACAAAGGGTATATTTGTCCAAAAAATATTTAAGATTACCACCCACTTGGTAATCCAACATAGCCACCTATTTTGGTGGTAATGGGATTACCAAGTTTCTTGGTAATCTTCCAAAGTTGGTAATCACACATTACCATCAATATTACCACCACCATCCATCCAAACGTGGTAATCTTTTCAGATTACCACTCTTTTCAGATTACCACGTAACAGGCGGTAATGTTTTCATGTTACCGCGAACCAAACGCCCCCTAAGTATGAGATTTCTTATCAACACTGTTTTTTTATAACTTATATGCACAGCCAAATATCTCACCACTGTACTAAGCCGGGTGTTGGTACAGTGTTTTATAAAATGTCCCTAATAAAACAACCACTCCTGCACCAAAAGAATCAAAATGGCCACTCTTCTTCACTGCCCCTGCTTTCATGGCGGACAAGTTCTCCACAAACCACCACTCCACTCCTCCCTCCCTTCCAAGCCCTCCTTCTTCTCCCCTTCCCACCACCATCACCATCCATTCCCCTCCTCCTCCTCCTCCACCACTCCCCACTCCCACCTGAATCCTTCCATTGATGCTCTCCCCTCCAACCTCTCCCCCAAAGAACAAACCCTCCTTCTCCGCTCCCAGCGAGACTGGCGCCGCGCCCTCCGTCCTCTTCCACCACTTCAAATCCGACCCCCACTACTCCCCCAATCCCATCCACTACAACGTCCTCCTCCGCTCCCTCGGCCGCGCCCGCCGCTGGGACGAGCTCCGCCTTTGCTGGCTCGACATGGCCCGTGACTCCCTTCTCCCCACCAACACAACCTACGCCACCCTCATCGACATCTACTCCAAGGCCGGTTTGCCTTCCCTCGCCCTTGCCTGGCTCAAGCACATGCGCTCCAGAGGCCTCTTCCCTGATGAAGTCACCATCAACACTGCCGTCCGCGTTTTGAAGGATTCTCGCCAGTTTGCCGCTGCTGAGATGCTTTTCAGTCAATGGTGCTCTGGTAAGATTGATTTGGATAGTTTAGGGCTTGAATTTGGGGAGTTAGGATTGAGCTCCATTTCTCCCAAGCAGTTCTTGCTCACTGAGCTGTTCAAGACTGGTGGCCGTGTTCCGGTTTCGTCGATGATTGGGTCGGAAGAAGAAGGTGGTGGTTGTCAGAAGCCACGGCGTGCTGCTACATATAATACTCTTATTGATTTGTATGGCAAGGCTGGGAAGCTGGACAAGGCTTCTGAGGTTTTTGCCGAGATGTTGAGGTCTGGTGTTGCACCGGATGTGATCACTTTCAATACTATGATCGGTGTTTGTGGGACGAATGGCCGGTTAGGTGAAGCTGAAGCTTTGCTTGGTGAAATGGAACAGAGAGGAGTTCGCCCAGATGCGAAGACGTTCAATGTGTTCATGTCGGTGTATGCGGCAACCGGGAATGTAGAAAAGGTGTTGAAGTATTACAGGAAGATTAGTTTGGCCAGTCTTCGACCGGATGTTGTGACGCATAGGATAATTTTGCAGGTTTTGTGTGAGAGGAGGATGGTTAATGATGCAGAGAATGTGATTGATGAAATGCTTGATTTGGGTTTTCAAGTTGATGAGCAATCATCGCCGGTTGTTATGAAGATGTACATTGATGAGGGGCTCCTTGATGAGGCTAGCATGTTTTTTGAAAAGCATTGCTCTGGTAGAGAGATTTCATCCAAGAACTATGCTGCTATTATGGATGCATATGCAGAGAAGAGTTTGTGGAAAGAAGCCGAGGATGTCTTTTTAAGAAAGAGGGATGCAGAGCATAGGAAGGAGGTGGTGGAGTACAATGTGATGGTGAAGGCATATGGGAAGGCAAAGCTTTATGATAAGGCTCTTTCATTGTTTGAGAGCATGAGAAGCTATGGCACTTGGCCTGATGAGTGCACTTTTAATTCAATCATTCAAATGCTTTCTAGTGGTGATCAGCCGGAGAAAGCGAGGGAGCTCTTGGACAGGATGAAAGTTGCAGGGTTTAAACCTAGATGTGAGACAGTGTCAGCTCTTATTGCGTCTTATATCCATGCAGGATTAATATCTGAGGGAGTTAAGCTCTACCAAGACATGAAGAACTTGGATGTTCAGCCAAATGAAGTTGTGTATGGTTTGCTTATAGATGCATTTGCTGAAGCTGGGGATACTGAAGAAGCCCTTCACTATTTTCATTTGATGGAAGAATCTGGATTTACTGCAAATCAGATTGTCCTCACTTCTCTCATGAAGGCTTATTCTAAGAATGGAAGCTGGGAAAGAGCTCAAGAGCTGTATGGGAAGATGAAGAATTTGGAAGGTGGTCCGGATATAATTGCATCAAATTGTATGATCAATCTTTTTGCTGGGCTAGGGATGGTAAGAGAAGCTCAATTGATCTTTGATGACTTGAGGAAAAAGGTTCAGGCTGATGATGTTTCATATTCTACGATGATGTATCTTTACAAAAGTATGGGCATGCTGGATGAGGCGACTAATTTGGCTCTGGAGATGAAGAGTTCTGGTTTGCTAACTGATTGTGCTTCATACAATAATGCCTTGGCTACTTTTGCAGTGAATAGCAAGCTAAGAGATTGCGGAGAACTGATACATCATATGCTAGCCAGAAAGATTTTGCCTGATCCTTCAACATTCAAAATTATATTCACTTTATTGAAAAAGGGCGGGCTACCACCTGAGGCTGTCTCACAGTTAGAACTTGCATACACTGAGGGAAAACCTTACGCTCGGCAGATAGTAATAACGTCCTTGTTCTCCATCGTGGGATTACATCCATTTGCTCTAGAATCATGTAAAACCTTTGTTTCTGCTGAGGTAGGTCTTGATTCCTTGGCGTATAATGTTGCGATTCATGCTTATGGAGCTGCAAATGAGGTTGAGAAAGCCTTAAATCTGTTCATGAGAATGCAAGATGAAGGACTGAAGCCAGACCTCATCACTTATATTAATTTAGCATGCTGCTATGGGAAAGCAGGGATGATTGAAGGACTAAAGCGCATCTATGGATTGTTAAAATATGGGGAGATTGAGCCAAATGAATCTCTATTTCGAGCTTTGATAAATGCTTATAATGACGCTGGAAAACATGATTATGCTGAAATAGTTGAGCAGGAAATGAGAATTAGTCCTCATGTTGAGAACAGTAGTGAGTGTGAAACTGAAGATGAAGTATGAGCCTGCATTGATATGATGAGTTTATCTTCAGTATAAACTTAAACATGGTAATGGAAATTTTACATTTATTGTTCATGTTTTGCAAGTCATTCCAGTCCTAAAATTGTTTTTTCAAATGGCTCTGTTGAATGACATTCCGGACAAAATTGAGCATGATAGAACTTAAGGTTTCTGTAAGGATAATTCTTCGATATATAAACACTTTGATATATGAATTTAAGAAGGCATACTGATTTTCTTTGGTTATCTTTCTTGGACTTCATTGCATAATGCCTGATACTTCTGTTGACTGTTAAAATTAGTTGACTTAATTTCATTGCAATGCAGGCCTCTCTGAAATAGATGCCTTATGACACTTTTTGACATTTTTAACAAGGTAATCATTTTTTATTTTTACCTGTTATATTCTGGTTTTCACTTGAGCTCATAAACTGTATACACTGATGAATATATATCTGCTCTTGATGCCTGCACTCCTTTTCTTTTATTCTCTGGACTGTGTCATAAGGTTGATTGCAGCGATTGTTTACATGAGCTAAACTATAGAGCAATAAGCTTCATTCTCTTCCCAAATCTTATATAATTTATTTTAGCAGGATTTTTCTTATGAGACAGAGATACTAAGAGATGGGAACTTTTTGCCATTCCTCTAGGCATTGTCTGTAGGATATTCTTAATGCCAAGGAAAAGAAATAAGTGATTCCAAATCACGTGGGCTGTTATAAATATGCCAAAAATCATAAAGAAAATTAAGGGAAAATTCAGACATGAATTTTTAAATAATTTCCCGTTATAAGGTGCATCAGAGAATCCACCTAGAAACTTTTGGCTTCTAAGTAAGATATCATCCACATCTTTAATAGTGCCACTATATTCTGCATTTGTTGTTTAATAAATCTGTCAGTGAGACTAGGAGGGGGATGGAAAATAAAATTGATCCTTAACTAGTTTATAAAACTATCCGTCATGAAAGTTCCTTAACTCTGAGTTATTTTACATAAAAATTGTTGGGTGCTTGTATGGTTTTGGCATTTTACAATATCTTTCTACATGTCTTTGAATCTGACACTATGGTAATTATATATATATATATATATATATATATATATATTGTTAATTTTGTTGGTCTCTTCTGACCTATTTACATAAAGGGGCCGCTTGGTTCATAGTAATGCTATATTACCACGGTAATGAGATTACCGTGGTAATGAGATTGGGAATGTTAATGAGACATTACCATGTTTGGTTGAGAATTTTTATTACTGATAATCTTTCATTACCATGTTTGGTTAGTCATGATAATCACCTCAGTAACATGTCAAATTTACCAAAATACCCCTACATATAAAATTTTGAAAACTATAAATTAAAGTATTTAGATAAATAAATAATTAAATTATAATATTAAAAATTATTTTTTTCACAATTTTTTAAAATACCTTTGTATTTACTAAAATATCCCTACATATAAAATTTTGAAAAATATAATATAAAGTATTTAGATAAATAAATAATTAAATTATAATATCAAAAATTATTTTTTGCACAATTTTTTAAAATACCTTTGTATTTACCAAAATACTCCTATATATAAAATTGTGAAAATTTTAATTTAAAGTATTTTAATAAATAAATAATTAATATATAAAGTTTTAACTTCTCAGTCTGACTGTTTTACAAATCACCTTTTTGCCCCTAGGAAATGCACATTCATAAATTTGCCATACAGATGTGTCTGTCATCATCAAATTTTATTTTGTTTTAACAAATATCTTGATTTCTTCTTTCAATATTATGCAGGTGCAGGTAGTACTGAATTCTGTTGATTGCATGTGCAGTCAGGTCTTAATTTACCAATTGAAACTCTTCACCCAATTTTATGTGCAACTGACCAGGGTGGTTAAATCAATATGGTATGCCATTCCACTCCTTCATACTGTATATTTTATTTTTAAATTTCATGATTGTTGCAATGATATCTATTTTATCAAAGTTCAATGTGCAGCCATCTTAAAATATACTTCAAAATTTGGACCAATGTTTATGCCCCGGTAAGATAATTATTAAGCCTGACATGTAAGATTGCAGAGAAGAGCTATGTAAGATTACAAATGGAGGATGGGGAAACGATCAAATGTCATGATCTATTTGAGCTCCATTAATGGTTCTATTTCTAGAAAGGGTCTGATATCTTGAGATTCAAATTTAATTGAATTCATTAACAAGTTTGCGCTTGATTGAAATCAAGCAACACATGTGGTTGGTGTAGCTTGCTTGTGTTCACAAACAAGCTAAACTAGGGAGGAAATCAGCCTAAACTTACGAATGATTCAGTTTTTTAGAGAGTATATTAGAAATGTGTATATTGTGAATCTGTAATGCATAATTAAATATGAAACTACAAACTAGTAGTAGCAGTAGTAACTCATGTTCACAATCCAAACTCTTAACTTTAGAGTCCTTACAGAAAACTTGATCCAAACTTGAGTCATCCATTTGGATTTTCTGGCTATAATAAGTTTGATCATCGGATCATGCTTCTTAGTTGGGATCATATACGGCCATATTTATGTGTTGGAATTTATTATTTTTCATGTCAAAAGAAATTCCTTCTCTAGACGTTTGCATTTATATTTACATGTTCATAATCCTTTGTTGTGCTTACAGAATAGTCTTAAGTTATATCGTATTAATGTAAATGTAATCCTTTGGCCTAGAATTTTTTTAAGTTCACTATATTTAGATATGTAACTTTTTTCCGCTTGAGTTATGAGCAGACCTGAAATAATACAAAATATCTAGGAGAATGTTTGTGCAATGCCTATGAAATATATTGGTTTTGATGTCACTAAATTTATGTTCTTTTTGCTAAGTCTAATCATGATGTTTCTTGACCCACTAACGATTATAGGAAGTTCATTTCAAGAATTCTTTCACTGGCCAGATATTTTTTAATCTGAAGCTTGAATATGGCTAGGTTTTTTGTATTAACTACTAAGATAATGTGACACTCTCTTGTTCAATATGGCATGCTCCATTTGTTTTGCCACTGATTATAAATGAAAATTTGAAATCATATGCAATTTTCACCGCACTAGAATCTAAAACGATGCGTGTCATGTGCAGCAGATAAACTTCCCTATAACTTGCAATTGCTTTGAAACCAATATATTTGTCAATTCTGAGTTTTTTATTTGGTCATGCACACTCATCATTTTAAACAGAGTGATGGCACAATGATGTCTAAAATATTGATAAAAATGTCCATGTTCCATATCACAATGTATCCAATATCTTAAAATCTCACTACCATAATACATCTAAAGAAAATTGTGCCTCCAAAATTATATGCAACAACATACAAATTCACCAACATGGGACATATTTCATGTCCTAATATTAGGTTGTGCTCTCTAAATTTGAAGTGTTTGTTAGTATTTCCTTACTATAAATACAAATGTCAAAGACTATGCCTGAAGGTTTGTGTATCCAAAAATATACATTGGTGTCATAGTCATCCAGACATAATGCATGCACCTGCATAAAGCCACTGACGTATGTTTACATATTTCATACCCAATTATTATCTGCATGCTAAAATGTGTCTAAGCTACCTGCCCCGTGAATTCTCATCTTAAAATGTGGAAGAGATGTAGTGTTTGCGTCGAGCATGTGTCCTGTGGAGTAAATAACATCTTTACAGTTTTTGAATATGTTTAATACAACTTACCTTTAAAGCAGATGAACGGCAATATATCATTGATTAATTTAGCATCGGTTTCTCATGCTCCACTTTAATTTGAAGCAATTTCACATCACTACAAAAAACTCTGATGATTATGTGAGTTCATTTGTTTGTTGAAAAATTGCTCTGATTTCCCAAACAAGAACTATTCTGCTTGGTCCAATCTAATATTCCTATTTGTCTGCTTTTGTTGTGCTATAGGCAAGACCGCAAGAGTCAACAAAAGCTTTGAATTCAAAATCTAGTAGGCAATTTTGAACTTGGAGACTTCAAGGCAAGCAACATTTGTTGTGTAATCATGTGCTCTGTAGTTAAAAATAGTTGAAGTTGCATGTCGACTATGCCGTGCAAGAATGTTTCTACTAGTTTTTGATGCTGGACAAATCTTTCAGAGATCTGCAAATTGCTGCTGCTGAAGCATATCTGCTGAAAGCTTGGTTTTGTAAGTCAATGACTGATGGTGTCTAAAAAAGCTGAATATGGCTGACACTGAGCTTGTTAAGACAAGATGTATTTAGCTTCATCCTACTTTTGAATTGGGCTTGTAATCTGGATAATTATATAGGGTTTCTTCTAGTTTTGTTTGCCTATTTGTTGTTTCTATAGGTATTAGGTATTGATATTTTAGCTTCTTTGGGATCTTTTAGTGAAACACTTTTATGCGTGTCTGATGCTAAGCATTATATCGTGATGAGATAGCTATGCGTCCTCTGAGCATCGTCTTTGTCCAAAATTGCATGGTGTTAATGCCCCGCAACTTTGGGTTATTGGGTGCGCATGGAGGGTCTAAACTCTTACAGTTTC
Organism: Dioscorea alata; assembly: GCA_020875875.1. Lineage (NCBI taxonomy): Eukaryota > Viridiplantae > Streptophyta > Magnoliopsida > Dioscoreales > Dioscoreaceae > Dioscorea > Dioscorea alata. The sequence goes on from CM037019.1 coordinate 13,376,732, forward strand.
ACATGAGATTTGAACTCTCATCATGTTTTTTTTTTTTGCGAATACGCTCGCCTTTGGACAGGTCTAATCACAATCTCCAAATCCGAATCCCAAGGAAGCTTAGGCCCCAATTTTGGTTTTTTTTTAAAATTTTCATGGGACACCCAAAAGTCAAAACAAGAAAAAGTATTTGGGAACGCAAGGCATGAGGAAGAAGTAGAACCAAGAGCTCAGCATTCTCTTCTCTTAACAACCCTACGCATCTCGCATGGCTTCTGCAGCTTTGTCCGCCATTGCAGGGGCTCTTCTTTCACCGTTGCGTGACATTAGTTTGGAGAAACTGATCAATTATTTATGGGATTATCTATCATCATCACCATCACCATCTTCCCCTGATGAAGAAGAGACACAGCAACAACTGATGGATTCATTGGAAGCCTTGGAAGATGCCAAGCTGAATGTCAAGGTGATGCAAGGTAGAATCATGAGATTGTTTGAAAAACATAAGCAAAATGAGAGGGTGGTGGGTTTGCACAACAAACTTAAAGATGTTGATTATGATATACAAGACTTGGAATCAGAGATGAAGTACATGGAGTTGGAGAGAAGGGTGCAGGAGATCAACATGGCTGATCAAGAAGCTGACACTGCTAGCCAATCCAGCAAAGGACTAAAGCGATTGTTTAAGTTTTCTCCCCAGTCAAGTGAGAAAAAACGTCGCCTTTTGACATCATCACAATCCTTGGGTTTGTCAACAGGTTTGTGTTTTTTCCCTTCTTGTTGGGTTGATTTTTATTCATAATCTTTGTTAGCTAATTTGCTTTTGCATGATGTATATATATATACACACACACACATAATGAAGTGATTTTAGTTTATTGAAGCTTGAGGAATTTATGCTGCAGATGAAGAGCTTGTGAGAAAGATTACTAGTATCGTAAAACAAATAAATAGTATTGAATCTAAGTTGAAGGATGAGATCAAGTTGGAAGAATGGTTTGACCAGATCACCTTGAATGGAGTTTATAATCCAAGGGAACAACTTCACTTCACCCAAAACAAATGTGTCACCACATCATCAACAAATGACAGCGAGATATATGGTCGAGATGATGAAATACAACGGTTGATTGGGTTTCTTAAAGGGCCAATTGCCAATGGTAATATTTCTATTGTTCCGATTGTTGGGATGGGTGGTATGGGCAAAACCACTTTGGCTCAGGTTGTCTTCAACATTAGAGAAGTAGAAAACTATTTTGACAAGAAAGCATGGATATGTGTATCACATCACTTTGACAGATTCAGAATCACCAAAGAAATAGTAGATATTATTAGTCCAAGTGTTCAATGTGGCAACACCACCAACTTGGATCTTCTTGAGAGAGAACTCAAAAGACATTTAACAGGGAAGAAATTCTTATTGGTGTTAGATGATGTTTGGTCTGATGAATGGCAACAACTCCTTACTCCTCTCCTATCAGCACAAGCTGTTAAAATCATTGTGACTTGTAGAGACCCTACGGTATTAAGAAGCATAGACAAAGGAAATCAAATTATTTTGGAAGGTTTGCGTGATCAAGACTATTGGTCATTTTTTGTGAATTGTGCCTTTGCCAAAAAGAATCCTAATAATTATTCGCAGGCACTGCATGATATAGGAACATGCATAATGAGAAAGCTGAAAGGATCACCATTGGCAGCGAAGACGGTGGGAAAACTTTTAGGACGTAGTCTAACATTGAAGCATTGGAAGGATGTATTGGAGAGTGATTTGTGGAAATTAGAAACTGATGCACATGATATTATGCCTGCTCTTGCATTGAGTTACTATCATCTACCTCGGCATCTTCAGCAATGCTTTGTCTTTTGTTCAGTGGTTCCTAAAAGTTATGTCTGTTATGTGGATGACTTGATCAGCATGTGGATAGCCAATGGCTATATACACGAAAGCAGAAGCAATTCAAAGACAATGTATGATATAGGAAAAGAGTGTTATCATGAACTACAAGCAATGTGCTTCTTGGATGCGGATTCTATGTGGTTCAACATGCATGACTTGATGCGTGATTTGGCCCAATTAGTCTCTCATGGGGAGGTTTGTATTTACAAGAGTAGAGAAGATAAAAAAATCTCAAAAAATGTCCGTCATTTATATGCAAAAGGTTTGATTGATTTTCAGTTGGCATGTGAATCAAATAACTTGCGCACAGTTGTGTTGGAGAGAGCTGATGACATGCCTGTCTTCCTCAACCATGGAGCATGCAAAAGAATCCGAGTGCTAGTCATCTTGAAATCTAATATGCAAGATGGTGATGGTGACGGTGATTGTTATGTAGAACGTTGGTTGAATACACCCCACACTGAATCGATGAAAGAATTCTTGGATGTTATTCCTCATCTAAAACACTTGCAATATTTGGATTTGAAGGAAACCCTTATTAAATCGATACCAGAATCACTATGCTGCCTTTATCAATTGAGGGTATTGAAATTGCCACGACCACAGAACCTACCAAGTCTATTTCATAACCTCATAAGCCTCCAAAACTTGGACTTTTATACATATAATATGGCATATTATGGGTTGAAGCCAGTATATCGTGTGGAAAGAGAAAGAGGCTACTTGATTGCACAGTTGAGAAATTTGAATGAACTAAGAGGCGCACTTTCAATTGAAGACTTGGAGAACATTGACAATATGGAAGAAGCTATGAAAGCCAAATTGAAGGAAAAATGTCATATCAAGGACTTACGATTATATTGGAACTATACAGTGAATGTTTACAAGCATGATGTCCAAGAAGAAGTACTTGAAGGCCTTCAACCTCATCCTAACTTAGAAGAGCTAGAGATTGATGGGTATATGGGTTCCAAAACACCAAGCTGGCTTGTGACACTTGCATTACAGAAACTACAATGTATACGTTTAATTAAATGCAGAAACTGGGCATGTCTACCTGCAGCACTTGGGTTGTTACCTTCCCTCGAGGAACTATGCATATATGACATTGAGAACATAACAGTTGAGTGTAATGACTTTGTGACTGAGATGTTTCCATCCCTGCGGAAGCTTGAATTGGGCAAAGCAACAATATCATTTAAGGGCATGCCAACATCATCATCATCATCATCATCATCATCATCATCATCTCAAACAACACCAAAGCGTTGCAAGTTGTTTCCATGTCTTCAGTACCTCAGTGTGGTGGAATGTGATGCAGTAAATGGATTACATTGGCCCATATATTCAGCACTTGAGCGTCTATACATAAGAAATAGTCCAGGCCTAGATGATCAATTGCTAGGATGTCTCTTTGGCCTCTCTTCTCTTACTCAATTAGAATTGAATGGGGCAAAGATTGAAACCTTTTCTGCAGAGGTCATGGCCACACTGCATGCACTTGAAGAAATAAGTCTTGAAAATTGTAATGAGCTTTTATCAGTGGAGGGTTTACAAGCCCTTCCCTCCCTAAAAAAATTGTCTATTTGTAAATGCCCCAAATTCAAATCATGGTGTATGGAGGGGATGGCAAAGCTGCATGAACTAATTATAGAGTCTTGCCAAGATCTGGAATCTCTACCTGTTTGGTTGTGCCATCTTCCTTTACTAAAGCAATTGAGCATTCACCATTGTCCAAAGTTCCATTCACTATCTGAGGGTGGCCTCCCTTCCTCACTTGAAACATCGAACATCAAAGCTTGTGATCTCAGCTTAAGGGAACGATGTCACCAAAAGCGATCTCCAAAATGTCTAATGATTCAGCCCATCCCTTTTCAGACGATATGGAAATCTAAAAATATTTGAGTGGCATGTACGGATCTATGCCTTCGCTTTTTTCTCTGTTTTCTCATTCGAATTATTTATGACATTAACTTTAATTTCACTTGACTGATCAGAAGTTATTTCAGGAAAACAATCAAGCCTATCAATATTTGGGCAATATTTCCATGCAGGCCTCTCTGAAATAGATGCCTTATGACACTTGGCATTTTTTCCAAGGTAATCATTTTTATATTTACCTGTTATATTCTGATTTTCACTTGAGCTCATAGACTGTATACACTGATGAATATATTTCTGTTCTTGATGCCTGCACTCCTTTTCTTTTATTCTCTAGACTTTGTCATAATGTTGATTGTAGTGACTGTTTACATGAGCTAAACTATAGAGCAATAAGCTTCACCCTCTTCCCAAATCTTATATAATTTATTTTAGCAAGAATTTTCTTTTGAGACAGAGATACTTAGAGATGGGAACTTTTTGCCATTCCTCAAGGCATTTTCTGATGGATTCTTAATGCCAAGGATGAGAAATAAGTGATTCCAAATCACGTGGGGCTGTTATAAATACTCAAAAATAATAAAGAAAATTAATGGAAATTCAGACATGAATTTTTAAATAATTTCCCATTATAGGGTGCATCAGAGAATCCATCCAGAAACATTTGGCTTTTTAAATAAGATATCATCCGCATCTTTAATAGTGGCACTATATTCTGCATTTGTTTTTTAATAAATCTGTCAGTGTGACTAGGAGGGGGATGGAAAATAAAATTGATCCATAACTAGTTTATAAAACAATCCGTCCTGAAAATTTTTATTTTCCTTATCTCTTTTCCTTTAATCTTGAGTTATTTTACATAAAAATTGTTATGGTGCTTGTATGGTTTTGGCATTTTACAATATGTTTCTACATGTTTTTTTTTCCTGTGTTAATTCTGTTTGTCTCTTCTCACCTATTGACATGAAGAGTTTTGATGTTTTAAACTTCTCAGTCTGACTGTTTGACAAATCACCTTTTTGCCCCTAGGAAATGCACATTCATGAGTTTGCTATACAGACATGTCTGTCATCATCAAATTCTATTTTGTTTTAACAAATATCTTGATTTCTTCTTTCAATTTTATGCAGGTACAGGTAGCACTGGATACTGTTGATCGCATGTGCCAGTCAGGTCTTAATTTACCAATTGAAACTCTTCACCCAATTTTATGTGCAACTGACCAGGGTAGTGAACTTAATATGGTACGCCATTCCACTCCATACTGTATATTTTGTTTTTAAATTTCATGATTGTTGCAATTGTATCAATTTTATCAAGGTTCAATGTGCAGCCATCTTAAAATATACTTCAAAATTTGGACAAATGTTTATGCAGACGAGAGGGAGCTGGTACGATAATTATTAAGCCTGTCATGTCTCATGCCTGACATGTAAGATTGCAGAGAAGCTCTGTAAGATTGCAAATGGAGGTTGGGTAAATAATCGAATGTCATGGTCTATTTGAGCTCCATTAATGGTTCTATTTCTATACAGGATTTGATATCTTGAGATTCAAATTTTATTGGAAGGAAATCAGCCTAAACTTAGGAAGGATTCATTTTGTTAGCGAGTGTATTAGAAGTGTATATTCTGAATCTGTAAGATATAAAAGAAATATGAAACTACAAACTTATAGTAGTCATAGTATCTCATGTTCACAATCCAAACTCTTAACACTTTAGAATCCTCACAGAGAACTTGATCCAAACTTGAGCATCTATTTGAATATCCTGGCTATAATAAGTTTGATCATATCAGATAATGCTTTTTGGTTGGGATCATATACAGCCATATTTATGTGTTGGAATTTAATATTTTTTCATGTGAAAGGAAATTGTTTCTCTTGACATTTGCATTTATATTTATATGTTCATAATCCTTTGTTGTGCTTATATAATTGTCTTAAGTTACATTGTATTAATGTAAATGTAATCTCCTGGCCTAGAATTTTCTTAACTTCACTATATTTAGATATGTAACTGTTTTCCGGGTGAGTTATGAGCAAACCTGAAATAATACAAAATATCTAGGAAAATATTTGTGCAATGGTTATGAAATGTATTGGTTTTGATGTTACCAAATTTATGTTTTTTGTTGAGCGTTATCATGATGTTTCTTGATCCACTAGGGATTATAGAAAGTTTGTTACAAGAATTATTTTGCTGGTCAGATACATTTTAATCTGAAGCTTGAATATGGCTAGGTTTTGTATTAACTACTAGGATAATGTGGCACTATCTTGTTTCATATGATATGCTCCATTTGTTTTGCCGCTGATTATAAATGAAAATTTGAAATCATATGCAATTCTCACCACACCTGAACCTCAAAAGATATGTGCCATGGGCAGCAGATAAACTTCCTTATAACTTGCAATTCCTTTGAAACCAATCCATTTGTCAATTCTGAGTTTTTATCTTATCACGCACACTCATTATTTTAAACAGAGTGATGGTACTATACTGTCCAAAATATTGATAATGTATCCATGCCTCTACCATAATACATCTGAAGAGAATTGTGTCTGCAAAATGATATGCAACAACATATAAATTCACCAACATTCGACATGTTTCATGTCCCAATATCAGCTCAAGCTCTCTAAATTTGAAGTGTTTGTTAGTATTTCCTCACTGTAAATACAAATATTAAAGAGTACACCTAAAACTATGTGTATCCAAAAATATACATTGGTGTCATAGTCATCTAGACATGATACATGCAACTGCCTACGGCCACTGATGTATGTTTACATATTTCATACCCTATAATTATCCGTCATCTGCCCCATGAATCTTCGTCTTTAAATGTGGAACAGATGTAGTGTTTGAGTAGAACATGTGCCCTGTGCAGTAAGTAAATAACATATCTACAGTTTTAAATCAGATGAATTACAATATATCATTGATTGATGTAGCATCGGTTCTCATGTTCCACTTTAATTTGAAGCAATTTCACATCACTACAAAAAACTCTGATGATTATGCGAGTTCATTTGTTTGTTGAAAAATTGCTCTCATTTCTTAAACAAGAACTACTCTGCTTGCTCTGATCTAACATGCCTATTTGTCTGCTTTTGTTTTGCTGCAAGCCTGCAAGGCATGAGTCAACAAGAGGTTTAGATTCAAAATCTAGACGACAATTTTGAACTTGAAGACTTCAAGCCAAGTAACATTCTTTGTGTAATCATGTGCTCAGTAGCTAAGAACAGTTCAAGTCCCATGCACTACTCAAGAATGTTACTACTATTTTTTGATACTCAAAAAATCTTTCACAGATCTCCAAATTGCCGCTGCCGAAGCATATCTGCTGAAGCTTGGCTTTGTAAGGTAATGAGTGATACTGTCTATAAAAGCTGAATATGGCTTACACAGAGTTTGCTAAGACTTATGTATCTTCATCCTACTTTTGAGTTGGGCTTGTAATCTGGATGATTAAATAGGGTTTCTTCTAGTTTTGTTTGCACTGTATTTCCAAAGTACTGATATTTGTTGTTTCTATAAGCATTAGCTATTGATATTTTGGTAAGAGACTGTAAAACCATTTTGATAACTTGAATTTGAAAATTAATTGTATGATGTCTTGGAAGGAGGAAACTGAACCAATGTTTCCATAGTTCATAGTGTGCCCTGAGATCTTTAAGTCAAACACTTTTATGTATGTTTGATGTTAAGCATTATATCTAGCTATGTGTCCTGGTGAGCATTGTCTTGGCTAAATTTGTGCAGCCATAGTAATAAACTAATAATAAAGTTATTATTGTAAAAAAAAAATGTTCTCTGCTCTGTTTGCTTTTCTTGTATGTATGAAGATTTTATTTTGCGGAATTATTTAATTTATAAAATATAAACTTTTATTTAACGCATGGTTGTTAAAAATTATTATTGAAAAAAAACACAAAAAAGGGGTTTTTATATGTTAAATACTTTTGCGGTTAATTTAAAGCAATTCTTGGGCGAAAAAAGCATTTGTTTATAAATAAACATAATAAAAAAATTAAAATTAACCAAAAAAATAATTAAAAAAATATAAATAATTAAAAAAAATTCCATAAAGTTAAGGAGTTATTGTCATGCGCATGCCCGAATAAATATCAATTTAAACATGTAAAAATACAAACAATACATTGATGAACATTAATAAACAAAATTTTTAAAGGATGCATATTACTTGATGCTTTATCTGGTTCAGTTCGGATTTAAGCTTTTGCAGATATTTTTCATTTTCATTTTATTATATATATATTCTTAAATTTACATGATTTTCTTGCATTTGAAAAAAAAAATCATCAAAGACAAACAAGTATAAGAGTGCATCACTCACAATGGTTTAAAAAAATATTTTGAGAAAAATCACTTCTGCCGTGGCTACTTGGTTATCTATAAGTAGCCATAATGTAATTGATTTTACATGTAAAATATTGTTTATTTGCTGTTAAATGAGTTTTATATAAAAAAAAATTTTACAAATTGAGGTTCTTTTGCAGCATTTTAACTTACAACAAAATTTATTGTAAGTTAAAATACAGTAAAACATTTGGGTTAAAATCACCATTCTCCACTCTCCACAAGAAGCTTGTACAATGATCAATTGCATAATTAAACATATAGTTATTTATGCTTTATTTAATTTAATATTATATTTTAAAAATACCTATTTTAATTTAATTTAATTACACAAATATTTTTTAGGCATAAAATTAAAGAATATTGCATATTTTTAATTTAATAAAATGATCATTAAATTAAGTAATTAATAATCTTAAATTAGTGCTAATAGTAGATAGTGAGAATTAAATCAATTAATTATTTTTTTAGGCATCAAATTAAAGGCATTACATATTTTTAAATTTAAAAAATGATCATTAAATTAATTAATTATTTTTCTTAGATCAGTGTTGACACTAATTGTTGTGCTTGTTCTTAATTTGGACCTCGGGCCTCATTTGACTTTATACATGTATCACGGATAAAATAGTTATTTAACACTAGTGAATTCTTGCATGCCCACACATGCACAGTGGTTTCTATGTGAAATTCAACTAAAATCGGGGGTAATTCGGTCATTTGAACCATTATGTATTCAATCTTTTAATAGAAGGCAAAATTACCATTTTGTCATTGCTTAAAAAAGAGAAAAAAAAAAAAAAAAAGGAAAAAACCTTACCAGGCAGCCATCTCCTTTTTCTTTGTTTCTTTCTTTCTCCTTCTTGGCCGTGAGCATCCTTCAGCCATAAATTTTTTTCTGACGACTGATCTCGACCAATCACCGCCCAAAAACCCTCTCTCACTTGCTCTTGAACATGGTAAGAGGTCCTACTCTAGTTTTTAAGTTGTATATTCGTTGAATTTCATCATTTTACTCGTTTGAAAACATAGGTTAAACCCTTTGAATACCCTTTGATTTGTGAGAATTTTGGGCTCAAAATGGAGCCTTGATCTTGTTATTTGTTATCTTTGATTCTCGTAAATAAATTATGTTGTTTGGTGTTGTAAATTTAAGAAAAACTTCATTGTTAGGACCGCGATTACTGTAGAAACCGAATTTACTGTAGTAATTTCGAGGTTAATGTAGCACTAGAATTTATTATCATTTCTTCTACTTCTTTGGTCCAAAATGAAGCTTTTCATGCTTGAACTTCATTAGAATTAATGACCCTGTTATGGTCTATAACCCTAGTTTTGCATGTTCGGTATGTAACCTTGCGCATACATGCATTTTAGTTTAATTCTTGTATTCATTGCATCTTGGATTCCTTGCTTGTGATTAGGTGATGAAATATCTTCTAAGGGGAAGGAAATCGCCGAGAGTGAGTGCGTCTCGAAGTGAGATGACATTTTATGTGAGTGGTTGGTTTGTAGTCTTAATAAGAGCAGTATAGTATTTCTTTATATGTTGTGCACTTTATTTCTTATATAAAATTGTATTTCATTTTCTTTACCTAAGATGAATTTATTAAAATGGTTTGAATATATATTTGAGCAATTGAAATCTATGGGTGTTTATTTTGGAAGAAGTATGCTTGTATGCCTATGTATTTACACTCCAAGTGAATGTGGTTTGATATGTATTTATTTATTTAGCCATTGTATGGTGATTTATAACATTGATTTTCAAAAGTACACTCTAAGTAAAAAATGTGGAATGATGGATTTCTTGAGTTGTAAATTGAAAATGCTTGTATTTACGTGTTTGACATTGATGCTGACTAGACATTATAGTGAGGGTCCCACGGTTTGAGCTAATGGGAGACGGTGTGATCAACCCTATATTTATAATTTTATCCCTATTCGAGAGTTGCATAGAGCCATTGATTACCACACGGGAATATCAGTGGCCAACGCCAAAAGAGACAACGTTCTGAAAATTTTCTTTCAAAATTTAAAACACTTAAGCAGCCCCGTATCTAGTCACGACCACGATTAGGTCGGGAATGATTTGAGGCCATCCTATGAGTTTGATTTGTGATTAATGTGTTGATGATTTTATTGGCGTATGTTATAGATAACTCATATTTAAACTATTGAATTGTTGGATTCTTGGAAAATTCTTTAATGTTATTGGTATTATAATTACTTTTCTTGAGATGCTTTATTACTCTATTATATCTATGCTGCCACCACTCACTGAGTAACACATTTTACTCATCTCTCTTTCTCTTCCTCTCTCAGATTACGACGTTGGACTTGGTTGTGCTGGGCAATGTATAGAGTGACTTGTGTCACTTCCTGTGTCTAGGTTGGTTTATCTTTTGGCATGTAGATTGTATGGATCCACTAGACCTTATTGCGATGTTTTGTTGTTGCATTTGTATTCTTTGTATTTCAAGTGTATTTTAAACCATGACTTGTATTTTGTTGATGTTTCTTGTATTTTTGGTCCCAATGTGTAGGGGAACCCTATTGTACGTTTATTGTTGAGTTTGTGTTCTTCTTGATAAGATTGTGATATTAGCTTTATGTTGAGCCTTATGATGACATGGATGTGGGGTGAAGTGTGACCCTTTCTTTGTTGTCGTGGCAATTGCTGCATGTCGGCTAAGGTTGGGGCGCGACAATTTTAGTGATATTAGAGCTAGGGGTTTAGGTTGGTCTTAGGCCATATCCTAAACCTGTTTGTTTCTATAAAGACTAGTGGGTCCAATTAGTGTTTTGCATTTAGCATCAGTGCATATAGGAGTTAAGTCTGAGACTTGTTTTCTATGGTCTTTTCAGTTAGCAATGTTAGCACAACATCCGAGTACGCGACAGGGAGCAGATGCCCCTATTGAGGGACCCACTCCTGTCCTGCCTCCTTCGCCACCTAAGCAAGAGGCCACTTCAGTACATGAGACTGCTGTGGTAGTGTCAATACATGCTTCTAGATCCCCAGACCTTTGCCTCATACCCCAACTCTAGGATTAGCACCACCTCCTGAAGCTCTCCAAAGCTTTAAGGCTTATTGGGATGCTCAAGGCCGTCAGCCGACATACCAAGAATATCGTGACTTCTTGGGATATTGGAGCCTGTTTGGGGGACAACCATGTACTGAGCCAGTATCTGTGCCACTACCACCTCCGATTCCTTCAGTCCAGCAGGTCCCACTAGAGGACAACAAGTTCAGTCAGAGCCTAGTTTTATCCAAGTTATTGAAGGAAGCACGACGGTTAGGATGTAATGCTTTTGATGGTTCAAATGACGCTATGGTTGCCAAAGAATGGTTGAAGAGGGTGCTTGCTACTTTTGAAGATATGGGCATAGAAGATGAGCTAAAACTGAAGGTTGCAGTCAGACTTCTGGAGAGTAAAGCAAAGATTTGGTGGGAAACCCTTAAGAACCGTTCATATGTGACTTTGACTTGGTCAGACTTTGTACAAGAGTTTGAAAAAGAATACTACAATTGGTTCCATCGTGACCAGAAGAGACGAGAGTACATGCGATTGATTCAAGGAAACAAAGCAGTGGCCGAATATGAAACAGAGTTGAAGGAGTTGGCTAATTTTGTGCCCGAGATTGTCGGTAGTGAAAAAGACCTATGTTCTAAGTTCGAGGAAGGACTGAACCTCAGTATTCGAGAGAAGATGGCAATTACTGGGACTCAAAGTTTTAAAGAAGTAGTCCAGCTTGCTTTGAGGGCTGAGAAGTTGGTCAAGGAAGGTAAGCGCCTTCATGAGAACTTAGTAAAGAAGAGAAATCCAGATTTTGCAAGGACGTCCAAGCGGAGTAGGAGTGAGGGCACTTTTACAGATTTTTTAGGATCTAGTTCAGTTAGACCGTTGCTAGGGCAAGTTGGCAGTCAGAAGCGTACGACGTTTGTGAATGGTAATTTTGGAGGGAATTCAATAGAAAATTTTCCCAGGTGCCTGAACTGCGACAAATTTCATCCTGGCCAATGTCGTGAGCCACGTAGATGCTACCAGTGTTGTCAAATAGGCCACCTTAAATCAGCATGTCCAGAGTTAAGCCATGGAGCACCAGAGCCATCACCTCCTCCTGTGGGACGACCTAGTCAGTCCAAAGGTGCACTACCCATTATTTCTACACTTGTTGCCCAGATCAGATCAGTTGATGCTAGCAATGCTCCACAAGGAAGGACACAACGACCTCAAACCCTTTCACAGACTAGAGTTTTCACTACGACCAACGAGAAAGCCGAGCGCAGATCTAATGTGATTACAGGTATTGTATCCAATTACAACATACCAAATAACAATGATGTAATTTGAAATACATCTTCACTTACATGTGATTTCACTTACACCTTCATTTGCAACAAATCAAACACCTAAAACGGGAAAAACTACCTTTGATAGGTGATAGGAGACGCAGTGTATATGTGTTCATTGGGGGGACTCATTTGAGTTTCCTCTGAATGCAAACGCATGAAAACCATGTGGCCTTGTTCTCAAAATTTACACAACTCGAGAAACTAGAGAAATTAACTTGAATAATTTTTTTTGAAAATAAAAGATCGAGTAAAATTGCTAACATTCTTAAATGGTGCAACTTTTGAAATTACTACTTTACTTTTTCAAATTTATCTTTTTAGTCCCTTCTTTTAAATTGTATCCTTTTAGTCCCTCTACTACTTTTAAGTGAGCTATGTTAGTCCCCCTTTTTAAAAGTTTAGGGTTAGGGTTAGGGTTTAGGTTTAGGTTTAGAGTTTAGGGCGACTGATATGGCTAAATTAAAATAATAAAAAAGCTAACAAATTACAATTTAAAGTAGAATGATTAAAAGTGTAAGTTTAGAATAGTGGACTGACTATTTAGGGAATTATATCTTCTAAAACCTGCCACTGCTTTCTAACAAGCCGCTTGAGAGGTAAGACTAATATAGTAGTTCCAGTTATGGATTTTTTTTTTTTTTTGGAAAAGTATAAAAGAAAACTCTTGTTGTTTTTGCCTTTTCCAAATTAAGGACAGAGGTTTTTTTTCCGATTCTAAAATATATGGTTTGCTAGATTTGCAAAAATGAAAATCTACAATGATGTTAAGTTTTCCTTTTTTGGCAAGGGAAAAAAATCTTCCATTCATGTAAAATATTATAAAAAAAATATTTTTTAACATGATTTTATTTTATTTTTGGGATTGAAGGGCCATTTTGGATAGTCCTAAATTATGGCATAATCCGTACAATATGCTATAATTTAACATTTTCTGAAAATTATGCCATATTGGTTGTTTGGGTGTTTATTTTAGAGTATAAAATTATGGCATAATATAAATATTATGGCATAAAAAAATATTCCACTGATAGTGCATGGCCTTTGCTTCATTTTCTACCTCTGCATGCATACCTTTGTTCGAAATTTGTATATTTTGTTCCATGTGTTTGATGATTAGGTTGATGGACTTTAGATTGACTTGGACCTATGATAATGTGGTTGGTTGAATTTGGTGAAGTTGGATTCTTGAAAGTTAAACTAGTTTACCTTTCAAATCAAAATTAGGCTTTTGTGTGTGTGTGTTGTTTTTGTTGAACTTGTTGATTTCTGAGAGCTTCATGTAGAGTGGTATGAGAATTTGTTTCCCTTACTGATTTGGGATCATAGTTGAGCGGTTGAAGGTTTTCTGTTTTTTTTTTCTCCTTTTGTTTGAATGGAAACTTGCATTTGAGAGGATCAATTTGCTCAATTATGTGTAGGGTTGCTTAGTTGTACTATGTCAAAGATCTGCAAGTGCTCATCTGAATTTTACCCCTGCAATTCTGTCTTGTTGAGTTATTGAAATTGGTAAACACTTGCATTTATGCAATAAGGATGTTTTGCATAAATGGTGAAGTATTGTTTTTAAATTCACTTTCATTGATAGAACATCCTTTCAACATGCATGTGTAAGGTAAATTATTTAGACCTGTTCTACCTTAAGGTCATATAAGATCCTTGTTTACTAATCATTCTGATATGGAGAACATTTGGAATTATTGCTTGAGAAGAAGAATTTGAAATGATGGTTTCCTTATCAACTTTCATGGATTTGATGTTTAGCTCCTTCTGTCCATCATCTTGCTGTCTTTGAATGAAAGTCAAGACATCCACTAGGATATATGTCAATTCAAGATGTAGAAAAATTAAAATTTTCAAATAACTGTATTAGGAAAATGTTGTGCTTTGCTTATTTTGCTCCATCAATAGAAGGGGTTTTTGATGTTGTGGGTAGATATTCAAATCATGAATCTTGTGGTCTTCACTAGTAACATTTTTCTCTTAGTTCTTCCAAATTGTTTTCTTTTTTTAATTTTTGTATTTTACCTATTTGATTACCTTTTTTCCTTCTACTACTGAAGTCATTTCAGTATCAATAGTCTAGAATGTGGCCGGCATCATCATTGTGAAGTTACATGACATTAAAATTGAAGTAATTTTCCTTTTTCCTTTTCTATTCTGACTGCAAATTGTCCTCTTGTGGAATTACTGAATGTGAATTGCTTTGTCAATATTAGTTAACAAAGAGGCTGTTCAAACCGAAAAGGTTCCTGCAGCATTGGGACCCTATTCTCAAGCTGTCAAGGCTAACAACCTTCTGTTTGTTTTCTGGTATCCTTGGACTTGTTTCTGGGGTTTGTTTTCTTTTCATTTTGTTTATTCTTTAATGACCAGAAGCATGGAGCAATTATAAAATCTATTTAGTTATCTTCGTATTAATTATTGATTATTTGGCCTTTCATATTTAGACAGGAAAATTCATATCTGACAGCATAGAGGGTCAAACTGAACAGGTGAATACTTTTTTTTATTAACTTTATGTGAAAGACTTATAGCTTCCTTTCTCTCTTGCCTTTGGAAGGACTATGTAATTAGCATTTCCTAGGGAAAGCGATCAAGATACAATGGAACTAGAGTCAAAGATGAAATTTCATGATCAGTGCTTATGGTGTGGGTAGAGGTATGATGTTTTAAATGTGAATCATAAACTGATCTAAACCGTGTTGCAATTGGATCTACTGGATCTCAATGTAGTCCTGAGCCCTCTAAAATGGATACAAACTTTGGTCCCAAAAAGTATTAATAACTTAGCTTTTGATTTATTAACTTCTTGTTTTAATTTTTTTAATGATGTAAATTGTGTATTCAATAATTCCCAAAATATAGAATCAGATGTTATGGTATTCATGTAATTAGTCCAAAGCCATTTGTGCATTTTAGTCATTGGTCTTGATGGTCTGGAATATCTGTAACCTAATTAAGGTAGCAGATTCATGATCTCCTAAAATGGGAATACTTCTGGCATGTCTCTTAAGCTACCTTTGAGCCTGCAGGTCCTGAAAAACATGGGAGAAATACTTAAAGCTAGCGGTGCTGACTACTCTTCAGTTGTTAAGACAACAATTATGTAAGAATTCTCGTTTCTTCTGATGTCTAGTGATCTAACAATTTATCTTTTTTATAATCATTTCACAATCTTCTCTTACAGGTTGGCAGACTTGAAAGACTTAAAAGCAGTTAATGAGATATATTCCAAATGTGAGTCTGCAGACCAGCTGCTATATTCTGTGCAGGCTTGATATTTTAATTAATAAGTGGTTTTGGGCTTATTCTCTGCACGCCTTTAACATGTTTTTTTCTGACTGATTTTAACTTTTCTGTTTATAACCTTGAATGCTTTTCCATCTTGATCACTATAACCCATTTTGGACACCATTCCAGATTGGGTAACTTATTTAAATATTCACTCAACTATTCAGGTACTTCTATGAGTCACAAAATTATGAAAAATTTCACTTAGGTACCTCAATTTTAGATTCATGTTCAATTAAGTTACTTGTGTGCACGCCATTAATGGTAGCCTGACTTAGCATGACATGTTACATAACTCACATCATGTTAGTCATGCCATGCGGTGAAGTATTATTTTTATCCATGAGTAACCCTTTTCCCCGCATTCTTTCTTAAATTTCTAATCCCTTTGCCCTTCTCGATGGCTGTTTAGCATAGCTGGCGTGGGGTGGGGGTGGGGTGGGGAGAAAAATGATCCTTGACCATGCGGCATGGCTGACATGGTCTAATTTGTGTGACGTGTCATGTCATATCAATCTGTCATTAACAGCGTAAACACAAGCGACTCAATTGAATGCAAATCTAAACTTGGAGTATCCAATTGAAATTTTTTATAATTCAATAGCTCAAATAGAAATATTTGAATAGTTAGATGACTATTTAAATAATTCATCCCTTAAAATTTATCTACTCTTGTCAGACTGAAGTTAACTATTTTTTGGTTCAATTTAGTGAGCTCATCTGGATGTATGATTTGTAATTAATCCTGGTTTTGGGTTCCTCATCTGTGTAGATTTCTCATCTCCGGCTCCAGCACTTTCGACTTACCAGGTTGCTGCATTACCTATGAATGCAAGAATTGAGATCGAGTGCATCGCTGCACTGTAGAATAACCATGCAGAAAACAACCCAGTTCGGTTTCATGAATTGATCATTCTGCTGAATAAAAATGAGTCTTCAGTAATTTCTGATTGATCATTTCGTGGAATCAAAGTTGTAAAACAAACAGACGTCTCTGTTTGTTGGATCAATTAGTGATGACTATTGCTGAATCTAGAAAATTTCCCTGAATAATGAGGGGGTGTTTCTTGTGTTTTTTAAATTAAAACCTTGCTTTCCATAACTTAAATTGTTTCTGTGAAACATCAATGTTGAATGCTTGGTCTTGCACATTTGTTTCCAAACACACAATCATCAGAATTGGATGGATATATATTGTTTTGCAAATAGTAATCCCAACTGTAGAACGTAAGATCTATAGAGAAAATATATAAATGTTAGATGAGAAAGATTGTAAAACTTTTTAAACATTAATTGTATGAAACCTATAGAATATATGTAAAGAATAGTTATAACTTATCTTGGAAGCACCAAATACATTAGCATCCAAGATAAGATAGGGACCAATTAGAATGAAGCAACAAGTTCTTTTTGTTCCAATTATACTTCTGGTATAAAGTATTTCAAGTTAACCAAATTGTTTGTGCATCTGAAACATAATCAAATGCTTAGAAAGAAGCAACAATTAGAAATGGAATGACCAATTCATGAGAAGAATTTGAGTTCAATATGATAGTATTAACCTGTAAAGGCAAATTGAAAAATTAGATATTCTTTCCAAATATTTCTAAAACATTAAGCTAAAAAGCATAGAAACGAACAAAAAGGAAATGCATCTAACAATGACAAACATTCTAATTTCTATGTTCAAAAGTAGAACTCCAAAACCATATCTTTTTCAACCAACACCCATGGTTAGATCCATCAATTCTCACCACAAAGATACAGAATACAGCAGGGAGAAACAAACAATCAATCAATTACAAACACAGAATAGCTTAAGTGCTTTAGCCAATGGATGTCCCACATCCACTAGTGTAGAAAACAATAGAAAGTTCTAATAAAATTGGAAAGGGTCAAACCTCAACTAATTGTTATAAATTTACCACTCAGTAGTTGAGTTTAAAGTTTGCATTTCCATTTTGTAAATTGTTTTATTAGAAGAGCTACTAACATTGTTCTAGTGGATGCCGCTCAAATCCTTCATGCTCATCTCCCTCATTTTGGGGGGATTGAGTATGCCTTGATGAGCTATTAACATTTTTACCCCTTATAATATTATATTTATTTAAATTTTAGTGATTTATATTATATTTATACATTGTATTTACATTGTATTGAATGGAAATTAAAAAATAACATGATATATATTGTATTTATTTTTAAAATATTAGATTTATTTATATTTTAGTGATTTAATTAAATTTGGATATTTGTTTATTTTAAATAAAAATAATTAAATTATATTCGCCAATTAAAATGTATTAATTTAAAAGTTTATTTCGAAAATGAAAACATTAATAATTCATTTTAAATTTTTTTTATAGAAATTAGAGGCATCTAATAATTGTTTAATTAAAATATTATATCGTACAAAAATAATTTTACTAAAATTTTTCCCTGTAACTTCTCCTATTTCTATTCTCATTCTCTCAAACCAAACATTACTTTTGTTACCATTCCCAATTCCTTTTCTCTATTTATATCCCCATCCCCTTCTTCATTTCCATCCCTATATTCCCATTCTCTCCAACCAAACGGACCTAGTATTATATGCAACTACAATCACTAATAGGGATATATATATATATATTAGCAAAAATATCAACTTCCTTGCTACCAGGTGAGAATTTATTCTTGGATAAAAACATAACAATCTACCTAATTTGAGAAAAGAGAATTTTTTTTATTTTGTGTTTTATCTTTTTGGCAATGTTTTTTTTTTGTCAAATTTAGGGCATATTCAAGTAAGATTCTTACATGCAGTTTTTTAAGCCTATTTATGACTCTGGGATATACAAGAGTGTAAGCAATATAACAATCATTATGGGGATATATAAACAGATAGAATTAATTGTTAGGTAAAAAATATAATTTTCTTCTAATAATATTACATAATATATTGTATGTAAAAAAATGATTCAATACCATTAAAAAATAATTAGATAGAGGTTGTTTGCATATTTTAACTTGTGCAAATCCCAAGAAAATAATTAATCATAACCAGCTAAACAACATATTAGGTTAGATGTACAGCTATAAACGAGTTTAACTTGAGCAGACCACGAATGATACAAGTTCAGCTTGAGCTTGACTCATAAATGAGTTGAAGCTCATGGGAACTCTCAAAGTTTTAACTAGTAAAAAAAAAAAAAAAAACTTTAGGCTAATTGATTAAAATAATATAATTTTTTAAATTATTTTCTAAAATATGCATTTTCGTAATTATTTACAAAAATACACATTTTATATTTTTTAATATTTCTTTTCAAATTAATGGGCCCATTGCATTTTTTTAACATTTAAATTTTATTTTTTTGAAAAAATAGAGGGCCCACTTTATTTTAATTTAAGTTTTTATTTTTAAAAAAATTGCGGGTCAGGGTGTTTTTTAAATTAAGACATAAATCATAACGCTTTGGTTGATCTCGCTTTCTTTTATGTCCATTTCATTACGAATTAAAAATTGTCTCAAGCCTATAAATTATTAACAGTCTGTTACAATTAGGGGCTGTTTGGTAACCTGCAACTAGGTGCAAGTGGGTGTGATGCAAAAGGTTTTACATGTAAAACTATGTTTGGTTACTTGCAAAATAGATTTTACATGTAATATGTTTTACTTGAGGGGCTTCTTTTGCAGGATTTCCACTTACAGCTGATTCAGCTGTAAGTGGAAATCCTGCAAAAGTAAAGATTATAATCACCACCTATACTTCATTCCAAATTTCATCTTCTCTACCCGTGAGTGAGAGATCCCCACTTGCTGCAGCCCGAGGAGACTTGCTGCGGCCGGAGGAGATCTGCGAGATCTTCTGAAGTTAGCTGAGATCCCTCCCCCCCCCACCTCTTGTTGCAGCCCGAGGAGATCTGCGCTTGAGTGAAGTCGCAGAGATCTTCTGGTGATCAGTACGTGCTAGCTCCTTATCTTCTTGGTAGCTCATCACCAAAATATTTTATGGATCTATGTTTTGATTCTTTGTTTGTTAGATTAGATGTGGAAAAAATTCTAAAGAACCATGATGAGTGAGTGTGGATTCCCATCCGGGTTTTGTTTTTTTACCTGTTATTATTGATTTTTGCCCTTTTTTTTTTTTAATTTTGTTATGCTTGGTTTGATGTTTCCTCACCAAAGGTGTGATTGCTTGGTAGATGTTTGTCTTATTATTTTGAAAGGAATTATAAAAGTTTAGAGAAAAGAATGATTTTTTTCCCTCCATCTGTGATGTTTTTGATCTTTGGTTGGGATGTTTTTGAATTTCAAAGGGGAGCATAATATCATAGAGTTAATGAATTGGTGAGATGTGAGAAGAGGGATGTTAAAATTTTCTCTTTCTCATATGTTTTTTTTCTCTTCTTCCTTTTATCTGAAAATTGTTATATTTAGATGAAATTTGAACATTTGAAATTTTTATGTGAGAATTTCGCAAGTCATATTTGATTTTTTTTGTTTTTAAGTTTATTTTCGTGCTTTATATATGCTATCTATATTTGATTGAGTTTTTCTATCCTTACAAAATTACATTCAGGGAGCCTTTTCCTGTTCAATCTGAAAATGCAGAACCACATTGATGAAATGCTAAAGTCATAGTAGTATTAAGTTTAGCTGATTTATGTCGAAGTTTTTCATTATTTATTTATTTATGTGCTTTTCACTGGAGTTAAAAGATCTGTTGTGCCTATTGGGTCATGTGTAGCTACAAATATACTATTGAACAAAATGAGGATGAACTTAAATGTGCCAAAATCCATCTTTACTGACTTCAAAATTTTGTCTTCCCTTATAGAGTGCTTAAATTGATTATTATCCATAAGGATGAATTTTTTAATAACTAATTAATTTAATTTTGTATTCATTATAAACAAATAAAATTATACAGTAGGGTACGTGAATAAATATGGGTTTTATAAAACCATAGTTGCCATTACTTGCTTTTATAGCGGTAATCAAGTAATTTTATCAAATAAAAAAAAAAAAAGGTAGTAGCTCTGACTAATAATTTTCTTACACTTTAGTACTGGATTCTTCCTTTTGTTTTGTGGAATTTGAAATGCTGAAGTTGGTTTTTTTTTTTTTCCTCCTATTGATTTTTCCAATTTCTTCTCATGCTTGCATAATCCATGATGAAGGAAAATCAAAACAAATATTGATGTCTGCATTGTAGAATTAGCAAAAGAACGTTATAATATACAAGATGAATTTGTAACAAACTCTCATTCCTTCCCATCCGAAAAGTTGAATTTGTAACAAACTTTAAGATTTGTTTCGCCCTTACAATAATAATTATAATTTCTTGTATTATATTGCATATATTTATTATTCCTCCAAATAATTGTAATTTCTTGTATCATATTGCATATGTTTAGCCTATTACATGTGACATAACTTACGTGATGTTGTTTTTGTTATAGCTAGACACTAATTTTAGAATGTATATAATAATTGTAATTTCTTGTATTATTTGCATATATTTATTATTCATCCAAATAATTGTAATTTCTTGTATCATATTGCATATATTTATTATTACTCCAAAATTTTTTATAATATAATTTTGAATTTATTTAATTTAGTGACTATTGCAATATAATTTGTAAATGGAAACAAATTACGACGATGAATATGCTACAATTGCCTCCGTTGTGTTTGCTATTATTTTTTCTTTAACTTGGTTTAGAAAAAGAAGACTTAGTTTCACATGGGAGCCTTATTACAATAGAGATGCACTTCGCAGAAACTATATATCAAGAATAATAAATAGTTCCGATGAGGCTAGTATATCAATGTCGCGCATGAAAAGAGCATCATTTTAAGTGAGAAAAAATAAAATTATAAGGGTTTGTGAAGCTAGTAGAAATAATATAGTAGAAGTGAGAAAAAATAAATTATAATAAAAATTAATGAAAATTATAAGGGTTTGGATGTAAAATTTTTTTAATTTAAAAAATTATTGGAACCCGCAGTTTTTTTAAAAATAAAAACTTAATATTAAAAAAAAAGTGGGGCCTCTGTTTTAAAAAAAATAAAATTTAAACGTTAAAAAAATACAATGGGCCCATCAATTTGAAAAGAAATATTAAAAAAATATAAAATGCGTATTTTCGTAAATAATTATGAAAATGCATATTTTAGAAAATAATTTAAAAAGTTACATTATTTTAATCAAATTATAGTTTTTTAATAGCTCTACTATTTTATTTTAAATTATAGTCTTTTAATGGCTTTTTTTTAATAATGCATTTTTCTTATTTAATTAAGAAAATAAATATTTTATAAATTAATCACGGATTTAGGTAAATGGTAATGGTGAAATTAATATTAAAATTAGTGGTTAGAAAACAGTATATTTTATACTGTTTTTTAAAAGTTATTGAAGAAAACGGTAACCATCATACCGTTTTCATTTTTTTTAAAATTTTAAAAAAAATTACAGAAAATATAATGGTGTGTCCCATTTCCTTTTCAAATTTTTTTAATTTTTTTAATTTTTTTTCCATAATTCCTTTTCAGTACTTTATATATATATTTTAAATTTTATCCATTTTTGCATGTTAACTATTTATTTGCTTTTAATTACATTTCTGCTTTTAATTACTGATTTTTTACAGTTACCTCATATTTTTTTAATTATTTCAATAATTTATTTGTGGTTTTTTAAACCAATTCTTTTTTAAAATTGTTATTTAAATATAAAAAATTATTTGAAATTAGAATTATAAAAAATTATTATTATTGAATAATTCTTCCTATGCTAATAATAATAATACCTATTTTTTAATTAATAATTAATTTAAAAAATACCTATTTTATCTAAATTCATAATTAATTTAAAAAATACCTATTTTTTAATTAAATTTAAAAAAACGCATTATTTAAAAAAAAACCTCTTTTAATCCTCTATAATTTTTAAATAAATGTTGTCAGGGTTTAAAATTTGAAGTTAGAGTTTATGATTTGAATTTAAAATTTAGAAAACTTGACGATTTAATTAAAATAATAATAATAATAATAAATTCTAACTTAAAATAGAAAATTTTTAGAAGAAAATTAAGAAAATATAGACTGACTATTTTAAAAAATTATTCCTTCTCACACAAAACCCAAAATCCACCCTACATTTAAAATCCTAAATTTCAATCCCTAATTTGTTTCATCATATCCTTTTTTTTTTCATCCTACATTTTAGAAATTTCAGCCTGATTTAAATATGAAAAATAACATAACAAGAACCAATTTTAGGATTCACAGTATATTATGACCAAAATCTTTTCATCCATCATTGAATATAAATCAAAAACCCTAAAAATTCAATCCCAAGATCACCATATCCCAGTATATCAAAATATCAAAAATAAAAAAAGCTTTATGACCACAATCTTTTCATCCATGATTGAAAATGAATAAAAAAACTCTAAATCAGCCAAACCCTAAATTCAATCACTACTTTGCTTCATCTTGTCCCTATCTTTCATCTACATCTTAGAAATTTCAAAATCCAAAACCCTAAAACCCAACATATATTTCATAATCTCTGCTTTCCCCATGTATCCTCACATCCAAAGGATCACCACAAAAGTAAAAATATTTAATTTTTTTGAAGGAGGAAAGGCATGTAAGTGGCGTTTCCAGGATCAAATGGCATAAAACATAAGAACAAAGCCAAAGATCAGGATAACCAAATCCTTCTATAAAACAGAAGTTTTTTATAGCGTCCGAGCCATTAAACCAGGGAGAACTAGATCATCATCCCCTAGCATTGGTAATGGACGCAATCATTCTACAACCAAATTAATTCAACAGAAAAAAACAAAAAAAGGAGAGATGTGATGGTGCTCAGACAGCCAAGGGTTAGTCTTCAGCTACTGGTAGAAGAAGAGCCAGATCAGAAACTCTAGTCCACAGTAAATAATCATCATCATCGCACCAGTTTCTCACTAAAACAAAAAATACAAAAAAAAAATTTCATAAAAGAAGAGAAGAAGATGGAGAAAGATGAGATCTTTGGGTTGAAAGGGGAGACAAGAGACGATGGAGGCTTTGACACCATCGGCGTCTATGGTATATATAGAGAGGTTTTGAAGACGAATTAGGGTTTGGGTTGAGGAGTGGTGGAGATTGAGAATAGATATTAACCTTTGGATTTGCATCCAACAGTTAAGATTTTTTTTCCAAACTTTATCCTAAATATTTTGGGTAACTTAATTTGTGGGTTTTTTTTAATAATGCAATTTTTTTATTTAATTACTAAAATAAATATATTTTAAATTATTTAGTAAAACAGGAATGACGATACTGGTATTAGTGTATTTGGTTAGAAAACGATATGAAACATACCGTTTTTATTATTTATAATTTTTTTAAAAAAATTATGTCATTAATAAAAAACGGGATGATAATTTCATTTTCAATGGCACTGAAAATGGAACAATCTATTCCGTTTTTTATTTTTTTATATAATTTTTTTTTAATTTTTATACAATTTATCATTTTAACCTTTTATTTGTTGTTAATTATATTTCTGTTTTTAATTACTGATTTTTACATTTTAGCCCCAAATTTTTTTTGTAATTATTTCAATAATTTATTTGTGGTCTTTTTAGGCCAATTTTTTTAAAAAATTGTTATTTAAATATAAAAAATTATTTGAAATTAGAATTATTATTGTTAATTATTAAAACGGGAATTATTTTAAATTATTTTATTAATATTTTGAATATTATTATTATTAGAGTGACAATTATGGAAGTAGAATTATTGAAAATTGTTTTTATTATTATTAGAAAATTATTATCATCATAGTGAGAATTATTTTCAATTATTTTGTTGATAATTTCATTATTATTAAAGAAAGAATTATTCCAAATTAATTTTTTAATAATTTGATTATTATTATGAGAGTGGGAATTATTGAGAAAGGAATTATTTAAAATTCTTATTAGAGTGGGAATTATTTTAAATTATTTTATTAATATTTTGATTATTATTAGAGTGGTAATTATTGAAGTAGGAATTATTGAAAATTATTTTTATTATTATTAGTATATTATTATTATTATAGGGAGAATTATTTTCAATTATTTTGTTGATGATTTCATTATTATTAAAGAAGGAATTATATTAATAATTTGATGATGATTATTATTATTATTATTATTATTATTAGAGTGAGAATTATTTTAAAGTATTTTATTAATATTTTGATTATTATTAGAGTGATAATTATTGAAGTAAGAATTATTGAAAATTATTTTTATTATTATTAGTAAATTATTATTGTTGTTGTTATTGTTATTGGGAGAATTATTTTCAATTATTTTCAATAATTCCTTCTTTAATAATAATGAAATCATCAACAAAATAATTGAAAATAATTCTGCCGATAATAATAATAATAATAATAATAATAATAATAATAATAATAATAATAATTCCCGTTTTAATAGTTAAAAATAATAATTTTAATTTCAAATAATGTTTTATATTTAAATAACAATTTTTTCTTAAAAAATTGGCTTAAAAAGACCATAAATAAATTATTGAAATAATTACAAAAGAAATGTGGGGTTAAAATGCAAAAAATCAGTAATTAAAAACAAAAGGGTTAAAATAATAAATTGTATAAAAATTAAAAAAATAATATAAAAAATTAAAAACAGGAAAGATTGTCCTGTTTTCAGTGCTAATGGCTCACTGGAAACGGGAATTATCATCCCGTTTTTATTAATAACATACTTTTTTTTTAAAATTATAAACAATGAAAACAGTACCGTTTTCTAACCAAATACACTAACACCGGTATCATTCTTCTCGTTTTACCTAAATTCGTAAATAATTTAAAATATACATATTTTTGTAATTAAATAAAAAAATTGCATCATTTGAAAAAAAGCCCTTAATTTGTTCTTTTAGATTTTTAATATTTATGGTATATCAAGTTATTATTATTATTATTTGTTTTATTTTTTATTATTGAAAGATTAAAGACATTTAAGTTATATAAAATTTAAAAAATTGGGTGGCTGTTTGTTTTGGTTTACAAATTATAAAAATAGACCATTTATCTTGTAAATGTATCAGCCCTTTCATACATAGTTAATTTAGTATGGTTGGACAAAATTTGGATATTATACCTAATTTAGTTGAAAATTTTGAATAAAAATATGGCAAATAAAACATAATGTTTTATAATATGGTTAACTATTTATACAAGTTTGTTACTTTTTACATTAAAAAGTATGTCATAAAAAATACCTCTAATACAAAAAAAAAAAAAAAGCATATGTTACAAATAAATTATTAACATATCAAAATATAAACATATAATAGAATTAAGCCACTCAAAAGTCAGAATATATATATATATATATATATATATATATATATATATATATATATATATGTGTGTGTGTGTGTGTGTGTGTGTGTGTGTGTGTGTGTGTGTGTGGATAACAATTAGAAAAAAACAAAAAATCGTGTTGAACAACTAAAAAAAGCCAAATATCATCCATTCAGCGGCGGACCTATATGGGTGGCAGGTCGAGCTGAAGCCCCGGTTGGCCGACCGAAAAAGCTTAGAAGAACTCCGTTTAACATGGTTTAAGCCTGGGCTGAGGAAAGGGAAGCTCAGGGTGAAGCCGTGGTTATGACACAGTATGTGTATCATGAATATTGATTTTTATTTAAGCCGGGGCTGTACCAAATTTCTGGCTCCGCCACTGCATCCATTCAAACATGATAGGTTATCATCATCATCATTCTTATTTGCATGTGATGTTTTTTTTTCATTTTTCCGATTATTATGGTTTTTCTCCCAATCTACTTTTAGTGGAATTATATGATAGGGATAACAATTAAAAAAAAAAAATCTAGTTAAACAACTAAAAAAAAAAAAGGCAAATATCATCCATTCAAACATGATAGATTATCATCATCATCATTCTTATTTGCATATGATGTTTTTTCATTTTTTTTTTATTATTATGTTTTTTCTCCCAATCTATTTTTAGTGGAATTTTCAAAATAAAAGGTCCATTAAGTTTTTCTAAATCAATAAATTGCATATTGTCTACACACAAATGCACTTAAATTTTAGTTATAAGAAGGAGAAGAAACACACCATTGGCTTAAAACTCAAAAGATAAACCATATTTCCTCCTCTCCAAATTATCTGTAATACTATTTCTTTTAATATTTTGTCTTTGTTTTTTTTTATTATTTTTTTTTACAAAATTTGGACAAGCAGCATCACGGGTTTACACAAGCGTGGAGTTAACAACACTTGTGCCCTTGTCTTGTGCCACGTCTTCTAGGCAATGAGATGAATATCCTATACAAAAAACTTGGTGCCAACAAACCAATAAGTCATAGCCACTATTATTTTTTGTATAAAACTTAAATGTGATAGATAATTTGCATCAGATGGAATACTTTTAAATAAAAACAGAGTTTTTTTTAAAGGTTTTTTACATTAATACTTTTTGTAAGGAGATGTGAGAGAAAAATGTATCATTCAATAGGGCAACAACCCAATAAATAGATGTAAGAGCATGTATGAACAGTAATATACAAAATATATATACATATATGTTATACATAAAAGCATATTACTCTAACATGCCCCTCAAACTCACGGTGGGACGTAAACCAATAGTTTGTCAACTAGGAACTAAAATCCAACGACAATATGTGTCTTAGTGAAAAAATCAGCAAGTTGTTGTGTAGAAGCAACTTATGGAAGAAAAATACTACTAGCAAGATAATGATGATGACCAAAATGTAGAGAGGCCTCAAGATGCTTTGTGTATTCATGAAAAACAGGATTGACAACAATTTTGATGGCACTTTGGTTATCACAATAGATAGGAGTGGGGGCAGATGTGGAGACACCAAAGTCCATCAAAATTTGAAGCAACCAAAGAACTTTCTTAGCAGTGTAGGACATAGCGCCATACTTAGCCTCAGCAGTGGAAAGAGCAACAGTGGATTGTTTCTTGCTTTTCCAAGAGATAAGTGAATCTCCAAGAAAAATGAAGAAACAAGTAGTAGATCTCCGATCAGTAGCATCACCAACTCAATTAGCATCACAGTATGTGTGCAACTCAAGCGAGGACGTGGTAGAAAATAGTAAAGATCGAGTAACAGTGCCACGAAGGTAACGAAGAACCTATAGAAGTGCAGCATAATGAGTAGATCGGAGAGCACTAACAAACTAGCTAAAAACATGAACAACATATGCAATATCAGGCCGAGTGATGGTCAAATAAACTAGGGTACCCACAATTGCTCGATAGCGGGTAGGATCAGTCAATATCTCACCATCAGAAGAGGAGAGAAGATGATGCAACTCAATAGGAGTGGAGTCAGTGCAGAGATCAATGATGTTAGCTTGTAAAAAAATATCAGAAATATACTTCTATTGAGACATCAAGTAACCTCAATGAGAATAAGCGACCTCAAGACCCAAAAAGTAATGAAGAGATCCAAGGTCTTTTCATCTGAAATTCGATGTGTACTGCTATTTTAGAGAAAGAATAGTATAAGCATCATCACCAGAAATGACCATATAGTCAACATAAAAAAGAAAAATAATGAGGCCTCCAGGAGTCTGCCGAGTAAAGAGGGCATAATTATAAGAGCTCTCTCAATGAAACCAAGAGCAAGAACTACACTGTGAAAACGCTCAAATCAGGCACAAGGAGCCTATTTGAGTCCATAAATAGCCTGACTAAGATGATAGACATGCTGAGGAGGATGAGAGAAACCAGGAGGAATAGTCATATAAACATCCTTAGAAAGATCCCCATGTAAGAAAACATTGGTTATATTTAATTGATGAAATGGTCAGTGATAAGCAGCTGCCAGCTGCAATAGCGAAAAGAAGACAAGTAGTAGTTAACTTAGGCACAAGAGCAAATGTCTCCTCATAGTTAATGCCATACTCTTTAGTGAAACCACGAGCAACAAGATGTGCCTTGTGACTTTCAATACTACCATCAACTCAGGTCTTGACCCGATAGATTCACCGACAACTGATAGGAGTAACACTAGAAGGAAGTTGAACAAGCTTCCATGTATGCATGTGCTGAAGGGCATCGAGTTCCTCTATCATAGCCTGTTGTCAATGGGGATGACTCATAGCCTCACGATAAGATTGTGGTTCGGAATAGGAGTGAATAGTAGCAATGAAGGCCTAGAACTCTTGGGAGTTAGCAGAGGAAAGAGACAATGCATACCTGCAGGAGGACGGTGAATACGATCTGGGTAATGACGGGAGACATCAGGAGTATCTTCAAAAAAGGGTGAGCTGGAGAGGAGGCGAATCACCAGAACCATTAATGCACCAAGAGGATGGAGGAATAGAAGAAATGTCAGTGGAGACTGCAGGAGGAGGCATAAAATTGATAGTGATGGTGGAACCCGGAATAATTACTGAAGGGAGAGAAGATGACACACTAGAGGAAGATTGAAGAAAAGAAAGATTCGGAGAAGATGAGAAAAGTTAGGTGTGTCTTCAAGAAAGGTTACATAATGGGAAATATGAAGACCATGAGATAGATGATCATAGCAGTGATAGCCCTTGTGTTCAGAGCTATAGCCCAGTCCCAATCCTTTGGCTTGTAAGATGATCCTGCACAGAACAAGCAGAGGAAGAAAAAGGTAACTAGGAGGCCATGATTGATGAGCTAGCTAACCGAGATAAGATTTAGAGCTAAGTTAGGAACATGATGGATGTTGGGAATATTAAATGAAGTGACTTAATACGACCGCATTGCATAGCAGGGTGAATACTCCTATCAGTAATGCGAACATTGGAAAATGGGGGATGGGTAGATATAGAAACTAGGCTAGAGGCATCTATAGTCATATGATGAGTAACACCAGAGTCTAAAATCCAGGAAGAGGAAGACATACCAGAGGTAGCAGGCATAACAGAGGAAGACATACCAGAGACAACATACATAACCAAGGAAGTACTGAACTACATAACACGCTGCATGATATGGATCTACTTAGTAAGCTGAGCAACCTGAGAGAGTAGATCAATAGAAAAATTATGGGCTAAGATTGAAGTAGTATGGGAGGATGGAGAGCTAACAAAAGAAGAAGACAGAGGGCAAGACTATCGCGCTTGCCATTGCTGAAGCTTAGGACATTGACGATTCATATGTCCAGAATGATTGCAGTAATGGCACATGACAAAAGATCCTGGAGAAGATTAAGATGAGGCCATATTTTTATATTTTTTTAATCAAATATTGTAGCATCGCTGTAGAGGTAATGTGAAAGCACTGTGCATGGCACTGCAAAGAACATTGCATGTCATTGTAGATGCACTGTGCATTATCATTGTAGATAATGGGGAACCAACATGTCTGTTGGGAGCCAAGCTTTTATCTGTTTGTGTTTGGAGCAAGGCTGGTGTGTTTTCTCTCAAAGCAAGGATAGGATTTGGGTTAGAGGCCAATGGTGGTATTGACATCCATTCGTTGGTCGGTGTGGAGGGAGCTCGACGACAACATTTGTCGGGAGGAGAAGTCGGTGGCTGGGTAGTGAGGGATAGCTGCAGCTTGGGGAAGACGATGGCCGCTCGGGGAAGATGATGGTGTGGCGCCGAAGATAGTAGTAGTGCTGTGTAGGCTTGAAAGGAGAGAGGACCTGTGCGACGGCCTGGAGGGAGATGTTGTGGCTTGCTAGTGAAGGAATGTCAAATCCGACGAGGAGAAGACAAAATTGGCGAAGGAAAGGCAAATCCGGCTTAGAGAAGACAAAACTGGCTAAGTAGGCACAGATCCTATGAAAATCAAAGAAAAATCCGGTGAAGTGAAGATAAATACGGCGAGGTGAAGAGATGGCCAAAGTTTATCAATTATATGTATGTATATGTATAATTCATGTATTATGTGAATAAAGTAACTAAGCTTTCATTAATATTGACATGTTATGTCCTATCATCTCCCACTTTAATTAGGAATGGCCATGGACTGGCCCGAACCCAACCCAAACAATGTAGGCCTAATTAAATTTCGGGTTGGGCATGGGTAATATAGATTTTTGCTCAGCCTAGCCTGACTCAGATAAATAAATAAATTATATATATATATATATATATATATATATATATATATATATATATATATATATATATATATATATATCAAACACATCTACATCTTTTTTTGGTTCTCCACTTTTATTTTTTGTTTTACCTATGTTGTATTGGTTTCATTATTTGACAAAATATAAGTATTGTAATAGAGGTTTGATCTAGTAATTTGTGTTATTTTGTAAAAAAAATAATAATAATAAGTAGATATTTTTTAAAAATATGTTTGGGAAAAAACAAATGTAAGAAAGGAACCTCACTCTTGCTATGAAGTGGTAATTGGAATCACTTCCAATTTTTTTTTTTTTTTCTAAATTTTGACTTTTACTAACCAAATAAAGAAAATATTTGGTGATTTTATGCTTCTTTCTTCAACTAAACACACAAAACTGAAAACTCCCAACGAAATCTTTTATTTCGATGAAAGCGTCACTTCAAGACTTCCACTAGTTCGGTGGACTAGTTTCGAACCAAACACATCCTAATATTAATTTTTTCCTCAAATAATATTGATGTAGCAAGATTTAACTAATTGTTATGTATTTTTGAAAACAAATAAAAGTCTAAATAATTATTTATTTTAATTACTAAAGTATAATAATATTTTTTTAACTCCTAAATTTATTGAAAATGTTTTTTTTGGATGATATGATAATATATATGAACAACCATAGCACTTGATGTTAGAGTTTATGACCTGAATTTTATTTATAATTGGCTTATGACATGTTCAGTTAGATCTTTTTATGATTAGCCATGCTAGCAATTCTACATATAAATAAACTACCAATATCCTAAGATTATAATTGTGAATCATAGTCATCAAGTGTGAGTTTGGATATGATTAGTGAATTTGAACATTTGTAGGATTTGATAGTCTATAACTATAACTATAACTATATATATATATATATATATATATATATATATATATATATAGCACCATAGGGTGCCATGCTGTAGGATTAACACCAACATGAGTCTTGGATAGCAATGTGATAATATATATGTGGTGTCTAGTGTGGGGTTTGGTGGTGTATACACCAACCCAACATTGTGTAAAAGAAACCATTAAGCATGCTATCTTTTGTACTCCATTTTTAATATAGCTGAATCTCTCCTCTTGTTCCTATTTGGATGGGGGTAATGATTCCCATTACTCCTTGTTTGGATTAGAGCAATAGGAATCCCCATTCTTTTGATGGGATGTTCCAATCATCTCCTCAAGGGAAACTCCATTTTACCAAAAATTCAAGGGAATGGCTTGTAATGCCCATGTTACCCTTAGTTCACATTTATTTAATATTTAAAATTAATATAATAATTTACGTATTTACTTAATATATTTAATTATAATAATTAATAATAATATAAAAAATAAAAAAAATAAAAAAATAAAAGTGAAATATTTATTTAAGTATATACTAATAATTAAAATAAAACTGATATTCAAAATATTTTACAAATGATGCTATTTACCATCAACATAACTTTAATATTATTTATTTATATTAAAAGCATAAAAGTAATTTTGTCATATTTTTTTTCGTTCCAATAAAATATGCATTCAACTAAATGCAGCTTTCATTCTCATTCCCATTTTTTTCCTATTTCCATTCTCACTTCCATTCCATGAACCAAACAAAGGTTGTTTAGATGGGGCAAATAGTTATAAAAGAACGATAATCATTCCTCCCATTCATAGATGCATATGTTTAGATATCATCCATGGTAATGCGTTTTCATGGTTGGGGATTGGGATTTTCCCAACCAAAGAATCCTATTATTATCAATATTGAGAGGAATAGGGGATAGCTAAACAATGACTTTTGTGCAGCTTACTATAAAAATCATTAATTTAATAATTAATTATAATAATTAAAAAAATAATTTAAATAATTTAATCAAAATATAGTGACATTGACAAGATGAAGGGTCAATCCCACAACATAAGGTGAGGGCCCATGGAATACTTAAGAAAACCCTTGCACACCCTTATCACGTAGCTTGTCTACCTTGTAAAAAAAAATTGATTGCTATTAACCTTGGCCATCTCAATTGCTTGCAACTAGATTGCATACCAAATCCAAAATTATAATACAATTTCTTATAGTTCACACTTGCGCATATATTTTGAAAAAATTAAAAGGGTTTTTATATAATATAAATCTCTATCTTACAATTTTGTTGTGCATTAATATCCATTTTCTATGGTTATAAATGTGGAGATGCTGCCAATAATCTTTGAACCTATTAGCTGGGTCTTTACCTAGAGTACTTATGTCCTATTGAGGAGGGGGAGTTTGAATCTCATCTTTGTTAGATAATTCCGTAAAATTAAATAATATCATCAAAGGCATGGGGAAGCAATAATAAATTTGCAATATGATTTAATTGTTTTAATGAACACCGTAATTTAATTAAAAGTCATAGAAAATTAACTCTTAATGTTTGAAAGCCTTTCGTTTGATGTGCCGAATTTGTCTCTCGGATTGTAGTGGATCTCTTAGCGCTGAACGAAAGTACCACGCCCAGGACCGGCTCAAGAATAAGGCTAATGAAGCTATTGTTTTAGGCCCTGAATATTTTTAAGGCATCATTTTAAGTTTTTTTTAATTATAATTTTTAAAATTTAAAATTTTGAAGGACTCCCAATAATTACTATAATATAGAAATATTTTAATCTAACATTTAGTCAGTGTTATATAATCTTAGTTAACTTTTAAAATTTAAAATAATAATATTAAATATTTTTATTTTAATACTTAATCTCATTATCTTTAACTAATTAACTTCCAAAATTTTATTTGTATCCACTTTAATAGTTTTTTTAGTTTCTCCAAAATTAATATAATATTTATTTTTTAAATTATAAATCAGAGTTTTTGTAGTTTTTATATTATTATTATTATTATTATTATTATTATTATTATTATTTTCATATTTTTACTTTGTTGAGTTCTAATTAGAAATTTTAAATATAATTTTTATCATGAGTTTAGTAGCATGTAAAAAGATAATCAAACAAATCTGAAATAGGTATTTATTAAAATAATATCTAAATAAAAATTAAATTTTATTAAATACATTAGAGGGGTTTTTTCCTAGAATCCTGCTTGAGGCCTCTAGATCATACGCCGAAATAGAAATAAAGAAACAATATCCTTTTCTTATCCAAATAGCGGCTAGGATTAGTGAGGAAGAGAGGGCTTGGGGATTTTTCTCACTAGAGAATTAATTGATTGATTTCAGGGTTAAACATGAGTCATATTTATAGAAATTTCATAAAACATGATAACCATTATTCAATTATGAAGTCCTATTAAAAATATGAACCTTCATAATATAATAAACATTATTAGAGAAGTTCTATTAGAAATATAAGTCCTAACGTAACTAAAACCACTTTTATCTGTAAGTCCTTATAATTTTGATTAACAATTTGACTCCATCGAATTTAAATCAAAATTTAAACTCAAGACAAAAACCCTAGACCAATTTACAATTTCACTCATCCTATGAAGTA
Organism: Dioscorea alata; assembly: GCA_020875875.1. Lineage (NCBI taxonomy): Eukaryota > Viridiplantae > Streptophyta > Magnoliopsida > Dioscoreales > Dioscoreaceae > Dioscorea > Dioscorea alata. Next base: position 13,411,196 of record CM037019.1, read on the forward strand.
AAATTGTAAATTAACAATTTTACCCCTACACTCAAAACGAGATTAATTCTTTACCCGTTTAAACGTGACTCCCTACGTCTATTCTAATTAGCAATGGGAGGATGTCAAAGGACGTGGGTGACACCTAGCCAGTCCCGTGGCCCCACGTCGTAACCCAATTGAAACTAATGAGTAGATTATTACGAACCTTTCCAATTATGATTACCATATGTGTATAAACCCTTCGTTCTTGTATCCTGCTAATAGTCATAGTAGAGTAAGATTATCAAACTACCCTACGTATCACACACAATTAGTTTGACTGCCTTGGCCAAAGTCTTCTAATCTCACATACTTATAATGGTATAGGATACTAACTCGTTTACTTCCGAGAAAACGAATTTCTTCTTGGTGATTACTCACAACTACTACTTGTTCGACATAATCGCACTTCGAGGTCGGCCTTGCCAAAAGCTAAATTGAGCCTAACGACTCTAGTAACAGATTAGACGTCACAAATACATTGTAATCATGATACCTCCGGTCGAAGGCCCACTTATATGATCATAACCAACAATTCCAATCATTGACTATCAAAGAGTAAAACCTATGTGATTGGATTGTTGTGAGCCATGCTCAAATACACTAATCCCAGGGATGCATTTATGACATATGCTCCCACTATTCCATAGTATTCAACTAGCACTCTTTGTCAAAGTATATGTCATACAAATTCTTACGAACCTTTAATGCCCAATTAAAGGTTTTCCGATTTGTGAACTATTTAAGTAAATAAGTACCAAACCCTCTAGTGCTCTACTTTTTATCCCATAAAGAGTAGAAGGTTTAACTTAATACACATGAACTGCAATGTTCAAAACTAATTAAAATGCTATCACAAGATTTATATGAACATCAAAATAAATGGCTATTTAATAATAATAAGAATGTATAATACAGTTCAAATGCCTTAATACAAGTATCCTCGTTGGCATTCGAGGGCATAATCCTGACAATCTTAACCAAGGCGAAAGCACTGTGAGGGATGAACTCCATTCGTACGTGTATCTATGATACATGACTTTTCATCAAAAATAAATAAATAAAGGTGGAGAAGCCACAACCCCTAATCATTATTGTATGAGTGAGTTTAAATGTCAATGTCTCATTTGAGAGTGAAATGAAAGGAAAATGAGTTACCCCCTACAGAGAGAAATGAAAAGAAAATGCGTTACCCCTCTTTTACAGTAGAGATAATAATATCCATCTTACTTATATTTAACAAAACGCTATGTATTACCCATCATCATTGAAAATAATCTTTCTTGGAAATCTACTAACATGAATATTTTGATTATTTTATATTTTAAAATATTAAAACACTAAGGTTTATAACACCAAAACAAAAAGATGGGGTAAAAATTTTAGGAGGCCACCGTACTATGGCTGTTTTTCACTTTGCTCACTGAATTTCAATTTGTTTCTTTTCAATCATCCTACATTGATTTTCTTTCGCCGGGAGGTCACCCATGAGATTCCGATGAAATTTTGCTGAGCTGGCCACCGGAATAACACGTCATCCATTAAATTAATAATATTTATGCCACGTGGCATATACACGTCACCAAGGTTAAAGCCCAATCCACATCACGCGGTGACGTGGTGGTGACGTCTCTATGCCACGTGGCATAGATATTATTAATTTAATGGATGACGTGTTATTCCGGAGGCCAGCTCAGCAAAATTTTATCGGAATCTCATGGGTGACCTCTCGGTGAAAGAAAATTAATGTATGATGATTGAAAAGAAACAAATTGAAATTCAGTGAGCAAAGTGAAAAACAACTATAGTACAGTGGCCTCCTAAAATTTTTACCCCAAAAAAATGTGTGTACCCTATAAAAAAAAATATTAATTCATAGCTTTAAAAAAGTAAGTTCTCTTCTTTTTTATCTCTATTTTCTCAAACATCTTGATTACGGGCAAAAGCATATCACAAAAGTAATATATATCGTTAATAGTTAGATGTAATAGCAATAACAACAAGAAGAAGCAACAACATGGCCAAAACAATATAAAAGGTGGAAGTTACAATTCACCAATTTTGGAGGAAGTTACAATTCACAAATTTTGATATTCTATTTTATAATAACGAAGAGTGAATACATTTTTTTTTACAAAGTGAGCCAGACACGCTAAAGGCGTGTATAGACGTGGAGTTAAGTTAATACTTACATACTTGTGTCACCTCACATGAGCTGAGGTTCAAGCCCGTCTCCTCAACAGGAGACCCTACAGGAAGTTAATATGAAATTAATTGTTTAAATTGTGGAGACAAAAGCATTCACGGAAAAGAAATTTCATGACATATTCATAGTCGATACTTTATTCTTCACATTCATTGATTATTTATATTCTATATGGAGATTACTGAATTTGTTCTCTTAGCTTTAAGTTTGCTAACAATAGTGAAAAAGTGATGGGAATGGCTTCAAGTGTAGAGGTTCACCTCGCTATGTTGGTAGATACATGCATCCCAACTTATCTTGCTTTTTTCACTAGGAAATAACGGATTATGAGATTATTATATGGAGTTGGTACAATGATTCAACTAACAATGAAGGAGATATTCATAGCATGAACTCTACTGTAATTTGGTGAAAGTTCACAATTTTCCTTGAATTCTAATGAACTTTCATTTTAGTTCTGATCCCAAAAGGAAAAGAAAAATGCTACTTTAGTCTTTGAACTGCACCAAAGGAAATTCATTTAGTCCTTTGGTTTCACGCCATTGATTTCGACATGCCATCAATCCTAATACCTTGACAGAATTACATATTTAAAAATCTATCAAATTGTTGCTATATCATCAATTGCTTGAGATGGAAAGAGACCAAACTGAAATGTACACTTGGGTATTTTTCACGGACCAATAGCGGACTTTCATCTTTGACAAATGTGTTTATAGTTTCACAACAAAATTTGCACGAAAATGTATATCTTCATATAATGCTCTGTAAGCATCTAGTAGTAAATTAGTAAGTGTACTAGTTATTTAAATAATACAGTACGTAAATAGAGTGTCGATCCCATGAGGACTTTAAGTATTGGTAATAACTTTCCCTTTATTATTTAGCTGAGAAAACATTATGATTACAAGAAATATATCAAACCATAACTAAATCAACACAAAGGCTACAAGTGTAATAAATAAATCAGAAAAAAGATAAATGATAAAGGTGGGACCCTAATGAAGAATCCCTTACGATTTTTAATGCAACAAAACTTTAATATTAAGTTTAATCTCAAATTTACGAGACTGTAGAGATTCCTAGATTATGTTAACATCTTTCTCAAGCCTATTAACAACCAATCCTAGATTGATTATTTAAAATTTCTTTCTAATAAGAGCTCCCTAAGTGTTGCACTTAGGGATGCAAGTGCGGTGGGAAATCCCCGTTCCCTGTGGGGCCCCGCCCCGACGGGGCGGGGATTCCCCGAAACATCCCCCGTGGGGCAAGGAGTGGGGAAAAATTCCTTCCCGTCTAGTGGGGCGAGGCGGGGCGGGGCGGGGAATGCTCTCCCAGCCTCGCTCCCCGCGGGGATTCTCCAACAAAAAATATAATATACATATTTAGTGTATTTATTAAAAATTATTTCAACATTAATATAATATTATATATATAATAATAATAATAAATAAATATTTATTTGATAATATTTTTTAGTTATTAACAAGTTTTAGTAAATATGACTTTCATATTTAATAGAAAATTAATTTAAAATAACTGAGTTTAGAGATAATTGTAACAATAAATTTGAAATAATGTCTTATATTATTTATTTAGTGATAAATATTATTTTTTCAATCCATTAAACATTTAAACTCTTGCTCATTAATTTATCTTTATATTATAAAATGGGGCTCACAAGTCACAATTATTTCACACAACTTATTTTATATATGATGTGTATGTTGTAAAAAAAAAATTTGGTTGAGAATTATTATTTTATTTCACCATACATTATATATTTTTTATTTTCAATTGTATATAGCATCTTTAGCATATGCGTAACATAAATGCATTAGAAATATTATAGTTATTTACAACAAATTCTTCTATGCATTTTTTTAGTTTAGTGTTTAAGTATAACCCAAATGAAAATTTTTGATGGTTTTTAATTACAATTTTTGGATCAATGTTTTGGGCGGGGGCGGGAATTCCCTGTGGGGCGGGGATCCCCGGGGTGGGGGGGGGGATTTTTCCCCGCAAGGAATTTTAAACCGGGGAATCCCCACCCCGTGGAGAGCGGGGATGGGGACGGGGATCCCATTCCCCGCTCCGCCCCGCCCCACTTCCATTCCTAGTTGCACTAATCATTACTTGAAAAGATTGGACTAAATCTTTATGGTCCTCTTGGTTTTATGGAATTCTTTCCAAGGATCAATGCTCATTCCTTAACCTTCAATGTCTGTCAGATCTCTGATACCCTCTTTGAATTGCCTCTAAAGATCTCCCAAAATCTTTACCCAAAATCTAATCTCTAATTTTAAGCTCTCTCATTAAACTCTAATCAGCCTTGCTTTTTAAATCTACAAATTTGGGGCTAAACACACACTTGAACAAGGTTATGTAACAAGTCATGTAACTAAAAAACACTTGGTATTTGGAGCAAGTCTTTGAAAATCAGCCTTGTAACTCTTCCTATTGGGTGTGTTGACAAATACACCCTCTCAAACATGTTTAAGTAGATGGCTATGTAACTCTTAGGGCAGACCACACACTTCAACTCTATCATGCACAGTCGAGTTTGAGGAAAAAAAATCAGCATGACTATGAACATAGTTGTGTATCAACCAAAGCTTTTAGAACCAGATCAGATTTTAACCAGCAAAACATTAAGTATTAGGAGTTGAGGGGTTGAGCAAGGTTGAATTGGGGTTAAATAATTTCAGTAAAAAATAACTTATATTTTAATTATATATGATAAAAAAAATCAAATATTGAGTAATATTGTCATATAAATAAATATTTAAGCACACTAAATTCAAATACATAATAGATACTAGATAATACATATTACATACACCAAAATAAAATAATAATTTTAAAAATAAAAAACAATTAATATTAAAGAATAAAAAAATAAAAACACAACTTTTAAAGCTTTAAGAAATATTATCACTCAAATAAATATTCAAACACATTAAATTCAAGTACATAATAGGCACTAGATAATACATATTACATACATCAAAATAAAATAATAATATTAAAAGGTAAATAACAATGCATTCTAAGGGAGCACGAATTTTTATTTTTGAAAAAAAAGAAAATACATAATTTATAAATAGAAAAATATACAATTTTATTAAAACATAAATGTCAATTTTATTTAAAAATAAATAAAACTTGCATGTTTTCATTAAGCGTTAAACCATAAACTCTCCTCTGACTTAATAAAAAACATGCTTCAACCAAGTGAGCTATAAATGCTTAATAGTGTAAATGACCCATAGCCCCTTGTTTGGTTGATGAAAAAGGGACCCTTGTTTGGTTGAAAGGAGGGATGAGGAGTGTGATGTATATTTGGCAAATTTACCTTTTTATATAAAAAACAATTTTTTCTTATGATATTTTTATTTTTATATTATTTTGTACAACTTTTTTACTATTATTCATATTTTTTTTTTACATATTTTGTACAAATGTTTTGTTAATAATTTTAAACCAATATTAAAAACATTGAGAGTGAATGGAAATAATACATTTGTGAGCATGATTGAATCCAAACCATAGTTCACTATAGTAGCATTTTAATAGAAGTAACATGACCATCAAAATATGTTTTGGGTATGGATGATAATTCTATTTCTTAAAGCACATCCTTCCCTAAACCATTATATTGTAAAATTGTTAAGATCACCGAACACTCCACTTAAAATATACTCCTTGCAGTGTTCCATTAGACAACCAAGTATTACATTCAACAAGTTCACAATGATCACAAGTTTAGTGTAAATATTATGAAGCATTGGTGGCTGAAATCCTAAATTCAGTAGGATTTGATATATCTTTGTTGGAGATATTGGAGCTTTCTTTACAATGATCTCACTATAAAACTTTATATTCTATACAATGAGTTGACAAGAAGTCCTAATTTCATCTGCCAATTGCTCTATTGCATTTTTCATCCCTTCAACAATCTCTTTCTCTTTATCAACCATTTTTGGACTTCTTGTTACCACCATCAGCACCATGGGAAGAAGGAGATACATGCTCAGAAGGTGAAGGTGGTTCCATGTCCACATCATCATCTACCGAATACCATGCATTTTGAACAAATAAATAAGACATCGTGGGATCAACGTCAAAACTGTAGTTAGTGAAATCTATAATAGGAATTCAACTTGAACGCTTTCGTAGCTCTAAAGTAGTCACACAATGACTTCCCATAGCTCTATCCTTCCTATACAAAATTCTTATTTTATCATATTGTGGTACAACAGCTTGCATATATATCTTAGCTTGAGGCTTCATCTACATTAATACATTATAATTAGATTACTTGATTTCAAAACATAATAATAAAATTAAAAGAAACATATGATTATATAAAATCTAGATAATTAAAATGAATTTCTAATTCCATTTGAACATAGCTAAAACAATTCATCTTCACAAATTTATACAAATATTATCTTGATGAGATCATTCCATACTTGTGGTTCAACCATCCATATTTGTGTTAGTGGATCTATGGTGAATCCACTCATGTCGTTCTTGAAGATATCATAAGCATCGGAGAAGTATTTCTTGAAGATCTTCCATCAACTCTTCACTTGATTCTTTTCGATCTTGACATTCAAAGTCTTTGCGAGCTCCTCAACAATATAATCATAAGCCTTGCAAATGAAAGTGATTTTCGCCTTTAATCCTATGTTATATTGGTTTAGAAATGCATCAACGAATGCTGCATCAATTGTAGGTGTCCATAATGACATTTTTTATGTGCTTCCTTTCCCCATGTCATTCTTTTTGGTTGGCATGATGTTTAAGGCAAAAAAGTGCACATATTTATAAAATTAAAATTAAGAAATGGATTATTTTCATAAACATAAAACAAATTTATTATTTGCAAAACCTCAACAAGTTCTACATGGAAACCTACAACATTCTTATTTCAAAGTAGATCAAACATAACAAACAATGGAAAAATCAAACACAATAATGGAGCAAGATGAAAAGTAAGTTAAATAACATGGAGACAAACTTAATTAAGTTTGTAGATTATTGTTGTTTGTAATCTCTCCATATTGCAACAAACAATTTGTCTCTTAAACTCTTTCCTTGGGCGGAATCTTTACTATTAATACTATGAGTAAAATATTCATCAATAGTTACTTCTTCACTTGCTAGTTCTGCACCAACCTTTGCTATAAGGTTCTCATCAAGATCCATAGACATCAAATAATTTTGTAAAATATGACAAGCTATAATTATTAAATTATGAGTTTTCACTCCATATTGTTCATAAGAAGTATTTTGAATATTAATGGACCATTTCTTTAAAACTCCAAAAGCTTATTCATTGGCGTTATGCAATGATACATGCCAGAGATTAAAAACTTCACGATGATCTTACGGATGACTTCTTGATGAATATTCTTTTAAATGATATTGCACACCCCTATAAGGTTTAATCACTCATTTTGGTAACATGAACCTAGTATCTATGAGATAATATTTTCCTAAATTTGAACATGCACATTAATAAGGTTTAACTTTAAAACAAATAAACACATTTATGGTTGAAAAAGAAAAAAAAAGCCCAAACAACAATTGATTTACTAGTAGGAATTTTTAGATTTTTCTCTCTCCTCGGTGCATCTCTTATAATTCTATACTCTGATGCAGTTCCTTTCCATCCAGTAAACACGCACATAAATTTTAAGTCAAATGTTCATGTTGCTAAGATGTTTTGCATTGGATATTCTTTCCTACCATGATACTTAGGAGCATCTTCATGAGTTACTTTTACACATATGTGTATACCATCATTTGCACCAACATAATCCTTATATATGAATATAGTACAATAGATAAATATTAGAATTCATGTTTTTGTCAACTATGTGAAATGGATGTATGTATACTAATATGTATAAAAGTTTACCTTGAAGTATGGGAAAAAAATCTTTTACTGCAAAAGAATCTTAGGAATGACAGTTGCACCTGTTAAGAGTATTTTCTCGAATGCCAATGGGGATACTTGTATTAGGGCATTTCATTTGTATTATACAATATTATTATTATTAATAACCATTTACTTTCATGCTTTTATAAAATCTTGTGATGACATTTTAATTAGTTTTGAACATTATAGTCCTTTTGTATTAAGTTAAACCTTTTAACTCTCTATGGAATAAGGAGGCGGGCACTAGTAGGGTTTAGTATTTATATACTTAAATACTTTGGAAACCAGAGAATTTTTAATTGGGCATTAAATATTCATAATGATTTGTATTGCATATACTTTGACGAAGAGTACTAGTTAAAAACTATAGGATAATGAGAGCATATGTCATACGTACATCCATAGATTGGCGTATTTTAACATGACTTGCACCAATTTAATCGCATGGGTGTTATTCTTTGACCATTAGCAATTACGATTGTTGGTTATAATCATATGAGTGAGCCTTAGACCTAAGGTATCATAATCACGATGTGCATGTTATGTCTAGTCTATTATTAGAGTCGTTAGGCTTAGTTTACCCTTTAGTAGGGCCAACGTCGAAGTGTTGCTATATCGAGTAAGTAGCAGTTGTGAGTAATTACCAAGAAGAAAATTGTTCTTTAGGAAGTAAACAAGTTAGTATTTTATGCGATAATGAGTAGGTGAGATTAGAAGACCTTAGCTAAGGCAATCAAACTTATTGTGTGAGACACAAAGGGTAGTATAGTAATCTTATTTTACTATGATTATTTTCATATGATCAAGTTTAGTGAGTTTGATGATTTTCGTGGCTCTTACTCAGTTGGAACACAATAACAAAGGGTTTATCCACATATGGTAATCATAATAGGAAAAGTTCGTAATGGTTTACTCATTCGTGTTTGACTGGGCTATGACGGTGCTGGCTTGGTGTCACTCACATCATTTGGTATTCTCAAATTACCAATTGGGATGAACCTAGAGAGTCACACTTAAAGGAATTGAGAATTAGTCTTGGTTTGAGTATAGGTGCAAAATTATCAATTTACAATTTCACTTCATAGGGTTGATATCACAATTTTGCTTCACTTTTGGATGCCTCTAGTTGTTTTGTGAGATTTTGTTATGTTTCCTTACATAACCACCAGGCTGGATAAGGAATTTATCTTCTAATTGGATTATAGATTTCATTACATTGTGCAAATGGTGGCTAATAGTCTCCTCTACACATTGAAACAAGAAATTTACTTTATGATTCTTGGCACTATGTGTTAGTACATATAGAGTCTTGACAAGTTATTCTTCCACACTTGTCCATCGTGTTGGTCTTAGGCCATCTTCTCTAACATTTCAGCTAATCTTAAAAATATAGGAGGCCCCATTCTCACTAGATTATGATCAGACTGACTATTCATAATACGACTCGTTATCGCATCTCTATTCCATTCTCTTTTTAAGCTCATGCTATAAGTTATTTTCCTTTTACGAGAATATTTTTAGATGAAGTGCTATTGAGAAACAAGACAAATGGCATGAGCTACCATAGTTTGAAACTTATTCCACCAATCTATAACTTCGTCATTGTCCATCTAAATTTGATAAAAAAATATAAATTATGAGAACTATTAGATCAATCATGTAAAAAATTGAACACTTAGATTTACTTGTTAATGACAAGTGTAATAAACTCAAAGGAACAAGAATAAGTAAAAAAAAAAAAGAGTAAATATTTATAGTAATTACTTGTTAATGATTCGAATTTCACTTAGAATGCTTGTATGCTTTTGCTTCTACAAGTGCATAAATCCTTCTCTTGTGAAAACCAAAATGTTGAAAAAATAAGTATGATGGAAACATATTGTGGTTAGACTAAACTCTCAAACAACTACATATATCTTTATTGGAGGATCATTGAACCTTTCAATTTTATGGAAAGGCAATCATCAAGGTATGGCATCTCAATGACTACTTTAGTGCTATATTGTGGATCATAGTAGTTTAAGATGTTGTATTTTAATTAAGACATAATGAGTTTAAATGAGATTAATTACTGTTGAGTATCTAATTAATTAATAAGAACTTTTATTCTAATTAGTATTATTATAGAAAAGGTTATGATCCTCTCTTCTTTGTTAGTTATTACTATTATAATTGTAGAAAATGTTGTTACTATCCTAATAATTATTCTAACTGTTATTATTATCCTAATTTAAATGCATATAGTTATAGTTTTATATAAGTAAATGTTAAAATAACAATATATTTTTGTTATAGAATTTGCAAAGGGAGCCCCTCTTGTTGTCAGATTATGAAGTAATTTAACTTCACACATGAAAAAAAATGCAATATTTTTGTTATAGATTTTGCAATGACAATGCTAAGGGTGCAATATTTTTGTTAGAGATTTTGTAAAGATTTTGTAATGACAACACTTTGTAATGCTAATATTTTTGTTATCCTAATAATTAATTTTTGCATTTTTTTACTATATAAATATATTTACAAAATGTCAACAGACTAAATAATAAAATTTGTAAATATGATTTTCTAAAATTATAAATTTTTTAGACTATTTGTAATAATTTGTAAAAATTTTCAATTTGCCAAGCAATAGACTTTATATATAAAAATTATTTTGTAAGATATCAAGGAACCAAACTATAAATTTTCATAAATATTTTTACTAAAAATATAATTCAAATAGGATGAGAAAAACTATAAAATATAGCAATATAATTCTAAATCAATCATAAATATAATTAAATTATTTATTTATTAAGTAATTGAATGAAATAGATAAAAAAAACCTATAATCTCAACAACGCATATATTTTCAGCGTGAATCCTTAACCAATATCTCTCTTAGAAAGTCCCTAAAACCCCTAAAATTTTAGAGAGATAAGGGAGCAAAAAAATAAGAAGAGAGGAAAAGAGGAGGAAAGGGAGAGGGAGTGGGAGAAGCGGACTATGAGATGAGAAAGGGTGTCAGTGGAGGAAGAGAAGGAGGTGCAAGGTCGGGGACTTGAGCATCGTAGGATGTGGAATACATGATTGTAGTTTTTAATTTTTATTAAGGGTAATCTAGTCTTTTACTTGTGCTTTACTCTAACATCCTTTTGTGATGTACTCTCAATCTTTTTACAAACCAAACGAGGAACAAGAGGAGTTGTGCTATGTTGAATCTCAAAATTTTACGTATCAAACGGACCCTAAAATTTATAAAACAAAAAAAAGGAGGTAATAAGCATTATACAATCTCCTCAAATTATGATCCAACCTCTTCGATTACACTTTCAAAATTTTCCCTCAATCTTTGTTCACATTTTTAATAGAATTGCCTTCAATAATTGTAGAAAAAACAAAGATTACTTTACAAGACAACAAGACAAATGTAGGATTTTATTCAAATAAATCAATAAAGATAGGTTTTACTCTTTGAAATTAAACTAAGATTTTACATAACTAAGTAGGTTGTACATGAAACAATCACACACAACTCTTGAAATTTGATAATGAAAAGATAACTTACAAATGAAAGAAAAATCCAGGTCTTCCTGAAACTCTTTAGATAACCCAATATCTTCATCCTCAAGATAGTAGTTTTAGATATGGAAAATCATATTATCTAAATCAATAAAATTATATAAGATTCATGAAAATTCAAATGAACCAGGAAGTAACCATCATGATAAATGGAATCTGATTGAAAATAGAAATAAACAAAACAACCCATTTTTCTGAAGTCTGAAAGGGCAACACCCGGAAGGGTGAAGCACTTCCCTATGTGTTGGGTTGTAATCTTTTTCCGTACAAGTTGAGGATGGTCGCAGATCTCTTCCTAGCTAGTTGCGGGAAAGCAAAATTAGATTGAGTATCGTTGTCACAAATCTTTTTCTGGATGGTTGTGGGAAAGCAAAATTAGATTGAGTACCGCTATCACAAATCTCTTTCTGGATGGTTGCGGGAAAGACAAAGGTTGAGGTATGCACTCACGGATCTCTTCCTTGCAGGGTACAAGAAAAGAAAAGTTAGGTACTTGGATGAAGGATATGATGTATTTTTTCAAATAGATAAAGGGCATCATTGTCTATTCACATTATCTTTTCTCATAAAAAATGATTTAATAATCCCCCCTCCAAAAGAACCTGATTTGGAAGGGCAGGATTTCAAGTTGGAGGGGTGAAGCACCCCTCCAAACTCCTTCTCCTCCTTACACCCCTACCTAAACAACCATCACTCCTCCTCACTCCTTACTACCCCTCTAAAGTCCCCCAACCAAACGAGGCGTAAAAGTAAAGGAATATTCATTTGTTGAATTGAAAAAAATAAATAAATAAGTTCCAAGGACCTGACTAGGTTAGCTGTCCACCAATTTAATGTAAGATTTTTAATAATTTAGGCTTTTCAATAGAACTAAACTGGTTTTACGAACAGTTTAGGTTTAACCCAGTCTGACCAACCGGTCAAGTTCAGGTCTAAAAACCCTAGTATTTGCTCATGTAACTCCCTAGATATTCAATTCTTGCTCAAAACAACTTTGAATTGCTCCAAATGAAGTTTGTTATTTTTACGCCAAACAAGTAAATTATGGCATGAATAGCAAGTATAATCAAACTAAGTACAAGAATTAATAAAATTCATCAAATGAGCAAGCATAATACTTTAGATGTTGTTATAAAAATATGTACAATTTAGCACTTATTATCATGATACATCGTGTATTGGACTAGTTTAACATTTGTAGTTGAAAATCAATTGGTGATATAAGCTCTCATTTTTGACATATGACATTCATTAATTGTTATACTTAAAAGGTAACCAATCATATATCCAATAGTGCAAGTAACACATCATACCAATAAAAATTTGAAGATAATTGATGAAACAGAAAGAAAGTAGATATAAAAGTACCTAGGAATTATGCGATTTATAACTTGACGTCCCAATTCTAGGTGATCTGAAATTTGTTCAGAGCCAAGGTTAGTTGAAATTTACAATGATAATCAACAAGGATTGAAGCATTTAAGCAAGCCAAAGAGAAACAACAAATTAATCTACAGGTTCACTTAATATGATCCAAAATTTGGCATACTTGTATACCTGTAGGACATGTTGGCATTGGAAGTTAGCCATATGATAGGTCCAGACTATCGTAATCATTGACATCATTGCTTTTAATAATTGTTGCATCAACACTAGTCATATGAGGGCACAATGATTTCCTGAACTTAAAGTTACAACATCACCCCCATGGCTGAATTGATGAGCTACAATCTTTCATGCTAATTCTCCAAAATATGTAGTTAATTTTATATATGTCTTTATGTTTTGAGTGTAAATAGCATATGTGCCTATGGTTTGCAAAAAGTTAGCCAAAATGAATCATCTCACTAGCTCACTAGGAAATTCAGGAGTATTTGGATGTTTTTCAACTAAAGATTTTACAACTTTACGTTATACTTGGGTAAATGAATCTTTTGAAAAAGAGTTGTGTGTGATAATAATTTTAGTAGCATGGCATTTTTTTGGTTTGAATGATGTTATAATATCAAAATGGTCTTCTATGGCATTTTTGTTGTTTGTATGGAGTACTGAGGGCAAAAGAGTCTTTTACCCGCAAAAGGTAAATCATTTATTCCTTTGATTTGCTTGTCCCTTTACTTGGTTTTTGTTTAGTTTTTGCAAGGTTCCATAGTTTTTTTTTAGGTGTCTCCATGGTCCTTGAAGCTCGTTTGCTCTTTTTATTATATTTATGTTTCAATATTTAAGTTGTGTTTCATTGTTCAAGTTGTATTAGTTTGGTATAAATGCTTTTTATAACATTTATTTGAATTCCTTGCATGTTCTTAGAATTTGATGAATAATTCACCACACTATTTAAATATTTTATTTGTTGTTTTTCCCTTGGAATTCATGGTAGTGTGGTGATAATAAACTTATCACTTGTTGTTCCTTCAATTCCATAGATTCAACTATTGTAGCACTACTATAGTATCAAGAATCTCATTCTTTTTCTTGACTTCTTTGACCTCTCAACCTTGAACCGAGTCCATTCCAAAGAACAAACCTAAACAAAAATACAAGGGGTGGTTAACAAGGAAACTACCCAACACAATGTCCTACTATAGGCTAACCAACTACAACCTAAGAAATGAAAGAAATAGAGGGATGAGTAACTTAATTACTCAGTGAGTGAAAAATATAGTCTATTTAGGAGATAATAAAGCCTTTACAACACAATGAAAACAAGTTCCATGCCCACATGCAAAGCTTACATTGATTAAAGTAGACTTGATCAAATGAAGAATAAATTTTTAGAATTGGATGCTCGAAATAAATGCATTTAGGAAATCAAAACAAGTTAGCAAACATATCCAAAACATTCACAAGGCTCGCTTTAGTACCTTTCCAAAGTAGTTGTGGCCATAACTAAGTTAGGAACCACCAAAGTTGCTTTTGTTTTAAAAAAAATATATATCAAAATATATGCCCTTCTTGGCGTTGGCATCTGAAATCATCCATACGGTGCCCACTGTATTTCATATATAATGGGGGATTGTCCCACTACCCACTCAGGTTCTCTATGTGCCTCCAAAATGGGGTACAAATAGTTGGTCAACCATGACGAGAATAATCAAAGAAACCACATGATTTGTCCATACACAATGATAAAAACAAGGATTACAATACTAGTAAGTTCTTCTGAGTTTTTGTTACTATAGAAGTCAAGAAGTCTTCTCCCTGAGAAACCCTTGGCTTGTATCTCTGAATGTTTAGAATAGTGACTGCAAAGCCTGCAGGACTATTTGCACTTCCAAGCATGAGATAAGCTCAAGTTGATACCAAATTCATTTTAGCTTCCAACATATGCTTGGCCACACTTGCTGGGCACCATTAGAAGTAGCATACTATTGATCAGCAAATCCGTAGTCATTCTTTGTCTTGCTAGAACTCCCTGCTTGCTTCAAACAAAAAGGAAGACCAAGAAAAGAAGAAGGGGAAAAGAGAAAAGAGCTGACATAGCTCCTAAGTGGTGATGTGGCTTAAACACTATGTGTTGGCATTTCCACACCATCTAATGTGTGAAAATATAATCCATGTGGTCATTCCGATGTCCACACCAATAATTTATCACCAAAAATGTTGGGGTACCCTCCCATCGAAACCAAATAAAAGTATAATAACAAAAAAGAAACAAATTGAAGATCGGTATCCATTTTGATATTTGACCATAATTTGGTGACCCTTCATGATTTTTACCCATGAATGATGTAGTACCTTAAGATTGCAGCCCGTTACTATTCCTAAAGTAGTTTTTACTATAGCTTTTATAGATGGAACTATAGCAAGTATTTGTAGACTCGAGATGACTTATTTTAAAATTCTAGCTAGTTCTCAATCACGAGAAGAAATGAAGATCTTAAGCTGCTAGACTATAGGAAGTGAGGGACACTTAAGAAGGTTTAGAGAATGAAGAATTTGATCTTTAAGATGAAGAATAAGAAGGAAGAAAGGAAGCAAAAATGAGCAAACAGATAGCTTCAAGTGAGATGAGTGGGTCGACAATTGATTTCATGTAATTCTTTAATTATCCTTTCAATTTATAGCTCTTTGAACCTTTCATGATAGAATTTTATGCTAGAACCCTGGATTAAGGCTAGCATGCCATGTAATAAAAGCAACCCCTTATGAGCAAGTGGAATTTGAAAAGCATATAAAAGAATTAGAATAGCAAAAATTAATTACTAAAACTCAAAGCCCGCATAGAACTAGAGCCTTTATAGTAAATGAACATAGTGAAATTACTCTGGGAGAATATATCATTAACATCATCATACCTCATATGGAGTTGGTAAAGCTCATCCCTACGAAATAAAGTGATCTTGATATGGTGTCGTGCATTGTCAGGATATGGTCCAAAAGCAGGTGGAATAGTGTGGAATTCCAGGTTGATGAAACCTCTTTGCAAATTATCATATTTGAAGATTCGTCGAAGAATATGAACTAGTTGCCAGTATCGGGTGAGAAGCTTGATCTAGGAGGAGTCAGTGATGATAATCCGTGCTACATGACCGTTCTCAATTAAGTCAACCAAATTGAACTGAACTCCTTCAATAGTTTGGTTCCTCCATGAGACCAGATTGAATGATCATTGTAAGATAATGAAACTTTTTCTGTGTTTCCACTTCAAAAACTTTTCCTGCTTTTATGTATTTCTACTTCAAAAACTTTTTCTTTAACTTCACTGATTTTTTCAGGATAGATTTCGAACTTTCCTTCTTTTTTCTTTTTCTACTTTTTGAATAAACTCTTTTAACTCTTCATTTTTCCTGATTTTCTTGCTAATTCTTTTTCTAACTTTTCTTTTTTTTTTTCTTGTAAAATTTTCACTTCTGTCTCTAGGAACTTGATTTTTTTATCTTGCTTGATGAAATATTCCATTGTATGTGGCTTTAGGATTTGAGAAACAATTCTTAATGAAGCAAGAAGACTTGGGAATTTGTTTTTGTTATGAAAGTAAGTACTAAGGGTATGAAGAACTGGTATAAGGCTTTTAGGATTATCATGGAAGCCCAAATGTTATCCGATAGGATGTGCTAATGATATGTGACTGATAAAGGAATATTGAAATGCATATTTGATCTCATAGGGAAAATAGGAAGTTTAAGGGTCGATTCTAAGGGAATGTTCTTCTTTTCCATCTACAAAATTAAAGAAAACATGCTTAGATAAAAAAAAAAAAAGATTATTTAGCTAGAAGATTATCATTATATGCTAAAGGGAATTTGGTATCAACTTAAGCTTATCTCATGCTTAGAAACACACATGATCCTACGGGTTTTGCAGTCACTGTTCTAAGAGATACAAGCCAAGGGTTTCTCAGGGAGAAGACTTCTTGATTTCCATAGTAACAAAAATTCAGAGGAACTTATTGGTTTTGTAATCCCCATTTTTGTCATCACGTATGGACAAATCAAGTAGTGTCTTTGATTATTCTTATAAATTATCTACTAAGAAATAATTATTTCCTTTTATGTGTTCTATTGTAACTTGGAATCCATTACATATTATGTAATCCATAAATTTTAACCATCTATTTTCTGATAATTTGTTTTCTAATTTTTTATTATAAAATGCTACAATTGCTTGGCAATTTGTTCTTAATGTAAAGCCTTTTTCTGAGATTATGAATAATTTTAACTTTTCCATTTCCTTTATTATTGCTATGATTTCAGCATTTGTTGCAGGTACTTTAGTTTGATAAGTACCACTATCATATCTACTTATTTTTTTATACTAAAAAAATATAATATGTCTATATTTTAATACAGTTCCCCATCCTCCTAATCTTTCGTCAGATTCTATAATTAAATAACTACCTAGGGGAGGCAATTCTAATGGTTTAAATTGCTCATCTCGTTCTTACTTTGTTGGACTAATTTTATGATTTCATTATTAAAATGTCTTTCTCCTGTTTGCTTAGTCTTATTATATAATGGTCTTGCTAATTGACTTAAGTTTTGTGTAAAATTTATGGTATTATTTGGTTTTCCTAAGAAAGGTTGAATTTGTTTTAAATTTCCTAATTTATATGGCATTTCTAATATACTAGATGCTATATGTTTTTGAAAATATATTTCTCCTTGTCCTATTATTTCACTAAGAAACTCAATATTTCTACTTCTCATTTTAATTTTCTTTTATGATAATACTAAGCCATTCTCTTGACATTCTTTAAAAAATATAATCAAATGTTGCACATGCTCTTTTACGGACTTGCTAAAGACTAAGATATCATCTATATAAGTTATAATAAAATTTGCATATTTTCTAAATATATCATCCATTTTTTCTTTGGAATACTTGTGGAGCATTTTTTAAACCAAAAGGCATAATAGTCCATTCATAATGTCTATTATAAGTAATAAAGACGGTCCAAGGTCTGCTTTATTTTGCTAAAGGGACTTGCTAGAATCTAGATTTGAGGTCAAATTTACTATATATATAAGTGTTCATAATTTTATTTATTAAAGCCTCTTTATTAGGAAGTGGATATTTATCATCTTCAGTATTATCATGTAGTCTTTTATAATTAAATACCATTCTACTTTTACCTCTAGTAATTTCACTATGTTTATTTACTATAAAGGCTCTAGTTCTATGTTGGATTTGAGTTTTAGTAATTAATTTTAGCTCTTCTAATTCTTTTATATACTTTTGAAATTCCTCTTGTTCATAAGGGGTTGCTTTTTATTACAGGGCATGTTAACCTTAAGTCCGAGTTTGTGATTTCTAATTTACAAATAATATTGACTCGATTAATATTTTTGACAGAATTTTCTCCTATAATTACATCTTTTTTCAAATTTTCAATTAAGGGTTCTAATTTTTGTTTTACTAGGCCATTTTCTATTTCTAGATTGATCTCTTCATAGATTTCTACTTCTTTTGGAATTATTTCTTCAATAAGATATCCTTCATTACTAATCATGGGTGATGTGAGAATACAATCCATATGTTTACATATAATAATTATTTTCTCCTTGAACTATAAGTCCACCATTTCTATATTTTATAAAATTCATTCTTATTAAAAGTCTATCTACCTTTTTTCGTGATGCTGGTTTTACCCATACAAATGGCAAAGGGTATTTAATATTGTTAAATAGTACTATATAGTCTACCACTTTCTTTTCTAACATAGTTATTTTACTAAAAGAATATTTTACTTCTATTGTGTATAAAGAACTTTCTATGTATTTTGAGTTAATTAAGTCTGGGGAAATATAATATCTACTTGATCTTGTGTTTAGTATACATTTTACATTAACTTTATAACTATCTTTAAATTCAATAATACAATCTAAGCGTAATAGATTATTATTAGTATAAGCATTATTACTATAAGCATTCCGGGATAATACTATTTCCTCCTCACTTTCTATTATTTCTTCATAATTTTCTATTTCTTCTTCAATTGCTTATGTAATTATAACTCCTTTACCTTTAGTTTCATAGTAGATTAAATTTTCTTTTAACTCAACATTTTCTTTTTTTAATTGTTCTATTCTTTTGTATCTCTTTCTAATTGTTCAATTAGTTTTAAGAATTGATCTATTATCTTTTTATCATTTGATTGTACATGAATAATTACTGGTTCAATAGTTATTTGACTAATTATGTTATTATAACATTCTATTGCACATAGTTTGCATAAGGGTAAATCACACTTATTACATGTTGTTCTATATTTAGTGATATGGAATTTATAGCAAATATCACATTTTTGTTTAAAATTTAGTCTATGATTTATAAATTCATGTATATAAGTATTATCTAGTTTTTGCTTATATGTTTCTAAAAGAGAATTTGGATTTTTATCTAAGCTGTATGCATTCATTATCCATTGGTTTTATACCACCAAAAACTTGATAAAATTATGAAAGATTACTCTCTTCAGTAAATTATTATATTCTCCTCCAAATATACTACATATGTCACTTTCTTTTGCAGTATTATTGCTTGCCACACTTACTATGTCTACTTCTTCTGGTAATTCTAACTGTTGGCACATGTTTAATCTTTCTTTTTTAACTTTATCTTTAGTACAATGACTTGCATAATGTCCTATTTCTCCATAGATAAAGCACTTACATTTCATAGGTGGTTTGTGAATCTTAAATTTTTTTACATGATTTTATCTAGGTCTTCCTTTTTTATAATATATTCTATGTTTCAATCTTTTTCTAGGTTTTGTTTTCCTACTTTTCTATAAAATTTACTATTATTACTTTGTCTAATGCATTAATAGCATCAGATTCCCATCTATCTAATAATTCATGCCACTTTTAAGGATGTACTGTGCTAATAACTAACATGCTCCCATGATAATTCTATTGTGGCATGGTTATTATTACTTCTAAGGGATTTGGTCTTCCTCTTCTACTAAAAGTTTTATAGGATTGTTTTGGATAACTAAAAAACTCATAACTACTTTGTTGTCTAAGGGGTTGTGTTGTTCTTGTGCCACTTTCAGTAGTTGTTAATCTTGCTGTACTAGATGAACTGGCATTTGCCTGATTATTATTAAAACTTGCTCGATTATTACTTCTAATACTTGGAGTGTTTTGCACATTCATATGTATCTCATCATAATTATCTACTATCCCCAATTGTTTTATTAATTCATCAATATCTATATCTTCTAGTTGTCTAGCAATTTCTTCTTCTTCTATTAAGAGTTCTTCTTCTAGAAAATATTCTTCTACTTTTACCCTTTTAGGATACTCATTATATTCATATCTACATTCTATCAAGAAATGTACATCATCTATATCTGTTGGAATTTCTAGAAAATCTTCTTCCTAGTTATAATTAGGATAGAATTGTTAATTAAGGTTTAACTAATCCTCTTCTTTATCAATAATTTCTTCAAATTTAACATTCTTATTATAAATTTGTGTTTTAAAACTAACTAACTAACCCATCTTCATATTCATAATACTTTATCTTTGTTAGTTTTGCTATTGCATGTGTTGAAATATTATTTATTTTCTATTATGTACCTGCTAACTATACAATTTAGCTTGATATGCTTTAATTCCTTGAGATCCTAAAATTTTCATAATTTATCATTACTAATAATATATCTTATTTCACTATTATTTGATATTTGACCAATAAAAATCTTTGTAAGCAAGATATTAGGCTTTGTATTAGTCATATTATATCCTTTAGATTTTATTACTAATTTAATATTTTCATTTAATGTATCTAATGTATCTATAGAAATCCTGGGATCATATAAGTTATTTCAAAATTATTTGTCATATCTATTTCAATTATTGCTATATGAGTTTTAGCCATATTATTTATTTGGCTTGTGTTGATAGGGATGCAAGTGTATGTGCTGATCACGTAATAGAGTGTGCGTAAATATAGAGTGTCGGTCCACAGGAAAGACAGTGAATACTAGTAATAACTCTAGATCAGAAAAATAGCCTGAATAGTGAAGTACGTGTGTGTGAACAAGAAAAGAAAAAGAAAAGAAAATATAGGAAATAGCAGGAGGGAAATCAAGAAAGAAATAGATGTCCAGGCGTAGTATCCCTCTAGGGTTGTTGAATACAGGATAATGGTTGTCTATACATGTAATCCTATTTGAACCGAGAGATTTCCAGAATTATACTAAACCTCAATTTCTCAGGTAAATAGTAACTGAATAGGTGCGGAGCTGATACAAACATCCACACAATCACATTAATACTCCATGAAACCTCATTGTGAGCCAATGATAATCTCTTAAGTAGATAATCTCCCCCTAGAGAAATATTACCCTTACTCCGAATGTAGAGCAGAAATGCGATTTCTCCTAAAATCCACTCCACATGATTGCAAAGAGCATGGAGATTGCTAACAACTCACTTCAGAGAATTAAGGGAGACGAAGTATCCAAAGTACCCTATACCCAAGCTTACTCACAATTCCCTCTAATCACGACATGCCTATGCTAGGTGGGTATTTCTACTCGTCACGTAACACATCAAACATGATAGCTAGGGCTTTTGCCTTGTTAGCAACCAAGCATTCAAACACGCAATTAGATTCAAACAGATATGATTGCAACTATAAAATCAATTACAGCATAAAAAATCCAACATCCAAAGTCATAGAAATAAACCCTAGAGTTCAACTACGCCCAAACATCTACAAATTAGCCCTCCATTAGTAGAGGGCAAGCATCCAAGATACAAAGAATAAGGGTAAACATAAGATCCATAAAAACCCCTTTGTTAAACTCTAGGATGGAGAATCGTCGAGATAGCTTCCCCGTACACCGCCAAGTTGAGCTTGACGGCTATGACCTTCAATCCCCTTGAATGCCGGGCTAAATCCCTATCCAAATCTTGCCTAAGGTGCTGTAGATTCGACACTTTTCTTCCTCAACCTCGCCTCCAAGAATCATCTCCAAATGAATAGAAAGATAGAATAGATGATGCCCTAGAAATCCTCTTAAGTTTTATTTATACCTGATTGCTTACCGGAGTAAGGGCTAGGCTGTAGGGGAGCTAGAGAAGATAGTCACTTGCCTTACAGGAATGCTTACAACTGTAAGCCTCATCCATAAGGTCTGCTTATGGTCCAGCTTACGGCCATAAGCTTCGCTGTCTGTTTTTTGCGACTGCCCTTATGGGCATATATTGCGGTCGTAAGCTCCTCTGAATGGTTCTTACGGGTATCCTTACCGGTATAAGCCTTGCCCATAAGGTCCTTTTAATTGACTCTGAATCATCCTTATGGGCATAAGCCTGCCCGCAAGTTCTTCTGGACTATACTTACGGTAGTAAGGCAAACCGTAAGCTGCCAATAAGCCACCCAGTTTGCCTTATCCTTGTTCTAATGATGCAGAGAGAGCTCCAACTTCATCTTTTTCGGTCTAAATTGCTTTTTTTGGATCTCCCTCACCTTTAAGCACTGCCCTAAGCTTGTTAATGCAAAACACACGATATATAGCATCGAATTCCGCATTATGGTTCTAATGCATGCCAAATTGACATGACCCCTTTGCGTGTATCCTGCAAGTGCACGGGCTTGTCGAAGTAATAAATTTACCCTGGTGAGTGGGTAGTCGAATCCACAGGGAATAGGGACTTAAGACACAAGGTTTCACTAATTAGCTAAGTAATGTACGGTGGGTGTGAAGAGAATTAATGAGTGAATATGAAAGCAATATAAAGTAGAAAGATAGAAGGTAAGAAAGTGCAAGAACGAGTAAATAGAGAAGGACTAGCAATGGATGAAATAGGGTACCCGGACAAGCTACCCGTAGGACTTATGCTTCTAGTGCAAGATTATGCTATTATACTTTCCTATTGATGTTAATTGAGTCGAGGATATCCTTAAACACACGGTCCCAAACCTAAGGTCAACCGTGACTAACCCCAACACTATGCCCTGACATTAGGTTTTCACTATGACTCTTGACTCTCGTTGACCTGTCAACTAAGCCCTAAAGGAGTACGTCTTCCTAAGCCTCACACTACGTGGGATTGCTTTAAGTTCTAGGGATCCCTAGTGATAAAACCAGTTCCTATGTATAGTTCTAACACTTTGGTCCAGGTGGAAGAACCCTAGTCTAAATTAAGCCCCAGCACTAGGATTCACTTCAACCCTTCACTCTGTTGCTTGCGCAACTAAGCCCTAGGGGAGTTCCTCTCCTAGCACTTCACTCTATCTCGACCGTTAAGAAATCATGGAACATGAAGGTAGGAAGAATCACACCGAAGTGGAAAGGGGACGTTCCGCTACCTCACGACTCACCCTCTCAACCCTCTTCAACCTTAAGTAGTCTAACCCTATAGGAGTTGTCACACCTCCAAGGATAACCTAGATTGTTCTCAACCCTAGTGTCACGGCTAAGGGAAAACAATTACAAGAGATAATTAAGATTGAAACTTGAATTTATTCATCAATAATGGAAAAGCATAATAACAATGTCATAGAAACATAATGATCATAGGGTTTACAAGTCCGAATACCCACGAGGGGTTTAGCTCCTCATGGAGCTATACAAATTCATCAAAATATATAAGAAAGCACAAATTGAAAGCATTGATGAAAACCCCCTTGCGTATGATGTGGCCGTGGTCTTGTGCGGCCGCCGGACGTCGGTAACGATGCCGATGACACACTCCGAACCTCCACAAAGTCCTCTCCGAAACCCTAGCCGTGCCCTCCCGAAGTTGGGGAGAAAGATAGGTCAAAGGATGTGTAAAAAGTCTTCAAATCGGGCTTTTATAATGTTGAGTCACGGCTTTAAAATTGAACTTATCGGGATTTCACACGGCCATGTGGAATCTCCACACGCCCGTGTGAACTCTCTGGTTTTCTGAATTTTGGCTGAAAGTGAACATCAACTTGCTACAATGTTTTTGCTACAGTAACTTGCTACAATGCTGCTACAATACTTGCCGAAACGGTACCGAATTCGTTGTTCTTCATCGAGGCCATTGAATTGGGCACACAATCAATGGTAGATCGTGATGATTGTTTCAAATCTCCTTATTGGTGAAGTTCTCCTTGTTAACACGAGCTAGACTTATTGTGAATGTGACTGTCTTTGTGCCCCTCCAAAGGAGGTTGGCACACACTCACAAGTCTATGCTAATGCCTTGTTCCTTGATTAGTCCGAAAACTTCCCAACAACGGCGAACACGATCTAACTTCGTTCCTTTGTTCCAAATTAGCTCCACAAACCTACAATGCACAAAAGCACACAAATGCACACAATTTGGTGATAAAATCTGATAAAAGATATGCTCATTGTAAGATAATAGCGCTTCGCGGTATTATAACACAAGCACTTATCACAAATGAGTATACAAATAGATATGAAACACATGAACAATGTACACTCATCAAGGGTCAACTAATGATAGTGCTAATTTAGTTCCTAATCCCAGTAAATGTAGTCCTGTTATACTAAATACCATTAATTTTAGATGTATTAAGGAGTAATTGGCTTTTACTAATTTTTTATAAGATTCAGCTGTTAAGATGTCTATAACAATTTCTGCATTTTCATTATTACAACATATTTGCATTTCATCATATCTTTCATATATTTTGTTTTGGAAATCAAAAATACTATGTTTATATAATTGTTCACCTTGTACTAATTTCAATTTTTTATTCTTAATTCTTTTAATCTATTCATCTGGTGTGGTAACTGTTTCTAATCCCCTAATATGTCTAACTCTATTAAATGAATTAAACCTTCTAATATTATTTAATGATTTGACTATTTTTAAGGTCATTTTTTATTCATAAAAAATTCTTATGTGTTCTAATTCTTCTAAATATTTTTCTCTAGTTTCACATCCATAACCATTAATTATTTTTCCAAATAGGTTAATATGATAACACCCTATCTATTGTTTTAAACCTAAATCATTATAATCCATGTGTATTAATTTATTATTTAAAATAAATTCTAAAGCTTCATCAAAGGTTTTAGAATAAATAACTCTTTTAATTAGATCTTCCATTTTAATATTTATACAGTGTTACATTTGGAAATCATACTTTCATTAATGGATTTTTCTTCAATTCTTCTATTGACTATGTTACAAAAGGAGATCTAAATTTCTTAGTTACCTTTAAACTTGTAAACTTCCTAATAATTTCATCTATATCATTATCACTACAACCTAATTTTTCGGATACTTTTTGTAATAGTCTAATTGTTTCAGCTAGCATCATTATAATAACATTATTTTGTCTAATAATTATTTTTTTCTCCTATTACTTGTGGTTCATTATATAAATTATTTCTTTTCCTAAAATTGCTACAGGTATAAAAAAATAATAAATGGATCTTTGTAAGTAAGATATTAGGCTTTGTATTAGTCATATTATACCCTTTAGATTTTATTACTAATTTAATATTTTTCATATAATGTATCTATTGTTACTAGAAATCCTGGGGTCATATAAGTTATTTCAAAATTATTTGCCATATCTATTTTAGCTGTTGCTCTCTAAGCTTTAGCCATATTATCTATTTGTCTAGTATAAACTAATGATAGTGCTAATTTAGTTCTAATCCCTGTCTATGTAAACCTGTTAAACTAAATACCATTAATCCTAAATGTATTAAGGAGTAATTGGCTATTACTATTTTTTTATAAGATTCAGCTGTTAAGAAGTCTATAACTATTTTTTCAAGGCGGGATTAACTGAGCTTTTATTTTAAAATACAAACCAATACCTACCAATACCTTGGCAAACATAAATCTATGTCATGAACATAGCTTGATTGGGTTGATTTTCTTAGCAAGCCTAATAACTAGATTTTCAAAAATACAAGATTTCAATTGCACTTATTTTATTAAACATATTTTATCATTTATTATTGGTAATTACATTGTGTACGCAAAATAGTGTTTGTTGAGTTTCGTACTTGAGTCTTCTTAATTTATTATTCTTTGGCCCCGTTTGAATGGCTGTAATCGTTCCTTTACAGGGGGATAATTACTGACCCTGATGGATACCCATGTTTGGGTAACCATTAGGGTGGAATGATTACCCCCTGTAAAGTAATTGGATGGTTGTCGCCAGGGTAATAGCCATTACGCCCAATATTAGGGCTAATGGCCATCCCTCCCTCATGAAAAAACCATACTGCCCTTAATAAATAACATTTTCATCTCTCTCTCACATTTTGTCCTTCCTAATCTCCAACGATTTACCTGGATCATCATGACCTCTTCTTTTCTTTGGGCCTCATTCCGATCATCATGTCATTATTGACGCTTCACTTGAATTCCATGATTTTCGGCGTGACTAGCCTCTCTCTCGGATCCGCCTTTGGTGCAAACTTTGGTTCAATCTTTCACCAGTTTTTCTATGATCTCCGGCATATCGCCGACGCTCAGTCCATCCTTCCCCAAATGTGAAGCACAAGTAGATCTATTACTTGTCAATGTAGGGTTAGAGAAATAGCTTCTAAAATTAATGTAGATCTATTGCTTGTCAATGTAGGGTTATCTTCTAAACTTCATGAAGTTTTTTCTAACGAGGTAGATCAATCACAATATCTTTTATGGTTTTCTTTTCTTTGATTTTTTGGTTTTTTTGTTTTTTGTTTCTTTGGGAATTATCACTGCAACATTTAAGAAGACATTGTGATTGCTCTCTCACAAACAAGTTGCATGATCTATTAGTATTTTCATGATATATTATCTTATTTTGAGAAAGATCTGAGATGCAATTTGAAAATCCATGAGAAGATTCATTACCATCTATTTATGCTACAGGCTTGAAAATACAACTGGTGTAGGAGAGAAATTTTCATTGTAAAAGATCCAGACCGGCGCCTTTCTTATCGAAGGCTTCATCCTCCACAAACTTCTACATACATCCAAGGCAAGTAATCACATTATTTAATCTTCAAATTAGGTTCATTCAACCAATTAGGTCTTTTTCAACAACAATCAAGAAACAAAACAAGTATGGGTTTTCTTTTTCAATTCGAATTTTGATGGAATGATGTGTCTGATGCATACCATGGGCCATGTACAGAAGCACTATGTCTTGAAATATGTTTTTTTTCTTTTCTTTCCAATCATAGGCTCTTTAGCTTAATTGTTGAGTTACATTTTCTATTTAGGTACAATTAATATAAATCAATTACATTTTTATTCAAAACATTTTCCAAAGAGTTTGTCTTCATAAAATTTGTTATTTAATTTCACATAGAGTCCGTGTTCATATGTATCAATAGAGTTTGTCTTCATAGACTTTGTTTCCTAACAAATTTTTATGCCTGTGAATTGCTAGTTGTGATAACTTTATTTTGGTCTCTCGCATATTCTAGGGGGTTGGTATGCTCTAGTGGCTTTTGAATCCTTGCATATTCTTGTGTATATGTTTTTCTTGTAGCAATTATTATTTAAAGCAAATTTCTTTTATTTTTTTACAAAGTTAAAAAAGAAATAACAAACGAGGTTTAAGAACTAATGTGTGTCATTGTTATTTTAGATATGGATGGCATTCACAAAATCCGGTTATATTTTGCAATGATACAAACAAAAGAATTCAATGTGAAATTGGGTCAACATCAATTAGGGGGTAATAATCTTGAGTGGGTACCTTATTATACCCAAATTTCACTTTGAGTACCAAATTTTGATTTGTTTCTTTTCGGTTACCTTATTTTGATTTACATACATCGGGAGGGCACCAGGGAGAATCCGGTGAGGTTTTGCTGACGTGGCCACCGGAATAGCCACATCAACACTAAAATACTATCTCATTTTCTTACGTGGCTATTCTGGTGGCTATTCCGGTGGCCATATAAGAAAATGAGATAGTTTTTTGGTGTTGATGTGGCTATTCCGGTGGCCACGTCAGCAAAACTTCACCGGATTTTCTCTGGTGCCCTCCCGGTGTATGTAAATCAAAATAAGGTATCTGAAAAGAAACAAATCAAAATTTGGTGCTCAAAGTGAAATTGGGGTATAATAAGGTACCCACTCAAGATTATTACCCTCAATTAGGCATTGCAAACAATACGAGTATTTGAAACAAGTGGTTTATGATAGTGACATTAAATGCATTGATAAACTACGAATGGATTGTCGTTGCTTTCACAATTTATACCAATTGCCAACCACGTCCAGTGGGTTAAAAGGCACAAGAAATGTATTAGTTAAAGAGATGGTTGCAATGTTTCTAAACATTGTAGCACACCATATAAAAAATAGGGTAATCAAATTTAACTTCCTGCAATCTGTCCAAACAATTAGCCGTCATTTTCATGCTGTACTGAAGTCAATTATTCTCTACCTTGGTGTACTGCTAAAACAAACCTAAACCTGTTCCAAAAAATTCAAATGATCCTAGATGGAAGTGGTTTAAGGTAACACCCTTTAGGTTTAAATTATTTTTTTACCTTTCTTCATCTTAGTGGATAAGTACTAATTTGTTTTCTCCCTACCATAGAATTGTCTTGGTGCATTAGATGGGACATATATTAGAGTAAATGTGCTGAAAGCTGATTGACCACGATATGGAACAAGGAAATCTGAAATAACTACTAATGTACTCAATGTCTATAGTCAAGATATGTAATTTATATGTCTTGGCAGGTTGGGAATATTCAACACATGATGGCTGGGTTCTTAAGGATGCTATTATGAAGCCTAATTGGTTAAAGGTTCCAAATGGTAAATATAATATGCTTTGATTGCCTTTGAAATCCTTCTTGCAATCAAATTGTAGCTAACATCAACATATGCGTGCATTCTAGGTTTCTATTACTTGGTCGATTCTAGATATGAGAATTATCTAGGATTTTTTGCACCTTTTCGAGGCCAACGTTATCACTTGAATTCTTGGCCTGATGGCCATTGTCTAGTAACATCTGAGAGTTCTTTAACATGAAACATGCAAGCGCTAGAAATGTGATCGAGAGGACATTTGGTCTTTTAAAAATTCAGTGGAAAATCCTATCAAGTCCAAGTTTCTCCAACATAACTACACAACGACGTATTATTAATGCTTGTTGTTTATTGGGCAATTTTATTAGAAGAGAAATGCCAAAAGATCTTGCAGAAGAAGAGGTTGACTCTTTGCCCTTGGAGGAAAATAATCCAAATGAAGCTGATAACATCACAACCATTGAACCAACTGATGAATGGACTCAATTTAGACTTAACAAGGCCTTCGAAATGTTTAGCACATCACAATTATATTGATTTTGTTATTAAATACTCATGCAACATATGATTTTAATGTTACTCTTGTTTTTTATCATTTGTGCTTTGGGTAACATATATATGCCGGCCATTTTAATTTTGATGATTGTACTCATACATTTTAATCATGCATTTTAATGTTACTCTTATTAATACTTGGTTGTGTTTTGTAAGTTAAATCATCATTTCCCCTATATGTGTTTTCTTTTTTCTTTTTTCTTTTTTAATGTAGTATGGACTCAGACACACAACAAAGGGTTAGGGGACAAAATAAATGCTTTTGGACACTCGAAGAAGATAAAATCCCTAATTGATTCGTTAGTTGAGCTTTCGATATACGCATTATAGCGGGCTGAAAATGGGTTTCGAGGTGGATATCTTCTTCAATTAGAAAGAATGATTAAAGGAAAAACCCCACAAACTATGCTAAAGGACATACCAAATATTGAATCACGTGTGAATCTACTAAGGCAAAAGGCAAATGCAATCGCGGATATTCTAAGCATGAGTGGGTTTGATTGGAACTATGAAAACTCTACTATCATGTGCGAGAGAAATGCATATGATGAGTACGTCAAGGTATATAAATATTTATTTTCATTTACTAATTTTTAAATGAAGCACACATGTTGTTAATTATATTTTTTTCTTATGCAAAACAGACTCATCATAAGGAAGCAGTGGGCTTGTGTGGCAAATCTTTCCCATTTTTTAATCATCTTGCACCAATTTTCACCAAGGACAGAGCTCAAGGAAATAATCGCAGTGATGTTGGGGATGATGCAGCACAATATGAACAAGATGCTAACATTACAACTGATGAGGATGCGGGTTTATCTCAAATGCCAATTGATGATTTCTTTATGTCAACTTAGGAACCAAATGAATCTCCATCACCCATGCCATTTGATAGTAGCGCCACAAAAATATCTACCCGTTGAAAAAGAAAAAGACATCACAGCGATCCAACGATGGACCAAATGTCGGAAAACTTTTGGACTTTTGTAGATATGGTTGGGCCAGAGTTTAAAATATTGGTCGATGCTGCAGCTCGCACTTCTAAGTTTGCAGCTCGAGAGGCTGAATGTGCAATACGCAATGCTGAATCTGCTACCCAAAATATTGAAATTGTTGAGCGTAATGTCGCAATTGCAGCCTGCAATGAAGCATCCCATGTAGAAAATGAAGAAAAAAAGAGTTTATTTGTGCAAGTTCTATTCTCAATTGATGGATTGACTGATGACGAAGCGATATTCATATTGCAGGTATTGGCAAAAGATGAAGATCAACTCAAAGTATTTTGGGGTCTTCCAAATGACAAAAAGCTTCATTTTTGTCTAAGTTGTTTAGCGAGGATGTCGTATTCCCCTCCTAGTATATAAATCACCTCAGTAAGAATTTTAAATGCATGTGCTTCTCATATGGTGATGAGCTAGATTTATTGAATTTATCATGCCCATAATTTTGTGTTTTCTTGATATATTATGTGTGTAATTATTAATGTCAAGTTTATGTAGTCTTTTTACATGTTTTAGTTATCTTAAGTTGTATCTACATGACACTCTTTAATTTGTTATTTCTATAGGCTAGGTGTGGCTACTTTGCCTATGTGGATGGTGCACCACCTGAGTGGCAATAAAATAATGTTGTTAAAGCAATTCAACGAATTCAAGTCACCATCATTTTGTTATCTTATCCATGGTTGAGAATATGTCTTGTGTTGTTGAACTTATCCTTGGTTGAGAATATGTCTTGTGTTGTTGAACCTCTCTATGAATTGGGCATTCCTCATATCGTTGTTGTTATGGTTTGGTGACCATCTTTGTATTTTATTGTGGTATGTTTTATGTTGTTTTTAACCTATGTTGAGAAAAACAAAGGATGTTTCATGGCAATCAAGTGGTTGTTTTTATTGTGTTTTTAAAGTCATTCTACTACTCACCATGTATGCCTTTTATTATTAGAAATGTGAGTTTATATGGACGTGCTTTTTTCATTGGTTAAATATGTTAATAACATGATGAGGATAATGTGGGCTTGAAGTTGTGTGAAAGGTGTAAGATGTGTGAAACCACCGTTCCAATTTGGAAATTGCGTCAAACTTCATCTTTCCAAAGCTTTTCCAAATAAACGCACTTACCTAGTTTAAAAAGTTAATTACAATACTTAATTTGAAAATTTGTTGCATATGATAGTCGAAATAGTAACAGGATTTAATGATGATATTTGCAATATTTCATGTTTCAAATTTTTTTCTCAAATTATCAACTTAATTTAAAAAGTTAATTATAATAATTAATTTGAGAATGAAGTAGTTGACAAAAAGCTTAGTTGTACTAAGGGAATTTAATAATAATAATAATTACAATATTGTATAAAATAATCATTATTTTGATTTAAATAATTAATTAAAAGCAGTTAAATTGAAATATTTAAAATTTAGTTACAATAAATCAAATGAGTAATGATTTTTTTAAATGACATAAATAAATATATTTATTAAATCAAATAGTTAATTGTAATGATTTAATTTATTTATAGAATTAGTGGTAATAAATAAATCTGACAATAACATTTAAAAAGTCTTATAAATAATAAATAAATTTATTTTGTTGTATTAAGGGCATAAAAGTAGTTTTATTAGTTTTCTCTTTTGTACTTTTTCCATTCTCAATAAATTACGTTCTTTATTAACTCCATCCAAACAAAGTAATCACTAATATTTCCATCCTTCTCTTTCCATTCCTTTTGTCCTTTCCCTAGTGGTGTCAAATGGGACAGCCCGGCTCGGCACGACACGGCACGGGCCCGTTGTAGGTCGGGCACTGTGCGTGCTTGGGTCGGCACGACCCACCAACCACCAAGGTTGGCCCAGCACGTGGACCAGCCCGGTTATATTATATTTATATTTTTTATTTTAAACCCTAAAAATATAAAAAAATATCCTAAAATTGCTAAAAATATAAAAAAAATACCCTAAAATTCAAAACATAGAACTAAAAGCCTTATTGACTAAAAAAAACAAAAAATATACCAAAAAATAAAAAAACAAAATAAAAAACTTGTATTTGGCGTGCCAGGACCATGTTGGCCCGAAGCGGGCCGCGGGTCGTGCCGGCCCACGGGCTACAAATCTCTAGCCCAGCACGGCCGGGGGTTTGGGCCGTGCCTGGCCCGGGCACGGTACTATAGCATCGTGCTTGGGCCAATCATGGCCCAACTCGTGCCGGGTCGTGCCAAGCCCAGGCAAGCAAGGCCCGTTTGACATCACTACCTTTCCCCTCTCTTTTTCTTTCCCTTATATCTTATTCCATCATCCAAACGGAGCCTTAGTACTCCATATTGTGAATGGCTTCATGAAAGGTAGTTGTTATGAAGCATGTGAACTTGACGCATATTCATATTTCCTCACTACATGAATCTCTTTTTAACTTTGTAATGTTTTTCTTAGCTCCTTATTGAGTAACTATGTGACTTAGGCCCTTTTTTGTATTTTTCTAGGAAATCATGAGAGCCGTCATATTGGACACCTTCATTGTTACAGACCCTTCCTACTGTTTCTATCC
Source organism: Dioscorea alata (assembly GCA_020875875.1). NCBI lineage: Eukaryota > Viridiplantae > Streptophyta > Magnoliopsida > Dioscoreales > Dioscoreaceae > Dioscorea > Dioscorea alata. The sequence continues at coordinate 13,444,220 of CM037019.1, forward strand.
AAATGTTTGAGCATTTTTAAGGAGGACCCACTAGCATGTGACCCTGATTTTGTATAGCTTTCACTACTTACATTTTCATGGTCTTACATAATTTAATATGTTTGTAAGTTCTTGCTTGAATAAAATTTAAGTGCTTTTCAAAATTACTCTAAGTAGGGTATTGATAAGCTTTGCTATATCTTAGAGTTAGGTGGACATGTGTGTGTCACAGTAATTAATATAATCACAAGCAACAACTTCCATCAACAATCTACACTAGTCGTTGTAATGAAATTAAAGCTCACAGCTCTAATTTCATTGAACTTAAACAACAGTTCAACAGGAAATTTAGAGAATAGTCAAATCTAATAATAGAAGCATCTTCTCATCAACAACGAAACCATAAGAAAATCATGAAGAGAAATAGAGTTCAGATATTTGGAACAATATTAACATACTAACAAATAAAAATAACTAGGAAAACCCAGGAGAGTATTCTTGTCATCATTCCTCCCCTCGGTATCACTTCATCTCTAAAATCTCCAATACCTTCTTCCTTCTCTCATCCTCTTTATATAGCCTTATCCTCTCGATCAGAATGTATCACTCCAGACGTGTATTCACCCTCCTCTATCTAGTGATTTTTCCCACCTTGTCGCCAGCCTTTGATCCCACAACTGCTTGCAATATCTGATCGTCTAAGCGTCCTCCTTTCTCTTGTTCTCCACTACCCAAAGATTATTGTGTTTCACCTTTTAAACATGATCTATCAGTGTGTCTACTCATTTTTCTTTTTCCTTGATTCTTCATCAACCCCTCTCTGAGCCTCCACGTCTCCAGTACTCTGTGATTTCAATTTAATTTTGTGAGGAAACATAACATTACCCCCACATCAATTGAGACATTGTCCCTAATGTCTAAGTGAGTATATTGTTGTTGTAATAGGAGTAGATCCTCCCAATAATTCACAGATGATGGTAACCCAACCCATTTCACTAAAACCTACCTCACCGGTATGCAATTGTGTAGGATTGTGCGAACCTGTAAAAGAGAGTCTGGTTGTATTAAAGGCCCCAAACTATCATTAATCACAGGTAATGGAACAATTTCTATCAGAGGGTTGCCAATAATTTTTTTCTTATCTTTGAGATGTGAAAAAGGGGATGAATTCAGCTTATGCAGGCAATGCCAGTTTGTATGCAACTTGTCCCAGTCTTCGTAACACTTGGAAAGACCGAAAATGTTGTCTGTATGGTTGTAACTTCACTAACACCCACTCCCCAGTGTCAAATGATACCTCTGTGCATTTTTTATCAGCATACTTCTTCATTCTTTCTTGAGCCTTGAATAAATTAATCTTTAATTGTTGGAGGATCTTATCTATGTGAGGCAGCAACTCTAACACAGGTAGAGGATTAGCTTCTCTATAAACATATGCTAACAGTGGAGGAGGATCTCTTCCATATACAACCTGAAATGAAGACATACTCGTGCTAGTGTGGAATTCAATATTGTAGGAGTATTCTGCCTAAGTTACTAACTCCACCCATGATTTAGGATTATTAGCTATAAAGCTTTGAAGGTAATGTTCAATGCATTTATTTAAGATCTATGTCAGACCATTTGTTTCTGGGTGATACATAGATAACATGGCCAAAGAAGTGCCCATTTTGCCAAACAAATGTTGCCAAAACTTACTAGTAGAAGATTTATCTCTATCTGAATAATATCCCTGAAGATAGTATCTTGTGCGTATGATTGTTGGACATGATATAATAAGGGATAGTCAAGATTGGAATATGCCAGTTGGAAATAGCGGGAAAGTCCATCTGTTGCTTGATTTTCAACTCCTAGACAGTATTCAATTGTGAAATCCAATCCTAGCAATTTAGGAAGCTACTTCTGCTATTCTAGAGTTTGAATGGATTAAGTACAAAAATGTCTTAGTGCTTACTGATCAGTCTTAATGATAAAGTGTTGGCCTATTAAACTTATTGTGTAATAGGGCTCATGTGTATAAACTTATTGTTTTTGCGTAGAATGAGACATCTTCTTAGAGAAAAAAGCAATAGGGTGTTTATTTTGGCTCAACACAATCCCCACACCCAAGCCTGATGCATCAGTTTCTAGAGTAAAAAGCTGAGAAAAATTGGGCAGAGCCAACACAAGTGCTGTTGTGATAGCAGTTTTTAAAGCATTGAAGGGCTCCTCAGTTGTAAAATGGCAATGAAAATTGTCCTTTTTAGCAAGTCAGTAAGTGGATTTTCCAACTGTGCATACTGTTTAATAAACTTTCTATAATAACCACTCAACCCCAAAAATCTCATCAGTTGTTTCACATTGGTTAGAATTTGCCATTGAACAATAACCGAAAGTTTAGCTGCATCCATCTCCACCCCCTGAGCAGACTCTACTGGGCAAGATACTCAACTTGTTGAATACTAAACTGAAACTTTAAAAATTTTACAAAGAGTTGGTGCTGCAATAAGGTGGCTAAGACTTGCTCCAAATATGGAAGGCGAGTTGCCCAACCTTTGCTATAAAATCAGAATACCATAAAAAAAAAGATAGGGCAAACTTCCTCAATGCAGATTGAAAAAACCTGATTCATATGAGCCTGGAATGTTGTTGGAGCATTAGATAAGCCAAATGACATGACTAACCACTAAAAATGCCCATGGTGTGTACTGAATGTTGTTTTATATCTGCCTTCATGATGTAACAAAATCTAATGGTAACCTGATCTAAGATCCAATTTGGAAAATTATGTAGCTCCCCATAGCTCATATAGTAATTCATCTACTGTAGGGATAGGGAAATGAATCCTTGATTGTGATAGCATTAAGAGCTTGATAATATGTACAGAATCTCCATAATCCATCTTTTTCCTAACCAACAACACTGGTGAGGAAAAAGGACTATTACTGGGCTCAATCAGATCTTCTATCAGCATCTAAGCCACCATTTGCTCAATTTCAATTTTGTGACAATGAGGGTATCTGTAAGGCTTAACCTTCACATGGCTGGAATGTGGTAGTAATGGAATTCTATGGTTGCAACTCCTAGGAGGTAATCCACTTAGAATAGCAAACACCGCATGATATTTTAATAGAAAACATTGAAGACTCTCTTGCATGTCATCAGTAAGTGTAATATAATCAGACACTAAGGATCCTTGCTGTGATTGAATATGAGGAGTTTAAACTGTTAGTGTAAGCCCTAGCCCCAATATATTGTATGAACTCTTATTATTTGGATAATTATTATGAGGCATCATTTTATCTATTATTATTTCTGTGCATAGTTAATAAGATAAAATATCCCTGAATATTGGTTCTGCTCAAGTTATCAAATGCGTGATTTGGATAGTAAAACCTTGAAGCATAAACTAGAACAATATTCTAAATGTCCCTAGTCGATTATTTTCATGGGAATGAAAATAAATTAAGACTAGTATGTCTTTCGTGAGATGGCCTTGTTTTATGGGTCATAGGATATGGAATATCAATCAAAGGACATAGATACATGTTAGGGAATAGTGTACCTGGATCGATCCGCTCTTGAGAACACTACATGGTTGTAAAGTCATAAGTGTTTTTCTCAAGCAATTCTTGTACTCGAATCCTTTGACCTGAAATCACTATGGATCTCGGATGAATCCTTACATGCTTTGACTTACGCCTAATGTCATTCGTAACTTAGTGGTAAGTACGGATATGATTGGGCATGTCGCGATTCATGCTGAGAGACATGAGTTAAGTGAAGGGATTGTCCCTCTCTATAGAGAGAGTGAATGTCACCGACCACTTGATTAGTGAGACTGAGTAGTGCGTGGCCACGCCCAAGGAAATGATAAGAGTTATCATTTACTTGAGCTAGTCAGTTCACTAAGAGATCAAGAAATTAATTAGCATTAAAATAAGGATGACTTTCTCCATGCCTTATGCTAATTAAGATATTTAGTGGCAAAGGATTGTATGAGGTTGCGATAGGTTCCGTTAATCCTCGAAATTGACCTTTATTTAATATTGGGTAATCATATTATCTTGCTAGAGAATAATTATGATTTATGAGTGTTAAAATTGTTTAAGCTCATCGCCAATGTTAAATGTACCTACAGGATTGTACACTAAGAATGCCGAGATCAAGGTTCAGTATTTGTTATTTATTGGACCACTTGTTTAGGGTTTTGGTGAAAAACCTAAATTAGGTGGAATGAATAGCTTATTTGGGTTGGGTCTTATTAAGTGTTGATCCAATCTAATCAATTTGGTTAATTAAAATGGTTTAATTAATCAAGTAAAGAAGAGATTCCTAATTTAATTAGGAGTGAAGTGTTTTTTTTTTTTTTTTGTAAATTAGGGTTTTGGATTTCCAATATAAATAGATGGTCTAACCCTAATATGCAAGAGAGAGAGAAAAATAGAGTGATTGAGAGATTGTCTCTCAAGAAACCCTAGCCGCCACCCACTCTTCTCCCTTGGCCGCCGCTGTTGTATCCTACCGCCGGAACCTGCCACCGCCGCCGTGTCTACAACCCCTTTTTCTCTTGAATCTCAGGTGCTTGCTATTCGAACCAAGAAACAAGTGTTGTTTCTTGAGGTACTAGCATACCTGCTTGATTCCCAGAGGCGTTCGTGTGTACGTGATTGTAGAGGGGAGTCGCGATTCGTAGTCCCTTTAGATTTTGGGGAAACAATGGTACGTTGAGAATCGTCATCAAAAGAAAGATATAAATTTTACTTATCTATTTATTTAGAATTTAATTCTAGTTCTGGCATGCATTAGGGTTTTATCATGTTTACTTGCCATTAAAATTTTGTTATCCGCTGCGTATTGGCATGCATTTTCGCGTGATAATTCCCTTGTTAGAATGATAAGATCCCAACATAAACTTCCAATTCTAGAGACGTTGACATAGTATAAGTATAACAAGAGTTAATTGCATGAGTGGAGCACAATTTGTGTAGCTGAGGAACAGTAGTCAGGTGAGGCTTCAATGGTCTCTCCCCATGTAAAATGATAAATTCTTTGCTGTAAAATAATTCTAATGTCATATTGCTATAATCAGTAATGTGTGGTCCCACTTAGCCAGCTAACTAGCTCCCAAAATAATATCAACACCAGCAATAAGTAAGAGATATACTAAAAAGGTAAATATGTGGCTATGTACCTTGACCTAGAGATCTTCAATTAACCCTTCTATAGTAAGAGCACTGCCATCACCCACTAAGACTTTAAATGGTTGTGTTGGCAGAATTGGCAATTGAAGGAATTTAGCAAGTTGTGGTTGCATAAAATTATCGTCACTACCACCATCAAGCAGTATTTATACAGAATGGCCACCAATATATCTAGGAAAACCTCATTGTGCCTAAAACCCAGTTGCTATCCGTTGCATTCAAAGACATACTCTAAAAATCTTGTGTTAATTGCTGTGCTAGCTCGGATTGTTCCAACAATGGCATATATGAAGAGTCAAGGAGCTTCTCATCACATTGAAGTAGTAACAACTTCCTATTGGCACATTTATACAATGGAGAAAACTTTCATCACAATTATAACGGAGGTAACGGGGTGATTGGTAATGTTGGTAACTTAGAAGACCCTTTTGGGGGACTTGGTAACGGCAGTGGTGATAACCCGACCGGAGGCAAAGTAAATGACTTTTACTAACTATCATGCTTCTCTTGAAATGTCATAAATCAATGGAAATGCACTCTTGCAGTGTCGATCTCCAAAACCAGGCTTTTCTTCATACAACCTAGCCAATGTGACTGCTTTGGTAATACACTCCGATTGCCAAGGAATGATGTCTCGTTACAACTCCAGCCGCAACCCACCTATAAAGCAATCCAAAAGAGCATCCGGTGATAATTTGTTAGGAGTGAGCTCCTGCAAGCCGATGCTTCTAGAACGAGATCTTGTATTATGTGCTATCGTGGGAGAACTTTGGGAAAACTGGTAGTAAGAATGGGATTCTTCAAGGGAAGCCCACCTCCAAGGAAAACACAATAGTGTTATTGGACTAAAAAAGATAACTCTATATTTACTTGACGGATCTTTAAATAAGTTGCAAGTAGAGATTGTGATCCTAAAATATAGGATTAACATCTAACAAACTTGGACTCAACAGTTGTGATCGGGGCCTTTGACATAGCTGTTTTGAGGAAGATAAAAGCCTTCTCGGAATTTGTTGTCCATGTAAAAGAATTCTTCTTCAACATGTTGGTGAGTGGGGCAGCTATCTTGCCATAGTTTTGAATGAACTTTCTATAGTACTTGTTCTAGCTTTACCAGACTTCACTAAAACATTTCTAGTAGAGTATGGTGCCAGCGGCGTTGGAGTTGGTGCGGTGTTATCACAACAAGGTCGCCCAGTGGCCTATTTCTCCCAAACTCTCCATGGTTGAAACCTCTTGCTATCCACCTATGATAAAGAGATGCTTGCCATTGTACTCGTCATTCAGAAATGGCGCCCATATCTACTTGGTCACCCCTTCATCATTCTCATGGATGAGCGAAGCTTAAAATATTTATGGGAACAACGAATTGCTACCACCAGCCAACAACGTTGGCTTTCAAAGTTAATGGGATATAACTTTGTCATAGAATACACTAAGGGTACTGATAATCTAGCTGCTGATGCACTTTCTAGACGTGATCACCAGGCTGAACTCCATGCTTTAACACAACCTCTACCTAATTGGCTTCAACCAATCAAAGATGAAAATGCATTTGATCCACTGCTACAATGATTGGTGGAGTTATGGCAATCAGACAATGCCGTAGGCCCATTTCATTACAATAATGGTGTTTTATTTTTCAAAGATCGCCTCTACCTCACAAAGCACTCTCCACTTTTACCTACTATTATCTCTCAATTCCATGGCATCACTCATAAAGGAGTGAAAAAGACTTTGTTGCAATTAAAGGCGGTTTTCTATTGGAAAAACATGAAGCGCCATGTTCACGACTTCATATTAACTTGTGATACTTGCCAGCGAAATAAAAGCCAAAACCTTCCTACTCAGATTTGGTCCAAAATTTCAATGGACTTCATAGATGGACTCCCTTCTTCTCATGGTAAAACTACACTTTTTTGTTATTGTTGATCACTTTCACACTTTATTCCTTTGTCCCATCCATATACTGCTCCCAAAGTTGCTGTAATTTTCTTTAAGCATGTATTCCGGTTGCATGGGATGCCGGAGTCATAGTGTGTGGTTGGGACAACACTTTCACAAGCAAATTCTGGACAACCTTGTTCAACCTTCATGGAACTAACTTCAATTTTAGTTCTTCCTACCATCCTTAGACGGATGGGCAAACTGAAATAGTGAACAAGACAATTGAAATGTATCTCAGATGCCTCACTGGTGATTGCCCAAAAGATTGGGTCTCATGGATTCCTTGGATTGAATATTCCTACAACACCAGTTACCATACAACAATTCAGATTACTCCTTTTCAGGTAGTGTATGGGCGACCTTCGCCATCTTTACTATCTTATGTTACAGGAACTACAAATGTGGAATCTGTTGATATAGCTCTGCAAGATCATGATAAGTTCTTAGAGGAAGTCCACTCACATCTTACTGGAGCACAACAATACATGAAGAAAATTTATGATCATCGTCACCATGATATAGAGTTTGAAGTTGGTGATTTTGTTTACTTGAAGCTTCAACCTTATAGGTAGATGACTGTCCAGTTCCATTGATGACAAAAACTTTCTCCAAAGTTCTATGGTCCATTTGAGATTGTTCACAAAATCAGTTCTGTAGCTTACAAGTTACAATTTCCCGAAGGCTCCATTCATCCTGTCTTTCATATATCTTTGCTAAAGAAAAGCCTCCGTCCAAATGTGAAGATTGAGCTTGTTGTCCCTACTCTATTTGAAGCCCTGGAAGCACCTGTGGTTCCTTAAGCTGTTCTGCGAAAGCGCACAAGAAATGGTCGCACTGAACTCCTGGTGCATTGGAAGAACTACTCCCTAGCTGATGCAACATGGGAAGCTTTGGGCGATTTCCAATTGCGATTTCCTCATTCATCCTTGAGGATAAGGGTGATTTGGGTGGGGAGGAGTTGTTACATGCCTAATTGGATCTTACTTTAGATGTGACTGATAGATTTTTGGGTTCTTTGTTTGTTGTACATTTCTTTTGAGTCTAAGTTGTTACATTTCTATTGAGTCCAAGTTTGTTAGATGTGAATCCTATATTTTAGGATCACAATCTCTACTTGCAACTTATTTAAAGATCCATTAAGTAAATAAAGAGTTATTGTTACATGCCTAATTGGATCTTACTTTGGATGTGACTGATAGATTTCTGGGTTCTTTGTTCGTTGTACATTTCTTTTGAGTCGAAGTTGTTACATTTCTATTGAGTCCAAGTTTGTTAGATGTGAATCCTATATTTTAGGATCACAATCTCTACTTGCAGCTTATTTAAAGGTTCGTCAAGTAAATAAAGAGTTATCTTTTTGAGTCCAATAACACTATTGTGCTTTCCTTGGAGGTCAGGTTTCCCTCGAAGAATCCCATTCTTACTACCAGTTTTCCCAAAGTTCTCCCACGATAGCGCACAATATAAGATCTCGTTCTAGAAACATCGGCCTACAGGAACTCACTCCTAACAGAGTGGTATCAGAGCCAGGTATGGCTGAAGATTGAGTTAGCTGTTTGGAAACCGAGGTGGGCCATCTTTCTTTTGCATAGGAGCGAGGCCATCAAGAGATGCAGGAGCTATTTGCAGCAATGAACGCCAAGTTCAATATTTTGGTCGGACACTGCTAAGGAAAGCATGGTGAAAGCTCTGTCAGGCAACATACTACCAACTGATCCCCTGGTTTCAACAAGTCCAAAGTAAGATCTAATTAGGCATGTAACATAATCCTTCAACTCTATTGGCCAGCGCTATAAAAGTATTGTAGTAATACATGACTGTGCCCTACTGAAAATAATTTAAATAGAGAATAACAAGGACATTTAAATATTGATGGTCCATAAGTGTGTTTAATAGCATTGCCAAACTATTCCACGAGATAATGGTGCAGGACTTCCGGAGCATATGAAACCAAGGAATAATTGGTCCATCACACGATCAAAATAGATCAAAGCAATCTTCAGGCGATAAAAATCAAAGATCTCATTGTATTCAAAGAACTATTCAGCTTGATAGAGGCATTGCAATGCCTGAGATCCATCAAAACGTGGAAAATCCATCTTGATAAAGCTCATATGACCAAATTGATTGGATCTTGGCTCCAACGAAGGTGGTTTAACCACCAGAGAAGATGAAGAAGCCATTTGATTCATGGTAGCCTGGTGTTGTAATGATTCCATATACTTAGCAAAAGAAGCCAAGGATTGTTCAATTAGTGAAATACTTTCATCCTTCAACTTGTCTTTTTCCTCCTTGTGATCCAATACTACTAATACCATTTCCATCTTTGCAGAAAGATCTTTAAATCGTGTATTCTCAGCCATATCAAAAGGAGAAGGACAATGAAAGCACCAAAATGTAATGAATATAATCACAAGCAACAACTTTTATCAACAATCCACACTAGTAAAGAGCTCATTGCTCTAATTTCATTAAATTTAAATGGCAGTTCAACAAGAAATTTACAGAATAGTCAGATTTAATAGTAGAAGCATCTTCTCATCAGCCATACCAAATAACATTGAAACCATAAGAAAATCATGAAGAGAAACAAAGTTCAGTTCTCTAGAACATTATTAACATACTAACAAGTTAAAATAACTAGGAAAACCTAGGAGAGTATTCATGTCCTCATCCCTCCTTCCAGTAGGGCCTCACTACGTCTCTAAAATCTCCGATACCTCCTTTCCTTTCTCATCCCTTTATATAGCCCCATCCTCTCTATCAGAACGTATCCCTCCAAACTCGTATTCACCCTCCTTTCTCTAGTGATTTTTCCCATCTTGTCCCCAACCATTGACCCCACAACCGCCTTCACTGTCTGGCTTTCCACGTGTCCTCCATTCTCTTGTTGTCCATCACCTAGAGATGATTGCGTTTTGCCTTTTGAACCAGATCTGCAAGCGTATCCACTCGGTTTTTCTTTTTCCTTGATTCTTCATCAGCCCCTCCTAAGCCTCCACATGTCCTGCACTGTATAGTTTCAATTTAATTTTGTGAGGAAACATAACAGTAGCCTACTATAGAATAACCCGACAGTTGTCATATGCTTGACATGCCGTTCGGAAAATGATAAATGATATAAATTAAGATTAAAAAATAATTATAATTATGATTGCCATCAATAACATAAACCTCATAACCCACAAGTATAAACAATAAAAAGGAAGAAAATCATTAAAAAATGTCAAAAATAATGGTATGATAGTGCAAAGTTCTAAAAAAATTCACAAGCTATAGATAATAGGTGAGAATATGTGGATAGAGTATTTTCTTCCTCCAAGAGATAATTAAGCTCAGTAAGCAGTGCCCAACAAAGTTTCGAGGATTGAAGAGAATTAAAGAGTTTAATCCACCCCCAGATTCTCCACCCAAATTCCCGCTTATAAATTTTTGCACTTTAAATATTTTTAAATAAAATAAATATTGGCATGTTACTCCTTTCATTCTTTTTTATCGGTTGTGATTAACTGAATCTCACGTATCAAGAAACTTAGTTATTTCACAAAATTTTATAAAAAATTAGTTATCTTTCCAAAATTATCCTTAATTTATATATTGACAGTTATTTCAAAAAATTTTATAAAAAATTAGTTATCTTTCCAAAATTATCCCTAATTTAGGTATTCACATTTCTTTCTCAAACTTAATTTCAAGAAGAGAATTGAATAAAATCTTAAGCGTAGTTTTGGAAAAAAAAATAATCAAAATACTTATTGATGTTAGAAAATGATAGATAAAAAATAACATGAATTTGTGACAGATAAAAAGAAACGGAGGGAGTAAAAGACTTATATCCAACTTCCTAGCCGACAAAAGAAGGGTGTATATACATATTTGCAATAAATCAAGAAATTTTAATAATTAGAAATATAATTTAATTCTCATTCATTTTATTCCATCATCGTCTCAAAAGTCAAAAGTCACACACATAGAGACACACAAATTTGCCAACTTTCTTAATCTGCATACCAATGCCAATTTTCTTTAAAAGTGTAATTTACCTCCATAAATTCTAATTAATTCATATCAGTATCCCTTTAATTTATTTCCTCCAAAATCTACAACTCATTAAAACTTTATTATTTTTTATAGTGGATTTTTATAACGGTTATATTTCATTGATATGCTGATTTCTTTTTCAAAAACACATCTTCTTTATGCATATATATTTGATTAAAAAATGCATCATCATTATATCTCCTCATCTTCTTTACGAAAATACCAAAAAAAAAAATAATAATAATAACAATAGAATAAACTTAAAATATATAAACGCAAAGTCAAAACAAAATCTTATATTTAAATTGTTTTAAAAATAAAATTAATTAAAACCAAAAGGACCATTGGCAAAATTTCCACAATTTTTAAAATTAAAAAAAGATAAATCAATTATCCAAATCTTTCAAAATCAGCAGAGCATGACACGCAGTCACCGCTTCCAAAGTATCACGCGAAAGTAACACTCTTTCCCCAGCCGTCCATTTGTTTAAATCCAACGGCTACGATCTTGATCCAGGTCCTCCGTTGTGATTGGCTACAGCTCAAACAAAGAACTATATATAACCCTCACCCTCTCTCGTCTTTCATCTCTCTAATCTCTTCTTCTCCAAAGAGCTTTCGTTGCGGAGCAATGGCGGGCAGAGGCAAGACTCTCAACTCCGGCAAGAAGGCGATGTCCCGGAGCAGCAAGGCCGGTCTCCAGTTCCCCGTTGGCCGTATCGCCAGGTTCCTGAAAGCCGGCAAGTACTCGCAGCGAGTTGGAGCTGGTGCTCCCGTCTATCTCGCTGCTGTTCTTGAATACCTCGCTGCCGAGGTTTGTATCTTCTTCTCTGATTCTCTAATCTCAATGAGGTCTAAATTCTTGATTTCTCTTGGATTTAGGTTTTAGAGTTGGCCGGAAACGCGGCGAGGGACAACAAGAAGACGAGGATCGTGCCGAGGCACATCCAGTTGGCGGTGAGGAACGATGATGAACTGACGAAATTGTTGGGATCTGTGACGATCGCTAACGGTGGAGTGATGCCGAACATCCACAACTCGCTGCTGCCGAAGAAGACTGGGGTGAAGGCTTCTGCAGTGGCGGAGGATGAAAGCTAAGGAGTTTTAGGTGCCGACGTGCTCTCTCTGATCAGATGTCTTCCTGGGGTTAGGGTTGGGATTAGGGTTTGTTGATATTGTGAATATGGTCTGGATTTAAACTTTGGGATCTGATATGGGTTTCTGATTATCTTTTTAGGGTTTTGTAGAGACTTTTTGAAACTAATGAATTTGAATTTGTTCTTTTTTGGTGGTTATTGGGAATGAAAATCTTTTGGTTTTTTTAAAATTAATTTTGAGGGAGTTTGTGATGGAGATTGTTTGATTGAAAGTAATGGTTTTTTTTTTTTTACATGGATGCGTGTGCCGAGTTCTTTTCTCTTGTAAGGACAAAAGCAGAGTACTTTTGACTTTTCGTTTGGATAAATGCTTTTTCAAGAGGCATAAAGAAGTGTACTTTGATGGTACTAGCAAAACAAATAATAATAATAATAATTATTATTGTTATTTGTTAATGCCTAGCGAAGATGTGAAGTTCAGGTTTGAATTTTTATTGGGGAAGTATTACGAATATCTTGCAACCGGAAGATTCAAATTTGAGGCAATACAAGGCCTTTCGTTGAGCCCAATTTTATTATGGGGATGTTTTCTGTTTTATATTTTTATTGTTCATAGCAGGTTTAGGTTTCAGGGCTTGTATCGTGTCCACACGTGAGTTGAATTTTTGTTTGTCTATTTTTATTTTTTAATTTTATTTGTTTATTTTTTTTAGGGAAGATGACGTGGATAAACTTGTGTATGCATTACTCTATTTTGGCTTATGTTTTATAATGATATTTTAATTATGCATAGTTGAAGGTTGATTTTTCAGCTTTTGGTATTGGAGTTAAATACTTTATTAGCTTTGAGTGAGTTGATTTTTTGATTTTCCGGTAGGAGCTAAATTTTTTTGCTAGCGCGAGTGAGTTATTTTTTGACTTTTGGTGTTGGAGTTAAATACTTAAATTGCTTAAGCGAGGGTGTTGCTTTCACTTTTTGTGGGGAAAAAATAAAGTGGTTAGAAAAGTAGTAAAACTCATAAATTGGTGCTTTTAAAAAAAATTAAAATTTCAAAAAAAAAAAAAAAAACACAATTTACACTACTCAGGGTCATTATGGTAATAATCTAGTATTTAAACAATCAGATTTATGGTAATAATTTAGCATTTAAAACATTTGATTTATGTGAAAAAATGAAAAATTATTGTATTTTTATGTGAAAGATTGAAACATGATTGAAGTTTAATAATAAAGTGTTAAAATCAACTGAAAAATTAAAAAAATATTGTATTTCTGTATGGAAGAAAAATTGAAATATTGTCATAGAATCAAGTGAAAAATAAAAAAAATTATTGTATTTTTATATGGAAGTAAAATTGAAAAATTGTTGTATTTTTATATTAAAGATTGAAAGTTTCTTTTTTTCATATGCAGGATTGTATACATGATTGAGTTTAATAATAAAAGTGTGTTTAAATCAAGTGAAAAATTGAAAGTTTGTCGTATTTCCATGTGGAAGATTGAAAGTTTGTCTTTTTTTTCGTATGCATGATTAAAGTTTAAAATAAAAATGTGTTTAAATCAAGTGAAAAAATTGAAAGTTTGTAGTATTTGTCCGTGGAAGATTGGAAGTTTGTTTTTATATGCATGATTGAAGTATAATAATAAAAGTGTGTTTAAATTAAGTGAAAAATCGAAAGTTTGTCGTATTTTCTATATGGAAGATTGAAAGTTTGTCTATTTCGTATGCATGATTAAAGTTTAAAAATAAGTGTGTTTAAATCAAGTGAAAAATTGAAAGTTTATCTTTTTTTTTTTAATTTTTTTTATACATAATTGAAGTTTAATAAAAGTGTATTTAAATGAAGTGACAACTCGAAAGTTTATTGTACTTTCTATATGGAAGATTGAAAGTTTATTTTTCTTCGTATGCATCATTGAAATTTAATAGTAAAAGTGTATGTTTAGAATTATTTGTCCGCATTGTTATAAAAAAAATATTTTTCACTTTATTTAAATATAAAACTATAATTTGTTTTCAATTTAAGCATCTGATTTTCTTTATTTGGGTAAACTATCCTTTTTCATTGAGTGCTGGATACAGAGACCCTCTTTTTTAACATCATTGGATGTTAATATATCTTTTGAGTATTAATTTATATTAGATTTATATATTAATTAAGCTATTTTTTAGAAAACATGGATAGTTTATGGCAAGTATGTGCATAAATGTGAAGTTACTCTCTTAACACATATGTATCTTTACTCTACGTGAATTTATATTTGAACTTACCTTTTCATTTAATATAAATATTTTTTTGTAAGAGATTTTGTTCTAATAAACCAGGGGTTGTTGTGTATATATTGAGAAAGTTTGATTGTGTTTTTATATATTTTTAATTAATAGTAATTTCAAAATTTTGACATACACATCCAAACCTATATAAAAAGTCCACATGTATAACTTTCCAAAATATTTGTAAATTAGACATCCAAACATATAATTATTTGAGATGCAATTAAAAAAAAAATGTTTCTAACAAGCGCAAGTTAAACATTGTATTTAGAACTTAGAAGTGACTCGAGAGAAGCCATTCTTGCACGCATCTAAGGTTCTTTGTAATTTGTTTTTTTGTCAAAATAAGCAGTTAAGTCATTAAAAAAAATAGGGACATGGATAAATCTCGATGAAGCAAATAAGAGCGGCCCATGCACACCTTCACATAATTACTATTTATATTCTCAAAAATATATTGTCACTCATGATTTAAATTTTCATCAGTGGTAAAGGATTTCAACAAGCATCTCAACACCAATAAACCATTTAATTATTGATTATTTGCACTTGGGTGATTAAAATTAACAGTTAACTCAATGTTTAAGGAGGCAAATCATGACTAAGAGAGTGGTGAACTAGCTCTTTTACTGGCCGCCAAATATCCATCTACATAATTAAATCTTTTTAATATAGATTTGTTATGATTAAACCAAAATTGTTAGCATTGGACTTTTGAACTTGAAAGCCCAAGGGTTGAACTATAGTATATAAATAAAAATAAATGAAAATATAAACATATAATATATTCAATGATAAGCTATATTTTTAATCAAATGCTAAAAAAATATTAAATAAAAATAATTTATATCACAATTTTTTTTTAAAAACAAAGCCTTATAACACTTAAATTAAATCCATATAAAAATAAATTTCATATAAAAGTTATTCCAACATTAAAGTAAAATTAAAAAAAAAAACTAAGGTTTGATTTATAGGCATTATTATTTTAAACTTCAATTTGTATGTCATAGACAAGAAAGTGTTGTTTTGCTTAAAAATCAGTTTAAATAGATTACTTTTTGTGAATTTGTGACTCGCTAAAATATTTTAAAAATGATTTTGATTGATTCATGGTTGAACCATCCAGGTGACATTGTTTAATACTGAGACTCAGCCTACATGGTTTTAGGGAAAGATTAGAATAAACATTCTCACTTTCAAATAACCTACTCTTTACTCTTATATTATGTACACATTACAAAGTTAGTAAGTATGACAAGTAGATCGTAAATTCTATTGCGTGCATATTTAGTAATACTTTTTATGTGTTGCATATAGATATGATTGTAATGAAAACAATTATATATATATATATATATATATATATATATATATATATAGACAAAATTTACAACAAAATAGCAGTCCTAGGGAGGGAAGGCCAAAAAGCAATATAAAATCATGGAAACGACAAAATAAAGAAAGCTCTAACTTCCAAGAAGATATAAAACGTTTTGACAAATAACAAAGAATCAAAAAGAAATCAAGAAAGGAAGAAGGCAACGCAAACAAGATTTCATAAGGATTGAAGATCGATAATGTGCCTATGTTCTCGGTAACAAAATGACTATATATATTTTTTTATTTCTTGGAAAAACCAGGATTACATGAATTTATAAGTTAAAACCTAATCATATCTGGATGTTACTAAAATTCTAATCCTATATATCGCTCCATTTTGCGCCGTTCCATTATTAGTCAGTTTACTTTGTATATGAGTCATATACAACAAAACAGAACATTAAATCAGGAAAGCCATCATCAAAGTAAAAAAATGAAAAAAATTGTATCTTAAAATATATATTAAAACAAGCGTCAAAACATAAAATAATCATATAACACTTAAAAAAATAAATCACATATGTAATAAAATAGTTACTATTTCATTCCTTTTTTTTACTTTAGGCTTGATGATTTGAATTCTACTTGCAACTAAAATACATAAAACACAACAGACAGTGCTTTGAAAATTAAGCCTACAAAACATGAAAAGTGGCAAATCGAAGCCTTTTATTTTTCTTATTTTCTTTTATTATATTATATAGTATTATATATGTCAGAATATGCCTTATTTTTGCTCACATCAATGGGTTTACAATACAAATGCATAACCTCTTGTTCATGCCTTCACAATCTCAAAAGGAAATAGATGCATTATTACTCAAAACCAACCAGCTTTGACAATCTTTAATGACAATGCCAAAATCAACCGAGGTGTTTTGATAAGTGCTAATTAGATCATATTTTTTTTTATATCATTCATACTGCATTTAGCATGAAATCTGATATGTTTAGCACCGCATTAGTATGAAATTCAATCTATTGTTCACCACAACCTTTATTTTTGGTTTAGGGAAAAAGAAGCGAATACGGGAGCATTTTGAAGTAAAATAGGCAAAGTTGTTGAATCAGAACTTCACAACGGTTCACAACGCGGCCGTGGTGACAAGTTATAACGCCTGTTATCTACATTTACTACTCTCATTATGATGCCGTGGCAATATGGAGTCATTGGAAGCAACACTAAAGTCACAACGGCCTCACAACGACCGTTATGAAAATCCACAACACCTGTGATATAGTCATACAATGCCAGAGAACATGCTAGGATGCGACTTAGAGCCCAAACAACAACTTACTCACCATGGACATTATAATGCCCATGGTAGGGCCGTGGTGGATCCGGTCACTATAAATACCCTAGTTTTTTTTTTTTAAATTTGGGGAGATTCTTTTGCTGAATAAGGTAGGGCGGCCGGAGTTCTGAAGATCTGAGTGGCTGGAGACGAGGTTCTTCCATATTCCAACAAATTTCGGCGAGGTTTCTCAAGAATAGTCCAACGATCGTTGTTAGAGGAAGGCGCGAGTAACACACGTTATCTAGACAATCTTGGAATCTTCTCACCCTTAACCTTAGCCGACCCATTGGAGGGAGTTAGTTTATGGATTTTATTGAATGCTTGTTTATTCTTGGTCTTATGGTTTTCTATTTCTTTAATTGTCTATTTTATGATCCATAAGAACCTAATTCGAGGGGAATTGTATGTCTAGGTCCATCAATTATTGTTTATGAATCTTGATTGTTTAATCCAAATAATCTTTCTAGTTTTTGTGAATCATTACATGTGTGCTTGAATGATATTCTTGTTAATGTAGATGAGGAAGATATGCCCCCACACTAGGAGACCCATGCTATGTTAGATCTATTCATGCTATAAGAGGTTAGGTATTGCTAGATCCTTGGATTAGGGATTGATTGCCCTTTAGGCTTAGGGTTTGATTTATCTTTTCTCGTGGAATTCCCGCACTTAAGGCAAACATGGGAGGTTGGGGTGAAAGAGATTCTATCTTAAGTTCCTAGTGATTTAAACCTAGTTGCCAAGGCATTTGGGACTAGTAAGCCTTTGAATTCCCCCGGTCCAATTCTTTAACACGATTGTCACACTAAACGCCTACCATAAGTACTAATCAAGATAATTATCATACAACCTCTAAACTCCTTCCAATTGTGCTTAACGATTCTCCAATTATATTGTGTATTATATTGTAGAAGTAGATTAAAGAAAGAACGTAAATGTTTAGGCTATTGATTAAGTGAAAAGAAAGTAATAGGAGCCTCTCACTGTTCCTGGGGAAGTACGACCCTTGTGCTCATCCATGAGGTATTACTTGACGATCCGTACACTTGTGGTTTAAAGGATCAATTGTAATACTAATTACATATTAGCATGTTGACACTTGCACATATTTAACATCACACATAAAACCTCCGTTAGGTTTGCATGTATCACAAACAATAGGGCAAAATGAAAGCTTATAATAATCCATATGCTCATCAATCTAATTAAACCACTTGTCCAATGTATCAATTTCAGGGTTCCCTTTACACCTCCACCAGAAGTCACATAGTACCTTCCCAGTCCCTTCTATGGACTTGTGAGCCTCCACATAGTAGATTGCAAACATATAGTTGCCCCTTGAAACTCAATGTTGTTGGGTCTAGATTCATTAACTTAAGTCAAACTAAATCAATTAATTTTGAGATGTTACCCAACAAAACCTAACAACTTTTGAGAGGAAAAAAATTGATAGCCATGCATCTGAATTGGGAGAGTGAGAGAAAAAAATTGGCTTTTTGTGGACTAAAGAGGATAGAGGAAGGGGATAAGCAAGGGTTGGCTACATAGGAGCTTGCCATGAAAGTAATGGTTTGATGGTTTAGCAAGGAAGCACATGTACGGTGGTTGTGTTAAATTCAAACAAGTTGGTGGCTTAATTAATTAGAAACGTGCATCTTTTAAAACTTATCCAAGTAATTTATGAGGAATTTATATGGTGATTTTAAAATTAAACTTCAAAGGGAGTTATTTGAAAAAAAAAATAATAAAACCTATTGTAAGACAATGAGTCAGTGACCTATTTTCTCTTAATCTCTTTCCCTCCAACTCTCTCCCTCCGTGACCTTTCTTCTCTCTTCCTCACTTTAGGCCTCGCCATCACCGGCCGACCGTCCACGGTCCACGGTGCAAAACTCTCCAAGACTCCAAAGATATCATCTTGCTCTAGTTTTTTCTTCAAATTTTGGGATCATGATTGATGATGTTTATTCTGTTCTTTTTGTTAGATTTAGAGAAAATACGTAGCATTTGTGAGTGAATTGATATCGAGATTGCATTTAGATCCATTTGTTTGCTTATTCTATAGGAGTTTTCATGGTGTTAGAGTGTTGTTTTGGGGGATTTGAAGATGTGAGCCTTAGTGAATTTGCTTAATGAATTTGGGGAAGAAGGTGCTTCAATGATTTTGTCCAAGTGTGCATATCATCCATGTTTTTTCTTATATTAATTTTATACAAAATATGTAATTTTTGTTTGGGTTTTAATGGGGCCTTGTTGATTTGTGATTTGTAGTTGATTTCCTTATGAGTTATTATGGTGATGAATTCATCCAACCCTTAACCTTGTCATTTTTGAATTTCACTCCCATTCAAGCATAACAACTCCTTTCTCTCCCCTCCACCCTCATTGAGTGTGACCAGCGTAATGAGGTAAGCTCTTTGAACTGATGATTCCGCTAGTTGTTATTTTGTTTGATGTATTGCTAATGTTTTAATATGTTTAATGAATTTTCATTGCTTGCTCTGTTCTTCTTTCACATTAGTGTTAGTGATGTGACTGATGTTTGAGATGCTAATTAGTTTGTTAAACATTTTAGGGTGATTTGTTCTTATATTTTGTCTTTTTGTTGGTTATGAATTATAAGTTATATTTTCTAATTAACATGAGTTTGATTATATTTAACAAAATTTCATAGTGGATCAGATAGTTATCTTTGTTACTTATATATTTTCTAACATATTTCCTTGTAATCTTTAATTATAATATTTATCTAATCAATTTCTATGTTAATTAATTTAGATTGTTCAAATGAAGAATCAAACAATTGATTCTTTTTTTAAGAAAAGAAGCTCTCCTAGTAGTTCATCTACTCCATTAAATTTAATTGAGTCTTCAAGTGAAATTATTGTGCATGAGGAAGAATTATCAACTAAAGCTCCTTGATTAGTTGAAAAAGAAGATGACCTAGATTCTTTGGAACGTGATCTTGGAAAATGCCCACCAATTTGGAGTTATCCGATCCACCAACAAGATGAAATTTGGCGTACATACATCAAAGCCTGTCCTTTTCAACATATAATGTTAGAATATCCTTCGGATGAAAAAACTCATCGTTGTTTCCAAGCTTCATGGTTTAAATTATTCCCAGAATGGTTGGAATACTCTCTAAGCAAAGATGTTGCTTTTTGTCTTCCTTATTACTTATTTAATAAGCCAACTGGGCGTGTCGGATCAGGAGCATTTACAATTGATGGATTTCGATCGTGGAAAAAAGTTAATGATGGTGAAAATTGTGCTTTTTTATCTCATATTGGAAAGGATCCAAACTTTACATAAGAAAGCTATCATGCAATCTCGTGATCTAATGAACCAAGCATAACATATTCCCTACGTTATGGAGAAGCAAACCTTCCAACAAGTTGCCAACAACAGATTGATATTAAAGACTTCAATAGATGCTGTTAGATGGCTCACATTCCAAGCATGCAACTTAAGAGGCCACAATGAATGTTCTGTTTCAACAAATTGAGGCAATTTTCTTGAATTGATAAAGTTGTTGGCATCTTATAATGAATGCGTGGCATTTGTTGTGTTAGATAATGCTCCTCAAAATGCATCTTAGACCTCACACAGTGTTCAAAAAGAGATATTACACTTTTTTGCAAGCAAAATAAGATGCACCATTCATGAGGAAATTGGTGATTCAAAATTTTGTATCATTATTGATGAAGCAAGAGATGAATTCAAAAGGGAGCAAATGGCCATTGTCTTGGGATTTGTTTATAAAGCTGGATTTGTAAAGGAGCATTTTTTTTTATTTGGTTCATGTTTCCGACACCACCTCACTAACTCTGAAGAAAGAAATATTCAACATTATTCTTCGACACAATCTCAATGTACGAGATATTCGTGGCGAGGGATATGATGGAGCTAGTAACATGTGTGGAGAGTGGTCTGGGTTGTAAGCTCTTATCTCTAATGAGTGTCCTTATGCATATTATATACATTGTTTTGCTCATCGTCTTCAATTGACTTTAGTAGTAGCATCTTGAGAGATCATTCCAGTCCATCAATTTTTTTTTCTAAGTTAACTGTTATTGTTAATATAGTGGGATCTTCTTGCAAATGACATAATTAGTTACAAGCGAGTCAAGCGGATGAAATTGAAAGACTTCTTTCTATTGATGAACTAGAAACTGGTAAAGATCTTAATCAAATATGTAGTTTAAAATGAGCTGGGGATACTCGATGGGGTCTCATTTGAGCTCTCTTCAATGTTTGAGAATTATGTTTAAAGCTACTTGCATAGCGTTAAAGAACATGATATCTAATGGAGCAACCTACACTCAACGGGGAGATGCAAATGCAGCTTATGATGTAATTACCTTTTTTGAATTTGTGTTCATTTTTCATCTTATGATTGAAGTCATGGAAGTTACTCATGATCTTTGTCAAGCTTTGTAATGAAAGTCTCAAGATATTATAAATGCCATTCATCTTGTCTCTTCAACAAAAATTTTTATTCAAAGATTAAGAGAATATGGATGGGATCTTTTGTTTGAAAAAGTAGAGTCTTTTTGACAAAAGCATGGAATAGATGTTCTTGACATGCGTGCTCCCTATACTTCAGGTCGAGGTCGATCTCACCTTCAAAAGGATCCAATTGCAATGGAACATCATTTTCATGTTGATATATTTTATGCAACAATTGATTCTCAATTGCAAGAACTGAATGAAAAGTTTAAAGAAGATATAGTAGAATTACTTGTGCTATATTCAACTCTGGATCCTCTAGATGACTACAAATCATTCAATATTAATAATATATGTAAGCTTGCGGAGAAATTTTATCTTGAAGACTTTTCAGAACAAGAGAAATTGCATTTGAGATATCAATTAGAACATTTTAAGCTTGATATTCGTTATCTCTGAATTATGCCAAGGATTGAGGATGATAGGAAAGTCAAACATTTACCTTCTTATTGATAAATTAGTTCGACTCATGTTAACTCTTCCTATTTCTACAACTACTACTAAGTGTACATTTTCAACTATGAAAATTGTGAAAAAAACTTCAAAATAAAATGTAAGATGATTATTTGGGGAGTTAATTGATTGCATACATTGAAAAGGAAATTGGACAAACGTCTGTTGATGATTTAATTATAGACGATTTTTGTGACATGAAAGAAAGATGGTTACAATTTAAAATACCCAACTTATTCAAATAGGTGAGTGGTGTCTATATTTTATTTATTTATTTTAGTTCATGCAAACTTATGTATATATATGCAAAAATTGTGGTTTAATTTAGTTTTCTTTCTTCTCAGATGGTAGAAGTCTAAAAGATAGTGTTATTATTTGGAGTTCAAAATTTTTGTATTATAAGTTGGAAGTATCATGTAATTATCAAGGTTAGTATTTTAAACTTTAGTTTTATTTGTACTTGAAATAAAAAATATATGGTACTGTATATTTGTATTTGTGAACTAGGATTGACAAATGGTGTTGTGTAAATAAATACTTGCTATTAGCTCTGTCATGTTATTTTTATCAAATTATCCTGATTAAGTACAAAATTTCCTTTAATGTGAGGTAAAAATTGCAATCATAATCTTTAGGTAATTACCTTGGGTGAGCACTAAACTTTGCCCATATTTTACTTTAAGCACACAATTTCTATTCATATCAAAATGAGCACCTACATATATTTCATTTCATCGGGAGGACATTAGGTTATTCCGACAGAGTTTGGCTGATGTGGATGCCGCAATGTTGACATGTATGTTATTTTCCACATCATATTTGTTAGTGTAAGCCCTAGCCCCAATACATTGTATGAACTCATATTATTTGGATAATTATTATGAGGCATCGTTTTATCTACTATTATTTCTGTGTATAGTTAATAAGATAAAATATCCATGAATATTGGTTCTACTCAAGTTATCAAATGCGTTATTTGGATAGTAAAACCTTGCAGCATAAACTAGAACAATATTCTAAATGTCCCTAGTCGATTATTTTCTTGGGAATAAAAATAAATTAAGACTAGTATGTCTTTTGTGAGATGGCCTTGTTTTACTGGTTATAGGATATGGGATATCAATCAAAGGACATAGATACATGTTAGGGAACAGTGTACCTGGATCGATTCGCTCTTGAGAACACTACATGGTTGTAAAGTCATAAGTGTTTTTCTCAAGCAATTCTTGTACTAGAATCCTTCGACCTAAAATCACTATGGATCTCGGATGAATCCTTACATGTTTTGACTTACGCCTAATGTCATTCGTAATTGAGTGGCAAGTATGGGTATGTTTGGGCATGTCGCGGTTCATGCTGAGAGACATGAGTGAAGTGAAGGGATTGTCCCTCTCTGTAGAGAGAGTGAATATCACCGGCCACTTGATTAGTGAGACTGAGTAGTGCGTGGCCACGCCCAAGGGAAATGATAAGAGTTATCATTTACTTGACCTAGTCAGTTTACTAAGAAATCAAGAAATTAATTATCATTAAAATAAGGGTGACTTGCTCCATGCCTTTTGTTAATTAAGATATTTAGTGGCAAAGGATTGTATGAGATTGTGATAGGTTCCGTTAATTCTCGAAATTGACCTTCATTTAATATTGGGTAATCGTATTATCTTGCTAGAGAATAATTATGATTTATGAGCATTAAAATTGTTTAAGCTCATTGCCAATGTTAATGGACCTATAGGATCGTACACTAAGAATGCCGGGATCAAAGTTCAGTATTTGTTACTTATTGGACCACCTATTTAGGTTTTTGGTGAAAAAACTAAATTAGGTGGAGCGAATAGCTTATTTGGGTTGGGTCTTACTAAGTGTTGATCCAATCTAATCAATTTGGTTAATTAAAATGGTTTAATTAATCAAGTAAAGAAGAGATTCCTAATTTGATTAGGAGTGAAGGGTGTTTTTGTAAATTAGGGTTTTAGATTTCCAATATAAATAGATGGTCTAACCCTAATATGCAAGAGAGAGAAAAATAGATTGATTGAGAGATTGTCTCTGAAAAAACCCTAGCCGCCACCCACTCTTCTCCCTTGGCCGCCGCCGCTTGCCAGGTAATTTAAGATACTTCACTGAATTCTCAGCCGAACATTAAACCTAAAAGAGCCATGGATTCCGGCGATCTCTGCCAAACCCTAGATATAGGTTATCTGCTTGCTAGGTAATCTAAGATACTTTACTAAAGTCTCGAGCTGCTGCTTGGAAGAAATGGTGCCGAAGAAGCTTGAGACAACCAACACAAGCTAAGTACCAAGACCCTTTACTAAGATCTTTGGTGCAATGTCCACCACCATCACCACCACCACCATTTCTCTCCTTGCATTCTGATAATTCCCTTCAAGCACTGATAAGTGCCTAAATACATCATGCTTTAGCGATGATGTTCTTGTACTTTCATGCAACTTATGTGTATTTTCGATGACATTTTGCGCACTTGATGTTTTTATTTTTTGTTTCAGGGTTTTGAGGACCAAGTGCGCGTGATCAAACCGTATTCGTGTCGTTTCGGGGAAGATTGAAGAAGAAATGAAGACTTGGAGCACCCCGGAAGCCGACATGCCGCACACGGGGCCGTTTCTCTCGGCCATGTGCGGGCACTGTGCGGCCCGCATAGTGGCCGCACACCCTAGCCAGTGAGCTGTGCGGCCTGGTGTGCGGCCCGCACACCAGGCTGCACAGAGTGGCCAGAAGACCGTGATGGCGCATGTGCGGCTCGCACACTGCCCGCACGGTCTCGGGACTTTATAAGCATTTCTTCAGGATTCTTGGGGGGGAGTTGTTCTCTATCCGGCCTCCACTCCACCATAGGCCATTCTCATCATCTTTGGAGGGATTTGGAGGGATTTTTGGGCAGATTTAAAGGAGAGAAGAAGGGGAAGACGTGGGGAAGCTTCATAGGGCTCGCCCGCGCGGATCCGACGAGCTACACCATCAACCCTAGTCAACATCTTTGAGGGAGTTTTTCTTGTTTTCATTTGATGGATTCTTTGTATGAAGAGCTCCTTAGCTTTGTGATGTCGAACTAAACCTCCCAAGGCCACCGGGCTCCCGGTGAACCTTTGGAGGAGACCTTGTATGAATGACCTTTATATTGTTTTGAATGAATGTGTTGGTTTGATTGGTTGGTTTTAATTCATCATCTTGTTGTTCATTCTACAATGGATGGATTCCGTAGAATTGATTTTGAATGATACTTGTTTGGCGGGATGCTAGCTTGTATTAGGTCACTTGATGAGTTAAAGAGGGATTCATGTATTAATACACCGGAGGTTCCGGTTGCTAATAGCCTTCCGCGCGTTTAGGGTTAATTTAGCCGAGAGTGTGCATTAGATTAATCCTAATCAAGATTCCTTGTTCTCATTGACATCGTAGTGGTCTTTTCTGGATAGAGAAACCCGTACTGGATTAGGGCTACACTACGGAGGTTCCGTGGTAGTCAACATCCGAGTCTAGCGGACCAAAATCAAGCCAACCTTAGTTTATTGAACTCCATGGTCATTCGCATTTAGTCTCCTCCCGGGGGGATCCTCACCCGAGGCCTTCCCTAATTATTGGCTCTTCGTCTCTAGCTTTATTCCGGATTGAGCTTTATTTTATTTGCATTTCTTTACTTGTTTTTATTATTTTAATATTGCTTCAACCTTGTTTCGATCGACTAGAAAGTGACTCCCAAAAGGAAGTAATAGTAGATATCGGGCCCTAGGGAATACGACCCTCCTTGTGAGGTTATTACTTGACGACCCTTGCACTTGCGGCCGGGGAGTCGCGTGCTCGCTCTGTAGCTAGTCGCGTGCTCACTCATCAAGCACCACCTGCAAGAGTCTCACAAGGATCTCTTCCCCTCCACCTCCATTGCCACTTCCATCCTCTATTAAAGAAGAGACAACCTCTAAAAATACTATTTTTAGCACTTCTCTTGTTCCTAAACTATGATAATTCGGTCTTCATTTCACCCGTTTGATGCTTGATTATCTTAGTCATTTTGATGATTTTTTCCATTTTCTTTTGTTTGAGGCTTTTTGCCGAGTTTTTGGAGTTGTTCGAAGAGTGTTTGAGGGTGTTTCGGAGTGATTTTAGGGTGCTTGGGTTGTGCGTAGCCCGCACAAACTTGTGGGGGCTGTGCACAGGCCGCACAGCCCCTCCTGGGAGCTGTGCAACCTCCTGTACGGGCCCCACAGGTGGCCGCACACCCCAGGTAGAGTGGTGTGTGGCCTGGTGTGTGGACCGCACACCAGCAAGCACACCCTTCTGCCTAGGGTGTGCGGGCACTGCGCATCCCGCACCTAAGCCGTACACCGTCATATTTGGGTTATGAAAACCTCATTTTGGCTTATTTTCTTCATTTTTCTTCTCCCAAACTCTCCTATTTCCTTCTCCTCTCTTCCTCCATCATTCCATGAGGTTTTAAGGCTGATTTAGATGAGATTTTTGAGCTTGAATCTTGGATTATCAAGTTGCTCATTCCTTGGATCAAGGTACGCTTCTATCTTTTCTTGCTTCTTCCTTGTTCTTTGATGGAGATGGTTAGGGTTAGTTGTGAAACTTTATGAGATCTTGATTCTTGCCTCTTTTTCTTCCTCTTTGATGGTAAATCTTGTGAGGATTAATTGTATTGAGTTGTATGGCTTTGATTTAATGAAATCCTTGAACCCTCATCACCTTGATCCAGGAATTACTATAACACCAACCAAGGTTAGGTTATTCTTGCTTTCCTTGTTGGTTTCAAGAGTTGTGAGAGGTCTTTTTCTTTGTAGAACTTCTTGTTATGGTGTTTATCAAACCCTAGAAGCAACCATTCGCCATTTTGAGCATTTTTCCATCATTTTAGTTAATCAAGTGTTTGTTGATGTATGGTTGATTGTTTTGGTTGTTTAAATGCTTCTAGGAGGTGAGACTTCAAGTAAGGGCAAGGAGCTGGTGGAGAAGTGACACCGAGGTGTTTCACTCGCCAAGTTTGTGAGTGGGAAATTACCAAAGTTGGACCATGATTCATGCATTATGTTATTTTGATATTTGTATTGTTTGCTTTGAATTATAGACTCCTTGTTGCTAAATCTCTTTGAAAGCTTTAATTGAAGTTTAGAATCATGGTGATTTATGAATTGGCTTATTTCATAAATATTTGCAAAGTATATATATTGTTTACGGTTTGGAACTCTATGTTTGAAATATATGTTTCAAACTATGTATTTTCAAGAGATTTGATGTTCTCATTATGATGACCAAAAAGGGCATGTGAAATTAAGTTGAATTTCATTGTGTTAATGCAATGTTGGAAGTGTATTTTCAAAAGACACCTTTGTATGATACTTTTGATGAAAAATGATTTCATTACCAATGTTATGATAAAGTCAATCACTCTTGGAGTGAGAATTGCTAATGTAAACACTTATGATCTCTTATTGAGAATAATTATGCTATCATGATGTATATATATATATATATATTGAGCCTACGGATTGGGTTATTGTTTAAATTCTTTGATGGTGACATGGGAGACGAGCTCCAGTACTTACTGCAGTAAGAAGTGGATGGTTTCCATGGGCTGACCTATATAGAAGTGGCGTGGAATACTGCCAAAACTGTTATGCCATGTCAGGTGGGAGCGTAGATCCCTGACATGGATATAGTTGGGTTGTTCGGAGTCACCACACGAACTTCCCAGCGGCCAATGCCAAGATACACGCATCTTAGTAGCTCTAGACCTAACCAAGGCCATGGTTAGCGACGGAGAGTTTTCGAGGCCATTCTGGACATTATTGATTATTTATGTGTTAGGGGCCCGAAAGTATACGGGTTGTCACAGTAATAAAGTACCCCAGTGAGAGTGTAGTCGAATCCACAAGGAGTAGGGATTGTAAACACAAGAACTTGCTATTTAGGTAATGCGAAGTACGGAAAGTGAGAACAAGATCAATGTGTGTGTGCAAGAATATTTAAAATGAATAATAAAATGAAAGAGAAGTATGGAAGATAGGAGAATGCAATTATAGAGTAAAGAGAAAAATAATCAAGTGCAAAGTAGGGTACCCAGACGAGCTCTCCCTAGGATTAATGTTCTAGTGCAAGACAATGTATTATACTCTCCTATTGATGTTTAATGAGTCGTGGACATCCTAAAGCACATGGTCCCAAACCTAAGGTTAACCGTGACTTATCCCAACATTATGCCCCAGCATTAGGTTTCACTACGACCCTTAACTCTTGTTGACCTGTCAACTAAGTCCCAGTGGAGTCCATCTTCCTAAGCCTCACACTTTGTGGAATTGCATTACGATTTAGGGATTCCAAGTGATAGACCCTGTTCCTAAGTGTAACTCTAATCCTTTGGTCTAGGTGAAAGAACCCTAGTCTTAGTTAAGCTCTAGCACTAGGATTCACTACAATCCTTCACTCTGTTGCTTGCGTAACTAAGCCCCAGGAGAGTTCATCTCCTAGTACTTCTCTCTACTTCGACCGCTAAGAACTCTTGGAACACGGAGGTAGGGAAAATCACATCAGAGGGGAAAGGGGACGTTTCGCTACCTCACGACTTACCCTCTCGACCCTCTCCAATCTCGAGTAGTCTAATCCTATAGGAGTTGTCACACCTCCAAAGGACAACCGAGACGATTCTCAACCCTAGTGTCACTGCTAAGGGAAAATCAATACATCAAGCAATCAAGATTGGAACTCAATTAAATGCATTAGTTAAGAAAGCATAATAACATGTCATAGAAACAATATCATCCTAGGGTTTACAAATCCGAATACCCACAAGGGGTTCAGCTCTCCATGGAGCTATACAAATTCATCAATGTGTATGAATAAACAAGAAAGATAAACATAGATGAAAAACCCCCATGTGTATTGTGGCTATTGTCTTGTGTGGCTGCTTCGTCTCTTCACCAAGCCCTCTGTCAAGCTTAGGGCACACCTTGCTGGATTGATACAGACGAAAACTCCCCCAATAGTTATCTTCCAACGGGCTTCGATGTCGATGCCGATGACGCGCTCTAATCCTCCACAAAGTCCTCTCCAAACCCTAGACGTGACCCTCCAGAAGATAGGCGAAAAGATTCTCAAAAAGTCACCAAAAAGGCCTTTAAATAGTTTGAGTTGCGGCTTGAAAATTAGTTGAAATCGGGCATCCACACGGCCGTGTGGAATTTCCACATGTCCGTGTGGATTTTCAGGATTCGGTTTTCTTGCGCCCAGTGAACAGTACTTGCTCATCAAATGTTCCCGATTTTATCATTTTTCATTGAGACCGTTGAATTGGGCACATAATAAAAGGTAAATCATGTCAATTGCTTCATTCCTCGCATTGGTGAAGTTCTCCAATGCTACACGGGTTAGACTTTTGTGAATGTGGTTGCCTTTGTGCCCCTCCAAAGGAGGTTGGCACACACCCACAAGTCTAAACTCGTGCCTTGTTCCTTGCTTGGTCCGTGAACTCCCAACAACGGCAAACATGATCCAACCTTGCTTTTTCTTCACTAAGTTTACTCCACAACCCTACAATGCACCAAAGAACACAAATACACACTAATTAATGATTAAATCTGAGAAAAGTAATGCTCAATTTAAGACAATAACACTTCGTGTTACTATAACACGAGCACTTAACATTATGATTGCTGAATTACTTGCTTCTAAGTATCTTGATAATTGAAACTATTAAAAAGAATTGTGCATATATTAGATCCAGAATGGTATGTATTTTCTTGGTGATTTCAAAGGAATTCTATTTGTATTTCAATGGGAAAGTTTATGCTCTTATGTGATAATTGTTATTTTAAGTATCTTCATTCTTGTTAAGAATTGAAAGATTCTCATGATGTTTATTGTTAATATATCATGGTTGAGTTATAGTCCTTTGTCTAACGCCTCACTGAGTAACCTAGTTACTCACCCCCTCTTTCTTCCTCCCAGGTGATAGCACAGCGTAGGGGTGAAGGCGTGAAGTGCTTGACAAGAGTCACCCTTGTCTTCTTATTTTGAGTTGTGTATGTTCTTATTTCTTGGCATGTATTATCAGGGATCCACTATGTGTTGTTGAACCCTATTATGTCTTCTTTATCTAAAATACTTTATAAGCCAGTTTGGTCAATGTTTTGTATGAGGAGTATAGCTATTTGGTGTGGTTGATATTAACTTCCTTATGTACTCCTTGTTATAATTATCAATGTGTGATACCTTGTATTAGTAGATGAGTAATATAGGTATTTATTGTTGAGTTATACATTGTGATTATAGATGTAATGTACAGGGAGCAGGTTAGCCTTACGGTTACTTAGGGTTGAGGCAGTGTTGGATCTCCCCTTGGTTGTTGTGGCTGTATACTATGTGTAGGACCCGCGGGTTGGGGCGTGACATAAACTCTTAAGATGCAGTTGAGTAAGTAAAGACACCATCTTTTCCTCTTTGTCTTTCCCAATGGTGCTGCCTCCAAGTGCTCCAAGCAAGACAAAACCTCAGCATCAAACCCACTCGCTGACAAAACTTGCTCAAAATCCAACACAAACATGATAAAAATCAGCTAAAAATCACAACTATTTTTTTAAAAAGAAAAATCACCTTGAGAATGCAAAGGATCTTAGACACATCCTCCTTCATGAGATGCCAGTGAATGTCTTTGGAGTACATGAGATGAAGAGTCACAACTTAGACCTCTATATCGTCGCAATAAGAGATCTCAATAAGGTGAGGAAGAGACCTCTGTTGTTTTGACCACCAGCCAAACAATTTTTTGGCGAAGAACCGGTGTGATTGACGAGGATGTGGCTGTGTACATTTATGGAGATGTTGAGCCCGTCATTGGAGCTGAGTCACATTGCTGGTTTTTGGATAGTTAAATTGATTCCTAGGGCTACATCTGCCAAGAAGAAAGGCTACCAATTCCTGGATGACTAGCTGTCATCTTATACCGCCGCCGGAGACAGCGGAGCAAGAGCTTGTGGTATCAGGTTGTATTGAGAGAGACAAGTGGGGATTGGAATTTAGAGAAAGAATGCTGGGGAAGAGGGGCGCTGGATGGTGATTTATATAAAATTAAACATTATCTGTAGATGATGAAAAGTAAAATGAGATTAAGAGGGATAAATGGAGTTGGATTTGAGAGATAGAGGGGAAAGGGGATGCTGGGCCTACAACAGACCTTGAGGGGTGTCCACAAATTTGAAATCTATGAATTTCCTGATATGATGCATTCTCTCTCCATATAAACACAGTAAATACATATGTATATTTAGGTTTAATCTCTGAAATAGTCCTTGTACTTTTCTTTCTCTAACCTTTTGCTCCCTACACTATAGATTCTATATTTTCATCCCTACACTTTTAAAAATTGATAGAAGAGGTCCAAATTGTTAGATCCCCGTCTATTTTAGCTGATGCGGATTCTTTTAAATAAAATATCAATAAACAATTAGCCGATGTGGCTTTTTTAGAATAAAAAATTAATAAATAATTAGAAAATATCAAAAAAATAATAAAAGAAAAACTCCAAGATCTTTCTCCACTCCTACTCCACCGCCACTCTCCTCCATTGCGACAACCATGTCCTCCACTGCCCTTTGCCGCCAATGCAACCACCATCTCCTCTTTCCCCACACCCTCTTGCACCATAGTCTCCTCTTTTTTCATTCTGAGAACTAAAAAGAAAAAAAAAAAAGATGAGAGTGGTACACCAGAGAAACTTAACAATGGAAGAACCTTCACATACACACACACACACACACACACACACACACATATATAATTCAACTCAAGTCCTCTCTAGAGAGAGAGAAAACAAAAAATAAAAAAATAAAAAAAGAAAGACCATCTCCATTGTTATCACATCTCTCAAGTTATTTCTCATTGAAAACTCAGTATCTTTTAGTTTATACATATCTTAAGGCCTTTCAATTTAATATATATATTTATATGTGTGTGGTTATAATCATCTATGCATGAAATCAGTAAGATTTTTGATATATAGAAGGTTTAAACAATGACGCCCTTCTTTCATGGTGCACCGGAGAAATAATCGAAGAGTATTCAGACACCATATCTAATGGACCGAGGTTATGTCGGTTATGATGACATGGTGGTATAGTGAACTTGGTGCTCCTTAACTCCGATTTTAACCCAACACCATAACCATGCTACGCCGGTAGCCATCCCTTCATCGGAATAGAATCCTCGTGATAAGTCTTGTTTGCACATGAGCATTACTTTTATCAGTTGTATGTGCTTATTTGGTGCTTTTTATGTGTAGAAAATTTGGGGCGCTTGAGCAGAAAATAAGACCATCGTAGACAGCAGATGATCACATCAACAACCACACATTCATTGATGTTTATACGGGCACGATTCACAGCCGTATTAGTGCATATCACTGCAATGGATCACTGTAGCATATTACTATAGCATGGTACTGTAGCTGATCGAGGCAAAAATGGCAGAAAGCACCATGACCGTGGAAAGAAACCCACGGGTGTGGAGTTGCCCGCTTTCACCTTTTTTAAGTCATTTTGTCAAGAGTCTTTACATTTTTTCTTTTTTGGCTTGTGGTTTTCTTGGAGATAAAGGAGGAACTTAGGGCTAGGGCTTCATTGGAGATCAAATCCGGCCAAGGGGAGGTTCCGGCATCACTCACCGTTGTCCACACCATCACACTCATCATCGGCTAGCCTTTGGGATGCATCATTCCGCCTTCTCAAGCTTTTATCGGCAAATCTTCAATCAACCATCAGAGGGCGGTTGCCGAAGCTTTTACCGCAGACTTAGAGGGACTTTACTTGTTTTCTTTGATGCATTTGATGTTTATTCTTGTTTATAGAATGCATTTCTCTATGAGGAGCTAAACTCTTGTTGGATGCTTAGGTATATGAACCCTAGGGTTGTATTTTGATTGATTTAATTCATGCCTTTCTAGTTCTTGTTGAATTGAGTTCTAACTTTGTGTGTTAATGCCACACATCCATTTGTAGTGAGAACTCGGCTTGTGTATTAAGGTTGCCCTAGTGTTGAGTTGAGAAACCCATTAGAGCTAGACCTATCAAGGTTAGAAAGGGTTGAGAGGGTAGAACCTTAGGTAGAGGAGAGCCCCTTTCCCCTTCGACTTGGTCACATCTACCTTCGCATTCCTGTGAGCATATTGGGTGATCATATGAACCCAAGTGAAGAGAGAGATCACCACCGAGGTTTGTATAGGATTAGGGGTTTGTTTTCTCGAGAGAGCTTTTAACCTATTTTTGGGAGTTAAGTTGATCATTCGGAATCCCTAGAATGCATTGCATTCATAGGTGGCTTAGGCGAAGAAAAAGATCACCGCTAGAGCCTCTTAGGGGAATAGTCATCAGTTGCCGTGAGAACGAGATCGGTGTATTTTAGGATTACCACGACTCATCTCAACTTAAGTAGAAAGCATGTGTTAAATACTGTGCTTCATATTTGTAACCCTAGGGGATCATCACCCGAGCATCCACTCCATTCCGGATCATATTCTCATTTTGTACATTACTTTTGCATCTCTTGCTTTTCCTTTCCTTCAGTTTAATTATATTTGAATCCAACAACTTGTTTAAGGTTAGATAATAGAGAAAGATTGATTACTAGTACTCTCAAATTGCCAATGGATTTGACTACCCGACCCTTGGGTATTTATTACTTCGACACTCGTGCACTTGCAATACACACACGCAACGGGATGTGTCAAGTTTTTGGCATCGTTGCCAAGGAGATTGAGATATTAGAAAAGCTTAGACTTTGTTACTCTAGCCATTTTTGCAATTTTGATTTTTTTGTATAGTTTTCTTTTTTTGTATATATCCGTTCTTACTCTCTTCTTTTGTGTTCGTTCAGGTTTAGCATATGATCAGAGGGAATCCATCAACTTTGGTTGAAGGAGACCTTGAAATTGAGTGAAGATTGTTTAGATGGGGTACGCATCAAGTTCAAGAGCTTGAGTAGAGCAGGATCCTCCTGCAGCTGAGATTGAGATTGAGGATTTTGTAGAAATGGCCAAACAGAATGAAGAGCTATGAACATTGTCACCTTGTCTTCACTACAATTTCTAGACACCTACACCAACAAATAACTCCATCAACAACATCTTTGGTGCTCTTTTGAACTATACTATACTATGCCTTTAGCTTAATAAGATTTAAATAGTAGCTCAAGAGGGCGGTGAAGAAGAAGGCGGTAGCGGTCATGGTAGCAGAGGAAGGCGTGAACAAGAAAGATAATGGATTTTTTCTTTTATTATTTTTAAATATTTTTCCAATTATTTATTAATATTTTATTCCTAAAAAAGCCACACCAACTAATTGTTTATTAATATTTTTTAAAAAAAATCCACATCAGGTAAAATTGATGGCTATATAATGGTTTGGACCTCTTCTACTATTTTTTAAAAGTATAGGAATGAAAAATATAAAATCTTGAGTGCAAGGATCAAAAGGGTAGAGAGGGAATAGTATAAAGACTATTTTAGTGATTAAACTATATATTTATATTAGATAAAGGTATAATACATGAATTAGTCCCTCTACTTCGAATACTTTGCCTTTTTAGTCCCTCTATTCAGAAATGCTCAAAACTAGTCCCTCTACTCTTGAAAATGAGCCTAGTGGGTCATTTTCAAGCGTAAAAAGACTAAGGTGAGCTCATTTTCAAGAGTAGAGGGACTAGTTGGGAGTATTTCTGAGTAAATGGATTAAAAAGACAGAGTTGACCTAAGTAGAGAGACCATTTAGAATATTCTACCTTTGATAAATGTGGAATCCCCACCGTTAGGATTGGGAGGAGAATGTACCATGGACTCTGCCATTACAAGAGTGGTCTAAAAAAATATATATTTAAGAAAAAATAATTAATAGTGGATAATGCTGAAACGTTTATACTTCGATGATGTTCTTGAATGTGTATACTACGAGGAACGTGAAGGAGTGGCAGGCATGGACGCCGCCATTTGTGGCCACGCCATAAGATTTGACCATCAAAACCATCTCTACCTTCTAAAAACTCATCAAACTTATCCTTTTCTCCAACCATTTTTGACCATTTAATTTATATTTGGTTTCCATGAAATCATGATTTATTTATTCATCACATATCTCTCATGTATTGATTATTTTGGCAAACTTAATTAAGGTACGGATTGGAACCCTCCACTTTTAATTTGAAAGTTGAATGGAATACTAAGTCTTTTATTATATGAGTGCTCCTTCAAGCATTTTATTATAGAGATTTTTATTAATCATCCTCTAAAAAAAATAAAGAAATTAATTGCCACCCTTAATTTATTTCAATTTATTTTAATTATACTGTAAGATAATCTTATATTTATAATATTTCTTTCCTAATATATATATCATTAAAAATTAGATATATCATTGATTTTAATAAAAAAAGGGGTTTTAAATTAAAACCAAAAGGTGTGTGTGTGTGTGTGTGTGTGTGTATTCTCATATTGTATTTCTAAAATTTAATAATACTGAATTTATATCATATTGTACTATAAAAGAGATTTTATATATAGAAATGAATAAAAAAATTAATTTTAACCTAAATTAAAATATTTAAATTTGTTTAAGAGTCATAAATAAAATAAAACATTATAGACAAATTAAATCACCCTGATATAAACCTATATAATTTAAATTGTTGATTAATTGCACAGTTTATTATAAAAGTCTGTTGCAAAAGCTTGAGTAGGATCAACATGTCTTGTTGAGAAGTAGCATCACAATGATGAAAATTAAGCTAACCATTGAGGTGAACCTGTTTGTCAACAATGGCGGTACTGATTTGCTTACCTTGGGGATGGATTTGGAAGAAGAATCAAAGTCATGTAAATGTTTACACACACACAATCATATCACAAAAGACATCACAAAATATTTATGTACATGCATCTCTAGAATTAACTCAAGCCCCACGTTTCTCATGATAAGACCAAGCAGCCTCCTTCTTGTCCTAACTCCACAGTACTACAATATACGTTTGCATGGTTTCTTGCCAACCTCTCCATGCAGTTGCTTTCACCCAACTACTATATATACCTAACCAATTGCCTCTACCCCAGTCTCATTAAAATACATACAAAGCAAATCTCTTCTTCTTCTTCTATTTTCCACAATGAAGCTCTTTCTCTTGATCACTGTCCTCCTCTCCGTCCTCACCTCCACCAAAGCGATAATCACTGTCGTTCTCGACACCGACGGTGATATTCTTAAGCCCGGTGCACAATACTACATCAGGCCAGCAGCTCGAGATATCGCCGGAGGGCTCATTGCCAACAGCCCGAACAATTCTTGCCCATTACTCGTCGGCCAAGCTAAGTCAGGAGCAGACTTGGGTTATCCAGTGATCTTCTCACCTGTAAACCCTAATGCTGAGACTCTCAACGTAGGGGCTGATACTAACATTCAGGTCCAAGACATAACAATATGCATACAGTCTAATGTGTGGAGGCTAACTGGTTCTGAAGATGATACTGGACTGTACTATGTGGCTACTGATGGAGTTAAAGGGAATCCAGGAAAGGATACTTTGAGCAACTGGTTTAAAGTTGATGAGTATATGGGCTATTACAAGCTTAGATTTTGTCCTGGTGTATGTAACTTCTGTAAGCCTCTGTGTGGGGATTTGAGTGTTGTTATAAGGGACGGTAAGAGGTGGTTGGTTTTGGATAAGGAAAACCAACCATTCCCTTTTGAATTTGTCAAGGCATGGGAGGAGTGAAATATACATAGATGGTATTAGATAAGCAGTATTCTATCCAAGTATATAATAATGTAAGGTGAATAAGTGATGGAGATATCCATCTTATGTAACAGTCCTTATCGCCTTCTTGACTTAGTATTATATATCTAGATATATATATTCTTATATATACGCGTCATCAATTAAGAAAAAAAAAAAACACTCTATTTTGAGGCTGATATATATATATATATCCCTATTAAAAACACCATATATAATTTTATTGAGAATATTATCTTCTTGAGAAGAATTTTTTAAGATAAATTACAATTTTATTGGAGACTTAAAAAGCGGTTACAAACAAAGTTACAAACTATATATATGTAATGATGGTTTTACCTAATAGGTTTTTCAAATAGTTTCTCAAATAAAACACCACATCAACACGTCATTTTTTTTTTCTTTCCTAATATTTTCTTTTCAATTTTTTGTTAAAAGAACTTATAGCCTGTTTGGTATGTGAGAATTTTTTTTTTTTTAGGGGAAAAGCTCTTAGAGCTTATTTTATTAATAAATAAATAGGTTTACAAAGTTATAAAATACAAACAAATTACAACAAGACGCTACAAAACAAAAGAAACAAAACACTAAGGGTCCGTTTGATATGCGAAAAAATGAGGGACATGACAGCACAAACTCTCTTGTCTCTCGTTTGATTTGCAAATGCGTTTAGAGTACAACACATGTCAGGAAAAAAATTGTCCTACCAAAACCACGGTACAAGTTTTAAATTATGGGACAACACAACAAAAGTCAGTTTTGTCCCATTTCAAATCCAAAAATTACAACAATTAATTAAAAACGCATCATAACAAAAAATTTAGAATTGTTATTCAACGGATTGCCCGATCTCATCCACCGCCTTGAACCTCCTTCCTCGGCGTTCCTTTTCGTCGCGACACTCTCCTCTTCTCTTGCCTTCTCCTTCTTACTTTCTATTCTCTTTGAGAATTCTAGGGTTTCCGGGCACCTTGCAAGATCTACCGATTTTCTTCTAGGCAAATTTGTTAGATTTATTCATTAAGTAAAAAAACATTATTTTCTTAAGATCGCATGCTTGTTATCTCTAATTATAATAAACATATTTAATTTTTTGAATTATAGTTACAAATATCAAGATAATTAATTTTTTTAATAAGATAAGAAATGTTAACAAAATTTATAATATATTTTTATAAATAATTATTAGTTAATATATTTAAAATTTAAAAATATATTTATGCTAAGTAATTTTAAAATATTTCTTTTTTTTTTGTTAATCTTCTTATTCCAAAACAACATAGGAACATATTGAGGATATTATAGTAATTTTATATTTAATTGTCTTATATTAAATTGTGTTGTTCTTAAATATCAAACATGTCACAAAACAAACACTTGTGTTGTACTACAAGTACTTGTGATGTGCTGTACTCTTTGTGCTGTACTCTAGCGCGAATCAAACAGACCCTAAGAAACTAAAGCTAGAAAACAATACCAAACCTTCTGAGAACCTTCATGAGCCAACAAGGCAGATCCATACCTTGATGAAACAAGAAAAGCTCGTGGTGAGAAAGCCCATGTAAAGCAATTGAGGACGCTATCTGATTCCAGGCAATGGGGATCTCTGCCAGACTGGGATTTCCCATCAGGGTTAAATGATCAAGGATTCCAGAAATTAACTCATTCAATCTCCAAGCTTCTGCAGAAGCACCTTGCTTGACAGCTTTAATCAATTCCCCATTTGATGATAGAATGTTTCTGATGTTCATCTTCCAGCTAACC
The DNA here is from genome assembly GCA_020875875.1 of Dioscorea alata. NCBI lineage: Eukaryota > Viridiplantae > Streptophyta > Magnoliopsida > Dioscoreales > Dioscoreaceae > Dioscorea > Dioscorea alata. Next base: position 13,482,940 of record CM037019.1, read on the forward strand.
CCGCACTCTATGGCTAAACGCAAACCTTTGGCCTCTGCATCCATGACCGACTCTGCAGGGAAACTACAACTGCTAGCACCAAAAAAATTATTCTGATGATCAATAATTACAAAACCAATACCTGCCACCAAGATATTTCCATTTAATACAGCAGCAGAAAGTAAAATTGGGCTATCAGAATAAGCAAAATTCATTCTCATAGTATTTCTTAGACACTGAGAAGAAGAAGAGTGAAGAACTCCCTGACATGCCCAATAGCTTGGGTAGCAATTTTTTGACAATTCACCGGTTCATTACTAAAAACTTTTTTGCATCTAGCCTTCCATATGAACCAAACAACTGAGGCAATAATAGATTGAGTATAGAGATCGTTGCCAGAATATTCTTCATAAAGCCAGAAACCTGAAGAAACAGAGTTTCCCAAGTTCCCTGGCCTCCTGATCTCATTACTTACCATATTCCAGATCCACTGAGTCTTAGTACATGTATGAAACAGGTGCTCTGCAGTTTCAACTTGTAAATTACAAAAGATGCAATAAGATTGAGGGCCCAAGTTCAACCGATAGAGATATTCATGGGTTTTCACAACATTATGGAAATTGAGCCACATAAAATGTTTAACTCTAGGAACCACTTTGAGACGCCACAAGTTATCCCACCCAAGCCAGTAATTTTGAGCCTTATTGATCTGACTGAAATAAGAGTAAACCAAAATAGACATTTTGGAACCTTCAGATTTAGGAAACCAGACCCATTGATTGCCACAACCATAATCAAAACGACTGTGACATATAGTGGTATCATTAAGATACAAACCAAAGATATCATGCAAGGCTATTAAATTCCAGCTACCACCATTAATAATATCATCAAAACAGACCAAGTTATAATCAATGTCCATGTTAAGGAATGTTGGCTTTAAATCTAAGGGAATTTCAAAGTACCAGGGATCTTTCAGAAAGGAAGTACAAGAAGGATTAAATGTTTTAATTTAGAGCATGGGTTTAATAATATGAGCAGCACAGCACAAACCTCTGTAAAACCAAGAGCATTTAGCAAGAATTTTATTCTCTCAGATATTGAACTTCTCATATTTGAGTTTCAAGATAAACCCACCAAACATCCTTCTGATTAAGGTTGCTAACCACATTTTTGGCCATAAGAGATGTTTTAGACAACCCCAGATTTCGAATTGAATGTCCCCCCTCAGAACGATTAAGTGTTATCTCATTCCACCCTATTGAGTTCATGTCCTTTCGATTACAATCCTTAGACAAAAAGAAAGCCCTGGATGCTTTCACAATACGATCAAGCACCGAATCGGGAACAGGATAGGCTGACAGGTAGTAAAGAGGAGTAGACATGATAGCTGAATTAATAAGGATGGTCTTTCCAGCTGGGGAAGTCCTAGACCGCTTCCAAAAAGAAATTGACTTCTCAATCTTATTTACCATATTGGAAAAGTAAGAGAGTGCCAATTTCTTAGGAGAGATGAGGATACCCAAGTAAGAAAACGGGAAAGACCCACTTTTGAAACCAAGAATATTACAAATACCGTTACTAACCCTTTTATTGAACCGGCTGGGAAAAATGACTTCAGATTTAGATTCATTAACTTTTTGCCCGTCAAGCTTCTATAAATAGAGAGACAGAGTTTCACATTACGAGCTATTTTCCTATAAGCCTGAGAAATGAGGATGAGATCATCAGCATACATTAAATGGTTGAAGTTGTTACTAAGAAGGGGATTAAACCCAGGGATCATGCTGTTTCTCTTAGCAAAATTCAGGATGGAAGTAAGGTTTTGGGCAACAAGGATAGCACTCCCTTTTATCCATATCAAAGGATGATCTACCACCCATATCATACATGTCCCTAAGTTTTGCATGCTTGACAATGAGCTAATCTTTATTCTTTTCATCTTGAACATAAAAGACCTTCTTAGCTTGTGATGCAAAAACAAAAGGATCATCAACCAAAATAGTTCCACTATGAGCAAGATGTGAAAAATTCACAACAGTAAAACCAAATTTATCTTTCTTCAAAACTCTATTTGGATCGATCCAATCACATTTAAATAAAACAACCTTGAATCTACCACTGTAGTTTAGTTGAATGATGTCAATTAAAGCCCCATAATAGTTAATTTCTCCTTCAATAGGTCGTGCATCCCTTGAACTTACATAACTCATCATCTTAGATGTTATAACAACCTCACTATTTTGAGTTCTCAACCATCTTTCACGAGCTTTGGTGTGAAATCTAAAACCATTAACAATGTATCCAGTGTATCTCCTTGCCGTATCCATTGGACCACGAGCAAGTAGTCTAAGTTCATCTGTGATGTTTGCATTTCCTTGTTGCTCCAATTGTGCAACCTATGTAATATCATATGTAATTAATTAAAATAATGCTTTAACTTAAAAATATTATAAGTAATCCAAATGTGAAGTTACACTTACATGATCATGAAACCAATCAAGAAATGTTTCAATTTCCAAATTTTGTATCTCATAAGGCGAAAGACGTGGGGAACGATTACACCTCTTAATAAATTGCTCATGCTTCCTAAATACAAAATTAAATATACTAAATAAAAGAATTTCAACTAATATAATTTAGCAGGCATAAAAATTTATATGATGAATTAATCTTACTGTAAAAATGGAGCAACTGCATCAGAATTGAACAACACATAACGATGTGCTTGCACCAAAGTTTGGTTGTCAAGTGTAATACGTGAGACCCTTTTACGCTTGTTACAACTAAAGCCTTTATTTTTTTTTCCTTCCCAACGGTCTTCCAATATTTGCAAAAATGGATACATCTTCATCAGTGGCAGCATTTCGATCTTCTTCATTTCTAGTTGATTGATTGAAGATAGTTTCAGTCCCAACTAAATACCGTGAAGCAAAAGTTAAACATTCATTAGCTAAATAGCCTTCTTCAATTGAACCCTCTGGACTAGCTCTATTACTCACATACGCCTTAAGCATACGAAGAAACCTATTCAAATATAAATTCAAATATAAATATTTAGAATACAACATATACCTCTCAATCGGATACATCCACCGAGATATGACTGGAACAACAAGTCTTGCTTCATTTGCTAAATGAATAACCAAATGTACCATTACGGTAAAGAAAGACGGAGGAAAATTTTTCTCAATTTCACATAAAGTTGAAGCAGCTCGATACTCAAGCAAATCAAAGTCACTTTCTTGAAGAACCTTAGAGTAAAGGTCTTTAAAAAAATTGGACAAGTCAATTAGAACTAAGCACACCTTTTCAGGTAATGAAGATCATATTGCTATGGGAAGAAATTCTTGCATTAATAAATGACAATCATAACTTTTCAATCCTATGAGCTTCCGTTGTTTAAGTTGCACACAACATGAGATATTAGAAGAATATTCATATGGAGTTCTCATTTCCTTGAGAATCTTCAAAAAAGTATATTTTTTTTTTCCAAACTCATCTGATAGGAAGCATGTGGTAAATATTGAATATTAGTGCTAGGACGAGTTTTGGGATGAAGAACACTCTTGATACCCATTTCAACAAGATCAAGTATAGACTTATAAGTGTCCTTTGATTTCCCATCTTGTCCAATCAATGTGCCAAAGATGTTATCACATACATTTTTTTCTATGTGCATGACATCAAGATTATGACACAATAAAAGATGTTTCCAATAAGGCAATGTGAAAAAAATGCTCTTCTTTTTCCAAGGTAATCTTCTCTACCATTCATATCTTCCACTTGTCTCAACACTTCAATACCAGATGATGGTGATGGGGCTTTTCTAAATTCTTGTGTCCCATCAAAAGAATGTTTATCATTACGAAACCTATGGTTAGGTTTCAACTATCTACGATGGCCCATATAACAATACTTTCTACTATGTTTTAACCACTTAGAATTGGTATCCTATCCACAACAAGGACATGCATACTCTCCTTTAGTACTCCATCCAGAGAAATTAGCATATGCAGGAAAGTCATTGATTGTCCAAATAATTGCTGCACGTAACTTAAAAGTTTGATTTGTAGCGGCATCAAAAGTCTCCACACTAACTTCCCAAAGCATTTGCAATTCTTCAATCAACGGTTTCAAGTATACATCTAGATTATTTCTAGGTCCTTTTGGACCAAGAATAAGCAAGGAAAGAATAAAGTTTAACTGCTTCATACACATCCATAAAGGTAAATTATAAGGTATCAAGCTAACAGGCCAAGCACTGTGAACAATAGTCATAGTTTTGAATGGATTGAAACCATCAGAAGCTAATCCCAAACCGAACATTACGAGGATCAGAGGAGAATTGAGGATATAGAGAATCTAATTCTTTCCAATCTAGAGAATCTGTGGGATGTCTTTGCCATCCATCTTTGGTACGTTCATGTTCATGCCAAGTCATTAGAGAAGCAGTTTTTGAAGACATAAATAACCTTTGCAATCTTGGAATAAGAGGAAACCATCGTAATATTTTGGCAGCTTTCTTTTTCTTTTTTATGAAAGCATCTTCATAATCACTTTTTCCATCATTCAAGCTCTCTTTCCATCTTAAAGCTCCACATTTTGAGCATTTGTCTTCATTTACATTCTCCTTCCAAAATAGTATGCAATCATTGGGACAAGCATGAATTTTTTCATAACCCAAACTTAATGCAGAAAATACAGGTCAAATATTGAGCTCTTCCAACTTAGATGTTGAGGTTAAAGCTCTGAACATTGCCATCCATTGTGCTCGGATGGAGGGCTTTTACATTTCTAGGATCTTCACAAATTCAGCAGACATCATTGCAATGCTTGATGGGTGTTCTTGTATGTTTGATTGGTCGGCACAGGGTGCTATCATGGAGCTTTGGCTCTACTGCTGTCCTTGAATGATTACACTATCTGACATGACCCCTTGCGTGTATCCCGCAAGTGCACGGGTTGTCGAAGTAATAAAAGTTACTCTGGTGAGAGGGTAGTCGAATCCACAGGGAATAGGGATTTAGAATACGAGATTTCACTAATTAAGCTATGTGGTGTATGGAAAAGCAATATCTGGATCAATGAATGAATGTAGAAGTAAACAGAATAAAAGACAAGAAATTAAATAGAAAGATGGAAGATCAGGAAGTGCAAGTAAAAGAGAATAGAGAGGACAAGCAGTGAATAAAATAGGGTATTCGGACAAGCTACCTCCAGGATCTATGCTTCTAGTGCAGGACTATGCTATTATACTTTCCTATTGATGTTAATTGAGTTGAGGAAATTCTTAGACTCACGGTCCCAAACCTAAGGACAACCGTGACTAACCCCATCATTATGCCCCGATATTAGGATTCGCGTCACCCTTCACTCTGTCGCTCACACGACTAAGCCCCAGGGGAGTATATCTACCTAAACCTCACACTACTTAGGATTGCTTTAAGATCCAGGGATTCCTAGTGGTAAAACATGTTCCTATGTGTAGTTCTAACCCTTTGGTCCAGGTGGAAGAACCCTAGTCTAAATTAAGCCCCAGCGCATAAGATTCACTTCAACCCTTCACTCTGTTACTTGCGTAACTAAGCTCCAGGGGAGTTTATCAGCCTAGCACTTCACTCTATTTCAACCGCCATGAAATCATGGAAACGGAGGTAGGGAGAAACCACATCGAAGGGGAAAGGGATACATCGCTACCTCACAACTCTCCCTCTCAACCCTCTTCAATCTTAAGTAGTCTAACCCTAAAGGAGTTATCACACCTCCAAAGGGTAACCTAAATTATTCTCAATCCTAGTGTCACATCTGAGAGAAAACATTAGCAGGATGAAATTAAGATTGAAACTCAATTTTTATTCATCAATAATGGAAAAGCATAATAGCAATGTCAAAGAAACATAAAAAAAAACTCTAGAGTTTACAAGTTTGAATACCCTCAAGGGGTTTAGCTCCTCATGGAGCTATACATGTTCATCAAAATAGAAAAGAAAGTACAAATCAAAGACATTGATGAAAACCCCCTTGTATATGTTGTGGCCGTGGTCTTGTACGGCTGTCGAACGTCGGTGATGATGCCAATAACGAGCGCTAAACCCCACGAAATCCTCTCCGAAACCCTAGCCGCACTCCCCAAGTTGAAGAGAAAGGTAGGTCAAAAGATATCCCAAAAGGTCTCCAAAATCCCTTTTTATATTGTTGAATCGCGGCTTTAAATTCGGACATATCGGGGGCTTCACACCGCCGTGTGGAATTTTCACACTCCCGTGTGAAGTTTCTGTCTGGCTGAAAAATTGATTCACACGGCCGTGTGGAATTTCCACACGCCCGTGTGAATTCTCTGAAACCCTGATTTTCGGCAAAAATTGAACAGTAGCTTGCTACAGTGTTTTGCTACAGTGCATGCTGCGGTACTCGCCGAAACGCTCCCGAATCCGTTGTTCTTCATCGAGGCCATTGATTTAGGCACACAAACAATGGTAAGTCGTGCCGATTGCTTCAAGTCTCCTTCTTGGTGAAGTTCTTCTAAGCTACACGAGTTAGACTTGTTGTGAATGTGACTGCCTTTGTGCCCTTCCAAAGGAGGTTGGCACACACTCACAAGTCCAAGCTCGTGCCTTGTTCCGTACTTGGTCCGAAAACTTCCGAACATCGGTGAACACGACTTAATTTCATTCTTCTTCTCCAATTTAGCTCCACAAACCTTCAATGCACAAGAATACACAAAGGCACGCTATTTAGTGATAAAACCTGATAAAAGATATGCTCAATGTAAGATAATAACGCTTCGCGCTACTATAACACAAGCACTTATCAAATCCCCCCACACTTAAGCTTTTGCTTGTCCTCAAGCAAAAATAGAACGTGAAAGTACTTGGGAAGAACAATTGAAAGTGCTCAGCCTTTGGTTCACCCAAAGTATGCAAAAGAGGCATTCTATAAGTAAGGGGAAATCAAAACGTTGCATAAGGTTACCAATGCTCTAGCTAAAAACTCGAATCAAAAAGGATAAAAACTCGAAAATGTGTTAGTGTGTGCGATTTCACTCAAGGGAACCAACCAGTACTCCTCTAACTTTTGTTAGAAAGGACTTATTTATATATAAAAACAAAGCTAAAGAGAAAAGGAAGTAGTAGCTTCACACATCCTTGAAGGTAGCCCTTTCCTAGGCGACTGCTAAAGGTGGCTTTCACACTTTCGAGGAGGTAGCTCTTTCTACCGGGGTAGTAGTTTTCACGCATCCCATGAGATAGCTCTTTCTCTCATTAGGGCATAACTTGTATCTGACTTATGAGAGTAGCTACATACTTCATAGGTGGTAGCTCTTTTCACCCCAAATGCATACATAAAACAAAGCAACTATTCACAAACTCACATATCTATATATTTTTTCTCTTTTTTCATCTTTTTATTTATATATGCATTTTCCAAAGTAAACTAAGAACGATGATAAACTTGTCCTTAAAAACTTCAAGATTGAGTTTCCAAAAAATTCCAAGAGTAAGTTGTGGAATGTAAGATAATCGAGCAAAAATTCCCTAAAAATTCAAGTAGAAAACTAGAGCACGATAGGATACAATGTTAAAAATTCTCCTAAACTCTAAGAATACAACGGTTGCAACTAAGGTGAACCGCCATAGACTACATGAGCATGAACAATTGAACGCACAAGTAAAGGTGTGTGCAATGTGAACTCCCCCCCCCCTACACTTAGGATGTACATTGTCCCCAATGTACACATGCAAGCACAATAATAAGTAAAAACAATTAGTGTGGAAGTGGGCAATTGAAACATTACTCCCCTGAACTCCAAGTGTTGCGTTTGATGGAGTTAGGTCACTGAGAGTTAAGTCTCAATGGTTTGCGAAGCACACGGTCCCATGACCGTGCCAATGACTGTTCCTCAAAATCCTTACATCCAAGACCATCTGCGCACACATATACAAGGGTTCAGTATAGCTCAAGAAAAGCCAAAACGAAGCTCGAGTATATAAATATATGAAAATGAAATACAACTCGAGACAAAATAAAAATAGACGGAAAATAAAAGCAAACCCAGAAGGAGAGTCCTTTCTGGGTACTACAAGTCCAACAGAAATAGAAAATAAAAGTGCAAAAGAAAATCAAAATGAAAAGTACGACGCCTCCGCGTCGGTGTCCTGAATAGTGGCCTCTGGTGCTACTGGAGGCTCTGAAGGTGCAAGTGGATCTGTTGTTACTGGAGGAGATAGTGGTGGAGGGGTAGAAGCTCGGGGTCGGACCACGAAAGGTGAAATCACAACTCGCTCGAGTAACTGCTGTATAAGGTCCAATCGAGTCATGACCTCAGTGTGCTGTGCTATCTGTGCAGCCCTGACCTCAGTCACCTCTGTCTGTAGTACCCCCACTGCGCTCTCTAGGCACTCCAGTCGATCCTGGCCTCGAGAAGGTGAGAACATGCGCACCGGACGTGGCTCCGGCGCGGTGGGTGGTGCCTGTGTCTCTGTCTCTACTGGGGGTGGCTCCAAGGCTGCCTGGGACCCCTCGGCCTGCTCTGACTGGGGTATGATCATAGTATAGACTCCTAGCCCTGATCTGCGGACCATACCCATCAGTCTCAATGTATCTCTGCTGAGCGGAGCTGGTGTAGCAATCTTCTCGCCCCCACGCACCCCATTTTTGAGCCCTAACCCAATAGTCAATCTGGTGATGTACGGGCCTGCAAAGATAACTCTGACCCTGGGGTACTGGCCCTGGTGGCGCATGTACTCGGCTAGAATGTGCCCCAGGTGGAGTGGCTCACTCTACACCATGGAGTATAAGTATAGCAGCTCCTGTCTGCTCAGTACCCCTATACTATCCCCTCTGCCGCTCACTGACCTGCTCAGTATGGCATGAATGTACCTGTACGATGGCCGGGAAAGGAATGTCACCTTCGAAACCCCCGGCTCATACTGCCCATCCCCACACAATATCCTGTAAATCCCCTGAGGTGTCAAGGCCCCTGGGTAATCAGTGGGAAGCAGCGCGTACTTCTCTGTCTCGGTAAATGCCTGATCGTAGAGGCCCATCACAATCGAGAAATGGGTGATACTCATGCTGAAATGTCGACCAAGGGCACGAAACTGGATCGTCTCCTCATGTGTGAAGCTATCGTATCCTCGATCAAACTCAAAGGTTGATAAGACCTCGAGTGTGAGTGCTCGAATCGCTGGGTCTCTGATAGACAGTAGACGGCCCCAACTACCAACTGCTAATAGCTCCTCAACCTCAGTAGCTATCGCGTCGCCCCCCTGTATCTCTCTCAATGTGCTCATGTCAGGGTAGCGCGACTGTCCAAAACGAAGTGCTGAGAGTTTCTTGAACTGTTCCCTGTGCTCTGGTATATCAAACTCCATCTCCTCAGGGGGTTGGGTAGGCTCACGGGGCCGCTTCCTTGCTTGCTTCTTTGTCCTGGAAGACATCTCTGCAAAGTTGTAAAAGAAAACAATTAAAAATAGTTCAAGAACACAGTCTGCAGAAATCCACACGGCCGTGTGGAAATTCCACACGCCCATGTGGAGCTTCTGACGGACAGAGCAACATGGCCGTGAGTCAAAAATCCAAAATTTTTACAACCAATTTTGTTCTATATTCATCTCTAAACATGTTCGCATACATAATAAGAATTTAAAACAAGCGAAATCATCCAACAGAACGAATCAAATTAAGAATTGACGAAGAAGAAGAAGGCTTTGAAATCCTTACCGATGGAGTGGATGAAGGAATATTTAGTATCGGCCGGAAAAAAGCTCCAATAAAACCTCAAAAATCCTCTGAGATGGCCGGGAAAGTAGTAGAGAGGGTAAGAGAGGAGTTTAGAGTGGAAGAATCAAGAGGCACAAGTGAAATCCAAATGAAAACGCGCGGCTTTTGAAGTTCTGGGAATTCACACGGCCGTGTGGAAATGCCACACGGCCGTGTGCCTCTAAAATTAGGGTTCACAGGGGCCATCACACGTCCCTGTGTGTATCCCGCAAGTGCACGAGTTGTCGAAGTAATAAAAGTTACCCTGGTGAAAAGGTAGTCGAATCCACAGGGAATAGGGATTTAGAATACGAGATTTCACTAATTAAGCTATGTGGTGTATGGAAAAACAATATTTGGATCAATGAATGAATGTAGAAGTAAACAGAATAAAAGACAAGAAATTAAATAGAAAGATGGAAGATCAGGAAGTGCAAGTAAAAGAGAATAGAGAGGACTAGCAGTGAATAAAATAGGGTATCCGGACAAGCTACCTCTAGGATCTATGCTTCTAGTGCAGGACTATGCTATTATACTTTCCTATTGATGTTAATTGAATCTAGGAAATCCTTAGACTCACGGTCCCAAACCTAAGGACAACCGTGACTAACCCCATCATTATGCCCCGGTACTAGGATTCAAGTCACCCTTCACTCTGTCGCTCGCACGACTAAGCCCCAGGGGAGTATATCTACCTAAACCTCACACTACTTGGGATTGCTTTAAGCTCTAGGGATTCCTAGTGGTAAAACCTGTTCCTATGTGTAGTTCTAACTCTTTGGTCCAGGTGGAAGAACCCTAGTCTAAATTAAGCCCCAGCGCATAGGATTCACTTCAACCCTTCACTCTGTTACTTGCGTAACTAAGCTCCAGGGGAGTTTATCTGCCTAGCACTTCACTCTATTTCGACCGTCACGAAATCATGGAAACGGAGATAGGGAGAAATCACATCGAAGGGGAAAGGGGTGCATCGCTACCTCACAACTCTCCCTCTCAACCCTCTTCAATCTTAAGTAGTCTAACCCTAAAGGAGTTGTCACACCTCCAAAGGGTAACCTAAATTATTCTCAATCCTAGTGTCACATCTGAGAAAAAACATTAGCAGGATGAAATTAAGATTGAAACTCAATTTTTATTCATCAATAATGGAAAAGCATAATAGCAATGTCAAAGAAACATAAAAAAAAACCCTAGAGTTTACAAGTCCGAATACCCTCAAGGGGTTTAGCTTCTCATGGAGCTATACATGTTCATCAAAATAGAAAAGAAAGTACAAATCAAAGACATTGATGAAAACCTCCTTGTATATGGTGTGGCCGTGGTCTTGTGCGGCCGTCGAACGTCGGTGACGATGCCGATGACGCGCGCTAAACTTCCACGAAATCCTCTCCGAAACCCTAGCCGTACTCTCCAAGTTGAAGAGAAAGGTAGGTCAAAAGATATCCCAAAAGGTCTCCAAAATTCCTTTTTATATCGTTGAATCGCGCCTTTAAAATCAGACTTATCGGGGCTTCACACGGCCGTGTGGAATTTCCACACGCCCGTGTGAAGTTTCTGTCTGGCTGAAAAATTGATTCACACGGCCGTGTGGAATTTCCACACGCCCGTGTGAATTCTCTGAAACCCTGATTTTCGGCAAAAATTGAACAGTAGCTTGCTACAGTGTTTTGCTACAGTGCATGCTGCGGTACTCGCCGAAACGCTCCCGAATCCGTTGTTCTTCATCGAGGCCATTGATTTAGGCACACAAACAATGGTAAGTCGTGCCGATTGCTTCAACTCTCCTTCTTGGTGAAGTTCTTCTAAGCTACACGAGTTAGACTTGTTGTGAATGTGACTGCCTTTGTGCCCTTCCAAAGGAGGTTGGCACACACTCACAAGTCCAAGCTCGTGCCTTGTTCCGTACTTGGTCCGAAAACTTCCGAACATCGGTGAACACGACTTAATTTCATTCTTCTTCTCCAATTTAGCTCCACAAACCTTCAATGCACAAGAATACACAAAGGCACGCTATTTAGTGATAAAACCTGATAAAAGATATGCTCAATGTAAGATAATAACGCTTCGCGCTACTATAACACAAGCACTTATCAAATCCCCCCACACTTAAGCTTTTGCTTGTCCTCAAGCAAAAATAGAACGTGAAAGTACTTGGGAAGAACAATTGAAAGTGCTCAGCCTTTGGTTCACCCAAAGTATGCAAAAGAGGCATTCTATAAGTAAGGGGAAATCAAAACGTTGCATAAGGTTACCAATGCTCTAGCTAAAAACTCGAATCAAAAAGGATAAAAACTCGAAAATGTGTTAGTGTGTGCGATTTCACTCAAGGGAACCAACTAGTACTCCTCTAACTTTTGTTAGAAAGGACTTATTTATATATAAAAACAAAGCTAAAGAGAAAAGGAAGTAGTAGCTTCACACATCCTTGAAGGTAGCCCTTTCCTAGGCGACTGCTAAAGGTGGCTTTCACACTTTCGAGGAGGTAGCTCTTTCTACCGGGGTAGTAGTTTTCACGCATCCCATGAGATAGCTCTTTCTCTCATTAGGGCATAACTTGTATCTGACTTATGAGAGTAGCTACATACTTCATAGGTGGTAGCTCTTTTCACCCCAAATGCATACATAAAACAAAGCAACTATTCACAAACTCACATATCTATATATTTTTTCTCTTTTTTCATCTTTTTATTTATATATGCATTTTCCAAAGTAAACTAAGAACGATGATAAACTTGTCCTTAAAAACTTCAAGATTGAGTTTCCAAAAAATTCCAAGAGTAAGTTGTGGAATGTAAGATAATCGAGCAAAAATTCCCTAAAAATTCAAGTAGAAAACTAGAGCACGATAGGATACAATGTTAAAAATTCTCCTAAACTCTAAAAATACAACGGTTGCAACTAAGGTGAACCGCCATAGACTACATGAGCATGAACAATTGAATGCACAAGTAAAGGTGTGTGCAATGTGAACTCCCCCCCCCCTACACTTAGGATGTACATTGTCCCCAATGTACACATGCAAGCACAATAATAAGTAAAAACAATTAGTGTGGAAGTGGGCAATTGAAACATTACTCCCCTGAACTCCAAGTGTTGCGTTTGATGGAGTTAGGTCACTGAGAGTTAAGTCTCAATGGTTTGCGAAGCACACGGTCCCATGACCGTGCCAATGACTGTTCCTCAAAATCCTTACATCCAAGACCATCTGCGCACACATATACAAGGGTTCAGTATAGCTCAAGAAAAGCCAAAACGAAGCTCGAGTATATAAATATATGAAAATGAAATACAACTCGAGACAAAATAAAAATAGACGGAAAATAAAAGCAAACCCAGAAGGAGAGTCCTTTCTGGGTACTACAAGTCCAACAGAAATAGAAAATAAAAGTGCAAAAGAAAATCAAAATGAAAAGTACGACGCCTCCGCGTCGGTGTCCTGAATAGTGGCCTCTGGTGCTACTGGAGGCTCTGAAGGTGCAAGTGGATCTGTTGTTACTGGAGGAGATAGTGGTGGAGGGGTAGAAGCTCGGGGTCGGACCACGAAAGGTGAAATCACAACTCGCTCGAGTAACTGCTGTATAAGGTCCAATCGAGTCATGACCTCAGTGTGCTGTGCTATCTGTGCAGCCCTGACCTCAGTCACCTCTGTCTGTAGTACCCCCACTGCGCTCTCTAGGCACTCCAGTCGATCCTGGCCTCGAGAAGGTGAGAACATGCGCACCGGACGTGGCTCCGGCGCGGTGGGTGGTGCCTGTGTCTCTGTCTCTACTGGGGGTGGCTCCAAGGCTGCCTGGGACCCCTCGGCCTGCTCTGACTGGGGTATGATCATAGTATAGACTCCTAGCCCTGATCTGCGGACCATACCCATCAGTCTCAATGTATCTCTGCTGAGCGGAGCTGGTGTAGCAATCTTCTCGCCCCCACGCACCCCATTTTTGAGCCCTAACCCAATAGTCAATCTGGTGATGTACGGGCCTGCAAAGATAACTCTGACCCTGGGGTACTGGCCCTGGTGGCGCATGTACTCGGCTAGAATGTGCCCCAGGTGGAGTGGCTCACTCTACACCATGGAGTATAAGTATAGCAGCTCCTGTCTGCTCAGTACCCCTATACTATCCCCTCTGCCGCTCACTGACCTGCTCAGTATGGCATGAATGTACCTGTACGATGGCCGGGAAAGGAATGTCACCTTCGAAACCCCCGGCTCATACTGCCCATCCCCACACAATATCCTGTAAATCCCCTGAGGTGTCAAGGCCCCTGGGTAATCAGTGGGAAGCAGCGCGTACTTCTCTGTCTCGGTAAATGCCTGATCGTAGAGGCCCATCACAATCGAGAAATGGGTGATACTCATGCTGAAATGTCGACCAAGGGCACGAAACTGGATCGTCTCCTCATGTGTGAAGCTATCGTATCCTCGATCAAACTCAAAGGTTGATAAGACCTCGAGTGTGAGTGCTCGAATCGCTGGGTCTCTGATAGACAGTAGACGGCCCCAACTACCAACTGCTAATAGCTCCTCAACCTCAGTAGCTATCGCGTCGCCCCCCTGTATCTCTCTCAATGTGCTCATGTCAGGGTAGCGCGACTGTCCAAAACGAAGTGCTGAGAGTTTCTTGAACTGTTCCCTGTGCTCTGGTATATCAAACTCCATCTCCTCAGGGGGTTGGGTAGGCTCACGGGGCCGCTTCCTTGCTTGCTTCTTTGTCCTGGAAGACATCTCTGCAAAGTTGTAAAAGAAAACAATTAAAAATAGTTCAAGAACACAGTCTGCAGAAATCCACACGGCCGTGTGGAAATTCCACACGCCCATGTGGAGCTTCTGACGGACAGAGCAACATGGCCGTGAGTCAAAAATCCAAAATTTTTACAACCAATTTTGTTCTATATTCATCTCTAAACATGTTCGCATACATAATAAGAATTTAAAACAAGCGAAATCATCCAACAGAACGAATCAAATTAAGAATTGACGAAGAAGAAGAAGGCTTTGAAATCCTTACCGATGGAGTGGATGAAGGAATATTTAGTATCGGCCGGAAAAAAGCTCCAATAAAACCTCAAAAATCCTCTGAGATGGCCGGGAAAGTAGTAGAGAGGGTAAGAGAGGAGTTTAGAGTGGAAGAATCAAGAGGCACAAGTGAAATCCAAATGAAAACGCGCGGCTTTTGAAGTTCTGGGAATTCACACGGCCGTGTGGAAATGCCACACGGCCGTGTGCCTCTAAAATTAGGGTTCACAGGGGCCATCACACGTCCCTGTGTGTATCCCGCAAGTGCACGAGTTGTCGAAGTAATAAAAGTTACCCTGGTGAAAAGGTAGTCGAATCCACAGGGAATAGGGATTTAGAATACGAGATTTCACTAATTAAGCTATGTGGTGTATGGAAAAACAATATTTGGATCAATGAATGAATGTAGAAGTAAACAGAATAAAAGACAAGAAATTAAATAGAAAGATGGAAGATCAGGAAGTGCAAGTAAAAGAGAATAGAGAGGACTAGCAGTGAATAAAATAGGGTATCCGGACAAGCTACCTCTAGGATCTATGCTTCTAGTGCAGGACTATGCTATTATACTTTCCTATTGATGTTAATTGAATCTAGGAAATCCTTAGACTCACGGTCCCAAACCTAAGGACAACCGTGACTAACCCCATCATTATGCCCCGGTACTAGGATTCAAGTCACCCTTCACTCTGTCGCTCGCACGACTAAGCCCCAGGGGAGTATATCTACCTAAACCTCACACTACTTGGGATTGCTTTAAGCTCTAGGGATTCCTAGTGGTAAAACCTGTTCCTATGTGTAGTTCTAACTCTTTGGTCCAGGTGGAAGAACCCTAGTCTAAATTAAGCCCCAGCGCATAGGATTCACTTCAACCCTTCACTCTGTTACTTGCGTAACTAAGCTCCAGGGGAGTTTATCTGCCTAGCACTTCACTCTATTTCGACCGCCACGAAATCATGGAAACGGAGATAGGGAGAAATCACATCGAAGGGGAAAGGGGTGCATCGCTACCTCACAACTCTCCCTCTCAACCCTCTTCAATCTTAAGTAGTCTAACCCTAAAGGAGTTGTCACACCTCCAAAGGGTAACCTAAATTATTCTCAATCCTAGTGTCACATCTGAGAAAAAACATTAGCAGGATGAAATTAAGATTGAAACTCAATTTTTATTCATCAATAATGGAAAAGCATAATAGCAATGTCAAAGAAACATAAAAAAAAACCCTAGAGTTTACAAGTCCGAATACCCTCAAGGGGTTTAGCTTCTCATGGAGCTATACATGTTCATCAAAATAGAAAAGAAAGTACAAATCAAAGACATTGATGAAAACCTCCTTGTATATGGTGTGGCCGTGGTCTTGTGCGGCCGTCGAACGTCGGTGACGATGCCGATGACGCGCGCTAAACTTCCACGAAATCCTCTCCGAAACCCTAGCCGTACTCTCCAAGTTGAAGAGAAAGGTAGGTCAAAAGATATCCCAAAAGGTCTCCAAAATTCCTTTTTATATCGTTGAATCGCGCCTTTAAAATCAGACTTATCGGGGCTTCACACGGCAGTGTGGAATTTCCACACGCCCGTGTGAAGTTTCTGTCTGGCTGAAAAATTGATTCACACGGCCGTGTGGAATTTCCACACGCCCGTGTGAATTCTCTGGAACCCTGATTTTCGGCAAAAATTGAACAGTAGCTTGCTACAGTGTTTTGCTACAGTGCATGCTGCGGTACTCGCCGAAACGCTCCCGAATCCGTTGTTCTTCATCGAGGCCATTGATTTAGGCACACAAACAATGGTAAGTCGTGCCGATTGCTTCAACTCTCCTTCTTGGTGAAGTTCTTCTAAGCTACACGAGTTAGACTTGTTGTGAATGTGACTGCCTTTGTGCCCTTCCAAAGGAGGTTGGCACACACTCACAAGTCCAAGCTCGTGCCTTGTTCCGTACTTGGTCCGAAAACTTCCGAACATCGGTGAACACGACTTAATTTCATTCTTCTTCTCCAATTTAGCTCCACAAACCTTCAATGCACAAGAATACACAAAGGCACGCTATTTAGTGATAAAACCTGATAAAAGATATGCTCAATGTAAGATAATAACGCTTCGCGCTACTATAACACAAGCACTTATCAAATCCCCCCACACTTAAGCTTTTGCTTGTCCTCAAGCAAAAATAGAACGTGAAAGTACTTGGGAAGAACAATTGAAAGTGCTCAGCCTTTGGTTCACCCAAAGTATGCAAAAGAGGCATTCTATAAGTAAGGGGAAATCAAAACGTTGCATAAGGTTACCAATGCTCTAGCTAAAAACTCGAATCAAAAAGGATAAAAACTCGAAAATGTGTTAGTGTGTGCGATTTCACTCAAGGGAACCAACTAGTACTCCTCTAACTTTTGTTAGAAAGGACTTATTTATATATAAAAACAAAGCTAAAGAGAAAAGGAAGTAGTAGCTTCACACATCCTTGAAGGTAGCCCTTTCCTAGGCGACTGCTAAAGGTGGCTTTCACACTTTCGAGGAGGTAGCTCTTTCTACCGGGGTAGTAGTTTTCACGCATCCCATGAGATAGCTCTTTCTCTCATTAGGGCATAACTTGTATCTGACTTATGAGAGTAGCTACATACTTCATAGGTGGTAGCTCTTTTCACCCCAAATGCATACATAAAACAAAGCAACTATTCACAAACTCACATATCTATATATTTTTTCTCTTTTTTCATCTTTTTATTTATATATGCATTTTCCAAAGTAAACTAAGAACGATGATAAACTTGTCCTTAAAAACTTCAAGATTGAGTTTCCAAAAAATTCCAAGAGTAAGTTGTGGAATGTAAGATAATCGAGCAAAAATTCCCTAAAAATTCAAGTAGAAAACTAGAGCACGATAGGATACAATGTTAAAAATTCTCCTAAACTCTAAAAATACAACGGTTGCAACTAAGGTGAACCGCCATAGACTACATGAGCATGAACAATTGAACGCACAAGTAAAGGTGTGTGCAATGTGAACTCCCCCCCCCTACACTTAGGATGTACATTGTCCCCAATGTACACATGCAAGCACAATAATAAGTAAAAACAATTAGTGTGGAAGTGGGCAATTGAAACATTACTCCCCTGAACTCCAAGTGTTGCGTTTGATGGAGTTAGGTCACTGAGAGTTAAGTCTCAATGGTTTGCGAAGCACACGGTCCCATGACCGTGCCAATGACTGTTCCTCAAAATCCTTACATCCAAGACCATCTGCGCACACATATACAAGGGTTCAGTATAGCTCAAGAAAAGCCAAAACGAAGCTCGAGTATATAAATATATGAAAATGAAATACAACTCGAGACAAAATAAAAATAGACGGAAAATAAAAGCAAACCCAGAAGGAGAGTCCTTTCTGGGTACTACAAGTCCAACAGAAATAGAAAATAAAAGTGCAAAAGAAAATCAAAATGAAAAGTACGACGCCTCCGCGTCGGTGTCCTGAATAGTGGCCTCTGGTGCTACTGGAGGCTCTGAAGGTGCAAGTGGATCTGTTGTTACTGGAGGAGATAGTGGCGGAGGGGTAGAAGCTCGGGGTCGGACCACGAAAGGTGAAATCACAACTCGCTCGAGTAACTGCTGTATAAGGTCCAATCGAGTCATGACCTCAGTGTGCTGTGCTATCTGTGCAGCCCTGACCTCAGTCACCTCTGTCTGTAGTACCCCCACTGCGCTCTCTAGGCACTCCAGTCGATCCTGGCCTCGAGAAGGTGAGAACATGCGCACCGGACGTGGCTCCGGCGCGGTGGGTGGTGCCTGTGTCTCTGTCTCTACTGGGGGTGGCTCCAAGGCTGCCTGGGACCCCTCGGCCTGCTCTGACTGGGGTATGATCATAGTATAGACTCCTAGCCCTGATCTGCGGACCATACCCATCAGTCTCAATGTATCTCTGCTGAGCGGAGCTGGTGTAGCAATCTTCTCGCCCCCACGCACCCCATTTTTGAGCCCTAACCCAATAGTCAATCTGGTGATGTACGGGCCTGCAAAGATAACTCTGACCCTGGGGTACTGGCCCTGGTGGCGCATGTACTCGGCTAGAATGTGCCCCAGGTGGAGTGGCTCACTCTACACCATGGAGTATAAGTATAGCAGCTCCTGTCTGCTCAGTACCCCTATACTATCCCCTCTGCCGCTCACTGACCTGCTCAGTATGGCATGAATGTACCTGTACGATGGCCGGGAAAGGAATGTCACCTTCGAAACCCCCGGCTCATACTGCCCATCCCCACACAATATCCTGTAAATCCCCTGAGGTGTCAAGGCCCCTGGGTAATCAGTGGGAAGCAGCGCGTACTTCTCTGTCTCGGTAAATGCCTGATCGTAGAGGCCCATCACAATCGAGAAATGGGTGATACTCATGCTGAAATGTCGACCAAGGGCACGAAACTGGATCGTCTCCTCATGTGTGAAGCTATCGTATCCTCGATCAAACTCAAAGGTTGATAAGACCTCGAGTGTGAGTGCTCGAATCGCTGGGTCTCTGATAGACAGTAGACGGCCCCAACTACCAACTGCTAATAGCTCCTCAACCTCAGTAGCTATCGCGTCGCCCCCCTGTATCTCTCTCAATGTGCTCATGTCAGGGTAGCGCGACTGTCCAAAACGAAGTGCTGAGAGTTTCTTGAACTGTTCCCTGTGCTCTGGTATATCAAACTCCATCTCCTCAGGGGGTTGGGTAGGCTCACGGGGCCGCTTCCTTGCTTGCTTCTTTGTCCTGGAAGACATCTCTGCAAAGTTGTAAAAGAAAACAATTAAAAATAGTTCAAGAACACAGT
Source organism: Dioscorea alata (assembly GCA_020875875.1). Taxonomy (NCBI): domain Eukaryota; kingdom Viridiplantae; phylum Streptophyta; class Magnoliopsida; order Dioscoreales; family Dioscoreaceae; genus Dioscorea; species Dioscorea alata. The sequence continues at coordinate 13,502,495 of CM037019.1, forward strand.
CTGCAGAAATCCACACGGCCGTGTGGAAATTCCACACGCCCATGTGGAGCTTCTGACGGACAGAGCAACATGGCCGTGAGTCAAAAATCCAAAATTTTTACAACCAATTTTGTTCTATATTCATCTCTAAACATGTTCGCATACATAATAAGAATTTAAAACAAGCGAAATCATCCAACAGAACGAATCAAATTAAGAATTGACGAAGAAGAAGAAGGCTTTGAAATCCTTACCGATGGAGTGGATGAAGGAATATTTAGTATCGGCCGGAAAAAAGCTCCAATAAAACCTCAAAAATCCTCTGAGATGGCCGGGAAAGTAGTAGAGAGGGTAAGAGAGGAGTTTAGAGTGGAAGAATCAAGAGGCACAAGTGAAATCCAAATGAAAACGCGCGGCTTTTGAAGTTCTGGGAATTCACACGGCCGTGTGGAAATGCCACACGGCCGTGTGCCTCTAAAATTAGGGTTCACAGGGGCCATCACACGTCCCTGTGTGTATCCCGCAAGTGCACGAGTTGTCGAAGTAATAAAAGTTACCCTGGTGAAAAGGTAGTCGAATCCACAGGGAATAGGGATTTAGAATACGAGATTTCACTAATTAAGCTATGTGGTGTATGGAAAAACAATATTTGGATCAATGAATGAATGTAGAAGTAAACAGAATAAAAGACAAGAAATTAAATAGAAAGATGGAAGATCAGGAAGTGCAAGTAAAAGAGAATAGAGAGGACTAGCAGTGAATAAAATAGGGTATCCGGACAAGCTACCTCTAGGATCTATGCTTCTAGTGCAGGACTATGCTATTATACTTTCCTATTGATGTTAATTGAATCTAGGAAATCCTTAGACTCACGGTCCCAAACCTAAGGACAACCGTGACTAACCCCATCATTATGCCCCGGTACTAGGATTCAAGTCACCCTTCACTCTGTCGCTCGCACGACTAAGCCCCAGGGGAGTATATCTACCTAAACCTCACACTACTTGGGATTGCTTTAAGCTCTAGGGATTCCTAGTGGTAAAACCTGTTCCTATGTGTAGTTCTAACTCTTTGGTCCAGGTGGAAGAACCCTAGTCTAAATTAAGCCCCAGCGCATAGGATTCACTTCAACCCTTCACTCTGTTACTTGCGTAACTAAGCTCCAGGGGAGTTTATCTGCCTAGCACTTCACTCTATTTCGACCGCCACGAAATCATGGAAACGGAGATAGGGAGAAATCACATCGAAGGGGAAAGGGGTGCATCGCTACCTCACAACTCTCCCTCTCAACCCTCTTCAATCTTAAGTAGTCTAACCCTAAAGGAGTTGTCACACCTCCAAAGGGTAACCTAAATTATTCTCAATCCTAGTGTCACATCTGAGAAAAAACATTAGCAGGATGAAATTAAGATTGAAACTCAATTTTTATTCATCAATAATGGAAAAGCATAATAGCAATGTCAAAGAAACATAAAAAAAAACCCTAGAGTTTACAAGTCCGAATACCCTCAAGGGGTTTAGCTTCTCATGGAGCTATACATGTTCATCAAAATAGAAAAGAAAGTACAAATCAAAGACATTGATGAAAACCTCCTTGTATATGGTGTGGCCGTGGTCTTGTGCGGCCGTCGAACGTCGGTGACGATGCCGATGACGCGCGCTAAACTTCCACGAAATCCTCTCCGAAACCCTAGCCGTACTCTCCAAGTTGAAGAGAAAGGTAGGTCAAAAGATATCCCAAAAGGTCTCCAAAATTCCTTTTTATATCGTTGAATCGCGCCTTTAAAATCAGACTTATCGGGGCTTCACACGGCAGTGTGGAATTTCCACACGCCCGTGTGAAGTTTCTGTCTGGCTGAAAAATTGATTCACACGGCCGTGTGGAATTTCCACACGCCCGTGTGAATTCTCTGGAACCCTGATTTTCGGCAAAAATTGAACAGTAGCTTGCTACAGTGTTTTGCTACAGTGCATGCTGCGGTACTCGCCGAAACGCTCCCGAATCCGTTGTTCTTCATCGAGGCCATTGATTTAGGCACACAAACAATGGTAAGTCGTGCCGATTGCTTCAAGTCTCCTTCTTGGTGAAGTTCTTCTAAGCTACACGAGTTAGACTTGTTGTGAATGTGACTGCCTTTGTGCCCTTCCAAAGGAGGTTGGCACACACTCACAAGTCCAAGCTCGTGCCTTGTTCCGTACTTGGTCCGAAAACTTCCGAACATCGGTGAACACGACTTAATTTCATTCTTCTTCTCCAATTTAGCTCCACAAACCTTCAATGCACAAGAATACACAAAGGCACGCTATTTAGTGATAAAACCTGATAAAAGATATGCTCAATGTAAGATAATAACGCTTCGCGCTACTATAACACAAGCACTTATCACTATCATTTCTATTCCAATGGCATGGGCTCGTCTTGCGGGTGCTCTTGCTTTTCATGGAGTTAATGTTGTCCCTCTGTCTCTATTCCATAGGGGATCAGAGAAGCCACATTGGCTTATGAACGCTATGGATGAAGCTGGTTTTGACTTTTTAAGTGCTTTAGTTTTATAGTTAGATTTGGTTATTTATTTTTTGTATGTTTGTTCTTCTGTTTTTTGCCTGACTATTTTCTGTATTGCTGAACTCTTTTGTACCTTATTTCTTATATGATAAATAGCTTCCTGAGCTCCATTTATCAAAAAAAAAAAAAAAAAAAAAATGAAAGCTAATAATAATCCATATGCTCCTCAATCTAATTAAACCACTTGTCCAAAGTATCAATTTCAGGGTTCCCTTTACACCTCCACTAAAAGCCACATAGTATCTCCCAATGCCTTTTATGGACTTATGAGCCTCCACACAGTAGACTGCAAACATATAAATATAGGGCTTGTTTGGATCAGCTTATAGCTGATCTAAAAGTACTTATTTCATAAGTTAAGTGCTTATAATGTTAAAGTTGGTGTCTGGATGGGTTTATTAAAATAAGCTCAAGTTGTAAAATAAGTTGAAAAACAGCTTAATTTATAAGCTGCAAAAGATCAGCTTATGAAAATAAGTTGTTTTTGATAAGCTGAGTGGTTAAGTGCAATTAGTAAAATACCCTCACTGAATCCAAAAAATTACTTACTTTTATATATCTCTCCAAATCCTCTCATCCCCATCTCAAATCAATAATAATAATAATAATAATAATAATTATTATTATTATAATAATAATAATTATTATTATAATATTACCCTAAAAAACAATTAAATAATAATGAGAACAACAAATTATAAAAACAATAACAACACCAACAACAACAACAATAATAATAATAATAATACATTTAATTATAATAATAACAATAGTACCAAATATTATTTATTTTTTAGGTAAGCCATGTGAGAAATGTATAAATTATGAAGTTATTATCATAATTCAGTAAATGGGCATTTTAGTAATATCTCACTATAAAAACACTTTTCAAATAAGCATCCCAAATATTCTCACAACTGGAAAAATACTTTTGAATCTAATACATCCAAATAAAAAAAATATGCATAAGCACTTAACTTACTCTAAAAGTACTTATCCCCAAAGTGCTTCTACAAAAGGCAAAAAAAAAAAAAAAAAAAAAAAAAAATTACACTTTCTTTATAAGCCGATCCAAACAAACCCATAGTTGCCCCTTGAAACTCAATGTTGTTGGGTCCAGACTCATTAACTTAAGTCAAACGAAATCAATTAATTTTGATATGTTACCCAACAAAACCAAACAACTTTTGAGAGAAAAAAAAAAATCGATAACCATGCATCTGAATTGGGAGTGAGAAAAAAATTTGCTTTTTGTGGATTAAAGAGGATAGAAGGGGATGAGTAGTACGTGCATGGTTAGTTTAGGGTTGGATACACAGGAGCTTGCCATGAATGTAATGGTTTGATGGTTTAGCAAGTAAACGCATGTACGTTGTGTTAAATTCAAACAAGTTGGTGGCTTAATTAATTAGAGAAGTGCACCTTTTAGAACTAATCAAAATAATTTATGAGGAATTTTAGATGGCGATACATATTGTTCTTTGAATGAATTATTCAAAGTTAGAGGCCTGTGAAACTTCAAACAAATAAATCAATTTTAGAAGGATGTTACTTGTCAAAGGTTTTTTTTTGTTTTTTTGGGACAAGTTGGATAAGCAGTGTGGGTCATGCATGGGTGGAAGGGCTCGATTTCTTGGAGAATCTAGTTCTACTAACGAGGGGCACTTTTATCCACACATGGGGACAATTAAACTTGTATCTCACCCTATGTGTAAAAACGTCATTTGGCTTTCTTGTCAAAATTATGATCGGATAAAAAGGGGTTTATTCCTACGAGGTCAATTAAGACACCATAATTGATGCACCTCCATATCCATTTATTATTTATTTTGTCATTTATCAACTCCATTAAAAAAAAAACATCACATTAGCAAATATGTCTATTAGTGTTAATATGCAAAAGTTAGGATATCCGGAAATTTTTGTTGTTTTGATGTCAAACTTCTTTTTTTTTTTTCTTTTTTTTTTTTTTTTTGAGTTATTAGGATGATAAGCTGAAATTTGTTGTAGTCACTATTTATTAAATGGTGTATTAATCATAATGATGAGTTCCAAGCATTCATCTGAAAATTCCACAAAAACAAAACAAAAATCCCATGGATGCACAACCAATTTGAAATCTTTTTTAATTTTATGTTTGGGAAAGTTCTTTCTGAAGTATTTATGATTAATCTAATTTAGGTTTTGGTAGTACTGCTTTTTTAGATTAAATAATATTTTATTTAGAAAAACAGATTTTGTCCTTAAATTTGACTTTACTTATATATTTTTTTCATATACATTTTACATATGTTAATTCCAACGCATTATATATTTATAATTTTATTCTAGAAGATACCAATGAAAATAATATTTGGCTAAAAGCTTCAACAAACACACCATATATTAGGGGTGAGCAAAAAAATCCGAATCCGATGATCTGATCCGATATCCGTTTTTTTTACCCGAATTTTTTGGGTATCCGATCTGAAAAAGAGAGTCGGGTACCCGGTCCGAATTTTTAAGGTGAAAACCGGATCGGATCCGGGTCGGAAGAAATTAAAAACCGGATATCCGAATCTGATCCGGTTCCGGTGTTTAGTATATTCTTATTATATATATATATATATATATATATATATATATATATATATAAAATTTAAAATTTTACAAGGGCTCAAGTAGAAAAAAATCAAAATCCCAAGTTTAGAAACTTAAATAATTATATACTTAATTGCTTATATAGTTATATTTATATATGTACATATTAATAAATTTAAACTCTTATAGGGTTAAAAGTAAAAAAGAAAAACATTTTAAATCATAGCCTCCTAGTTCTTAACGTCCATCACCCCGCCTCTTCTCTCTAGCCTCCATCTCTCTCTAAGATTGATGCTTCAGAAGATATTTGATTTTTTTTTTAATGTCTAAAATTGATAAAGCTCTTTATTATTTTTTTATGACTTTTTTTGTCGGGTGAATAATGTAAGGTTTTAATCCTCTTTGTATGTTATAAGTTTTTCATATTTGTTTTATTTTTATGAATGTTGATGTTGTTGTATAAAACAAATTCACGGAATATATGAAACTTAAATTCGGATCCGGATATCCAATATCCGATCCGGTTTTCAATACCCGGTTTAAACCGGGTCGGATACAGGGCGAGTTTTTGCCGATCTGAAAAACCGGGCACCCGATCCGGTTTTGAAAGCCGGGTCGGGTACCCGGTTTTGCTCACCCCTACCATATATACCTGTGCTGTAAAACTTTTATATATATATATATATATAACATCATTCACGGAAGTTGGTAGATGATGAAAAGTAAGATTGAGAGGGACAAGTGTTGGTTGAGATTTTGAGAAAGAGTGCATGGGAATGGAGGACATGGACGGATGCCGAATGATGATCTATATAAGTATATAACACAGTAAATACATATGCATATTTATATTTGATAAATGTGGAATCCTACCTTTAGGATTGGTAGGAGAAATTACCATGCACTCTGCCATTATAAGATTGGTCTAAAAAACATATATTAAAAATAAAATTATTAATATTGGATCATGCTCAGACATTTATGCTTTGACAATGCTCTTGAATGAAGGAGTGGCAGCCATGGACCACGCCATTTGTGGGCACGCCATAATAATCGACCGTCCCAACCATCTTTACCTCTAAAAACTCATCAAGCTTATCCTTTTCTCCAACAATATTTGACCATTTAATTTATATTTGGTTCCATGAATGCATGGTTTATTTATTCATCATATATCTCTCATGTATTGATTATTTTGGCATACTTAACTAAGGTACGGATTGAACCCTCACTTTTAATTTGGAAGTTGAATGGAATACTAAGCCTTTTATTATAGAGATTTTTATTAATCATCCTCTAAAAAAATAGGGAAATTAATTCCCTCCCTTTGTTTTAATTTATTTTAATTCTATTGTAAGATAATCTTATATTTATAATATTTCTTTCATAACATATATCATTAAAAATTAGATATATAATTTGATTTTAATGAAAAAATCATAGGATTTTTTATTTAAACGAAAAGGTATATATATATATATATATATATATATATATATATATATATTCTCATATTGTATTTCTATAATTTAATAATACTTTATGTGCTATAAAAGGGATTTTATATATATATAGATGAATAAAAAATTAAATTTAATCTAAATTAAAATATTACAACTTGTTTAATAGTCATAAATAAAATAAAACATTATAGACAAATCACCCTGCTGATATAAACCTATATAATTCAAATTGTTGATTAATTGCACAGGTTATTATAAAAGTCTATTGCAAAAGCTCGAGTAGGATCAATATATCTTGTTGAGAAAAAGCATCACAATGATGAAAATTAAGCTAACCATTGAGGTGAACCTCTTTGTCAACAATGGCGGTACTGATAGCTTACCTTGGATCGAGATGGATTCGGAAGAAGAATCAAAGTCATGTTAATGTTCACACACACACACACACACACACACACACAATCATGTCACAAAAGACATCACAAAATATTTATGTACATGCATCTCTAGAATTAACTCAAGCCCCACGTCTCTCATGATAAGACCAAGCCGCCTCCTTCTTGGCCTAACTCTACAGTACTACACCATACGTTTGCATGGTTTCTTGGCAACCTCTCCATGCAATTGTTTTCACCCAACTCCTACATATACCTAACCAATTGCCTCTACCCCATTCTCATTAAAATACATACAAACAAACCTCTTCTTCTTCTTCTATTTTTCACAATGAAGCTCTTTCTCTTGATCACTATCCTCCTCTCCATCCTCACCTCCACCAAAGCAATAATCGCTGTCGTTCTCGACACTGATGGTGATATTCTTAAGCCGGGTGCACAATACTACATCAGGCCAGCAGCTCGAGATATCGCCGGAGGGCTCATTCTCAACAGCCCGAACAATTCTTGCCCATTGCTCGTCGGCCAAGCTCAGTCAGGAGCAGACTTGGGTTATCCAGTGATCTTCTCACCTGTAAACCCTAATGCTGAGACTCTCAACGTAGGGGCTGATACTAACATTCAGGTCCAAGCCATAACAATATGCATACAGTCTAATGTGTGGAGGCTAACTGGTTCTGAAGATGTTACTGGTCTGTACTATGTGGCTACTAATGGAGTTAAAGGGAGTCCAGGAAAGGATACTTTGAGCAACTGGTTTAAAGTTGATGAGTATATGGGTTATTACAAACTTAGATTTTGCCCTGGTGTATGTAACTTTTGTAAGCCAGTGTGTGGGGATTTGAGTGTTGTTATAAAGGATGGTAAGAGATGGTTGGTTTTGAATAAGGAAAACCAACCATTCCCTTTTGAGTTTGTCAAGGCATGGAAGGAGTGAAATATACATAGACGGTGTTAGATAAGTAGTATTCTATCCAAGTATATAATAATGTAAGGTGAATAAGTGATGGAGATATCCATCTTATGTAACAGTCCTCATCGCCTTCTTGACTTTGAGTATTATATATCTAGATATATATATATTCTTATATATACGCGTCATTAAAATTTTGGGATAATTAAGAAAAAAAAAGCACTCTATTTTGAGGCTGAAATATATATATATATATATATATATATATATATATATATATATATATATATATATATATATATATATATCCCCATTAAAAACACCATATATAATCTTATTGAGAATATTATCTTCTCAAAAAGAATTTTTTAAAATAAATTATAATTTTATGGGAGACTTAAAAAGCGGTTACAAATTAACAAGGTTACAAACTATATATATGTAATGATGGTTTTACCTAATAGGTTTTCCAAATAGTTTCTCAAATAATGTTGATGCCAAGTCGGCATCTACATCAACATGCCATTTTTTTTTCTTTGCTAATCATTTTTTTATAATTTTTTGTTAAAAGAACTTACAGCCTGTTCAGTACGTGAGAAAGTTAGCATTTTATAAGGAAAGGAAAGACTATGAAACACATTCACATGTTTGCTCTGTTAATGAATTATACAAAATAGGTGGTTCTTTATAATCACTATCTCTTTGAACGGGGAAGTGCTCATGTGGGAGGAGTTGTGAAAAGGATTGCAGGCTAGATTGTGAAAGTTTAACAAATATAAAATTCCCATATCACTCTCCCTATTTTTTAATTTTTATTTTTACATCCTCTCCTTTTCTTTTATTTGTTTTCAAAATCCTAGCTCAAAATTTCTTTCCCTGCTTTTTCCAAAAAAGAAGTTTTGATTTGAGATCTTTTGATTAATCAACTAGCTAGCTCTTATTGGTAAGCCCTACAATTTCTTGGATTTTTTTTAGATGTTGTCTTTTTGGATTTTGTTTAATTTTATTTTGATATGCTCTTAGTGGATTTAATTTTAAGTTCATTGTTTGGGTTAATTAGGTGGTTGTTTAGATTTTTTTTTTATACATATATTCATGTGTTATTACATAAGAGGAACTACTAAAATACTAATAGATCTATATATTTTTTTGTCAACTTGAATAATTATTTTATAAAGTCATATTCTAAAGTTATTCCTGTATGGCAAATTTGAGAATTAAAATAACTTTGTAGAAAAAGTGTTTTCATACCAAACAGTTGAATTAAATGCATGTATTTTAATGCCAACTTTCATTATGAATAATAAACATTGCAATTTTTCTTTGTAGGGAAAGTAATTGTGGTGAAAAACTTTACACGAAAAGGTTTTTACTGCAAAGCACCGAATGCCTCCTTAGTCTCTTTTTATCATTTGAACCTTAAGTCTAAACTACAAACAGTAAATAATAAACTAGAAACTCCTCTATAAACCCTAAATAGTAAACCCCAAATCTCCTATAGGATTTAGAGCTTAAGATTAGGGTTTAGTATTGAGGGTTTAGTGTTTAGGGCTTTTAGAATTTTGGATATAGATTTTTAATTATTGTATTTGAGTTTTAGATATTAAGGTTTTAGATTTAGGGCTTTATACTATTTTATAATTTTTAGATTTCAGAGTTTATACATTTTGAATTTGATGTTTATGAAAAAGAATGATGTGGATGATAAGGTGGATGTCAACTTAGCATCACATCATTCAGGAAATCTATTTGGGAACCTAGTATATAAATATGATGTCATTTGGAAAATCTATTTGGGAAACCTAGTATGCAAATATATATATAACATCGCTTAACTATATAAAACTAGAGATAACATTAAAATCTAATACAAAAAATAACAATAGAAAGTGCCTTAAAATATTCCATAGTAGAGGGCCAAAAGTGTCCATTATAAAATAATATTGGTGACAACTAGAAAAAGATTGTCGAGGTTGGATCATCTATCTTGGATAACATCAGACAGAGGATTAACCATAATGGTCTAGTACAATTTTAGATTTTGTTTACTATGGGCAATGGTGAGAGAGTTAAGAAAGAGTATATTTCTTTTGCTAGTTGGTATTGAAACCTTTAGCTTAATCATTTTATGTTTAGAGCTACAAATATTGGAGAAACAAATATGTGATTGATGAGTATACAATGTTCATGTATTATATATAATTTTGTACACTCATTTGGCTTGTATTAGAATTATATTGTAGAATTTGATGCTAAATCTAGTGTGCTTCACATTCTTGGGCTTATGGCAGCACTTCTAGATGAGAGAGGGAGAGAGTCAAAAGAAGCATTCTAGACCTTAAATGAAGAGGCTTGAGCTCTCTAGGCATTATTTGATTAAGGATAAGCTAAACTGGGTGGCTTATGGGCAACTTACGACCTACCTTACGCCCGTATGTACCTTCCAGAAAACCTTGCGGGCATGCTTATGCCCTTAAGAAAGATTCAGAGTCAAATCAAACGACCGTACGGGCAAGGCTTACTCCCATAAGAACGATCCAGAGGAGTTTACAACTACAGCTTACATCTGCAAGGGCTGCCATAAGATGCAGAACAGTGGAGCTTAAGGGGCTATGCCAAGAAAGATTTGGATCCATATTTTTTTTGGCGATTCTCGGAGGTAAAGTTAGGGAAGAAAAGGAATGAATCTCTAGCACTTAAGGGGCTATTCCAGGAGAGATTTGGATCCATATTCAATGGGATTGGAGATCATGGCTGTTAAGCTCACCTTGGCAGTGTCCATGGAAGATTTCCTAGGGCTTCTCTGGTGATTGTCCTCCGGCATGATTGAGAAGGGGGTTGACAAGGACCCGAAAGTGCATGGGTTGTCGTAGAAATAATAGTACCCCGGTGAGAGGGTAGTCGAATCCTCAGGAAATAGGGATTTTAAGACACAAGAATTCACTATTTAGTTATGCGGTGTACGAAGAGTGATAATAGAGTCAATGAGTGAGTGCCAAAGTAATTTTAAAGAAACAAGAAATAAAAGAGGGGTAGTTTCATTAGTGGCCACAAATGTTTTTAAGTTAAAACGCTATGGCTACAAGTCTTTTTTTCTAACTCGACGGCCACAAAAGTTTTCTCCTGTCGCACGGGAGGCCACAAAGGTTGTTTTATGGGTTGTTTCCTGTGAAAGTGATGAGGTGGTGTCCATCTCAACATATTAAATTCAAAACTGTATGTGACTTGGCAGTCCAGCACATGATCCTTTTAGGTTTTAATACGTGGCAGTCAAGCTCAGCCTCCTTCAGTCCATCTCAGCCCCCTTTCTTTTCTCTTTGTCCCAAAAACCCTTCTTGTCTGAGCTTCCCAAGCAAGTGTCCCTCTTTTCAGTAAGCGTGCCTCTCCGCCCTGTCATCTGTTCCTCTCCACTGATCTCCACCATTTTTCCATCGGAAATCCTCGACCATCATTACAGACAACATCATCCCGGAATGACAACTAAACCATATGGAGTAAAAAATTCGCATTACAAATCTGATATGAAGAATGACAAAATTAAACAACTGAAATAATAATTCAAGACAATCTCACAATCTTACAATAACACAAATGAAGTAAATTGAGCATCTCACAATCTCACAAGCATTCATTCAAAACAAAGTTAAATTTCAATCTCACAATCATTTCACAAGCCTTCTAAACCTGCAAAGCAAGATCAAATCTAGGAGTGATCAAGACTGTCTGGAGTCATGCTCGAATCTAGTCAAAGCAGTACACAAATCTTGCTGGAGCAATTGCTTAGTCTGACCAAGAGAAAGTCATACTAGGGCGGGATCCCATCGGCAGGTGGGTTCCCATCGTCTGGCCGGAGAGAACGATGCCCTAAACCTAGTTTGATGAAGGTGGCTGAGTTGGGCTGAAGGGGGCTGAGATGGACTGCCACGTAGTAAAACCTAAAAGGATCATGTGTTGGACTGCCAAGTCAAATACGATTTTGAATTTAATATGTTGAGTTGGACGCCACCTCATCACTTTCACAGGAAATAGCCTATAAAACAGCCTTTGTGGCATCTCGTGTGACCGGAGAAAACTTTTTTGGCCGCCGGGTTAAAAAAAAAAACTTGTGGCCATAGCGTTATAACTTAAAAACATTTGTGGCCACCAATGAAACTACCTCATAAAAGAGAGGTATGAAAGGTAAGAGAGTGCAAGTAAGAGCAAATAGAGAAGGACAATCAATGAGAGAAGTTGGGTACCCAAACAAGCTACACCTACGACTTATGTTTCTAGTGCAAGACAATGCTATTATACTTTCCTATTGATGTTAAATGAGTCGAGGATATTATTAAACACACGGTCCCAAACCTAAGGTCAACCGTGACTAACCCAACACTATGCCCCGGCGTTAGGTTTCACTACGACCCTTGACTCTTGTTGACCTATCAACTAAGCCCTACGGGAGTTCATCTTCCCAAGCCTCACACTATATGAAATTGCTTTAAGTTCTAGGGATTCCTAGTGATAAACCCTGTTCCTATGTATAGTTCTAACCCTTTGGTCCAGGTGAAAGAACCCTAGTCTAAATTAAGCCCAGCACTAGAATTCACTTCAACCCTTCACTCTGCTGCTCGCGCAACTAAACTACAGGGGAGTTCATCTCCTAGCACTTCGCTCTATCTCGACCACTAAGAATTCTGGGAACACGGAGATAGGGAGAATCACACCGAAAGGGGAAAGGGGACGTTTCGCTACCTCACGACTCACCCTCTTAACCCTCTCCAACCTTAAGTAGTCTAACCCTATAGGAGTTGTCACACCTCCCAAGGATAACCTAGATTGTTCTCAACCCTAGTGTCACGGCTAAGGGAAAACAATACAACAAGCAAGTAAGATTGAAACTCAATTTTATTCATAAATAATGGAAAACATAATAGCAATGTCATAGAAACATAATAGGATTTACAAGTCCGAATACCCACAAGGGGTTTAGCTCCTTATGGAGCTATACAAATCCATCAATCTAAGAGAATAAACACAAATCAAAGCATAGATGAAAACCCCCTTGTGTATAGTGTGGTCGTGGTCTTGTGCGGCCACCGGACGCCAATGACGATGCCGATGATGCACTCCAAACCTCCACAAAATCCTCTCCGAAACCCTAGCCGTAACCCTCCAGAAACCAGGGAAAAAGATTGGAAAAAAAATCCAGAAAAAATCTCCAAAATGGGCTTTTATAATGTTGAGTCGCGGCTTCAAATCGGCTAAATCAGGATTTCACACGGCCGTGTGGAATTTTCATACGCCCGTGTGAAGTCTCTATTTTTGCTGAATTTTGGCAAACAGTGAACAGTAACTTACTACAGTGTTTTTGCTGCAGTGCTGCTACAGTATTCTTGTCCAAAATGCTCCCGAATTCATTGTTCTTCATCGAAGCCATTGAATTGGGCACACAATCAATGGTAGATTTTGTCGATTGCTTCAATTCTCCTTATTAGTGAAGTTCTCCAATGCTACATGAGTTATACTTATTGTGAATGTGATTGCCTATGTGCCCCCCCAAAGGAGGTTGGCACACACTCATAAGTCTAGGCTCGTGGCTTGTTCCTTGCTCGGTCCGGAAAACTCCCCAACAACGGCGAACACGATCTAACTTTGCTCATTTTCTCCAAATTAGCTTCACAGCCCTACAATGCACAAAAGCTCACAAATGCACACTATTTAATGATAAAATCTGATGAAAGTAATGCTCATTGTAAGATAATAACACTTCACATTATTATAACACAAGCACTTATCAAGGGTTTTTATGTTTCCCATGTTTCCTCCTATATCTTGTATTTTGTATGCTTGCGCTCCATTAATGAAGGGCTAATTTGTTAGATGTTTGGGGATAGTTAAACTCTAAGGTTTATTTTATTGACATTAGTTGTTGGATCTTTGATACTTTAATTGTTTTCTTAATTACAATCATTTCTATTTGGATCTAATTGCGTGTTTGAATGCTTGGTTGCTAACGAGGTGAAAACCCTAGCTATCATACTTGATGTGCTTTGTGACGAGTACAAATACCCACCTAGCATAGGCATGCCGTGATTAGAGGGAATTGTGAGTAAGCCTAGATATAGGGCACTTTGGAGACTTTGTTTCTCTTAATAATCCCGAGTGAGTTAATGATAATCTCCCTGTTCTTTGCAATCATGTGGAGTAGATTTTAGGAGAAATTGTATCTCTACTTTGTTTTTGATTAGGGGTAGTATCTCTTTTCGAGGAAGTTTATCTACCTAAGAGATTGTATTGGCTCACAATGAGGTTTTATAGGGTGTTAGTACGATTGTGTGGACTTCTGTATCAACTCTGCACCTATTCAGTTACTTTTCACTTGAGAAATCAGGATTTAGTATAATCCTGGAAACCTCTCGGTTCAAATGGGATTGGAAATACAGACAAATTTTGTCTTATACTTCAGAACCTAGAGGGATGCTATGCTTGGATATTTTTTCTTCCTTTGATTTCTCTCCTATTATTTATAGTACTTCTTGCTCTTACTTTCTTTTGTTTACACATACATCACTTTATTACTTAGGCTATTTTTGGAATTAGGGCTATTACTAATATTTACTTTCTTCCCTGTGGACCGACGCTATTCTTTACACACACTATTATTACATGATCAGCACGTACACTTGCGTCCCTATCAGAGACCGATTTAATTGTAACCAAAAAAGATGGAAACACTTCAAGAAAATGATTCATCTAATCTTTAGTTTGGAAAATTACATTTTCACATCTATATTTACCCTAAAAAAAAATAAATGACTATGAATACTTGTATGACAATAATATTACACATAATATAAAGTTTATTCGATTCCAACCTTTTTGAGAGACATTTGGCATTTAGGTGTTGGTTGTGTTTTTTTCTTCTTTCCTTTTACTTTCTTTCTTCCTTTCTTTCTTTCTTTTTTTGTTTGTTTTTGGTAAGGGTTTTGTTTTTAAGTGAGGGGTAAATTGCCTTCTTCTATTGTTTGGAATTTTATTTTTTATTTTTTAATTTGGTTTTTTTTGTTTATTTTGTAGTTGTTGGCTTTTAAGTATTTGTATATTTCAAAATCTCATTTTTGTTTACAATAAAAATTCTTTCCTTGAAATTCACGCTCGTTATTTGGGGAATTTGATGAGTGTATAATGCTCATATTTTTATATCAATTTGTATACTCAATTGGCATGTATTAGAACACTAATATGGAATTCAAATGCTAAATATTGTGTGTTTTGCATTAACAGGCTTAGGACAGTGTTTAAAGACGAGGGAGAGCCAAAGGAAGTATTCTAGCCGCAAAATGGTGAGTTTGGAGCTCTCTCGGTATCATTGTATAAGGATAAGGCAAACTGGGTGGCTTACGGGCATCTAAGGTCGTCCTTACGGCCGTAAGTCTATTTCAGAATACCTTGTGGGCATGCTTATCCCATAAGGAGGATTCAGAGCCAAGCCAGAGGACCTTACGGGCAAAGTTTACACCCGTAAGGATGCCCGTCAAGACCATCCCGAGGAGCTTAGGACCACGGTATACACCCGTAAGGGCAATCGTAAGAAGCAGAATAGTGAGCCTTATGGTCCAGTGTTTACACCCGTAAGCGGGACCATAACGAAATTAGAAGACCTCACGGATGGGGCTTATGACCATAAGTCATCGCGTAACGTTTGCGACAATCTTCCCCAGCTCCTTTACAGCCTAATCCTTACTCACATAAGCAGCCCATAAGTAGTTGGCTATAAATAGAACTTATGAGGATTTCTAGCGCATTCTTTATTCTATCTTTCTATTCTTTTGGGGGTGATTCTTATAGGAGAGGTGGAGGAAGAAAAAGGCCAGATCTGCAGCATCTTAGGCAAGATTTGGAGAGGGATTTAGCCCGACATTCAAGGGGATTAAAGGTAGTAGCTGTCAAGCTCAACTTGACGCCGTGCATGGAAGGTTCCTCAGTGACTCTCCATCTTAGGGTTTAGCACGTGGGTTTTTCCTTATTCTTTGTATCTTGGATGCTTGCCCTCCGCTAATAGAGGGCTAATTTGTAGATGTTTGGGAGTAGTTGAACTTTAGGGTTTATTTCTATGACTTTGGTTGTTGTATCTTTGATGCTTTAATTGATTTCATAGTTGCAATCATATCTATTTGAATCTAATTACGTGTTTGATTGCTTGGTTACTGACGAGGTATTAACCTTTAGCTATTATGTTTGATGTGCTACGTGATGAGTAGAAAGACCCACTTAGCATAGGTATGCCATGATTAGAGGGAATTATGAGTAAGCTTGGGTATAGGGTACTTTGGATACTCCGTCTCCCTCAATTCTTCCAAGTGAGTTGTTGGCAATCTTCGTGCTCTTTGCAATCATGTGGAGTTGATTTTAAGAGAACTCGTATTTCTACTTTGTATTCAGATTAGGATAATTTCTCTCTTTAGGGGAGATTAGCTACTTAAGAGATTGTTATTAGCTCACAGTGAGGTTTCATGGAGTGTTAATGCGATTGTGTGGATGGCTGTATCATCTTTGCACCTATTCAGTTACTATTTACCTAAGAAATCAGGGTTTAGTATAATTCTGAAAACCTCTCAGTTCAAATAAGATTGCATGTTTAGACAACCACTGTCATGTACTTAACAACACTAGAGAGATACTATACCCGGACATCGTTTATTCCTTGGATTCCCTCCTACTATTTCCCATATTTTCTTGTCTTTTCTTCTTCTTCTCTTGTTCACACATGATCACTCCACTTTTTAGGCTATTTTTTGGATCTAAAATTATTACTAGTATTCACTGCCTTCCCTGTGGACTGATACTCTACACTTACACAGACTCTATTACTCGATCGGCACGTACACTTGTGTCCCTACCAGTTGTTCTGGTAACATCATTTTCTCCAACTTCATCAGCAACTCAACAACTAAAAGCAGATTCATAGCTTCATCTACATGCGAAAGATTGGTTGAACTACCATGACACTCTTCCAATCGCTTTCCCATCATCAATCTCCTCAATCCATGGCACTATATAATCCCTTCGGCACCCTTGAATCTTAATTCAGCTCAGATCCCCTCCGGTTCATCCTTCCTTTACAATGACATCATGTTCAATTTAAAAAGTGTAAGGCCTTTCTAATTAATAAGATGAGTTTTTCTTTTATCCTTTTTAATGGGGGGCAATGGGGTGCATATATGGTTTAGCGATTTGGATGCTAAGTCTCATGTTGTGCTAAGCAAAAACTAAGCAAAAGTTTTTTTTGTTACACGAAAAACATAAGAAACTATTCATCCAAATCACTAGATATAGTATTGGGTGCTCGAATTATATTCTTTAACAAGCAGGCAAATATTTTCTTGTTTCAGTATTCATGTATCTATTTGTCTTACTTCATTCATCTTGAATCTCCCCTAAATTTTCATTTCAATGTGCTTTTGCAGGATTTCAAAGATGTGGGAAGAGTTGTAGATTAAAATTGATAAACTACTTATGTTAGATTTGAGTTGCTAATCTCTACCATTCTCCCACTTGGTCCATATTTGGTTTAATCCAACTTCCTCAACTAAAAGGGTTCAATTCAAGAAATAAGATCCATGGATCATGGTGATATGCCCTCTAAAAATAAGTAATATCTTCCGTGTATCACAATGCATCCTATTCTTGATCCACTTATGGAAAAACAACTTTATAAATAAAACTCATGCTTATTTCACTACAAGAAAAATGACTAATTGGCACGGTAGAATTGGCACGGAAATGAGTTTAAAAACCTGGACAAATTGACTTTGGCATTATATTCAACATTAAAAATAACTGTGCCTATAGCAATGGTGATAAATATATTTTGGCACCCTTTTTCTTAATACTGTGCCAAACTTTGTCACTGTTTTAGGAATGATTTTTTATTATAATGCCATAAATTGCCATTGAGTTTTGGCATGAACTTTGGTTCCATATTTGCTGTAATTTTAATACGGTTTTATTGGTTCGGTATTTAGCACAGTTTTTTTAGCACGATTTTGTATACTATACTTTTTTTTCAAGGTATTTGGCAAAAAAAAAATTTGTTATATCTTTCGGTGCACTTTTGTTTATTTTGAAAAAAAATTATATGAAATTAATTTATGTAAATTTTCTTGAATTGCACCAGTCAAAAATTTGCTTGAATTGCTAAAAAAAAATTGTCTTATTGAATTAACATTACATATACATGCCCTGTATATATATATATATCAAAAATCATGTTGTATTACTATGCAAACACTTGTATCAAAACAACAATTCAAGGCCGAGTAGAAGGGATTTATGTACATATTATCGTCCAAAAAAAAAACAAATAGTTCTTTGTACACTTGGTTTTTGTGTGGGTGGAAAACCAACAATTACATCATACTACTGGAGGCCATACACAAGCAATGCTCCAACTCATGCAATGCCAAAAATTAAGACCGACGATATAAATTTATTATTCAGTAAAAAAATTACTCCTACAAAAGAAATATTGAACTTATGGCAAGTATAAAGAACATGTGATCCTAATAATCTATTCTAAATAAAAATAAATTGGTAAGCACTAACCCAACTTCAGGGTAGAAAGGTCAAAGACCGATGAATGATATATAAAAAAAAAAAGGAAATAAAAGGAAATAACCTATTCCATCAAAGCCTTGATCACTTCTAGGCATCCCACAACTTTATGGTCTTGAATAGGATGGTCCTCAAACTTGAGATGGAGATAAAAGACTATTGCCCGGTAATAACTTAGTAACAACAACTGTCTGACCTCTAAATAGTGCATTCTTCCCTTGATGAATGAATGCGCATAATTGGCCGGCAAAATCTATTTATGTTTGCATCGTATTCAATGTTGCTTACCTCTCTAATAAGATGGCAACACATCGTTTCTCAGCAAGTAACTTAGCCTCAGTCTACATACATTGATCAGCTTGAGATGAACCGGTAATTCAATGATAAGAAACCCCATGCTAAATATAAGACTGACCTTTCTAAGATGTCTTTGGAGGAAATCATCGATTAGTACATCTTCGACTAGCTCATAGTCACCATCACCCTAAAATATGGCAAGAAGTAATTTCTCGGTAAAATACAGGAAAAGGAAAAGTGTAAAATCAAATAAAGTAATACGGAAAAACCACAGACTTTTGATCTGCAAGGGCATGTTGAAAACTATATCCTCTGCTATGCCATAAGGATTTCCTTTGGTATAAACCTACCAATGTAATAATGGGAATATAGAACAAAGTTCCAAAGCATTTCACTGAACATGACAACAAAGGAAAACAACTTTTCTAACACGAACTTACCCCGGAGGAAAACCAATCACGTTCTGGCGTGGGAGTGATGAGGGACTTTATTGCATTGACTATTGAAACAATAGTTGATGCTGCCAAATACCTACCCCATTTTTCAACAAGCATACCTCCACGCTGCAAGTAAAGTAGTATTATAACATCTGTATAATAATGAGTCATTAGTCACCCTTGTTTGTATGTGTACATTTTGAATGATATTAGTGAACTCTTCCTCCAACCATTTGATATCATTAATAACTTCCTTTGCTAGTTGGCCATCGATTTTAGCATTTAATAAATTAGGGACTTGTGGGAATAAAACTAGAGGACCATATTAGAAAGATTAGAGCTTATTTGTTCTCTATTTCTAGTATACATTTGTAATTACAATTATAAAAAATTTTAAAGTTAAAAGGGCATCTATATAGAGACAAATTATATTTTGAAGCAATAATCCAATTATGTTTGTCAATTCAAGATGGTAGAACATTGTCCCAAGAAATTTCAAAAAGGTTGTTTTTACTTTGTAATACTTCAATGCAATTTTAAACTGAACATCTTATTTCTCTCTTGGACATCATACTCAAATTTATAACATCTATACACAAATAAATATAGACAGACACATATAACATTCGTGTATAGTTATTCACACAACCAAATCATCATTAAGTCCTCAGAACTAAACATGCAAGTAATGTCTACACATTAAAGGACAAAGTGCTTTCTTATAATTGAGCAACAAGGTCTTTTGCAGCAAAGATTTGTACGAACTGGTTCAAAAAGAACATCCTTGACTTGTAGGGGTGAAATGGAATTCAGTAACTAAGCTATGATGAGAAGAATTTGGGCAACAAAGGGACTAACAACTTACGCAAACAGAAATATCTGAACTGGAGAATCCCTCTGTCCTACGACCAAATGCTCAAAATCACTTTCAGTCAAGTTGTGGGGAGTGTCTCCAAGATGAACCTATAAATAATAAAGTGCTTAAGCAAAGAAAAAAATAAAAAATAAAAGAAAGAAAGAAATGTCAAATAATCGCCTAAACAAGATAGAAATCATTAAAACATAAGATAGAAAGATCAAGTAATAGCATAGAAAGTAAATGCTTAAGCAAAGTGAAGAAGAAGAAGAAAAAAATAAACAAAAAAGAAAGGTCAGACAATAGCATAAACAAGATAGAAATTGTTGAAACATAAGGTAGTGATAGGGACGCAAGTGTAGGTGCTGATCGCATAATAAAGTGTCTGTAAGTGCAGAGTATTGGTCTACATGGAAAAAAGTGAGTACTAGTAATAACTCTAGATCTAAAAAATAACCTGAATTGTGGAGTGTTTTATGTGTGAACAAGAGCAAATGAAAACAAGAAAATACGAGAAATAACAGGAGAGAGATTAAAGAAGAAAGCGATGTCTGAGAATAGCATCCCTCTAGGGTTATGAGGCATATGACAATGGTTGTCTAAACATGCAATCCTATTTGACCCGAAAGGTTTTCAAAAATATACAAAACCCTGATTTCTCGTACTAAGTGTAACTGAATAGGTGTAGAACTGATACAGACATCCACACAATCACATTAACACTCTTTGAAATCTTATTGTAGACTAATAATAACTTTTTAATTAGATAATCTTCCATTGAAGAGAGACTATCCCTAATCTGAATACAGAGCAGAAATTCGAGTTCTCCTTAAATCCGCTCCACATGATTGCAAAGAGCTCAGAAATTATCATCAGTCCACTCTATGAAATCTTATTGTAGACTAATGATAATCTTTTAATTAGATAATCTTTCCTTGAAGAGAGACTATCCCTAATCCAAATACAGAGCAGAAATTCGAGTTCTCCTTAAATCCGCTCCACATGATTGCAAAAAGCTCAGAAATCATTATCAGTCTACTCTGAAGGATTGTGGGAGACAAAGTCTTCTAGAATACTCTAACAAGAAGCATATTCATTATCCTCTCAAATTACGGCAAGTCTATACTAGGTCAGAATTTTTCTTCGTCATGTAGCACTACAAGGTATGATAGCTAACACATCTCTTGCATGTGTGTACCGCAAGTGCACTAGTATCAAAGTAATAAAGTACCCAACTGGTCAGGTAGTTGAATTCATAGGGAACAGGGTTACTAGTACTAACTGCTTCTTTGCTATCTAGCTAATGATCAATGGGATAATGTGATGATCTAGTGTGCAAAGAAATAAATACGAAAGACGAATATGCAAGGGTAAAATAGAGGGAAATCTCAATTAGTAAAAGTGGGGTATTCAAGAAATACTCATCCTAGGATTCAGGTATTGGGTACTAGGTGTGCAAAGTGTTTTTAGGATGAGTAGGTTAAGTCATGGAAATCCAAAGATAATCGGATCCTTCCTCTAGTTCACTGATACTAGTCCCCTACGAGGTCCCGACGGAGAAATCTCTCAGTCTTAACACCTCACACCACATATGACCACATAGCACTCTAGGGATTCCTAAGGCTGTATCAGTTTCCTAAGAATAGACCTAACCCTACCTCTAGGTGAAGGGTCCCAAACCCCCTACAAGGTCCTGGTGGAGAACTCTCTCAATCTCAACACCTCACACCATATATGGTTGCTTAGAGCTTAGGGAATACAATGATAGAATACACCAATCAAATGGGAAAGGGGACGCTCCACTATCTCATGACTCACTTTCTCAACCCTTTTCAATCTTGAAGTTCTAACCCTAATAGAGGCCTCTTTCTCACCAAGGTGAACAAATCATGCAAACCAAACAACCATAAGATTAATAAGGCAAGCAAGCATTAGGAAAATGAGATTGAAACTCAACCAAACTCGGATTAAATAGAAACACAAAGAAAATTCACATAAGATTAGAATACTAGGGTTCACAAGCTCAAATACCCTGTAGGGCTTTAGCTCTCCATAGAGCAATATATGAAATAAACCATCAATGGATGAAAGTATATAAAAGCCACAGAAATAACCCCCCCCCCCCCCCCCCCCCCCCCCCCCCTATATTTGAACTGATGACCTTAATGAAGAGCTTCGACATCTTGATGGAATCCACTTTGAAACTAGGGTTGCTGGTGGCTTCCTTGATTCTCTGACTTAGGAAGAATTGATTAAAGTTGGTAAAGAAACACCTCCTAAGTTGTAAAGACCTAATTTCCAAACCCTAGCCGCATCACATCTCAAGAGCCGCATAATAGGTATCCAAAAAATAGGGCAAGTCGGCTATTTATAACCTGAAATCGGGCTGTCACATGCCTCCATGCGACCGTGTGTGCCTCCATGTGCCCATGTGGGCTGCAGAATTATCTACATGACCCGGTGAAAATTTCACCCGGTCACATGAACAGTGTTTTGCTACATTACTACTACAGTGTTTACGACTACAGCATATGCCCGTAAGGGCGGTCGCAAGAAGCATAATAGTGAATCTTACGCTCCAGCACTTACAGTCATAAGCTAGACCGTAACACAAACAAAAAACCTTACAGACATGGCTTATGGCCATAAATCATCCTGTAAGGCTTGTGACAATCTTTCAAACTTCCTTACAGCCTAGCCCTTATGCCCGTAAGCAGTTGGGTATAAATAGAACTTTTGAGGATTTATAGGACATTCTCTATTCTATCTTTCTACTCTTTTGGGGGTGATTCTTGGAGGTGAGGTCGAGAAAGATAAAGGGTGAATCTCCAGCACCTAGGGAGCAATTTCAAGGGGGATTCAACTCTATATTGAAGGGGATTGAAGATCGTAGCCATCAAGCTCATCTTGGCAGTGTGCGTGTTAGTTTACTTAGTGTTTCATTGGCGATTCTTGAATGCTTGCTTGCCTCCATTATTTCAATCTTGAATGCTTGCCCTCTATTAACGGAGGGCTAATTTGTAGTGTTTGGGCATAGTTGAACTTTAGGGCTTATTTCTTTGACTTTGGCGACGTGTGTGGAAGTTTACTTAGGGTTTCATTGGCGATTCTTGAATGCTTGCTTTCCTCCATTATTTCAATCTTGAATGCTTGCCCTCTATTAATGGAGGGCTAATTTGTAGTGTTTGGGCATAGTTGAACTTTAGGGTTTATTTCTTTGACTTTGGTTGTTGGATCTTTGATGCTTAATTGATTTCTTAGTTACAATCATTTCTATTTAAGTCTAATTATGTTTTTGAATGCTTGGTTACTAATGAGGCGAAAGCCCTAACAAACTTACTTCATATTACTACGTGACGAGAAAAAATTCCTACCTAGCATAGACTTACCATAATTCGAGAGGATAGTGAGTACACCTTTGGTTAGGGTATCAAGGAGAATTTATCTCCCACAATCCTTCTGAGTGGATTGATGATGATTTCCGTGCTCTTTGCAATCATAAGAAGCGGGTTTTAGGAGAAATCGCATTTCTGCTTTGTATTTTGATTAGGGGTAATCTCTTTCTAGGGGAGATTGCCTACTTAAGAAATTGTCATTAGTCCACAACAAGGTTTCATAGAGTGTTAATGTGATTGTGTGGATGTATGTATTTGCTCTGCACTTATTCAGTTATACTTCACCTGAGAAATTGGGGTTTTATTTATTTCAGGAAACCTTTCATGTCAAACAGGATTGTATGTTTCGACAACCATTGTCCTGTACCTCATAACCCTAGAGGTACACTATGCCCGAACATCATTTTCTTTCTTGAATTGTCCCCTATTTCCCCTCATATTTCCTTGCTTTCACTTGCTTTTGCTCTCACACACATCGCGAAATCTTTTATGCTATTTTTCTGGTATAGAGTCATTACTAGTATTCATTTTCTTCCTTGTGGACCGACACTCTACTTTACGCACACTTTACTGCGCGATCAGCACGTACACTTGCGTCCTTATTAAGCTCTTGGCGCCTTTGCTGGGGAAGGATAGTGATGTTTGGAACACTTGAAAATATGTTATTTTAGCCATTTATTTTCTAATTGATTCCAAACCTTTACTTGTTTCATATTGGACACACTTGTTTAACCCTTTTTGTTGCCAATTATTTCCTAGTAATCCTTATAAAGATTGATCCATGTGTTAATTGAACAATTGGCCGTTATGAATGAAAGAAGAGCAATTATTCTACAGAAGGTAGCAAGGGGGATACAATGAGCAAGTTATGTGGCCATCTATTCCAGTTTGAATCAAGACATTTTTAGAATTTAAGCTAACAAATATTAGAAGCGGTATTGGATCACTTTATATGTTCATTGGGAGAGGAACAAAAGGGAGATTTTAAAGTTTCATCTTTTTTAGAACTATAGAGTGTGATGTTAGTGTTAGTAGGCAAGGAAGTGGAGCATCAAGAAAATGGCAGTGCCTTGCAATCATTAGAGATGGACGAATTGATTGCAGAAGAGCAATTGGGTATTCAAAATGAGAAACTAAAAATGTCAATCGAAGAACCGCCTGAACTCGAATTGAAGAAACTACTAGAGCATTTAGAATACACCTTTTTGGGTGAAAATTTTAAACTACCAGTCATCATCTCAGCTCATCTATCTGTTGAGCAAAAGAAAAAGCTAGTTGAAGTTCTTAGGGAACATCAAGGGCCAATTGTGTGGAAGATCTCTAACATCAAGGGTATAAATCCTTCATTTTACAGCCATAAGATCTTAATGGAAGAGGATTACAAACCAGTTGTCCAACCTCAGAGGAGCTTGAATCCGAACATAAAGGAGTGGTAAAAGCAGAGGTGATCAAACTGCTCGACGCCGACATAATTTATCTTATTTCTGATTGTGCATGGGTTAGTCTCATATAGGTTGTAACCAAGAAGGGATGAATGATGGTTATCACTAGTGAAAGAAATGAATTGATCCCTACTCGTACTATTCCATGATGGAGAGCTTGCATCGATTACAAGCGGTTGAATGATGCTACAAGAAAGGATCATTTTCCTCTCCCATTCATTGATCAAATGTTCAAACGACTGTCTAGGCATATGTTTTATTGTTTCTTAGATGGGCTATCAGGATATTTTCAGATTCCAATCAACCTAGAAGATCAAGAGAATATAATTTTCACATGTCTTTTTGGTACGTTCGCATATAGATGGATGCCTTTTGGACTATGCAATGCGCTTGCCATCTTTCACCATTGTATGACTGCCATATTTGATGACCTTATTAAAGATATTATGGAAGTGTTGATGGATGATTTCTTTGTTTTGGGGACTCTTTTGATTAATTCTTGAATAATTTGAAGAAGGTCCTACGGAGATGCAAAGAGACAAACTTGGTTCTGAATTGGGAAAAATGTCATTTCATGGTTCATGAAGGAATAGTTTTGGGGCATAAAATATCTCAAAATGGATTGAAGTTGATCGAGCGAAGATTAAAACTATCAAGAAGCTTCCACCTCTATCCTCAGTAAAAGCCATACGAAATTTCCTTGGGCATGCCAGTTTTTACCAACATTTCATCAAGGATTTTTCAAGGATAACCCAGCCTCTCACTAAGCTTTTAGAGAAGGGCATGCCTTTTGAATTTTCCACGGAATGTCTATCAGCATTTGAGACACTTAAGGAGATACTAGTGAATGCACCGATTATTATAGCCCCTGATTAGGATCTCCCCTTCGAAATCATATGTGATGCGAGTGATCACGCAGTCAGGATTATCCTAGGACAATGAACGGACAAGCACTTGCAACCTATATATTACACTAGTAAAACTCTGAATGATACACAAGAAAACTATACCACTACCAAAAAGGAATTACTAGCCGTGTTTTTCGCATTTGAGAAATTTTGTCCTTATCTTATTTTGTCCAAAGTTATAGTTTTTATTGATCATTCTGCACTTCGTTATTTGTTTAGCAAAACATATGCCAAACCAAGATAATTCATTGGGTTTGGCTTTTGCAGGAATTTGATGTGGAGATTAAGGATAAATGAGATACGGAGAATTTAGCAGCAGATCACTTATCAAGACTTGAGTACCCAGGGGGAAAACATCAAGAAGAAGTGTACATTAATAATTCCTTCCTGGAAGAGCATCTCTACTCTATTAATACATTGGGTAAAGTCGATATACCTTGGTTCACATATTTGTATAAATTACCTCGTAGCATGGTCCTTCGCAAGGATATAGCCTCACATCTTAAAAAGAAATTCTTTGCGGATGTGAAGCATTATATATGGGACAACTTGTACTTGTTTCGAGTTTATGCAGATCAAGTCATCTGACAGTGTGTTTCACATGAAGAAGGATGGGAAATCATTAGGAAGTGTCATTTATTACCTAGTAGAGGACATTATAGTGCTAACAAAACTGCAACAAAAGTGCTTGAAGCTGGCTTCTTTTGGCCATCCATTTTTTGTGATGCACAAAGGTATATTCAATGTTGTGACAATTATCAAAATGCATAGTAACACTTCTTGATGTTTTGAAATGTCTCAAAACCCCATTGTTAATTGTGAAATTTTTTTATGTTTAGGGTATCGATTTCATGGGCCTTTTTCCTACTTCTTTTTGGAAATAAATACATCCTGGTAGTAGTAGACTATGTATCAAGGTGAGTTGAAGCTCAAGCTTTGCCTTCTGATGATGCTAGAGTTGTTTGCAGGTTTCTAAAGAGGTTATTCTCTCATTTTGGGGCACCTAGGGCAATTATTAGTGATAGTGGCACGCATTTTTGCAATGCTCAATTAGAAAAGGTTCTCAAGAGATATGGTGTCACTCACTGAGTGGCTACTCCATACCATCCTCAAACTAGTGGCCAAGTAGAGGTCTCTAATCATGAACTAAAATGAATCCTAGAAAAGACAGTAACCATTGGTAGGAAGGATTGGTCCGAAAAATTAGATGATGCTCTTTGGGCATATAAGATAGCTTATAAGACACTGTTGGGAACCTCGCCATACCGGTTGGTCCATGGAAAAGCATATCATTTACCAATGGAGTTTGAGCATAAAGCATATTAGGAAACTAGGTTTTTAAATTTTGATTTAGAAGCCATGCAGAAAAAAAGGAAACTCCAATTTAGTGAGTTAGACGAATGGTGGCAAATGTCGTATGAAAACTCTCAAACTTATAAGGAATGCTAAAAAATTTATCATGACCAATTGATTAAGCCAAGACGTGAGTTCCGTGAGGGAGATCATGTGTTGCTTTATAACTATCATTTGAAATTGTTTCCAGGAACACTTAGAACAAGGTGGATGGGGCCATATTGCATTACTCAAGTATTTCCCCATGAGGCCATTGAGATCACACACTTGGAACATGGCACATTTAAGGTAAATGGTCAAAGGCTAAAACATTACTTTGGTGATACTCCTAAACAGGTAAAGAAATTTTGTAGGAGAGGCCTCCATAACATGCGCGTTTCACGTACATCAAGATCATGACATTAAACAAGTGCTTCTTGGGAGACAACCCAAGCAAGATTTTTTGTGTTTTGTTGTGTTTGAATCTTTAGTTGTATGTTTGTAGTCTTGTTTGAGTTTACAATAAATTGCTCGGTTTGTTGTGTATCATCATGTGTTGGTTGGATGCTTGTGGCCCTAGACACTTATTTATACATCTTAGGTCTTATATGTATTTGAGCTTAACTGCAGGAAACAGAGGAAACTCTGTTCAATTTTTTAGGACTCTTACATGCTACTTACTCCTATAAGCACAACCATAAGCTTCAAATAGAGAGCTTTATGGGTATCTTACTCCCGTAAGCCACCCCACAAGGGGAATTCATAGAGTCTTACGAGTGCACTTTTGGTCAGTAAGTCTTGTGCTATGGTTCCTTATAGGTAGCTTAAACCCATAAGCAAGGTAGTAAGGGTCATCCAGAGCACCTTATATGTATACCTTATGGCCCATAACCTTTTGGGAAATATAGCCTATGCTCCTTACGGGCTACTTACACTTGTAAGTATGACCGTAAGTGCAAAACAGAGAAAAATTACAGGTTGTAGTGGTCAGCATCTTATGGGCATAACCTAGGTCACAAGGGAGAAGTACCTTTACGGGGCAAGTCTTACGGCCATAAGCTCCCAGTAAACAACTAGGATTTTAGTGCCGTTAAATGAGAAGCTGATCTTTTTCTTTTCAAAATTTCTCCACTTCCCCACTCCTTGGTCATCTGCTCCTACTCTTCTTCTACCCCAGTGCATGGATTGGCCGAGTTTTCTCTTCCTTCCTGGCTGGAATGCTACATGTTTGTCTAATGATAGTATTCTAATTCTATACATTTCATCTTTGTTAATGATTGATCAATGTACATGTAAATTTTTGGATTTCCTTTCACAAGGTAACCCTTACGGTCTAAGCTCAGGGCTTATGGCCGTATGGGAATGTTAAAGGTGAAATGGCTGATCATAAAAGCTAACCACGTCATTGTTTGTACAAGATGACTAACATCAAGCGGACGTCTACTAGACCACAAAAGAGGGGCTGCTCAAAAGGTTCATTATCCCAACAAGTACCCATGAGAAATTCAAGAAAGTTGTAAGGGGAGGAATCACAAAGGAGACAATCAACCATGCCAGCTCCCGCTCCTATTGAGCTTAGCTTTTCTAGTCTATGCTTTAAGAATAGTACAAGCGTTTGAAGATGAAAAAAATTTGTTAAAGTTTATATTATGGATTGGCAGGTCTTGGAACAGTTGGGTTTAGATGAGGTGGTAAGGTGATTTCTCGGTATGTGGGAATGAAGTCGATTGTTTGACATTGTAGAAGAAACATACTGAGTTGCTACATTCGATTTCTTGAGCATCATTGAGATAGATCACCATTTGACTAGTTTTGATAGAGCAGGTTCCTTACGATTTCAGTTATTTTGCATGCAGCGCACCCTGAGCTACACACAGTTTGCCATGTTTATAGGGCTTTATGACAGTGAGTTCATCATGACTATGGAGTATAACCAGCTGCTTGTTGACTATCCTCAAGGGGAGTGGCATACGGAGTGTGGAAATGTTGTGCTCGGGGAAGAAATTATGAACCGAGTTTGAGAAAGGCTTCCTTCATTGTCAATCCTGCATTACGGTATATTCACGCAGTGATAGCACGGTCATTTGCTGGTAGAGCAAACAGTCAAGGGGTTATGGGAAAGGAAGAGCTACTGTATCTGTACAGTATAATGGAATCTAGGCTGCTTCATCTTAGATCCATTCGAGGCATGGGACATTTTAGGGAACTGGAGGGTCAAGTTATAGTAGGCAGCATAACATACCTTGGGATGGACACTCTCAGATCCATTGGGATGGTTATGCATCGAGAGTCATGATATATCCTTACTGCTTGTCCCTGTGGGTTGTCCCCAGTTCCTGGAGATGCTTTAGGAGACTCTTTTGACTATGCAACTGAGAATGACTTATGACCCTCCTTAGCTACAGATAGCCTAGGAGCACCAAATCATCTTCCTCGACTCCATTCCATCATCCAACAGTTGGGATTGAGGTTAGGTAACTCTAAGAGTGCCAGTTGGAGATTATGGCAGCACATGTCCGTTTTGTCATAGACATGGGCCATGCTTTGGAGTTACTACACCAGTTAGCTACCCCACCTTCGGTTCTAGGGATCACACCAGCCTCTACTCCACCTAAAACACATCATCACCCTCTGACTAACCCAGATCCATCCTCGAACACCGCCGAGCATTAGCTTTATTTCATTTCATTTTGTACATTCATTTCAAACTTCGTATTCATCATTTATGGCAAGGATTGGACCTGCCTAGTTTGTACTTATTTTGAGACTCTTGGTGGATTTTATTTTTTGTTTTGTTATTTTTATCTTGTTAAGCTTTAATGTTCTTCCCTTATACCTCGTAGGACTTATTTGCAACACCCAACATCCTCAATTATTAACAAGATACTCACTCAATCAATTCTTGAACTTGAGTGACCCCCAAACTGCTAAGGCACAACAAAGGATACACTAGGCCCGTTCCAATCTTCATTGACTTCATCTATGTGAACCGGGGAAGTAATCCTCCTCCACTCCCCTCTTATTATTTGGCACGACCCCTTGCGTGTATCCCGCAAGTGCACGGGTTGTCGAAGTAATAAAATACCCTGGTGAGTGGGTAGTCGTATCCACAGGGAATAGTGTTCAGAAACAAGCGTTATCACTATTTTAGCTATAAATGGAATCGATGATAAGAGAATTCAATATGTAGATATATATATATATAAAATAAAGTAAAAGAGTGTAAAAGGGCAATAAAGGTAGGAGAGGTAATCGATATAAAGATGGGGTACTCGGACAAGTTACCCCTAGGACTAATGCTTCTAGTGCAAGACAATGCTATTATACCTTCCTATTGATGTTAATTGAGTCGAGAAAATCCTTAAATACACGGTCCCAAACCTAAGGTCAACCGTGACTAATCCCAACACTATGTTCCGGTCATTAGGTTTCACTACGACCCTTGACTCTCGTTGACCTGTCAACTAAGCCCTAGGGGAGTCTATCTACCTAAGCCTCACACTATGTGGAATTGCCTTAAGTTCTAGGGACTCCTAGTGATTAACCCTGTTCCTATGTATAGTTCTAACCCTTTGGTCCAGGTGAGAGAACCCTAGTCTAAATTAAGTCTCAGTGCTAAGATTCACTTCAACCCTATACTTTGGTATTTGCACAATAAAGCCCTAGGGGAGTTTATCGCCTAGCACCTAACTCTATCTCGACCGCGAATAAATCATGGAACATGGAGGTAGGGAGAATCACATCGGGGGAAAAGGGGGCGTTCCGCTACCTCACAACTCACCCTCTCAACCATCTTCAACCCTAAGTAGTCTAATCCTATAAGAGTTATCACACTTCCAAAGGATAACCTAAATTGTTCTCAACCCTAGTGTCACGGCTAAGGGAAACCAATAATAAAAGAAAATAATTTAAGATTGAAACTCAACTTTATTCATCAATTATGGAAAAGCATAATAGCAATGTCAGAGAAACATAATAATCCTAGGGTTTACAAGTCCAAATACCCACAAGGGGTTTAGCTCCTCATGGAGCTATACAAATCCATAAAAATAATAATAAGAACACAATTTGAATGCATAGATGAAAACCTCCTTGTGTGCAATGTGGCCGTGGTCTTGTGCCGCCGTCGGACGTTGATGTCGACGCCGATGACGCGCTTCAAACCTCCATGAAGTCCTCTCCAAACCCTAGCCGCGCCTCTCCAGAAGTTAGGGCAAAGAAGAGCCAAAAAGATCCCCAAACAGTCTACAAAACGAGCTTTTATAATGTTGAGTCACGGCTTTAAAATTGAACTTATCGGGATTTCACACGGCCGTGTGGAATTTCCACACGCCCATGTGAACTCTGTGGTTTTCTGAATTTCGGCCGAAAATAAATAGTAGCTTGCTACATTGCTGCTACAGTAACTCGCCGAAACGCTCCCGAATTTGTCGTTCTTCATCGAGGCCGTTGAATTGGGCACATAATCAATGGTAGATCGTGCCAATTGCTTCAAATCTCCTAATTGGTGAAGTTCTCCTTGTTAGAACGAGCTAGACTTATTGTGAATGTGACTGCCTTTGTGCCCCTCCAAAGGAGGTTGGCACACACTCACAAGTCTATGCCCATGCCTTGCTCCTTGCTTAGTTCGAGAGTCTCCCCAACAACAGCAAACACGATCTAACTTCGTTCCTTTTCTCCAATTTATCTTCACAACCCTACAATGCACAAAAGTAAACAAATGCACACTTTTTAGTGATAAAATCTGATTAAATCAATGCTCACTGCAAGATAATAACGCTTCGCATTACTATAACACGAGCACTTATCATTATTCTTTACATTACCTTGTATGCTTTTCTGTTGCATACATTGAGGACAATATATGAATTAAGTGTGGAGGAGGGGTTAAAGTTTCATTGTTGACTTTCTTACATGCCAAGTCATACTTACAGCCATAAGTTAATTCCAAAAGACATTGCGGGCATGCTCATACATAAAAGGGGAATTCAAAGCCAAGTCAAAGGACCTTATGGGTAAGGCTTGTGCCCGTAAGGATGGCCATAAGTACCATCCAGAGGGTGGTCGCAAGGAGCAAAATAGTGAAGCTTACGATTAAGCCCTTATGGCTGTAAGCTGGATCGCAACACAAATAAAAGATCTTATGAATAGGGCTTACGGTTATAAGTCATCCTGTAAGGTTCACGATAATCTTCTCCAGCTCCTTTATGGCCCATCCCTTATGCCGGAAGCAGCTCGTAAACAATCGGGTGTAAATAGAACTTATCAGGATTTCTAAGGCATCTTCTATTCTATTGTTCTATTTTTTGGGGGAGATTCTTGGAAGCGAGGTTGAGAAAGACAAAAGGCGAATCTCCAGCACTTAGGGAGCAATTTCAAGGGGGATTCGGCACTACATTCAAGGGGATTGAAGATCGTAGCCGTTAAGCTCATCTTGGCGGCGTGTGTGGAAGTTTACCTCATGCTTTCATGCTTTCCTGCTTCAATTCCAGGGGATTCGGCACTACATTCAAGTGGATTGAGAAGGGGGTTTTCATGGCTCTCATGCTTTCCTTCATTATTTATATCTTGAATGCTTACCCTCCATTAATGGAGGGCTAATTTGTAGATGTTTGGGCATAGTTGAACTTTAGGGTTTATTTCTTTGACTTTGGTTATTGGATCTTTGATGCTTAATTGATTTCTTAGTTGCAATGATTTCTATTTGAGTCTAATTGTGTGACTGAATGCTTGGTTGCTAATGAGGCGAAAGCCCTAGCAAACATACTTGGTATTACTATGTGACGTTCTCACCTAGCATGACTTACTGCAATTCCAGAGGATAGTGGGTACACCTTTGGTTAGGGTATCTAGGAGACTTTATCTCCCACAAACCTTCCGAGTGGATTGATAATGATTTCCTTGCTCATTGTAATCAGGTGGAGCAGATTTTAGGAGAAATCACATTTATGCTCTGTATTCGGATTAGGGGTAATATTTCTTTGAGGGTAGATTGCCTACTTAAGAGATTGACATTAGTCCACAACAAGGTGGTTTCATAGAGTATTAATGCAATTGTGTAGATGTCTGTATCATCTTTGCACTTATTCAGTTACACTTCACCTGAGAAATTGGGTTTTGTATATTTCTAGAAAACTTTGAAATCAAATAGGATTGCATGTTTAGACAACCATTGTCCTGTACCTCATAACCCTAGAGGTATGCTATACTCGAATATCGCTTTCTTCCTTGATTTTACCCTTATTTCCCTACGTATTTTCTTGCTTTCACTTGCTTTTGCTCTCACACACATCATGTAATCTTTTAGGCTATTTTTCGAGTATAAAGAAATTACTAGTATTCATTTCCTTCCTTGTTGATTGACACTCTAATTAATGTACACTTTATTTCATGATCGGCACATACACTTGCATCCCTATTAGATATAGACATCCATATAATCGCATTAACACTCTATGAAGCCTTATTATGGACTAATGATAATCTCTTAAGTAGATAAATACATAGGTGTATCCACTATACTATGATTGCAAAGAGAATGAAAATTATCAGCAATCCACTTGGAAGGATTGTGGAAGACAAAGTCTCCTAGATACCTTAACCAGAGATGTACACACTATACTCTCGAATTACTGTAAGTCTATGCTAGGTTTGAATTATTTCTTGACATGTAGTAATACCAAGTATGATTATTGGGACTTTCACCTCGTTAGCAATCAAGCATTCAGTTACACAATTAGACTCAAATAGATATGATTGTAAATAAGAAATCAATAAAGCATCAAAGATCCAACAACCAAAGTAAAAAAAATAAACCCTAGAGTTTAACTATACCCAAACATCTACAAATTAGCTCTCCACTAATTGAGGGCAACCATTCAAGATATGAATAATGGAAGGAAACATGAAAGCCATGAAAACCCAGTTTTCAGTCCCTAGGATGAAGAATCACCTTAGAAGCTTCCACGCACGCCGCCAATAAGAGCTTTATTCATCTTGAATGTAGATCTGAATCCCTCTCCAAATCACCCCTTAATGCTGGAGATTCATATTTTTTCTTCTTCAACCTCGCCTCCAAGAATCACCCCCAAATAATAGAATAATAGAATTGAAGACACCCTAAAAATCCTTATAAGCTTTATTTATACCCGACTGCTCACGGGTTGCTTAATGGCGTAAGGGCTAAACCATAAGGGAGCTGGAGAAGATGGTTACGAGCATTACGAGATGACTTACGGCCGTAAGTCCTATTCGTAAGGTCTTTTGCTCGTGTTGCGGTGTAAGCTTCACTGGTTTTCTTCTTGCGACCGCCCTTACGAGCGTATACTGTGATTATAAGCTCCTCTGGATGGTCCTTAAGGCATTCTTACAGGTGTAAGCCTTGCCAATAAGGTCCTCTAAACCACCCTAATGGACATAAGCATTCCTACAAGGTCTTCTGGAATTGAGTTACAGCCGTAAGGATGACTGTAAGCTGCCCGTAAGCCAACAAGTTTGCCCTGCCCTTGTTTTAATGATGCTGAGAGAGCTACAACTTCATCGTTTAGGGTGTGAAATGCTTCTTTTGGCTCTCTCTCTCTCTCTCGCTCTCTCTCTCTCTCATCTTTAAGCCCTACCCTAAGCTTGTTAATATATAACACACTATATTTAGCATCAAATTCCACAATATGGTTCTAATACATACCAATTGAGTGTACAAATTGATATAAAATATATAAACATTGTACACTAATCAAAATACATGAACATTGTACAATCATTAACTTGTTATTTCATTGATAAGACTGGTTCAATTGTTGATGAATATGTGCAGGAAATTTTACACAAGGAGCCTTTTGAGGAGTCATTGGATAACCCTCACATTGAAGAGACCACCCTTTTTCTAGAGAAAACCTTTGCCAAAGGAGGTAATCCCCGAGTTAGTTAATTCATTGGTAAGTTCCATATTTTCTCCGATCTTGCACTTGGACACTATTTCAGAGACATAGATTTTGGTTATGAGGAGTGCTTCTATTTTGAACCTCTTTGACTTATGTGTTTCAAGTACGTCAAGCTCGTGACGTTAAACATAATTGCTTCTTGTTGAGTTTGAATCTTTAGTGCTAGTTTTATAGTTGTGTTTGAGTTAGAAATAAATTACTCTGCGTGTTTTTGATTTTTCAAGTGTTGGTTGGTTGTTTGTCTTCTTAGACAATAATTTTATGCTTCCCAGGTCATATTTTCACTTGAGCTTAACTGCAGAAAATAGAGGGAACTCTGCTCAAAATTTTTCAGTACTGTTACGGGCTACTTATACCAGTAAGATGGATCGTAAGACTCAAACACAGAGCTTTACGGCCATCTTACGCCCGTAAGCCACCTCGTAAGGAGGTTCTAGAGAGTCTTACGAGTGCACTTACGACTCGTAAGTCTTGGTGAGTACAGTTTAGAAATTCCTTACGGGTGGCTTGCGCCAATAAGCAAGGCCGTAAGGGTGATTCAGAGCACTTTATGGGTATACTTTAAACCCTTACGGCTCGTAACCTCCATGGGATACACCCTATGTTCCTTACATGCACCTTACACCCATAATCTAGATTGTAAGAACAAGACAGGATTTTACGGGCTAAAATGTAATAGCCCTTACGATTGTAACTTAGGTTGTCAAGGAGAAACACCCTTACAAGGCAGGTTTTACAACCATAAGCACCATGTTATTATTTATTTATAGAGACTTACGGCTATGGTTTACGCCCATAAACTGCCCCTAAGAACCTACGGTTTTAGCTTTGTCGACGACCTTTGATCTTCATTTTGAATTAATTCTCACCGAATTATGGTCGCCGGTGCCTTCTTCTTCTCCCAGGGCCAGAGCGACAGGGGAGCAGGGGGGCGGCCGCCGCTGTCGACGACAGTGTCTGTTAACCCTAACTGCTTTATCCCTTCCGACGCCTTCCCCCGTCCACTTTAGCCCAGGCATCTCCCTCTCCCCCTCCGTTCCTTCCCCTTCCAATCCTCCTTCAGCCCCACATTTTAATGTTTTCGTCTTTTAATATATTATTTAATTTTTAATTTTTTATCTTTATATATATTTTTTATATTTTCATTATTATTTTATTATTTATTTTAGTTTTTCAGTTGAATGATTTGATTTATTTTATTTCTCATTTCTTAGGTGTGTTTTTTTTTTTTTTTTGACTTTGCCATTTTGAAATATTTTTGATAAAATTTGTAAAAATATATAAGAATGACTAATGTGCATTGATTTAGGTATTTTTGAAATATTAAAGCTTTGATTTAGTAATAAATAATATTTTTTTTGAAATTATAATTAATTTAAATAGAATTTTAAATGAAAGTTGTTATTTTTCAAAAATATTCAAATATCATTTTATTTTGTAATTAATAAGATCTTAACTGTAAATAATTTATAAAAATTTATTTTTAAAAAATTTATTTAAATCAATTCAGATAAATTATTAAATTACATATGTCCACTAAATGAGAATTTTAATTTTAAAATATTGTCTATATTTTTACAATTATAAATAAGAACAACATAAACTCAAGGGTAAGGCCAATGAAGCAATTACTTTAGGCGCTTTATTTTTTAAAATCCTCCTCTTTAGATTTTTTTAATAATAATTTTAAAAACTCAAATTTTAAAAAACTACCAATAATTGTTATAATACAAAAATATATTTATTTAATGTTTAACCAATGTAATTTAATCTTTGTTAATTTTAAAATTTTAAAATAATAGAATAAGACATTAATTTTTTATTTTAATGTTTAATCAGTCATATTTTCTTAATGAACTTTTCAAAATTCTATTATGATCCTCTGTAATGGCTTTTTCATGCATTTGTTTCTCCAAAATTAATATAATATTTATTTCTTTTGATTATAAATAAGAGCTTTTGTAGTTTTTATATTGTTACAATTTTTTTGTTAGATTTTTACTTTGTTAAGTTTTATTCACAAATTTTAAATATATCCTTTTATCATGAGTTTAGTAGTATGTGAAAAGATAAACAAACATCTCAAATAGGTATTTATTAAAATAAAATCTAATTTAATTTAATTTTTATTAAATAAATTAGGGGGTTTATTCTAAAATTCAGTTATAGACCTCTAGTTATCTAAAGCCTCCCTTGAGTCAGGATCATAATGAAATCTAAATTTTGACAAAAATATTTATTTTGATATATTAATTAATTTTAAATATTTCTCTTAAATTTTACTTATTGTTATGAAAAAAATTTTAAATGTATTTTATTATTTAAAAATTTTGTTAATTAATTATCTTAAAATTTGTAGTTTGCCCCCATTTTATATAATTTTTGGCTCCGCCTTTGTCTCATCCCATTCTCTTCCCTTTGTCCATTGCTTTTGTTTTTTTTTGTGATTTTGAACTGGTTTGGACTTCTCCCAAAGTTTCTCATAGGTCGATTTTTCAAATTTTTCTTTGCATCTAAGGTAGTCCTCATTTTTCATAATTATTGAGTCAATATAATGAAATCTTGCTTGAAAATGATTGTTTGTATGCTTAGCAATGCTTGATTGTTGTTGAAAGTCGGGATTTGTAAATTTTGAGCTCCATTATACAAGAGGGGTCATTATGGTCAGAGCCTTTGGTTTATGGTTGTAAGGTCGTCGTAAAGGTGACTCTCCCTGAGTCATACGACTGTAAGCCTTCCCATAAGCTAGTCATAAGCACTTCTGGTTTTAGCAAATTTCATATTTTTGTGTTCTAAACATCATATTTTTCCCTTACAAGATGGTCAAAGCAAAGAGGGCAGCTTATGGGCCAGGAAAAAGGAAGAAACTCGAGGTATCAACCTTGCGCATTGCTACCAAGGAGGCAATGATGATTCCCCCAGTCCTTTCAACCCTTACATTCGCTGAGGTTCGCTTCCAAGAGTTGTTTGCCCGCTTGAGAACAAAGCGGTTTGGCCAGTCCCATATCGTGGATTGACCTATTCTTGCCCAGCTAGGGCCTAAAGAGGAGATCCCGGGGATGTTTCAGTGGGGCAGCTAGAATTGAGTCTTCTTCTTTGCGAAGAAAATATACAAAGATAGTACTCTCGAGGCTTTATCTATATTCAAGCTATATCGAGGAATCATGGAATTTGACAAAGCTAGTTCCATCTGATTCTAGCTGTTCAAGGAGTAGTGGAGGATGTCATACACTGAGTTTTCTCTAGTGTCAAGGTTGTACGACACAGACTACACCAGCACCCCGCAATACGAGCAGCTGCTGATTGATTTTCCTTCGGGAGCTACTTCCAAGACAGTGTGGCAGTACTTGATCTGAGGACGGAGTTATGAGCCGGGCCTCATGAAGGCCTCTTTTTTCACTTTCCCTGCTTTTTTGTAGGTAAAACCGATAGCACTAGAGTTATAGGGTGGTAGGAGCTCATGTTCCTTTATAGTCTTGTGTAGCAACATCCCATCCACCTTGGCTATGCGCTGACAAACTTTATCATACATCAGGGTCAACATGTACGCCTAGGCACAATCTTCACAGGCCCATCTATCACGCGGCTTATCCAAGGTATGTGCTTGGTCTATCAACTCCAAGGCAGGAGGTGGTTGGCGGCACATCTCTCCTTGGCCTTGATACTTTACTGCTGATGGGGATGGTGGTGCAATATATTGGTCGTTACAACCTCACCCTGACCACAAAGCAGCCTTCAACAGGGGTAAGGATGAGGATGATGAGTCGAATGACGAGTCTAGCAATGAGTCATTCTTTCCATCACTCACCTGTCCATGCAGTCCAGTAGCTTCTCCCAGATGGAGATCCAAGATTCTAGAGCTGCGAGCTATGTTGGTTCTATTATAGGAGGGCCAACAAATCATCTTGGAGACCTAGGCACGGCTTGAGGCCTATCTTAGCTGTGCCCTGAATCTTTTATCCTGACTAGTTCCTCCTCCGGCTCTAGTTCCTCTAACATCGATTCCTTCGCTATCGACTCCTCCATCATCACTACAAACTCTGCATCATCGGATGTCGCCGAGCATTAGTTCTTTTATTTCATTTTTAGACTTTGTATTCAGTATTTTGGTAAGGGTTGGGCCAACCTATTTCGTATATATTTTGAGAATTTTATTGGATTTTATTTTTTGTTTTTATTATTTTGATTTTGTTGAGCTATAATGTCTTCCATGTACTTCGCAGGACTTATATGCAACACCCAACATCCTCAATTACAAAAGGGATGCTCATTCAGTCATTTCTTAACCTTGTGTGTCCCCCAACTTCTAGGGCACAACAACGGACACATTAGGCCGGTTTCAAGCATCAATGAACTCTTCAATTTTAACCGGGGAAGTGGTTGTATTCCACTCCCCTTCTATTCTTGTTTACATTACCCTGCATCCTTCTATTTACACACATTGAGAAAAATGTATGAATTAAGTGTGGGGGAGGGGTTTAAGCTTCATTGTTAATTCTTTTACATGCCAAATATGACTTATGATGGTGCATTTGTAATATAGTGTGAGTTTCTTAGTATTAGGAAGGACACATGCAAGTTTGTTCCATTTTGAGTTCTATTTTTTTTTAGTGTGAACTCTATTCTTCGGTATTCACTTAATTAAAGTACGCAACTTCTCTATTGTAATAACTTAGACCATTGTTGGGCTTTATTTAGTTTTGTTCATTTTACTTCATGTGGACAAAAGAATTTGTTTTGAAAAAAATGAGAAGGAAAGTTGAGAAACGAAAAGTGCTACCCCTTTTGAAGTGTGAAGCTACTTTTGATAAGTCGGATACTGACACACCCCTTGCGTGTGTACCCCGCAAGTGCACGGGTTGTCGAATTAATAAAATACCCTGGTGAGTGGGTAGACGTATCCACAGGGAATAGTGTTCAGAAACAAGTGTTATCGCTATTTAGCTATGATGGGAATCGATGATGAGAAAAGTATATATGTATAGATGTAAAAGAAAATAAAAGAGTGCAAGAAGAATAATGAGGGTAGGAGAGGTAATCGATATAACGATGGGGTACCCGGACAAAGCTCCCCCTAGGATTAATGCTTCTAGTGCAAAACTTGTATTATGCTCTACAATTGATGCCTATTGAGTCGAGGATATCCTTAAACTCACGGTCCCAAAACTTAAGGTCAACCGTGACTAACCCCAACATTATGTCCCGGTATTAGGATTCACTACGACCCTTGACTCTTGTTGACCTGTCAACTAAGCCCCAGGGGAGTCTATCTTTCTAACCCTAACACTACGTGGGATTGCTTTAAGCTCTAGGGATTCCTAGTGATAAAACATGTTCCTCTATGTAGTTCTAACCCTTTGGTCCAGGTGGAAGAACCCTAGTCTAGATTGAGCCCTAAAACTCTATCTTGACCGCTAATTAACCAAGGAAACAGAGGTAGGGAGAAATCACACCGGAAGGGAAAGGGGTACATTGCTACCTCACAACTCTCCCTCTCAACCCTCTTCAATCTTAAGTAGTCT
Organism: Dioscorea alata; assembly: GCA_020875875.1. Classification (NCBI taxonomy): domain Eukaryota; kingdom Viridiplantae; phylum Streptophyta; class Magnoliopsida; order Dioscoreales; family Dioscoreaceae; genus Dioscorea; species Dioscorea alata. The sequence goes on from CM037019.1 coordinate 13,543,116, forward strand.
AACCCTATAGGAGTTGTCACACCTCCAAAGGATAACCTAAATTGCTCTCAACCCTAGTGTCACAGTTAGGGGAAAACAATAGCAAAAGATAATTAAAATTGAAACTCAATTAAATTCATCAATAAAGAAAGCATAATAAAGTTATTGAAACAATATCATCCTAGGGTTTACAAGTCCGAATACCCACTAGGGTTTAGCTCTCCATGGAACAATACAAAATCAATAAAGAGATTAAGAACATATGCAATAAAACCATAAAGAAAACCCCCTTGTAGATCGTATCGATGGTCTTGTGGTGTCGCACGTCTTCTCCAACGAATCCCTTGTCAAGCCTAGGGCACACCTCGCCGAATCGATGCCGACGAAAGCTCCCCCAATAGCTATCTTCCAATAGATGTTGATGTCGATGCCGTATAATCGCCTCCAAAGACCACCAAGAACCTCTCCAAACCCTAGCTGAAAGCCCCCCAAAAGATAGGCGAGAGATAGAAGGGGGGTCCCTAAATAGATCTGAAAACGGGCTATTTATAGGCTGAAATCGGAGTTCCACACGCCCCTGTGGATTTTCCACACGGGCTGCAGAATTTCCACACGCCCGTGTGTTAATTCCACATGGCCATGTGGAAATTCTGTTTTGCTGATTTTCGCCGGGTTGTGAACAGTAACTTGCTACAGTATTTTACTACAGTACACGGCCGTGTGGAATTTCCACACGCCCGTGTGAACTCTATGAAATCCTAATTTTTGGCAGAAGTGAACAGCAGCTTGCTACAGTACAAAACTACAGTGCTGCTACAGTACTCGCGAAATGCTCCCGAATTCATCATTCTTCATCGAGGCCGTTGAATTGGGCAGACAATCAACGTTAGATTATGTCGATTACTTCATTTCTCTTCATTGGCAAAGTTCTCCAATCCTACACGAGTTATAGACTTTTGTGAGTGTGACTGCCCTTGTGCCCCTCCAATGGAGGTTGGCACACACCCACAAGTCTAGACTCGTGCCTTATTTCTTGCTTGGTCCGAGAACTCCTCAACAATGGCGAACATAACCTATTCTTGCTTCTTTTCCTATAAATCTTCTCCACAACCCTTCAATGCACAAAAGAACACAAATACACACTAATTAGTGATTAAATCTGAGAAAAGTAATGCTCAATGTAAGATAATAACACTTCGTATTACTATAACACAAGCACTTATCAGATACTATGTATGCCCTAATGAGAGAAAGAGCTACCCCTTTAGGTAAGTGAAAGCTACCGTATTCTAGTGAATAATGTGGAAAGAGCTACCTCTCTTAAGTGTGAAATCAGCTCAATGAGCGCTGGTGGAAAAAGGCTACCTTAGGAGTTATGTGAAGCTATCACAATGCAAATAAGAAGTTATTTATGAATTTTTACTTTTTGAATTCCTCCAGGTCAAAAGAAGTGAAGTAGAGAGTTGTAACACACACACACAATGATAATCTTGAATAGAGTGTTCACTATTTTTGGAACTTGAAGTTTTTAGCATTCTTGTATATTGAGACCTGAACTACTAGTGAAACTCCCTAATTCTTGAGCACTGGAGGTCTTACACTTTCTTCACTTGGTTTGTAATGTTTTATTTTTGCTTGAGGACAATCAAAAGCTTAAATATGGAGGAATTTGCTCAGTGCACAATGTTTGTGGATTTCATATCATTTTGTACACTCATTTGGCATGTATTAGACCATATTGTGGAATTCGACGCTAAATCTAGTGTGTTTTACATTCTCAGGCTTAAGGTAGCACTTCAAGATGAGAGAGCCAAAAGAAGCATTCTAGACCTTAAACGAAGGAGTTGGAATTCTCTCGACATCATTTGAATAAGGACAAGGCAAACTATGCGGCTTATAGGCGGCTTACAACCAACCTTACAGCCGTAAGTAGATTTAGAGCCAAATCAAAGAACCTTACGGACAAAGCTTACACCCATAAGGACCATCTAGAGGAATTTACGATCACAGCATAATGAAGTTTACGGTCCAACACTAACGGCCGTAAGTTGGATCGTAACACAAATAAAAGACCTTATGGGAGTGACTTATAGTTGTAAGTTATCCTATAAGACTTGCGACTATCTTCTCCAGCTTTCTTGCGGCCACGTCCTTACGCCCATAAGTAGCCTATAAGTAGTCGGGTATAAATATAACTAATGAGGATATTTAGGGCATTCAATTCTTTTCTTATGGGTGATTCTTGGAGATGATGTTCGGGAAGAAAGAACACAAATCTATAGCTATTTAGTTACTCTTTGCCAGAGAAATCAGGGTTTAGTATGATTCTGGAAACCTTTCGGTTAAAATAGGTTGTATACTTAGACAACCTCTATCTTGTACTTCATAACCTTAGACGGATGCTATGCCTGGACATTGTTTCTTTCCTTGATTTCTCTCATATTTATTCCCATATTTTTTGCTTTTATTCTCTTTTATTTGGACATACATCATTCGATGATTTAGGCTATTTTTCAAAATTAGGGTTATTACTAGTATTCACTCTCTTTCCTATGGACTGACACTCTGCATTCAAGCATACTATTATTACTCGATCGGCACGTACACTTGCATCCCTATCAAACTTTCTAGTGAGGAAAATGGTTCTTTTGATGTTAAGCAAAACAAGGGCAATGTGGTGGTGGTTATTGGTAAAGCTAAAGGGAGAAATGTTTCGGACACTGCTAGTGAGGATGATGATTCTAAATCCGATGAAGATTAGAAAATTTTTTACGTACCAGGATTCATAATCTTTGTCACTCTGAATATATATATATATATATATATATATATATATATATATATATATATATATATATATATATATATATATACATTAACAGTGACTTAAAACATATGGTTACATTAAAACATGGATATTAGCTAACAAAACAAGTGGGTGATGAAAGAAACGTAAACATAACAATCGGTCACAAAATATTCAAGTGCCTCTGTTAAAATGATAAAAGAAAAGAAAAATTAAATGAGACAACACCACAAACAATAATCATGAAGAATCTCTTGATATTTATACTACAGAACTAGCCATAACAACGAACCATAGAACACAAGCACAGTTACTACTCAAGGCTAAAATAGAACCAACATGAAGTTATCCGCACTATTCATGGCTGAAAACATTTTGTTGATGTTGATTGAATAAATGGGCAGCATGGTCACGGTGGTGGCAGGTGGAGGAGCATGGTGGAGTGGTTCCTGTTCATGTATAAGCATGGTATGCATGTTGGTAGTGTACTGTAGTTTCATATGTTTAAGTTAAAGTATTAAAAGTTAAATTATTTTGTAAAAGGAGCATTGAATGATCAATATGTCTATGTGTTAGTGTTGGCCAATAGGAATGGTTTTAGAAAGAAAAGCATGGCCAATAGTGTGATAGATATAGCTTTGGGCAATGGCGTGTTTGGTTAAATTGTTGACTATCTAGTTTTTGGAGTATAAATATAATGAGTACTGGGTGCTCATTGGTTGGCTCATGATCTTTAAAAAGTCTCTCCACTAAAAGAAAAACTAACTCATTCTATCTCTCTCTAGTATACTAAAAGATATTTTATCAAACACTAATACGGACTCAAGTTTACTAGTAATAACTCTAGATCTAAAAAATAGACTGAAAAATGAGTTGTTTGTGTGTAAACGAGAGCAAAAGTAAACAAGAAAATACAGGAAACAATAGGAGTGGAATCAAGGAAAAAAGTAATGTCCAGGCATAGCATCCTTCTAGGGTTATTGAGTATAGGACAATGGTTATCTAAGCATGCATCCTATTTGAACCGAAAGGTTTCCAGAATTATACTAAACTCTGGATTCTCAGGGAAAAAGTAACTGAATAAGTGTAGAGCTGATACAGGCATCCACACAATCGCATTAACACTCTATAAAACCTCACTGTGAGCTAATGACAATATCTTCAGTAGATAATCTCCCCCAAAGAGAGAGAGATTGATAAGTGCCTAAATACATCATGCTTTAGCGATAATGTTCTTGTACTTTCGTGCAACTTTTGTGTATTTTCGATGACATTTTGCGCACTTGATGTTTTTATTTTCGTTTCAGGGTTTCGAGGACCAAGTGCGCGAGATTAAACCATATTTGTGTCGTTACGGGAATGACTAAAGAAGAAACGAAGAGTTGGAGCACCCCGGAAGCCGACGCGCCGCACACGGAGCCGATCTTCTCGGCCGTGTGCGGCCACTGTGCAGGCCGCACAGTGGCCGCACAGCCTAGCCAGAAGAGTGTACGGCCACTGTGCGGCCCGCACAGTGGCCGCACACCACAGACAGAAGGCTGTGCGGGCACTGTGCGGCCCGCACAGTGCCCGCACACCCTCGGGGTATTTAAGCAGATCTGAGGACTTTTGAGAGGTATTCTTTGGGATTCTTGCTCTCTTCCAGCCTCCACTCCACCATACATCACTTTCTTCATCTTTGGAGGGCTTTGGAGGGATTTCCGGTCAGATTTGAAGGAGAGAAGAAGGGGCGAACGTTGACAAGCATCAAAGGGCTCGGCGGCGCGGATTCGACGAGCTACACCATCAACCCTTAGTCGACATTTCGAGGGGAGTTTTCTTGTTTCCTTGATAAACCTTATGTATTGTGAACTTTTCCATTTTGTAATGCCGAACTAAACTCCCAAGGCCACCGGGCTCCCGATGAACCTTGGAAGGAGACTTTGTATGAATGATCTTTATTTGCTTTGAATGATTGAGTTGTTTTGGTTGTTTGGTTTTAATTCATCATCTTGTTGTTCATTCTACAATGGATGGTTTCCGTAGAATTGATTTCGAATGATACTTGTTTGGCAGGATGCTAGCTTGTATTAGATCACTTGATGAGTTAAAGAGGGTTTCATGTATTAATACACCTGAGGTTCCGGGTGTTAGTAGCCTCCCGCGTGTTTAGGGTTAATTTAGCCGAGAGAGTGCATTAGATTAACCCTAATCAAGACTCCTTGTTCTCATTGACATCGTAGGGGTATTTTCTGGATAGAGGAACCCGTACTGGATTAGGACTACACTACGGAGGTTCCGGGCTAGTTGACATCCGAGTCTAGCGAACCAAAACCAAGCCAACCCTAGCTTTTTGATTCCCATGATCATTCGTATTTAGTCTTCTCCCGGGGAATCCTCGCCAGAGGCCTTCCCTAATTATTGGCTTCTTCGTCTCTAACTTTATTCCGGATTGAGCTTTATTTTATTTGCATTTCTTTACTTGTTTTTATTATTTTAATATTGCTTCAGCCTTGTTTCGATCGACTAGAAAGTGACTTCCAAAAGGAAGTAATAGTAGATCTCGGGCCCTAGGGAATACGACCCTCCTTGTGAGGTTATTACTTGACGACCCGTGCACTTCCGGCCGGAGAGTCGCGTGCTAGCTCTGTAGCTAGTCGCGCGCTCGCTCATCAGAGATTACCCCTAATCTGAATACAGAGCAGAAATGTGATTTCTCTTAAAATCTAGTCCACATGATTGCAAAGAGCAGAGATTACCAATAACTCACTCGGGAAAATTAAGAGAGACAGAGTTTCCAAAGTACCCTATACCCAGGCTAGTCACAATTCCCTCTAATCACAACATGTATATGCTAGGTGGGTATTTCTAGGGCTTTTACCTCATTAGTAACCAAGCATTCAAACAATCAATTAGATTCAAATAGATATGGTTGTGAATAAGAAATCAATTAAACCATCAAAGATCCAACAACCAAAGTCAAAGAAATAAACCCTAGAGTTTAACTATGCCTAAACATCTACAAATTAACCCTCCATTAATGAAGAGCAAGTATTCAAGTTATAATGAATAGAGAAAGACATGAGATCCATTAAAACCCCCTTTTTAATCCCTAGGATGAATAGATGCCGAAAAAGCTTCCACTGACAACATCAAGATGAGCCTGACGGTTATGATCTTCAATCCCTTTAAATGTAGGGCCAAATCCCTCTCTAAATCGCCCTTAGAGTGCTAGAGATTCGGCCATTTTCTTCCTCAACCTCACCTCCAAGAGTCGCCGAAAAAATATAAAGATAGAATAGAGAAGAAATTGTCCTAGAAATCCTTATAAATTCTATTTATACCCGACTACTTACAGGTGATTAGTGTACTTTGTTCACATATTTTATATCTAATTGTACACTTATTTGGCACTCATTAGAACCATAATGTGGAATTCGATGCTAAATATCATATGTTTTGAATTAACAGGCTTAGGGCAGTGCTTAAAGGTGGGGAAGATCCAAAAGAAGCGATTTAGACCTAAAATTATGAAGTTGGAGCTCTCTCGGCATCATTAGAATAAGGACAAGGCAAACTGGGTGGCTTACGGGCAACTTAAGGTCCCCCTTACGGCCATAAGTATAGTCCAGAATATCTTACCGACATGCTTATACTTGTAAGGAGGATTCAGAGTCAATTTAGAGGACCTTTACTTGCAAAGCTTACGCCTGTAAGAATGCCCGTAAGGACCATCTAAAGGATTTTACGACCATAGTGTATACCCGTAAAGGCAGTTGCAAGAAGCAAACAGAGAAGGCTACGGTCCAATGTGTTTACATAAAAAATTGCATGTCCTAATTTAAATCAAATAAAAATTTTAAAATCACGTATAAGAAAACATATAAATCCCTTGATCAGCCGAGAGCACAGATCTCGAGGCGATCTAAAATATTCAAATCACAAGATCAGCCGAGAGCACATATCTCGAGTTGATCTAAAATGTTCAAATCTCAAGATCAGCCCAGGGCACAGATCTTGAGGAGATCTAAATACATAAATCCCAAGATCAGCTAAGAGCGTCGATCACGAGGCGATCTAAATATTTAAATCTCAAGATCAACTGAGAGCACAGATCTCGAGGCGATCTAAAAATATAAAAATTCTCTAGATCAGCTGAGAATACACATTCCAAGGCGATCTAAAATGCAAATTACAAAATTGCCACTGAGAACATATCTCGAGGCAAAATGAAATTTTAAAATTACCCTTGGGAACATATCTCGAGGCAAAATGTCAAATTACAAATTTGTCACCGGGAACACATATCTCGAGGCAAAATGCAATTATAAGATTGCACTTGAGGACACTTATCTCAAGGCAATCTCAAATTTGAGGATAGCCTGAATACGCATCTCGAGGCGATTCTAAACTTCATATAGCGTGAGAACATATTTGGAGGCAACATGAGAAAGTGCTAATCCCGAGGCACCCAAACACCTATCCCGAGGCAAATCGGATTAAATTTTTTTAAATTTAAATTTGATCCTATCCTCGTTTAATTAAAAGAAATTAATTAAAAAAAATAAATTAAAATATTTTATTATAAAGAATTAAAATTCAAATTTTGAATTTTGATTAATCCTATTTTTTTTTGTTGATTTGGTCTTGAAGGGGTTGCGATTCTACGGTGAGAGTTAGGATTTTTTGGATAGGAACAAAAAAACAAGAAAAGGGCTTTTAAAAGACGGCGGTGGTTATTTTCTCGGGGAGGATTTTCTTGGAATCTAGTGAGGTAAAAAAGAGAGAGAGAGAGAAAAAAAAAAAAAAAAAAAAAAGGAAGACAACCATACAAAAAAAAAAGATCCTGAAAAGAAAAAAAAATCTTTCGTCAAATCTGAACCAGACAAAAAAAAAAGGTGAATTTTTTCTTCTTTTCCCCTTATTATTATTATTATTATTATTATTATTATTATTATTATTATTATTATTATTATATATATATATATATATATATATATATATATATATATATATAAAGCCTTAGAACCCCTCCCTTTTTTATTATTTTGATCGGAAAGCGTCAAAGCACATAAGTACACTTAGTTTGAGGGAGCGTGAGGATGAGAGTCATAAGAAGTAAAAAAAAAAGTGTGATATAAATATTATATATTAATATATATTCTATAAAATATATATATATATAATAAATAAATAAATAAAAGAAGAAAAAAGGGCGAAAGATAAAAAAAAAAAAAAAAAAATCATCGTCACTGCCTGCTATCGCCGTTGCTGTTGCTATTGCTGTTGCCGCTTGTCACGGCTGCTACCCAATTCTTCTTTGACGAAGACGAAGCCAAGACAATAAGCTGCTGCTGCCGCTGCTTATCACGGATGCGCTTTGACGAAGACGAAGCCAAGACAATAAGCTGCTGTTGCTGCTTATCACGGCTGCTACCCAGTGCTGCCTTGACGAAGATGAAGAAGCGGCCTGATCCATCGCCACTCGCACCTTCATGTGGATTTAGGACAAGCAAGAGCCGGTTACTCAATCAAAGCCATTGATCTAAACCGACCACATATCCTAAAGCAGAGGAAGAGGAGATAGAGGCAAAGCTGGAGGAAAAGAACTTTGGTGGTGCCGCTGCGGTGCTCGGGCAAAGAAGCGGGGTGCAACAACTCTCCTGAAATGTATTAAGAAGATGCCGGAAGAGAACGAAAGTGTTTCGCTTCCATCCACCACTGTTTCTGGTGATAAGATGGTCGGAAAGAGAAAAAACATGAAAGGGTGATGGCCGCCGCACTATCGATTCCTTCAGTGCCCTTCTCACTGCCTGCACCCTTATCGAGGACACCAATCGCTTGGCCGAGGTCTTCCACGACGTCCCAGCATCAGACCCTTCCATTGTCCCCGATCATGATCGCGCTCAACCTCTACAATACACTTAGCCAAGTTCTTTCATTCCCTTTTGTTCTCACGTCCTCAATAAAGCTCGTGAGGAATCCATGGCGACCGATCTCCAAAGGAGCTCTTGGCATCGTTGATCTCTAAAATCAAGGATTACCAAGGCCAAGACCCACTCTTGCCATGGCTTCAAGGCATTCAGAAGATGAAGGAATCTCTACCGTCTCTAGTTCTTCAAAAGAAAAAAACCTATTGGTGAGTTGCAGGAATCATACGAACAGTGCACTAAACGAAAAGCTAAAGTGCCATAGCCAATGAAGGAAGTAAAGAACTTGTTCACAAAGACAGTACAAACTTGCCACTTACTAAGAGAAACATCAGTAGTGATTTGAGGTGTGGTCTACGTATGAATTCCACTGAAGATTGTTTGGAAAATGTTAGTAGCTGTGAGTGTTCTACAAAGTCTCATAAGGATGCTGATATGCATTAAACGAAGCAAGCCTCTATCCGGAATGATGACACTGTTATGGTGAAATTTGTGGGCTCTTCATAGGCGTGTTTTGAAGACTGGATTTGAGTCTAATTTGTATATTTCGAACTCTTCAATTGGGGTGTACATGATGTTTGGATGTTTGGTTGATGCACAGAAGGTATTTGATGGAATGCGTATGAGAGATGCCTTGGCACTGAAAGAACTAGCTTTATCGGATGCAACTAACAGGAAAAGTGCTGTGCAAAAATGGAGCCACCACTGCCTTAAAATATCATGGAGATATGTTTTATGCTCTCTACCTATTATTCAGTGATTTTGAACCTGATAATGTTGAAAAAAGGACAATAATGCTGGTGCGGTTGCAAGGATGATAATAGTGCAACCCCAATCTGTTCCTCTCAACCATGTGCTACCTGTATTTCTAAAAGCTTTGCCCTTGAAAGAAGATCGAGAAGAATCCATGACTGTCCACAATTGCATCTATAACTTGATATTGTCATCTAGTTCTCAGCAAATGCAGCCCATCTTAAGCTCTTTCTCCCCTGCACATGCTGACAGCTTAAACAATGGAGCAATCCAACAACTCCAACTTTGTCCCTTTTGTTCCCTTTCCCCAGATTACTTTGCAAAGATGGACAACAGTAACAAGAACCTCTTCATCAAATAAAAAAATCCCGAGTAGAAGTTCCTGCTGATCCTGAGTCGGATGATACCAATTTTGCAGAAAAATCAATATAGCAGTGGTAATTTCCACAAGTATCTTATGGAACAAAATCAAAGGAGAAGCCATTGGCTATGTTCAGGATGATGTGATGAAGCAATGAATATGGTGATGTTTGTCTGTAGATTTATTAGTAGTGTAGATGCAGGTGTTGATACTTGATGCTAATTGTTGATAATTCCCGCTGGAATGAATGTAATGGACAAGTATTTCACATAAAAATAACTATCAGGTTTATTGTTCTCAACAACCTAGTAAGCATAAGGAGATACTATTCCAATGCTAAACTTACCTTTTGATAAGTTCTGAACTGCAACATCACAAATGTGCCAATTAAAGTACTTGTGCAAATTAATGAAGTAAAAAAAATATATATTATCAAGTTGCAAGTTACAAAAGTTAGAGTAAGTTATTGTGATGTGCTAAATCATAAATCCTGAAAATTTGTATGAACCTGGTGATTATTCAATACTCAAGACGCATCCTTTCTTTAAGGAAATCGATAAAAAATTTAACAAGGCACATCTTCACCAAAGCATTCTCAGCAAAGACCTGTACAAGTTCAGAGTTGGTACGTAATTGCCTATTGAAGAAAATCTCGGTATTATCCAAAATGAAAAAAATGGCATCTTTCTAGCAATGCTCTACAACACTTACTTGGTGAAAAATGGTAGCACTAAACAAGCCTTTGTAGGAAAATTTGATCATGGGCATGTTCAATTCAATCAATAAAGATGTAAATGTTTATTTCCTACAATCTTCAAAAGATTAAGTTTATAAAGGAGGGTATCCAGCTTAATCATTGATGTTAACATTGTTTTCACAAAGAATTAACATGTTTTGTTCTACTTGGAGAAAACTAAATATCGCCTTGGATTTAATGACATTGAGGGCGTGATAATCACTACATAAATACTAGAGATCGAGAGGAACAATTTTCGTATTCAAAGCAAAGATCAAAACAAAATCCATTTTGCTAGAAAATTCATGCAAGTATGGACTATGCTAAGAAAAGAATAAACATACTTGTATTACTGCCGAAGTTAAGTGACCAAAATGAAACTGGTGTGCTGAGTCATGTGCAAGGTGACTGGACCACTTGATCTCCTTGCCTCGAACTTAAACATAACTTTCTGATGATTAGATCCTGGCCACACATCAGAATCCGAATCTTGAAGTTGCCTCGAACTTAAACACAAGTCTTTGATGATCAGATCCTGGCCGTCTATTAATATCCAAATCTTGAAGTTGACTGGAACTTAAACACAACTCTTTGATGATCAGATCCTGGCCGTCCACCCAAAACACAATCCTTGCCTAGAACTTATGCACTTTTCTTGATTAAATCAATCTCAGCCCTTGATTCGCTTCTTGCCAAATTCCTTGATGATAAAATCATGGCCTTCCATCATGACGCTAATCTTGGAGCTGCCTAGAACTTAAACAAATCTCTTTGATGGATGAGATCTCAGCCACTCATCTTTGCTCATCTTTCCCCTCTCAAATTATGGAAAAGACCTAAATGCCCTCTAATCAAATTTAAACCTTTCATCCCATTTTGCCTCGAACATAGGTTATTTTTACTTGATGATGGAATCAAGGCCTTCCAATCCAATTAACACTCACCCTTTGATGATTAAATTTGAGTCATTCATTATCAATAATGTTTATCTCGAGATTATTTATGAGATTCTTCCAAGAGAAAATTCATCCCGAAGCAAATGACAAAAATGCCTATCTCAAGGCACTGGCAAAAAATTTTGTTCTGAAAATTGCAAAGTGTTTCAAGGTGGCAAACAAAGAATACAAATTTTAAAAGTGGCATGAATTTTGGAGTGGTGGTAAGATATTAAATCTCAAGGCGGCAATGAGGCATGAGGCGGCGACAAAGGATGTTCCCCAAGGCGGACGACGGCGTCATTAAAAAACAATAATAAATAAGAATAATAAATAAATAAATAAAATATGTATGCCTATATATATATGGCAATATTCATATGTAATGATCACTATGTTTTGACATAGAATTTTATTATTTTTTATTGCTTTTTTATTTGTACTTTTTGCCCTTAATCGGAGGTTCCCAAGACGCTGTCTGGGGTAATTAATAATAGGGGCTTGCCTCTATTAGGAATGAAAGAACCCACGAAACAAATATGATATTTGTGCTTCGATATATCGTCTGGTGTCTTCTTCACAAACACGATGACAGACACGTATTTTCGATCCCACACAATGTTTATGGCTGTAAGATGGACCATAACATATTTGGAAAACCTTACGGATGAGGCTTATGGCCTTAAGTGTGCCTGTAAGGATAGCGACTATCTTCCCCAGCTCCCTTACAGCCTTGACCTTACGTCCATAAGCATCCATTAAGCAAACGGGTATAAATAGAACTTAAGAGGATTTTGAGGGCATCATCTATTCTATCTTGGAGATGAGTTTTGAGGAAGAAAAAAGGCCGAATCTCCAGTACCTTAGGCAAGATTTAGAGGGGGATTGGCCCGGCATTCAAGGGGATTAGAGATCGTAGCCGTCAAGCTCATCTTGGCAGCCTGCGTGGAACCTACCTCGGCGACTCTCTATCCTAGGGCTTAACAAGGGGGTTTTCATGGATCTTATGTCTACTCCTATTCACTGTATCTTGAATGCTTGTTCTTTATTAATGGAGGGCTAATTTGTAGATGTTTGGGCGTAGTTGAACTCTAGGGCTTACTCTTACGACTTTGGTTGTTAGATCTTTGATGCTTTAATTGATTTCTTATTTGCAATCATATCTATTTAATTCTAATTACTTGTTTGAATGCTTGGTTGCTAATGAAGCGAAAACCCTAGCTATCATGTTTGATGTGCTATATGATGAGTAGAAATACCCACCTAGCATAGGCATACCGTGATTAGTGGGAATTATGAGTAAGCCTGGGTATAGGATACTTTGGAGACTCCATCTTCCTTAATTCTCCCGAATGAGTTGTTGATAATCTCTGTGCCCTTTGTAATCATGTGGAGTAGATTTTATGAGAAATCACATTTATGCTTTGTATTCTGATTAGGGATAATCTCTCTCTCTCTCTCTCTCTCTCTCTCTCTCTCTCTCTCTCTCTCTCTTTGGGAGAGATTATCCACTTAAGAGATTGTCATTAGCTCATGGTGAGGTTTTATAGATTGTTAATGCGATTGTGTGGATGTCTATATCAGCTCTGCACCTATTTAATTACTCTTTGTCTGAGAAATTGGGATTTAGTATAATTCTAGAAACCTCTTAGTTTAAATAGGATTGCATACCTAGACAACCTTTGTCCTATACTTCATAACCCTAGACAGATACTACTCCCAGACATCGTTTCTTTCTTTGATTTCCCTCGGGTTTTATTTCGCGTATTTTCTAGTTTTCTTTTAGCTTTGTTTACACATACCACTTCACTCGTTAGGCTGATTTTCGGATTTAGAGTTATTACTAGTATTCACCTCCTTCCCTATGAACCGACACTCTGCACTTTAAGCACACTTTATTGCGTGATCAGCATGTATAATTGCGTGCGTCTCTATCAAGTTTTTGGCACCGTTGCCGGGGAAAGATTAGTGATATTAGGAACACTTGTTTTTCATCACTTTAGCCATTTCTTTTCTTTTTCTTATTTGTTTATATTCTCTTTCTTTGTTATTGTCTTTAGATTCTTTTTCTTTTGTTAGATTTCATTGCATGCCACCAAAGGGTAAAGCTCCAAGATTGGCAGAAGGCGAGAGTAGTGTAGAAAGAGTGATCAGAACTCGATTGAGAATATAGCTCTATTGAACGAGACAAGATCTTTGATAATGAGTGTTGAGGGAGAGCAGTTGAACACTATGGCAGATCAGGGGAATCAACACAGGACACTTTCAAATTATTCTTGCCCCACTCGTGATGGCTTTCAATCAAGTATAGTGTGCCCACCAGTTGTGACAAAAACATTTTGAGCTTAAACCCATTTTTGTTCAAATGGTATAGAGTGCAGCACAGTTCCATGAATTACTAGATGAAGATCCTAACAATTATATTGGGGGATTCCTCGAAGTGTGTGACATGCTTAAGATCAAAAATGTTTCTAATAACGCTATTAGACTCTACTTATTCCCATTTTCACTAAAAGAAAGAGCTAAATAGTGGCTCCAGGCTCTTCCTCGAGCATCTATCACGACTTGGAAGCAACTTGTCGAGATGTTCTTGGCCTGTTATTTCCCTCCAGGAAGAATAACCAAGTTGCATCAAGAGATTATAGCATATGCATAGTTGGACACTGAATCATTATTCGAGACATGGGAGAGGTTTAAAGATTTGTTGAGGAAATGTCCACATCATAACCTTCCTGAATGGATGGAAGTTCATATTTTACATCAGGGTCTCAATCAGTACCTGATAGCTCATTGATTCTGCAACAGGAGGATCACTTAGCAGTAAGATCCTAGAGGTGGCCAAACAGTTAATTGAAAAGATAGCCATGAATAAATATCAGTGGAATTCAAGAGGCAAATTAGTTATCAAGCCAACTAGGGTGATTGAAGTCAGTGAGGTTACAGCATTAGCATCCCAAGTGGAGGCATTGAGCAGGAAGAGTGATAGTTTTCTACTCAGAAATCAGTTACGATCATGGTTTGTGATACTTGTGTGGGAGGACACACTCCCTTAGACTGTTCCATTGTAAGGGCAGCACATGGACCCATCGAACAAGTGGATTTCATCGAAAGTGCCCCTAGATAGAAGGGGAATCCCTACAATGGCATGTATAACCCAGGAAGGCAGAATCACACCAATTTCTCTTGGGGAGGTCAAGGGCAACAATAGAAATCTTTGCCAGGGTTTTCTCCTCACCATCAAAACGACAAGAGACCCACATTGGAGGAAGTACTTACTCGGTTCATTCAAAGCACGGACATCAAGTTCCAATAGTCAGACAGTATCTTCCAGGGCATAGAGGCATTATTGAGAAACCAACATGCTTATCTTCAAAACTTGGAGAACCAAGTGGGACAGATTGCCAAATTGTTATCCAAGAGACCTTAAAGAAGTCCACCGAGTAACACCAAAGCCAATCCCCATGAGCATCTCAAGGAAATCACTCTTCAAAGTGGTAAAGAGTTGAGGATGGGTAGTGAAAAGGTGATGAAGAAGAAAGAAGAGCCAGAAATTGAGTCCATTAAGAGTCTTGCACGGGAAAGCGTACCTACTCCAAATGTTGAAAAGAGAATGCCATCACTTGTAAAAGAGTAGATTCCTTAACTCCCCTATACATCAAGGATGAGGAATGATCGTACGGATGAACAATTCAAGAGATTTCTGAACTTGTTGAAGCAATTGCACATCAATGTACAGTTTGTGGAAGCCTTGTTCCAAATGCCAAAGTGTGCTAAGTTTCTGATAAGTGCTCGTGTTATAGTAATGCGAAGTGTTATTATCTTGCAATGAGCATTAATTTAATCAGATTTTATCACTAAAAAGTGTGCAATTGTTTACTTTTGTGCATTGTAGGGTTGTGAAGATAAAATGAAAGAAAGGAACGAAGTTAGGTCGTGTTTGGCGTTGTTGGGAAGATTTTCGGACTAAGCAAGGAGTAAGGCGTGAGCATAGACTTGTGGGTGTGTGCCAACCTCCTTTGGAGGGGCACAAAGGCAGTCACATTCACAATAAGTCTAACTCATGCCAACAAGGAGAACTTCACCAATTAGGCGATCCGAAGCAATCAACACGATCTACCGTTGATTGTGTGCCCAATTCAATGGCCTCGATGAAGAACGACGAATCCGGGAGCGTTTCGGCACAATTACTGTAGCAATACTATAGCAAAACACTGTAGCAAGTTACTGTTCGCAGTCGGCCGAAAATCAGTTTTCCAGAATTTTCACACGGCCGTGTGAAATCCCGATTTTAGCAAATTTAAAGCCGCAACTCCACATTATAAAAGCCCGATTTGGAGACTTTTTGAGAGAATCTTTGACCTAATTTTCTCCTCAACTTTGGAGAGGGTGGCTAGGGTTTTGGAGAGTACTTCGTGGAGGTTTGGAGCGCGTCATCGTCATCGTCATCGACGTCCGGCGGCCGCACAAGACCACGGCCACACCATACGCAAGGGGGTTTTCATCTATGTCTTTACTTCTTGTTTTATTATATACATTGATGAACATGTATAGCTCCATGAGGAGCTAAACCCCTTGTGGGTATTCAGACTTATAAAACTCTAGGGTTATTATGTTTTTTTGACATTGTTATTATGCTTTTCCATTATTGATGAATAACAATTGAGTTTCGAACTTAATTTTATCTTGCTATTGTTTTCCCTTAGATGTGACACAAGGGTTGAGAGCAATCTAGGTTTTCCTTTGGAGGTGTGACAACTCCTATAGGATTAGACTCTTTAAGATTGAAGAGGGTTGAGAGGGAGAGTTGTGAGGTAGCGATGTACCCCTTTCCCCTCCGGTCTGATTTCTCCCTACCTCCGTTTCCTTGATTTAATAGCGGTCAGGATAGAGTGAAGTGCTAGGTAGATAAACTCCCCTGGGGCTTAGTTACGCGAGTAACGGAGTGAAGGGTTGAAGTGAATCCTATGCACTGGGGCTTAATCTAGACTAGGGTTCTTCCTCCTGGACCAAAGGGTTAGAACTACACATAGGAACAGGTTTAATCACTAGGAGTCCCTAAAACTTAATGCAATCCCACGTAGTGTGAGGTTTAGGCAGATGTACTCCCCTGGGACTTAATCGTGCGAGCGATAGAGTGAAGGGTTGTTGTGAGTCCTAATACCGGGGCATAGTGTTGGGGTTAGTCACGGTTGACCTTAGGTTTGGGACCGTGAGTCTAAGGATTTCTTCGACTCAATTAGCATCAATAGGAAGGTATAATAGCATAGTCTTGCACTAGAAGCATAGATCCTAGAGATAACTTGTCTGGATACCCCACTTCATTAATTGTTAAATCCTCTTTAATCTCTTTTCTTGCGATTTCTAATCTTTCACATTTCTCTATTTAATTTCCTGTCTTTAGTATAATTGTTCTCGCAATTCACACACAAATCGATTACTACTTTTCCGTACTTCGCATAGTTTTAATAGTGAAATCTCGTATTCTAACTCCCTATTCCCTGTGGATTCGACTACCCTCTCACCGGGGTAACTTTTATTACTTCGACAAACCCGTGCACTTTCGGGGATCCTGTCAATTTCTCAAGGATTTATTAACAAACAAGAGAAAACTTGAGGAGGTATCAACGGTGACATTGAGCGATGAGAGTTTGACATTGCTTCAAAACTGGCTACCAAGGAAGCAAAAAGATTACACCATGTTTAGGAAATTGGGACTATTTGACCTTAAACTGACTAAGATGACATTGTAACTAGCGGACCACTCCATTAAACTTCCTAGGAGAATCATAGAAGGCGTTTTGGTTAAGGTTGACAAGTTCATTTTCCTAGTAGATTTTGTAATTCTAGATGTAGACGAGGATGTTGAAGTACCCCTCATACTTGGTAGCCCATTCCTAGCCACCTTCCAAGCCCTCATTGATGTTAGTAACGGTAAAATGACACTTAGGGTTGGGGATGATAAAGTGATTTTTGCTTTATCCGATGCAATGAAACATTCCTCCACTTTTGATGACACGTGCTATTGCGTTAATGGAACTAACTCACTTGTGGATGAATGTGTGCAAGAAACATTCCATAAAGAGCTTTTCAAAGAGTTATTAGATAACCCTCACCTTGAAGAGACCACCCCATTGCTTACACCTAACTTTATTGAGGAGACCACGCAAAAGAAGCTCCATGACTTGTGCATTATTATGGAGATGTTGATTGGGGTCATGAGGAGTGTTTTTACTCTGAACCTCCATGACTTGTGCATTTCAGGTAAGTCAAGCTCGTTATGTTAAACAAGCGCTTCTTGGGAGGCAACCCAAGGAAGATTTCTCATATTTTATTTGAGTTTTAATCTTTTGTATAGTTTGTTATCTTCTTTGGTGCATGCAAAAAAATTGCTCAGTTTATCATAATTTTTATGTTTTGGTTGGATGTTCGTGACCGTAGACACTCATTTTATCCATGATTCGCAGGTCATATATGTACTTGAGCTTAATTGTAGGAAATAGGGAAAACTCTACTCAATTTTTCTAGTACTCTTACAATCTACTTATGCCCGTAAGCATGATCGTGAGCTTTAAGGGCATCTTACACCTGTAAGCCACCTAGCATGGGGGTTTTAGAAAGCCTTGCAAATGCACTTACGGTCTATAAGTCCTGGAGAGCACAACTCAGAGGTCACTTACGGCCACTTACGCTTGTAAGTCAGGTCGTAAGGGTCATCCAAAGTGCCTTATGGCTACATCTTAAACCCTTACGTCTCGTAATCCTTTGGGAAGTTCAACCTAACTTCCTTACGGGTGTCTTACGCTCGTAAGTCTAACTGTAAGACAAGACAAAGAACTTTACAGACTACAGTGCTAAGCCTCTTACGGTTGTAACCTAGGTTGTAAAGGAGATGTACCCTTGTGAGATAGGCCTTATGGCCATAATGCCCCAATAACTGTTCATTCAGAGAGACTTATGGTCGCAACTTATGCCTATAAGTTGCCGTAAGCACCTAGGTTTTAAGCGCAGTTGGCAACCTTTGATCTTCATTCCTAAATGATTTTCACTGGATTCTCAATCGCCGGCACTCGTCTCTGCTCCCATTCTTTTTCCCTGGTGTTCTTCTTTTGTTTTGAGCATTTTTCACGTGGATTTAAACCAATTTTTGAGCTTCTCACAGGCCAGCTATCTCGTTTTCTCTTTGTCTTAAAGATAACCATCATTCTTCATGATTTCTAATCAAATTATTTGATCTTTATGCACCAGAATGAATGTATAGTGTTTAGCATTGCTTTAATGATAATTTAGAATCAAATTTTGTAACTTTTTTAGCTCCATTTTACAAGAGTGGTTCTTACGGCCTGAGTCTATGGCTTACGGCCATAAGGTCGCCGTAAAGGTGACTTTCCCTGAGGCTTACGGTCGTAAATCTGCCCGTAAGTAGGCAGTAAGTTCTCTTGCTATGCTCAAATTTTATATTCTTGTATTCTAAACTTTGTATCTTGCTTGTGCAGCATTGTTAGAGTAAAGAAAGTAGCTTCAAGGCCGAGAAAAAGAAAGCGGCCCGAGGCATTCACCTTGAGTACAGCAGTTATAAAGGAGACCCCTTTCTTTTCTAGTTCCTTCAGCAGCGACCTTCGAGGAGGTTTTTCTTCTGAGAGTAGTTAGCCCGCTTGAGAATGAAGAGATTTCGCTAGTCTCATATAATGGATTAACTCATCCTCATTCAGCTAGGACTGGAGGAGGAAGTGAGGGGCATGATGTAGTCGGGATGGTCGAGCCAACTATTTTCACTCGAGGAGCAGACTTACTGAGAGAGAGCCCTAGAGGTCCTATCCACTTTCAAGGTGGATAGAGGCTTAGGGGTTCGATAGCGCTGGCTCCATCAGATTTCAATTATTTGGGTAGTAGCGGTGGCTATCGTACACCAATTTTCTCATTATTGATAGGGTTGTATGACACCAATTTCAACAGCACCCACCAGTACGAGGATCTGCTAATCGATTTCCCTATTGGCATTACACCTTTGGAGGCGTGGCAACACTTAAGCCACGGACAAAGCTAAGAGCAAAGCCTCACAAAGGCCTTATTTCTTACCCGGTTGGCTCTTAGGTACATGCACGCTATCATCGCTTGTTCTTTTGCAAGCAGGGGTGACAGTACCGGAGTGGATGGACGACAAGAGCTCTTCTTCCTATTCAGCTTGGTTGAGCGTCGCCCCATCAACCTGGTTTACGCACTGACAAACTTCATCACTCATCAAGGCTAGCACATACGCCTAGGTGCGATCTTTATATGCCTATACGTGACATGCCTTATTCGAGGTATGGGGAAATAGCATATTGGATCCAGGGACAGGAGCTAGTCGGCGGATCGGCTTCCCTTGGCATGGATACACTGAGGCTGATGGGGATGGTCATCCACCGTGGGTCCCAATGGATCCTCACCCCTACCCCTACCAAGCAGCCACCTGAGAGAGGTAAGGCAAAGAATGAGAAGTCGGACGATGAGTCTAACAATGACTCATCATTTCCATCAGCCAATGAGCTAGTTGGTCCTTGAAGCAGAACAGCTCCTCCACAATGCCGATCTGAGATACAGGAGCTGCGGGCCGCTATGCTATAGCTGTAGGAGGGCCAGAGGACCATCATGGTGACCCGGACACAGATCAAGACCGACATTAGTTGTACCTTGGGCATTCTTGCACAGTTGGTTCCTCCTCCAGCTTTGGCTCCCCCTGCATCAACTCCTCCTCCGTCTCCACATCCACCGACAACTTCTGCTCCTTCAGACGACACCGAGCATTGATTTTTATCTCTATTTTGTATTTTCATTTCAAACTTTGTATTCATTTTTGGCAAGGGTTGGCCTTGCCTAGTTGTACTTATTTTAAGACTTTTAATGGATTTATATTTTCTGTTTTGTTATTTTTACTTTGTTGAGCTTTAATGTTATTCCTTTACACCTCGCAGGACTTATTTGCAACACCCACCATCGTCACTTATAACGGGGATACTCACTCGGTTAATTCTTGACCTTGAGTGATCCCCAGATTACTAGGGCACAACAATGGATACGCTAGGAAGGTTCCAAGCTTCAATGATTTCATGAATGTGAATCGGGGAAGTAATCGTATTCCACTACCTCCCTATTATTTGCATTTCCTTGTAGGTTTCTCTTTTGCACACATTGAGGACAATGTATGATTTAAGTGTGGGAAGGGGTTTAAGTTTCATTGCTAACTCTATTACTTGCCAAGTTGCGACTTATGATGGTGCATTTGAAATATAGAGGAGTTTCTGAGTATTAGGGTGAACACTTTATAGTTCGTTCTATTTTGAGTTCTATTTTTTTTAGTGTACATGTTATTCTTGATGATTCGCCTAATTAGAGCACACAACTCCTCTATTGTAGTGACTTAGACCATGTTGGACTTTCTTTAGTTTTATTCATTATACATCTTGTGAAGAAAATTTTTGCAAATTTGAAAGAATTTGTTTCAAAAAGAGAGCGAAAAAGTTAAGAAACAGAAAGAGCTACCCCTATTAGAAGTGTGAATCTACTCTCGACAAGTAGAATATTACCTATGCCCTAATGAGAGAAAGAGCTACCTCCATAGGTATGTGAAAGCTACCACAACTTTGTTAGTAAAAGATGCGGAAAGAGCTATCTCTCTTGTAAGTGTGAAAGCCGCTCGTTGAATGTTCAGGGGAGAGGGCTACCTTGGGAGATGTGTGGAGCTACCGCCTCATACATGAGAAATTGTTTGGGTGGTTATTTACTTTTGGAAGTCCTCTAGGTCAAAATAAGTGAAGTAGAGAGTTGTAACACACACGCAATGATAATCTTGAATAGAATGTGCACTATTTCTGGAACTTGAAATTTTTAGCTTTTTCGTGTTGTGGAAACCCGAAATACTTATGAAACTCCTAAATTCTTTAGCACCCGAGGTTGCACACTTCTTCCACTTGGTTTGTAATGTTCTATTTTACTTGAGGACAAGCAAAAGCTTAAGTGTAGGGGAATTTGATGAGTGTACTTTGTTCACGTTTTTTATATCTATCTGTACACTCATTTGGCATGCAATAGAGCCATAATATGGAATTCGATGCTAAACATCATATGTTTTGCATTAACAGGCTTAGGGCCATGCTTAAAGGAGAAGGAGATCCAAAAGAAGCAATTTAGACCGAAGACGATAAAGTTGGAGCCCTCTCGGCATCATTAGAATAAGGACAAGGCAAACTGGGTGGCTTACAAGTAGCTTACAGTCCACCTTACAACCGTAAATATAATCCAAAAGACCTTCTAGGCATGCTTATGGCCATAAGAAGGATTCAGAGTCAATTCAGAGAACCTTACAGGCAAGGCTTACACCTATTAGGATACCTGTAAGGACAATCCAAAGGAGCTTAGACCACAGTGCATACCCGTAAGGGCAGTCGTAAGAAGCAAATAGAGAAGCTTATGGTCCAACACTTACGGTAGTAAGCTAGATCGTAACATTTTTAGAAGAACTAACGGATGAGGCTTATGGCCATAAGCATGCCCGTAAGGCTCACAACTATCTTCCCCAGCTCCCTTACGGCCTTGCCCTTACGCCCGTAAGAAGTCGGGTATAAAGAGAACATGAGAGGATTTTTAGGGCATCATTTATTCTATCTCTCTTCTTTGGGGCTGATTCTTGGAGGCGAGTTTAAGAAAGAAAATGGCCGAATCTCTAGCACCTTAGGCAAAATTTGGAGAGGGATTGGCCCGGCATTCAAGGGGATTGGAGATCGTAGCCACCAAGCTCATCTTAGCGGCGTGCGTGGAAGCTATCTCGGCGATTCTTTATCCTAGGGATTAACAAGGGGGTTTTCATGGATCTTATGTCTACTCCTATTCATTGTATCTTGAATGCTTGCCCTCTATTAATGGAGGGCTAATTTGTAGATGTTTGGGCGTAATTGAACTCTAGGGTTTACTTTACGACTTTGGTTATTGGATCTTTGATGCTTTAATTGATTTCTTATTTGCAATCATATCTATTTGAATCTAATTGTATATTTGAATGCTTGGTTGCTAACGAGGCAAAAGCCCTAGCTATCATGTTTGATGTGCTACGTCATGAGTAGAAATACCCACCTAGCGTAAACATGTCGTAATTAGAGGGAATTGTGAGTAAGCTTTAGTATAGGGTACTATGGAGACCCTGTCTCTCTCAATTCTCCCGAATGATTTGCTGACAATCTCCGTGCCCTTGCAATCATGCGGAGTGGATTTTAAGAGAAATTGCATTTATACTCTGTATTTGGATTAGGGGAATCTCTCTCTTTTTGGGAGAGATTATCCACTTAAGAGATTGTCATTAGCTCATGGTAAAGTTTCATAGAGTGTTAATGCGATTGTGTGGATGTATGTATCAGCTCTACACCTATTCAGTTACTCTTCACTTGAGAAATCAGGGTTTAGCATAATTCTAGAAACCTCTTGGTTCAAATAGAATTGCATACGTAGACAACCTTTATCCTATACTTCATAACCCTAGATGGATACTATGCTTGGACATCATTTCTTCCTTTGATTTCCCTCCGAATTTATTTTCCTTATTTTCTAGTTTTCTTTTGGCTTTGTTTACACACATCACTTCACTCATTAGGCAAATTTTCGGATTTAGAGTAATTACTAGTATTCATCTCTTTCGCTGTGGACCAACACTCTACACTTCAAGCACACTTTATTACGCGACCGGCACATACACTTGCGTATGTCCCTATCAACGAGTGTAAGAACTAGGCCGTAAGGGCGCTAAAGAAGATTATCGCGAGTCTTACGAGAACCCTTATGATTGTAAGCCCCATCAGTAAGGTCTTCTGATTTTGTTACGGTCTAGCTTAAGGCTGTAAGAGTAGGACCGTAGCTTCATTGTTCTGCTTCTTGCGACTGCCCTTACGGCCGTTTACTACGGTCATAAGCTCCTCTGGATGGTTCTTACGGGCATCTTTACGTGATTAAGCCTTGCCCTTAAAGTCCTCTGAATTGGCTTTGAATCCCTCTAGAGGCATAAGCATGCTCGCAAAGTCTTCTAGACTAGACTTACGACAATAAATACGACCGTAAGCTATCCATAAGGCACTCATTTTGCCTTGTCCTTGTTCTAATGTTGCCGAGAGAGCTCCAACTTCATTATTTTAGGTTTAAAAATGCTCTCTTTGCCTAAACCTCGTCTTTAAGCACTACCCTAAGCCTGTTAATACAAAACACATAATATTTAGCATCAAATTTTACATTATGGTTCTAATGCATGCCAATTGAGTGTACAAATTGATATGAAATATATGAACATTCTACACTCATCAAACACCTGCACCTTTACGTGAACTTCTTCGTTTTCACCTCACCTCCACCCCCAACAAATTTATCCTAACGAGATAATAAAATCAGCCATGTTCATGCATGTCCATGTCTTGCATGCATTTCATGATATATAACAACAAAAAGGCATAATTTTTTTTTGAATTTGGGTGCTTATCTCTCCATTTTGTTATCCTAGAGGGTTTGCATGGGAGGGTTACAGAGGAAGAGCAATGAGAATTATTAAAAAAAATTTAAAACTTTAAAAAATATTTTTTTAATGATATTTTAATTATTAAAAAAATGCCATGTCAACAGAGAAGGACGGAAAGGAGGACAGATGTCAGGTGTGGGACTTAATTTACCACATCTAGATAATAGAGGAAATTTTTTTAGGGCAAATTAAAATAGAGGAAGTAAAGGAACATATCAAGTATAATACAAAACCTAAATAGGGCATTTTACCATTTATATATTTATATGTGTTATTCATGGTATTAACATAAATAAATATCCAAATACATAAACCCACAAACATATACAAATATATACATGTTCTGACGTATATTTTAGTATTAGAAATTTAAGTAACTCATTAGTAATTATTTATTTAAATTGTATTAATTAATTTCATAATTGCCCATCATCAATAGTGAAAAAACACCTAAGAAAAAAACACAAAAGATTACAAACTATTGTTTTAAATGTATAGTTATAATTTTTTATAAATTATTCCTAAATTACTCGAGTGGAGTGAGAATAATTTTAGTCCAAATTAAGATTTCTTTATTTCTCATATAAAATAAACATTTACAAACCAAATTATCATAAATCTAATATACGTTTACTAACTATCCCATTGACAGAGAAAGTAATTTAAAATTACATAGATTAAAATTTAGCTAGATTACTTGAGGATGATAAGCTGGCTGGCATTGAGCTGACCCAACTTATGTATGCCAATAAAAGTTCAATCAGTTTAGAATCAAACCCATTTATATCAGACCTGAACCCACTTAACACGTACTAGTAATTTGTATGAAAATAATAAAAAGGTCAACAGGCTCCTGGAAAATAAAGATGAAAGATGGACACAAACCAGTCAGAGTTAACACAAAAAATAATCAAAGCAATTAACAAAGAATAGCATTATCTAAACTCACCAATAACTCAAAAGAAGAATGAGATAATCACATCTGGCAAAAATTCTCAATCATCACACCAACAACACAACTAACTTCTCCAAAACAACACCTCTTTGACATGTCAAACAAGATTGGTGAGAAGTTAAACAAACCACAAACAATAAAGTTCTTCTCAATAACAAGCTTTAGCACTTGCACGCTTATAAATACCCTACCTTCTTATCTCTATCTACAACACCAATAACTAATAGCACTTCTTGAGCTTCACTGTCACGGCTTTTAACAAGTTGTTTCTCTTGGCCTTCCTTGTTGCACTGCTATGCAATGCCGGCCATGCAGCTCGCCATCTTCTTGATACTCTAGCGGCAGCACCAGAGGCCACACCATCAACTACACCAACCATACCGACTATTCCAACAACACAACTTCCTCCATTGCCATCTCTACCAAAGCCCACAATACCAAGTTTAGTTATTCCTACAATGCCAGCAGCTACATTGCCTCCTATTCCATCTATACCGTTGCCAACCATGCCCACCATTCCACAGAGTCTTCCTCCATTGCCTTCTATTCCAACTATTATTCCTACTATTACTACTACCCCTGGTCTTAAGATGCCACCTTTGCCTTTCTTCTCCCCACCTCCTGCCACTACTAGTCCTTAAGGTGTCACCTTTATTTGAATGATTTGATAGCATTTGTTGTTGTTTGAGCTATTGCTATTCAGAATTTCAGTAGCATGTCAGGCCGAGATTGGCTTGCATTAATTTCTTGCTGTTTGAGCTACATCATATTCACTGTGGTTGTATTTGTGTTGTAACTAGTGTACCTAGCCCTTCGCTAGCACCGGATTTGAGTGTGTTCGATGTATTTTAATAGTTTTATTCATTTATAATATTATTTGAATATGGTTTTATATCATGCTATTGAATGGAGGGTTGAATCTCCAAATAGTGTTTTTCTTTAGGTAACACTAATTTAGTTTTGGTGACTTCTAAAGTATATGGATCTGCAATTGTGTTATCCTAAGCATTAAGCAATCAAGTATTTCAAGTGACAATTTCAAGCTTGAACTTAATTATTATACAAGGCTATAGTCCTGAGTGGTTATGCATTTACTTTCGGAGTGGTGGCAATAGCAAGGCTTGAGCAATATATGCATGTTATTAATGTATTAGTGTGTGTTTGTATCTCCACAGATGTATAATTTGTGACGTTTAAGTTTTTAATGTTAATGTGAGGTGAGCTGGGTGTTTTCATTATGTTTCCATTATTAACTTCTTTAATATCACAAAAGCTACAGTACAATGCCAACTGATCATGTATTAGAACTCAAGGCTTTAGTGTCAAAGAAACAGTATAAAATGCAACCACTTAATTAAACAAAACTCCATGATGACAATTAACAGGGGCTCGAAAGTGCACGGGTTGTCGCAGTAATAAAGTACCTCGGTGAGAGGATAGTCGAATCCACAGGGAGTAGGAATTAGAGACACAAGAAATTGCTACCTTAGCTAGTGCGAAATACGAGTGAAAAGAACAAAAATCAATTTGTGTGCAAGAGAGTAAAAGAGAAATACAAAAATGAAAGAGAAATATGAAAGACAAGAAAGTGTAAGCGAAGAGTAAAAAGAGGAACAATCAATGTGAGTAAGGGGTACCCGGACAAGCTCCCCCTAGGACTAATGTTCTAGTGCGACTCTCCTATTGATGTTTAATGAGTCGTGGACAACCTAAAGCACACGGTCCCAAACCTAAGATCAACCGTGACCAGCTCCAACACTATGCCTCGGCATTAGGCTTCACTTCTACCCTTCACTCTGTCGATCTCTCAACTAAGCCCAGGGGAGTCCATCTTCCTAAGCCTCACACTACGTGGAATTGCTTGGCATTCTAGGGATTCGAAGTGATAGTCCCTATCCCTAAGTATAGTTCTAACCCTTTGGTCTAGGCGAAAGAACCCTAGTCTCAGTTAAGCCCCAGCACTAGGATTCACTACAACTCTTCACTTTGTTGCTCGCGCAACTAAGCCCCAAGGGAGTTCATCTCCTAGCACTTCGCCTTACTTCGACTGCTAAGAATTTTTGGAACACGGAGGTAGGGAAAATTACACCGGAGGGGAAAAAGGACGTTTCTCTACCTCATGACTCACCCTCTCGACCCTCTCCAATCTCAAGTAGTCTAACCCTATAGGAGTTATCACATCTCCAAAAAATAGCCTAGATGATTCTCAACCCTAGTATTACGACTAAAGGAAAATCAATACAACAAGCAATTAAGATTAGAACTCAATTAAAAGCATCAATTAATAAAGCATAATAAAAGTCATAGAAACAATGTCATCCTACGGTTTACAAGTCCGAATACCAACAAGAGGTTTAGCTCCTCCATGGAGCTATACAAATCCATCAATGTATATGAAATAACAAGAATAGAAAACATAGATGAAACCCCCTTGTGATGCGTGGCAATGGTCTTGCGAGGCCGCTCCGTCCTCTCCACCAAGCCCCTTGTCAAGCCTAGGGTACACCTCGCCGGATCGGTGCCGAGGAAAGCTCCCCCAATAGCTATCTTCCAACGGACTTCGATATCGATGCCATAGACGCGCTCTAAACCTCTGCAAAATCCTCTCCAAACCCTAGCCGCGACCCTCCAGAAGTTGGGGAAAAGATCCTTGAAAAATCTCAAAAAAGTCCTATTCATAGTGCTGAGTCACGGCTGAAAATCGGCTGAAATCGAGCATCCACACGGCCGTGAGGAATTTCCACACGCCCGTGTGGATTCTCTGGAATTGAGTTCCTAGCACACAGTGAACAATAAATTGCTATAGTGCTCACGCATAAAATGTTCCCGATTTCATGTTCTTCATCGAAGCCATTGAATTGGGCGCACAATCTACGGTAGATCATGTCGATTGCTTCATTTCTTTTTATTGGCGAAGTTCTCCAATGCTACACGAGTTAGACTTTTATGAGTGTGATTGCCTTTGTGCCCCTCCAATGGAGATTGCACACACCTACAATTAGTCTAGAATCGTGCTTTGTTCCTTGCTTGGTCCGAGAACTCCCCAACAACGGTGAACATGACCTAATTTTGCTCTTTTCTTCTCCAAATTTACTCCACAACCCTACATACATAAAAGAACACAAATGCACACTAATTAATGATAAAATCTGAGAAAAGTAATGCTCAATGTAAGACAATAACACTTCGTATTACTATAACACGAGCACTTATCAACAATTCAAAAAATTTACTTGGAATCTGAAGCATTTATTTACTGCAACCTGAAGAGAGACAAAATTATAAGCCGCAGACAGCAATTGTAAATGTGGGTCCCAGCTTCCTTGTCCCCATTCATCTGTAAAAGCCATGGAAGCCCTGGATTCCTAGTCAAATTTCTGCAAACTTTTACATCAATTCATGAAGCTTGTCTTAAACCTTGTCCTTGTTTCCATCTTGTTGTTGGCGCCAAAGCCTTTACCATCCTTTCTTCTGCCCATTTTGAGAGAGAGAGCTGTAATCTCCTCCGGCGAACTTGTGGCGAACCTCCGGTGTTGAACCTTGTAGTCGTAATTGCAAGTTTTGTTCACCTCATTTTATAACTCTTCCAAAGTAATCATCTAGCCTTTTTATCTTCAAAAATTGGGTGGTATGGTGGTTGTAAATGCTTGGGTGAAGATTATCCTTGATAGTAGTGGTTTATTTGAAGTTTATCTTGCCTTGGTTTCTATTGTTTTTGTTAGTTCTTAGTGGGTTAATTTTTTCAGAGGTAACTCAACTTTGCCTTTGTTTCATTTCGGTAACCTAACTTCAATTTGCATAAAAAAGGTTACTCATCTTTAATTTTGTTTCTCCGGCAGGTCACTCGCGAGTAACCCGATTCATTTATCTGACGTGGCTGCTGGAAAACACAGTCAGCAACTCCAACTCAGCCAACATTTGCCACATGGACTAATTGCCGCCACATCAGCCTAGTTCACCCCATTTTTTTTTCATTAAACAACCTTTGTTTATTCTGAATTATGTAGGGGGTGTTGTGCAAATTGTAAAAACATTACATTATTTTCTCAACAAAACCCAGTAATTTTGAAAATTCAACACATTTCCATCTTCTTCTCCTCCTCCGTCTCTGACGCTCCCTCTCCGCCGTCGCCGTCGCCAGGGCCTCCGCCCACTCTCTTCCTTCTCCCTAAGAGAACCCCCACGACCCTCTCGAAGCTCTGGGTTCGCTCCTTCTCCTACCTTCTTCCTCCTTCCCCAACCTCTCTGGATTTCTCAGCGACTTTGATCTCTGGATCGTCGTATAGCAGCGCTCCTGTGCCCACTTCACCGGCTCCTTTCCCCCGACCGCTGCCATCCAACTCCCCCACCTCTGTTCCCTCCTCTCCCTTTGCCTCGCCGTCATCTCTCACCCTCACTCCTTCACCTAGGATGTTGCCACCAACCTCCTATGATCACCCTCCGATCCCCCCTCCACTCGCCCTCTGTCCAGCTGCTGAGGAAGAAGGAGATGACGTGGCGGGACTTTAGTATAAGAACTAGGCTGACGTGGCGGCAATTAGTCCATGTGGCAAATGTTGGCTGAGTTGGAGTTGCTGACTTTGTTTTCCAGCAGCCACGTCAGATAAATGAATCGGGTTACTTGCGAGTGACCTGCCGGAGAAACAAAATTAAAGATGAGTAACCTTTTTGATGCAAATTGAAGTTAGGTTACCGAAATGAAACAAAGGCAAAGTTGAGTTACCTCTGAAAAAATTACTCCGTTCTTAGTTGATGTCTCTTTTTTTAGCTTTGGTTTCTGTTGTTTTTGTTAGTTCTTAGTTGGTGTCTATTTTGTTGTTTGTTTGTTTTCTTTCAACTTTTTTGTAAACTGGTTTAATTTTTCTAATAATATTTAGCTACTCTGGTAGCTCTTCCCCCAAAAAAAAATTTATCTTGTCTTACTTTGCGCTAAGGATTGGTGTAAAATGTTCATGTTTAAACCTAGCATATATCTCTTGGAGATGATCTAAGCTGCACCTTTCTCCCTTTTCCTCCTACCTTTGATCTACCTGCAAACAATTTATACAACTATATATATACATATATATATATATGTTGATTCCACATAATAGGTAGATATAGGTTGGCATGTAATTAAGTTGTTAGATTGTGCATTTTGCTTACATCTTATAGGATTCATATATGTTAAATCTCTTTATTTTTTTGAAAACCCATGCCAATACCTTCTTTGTCCTAGTGGTGCAAGTGTTGCATGGGCTAGTATGAGCTGCCTTTAATATATTTTAGTGGATGCTTTGGGTGCATGTAGGTGGTGATCCTAGCTTAGATGCAAGTTATACTAGTCGATTGTTTGTTGCTTAAAGTTCTGTATATATCTTGGCTTCCTTGTATGTGATATATTTTTGAGGAAAAGTTAGTTTTGCCATAGGACCTCTTCAAGAGGGGCTTGAAATTATTGTTCGGATTGAGTTTGGAATTTTGTCAAATACCAAGTAAGTAATCCACCGTTAAACTCGTATTTTCAGTATTCAAAAAATTATTTATTGGTAAAATAATTGCCTATTGTTTCATTATGGCAATTTATTTTAATTATCTCTATTTTTGTTAATATTAAAATTATCTATTTTTGAATATGCATTTTTAGGTATTTTTTTAGTTAATTGTTTTAAATTTTGAATATTATATTTATCCAGATGTTGGTATGATCAACTATTTTTGGGTTGATTAAATTATTTCCAGTATTTATTTATTTATTTGCATAATTGTTTTACTTTAAGTTTGGAGAAATTAGTATTTTGAATAATTTTAAATGTTTTGTTTGCTCAATTTTTATATATTTAAATTCTGTATATTTTTCTTTCTCCTAAAAGTGGGGTCTTGAAATTTTGATTACTATTTTGTGGACTTGGGAATCGGAGGAATTTGGCAATTTCTGAATTTATACCTTGCAAATAATTTTGTATCTAAATATTTTGGTCTCCAAATGAGCAGTATGCAACCCCGTCAGTTGGGAGTTAAACCCTGACCTTGTCGACATGAAATTCTGAAAAAATAAGATTGCAATTTTGCACTGTGTCCATTCGGTGAAATAATTAACGGTCAACTGATTTTCAAACTCGGGTCACCGAGGGTAAATAAATGATCTCTATTATTCTAGCTCAAATCACTGAGTGTAAACAAATGACCTCTGGTATCTATAGTGAATTTGGAGACAAATACTTGAATCTGTTACTTTCTACTTTGTCCTTTTGATTTTGATTTTCTGCAAAACAAATTTTTGTCCTGTCTTGAAGTTTTTGTATTTCTGAGATCACATTTCTGGGTTTCAAATTTTGGTGAATGACATATCTAGAAATATTCTTTTATTAGAATATTATACTTTGTATTTTTGTTTAAATTATAATTTTGGAGATTTGTATTATTCTGAAAATTCGGTATACTTGAAACACACTTCTGAAATTTCTGGTTTAGTCTAACAATGCTTTGGAAAACTTATGATACTTATGATCATATTTGATGATTTTCTATATTTTTTATTACAGCTTTGAAATATGATGTTCTTTTGATTACAATATTCTTGAACATTGATACTACTTGGGAACTATATCTCTGTTGAGTTGTTTATTTTGTATTTGTTTAAACTCTGTTTAAACTTTGAATTATTCTTAATATTTGAAATCGAGTTTTATAAACCTGCCTTTTTTCTAAACAATTTTTGGATTACTTACTGGGCTAGTGAGCTCATGGATTTGTTTTAAATCCTTTTTAGATCATGGGTTGTAGACCAGTGTGGACTTTGAAAGGCTGTTTGTAGGTGTTGTCTTGTTCCATTATAAAATTTGAGTTCTTGTCATTGTCTATTCCTGTATCCATGTATTTGGTATTTTGGACTTCTTGTATCCCTACATTGTATACACTGTCGAGTCTGTAATCCTATAACTCAATTGGTTTGTTTTAGTTTTTTCTACTCTGTATCAAGTTCTGAGAACTTGCATGCTTATAGGGTTCACACCCTATGTCTGCGGCCATTTATCTGGGTGTGACAGTAAATTGTCGAAACTCAAACCAGTATCACGCTATCCCAAGAAACCCAATTAGTTGTATTTCTGCAGGAAAAGAGGCACAAGATGATTCACAGTCAACTAAATCCACTCAGCTTTATAATTAAATTTAATTAAAGACACAAAAATATACCTTTTAGCAAATTCCATAACTATTCACACCCACTAATTACTATAGTGGGAAATAAATTATTCTTTGTCTCGGGGGAGATAATTTTGATTGGCTATGGTGAAAATAACCCGACTCGATCTATGATTTGTTTCTCTCACAGGAACAAGAAATAAACACTTATATCCTAGTTACTATGTTGAAATATCATTAAACAATATTTTTTAAAATTTTAAAAACCTTTTAAATAATTCTCATTGCTCTTCCTCTATAAAACTCCCATGCAAACCCTCTCCTCTTCGTTGTTATATATCATGAAATACATGCAAGACATGGACATGCATGAACATGATTCTGGGCTAGTTTCACCAACCCAGAAGCTGAATCTGGGTTGGTTTCCAAGGCAGATTCAGCTTCACCTGATGGAATAAACAAGAAGTCATAAGAGAGAATACCCATAAATTCTTTTGAAGAGACATTTTCAACTTCATCTAAGATAGAGTACATAGTAAATGCATTGAGAAACAAGATGTAATAACGACAATAAAGAAATCTATACATTTGAAAAAATAGGCAGAAATAATTTTTGAAACTGCATTTGAGAAAACATATAAAAGTTGTGAGAACGCTTAATCACTTATTCATTAATCCATCTTAGATTGTTATTTTAGAAAACCATATGGAATTAATTCTTCTTAATCTCCCTCTAATTTTGTTGTTTACTTGTTTCATAGAACATAAACTTATCACCCATCAAAACTAGAATGGAATAATGAACTCGAAAATGACAAAGAGATTGAACTTGTTAGTCATGTGAAAATTAAATATATAGATGCATAATATTAGGAATATTCCTCAAAACCAATATAAGTGTCTCCGAAATAATGCCCAAGTGTGAAATCAGAGAAAATCATAAGCTTACCAATCAGCTTGACTGACTTGGACATTACCTCCTTGGGCAAAGGTTTTCTCTTGCCTTTCTTAAGAGAAGTGACTTCTTTTCAATGCTTTTTTTGCGCATGCTTTCCTCACTCGAGTTTGTTGTAAGCATAGGGGTTATCTCCTCTTCTTGAGAACCGTCCAATGACTCCTTGAAATGCTTGTTTTATACTATTTTTAGCACACAATCATCAATGATAGAGTCAGTCACCTACATAAAGTAACAAGTGTCATCAAAATTGAGAGAATATTTCATGACATCAGATAAAGCAAAAACAACTTCCTCATCCCTAACCCTAAGGGGCCGTTTGGTTCGCGTTAATGATATATTACCACGTAATGAGATTACCATGGTAATAAAAACGGGAATGTTATATGCCTAGGAATATTGTGGTAATTTATGATAACCATGTTTGGTTGGAAACTCATATTAAATGGTAATCAACTTGGTAATGTTCTAAATTTCCCAAAATACCCTTATGTCTACCGTTTTATGCAAATTTAAATTTATTAAAGTAAAATAAAATTTTTGATAAAAAATTAAAATTTCAAAACTAAACATATTCCCAAATTAATGTTTTTTAAATTTAATTTATTTATCCAACAAATAAAATATGAAAATTAATATTTTTAAACAAAGGGTATATTTGTCCAAAAAATATTTAAGATTACCACCCACTTGGTAATCCAACATAGCCACCTATTTTGGTGGTAATGGGATTACCAAGTTTCTTGGTAATCTTCCAAAGTTGGTAATCACACATTACCATCAATATTACCAGCATCATCCATCCAAACGTGGTAATCTGAAAATATTACCACGTAACAGGCGTTAATGTTTTCACATTACCGAGAACCAAACGCCCCCTAAGAGTCATTCTACAATTACTCACGTCAATAAGGGCTTAGGAGATGGCTAGAAAAGGCTAACCTAAAATGAGGTGTACCTCAACATCCTCCTCAACATCCTCATCAACATCTAAGATTACAAAATCAACCAGGAAGATGAATTTATCGACCTTAACCAAAACATCCTCTATGATACCCCTATGATGTTGATAAGTGCTAGAAAGTTCATATTTTTTATATCATTTACACTACATTCAGCATGAAATTTGACATGTTTAACACCTAATTAGTATAAAATTTTATTCTTTTGTTCACCATGGCCTTATTTTCTGTTTTAGGGAAAAAGAAGCAAATTCTGGCGTATTTTGAACCAAATTGGACTAAGTTGCTAAACCAGAGCTTCACCATGGCTCACAAAGACTGTGGTGGCATCTCATAATGGTCGTTATCCACACTCAGCATTGCCACAATGACTGTGTGGAATTAAAGAGAGCAATACTAAAGCCACAACATCCTCACCATGGTTACAACACCCATGGTGAAGCTGTGGTGGACTCGATCCTATATATATCCTAGGTTTTTCTGATTTTGGGTGTTTTTTTTTTTTGCTGAATAAGGTAGGGCGGCTGGAGATTATTTTCATTCATAATTCAACAGATTCTGGTGGGGTTTCCAAGAGAGATTCAATGGTCATCATTAGAGGAGGGGGTGCGAAGAGATTCAGTGTTGTCTTGTCAATCTTGGGATTCTCTCCACCTCGACCTTCATAGACCTATTGGAGGAAGCTATTTTAGGGATTATTTAATGATATTCTTTGATCTTATGGTTTTATCTTTATCTATATCTCTATTTGTGATCCATAAGAACCTTATTCGAGGGGAATTGTATGTCTAGGTCCCTTGATTATTGTGTATGAATCTTGATTGTTAAATTCATTAAAACTTTCTATTTTATGTGATTCATTGCATTTTTCTTGAAT
The DNA here is from genome assembly GCA_020875875.1 of Dioscorea alata. Lineage (NCBI taxonomy): Eukaryota > Viridiplantae > Streptophyta > Magnoliopsida > Dioscoreales > Dioscoreaceae > Dioscorea > Dioscorea alata. The sequence continues at coordinate 13,577,998 of CM037019.1, forward strand.
GATATTCTTGTTAATGTGGATGAGGAATATATGCCCCTATATTAGAACACACATGCCTTGTTAGATTTATCCATGCGTTAAGAAATTAGGTATAGCTAGGTTTCTGGGTTAGAGATCGATTGCCCCTTAGGCTTAGGGTTTGATTTGTCCCTTTTAGAGGAATTATTGTACTTAAGAAAAACATAGGAGGCTGGGATAGGACGAGATTCCATCTTAAGTTCCTAGTGATTTAGACCTGGTTACTAAGAGATTGGGACTAGTAGGCCTTTAAAATCCACCGGTCTAATACTAGAATACGATTGTTATACTCAACGCCTATCATAAGTAATAATCAAGATAACTGTTATACTACCACCTAACTCCTTCCAAGTTTTCTTAATGATTCTCTAATTGTATTATTTAATAATTTGTAGAAGTCGACTAAAGAAACAACATAAATGTTCAGGCTATTGATTAAGCAAAAAGGAAGTAATAGAAGAACCTTGTCGTTCCTAGGGAAATACGACCCCCGTGCTTACCCACGATATGTTACTTAACGACAAGTCATAAGTGTTTGTTAGATGCCTAATGGAGCTGTCCGCTAACTGTAGGGTCATCCTAGTAGGTTTAAGGTCACTAAGTCCAAGTCTCTTAAACATGATGAAAAGCATGACTTTAATGCTAGCTCCTAAGTCCGCTAGGGCTTTCTCATTCACCTAATCACCAATGTTAAAAGAAATAGTAAAACTCCCTGGATCTTTCTTCTTCCTCTGTAGCCAGTTTTGTGGTAGTGCCAAACTTCCTTTGCTCATTATAACCGTCAACACCTTTTCAAATTTTTGCTTGTTTGTTAATAGGTCCTTGAGAAACTTTGCATACTTCGGCATTTGGCAGAGGGCTTCAACAAGAGATACATTGATATGTAATTGCTTGAGAAAATCCAAAATTCTCTTGAATTGCTCATTGGTATGATTATTCTTCAACCTAGAGGGATACGGAAGCCATGGAACATACTCCTTCACCACTGGTGGCATACTCTTCTCAATAACTGGAGTAGCTCCTCCATCTTTTGTCGAGATATCAGATACTTCACTTTTTGGTTATTTCTCCTTTTCCATCACCTTGTCTCCATTCATGCCCACTTTCTTGCCACTCCTAAGAGTAATTGCCTTGAGATGCACATGAGGATTTGCCTCAGTATTTCTCAGTAAACTGCCCTATGGTCGCTCTGACAGCAATTTCGCAATCTGGCCGACTTGATTCTCCAAGTTCTAAAAAGAAGCCTTCTTGTTCCTCAACTTAGGCTTTATGCTCTTGAATTTGGTATCTGACTACTGGAACTTTATGTCAATAGTTTGTATGAACCAAGTATAGGTGTCCTCAAGAGTGGGCTTTTGATCTGACTGTCGGCGAGGAGAAAATCCAGGTGGGGGCTTCTGCTTCTTCCCTTGATTCCTCCAAGAGAAGTTGGGATGATTCCTTCACCCTGGGTTTTATGTGTTGCTATAAGGGTTCTCTTGTTGTCGAAAGGCACTACCAATGAAGTCAACTTGCTCAGTGAGTCCATGCGTTGCTCCAACAATGGGATAATCGGTCGATGTATGTCCTCTCCCCACACGTATCACAAGCCATCACTACAGTTGGTTTCCAGGTGGATAAGTTGTCAATTTTTCTACTCAGGGCCTCCACCTAGGCTGCTAACGTTGTAACCTCGCTAACCTCTATCATCCCGAAGGTCTTCCCAACTGACTTTCCCCTTGGAATTCCACTGGTAGTTGTTCATGGCTATCTTCTCAATCAATTGCTTGGACGCCTTTGGGATCTTACTGCCAATTGATCCTCCTGCTACTTGTCAATTAGCTGTCTAGTGCTTTGGTTGAGGCCTTTATGGAATATCTACACTTCCATCCATTCTGGGAGATTATGGTGTGGACACTTCCTCAATAACTCCTTGAATCTCTCCCATACCTCAAAAAATGATTCTGAGTCCAACTGTATAAATGAAGTAATCTCCTAATGTAGCTTGATCTTTCTCCCTAGTGGAAAGTAATGAGCCAGAAATACCTCAACCAGTTGTTCCCATGTTGTGATCAAAGCTCGAGGAAGTGCTTGTAGACACTGCTTGGCTCTACCCTTTAAGAAAAAAGGGAACATTCAGAGTCTGATAGCGCTATCAGAGACATTGTTGATCTTTAGAATGTCACAAACTTCGAGGAACCCTCCAATGTGGCTGCTTAGGTCTTCATCTGGCAAACCATGAAATTGTACTAATTGTTGGACCATTTGCATGAACATTGGTGTTAGCTTGAAACTGTTCATAGCTAATGGTAGCCGAGCAATACCTACTGAGAACCATCAAGAGTAGGGGAGCATAATCGAACAAGGTTCTCTATCTATCGCCTTGAGTTACCATGGTGTTCAACTGCTCTTCTCCAACCCTAATTGTTAATGATCATGTCTCGGATAATAGAGTTGTTCTCAATCTAGTTCCTATTACTCTTTATATGTTGTTTTCACCTTTGGACAGTCGAGTTGATTTGACTTTGGGTGGTATACACTGTAATTAGACCCAAAAAAAAATTAAAAAGAGCAAAGATAAACAAAAGAAGAAAAAATGTGAAGAAAAATAAATGGCTAAAGTGATGGAGAAATGAAATATTCCTAATAGAAAGTAATTTATTTTTATGTATTGTACACATCTCCTTTTGATTAAAATAGGCCACAACTTTTGATTATCTAATGCATGAGCTGGCAACTTTACAAAAAAAAAAAAAAAAAAACCTAGCTTCTTTTTTAATTTGTCAATTTGTGTTGAATTGATGAAATTACCCTTCAAGTTGTTATTATCTATAAGTTTATGGTTTCTACTAATGAATATAAGTAAACAATTCATGCTCAATTGATAAATTTATTTTTCTTTGTTGAGGTGTTCATTGTTCGGCATTGTTGTCAATTTTTGTTTGTGTTTTTTGTTTTAAATTTAACATGAAACCAAAATCAATAAAAACATGTTTGACATTTTTTTTAATAAAAAATAATACTATTAATGTTTTAAATATTTTCTTGCTCTTTTTCTTTCATGAAACCCATTTTTTCAATTCTCTCTTTAAAAATTATTTATATAAAAGATATTTATATAATTTTGGACTATTGATATTTTACAAATTAGTTTATACAATATAAAAAAGTTATACTTTTTAAAATTATTTGTGAAAATTATTGTTTGACTAACTAATTTTTATAAATTAGATATAGCATATTAAAAAAAATTATAACTATCACTCAATAGGCCTTTCTCGACCCCTTGATTTTAATTTTTAGTTAAACCCCGAAATTTATTTTTAGCTTTTCGAATGAACAAATGTAACACCTTTCATCATTAATTCCAAGTAAGCTATAACAAATGGTACATGTGTAAAAATGAATTGCAACTATGTTATTTGAAGATTATCAGCATATATAAATGTTTTAGTTTTAAATAGTATAATTTTTATGAAGTTAGAGTGTCCAATTTCTTGCTCAATGCCTCTACTTGGGCTGCCAAGGATGTAACCGCATCAATCTTATGACTTCTGGCCACTTTCCTCTTCTCTCTTGGATTCCATTAATAGCTATTCAAAGCCATCTCTTCAATGAGTTGTTGGGCCTCTTCTTGGGTCTTATTTCCTAATGTTCCTCCCACGACGGCATCAAGGAGTTGTTTGGTGTTCGAATTTAACCCGTTATAGAATGTGTGAATGCTCATCCAATCGGGGAACCCATGTTGAGGACACTTCCGCAAGAGATCCTTGAATCGTTCCTATGTCTCAAACAATGATTCTAGCTCCATCTGAACATATGAATGGATTTCATTTTGAAGCTTCGCTAATTTTCCCGGAGGGGAGTACCTTGCAAGGAAAGATTCTACCATTTCGCTCCATGTTGTGATGGAGGCTCTTGGCAATGAATGGAGCCACTGTTTGGCTCTTACTTTTAATGTGAATGGGAAAGCCCTCAAGCGAATTGCATCATCCGAAACCCCATTAATTTTCAGCATGTCGCACACTTCAAGGAAATTCTCAATATGATTGTTCGGATCTTTATCGGCTAATCCATTGAATTGTGTGGACTGTTGAACCATCTGAATAAAACCCGGCATCAACTCAATATTCTTGGCTGCAACTGGTGGCCTAACAATGTTCGACTATGTCCCACGAATTGTAGGTCTAGCAAAATCTGAAAGTGTTCTCTGTTGTCCCTCTTGTTCTGCCATATTTTTAGACTCTTCAACCTCTATTTCAGTAGGAAAATTTTGTTCTTGTGCAGGTTCTTTGCCCCTTCTGTTCAATCTGCGCTCAATTTCAGGATCTTTTTCAACCAATGTTGAAGGATTCCCTCGGGTTATAACCTGTAGCTGAAATCAAGAAAAGAAACAACAAGAACGGCAAAAGAAAGAAGTATGAAATAGAAAAATAATGAAAAGGTGAATGACTAAAGTAACAAAGTACTAGTGTTCCTTATATCCTATTCCCCGGCAATGGTGCCAAAAACTTGACACACCAATTTGCATGCATGTACTATAAGTACACGGGTATCGAAGTAATAAAATACCCGGTAAGTAGGGTAGTCGAATCTACAAGGAACAGAAGTAGTAATAGTAACTATTTCTCAGTTATTTAGTTGGAATCAAGAATATGGTCGAATGAACTCAATCGCAAGAATAAGAAAGTCACAAGCAAGCAAAGGGAAATTAAGGGAGATCTCAATTAATAAAGATGAGGTCTCTGGGCAATGCTCCCCCTAGGATCTAACATGAAGCACAAGATTTACTAAATGTTTTGATTCCTAAAGATAGCTCTAACCCTACTTCTAGGTGAAAGATCCCTAACCCCCTATAAGGTCTAGGCGGAGAAATCTCTCAATCTCACACCTCACACTAAACATGGTTGTATAAAGCCTAGGGAATATAGAGATAGAAAACACTTAATCGGAAGGAAAATGGGGCACTCCACTATCTCATAACTCACCCTCTTAACCATCTTCAATATTGGAGTTCTAACCTTAATGCAGACATCTCTCTCACTAAGGAAACAAATCATGCAATACAAATCAAATCACAAGGATTAATACGACATGCAAGCAATGAGAAAACAAGATTAAAATTCAAATAAACTCTGATTTAATAGAAAGCATAAAGTAAATCAATACAAAGATATGATCCTAGGGTTCACATGCCTAGATAGCTACTAGGGTTTAGCCCTCCATCGGGATTATTATAAAGCAAAGAATAATGTAATAAAAAGCAATGAAAACTACGAAAATAAACTCCTTTGAATTCGTGATGATGGTCATGATGGGTCACTCAATGTTTTGAAGGATCCCTCTCCGAAGTCAGTGATTCCAAAGATAGTGACACTACATTCCCACTATGACCCATACAAAAAACGATATTTTGAAGAACCCTCCTACTGTAGCATTATATGAATTCAAAATAATAACAATATATATGTATATATTACTTAATCAAAGAACGCCAAATGCCAATTGTATGCATTAAATTGCTTATATATATATACTATTATGAAAGATTTTTTTCCACTTTTAAATAGCATTAAAAGTATTTTTTAATTTTAAAAACAAACACTTAAAAAAAAGCAAATGACATTCTCTTATAAATTGGTTGTTTATGATATTAATTGTTATTATTATATTTTTTTTTTTTAAATCTTGATAAATCTATAAGCAAAATGAACATATTTAAAATATCTGAGATTGAACTTAAACCATCATATAATAAAAAAATATTTTTTTTAAATAACAGCTTATTTAATGTTATATTGGGATAACATGCCCCTTACTCCAATTTTGTAATTGTTTATTATTTTAATAAATTGAGTTAGGTAAGTTCAGCAAGCAACTTTTAGATCCTTCAAACTTAATAATATTAATAGTTAATATTCGGTTCAACAATAGTTACACCATTATGTTCCAAAAGATTTGAAGCCTATAATTCACTCAATTAAAACCCAACAACTTAAACTGTGAAGGTTGTTAGTATGTGAGTGAGAATAAATATATATAAAAATTTATATATAATTTTTTTAATGTGAGAATATAACCACTACGGATATAATCTTAAAATCAAAACATTATAAGCCTTCCAATCTCTAATCAAGATTAAAATCAAACATATATTGTAATATATATATATATATATATACACAATGAAAACCTTTGTATCTACCCATATTGAGGTTGCTAATGAAATGGACAAATAGATTAATAAAATGGACATCAAGAACAAATTGTAAGTCTGTGTGTATATATCTATGTTATAATACAATGAGTTACATATTTTCTTTCTTAAAATGCAATGCAATCACATATTTTTACCAACAATGATGAAAGATAATTATTATTTTTTCCCTATATAAGTACATAAAAATCAAAAACATTTCAACTAACAGAAGATGTCAACAAGGTCACATGCAAAGGATCATGTCAAATCTTATTTTCAGTGTGTCAAATCTTTGAAAAAATCACATCCCTATATAAGTACATAGAAAGTCAAAAACATAAAACTATAAACATGAATTTAATTGGAAAATACAATTCAAATCATTTTAAAAAAGGGAAAAAATATTGAATTTTTAAAGATTTCTAATCAACCGTGTCAATCTATGTACAAAAAACAGGATAACATCTTGGCCTACAATTAAAATTTTAAGAAAAAAGCACATTGATAATATAATTTTTAAAAATATCTAAATTTATTTCCATTATATAAATGAATAAATCATTTTAAGAAAGGGAACAATATTGGATTTTCACTGATTTCTTAAAAATATACAATCTTGAGCAAAACCAAACCATATGCAACAGAAAACGGGATAAGATCTTGGCCTACCCGATGCTTAAATCCAAGAACAAAAAGAGTTCTAGCATTATAAACGCACATTACAATCAAATGTACATAACTAAGAATTCAAGAGCTCTAATACTACTTTCTATCAGAAATACATAACTAAAAAGTCATGGACAATGATCAATCAAACTATAAATAAGGAGTTCACCCGCCTTTATCTAAAAACAAAGCACCATTAAAAACAAAGCCCCAAAAACTCACTTCCTTGACTCAAAACAAAGAACTCAAACTTCTCAACAATTCACACATTAAAATCCAAATCATATCTCATCTTATCAATCGGACACTCTCCGTCAAGATTCAAGTTCAAAGCGTGCACAACTTTGGCTGGTAGCAGCACAGTGCAACAGGCTGCGAAACAGAGGCAAAAACAAAATTTTAATCACATAATAACAATTAACAACAGTAAGGAACACAGACACCAAATAAACATGGACAACATGAAATCGTACCTAACTTCTTACATGCCTCATTGGTGTTCCCAGCTCTACGGGGCAAGACACCGGTGCCACCAGAAGGTTTCCGGGATCCAGAACCATTGAGGAAAATGGCTCTCATCCCAGCTCCGGCCGGTGCCGAAGGAGGCTGTTGTTGCTGCGGCTGCTGATGCTGAGGCTGGAGAGGTGGCCACGCAGAGGATGGCAAGCCGAGCGGACGGTCATACCTTCTTCCCCTGTATGGCTTCACCCAAGCAGTAACTATTTGTTGCTTAATCACTTGCTCTTGTTTCAATCGCTCAAACTACAACAACAACACAAACAAAAATATGTAGAAATTAGACAAATTATTCATTTTAACAAATTATTTTAACTTTGAAAAAAAAATCCATTGATAGAGATGAGAACAACCTCAAGCTGCTGCAAGGTGGGCATGGGGATGTTGTTGGCGAAGTAGGCAGTGGGCCGAATATTGGAAGTGGGTGTTGTCTCTAATATGGGGGGCGGTGTTGTGTATGGGGATTTATGAACTTCACCTCTCTATGTTATATCAAGATCTTCACTAATGGCATTACCAAAGTCTCCAGCTCTACAGTATAAGCCTATAATCCCCAAAAAAACAACAAACAAAATTAACATAAATGGCAAGAATTTTCAAAAACAACTAAAATTTCTTCAAGTTAATCCGCAGATGAATGCTTTGAAAACAAACCCAAAGAATACATGTTTCCTCTCCCAAGATCTAGCAGCTGACTCCCGGTTTTTTATCATCCTTTTCTGCCGCTGCAACGCCACCCGATCCTCCGGATCTATCAAGAGCCTCTTCCTCCCCCGTTCCGCTCCCTCCCGTTCAACCACCATCCGCAGATGAATGCTTTGAAAACAAACCCAAAGAATACATGCTTCCTCTCCCGAGATCTCGCAGCTGACTCCCGGTTTTTTATCATCCTCTTCTGCCGCTGCAACGCCACACGATCCTCCGGATCTATCAAGAGCCTCTTCCTCCCCCATTCCGCTCCCTCCCGTTCCACCACCATCCGCAGATGAATGCTTTGAAAACAAACCCAAAGAATACATGCTTCCTCTCCCGAGATCTCGCAGCTGACTCCCGGTTTTTTATCATCCTTTTCTGCCGCTGCAACGTCACCCGATCCTCCGGATCTATCAAGAGCCTCTTCCTCCCCCGTTCCGCTCCCTCCCGTTCCACCACCATCCGCAGATGAATGCTTTGAAAACAAACCCAAAGAATACATGCTTCCTCTCCCGAGATCTCGCAGCTGACTCCCGGTTTTTTATCATCCTCTTCTGCCGCTGCAACGCCACACGATCCTCCGGATCTATCAAGAGCCTCTTCCTCCCCCGTTCCGCTCCCTCCCGTTCCACCACCATCCGCAGATGAATGCTTTGAAAACAAACCCAAAGAATACATGCTTCCTCTCCCGAGATCTCGCAGCTGACTCCCGGTTTTTTATCATCCTCTTCTGCCGCTGCAACGCCACTCGATCCTCCGGATCTATCAAGAGCCTCTTCCTCCCCCGTTCGGCTCCCTCCCGTTCCACCACCATCCGTAGATGAATGCTTTGAAAACAAACCCAAAGAATACATGCTTCCTCTCCCGAGATCTCGCAGCTGACTCCCGGTTTTTTATCATCCTCTTCTGCCGCTGTAACGTCACCCGATCCTCCGGATCTATCAAGAGCCTCTTCCTCCCCCGTTCGGCTCCCTCCCGTTCCACCACCATCCGCAGATGAATGCTTTGAAAACAAACCCAAAGAATACATGCTTCCTCTCCCGAGATCTCGCAGCTGACTCCCGGTTTTTTATCATCCTCTTCTGCCGCTGCAACGCCACCCGATCCTCCGGATCTATCAAGAGCCTCTTCCTCCCCCGTTCCGCTCCCTCCCGTTCCACCACCATCCGCAGATGAATGCTTTGAAAACAAACCCAAAGAATACATGCTTCCTCTCCCGAGATCTCGCAGCTGACTCCCGGTTTTTTATCATCCTCTTCTGCCGCTGCAACGCCACCCGATCCTCCGGATCTATCAAGAGCCTCTTCCTCCCCCGTTCCGCTCCCTCCCGTTCCACCACCATCCGCAGATGAATGCTTTGAAAACAAACCCAAAGAATACATGCTTCCTCTCCCGAGATCTCGCAGCTGACTCCCGGTTTTTTATCATCCTCTTCTGCCGCTGTAACGTCACCCGATCCTCCGGATCTATCAAGAGCCTCTTCCTCCCCCGTTCGGCTCCCTCCCGTTCCACCACCATCCGCAGATGAATGCTTTGAAAACAAACCCAAAGAATACATGCTTCCTCTCCCGAGATCTCGCAGCTGACTCCCGGTTTTTTATCATCCTCTTCTGCCGCTGCAACGCCACCCGATCCTCCGGATCTATCAAGAGCCTCTTCCTCCCCCGTTCCGCTCCCTCCCGTTCCACCACCATCCGCAGATGAATGCTTTGAAAACAAACCCAAAGAATACATGCTTCCTCTCCCGAGATCTCGCAGCTGACTCCCGGTTTTTTATCATCCTCTTCTGCCGCTGCAACGCCACCCGATGATGGAGAAATGGTCAACGCGCTACGGAGGATCTCGACCTCGCGAGTGGCTTGGCGGCGGGCGGTGAGATCAGCGACCTGGAGACATTTAGATTTAGGGTTAGAAGGGCAACCATCATACAGATCATTTAGATCTAGGGTTGGCAACAATTATTTAGATTTAGAACTACCAATCACAATAGTCCAAATGTCACATACATAAAAACTCTTGAGAACAGTACTTTTAGGGGATAGAATTAAGGTTAAGTATATATTATAATAATAATAATAATAATAATGCACCATGTTCACCGCCCGTGTGTAACAAATGGCAATGAGCACCGCATGGCCACCCCTTCGCTTCTCTAAACTCCACCACCTCCTCCAAAGATCCATCTCCATCTCTCACATCCTCCAAATCCATGCCCAATTCCTCACCACCTCCCTCTTCTCCCTCCCTCTATACTCCACCAGACTGCTCATTTCCCTCTGTTCATCTACTCCTCTCTCCCCTTCCCAATCCCTTTACGCAGACCTCATCTTCTCCAGAATTCCCCGCCCCAACACCTCCTCCTGGAACACCATTATCCGACTTCACACCATCTCCTCCAACCCCACCCATGCCCTCCTCCTCTTCGCGCAAATGCGCAGAAATGGCGTCCAAACCGATACCTACACCTATCCGTTTGTTCTCAAGGCCTGCGGTGCTTTGCTGGCCCGCGGACATGGCGTGGCAGTCCATGGGGAGACGCTTAAGCTTGGTATGGACTTTGCTTTGTTTGTTAGGAATTCTCTGATTAGCTTTTATTGCAGGTTTGGTGATGTTGCGCTGGCAAGGTGCCTTTTTTATGGGTTTTTTTTGAAGGATTTGGTTTCTTGGAACTCCATGATTGCTGGGTATGTTGGCTGTGGAGAAATTGAGGAAGCACGGAAGTTGTTTGATGAAATGCCTGTGAGAGATGTGTTCTCTTGGACTGTTTTGATCGATGGATATGGGAAGAAGGCAGGGGATGTTGGTTGTGCGAGACAATTGTTTGATGAAATGCCTGATAGGGATCTGGTTTGTTGGAATTCCATGATTGATGTGTATGCTAGTGTTGGCCGGCTTGGTGACGCAAGGGAGCTGTTTGAGGTGATGCCTGAGCGGAATGTTGTCTCTTGGAGTATCCTCATTGATAACTATGTTAAGTTTGGGGAGCCTAAAGAAGCTTTGGGATTGTTTCAGAGGATGCTATCGGAGGGTACTAAGCTAGATAAGGTTGCTGTGGTTGGTGTGATCACAGCATGTGGCCAGTTGGGGGCTCTTGATCAAGGGCATTGGGTGCATTCTTTTTTGAAGAAGAATAAAATCATGTGTGATGTTATTGTTCAAACCGCGCTTCTAGACATGTACATGAAGTGCGGGAGTTTAGAGCTTGCAAGAAGATTTTTCGAGAGCATGCCGGAGAGGAGCGTTGCTTCTTGGAATGTGATGATAGTCGGGCTTGGAAATAATGGTTATGGAACTGAAGCTGTCGAGCTTTTTCATTTGATGGAGCGAGAAGGAGGGTTGATGGATGATCTCACTTTACTTGGTGTACTGTCAGCCTGTACACATGCAGGGTTAGTTGATGAAGGGATGAGCATTTTTGAAAGGATGATGATTGATTTCAGGATTGCACCGAAAGTTGAGCATTATGGTTGTGTTGTAGATCTCCTTGGGCGTGCAGGTCGATTGCGTGAGGCTGCAGATATTATTGAGACCATGCCTATGAAACCAACTCCTACTCTGTGGGGATCGCTTCTTGCTGCTTGTCGGACTCATCGATATGTGCAATTGGCAGAACTTTCAGTCAAGAGGCTTGCAGAACTTGGAGCTGATGATGCTGGGGTTTATGTTCTCATGTCAAATATTTATGCTGATGAGGGAATGTGGGATGATGTATTGAGGATAAGGAGGTTGATGAGTGAAAAAGGGATGAAAAAGGAGAGTGGACGAAGTGTGGTAGAGGTGGATGGTGATATTTATGAGTTCGTAAATGGTGGCAGTTCGCATCCTCGTAAAGCCGAGATATTTGCAGCAATCTGGAGTTTATGCAATCATCTCGGAGATAGAACTGTGTGATAATGACCAAGAGAGGCTTTTTCAGCAAATTTTCATCAGCTAAAAGGGGGGCTCTTTAGATTGAGATTATTTACGTGGACATGGAAGCCATTGCAGATGTTTTGTCTATGCATGAACTTTTGCCATCTCTTTGACTGACTGATTCATGCTAAACAACAGATAGGCTTTGATATTTATGGTGAGCCTAAAGAACCTTGGTAATTTCTCTCTGATGGTATTGACAAGAGACTCTTGTCGGAGGAAAAAAAGAATGAATTCACTTGGATCTCTTGTGAAGTAGTAGTTGGACATTGTAATTACTTGAGCTTGTTGCTGCAAACTGCAAAGATCAAGTATGTTTGTGAACAACTATTGAGATCATTGTTAGCAACTCGTTAACAATTTGGTTTAAGGAATGGAATTTGCTCCTGAAATGAGGTTCTTTGATTGGCTGGCGCACCATTTAGACATGCTATTGCATTCTGTTTGGTACTGCACTTGTCTCAAACGTGTTCTTCTTTGATGTGCTATTTGTCTTGGCAATTTAGTGTCATCTTAGTTTTCATGCTGGCTGTACTTATGCTGTACGCAGGTTTGTTTCATTGGTATTTCTGTTGCTCATTTTTAGTCTCAAGCTTTCATAATATTATGCTGTTAATTCTTAATTTACTAACAAAATCACTATCATGTCAGGATGGCCGAGTGGTCTAAGGCGCCAGACTCAAGTTCTGGTCTTCGTGAGAAGGCGTGGGTTCAAATCCCACTTCTGACAACACGCATTAATGTTTTGGATGTTTTCTCCAAGGCTTGAGATCATGAGATGCATTGCTAGTCTTGTGTGTGTGTGTTTTTACTTTTTTGTTTTCTGTTTTTTTATTTTAATAGATCTATTTATTTATTTATTTGTATTTTTAAATAACTATTTTGGAAGTAATTTAATAAACTAAGGTTAATAAAAAGTAAAGATATTATCCAAAAATATAAAAAAATGAGGGCTATTATTGAAAAAAAAAAAAACAGTGGAGTTAGAAATATAATGATTCCTACAAATTTTTTTAGCAAAGATAATTGGATAAATTGATGACATCATTACTAGCCTATTCATGCAAAGATGATGTTGAGTAGGAATACAAAATTCTATGCTCTAGTACTATGTATAAGCCAATTTTCCTAAATTTTTAATATTTATCTTGAAAAATGGAAAAAATATTTAATTTATAATAATTACTGGTATTCTTATAGTTTCTAGTACGAAATTAAAAATGTGAAAAAGAATTTTTGGCAAGGATTATTATTTCCTTGGAAAAATTTCCTAAGGATTTTATGTGAAGTTTTAAAAAAAAAAGTTCCTAATTATATCTTACTATTTCCTAAAATTCAAATGACAAAATTAACACATTACTTGTAGCGCGGTCCGCACTAATGCGGCGGCCATCTACTATCTTTAAATACATAAATATTTTTTTCCCCATGAATTAGAGCCCATAAAGATAAATAACATCTAATAATGATAAAATTTAGCATAGATTGTATTTTAAAATAAATACATATATAATGTTTTTACATAAATAGGTTCCAAGATAATGTTGGAGAAAAAGAATTCAAAAATTATAATAATTGACAAAATACTGCATAAAAAAAAAGAGAATCCTTTCCTCTTATATCTTCTCCTTGTCTCCTTATCTGCATCTCTAGTCTCTCTTCTCTCTTGTTCTCCTTCTCTATGCCCTGAGCCCTTAGGGAGGCTCTCAGCCTAGGGGAGAAGGCTTCCGCCCCAACCTTTACCTCACCCCGGAGTCCGGCGACCCTGGAGTAGGTTGAAAGGCATCCCGTGATCTACAGTGGTACCAGAGCCCAGGTTACCTTCTTCAAAAAGGTAATCTCTAACTATGCAGGGGTAAACCCTTAACAGGGTCCCCAGCATGTAGATAGTAAGTTTTATCTTAGTTTTATAACTTCATGTTGATCCATAAAACCTAAAAAACAAAAAACAACTAAAAATTTTTGAAAAATTTTTGGCAACCAATGAAAAGATAATCCTAAATATTTGAATGAGATAATCCATCTTTAAACACTCAAACATAATCCAAAATATTTGAATTGAGAAAATCCAACTGGTAGACAGAGTGAGCAAAAGATGAACTGGAGAGCACCAACTAGTACCCGAAGAGGCGAGGGAGAGCCGTTAGAAAGGGTCTGATAGAGTGTGGAGGTAAGTCTTGAGCTACTCTTAAAATTGGAAAGATTGACTCTCAATATGGATGATATAATCATAATTCTTAATTATGGGCGTCTGTATCATATTAAGAAGAGTGAACAAAAGATAATTATAAAGAAGGGTTAACTCGTAATATGAAGGATGAAATCATGATTCTTGATCATATCAAGAGAAATGAATATGAGCCAACTAAAAGCAAAAGAAAAAATTTGAAAAAACCAAAAAACATGCAACTTTACTTTCAATTAATTATGGATCAATATAAGTTATTTGACTAAGTTTAACTTCTATCATTTATTACATGTTGGTGATCTTGTTTGAGCATAAGATTTCTCTCATAATTTTCTTTGTGAAAATTTTACTTTCAGTAATTTTAATTTCAGCAGTTTCTTTTCTGCAATTTACTTTCAGTCTTTAAATATCAGCAACTTTTATTTCAGTCTTGCACAGTTTATTTCAGTACTTTTATTTCAGTACTTTTATTTCAGCAAATATAAAAGCAACTAAAAAATAAAAAACCAAAAAGAAACCAAATAATCAAAAATCAAAAAGCAAAAACAATATATAAATCAAAACAAATCAAAAACAAACTAAAATTACTACTTTGTGTAGTATATCTAAAATCAGACTAAGAAAAGTAATCAAATAAATATATGTATAAAATATTAAAACAAAGTAAAGAAACAATTAAAACTAACAAATATTAAAATAATATGGAATTCTTAAAAAATCTAAAAATGGAAGAAAAAATTGAAAATATATATCCAGGATATAATTGGAAAATAGACTTTGAAGAATTACCAGATGAAATAGATGATATAATATTTCTAATTGAATGCAAATATGATAAATATAACTATCCTATAAAAAATAAAATAGAAGAAACTTACATAATTGAAGAATTAAATACTATTGAAAATAAAGAAGAAACAAACATAATGGAAGAAATAAACAACAAAAGTAAAGATGAAGAATATAATGAAATGATTAGACAACTAGAAGAAATTAATGTTGAAGAAATAATGATGAATGTAGAATCAGGAGCAAGCCATAATCCAAATAACCAAAGAGCAGAAAGTTCTAATATTAGACCAATAATAACACCAACAACAATTGAAAGAACAAGTAGAACAACCCAACCATTACAATTTCCATCTCAACATAATTTTAATAATAACTATTATGAACAAAATTATAAAATAAACAAAGGAAAACCAGATCCCTTAGAAGTTATAAAAACAATGCCAAAACAAAATAATGAAGGAAGTATGTTAATATTAAGTACAATCCATCCTAAAAAATGGCCAGAATTAATAGACAGATGGGAATCAGATGCCATAAATGCATTAGAAAGAATACCTCATACATTAGATTCAATAGGAACAACAAATTTTATTGAAAATCTTTTAGGAACTATTGCAAGAGATTTGTTAAACAGTTGGAAAATAAATTATGCAGAAGAATATCAATATATGGTACAAATGGCAGACAACCCCTACAATGTAACAGGACAAATTAGGCAAATAATTTTAGGAACAAATCCATCTAGGGGAGATACATTATTACAAGATATGGCAGCCAGAGATTTAGAAAGAATTCAAATTAATAATTTTGGAGAAATTGTTCAATTTAGCCAAGCATATATCACCTTAGCAGCCAAAACAGGAAGAGCATTTACAAATAATGAATTAACTAAAAAATGGTTTAACAAACTCCCAAAACCTTTAGGAGATATAATTTTAAGGAACTGGATAGAAAAAGGACATGAAAATTTAACTGGAATAGGGCCAGCAATAATGTTTACATTTAATTATCTAAAAGAAAAATGTTTAGAAGCAGAAGCAAACAGACAAATTTCAAATTATAATTATTGTAGTAAAATATATGTACCAGCATTAAACAATGAATGGAAAAAAACAAAAGGATTAAAAAGAAGTCAATATTTTAAAAAAGGAAGACCAAAACCAAATCATGTTAAAAAATTTAAAACACATAAACCACCAGGAAAATGCAAATGTTATCTATGTGGTATAGAAGGACATTATGCAAGAGAATGTAAAAACTCACAAGTTAAAAAAGAAAGACTAAATATGTATCAAAATCTAGAAATCCATGATGAAATAGATATTGTAAGTATAGACAGCAATGATAGTGAAAATGATAGTGATGTCTGTAGCATATTTGATGGAAATGAAGGACCAAATTTTTATTCTGAAGACTAAAATATCAAAATGAAAAAACAAACATACAGTTTAGACAATAATCCAAAATATTTATTAGAAAAATATAACCAAGTAGAAAATTTTGAAAATTGTAATCATGAATTTGAGCCATATAAAATAAATTACAAACAAAAATGTGATAAATGTTATAGATTTCATATTAAAAAACATAGAGTAACATGCCAAAAATGTGAATTATCTTTATGTAGAAAATGTGTCTTAGAATTATATCAATTTAGTTTTAAAGAACAAAAAATTGAAAAAGAAGAAAACAACATAAATATAACTCATAATAACATAATAGAACAATTACTAAAAAGACTAAAAAATTTAGAAGAAGAAAATGATAAATTAAGAAAAGATTTAGAAAAAATGAAAGAAATAAAATTAAGAAAAGAATTTGAAGAAGAATTTGAAAATCAGAAATTAAGGGAAGAAATAGAAAGATTAAAAAATGAAAATGTGAGATACCAAAAAATAAGTGAAGAAAATAGTAAAATAAAAGAAGAAATAAAAAATTTAAAACAAATAGTCATACAAGGAAATGATAAAAATAATCCAATAATAATAGAAGATGATGAACAAGAAATCCAAGATAGTAAAAAAGAAATAAAAATAGAAATTCAAGAAAATCAAGATAAAAAAGAAAATATGAATAATATAATAGATGAAAATGAAGAAAGCATAATGACAATATATTATAAAGACAACAATTTATTAAACATAGACTTTATTTTAGAATTTAAAGATAAATTTAAAATATCAGGAAAAGGAATAATAGATACAGGAGCAAGTAAAACATATATAGCAGAAAATCTAGTCCCAGCAAAATATAAAGAAAAAACATCTCAAAAAGCAATAGTAAAAGATGCATTTGGAAATCAATTAACCTTAAATGAAAAATTAATAGACTGTTCAATAATATTAAACAATCAAAGATATAATTTACCATATACATGGATAAAACCAATCACAAATGAAAATTCAATTCAATTTTTGTTAGGAATGAATTTTATTAAAAATCAAGCAGGAGGAATATTCATTCAAGGAGAAAAAGTAATGATATTTAACAAAGCAAATCATTTAGAAACAACAACAAAAGTGCAATCGTTAGAATATTTATCAGAACAAAGCATCCCATTAGACGAAGAAATGGAAATTATAAATTATATAGAATTAAATCAAATAACCCCATTAAAAGATAAAATAGAACCCATTTTAGAAGATTTAAGAATAGATGGAACAATAGGGGAAAATCCTATAAAAAACATAGATAGAACAAGTGAAGAATGCAAATTAGAAATAATAAATCCGGAAATAAAAATAACCTGCCCAGTAATAAAATCAACTCCATATGAGCAAGAAGAATTTAATAAACACATCAAAAACTTCTTGATTTAGGAATAATAGAACCAACAAAAAGTCCTCACAGAACTAGAGCTTTTATAGTAAATAAACACAGTGAAATAGTAAGAGGAAAAAGTAGAATGGTATTTAATTATAAAAGACTTAATGATAATACAGAAGATGATAGATATCCATTACCAAACAAAGAAGCATTATTAAACAAAATAAAAGGAACAAATATTTATAGCAAATTTGATTTGAAAAGTGGCTTTTGGCAAGTCAAATTAGAAAAAGAAAGTAGAAAATGGACAGCATTTGTAACACATAATGGACATTATGAATGGAAAGTAATGCCTTTTGGTTTAAAAAATGCCCCCCAAATATTTCAAAGAAAAATGGATAACATATTCAGAAATGATCATTTTATTGTAACATACATTGATGATATTTTAATATTCAGCAATCATTTAAAAGAGCATGTAAATCATTTACAAATCTTTTTTCAAAAATGCAAAAAACATGGTCTTGTTTTATCTAAGAAAAAGATGAAAATAGGATGTAGAAAAATAGAATTCCTAGGAGTCATCATAGGGAAAGGGGAAATAGAATTACAAAAACATATAGCAAGTAGTATCTTAGAAATGCCAGACAAATTAGAAGGATTAAAACAGATCCAATCATTTCTAGGAAAATTGAATTATGCAAGAAATTTCATACCAAATTTAAGCAAATTAGCTGGACCATTATACAACAAAACAAAACAAAATGGAGAAAGAAAATTCAACAGTGAAGACATCAAATTAGTCCAGAAAATAAAACAAATTGTAAATAACATAAAACCTTTAGAATTGCCTCCACCAAATTATTATTTAATAATTGAAACAGATGGCCGAATAGGTGGATGGGGAGTTGTTTTGAAATTTAGACCCAAAAAAGAATCCTTAAAAAATGAAGAAAAAATCAGTAGATATGACAGTGGCACATACAATACTAAAGTAACAAGCACAGATGCAGAAATTTTAGCTTGTATAAAAGCAATGGAAAAATTCAAATTATTTGTCATAGAAAGCAAAGAATTTTTGTTAAGAACTGACTGTCAAGCAATACTGTCTTTTTATCATAAAAAGTCAGAAAATAAATTATCAACAAATAGATGGTTAACATTCATAGATTATATAGTGGGAAATGGCTTTCATGTAGTTATAGAACATATCAAAGGAAAAGATAATATCATTGCAGATCAGTTGAGCAGAATTATACAAGAAAGCAAACATGTTTAGACAAAAGACTTGTCCATCCGTATAGTGAGACTGTGGCTGCAAAAACCAGCAGGTCCATTCGCGTTCTTACTATGGTGGAAGTCTGGATTATCCTTCCCATAACACTTGCGAAAGAAAGAAATTTTTAAACTAATGAGTTTAATTGCAGATCAACACTTGCTTGAATAAGCAAGAAATTTTTATTTAACTAGTTTCTTTTTTGCAGATGGCAACATCAAAGAATTCAACAATCCAAGAAAAAACTTCACTAAATATCACACCCTACCCTTCCATCTTCCCAAAAAGATCCACTCAAAAATTCCGTACTACAAATATTCTTGATCATCAACAGCAAACTATTCTTGATGACCTTTGGGCTACAAGAAACAATTCTCTGTTCCTACAATCCATGAAAAACCTTAGCCAATATTTTCAAGAACAAAATGAAAAACCTGATCAAATAATTCCCTATAACTCCACAAACAAAAATCAACCACAAACCAAAGTTTTCTCTCCACCTGCTGTTGAACATTTTATTGCCCAAGATAGAAAAATTAAAATAATGGAAATAGAAATAGAAGTTAAGAAAAAAGAAATTGAAGAACTCCAAAAGAAATTTCAAAAGATAACTGATGATCATGATGAAATAACCAAGCACATGATCAAGTCTCAAAAGCAGAAAGAAGAAGTTCTGGAAAGGTTCCCTCCAATAATTAAAGATGTACAACAGATCATCTTACAAAAAGTTTTGAAGACAGAATATGAAGACTTTGTTCAGACACAAGTACTTCTCAGAGAAATGGCTAAAGATGAAATACAACATCTAGGAATGGCGTTCTCAGTAGACCTATTCAAAGAAGAACCACACCGACATCAGAACTGTCAATGCGAAAAGGGGTTTCTCATAGTCAAAGTATCTTTTGAGCTCTCTTCCTGGATCGACCAAGAAATTAAAGGAGTGGCTCTTAGTTTTGAGAAACTAATGAAGTTTGGAATGATTGGAAGAATAGTACTCACAAAGTCCAGACAAGTCAAATTCTTTCAGAAACATTGGAAGCTTTCTTATTTATTGACCAAGATATTCAAGAAGGCAAAGTTCCCTGCAGTCATAAATCTAGCAATTACATCAATCCCACCAAGCTACAACGAAGGATATATAGAGGATGCACGACACCGGATTACAGTTGAAGTCTTTTCTAAATCTGTTCCTTATCAGACACACCTACCAATTGAAGCATTCAAGGAGGAACTTCAACAATATGACACCTCTGTAGCTGAACAAATATCTCTGTGGTGAGCATTCACTTTCCTCAATCGCGGACAATCTTATTACCATCCATTAGCATTTGAAGATGCCACAATGAAGGTCTATGCAAGAAAAGAGGTACTCCCGATTGACATTCCATTTCCTAATCTGAAATTCAACAACCCTTCCATGATCCAACATTTCAAAGATGTCAATGCTCTCATCTCACTTTCTCATATGGGAGATTACTCTACTGGATACCTGCCTCTTATTGAAGAAGAAGATGAACTTCCTTTGGGCTTCCCACGAGGATATGACTCAGATCAGTCTCTTCAGACAGATGAAATGACTCTTACTCATCCTGTGGAGAAACTGAAGCAGTGTTTTTTTTTAGTATGTAAAATAGGCGGTGTTTGTTTTTTTTATTGTGTAAAATAAGAAGTAAGCTTGTAATAGTGTTTTCACTGTAGACACAGTGAATTTAGGTAAGTGTCATTATCTCTAAGTCCTTAAAGTCTTAGGGATAAGTTCAAGGACATGTCCTTGTTAGGTTTGGGTCTTGTCAAGTCATATCTTGTCAAGCCTTATCTCCTTGTAATTATTATTGTTAGGTTTAAGTCTTGTCATCGTTGCTTAAGGGACAAGGCTTGGAGCCTATATAAGGCCCCTTAGTGTTTGTAAGTAAGGTGTGCTTAGAAAGTGTGCTTAGGAAAGAGTGCTTAGAAACTAGCTTGAGTGTATGCTAAAGAAAGAGTTTGGGAGTGTTCTTGTAAATGAGTTGTGCTTCATGAAATAAAGAGAATCCTTTCCTCTTATATCTTCTCCTTGTCTCCTTATCTGCATCTCTAGTCTCTCTTCTCTCTTGTTCTCCTTCTCTATGCCCTGAGCCCTTAGGGAGGCTCTCAGCCTAGGGGAGAAGGCTTCCGCCCCAACCTTTACCTCACCCCGGAGTCCGGCGACCCTGGAGTAGGTTGAAAGGCATCCCGTGATCTACAGTGGTACCAGAGCCCAGGTTACCTTCTTCAAAAAGGTAATCTCTAACTATGCAGGGGTAAACCCTTAACAGGGTCCCCAGCATGTAGATAGTAAGTTTTATCTTAGTTTTATAACTTCATGTTGATCCATAAAACCTAAAACAAAAAACAACTAAAAATTTTGGAAAAATTTTTGGCAACCAATGAAAAGATAATCCTAAATATTTGAATGAGATAATCCATCTTTAAACACTCAAACATAATCCAAAATATTTGAATTGAGAAAATCCAACTGGTAGAAAGAGTGAGCAAAAGATGAACTGGAGAGCACCAACTAGTACCCGAAGAGGCGAGGGAGAGCCGTTAGAAAGGGTCTGATAGAGTGTGGAGGTAAGTCTTGAGCTACTCTTAAAATTGGAAAGATTGACTCTCAATATGGATGATATAATCATAATTCTTAATTATGGGCGTCTGTATCATATTAAGAAGAGTGAACAAAAGATAATTAAAAAGAAGGGTTAACTCGTAATATGAAGGATGAAATCATGATTCTTGATCATATCAAGAGAAATGAATATGAGCCAACTAAAAGCAAAAGAAAAAATTTGAAAAAACCAAAAAACCAAAAAACATGCAACTTTACTTTCAATTAATTATGGATCAATATAAGTTATTTGACTAAGTTTAACTTCTATCATTTATTACATGTTGGTGATCTTGTTTGAGCATAAGATTTCTCTCATAATTTTCTTTGTGAAAATTTTACTTTCAGTAATTTTAATTTCAGCAGTTTCTTTTCTGCAATTTACTTTCAGTCTTTAAATATCAGCAACTTTTATTTCAATCTTGCACAGTTTATTTCAGTACTTTTATTTCAGCAAATATAAAAGCAACTAAAAAATAAAAAACCAAAAAGAAAACAAATAATCAAAAAGCAAAAAGCAAAAACAATATATAAATCAAAACAAATCAAAAACAAACTAAAATTACTACTTTGTGTAGTATATCTAAAATCAGACTAAGAAAAGTAATCAAATAAATATATGTATAAAATATTAAAACAAAGTAAAGAAACAATTAAAACTAACAAATATTAAAATAATATGGAATTCTTAAAAAATCTAAAAATGGAAGAAAAAATTGAAAATATATATCCAAGATATAATTGGAAAATAGACTTTGAAGAATTACCAGATGAAATAGATGATATAATATTTCTAATTGAATGCAAATATGATAAATATAACTATCCTATAAAAAATAAAATAGAAGAAACTTACATAATTGAAGAATTAAATACTATTGAAAATAAAGAAGAAACAAACATAATGGAAGAAATAAAGGTTGGGGCGGAAGCCTTCTCCCCTAGGCTGAGAGCCTCCCTGAGGGCTCAGGGCATAGAGAAGGAGAACAAGATAGAGTGGAGACTAGAGATGCAGATAAGTGGACAAGGAGATTTCAAGAGGAAAGTATTCTCTTGTTTTTTATTTCATAAGCACACTCCTTACAAAGCACTCTTTATCACTTCACTCAAGCATGTTTCTAAGCACACTTTCTAAGCACACACTAAGGGGCCTTATATAGGCTCCAAGCCTTGTCCCTTAAGCAACCATGACAAGACTTAAACCTAACAATAATAATTACAAGGAGATAAGGCTTGACAAGATAAGACTTGACAAGACCCAAACCTAACAAGGACATGTCCTTGAACTTATCCCTAAGACTTTAAGGACTTAGAGATAATGATACTTACCTAAATTCACTATGTCTACAGTGAAAACACTATTACAAGCTTACTTCTTATTGCATTTTTTATGAAGATAATAAAAAAAAAAAATAGTGCTTCAACTCTTCTTCTCTAAAACCTAATACATGTCAACAAAAACAAAACAACAATATCAAATATTAAATCCAAATTCAATTTGAGTAAAAAAAAAAATTTGAGTTCTTATTTTCTCTAGTCACATACCTCTCATTAAAAAATTTCTAAATAAAAAAGCAAGGGAAATTAATGAAAGAAAATATCACCGTCTCAAATCTCTCCTTAATCTTTTACCTATTCTTACCCTTATACCTTCTTCAAATAAATTTTGTACTCCTCCCTTTTCCTATCCCTTGAGATATTTTTTCCATTATTAGTAAATAAAAAAAAAAACAGTTATCTTCGTATGCACTATATTAATATACTTACTGGTGAGCCTAGACATATTGGAGCTCCAACTTAAGAGCCTATTCTAACCCCGGCTGATGAATTGATTCTAGCTAGAAGTCAGCACAGCCTACGAGATCTTTTGCGATGATGATAGTGATGAAAGTAAAGAGAATGGTCATGGCGAGATAGGGAGCCGATTAGAAGAAGTTGAGATTGAAGGAGAAGATATCGGAGACATCTAATGTGCGGAAACCATCAGCGATGGCAAAGCCAACGAACAGGGGAGGATGATGTTCCAATGGAGTTTCTTGCATTTGTTCTAGTGTTTGAGTTTTCTCCGAGTCTGTATTTATTTGGAATTATGAATAACAGCGCCATCATCATCGCGTGCATTAATTGTATTATCATGTATAAATAATAATAATAATAATAATAATAATAATAGAAAATTCATAGAGTGGAAGAAATGCAGGTGGGCGTGCTTGATGAATTTGTGATTGTTAAACTACTTGTTTTTAAAAAGTTATTTAATAATTATTATAAACATCTTATTAAATTATATATTGTCCATGGTAATGTACATATCCATATGTAATGTTAGGCTTTGTGCAAAAAAAAAAAAAAAATATATATATATATATATATATATATATATATATATATATATATATATATATATATATATATATATATATATATATATATATATATATATTATTATTATTATTATTATTATTATTATATGCATATCTTGATTAATGTTTTGAACTAGCTTTATATATATATACACACACCTTGATTAATGTTTTGAGTTGACTGCAAGGAAGTTAGGTGAGATGAATCATTAGCTCAACTAAGTATTATATAGGATGTGTAATGATTGTATAATCACATGTTAATGGATACCATGCGTTTATTGTAGAATCAGATTTTGAAAATGCAAAGGTATAATACCCTAATTGGTCCCTCTACTTTTCTCTCTCTTCCCTTTTGGTCCCTCTACTCAGAAATGCTCCCGACTAGTCCCTCTACTTTTGAAAATGTAGCTATTTAGAGAGAAATGCTCCAAACTAGTCTCTCTACTTTTGAAAATGGACCTACTTAGTCCCTCCACTTAATCCCATTTTAAAAAGTAGAGGGACTAATTGGGAGCATTTCTCCCAAGTGAGCACATTTTCAAAAGTAGAGGGACTAGTCGGGAGCATTTTTGAGTAGAGGGACTAAAAGGAAAGAGTGAGAAAAGTAGAGGGACCAATTGAGGTATTATAACATATTAGGGAGATGGTAGCTTTTCATGTTTAATAGGGACAATACATCATTAGGCTGAGAGTCAATAATGGACTTTATAACATATTATAACATATTAGGAGAGATGTAGGTGTTGACAAATTGGATGAGTTTTAAACTATATACACACAAATAGGGTTTTTCTTCTCTTGCGGAACACCAGACCTATAATTAAAAATGTACCACATGTCAGCTTCGTGCTAACGCTGCGAATATTTGTAGACATATAAATATTTTTTTTATAAATTAAAGGAATTAAAGATAGATAGTGTCTAATAATAATAATAAAATTTCACATGAATTTTATTTTAAAATAAACACACACAAAGTTTGTTAATAATATAATACAATAAAATTCACACATTAAAAAAACTATTTTTAATATTGGTTTCCCCCTTATTTGTGGTTTTAAGACTCAAAATGTATATTTTCTTGTGCCCCTGCAAATAAATGTAATTTTAATGCATTGTTATTTTTCTCAACAATATAAAAAAAAAAATTGGGAATGATTTGTTCATTAATCTTTTTTATCACTGACTTGCTTTTAAATTTTTTTGTTAGAGGTTTTTCAGGGAAAGCTCTACTAGAACTTGATGCTGAGAAAGACAAAATTAATGTAACTAAGCTACTATAAAGATCTTATAGGCTGTATTTCATATCATCACCATTCTCTTTGAAACTATTCAAACTAAAGTTGTTGGACTCGCTTTTATATATATATATTTTATATTCTTATATAGTTAATTCAGTACATAATAATATAAGCGTTAAGTTTGGATCCATTTTGATTTATCTATGGGATGTCCTTTGATTTTTTTCCCCAACATACACTTCTCTTATAAAAAAATGAACTTGGGAAAAATAAATTTGTTAATTGTTTTTACATCTAGTAAATTTGGCTAAGTTAATTATTTTGTACATCTAAAATAGTTTTATTAGTAAAAAGAATCAATACAAACAACACATCAAAAACACCAATACATACTAATAATAAATAAAGAATTTGTTAATAATGAATTGGTGAAAAGATAATAAGGTTTAGATATTAATGTGAGGTATTTGCTTGATATTTGTCATATTAGTTATGCACAAATATTCAAAATGATTTGTTTATGATAGTGTTAGTCAAAGAAAATAGAAAACTATATTAATATTTATTAGAATTGCCCTAAAAATCCCTCCAAGTTTCACTTATTCACAGATTGTCCCACCAAG
Source organism: Dioscorea alata (assembly GCA_020875875.1). Taxonomy (NCBI): domain Eukaryota; kingdom Viridiplantae; phylum Streptophyta; class Magnoliopsida; order Dioscoreales; family Dioscoreaceae; genus Dioscorea; species Dioscorea alata. The sequence goes on from CM037019.1 coordinate 13,603,859, forward strand.
TTTGGGTATTCCCAAGAAGTCCCTCTTTTTTCTAACAACGCGATTTTCTGTCTTTCTGTCATAAAGGTAACTGATCTTGACGGAAATGTCTCTAAGCTTTTTAAGCAAAAACACGTAATATTAAACGAAAAAGTCAAATATTAAATGGAAAGGTTAAATATTAAATGAAAAAAATACTATATATTAAGTAAAAACTCATGTGATTACATGAAAAACACAATGTTAAACGAAAACTATATATTTTAAGCGGGAAGTACATGTTGTAAGTCAAAATAAACTAATGGAGTGAGTTGCATTAACTGAAAAGTAAGTTGTCAAAAAAAAGAGGGATTGTCTTGCAAATTCAAATGTCAGAGGGTGTGTGTGGGATGTTTTGAAACTTTCAGGGACTTATAATTCATTTTCCCTAAGAGCATGTTTGGTTGTCAGGAGTGGATTGGGGGTGATATAAGGGGTAGTGGAGTAGGAGCTAGGTAGTCAGAACCGAACTGGGCCTTTGAACCAAAGAAAGCCAAGGTTCAAGGGTCAAAAGGTCCGACCTCAGTTGAACCCTATCGAACCAAATTTAATAAATAAAAAAATTATAATGTAATATATCCAATAATAATTTAAATTTTAAATTAAATGCATAAAAGTTATGTAACAAACAAATCTCACAAATTTTTTTCATATTTAAAATAAAAAGAGATATAAATAAAATTCATGAATATTAAATCAAATAAAACTCGTAAGGCTTAGAGATCCCAAAAGTCCAAGGTTTTGCTATGGAATTTGATCGAGAAACTCAAAGTTTGAATTAAAATTCAAGTAAAGATATTTAAATGGAAAGATAAAAGAAAAATGATACTTAAGCTCTTCTTCTCTCCAATCTAAATACTTGTCAACGAAAAGAAAACAAACAAAATCAAATGTTAAATCAAAATTTAATGGGGAAAAAATAAAACACATAATACTTTTCTTGAGCTTTTCTCTCTAATCTCATACCCCTTGTGAACAAAACCAAAAAAAAAAAATCTCAAACTTTTAATCAAAATTCAAAAAAAATTAATGAAGAAAAATAATACCTTTCTTAATCTAACCTTTTTCGTAATCTTATATCTCTTATGAAAATAAATTTCCATAGTGAATAAAAAAAACAAAAAACAAAATCAGTTATCTTTGGATGAATTAGGCTGAGATACTTTGCTCTTGAGAACCTAGGCGCCTAGGTTCTCAAGAGCAAAGTATCTCAGGTTCTCAACATGCTTAGGTTCTTGAGCTTTTCTCTCTAATCCAGGCATGTTGGAATCATTTTGGATGAATTAGGTTGAGATACTTTGCTCTTGAAAACAAAATCATGTTCGATCGACTGAGGAAATGATTCAAGCTTCAATGTGTCGATCGAGGAACAATGAAGTCTCTTACAACCTTTAAACCTAGGCATGTTGAAAGCTTTGATCAGAAGCAAGGCCGGGTTCCAGTAGCTGCCTCTTATGGAATGGTGTTTGATGTGGACATTGTACATCTATGCTTGCTTAAGGTGGAAGAGATGCTTGGATGATTCTCATATAATATAACAATATAATGTATGATTATACTACCAATATAATAAGACAATGATAATTAAAATGATGTGGAGCCTGCAAAAAAAAAAAAAGCAAAACCCAATTGCAAAGTCAGTCTCTCCTTAATAATATATTTAAGTATAATTCCCAGTTTAGTCCCTCTAATATATGGAAATGACCTTTAGTCCTTATATTATTTTTCGTTCGCAGAAGTCCCTCTATTATCCAATTTGAAAAAAAAGTCCCTCCCCCTAACACCCGTCTGATTTTCCCTCTGTGACGCTGATGTGCATTTTTACAATTAAAAAATTAAGATATAATACCTAGTTTAGTCCCTCTATTATTGCGAAATGACTTTTTAGTCCCCCTATTATTTTTGCCCTTTGGAAATCACTCTATTTTATTAATTTTTTAGGTAACATACCCAGTTTAGTGGCTTTATTATTTCGAAATGGCCCTTTAGTCCCTTATTGGAGGAACTTTCTAAGGGAGAAAAATAATAGATGAACTAAAGGACCATTTTTCAATAATAGAGGGATTAATTGGGTATTGTAACAATTTTTTAATCATGAAACATGCTAGCCTCATAGATGGAGAATTAGGCCGGCATCAGGAGGAGGGACTTTTTTTTTTCCCAAATAGGATGATAGAGGGATTTCCTTTAAACGAAAAATAATAAGGGACTAAAGGGCCATTTCGATATATTAGAAGGATTAAACTGGGTATTAAATCTAATATTTAATGATAATTATCATAACAATAGTGATAGTGACAAAGACATGTATATTTTTTTAATGAGAGCAAAAGAGAAGTTATAGAGTTATTGCTTGATTATATAACAATATAATATATGATTACACTACCTGTATAATAAGACAATGGTAATTAAAAAGATGTGGAGTCCGAGAGAAAAAAAAAAAAATCAAAGCAAAACCCAATTGCAAATTTACATTTGCCTCTCCTTACTAATATTTAATGATAATTATCATAACAATAGTCACAGTGACAAAAATTTATATATTTTTTTAATGAGAGAGAAAGAGAAGTTGGAGAGTTATTGCTTGTCAGTTGTGACTCTTGTGAGAGACACTATATCAAGAAGTTTGAATGATATATAAGGATAGAAAAGAAGTAGTTAGAATGATCTTGCAAAATATCACATCTTTTTGTTAAGAATGCACAATGTGTCAATTAATAAGAATATTAAGGATGAAATTAACATTATATATAAAATATAGGGGTTTTTGCAGCTGTACCCCTGAATAATTTTGAAATTACATATTTTTCCCTCAATAAATAATAATGGCATACATACCTCTGAATAATATATAAAATTGTTTATAAACCCTTCAAAAGTTCTATAATTGCATATTTATCCTAAAAAAAAACATAATTGTATATATACCCTTGAAAAAATATATGTAATTACGGATATGCCCCTGCTATTAGATTCTGTTAACATAAGTTAATTAAACTTTATTAACTATATATATAATTTGGATTAAGATATACAAAAAGTCCAAAATAACCCTTGTAATCGGTAATTTTACAATAAAATAACGGGTATATATGCAAAGGGTATAATGGTCATTTTGTATATTTTCTATTTGTTAACAAATATTTTTTCAGCTAATTTAAACCCTAGAGGTATATACACAATTATATGTATTATTCAAGGGTATGTATGCAATTATCTTTTATTCAGGAACATATCCCTAATTACCTATACTTTTAGGGATACATATATATAATTATGTTTTTTCTAAGGGTAAATATGCAAATATAGAAATTTTAACGGATTTATAAACAATTTTCCCTAAAATATATATATATAAATGGGCATATTTACGAAATATAATGAATATAAACCCTAAACAGAACGCGGGTTTTTCTTCTTCTTTGTGAATCTAAACCCTAAAACGCGATGCCGGCGCCACCGTCGTCGGTGCAGCTTCTGACGCCTGAGACGCTGCTGGCTTCCGGCAAGGGCTCCGAGCGCCTGAGCCTGCCGGCGCTGCAATCAAAGATGAAGTGCGACCCCGAAGGCTATGAATCCGAGCTTGTCCTCCTCCGCCGCCACTTCGGCTCCTCTCTCCAGCTTTTCCGACAGCAATCGGCCCTTTCTCCTTCCACTGATCCTGCTGTCGCGAAAGACCTTGGTGATTTTGCTATGTTCCTTGCCCACGTCTCCCCCTTGTACCCTTCCCACCTCGCTGATTTCCCTTGTGAGCTTATCGATTTGCTTCGTTCTGATGCTGGTTCTCTGCCTTCTTCTCTTCGGTGTCATCTCGCGCAGGCTCTCATTCTTCTCGTCAATAGAAAGGTATGTTTCTCGGGTGAATAGAAAATGTGAGCTTTCTTTTGAATCACCTTTGTTTGTTTTGGTGGAACGGAGTTTTTTTTTTAATAATTTTTATTTTTATTCGAGGTTTTCCTACTGTGTTTATTTGTTGGGGGATTTAGTAATTTGTATTTTATATTTGGGAATTTGCTTTGGTGTGTGTAGATTAAGTGGAATAGTTGTGAATTTGGATTGAGATGGTTAATTTTGTCTTGGGAGTCTTAGACTTGAAGATTTGAAATAAATCAGAAGTTTGTTGCTTGCCATGAAAAATTTGGTTGGTAATTATTTTTATGAGTTCTATCTGAATTTTTGAAGAGCCTTTGCTATTTGTTTGTTAATTGTTGCTTTTATTCTTCTTTTAGTTGTACTTGAGTGTTGTATTTACTGACTTGTAAAATTGTTGAAAGAATGTGGAAAATATTGAAGTAAATTATGCGGCCACCATTTGCATCCTTTAGTAGTTATTGGTTTTTTTCCCATGAGTGTGTGATAATAGTATCATCCAATGGTTATAATTCTGTTAATCATTCATTCGTAGTAGCTATGAAGTAATATGGAAAATTAATGACAGAATGGGGAAAAGGACTTGCACTTTGGGAAAATATAAGAGTTTTTTAAATCCGTAAAAAGGTAGAGAATGTGTCGTTCCTGAATTAATGCCATTGTATTCTATATTAAGGAATGTATATATGTTTCAGCACTTCATGAATGAGGGTAGCCAAAATTTTAGATTTCTTACCTAGGTTAGATGTCCTGCATTTCATTTCACCTTGATAAGTAATCAAACTTTCTACACTTTTTTATAATCCCATTGACTCACTTTCTGATTCTTATAAACATCTATTTGTTGATGATTATGATTATTGTTACTGAACTGAGTAAGATGAAATGAGGATATTGTCTTGGCCCTATAGATTTCAACTTGGTGTTATGTGAAAAAATAGGCGAGCTGTGCTGTTAAGATAAATAAAAATGTTTTTTCACTAATTATGTGCTAATTATCATGGAGCTTTTGTTTGGAGTGACATCTTGTTTCTTGTTCCGATATTTGTTCCAGAAATTTTTCATATGTGCTCAATTGATTGTTGTTCTCAAGTTTATTAATTCATATTACAATAGGCAGGTTTACATTGAATCAAACTTGTTAATTTTGGATATCATTTTTTTATATATTTTTGAAAAACTCTCATGCGCTTCTTAACTGTTTGCCTCCAATTTTGTCTTTTTTTTATATTCATGCAGTTAGTTGGTATTGAAGAAACTCTTGAACTGTTTATGGACCTTCAAATTCTCGGTGATCGAACTATACGGAAACTGGCATTTGCCCATGTTGTTCATAGCATCCGAAGAATGAACCAAAAGCATAAAAATGAAGCCAACAATCGGAGACTGCAAAACATCTTATTTTTGATGCTACAGGTCTCCAGTGTTATGAGTATTTCATTGTAGTCCCTTTTTTATCAGATTTAAGATTCAGGAGCAGTGTATCTTCTTTGTGTCTCTAGTTTTGCTTATTCCTGATTTCAGGGGGGCTTTATTCTCATATATTTATCAACTCACTGTGCCACCCATTGATAGCTTGATTAATCTCTGAAAGTTTTTGATTTTTTAGAAGGAGGATGAAGCTAGGGCTAAAAGGGCTCTTGTTGTTCTTTCTGATCTTCACCGACGTAGGGTGTGGTTTGATGATCGGACAGCTAATGCCATTTGCACTGCATGTTTTCACTCATCGTCTAGGTATTTATTGTCCGTCCAGTTTTGCATGTCAATTAATTATGGTTTTGTACTCATCCAAGTTTCTGCAATCAGGATTTTGATATCTGCTCTTTCATTCTTGCTTGGTTATGAACAAGTTGAAGAAGAAGAGGATGACAGTGATGATTCCAGTAGTGAAGATGACACAACTAATCAAACTGCCCAGATTATTCTCAGTAGAGAAGCTGTTTACAAGGTCTTAAAATTCTATTCTTCTTATTTTTTAAATAAACAATTGCATCACTGGATATTTCATGTATATTTTTTGTTGAATTCCTGTTTCTCTGCATTATAGACCAGTGTGCAGAAAAGTTTCATAAGTCTGATCTTCTTCCTTGTGAAAATTCCATTTGCTAAAATTGCTTAAGGACATTCTTGTGTGAAGATGGCAGATGTCTGTTCTTACTAAAATGACCATCTATCATTTAGCTTGCATCCAAGATACATTAACTAGAGGAGTGGTGGTAATTTTTCTTTGATCAGAAGATATGAAGTTTCTTTAAAGGCTTATTTTGACTAAATAGCAACTATAATATTTTTAATCCATTATGGCAACTAATAGCTTGGGATCAAGTTTTTCTGGTCAGTACGAAAATCATGGTTCATGCTTGATAAATGGATGAGGCTTGCTTATCTGGAATTCGAAATCATTGTACTTAGAGGACCTTGAAAATGGATTATTTGTTGGATATGTTAACATGTAAAATACATTTTTCAGGAAGATGAAAGGTACAGTGATGCAGGAAATGTAAAAACATGTAAAAATTTTGAGGAAAAAATGTGATTGTAAATGTGGAAATGCTTTTATTTTGGTTTTGGTCTTCAATGGGAATTGTAGGCAAGGATAATCCATGACAGTCATGTGTTGCGAGTTTGGATAAAAAGAGGAATCGCGCGTATGTTGCCAGGCTCAAATAGGTTTTGTAAATATGGTTAACAGTACCAATATGTCAAATATAAACTTGCAGTTTTTTATTTTTGGATCATATATTGAACAAATTATCCTTTAATATATTTTAATGCAGATGTATATGCTTAGAATTCTTGTATGCGTGACTGCTCTCTTATTCAAGGTTTTTTTTGAGATTGTGGCATTATGATTTTGTAGACATCTTGACAGTTAGCACTTGGTAACTGCCCATGGAGTTTTGCTTTGACAACAAGAGGTTAAACCATGAAGTTCTTTCTCTTGAATTTCTGGTGAAGATGGTGTGCGAATAAAAAATTTCATTACTGCATATTTGAGGGTGCACTTTTTTTTTCAAGACATGAGTTTTTCTATTGTACCCCTTATCTATTTTCTGACTGGAATGCAGGCACATCGCAAAGGCACTACTTCCAGCAAGAAAAAGAAGAAGGCAAAGTTGCAGCGTGTTGCTCGCAGCATGAAAAAGCAGCAACGCATTTCATCAGAGAATAACAATTCAAATTGGTATTCTCCACTTGCTCATCTAAAGGATGCACAGGTTAGTGGATTATTATATTTGAATTCTTAGCTTTGATTCAGCTTGCTGATTGGCCACATAAATGTTAATTTTCTTCTAGGGTTTTGCAGAGAAATTGTTCTCTCGTCTTCAGAAATGCAATGAACGGTTTGAGGTATTACTCTTGATTTTATAAAATGATTTTAAAATTGAAGGTTAGTGAATGACGTGGAACTGTACCTGCACTAATCAATTTGTTGACTATGTTGAAAATCATTTTGGAAGTTTGTTTTGCTCTAGGAAGAGATGGTATTATGGTTTGTGAAAGCTCACTATTTTACCGCTCAATGCAATTCAAACTTAAGTATGAATGTCTTTGCTTTTCTTCTTGTTTTTATACCTCCCTAAAAATTATTCTACTGCAATTTCACACGACTTTGAGATATTCAATAAGACTCCTTCGCATAGTATTCTTTTTGAAGGTTTCTTAATCTTTTTTCAATTTGTTATTTATTTTTTTTATGCATCACAAAGTTCAAGTTAATGGGGTTTGTGTAGTGTATAATGTTTGTTTGTGTATAGTGTGTGCATGAATGTCCTTTGCTTGGTGCCCTTAAGTATTGTAACAGTCCTATGCTGGAAAATATTTTATATTCTTTTCCTTCTCTGAAAGAGGAAGTTTTCATTTTTGTTGGAACCTGCGAATGTTGCTTATGCTGCTTATGTTCAAGGATCAGTATTTCATTATGTGGTTTTATTTCTATATGGTGAAATAGCAATAATGATTATCTGTTGTATAGGACCCCAAAGAATTTCTGAGGCACAATATACTTCAAGTCAATCTAAAATTTTGGCATAAATAATTTTATGGAAGCACGTCAATTAGGAATTTATTTCATCAGTTATGAATCATGAAAGCCTGTTAATATAGAAGCCTTTTACTATTTATAGTGACAGGACTTGCTAGAATCTTTTTGGCCAATTATACTTTCCACATTATGCTTTTGCAATACTGATGTAATTTTGTGTAATTACCTATTGTTTTTTGCCTAATGCTTGATAAAAGAAGATATGTATTTTGGTGTTTATGATTATATGTCAACATGTCTAGCAGTGTTCGATTCATTTACTTCAAAACTTTTATCGGGCCTACTTTTTGAATATTCTTTCTAACAATTAGAATGTTGCATCAAGTTGTAGGATGTTTCTCCAATCTGTTTCTTAGCTCTCTTATTTGGACAGATATGCTTCTATCAAAGCTGGACTCATTTTAATTGTGATTTTTTCATGTTTGATACAAGTATACAACTAATCATTCTGTTTCTGAAGAAAATTTTGCTTACATTTTAGGTTAAGATGATGATGTTGAAAGTAATTGCAAGAACTGTGGGGATGCATCGATTAGTCCTACTAAATTTCTACCCATTTCTTCAAAAATACATTAAGGTAGGGTAGGCTACCCATGGCCTTCTCAATTCTGGTTTATAAAACTTCAGTTCATGATATTACATATATTTTCCAGGCTCATCAACGTGATGTCACAACTTTGCTTGCCGCAGCAGTGCAGGCTTGCCATGATATGGTTTTCTTCAATTTTTTTCTAATTTGGAATCTTTTTCATAATAACGTACACATATTTGTAGTATTAAATTTTTTCTTTTTTATTAGGTGCCTCCAGATGCGGTTGAACCATTGTTCAGACAAATAGTAGATCAATTTGTTCATGATCGTTCTCGTACGGAGGTCTTGCACGAAATCTACTAGCCCTGTTATGGATACTACCTTTTGATTGCCAGTGGTTTTGAAATTTTATATCACATTAGTGCGCAAGTGATTTTGTTTTTTTTCCCTCTTTATCAGGCAATTGCTGTTGGACTGAATGTTGTAAGGGAGATCTGCCTGCGAATGCCTTTGGTGTGTCTTCATTTTATACTTTAGCTTCATATTGTGAATATCGCTATTGTGCACATTCATTCACATAACATGCATAATTTGTATCATGAGCACTTTATAACAATTTTAGACTGTTACCTCATCTTTAATTGTCTTGAAGTGCAGTATTTTGTTTTGGTTGTCTTTCTTTAGTAATCAAGTGTAAAATAGGGCATTGTGAAGGATGTGCTCAATGAAATATTTGTCTACAGGCAGAAAAAATGTGTAAACATCAATGACGTCATTTTTTTCTACGTACCTTCTGTTTCATATGATTTTTACTTTTCTGCCCTATCAGTTAATGAATGAAGATCTTCTTCAAGATCTTGTCCTGTACAAGAAGTCGCATGAAAAAGCAATTTCAACTGCAGCTCGCTCCTTGATCATGCTATTCAGAGAGGTTTAATTGGCACATCTATAGTTCATTTATTATATAGAGATGTTATGATCTTTATATGAAGAAAATACTTTCTAATTGAATGCAGATCTGTCCTTCTCTATTGGTTAAAAAAGACAGAGGCCGGCCTACTAACCCAAAAGCAAAGCCAAAAGCATTTGGAGAAGTCAACATAGAAACCAGTGTCCCTGGTCTTGAGTTGCTACAAAATGATGGTAACTTGATGCCTGAAAGTTCAGATGATGAAGATGACCTACCACAGTCAAATCTTGATTTTGGTCATGATAATAAGGCTTTCTATGAATCAAAAGAAGATAGTTGTAGGAGCGAAGATGATGAGGAAGACCAAGCTGCAGCTTCAGATGAGGAAGAAGATGATGATGACACAGATACACTAGGGGATAGCCATGGTATTATTAGTGATGACAGTGACAGTGATGATGACTTGGATGATGATGATTCTGATGAGGATGAGGATGATGAGGACATTGATGAAGAAGAATCAGCTCAAAAATCACTGGCAGAAAGGGCAGACGGCGAGGAAGATGTTGAAGAAGCAGCAAATGATGAGGATGGGGATGACATGAAGAAGGCTAAAACACTGAAAAGGAAGTTTGTTGATTATGCTGGGAAACTAAATGAGACCAGTCTTCGGGCTTTGAAGAGATTGGCAGGATCCAACATGTCACCAATTCCTTCAGTAGATGACAAAGAAATTCTTTCTAATGAAGACTTTCAGCGGATCAAAGAGTTAAAGGTATCAATACTGGAAGCCATCTTCCTTAGCATATGGCATTTTAGTCTTATGTCATTGTTCTTATGTTTAGCTTTGGTTGTTTTATATTTGTAAGGGAACTGTTAAATCATTCTCTTGTTTGTGTGTATGTGCTCAATCCTTTCAGGCAAAGAAAGAAGCAAAGCTTGCTTTGTCTCGACAAGGTCTTCTGCGCAAGGGCTCAGACCCAAAGCTATCCTCTCTCAAGCTTCCATCAGCTGAACAACTGAGTTTAAAGCGTGTGGATCCAGCTAAGCTTGAGGTGTGCTTTGTTTTCTTTCTGTATTTATTTCTTGTTACATATTCATATTATTCAGCTCAATCATCTGGTCATGTACTGTCGACGCATATTTAGTGCATATATGGCGTTGTTAGCCTGTCCTTACAGAAGGTGATGATGAAGCAGATAGTTGATATGTTATATATCGGGTTGCGTTTGGTGTTCAGAAAAATAATCTCTAGTTCTGTTTTCTCTATGAACCTCCCCATGTTTTCTTCGGGACATTTATATGCCAATTTTTCAGAGCAGAAAAACTTCATGATATAGACATTAAAGGTAGACTCAGTGTTCCAGCCATTTTTCCACTTTTGCTCAGCCCTGTCGGGCTATTGTTTTATTTGACTAAATTTCTAACTGCTTTTAGTGCTAGTCATGTCACCCTAAGTTGCTTTCCCTCAAAAGATCTGCAAGTAGTTTTATATTTTTATATCTTGGAGTAATTATGTTATAGCATATAATCTTGTTTCTGTGTAGATTCATGTAAAAAGGAAACTTAGCAAGGAGGAGAGACTTGCATTAGTTAAAGCTGGAAGGGAAGATAGAGTGAAGTACCAGGCCCGAACTGCAACTAAGCAAAATAAGGTATGTTATGTTCATTTTGCTTCTTAATGTTGATTTTAATTTGTTGTAGTTGGTTGTAGTTGTTCTCCTTGTTTATTTTGCTAATAAACTTAGAATGGAGTTTGGCACAAGTAGTTTGGTTAACTTAAACTTCTGCATATATATGTTCCAGAAGGTTCAAGTCATTGAGACCTGTTGCTGACAATGTCAACCTGTTTTGCTAAAATGTATTCAAATAATAGAATAGAAGGAATATGTGAAAGAGAAAAATGATAAACAAGTGACACTAAATTCCCAAGTGTTTCCTTTCTTAATGTAGCATAAGGAGTGGTATTTCGTTAGTGAGTGCCGCAGCTCCAAAGTGCTCCGTTATTAAGATTTTTAATTTTATTTATACTCGCTGAACATGTACCTTGAAATAAGCAAGTGATGAATTTAGGTTTTAGTCATGTGTCATATCCATATTTGTTTCATCAAAAAAGAATTTTGAAGTACTCTCACAACTCTTCACTGAAGTTTTGGTCTTACTATCTCCTTTCTGGTATTGCTCCAAAATTCTTGTCTGTTTTTCTTTAAAACTCTGTTTATTCAGTTTCCGGTTTTGTATTGTGTGCACAGATATGGACTATTAGGGTAGTTGTATCAAAATATATTATCAGCTTCATTGATTGATTCTACGAAAATATTCAATTTGCAAATTTATCAGACAGGCCTTCCTTTCTGTCTATGGTTGGATAGAATTTGAATATGGTTTATAAATGAGGTTCAATATCAATCCAATGGATGGATGGTCATAAAAATACGCTGTAATATTATGCAGGTTAGAACTACTTGGTTTCAATGGATATTGTCAATTTGGTTATCAACAACCATATGACCCATGTGCTGTCCTGCACTCATTAGTTTTATCATTAGTTTGAAACTAGTTCAAGAAAGTTTTGTACTTATTAAACCATAAAATATGGAGTAATTTTGCACCATTTGAAAGTTTCCTGATATTTGATATGTTAATTTAGAATGATAGGCTATGATGTTTGAAAATTGTTGTAACATTTGAGAAAATTTTGAACAGTTGAATAATTCAATGACCCAAAAAGAAAAATAAAATCATGAACCAGTAGAAAACTGAAGACGATCTATGCCGTAAAGAGCATTTTAAGATTAGTATGCAAATGAATTACCTGAATAGTGTTTTATCATGAGGAATATGAGTATCTGGGTCTTTTGGTTGTGTTTCTGATCACTTTGTGAAACTTTGTTGGTAGACGGGTGGACTTAGCAATCGTCAGAAGGAACACAAAAAGGCGATGCCTCTCGCTGCCAAACGAGCAAAGGTCGCTCGTTCACGCCAAGAGAAGAGGAAGAAGCAAAATAGATCTGGCAAACAGTTCCGGGGAAAGAAAGCCTGGAAGTGAGACAACTACAACAATGTTGTTTTCGCCAAGTTTTGACGAGGCTAATATTGTTTTACTTTTTCACCTTTTTTTTTTTTCTGTAGTTTGAATCCACAATGGCTGTAATCCATATGTAATTTAACTGTTGTTATTCTTGATGAGTGGCATTATATTATGAATGAATTACTTCTCAATAGATGGATTGTTACTGAAGAAATTGTTTTGTATAGGTAAACTAATGAAAGACCATGTTTTGATCTGTCGAGATGAATTATGTATACAAGCAGGGAAATCTTAGAAGCATCCATAGTTTGTGGCTGATTAATTGTTAGACTGATTGGCAAATTGCTTATTAATCCATTAATATATCCATTTTGATTAGTTGTTATACTAGTTTCTGATTGCTTTACAGTGTCATTTTGCTGGTTGCCTTGGTGGTGTTCATGTGGGATTCTTTTGTCATGAGTGGAGTGAAATGCTACAATTCGCTGTATATAAAATCTTCTAGTTAATCTCCGTTTTTTTTTAAAAGAGGGAAGTTTTATTCCCTAGTAAAAAAAGCTCAAAGTTTTATTTTCATGTCTATTCAAACTCATTGAATGTAAAATTTAATAAAAGATCGCAAGCCCATTGTTCATAATTTTGTTTTCTGAATTTTTTTTAAAATACTTAAACTAATTAAAAATTATAATTTCAAAAATGTAGGAAATTTTCACCCACACAATATATATATTAAAATTATTTTAAAAAGCGATAATCATCCGTGGGAGGAAAAAGTTTGTGGGCTTTAGATAATAATAATAACTTAATGGATTTGGTTTCATGATAATTACCATGGAATCGGGATTTCGCAACTTTATAACCATGTGTTAAAAGCTTTAAGGCCCAAATACAAGGAAAGTGAGGAGAGAGAGAATTAGGATGAAATAGATTTTTTTAATATTATATTTTTAAAAAAATTACAAAAATACATAGTATACACATTTTTTTTTACCAAAATGGGCGTTTCCTTATACTGTGTAACTTTTTTATTTGATCAATGTATTGATAAGTGTAAAAGTTATATTTTTTAATATTATATGTACTATTTATTATTATTATTTTTTATTTTATAACTGGTTTTTTTAAATGTGATATTTACACTAATCCTTATAAGTTTTCTAAATCACTTTTTCTTACAACCTTATTTAAATTCTGACACTTAAACTTGCAATCATCAAATATTATGACGACCGTCAAATTTACAACATTAAAAAATAATGAAAAAAATATGTAATTGTCAATAATTATAATAATCAAATATGCAATTATCAGAATTATAACGGTGAAATTTATAATCATCAGAAATTATGACGATCAAATCTCCAACGGTAAAAAATCACGAGTATCATATCTACAACAGTAATAAATCACAACCCTCAGATCTGTAAACGTCAGAAATTATGACAGTCAAAGGTGCAATAAAAATAAATCACAACTATCAAATTTGCAACTATCAATAATTATGACAATCAAATATGCAATTATAAAATTTATGATGGTCAAACTTGTAACCATTCAAGATTATGATGGTCAAATTTACAATTACTAGTAATTATAATAATCAAATATGCCAGATTTATAACCGTCAAACTTGCAACAGTAAAAAATTATGAACAGTCAAAATTTAAATAGGATTGTGAAAAGAGTTTAAATTAGAAAACTTATAAAGATAAAAAATATAAATATCACATTTAAAAAAAGCCTTAAATTAAAAAAAAATGATATTAAAAAAGTATAACTTTTACACTTATTAACGCATTGATTAAAGAAAAACGTGCCGTGTACGAAAATACGCATTTTGGTAAATAATGCATATAACGTGCATTTCAGTATTTTTTTTTTAAAAAATATAATATCTTAAAAAAAGCTGATTAAAAAAAAAAAAATCAATGTACCCAATATATATTTGGGTATTAGGGGTTCATTACTCTTGTGGCCACAAATGTTTTCGGTCACAAATCTTTTTTTTTTTATAACATAAAATCCACAAGTTTATTCCGGGAGCACATGTAGCTATAATGGCCTATTTGGAGGCTTTTTTCCGACAAGATTAATGATGTGGAGGTCAGGGTGTCTTATTTAATCCATCAGAAAGCTTACGTGGTAGTCCAACTCATAAGCCATTGCAAACCTTAGACACGTTGGCGCTAACTCACCAACTGACTCACCACCATCTTCTCTTGTCCTAATCCTCAATTAAACCAAAATTAGGGTATCATCACTCCACCCAGAGCAGAGCCCCTCACTCCTTCCTTGAATGGCTCCCGCTAAGCAATGGGTCATGGTGAAGCCCCAATGGCCCTCACTCCTTAGGCAGTAATGTCCTGCATTTCTCAGCCAGCAATGGCCCCCGTCTTCTCCCAATAGGTCTTTCAGATATGTTCCCCTAACACTGCCAGGCCCCAGAGCTTTTCATGAGCTAAATGAAGCTACTAAAACATTTAGTTTGTATCTATGTTTGTGAGATTGTAATTGTAGCTTGTGAGGTTTTGAGATCTGAAATTTTCACTGCATAAATGCCATGGAATGATTGTGGCTTGGGAGATTGTAATTTTTTTCATTTGTATGACGAAGACTCAATTCATGGAGGTGAGGACTTGAATTTGACATCTAAAAAAAAAACTCAGCAGAATTGTATGCCTTGAAATTTGACATGGAAAAAAAATTTAGTGTATGAGTGGCATAACATGATTGTGGCTGAGATTGTAATGTAATTATTTAAATGAAGTAATGAAATTTGACATGGAAAATAATTTTGTATGACCAGCAAATTTGTATGACATGACACAGATTGTCCCAAAAATAATTCTATAGATTTGTATAAACTGAATTTTCAAATGAAAGAAATTTGTATGTACAATTACCATAAATAAATTGAAATGAAGTATATGCAGATTTGTATGGCCTGGAGATATGTATACTTGCATATTTGAAGGTACCTATAGATTTGTATGACCTGTAGATATGTATAACCTGAACTTTCACATTGAAGAAAGTGCCAATTGGTAGTCAACAACTAAACCATTACACAATTAGTGATTTAAAACACAACAACAAAGTACATAACCATTACAAAAAAAAATATCAGCGCATACAACAAAGTTAATTAACAGTTCATGAAAACTTGTCAATTGAGTTTGCCATCAAAACATTCCATTTCTCCACCACCCTTGACAGAAGAAAAAGCCCTATTTCTAGGTGGTGATTGAGATTCCCTCATGCCAATTATCACATTCCCCAGGTTAGCTACACTAACATGGCTTGACCTGCTGATGCTGACATTGAGTATTGGTCCCAGGCTTGTAATATCACTAGTTTGCTGACATTGAGATTTTTGAGTACCTATCAAATTAGGTTCCTGACTTGGTTCATTGGCAGCTGTAGTATTGCCAATTGATAAATTTTCTAGAGCAGGAGCCTGAGTGCTTCTTGGCCGCTGTGAAGAAAACAGAATTGGAATAAATCTTTACAAAGTTACAATTCAGCATAATTTTTAAAAAATATACATATAAAAACTTTATAGGAGTTAGCTTCTGTCTTTTTTGGCCAATAGTTGCAGGTGTATTCTCATTCCTCTGTCATCATTAAACAAAAAGAACAAAAATTAAATGATGAGATTTAAAGTCATTCACTTCATTGTAATTGAAAGAAATTACCAAACAAAAAAACACTTTGTACTTATGCATTGCAACTAAAATAAATTAATACCATAAGACTTACTTTCTCATGATGCCTTTTGTTGTGGCTTGTTGCATGGCATATTGTACATCTAACTGTGCCTAAGCCCTTTTTGCATAATTTCTGTTTGCCTTTCCTAGAAGTTGTGGAAGTGCATTTTGATGCCTTCAAGGCATTTTCAATCTCTTTAGGCTCTTTTCTCCTTGCTATTGCTTTCCTTCTCCTTTGCCTTCTCCCAATTGGAGGTGGGTTCACTCTTGTTCCATCATTTACTTCTAGCCAAATATCTTCATTGTTGGTGGGGTTTAAGTAGTGATCATAAACATTCAGATATGTTGACACCAGATAGCAAGCATGTTCAATTCTTCAGGCTGCTGATTATTGCCATATGTAGCACTGATTGCATGAAGACAAGACAACCCTGTCAATTCCCATCTACTACATGTGCAAGTTTTGTCAACCATATCAACAATAAACCTTCCCCCTCCAGCACCTATGATATGGACTTTGGGCCCACCTGAAAAGTCTAGTGTGTAGTACTGGCTTTCCTTCTTCATCTTATCAAGTTTTTTTTTTTTTTTGGATTTTTGGGTATATACTTCCCTTATACTTTAGCATCTGGTCTTTTTTTTTTTTTTTTTCATTCTTCTCATCAATTTGACCTTGATCATCTCAAGTATTATGATGATTCCCTTATCCCTTGCATCAAGAATGTACTTGTTAAAGCACTCACAGATGTTATTCAATAGGATGTCACACTTTCTTAAGGTTGAGAAAAATGCCCTTGCAGCATCTAAGAAAAATGCACTCACAGATTTTGTTCAAGAGGATGTCACACTTTCTTAGTCCATCTTGCATAAGTTTTGTCTTCATGATCAAGCTGTTTTTTGGCATCTGGGCTCTCTTTCTCTATTACTCCAAGCCAATAGTTTAACCTCTGTACATATATTGCCCTTGCAGCATTCTATAGAAAATCTTTTAAAGCTTTCCCTCTGAATTTCTCCCTGAAATTTGTGTAAATATGCCTAACACAATTCCTGTGTTCAACATTTGGAAATACTTCCTCAACAACCCTCTTTAAGCCCTACAAATACAAGCCAAAAATTAAATGACAATTATCATTATTGGGATCTATTTTAAGTATAGAAACTAACCTTTTGCAGATCACTCATAATGATTATATATTTGCTGTTCCAAATCTCCAAATCATCCCTCAAAAGCTCCATAAACCATGTCCAAGATTCTCCATTTTCAGTCAAACCACTACATATGCAATGGGAACAATACAATCATTTGGGTCAATGCCCACCGCTGACAACAATTGCCCATCATAGAGACCTTTTAAAAAACAGCCATCAAAGCCTATAAACAACTTGCATCTTGACCAAAATGCATCCTTTAAGGGCTTGAAACAGACATAAAATTCTTTAAAAACACCTTCATCTCTCCAGAAAATTACTACTGTCCTTGGATTACTCTGCCTAAGCTCAGCTTCATACCTGATGAGCTTTGTATATTGCTCAGCTTTATCTCCATTGACCTGCTTCATTGCCAATTTTTTGGTTCTCCAAGCTTTCATATTAGAGATTGTGAAATCATGGTCATCCTTAACTTGTTTAATTGTCCCATTGTAGCTTTAGTTTGGATTAGCTTTGAATTTGTCAAGATATTTAATAGCAAGCCACCTTGAAGTTACATGAAAATTAGAGAAAACCTTCCCACAGCTATGATCAAAATTGGTACTTGTAATTTGCACTGATGGGTTGTTTTTGCTCATGTGAGCTACATATATCTTAAAGGAGCATTGTTTGTTGTGGCATGCTCAAATTACTCTTTTCTTGTCATTTTGTGGGAACCATAACTAAAATCTATTCTTAATCCCCCAATTTCTACATGCCTTTTTGAGTTGCTCAAAATCCCTAAACACCATCCCAATCTTCAACCTTGGGTTATGTAGATCCCTCTCTTCATTAAACTCCATAACTCTACTATGACCATCACCATCTGAATTTGGTTATGTGAACAATTCCTCATCACTG
The DNA here is from genome assembly GCA_020875875.1 of Dioscorea alata. Classification (NCBI taxonomy): domain Eukaryota; kingdom Viridiplantae; phylum Streptophyta; class Magnoliopsida; order Dioscoreales; family Dioscoreaceae; genus Dioscorea; species Dioscorea alata. Next base: position 13,622,024 of record CM037019.1, read on the forward strand.
GCATTTTCTGATTCACTTTCTTCTTTAACTACCCCTTGTGTCACATTACTAGTTTGAGGAAAAGATGGGATACCAGTTGGTCTGCCACATTTATTTTTACCTCTTTGTTCATCCATGAGCTACTGGTAATCCTCATCACCAGAGGGGAGATCATAATCAGGATCAATAAACTCCTCTTCAACAAGAGGTCCATCGATATCACTAGCAATAACACTTCTACTTAACACCTCTTCCATATCAGACTTGATGAATTTTATAACTTGAAAATAAATAGCTGAAATCAGAACATTACAAAGTCTAGACATTATGAAATCAAAAGGTGATAAATGCCTAAACATACATATTTTCTATGTATTTGGGTGTATGTATTACGTATTTTTCTATGAGTTGACGCTCGTTTTTGGTTTGAATTAGTTTTTTCGTGTTATAGGTACCAATGAGACACCTTCGAGCTCGTTGACAGAATTTTAGAAGAAATTGGCATCGAAAACACTGTTGCTGAGCCCGGGGGGGGGGGGGGGGGGGGGGGGGGGGTACTGTAGCAGTTTCACTGTAGCATTTACGCGACTTTCGGGATTTCTCGGAGACTTTCTCTCCCCGCATGGGAGGCCGCATAACTCACTGGAATTCGTTTTTAAGGGCTTTTGGAGAGCATTTTGACGGGGGAACCTAGGTCTTGGGGAGAGCTGGACTTCACCATCTTCTTTGGGAGCTTGAGGCCGGGTTTTGGAGGCAATTCTTGAGGAGAGGACGACGGGGAGAGCACGACACGACGAGTCCACACCTTCGATTCACATTTGAGAGGAAGATTGACAAAGGAAGCCACTCCTTGGGTGGCGTCCTTGGAAGCGTCATTCGGCCTTGATCCTTTGAGGGAGTGTTCTTGTTATGCTTTTGGTTGTTTTCATGTATTTTCTTGCTTGCTTTGTGATCATGAGTAATTAAACCCCAAGGTCACCGGATGTAGGTGAACCTTGGGGGTGAACTTGTGTATTTTGGATGCTTCTTCTAGTTTATTGCATTTGACTTGGTTTGTGATCCTTGTTTGGTGGTTCTTGATTGCCTTGATGTGTATGAGAACTCTATATATCAATTCCTAGACAATGCTAGGTTGCATGACCATTGCCCTAGTATTAGGCTCACCAAGCTTGGAAGGGAATATATGTACGAATACGCCGTGACCATCGGGTATTTGTACCCCTCCAATTGTTAGGGTTGTTCTTGATTGTGTTTCAACCCTAGCTTGGGGAAATCCACTAAACCCATTGCAATCGTACAAGGATTTGGGCGGAAGCAATTCCGTATTCCAATACTCGTACCGGATTAGGGACCAACACCGTGACCATCGGGTTGGTTTAATTTAGGGTTTCCCTGTCCAAACCACCCACGTGCATGCTAGTTAGGGCATCCTTAACACTTTAGTAACCCCCGAGGGAATCCTCATCCGTGACCACTTCCTTGCCTTGATACTTTCCTCCGTATTTATACTTGCCATTTGCATGTTCTTTGCTTTAGTAGGTTATTTTTAGGTCTTCTTCCAAGTGATTGATTAGGTTAAACAACATTGTGATAAGGAAGTAAGAATAGATTCTCGGGCCCTTGGGAATACGACCCCCTCGTGTTCGTGCGAGGGGTATTACTTGGCGACCCCGTGCACTTGTGGGTGAGCGATTCAAACGCGTACCAAAAGGACAATATGAGGTCAATATGTAATCAATATGAATTCAAAATGACATTATGAAATCAAGACATTAGGAAACAAAAGAGGCAACTCAATATGAAACAAGAAGCCAACTAAATTAGAAAACCAAACAACAAGAAATAACTAACAATGAATAAATTATAATAAAAAACTAATATAATTGAATGAGTAATTAAATAGATAACCAATTTGAATCTATTATGTATGCAATTTGAGTATTTTGCAGACAAATTGATTTAATATGTTAGTCAGCAATTCACATTCATAAAAAAACACCGTAAATTTATTATAAATGAGTAAGTAAAATTCTAAAAAATCCTAAAAAAATAATCAACATTGTTACTTCTTTCTTATTCTTAATTAGGGCATTACTAAAACTAAAATAGATGGTCAATCAATATAAAACTAAAAATATCAAAATCCCACAACAAGAAACAACTAAAACTCAATAATTATATTCACCAAATAATATAATTGAATGAAAACTCCTCAAAATTTTGCAGAATAGTAAACAAATGAGTAATCAATAGAAATGGAACAAACTTCAACAATATCTAGTAAAATGGAATCATAACAAATGGAAACATCCCCAAAAATTTGTTGCATAATATGTAAATGAGAGATCCCTAAGAAAATACAAAAAATTTCAATAAGATTAGTAGATTTCCAAACAAGAAATGTAACAAATTTCCATAACCATTAAGTTTGGATCTATAGAAGCAACCAAAAACTAATTTCCTACAATCATGTCATTGCTTAAACACATTCAAATAGTATGCCACTGAAAAACAAAAAATCATACATTCACTCAAAACCTAATAGCTTAAATTGAAGGCAACAATATATATTACCTACAAGAGAAATATGTTGGAGAGGTTATGCTACCTGCAAGAACAAAATAAAAATATATATTACCATTCTCTAATAACTAAAACAAAAAACAAAGACAAGGTTACCTGCAAGGGGGGTTTACACTACTTTATCAAAGAACTAGAAGAAAGACTAATTTCTCAAAGAAATTAGTGGGGGTTTCAATGGGGTTTTTAGTGGGGGCTTCAAGGTGGTGGTGATGGGAAGAAACGGCTGGATGACTAGCCAAGCTAGGTGCTAGTGATTAGGGAGACTATCTTGGGAGGGAAAATGAGGGCTTTCAAGTAAGCAGGGAGAAGAGGGCTTTCAGGTAGTGAGGTTTCAGTAGGGGTTTCAAGGTGGTGGTGAAAGACTGATGGGAAGAAATGGCTGGGTGATTAGTCAAGCTCGGTGCTGGTGATCTAGGATATTAGCTTAGGAAGGGAAATGAGGGCTTTCAAGCAAGAATGGAGAATAGGGCTTTTAGGAAGTGAGGTTTTCAGTGGGGGTTTCAAGGTGGTGGTGATTGAACGATGGGAAGAAACGGCTGGGTGATCAGTCAAGCTCGGCGCTGGTGATATGGGAACTAGCTTGGGAGGGGAAATGAGGGCTTTCAAGAAGGGAGAAGAGGGCTTTCAGAAAATGAGGGGTTTGGAGAAGGAGGATTAGGACAAGAGAAGAAGGCGGTGAGTTAGTTGGTGAGTTAGCACCGACGTGTCTAAGGTTTGCAATGGCTTATGAGTTGGACTACCATGTAAGCTTTCTGATGGATTAAAGAAGACACCCTGGCCTCCACGTCTGCAACCTTGCTGGACAAAGCCTCCAAATAGGCCATTATGGCCACATGTGCTCCCGGAATAAACTTATGTGGGTTTTGTGTTATAAAAAAAAAATTTGTGGCCATAGTGTTATAAGTCAAAAACTTTTGTGGCCACAAGAGTAATGAACCTGGGTATTAGGTTTAGGTGTTGAGTTTATACTAATTGTGTGGGTGTTCGTGTGCCACGTCCTAGTTCCATAGTAGTTACCATGGAATCGTGTCCATGGGATCAACACTCTTTAGACAAATATATGAAAACTCAATGGAATCGAGGGAGTTTCTTCGAGAAATCATCCATTATAATCCTGTAATACCCATAACTTTTTATTTTACTTTGAGGTGTCATTTTCTAATAATACAAGTATGTGGGTGGATCTTTTTGAAAAATACCACTAGATATCTTATTTCCTCCCCCTCATTGGATGGGTTTCTTTTTTCTTGTACTTGCAAGAAATCAGAAGGTGATGCGAGTGGAATAGGAGGAGATAGAGAGAGGAGGTTTGAAGGAGATAGAGAGAAAGTTGGGGAAGATAGGGAAAAAGAGATTGAGGGAGATAGGAAGAGAGATAGAGAGGGAGAGAAAGAGATAAGCAAGTGATTATTATTCTTATTCCTTCAAATAATCCAACTCACCTTCTATATAAAGTGAAAACATAACAAACACATAACAAAAATAACAAAATATCTTATCCAATCTTAACTCATTACATCCAAGCTAAGTAATCGTGTAACTCGTAAAATAAGCACATTATCCTCAAGGTGGAAATCAAGGAGTGTCGGGTGGTGCCTCTTCCTTAGCATTTGCTATCAGAGAAATTGGGGTGGTTGACAACGATACTCCGAGGTGAAGTGAGCATCGTAATTGAAACAGAGGCCCTTCTTTTGACTTGCAGCCATTTCAGTAGGGGACAAACGCTTGATAGGAAAAGGTGGGGCCAGTTACTACTTTAATTATAAGGAGATGAAGTAGGAAACATTTGTGGGAATGGAGGTGGTATGGGTCTAAGATTCATTGCATTACACTTATCTTCAACAAGTTTAGAAATACCCATTGCCTCGTGGATGTTGTGGCCTTCAATAGATACAACTCACACTGAATATCATCCTGAAGGCTTGAAAGGAAGTAGTTGAGAAGGTTGTCATGACTTAAGCTTGAAATCTGGGCTGAGAGGCACTTGATGTCACGCCCCGACCCACGGGTCCACGGGACGCAACAACCGCCACGATAATCCCGAGGAGGGATACAGCGCCACTCAGCCCTCAGGACGCCGCAAGGATAAACAACAACCTGGAATTCACAATTTTTAACACAAATATACATGAGAGAGAGATAGTGATGCACAGCTAGAACAACAACAACGACATTGATATATAACAGTAAACAAGATCACAAATGCACAGGGAAGCTATAACAACAATTACAAGTCTTAATACACAAGAGTTCAAAAGTTGGATAAATACAAAACCATGTAACAAGGTTTACTACAAACTAGTGGATCCATAAGTCAAGACTACATGTCTATGCCCAAAAAGTAACATACATGAAACAGAAAAGATACACAAAAGATAGAGCAGCAACAAATGCCCAGCACAGTACGCACCGGCTCACCTACTACCTGCAACAGTCTAGGAGAATAAAGATAGGTGAGTAACTAGCGTTACTCAGTGAGGGGAGACTAGCACAGCCTCACCAGAAACACCAATAACAAAGATAATAATAATACATCAAAATAAGCATTTTACCAAAAACAAGATAAACATTTAGAACATAATTATATACGATAGGAAACTTAACATAGCATAATGAAAGATAGGGTGAAGAAACCCTTCTCACTTCAACAAGATTATAACAACCTCAAATTTATTTAAAAAATACTGAACATCAGGTTTAAAAAATAAAAAGGATAAGTTAAACACCACACCAACATCAACCTCAACTCATAAAACTCAAAATAATTTGAACATCGACAACTCGATAAGAAATGCGAATATCAAAGAAATAATGCCAAATTGAATTTATGAGAGACTGTCATCTGTAGAGTAACAGCCGGGCTTCGCCCCCTCACCACAAATTCAAGATGACAATAAAAGAGAAATAGGACAGGTTAAATCTCGAATCAAATACAAGAAACACCGGCTCAAGAATACTCAACTCTTGAGTCAGGTCAAACTTGCGGGAGACTGTACTCCTAGGAGTGACAATTGGGCTTCGCCCCTCACCACAAGTTTAAGATAACCCAAGACAAGTAACTCGACGGAAAATAAATCTCAAACACAGTAAATAAAATAACACCCAGCACAAAGTGGTCTAAAGCATATCCCTGAGCCTTCGCTGTTGCCACAACTAGGTTTAGGGCCGTCAAGGAATTCATGCCTTTGACGTTGACCAGCCGGTACACTAGTTGGTGACTCCAACTTCTCGGTGAGTGCATGTGTGTCTAGTCAGGGTCCTCCACTCCCTCCTGTACTGACCCTCGTAGTAAATGTCCAGTTAGAATTCTCCACTTCAACCTGAACTGGTCCTCGTAGTAAATGTCCAGTCAGGATTCGCCACTCCCACCTGAGATGGCCCTCGTAGTAAATGTCCAGTCTGAGCTGGCCCTCGTAGTAATTCACCAACAAAACCAATAGTATGCGCAAATCCGCACGAAGTACAAAAGCCAACAAAACATCCAACAATCCAGAATACTTCCACATTCCCACAAGGAAACGATAGAAACAAAATCGACACTCAGGCTTTAAACACAAGGGGATAAGCAAATCCCAATACAAGGAATAACACGAAAAACCTCACAAATCTCCAAAATAAGTTCCAGGCATTAGAATTCTCAAAATCCCAAAGATTCACAACAAATCTTAAGTTTAACACAAACAAGGATTTCTCAACCTCAATGAAGCGATAATCCAACACAACCCGAACATTAGCAAATCAATTATTGAATAAGACATTCAAAATCAACTCCATAATAATCATCATTCACCAAAATGCCAAACAAGTATAAATCAATAAAACTATACTCAACCATGACGTAAGTGTATATGAAAGTGTGTGCGTGTATTTATATCTAGCTATCGGCATTCATCCAATAAGGCAATGCATAAATATCCCACTCACAGAATTGGCGATTCGCCTTCCTCGCAAGCTACTCCTCGGCTACTCCCTTGCCTCGAGCCAACGCGTCTTCTCCTACCAACGACTCTAACCGGCTCTAGGGTTTCTTAATTAACCCTAGAGGCTACCAAAGAGGTTCTAAGGGTTTAAAGCTCCTCTCTAATCCAAGGAAGCAAAGAAAACAAGAACAACCCACCGGAGCTACAGTAGCTCCAAGAACAAGGAAGAAGGCCACTCAAGGATTTCTTGAGATCAAAGCCTACAATCTAAGCCAAAAGTTTCTCTCAAGATTCACAAACAATAAATAAGAAAGAAAACAAGGATTAAACTCCTTTCAAGGGTACAAACAAACCCTAGACTCATCATCCAAAGAAGAAGAAAGAAACAAGAAGGAAAGAAGAGGAGAATAGCTTACCTTGATCAATCAAGGGATTGATTTGCAAGCTCCACAAACAAGCCCAAAATCTCCTCCAAAACCAGCCCTAAACTCTCAAGAATGGTGGAGGAAGAGAAGGGGAAGAAATGAGGAAGGTTGGGGAGAAGAAATGAAGAGAAAAGGGGTTAAGTCGGGTTTAAAAAGGGAAAAACGATGGGCTGTGCGGCCGGTGCGCGGCCCCGCACAGTGGCCGCACACCCACAACCTGGGGTGTGCAGCCCAGTACACAGCCCGCACACCCCTCTGTAAGGGGTGTGCGGCCCCACACACAGGCCGCACAGGCCATAGAATGGCATGTGTGGGCTGTGTACATCCCGCACATTCCCTGTGCAGCCTGTACACGGCCCGAACACTCCTTTACGACCCTCAAAACTCAAACTAAAATCCTCGGAAATCCTCACCAACTCAAAACAAAGAAGAACTCGCCCAAAACTTCAAACAAACAAACAAGAAAAAGTCGAAAACACCAATCGACGCAAGAAGGGAAAAACCTGAAATACTACACTTGAACTCGTTGAGGTATTCCTTTACTATTGAGTTTTATTTTAGATTATACAATTGAGTCTCATGATTGACAAAGTCAATGGCCAGAACCAAAGTTCCAACCATTTGATGAATTCCTCCCAAGTCGAGAGTTGACTTGTCGAATGCAACCAATGGTACCATTGGAGGGTTTTGCCAGTCATGTAGAAGGCTGTGATGGTGAGTTTCTGGTCATTGGTAATCTAGTGATAGTTGAAGAAATATTTGATCTAAAACACCCAGCTGAGGATATTCTCACTAGTGAACTAGGGCACTTTTAACTTTGGAAGTCATACTAGTGTTAATAGTTGCATTGTGCTTGGTGGTCAGACAATCATAAATGGAGGCGGGCTCACTGGTAATGGTAACAATAGATGTTGTGGAGGTCCCTTGTCGAGCTTCGATAATTTTACCACCATCTCGGGAGTGACTGCTTGTTGGGATTCGAGAGATTTCTATAACATTTTGAAAATCTCATTATATTGCTATATCATTGTGGATAGGGCCTCAAACTTAGAGGGAATGGTGGTTGGTATGATAATTGCTCGGTGAGGATGTTCTCATGATGGGTCAACTGGTTGTGGTCATAGGATAGTTGCTCCTTCCACACTCTAGCTCTTGTTGTCATTCCTTCAGCTATTGCCTCACAACAAAAGCACCAAAAATAATGTGAGAGGAACAGGAGGAGATAGAGAGAAAGTTGAGGAAGAGATATATATATATATATATATATATATATATATATATATATATAGAGAGAGAGAGAGAGAGAGAGAGAGAGAGAGAGAGAGAGAGAGCGAAAGAGATGAACAAATGACTATTATTCTTTTTTCTTCAAATAACCCCAACTCACCCTATATAAAGTGAAAACATAACAAATATAACAAACTATATTATCTAATCTTAACTCATTACATCTAAGGCCACGTAATCAAGTAATAGAAGATCTTGGATGTTAAGCAAGGTGAGAATTATGTAATTAATATTCTTCCCTTCACTATTTAAGTCAATGATTAGATTTTCAAAACATTAAATCTTGTTTATGTGTGTCGGCTTCAATGTAGATCATTCCAAGTTTTGTAAATATGTGGTTTCCCCATATCTTTAATTAGAGAGTTTGGATGGTGAGATTTTTTCACCCAAATTTTAATTCCCTTAATGTGCAAATTCATGTATTTCAACTTTCTTTCTCGAATTTTAAAATTGAAGGATTAAAGAGAGATTAGAAAGATTTAGTGATTATTTGACACACGATTTATGTAATTTATGTAGGACATATATGTTAGAATTGCAATTCCTTAGAAAATGTATAGTTTATTGGTTCAATTAAAAAGAATTTGAACTATGCAATGATTGTCCTTTTATTTATTTATTTTTTTGAAAAAAAGGAGCTTCTAAGTAGCTAATTTATTGAAAGATCAAATAAAGTACATAATAGGGGCACACTCAAGTATACATGTCGATCACCTAATAAAATGTGCTTGAAGAGCATAGTGTCGGTCCACAGAGAAGAAGGTGTATACTAGTAACAACTCTAAATCTAAAAATTAACTTCAATAGTGAAGTGTTTGTGTGTGAACAAGAGTAAAAGAAAACAAGAAAATATAGAAAATAATAGGAGGAAAATCAAGGAAGAAAGCAATGCCGGGCATAGTATCCCTCTAGGGTTATAAGTACATGAAGATGGTCATCTTAATATGCAATCCTATTTGAACTGAGAGATTTTCAAAATTAAACTAAACATCGATTTCTCAGGCGAAAAGTAACTAAATAGGTGCAAAGCTGATATAGACATCCACACAATTACATTAATACTCTATAAAACCTCATTGTGAGCTAATAACAATCTCTTAAGTAGATAATCTCTCCCAAAGAGAGAGAGAGAGAGATTAACTCTAATCAGAATACAAAGCAGAAATGTGATTTCTCCTAAAATCCACTTCACATTATCCTAAAGAGCACGGAGATTGTTAACAACTCACTCGAGCTAATTAAGGGAGGCGGAGTCTACAAAGTACCCTATACCCAAACTTATTCACAATTTTCTCTAATCACGACATGTGCTAGGTGGGTATTTCTATTTGTCACGTAGCATATCAAACATGATAGTTAGGGCTTTCTACTAGTTAGCAACCAAGCATTCAAACACGCAATTAGATTCAAGTAGATATGATTGTAACTATAAACTCAATTAAAGCATCAAAGATCCAACAACCAAAGTCATAAAAAATAAACCGTAGAATTCAACTACGCCCAAACATCTACAAATTAGCTCTCCATAAAGAATAGGAATAAGATCCATGAAAACTCCCTTGTAATCCCTAAGATGGAGAGTTGTCGAGGTAGCTTCCACACACGCCGCCAAGATGAGCTTGATGACTATGATCTCCAATCCCCTTGAATGCTGGGCCAAATTCCTCTCCAAATCTTGCCTAAGGTGATGGAGATTCGGCCCTTTTCTTCCTTAATCTCGCCTCTAAGAATCGCCCCCAAAGAATAGAGAAAAATATATGATGCCCTAGAAATCCTCTTAAGTTCTATTTATACTCGACTACTTACGGATTTCTTACAGGCGTAAGGACTAGGCCGTAAGGGAGCTGGGGAAGATTGTTGCAAACCTTATGGGATGACTTACAGTCATAAGCCCCATCCATAAGGTTTTTTTTATTTCGTTACGGTCCCACTTACAGCCGTAAACGCTGGGCCATAAGCCAAACTGTTCTGCTTCTCATGACTGTCCTTATGGGCGTACATTGTGGTCGTAAGCTCCTTTTGATGATCCTTATGGGCTTCCTTACAAGCATAAGCCTTGCCCATAAGGTTCTCTGAATTGACTTTGTATCCTCCTTATGTGTATAAGCATACCCACAGGGTCTTCTGGATTATACTTACGACCATAAGGCTTACTGTAAGCTGCTTGTAAGCCACCCAGTTTGCCTTGTTCTTGTTTTAATAGTATTGAGAGAGCTCCAACTTCATCATTTTTGGTCTAAATTGCTTCTTTTCGATCTTCCTCACTTTTAATCACTGTCCTAAACCTGTTAATGCAAAACACACGATATTCAGCATAGAATTTCAAATTATGGTTCTAATGCATGCCAAATGAGTGTACAAATAGATATGAAATACATGAACAATGTACACTCATCAAATTCCCCCACACTTAAGCTTTTTCTTGTCCTCAAACAAAATAGAATATTACAAACAAAGTGGAAGAAGTATGCATCATTGAGTGCTAAAGAATATAGTAGTTTCACAAGTCTTGGGGTTTCTACATCACGAGAATGCTAAAAATCTCAAGTTCTAGGAAGAGTGCACATTCTATTCAAGATTATAATTGTGTGTGTGTGTTACAACTTTCTACTTCACTTCTTTTGACATAGAGGACTTCCAAAAGCAAATAACCACAAAAACAACTTCTCATGCATGAGGCGTAGCTTCACACATCTCCCAAGGTAGCCCTTTCCCGTGAACGTTCAACAGGCGACTTTCACAGTTATAAGAAAGGTAGCTTTTTCCGCATCTTCTACTAACAAAGTTACAGTAGCTTTCACTCATCTATAGAGGTTGCTCTTTCTCTCGTTAGGGCATACATAGTATCTGACTTGTCGAGAGTAGCTTCACACTTCTAATAGGGGTAGCTTTTTCCATTACTCAACTTTTTTGCTCTCTTCTTTAAACAAATTATTTCAAATTTGCAAAAATTTTCTTCACAAGAAGTTCAATTAATAAAACTAAAGGAAGTCCAACATGGTCTAAGTCGCTTTAATAGAGACGTTGTGTGCTCTAATTAGGCGAATCGTCAAGAATAGCATGCACACTAAAAAAAATAGAACTCAAAATAGAACAAACTCACAAATGTCCACCCTAATACTAAGAAACTCCTCTATATTTCAAATACACTATCAAAAGTCACAACTTGGCAAGTAATAGAGTTAACAATGAAACTTAAAACCCCCTCCCACACTTATATCATACATTGCCCTTAATGTGTGCAAAAGAGGAGCATACAAGGCAATGCAAATAATATTAGGGAGGTAGTGGAATACGATTACTTCCCTGGTTCACATTCGTGAAACCATTGCAGCTTGGAACCGGCCTAGTGTGTCTTTTGTTGTGCACTAGTAGTTTCGGGGTCATTTAAGGTCAAGAATTGACCAAGTTAGCATTCCCTTTATAATTAATGATGGAGGGTGTTGCAAATAAATCCTGCAAGGTGTAAAAGAAGAACATTAAGGCTCAACAAAAATAAAATCAACAAAACAGAAAATAACAATCCATTGAAAGTCTCAAAATAAGTATAAATTAGGCATTGCCAACCCTTGCCAATAATGAATACAATGTCTGAATTGAAAATACAAAATAGAAATATAAATCACTTCTCGGCAGCCTCTGAAGGAGCATAATCGGTCAATGGATGTGGGGATGGAGGAGGAGTCGATGTCGGGGAAATAGGAGCTGAAGGAGGGACTAGCTCTGATAGTAGACTGGTGCACGGACGAGGTTGGCATCCATCTGTGTCTGGGTAGCTATGATGGTAGACTGGTGCAACTCCAACACAGCGGTCCATAACTCCTGTAACTCTGATCTGCGTCGGGGATGAGCCGTTGTTGAACCTGCTAGCTCTATAGCTAACGGTAGGGAGTGCATACTGTCAAACTCGTCGTCTGACTCCTCACCTATTGGTGGCTGCTCAGATGGACCTGGGGCAAGGATGTACTAGGGCCCGCACTGGATGATCATCCCCATGGAGTGGAGGGTCTCTTGTAGCAAAAGAGATAGAGTACTGACTGTTGGGAGACCCTCAAGAAGCTTAAAGAGTCCTATCCCTCGCACGAGCAGTGTAACGTATGGTCAGGTGAAGATAGCGCTCAAGCGCACATATTGGCCTTGATTAGTAAGGAAATCAGCCAACACGTGTCCTAGATGGATGAGAGATGATTGACAAGGGCCCGAAAGTGCATGGGTTATCGCAGTAATAATAGTATCCCGGTGAGAGGGTAGTTGAATCCACAGAGAGTAGGGATTGTAGATACAAGAGATTGCTATCTAACTAATATGAAATATGGAAAGTGAGAGCAAGAATCAATGTGTGTGTGAGAGAGAATAATCAGAAGCAATAAGAAAATAAAGAGAAATATGGAAGATAAGAGAATGCAAGCAAAAGTATGAGAGAGGGTACAATCAAGGTTGTAGTAGGGTACCCGTACAAGCTACCCCTAGGATTAATGTTCTAGTGCAAGACAATGTATTATACCTTAGGTACACGGTCCCAAACATATGTTTAACTGTGACAAACCCCACATTATGCCCCGGCATTAGGTTTTACTACGACCCTTAACTCTCGTTGACCTGTCAACTAAGTCCCAGGGGAGTTAATCTTCCTAAGCCTCACACTACGTGAGATTGCTTTACTTTCTAGGGATTCCAAGTGATTAGCTCTGTTCCTAAGTGTAGTTCTAACTCTTTGGTCCAGGTGAAAGAACCCTAGTCTCAATTAAGCCCAGCACTAGGATTCAGTACAACCCTTCACTCTGTCGCTCACGTGACTAAGCCCCAGGGGAGTTCATCTCCTAGCACTTCGCTCTATTTCGACAGCTAAGAACTCTTGGAACGTTGGGGTAGGAAAAATCACACTAGAGGGGAAAGGGGACGTTTCGCTACCTCACGACTCACCCTCTCAACCTTCTCCAATCTCGAGTAGTCTAATCCTAAAGGAGTTGTCACACCTCCAAAAAACAACCTATATGACTCTCAACCCTAGTCTCACTTCTAAGGGAAAATCAACACAAGAATAAATCAAGATTGGAACTCCATTAAATTTATCAATAAAGAAAGCATAATACCATGTCATAGAAACCTAATTATCCTAGGGTTTACAAGTCCGAATACCCACAAGGCGTTTAGCTCCTCATGGAGCTATACAAATCCATCAAAGTATATGAATAAACACAATTCAAAACATAGATGAAAACCCCCTTGTGTAGTATGGCCGAGGTCTTGTGCGGCCGTCAGGCTTCGATGTTGATGCCGATGACGCACTCCAATCCTCCACAAAGTCCTCTCCAAACCCTAGCCATGATCCTCCAGAAGATAGGCGAAAAAAGATCCAGAAAAAGTCCCAAAAGGGCCTTTAATTAGTGTTGATTCATGGCTTCAAATCGGCTGAAATAGGGATTTCACACGGTCGTGTGGAATTTCCACATGCCCGTGTGAACTTTCTATTTTGCTGATTTTCGGCTAACAGTGAACAGTAATTTGCTACAGTACTGCTATAGTACTCTCTCCGAAATGCTCCCGAATTCATCGTTCTTCGTCGAGGCCGTTGAATTGGGCACACAATCAACGGTAGATCATGTCGATTGCTTTAATTCTCCTTCTTGGTGATGTTCTCTTATGTTACACGAGTTAGACTTATTGTGAATGTGACTGCCTTTGTGCCCCTCTCAAGGAAGTTGGCACACACCTACAAGTCTAGACCCATGCCTTGATCATTCTTGGTCCGAGAACTCCCTAACAACGTCAAACATGATCCAACTTTACTTTTTTTCTCCAAATTGGCTCCATAACCCTTCAATGCACAAAAGTGCACAAATACACACTAATTAATGATAAAATATGATAAAAGTAATGCTCAATGTAAGATAATAACATTTCGCGTTACTATAACATGAGCACTTATCAATGATTCACCATGCTCTGCAACAGATACAACTCATGTTGCCCCACCACCCCGGCTCATAGTTTTACCCCCTGTTGAGGAGGAGACATACCCCCTTAACTGTAGTCCTTGGGGGAAATTAATGGGAAGCTCTTTGTACTGCTGAGTCGTAGTGAAGTCGGTGTCATAAATGCCTAGCAATATGGAGAAATCGGTGTAACTCAGACGCTGGGGTTCTCCAAAAATCTGAAATTGTACTACCCTGGGTCGTGAAAACCCTACCGGATTCCTGTCAACCTCAAAAGTGCTAAGCACCTCTAAGGTGACATCACGGTAGACCAGCTTCTCCATTGAAAGGTCACGTAAGACTCAGAAAAAGTCACCTTTACGGTGACCCTTATGGCCGTAAGACATAGGCTCAAGCTGTAAGAACCTTCTTGTGCAATATAGATCAAAATTTCTACAATTCTTGAATTTAAATGACATCTAAACATCACTAAATATTCAAACACACATTCACAAGCATCAAATTAATCAAAGGAATGCAAAATTATGAAAAATGAGGATCACAATTGATGTGAAGAGAAAAATGAGGAAAATCGGCCGATGAGGAGCTTCCAAAACTATCCAACCCCATTAAAAAACACTCAAAAAGTTAGAAGAAAAGCAAGGGGAAGTGAATGGGAGGAGAAGGAGGCGCCGATAACCAAGATCGGGCCAAAAACCAAATAGAAATGAAGATCAAAGGTCATCGGTGCCATTAAAACCCTAGCTGCTTATGGGAGGCTTATAGGCATAAGCCGTGACCGTAAGTCATGCAGAATGAACAGTTATGGGGGGCTTACGGTCTTAAGACCTACCCTTGAGGGTACTTCTCCTTTACAACCTAGGTTATGAACGTAAGGGCCCTAGTACTATAGCTCGTAAAGTTCTTTGACTGGATCTTACAGTCACACTTACCGGCGTAAGACGCTCGTAAGGGACATAGGTTGAGTTCCCTAGAAAGTTACACGCTGTAAGGGTTTAAATTCTAGCTGTAAAGTGCTTTGGATAACCCTTACGACCTTCTTTATGGGCGTAAGTCACCCGTATGGAACTTCTGTATTGTGCTCACTAGGACTTACGACCCGTAGATGCACTTGTAAGACTCTTTAAATTCCTCTTGCGGGGTAGCTTACGGGCATAAGATGCCCGTAAAGCTTTCTATATAAGGTTTACAGTCGTGCTTATGGGTATAAGTAGCCCGTAAGAGTTCTGGAAAATTGAGCAGAGTTTTTCCTATTTCCTACAATTAAGCTCAAATACATATATGACCTGGGAAGAACAAAAATGAGTGTTAATGGTCACGAACATCTAACCAACACAGAAAAATCACAACAAGCCAAGCAGTTTATTGCAAATTCAAAGAAAATGACAAAACTAGAACTAAAGACTCAAACTCAAGCAAAATATGAAAAATCATCCTTGGGTTGTGATAAGTGCTCATGTTATAATAATGCGAAGTGTTATTGTCTTACATTGAGCATTACTTTTATCAGGTTTTATCATTAAATTGTGTGCATTTGTGTACTTTTGTGCATTGTAGGGTTGTGGAGCTAGTTTAGAGAAAAAGAGCAAAGTTAGATCGTGTTCATCATTGTTGGGGAATTCTCGGACCAAGCAAGGAACGAGGCACGAGTCTAGACTTGTGGGTGTGTGCCAACATCCTTTGGAGGGGCACAAAGGCAGTCACATTTACAATGAGTCTAACTCGTGTAGCATAGGAGAATTTCACCAAGGAGGAGGATTGAAGCAATCGACATGATCTACCATTGATTGTGTGCCCAATTCAATGGCCTCAATGAAGAATGATAAATTAGGGAACATTTTGGCAAGAGTACTGCAACAACACTGTAGCTAGGTAATGCAGGGAAAATACTGTAGCAAGTTACTGTTCACTGTTTGCCGAAATTCAGCAAAACATAAACTTCATATGGGCGTGCTAAAATTCCACACGGCCGTGTGAAATCCTGATTTTAGCTAATTTGAAGCCGCGACTCAACACTATTTAAAGCCCCTTTTGGGACTTTTTCTGGATCTTTTCGTCTATCTTTTGGAGGGTCGCAACTAGGGTTTGGAGAGGACTTTGTAGAGGATTGGAGCGCGCCATCGGCAACGACATCAAAGCCCGGCGGCCGCACAAGACCACGGCCACACTATACAAGGGGGTTTTCATCTATGTTTTCGATTTGTATTCATTTATATACATTGATGAATTTGTATAGCTCCATGAGGAGCTAAACCCCTTGTGGGTATTCGAAGTTGTAATCCCTAGGATGATTATGCTTTTATGACATGTTATTATGCTTTCTTTATTGATGAATTTAATGGAGTTCCAATTTTAATTGCATATTTTATTGATTTTCCCTTAGCCGTAACACTAGGGTTGAGAATCGTCTAGGTTATCCTTTGGAGGTGTGACAACTCATATAGGGTTAAACTACTTGAGATTGGAGAGGGTCGAGAGGATGAGTCGTGAGGTAGCGAAACGTCCCTTTTCTCCTCCGATGTGATTTTCCCTACCTCCGTGTTCCACGAGTTCTTAGCGGTCGAGATAGAGTGAAGTGCTAGGAGATGAACTCCCCTGGGGCTTAATTACGTGAGCAACAGAGTGAAGGGTTGCAGTGAATCCTAGTGCTGGGGTTTAATCGAGACTAGGGTTCTTTCATGAGGACCAAAGGGTTAGAGCTATACATAGGAACATGGTTTTTCACTAGGAATCCCTAGAACTTAAAGAAATCCCCCATAGTGTGAGGCTTAGGAAGATGGACTCCCCTGGGACTTAGTTGACAGGTCAACAAGAGTTAAGGGTCGTAGTGAAACTTAATGCCAGGGCATAATGATTGGGATTAGTTACGGTTGACCTTAGGTTTGGGACCGTGTATTTAAGGATATCCTCGACTCATTAAACATCAATAGGAGAGTATAATAGAATTGTCTTGCACTAAAAGCGCTAATCCTAGGGGTAGCTTGTCCGGGTATCTTATTTCACTCATTGATTGTCCTTCTCTCACTTTTTGCGTGCATTCTCCT
Organism: Dioscorea alata; assembly: GCA_020875875.1. Classification (NCBI taxonomy): domain Eukaryota; kingdom Viridiplantae; phylum Streptophyta; class Magnoliopsida; order Dioscoreales; family Dioscoreaceae; genus Dioscorea; species Dioscorea alata. The sequence continues at coordinate 13,639,198 of CM037019.1, forward strand.
GTCTTCCATACTTCTCTTTTATTTCTTGTTTCTTTTAATTACTCTTGTATACACACACTGATTCTGTTTTCACTCTCCATACATCGTACTAGCTAATTAACAAACGCTTGTGTCTTTGATCCCTATTCCATGTGGATTCGACTACCCTCTCACCGGGGTACTATTATTACTGCGACAACCCGTTCACTTTGGGGCCCTTATTAGGTTGTGTCTCAAGAAGCACTTGTTTAGCATCACGAGCTTGCCATACCTGTAACTTGCCATCATGGAGGCTTAAAGTAAAAGCACTCTTTATGACCCTAATCAACATCTCGGCAATAATGCCCAAGTGCAAGATTGGAGAAAATAAGGAACTTACCAATGTAGTGGACTGACTCGGGGGTTACCTCCTTGGGTGAAGGTTTTCTTTTGCCTTTCTTGGGAGAAGTGACCTCTCACCATTGCATCTTTCTTTGGTTTCCTCAACAATGGTAGATGTAAACAACGGGATGGCATCTTCAACATGAGGATCATCTAATGACTTCTCGAAAGGCTCTTTATGCAATGTCTCCTACACACATTCATCCACAAGCAAGTTAGTTTCATCAATATAATAGCATGTATCATGAAAAGTAGAGGGATGTTTCATTGCATTGGATAAAGAAAAAATGACCTCCTTATCCCCAACCCTAAGTATCATTTTACCATTATGAATGTCAATGAGGGCTTGGGAGATGGCTAGGAATAGCCTACCGAGTATGAGGGGCACTTCAACATCCTCGTCAACATCTAAAATTACAAAATCTACCGTGAAAATGAACTTATTAACTTTAACCAAAATGTCCTCTATGATTCCTCTAGGATGTCTAATTGAGCTATCGGCTAGTTGCAATGTTATCCTAGTCAGTTTTAGGCCAAATAGTCCCAATTTTGTAAACATTGTGTATGACATTACATTAATGCTAGCTCCTAAATTTGCTAGGTCTTTTTCATCAACTGAATCCCCAATGTTGCAAGAAATAGTAAAACTCCCTGGATCTTTTTGTTTCCTCGGTAGCCAGTTTTGAAGCAACACTGAACTCCCTTCGCTCAATGTCATCGTCGATGTCTCCTCAAGTTTCCACTTATTTGTTAATAAATCCTTAAGAAACTTAGCGTACTTTGGCATTTGGGACAAGGCTTTCACAAACGGTACATTGATGTGTAATTGCTTCAACAAGTCCAAAATCTCTTGAATTGCTCGTTCGCATGGTCATTCTTCAACCTTGAAGGATAAGTGAGATGGGGAACGTGCTTCTTCACTATTAGTAGTGCTCTTTTCTCATCAATTGGCGTATGTTCTCCCTCCCGCGCTGGACCTTCGACAACCTCAATTTCTGACCTCTTTTCCTTCTCCATCACCTGCTCATTACCCATTCCCAACTATTTACTTCTCAGAAGAGTGATTGCCTTGAGATGCTCATGAGGATTGGCTTCGGTGTTACTCAGTAGACTTCCTTGAGGTCACTCAGACAACAGTTTGGTAATCTGTCCCACTTGGTTCTCCAAGTTCTGAAGAGAAGCCTATTGGTTTCTTAATGATGCCTCTATGCCTTGGAACCTATTATTTGACTATTGGAATGTGATGTCCTTACTCTAAATGAATTAAGTAAGCACTTCCTCCAATGCGGGTTGATAAGTGCTTAAATATACATGTTTTACCGACTTGTTTTACATGCATTGAGCATCATTTTACCATTGATTATGTCTCATAAAGTGTATTTTGGTGTTTTTTTATGCAATCAGGTTGTGGAAGTGTTAAAGGAGGAAAAGGAAGCAAAGATGGGTTATAAAGACGTATTTTTGGGAGCTTTTGTACAATACAAGTGTCAAGGCACAAGAGGGGATCATGCACATGAGGGTGTGTGCCAACTTCCTGAAGAATTCAAGATGATTTGTGTGATGGAAGGGCACAAAGGTAGTCACACCTTCATGTCCCAACTTGTGTGAAGATAGTTAAAGCTCTCAAATGATGATTCGAAGAAGATGAAGTCTTATAACTCACCACATGGACGTGTGCCCGACCATGTGGCCTCAAGATGAGAGAGTTTGGATCATGGTTATGGAGAGCACTGTAGCAAAACACTGTTCATTTCACTGTAGCAGTACTGCAGCAGAATTACTGTTCACGCGACCGCGTCAAAATCCCACGCGACCGCGTGGGATCTCACGTGGTCGCGTGAAGACACGTGACTGGCACGTTTTCAGGCTTATAAATAGCCCTTTTTGCTGATTTTTTTGGTATCTTTTGTGTGGCTTTTGAGAGGCGAAGCGGCTAGGGTTTGAGGAGGAGGTCTTTGCCGAATTGGAGGGCCGTTCTTCACCAACTTTGATAGTTCTTTCCTCCGTCAAAGCATCGAGGGAGTCATTGGCGACCTAGCTTCGGAGAAGGATCCTTCAAGACGTTGAGCGACCCATCAAGGCCATCATCACGAATTCAAGGGGGTTTACTTCCATGGTTTACATTGCTTTTCATTGTATTATATTTTGCTTTGTAATAAACCCCATGGAGGGCTAAACCCTAGTAGATACTTGGGCATGTGAACCCTAGGTTTCGATTCATGTATTGACTTTCTTTATGCTTTCTTTTAAGTCCGAGTTTATTTGAGTTTTAATCTTGTTTAATCATTGCTTGCATGCCTTATTGATTCGTATGGTTGTTTGGTATGTTTGATTTGTTTCCTTGGTGAGAGAGAGGTCTTCATTAGGGATTAGAACATACAAGGTTAAAGAGGGTTGAGAGGGTGAGTCTTGAGATAGAGGAGTGTCCCCTTTCCCTTCCGATTGAGTGTTTCCTATCTCCGTATTCCCTAAGTTTTATGCAACCATATGGGGTGTGAGGCGTGAGATTGATAGATTTCTCCGCCGGGACCTTTGCAGGGGGTTAGGGATCTTCCGCCTAGAAGTAGGGTTAGATCTAATTTTAGGAATCGGTTTCACTCTTAGGTATCCCTAGAACTCATTGCGGTCATATGGGGTGTGAGGTGTTGAGATTGAGCGATTTCTCTGCCGGGACCTTGTAGGGGACTAGTATCGGTGGCCTGGAGGCAGGGACCGATTATTCTTGGATTACCTCGACTCATAGAACTCGGTTAGAAGCATTTAGTTAGTCTTGCACTTCATGATAGAGCCTAGGGGGAGCATTGCCCGGGTATCTCATCTTCATTGATTAAGATCTCCCTTTATTTACCCTTTGCCTATTCATCTCTGGTATTAATTTCTATGCACACTAGATCACCACAAAATCACGTTAGTCATTAGGCTAGATTGCAGAGAAGAAGTTAGTACTAGTAGCCCTATTCCCTGTGGATTCGACTACCCTACTCACCGGGTATAATTATTACTTCGACAACCCGTGCACTTGCGGTACACACACGCAAGGGGTGTGTCACGGGTCTCTTGTCATTCTGTTGGTGAGGAGGAAACCCTGGTGGAGATTTCTTCTGTTGTTCTTGACCTTCCCAAGATAAATTGAGGTGATTTCGTTATCCATAGTTATACGTGCCACTGTAGTGATTCCTTTAGTGTCTGGTGGCACTACCTATGAAATCCACTTGTTCGATGAGTCCATGAGTCTCCCTTACAATGGAATAGTCTAAGGGAGCATGTCCTCCCCCACAATTATCACAAGCCTTGACTATAGCTAATTTTTTATTAGACAAACTATCAATCTTTCTGCTTAATGCCTCCACCTGGGCTGCTAATGTGGTAACCTCACTGACCTTAATCATCCAAGATGGCTTGGCAACTGGTTTACTCTCAAATTCCGTTGATAATTGTTCATGGCTATTTCTTCAATTAACTATTTGGTCACCTCCGGGGTCTTACTGCCAAGTGATCTTTCTATTGCCAAATCTATGAGCTAACTTATACTCTGATTGAGGCCTTGATGAAATATCTGAACTTCAATTCATTCTGGGAGGTTGTGATGAAACTTTCCTCAACAAATCTTTAAACCTATCTCATGCGTCAAATAACAATTCAATGTCCAACTATGCATATGCTGTAATCTCTTGACATAACTTGGTTGTTCTCGATGGAGGGAAATACCGAGCTAAGAATGCTTCGACAAGCTGCTCCCATGTAGTGATAGATGCTCGAGGAAGGGCTTGGAGCCACTGCTTGGCTCTTTCCTTCAATGAGAATGGAAACAAGCGTAGTCTATTTGTATCGTCAGAAACATTATTGATCATGAGCATATCACAAACTTCAAGGAATCCACCTATGTGATCATTGTTGATCTTGGAGCCTTACCCTTTGGTGGCATACATTGAAATCAAGCAAAATAAAAAGAATCAGAAAACAATAAAAAAGAAAGAGAATATAAACAAGAAAGAAAAAGAAAAGAAATGGCTAAAGTGATAGATATTCAAGTGTTCCTAATATCACTAATCCTTCCCCAGCAACGATGCCAAAAACTTGATAGAGACGCACGCAAGTGTACTTGCTGATAGCGTAATAAAATGTGCTTGAAGTGCAGAATGTCGGTACATAGGGAAGGAGGTGAATACTAGTAATAACTCTAAATTCAAAAATTAGATTGAATAGTGAAGTGTTTCTGTATAAACAAGGGTAAAAGAAAATAAGGAAATACAGGAAATAATAGGAGGACAATCAAGGAAGAAAGCGATGTTAGAGCATAGTATCCCTCTAGGGTTATGAAGTACACGATGATGGTTGTCTAAATATGCAATCTTATTTAAACCGAGAGGTTTCCAAAATTATACTAAACCCCGATTTCTCAGGCGAAGAGTTGATACAAACATCCAGACAATTGCATTAACACTCTATGAAACCTTACTTTGAGCTAATGATAAACTCTCCCAAAGAGAGAGATTACCCCTAATTCTAATACAGAGAAGAAATGCGATTTCTCCTAAAATTCACTACACATGATTGCAAAGAGCATGGAGATTGTCAACAACTCACACAGAAGAATTGAGGGAGATGGAGTCTTCAAAGTACCCTATACAGAGGCTTACTCACAATTTCCTCTAATCACGGCATGTTTATGCTAGGTGGCTATTTCTACTCATCACGTAGCATATCAAACATGATAGCTAGGGCTTTCGCCTCGTTAGCAACCAAGCATTCAAACACACAATTAGATTTAAGTAGATATGATTGTAACTATGAAATCAATTAAAGCATCAAAGATCCAATAACCAAAGTCATAAAAATAAACCCTAGAATTCAACTATGCCCAAACATCTACAAATTAGTCCTCCATTAATGGAGGGCAAGTATTCAAGATACAATGAATAGGAGTAAACATAAGATCCATGAAAATCCCTTGTAATCCTTAGGATGGAGAGTAGTCGAGGTAGCTTCCATATACGCTGCCAAGACAAGCTTGATGGCTATGATTTTCAATCTCCTTGAATTCTAGGCCAAACCCCTCTCCAAATCTTGCCTAAGGTGTTGGAGATTCGACCCTTTTCAATCTCGCCTCCAAGAATCACCCCCAAAGTATAGAGAGATAGAATAGATGATGCCCTAGAAATCCTCTTAAGTTCTATTTATACTCGACTGCTTACGGGCTGCTTATGGGCATAAGGACTAGGCCATAAGGGAGTTGGGGAAGATTGTCGCGGGCCTTACGGGACAACTTACGGTCATAAGCCCCATCTGTATGGTCTTCTGATTTCATTACGTTCCCACTTATGGCCGTAAACATTGGACCGTAAACCTCACTGTTCTACTTCTTGCGACTGTCCTTATAGGCATACACTATGGTCGTAAGCTCCTTTGGATGGTATTTACTTGCATCCTTACAAGCATAAGCCTTGCCCGTAAGGTGCTTTGAATTGACTCTGAATCCTCCTTACGGGCATAAGCATGCCTGCAAAATCTTCTGGACTATACTTACGGCCGTAAGGTTGACAGTAAGCTGCCTGTAAGTCACTCAACTTACCTTGTCCTTGTTCTAATGATGCCAAGAGAGCTCCAACTTTATTTTCGATCTAAATTTCTTCTTTTGGATCTCCCTCGCCTTTAAGCACTGCCCTAAACCTGTTAATGCATAACACATGATATTTAACATCGAATTCCATATTATGGTTCTAATGCATGACAAATGAATGTATAAATAGATATGGAATACATGGACAATGTACACACATCAGTATAAAGGTATAAACGAAAAAGAACACACACCTAGAACAGTAACAACAAAAGACAAGACTAAGAAGCTTATTAAACATCATAGAACTAATGAAAACCAGATTTTTCTATAAATTGCATAAGCCAACGTGGTTGATCCATGCCTTGGTTTAATAGAGACATTTGAACTGTGTTGGCTCCATAACCTCCTAATGCTGTAGCGATTTGGTTCCAACTCCACAGAATGATATGAACACTTGGAATGTTAGTTAACCAGATTTGTTGATTAAAGCTGTCTTGATCTAGCCAAGCAAAAGTAGCATTTGGCAACCCATCTCTTTCTATTCTCCTCCATAATTCAGAGCAACTGATTAAAACCTTTCCCACGTTGACGCCTTTGCTACTAGTCCAAGCCAAAGCTAGCTCACGTGCTCTCATCCCCGCCTCAATTCTAGATATGATATTTACCAGCAAAGCACTTGCAATGACCGTCCTTTTAGAAGTAATTTTAAGCTTAAGATCTTGTCCCATGAGGTCATCTTAGATATTAATTAAAATTTTAGAAAATATTTTCGAACAAGCCCTAGATCATGAAAATCAGATTTAAGGATTGGAAGGAAATAGTTCTTTGAAATTGCACAATTTTACAAAAATTCTGAATTTTAAGAATTTTGTTTTACTAGGTTTTGTTCTTGTTCAATCTTATTAGTTTGCATGTCATTAGTACATGTTTTAATTAGATCATTGTAGGCATGATTAGAATGTAATTAAACCTTGATGTTAATTGTAATTATTGTGTTCTTCAGGTGGTTTTTCCCATTTGATTGAAGGTGTTGAATTGTGATGCAACTAATTAAAATAAGTTCCTTCTAATTTAAGTAAATGTATTTTATGAGAATTTAGTTTTGTCAAACATATCATATTTTGACAAAAAGGAATAAATTGTAAACTTCTTTTCTTCTAAACTTGAATCATACATGAAAATTTAATGTTTTTTTTGGAAACTAGTTCATTATTTGTTAATTTAAAATTGTAAAAAAAATTATGTGAAATACTTTCCACAAGTCCATATTTTGACATATTGTTACTCCAAACACATTGAAAAACGATTTCCACATAGTCGGGAGATGGATTAAAGTTGTAGCATGTGAACCTCAATGCATATCTCCTGGTTTTGCAAGATTTGTCTCTTGATGGTTATCTTTTCCTAAAAAATCTCATTAGTCTCTAATGTATCACTTTTTTTACATATAACACCCATAATATTCACAATCATACTCATATAAAAAAAAAAAAAAAAAAAAATCTGAAACGACCATAATGCTCTTGGCAACTAAAACAACCATCAATTGTATTTGATGGACGAGGCAATGGATAGAAAATGCAAGAAATTTGTCAGCAATATGCTCATGCTTGTTCACAAACCTTAAAATTACCACCATTTGCTCATTTATTGACTTATTGGAGATTTTCAACAATTAGTGAGAAGTTACTATCGGCAATTTCATTAACCATTGCTAATGTTGTCTCTTTTGTGCATACATTCAGTAACTATTTTTTGATTCGATGGAGAAGTTAACTGATTATTCCTAGGAATATTTTCATTAATAGCACTCCCGACCTCTCAACCCTTTTTGCATACCAATTGAGTATCTCTATATAGTCTCCCTATTTTTGGAACTAGAAGATTTGTCATGATCACAAAAAAATGTAAGACTTTGTACTAAACGAATTCAAACAAAATCCAAAGCAACTATCAGCTGAGAGTGATAATTAAGCTCCTTTTGATGTCTATGAGTAGATAATACATGTGACATGCTTTGCCACTAATTTTAAAAGCCTCACAATATTGTCTAGCATCGTTCTATGCACTATTCACTCTAAACCTACGTGTTGATTAGCATTGAGTGCTTTCCTCTAATTACTAAACCATCTTCTAGTAAAATATTATTAGCATCTTTTTTGTTTCTATCCTACTTGAGATGACAACAATAGAAGGTTTCATCTTTTGGCATACTATACCCCAACTAATCAAACTTCTAAAATCAAGTTTTTTGAAAATGTCGTATTTCTTTTCTCTACTTTTGTTTTTGGGAAAATCATTTCCAAATGGTTGATACGGATCTTTCAATAAATATGCTTTTAAACTTGATCTGTAATCCCCCACGTTATACTCTTCAATTGGTTTTCAAAGTTGAAGATTAGCAATTATATCATTTTGACTAAACTTAACAAATGGTTTTTTTTTTGCTGCAATGCTTCCTTCAAAAGAAACTCGTATTCTTAATTCACAACTTTTTCGTTTAGATTTAAAAAACATATATATAATCATTGAGCTTAATACAATTGAATGGGGATTCTATTAGAAAGAGATTTCAATTGATTTTTGTATGGGATTAGGTGCTAGCAGTTTCGAAAGAGTTATTAGTATAATTTAGGAGTCATCAACCTCCGAACCAATCTAACTTTTAGTAGTATAGAGTTTGATTGTAGTTGTAGTCCTGGGGATTTATGTTTGCGTATCTACTTTATTGATTAATTATTTTTCTCTTATTCCTTACTTTAGCTTTTACTTTACTTTTGTTTAATTTTAGATTTAGAATTCTGATTAATTGTTAGACTTGATAATAGGAGAGGGGTTAATACTAGTACTTCAAATTCTTGAGCATCAATAACTTCCTCGATATGTAGCACATTATGTTACTCGATACTATGTGTATACTTGTGTTTAGTGGGCTATTATACAAGACACACATCATAGTTGAAGAAAAATTTTAAATTGGACTTTAATTTATTTTATCTTAGTATTTTTTTAATGAAAATGTTGTTATTACTTTATCCATAATTTTTAGTATACATTTTCATGAGATTTAGTCAAGGAACAAAAAAAAATAAAATAAAATAAAAGGAATAAATAAATAAATAAATAAAGCTAAAACAGAAAGGGCACATGCTGTGATATTAATTTATTTTGTATATGCATCCCATCATGGGAAGCAATAAATTAAGTCCCATATATTCTTTTGTCCATACAGTCATTTGCCAACCAACAAATTGGGCATTAAATGCCATCAATTTTAAATGAAACTTGACTGAGGTTGGATATATATTTATTCCATGTTATACTTTATAAAAAAATCAAGTTATATACAGTAATAAATGTATAAATTTTTCATATTTTACTAATAAAATATTTTTTTATAGATTATATTCCAATATATTAGTTAATAAGTCATAATATTGGCCAATGAAAATTTTAAATTAAACTAAATGGAATATGTTTAAATTTAGATTGAAAAATTTCAAACCGGGTTGAAACCTAGAAAGTCATAACCAAACTGGACTTTGAATCAGAGAAGGCCAATATTCAAGGGCTAAGAGATTCGACCACAGTCTAACCGGTCGAAAAGGATTTAATAAATAAAATTATAAAATAAAATATATTAAATATTATATTAATTTTTAAATCAAATATACAATATATCAAACAAAACAAGTCTTGACCCCATATTCAAAACACAACATTTAATAGCATTTAAACTAAATCTATATGAAACACTAAATAAAATGAATCTCATGAAGTTTTGCAAACATTGAAATCAAATCTATAAAATTTGTTATTTGTTTATAGTGTTTGCTCTACCCAAAAACAAATATTAATTAGGGAGGATGAATCATCCTGTCCATGAGAAGAAGAACATTAATTACAAATAAACATGAGACAATAAACAATTAACATATAAGTAATTAAGTATAAGACAATGTTAATGTTAGAATTCATGAATAAATGGTGAAACATAAAGAGTAGGAACCTCTATGGGCAGTGGTTGTCGGTTGGTGCTTGACACGGGAGGAGCCGAGGAGGTTGAGTTGACGGGGAGGGTCAAAGAGATGATTGACAGGAGGGAGAGGATGGGAGGTGTTGAGGTGGTTGATGCTTGAAGGGAGGGAAAGGATGAGTGGTGTTGGGTTACTGAAGGAGAAAAAGCCCTTACTTTGATAATTGATATTAGAATTTTTTTTTTTTTTACTTATTGTTGAAACCGTGTGAACCGACCGGTTCATCAGGTTCAAGACTAGTTTTTATCTCAGTCAGTTTTGAGGATTGAACTAGATCGGTCTAGTCCCTGGGTCCGACCTAACCAACCAGCTTTTAACTACCTAGGTTGAAAACCACACGAGCCAAACAAAACTCCCATGGCTTATAATCTATAAAATAAATTTAAAAACTTTGGATAGCCTTTTTAAATGGTATATATATATATATATTGTTTGTTTGTTTTAATCTCTTAAGTAAAATATATACATTTTGCTCCTAATTAAATAGATCTGCTATCTTTAACATAATAATGTGTAACATGTGTCTAGCATATCAATTGTTGCATTAGTTTGAATGATCAAATGACATGGCAGCTAATGTTGTGAGAGGGGTTGATCGCTCAATCTTTCACTCGGTAAGAAAAAGATTTATCATTATTAGAACGTGAAGGCAAACAAACATTATGTCTTTTCTTTTTTATTGAAGTGATCAAAACAAATGATTTTATGTTTTAGTTCATGGGATCAAAACCAACAACACTACTGCTATCTGATTTAATGTTAATATGTAATTTTTATTTCCAATAAAAAAAGTGATTTATTCATTTTTATATTAAAAAACAACAAAATATTTGAAAGGTCACAAATGGCTTCAAAACCCAATGGATAATCCACCATCCTATTTTTCTTTTTCTTTTTCTCTTTTTCTTTTAATTAATAACACCAACTCTTTAATCTAAGTGATTTCTTGCATCTAACTGTGACCTCATTTTCATTTATTTATATTTTTTCTGGCTTTATAACAAATTCATAATCTTTCCAGCCTAACTTGTGGGAAAAAACACTATAGAGACTTTTAGTCAAGTATTAACCATCTCCCCATCTTTATTCTGCAACTCTGTGTGATGAAGATGCAAGCATGCAAGTTGGTCTTCTCTCAATGCTGCCATCAATACACCATTTATTATCACAACCATCCAAACCATCCTTGATGAATTCCAACTGCCAAATCCACATATATATTCTTTAGTAATATTTCTTCTTCCAGGAAGCAAGCTCAAAGCAAGCTCAAAGAAACAAGCATCAATGAGTTAAGTTCTTGATCACAGAAATTGTCATCCAAGAGAACCAATAATATGATGGAAGGGAGAAGATCACAAAGAAGAGGTGAGAGAATTCCAACAGTGTTGTGGTTCACACTGAAGAGGTCCATGCACTGCAAGTCTGAGCCATCAGAAGTCCATGACCCAAAGTTTGGGGCAAAGCTTGGGTCCATCATGACAAAAAGATCAGTAGGAAGGTCAGGGTGCTCAAGGTCCATTGCCAACCTCAAAGATGTCATCCATGGCAGCAAACGACACTTTCAAAGGCCAACAAGTTGTAGTCCAAGGTCCATTGGGAGCAGTGACTTCCTTAACCCAATTTCTCATGAAGTCATTCTTAGTGATGCAAGGTGCGAGCTTAGGATTGTCACTAGTTTTGGAGGGTGCCATGAGAGTGGTACTGCTGCTGAGGTTGTGGGTACGCTAAGACCAGGAACACCAGGCCCTGGAGGACACCTTGGTAATTTCAGTTACAATCCTTGTGGTTTGAGAAGTAGGAGTACTCCAAGAAAGTCACTGCAGGCAAGTTTGGAAAGTAAGAATGGTGGAGTTTGCTGTGCTTCTTCATCTTCAACAGCAAGAGCTTCTGTTGAGGGGGAGGAGGAGAAGGATAATAATTCAATTGGGTCTTCTACTTCTTTGATTTGTCAAAAGTGTGGGGAGGTTTTTGCAAAGTGGGATGGTTTGGAATCACACCATCTTTCTCATCATGCAGGTGATGTTTTTAGATATAGCTCTCGAGCTTTCCAGTTATTTCATGTGTTTTAATTGATAAGTTTTTTAAGCAATGATTTTTTATAAATTTGCTCCTTTTTTAAGTACATGATAATTAAGTTGTAAAAGGTACACAAAGGAATTGTCATTGAAGGATTCACTCAAATTACTAATGTTGATTTATAGTTGAGTTTCTATTTATAATTGTTTAAGGCATTATAAATATATTAATAATAAAGGCATTCAAATGACAGAAATTTTACTGCTATCAATTTGGAATTCTTAGAATTCTTTTCATTATTATCATTGTTTCTGTGTTTGAGAATTTTATTGCTTGATTCTTATTTAAAGTTCCATTCAATATTAATTTTGGATATTGTTGTTAAAGAAGCATTCGCTTGTTTGCAAAATTATGCAGTTACTGAACTAGTTGAAGGAGATTCATCAAGAAAGATTGTAGAGATAATCTGCAGAGCAAACTGGTTGAAGTCAGAGAGCAGTTGTGGAAGGATTGAAAGGGTTCTAAAAGTCCATAACATGCAGAAAACACTCTCTAGATTTGAGGAATACAGAGAAATGGTGAAGTTAAAAGCCGGAAAACTCCCGAAGAAACATCCTAGATGTCTTGCCGACGGCAATGAGTTGCTAAGGTTTCATGGTACAACAGTTTCTTGCTATTTAGGCATGAATGGTTCTTCATCTCTCTGCACATCAAAAAACTGCAATGTTTGCCAAATACTTAGGCATGGATTCACAACGAAAAAAAAGACCGGACCGATAGGCGTATTCACAACCGCGACTAGTGGAAGAGCATTTGAGTCAATTGATTTATCTGAAGATGATCCATCCACCAGAAAAGCTTTGCTAGTCTGCCGAGTGATTGCCGGGAGGGTTCACAAGCCTCTTGATAATTACCAAGAGTTAGTAGGCCAGTCAGTGTTTGACTCATTGGCAGGAAAAGTTGGTCCATATGCAAACATTGAAGAACTTTACTTGCTGAATCCCCGAGCTCTCCTTCCGTGCTTTGTTGTAATCTGTAAACCATGATTGCTTTGACTTCCATCAGGATTAATTCCAAATACTCATGTCTTTAAAAGCTTGTGAATTCTTGAAAATTCTTGTATATACTATGGTTCAAAAATCCATTTGTATCCCCATATGAACCTGGTCGAAAATAGACACCACCAATGGCAAATTGTTTCTTGTCTATATTATTAATGTCTTTGATATCAACTACAATCATTTTCTTCCTACAACCTGTCACGGGACCAATCACCATTTGCTAGTATCAATGGCCTGTTTTGTTCTGATTAGTTTGAAACAGATTGTTTTGTGTCTCTAGCTATCGATTCTTGGATTGACGACAACCAATCTACAATCTGCAATTAATGCTAGCTTATTTATCTGAAATTCACAGGATCATTCATGTTAATTTATTTAATAAACCATGAAGTTGTTTTCATTGTACGTGTCCCATGTTCATCTTAAACTTGGTATTCTTTTCATCTTCATTGGAAAATAAAACTAAGCATGTCAACAATGAATGCATACTGAAATTACTGAATATAATAGAGTTACTTAAAAAACTATTCTTCAGTTTAGTTTTAATTTCTTATATATAAAATAAGATTTAATTTTGGGAATGGTTAGTGTGGTCCATCTCTGTCCATGTTGTAATGAGGACAAGCTCTTGGCTAAAGGAATGGTGAGCAAAGAAGTGGTACTGACAACATTTGATTCTAGTGTTGTCAGTTTCCTTCCTCCAATATGTCAGATCTCATAGATTCATTCAAGCACATCACCACTAAACAAAAGGGAAGAGGTCACATGGGATGATCCAAGTTTCTTTCATAATTAATGAATGTGGGTAAAAAAAACAATGAATTTACAGAGAAGCTAATTAATGATCAGGGTATGAAATAGAAAAGGCAAAATTACATAAAACCTTGAGTGGCCTTTTCCCTGTAGCTGATCTTAATAATGTACTATTTTGTCAGCATGGAATAAGGGATTTGCTATTACCCAGAGTGACATTTGTAAATGATCTTGCCGGTAGTTGATGTAAGAGCCTGATATGCCTGATATTCAAAATCTGTGATAAATAGAGGTGATTGCAATTGGCACGTTGAAAGTGTAAAAATTAGTGGCAAAACCTTCGTAGTGTAGGCAGAACTAACATAATCAATGTTTGTGAGAGAAGAATTTTTTTTAAAATAAAAATGAATAAATCATAACTTTATTGAAAAAAAAATGAGAAGAAAACATAAAAGAAATTCTCTCACCAGAGATGTGGTACAAAACAAAAGACAACAAGTAGAAAAAATAAGAAAAATAAACATAAAATGGGCAAACGAAGAACACTCTTTAGGATCACAGGTCAGCCCAGTCAGTGAAAAGAGAAATTGGGGGTGCGTTTTTAATTCATTTTTATTTTTTGTTTTTATAAAATGAGAGAGATGTCAATTCTGCCACTTCACTAACTCAACAACTTTGCATTAAAGCCATTTTGATAAAAAATGAATAGAAGTTTTTTTAATAAAAAAAAATTGTACATAAGCAAGAGTTCCGGATGTGCCTTTTTTCTTAAACCAGAATAGTTATTTTTAATCTTTTTAAAATGTTTATATATATATATATATATATATGCTAAAAGTTTGATTTCATCTCTCAGAATATATCATCAGGTTGAAAGTTTATATAAAATGACAAAACTATTCTTTAATTTATTGAAAATTAAAAAATTTACGCAAACTCTTTCAAGAGAAATAATAGAAAATGTAAATGCAAAATAAAATTATTAAATATATAATTATAAAACCATAATCAATTAAATGAATTTATAAAATAATTAGTCATCCCAAATCAGTACAAAAAGTGTGGCTTCAATTACACCTCATTGGGCCACCTTCCAGCAAATTAACAGGCTGAAATAGAAGCATATAATTTGCAAGATGTGCATGCTAAGAGGGAAAGTGCTGGTGATACAATTCAGAAAGCATATAAACTAGATCAATAAAGTAAACTAATATAATTGAAAAGGTTCAAATCACTTATCTTGCCTTTTTTTTATAAAAAAAAAAATGAGAGATTCTCCATTAAAATGAATTGACAAACTTTACAAACACCGCTAACGAGAGAAGACAATTTGAACATCATAAAACATTAACAGAAACTCATCCTCTCAATGGCTTTCACTAGTCAACTAGGTAAGTCGTGTAGGTGTCATAGCCCAAACTTGGTTCACCGGATTCAATGCGTCGACAAGTGGTTGCATACCCACAAGACCGAGACCAAGTGGGCACATAAGGCCTCAATATTTGTCTCATAAACATACAGTATAACAAAGTACCAACTTTACAAAAGCAAAAGAATTCAAAGGATATAATAACTAGGTTTACAACTATGATCAAAGGAAAACTAAAAGCGTAAGAATAAAAACTTTAAACAAATAATAAGTTTTAGGTTAACAAACTGAAGAACTATTTACATGCTAACCAACTAGTGTTTTTCAATGGTCCCCACTAAGCTATCCGCCACACAATTACTCTTGATCTGAAAAAGATGAAATAACTATTCATGAGCTTGACAGCCCAGTAAGCACCCACTGAAAATATCATGATCACATAAAAATTTCAATATTTCAAAATCAAACTTAAGTGTGACATTGTACAATAAATATCAGGAATAAAACCCAGAAATCAGAACATTTCAAACAAGTTTATTTATCAAAATGAATGAGCATATATGTCTCCCAAATAACTAATATAGGGTTGTGCATTCGGTACAAAATCGGTAATTCGGTTAGTTGAATTCGGTAAATTCGGTTATTTTACTTGTAATTCTCTAAACCGTTTTCAATTTCGAATTGGGAAATAACCAAATTCATTTTTATTTCGAATTCAATTCGGAATTGGTACAAAAATGGTAATAACCGATTTCAAGGGGAAAAAAAAGAAAAAAAATACCAATATACCATTATCAGCCTACTCCTTCCATTTTTTTAGCCTAAATAACCTTGTAATCATCAAGTAATTAGCTTATATATAATAGGATAACACATAAACCAAATGAAATCGACATCCAAATTCAAACATATTATAAATTTACAAATGACATAGTGAGTCACAATTTAGTTTCCCAACTCATAATCACAATCAGTCTACATAATACAACCATAAAGTTTAAATCTTGATATGAAATTACAAGTTTACAACCCCAAAAATGAATCAATCATTCAAGACTTCAAGTGCAATACATTTATGCCAATTACAAAATTTTTTTGGGAGTTGGGACTTCAAAAAACTAAGAAAGTGACAAACTAAACAATCCATTAATGCCTTCAACAAACTCAAAATCCCAACAATTTCTTCAACTAAAGAGTTAATGAATTTTCAGCACCTCCTTTAATCAAACCTGCAACCAAAGATAAAAGACAGAACACATTAGTTTTACAAAGAATAAATATATGCATAAGATAAGTGATACTTTACCATATTCTAAAGCTTCAAGATCCTCCAATTCTTCTTCCATGTTTAATTTAGATTCTGATGGTCGAAACCAATCTTGAGAGCAAATTAAAGCTTGCACTATTCTAGGAGTCAAAGAACTCCTAAATGGATCGAGTACTCTTCCATCGGTGCTAAAAGCAGCTTCAGAAGTAACTGTAGATACGGGAACAACCAACACATCACGAGCTAATTTAGAAAGCACAGGGAATCTAGGACTGTTTATCTTCCACCATGATAAAATACAAAAGTCATCTTCTTCATCTTCACACTCCTCACTAATATACTTATCCAATTCAGTTTTTGAATCCCTTCCACCAGCTTCTATCTTTCTTTTTTTAAACTCCTCTTTGTATATATCTTGAATGCGTTTTCCAGCATCCATATCAATAGATAATGCATCCTTTTCAATTGCTCCGGATTTACTTGAAGAAGCTTGAGAATTAGCTTCCAAGGGGGAGTTGAGTTTTTTGTACTCAGAAAACAACTGAACCAAAGCATCTTTTGCAAGTGCACCCACATTTGTACCATCATGTTGACCATACATTTTGAGAAGCACAAACTCTACATACTCAAATTTGATACGTGGATCAAGAATGGAGGCAACAAAAACAAGCATGTTCATCTTTTCAATCTTTCCCCAATATTTGTCATATTTTTCTTTCATTCCAATTGCCATATCCGCCACTTCATGATTGTCATTTTCCATCATGTTGGTTAAGACTGCATTCATACCACTAATGTCTTGAAAAAAAGTATTGCAAGTGACATATTTAGACCCAGACACCTTCAAAGTTAATTCGTAGAAGTTTTTCAAAAACTGATTTAGATACCTAGCTTTTCTCCAATCAGTTGTTGTAGGTATAGAATCAATGTCTTGAATCATGTAAGGATCCTCTAGTGCGAATCTATCAAAAGCTCGCTCATATGTTTGGGCAACATCCAACATTAAGTAAGTGGAATTCCACCTAGTGGGACAATCGAGACACAAGTGCTTTTGTGATTCAATTTTCTCAACCACAGCACATTCTCTAAATTTCTTCAACCTGGCAGGTGACTGTCTTACATACCTCACAGCTGCACGAATATAATCAATATAGTTCCCAATTTTTTTCAAACCATCATTAACTACTAAATTTATTATATGAGCAACACATCTAACATGCAACCACTTCCTCTCCAAAACACATTTTCCCCAATTTACAAATTTTCCCCTCAAATAAGAAATAGCAGTGTCATTTGAGCTCGCATTGTCAACAGTAATGGTAAACACATCATCAATCCCCCACTCAAGTAGACATTTCTCAATAGCTTGCCCAATATCGACACCTTTATGACTAGAAATTGGATAAAAACTTAGAACCTTTTTGTTTAAATTCCAGTCATTATCAATAAAATGGGCTGTGAGACACATGCAGTTAATTTTCTGAATTGATGTCCAAGAATCTGTTGTGAGACAAATCTTACTAGTATTGTGTCTAAGCAGATTTTTCAGTTTTTTTCTTTCATCCAAATAAAGTTCATAACAATCCCGAGTGACTGTCCATCTAGAAGGCATTCTAAACTGAGGACAAGCAGCACACATGCCTTCTTTAAAGCCAATGCCTTCAACATGTTTAAAGGGCAATTCATCGACAATCACCATATAAGCAATTTTCTTTCTAATCAACTCAGCATCAAATTTCCATGATAAAAGAGCAGTCCTAGTTTGTCCATTTTCATTTTCAGTTTCTCTAACACACAATGTGGCTTGATTATTGTTTTTGTTGTTTGGATTCTTAGCACATCTAGTAATATGATTTCTCAAACCAGTTGTGCCATTATTCCTACCATCTGTCGCTATACGTTTCTCGCAGTATATACATTCACCATATCTAAGCTTACCTTCATATCTTTCTTTGAAATGTGGCCAAACCAAAGATCTTTTCTTGTATGGGCCGCGCTTCTTTGACTCTCCTCCTCCAGAATTTGCCGAGTTAGGAACTGGATCTGGTGTAGGACTTTCGGCTGACCAATCTGGTTGGGATTGATTGAGATTGTTGGTGCTTCCAGTAGACATGCTGAAATGAATAAATAAAAATTAAGTTTGTGTTTAAGATTAAGATTTCAGAAGGCTAGATTCCATAATCAATCCCTAAAAATTATTGATTTTTAGCAACAATAAAACCCTAAATTTAAACACTACTTTTATGCAATTCAATAGGAATCAAAGATAAAGGATATATAGAGTTTAGGGATGAATGTCACGGATGTGAACTTACCTAACCAAACCTAGAGGCCAGAGAGGATCAATAGACACTTCAAGCTTGCAAGTGTGACTTGTGTTGAGTCTGGGAACGAAGAGAAAGATGCTTTGAGGACGTTCAAGCTTAGTTAAGATTTGTGGTTGGAGCTAGGAAAACAAGTAGCAGAGACACCTGCGACTCATGAGAAGGAAAAGAAGAAAAAGATTTGGGGCTTCCGGCTTCGAGTGAGAGGAAAAGATGTAGATGCGGGCTTCTAGGGATTTCTAATGTTCTGATAATCTAATCTTATTTGAGAATTTATTTAAATAACTAATTTTAAATAATATTCTTCTTTAATTCAATATTCATTTAATTTACAAAAGTAGAATTTGTCATAAGTTATAAAATTATAATCACTTAAAACAATAATGCATATTTTAAAAAAAAATATAATATCACAAATTCAAATTATTATACAAATGAATTATATAAATTTATAAATAAATATCTTCAATTCATTTAAGATAAATTAATTTCAACAAAATTTTAAAATTTTATCTCCACTAATCAATTCTATCAGATTTAATTTCAACAATTTAAACAATATCCTTATCCAAAATTTTAGAATATCTGATATCTCATTTTTTCTTAATTTTCCCTTTTAATAATTATTTTTTATAATTTATTTTCTTAATTTTCCCTTTTAATAATTATTATTTTTTAATTTATTTTCATATATATATATATATATATATATATATATATATATATATATATATATATAAAACCTTTTTTTTACTATAAATATACACCTAATAAGTAAACTTTGGAAGGGTATTTAAGAAACTGGATGATAATGTGATATGACAAAAACACTATAAATATACTACTTAAGTATCTATAATTAATAGCCCTAAACTATACTCCTATATAATATATTAATAGTATATATATACACACTATACTTACATAAAGTATTTAATATCTAATTCTAAATTTCTAATAATCTAATTATGTATAAAACAATAAGTATTATAGTTATATATTAATGTAGACTTGTAGTATTATATATTAGTATCATTATAATCATGTTATAAATATTAAGAATCTAAGTTTTTAAAATAGTCTATTATTATATCACTACATTGTAAATAATTATAGATTATTATTATAAGTACATGATAATAATGTTTGCTTATACTCTAAATTAATATTATATACTCTATATACCTATATAATATATTATTGTATAAATTAATTTGGTATTTCAAATACGGTAAATCGGTACCCTATTTCACTTCCGAATTCGAAATCGAAATCGGTTATTACCTAATTCAAAATCTCATTACCTATTTCATACCATATTACAATTCGGTTGAATTCGGTAGCAACCGATTTTGTACCGAATACCGTATACCCGATTTCAAATTACCAAATTGAATTTGAAATTGGGTACGAATTTGGTATGGACCGAATTTGCACACCCCTAATTACTAATGCCAAAACAAAACATCAAAATTCATATATTTAAACTCAGTGACCCGAGTTAGAATTTTAGAGCTCATTTGTTTACCCTAGGTGACCGGGCTAGAATATCAGAGGCCGTTATTCTATCACCGACGGAACAGTGTGAAACTATAGTTTCTATGTCAGAAGTACATGTCAACGCTGCTAGTGTTTAACCTCCAATGAAAAAGTTAGTACAAAGTTAATTCAGATACTACGAGTTTCTATATAAAAAATATATCAGGTCCAAAATTATTGTCAATACAATAATATTAGAATTTGGTGATCGTTTTTTCTAACAAAAATAATTCCAATTATATCAAAATAAGTTAACGCTAATAGGTGGCAACATTAATTAATATAAGTAACCAATAACTGAATACATAATTATGATTATAAGTAATAATTTCTCAAACAATTCAATACTCAAACAATGGTTATTTTTTCTTTTTTATAATTTAATAAGTAAAAATGAAATAAGTAAATAAATAATAAATGAATAGTTCTTTTTTATAATTTAATAAGTAAAAATGAAATAAGTAAATAAATAATAAATGAATAGTTCTTGTCAAGTATATATATAATCCGTAATATACTAAAATGTCAGAAATCAAATAAATAAACATCAATATATTTTGAAAGTAATTATCAATGGGCACAAAAATCAAAACACAAATTATTTAAATAATAAATTAGGATGGTTTTAACACCAAAATCCAAAATAAATTAATTATTATGTAAATAATTGCCGGTAACCGGAAATTTTATAAATACATAATTTATATCTAGGTATTTACCTGTCTAATACCCAAACCTCTAAATTCACTCTTAAATTAGGGTTTGACGGAATACCATATATTTGAGAGCACATTCCAAGTGTATTAATAAGAGTGATCCACACAAGCCTAAAAATTATACTAAATTAACCTCACTCATTAAACGACTACCTACTTATACTAACTACCGTACATAATTATAACAAGGTTAAAGTGAGTAACTTTGGCATGAGGAAACCAGCCATATTGTAATGCATTATAGAAATATCGAAAGGAGTTAATTGTAATTCTTTGCTATGTAAATCCAAATCCAAATAATGCTCCACAGCCTATTGACATGGCACAAAGGCATTCAAATTGAAGCTACTAATAATTATTCTGAATTTTTAATCTATGATATTCCCTGATCATAACAACCACATTTGACAAGATAACAAAATTATATGATTTTATTCGATATGCAATAACTATGTGAGATGCTTGAAACAAAGGAATTGAATTTGATAAGCATTTTCATGGAAAAAAAAAATGCAAGAACTACAAACAGAAACCATAACCTCAATAAGAAAGAGTGGACGGAAAGGATGAGCCTAAAATAAAATGGACATGACAAGATAAGCAAAAGATTATCAAAGCCTGACAAAGGAATTCTTGAAAGTCCACAAGTGATGCAACACCAATACAAGTGAGAAAATGGTATAAAAATCAAGAATTGAGATATTCTTAAACCATTTTCTCTAACTTTTTCGACACCTAAGAATGCAATATCAAATTGAGGATCAAATAAGAGCTGACCAGGAAGAGTGGTCACAATTAGATTAGAAAATTTAACCCTAAAACCTAATCCAACATAATATGAGATGATTCCCTTCCACGAGATAAAGAAGGCAAAACAACAAGCTTTCAACAACAATCTCTTCCAACCAAGGCATGCAATTTAAATTAACATAATTTTGCATACTTATGAATACACAAACAGAGACACCATACAAGGCATGGATCAAGAAAAACTAGATCTTATCTAATGAACTACAACCCATACCATCCTAATCATAAGATATCTAACCACAAAATTATTCACAAAATCGCAGGCCATACACACCTATAATTTGTCTCCTTGGAAGCAATTCGTGGGGATAAGTCCAATGCTGTGAAAGAAGAAACTCCTCTCTTCCTCAATGCAGATGGGATCAAGAAACCAGAGATAGGGTAACAGTTATAGGTGCTTCTTTCTTATCCCATGGCATGGTCATCGAAGCGAGATGCTTGCGGGATGTGGCTGGAAATTTAAATTAACAAGATAAAATTTTGCAACCATTTAAAAAAAATAGATGATAAGGATAAGGTATAATGTGTTATTTAAAATTATAAAAACATGGTTGGGTCCACAATAGTAACGATAAAACATGTGAATTTCTTCTTGAGGAGCTAATCTATCAGAAATTAAATAACAATCCATTGGAATAAATTCAACATTTGCATAACCACTTCCAACTTCAATTGATTTAGAGCATTGATGTCTTGCATAATCTTCACATAGTATCCCCTTCA
Organism: Dioscorea alata; assembly: GCA_020875875.1. Classification (NCBI taxonomy): domain Eukaryota; kingdom Viridiplantae; phylum Streptophyta; class Magnoliopsida; order Dioscoreales; family Dioscoreaceae; genus Dioscorea; species Dioscorea alata. Next base: position 13,661,736 of record CM037019.1, read on the forward strand.
TTTGGATTGATTACTTGAGCTAAACTGATGTGGGACACGAGTGTACTTGCCAATCACGTAGTAAAGTGTGTAAATGCAGAGTGTCGATCCACAAGAAAAAAAGTGAATGTTAGTAATGACTCTAAACGCAAAAAATAGCCTAAATTATGAAATGATGTGTGTGTGAACAAGAGTAAGCAAGAAAAAGAAAATACAGGAAATAATAGGAGATAAGTCAAGGAAGAAAGCGATGTCCGGGTATAACATCCCTCTGGGGATATGAAGTACAGGACAAAGGTTGTCTAATCATGCAATCCTATTTGAACCAAAAGGTTTCCAGAATTATACTCAACCTCCATTTCTCAGGTAAAAGGTGACTGAATAGGTACAGAGCTAGTATAGATATCCACACAATTGCATTAGCACTCTATAAAATCTTATTGTGAGCTAATGACAATCTCTTAAGTAGATAGTCTTCACTCGTAAAGAAAGATTATCCCTAATCCAAATATAGAGTAGAAATGTGATTTCTCCTAAAATCCACTCCACATGATTACAAATGTCACAACCCAACTCACAGTCAAGCATGGGACAATAGCCTCGTTAATCCAAGTGAAGTGAACATTATCTCCCCTGAATTAGAGCAAGGCTTATAGAAAAACTTATGCAAATATGCATTGGATTATAGTTAGGGAAAAAACCAAATAAAATGAGAAAGAACACAATAGATATTTTTATATATTACAATCCAAATGTGAGTATACAATGTGATATCAACTCAAATATACAACCCAATGGATCCAGTCTATACTAAGATGTTTAGTATACAATATGCTTCAAAAGAAGCAAAGACCAAACTATAACAACACATACAAGTAGCACCCCTGCACAAGAAAAGAGGGAAAAAGAAAAGTGATGAGTAATATGATTCATCAGTGAGTGAATAAGGCGCATAATTTGAATAGAATCAAAATGAAACCAATGTGTATTTAGCTTAAAATAAAGTAGATTCACAATTAAAATAAAAAAAATGTTAGGAAAAAGATAATCTAATGCATATATTAACAACAAATCATTGTTTTGAAAACTAATAGGCTAGACACAAAGAATGTTCCCCCTTGTTATTGTCATAACTAGGATTAGGAACCCGCTAATGGTATTTTGTTATTTATGATAAAAATAAATAGCTCTCCTTGGCATTGGCCTCTGAGAGCCTTATGTGGCGACCCTGAGTGTCTCAGTCAGTATTTGTCCCACTCAGGCTTTCTATGCGCCTCTTGATATGGGTAAAGTAATCATCAACCACGCTGCCTCTACAGGGCAGCCGTGGAGTCCTCCACTGTAGTGAAGCGCATAAAGCATGTCACCATCAAATCATATAAAAACATTTTCACAACATTTGCATATAGTCCAAGATTTTTTTCTTTACAAGAAGTTTCACATTTTCAATAACATAAACATTTCCTTTCACAAAGAAAGAGATGGCACATTTTCAAGAGTATCACATTTCCTTCCATAAAGAAGAATAAGTTCCAAAGAACACAGAACAAGAGTAGAATCAATCAAACAAAAGTTATGTAACCTCAAGAGGAAAATCATATTCAAAAACCATGCACAAATGTAAATACTTATATTAGCTATCATTCAAATCCTATTCAATTATGTGATTCAACAACACAAATTTACTCACAATCAAGCCCAAAATGTGGTTAAGCTCCCTCCAAAAACTTACCCTTACTCGGAGGATCTCCTACAAATATGAAAGCATTCCCAATATGGAAACATAAGAGAAAAAAATACGAAATGGAAATCAAGCACAGCAAAGGAAATAAATCAAATTCGAAGCCAAAAAGTAGGAATTTGGGCCTTCCCTAAGGTTAGTGGAATGGCGACTAGATGAGGATTGAATCCCTAACTTCAAAGATTTTAAAACCATATGCGGCAATCTGCGGTTGCTACAATACCCCAAAACAAGTCTGCACTAATTCCATGTTTAGCTACAGTAGCATCACTTTTCAATTGATAATTTGGGCATGAATTTGGTCCAGTTTTCAACCAATTTTGGAATAAACATCACACCAAAGTGTGCCACACTCTCAAGGGCCAATTCACAATAATCCAAGGGAAAACAAACAATATAAACCCTAATTAAAATACAAGTAAGCTCAAAGAATCAAACCACAAAGCTTTAAGTAATCAACAAAGTGAACATCCCACAAAGCTTGAATAATCAAAAGGCCTTGGGTTTAAGAGCAAGATGTGTAACCAAACCATACAAAGAATCAAACAAAAGAATGAAAATACTAATAGTTGGTTAGCTTCCATTAAACTTGGGCTTAACTGAAAAAAAGAAGAAGAACCAAGAACTAGAAGGATAAAATCATGAACACTAAGTAAGGGTTAAGAAACATTAACAATCTCTTACATAATGGATAAGGATGAAATCTTCTACACAATGGAGCTTATAGAATGTCAAAACTTCTAGAATGCCAAGGCTATAGATATTTATTCAATTTGAAAGAGCTTCAAAGAGTTGGCCAATCAAAAAGCAATTTAAAACATTCAAAGAAGAATGGAAACAAGCTTGGTCAAATCTTTGACTAGTCAACTTGGTCAAACATGGTCAAAAGAGGTCAAACTTTGTCAAAATGGTTCAATGACAAAGTGAACAAAATGATCAAAAGACAAACTAATTTTTGAAGTGAAATGTCTCATTTTCATGCCCAAAAAACAAAAAGAATTCGATTTAAGTTATTGTGCATATTGAAAGATAACAACATGCAAAAGTTAGGTCTCATAGCAAAGAGCACTCAGATTATCACTAATCCACTTGGAAGGATTGTGAGAGACAAATTCTCTGAAGTACTCTAACCAGAAGTGTACCCGCTATCCTCTCAAATTGTAGTAAGTCTATACTAGGTGGGAATTTCTTCTCGTCACGTAGCAATACCAAATATGATAGCTAGGGCTTTTGCCTCATTAGCAACCAAGCATTCAATCACACAATTAGAACCAAATAGATGAGATTGCAATCACGAAAACAATTAAAGCATCAAAGATCTAACAACCAATGTCAAAATATAAACCCTAGAGTTCAACTATGCCCAAAACATCTACAAATTAGCCCTCCATTAGTGGAGGACGAGTATTCAAGATACAAAGGATAAGAGGAGACATGAAAGACATAAAAACCCTTTTCTCAATTGCGTCGATGAAGAATTGCAGAAGAAAACCTAGTTAGAATTCCACGGGCGCCTCCAAGATGAGCTTGACGGTTACGATCTTTAATCCTCTTGAATATCAAGTCAAATCCCCATTGAAATTGCTCCTTAGGTGCTGCAGATTCATCTCTTATCTTCCCTAACTTTGCCTCTAACAATCACCCAAAAGAAAATAATTGGATGCCATAAAAATCTTTATCAGTCATATTTATACCTGACTGCTTATAGGCTGCTTACGGATGTAAGGATGTGGCCGTAAGGGAGCTGGAGAAGATAGTCGCGAGCCTTACTGGACCACTTAAGGCCATAAGTCACGTCTGTAAGGTCTTTTGTTTGTGTTATGGTCTAGCTTATGGTCGTAAGAGTTAAACCATAAACTTCACTATGTTGCTTCTTATGACTGCTTTTACGGGCGTATGCTGTAGTCGTAAACTCCTTTGGATGGTCCTTACGGGCATCCTTGAGGGTGTAAGCCATGGCCGTAAGGTCTTCTGACTTGGCTCTGAATCCCCCTTACATAAATAAGCATGCCCACAAAGTTTTTTTGAATTAAGTTACGGCCGTAAGCTGTTTGTAAGCCACCCAGTTTTGCCTGGTCCTTATTTCAATGATGTTGAGAGAGCTCCAACTTCATCGTTTGAGGTTTAAAATACTTCTTTTTGCTCTTTCTTGTCTTTGAGTTCTATCCTAAGCTTGTTAATACGAAACACACTAGATTTAGCATCGAATTCCACAATATGATTCTACTACATCCCGGATGAGTGTACGAATTGGTATCAAATACATGCATATTTTACACTCATCAAACCCTTACAATCAGTGAAAGTAACCCCAAACTTTAGATTCTAGCTTTTGTATATTTTATACCAATCTCTAGAGCATTTAGGTCAACCTTCAAGTTGAAGCAAGCCTCTAATTCACAAAAACTTGGAATGTATGGGACCTATAATTATATACCATGTACTCTTTATAGCCTCTTCTCGTTGCCAACATGTATTAAAGAAGAGATTAATGGTAGGGGAAATAGGATTGGAATAGTTCATTAAACATCCTCGTTTGGAAATTTGTTGATGCTGTAATTTCCAACACATGATGAATTGTTCTCCTTACAACCCATTGATGGTTCGGTTGTAAGCCTTTAAAAGATAAGACAACATCTTGCTTTCCAAATTTTCCATAAAATAGCAATGATAACAAAAGTAGAAATTTTTTACTCCCTTGAATTAATGAAATTTCAAATTTGGAATCAAAGACAACACATTATTCTAGAGTAAATTAAGTGGAAACCTGTTATCATTTCCACACTACTGCAAATCTACGGAGTTTTGAAGCAATGATAGAAAGTATAGTTAATGTTTCTGACGAGTGTACAATTGTTCATTCTTTTATATTATTTTGTACACTCATTAGGCATGTATTAGAGTTATATTATGAAATTCGATGTTAAACATGGTGTATTTTGTATTCTCAAGCTTCGGGTAGTGCTCAAGGATGAGAGAAAACCAAGAGAAGCATTCTAGAGTGAAATCTATGAAGATGGAGCTTTCTCGACATCATTCATGAAGAACAGACTAGGACAAACTCACTTACGGTCATCTTACGACCGTGTTTACGATCGTAAGATTCTTCAAGAGAACCTTGCGGGCAGGACTTACACCCACAAGTTAGAACGGAAAGGCTGTACAGAGGAGTTTATGAGCACAACATACACCCATAAGGGTGGTCACTAGGGCAATCTGGAGGAGCTTACAATCCAACACTTATGGTTGTAAGATGGACCATAGCATAAGACAAAAGACCTTACAGACAGGACTTATGACCGTAAGTGATCCTGTAAGGATCGCTACCCATCATCCCCAGCTCCTTATGACCACCTTCTTACACCCATAAGTGACATAGTATAAATATTTCTAACAAGGGTTTCTAGGACATCTTTTGTTCTTTTCGAAGGTGAGGCTAAGGGGAAGAAAGGAGGTTGATCTCTAGGGCTTTAGAGGTGATTTTAGAGGGAGATGGCCTGTTTATCTTGGAGAAGAAGGATTATAGCCGTCAAAATTAGCTCAATGGCATTGGTGGAAAGTCCTCCGGCATTCTTCGACAATCATCTTTGGGCACAATTGAGAAGGGGGTCTTCATGTCTTCTTTGATTCTCATTGTGTCTTGTTGTTTGGATGCTTGTCCTCCATTAATGGAGGACTAATTTTGTAGATGTTCAGGCATAATTGAACTCTAGAGTTTTATTCTATTTTAACATTGGTTGTAGATCATGTTGTTTTAATTATTTCTTAATTGCAATCCATATTATTTGAATCTAATTGTGTGTTTTGTATGGCTTAATTTATAATGAGGCAAAAGCCCTGGTTCTCATACCCTAGTTTTGACCACTTTATTACATTAACGGCATGTACAGTTACGTCCCTATTAAGTTTTTGGTGCTGTTGTCTGGGAAGATTTGAGATATTAGGAACACCTCTTGTGTTCCGTCATATTAGCGATTTTTTTTCTTTTGTTTTCTTTATTTATTTTCTTTATTTTGTTTATACTAATTTGCACTATTTTGGTCATTTACAGTTAGACTAATCATGTCGAGTATGATCCCTGCATTGATAGAACAGTTAGTAATTATGAACGCAAGGATGGATAGTCTTACACATCAGAAATATTGGACGAAATCCAATTATTACACACAAAAGAATAAGAGGGAAGCCACAACTACATTGCTTGATCACTTATTCCAATTGAAATCAAGGCAATTTGAGAATGAGACTCATTGTACTCTAGAGGAGGCACTCGAGCACTTTGTGAGATCTCTAGACGAACATGTATCGCAAGATGGACAAAAGGCAAGAGAGAGCTTAATTCCATCACTTCCAAAAGTATATTATGTAATGCTAGTATCAGTGGAGAATGAAGAGGAATGTCAAGGCAATGACAACATACCATGGTCATTAGATTTAGAACAACAAGATATCGAGATAGAAATTAAAGCTAAGAACAAAAAAATTGAAGACATCATTTGAGGAGCCTCTGGACCATGAATTGAAGAAGTCACCAAATCATTTGGAGTACGCATTTCTAGCTAGAGACTCTAAGCTTCCAATAATGATCTCTTCTAAGCTATCAGGTGAGGAAAAAGGGAAGTTAGTGGAGGTTTTCAAGTAGCACAAGGGTGCAATCGCCTAGAAGATCTAGATATCAAGGGAATTAATGCTTTTTTTTATACCCACAAGATCCTGATGGAGGAGAACTTCAAACTAGTTGTACAACCTCAAAGGAGGCTAAATCTGAACAAGAAGAAGGTTGTGAAAGCTTAAGTGATCAAGCTACTCGATGCCGGAGTTATTTATCCGATATCTAAAAGTGCATGGGTTAACCCTATTTTGGTTGTGCCGAAGAAAAGAGGAATGATTGTGGTCACTAATGAAAAGGATAAATTAATTCTGACAAAAATTATCACGGGTTGGAGAGTATGCATCTATTACAGACAGTTGAATAACACCAATAGAAAAGATCATTTCACGCTCCCATTTATCAATCAGATGTTAGAAAGGCTTTTTGGTCACATGTTTTACTACTTTATAGATGTCATATCAGGATATTTTCAAATCCTTATTGCCCGGACGACTAGGAGAAAATGACCTTCAATTTCCCTATTGGCACCTTTACATACTGCTAGATGTCGTTCAGGTTGTGCAATTCGCCGCCACTTTTAAGAGGTGCATAACTTTTATTTTTGACGATCTAATTGAAAATATCATGGAGATTTTCATGTACTATATTTCTATCTTTGGAGATTCTTTCGATCATTGGATACGTGACTTGATGAAGGTTTTAAAAAGGTGTGAGGAGACCAACTTGGTTTTGAACAGGGAGAAGTGCCATTTTATGGTTCATGAGGGAATTGTTTTAGGGCATAAGATATTCCAATATGGTATAGAGGTGGATAAAGTGAAAACTGACACCACTGAGAAGCTCCCACCTTCTTCCTCAGTCAGATCCATTAGGAGCTTCCTACGATATGTAGGGTTCTACCTTTGTTAAATAAAAGACTTCTCAAAGATTGCCTGACCACTCACTAAGCTTCTTAAGAAACATGTACCATTCAAATTTTCCGGATGAATGCTTGTTATGTGCTGAAGGAAAAATTGGTCAGTGCCCAATTGTCGTAATATCTGATTGGAATCTTCTATTTGAAATTATGTGTGATTCTAGCAATCATGTTGTTGGGGCCATGTTAGGGCAAAGGAGGGACAAGCATTTTCAACCCATTTACTATGCTAGCATGACTCTAAATGATGTACAAGAGAATTATACCACTACCGAGAAGAAGTTGCAAGCCGTGGTATTTGCATTGGAGAAATTTCATCCCTATCTTATCTTGTCAAAAGTTATTATTTTCAAAGATCATTCCGCACTTCGCTATTTATTTAATAAAACTGATTCTAAAGTGAGACTGATTCGTTGGGTTTTACTTTTATAGAAATTTGATGCAGAAATCAAGGATAAGAGAGGTGTGGAGAATCTAATGGTTGACTATTTGTTAAGATTGCAACCTCTCAAATCAAAATTGCAAGATGAATTGAAGATATATGACTCTTTTCCCGAAGAACACCTTTATTTCATCTATGAGGGAAGTAAGATTGAAATATCTTGGTTTCACCAACTTTGCTAACTATCATGTCGAGTGGGTTTTTCCCAAGGATATAGCTTCACATCACATGAAGAAATTCTTTGTGGATGTGTAAAACTATATATGAGAGGATCCACATCTTTTTTGGGTTTGCACAGATCAAGTTTTTCGATTATATGTCTCGCACAAGCAAGGATGGGAGATTCTGAGGCAATGTCACGCTAAACCAGAGGGTAGACACTATAGCATGAGCAAGACGGCCACAAAAGTACTCGAGCCAGGTTTTTTCTAGCCTTCCATTTTTCATGTTATGCAAAAGGTACATCCAACTTTGGGACAATTGCCTTTGTTCAAGTAACATCTCTAGACACTTTGAAATGCCTCAAAATCCCATTGTTAATTGTGAAATCTTTGATGTTTGGGGTATTGACTTCATGGGGAATTCTTCCCACTAATGATGCTAGGGTTGTTTGTAGGTTTCTAAAGAAGTTGTTTTCCCACTTTGGCACACCTAGGGCCATCATTAGTGATCGAGGCACCCACTTCGGTAATGCACAGCTAGAAAGGATTCTCAAGAGGTTTGGTGTTACTCATAGGGTTACCACTTCATATCATCCTCAAACTAGTGGCCAAGTAGAGGTGTCTAATAGAGAATTAAAATGAATTTATGAGAAAATAGTCACCCTTGGAAGGAAAGATTGGCTAAAAAATTAGATGATGCTCTTTGGGCCTATAGAACAGCCTAGAAGACACTGTTAGGGATTTCACTTTATTGTTTGGTGTATTGAAATGCTTACCATTTGCCAGTTGAGTTAGAGTATCGAGCTTATTGGGCCACTAGATTCTAGAATTTTGATTTGGTTCCCACAAGAAAACAATGACAACTTCAATTAAATGAGCTTGATGAATGATGACAAATGCCTTATAAGAATTGCATGTTTACAAAGAGCGTACAAAAATTTACCATGACAAAATGATTAAGCCTAGAAGAGAGTTTTGAGAGGGAGATCAAGTATTACTTTTTAATTCTCATTTGAAACTCTTTCTAGGAAAACTTAAGTCGAGGTGGTCTGGACCTTATTGCATCACTCAAATGTTCCCTCATGGGGCCATTGAGATATCACATCCAAAAAATGTCTCTTTCAGGGTGAATGGTCAAAGGCTTAAGCATTATTTCGGAGACACGCACATTGAGGTAGGGGATCATTTCCATGAGGAACCTCCACGAAAGGGACACACCAAGTAAGTTAAGCTAGTGACGTAAAACAAGCGCTTCTTGGGAGGTAACCCAACCATTTTTCATATTTTTCTCTTATCTGATTTGTTAGTTGTTAGTTTTGTGTTTTTGTTTAAGTTTGTAATAAAATGCTTGGGTTGTTGTTGTTTTTCATGAGTTGGTTAGTTGACTGTAGTACTATACACTCATACTTATTCTCACCAAGTCACATTTGTATTTGGGCATTCTTGTAAGAACAAGGGACTCTGTTCCATTTCCAAAACTACTTATAGGCTACTTACTCCCATAAGTCTGACCGTAATGTCTCAATAGAGAGCTTTATGGGCACCTCTACGCTTATAAGCCACCCCACAAAGAGGATCTAGAGAGCCTTACGAGCACACTAAAGCTAGTATAGTGAGCTGTAAAGATCATCCAGAGTACTTTATAGGTAGACCAAAAGATCCTTACGGCCCGTGACCTCCATAGGAAATCTATTGGGTACTTATGAGCCAACTTATAGCTTTAAGACAACTGTAAGGGCGATCCAAAGATCCTAACATGCCACTTCACAGTGTCCCTTACGTGTTATAACCTAGTACTTATGACCTAGGTGCCTTACAGGCTACTTATGCCCTCAAGCCAGACTGTAAGAGCAATCTAGAGAACTTTAAGGATGACAACGTAAAGCCTCTTACTACCGTAAGCTAGGTTGTAAAGAAGATGAAACCCTTACGGCAGTAAGGACTCTATAATGAGCAGACAGGGAGTCTTACAGTTGTAGCTTATGCTTGTAAGCCTCCAATAAGTAGCTAAGGTTTAAGCACCGCTGGTCTCTTTTGAAATTATTTTGAAACCATTTCAATATTCATTGTTGCTGAAGACCACATATTGCTTCCATTCTTTTTCCCCTACCCTTTATTTCCATATTTGAGCATTCTCAAATGGGATTGGACACATTTCTTGGTCCTTCACCTAGTCGATTTGTTACTTTACTCCTCTTACTTGAAGGTATTTTGTTCCTCGTGGTTTTCATAGTTAACCTTCAAGTTAATTAGTTGAATTAGGTACTTGTATGTTTATTGAATCATTTCTGTAGCTTTCATGCCATTGTTGTAAACATTTTGAGCTCCAATAAATAGAAGGAGTCCTTGTGGTTTGAGTTCGCAGCTTACGGCCGTAAGTTTACTCGTAAGTAAGCCGTAACCATCTCTGTTTGGAGAAAATTTTGTATTTTCTAAGCTGATATGTCGTATCCTTTTATTCACAAGATGACTAAATCAAAGAGGACTACAACTGTTCCACCGAAGAGGGCAAGGACCGAGACTTCCAAATCATGTCCGGTTGTCACGCACGGCGCAAGTTGGCCAAGGTACGGCGCGCCCATGATCGAGAATACCCGCCATGACTGAGAGGAAGGATGGTTTCCTTCCATACTTAGAAAATTTCTAAGTATTATGATATTATCTATCTTGTAAACTTGGAATTGTATAGAAAAGTCTAGAAGATTATAGGTCATTCTAGGTTCCTCCACACAAGTCTAGAGAATGAGAGAAATCTCTAGAACTTAGTGGAGACTTAGATATTTTGAGAGATTTGTATAGAGGGTTATAGAAAACTCTAGAGGGTCAATGTGGGCCGTTGGATCAAGTTGATCCCAACCGTCCATTAGGGCACCCTTGGCCTATAAATACCCAAGGGGGTCTTCATTTGTAAGCATCCAAGAAAACTTAGTCCTTCAATTGCAATATAGGTGTTTCCTGTAAGCCTTCCAAGCTTTCTCATTTTGAGCATTCAAAGTTAGTTTTCTTGCCAAGGGAGAAGTTAGGCTGACTTGATCAAGGCTGATCAAGTGCCGCGTGGATCGATCGGTAAAGAAGTCCGAGGTCGTGACAAAGTAGTATCAGAGCTTTAGTTCGAGTGATGGCATCCCAAAGCGAAGTTACTCACGTCGGTAAGGAAACAAAGATGACCACGAAGGATGCTGATAAGTGCTTGTGTTATAGTACCGCGAAGCGTTATTATCTTACATTGAGAATATCTTTTATCAGTTTTTATCACTAAATGGTGTGTATTTGTGTACTCTTATGCATTGAAGGTTTGTGGAGCTAAATTGGAGAAGAAGAACGAAATTAGGTCATGTTCGCCGATGTTGGGAAGTTTTCGGACCAAGTAAGGAACAAGGCACGAGCTTGACTTGTGAGTGTGTGCCAACCTCCTTTAGAGGGGCACAAAGGCAGTCACATTCACAACAAGTCTAACTCGTGTAGCTTAGAAGAACTTCACAAAGAAGGAGACTTGAAGTAATCGGCACGACTTACCATTGTTTGTGTGCCCAACCAATGGCCTCAATGAAGAACAACGGATTCGGGAGTATTTTGGCAAGTTACTGTAGTAGAACTGCAGTTTGTTACTGCAGCAAAACACTGTAGCAAGCTGATGTTCAATTTTTGCTGAAAATCAGGGTTTCAGAGAATTCACACGGGCGTGTGGAAATTCTACACGGCCATGTGAATCGATTTTTCAGCCAGACAGAAACTTCACACGGGCGTGTGGAAATTCCACATGGCCGTGTGAAGCCCCCGATAAGTCCAATTTTAAAGCCGCGATTCAACATTATATAAGGGGATTTTGAAGACCTTTTGGGATATCTTTTGACCTACCTTTCTCTTCAACTTGGGGAGTACGGCTAGGGTTTTGGAGAGGATTTCGTGGAGGTTTAGTGTGCGTTATCGGGTGCGTCATCGGCACAAGACCACGGCCACACCGTATACAAGGGGGTTTTCATCAATGTCTTTGATTTGTACTTTCTTTTCTATTTTGATGAACATGTATAGCTCCATGAGGAGCTAAACTCCTTGAGGGTATTCGGACTTGTAAACTCTAGGGTTTTTATGTTTTTTTGACATTATTATTATGCTTTCCATTATTGATGAATAAAAATTGAGTTTCAATCTTAATTTCATCTTGCTAATGTTTTCTCTTAGATGTGACACTAGGATTGAGAACAATTTAGGTTACTCTTTGGAGGTGTGACAACTCCTTTAGGGTTAGACTACTTAAGATTGAAGAGGGTTGAGAGGGAGGTTGAGGGAGTCAAAAGAGCACCATTGATAACACTTGAGCACGCCATTTGCATAAAAGCTAACAAGAAAACCAAGCACAAGAAAGAACCACTTGGGACAAAAGAAATCGTGGGTTGGGGGTTGAAGCCATCCAATGACCCACTTGGGACAAAAGAACCGAGGTTAGACACTATTTTCTTGGAGGCCCAAACGATTCTTGTGGGTAATTAAAGGAAGATTGACAATGGTTGAAGAAGGAGATGTGGGTAGGAGGTTTACACCCCCCAAGGACCCACCCATGCCAAGCTTGAGATTTTTTCAACCTTACTTATTCTCTTGGAGGCCAAAACAAGCTTTGCGGATGCTCCAAGGAAATTCAGCCGGGACCAAAGTAGAGGCGAGGAGGAGGTTCAAGCCATCCAAGGATCCGTCAAAGTTTAAATTGTGTAATTCCCGGCCCAAGCTCTTTCCATGGAGGCCAAAAGGTAATTCATGCTTGGTCTCTACTTTGACACCATCCCGGAAGGTACGCTTCACTTTTCTTGGTAGTTCTTATGCCACTTCTAGCCGGGAGGAACACACCATCTTCAAGCCCCCTTAAGGTAAAACACGTCGAGCTAATGACGTTAAACAAGCGCTTCTTGGGAGGCAACCCAAGCATAAAGATTCATTGCATGTGTGTTTTCGTATTTTTGGTGTGTTTGGTTGCTTTAGTGTTCTTTGTTTTCAAGTTTGTGATTGTGGTTAGTTAGTCATTTTTCATAATTTATTTACTTGTGTTTGTTCATTTTTCTTGCGAGTTCTTTGTGTTATCATTTATCTTCATGCATCAAACATCATGTTTTGGGTGTTGTGGATGATTTCGGCATTGTTTTTATGTGATTTTGGGGTGTTTGGAACCCATATTTGCATGAAGAGAGTTGTGCGGCCTGCTATGCGGCCGCATAACAGGCCTCATGTTTTTTCCACAGCCTTGTGCGGCCTGTCATGCGGCCGCACAAGGAACCGCATGAAAAATCCCGAGACTGGTGCAGCCTGCTATGCGGCCGCACAAGACCCTGCATGACTCTCGGGGCTGAACTTTATATTGGGTACCTCTTCACCATTTTCTTCATATCTCTCTCATTTCTCATCCGTTTTCCCTCATTCTTTCACCGTTTTTCTCCATTTTTCTTCCTCTACATGGATCTCTTACTTCCAAGGACTTAATTTGCATGATTTATTGGGAGTTTTTCCATCTTGTTCACCGACTTTCCTAGGTACCTTTCTTTAACCCTAGTTTTGAGCATGATTGGTTCTTCCTCCTTTCTCCTATTTTTCATGTTGAATGGATGATTATATTGTGGGAGATTGGTTGTTTGTTGTTTTTGTGGGTTTTTGGTTCAATTTGAAAGCTTTGTAAAAATGGTTATGCTCCATGTACAAGAGAAGCTCTTGCAAAATTTTTTTGGGAATTACTGTAGCACTTCTTGAACTTATTCATTTCCCATCATGAGAAACCATTTCTTCTCTTGTCTTTATCCTGATTTTGTTGCATCCTTGTAAACTCTTATCCCCCACAACACTTGCATTAAAGAAAATTGGACTTCATTTTTTTGATTGCACAAAGGACTTGCTTGGATCATTTCTTGTTTAGTTGTTCTTGTGATGTTAGTTGTTTGTTTATTTGTGTGTTTTATTTTCTTTGTGTGTGATGGATGCCTTGAGTTGATGTTCTTTTCTACCTTGCAGGGTGGAATTTGGACATCAAGCACACTTCCCGTCTCCTATATCTACCATGAAGCTTTGGTGGTCACCCCGATCTCATGGACTTCAAGACTAATGTTTTGAGACTCGGGGAAGTTCATGAAACCCTCCTACTATGTTTTTATTGTCGATATTGTTGCATTTCATTGCTTAGGCACATTGAGGGCAATGTGCATCTTTCAGTGGGGGGTGGATTTAGTTTTTCTCGTGAACTTTGAAAATTTCTTTGCAATTGCATGCTTGTTCTACCTATGATAGCAATGATACCTAGTTCAGGACTTCCTAGCATGAAGGGTTGACAGTTATGAGTTGTATTTCATTATTGTGCCTAAATGATGTCTTGCTTTATCTTTAGTGCACTGACAGACTTTTACACTTGTACTTCCACCTCATACACTCCAACTAACCCATTACAATGTTTTCGGCATTAATTTGTTAAAGTCTACTTTCAATGCCTTTTTAAGAGCTTTTGAGGTCCTGTGTTGTTTCTTTGGCCTCAAGTGAGTTTGTTTAACAGGTTTTATACCGGGGAGGGGCACAAGATACAAGCAAAAAAAAAAAAAAGTCTATGACAGTATTCCTCTGCTATTACAGCATGAATGCGTCTATGTGGACTGTAATCAAGTAGGATGGGTGGCTCTTGTGCCTGGCCAGCATGTGCATCCTTCTGAAAGATTTTTTGTGCAGTCTACGTTAGTCGGACTCAGAAAAAAAAAACTATGTATATATGTAAGTAAAGAATAAGGTATCTTGTCTGTATCCCTTGGAGCCTGTTCCACAGCCACTTGAGAGCCAAAGTTTTATTCAGGACCCGAAGGATTCTTAACTGGGTATTGAGGGTGTTTTTAACATATTAATGATGACTTCATTGTGTGTGGAGTGATTGGACACCTTCGGGTGATCCATGGTATGGAGGCTAAGGTTGGAAGTCAGCACACACTCACAGGTGCACTTTAGATAAAACAAGACTATCTTTACCCGGTTGCCGATAGAACAACTCATTATCTGTCTTTCCTTCTATGGTTGCTTGTGGAGTCTTTCACTGTCGAGCTTGAGGTCGTACAGTTAGTAGTTTATCCTCTTGCCCCTGTTCTTCATGTTTGTATGCTTGGGGACAAGCAAACGTTTAGGTGTGGGGATGTTTGATAAACGCCTAACTGTACGTATTATTTATGTATGTTTGCGTATTAATAGAGTGTTTTTGTATGTGTGGATGCCCGTTTTCAGTCTAAATTGGTTTATTTCGTGTTACAGGCACAGAAGATACCGTGGGGAGCTCAACAATATGATTTTAGAAGAAATCGGTAGGGAAAAGACCATTTTTGAGCCCCTGACTGTAGCAGCACTGCAGCACGAAAACTTTGGCGAAACGGCTAAGTCTAGAGTTTCATGCGGGCACTGCAGAGGCCGCATACGGTACTGTAGCAATTCTACTGTAACGGCACTGTAGCAACTTACGTGATTTTCGGGATTTCTCGGAAATTTTCTCTCCCCGCATGCGGGGCCACATGGGAGGCCGCATAGCTCACTGGAATTGGTTTTAAGGGCTTTTTGTACAACTTTTGAAAGGGGGGATTTCTTTTGGGAGATTTTTGGGCCGCCCCCCCCCCCCCCCCCCCCTCACCTATTTTGGCGGCGATTTCCGGCGATCTACGGCACAAAGCTTCACCAAGAGGGAGACAACGTTGAAGGAGGAGATTGGAGGGAAGATCCAAGGCATTAAGGCATATTTTCAAGGTTTTCATCCATCAAGGGATTCCAAGGCTAGAGGGAGTGTTTCTTGCTTCATTTCTTGTTTTGTTATTCCTTGTATTTGTATGAGTTTTCCTCTTCAATGAGGAACTAACTTATTTGTGATTTGGACATGATGAACCTTGGGGTTGGTAGTTTGTATTTTGGTTGATCATCTTTATTGATGCATTGTTTGATGTTGTATTTCTTTTATGGAATCTTGTAGTTTGTGGTTCAAGCCTTGTGTACTTTGATGTGTTGATTTGCATGAGAACTCTGTATTTCAACTTCTAGGTTGTACTCGGTTGCGTGACCATCGCCCTTGTACTAGACACACTAGGCTTGGAAGGGATACATGTATGAATACGCCGTGACCATCGGGTATTTGTACCCCTCCAACCATTAGGGCATGACCTAGGTTGAGTTCGGCCCTAATTTGAGATTTCCCTAGGCGTAAGGCAATCGTACGATGATTTGGGCGGAAGTGATTCCGTATACCAATACTCGTACCGGATTAGGGGTTATCACCGTGACCATCGGGGTGACCTAATTTAGGAATCTCTTAGCCCAACTACCATCATAACATTTCATCCTAAATTCAGGGCTTAATGACAACCCTAGGGGGATTCGTTGTCCAAATCACGCCTTCGCATGTTTGATTCTCCCTTGTTTGCTAAATGTGTGTAGTAGTAGCCCGGATCTCATTTTAGTTATTTCTTTCTCCATTTTGTAATTATTGCATGACAATCGAATTACTAGGTTAGGAAATAGATGAAGGGGGAGTAATAGTAGTTCCTTGGCCCTTGGGAATACGACCCCCTCGCGCGTGCGTGAGGGGTATTACTTGGCGACCCGTGCGCTTGCGGTAATCATATCAGCTAGGCAGATAAACTCCCCTGGGGCTTAGTTACTCAAGTAACAGAGTGAAGGGTTGAAGTGAATCCTACGTGCTGGGGCTCAATCTAGACTAGGGTTCTTCCACCTAGACCAAAGGGTTAGAACTACACATAGGAATAGGTTTTACCACTAGGAATCCCTGGAGCTTAAAGCAATCCCACGTAGTGTGAGGTTTAGGTAGATATACTCCCATGGGGCTTAGTCGTGTGAGCGACAGAGTGGAGGGTGACATGAATCCTAATATCGGGGCATAGTGTTGGGGTTAGTCACGGTTGTCCTTAGGTTTAGGACCGTGAGTTTTAGGATATCATCGACTTAATTAACATCAATAGGAAAGTATAATAGCATAGTCTTGTACTAGAAGCATAGATCCTAGAGGTAGCTTGTCCGGATACCCTATTTCATCCATTGCTAGTTCCTCTCTATTCTCTTTTACTTGCACTCTCATCTTCCATCTTTCTATTTAATTTCTTGTTTTTCATTCTGTTTGATTCTATATTCACTCATTGATCCTATTATTGCTTTTCCATACGCCGCATAGCTTTATTAGTGAAATCTCATATTCTAAATCCCTATTCCCTGTGGATTCGACTACCCTCTCACCAGGGTAACTTTATTACTTTGACAAACCCGTGCACTTGCGGTATACACGCAAGGGGTCGTGTCAGATGCTATGGGCGATATGAATGCTAGGCTTGCCAAGGTGGAGATTGCCATGGCGGAAGAGCTCGACAAGGCTGAAGAATGGGGGCAACGCATGGAGGAGCTCGAGAGTGGGCGAGAAGAGCTCTGTGGTGAGATGCAAGGTGCTCTCAATGTGGTATCGGCGGAGTGTCGAGGCCATGTCAAGACCTTAGAGGAGACCTTGATGGGCATGATCGTTGGTCTCGAGGAGAAGCTAGCAAAGGCCTTAGCGGAGCTCAAGGAGACCAAGGAAGAGCTAGCTATTTGCAAGAAGGCCATTGCTCAAGGGGCAAGCAATGTGGTAAGTCCCACTACCCCAAGGGTTGATGTTCCTAAACCTAGGCCGTATGGAGGTTCTAGGAATGCAAAGGAGCTAGACAATTTCCTTTGGAGCTTGAAGCAATATTTCAAGGCTCTTGGCATTGGGGAAGATGCCAAGAAGATGGAGACGGCCACATTTTACCTAGATAATACCATAATGGTGTGGTGGCGAAAGCGAAGTGTGGATATCGAGAGGGGGACTTGCAAGATCAACACTTGGGCCAAGTTTAAGAAGGAACTCAAGCGTCAATTCTATGCGATGAATGCCGAGGATAAGGCGCATGGAAGACTTCGGCATCTCCAACATAAAGGAAGCATTCAAGATTATGTGAAGGAGTTCACCGAAGTGCTTTTGGAGATACTGGACTACCCGGACAAAGAAGCACTCTTTGCATTCATGGATGGATTGCAAGGATGGGCCAAGAAAGAGATCCATAGGCATGGAGCTCGTGACCTTGCCACCGTGATCGCCATAGCCGAGTCGCTCATAGAACTCCAAAGGGACAAGAGATCAAAGCCACATAAGGAGAAGAGTGATAGTGACAATGGTGTGGGAGATAACCATCATGAAAGCAAGGAGCACAAGTTTGAGAAGGGGAAGTGGATCTCCAAGGCGCCGACCGAGCCCAAGGATGGAGGTAAGAAACCTACACTTAAGTGTTTCTTTTGTGAAGGTCCCCATAGGGCAAGAGAGTGCCCAACCAAAGCCAAGCTTGCCGCCATGATCCAAGAAATGGAGAGGCAAGATGATGAAGAGAAGGAGTCACCTTATGAGTTGAAGATTGGCTCCATGCAAATCATCAATGCTCTCAAGGCACAAATGGAGAAGCCAAAAGAGAGTAATGGCCGATTATTTGTGGAAGCCAAAGTGGGGAATCAAGTAGTAGATGCTTTGATCGATCCCGGCGCTACACACAACTTCCTTAAGGAGAAAGAGGCAAGGAAGCTCAGTATCCCTTACAAGATGGAGCGCGGCATGCTCAAATCGGTGAATATGGATCCGACACCCATCCATGGTATAGCAAGAGGATTCAAGGTATGTCTAGGAGATTGGAGTGGCCTAGACTTCTCCATTGTGAAGATGGATGAGTACACTATGGTTCTTGGGATGGACTTCTTCGACCAAACCAAGGCCATACCAATACCATTCACCGACACCATGTGGATCTTAGAGGGCATGATGAGAATGGTGCCTTTGAAGAGGGAGGCACATCTCAAAGAAAAGAAGATCTCGGCCATGACCCTTAAGAAGGATGAAGGACCAAGCTTCAACAAAGGCAAGTGGACCGAGTCAAGGAAGCATCGCTCGAAGAAGCGACGAGGACGTCGCCATGATAGGTGAGGGAGAATGTCACGCACAGCGCAAGTCGGTGTGGGATCGAAAATACGCGTTTGGCATCGTGTCTGTGAAGAAGACACCAGACGATATATCGAAGCACAAATATCATATTTGTTTCGTGGGTTCTTCATTCATAATAGAGGCAAGCCTCTATTATTAATTACCCCAGACAGTGTTTTGGGAACCTCCGATTAAGGGCAAAAGTACAAATAAACAGGCTATGAAAAATAGTAAATTTATTGCTAAATATGGTAATTTATTGCATATAAATATTGCCATTTATAAATAGGCATACAATTTTATTTATTATTTATTATTATTATTTTATTTATTTTTATAACGTCGTCGTCCGCCATGCTTCGCCGCCGTCTCATGCCTCATTGCCGCTTTGAGATAGACTATCTCAAATATCTCACTGCTGTTCAGAAATTCATACCACTTTTAAAATTCGTATTCTTATTTGCTGTATAACATATTTCATGGTCACTTTGCGATTTCCAGAACAAATTTTGCCGTTGCCTTGAGATAAGCATTCTTTGTCATTCCTACGAGGTGAGTTTTCTCATGGAAGAATCTCAGTGGTGTTAATTTGATTGTATGGCCTTGATTTCATCATCAAGAAAAAATAGCCTGAGTTCGAGGCAATTTGAGATGAAAGGTTTAGACTGGATTAGAAGGTATTTAGGTCTTTTCCATAATTTGGAATTTGAGAGGGGAAAGATGAGCGGCTGAGATCTCATCCATCAAAAAGTTGTGTTTAAGTTCTAGGCAGCTTCAAGATTAGTGTTCTGGTGGAGGGCCAGGATTTCATCATCAAGGAATTTGGCATGAAGCGAATCAAGGGCCAAGATTGATTTAATCGAGAAAAGTGTATAAGTTCAAGGCAAGGATTGTAGTTTGGATGGACGGCCAGGATCTGATCATCAAAGAGGTGTGTTTAAGTTCGAGGCAACTTCAAGATTTGAATATTAATAGATGGCCAAGATCTAATCATCAAATGATTTGGTTTAAGTTCGAGGCAAATATAAGATTGGATTTCAATGGACGGCCAAGATTGGATCATCAAAGGAATTGGTTTAAGTTCGAGGCAACTTCAAGATTTGGATATTAATAAACGGCCAAGATCTAATCATCAAAGATGAGTGTTTAAGTTCGAGGCAACCATAACATTTGAATTTTAATGGACGGCCAAGATCTGATCATCAAAGAGTTATGTTTAAGTTCGAGGCAACCTCAAGATGTGGATTCTAATGTGTGGTCAAGATCTAATCATCAAAGATGAGTGTTTAAGTTCGAGGCAACCATTACATTTGAATTTTAATGTGTGGCCAGGATTTGATCATCAAAGAATTATGTTTAGTGGTCCAGTCACTTTGCACATGACCCCGCGCACCCGTTTCAATTTGGTTACTCAACTTTGACAGATTGAGTTAAAAGAACTGTCTTCATGAAAAATTCTCATCTTGCATGAATTTTCCTGTAATATGGATTGAGTTTTATGCTTTGTTATGAATACCAAAGTTGTTACTCTCCATATCTAGAATCTATGTAGTGATTATCACCCCCCCTACTGTCATTAAATCCAAGGCGATGTTTAATTTTCACCAAGTAGAACAAGACATGTAATTCTTTGTGAACACAATGTTAACATCAATGATTAAGCTGGATGCCCTCCTTTATAAACTTAACCTTCTGAAGATTATAGGCAATAAACATTTATATTTTTATTAATTGAATCGAACATGCCTATGATCAAATTTTTTCTACAATGGCTTGTTTATTGATACCATTGTTTTTACCAAGTCAGTGTTGTAGAACATTGCTAGAAAGATACCATTTTCTTTATTTTGGATAATACCGAGATTTTCTTCAATTCAATACAAGAAATTTCATATTCTTCCAACCATGGAAGCTACTAACTTCGAACTTGTACAAAAATTTTGGTTGCAGTGTACAGGTTTTACATCCATAACTCCATCTTCATTTTTTTCTTGTCAGCTTCCATGGTGAACCTCCCAAATACTCGGAATCAACAAACAAATGAGCTTGGCTTTTGGCGAAGGACCCAAACAAATCTAAGATCAACATCCATGCTAATAACAACATTGCCATTGAATCTCTTAACTGAATTTCTAATCAGAAGCCTCACAATCTTCACAGGGATGTGAGCAAGGATTTCCTGCAAAACCCTCTAAGCACCTGCCCGGGTAAAATCTGCTGTGCAGTCGAAACCAGCGTCTCTAAGTATATGATCAGCACATTGGTATACTCATTTTCACTGAGTGGTGGCTCATCAATCACAGCCACGCGTCATACTAAACATATCCAGCAAGCTCTAAAAGGTCATAGTAGCATCAGTTAAGAACTTACAATGGTTGCACAATCAATGATTACTCCTTTTTAAAAAAAAAAATTGAAGAACAGTGTAACAAGGATTTCTAAACAAAGTGATCATTTCTTTGCGTAGGTGATAGCTGTCGGATACTAAGGAATGATCTTGAAGGCCTGAAGGGACTGCAGGGCAATGGATGGTTGCATATCTTCTTCAAACTCAACAAAGGCGACGCCCAGCTTTGCTCCTATCATGCGAACCTCCCTGAAGCCTGGACATACTCGGAAAAGAATTTGTAGCATGGCACTTGTTGTCTCATAGGACAAGCTCTGGATGAAAAGGATGTTGTTTGGTATGGCAGTTTCAGGTGGTTTTCCTTGATTTGATGCTTGTGAAGCAGAAGATCCACCATTACTTTGGAAGCCTTGACCATTAGCAACAGACCCTGATTGTTGTATTTTCTTCGGCCTTGTGTCTTTTCTCTGCAGCTTTCTCTTCTTTCATTTTCGTCTTCCCCCTTGAAGCGAATGAACCATCTATTTTCACAACACAGTCCGATATTGTCTTAGCATATTGAATCCTCAATAGCTTGTCATAGAAGAGGAAGCTTTTCATCTGGCCACGAAGCTTTGTTGTTTTGAGAGCTGGCAAACTCAGGATTTGTAGCATAAGCAAGAGCTCCAAGGGTAGGCATGAACTGTAGAACACATGAACTCAGCTTATGAACTAATACTTGAAGAATACCACAACACAGGGCCTTTAGCTCTCCTTGTTTCTTCCTATCATCTGATGAAAAGACTTAAGCTCTATAGTTTGTCCTAGTCTTTCATGATCTCTTATAGCAGCTGACACAATATATTTGAAGTCTCAGGTAACCTGCTGCATCCGACAATCTCCTACAGAACATTCTCCACAAACTTCCCATTTGCTGAAGTCACACAATCCACAAGTTCCAACAAGGTCCGACATTTAATCTTCTTTTTTTACATTCATTGTTGCATAGCACAAACTCGATTTTGTGATTAACAAGCTTTGCATTTCAGAACTCGGGACATCTCCAAAGTTGAGCAATGCTTCATATGAATTCCCATTCAGTTTTGATGTTCCTACTTATTACCAGGCAAGCTCCCACTTCTGGAACTTGCTGAAGAACTCAACATCGGCCCATTTGTCGCCCCATCACTGAATTCCAGGTTTTCTGCCGATTTTGGTAGCTTCTTTGGAATCCGTCAGAGTATTTGCTTAACCATCCTCTCAGATATTAATTTACAAACCTTTTTATGGATATATGGATCAATCTCTTCGTCTACACGTTGAATGAGGCGGACGAAAGAGAAATGATGCAGCTCTTCACCTCCGAGCTTTGCAAAGCAAAGGATTCCTGGACCAATGAAGGGATCGAAGAAGAGGAGAACGATAAGGACTCAACCCCATCAACCACAGTTGAAATTCTTGGATTCCAATAAAACATTAAACACTATAAATTCGACAGACGGCCTCCAGAATATGATGATCGTCTTGCGGGAAAGGCTCCTTCAGCGAGACGAACACATCCTTCAAAAACCTTTCACATACTCCCTCAGTTCATCAGTAATCCTAGAAACCTCGAGATCCGCCTGCGGGTCAGGCACCACCGCTGAACTGATCAGGATAGGAATCTCTCCGACAAGGTTCTTGATCTATTCAGCACGCTTGAGGGCCTCTATCTTGAGCACATCGGCCTTCTTCGAGGCCTCAGCAGCAAGGTCCTTCGATTTCTTCGTCGTCTCAGAGACGAACTCCTAGGAGAACCACACAGCATCTCTGGTGAATTCTTGCGATTGCTTCGCCGCCTTCTAGGAGATCTCCTGTGAACACTTCGCTGCTTCCTCGGTGAAATCCCGAGCTCGCTGCCATAGGTCCATGGCAGAGGAGGTACGGAAGAGATAGCCGAAGTCGACAAAGAAGTAGACAAAAACGGGGATGACAGGTTGCCTTTGATTTTGGTTTTAGCTTCGGCTTTGACTTTAGCTTCAACAAAGCAACAGCGGTGGCGGGCTGCAGATCGGATATGGGGCGCCGACGGCGATTTTTTTTAGATATATACCTTTGTTTTTTTTGCTTTTCTTCAGGGTTCTAAGGCTTTATATATATATTATAATAATAATAATAATAATAATAATAACAACAAGGGGAAAGAAGAAAAATTCACCTAATCAGGATCGTCTGGTTCAGATGGGACCAAAGATTTTTTTTCTTGTTGAGAGAAAATTCTTTTTTTTTTTTTTTGTCTAGTTGTCTCTTTTTTTTTTCTTGTCTCTTTCTTCTCTCTCTTTTTTTTTTATCTCCCCCAAAAAAACAAAAAACCACAGAAAGAAACCCTCACCCCTTTTTAAAAGCTTCGCAATTCTTATCCTCAATC
Organism: Dioscorea alata; assembly: GCA_020875875.1. Classification (NCBI taxonomy): domain Eukaryota; kingdom Viridiplantae; phylum Streptophyta; class Magnoliopsida; order Dioscoreales; family Dioscoreaceae; genus Dioscorea; species Dioscorea alata. The sequence goes on from CM037019.1 coordinate 13,685,298, forward strand.
CCAACTTCCCCCGTAGAATCCAAAACCTCTCCCGCAGAATCCAAAATGACCAAGAGATAATATCAACTTAAATTTAATTTTTTTTTTTAAATTTAAAATTTAAACTAAATCCAATTCACCTCGAGATATGTGCTTTGGGTGGCTCGAGATTTGCATTTTCTCAAGTCGCCTCGAGATATGTGCTTGTATGCCTCGAGATTTGTGTTCAGGCTATATAAATTTTGGGATGTATATTCGGGGATTTGAGATTGCCTCGAGATACGTGTTCTCAAGGGCAATCTTGTAATTTGCATTTTACCTTGAGATATGTTCTCAAGGGCAATTTTGCAATTTTGCCTCGAGATATGTTCTCTTGGCTGATCTTGAGATTTGAATATTTAGATCGCTTTGAGATCTGTGCTCTCAGCTGATCTTGAGATTTGAATATTTTATATCACCTCGAGATATGTGCTCTCGGCTGATCTTGAAATTTGAATATTTAGATCGCTTTGAGATCTGTGCTCTCAGTTGATCTTGAGATTTGAATATTTTGATCGCCTTGAGATCTGTGCTCTCGGCTGATCTTGGGATTTGAATATTTTAGATCACTTCGAGATCTGTGCTCTCAGCTGATCTTGAGATTTGAATATTTTAGATCGCCTCGAGATCTGTGCTCTCGGCTGATCTTGTGATTTGAATATTTTGATCGCTTCGAGATCTGTGCTCTCAGCTGATCTTAGGAATTGAATATTTTGATCGCTTCGAGATCTGTGCTCTCGGCTGATCTTATGATTAAAATATTTAGATCGCCTCGAGATCTGTGCTCTTAGCTGATCTTATGATTTAAATTTTGAAAATGTCTTCTAGACTTATCTTGAATGTTGTCTTATATGTGATTTTAAAATTTTTATTTGATTTAAATTTGGGCATGCAATTTTTTATGTAAACAGTCGGCTAAGGTACGGTGCGCCCATGATCGAGAATACCCACCATGACCGAGAGGAAGGATGGTTTCTTTCCATACTTAGAAAAATTCTAAGTATTATGATATTATCTATCTTGTAAACTTGAAATTGTATAGAAAAGTATAGAAGATTATGGGTCATTCTAGGTTCCTCCACACAAGTCTAGAGAATGAGAGAAAACTCTAGAACTTAGTGGAGACTTAGATATTTTGAGAGATTTGTATAGAGGGTTATAGAAAACTCTAGAGGGTCAATGTGGGTCGTTGGATCAAGTTGATCCCAACCGTCCATTAGGGCACCCTTGGCCTATAAATACCCAAGGGGGTCTTCATTTGTAAGCATCCAAGAAAACCAATTCTTTCAATTGCAATACAAGTGTTTCCTTCAAACCTTCCAAGCTTTCTCATTTTGAGCCTTCAAAGTTAGTTTTCTTGCCAAGGAAGAAGTTAGGCTGACTTGATCAAGGCGAGGGTGATCAAGTGCCGCACGGATCGATCAGTAAAGAAGTCCGAGTCCGTGACACGGTGACCCCTTAGCCCACCGAAGATAGCAAAGCGCGAGGGCTCGACCATACATCCAGGGAATGTGGAGTCAGCAACACCATCTGTACCACCGACATTGACCTTTTCCATCCCACACCTCCCAGAATGGTATGATCATTTAAGGATGAAGCAGTTTAGCTAATTGCGCACTGTGGATTGACAAGCTCTTTCACGGTTGGAGTTGAAAGAAGTAGTCCAAGGGATGTTCCAATCCGGAGGATGGGGTTAGCTATTCTCCATCGAGGAAGAGACATATAGAGGTGCCATCCTCGAGGTCCTCAGCACGATTGAGGTGGTTGATCGAGGATTTGTTGGCTTTGATACAGCCGGCTCTATACGATTCCAACTATTTGGAGAGCAGAAGGTGCAGAGCTATACAGAGTTTGCCCTACTTTGGGTCTATATGATACTAATTTTACCGCGACCCAGGAGTATGAGCAGCTGTTGATTGATTGACCCCTCTTCCTTCCCCCCCCCCCCCCCGCTCCCCCCCTCCCCCGAGGGGGTAGATGGCAGCTGGGGTATGGTGTTACCTATGTTCGGGGAGGAAGTACGGCCTGACAAAAGCTTCATTCCTCAGTAGTCCCGCCTTGAGGTATGTACACGGAGTGATGGCTCGATCTTTTGCGAGGCAAGCCTATAGTACATGTATAGTGGGATGATAGGAGTTGTTATTTTTACATAGCCTAACTGAACATCACCCTTTCCATCTTAGGTATGTGCTAGCTAAGTTGATTGCCCATCAAGGTTAGCACACCTGATTGGGCACCATATTTGTCGGATCGTACGTTATGAGACTCTTTTGAGGAATGTGTCTCATAGACCGTCTTGAGGGGCAGGAGGTTGTTGGTAGAATGAACCCCCTTGGCACAAATACTCTCCATTCTATGGGGATGGTCACCCGACGGAGCTCCAGGTACATTCTCACTTCTCGCCCCAGCATACTTCTACTAGTTCCGGGTGAGGATGCAAGCGTGGATTCAGACCAGGATTCTAACAATGACTCATCACTCCCATCTGGGACCCGTAGTCCGATAATGGAAGCCACTCCTCCCCATTACAATTCAAAGGTTCGGGAGTTACGAGCTGATATCAGACATTTCCTAGAGGGTCAACTGGCAATTATAGCCACTCAGGCACAGTTTGAGGCCGATCTTGGCCATGCCATGGATATTTTGAGCCGCCCCTCCTCCTTCTGTTCTAGCTCCTACTTCGATCCCTCTAGAGACGCCACATCACCCATCAATAGATCCTAAGACGTCACCCGAACATGAGCATTAGACTTTATTTTATTTTCCTTTATATTTTCTTTAGTTTCATATTATGTATTTATTTTTATGGCAATGGTTGGCCCTACAGGTTTTGTTCTTATTTTGGACATATTTAGTGGATTTTTACTTTACTTTTTGTTATTTTAATTTTATTGAGCCTTAATGTCTTTTCACTTGGCTTCCCAGGGCTATAATTACAACACCCAACACTCCCAAATTAAAGGGGATGCTCACTGAGTCTCTTGTTGACCTTAAGTGACCCCTATCACTTGGGCACAACAAGGAATGCGCCATGCTGGTTCAAGAAATATTAACATTCATAGGTAAACAAGGGAAGTAATCATTTCCCACTCATCTCCCATATTTTTGTTGCATTGTCACCTTTTTGTATTATTTTATACACACATTTAGGACAATGTATGATTTTAAGTGTTATGGAGTGGTTTAGGATTATTTGAATTGTTTTACTTCCCAAGTTGTTGACTTATGAGGGTATATTTGAATAAGGGTGGACACTTTCTTTTTGGTTTTTTTTTATTTTTTATTTTTGCTCTATTCTTGTTTATTTGTTCCAATTGAAGCACACAATCTCTCTATTGTTGCAACTCAGACCTTTTATAACTTTGTATAGTTTATCTTTTATTATAGTTCAAGTCGAATAATTGGGAAATTTTTCGCAAGTTTGAAATAAATTTGTTTTACAAAGGAAATGTTGGAGACAGAAAGAGCGGCCCCTATTAGATGTATGAAGCTATTCTCAATGAGTTAGATACTATGTATTCCCTAACGAGAGAAAGAACTCCCACTTTAGGTGTGTGAAAGCTACCATCCTCTAGGAAAAGATGTGGAAAGAGCTACCACTCTTAAGTGTGAAAGCCACTCTACGGGGTTATGAGAGAAAAGGCTACCTTAAAAGTTGTATGAAGCTACCACCTTGAGAAAAGAGAAGTTATTTGTGAATTTTTGCTATTAAGGTCGTGTAGGTCAAAAGAAGCGAAGTAGAGAGTTATAACACACACACACACAATAACCTTGAATGGATTCTTAACTATTTTTAGAACTTAGAATTTTTAGCATTCTTGCATTGTACTTAACTGATTACTTTTAAAGCTCCCTAATTCTTGATTACCTCAAGTCATGCACTTATCCCTCTTGGTTTTTTATTTTTTTTTTTTGTGCTTAAAGATAAGAAAAAACTTAAGTGTGGGGGAATTTGATAAGTGCACATTTATTCATTATTTAATATCATTTTGTACACTCATTAAGCATGTATTAGAGAACTATTATGGAATTCGATGCCAAACATGGTAAATATTGTATCATTAGGCTTAGGTAGTGCTTAAGGGCAAGATATAGCTCAAAGAAGTATTTTAGAGGCAAAATGAGAAAGATGGAGATCTCTCAGCATCAACCATTGAAGAACAAGCTAGACGGACCCACTTATGAGCATCTTATGGCTGTGTTTACAGGCTGAAAGCCTCTTCTAAAGAATCTCATGGGTATTCTTATGCCTGTAAGGAGGAGTATAAGATCAAACAGAGGAACTTACCTGCAGGGCTTACGCATGTGTGTTAGACCCTAAGGTCTGTCCAGAGGAGCAACATACTCTCGTAAGTGCAGTCACTAAAGCTATCCAGAGAAGTTTACGGTCCATCAGTTATGACCATAAACTGGACCTTAACATAAGACATAACACTTTATGAACAGGACTTACGGCAGTAAGTGATCCCATAAGGCTCGTTACTTATCTTCTCCAGCTCCTTATGGTCATGTTGTTACACTCGTAAGCAACCCGTAAGTGGCTAGGTATAAATATTGCTGAATAAGGTTTTAAGGGGGATCTTTTGTTCTTTTGATGATGAGGCTTGGGGACATAAAGGGGATAATTCTCTAGGGCTTTGGAAGTGAATCAAGAGGGAGAAACAACCCACCTACCTTGAGAATAAAGATTGGAGCCATCAAGAATTGACTTGGAAGCGTCTTGGAAGGTTTTTGGGAAGATTCGACAGCAATCTCAATGGCGTAATTAAGAAGAAGGTCTCTATGCTTTCATTCATTCTCATTGTGTCTTGTAAATTATATTGCTGTTCTCCATTAATGGAGAAGTAATTTTGTAGATGCTTGGGCGTAGATGAATACTAGGGTTTGATCTATTTTGGCATTTGTCGTGGATCTTTATGCTTTAATTATTTTCTTATTGCAATCCGTATTATTTGAATTCAATCGTGTATTATCAATATCTTGAATGAAATCGAGGCGAAAGCCTTAGTTTCATGTATAATTTGCTTGTGTGACGAGTCGAAAGACCCACCTAGCATTGGTATGCCGTGATTGAAGGGGATTATGAGTAAGCCTAGAAATATAGTACTTTGGAATCGAGAGTCTTCCTCCCACAATCATCCCAAGTGAATTAGCAAGTAATTTCATACTCTTTTGCAATTATAGGGAATATATTTCAAGAGAAATCATATTTCTATTGCGTATCAGATTAAAGGCAATCGCTTTACAAGAAGAGTTGTCTATTTATTGAATTCTTATTTATTCCAATAGAGATTTCATAGAGTGCAATGCAATCGTGGTATGTCTATTTCAGCACTGTACTGGATTAGTTACTATTCACCCTTGTAAGAGAGGGGTAATATGCTTTAGGATTTCTCTCGATTCAAATAGGTTTGCTAGCTAACACTCTTTGTCCTAGACTTTTAAAATTGTAGCATCTCATTTCTCCTTGCCTATTCGACCGATTTAACTTTCATATTCTTGTTTTATGTTTTTATTCTCTTATTCACATTCACACATCACAACTTTTAGTAGGCTAGTTTTTAGAGTTAGGATTAGTAGTAGTACTTTTTATTTTTCTTGTCGATCAATATTTTGCTCTTGAGCACATTTTACTACTTGATCGACGCGTATGCTTGCTTCTCCTATTAGTATATGTTTTTGATAACTAGCACAAAGGTGACATGGTTATTTATATGCAAAGGATTTGATAAGACAACGGCATCTCAACTATACACATGAAAAATCAACCATTACCATTAATGACCAAATATATCATCAACAAAATTAGAAAAAAAAATTTTAGTAATTCAGTGTATATGAGAGTGCATATGTCAAAGGATGTCATAATGATATCTGTCTGCTACATAATATTTCACCACTAATTAGGATTAGAATTGTTTGGAAAAGTTCTCAAAAAGTCTTTAAAAATCCATTCTCACTGCATGAAGTAAGGCTATGCTTGATGATGTCTGTCAAATCATAGCAGAATTTGAACCCCAAGCTAGTTAACTTCATTGAACAAATAATGGAAGGAATTTTTTCATAATGATCTTCAGATACCCTGCATAATACAACATGTTAGTGACATTTTTACATTACTATAAAGCCAACATATAAACCATATATCTATATCTATATATATATATATATATTACCTTTTAGGACTGCATGAAGGGTATTCTAATGATAGAATTTCTATTAGCTGAGCCATGGCACAAGAAGTAGCTGAACAGATATATCTTCCTTCAGCCTCAACATGCTCCATTAGAAATATGTGAGCATTGCATATGTCTTCAATATGTACTAGAGGAATTGATCCTAACCTTGCATGCACCGCAGCTAATATGGGGAAAATCTTTGGGTCACCTGTACATATTTACATTATTAAGGTTTTAGCAAGAAGCCTGTTGCTGTTCCGGTTGAAGCCATAGTTAATTATGTTATTGTTCCTATTGAAGCCATAGTTAATTTTGAATTAACAGAGAAATTGAATTGTACAATTAGCAAAATTAGTTTGATATAATCCCTAATTAATTATGAATTATTATATACTAGATTCTAGAATTGAAAAGTATTAAATACAAGTGACACAAGACTAAATTGTGTGAATGGAATTGAGTGGATGAAATTGTGACAAGAGTTAAAAGGGAGATAGAGCCAAAGCCACTAGGTTCATATGGTTAACGGCTCTAATTTAGGTTCCTTGGAGGAGGGAGAAGGCCACATGACTTCAAAACCCATGTAAAAGTATTAACTGCATAAGAGTGTGGACTTACCACCGTACAATCCCCCTGGATATAACCTAAAGTGAAAGGGTCATTAACACCGCACATGTACCTTGACTGACCAAGAGCTCCTCTTTGTATTGGGGCATTAAACCACTGCTATTTTGCAATCATATTCTTAATTTGTTCTCTCTTTGGTTCTCCTCATTGAGGCGAACGAGCTATGTAAGTCTTATTATTACTTTTTAAATATTTTTACTCTGATTTTATTATTGCAGGTATTGTTTGTTTAGAGCTTGCAATTATATTATGATCTACTGAAGGACACTTAGTCTAGTAGTATAAGGTCCACCTCACATGGAAGGAGATGTGAGTTTGACTCTTCCATACAGCAAAAGGTGAGGGCATGTAGCAGTTAACAACTTAACATACTTTTTCGTTACTAGAGTTTGACTTTCCAGGAAAGCTCTCCTGCACGTGCACGTCCCTGCCCGTTGGCCTACCCATCTTGTCAAAAACTTTAAAAAAAAATTTTGATATGTAGGCCATCTCATGATCCATCCTTACTTTCACATGTGACAACAATTATAATTTGAAATAGTGTCAATTTGGCTATCCAAATTTATTTGTCATTGGGAGCCTTCTAAAGTTTCATTGGGGGTGTTAATTTGACCATTTTGTGATAATTTGCATGCAAATGGAAATTTAGGAGATTAAGTGAGAAAAATAAAATTTGAGAGAATAAATAAATAACTTGATTATAAGATGTAAAATTAATTTACTCTCGATCATATATTATTTTCAATAAAAATAAATGTTTTCATGAACCGAGGTTAGTTTAAGTGTTAGAGATCTGTGTTACTTAAGCAAGTGGTTACAGATTTAAATTTTTATATATGAATAAACTCGTACTGGGATAGGTTTATCCACTGTAAAGCTCACCGTATTTTGTCTTACTCTCAGGATCAACCAAAAATATCTTCTCATAGTTATTGAAATCTCTTATTGTTCCTTGAAATTGTTGCTCTATGCACAGGTGTGCACCATATTCGGTAGTTCTTGTAAACATATTTAATGGGCCTTAATATGTTTTATAAAATACAAAAATTAATCACTTTAACCCTGAATATAAGTGGCAACCTGAAACAGGAAAAATAGGTGACTAGCGGCAAACTTCTTATAACTACTCTCTTATTTACCTCCACAATTCAAAATATTATTTTGTTTTGCGAACAACTTATGAAATGCTAATATGACAAGATCCTTTCAATTAGGATTAGTGGTGTAAATGATTCACTACTACTTGCAAGGTACTCGAGTTCGATTCGGGAAAAGCTCGAACTCGACTCGCTTAGGGTCGAGTCGAGCTCGAGCTCGAGTAGCTCGAGTAGTCGAGCGAGCCAAGTTCGAGCATCTTAATACTTGACTCGAGTGCTCGCGAGCTTAATCGAGCAGTTGTATATATATATATATATATATATTATGTTAGTTTGTTTTATATATATAATTGAGTTCGAGCTCGAGCTCGAGCCCGAATTCGAGTTCGAGTATAAAATTATCTATAATCAAATCAAGTTTATTAGCTTTTATGGAGCTTAATCGAGCTTAATCGAGCGAGCTCGAGTAGCTCGATTTATCTATCGAGTCGAGCTCGAACTACATAAATAAAACTCGATTGAGTTCGAGCCGAGTATCGAGGACCGAGTTTTCAACCGAGCTCGAGCTCGAGAAGCTTGCTGCTCGACTCGAACTTGATCGATTACACCCTTAGTTAGGATACGTATATCGCAACCTACTTTCGGCCTAAACCTTTCATTGATTACAAAAATAAAATAAATAAAATAAAAAATAAAAAAGTGAAAGTCAAAATTGAAATAAACAAAAGGCAAAAATATAAAAGGTATAATATGAAAATAAAAGTGAATATGAGAGAAAAGTACCGATTCTAAAAATGAGTTTATCTTGTAAAATTAAACTTTGCATGAACGCCAAACTATGAGAAGATTATTATACCTGTAATAGGTGATAAAAGAACTTGAAGGCTTGTTGGAACATTAGGTGTTAAGAAAGGGCCAGCCACTGTTGGTGGAATGATGGATACTAGATCAATGCCCTTCTCCTTTGCAAACTGGAAAGCCTTTTGCTCAGTCAAAAGTTTTGAAAGAACATACACCTACAAATTCGCAAGAGCATCAGCTAACAAAAAAAATTCTTATATATAAATATAACAAAATGCAACATTTTTCATTCCACTAAGCACCTTAATAGTTTTAATATATGAATTAAAAAATAAGTTTAAGTATAGTTTTGGTCTTTATATTTTATTGTATTGTTCAGTTTAATTTGCGAACTTTTAAAATGTTTAATATGATATTATTATTTTGTTGTATTTTATCCACTATTTCAGTGACCATCAACTAAGAGTCAAAGTAATTGGTGATATGTACAATGGCAATCTATCAAGTTTATAAAAATTTATCAAGTTAGCATACTATATGTATTTTAAAAACTGGAAAAAATATTTCAGGTTAAAAAACATAACCAAAATAATCATATGTTAAGAATTGTTTGTGAAGTGATCACTATATTGAATATTTAGAAAGTTAAAAAAATAATAAAGAAAAAGGTACTGAGCACTGTAGTAAATCACAAGTACCAAAGCTACATCAAAATTAAATGGATAAAATCATTTTAGTTATTGTACCTCGCAACAATATTTGTTCGCATCCTTGGTATTTAATGTGACTCTTATATTTTGAGTTTATGTTACATTCAATATAGTTTTCATTTAACACATAGTCAAAAGTTTATGATTATAGTACTTCAATTTCCAACAACCGATAAAAAATTTAAAAATGAAGAAAACAATGATTAGGGGCGGTAAAAATTTAGATTCGGCTAAAACTAGGACGGACAACTATTTAACTACTGCTATTAATAAATAAACTTTCTATGTTGATTTGGTTTGATTTTAAATATGACAAATCTGACTTGTCCACTAATTTCTTTTAAAAGCCAAATTGTCTAGATGTCTAAATTTTATATGCATCCTATAAGTTATATTTAAGTTCATTCAAGTATTAGACTATATAGATAATTTAATCCATGTCAAATAAAGAAAAAATCGTGATGTCCAACAATCAAAAATCCAAATCAAATTATGCAATAGTCCAAGACGTACTAAGTATTAAATAAAAATTATTGTCTTAATAATACCAAATTCAAATAACATGCTAAAATTAATTGATAAGTGATATTTCATATATATCTTATTGATTATCTTTTGCATTTAAATGCTCTTCAAGAGTGTTTTATGGATGATTTGGTATTTGGTTTGTTCCATTTATACTTTCAGGGCAAACGAAGCACAACTCAAACCAAAGTACGAAATCAGGAGCAAAACGAGGCTGAAATCAACATTCAGGTAAATACAAGGGCAAGGTACATGCCTATGCACTTGCTTTTATATCCTTTGAGTATCGGCAAACTGAACACCCAAAGAAATACACGGCCCATGCATATGGCTGATAAGTGCTCGTGTTATAGCAATGCAAAGCGTTATTATCTTGCAATGAGCATTAATTTAATCAGATTTTCTCACTAAAAAGTGTGCATTTGTTTACTTTTGTGCATTGCAGGGTTGTGAAGATCAAGTGAAGGAAAGGAACGATGTTATATCATGTTCGCCATTGTTGGGAAGATTCTTGGACTAAGCAAGGAGCACGACATGAGTAGAGACTTGTGAGTGTGTGCCAACTTCTTTTGGAGAGGCACAAAGGCAGTCACATTCACAATAAATCTAACTCATGCTAGCAAGGAAAACTTCACCAAATAGGAGATTTGAAGCAATCGGTACGATCTACCGTTGATTGTGTGCCCAATTCAACGGCCTCAATGAAGAACGACGAATTCGGGAGCGTTTCGGGACAATATTGTAGCAACACTGTAGCAAGTTACTGCAGCGAAAATAATGTAGCAAGTTACTGTTCACTTTTTGCCGAAATTCAGCATTTCAGCAACTTCACACGGGCGTGTGGAAATTACACACGGCCGTGTGAAATCCCGATTTCTGCGATTTTAAAGCCGCGACTCAACATTATAAAAGCTCATTTTTGAGACTATTTGGGATATCTTTTGACCTATCTTTCTCCCCAACTTCTAGAGAGTGCGGCTAGGGTTTTGGAGAGGATTTCGTGGAGCTTTAGAGCACGTCATCGGCATCGTCATCGACGTCCGGCGGCCGCACAAGACCACGGCCACACCATACGCAAGGGGGTTTTCATCGATGTATTTACCTTGTGCTTTCTTTCATATTTTGATGAACATGTATAGCTCTATGAGGAGCTAAACCCCTTGTGGGTATTCGGACTTGTAAACTCTAGGGTTATTATGTTTCTTTGACATTGTTATTATGCTTTTCCATTATTGATGAATAAAAATTGAGTTTCGATCTTAATTTCATCTTATTAATGTTTTCCTTTAAACGTGACACTAGGGTTGAGAACAATCTAGGTTGTCCTTTGGAGATGTGACAACTCCTATAGGATTAGACTATGTAAGATTGAAGAGGGTTGAGAGGGTGAGTCGTGAGGTAGCGAAGCGTCCTCTTTCCCTTCCGATGTGGTTTCTCCCTACCTCCGTTTCCTTGATTTCTTAGCGGTTAAGATAGAGTGAAGTGCTAGGTAGATAAACTCCCCTGGGGCTTAGTTACGTAAGTAACAGAGTGAAGGGTTGAAGTTAATCCTACGCACTGGGGCTTAATCTAGACTAGGGTTCTTCCACCTGGACCAAAGGGTTAGAACTACACATAGGAACAGGTTTTACCACTAGGAGTCCCTAGAACTTAAAGCAATCCCACGTAGTGTGAGGTTTAGGTAGATATACTCCCCTGGGGCTTAGTCATGCCAGCGACAGAGTGAAGGTTTGACGTGAATCCTAATACCGGGGCATAATATTGGGGTTAGTTACGGTTGTCCTTAGGTTTGGGACCGTGTATCTAAGGATTTCCTCAACTTAATTGACATCAATAGGAAAGTATAACAGCATCGTCTTGCATTAGAAGCATAGATCCTAGAGGTAGCTTGTCCGGATACCCTATTTCATCAATTGCCAGTTTCTCTCTATTCTCTTTTACTTGCACTTTCTTTTCTTCCATCTTTCTATTCGATTTCTTGTCTTTTATTGTATTTGCTTCCATATTCACTCATCAATTCTATTCTTATCTTTCCATACTCCACATAGCTTAAATAGTGAAATCTCGTATTTTAACTCCCTATTCCCTGTGGATTCGACTACCCACTCACTGGGGTAAATTTTATTACTTCGACAAACCCGTTCACTATTTTAGTTATTCACTTCACTTTCTATTTCACGCTCTCTTTGTCTATCATTGTTCTTATTTTTCTTTCCTTTGCTTTGGTTTCAGGTTATGACCCGCGGGAACCCTTCGATTCTTGTTGAAGGAGATCCGGACATTGGACGAAAAACACATCGCAAGGGTAAAGAACCTGCGCAAGAAGCTTCTAATCAAGCCGATATTGAGACAGAAGGGTCAGAAACAATGGTATAACAGAATGAACAGCAGAGGACATTGTTCGACTTTGCTAGACCTACAGTCATGGGGACCCAATCGAGCATTGTGAGGCCCCCAATTACGGCAATGAATTTTGAGTTGAAGCCGTCGTTTATTCAGATGTTGCAACAGTCTGCACAATTTAATGGGTTGGCCGATGAAGATCCCAACAGTCATATAGAGAATTTCCTTGAAGTGTGCGACATGTTGAAGATTAATGGAGTGACGGACGACGTGATTCGTTTGAGAGCCTTTCCATTTTCATTAAAGGGAAAAGCAAGACATTGGCTTCATTCATTACCGAGAGCATCCATCACTACGTGGGAAGAGATGGCCTCGTTCTTGGCTAGATACTTTCCGCCGGGAAAGTCAACAAGGCTCCGGAATGAGATATCATCCTTTGTGCAAATGGAATTGGAGTCTTTATTCAAGACAGGGGATAGGTTCAAGGAGCTCCTTCGCAAGTGCCCACAACATGGATTTCCCGAGTGGATGATCATTCACACCTTCTATAACGGGTTGAATCCGAGTACCAAGCAACTCTTAGATGCAGCGGCAGGAGGAACTCTAGGAAGCAAGACTCCCGGTGAAGCCCGGCACCTTTGTAGAGGAGATGGCTATGAATAGCTATCAATGGAACTCAAGGGATAGAAAGAAGGTTGCCGGAATTCATGAGGTTGATGCGGTTACATCTTTGGCGGCACAAGTGGAATCACTGAGTAAGAAGCTAGATGCACTAGCTTCACTAAGAGTTGCGGCCATCACTACTTGTAATGGTTGTGGGGGAGGACATGCTTCGAGTGATTGTCCTATTGCAATTGGAGGCACTAGTGCGGTAGAGCAGGCTGATTTTGTTGGAAATTCTTATAGAGGACAAGGCCAAGGCAACCCGTACAGTGGAACATATAACCCTGGGTGGAAGAACCACCCAAATTTCTCTTGGAGCAATCAAGGACAGTCACAACAGAAAAATAGTGCACCACCAGGATTTCAAAGTCAACAAGCTCCAAATCTAGAAAACCGAGTGACCAGGCTAGAAGGAAAGATGACCGACCTTGAGAGAGCACTTACACGGTTTGTTTCTTCATCGGATGTTAGGTTTTAGTCGGTGGAGGCTACTCTTCGCAATCACATCGCCTCCCTACATAATTTGAAAATCAAGTGGGGTAAATTGCGAAGACATTGGCTGAAAGGCCTCAAGGTAGCTTGCCTAGCAATACGGAGACTAATCCAAGGGAGTAACTAAAGGCAATCACCTTGAAAAGTGGGAAAGAGGTTGAGAGAAATCTCCCTCTAGAGAAGACAAAAGAAGCACCCGAAGTTGAAGAAGTAGGGGGGAAGCACCAAAGGAGAAAGAGGTGGCACCACCACACTACAAGCCGAGGATCCCCTACCCCTCACGATTAAAGAATGACCAAGACAATGAACAATACAAGAAATTTCTAGGTATCTTCAAACAATTGCACATCAACATACCATTCACGGAGGCATTGGCCCAAATGCCCAAGTACGCAAAGTTCCTGAAGGACCTCTTGACCAACAAGAGGAAATTGGAGGAGAGTGCATCTGTGATCCTTGATGCAAATTGCTCGGCCGTATTGCAAAAGAAAATGTCAAGCAAGAAGAAAGATCCCGGGAGTTTCATAATACCATGTAATATCGGCAACTTGGGTGAAGAGATGGCATTGGCTGATTCCGGGGCAAGTATTAACGCCATGCCCTACACATTCTTCCAAAAGCTAGGTTTGGGCGAACCTAGACCAACTCGGATGACACTTCAACTTGCGGATCGATCGGTAAGGCATCCGAGGGGGATTGTGGAAGATGTGTTAGTGAAGGTAGACAAGTACATCTTTCCGGTAGACTTTGTTGTGCTTGATGTGGATGAGGATGTCGAAGTACCGCTGATTCTTGGGAGGCCGTTCTTGTGCACTTCCAAGGCTTTGATAGACATGGACGGTGGAGAGCTCAGACTTAGAGTTGGAGATGACAAGCTTACCTATCGCCTCGCCGAAGCCATGAGACATTCTCTTGATTTTGATGACACTCTATATTATCTTGATGCTACTGATGAGTGTATTGATGAATATGTGCAGGAAATGTTAAACCCGGATCCATATGAAGGATGGCCGAACCAAGACGTGGAGATCGAAAGAGAAGAAGTACTTTCGCTTGGTCCAATCAAGACAGACATCAAGATGGAGAGGGAGTGTATGAAGAAGATGTTTCGGAGGATGAAGAGGTCGAAAAGATGCCACAAGAAGAACCCCAACAAGAAGGGGGATGAGCATTCACGGAGTAAGGGTGTTTCACCATTTTGTGGTAACAAATTCGACAACTCTCCCTCTACACTACAAAAATTATGTAATGCGTGCTTTCAGGTTGTAGGGAAGAGGGCAACTTCCATTCATGATCCTCCGTAAGGTAAGATCAGGTACGTCAAGCTAAGTGACGTTAAACAAGCTCTTCTTGGGAGGAAACCTAAGCTTTTACAGTTTTTTTAGGACTTAGTTTAATTCTAGGTTGAATAAAAGTCTTTTTCTTGTACTTATGCTGTATTTTTCTTGTGGATTAATGATGTTTTCGTGTGCCTAAACGATAATTGATGAAGTTTAAGCTAGTTGAGCATGTTTTCTATGGTATCTGGTCGTGTTTTGATAGTTTTCACAGGCTCCAAGCATCGTATTTATGTTTCTGAATTTTTTTGTAAGTCTGTGAATTTTTCTAAGTAAAGCAAAGAAAACACACGGCCGTGTGGAATTTCCACACGGGCATGTGTTACCAATTAGGGCTCAACCAGTGAGGGCCCAGCGGCGTGTCTATGCCCCTGTGAACAACCTCAGAAGGGGCACACGGCTGTGTGGAATTTCCATACAGCCGTGTGAAATCTCGCAGAACTTAAACTCTTTTCCAGAGAGTCCACAGGGGCGTGTGGGTGCCCCTGTGAGTGCCACTGTGTTACGGACACGCCCGTATGAAAATTCCACACGGCCATGTGAAACTCTACAGAGATAACCCATTCATCCCGAGAATACAGAGGGGCGTGTGTGTACCCCTGTGGAAAATCTTGCGAAAGGCACACGACCGTGTGGATTATGCACACGGCCGTGTGGAACACTTAGACAATTCTCGGGATGAACCAGAGAAGTCACAGGGGCGTGTGAGGTGCCCCTGTGGCCAGCCTTGTGTTCGTGGTCAGGTTGGGCACATGACCGTGTGTAATTGTCACACGGCCGTGTGATATTCTTCAGAGACCTTCAGTGTTTTCCCGTGAATCCACAGGGCCGTGTACCAGCCCCTATGGAATCCGCTGTGAAGGCACACGGCCGTGTAGGAAGTTTCACACGGCCGTGTGAGGTTGTCTGGAGAGCGAACAGAGTGTATACAGGGGCGTGTGTCAGCACTTGTGAACTTTAACTTTAGAGGTACACGGCCGTGTGGGATTTTCACACGGCCCTGTGGATTCCCAGAACTTCAAAAGCTATGTGTTTCTTTATGGGGTTCACTCGTGCCTCGTTCGTTTTACACTCTCAAACACTCTTCGACCCTCTCCATCACTTCCCCGATCTTCTCTGAGGTTTTATTTGGAGTTTTCCGGCCGATTTTTAGGTTTTCTTCATCAACATCACCGGTAAAAAACTTCAAACCCTTGTTCTTCGTCAATATTAATTCACTCCGTTTTTGTTGGTAATTTCGCTTGATTTGCATGATTAAATGGCATACGAATGCATTCACGGAGTTTTGGAGAATAACTACTTTTGTAAAGATGAAATGCTAATTCCATGACCGTGCGGTATTGTCCGCCTGACAATCCACACGGCCGTGTGAAATCTCGCAGAATGAAATTTAACAGTGGATTAATTGATTTTATTTCAGGAATGGCACCCAGGACAAAGCAAGCAGCTAGCAAGAGGCCTTTCGAGTCATCTAACGAGCAGATTACTTTCGCCAAGCCTGAACACCGAGTGAGACATGATAGATTAGAGAAACTCAAGTTTGGACAATCTCGATACATAGATTTGAGTTGTTTAAGAGCAGCTGAGTGGGGGGACGACATGGCAAATGAAATTGAGGAACTTTTAGCGGTTGGGAGTTGGAAGAGTTTGTTGTCTATTAAAGAACTGGCCAACCGCTCACTTTCTTTGGAAGTACTAGTGTCCTTTGAGTTTGACAAATCACATAAAGACTTGACAAGAGCCGACACTATACAATTCAGGGCTTTTGGGCACGATTACAGCATGTCAGTGACGCAGTTCTCTATTCGCATGGGTTTGTATGATCAAGCCTATACAAAGTCAGAGGAGTATGAAAACCTTCTGACTGATTATTCTGGTAGTTTGACTCCTCAAGGAGCTTACCGAGTGTTATGCGGACAAGGGCAATATGAGCCAGGGGTATCAAAAGCCACTTGTTTGTCACGACCAGCTTATAGATACATTCACGCCATTTTGAGTCGATCAGTGAACGGCCGGGGTGATAGTACGGGAGTCTTAAGTCGGCAGGAGCTAATTTACCTCCATTCAATGGTTCGGAGCAAGCCGCTCCATCTTGGGTATATTCTGGCAGATTACATACGACATCAGGGCCAGTACCCGAGGCTTGGAGCTATTTTTTCAGGGCCATATGTTACAAGACTCATTAAGGGGATTGGCCTTCGGGAAGCAATTAGAGGAATGGAAAAGACAGTTATATCTTCCCCAATTAGCTTGGAGATGTAGAGATAGATGGGCATGGCCAGGAAACATTATCAGCGCTATATTTTGAATAGGCACCCACAAAGGCCAATGGAGGACGGCGAGGCCGGGGGATCACAACCAACATTGCATCTACTAGAGCCACCCCTGGTCGATACAAAGGCACAGGCACCACCCGCAGCACCGGAGCCACCTTCGATGCGCATGTTCTCACTCTCTTGAGGCCAGGATAGACTGGAACGCCTCGAGAGCGCCGTGGGTGTCCTTCAGACATAGTTGGCTGGGGTCAGGGCCACACAGACAGCACAGTATACTGAGACGATGACACGGCTTGATACCATTCATCGTTTACTTGAGCAGGCCGTGTCATCACCATTTGTGGTCCAGCCTCGGGCCCCTACTCCATCACCACCTTCTCTGGCTCCCGCAGCACCAGCTCGAGCTCCAATAGCACCAGAGGCTACTACACAGGACACTGACGCTGAGGCGTCGTAGTTTTAGTTTTTACTTGCTTTTGATTTCGTTCTTTGTACTTTTCATTCTATTTTGTACTTGTAGCACTAAGAAAGGATCCTCCTTCTGAGTTTATCCCTTAGTTTGTTTTCTCTTTTATCTCGAGTTGTATTCATTGCTTTTTTTATCTTTATATATACTCGAGTATTTATTGAGCTATACTGAACCCTTGTGTGTGTGTGTGCGCGTGCAGATGGTCTTGGATGAAAGAAATCTAAGGAATAGTCATAGGCACGGTCATGAGACCGTGTGTGCTTCACAACCCATTGGGACTCAACTCTCAATGCACCTAGCTCCATCAAACGCAACACTTGGAGTTCAGGGGAGTAATGTTTCAATTGCCTACTTCCACACTAATTGTTTTACAATTTTTTTTTCACTTGTGTTGTGCTTGCATGCGTACATTGTGGACAATGTACATCTTAAGTGTGGAGGGAGTTCACATTGCACACACCTTTACTTGTGCGTTCAATTGTTCATGCTCATGTAGCCTATGGCGGTTCACCTTAGTTGCAACGGTTGTATTCTTAGAGTTTAGGAGAATTTTTAACATTGTGTTCTATCATTCTCTAGTTTCTACTTGAATTTTAGGGAATTTTTGCTCGATTATCTCATATTGCACAACTCACTCTTGGAATCTTTTGGAAACTCAATCTTGAAGTTTTTAAGGACAAATTTATCATCGTTCTTAGTTTTACTTTGGAAAATGCATATATAAAAAAATGAAAAAGATGGAAAAAATGGGAAAAAATTATGGAAAAGAGAAAAAGAAAAAAAATATGAGTTGTGAATATTTGCTTTGTTATATGCATTTGGGGTGGAAAAAGCTACCACCTATGAAGTATGTAGCTACTCTCATAAGTTGGATACAAGTTATGCCCTAATGAGAGAAAGAGCTATCTCATGAGATGCGTGAAAGCTACTACCCCGGTAGAAAGAGCTACCTCCTCGAAAGTGTGAAAGCCACCTTCCTTTGGAAAGGGCTACCTTCAAGGATGTGTAAAGCTACTACTTCCTTTGCTTTTTATTTTTATTTTTTTTTTTGTATATAAATAAGTCCTTTCTAACAAAAGTTTGAGGAGTACTCATTGGTTCTCTTAAGTGAAATCGCACACACTAACACATTTTGGAGTTTTTATCCTTTTTTATTCGAGTTTTTAGCTAGAGCATTGGTAACCTTATGCAATGTTTTGATTTCCCCTTACTTATAGAATGCCTCTTTTGCATAGTTTGGGTGAACCTAAGGCCAAGCACTTTCAATTGTTCTTCCCAAGTACTTTCACGTTCTATTTTGCTTGAGGACAAGGAAAAGCTTAACTGTGGGGGGATTTGATAAGTGCTCGTGTTATAGTAATGCAAAGCGTTATTATCTTGCAATGAGCATTAATTTAATCAGATTTTATCACTGAAAAGTGTGCATTTGTTTACTTTTGTGCATTGCAGGGTTGTGAAGATAAAATAAAGGAAAGGAACAAAGTTAGATCGTGTTCGCCATTGTTGGGAAGATTCTTGGACTAAGAAAGGAACACGGCATGAGTAGAGACTTGTGAGTGTGTGCCAACTTCCTTTGGAGGGGCACAAAGGCAGTCACATTCACAATAAGTTTAACTCATGCTAGCAAGGAGAACTTCACCAATTAGGAGATTTGAATCAATCGGCACGATATACCGTTGATTGTGGGCCCAATTCAACGGCCTCAATGAAGAACGACGAATTCTGAATCGTTTCGGGATAATTACTGCAGCATCACTGTAGCAAGTTACTGCAGCGAAAATAATGTAGCAAGTTACTGTTCACTGTTTGCCGAAATTCAGCATTCCAGCAACTTCACACGGGCGTGTGGAAATTACACACGACCGTGTGAAATCCCGATTTCTGCGATTTTAAAGCCGCGACTCAACATTATAAAAGCTCGTTTTTAAGACTATTTGGGATATCTTTTGACCTATCTTTCTCCCCAACTTCTGGAGAGTGCGGCTAGGGTTTTGGAGAGGATTTCGTCGAGGTTTAGAGCGCGTCATGGGCATCGTCATCAACGTCCGGCGGCCGCACAAGACCACGGCCACACCATATGCAAGGGGGTTTTCATCGATGTATTTACCTTGTGCTTTCTTTCATATTTTGATGAACATGTATAGCTCCATGAGGAGCTGAACCCCTTGTGGGTATTCGGACTTGTAAATTCTAGGGTTATTATATTTCTTTGACATTGTTATTATGCTTTTCCATTATTGATTAATAAAAATTGAGTTTCGATCTTAATTTCATCTTGTTAATGTTTTTCTTTAGACGTGACACTAGGGTTGAGAACAATCTAGGTTGTCCTTTGGAGATGTGACAACTTCTATAGGATTAGACTATGTAAGATTGAAGAGGGTTGAGAGGGTGAGTCGTGAGGTAGCGAAGCGTCCTCTTTCCCTTCCGATGTGGTTTCTCCCTACCTCCATTTCCTTGATTTCTTAGCGGTTAAGATAGAGTGAAGTGCTAGGTAGATAAACTCCCCTGGGGCTTAGTTACGTAAGTAACAGAGTGAAGGGTTGAAGTTAATCCTACGCACTGGGGCTTAATCTAGACTAGGGTTCTTCCACCTGGACCAAAGGGTTAGAACTACACATAGGAACAGGTTTTACCACTAGGAGTCCCTAGAACTTAAAGCAATCCCACGTAATGTGAGGTTTAGGTAGATATACTCCCCTGGGGCTTAGTCGTGCCAGCGACAGAGTGAAGGGTTGACGTAAATCATAATACCGGGGCATAATGTTGGGGTTAGTCACAGTTGTCCTTAGGTTTGGGACCGTGTATCTAAGGATTTCCTCGACTTAATTGACATCAATAGGAAAGTATAATAGCATCGTCTTGCACTAGAAGCATAGATCCTAGAGGTAGCTTGTCCGGATACCCTATTTCATCCATTGCCAGTTTCTCTCTATTCTTTTTTACTTGCACTTTCCTATCTTCTATCTTTCTATTCAATTTCTTGTCTTTTATTGTATTTGCTTCCATATTCACTAATCAATTCTATTCTTATCTTTCCATACTCCACATAGCTTAAATAGTGAAATCTCGTATTTTAACTCCCTATTACCTGTGGATTCGACTACCCACTCACTGGGGTAAATTTTATTACTTCGACAAGCCCGTCCACTTGCGGGATACAAGCAATGGGTCGTGTCAATGGCCGTGTACAAACCATGCACTCCCCAGACTAAAGTCCTCCTGAGAAGAGCATGTTTGTGTATATGGTGTACACTCCTATTTATATGGTGAACATGTCCATGTACATCCAACAATCTAAAGAGCATGGTCTAGAGGAGAACATAGGCTGAAACAAGACACATGCACGTGCATCTCAAGAGTTAAGAAGCAAAACCATCCAGAGATATACACGGCCAGAGGAAGAGATACATGACTATGTACCCTAGGAATCTTGGTTTCGAGTTGTCCAGAGATCTACACTAGTAAAGTACATGCCCTTGTACTTGCTCGTGTATTTACTTGATTCCTGGTGGGTATAAAAAAAAAGCTGAAAAAGTTATTCCTGGTAAGAAAGTGCCTTTTATATGACGGCTAAAGTTTCAAGGCAAATCAAGGAAGAAGAGGGAGTTCGAAGGAGTCACTGGAGTAATGATCCAAGGTAACGATATTGGCTCACATCGATTTCTACTTTGAAGACATTGAGAGGAGATTCTTCTTTGATGAATAGTATTCCAAGGCTTTATTTCTATTGCTTTGTGATGAACATGGACCCGATGAAGGGGTAACTTCCTTAGGTATTTGGATTTGATGTAGCTTGGGATGATTTCATCTTAATATTGCTTTTAATATAGATTTCTTTTGGATGTTGGGTTCATTTATGTCTTTATATTATTGATTTAGCATAACAAGAGTGGCTATTTCATTTTGATTGCGTGATTGAGATCGAGGATTCATCGCGTGAGATCACCCATAAATGAAGGGAATTAAGAGTGTGTGCTAGAGATAAGTCACTTGCGATTCTTTCAATTAAAGTCATGTAGCGAGAGCTCCGATTTCTTTTAGGGGTTTTCTAGATCTCTATACAATCATGGGAAAGTAGGATTATAAAAGATTCAATTCTACCATATGATGGGATTAGGTATTGAACCGACTCGAGAGAGCACTTGATATACTTTTGAAACCCCTCAGTTCAACAATACTAGGGTTATATATATATATATATATATATACAATTACTTCAATTCTAAATTCCCAAATGAAATCTTATTCAGACACCCTTTTCTTCTATTGATTACTCACTTCTTAGACTAATGATTTTATTCCATTTCATTATTGGATTTTAATTGATTTGACACCTATTAATACTTTGGTCTTGGTTAGATAACGAGGGTAGAGCTAATACTAGTACTATTTAGTTCGTGTGGATTTGACAACTCTACTCACACACACTATTATTTGATGACCCATACATTTGCAGAGCAGTGTGCATCAGCACGACACTCATCATTAATATCCAAAAATCCATGTCTTAATGACACAAAATCATATGTAAAGCTCCAAATATGCAATCTTTAAAGTTATGATTGAGGCACGTATAATATAGCTTAAAAAAGACCCAAAAGGTTTGAAGTTTTTGGACAATTGGGCTTGGGCAATGGATCGGACCCAACTTGGATTTAAATCCGGACAACTAAACCATGGTCAAGACTCAACCTACATTAACATAACCTCTGTCCATACCCATTGTTAGTTCCGTCTAGGTGCTATGGATTGATGGTCACTCAATATCTCATGGAAGCAACCACAACTAAACCAAAAAGAAAAATAACCAAAAAAGAAACACAAGAATTGCTTTTCCAATTCAGCTCGATAATAGTCCACGTCAGGAGAGTCAAATCAGGACATGAATACACTAAAAGAGGGGAACAAATGTGGGTATAAATCTCTCACTCACCTTCGCCAAAAATTAAAATTAGCATCCTTGATTACCCAATGCCTACGTTCTCACGCACATTCTTAGGTCTCTCTCCTTGTGGCTACTTAAATTTTCAAATCATCATTTTATACAGCATCTCTACATCCTAAAAATAGTACTTTTTTTTTACAATCTTCGAGACTATTTACATTTGAGCACCTTCCAAACTAAGTAGTTGCAACTCTGGTAGAAACCAAATTTGTAAAGTTGTCCACCTGCTGATCTTAACAGAGTTCTAGATTCTGTTGCAATGTGACCTCAAGATGCCTCCAACACTCTTGGTTGTGTTTGAATTGAATGCTATTGAGTCCTTTATATCTCGGCTTGTCAACAACTAGTCGAGCTCATTATGCATGGTCTAGTCAGTATTATTCTTTCAAGGGTCGCAACCCATACTAAATATAGCCTTCATAATTCTTAGAGATCTTCAAGTTTTCTACCATTCTTGATCTACGAGTCATCCAAGTTTAGTTTTCAGAATCTTCTACTTACCAAACTTGATCTTTCATTCATCAAAGTTTGGTTCTTCACAATCATGTCTTCAATATTTTCCATATTTAGTCTTATCTCTAAATTGTTGTATGCATATTTAGCTTCATCTTTAAATACCTCCTTTCAAATTTGAGCTTCAAGTTGTCTTCCCCGATATAGATTGTGTTTTCATTTAGCCACTTTTCAAACTAGGCTTCTAATGTAGTCATTTTTTGAACTTGACCTCCAACTAGTTGAACCATTGCATAATTTGGTTTCCTCTTACTTGCTCCTCAAGTAGAGATCATCCTTGACTTTTATGGCTCTTCCAAAGATAGTTTCTTCTTTAACACTCTTTAGCCCAAAACAACTTTGCTACATCATCCAACGCCATGTCATCATGATCATCACATCATCTCATGTCATGTCAGCATGAACTCTAATTGACCATGTGTGTCAAATGATGCCAATTTGGAATTTGAGCATTAACAATCTCTTTTTTATTTGGCATTATTTGGCACAACATTTTCTGCAAGACTGACAAAAGTTACAACTAGGTTACATCAATTAATAGGAAATATAGACGACTAGACTAAGTCAAACCAAAATATCTAAGGTATATCATCTAGTTGCGACACTGCAGAGTATGATAAGAATATGAAATTTTAAATTAAACTTGCACGAGTGACTACAAATCTTTTAATTAGTTAATCACCACAAAACAAATACTAACAAAATAGAAACGGTAAACAAAACAAACTTTAATAGAATATAAATGATACAAAACACCACAAGGCTAAAACTAGGTCCATCTAAAGCTTTTTGTCCCCTTGTGTGACTTATGATGCTAAAGAAAACCTTCTCCTCTTTGTTGATGCACAATAGGTTGTCATTTCCCCTTCATATTAAAACTGCAGACTTTTCAAACTTGCTTTCTTTTTTGTCCATGGACTTGTAGAAGAACATGAACTTTTTTTTTCTTTTTTTTGCTTGGCAATTAGAAGTAGCTCAGAAAATAGCATTGATTGTTTGCCCTCCATATCTTCAAGTTGCTTCTTTAGTAACTCATAGTCATCCTTAAAAAAGGAACTTGATGCTGCAGCTTTAGAGGCCAAAGGTGGAGATGGTGACACTCTCCCTAGTAAATCCACTTTCTTCCTTCTTCCTATAAGTAAACGTTTGGGAGATATGTTCAACTTTTTTATGCTTGATATAGTCTTGGACTTAATACATTATACTCCCTGTTGTAACAGAAATTGTGAAACCAACACTAGATATCCAAGATGAGTACATATACTAAGACTCTCGCCCTTCTTCACAATGTTCTTAAAAAGAAATTCACCCAAATTAAACTTTTTCTAGTCATAATTACATAAAATAATGTTTCCATTTCTTTGAGAAAACTTGAGTTGCATGCTATGGACAACTAATTGAAGATGCCTATCTTGAAAACTGAGGTTTTCTTTGACATTCCTGGGAACTTAGGTTGATGCTTTTTGCTCCCCCTTTTCATAGATCTTGTACATTTCATTGAAGGTCTTGAGCTAACTGAATTTTCTTCCACATCTATTTCTAGATCTGAGAAAGGTTTTCTTTGAGGCTTCTTCTTAGCTTTCTTGCTCTTTTGACTTCTCAGTGTTGGCCCTGGTTTTCTCTTCCTAGATAATTTTCTTGCATTAGATATGAGTGGAACATCATTAGAGTGATCTAAAATACTTGGAGATGCGATAGGGGTTGCAACTTGTGTTGGGGCAAATTCTTCTTTTTCTAGGTTCCCTTTAGAGAGATTCACATCAGAAATAACTTCTTTTAATATCACATCTAGTTCTTCCTCACTGTTGTTGGATTCATAATCAGAAGAATCTTCAGATTCTTGCTCTTCTTCTTTGGTTGCTTTTTGGGTTACAGAACCTTTTGCCTTTCAATGTCTTTCTTGTTGCTTTTGACTTGTTCTAGCCTTGTACATCATCTATGTGGGAAGAGGAACCTGATATTTTCCTTGCCTTTCTTTCTTGAGTTCTTTTGATGTTGATCCTCCTTTCTTGAATACTGTTGGGAGTAAGTCAGTCATCCAATTGTATGGATCTTTTATCTTTATTGTGCTCTTAAGAGGATGATCTCCTATAGCGTTTCCTGAAGAGTCTTCTTCTACATTATAATTTCCACTTCCTTCTCCTAGAGTCTTTCATTTCACATTCTTGGGTGCAATTGCTATTGTGCTCTTTTCCTTAAATAACTTAGGTTACTTAGACAACAACTCATATGGTGCAATATGATCTTCTTTGGTTGCAAATGGGACTGTCTCATCTTTAGATTCTTCTGGTTGCTAGGGAACTATGGCCAGCGCCATTAGTCCATGTGTTATGTTCTTCGTAGGTGAACCTCTTGATGGCGTAGATTGTTCTTCCCTCTTTGCTTGTTGATGTGATTCTCCAACCATTTTTGTTTGCTTGTGCTTTCTATGAGCAAACTCAAAAAAGGAAGCCATTAAAAAATAACAATCTCTTTTTCACACATAGATGATGTGCAAGGTTAGAACAAGTCAGAAGCAAACAAGGAAGTAGTTGAAAAGGTAGAAGGTTGCAACCCAACAAGAAATCGAAGAAGAAGAAGAAGAATCTGAAAATTCTTCTAATGATGAATCCGCCAGTAATAAGGAAGAACCAAATGCGATATTCAAAGAAGCAAAAAAGGAACCATGAAGAAGAATAATATATCGCAACACTAGTTGGTAATCCCCACCAAATCTTCATCCACGTCAGATAACTTTGATGATGTTCACTTATTACCCATGTAGGAAAATTATCCAGGAAAAAAAAATCATGGCCAACATTGAGAAGTCAAAAATGCAAGAGAGCTGAAAGGAAGCCAAGAAGAAAACATTTCTTGGATCCAAAAATAGATGCAGAAAGCAATCTATATATATACTTTGGTATAAGGCAATATACAAATTTATGAAAAATTGTGAGCAAAAGGCATCAACCTCAGTTTCCAGGAATGTTAAAAACATGGCAAGAAAAAAATAAAGGCACCAACAGAGTCATCCTCTACAAATAAGTTTGTTAGCGATGCTTTAATAAAGAGATGGAATATTGTGATTGCTCAGGGAATCATAGTAAAAAGGACAATTGATCTCGACTTATCAGCATCTAGCTAAACTCCTTATGATCTCGTTAGCAGTATTCACTCAAGAGTCATACCCTGTTGTGGCTTGTATTTACCATACCAAAGATTATCTTCAACAATCTCAAAAGATCTTCAAGTCTTTTACCAATCTTGATCTCCAAGTCACCTAAGTTTAGTCTTCACAATCTTCTAGTTATTAAAGTTGATCTTCCATTCATCAAAATTTGGTTCTTCACCATCATTTTTAGTCATATCTCTAAACAACTCCATCCATATTTAGCTTCGTCTTTAATAACTTTTTCTAAGTTTGAGCTTCAAGTTGCATTTCCAAATACAGATTGTATTTTTATTTAGCCACTTACGAAACTAGGCTTCCAAATTTTTTTTTTTTTTTTGAACTTGAACTCTAAGTAGTTGAACCGTTGCCTAATTTGGTTTTCTCTTAGTTGCTCAAGTAGAGATTATCTTTATAGCTCTTCTAACGATAACTCCTTCTTCAATAGGCCTTAGCCCAAAATATTTTTGCCACTTCATCCAATGCCATGTCATCATAACCGCCACATCACCTCATGCCACGTTAGTATGAATGCCAATTGGCTCTGTGTGTCAAATAATACTAACTTGGAACCTCAACACTAACACCCACTTTATTCTAGGCTGGATAGAGTAACAAATTGGATTTTACCACAATAACATCTTATAAGTTGTTTGGGAAAAGAAAAAGCAAAATTTACTCTACTAAAGTGATTAATATATTGATAAATACTACACTTAATTACCCGTCTATAAGGAAAAGAGATTGGTGGCTAGTGAATTTACCCATCCACTTGGTCTTTTCTTCCAAACAAGATTGGCTGGATTTAGGCATGATTCATCAATTTTGTGTATCCACTCTCCATTTTCGTCTTTGGCAGTGATGGTACTTATGGAAGATGTGAATATCACCCTCTTAACAGACCCAACTTTTGAACAAGATTGTAGTAGATTAGTTGTCCCTCTCAATGCAGGCGCGAGTATGCTTGATTCTACATCAATAATTAATCAAAAACTCTAAAGTGTTAATATATGGAAATTACTAAACTTGAACAAAAATAAATTATAAGAATAAAGTTGTTTACGGTCAATATAATTTACTTTAATGTTTGTTTTCTTTCTTGTATTTTGTCAACATTTAATATTATCCTTTATTTTATTACTTGGTTTAGTTTGATCCTAACATTTTTAATTATTCAATATAGTTATTACTCGACATATGTAGAACATATGATAATTTCATTGACTTTTTTTTAGATTGACATGAAATTTATTATTGAAATCGATGATGTTATAGCCCGCTAACCTAAGCTGATTTTGCTATTTTAAAATTTCTTGAGTTCTTAAAAATATAACATTTCAGATTGAAAAGATTGATAAAATAATTATATATTTTGGATCAAATGTAAAGTGAAAGTCATATCGAGTATTTTGAAAGAAAAAGGATGGAAAACAAGACAAATTAGGAAAACTATTTTGAAAATTTCCAAAGTACAACAATAAAAATGACTATTTCAGTTATATGCCGTAAATTAAAGGTAAAAATTTGGAATAGATACCATATTATGGTTATTTTTTTAATTTAAGCATTGAACTTCAATTTGTATCAATTTGATCATTTAATTTTAATTTATGTTCAACAAAAGATTATCGTGGGGATTCCAGTGGAATTTGATAATATTTATGTTGGATTGCCATATCAACTCTAGTCCGTCATATGCAGACATGATATGTCATCAAAGAGAACCATGTGGTCATTCTTTTTGGCATATTGTATGCCATGTCAATCCGTCAAACTGGTATATAACAATGGCCGCATGATTCTTTTTAATGATGTGGTATGTCTACATATGTAGATGATGTGACAAAATGGTGTTAATGTGGCAAATCTGGCGTACATGTCATCAAATTCTTTACGGAATCTTTTTGATACCTTTCTGGTGAACATAAATTAAACTTAAATAATTAAAATGATACAAATTAAAGTTTGTCAAAATAAAAATAACTATAATATAATATTCACTCAAAAAAATTACCTAGCAAATAAATCAAGCTAGTTTTATAAACCGAGCATTATGGGTAGAAATTATTCAGATTTTTATAGTTATAAAAACTATTTATTCGTACTACTCAGCTAGCACCCATTTAACAGTGGCCATATGTGTGGTTATGGTCCTTTGTTATTCATGGCTCATTTTGATGGACTTTAATGGGTTTTATTTATAAATTGTAATTTTTAAATTTTATGAAGTCACGCATATAAAAAGTATTAAATTAGTAGAGTTAATAAATAATAAGTAATAAAAAAGAAAATTATTTGCATACCCCGTTGCACAGGCTGGTGCTTGCTAAGATAGCTTTCGGCAGGGTATCTTAGCAATAACACATGATTGTAGGCGGACATTTCCATAGACTTGGCCCGGTCCGGGACGGGCAAAGACATAATAATAATAATAATAATAATAATAATAATAATAATAATAGTGACCATGCTTATCTAAGCTTGACCCTGTTATTAGGGTCTATACTTTTGTCCAAGACACATTTATATTTTTAAACACATGATTAAAGGCCTCACGAGCCTACCCATATTTAATTTAAATAAAAAAAATAAAAAAATTAAAAATGTAGTAAAAAATAAAGTTTACACTTAAAAAAACAATTTAATAACAAATTAAATCTAAATGAGTTTTGATAAAAGAAATTAAATTAAACTAGAGTTTTACTTGTTTAAGTTAAGGCATACAAATAATTTATAACTTTATTATAAATAATTATAAATAAAAACATTATTTATTTTATTTTTATGTCCGTGGCCCAAACAATGGGCCTATTATTTTTGTACAACCCCACTAATTTTTTAGTAGGGCTATCAAATTTGGTCTAGTAGCCAGGCCATTAGACAAGTCTACGCAACAATCCTTCACTATTATTTTGTTACATGTTTAAAATAAAATAAAATTTTTTATGTCGCATATGTATATATTTAAAATATTTTTTAAAATTCCAACTATCTACCTGTTTTAGCAGTGAAAATGGGAACCCATCCATTTCACCAATGAAACTAAGGATAATCAGACCATCTACCTATACTCTCCGACATGTTATGGGTGGGTGCCCATGGGTAAGCAAGTTTGAGGCATCTTTATCAATTCTAATTGCATCAAAGTATAGGGGTCAAAATCACTTTTTCCCTAAATTATATATAAATTTATTTGTTAGATAATTAAAATATAATTATGAGGGAATTACCAATATTTTGGTTTGCATCACAATTGAATTCCATAGAAGCTGCCACATGAAATACTCCAATACATCCCTTCACTGCCTCATCAAAGCTTCCTTCCTCATCCAAATCTGCTTTGAAAATCTTTAACTTGCCATTGCCTCCCAAGTTTGATAGAACTTGTCTTGCTTTATCTAATAACAATTCCTTTCATAAGTCAAGCATGTCATATAAGTTCAAACATATAAATGATTATCATTATTAACACATGAAATTATTTACATTTATATAATTTATTTTGAGAAACCTGAAAAGTTTGTTTTAGCTTGAAATTTGGCCAAAACCGAAAACACTAACATCTTGATCTAACACCATAATTTATGTTGATGATATTTTTATTTACACACTAATAATTCTATTTGTTTAAAGTTTAAACCCTGAAGTAGGCATTGAGTTAAAAAATTAAAAGTTTTTGTTTGCTTCGATTTATTCTTGGATTGAACATTAAATCTTCTCATGGTAGAGTATGGTTATCCAAAGAAAGTATATTTAATATCATCTCTTCCATACATAAAATACTTAAACATTACTCTATTCAAAATCAATATTATAAAATAATAACTCACTTAGAGAGGTTGATCTAAGTACAAGAACTTGGGTCACATAAATAATTGGTTTCAAACTCGAACCCTAATCTACGGAAAAAAAAAAACATGTGAAGAGTCAATTTTAAATAAAAAAAAGCATAAAAATCCCACAAAACTTGGCGTTTATTAAAGGTGAGAATTCTTACTTGAAAGATCTAAAAGAAAAAAAAAATCTTCATACAAAATAACGGAACCCTTTTACAATGGCAGTTTGGGTTCTACTAAAATTGAATATAATCACTGGAATACTCATACTAAAATTAAAAATGTAATGACCAAAATATATAAGCCTAAAATAATAATAATAATAATAATAATAATAATAATAATAATAAGACAAAATAAAAAGAAAAACAAAATGAATAAAAAGTAAAACAAGTTCCTGATTAACCTAAAATCTGTTAACTTAAAAGAAGGGATGAGAAAAACTGCATACTTTATTCATAAACACTGAAAGCCTTTATAAAGGCAAAGTTCCAAAAATATAATCATCAACTAATTTGAATTCTAATCAAAACACAACTAACTTAAATCAAACATATCCTAATCAAACTAAGAACATGATTATCTCAACACCCTCCCTTAAACTTATGTTTATCACATAAGTTTAAATATTTTAAAGTTATCTCCTTTGTGTGAATACTTTCATTTTTGAATTGACTCAGCCATACTGCTTGAGATGCACATGTTGTTGCTGCTACAAATTCAGCCTCAGTTGTTGAAGGAATACCAATATGTTGCTTCTTTGATGACCATGAAAAACCCATCATAAGTACATAACTG
The DNA here is from genome assembly GCA_020875875.1 of Dioscorea alata. Classification (NCBI taxonomy): domain Eukaryota; kingdom Viridiplantae; phylum Streptophyta; class Magnoliopsida; order Dioscoreales; family Dioscoreaceae; genus Dioscorea; species Dioscorea alata. The sequence goes on from CM037019.1 coordinate 13,716,078, forward strand.
GATGTATGTTTCCGATCATCTAAATCTCTTGCATAATCATTGTTTGTAAATCCAATTAGATTTGACATCTCTTCTTTCTTCTTTTTCTTCATCATCATCATCATCATCATCATCATCACCTTCTTCTTCTTCTTCTTCTTCTTCTTCTTCTTCTTCAAGTAAATATTTGTCTCCACATCGATCTTTGCCGCATTTTGTAATATATGTCCTTCTCTTTCTTTTTCACCGATCCTTCTTTTCACTACATCAGCATTAGTCCTTGCCATATCTTTGTACAGTCCTCCATTGATCATCAAATAGTCTCTGAGAGCTTGATAGTTTCCTCCTAGTGAGTCTAAGAGAGTCCTAAGATATAGCCCTTGTGCCTCATCCAGGGCCACTATTCCTTTAGCTTCCTTCTTCTTGTTATATAATTGACCGTCGGCTTTTTGACAGCGGGCGAAGAACGTAGCCTCTGCTGCTGCTTTTTGAGCCTTAACAACTTTTAATTGCTCATAGTGAACTGCTTCTGCTTGTTTCTGCTTCTGGTATAACAGCCAGTTTGTTTCTTGCACCTTGATCTCATACTTAACAGTGGTCTGGCTAAGCTGCTCAGACTTGAGCTTCTCCTTCTGCTTGGCAGAATTCTTCTTCTCCACCTCCATCTTTAGCTCGGTCTCTCTTATCGCCACTGCCTTCACCGACTCCACCTCTGTCACCTTCGCCGTTTTCTCAAGCTCGGCTTTCTTCATTGCAAGCTCTGCATTAGCTTGTGCCACCTCGGCCTCTTTCTTATTTTCATATATTTGAACATCAGTGTCAACATTCACTATTTCCTTCTTCCCTTCTCCTGTAATTCCACACATATGGTTGCTACAATTAGTGTCCGCAAACCAAATATCTGACTTGTGAGATTCCTGACTATTTTGAATTGCCATTAGCAAAGTCTCCGCTTCTTTATTTTCTACAAAATTTGACTTTTCTCGTTTGTCTTTGTCATTAGGTAGCTTAGTGTAACATTCATAACGATAATGACCAAATCGATGACATCTAAAACATTCAATTTTAGATTTATCAAACTGTTGACCTCGTCCTCTTTCTTTACTTTGTAGATAACTATCATAAGTATTTATGTTGCCACTTCTGTAGCCTCTCTCTACTCTTCCTCTTCCTCTACTTCCACCTCGACCTGAGAAGTTGTTGGCTGTAGAAGTCTTCAAAGCTTGCTCCTCAGCAGTAAAATTACGGTTAATCTTCTGTTCATGAACTAATAAAGAGCTTTGTAGTTCATCAATGGAGAGTGCATCTATGTCCTTTGATTCTTCAATTGAGCAGACAATATAATCAAATTTTGCTGTCAAAGATCGCAATATCTTTTCAACAATAGCAACATCGTTCATCTTCTCCCCATGAAAACGCATATTGTTGGCTAACCCCATTGTTCTTGCAAAATAGTTGTTAACAGATTCTCCATCCTTCATCTGTAAATTTTCAAAATCCCTTCTCAATGCTTGAAGTTGTGCACGTTTCACTCTTGATGAGCCTTGATATTTTCTCTTCATTGAATCCCATATATCTTTGGATGTTTTTTTGCAAAGAATTGTCTCCAAGATAGATCGATCAATGGCTTGAAATAAGTAATTCTTCGCCTTCAAGTCTTTCAACTTTGACGCCTCAAGTTCCTTCCTTTGTGCTTCTGTAGGTATCACTCCAACATCCGGGGTTGCAACTCCGAATTCAACTATATTCCAATACTCCTTAGATTTTAAGAAGTTTTCCATCAACATGCTCCAATGATCATAGTGACCATCAAAACGTGGAATAGATGGTTGCACAAAGTTGTCTGCTGACATTGTGAATTTCTTCACTACAAAGAACTCTCTCTTTTGTTGAAACCTGGCTCTTGATACCACTGTTAACTTAAAAGAAGGGATGAGAAAAACTGCATACTTTATTCATAAACACTGAAAGCCTTTATAAAGGCAAAGTTCCAAAAAGATAATCATCAACTAATTTGAATTCTAATCAAAACACAACTAACTTAAATCAAACATATCCTAATCAAACTAAGAACATGATTATCTCAACAAAATCTATCTCATATATATGTTTGATGCTAGTCCTAGAGAAAGATATACAACATTAATATTTGCATTGTCTCAATCAAAGCTATATCTCCTGCTAAATTTGTTTGATTCTAATTCGATATTCGATCTAACTTGGAAGTTGGATATAAGTCCACTGTGCGAGTTTGGTATCTCTCATTCTCAGCCTTAATTATTTTGCAACAGGGTCACTAGGGATTTTGAGGTTTTCATTTGTTTTTGCTACAATTTGATATATCTTTTCATTCTCTTAGCAAATTAATAGCCATCTTTACAAGTTTTCTACAAAATCAAACTTAACTGATTTCAACCTAACTTGTGTGCATGTGTTCATTCATGTCCCCTTTAAGGGGGAAGTGCTCATTGAATGGTTGTTTATTTTTTTTTTTACAATGAAATAAACAAGTCACATGCTAAAAATTTGCACCATTGAAAATCGATTATTCGACTCGTACCCATTGACCCGGCGAATGAGGGGATTGAGTTATAAATCGGTTTCCATAGCTAGAGATCTTTTTTAACACTTTTTGTGTCGGTGCCTTTCGAACCCTGATTAATAAAAATTCTCATAAATTACTTTCGGAGTTTGTACCAGCGGATAAAATATCTTCTGGCGCTAATTGAAACCCTCTCAAATAAATTAAAAAAAAAAAAATAGCACCGCAATTTATATGTAAAAGTACTATAAACAGGTCCTTAATACAGTAACTCCATAAAAGTTCACCAAACAAGTACACCTAGTTAGATGACTCTTGTCGGAGGATCACCTAATAAGTAGGTCCACCAAATTAGATGACTCTTTACCAAAAGATCACATAATTAACAACAAGGACAATGAGTACCATGTTGCAATTGCCAAGAAAGAAAAATAGTGTTCTTGGATGGAAGAGTGCTTGCGACGTAATTCACGTACCACAAGATAAAATTCGTGATTGTGTGCACCATCTATTCTATTGCACTTGTCACATTTATATATATTAAAAAAAAATTAAGTTATATGTTTATAAAATTAGTGTAAGGAAGAGCAAAGGCAAAATCATAATATGAATATGAAAACGAAAATTCAATCATTTAATACTTTGCTTGATGAGTTACTTATATTTTTCAAGCAAACACCACGAACTTTTCTCACCAACTACTCTCGTAGGATGTAGTTATCAGAATAAATTCATGGATTACTTAATTTTAAAAAATATTAATACTAAAAATGCTTAATTACACCTTAAAGTTAACCTTTTGTTTATTTTCCCTACCTCCTAAAAAGGAGGAAAAATGATGACGGTGGGGAAAAAAAAGAAATATTAATAACCCAAAATAATAGAGTAAATATGCACACCAAGATAATATTAACTTCGTAAGTGTCATTCATGTTAATAAATACTTATTATTAATTAAAAAATAAAATAGTATTTCTGCAAGAACAAGATTATATAAAGTATAGAAAAAATTCCATCCAAAACCAATACTAAACACAGTTTTCCTAATATACAGAAAGAACATACCATAAAAATTTCTACAAGAGTCTTGATCTATATTCATTTTCCGGAAAAACTTAAGACACGGAAATCAAGTTGAAAAATAACCATGTTGTAACCTTCACCTTCATCATGTTTAGCAAAACATGCACATATATATATATATATATATAATTAAAAACCTAGAACTATGTATGTATATATGTGCACATACTTCATCTTGTAAATGGCAAAAGACTAAAATGAAAAGGGAAGCAGAAATAGAACCTAAATCTCTGGCAGTGGCATGAACCAAATAGCCCTTCTTGAGAAGTGACTGAACCAGCCATGAACCTATGTATCCTGTTGCACCAGTCACACACATGGCCATAGCATCTCCATGATGAAAGCTTGCCATCTTCTCAAACCTTCTTCTGAGTTTAGGATGCCATCTGAGGGAACTCAGAGAAGAGGTGAAGGGATGGCATTTAGAAGTTTGACCAAGATTCAAGCCAAGAAATATGGTACACGTGGAGATGGTGGTGATTAATGTATTGGGTTTTATTAATGGCTTTACATTAGTCTATATTGCCATCTTTGGTTGGCCTTGTTTGGTGAAATGCGCCATAATTTAATATGAATTTGAATTGATCTGATTCCGAAGGTTATCCTCTGGGCTTCACGTCTTGGGCTACGTGCCTTCTCTCCGCGCGCTTCCATTGTTGGATTTTTAATAAAGTAGTATTGGGGGGTTCCACATATTAATGTGGAGTACTATTATATTAAAAACCTTAAGTTAATGATGTCGGCATTATTTTTTATTTATTTAAGTCAATCTCATTTTCTTTAATTCTCTAGTGGACGTGGGATTATCTTTCCGTATTCACCTATGTCCAACATTTCTCTTCAAGTTCAACTAGTCTCTGTCCGGTTGTAACTTGTCTCTTTCTTTCTGTAGTCTTCATCATAAGCCCCATCTTTCGTCTTTTAGAGCTTGTTTGGATCAGCTTATAGCTGATCCAAAAGCACTTATTTCATAACTTAAGTGCTTATAGTGTTAAAGTTAATATTTGGATGGGCTTATTCGGATAAGTTCAAGCTGTAAAATAAGCTGAAAAACAGCTTATTTTATAAGCTGCAAAAGATCAGCTTATGAAAATAAGCTGTTTTTGATAAGTTGAGTGATTAAGTGCAATTACTAAAATACCCTCACTTAATCCAAAAAATCACTACCTTTTATATATCTCCCTAAATCCTCTCATCCCCATCTCAAATCAATTATAATAATAATTAATAATAATAATAGTAATAATTATTATTAATTATTAATTATTATAATAACAATTATTATTATTAATTAATATAATAATAATAATAATAATAATTACTATTATTATTATTAATTATAATAATAATTATTATTATAATTAATTAATATAATAATCATTAATAATAATTATTATAATAATAATTATTAATTATTATAATAATAATTATTAATTATTATAATAATAATTATAATAATAATTATTAATTATTATTATTATTATTATTAAATATAATAATAATAATAATTAATTATTATTATATTAATTAATAATAATTATTATTAATTATTATTATATTAATTAATAATAATAATAATTATTATTATTATTATTATTATTATTATTATATTATTATTATTTATTATAATAATAATAATAATAATTATTATTATTATTATAACAATAGTAGCAAATATTTTTTATTTCTTAAGTAAGACATGTGAGAAAATTGTAAATTATGAAGTTGTTATCATAATTTAGTAAATGGGCATTTTAGTAATTTTCACTATAAAAGCACTTTTCAAATATACATCCTAAATATTTTCACAACTGCAAAAGTACTTCTGAATCTAATACATCCAAACAAAAAAAAAACATAAGCACTTAACTTACTCTAAAAGTACTTTTCCCAAAAGTGCTTCTACAAAAGCCAAAAAAAGCACTTTTTTTATAAGCCGATCCAAACAAGCCCTTAATTTTTTTATCTGCGTGATCATCATCCTCACCGAGTCTCTAGAGTTCAGGTCTTGGGCCACGTGCCTTTTATTTTATTTTTTATTTTTTGGGTTTGGCAGTAAGATCTGTGTGTGGGCCACGTGCCACTATTAGATCTTTTATAAAATGAAGAGTGTGGGTCCTATATTTTAATATAGAGCCCTATTATACTAAAAACCTTAGTAGTTTGTTTGGATGGGGATAATGAACCTGCAGGAATAGGTATCATCACCCCCTTAATCCCATGCTTATGTTTGAATGTAGCCAACAAAGGATTAAATTTCAAATTAAGGGTAAGTAGATGGCCCTTATATGTTAATCACATGGCTCACAAAATTGGACTACTTGGAGGGGAATAATATGAGAAATGGCTTCTTTACTCTTGCTTTTTACTTTTTTTTTTTTTTCATTGATTATGGCACACCCTCCCAAGTCCCATCATTTTCACTTTTTATCAAACCAAAACAAACTAGGGATGCAATTGGGGCGGTGCAGGAAATGGGATATCCTGTCCCCTTCCCCGCTTCCCACAGGGCGGGATTCCCCACCTCCAAATTTTCCGCGAGGAAAAATTTGCCCCTCTCCCGGGGGATCTCCACAGGGTTTAGGAATCCCTGCCCCCAACCATTTCTTTTATTACATAAAATTTTAATAAATATTATGTATCAAAAAAGAAAAAAAAAAAAAAAAAAAAAAATATATATATATATATATATATATATATATATATATATATATATATATATATATATATATATATAGAAGACCTATTTGACACTTGTCAATTTCTCATAAAAATTTTACCAATATTATTTTAATAATATTAAAATATTTATAACATAAAACTAAATTATATTATTTTAGACTAGTTTTTCTTATTTTATCTCATAATATATATTAAAATTAATTTGTTAAAAATAATGTATTTTTAATTGATAAATAGCTTATTTTTCCTAATCTTAATTTTTATAGAAAATAAAAATTTTCATTAATTTTTTTTTAAATTCCATATAATTATATTCGTACATCACATGAGAGTAACACTAGTTTTACTTAAAATCTAAAACATTATTAATATATACCAAAAATATATTTTTTTTAACACTCAAATATTTGGTCCTTATAATCTTATATTCATATTAAATTTTTAATAAATAAATGAATAATCATATGAGTTATTTTTAATACTTATTATTATTATTATTATTATTATTATTATTATTATTACTATTATTATTATTATTAAAAATTGGGAAATCCCCGTGGGGATCCCCATGGGGAGCGGGGCGGGGAATGGCCTTCCCGCCCTCGCCCTGCCCATCCGGGGCGGGTCCCGCGGGGAACAGAGATTCCCCGCCCCATTTGCATCCCTAAGACAAACATAGATTGGAGAAGCAATGGTGTCTTGAAAGGCCTAGATCGGAGAATGAGTAGTGGCATCTAGTGCGGTTTGGAAATGCAACATCTTGCAAAGGTTATAACAAAAGATCTCACATCTTCCTTGGTGTAAGTCTATTTTTCTTCTCTTTTCTTTTCCGATCCTTGGTGCAAACTCTTGAACAAACAAAAAATACCAATAAATGCTACCCTACCTAGTATAAACAACACAAAACCAAAAAGCACAATCAACCATTTTTATCTTCAATTCTCAAATTCCAACAATAATTTAGTTTTACAGACATATAAAATCGATCCCTTACTTCTATAAATTGTTTGATTATTCACTTAAGAGGCATATCTAATTATTTGTTTTAATATTGTTAGAATCTCTTTTATTATCATGATTTTCCCTATCATAATATTTTTATCCTCATGATTTTTCAGAGTCATTTTAATATTTAGTTTGAAATCAGGTTTTATGGAAAGGATTTTGTCTAATAAAGTAATATTAGTTGTAGAGAACCAAGTTAGCTATAAATAGCATGTTTATTTGGTGATTTTTATACTTGCTAATAAGCATGATTCTTATTTGGTGATTTTGATACTTACAAATTGTACATTTCATTTTTAGACCTTATATGAATTTTTTTTCCTATGTGGTTAGATTTATCTAACACATTGGTTCCTACCCTTTCCTATATAAATTACATATATATATTTTAATATTTTAAATTGACTTGAATATAGTTTAATAGTTTAATAGCTCAATAATTATACTCAGTTCATAGAACATTTATCATTGCTTATTGTATATAGTTTAAAAACATATTTTTGTTTAAGCTTGAATACATTCAAATAGTGGATGCAAATCAAGCCAATTTGATAAATATCATTCAGTTCAAAGATCACAACAAAAGGGTTCCCAATTGATTTTTGTAGAAACCCATCTTTTCTAATCACCACAAATACAATATTTTTCACTTACACTATAACTTCACTTAGATGTAATTTCACTTACAGGCAATCAAACACCCTCATAGTGTCACTAGGAAAGGGTTCAATCCCCAAGGTATTAGCTTTTGATGCATGGTATAATACAGCTCAAATATTTTCATTTTTTTTCTTTCAAAACTCAAATGAAAAATGAGGATTTTTTAAATTATTAGATGAGTTTCTTGGTATATTTTTATATTTTAAAAATTAATGTTTTGAAATATCTTTAATATCATACTTATCTTCAATGTTTGAATTTAATATGGCTTCTAAGTTTGAGTATAATGAGATATTAGAAACCAATCTATGTATCCCTTCATTAAGATGAAGAGAGTATATGTATGTAGAGATTTCCACAAAATAGTTCTTTAGATATCACTCTTTCATTGATACTAATGAAGAGATCAAATTTGAGACTTTGGACAGGCTTATTTGAAGGGCTCTTTGTGTGGACTCACCCTGAAGAGGCAGGGATTCCCCAAAATAACCTCTTCGCAAGGAAGGGAATTGGGGAAACCCCTTTCCTTCTCTAGCGGGTGGGTGGTAGGAGAGGAGAATACTCTTCCTGTTGGATTATATCGCAAAAATAAAAAATATCATCAAAAACATGCGGAAGCAATAATAAACTTGTGATATAGTCTAATTGGTTTAATGAACACCATAATTTTAATTAATTAATTATATAGGCCTAGAATATTACCTTGTAATGTTTGAAAGCCTTTATTTGATGTGTTGAATTTGTTTCTTGGACTGTCGTAGATCTTTCTAGCGTTGAACGAAGGTCCCACGCCTCTAGATCACACGCCGGGATTAGGAAACTATCTTCTTCTTCTTCTCCAAAAGGCGGCTAGAGTTAGAGAGGAAGAAAGAGCTTGGGGATTCTCACACTAGAGAATTAATTGATTTTCTAGGGTTAGAGAGGAGTCATATTTATAGAGACTTCATAAAACATGATAAACATTATTCAATTATGAGTCCTATTCAAAATATGAACCTTCATAATATGATAAACATCATCATAGAAGTTCTATTAGAAATATGAGTCCTAATATAACTAAAACCACTTTTGTCTTTTAGTCCTTATAATTTTGATTATCTATTTGACTCCATCGAATTTAAATCAAAATTTAAACTCAAGACAAAAATCCTAGATCAATTTACAATTTAACTTATCCCATGAAGTAAAATTGTAAATTGACAATTTTACCCCCGCACTCAAAACAAGATTGATTTTTTATCCCTTTAAGCGTGACTCCATAGGTTCGTTCCGATTGGCAATGGGAGGATACCAAAGAACGTGGGTGACACCTAGCCAACCCCGTGGCCCCACATCGTAACCCAACCGAACATGAATGAGTAGATCATTACAAACCTTTCCGATTATGATTACCATATGTGTATAAACCTTTCGTTCTTGTATCCGAACCGAGTGAGAGCCATGATAATTGTCAAACTCACTGAACTCGATCATATGCAAATAGCTATAGTAAGGTGAGATTACCAAACTACCCTTCGTGTCCCACACGATTAGTTTGACTGCCTTGGCCAAGGTCTTCTAATCTCACATACTTATAATCGTATATGATACTAACTCGTTTACTTCCGAGAGAACGAATTCCTTCTTGGTGATCACTCACAACTGCTACTTGCCTGACATAGTGGCACTTCGAGGTTGGCCCTACCAAAAGGTAAATTGAGCCTAATGACTCTAGTAACAGACTAGACGTCACATGTACATTGTGATCATGATACCTCTGGTCTAAGGTTCACTCATATGATCATAACCAACAATCTCAATCATTGACTGTCAAAGAGTAAAACCCATATGATTGAATTGTTGCGAGTCATGTTAGAATACACCAATCCCAATGATGTATTTATGACATATGCTCCCACTATTCCATAGTGTTCAACTAGCACTCTTCGTCAAAGTATATGTCATACAAATCATTACGAATCTTTAATGTCCAATTAAAGATTTCCCGATTTGCGAACTGTTTAAGTGTATAAGTACCAAACCCTTCTAGTACTCTCCTCTTTATCCCACAAAAAGTAGAAGGTTTAACTTAATACACATGGACTGTGATATTCAAAACTAATTATAATGGCATCACAAGATTTATATGAATATCAAAATAAATGCCTATAATAATAAGAATGTATAATATAAATGAAATGCCCTAATACAAGCATCCTCGTTGGCATTCGAGGGCATAATCCCAACACTTCCCACCTCGTGGGGTTCCCTGTGCCTCGCAGAGATTCTCCAACAACAAAAATAAATAAATAGGAATTTAATTTAAAACAATTGAGTTTAAATATAATAATAACGGGAAAAAATAAAAAAGGTTATATATATATATATATATATGTCTTGATTTAATAATATTTATATTGTAAGTGAGACTGGAGGCACCTTCTATTTTCTTCGTTAGTAATCTCGATGTACTAGTACCATCTCTACCTTTGCTCGCTAACTAAGTAACAAAGATCAAATTCAATTTCAAGAATAAGAGCAATAAAAGAAACAAAAGACCAAATCAAGAGAGATGAGATACTAGAAATGATGGATCTAGCGGTACCTGGATTGATTTCACTTGGGAAATTAACGATGAAGATGATTACAAATCAATAAAGATAAACCCTTGGCTAATCAGATCGAAGAAATCCAAAATCACACTAAGTACTCTCTCAAAACTCCTTAGTGTCTAATCCTATGCTAATGGTAGAAGTGGATCTCTTCTACATCTACCCTTGCATGATTGTAATGAGCTCTAGGATTTCCATGTAAAGAATCGGAGATAACCTACTAAGATTATAATCGAAAGGTACATGGAGCCTTAACTATCTCTAACAAGGATCAGGGATACTTATTCATCTACGTATGATCTTCTCACAAGGATCTCTTGATCCACATGTGAAATCAAAATGGTAAAGCCTCTCTCGATACTTATAACCAACAAGATAAACAAGGATGAATCCAAAAGTGGAAGGTAATCTATATTAAAATGCAATCAAAAGATGAAAATACTCCCAAGCTACATCAATCCGGGCACCCAAGGAAGTTAGCCTTCCATGGGCCCAAGTTCATCACTAAAAAATGTATTTCAATCTCTAAAACCCTAGACATGTGAGGAAAACCCCTCTCAATACCGTGATGTGGGAGTTGATGTGAGTCACTATCGTCGCTAATGGATTGTCACTCCGGCAACTACTTCGAACTCTTCCTTAAAACCTTGAAAGCTCTCTCTAACCCTAGAAAATCATCCTCAGCTTCTTTCCAAGAAATTTAGCCAAAACTCGATGCCCTAAAACCCTTGAAAACTTCTATTTATAATTATAGGAACCCGTCCTATACATGGGCAAATATACGGGCGTGCATCTTGTCAGTGTAACTCTCAGGACGAGCCCAATATCTCGGATTCTCGAAGTACACGGTTGGATGCACACGGTCGTGTACTTCTTCCTCTAGTAGACTAGCAGTGTAACTCTTAGGTCTTCTCTGCATTGTGGCTCTTGAGTTGCACGGCCATGCATTCTTCTTCTGCCAGTGTTTTCATCTGGAACATGCTTTGCCACAAGCAGGTAAGTACATGGGTGTGTACCTTGCCCGTGTATTTCCCTGTTTATTGCTTTTGGCATCGTTTTACTCCTGATTTCCTTCATTTGGCTATTGTTATGCTTCTTTTGTCCTATGATAAATAATGGAATAACTAATACCAGTTATCCATGAAAACATGGTCTTGAGGATCACTTAAGTGCTAAATAAATCGATATAATATGTATAATAGAGCATTTATCAGTCGGGGTTAACAAGGTGCCCTGCTAACCCTGACATCTAGGTTACGGGTTTCTTTCTCACTATTACAACAGAAAAAGATTTAGATTTTTTTTTTTATGTGTACACTTTCATGCACCGCAATGATTATAGTTCTTATCTCAAAATAATGTTATTCTAACTATGTTACTATTGTATTAAGTATTTTATAATGTAATTTTTGTGGTATAAAAAATACTATTTGTTATTTAAATTTAATTGTATAAAATATTTAAAAAAAATCAATTAAATAAAAAATATTTTTAAATTTAATAAAATACTTAGTTAACTTAATTAATTATTTTAATCTAAATTAAAATTTAAATTAAATTAATTATGTTACAAGGGTGTAATCTCAATGCTAGGGTTACAAGGCTGCTAAACCCGGCATCAGGGTTAATAACCCAAATGCCGGGGTTACAACCCTTGTAAGTAACAGGCATCGGGGTTATTAACCTCGATGCCGGGGTTACTAACCCACTATCACTACAAAAAAATATTTAGATTTTTTTTTAGTTTCTTAATTTTTTTTTATATGTGTTCTTTCATATAATGTGGTGATTATAGTCCTTATGTCAACATAATGTTATTCTAGTTATAGTAATTTGTAATTTACTTTTTGTGAAATAAAAGATATTTCTTATTTGAATTTAATGGTAAATTTTTTAAAAATGATTAAATATTTTATATTTAATAAATAGTTTATTAAATTCAATTAATTGAATTATTTTAGGTTAAATTAAATTTTATGTAGAGTATTAAATAATTAATAGTAATAATAGAATGAGTGGTAATCTCACCATTCTATTTACACGGTGACTACATCTTGTAACGTACACCAAACCAAACAAACAAAAAATAAATACAGTATTTTCAATTACATCAAACCAAACGACATTGATGTAAGTTAAAATACAATGTTTTCACTTACATGTAATTCGACTTATAGGCAACCAAACAACCTTGTAACTTTACTTACAGGCAACCAAATAGCCTCTAATAAACAATATGAAGTTATGTAAAAACTTGGTATGAATTTGTATATATGTAAAATAACCTTTTTTTTTATTTGTTGTTTTAAACATTGGTATATTAAAAATTAGTCCATTAAAAGAAAACTATTTTCACATAATTTTTAGATGATAAAAAACAAAATAATTTTGAAAATAAATATTATAATATCAGTCTCAATAAAAAAGAAAATTTGTAATCATAAGTCCATCTAGTAACTTATTTAATCAATTATCTAAAACAATGTTTGTTTAATGTTTTTTCTAATATTATATAATTAAATTATCACACTTAATCAATTATCTAAATCAATTAATTTTTTAAGTGCTTTTGTTTTTAAATTTGATGTGAATTATCATTAACAAATTCTTAAACCTTGATTTTTTAAAAAATATTTGAAATAATAAAAATTAAAAAACAGAAAATATTTAGAATAAAAAATAAAAAATCTTTTAAATCCAAATCAAGTCATCCATTTGCTTCAAAATCATTGAGATCAACCAACTAGTTTCTAACCCATCACACAATTCACAACTCAAATTTATGATCCCTTTTACCTCGTGGTGTGCTTTCCAACAATAATTACCCCTTTCTCTTTTTCTACTAAATCCATAACCTTAGTGATTGTGAGAAGGCTGAGAAGCTCTTAAATTGTGAGAAGCCAACTTATAACATATCTCCCAACCTCCCTTTTGATCAACAACCAAAGGTGGATTTATTTTTCCTTTGGTTCATTCATGCTTAATTGAGATTTTATTATTCTAGTCCTATATGCATACCCTACTCTTGCTCCTTTGTCTCCATCTTTCTTTCCTTCGGTGTGAGTATCATTAGATTTTGGTTTATTTTGTGGTATTGGCCCTATTGGGATTATTTAAATGTCTATTTTTATGGATGTGAATCTTGAAATGCTTTTGTTGCTATAATTTTGTTGTTTTGGGTTGCTATTTGTGTGCTTATGCTAATTTGCTTAAAATTGCTCAGCATAGGTATTCTTTAAGAATGAAATGGACCAATCTAATGGTTAAATTTTGGAATTCAGAGTGAATTATTTTAAAATTGGCACCAGATTACTTTGATTAGTTAGTGATGCTCATGCTCTAATTTTGAAATTCAATTGAATTCTATATATGGATGTTAGAACCATAAGCACATGAGGATGCTACTTAATTTATTATTCATATATTATTCACTTGAATTGATATGTAAAAAATGGTCGATGATGCTACTTAATCTACAAAAAATAATGATTCACTAATGCAAAGTGCTACACAATCTATACTAAGAGAAGATGCCTTGATAAGTGCTTATGTTATAGTAATACAAAGTATTATTATCTTACATTGAGCATTACTTTTTTTAGATTTAATCACTAATTAGTGTGTATTTTGTGTTCTTTTATGCATTGAAGGGTTGTGGAGAAGATTTAGAGAAAAAGAAGCAAGAATAGGTTATGTTCGCCATTGTTGAGGAGTTCTCGGACAAAGCAAGGAACAAGGCACGAGTATAGACTTGTGGGTGTGTGCCAACCTCCATTGGAGGGGCACAAGGGCAGTCACATTCACAAAAGTCTATAACTCGTGTGGCATTGGAGAACTTCGCCAATGAAGAGAAATGAAGTAATCGACATAATCTACCGTTGATTGTGTGTCCAATTCAACGGCCTCGATGAAGAACGATGAATTCGGGAGCATTTCGACAAAAACACTGTAGCAAGCTACTGTTCACTTTCTGTCGAGATTCAGAATTACAGAGAGTTCACACGGGCGTGTGAAAATTCTACACGGACGCGTACTGTAGCAGAAATACTGTAGCAAAAGCACTGTAGCAAAAACATTGTTCACAGCCTACCGAAAATCATTGCCACACGGCCGTGTGGAATTAAGACACGGGCGTGTGGAATTCCTGGTTTTACACAGGGCCTTGTGGAATTAACACAGGGGCGTGTGGAACTCCGATTTCAGCCTATAAATAGCCCGTTTTCAGATCTATTTGGGGACCCTCCCCTTCTATCACTTGGATATCTTTTGGGGGGCTTTCGGCTAGGGTTTGGAGAGGTTCTTGGAGGTTTATGGAGGCGATTAAATGGCATCGACATCGACATCCTTTGGAAGAAAGCTATTGGGGAAGCTCTCATCGGCATTGATTTGTCGAGGTGTGCCTTAGGCTTGACAAGGGATTCGTTGGAGAAGACACGCGACTACACAAGACCATCGATACGATCTAGAAGGGGGTTTTCTTTATGGTTTTCATGCATATGTTCTTAAACTATTTATTGACTTTGTATTGCTCCATGGAGAGCTAAACCCTAGTGGGTATTCGGACTTGTAAACCCTAGGATGATATTGTTTCTATGACTTTTATTATGCTTTCTTAATTTAATGCTCTATTATTGAGTTCCAATCTTGCACCCCGATTGTATGAGATTTTCCCTTAGCCGTGACACTAGGGTTGAGAATCTATTAGGTTATCCTTTGAGGGTGTGACAACCTCTATAGGATTAGACTACATAAGGTTGGAGAGGGTTGAGAGGGAGAGCTGTGAGGTAGCGATGTACCCCTTTCTCCTCCGGTGTGGTTTCTCCCTATCTCCGTTTCCTTGATTCATTAGCAGTCGAGATAGAGTGAAGTGCTAGGTAGATAAACTCCCCTGGGGCTTAGTTATGCGAGTAACAGAGTGAAGGGTTGAAGTGAATCCTACGCACTGGGGCTTAATCTAGACTAGGGTTCTTCTACCTGGACCAAAGGGTTAGAACTACACATAGGAACAGGTTTTACCACTAGGAGTCCCTAGAACTTAATGCAATCCCACGTAGTGTGAGGCTTAGGTAGATATACTCCTCTAGGGCTTAGTTGACAGGTCAAAGAGAGTCAAGAGTCGTAGTGAATCTTAATGCCGAGGCATAGTGTTGGGGTTAGTCACGGTTGACCTTAGGTTTGGGACCGTGTGTTTAAGGATATCCTCGACTCAATTAAACATCAATTAGAGGGTATAATACTAGTCTTGCACTAGAAGCATTAGTCTTAAGGGAGCGTTGTCCGGGTACCACATCTTTATATCGATTACCTCTCCTACCCTCATTATTCTTCTTGCACTCTTTTATTTTATTTTACATTTATATATATATATATATATATATATATATATACTTCTTTCATCATCGACTTCTTTCATAGCTAAATAGCGATAACACTTGTTTCTGAACACTATTCCCTGTGGATACGACTACCCACTCACCAGGGTAATTTTATTACTTCGACAAGGCCGTGCACTTGCGGTACACACGCAAAAGGTCGTGTCATGCCTCAATTACAGTTACATCATCAATCCCTTTTACAAGCCCAAATAAAGAAGAATTAGTTTTGAGAGGTAAATGGGGGTTGAAATCAAAAGTATGGAGTCACTACAAAAGGCAAAAGATTGATGACAGGTGGAAGGCTATATGTAATTATTGTGGGAAAAATCTATGTTACGACGGAAGAGATATAAGGTAAGCATTGTTAAAATCCAAGGTCGAGGCTAGTGGCAAATGGTCACTTGAACATATGCTTATGATCAAGAAGTTGCAATAAAGAAGATGGCTACAATGATCATTATGCACAAGTATCCTCTAAAGTTGGTAGAGCATGTTATGTTTTGAGATTTTCTTAGTTCAGTTCAACCATTGTTCAAGCCTATTTCTAGAACTATAGTAAAAAGTGATATTCTGAAGATTTTTGAGCATGAGAGATCAAGAGCCATAAAGTTGTTTGATCAAAGTCAGAGTAGATTTGCAATAACTACGGATATGTTGACATCCAATAATCAAAATAGAGGGTTATGGCTGTCACTTCACATTACATAGATAATGATTGGATTTTAAAAAGCCGAATTATCAAGTAATAATTGTTGTCAATTGGTTATTTGTCATTTGCATTTTTTTAAATGATATGCCTTTAATTATATTTTAATGATTTTGATAAATTGATTCATTTATGCGCCATGTTCACATACTTCTTAAGTTTTGTGCGAAATACTTGTGAATTGTTTGATGGATTGGAATCTTGATAAGAAGTTATCTACATTGTCTTTGGATAATTATTCTACAAATGACTTACTTGCGAGTTTGATTGTGAATAAGTTGTCAAGCGGCAATCTTTGGATGGATGAGAAATTCTTGCATGTGTGTTGTTGTGCACACATTTTGAATTTGATTATTAAAAATGGCTTAGATGTGATTAATAATGCAATTGAGAATATTTGTGATAGTGTTGCATTTTGTGTTGCTACACCCAAAAGAAGTGAGAAGTTTGAAGAAACTGTGCAACAATTGAAATGAATTTCACTAAAAAGTTAGTCTTAGATTGTAAGACGAGGTAAAATTCAAAAATTTTGATACTTAATGTTGCTATTGGCTATAAAGATGCCTTTAAATGCTTGAAATAATGAGAATATCTTTATAAATGCTGTCTATTCTGATAGAGAATAGGAGAAGGCTAAGGAGATTTGTGTTAGATTGAAGTTGTTTGATAGTGTGACTGAGTTATGTCCAGGGACCAAGTATTGATGAGTGTACATTTATATGTTATTTAATATCATTTTGTACATTCATTAGGCATGCATTAAAAGACTTTTGTAAAATATGATGTTAAACATGGTGTAAATTGTATTCTTAGGCATCGGTCAGTGCTTAAGGCCGAGAGAGAGCTAATTGAAGCAAGCAAGAGCCAAAACAAGGAAGATCGAGTTCTCTCGGTTTCAATTATTGAAGAACATGCCAGACAGAGCCACTTATGGGCATCTTATGGCCTTGCTTACAGCCGTAAGTCACTTCCAGAGAGCCTTGCTGACATGCTTATGCCCGTTAGGAGGAGTATAAAGACCAATAGAGGGACTTACGGGTAAGGCTTACACTAGTAAGTCAGACCGTAAAGGCTATTCCCTAGGAACTTACGAGGAGCAACATAAGCCCATAAGGGTGGTCACAAGTGTAATCTAGAGAAATTTATATTCTATCGCTTACGGCAGTAAGCTTGGTCGTAACACTAGACAAAAGATTTTACCGATGGGACTTACGGTGGTAAGTGATCCCGTAAGGCTCATGGCCAATCATTTCCAACTTCTTAGGCTGAACTTTTACTCTTATAAACAGAACGTAAGTGGCTAGGTATAAATATTTATTATGAGGCTTTTGAATGGGATCTTTTGATTCTTTTGACGGTAAAGCTTAGGGAAAGAAAGAAGGCTTTTCTCTAGACCTCTAGAGATGAATCATCAGGGGGAAATAGCCCATCTACCTTGGAGGATAAAGATTGGAGCCATTAAGGAGCGTCTTGGCGGTGTCAAGGAGCGTCTTTGGAAGCCCCTATTTCTTTTTCGGGGGCTAGGTCGGCAGTTGGTGCGTGGTTTTCCCATTTCCTTTATTTGTTCGTTGAAGCTTGGGTTATCTATCTCTCTAGTTGTTTCGTTCGGCTCCCCTTATTTTCTATGGCTGCTTGGCTGTGCCCAATCTACAATTTCCCTTATGAGATTCCTGCTTGCTTAACCCTTGTCTAGCACCTGCACTTAAGTACAGTCGTGTTTTTTAGAAGCACGCCCATGCTATTCCTAGCCACATTTATTTGATAAATTTGACACCATTTCTTCCCTTCCAGGTTATTATGCCTAGGAAGAAGACCAGTAAGGGTCCCCAATCGAGAAGTCACGTAACCTAGAGAGTTCAAGGATTATTTTCGTTCAACCTTTCTTCGAAGCACCGATACATAAGGAACACTACCGGTGTTTCCTACGTTGTCATTTTGGGTGTATCCGAACCATTGATTAGGTCACATTGAAAATAGCTAATCTCGATGAAGAAGTGCAGAGGTATTTAAGTGTGGGATCATGGTTTTGAATTTTTGATATAACTAACCTTGCTTATAGTGAGCTAATTTTGGAAGTCTTAGCCACTTTCAAGAAGAAAAAAGGGGAAGGGGGATGTGTCCTGGCATTGGCCAGATGCACTTACCTTTCAGATTTTGGGGAAGCATTTTATAATGAACTATACAGAATTTGCAATTCTAATGGGGGTTTATGATGAAGAATTCACTCGAACAGCGGAGTATGCAAACCTTCCACTCCAGAATGTACCATTATTACTGCAATGGTGTCGTCTATGTAGTAATAATTTGCTATTTGATCCACGTTCTTCCAAGGCTTTGACTCTCCAGTCCCCAGGTCTTCTCATGATTCATTCATTACTGAGCAGATTAGTTACTGATAGATGTACAAGTACAGGAGTTATTACTTACAGAAATTTCTAGTTATTTGATTAGTATGGCAAATGGAATCCAGCTTCATCTAGGATATGCTTTAGCCACTGCTCTGCATCATCAAGCAACAACTCACCGAGCTAGCATCATTCTGTTGGGCCCTATATCACGCAATTGGAAAGGGGGTTAAACTTATTGGTAACCATGGATCAAGTGACGATTGCGGGTCTAGTCAAGCCTATCACTATTCTTTCCTTGCGCGCGATGGGGTTATTCACCCCACAAGGTGTCAATGATAATTACCCTTTCATCACTAACTATGAAACTCAGTCTAGTAGTTTGGCACCCCCGCTTCCCCAAATCAATGCTGATTCAACTTTGATCGATGGCTCTTCATTTGACTGGTGGCTGATGGGGAGTTTACAAAGAATTGCGGACTACTGTAAAGCCTCTTCTATTGGATCTTCATCACTTATGCGCAGTATTGGGGTGGATGCCACTGATTTGAAGGACCATTTTGCTGACTTAGGAGACACTTCTACAACTGTGGATAGCCAAGACAGGAGGCCACGGAGATTGAGTCTAATTAAGCAGCATTCACCTTTTTTTTCATTTTTGTTTTATTTTTTGACAATGTATTTCATTTACTTTCTTTGGACTTGTGCTTTATTTTGTTACAATTAGCAAGGAAAGTCCCCTGCTAAACTATTTATCTTACTTTTTTTTATTTTTCATTTAAGTACTTTATTTTCGTTTATCTTATTTCATATTTGAGCTTCATGTTGTCCCCTTCTTGCTTTACAAGATGTATGTCATCTTTAGAATTTTGAGCTGTTCATATTGAGAGCGGCATCATCATTCTCCTTGTGTAGGGAAGCCCTAATAACTCTCCTAAATTTACTCTATTGTCTTCTTTCTTTCGTTTGTGTGCTTGCAAGTTGTACATTGAGGACAATGTAATGTCCAAGTGTGGGGGAGGGTTATCTTTGTATTCATTGTGATGATGCATGACTTAGGACAATCTATGACTTATTGCTAGGGATTCACAAGACTAGGATTGTTATTAGAGCTAGTGTACTTTGTTGTGTTAAATGTTGTTTCACCCATGCTTTAAAAACCCTTTTTAGTTCACTTTTTACCCTATTAGTGGGCTTACTTGTATCCTAGGAAAGATTGTAGTTTATAGACCATTTCATTCTAGTAAATAAAAAAGAAGAGAGCTCATTTTTCTGTTTAGTTGTTGAAAAGTCAAATTCGAATGAATGCCCTACCGATGGTTGTAAATAGTTTGTGCAAAATATGGTAGAAAGAGCTATCTCCTTTTGAAGTGTGAAAGCCACCCTTGAGTAGTGGGATCTTGGGCTTTACCATTGTTCACTTGATGACCTACCAAGAGAAATGGCTAGTATGAATCTACTACCCATTTAGTTAGGTTGTAAATAAGGTCTATTGAACTAGTTTTCTTTTCCTAGGAACATGGGCTACATTCCTAGGGTGAATGTATATATACACAGGGAGTATAGAGTATTGGGTGAATCTATTTCTTGAGGAATCAATTGTTTACACATTAGTCTTTAATGTTCTCTTGTTGTCTTTGAATTCCTTATCTTTTACGAGAACTAGGTCATGGACTCATCTTCTTTTCTCTTGGGCTGAGTGTTTGCTTGAGGACAAGCAAAGGTTTAAGTGTGGGGTTACTTGATGAGTGCATTTTATATACCCTATTGTGTGTTTTACTTGTCCTTTTAGCACATTTTTATGATAAACCGATGCTACTTGAGGTATGTTTGTTAAATATTGCTGATAATTAGGATTCAGATCAAAAGGAATGAAAAAACACTGATTCTGATACAAAATAGTGTTGTAATACAAGTTTCAGCACAAGCAAGGTCCGAAGCACACCCATGCTCAGAAGTACGGCCGGAAGCACATGCATGCTGAACATCGTGAATTTATTGTAGTCTGCATAAAACTGAGAAGCATGATTTTGTTGCCCCTAGCATCATCGTGCTGAGGGAGCATGGTCAGTAAGCACGGGCGTGCTTACCCCCGTGCATTTTACTAGAAATCTTATGAGAATCTCAGCATGGTCATTATTCTCCTTGCACGATCGTGGTCCCAAAGCACAAGCAGTAAGCATGGGCATGCTTACCGCTTGAGATTTACTGGTTTTAGCATGATTGTAATCCCCAAGATCTGGATCCAAGCATGGTCATTAGCACGCGCCGTCAGCACATATGTGCTTACATCAGAAAAGGGTTATTTAAGCCCTAAAGTTAGATTTCGGTGGAATCTTCTTCTCTCTTTCGGGAGGCGTGGGTTAGGGAAGTCGTCGGCACTATTCAGGGGAATTGTCAGTGACAACCATTGTCAAGCCTTCTCTGACATGATTGTGAAACAAGAAGGGAGTTTATTGGACAATTTCTATTTCTCTTATTACCTAACAATGATTGTTTGTAAGACTATGAGGTGCTAACCGTCTTTTGGTGCCCCGGATTATGAACCTTGACTTCTAATACTTTGATTTTAGTGATATTGATTCTTGAGTTTCCTTGTGGTCTTCCTTTTGTTCATATTGCTTATCTTTCTATGTGTTGATTGCTTTTATGCTTGTATGTTGCTAGCCTAATGAGGGACTTGCTGATAGCTGCGTATGCATTAATTTTTTCATTGCTATTTTCCTCGTTGGTTTCCATTGTATTTTAAGTTGCTAGTTAACCCTAGATTGATTTGTTGTCTAGAGGGTAATCTCTACCCGTCTAGCTAGGACATACATCAGGAAAGGTGTTGAGTCCACTCTGAGCCTTAGGTAAGGACATACGTTATCAAACTCTCCACAAGTGTTCACCACAGTCCAAGAAGAAACTTTTGAATCATTGCCTAGTCATTGCATTTGTCAAGGGAATAAATCTGAGTCACTGTCCTTTCCACTTCTATCTCTTTAACCTAAAACCTTATCTATTCTTCCTTCTCTATTCTTTTCTCATTTAGTAGATTAATTAATTCAACCCAATCTTTAAGTCAGCTAGATATTAAGAAACAAACAAGTATCGAGAGCTATACT
Source organism: Dioscorea alata (assembly GCA_020875875.1). Lineage (NCBI taxonomy): Eukaryota > Viridiplantae > Streptophyta > Magnoliopsida > Dioscoreales > Dioscoreaceae > Dioscorea > Dioscorea alata. The sequence continues at coordinate 13,738,153 of CM037019.1, forward strand.
AGTCATTGTGGATTCGATTATTCGATCCTATTGAGTACACTTTACTAGTTTTACAACTTGTGCACTTGGGGATACGTAAGGGGCGTATCGCTACGGAAACCATCAAGGGTGCAATTGAGAAGGGGATTTTCATGTCTTCATTAATTTATATTGCCTCTTGTGGATTGTATTGTTGTTATACTTTAATGGAGAACTAATATTTTAGATCATTGGGAGTAGATGAATTCTAGGGTTTGATTTATTTTGACATTGGTTGTAGATCTTTATGTTTTAAACTAATTTCTAATTTCAATCCGTATTATTTGAATTCAATCATGTGTTATCAATGTCTTGAATGCTATCTAAGCGAGAGCGCTGGTTTCATGTATGATTTACTTCTGTAACGAGTCAAAAGGCCCACCTAGCATAGACAAGCCGTGATTGGAAGGGGTTGTGAGTAAGCTTAGAAATAGGGTATTTTGGAGTCGAGAGTTCTCCTCCCACAATCCTCCAAAGTGAATTAACAAGTAATTCCGTGCTCTTTGTAATCATAGGGAGCAGATTTGAGGAGAAATAGCATTTCTACTCTGTATGGAACTAGGGGCAATCGCTTTGTAAGAAGGGATGTCTAGTTATTGAATTCTTATTAATTTCGCATTGAGATTACAAAAGTGCAATACAATCATGGGGTATTTGTATCAGCACTGTACTGGATAAGTTACTATTTACCTTGGAAGAGGGGACTGTATGTTTTAGGATTTCTTTCGGATCAAATAAAATTGCTAACTTACAACCTCTGTCCTTGACTTGTAAAACCCAGAGGGATTCTATGCTTGAGCATCGCATTTCCCATTACTTATTTGACAGTCTTTGTTTTCATATTCTTGATTTACGTTTTTATTCTTTTTATTTAGTTTAGCACATCACAACTTTGGTTAGGCTAGTTTTAAGAGTTAGGATTAGTATTAATGCTCTCTATTTTTCCTGTGGATCAATACCCTGCTCTTTTAGCACTTTATTATAAGATCAGCAAGTACACTTGTATCTCGGTCAAGTTTGGTACCGTTACCAGGGAAAATTAGAGATATTAGGAACGCTTCTTGCATTCTATCATACTAGCCATTTATTTCTCATCATTTTCTTCATTGTTTCTTTTCTTTTTTTTGTTCTTTCTGATTTGTGTTCTTTTGCTTTGATTGTCATCTATGTTACTAAAGGGAAAATCATAACAACCAATGGCGAGTGATAGTAGTGTGGAAAGAGTGTTTGATACACGTTTGAGGACAACTGTATTGAAGGAGAAAACTCAGGAAACATACTAATCAATGAGATCGACAGAGAACCCTATCTGACTATGCTCAACCCACATTAAATGGTTCAAATTAAGCATTATTTGACCACTAGTGGCCGCAAACAATTTTGAGTTAAAGCCAGCCTTCATGCAGATGGTCCAGTAGTCTGTGCAGTTGCATGGGTTACCGAATGAGGACACTAACAACCACATCAGGGGATTTTTAGAAGTTTGTGATATGTTGAAGTTGAACATAGTATCTGACAGGGGCCCGAAAGTGCACGGGTTGTCACAGTAATAATAGTACCCTGGTGAGAGGGTAGTCAAATCCATAGGGAATAGGGATTAAAGACAAAAGTGTTCGCTATTTAGCTAGTGCAGTGTACGAAGAGTGAGAATAGAATCAATGTGTGGTTGCAAAGCAATTAAGCGAAACAAGAAATAAAAGAGAAATATGGAAGGTAGGAGAGTGCAAGTAAGAGTAATAAGAGAAGGACAATCAATGAATGAAATAGGGTACCCGGACAAGCTACCCCTAGGATTTATGCTTCTAGTGCAATACAATGCTATTATACTCTCCTATTGATGTTAATCTAAATTAAACCTCAGCACTAGGATTCACTACAACCCTTCACTCTGTTGCTTGCGCAACTAAGCCCCAGGGGAGTTCGTCTCCTAGCACTTCGCTCTATCTCGACCGCTAAGAACTCTTGGATTACGGAGGTAGGGAGAATCACACTGGAAGGGAAAGGGGACGTTTCGCTACCTCACGACTCACCCTCTCGAACCTCTTCAATCTTAAGTAGTCTAACCCTATAGGAGTTGTCACACATCCAAAGGATAACCTAGACGATTCTCAACCCTAGTGTCACGGCTAAGGGAAAATCGATACAATATGCAATTAAGATTGAAACTCAATTTTATTCATCAATAAAGAAAAGCATACTAACATGTCAAAGAAACATAATCATCCTAGGGTTTACAAGTCTGAATACCCACAAGGGGTTTAGCTCCTCATGGAGTTATACAAATCCATCAAACTATATGAATAAACACAAATCAAAAGCATAGATGAAAAAAACCCCCTTGCGTAGTGTGTGGTAGTGGTCTTGTGCGGCTACCGGACGTCGATGCCGATGCTGATGACGCGCTTCGATCCTCCACAAGGTCCTCTCCAAACCCTCGCCCCAACGCTCCAGAAGTTAGGTCAAAAGGTAGGCAAAAAGATCTAGAAAAGGTCTCAAAGCTGCCTTAAATACTGTTGAGTCGCAGCTTCAAATCGGTTGAATAGGGATTTCACACAGCCTTGTCGAATTTCCACACGACCTTGTGGAGTCTCTGTTTTGCTGAATTTCGGCAAATAGTGAACAGTAACTTGCTATAGTTTTTTTTTTTTTTTTTTACAGTGACTTACTACAGTGCTACTACAGTATTTTGCCGAAAACGCTCCCGAATTCATCGTTCTTCATCAACGCCGTTGAATTGGGCACACAATCAATGGTAGACCGTGCCGATTGCTTTAATTCTCCTCATTAGTGAAGTTCTCATATGCTACACGAGTTAGACTTATTGTGAATGTGACTGCCTTTGTGAGCCTCCAAAGGAGGTTACCACACACCCACAAGTCTAGACTCATGCCTTGTTCTTTGCTTGGTCCGAGAATTCCCCAACAACGGTGAACACGATCTAACTTTGCTCTTTTCCTCCAAACTGGCTTCACAATCCTACAATGCACAAAAGTACACAAATGCACACAATTTAATAATAAAATCTGATGAAAGTAATGCTCATTGTAAGATAATAACACTTCGCATTATTATAACATGAGCACTTATCAGTATCCGATGATACAATTAGATTAAGACTATTTCCATTATCTTTGAAAGATAGATCCAAGCAGTGGCTACAATCACTTCCCTGCGCTTTCATTACCATATGGGAGCAGCCTGATAAGTGCTTGAGTAAACATATTTCTTTATATGTTTGCATGTTTTGAACATCATTTTTATAATATTTTATGTCTCATAAATTATATTTGGTGTTCCTTTGTGCAAATAGGGATGTGAAGGCCTTGAGAGAAAAAAAGGAAGCAAAGATAGGTTATGAAGGCACTTTTGGGAGGTTTTGTGCAACATAAGGGAGGAGCTTATACACGTGGGGATGTGTGCCAGCTTCCAAGATAATTCAAGTTAAATTGTGAGTTGAAAAGGCACAAAGGTAGCCACATCTTCATGTCTTTACTTGTAACCTTGTAGGAAAACACTGTTCATGCGATTGAGTGAAATTTTCACCCGGTCATGTGGGTAGCTCTATAGCCCACATGGGTTTTGAATATAAATAGCCCTTTTACCCAAATTTTTGGAGACTTTTTAACGGGTTTTCAAAGGTGAAGCGACTAGGGTTTTGGAGAGAAGGTCTTTGGGGGGGGGGGTTCTTCACCAATTTTGATAGATTCTTTCTTCATCATTGCATCAAGGGAGTCATCGGCAACCTAGCTTCGGAGAGGAATCCTTCAAGATGTTGAGCGACCTATTGAGGCCATCATCATGAATTCAAGGGGGTTTTATTCCATGGTTTTCATTGATGTACATTGCATTATTTGTTTTTTAATTTTCCCGAGGGCTAAACCCTAGTAGGCATTTGAGCATGTGAACCCTATAATCTTATTCTTGTATTGATTTGGTTTGTGTTTTCTATTAAATCCAACTTTAATTGAGTTTCAATCTTGCTTTCTTTTTATTTGCTTCCTTGTTGATCTTATGGTTGATTGGTATGCATGATTTGTTTGCCTTAGTGAGAGAGAGGTCTCCATTAGAGTTAAAACTTTAAGATTGAAGAGGGTGAGTCATGCGATAATAGAGTGTCTCCTTTCCTTTCTGATTAGTACATTCTATCTCCGTATTCCTTAGTCTTTATACAACCATATTTGGGGTGAGGTGTGAGATTGAGAGATTTTTCTACCGAGACATTATAGGGGGTTAGGGATCTTTCACCTAGAGGTAGGGTTAGGTATATCCTTAGGAATCGGATGTACTCTTAGGAATCCCTAGAGCTTATTGTGGTCATATGTGGTGTAAGGAGTTGAGATTGAGAGATTTCTCCACCTTGAGCTCATAGGGAACTAGTATCGATGATCTAGAGGCAGGGACCAATTATTCTTGGATTTCCTCAACTTAATTAACTTGGTTTAAAAACACTTGGTAAATCTTACGCTTAAAGTTAGATCTTAGGGGAAGGCATTGCTCAGGTACCTCATCTTCATTGATTGAGACTTTCCTCATTTCTACCTTTCCTTGCTTGCTTGTGACATTCCTATTTTTGTGATTGAGTTCATTTCACCATATTCTCGATTCCGACTAGATAACTGAGAAGTAGTTACTACTAATACTTCTATTCCTTATGGATTCGACTACCCAACTCATTCGGTACTTTATTAGTTTGACACCTGTGCACTTATGGTACACGCACATAAGAGTTGTTTCACATCTCTTGTAAGCTTTCTTGGATATGTACTTTCATCCAGGTATGACAACCAAACTGCGATAGAAAATAACATGATTTATGCAATCAGGTTCTGAGTCCTTATTTGAGGCATGTCAGATATTTAAGGATATGTTGAGGAAGCGTTTGCACCATAGCCTCCTAGAGTGGATGGAGGTACAAATCTTCCACCACGGGCTCATTCAGAATACCTATCAACTTACTGATTCGGTAGCAGGAGGATCGCTTAGCAGTAAGACCCTAGAGGCAGATAAGCAGATGATAGAGAAGATTGCCATTAATAACTACAAGTGGAACTCTTGGGGATAATTGGTGACCAAGACAGCTAGGATCCTATGTTGAGACTTTGAGCAAGAAGATTGATGGCATATTACTCCTAAAGCCTGTTAATGTTATGGCATGTGATACTTGTGAGGGAGGACACACATCTGTAGATTGTCCGATAACAAGAACGACACACAAACCCATCGAACAAATTGATTTCATTGGTAGTATCCCACAACCTCAGGGGAACCCCTATAGTAACACATATAATCCTAGGTGGAGGAATCACCAGCACTTCTCTTAGAGTACTCAGGGGCAATAGTAGAAGCCTCCACCGGGATTCCCCTTTCATCCGTAATCGGATAAGAAACCAACATTCGAGGATGTTTTGACTTGGTTCATATAATGATGACCACAAGATTTCAGAGTATTGAGTCCACACTAAAGAATCAATAGCCATCTCTCTAGAATTTGGAGAACCAGGTTGAACAGTTTATGAAATTGTTGTCTGAGAGGCTACATGGAAGTCTACCTAGTAATACTAAAGAAAATCCTCTGAAGCATCTTAAAGCTATCACTCTTAGGAGTGGTAAACAAGTGGAGATGAAAAAAGAGACTGTTTTAGGAAAGGACAAGGAGCCGGTAGTTGAAGTTCATTAAAAGCTGACAAAAAAGGGAGGAGCTACTCCAACATTAGAGAAGAGTGTGTCACGTCCAATAAAGGAGTATGTTCCATGGCTCTCATATTCCTCTAAACTGAAAAGTCATCACACCGATGAGTAATTCAAGAGATTTTATGGATTTTCTAAAAGTAATTACGCATCAACATGCCATTTTTAGAAGCCCTGTCCCAAATGTCGAAGTACACTAATTTCTCAAGGACCTACTAACAAACAAGCAGAAGTTTGAGGAGGTTTCTATGGTCACGTTGAGTTAGGGAAGCTAGGCACTTTTGCAGAACTTGATGCCGAAGAAGATGAAGGATCCAGGGAATTTTAATATCCTTTGTAACATTGGTGAATTGGTTAATGAGAAAGCCCTAGCGGACTTAGGAGCAAGTATCAATGTTATGTCTTCCACCATGTTTAGGAAACTTGGGCTTAGTGACCTTAGGCCTAATATGATGACCCTATAATTAGCGGATAGGTCAATTAGGGATCCTAGTGGTATCATTGAAGACGTCTTAGTAAAATTTGACAAATTTATCTTCCTGGTAGATTTTAATATTTTAGATGTTGATGTGCCACTCATCTTAGGTAGGTTATTTCTAGCCATCTTCTAAGTCGTAATTAATGTTACCAATGTTAGAATGACACTTAGGGTTGGGGATGAAAAATTTAATTTTGCTTTATATGATGCCATGAAACATTCTCTTGCTTCTAATGACAATTGCTATTTTATGGATGTGACTTACTCACTTGTTGATGATTTTGTGTAGGACATGATGCACAAAGAGCCGTTCGAGGAGTTATTGGATGACCCTCAAGATGAGGAGACATTTCCCATGCTTCTAACAAATGATGTTGAGGAACAAATGAGGAGAAAGCATTGGAAGGTAGTCACTCAACTAAAGAAAGACAAGGACATACCTTTGATTAAGGAGGTAACACCTGAGTTAGTCCATGCGATTGGTATGCTCCTAATTTTCTCCAACTTTACACTTGAGCACTATTTCAGAGATACTCACATTGGGATTGAGGAGTATTCCTATATGAAACCCCTTTGACATGTACACACTAGGTATGTTAAGCTATTAACGTAAAACAAGCGTTTCTTGGGAGGCAACCCAAGCATTTTTAGTAATTTTCTCGTATTTTGCTTTCTAGTTGTTAGTTGTTTGTTTTCTTGTGTTAGCAATAAAATGCTTGGCTTTTCATTCTTTTTTATGAGTTGTTTGTAGTGCTAGATGCTCATTTTTGTGCTTCCCAGGCCAGATTTTGTATTTGGACATGGTTTGTAGAATATGGGAAACTCTGCTCATTTTTTAGGGCTGCTTACCGGCTACTTACAACAGTAAACCCGACCATAATTCTTCAACAGAGAAGCTTACAGGCCTCCTTACGCCCTTAAGCCAGCCCATAAGGGAACTCTAGAGAGCCTTATGAGCGCATTTACAGTTCATAAGTCTTGAAGAGCACAGTTGGGAGGTACATTAGGTGTGACTTATGCCCGTAAGGTAAACCTTAAAGGTGATCCAGAGACCATTATAGGTAATGATTGATATAGTGAATTTGCACACAAGTGTACATGTCAATTGAAGTAATACATGCTAACAAGGAATGCTGAATCCACAAGGACTAAATAATATTAGTTCTATCTCTATCTTCGCTAACTAACTAAGTAACAATGTTCAAGTTCAATTTTGAGAACAAAAGCAATAAAAAATAGTAAAGACCAAATCAAGGAAAAATGAGAACTAGAAATGATGGATAAAATGGTACCCTGATTGACTTCACTTGGGAAATTGGTGAATAATGTAATTGCAATTCAATAAGGATAAACCTTTAGCTAAATCGGATCAAAGCAAATCCAAGTTACACTTAGTTTTCTCTCAAGATTCCTTAGGCTGTGTTTGATTGCCTTTTTTTCTCTGGAAAAATTTTCCACTGGTCATTTTCCAGCTAAATAGGCTGTTTGTTTGCCAAAATTTTCCGTGGAAAGTTTTTCAACAAACTCTATCATGTGACACTATTTTCCCTCAAATTAGTGGAAATTTTTTCCTTCCCCCACCCTGGGAAAAGTTTTCCACGGAAAACATTAGGGCCTATTTGAAAAAATAACGTGTGTGGCAAATATATTTGTCTCCTATGCCTATCCCAAATCCCATCGTTTTGAAACCCTAGAACCCCACCATCCCTTGCTTTTCGGTCTCGATCCCGATCCGCTCTCTCTTCACTCGATCGTTCCAGCTTCTATGGTTTGCAGGTATTCGTTAATTGCAACCCTTGTTATCCTAGTTTCATGGGATGCTTTTGATTCTCCATTGATTTAGGGTTTCTTTACTAACAAATAATTTTCCCATCGAGATGATTTGATTGTCGCAAAGAGTGTGGTATATATATATATATATATATATATATATATATATATATATATATATATAAAATCTGAATGACAAAATCAAATATTCTTTCAATTACCTATGCTTTCCCAGTTTGTTTTCAAATCTTTTGATTTTCTTTTGTTCTTTTGAATTTCACCAATTTACTTATATAAATTTCAGTTGACCGCGAGATTGATCGTGTGGTGTGTTGGTTAACGTCTCCGGTTTGAGCTCCCTCCAATTCTTCTCGGAACTCTTAGGTTCTGATCGCTAATTTCTTTTCTTTTCTTTTATATTTATAATTTTCTTTTCTCAAATCCTCATCTCTCTGCTTTATTGACGGAATTATGGAATTTTAGGTATTTTGTGAGGTTTTTTTTCTAGTTGTAACAAGCATGGCCCTCTTTTCTGGTTTTATAGCTATTGAGGATTGGTCATTGTTGGGTGATTTTAGGGTTCTTTTGATGCTTGCTCATTTTGTTGTTCATGTGAACCGTTATTTCTATGTCCATCTTGATGTACAAGATGTTGTTTGTGCTTGCTCATCTTGATATACAAACAATTATATGTTATGTTATGTTTGTTTGTTTGTTATTTTGATGATTTTGTCCATCTTGATGTCCAAGTGAAATTTCTCTTTTATGAGATTAAGCAAGTGCGGAAATGTTTTAGAGGAATTGAGGATTTCTTGATTTCCTTGTGTACCTTTTTTGTTGAAAAAATATTTACAGGTGAGGAGACATTTGCCATAGCAATTGAGGATTGTTCACTAATTTTAGGGTTCTTTTGATATTTGGTTATCTTGTTGTTCATTTGAACCTTTATTTCAGTGTTTTTAGGGTTCTCTTGATTCTTTTCCATCTTGTTATACATGAGATTTTTTTTATTGGGATGATTTAGCAATTTAAGAAAAGTATCTTAGGGTTCTTGAGAAAGAAATTTGTCTTGAGAAACATGGACTAGTCTCTGGATTCAGTTTCAAATTATGATGAGGATTATAATGTTACATTGTTGAATCCACCAAATGTATTTAACATGTTTTCAAATTTGATGAGGAGTTTATGGTAGTTGGTGTTTCACAGAATGCTAAGTGAAGTTCTATTTTGACTGTAGGATTGAGTTAAACTTTGAAGTTATCACACATACATTATGTAGTTGCAGTTAGACCTCCAAATGATATCAATTAGGATGTTGGCTTATTAGTGACCACAGTAGAATATCCAAATCAGAATGTCTGTTTCAATAATGAGTGGGAGCAATGCAATAGGTGTGTGAGTGTGTTTAATTTCCATATGGCCCCTTATTTTTGGTAGTCAGGTGTTTGTAAGCGGTTTCCATATTATGCTAGAAGCTTTACATGATTTTCAACCTTAACACTTGGTCAGGTTTTCCTTTTTTTATTATTATTATTATTATTATTATTATTATTATTATTATTATTATTATTATTATTATTTTGCTTTATTTGTTTATTTAAATTTTAACATAGAACTGTGTTTGATTAGTCTTGAGTAACATGCTGTGCCAGGTATTGAATGAAAGTGCTATTTGTCTTATGATACAAATAGGTATAGAGTTAAAGTGCTATGTTATAAATTTTGGCATCTTATTTTATGTTACGTTATGACATAACTTTATATTATATATTTATGCACTTTTAATTGCATATTTTAGTTACTTATGTTATGTTTTGTCATAACTTTATATTGCACTTATGTACTTTTAATTGCACATTCCAGTAATATATGTGCTATGTTATGTTACCGATTTTTAAAATGAAATAGAAAATGGAAAGTCGACGATTTGGCAATCAAGGCTCATTTACTATTTCTATACCTGCCACAGTCTCAAGCTCCTCCGCACATGATGTTGAGGAAATCACTCCGACCTTTTCACAAGTAGAAACAAAAAAAAAAAAAAAGCAAGTTCGTTGGTCAAACGATATGGATTTAAGGCTAGTTTGAAACATTAAAAAAAGCACTAATAGATACTCTTTTAGAGGTGGTGCTTGCGGGGCCAAGAAGAACAGAAAATGGATTTAAGGCTGACGAGTGTACAAAGGTTGTCAACAAAGTACTTCAACGTTGCCAAGTGGTTGTAGGAGTTGCTCATGTCAGGGCTAGGTTGAAGACTCTCAAAACTGATTACAAGGAGATCATAGAGTTGTTCAAGATGAGTAGATTTGGGTTGGATGAAAACGGACGAGTCATAGCGGATCCTCTTGTTTGGGAGAAGCACCTTAAAGTAAAATCTCCTTTCTTCACATTTATTCTCCCACATTAGAGTTTGATTTCTTATTTTATTTCTTATTTTTGTTTTTTTTATCTTTTATAATTGTTGTGAAGGTTAATTAATATTAGAAATACTTGTGGTTATATTTATGATTGGTTGTGATTTAGTGATATTTATTTGGTATTTTATCCATGGAAATGATAACATTTTCAATTTTTTTTTGTTCATTATTTTATTTTATTTTATTTTATTCATATAAATTATATGATTTTATATTTTGTATTCACTTTTATCATTTTTGATTAACTTTTGTTTCTCATGGCTTTTTAGGATAATCTTGATGCGAAAAATTTGAAGGGAAAATTATGTCCTCACTATTATGACTTAGCTACAATATTCGGCTATGACAACGCAATGGGAGATAGGGCTGTCATGGGGAATGCCTTTATACAAACGAATGAAGATGAAATCAACAACCCGGTGGGAGTTGGTTTAGAGGATGAAGATGAGATGGAGGAAGCACACCCAAATCACTCAAGCACAACCAATGCACCTAATGAAGTAGCAGGAAGGCCTGAGAGGTAAACATAAACGTCAAAAACCTATGGATGATGCCGCCTCGGCGCTCTCAATTATTGTTCAATCCTCACAAAAAATGGCCAATGCATTCGAGAAGCAAGAAATCAACGTTTTTAGGTATATATTACGTTATTTGAATGGTTTAGTATGATGGGTTTTTAAAGTAAGAATAATTTTTGTTTGACTAATCACAAAATATATAAAACTGATTGATTGGGATTAAAGAGAATTTTAGGTAGCCAAAAATACAAGGCTTGGCCCTTATATTTTTAAATATTTTCAAAAAATAATTAAAAATATTTTAACAAATGGTATAAAAATAATTATAAAATGTTTTTTAAATGTTTTTAACAATTTTAATAATTTTTTGAAAAACAATTCCATGGAAAATGTGACTTTTTCTAAAGAAAGTTGATGCAATCAAACAACAAATGAGGTTTTCTCAATGGAAAATGTTACATTTTCCTTGGAAAATAAGAGCAATTAAACAACAAAATAAGAATTTTCTGTAGAAAATTTTTGATTTTCTAGCTAGAAAATAATGCCAATCAAATGACTATTTTTTTTATTTTCCACGGAAGATTTTTTTATGGAAAAATATTCCATGGAAAAATGTCTTTTTCCACCCATTTTCCATGTTGCTAATTAAACACAGCCTTAGTGTCTAATCCTATGCTAATGGTGGTGGATTTCTCCTACTCCTACCCAAACTATCTCTAATGAGCATCAATAGAGGGAGGCACGGGCCGCTTTTTGGCTCAAAACCAGCCTGATGAAACCCGTCTGGTCAACAAACCTGGCAAGCCTGGCCAACAACCCATAACCAGGCAGCACTATAGCAGGCTTGGTTATAAGTTGACCAGCCGGATTGGCCCGGCCAACCCAACGGGTTCACTTATATATTTTAAAAGGTATAATACCCGAATTGGTCCTTCTATTTTTCTCTCTCTTCCCTTTTAGTCCCTCTACTCAGAAATGCTCCCGATTAGTCCCTCTACTTTTGAAAATGTGCTACTTAGGGAGAAATGCTCCCAATTAGTCCCTCTACTTTTAAAAATGAAAATAAGTGGAGGGACTAAGCGGGCCCATTTTCAAAAGTAGAGGGACTAGTTGGGAGCATTTCTCCCTAAGTGGGCACATTTTCAAAAGTAGAGGGACTAGTCAGGAGCATTTCTGAGTAGAGGGACCAAAAGAGAAGAGAGAGAAAAGTAGAGGGACTAATTAGGGTATTATACCATTTTAAAAAAAATTCCCTAACATGGGTTTGACAAGAATGGAACCCAAGACCTCTAGCTCATATAGAAAAGCTCTAATCAATGGAGCTATAAATTTTTGTGATTTATGTGTTACCAAACATTGTTAAAACAATTCATTATTTAACATCGCAACCCTTTTATAAATATTATTAACTTCTATTATTAATATTATTCAAAATTAATAAAAATTATATCAAATTATTTATATAGAAATATATTATTATATGAATCAAAATAATTTCAATGGTGTGCAATGGTCAAAATGTTAATTGAAAACCATAATCCTTTCTACAATTTTTTTTTATGTATTTTCTTAATGAAATCTTAAAAATCTTGTGTATTTTTAAACATATTATTAACTTAAAATTATAATATTCTCTAATGCATTGAGTAAGAAATAATTAATTTAAAGTTTTGTTAAATTAATAAAACACTTTTTACTCCAACATAATTTACATAAAATCTTTTAATTATAAATTTTTATAAATCTTCATGTTAACAATATATTTTAATGAACGAAAACTAAATTATGATAAAAAATTTCATCCTGACATAATGATAAACAACGGTAAAAAGCCATTATTATTTTATTTTTTAAAATTTATCATATATATATTTAATTATTTTTTATAAAGACATAAATTTAACATATAATAAGATTTCTTTAATTTCCACTGTCTCATTGTCCCTTTTAATGAAATGTATGATTTTTTTAAGAGATTTAAGTTTAATCGTATATTAACTAATATCAGTGTTTTAAAACATTATCAAAACATTCGATAATAAATATTTACCAAAAATAAATTAATAACAATAAAAGTTTTAAATTATTACAAATTATTTGAAATTATAATTAATATTTTTTTAAAATTTTTACAAATTATATTTGATTTTTCAAAAAAAAAAAATCAACAATGGTGGCCAATATGATTTGAACTCATGACCTCATCACCAATGCTTTACTAACGGATATAAACAATAAAAAGTCTTATGTTATTGTAATTTAGTCCCACATCGGCTAGCTCCAAGGAAAGGGCATAACAATTGCCTATAAAACAGTCATATCCACCCCAATTTATTGTTATTTGTTTTTACATTTTATATTGTATTTTAAATTATATTTATGAATTTGAATTTATAAATTTATTTAAAATCTATTGAAAAATTAAAAAAATTATAAAACCTAGCGGGACACCCTGTGAATTGGCGGGTTCTAGCCTAGCCTGCCAGTTTGGCAGTGTGTCTTGGGCTGGGTCTGAGTCATCTCGACCTGTCAGTTTGGCAGTGGGTCTCGGGCTGGGTCTAAGTCATCTTGACTTGCCAGTTTGGCAGTGTGTCTTGGACTAAGTCTGAGTCACCTCGACTTGCCGGTTTGACCTGGACGCTTTGGACCCATAGTCCGACACTGTTGGCCAGGCCGATAACGGATCGGCTTGGAGCTGACCTTGGCTCGCCAAGTTGGGACCAGTTAATCGGCCTGTGCCCATTTCTAACATCAGTGGTACCTATTCATCTATGTAAATCAAAATGGCAAAACCTCTCTCGATATCCAAAACCAACAAGATAAACAATGATGAATCCGAAAGCCGAAGGTAATGCATATTAAAAGCAATAAGAAGATGAAAGTATTCCCAAGCTACATCAATCCGAGCACCCAAGGAAGTTAGCCTTCCATCGAGCCTAGGTTCATCACTACAAAATGTAAATCAATATCTAGAACCCTAGCATATGAAGAAAACCCCTTCTCAATGCCGTGATATTGGAGTTGATGTTAGCTGCTATCATTGCAATTGGATTATCACTCCGGCAACTCCTTCGAGCTTCTCTTTAGTACCTTGGAAGCTCTTTCTAACCCTAGCAAATCATGCTCAGCTTCTTTCTCGGATACCCTAAAACCTATAAAATTTCTATTTATAATTACAGGAACCCAACTGGTATACGGGCGAGTGCACAGGCGTCTATCATGCCTGTGTAACTCTCAGGACTAGTTAGGAAATTTGCAACTCTGAAGTACATGGTTGGCTGTACATGGCGGTGTACTGCTTCATCTAGTAATGTAACTCTCAGGAAATTCCCACGCTCCAGCTCTTGGGTTACATGGCCATGTATTCTTCTTCTGCTAGTGTTCTTGTCTATAACTAGAGCTGTCAAAACGGGCCTAACCCGTCGGGCCGACCCGCCCCGCCAACAAAAATTGGCGGGTTGGGTTGGTGTTTTGTAAGCCCATTTAGAAGCGGGCCGAAACGGGTTAATAACCCGTTTGGGTCACGGTTACTGGCGGGGCGGGGTGTGGCGGGCTGGCCCGCCCCTTTAATTAATTAATTTTTTTAATTAAATGAATTAAAAATTAGCTGGCCCTTTTGACTGAGTTTTGACAACTCTACTCACGATTCATCTTGCCATAATCTATTCTTCAATCTTCACCAACCACAGCCGCCACTTCTCCATCCTTCATCACCATCACCGGCATCATCTCGATTCTTCGTTCATTCTCACCGCAGCCAGCCACATCTCCATCCATCATCACCATCACCGACATCATCACTAGCATCAATAGGGGCATCATCACCAGCATTATCACTGGCATCATCACCTGCATCATCATTAGCATCATCAGGGGCATCATCACCACTCACTACTCACCAGCATCATCAGGGGCATCATCACCGGCATCATCACCAGCATCACATAGATCAACCGCTGCCTCCCACTCTTTTTTCTTCAATTTGATTTTTTCAAGGTATTTCATTTGTTTTATTTTTATCATATTCATCTATTTTCATGTTTTTTAGTATTTTTATGGATATGTGAGTGTATATTTGTGAGAATGATTCATTTTTATTTCTAAATTTTAATTTTTTGTAGAAATTCAGTGTTCTTTTAATTCTTCACATGGTTATTATTGTTTGATTTTTGAATAAATTTTTTATTGTTTTGTAATCATGATCATTGTTTTGTGATAGAATGGAATTTTATTGTCTTCAAGAGATAATTGAGCTTAGTTGGCATGGAATTTCTAATATTATTTCCCCATGATGCTAAAATCTTGACTATTATATTTATGGGGCAATTATTTTGAAGCTTGGACTTGAAGTTATAAATTTATAATGATAACAATAGTTGGGTAGAGAAGTGATGAGTTTTGAAATAATAATTAAGCTAAGTTCAAGATTAATTAGATAGTTTGGGATTCTATCCAAATCTATCCAAATCTCCAGCCCCATCAAGATTCTCATAATCTCATTTAGTAATTCCATTACTAAAATATTAATCAATCCATGAAGATTCTCATAATCTCATTCAATTACTAAAATATTAATCAATCAAAGTAAAGTCTAGTGGCCCATTTGTTATTGTTATTGTTAATTTGTTAAATATACATCTTATCATTGTAATTGTTAAAGATTAATTATTCTTTAACTAGTATATTGTTATTATTCTTATCATTGTTATTGTTATTGTTAAAAAAGATAATTAATTATTCTTTAATTAGTATATTGTTATTATTCTTATCATTGTTATTGTTTATTGTTAATTATGATAATTAATTATTCTTTAATTAGTATATTGTTATTGTTTATTGTTAAATATGATAATTAATTATTCTTTAACTAGTATATTGTTATTATTCTTATCATTGTTATTGTTTATTGTTAAATATGATAATTAATTATTCTTTAACTAGTATATTATTATTATTCTTATCATTGTTATTGTTTATTGTTAAATATGATAATTAATTATTTTTTAACTAGTATACTTGATTATTGTATTGTATTATTTTATCATTTCTTATATTCTTCATGCATATTTCTAGGATCAATTAAAATCATGGAGTCCGCCTCTTTGAATCAAAGTGTGAACTTAGATGAAGAAGAATTGGAAATCACCAAATCACGTAAGGAGACAAGTTAAAAATCGAAAGAATTTTCTGATGTTTGAAATTTTTTTATAAAGAAAGGGGTGGGTCAAGATGGCATACAAATAGCAGAATGCAAGGGATGCAAGAAAGAATACAAATGTGGGGGTAAAAAATATGGGACTTCTTCATTGAGGCGCCACAAGGATAATTGCAAAATGATTAAATTTAATGATGTAGGACAAATGTTTTTTTATCATGAAGGGAAGATAAGGTCAAAGAAAGTAGATAAAAAAATTGCACGTGACTTATTGGCTGCAGCAGTTATAAAACATGATTTGCCATTTTCATTTGTTGAATATGAAGGCATTAGAACTTGGATAAAATATGTAAATCCTGATGGTGTTTGCATATCTAGAAATACTCTTGTTTCTGATATTAGAAGAATATATATGAGAGAGAAAGGAAAACTGAAGCATGTTTTGGGTAATAATCTGAATAGAATTTGCTTAACTTCAGATGTGTGGACTGCATGTACTAGTAAGGGCTACATTTGCTTGACATGATATTTTGTTGATGAAAATTGGAAATTGAACAGTAAAATTCTTAACTTTGCTAAATTGCCTCCTCCACACTCAGGAGTTGAATTGGCTGCAAAGTTATTTGAATTTTTGAAAGAATGGGGAATTGAGAAAAAGTGTTTTGAAAGAACAACTATTTTTGCATGATAGTTTGTTATGTGGTGGTGAATTTTTTACATATTCGTTGTTCTGCTCACATTTTGAATCTCATTGTATAAGAAGGTTTGAAAGTAGCTCATGATGCTTTGCATAAAATCAGAGAATCTGTCAAATATGTGAAGGGTTCAGAAAGCAGAATGAAAAAAATTGAAGAATGTGTGCCCACAGTTGGCAACATCGACACCAGTATTGACTTGCGATTAGATGTGTCCACCCGTTAGAATTCGGTATATTTGATGTTGGATAGTGTCATTAAATATAAAAGAGCATTTGCTTATCTTCAATTGAATGATAGAAATTATAAGTATTGTCCTTCAAATGAAGAATGGAAAGAGGAGAGAAAATATATGAGTTCTTGGAGCCATTTTATGACACTACCAACTTGATATCGGGATCTTCTTATCCTACATCAAACTTGTATTTTATGCAAGTTTGGAAGATTGAAGTTTTATTAAAAGAAAACTTGTCAAGCGAAGATGTGGTGATTAGTGATATGTGTAGAAGGATGAAAGAAAATTTTGATAAATATTGGACACAATATAGCATGGTGCTTGCATTTGGGGCTATCCTTGACCCACGAATTAAATTATCAATGTTGGCGTATTTTTATGGAAAGGTTGAGAGTGATTCTACTAAATGCCAAGGGAAGGTATCACTTGTGAGAACAAAATTATATGCACTTTTTGAGCATTATTCAAATGCTAATAAGTCATGTTCTTCACAACCACAATCTTCTTCTATCATTACACCTACATTTACACAAGGTGGTGGATGAATGAAAAGTAAGGGCAAAAGAATTTTTGATGTAAGTGCTCTATCACTTTCTCACTTTTTTTTTTATATTTCTCTAATTTGTTTATATATTTTATAATAACATATGCTAATTATTAATTGTAGGAAATTAAAGAATTTGAGGGCCAATCAATTACAAGTGCTGGGAAATCTCAATTGGATCTTTATTTGGAGGAGCCAAAGCTTGAATTTGCATATTATCAAGATTTGGATGTGTTGGAGTATTAGAAGAATCATAAGCATAGGTTTCCAATTCTTGCATTAATGGCATGTGATGTCTTAGCTATTCCAATAACAACTGTTGCATATGAATCGGCCTTTTCTATTGGTGGTCGTGTGCTCAACAAATATAGAAGTTGTACACTTCCTGAAAAAGTACAAGCTCTCATTTGCACCCGTAATTGGTTGCATGGTTATAACATTGGTAATTTACAAGCTATTAATTTAAATTGTTTATTTTAGTTGAAATCTTGAAATATTTGTTTATTTTAAATTTAATTTTTGACTAATTTTTATATTTGGGGTGTTTTATGTAGATAATGAAGATGAAGAAAACACTAAACCAACTACATCCGGTGAGGGTTCAAATATTCTTGAACTTATTGATGAAGATAGAATGGAAGGAGGAGATGGAGAAGAGGAAAATTTGCATGATTTAATTTAATGGTTGATGAATTTTAAATTTGTAATAAACTCTATTATTGTATGTCTTAAGACTTAAGAAAGTGAGAGACATGAAGACTTAAGTTGAAAACTTGGAATGTGGATGGAATTGTTGTTGCTTTTAAATATTTAATGGATGATAATGATGCTAAATTTTTTAGGTGATTTATGTAGTATCATGATTCATGATATTGATATTTCTATTATATATGGTTGGTGTTGATGTGAGAATTTTTTATTGTTGTAGTTAATTTGGTTGGATATGTTCTTATTTGCTTATTTTATTATTTAGGTATGTGATTTATTATAATCTCTTTTGGTTAGGTTTGTTAAATAAATAAAATATATAATTTTTAATTATTTTATATTTTTAGTGGGCTAGCCCGTTCAACCCACCAACCCAAGGTGGGTTGGGTCGGGTTGGCATTTTGCCAACCCGCCAAATGGCGGGCCGGCCCGCCCCGCCCCACCAATTGGCGGGTTTTGGTGGTCTGCGGGCCGGCCCGCCCCGCCGGCCAGTTTTGACAGTACTATCTATAACATGCTCTTCAACTCTTTGGATATACACGGGCATGTTCTTCTCCGTAGGAAGGTAATCAGGGAGTAAAAAACTAATCACACGGAGACGGTGTGCTTCTCTGGCTACTCCTCTACTGATAGGGGCCTGAAAGTGCATGGGTTGTCGAAGTAATAATATACCCTGGTGAGTGGGTAGTCGTATCCACAGGGAATAGGGATTTGAGATACAAGTATTCACTATGTAGCTAATGCGATGTATGGAAAGAAATCAATAAGTGAGTGTGAAAGAAACTAATAAAACCTAGACTTAAAATAGAATTGTGGAAGGTGAGAGAGTGCAAGTAAGAGTAAAAGAGTAGGACAAGCAATGAGAGAAGATGGGTACCCGGACAAGCTACCCTTAGGACTTATGCTTTTAGTGAAAGACAATGCTATTATACTATACTATTGATGTTAATTGAATTGAGGAGATCCCTAAACACACTGTCCCAAACCTAAGGTCAACCGTGACTGACCCCAACACTGTGTTCCAGTCATTAGGTTTCACTACTACCCTTGACTCTCATTGACCTGTCAACTAAGCCCTAGGGGAGTTTATCTACCTAAGCCTCACACTGTGTGGAATTACTTTAAGTTCTAGGGATTCCTAGTAATTAACCCTGTTCCTATGTGTAGTTCTAACCCTTTGGTCCAGGTGAGAGAACCCTAGTGTAAATTAAGTACCGACACTAAGATTCACTTCAACGCTTCACTTTGTTGCTTGCACAACGAAGCCTCAGGGGAGTTTATCTTGTAACACCTAACTCTATCTCGACCGTGAATAAATCATGGAACATGGAGATAGGGAGAATCACATCGGAGGGGAAAGGGGACGTTTCGCTACCTCACGACTCACCCTCTCAACCCTCTTCAATCCTATGTAGTCTAACCCTATAGGAGTTATCACACCTCCAAAGGATAACCTAGCTTGTTCTCAACCCTAGTGTCACGGCTAAGGGAAAACAATAATCAAGAAGAAATTAAGATTGAAACTCAATTTTATTCATCAATAATGGAAAAGCATAATAGCGATATCAAAGAAACATAATAATCCTAGGGTTTACAAGTCCGAATACTCACAAGGGGTTTAGCTCCTCATGGAGCTATACAAATCCATCAAAATAAGAATAAGAAAAAAAATTGAATGCATAGATGAAAACCCGCTTGTGTGCGATATGGCGGTGTTCTTGTGCGACCGTCGGACGTTGATGTAGATGCCGATGACGAACTCTAAACCTCCACGAAGTCCTCGCTAAACCCTAGCCGCTCCTCTCTAGAAGTCCAGGCAAAGAGGAGCCAAAAAGATCGAAAAATAGTCTCCAAAATGGGCTTTTATAACATTGAAGCCGTTGAATTGGGCACACAATCAACGGTAGATAGTGTCGATTGCTTCAAATCTCCTAATTGGTGAAGTTCTCCTTGTTAGCACGAGCTAGACTTAATAATCACAAGCTCACAAGTTTTTTTTTTTTTTTTTAGCTACATAGAACTTCAACACTTACTAAAGTAATACTAAACTAGTCGTTAAAACTTCGAGTTCAAGTTTCCAAAAGATTTCAAGAGTGAGTAGTGCAATAAGAGGTAATCGAGCAAAAATCTACTAAAATTCAAGTAAAACTAAAGCATGATAGGATACAATGTTTTAAATTCTCTTAAACTCTAAGGGTCCGTTTGGATGCAAGGATTGATCCCCAAGGAATGGGGATCAATCCTTGTGGTATGTGCATGCCTTTGTTTGGGAATGCACCAATGGGATTGGGAGTGGGATTGAGGGGGGGGGGGGGGGGGGGGGGGGGGGGGGGGGGGGGGGGGCTTCAAAACCTTGATTGCTCATGCCCCCCAAATTGGGGGGCATGAGCATTCCTTGCCCTTTAATGACCAATTTAACCTTAATAAATAAATAAATAAATATTTTTGTAATGCACTCAATACCTCCTATAATTAAATCATTATTTAATTAAATACATCCTATAATTAGAGTGGATTTTTATTTAAAATATTAAATTATAATAATTAAAATAAATAATTTTGTTTAAATTGTTTTATAAATTAAAAATTAACTTATTTAAAATTTTATTTAGAAAATAAATACATCAATAACTTATTTAAAATTTTTTATAGAAATTAGAGCCATTTAATAATTATTTCTTTTACAATTAAGATATATTATTTAATTAAAATATTTGAAGGTATAAAAGTAATTTTACTAAAATTTTCTTATATACCCTCTTCTATTCCTATCCCCATCACCTCCAACCAAACATTAGTTTTGTTCCCATCCCCAATCCCCCTTCCCAATTACTATCCCCATCCCCATCCCCATATTCTCATTCCCTCCAACCAAACGGACCCTAAGAATACAACCGTTGCAACTAAGGTGAACCGTTACAGGCTACATGAGCATAAGCAATTGAACGTACAAGTAAAGGTGTGTGCAAAGTGAACTCCCCCACACACTTAAGATGTACATTGTCCCCAATGTACGCATGTAAGCATAATAAAAATAAAAAGTTGTAAAACAATTAGTGTGGAAGTAGGCAATTAAAACACTACTCCCCTGAACTCCAAGTGTTGCGTTTGATGGAGCTGGGTACATTGAGGGTTGAGTTTTAATAGGTTGTGAAGCACGCACGGTCCCATGACCGTGCCTATGACTATTCCTTAGATTCCTTACATCCAAGATCATCTGCGCACACACACACACAAGGGTTCATTATAGCTCAAGAAAAACCAAAATAAAGCTCGACTATATAAAAATATGAAAATGAAATACAACTCGAGACAAAATAAAGAAAAATAAAGATAAACTCAGAAGGAAGATCATTTCTGAGTACTACAAGTCCAAAATATAAAAGAAAGGTATAACTGAAGTAAAAATATAACTAAAACTACGACGCCTCAGCGTCGGTGTCCTGCTGTGGAGCCTCTAGTACTGCTGCAAGCTCTGAAAGTGGTGGGTCTGCTGCTGATGGAGCTGGAGACGGTGGTGGAGTAGGGGCTCTAGGCTGGACCACAAATGGTGATGACACTCCCTGCTCAAGTAGACGCTGTATAGTGTCAAGCCGTGCCATCGTCACAGTGTGCTGTGCTGCGTGTGCAGCCTTGACCTCGGCCAACTGTGTCTGCAAAATAACATCAGCACTCTCGAGGCTCTCGAACTTGTCCTGGCCCCGAGAGGGAGAAAAGATCCGCACTGGAGGTGGCTCCGGTGCTGTGGGTGGTGCCTCAGCCTCAGCCTGCCCTAGGGGTAGCTCTAACATTGCATGGGACCCCTCGGCCTGATTTGGCGGGGGAATGATCCATTTGTAGACTCCTGGTCCTGCTCTGCGGATCATTCCCATCATCCTCAACGTCTCTATACTCAGGGGGGGTTGGTACTGTCGTCTTCTCGACCCCCCGAACACCATCTCTGAGCCCTAAGCCAATAATTAATCGGGTGATGAATGGGCCCGCGAAGATAACTCCGACCCTGGGGTACTAGCCCTAATGGCGGAAATACTTTGCTAAGATGTGCCCCAGGTGAAGTGGCTCACTCTCCAACATCGAATGCAAGTACTGCTTCCCCTGCCGCTCACAGATCGGCTCAAAATGGCATGGATGCACCTGTACGAAGCCCTAATCAAGCATGTGGCCTTGGACACCCCTGGCTAGTATTGTCCCTAACCACACAATCTACTGTATACGCGCTGGGGGGTCAGGTTACCCGGATAGTCTGGAGGTAGCAGCGCGTACTCCTCCATCTCAGTGAATGCCTCATCATAGAGGCCCATCCCGATCGAAAACTGGGTCACACTCAAACTGAAGTGCCGACCGAGTGCATGGAACTGAATGGAATCAGTATATGTAAAGCTGTCGTACCCTCGGTCGAACTCAAAGGTTGATAAGACCTCTAGTGTGAGTGCTCTGATAGCTGGCTCTCGAATAGGTAATAGACGGTGCCAGCTACCGACAGCGAGCATCTCCTCGATCTCATCTGCGATGCTCTATCCCCCCTGTATCTCCCTGACTGTGCTCAAATCTAAGTAACATGTCTGTCCAAAGCGGAGTGTCAAAAGTCGCTTGTACCGCTCCCGATGCTTAGGTAAAGGGAAATCTACCTCCTCGGGGGTGGGGAAGGCTCTCGTAGGTGCTTTCCTGCCGATTTCTTGGACTTGGAACTCATATCTGCACGATTGAAAAGAAAAATGGTCAAAAACAGTTCAAAAGCACAAATTGCAGAAATCCACATGGCCGTGTGGAAATTCCACATGCCCGTGTGGAGCTTTTGGCGGACAGAGCTCCATGACCGTGGAGCTAAAATCGTATTTTTACACTCTAATTCGTTCTAGATTCTTTCTAAACATGCTCGCCTATAGTTTAATCATTCACTACAAGTGAAATAGCTAAGAAGAATGAAGTAAATTAAGAATTGATGAAGAAAAAGGGTTTGAAGTTCTTACCGACGGTGTGGATGAAGAAAACTTTGAAATCGGGCTGAAAACTCCAAATAAAACCTCTAGAAAACTCAGAAAAGATCGGGGAAGCGATTGAGAGAGTCGGAGAGTGTTTAGAGTGGAAAACAAAAAAATCACGAGTGAAATCCAAAAGAGAACGCGCGACTTTTGAAGTTCTGGGAATCCACACGCCCCTGTGTGCACTCTGGTTACTCTCTAAACTACCCACACGGCCGTGTGCCTTTACAGGGGAGCTCCACAGGGGCTGGTACACGCCCCTGTGGATTCACGGGAAACACAGAAGGTCAATGAGAAATTCCACACGGCCGTGTGCCCAACCTGGCCAAGAACACAAAGCCAGCCACAGGGGCACCCACACGCCCCTATGGCCTCTCTGACTTGCCCGAGAAATCCTAAGTATCTCACACGGCCGTGTGCCATGCACAAGCTCTTCACAGGGACAGCACACACCCCCCTGTGTATTCTCGGGAAAAAAAGGGGGTCTGTAGAGTTTTCACACGGCCGTGTGAAATGCCACACGGCCGTTGACCACGACCCCTTGCGTGTATCCCGCAAGTGCACGGGCTTGTCGAAGTAATTAAATTACCCTGGTGAGTGGGTAGTCGAATCCACAGGGAATAGGGATTTAAAACACAAGATTTCGCTATTTAGTTGTGCGGTGTATGAAAAGTGATAATCGAATTAATGAGTGGATTATGGAATCAATTATACTAAAAGACAAGAAATTAAACATAGAGGTGGAAGATAAGAAAGTGCAAATAAAAGTTAAAAGAGAAGGACTAGCAATGGATGAAATAGGGTATCCGGACAAGCTACCTCTAGGACTTATGCTTCTAGTGCAAGACTATGCTATTATACTTTCCTATTGATGTTAATTGAGTCGAGGATATCCTTAAACTCATGGTCCCAAACTTAAGGTCAACCGTGACTAACCCCAACATTATGCCTCGGCATTAGGATTCACTACGACCCTTGACTCTTGTTGACCTGTCAACTAAGCCCCAGGAGAGTCTATCTTCCTAAGCCTAACACTACGTGGAATTGCTTTAAACTCTAAGGATTCCTAGTGATAAAACCTGTTCCTATATGTAGTTCAAACTCTTTGGTCCAAGTGGAAGAACCCTGGTCTAAATTAAGCCCTAACACTCTATCTCGACCGCTAATTATCCAAGGAAACGGAGGTAGGGAGAAATCACACTGGAAGGGAAAGGGGACGTTTCGCTACCTCACGACTCACCCTCTCAACTCTCTTCAATCCTAAGTAGTCTAACCCTATAGGAGTTGTAACACCTCCAAAGGGTAACCTCGATTGCTCTCAACCCTAGTGTCACGGCTAAGGGAAAACAATAGCAAAAGATAATTAAAATTAAAACTCAAATTTATTCATCAATAATGGAAAAGCCTAATAGTAATGTCATAGAAACATAATAATCCTAGGGTTTTACAAGTCCGAATACCCACGAGGGGTTTAGTTCCTCATGGAGCTATACATGTTCATCAAAATATAAAAGAAAGTGTAAATAAAAAGCATTGATGAAAACCCCTTGCGTATGGTGTGCCTGTGGTCTTGTGCGGCCGTCGGACGTCGGTAACGATGCCGATGACGCGCTCCAACCCTCCACAAAGTCCTCAGAAACCCTTGCCGCACTCTCCAAAGGTTGGGGAGAAAGTTAGGTCCAAAGATATCTTCAAAGTCTCCAAATCGGGCTTTTATAATGTTGAGTGTGGCTTTAAATTTGAACTTATCAGGACTTCACACGGCCGTGTGGAATTTCCACACGGGCGTGTGAAGTTTCTGGCTTGCTGAAAAATTAGTTCACACGGGCGTGTGGAATTTCCATACACCCGTGTGAACTCTCTGGAATTTTGAATTTCGGCAGAAAGTGAACAGTAGCGTCTCTTGGGTCTTGTTCTTGTTCTTGAACAGTAGCGTCTCTGGATAGATGGAGAGTTAGTGATTTTGTTACCACACAAGGGTGATCCACCCTTACTCCGTTCTTGTTCATCCCCATTATTCTTGGGTCTTTTCGTGTGGCGTCTCTTCGTTCTCTTTGGTTTTCTTCTCATCTTCTTCATGAGTCCCGGTTTCGGCATGACTTCCTTCTCGACCAGACCAAGTGATAGCACTTTTTCTTCGATCTCCACATCTTGGTCCGGCCACCCTTTATATGGATCCGGGTTCATCAATTCCTGCACGTATTCATCAACATATTCATCAGGTGAGCTCTAAGAAAGTATAAAGTGTCATCAAA
Source organism: Dioscorea alata (assembly GCA_020875875.1). Lineage (NCBI taxonomy): Eukaryota > Viridiplantae > Streptophyta > Magnoliopsida > Dioscoreales > Dioscoreaceae > Dioscorea > Dioscorea alata. The sequence goes on from CM037019.1 coordinate 13,763,616, forward strand.
ATCAAGAGAATGTCTCATGGCTTTGGCGAGGCGATAGGTGAGCTTGTCGTCTCCAATCCCTCAACGTGAGCTCTCCACCGTCCATGTCTATCAAAGCCTTGGAAGCACGCAAGAATGACCTCCCAAGAATCAGCGGCACTTCGACATCCTCATCGATATCAAGTACTACAAAGTTCAAAGGAAAGATGTATTTGTCTACTTTCACCAACACATCTTCCATAATCCCTCTCGGATGCCTCACCGATCGGTCCGCGAGTTGAAGTGTCATCCGAGGCGGTTTAGGCTCGCCCAAGCCTAGCTTTTAGAAGAAAGTGTAGGGCATGACATTGATGCTTGCCCCCGAATCGGCCAATGCCATCTCTTCACCCAAGTTGCCGATGTTGCAAGGTATGATGAAACTCCCGGGATCTTTTCTCATACTCGGCATGTTCTTTTGTAAAATGGCCAAGTAATTGGCATCAAGTACTACAGCTGCACTCTCCTCCAACTTCCACTTGTTGGTCAAGAGGTCTTTCAAGAACTTCGCATACTTAGGCATTTGGGACAATGCCTCCGCGAATGGTATGTTGATGTGCAACTATTTGAAAATACCCAGAAATTTCTTGTATTGTTCATTGTCTTGGTCATTCTTCAACCTCGAAGGGTAGGGAATCCTCGACTTGAAGGGTGGTGGTGCCACCTCTTTCTTCTTTGGAGTTTCCCCCTTACCTCTTCAACTTCGGGTGCTTCTGTTATCTTTTCTAGAGGGAGATTTCCCTGGACCTTTTTTCCACTTCTCAAGGTAATCGCCTTCACTTGTTCCCTTGGATTAGTCTCCGTATTACTAGGCAAACTACCTTAAGTTCTTTCTGCCAATGTCTTCACAATTTGCCCCACTTGACTTTCCAAATTATGTAGGGAGGCGGTGTGATTGTGAAGAGTAGCCTCCACCTTAGCATCCGATGAAGAAAAAAACCTCATGATGGCTCTCTCAAGATCGGTCATCTTTCCCTCTAGCCCTGTCACTCGGCTTTCTAGGTTCGGAGCTTGTTGACTTTGAAATTCCGGTGGTGCAGTATTTTTTTGTTACAACTGCCCTTGATTGCTTCATGAGAAGTTCGGGTGGTTCCTCCACCCCGGATTGTAAGTTCCACTATACGGGTTGCCTTGGCCTTGTCCTCTATAAGCATTGCCAACAAAATCGACCTGCTCCACCGCATTAGTGCCTCCGATAGCAATAGGGAAATCACTTGAAGCGTGACCTCCCCTACAACCGTTACAAGTAGTGATGGCCGCAACTCTTGGTAAAGCTAGAGCATCTAGCTTCTTACTCAATGACTCTACTTGTGCCGCCAATGATGTAACCGCGTCAACGTCATGAATTCCAGCCACCTTCTTTCGGTCTCTTGTATTCCATTGATAGCTATTCATAGCCATCTCTTCGATAAGGTGCCGGGCTTCACCGGGAGTCTTGCTTCCTAGAGTTTCTCCTGCCGCTGAATCTAAGAGTTGCTTGGTACTCGGATTCAGCCCATTGTAAAAGGTGTGAATGATCATCCACTCGGGGAATCCATGTTGCGGACATTTGCGAAGGAGCTCTTTGAACCTATCCCATGTCTCAAATAGAGACTCCAATTCCATTTGCATGAAGGATGAGATCTCATTTCGGAGTCTCGCTGATTTTCCCGGAGGGAAATATCTAGCCAAGAATGCCTCGGCCATTTCTTCCCACGTAGTGATAGATGCTCTCGGTAATGAATGAATCCAATGTCTTGCTTTTTCCCTTCAATGAAAATGGGAAGGCTCTCAAACGAATCGCGTCGTCCGTTACTCCATTGATCTTCAACATGTCGCACTCCTCAAGAAAGTTCTCTATGTGATTGTTGGGATCTTCATCGGCCAACCCATTAAATTGTGCGGACTGTTGTAACATTTGAATGAACAATGGCTTCAACTCAAAATTCATTGCGGTAATTGGGGGCCTCATATTGCTTGATTGGGTCCTTATCACCGCGGGTCTAGCAAAATCGGACAATGTCCTCTGCTCTTCATTCTGTTCTGCAATTGCTTCTGGCCCTTCTGTATCAACTTCGGCTTGATTTAAAGATTCTTGTACAGGTTCCTTCCCCTTACGATGAGTTCTTCTACCAATCTCCGGGTCTCCTTCAACAAGAATCGAAGGGTTCCCATGGGTCATAACCTGAAACCGAAACAAGAAAAAGCAAACAAGTAAGAACGATGATAGATAAAAGAAATGTGAAATAAAAAACGAAGTGAAATAGCTAGGATAGCGAAAAAAAAATATCTAAAATACGTCTATTCCCTGGCAACGGCGCCAAAATCGTTGACAGGGGCTCAAAAGTGCACAGGTTGTCGAAGTAATAATATACCCTGGTGAGTGGGTAGTCGTATCCATAGGGAATAAGGATTTGAGATACAAGTATTCACTATGTAGCTAATGCGATGTATGGAAAGAAATCGATAAGTGAGTGCGAAAGAAACTAATAAAAACCAGACTTAAAATAGAATTGTGGAAGGTGAGAGAGTGCAAGTAGGAGTAAAAGAGTAGGACAAGCAATGAGAGAAGATGGGTACCCGGACAAGCTACCCCTAGGACTTATTCTTCTAGTGCAAGACAATGCTATTATACTATCCTATTGATGTTAATTGAATCGAGGAGATCCTTAAACACACGGTCCCAAACCTAAGGTCAACCGTGACTAACCCCAACACTATGTTCCGTCATTAGGTTTCACTACGACCCTTGACTCTTGTTGACTTGTCAACAAAGCCCTAGGGGAGTCTATCTACCTAAGCCTCACACTGTGTGGAATTGCTTTATGTTCTAGGGATTCCTAGTGATTAACCATGTTCCTATGTGTAGTTCTAACCCTTTGGTCTAGGTGAGAGAACCCTAGTCTAAATTAAGTCCCGGCACTAAGATTCACTTCAATCCTTCACTTTGTTGCTCGCATAACGAAGCCTCAGGGGAGTTTATCTGTTAATACCTAACTCTATCTCGACCGCGAATAAATCATGGAACATGGAGGTAGGGAGAATGACATCGGAGGGGAAAGGGGACGTTTCGCTACCTCACGACTCACCCTCTCAACCCTCTTCAATCCTAAGTAGTCTAACCCTATAGGAGTTGTCACACCTCCAAAGGATAACCTAGCTTGTTCTCAACGCTAGTGTCACGGCTAAGGGAAAACAATAATCAAGAAGAAATTAAGATTGAAACTCAATTTTATTCATCAATAATGGAAAAGCATAATAGCGATGTCAAAGAAACATAATAATCCTAGGGTTTACATGTCCGAATACCCACAAGGGGTTTAGCTCCTCATAAAGCTATACAAATCCATCAAAATAAGAATAAGAAAAACTAATTGAATGCATAGATGAAAACCCCCTTGTGTGCGATGTGGCCGTGGTCTTGTGCGGCCCTCGGACGTTGATGTCGACGCCGATGACGCGCTCCAAATGTCCATGAAGTCCTCTCTAAACCCTAGCCACTCCTCTCTACAAGTTCAGGCAAAGAAGAGCTAAAAAGATCCAAAAACAATCTCCAAAACGGGCTTTTATAACATTGAGTCACGGCTTTAAATTGTAGAAATCGAGATTTCACACGGCCGTGTGGAATTTCCACACGCTCATGTGAAGTTGTTGTTTTGCTGATTTTCGGCAGACAGTGAACAGTAACTTGCTACTGTGCTTTTGCTACAGTACTGCTGCAGTAATTGTGCCGAAACGCTCCCGAATTCGTCGTTCTTCATCGAGGTCTTTGAATTGGGCGCACAATCAACGGTAGATCATGCCGATTGCTTCAAATGTCCTAATTGGTGAAGTTCTCCTTGTTAGCACGAGCTAGACTTATTGTGAATTTGACTACCTTTGTGCCCCTCCAAAGGAGGTTGGCACACACTCACAAGTCTATGCTCCTACCTTGTTCTTTGGTTGGTCCGAAAATCTCTCCAACAATGGCGAACACGATCTAACTTCGTTCCTTTTCTCCAATTTACCTTCACAACTCTACGATGCACAAAAGTAAACAAATGCACACTTTTTAGTGATAAAATCTGATTAAATCAATGCTCATTGTAAGAGAATAACACTTTGCATTACTATAACATGAACACTTATCATCTACTGAAGTCTAAAAGGGCCAGTACATTGGTGTGTACCTTGCCTGCGTATTTCTATGTTTGTTGCTTTTGGCACCATTTTATTTTCGATTTACTTCCTTTGGCTCTTGGATTGCTTCTTTTGTCCTATGAGAAATAATGGAATAATTAAGTATCAGTTATCCACAAAAACATACTCTTAAGGATCACTTAAGTGCTAAACAAGATCGATATAATATGTATAATAGAGAACTGATCAGGTAGATCAAAAGACCCTTATAGCTCATAACCCTCTTAGGAAATTTTATTGGGTTCTATACGGTCTAACTTACAGCTGTAAGGGTAATGTAGAGAGCCTTATGACCCACTTCATTGTGTCCCTTACAGTGCATAACCTAGTATTTATGACTTAGGTTCCTTACTGGCTACTTATGCCTATAAGCCCGATAGTAAAAGTAATTTGGAGAACTTTACGGGCCGCAATGTTAAGCTCTTATGACTGCAACCTAAGTTGTCAAGGAGATGAATCCTTTATGAGGAAGGCCTTAATGTTGTAAGACCCTCATATAGGGTAGTGATAAGTGCTTTTGTTATAATAACGCGAAGTGTTGTTATCTTACAATGAGCATTACTTTCATTAGATTTTATTATTAAATAGTGTGCATTTGTGTGCTTTTGTGCATTGTAGAGTTGTGAAGCTAGTTTGGAGGAAAAGAGCAAAGTTAGATCATGTTCGCCGTTGTTAGGGAGTTTTCGGACCAAGCAAGGAACAAGGCACGAGTCTAGATTTGTGGGTGTGTGCCAACCTCTTTTGGAGGGGCACAAAGGCAGTCACATTCGCAATAATTCTAACTCGTGTTGCATAGGAAAACTTCACCAATGAGGATAATTGAAGCAATCGACACGATCTACCATTGATTGTGTGCCCAATTCAATGGCCTCGATGAAGAACGATGAATTCGGGAGCATTTCGGCAAGAGTACTATAGCATCACTGTAGCAAAATACTGTAACAAGTTACTGTTCACTATCTGCCGAAATTCAGCAAAACAGAGACTTCACATGGGCATGTGGAAATTCCACACGGCCGTTTGAAATCCCGATTTCAGTGATTTTAAAGCCTCGACTCAACAATATAAAAGGCCGCTTTTGAGACTTTTTCTGGATCTTTTTGCCAATCTTTTTCCCTGGTTTCTTGAGGGTTGCGGCTAGGGTTTGCAGAGGACTTTGTGGAGGATTGAAGCGCGCCATCGGCATCGACATCGACGTCCGGCGGCCACACAAGACCACGACCACACTTTACACAAAGGGGTTTTCATCTATGCTTTTAATTTGTTCTTATTCTCATATTTTGATGGATTTGTATAGCTCCATGAGGAGCTAAACCCCTTGTGGGTATTCGTACTTATAAACCCTAGTATGATTATGTTTCTATGACATGTTATTATGCTTTTTCTTGTTGATGAATAAAATTGACTTTTAATATTAATTGCATCTTGTATTGATTTTCCCTTAGCCGTAACACTAAGGTTGAGAATCGTCTAGGTTATCCTTTGGAGGTGTGACAACTCCTATAGGGTTAGACTACTTAAGATTGAAGAGGGTTGAGAGGGTGAGTCGTGAGGTAGCGAAACGTCCCATTTTCTTTCCGGTGTGATTCTCCCTACCTCCTTGTTCCAAGAGTTCATAGCAGTCGAGATAGAGCGAAGTGCTAGGAGATGAACTCCCCTGGGCTTAGTTGCGTGAGCAACAGAGTGAAGGGTTGTAGTGAATTCTAGTGCTGGAGCTTAATTTAGATTAGGGTTCTTTCACCTAGACCATAGGGTTAGAGCTATACATAGGAACAGGGTTTATCACTAGGAATCCCTAGAACTTAAAACAATCCCACATAGTGTAAGGCTTAGGAATATGAACTCCCCTAGGGCTAAGTTGACAGGTCAACAAGAGTTAAGGGTCGTAGTGAAACCTAATGCCGGGCATAGTTTGGGGTTAGTCACGGTTGACCTTAGGTTTGGGACCGTATGTTTAAGGATATCCTCGACTCATTAAACATCAATAGAGAGTATAATAGCATTGCCTTGCACTAGAAGCATAAATCCTAGGGGTAGCTTGTCCGGGTACCCTATCTCACTCACTGATTATCTCTCTCGTATTACTCTTTCTTGCACTCTTCTGTCTTCCATATTTCTCTTTTACTTCTTGTTTTTCTAAATTACTTTTGCAATCACACATTAATTCTATTCTCACTTTCCGTATACCGCACTAGCTAAATAACATTCCCTTGTATCTATTATCCCTATTCCCTGTGGATTCAACTACCCTCTCACCGGGGTACTATTATTACTTCGACAGCCCGTACACTTGCGGTACACACACGCAAGGGTGTATCAAGTAAACAGAGAGTTTTACGATAGTGGCTTACACCCGTAAGACACTCGTAAGTAGCTAGGGTTTAAGGCACCACCAGCGACCTTTAAGAGCCCAAATTCTATTTTCTCTTCAATTTCTGGTCGCCATCACTTCCTGCTTCTCCCATTTTACTCCCCTTGCTCTCTATTTCAATTTTTGAGCTCTCTAGCACGGGTTTAGACCACTTTAGATGCATTTCATAAGCCGATTCTCCATTTTTCTTCTCTTGCTCAAAGATATAATCATTTTATCGTTTTTTGTGGTGAATGCTTGATTAGATGTCTTAAAATGTTTATTTGATTATTTGAAAAGTTTTGTAAAAATTTTGGGCTTGATTGTACATGAGGGGTTCTTACGGCTTGAGCTCGAGACTTACGACCATAAGACCTGCTATAAAGGTAGGTTACCCATAGGATTATGGCCACAAGGCGGCCCACAAGCAGGGCGTATACTGTCATGTTTTGAGAAAATTTCATACTTTTGGAGTTGAAATGATGAATTTTTTTTATTCTATATGATGACTAACACAAAGAGGATCGAGGTACGATTGTCCAAGAAGTTGAGGACAGAGTCATCAAGCTCTAGACCAGAGAGTGATACTTCCTCCACCCCGGCTCCATCTACGTGGCCGTCATTCTCTGCCCCCGATTTTGAAAGGGATATGACCGTTTGAAGATGAAATGGTTCGGGTAGTCTTGTTTTATAGACTCATAGGTGCTTGCACTCCTAGGGTTAGAAAATGAGGTCCGCCACAGGGTAGGCTTCGCGCGCGCGGGCACGAGGGGGGGAGGGGGTGGGTTCAAACCGGCTCCTATCCATGGAGGAGCCGATCTACTGTGACATCACTTTGGAGGTGCTCAACACCTTCGAAGTCGACAGGAGTCCTGTAAGGTTCTCTTAGCCCGAGGTTATACAATTCCAGATGTTTAGTGAACACTGACAGTTGAGTTATATAGATTTTTCTTGGGTCCTAGGATTATACGACATCGACTTTACTGTGACCCAGTAGTATGAGGATCTCTCCATCGATTTCCCACTTGGTACGATACGGTGGAAGTCTGGCTTTGTATCAGTAGTTGGTGAAACTATGAGCCAGGGCTGATGAAGGCGTCCCACTTGATCCAACCATGGTTTTCAGACCTGGACCGGACCGGGTTGACCCAGACCCGGCTTTTAAACCGGTCCAATTCAATACATAAAATCAAATTTTAATAAAACTGGGATTGAACTAACAACCCAGCCCGCATAATTACTCCACTTGTGTCTTATCAGGGTTTGAGGTGATCAGGTGTTGTTTTGGCCCGCATAATTTGCAACTTGGATAGGGGTAATTTCATTGCCCTAGTTAGCCCAACCAAGAAATCAGGGATGTACTAGTGACATACACTCTTTTATTTTCTTTTACTATTATATATCACTACACTTGTGTATGCGTGCGTACATTGGGGATAATGTACATTTTTAAGTGTGGGGAGAGAGTGTATGCTTGCTTTTCTTTGCACTATACTGTGAATTTCGTACTATATGATGCTATATTATAATATCTTATAATTTTTGTTTAAAATGGTGCTTGTGCTTTATATACATGTTAGTGTTGATCTTTGAAGCCATTGCGCGTACTTATTAGAGTTTCTTTGGTCTAGGGACATGATATATTAGAATAATAATTCTTTCATTGCCTCTCAAGAATTTGGTTGCTCTGCAAGCATTTGCTCTATCTTATGTCCCTCTTGAGTACACTTTGCACCTTATGTCTGTCTAGTGAGTGATGTTTTATAATAGGGGCATCAAAGTTGAAATATATGCACACCAGAAAGAGCTACCTTCTTGCTGGTGCATAGTTGATCCCAACAAGTCGGATACAAAGAGTATGCCCTAGTAGGAGAGAAGACTACCTCCTGGGAAAAGTGAAAGCTATTGACTGTGGGAAGAAAGAGAAGAAAAGAAAAGAATAAAAGAATATGCATGTATAAAAAGTTATGAAAAGTGTAAGATTGAGATTGAATAAAATGCCCCAAAAAGTTTTTGTCTGCACGATCTCGACTATAAGATAGTGAACCAGGAGACCGACACTTGGGAAAGTACTTTTGCTATAAAGTACATTGCTCTTCGTAGAGGAATGACCATGCTACCTGGTGTTTGATTTTTCCCCTATACTACTTAAACTCCATACTTATTTGCTTGAGATCAAACACTTATCATGTATTCTATTTTTATTTATTTTATTTGCTTGAGGACAAGCAAACGCTTAATTGTTGGAATAATTGATAAGTGCTAAACTGACCATGTTTTTTATATCCTTTACACTATATTTATCATGGAATTCTACTTTTTTAGCACCTTATTAGCATGAAATTTCATTCTTTTTTCACCACAACCCTTATTGTTGTTTTAGGCAAAAAGAAGCAAATTTAGGGGTGTTTTAAAGCAAAATGAACCAAATTCCTAAATCAAGGCTTCACCACAGCTCACAAAGGGTGTGATCTCAAGTTACCACGCTCGTTGTCTACACTAACCACTGCTGTGATCAAACCATTGCTGCATGGAATAACCATATGCAATATATAAGCCACAATGGCCTCACAATGCCCGTTGTGAAAACTGTCACAACCGGTATCAAGACACATAATTCCTGGGGAGCTGTGCCAGGACGCAACTTGGAGCCCAAGCAATAACTTACTCATTACGGATATCACAACGCCTGTGGTGAGCCCGTGGTGGACTCAACTCTATAAAAGCCCTAGGTTTCTCTAAAATCAGAGAGATTTTCTGCCGAATAAACAGGGCGGCTGAAGTTCTGGAGATCTGAGTGGTTGGAGACTGGTTTTCTTCAATGTTCTATCAGATTCCATCGGATTTCTCAAGAACACTTCAATGATCATCATCAGAGAAGGGCGTGTATGACGAGCGGTCTTCAACAATCATCATCAGAGGAAGGCACATGTGAAAGGTGTTATCCAGACAATATTGTGATCCTCTCATCCTCAATCTTCGGAGACCAATTGGATGGAGTTAGTTTAGGAATACCTTAAATGCATATTTATTCTTTGTTTGGTCTTGTGGCTTTCTTGTGCTTTAATGCGTTCTTGTTATGATCCATAAGAACTTAATTCGAGGGGAATTGTATGGCTAGGTCCCCCGATTATTATTTATGAATCTTGATTGATTAATTCAATATCTATTTCTAGTTTATGTGATTCATCGCATGTTTTTAATGGTTATTCTTATTAATATGGATGAAGAAGCTACGCCCCCATGTGAAGAACACTCATGCTATGATAGATCTATGCATGAGCTAAGAAATTAGATATAGCTAGGTCACTGGATTAGAAATTGATTGGCCCTTAGGCTTAGGGTTTTATTGATTCCTCTTCGTGAAATTCCTGTATTTAAGGCAAACATATATAGGAGGCTGTGGTAGGAAGAGATTCTACTATAAGTTCCTAGTGTTTTAGACCTAGTCGCCAAGGGATTGCCATAATTCTCTCATCAAACCGATTGTCACTTTTCGTGCACCGCATAACTAAAGAGCGAATTCTTGTGTTCCAAATCCCTATTACCTGTGGATTCGACTACCCACTCACTAAGGTAATTTTATTACTTCAACAAGCCCGTGCACTTGCAGAATACACGCAAGGGGTCGTGTTACTCCTCATGGAGCTATACAAATCCATCAAAATATGAAAGTAAACATAAATTGAAAGCATCGATGAAAAAACCCTTGCGTATGATGTGGCCGTGGTCTTGTGCGGCGGCCGGACATCGATGACGATGCCGATGACGGGCTCCGAACCTCCACAAAGTCCTCTCCAAAACCCTAGCAGCGCTCTCCAGAAGTTGGGGAGAAAGATTGGAAAAAAAGATGTGTAAAAAGTCTCAAAATCGGGCTTTTATAATGTTGAGTCGCGGCTTTAAAATCGGCCTTATCGGGATTTCACACGGCCGTGTGGAATTTCCACATGCCCGTGTGAAGTTGCAGGAATTCTGATTTTCTGCATACAGTGAACTGTAACTTGCTACAGTATTTACCCTACCGTAACTTGCTACAGTGCATATGCTCATTGTAAGATAATAACGCTTCGTGGTATTATAACACAACACTTATCAATAGGCAAGAAACAAGAGTGAAAAACTCATTAATAACAAGAAGGTTCTTAAGTCATTTCCATAAACAAAGTGATATTAATGAACTAATAAAGTGATATTACCAAATAACAAAGTTTTCGTTTTAAAGTAAAATAGATAATCTTCAAAAAAAAAAAATCAATATTAATGGTTTACAAATGAGTTAGGGTAAAAAGGCAAAAAGGTAAAGTTTTTATAGGTAAAAGGATTTTAAAAAAAGGCAATTTTTTATAAGGAATTTGATGGATTCAAAACTCTAGATGAGGAGTAAGAGGGAGAGAAGAAAATTCTCTTTAAAAAAGAGGGAGAAAAGGATCACCGTAATAGGGCAAAAATGTAAACTTCTTTTCTATCATATCCTTCCCATTTCTATCCCTAACCCTCCCAATAAGATTAGTTATCAAGTTGTTGATAGGTTAAAGTGAGTCAGTAGGATAAGACTATCATATCCTACTGACCCACCAAATAAAAGATTAGAGCAAGATATGATAGCTTATCGTATTCTACTTTTATCCTCATCTTGTCCACCAAACAAAGCCATAGTATATTTTTCTATTAGAACAATAGTGAAGTTTGGGATTCTCTTCTAAAGCTAATTTCATATATCAAGCTTCAATTGAGTTTGCTTATTCTGTGGTTATGCAACTAGAAAACATAGGTTTTTGGATAAAATAATTAACACTTATACTAAAGTGTAAATCTTAGCTTATACAACTAAAAAATACTAGTGAAGAAATCAATAATACTCATAATTTATACTTAATGAAGAATAATGCTCATCATCCTATGGAGAAGCCTCCAACATGGCTCCTTGCATGCAACAGCTACGATTGCATCAATTAGGAATAATATGTCCACAATATTGTTATGGCCCTTAGAGCCTTCCTAAGCATGATTTCTTAGGATGGGCAGTTAAAATCACCACTACTAATGATCTTAAATATTGTTTATTATGCTTAACTCTCACTTATTTATACTTCCTTTTTATATGTTGGTTTAACATTGAATCAGATTTACATTGATTTGAGCAATTAGATTAGTATCAAACCCCAAAACAAAACTAGCTTATATAAATGTGAAATAATTGATATTCAAAACAAAATCAAATACATTCATCAATAGGTCTTTAAAACCATACTCACGACATGTGATAAGCTCATATTTGTTTTAGGTGTTGATGATTAAATGTTAAGGAACTAAAGTAGAAACACCAAAGATTCTTGGAATTATTAACTTGCTATTCTCTTCTTCTCAGACTCAAAAATTCTTTTAGGTCCTTTTTTTTTGGGTAGCAAAGAGAGATACAAACTAACAAAAGAGAGAGAAAAGAGAGCAAATTAAAAAACTAAGAGCTTATTATACAATTTTTTTGTTTGTTTTTTGTTTTTTTTTTGTTGCTTTGCTTTTGTTTTGTTTTGCTTTAAGTTTTTTTTGTCAATTTTTTGAAAACAAAAGATACATTAACTGTTGTTGATAGGGACTAATGTCACCTATGAAATGTAAGCACACATGCCGATCAAGTAATATAATGTGTTTAAAAGCAAGGTTATCAATCATACGAGGAACTAGGAAATACTAGTACCAATGTTCGTCTTAGTATCTAACCTAAAGGAAGAGCCAGTGAACAAAGTCAAACAAAGCGAAGATACTAAAGTAAAACTAATAATGGAAATTGACAAGGGGTAAATCAAAGCATCGGACAAAGGTGTCTAGGAATAGAATCCTGGTTTTATAAGTCCAGGACAAAGGTTGTTAGTTAGCAATCCTATTTGAATTGAGAAAAATCCTAAAATATACTACCTCCTCTTGTAAGTATGAATAGTAACTAATACAGTACAATGCTAATACAGACATCCCACGATTGCATTGCACTCTATGAAATCTCAATATGAATTAATAAGAATTCAATAAGTAGACAAACCTTCTTGCAAAGCCAATGCCTCTAATCCCATATAGAATAGAAATGTGATTACTACTAAACTATTCCCTATGACTGCAAAGAATATGGAATTACTTGCTAATTCACTCGGGACGATTGTGGGAGGAGAACTCTCGACTCCAAAATATCTTATTTCTAGGTGACGGACGGGTTATGGGTGTGTAAATTATGCAAATATATAAGTATGCAAGTATGCACTTAATACTATAATTGGTCTATTATACCGCAAATGTATGGATCATTATGTAATACCTTGTGGATGAACATGAGGGTTGTATTTCCCTAAGAATGATGAGACACTTCTATTACTTCCTTTTTTACTTAATCAATAGCCTAATTGTTTATGCTCTTTCTTTAGTTTACTTGGGCAACACTGTTAAACAATATAATTAGAGACGAAGTTAAGCACACTTAGAAGGAGTAGGTAGTATGTACCATAAGTATCTCGATTATTAATTATGATAGGCGTTAAGTGTCAATCAAGCTCTAGGTTCGAACCAGGGGAATTCAAAGACCTACTAGCCCCAATAAGCCATGGCAACTAGGTCTAAACAACTAGAAACTTAACATGGAATCTCTTCCACCCCATCCTCCTAGTTTTTCCTTAAGTGCGGGAATCCCATAAGAAAAGACTAATCATACCCTAAGCCTAAGGGACAATCAATCCCTAAGCCGAAAACCTAACTATGTCTAACCTCTTAGAACATACATAGATCTATCATGGCATGTGCATCATCAGTATAGGGGTATATCCTCCTTATCCACATAAAAAATAATAAGCAATTAAGAACATGCAATGATTAAGAAAAACTAGAACAATTTATATTAATCAATCAAGATACATAAATAATAACCGAGGGACCTAAACATACAATTCCCCTTGGCTTAGGTTCTTATGCATCATAACAAGCAAAGCATCAAAGCACAAAAGAACCACTAGACCAAAATAAGAATAAATAAGCTTTTAATGTATTCCTAGACTAACTCCCTCCAATAGTTCTCTGAAGGTTAGAGATTAGAGGACCCCAAGATTGTTTGGATGATGTGTGTCACTCACGCCCCTTTGAAGATGATCTTTGAAGATGCCTGTCATGCGCGATCTTCTCCGATAATGCTCATTGACATACTCTTGGGAAATCTGCTAGAATCTGTTAGAATATGGAAGAAACTCTGTCTCCTACCACTTAGATATCCAGAAATCCAGTTGCCCTAGGTCCTTCAACAAAATAGTCTCCCTAAATTTAGAGAATATTAGAGTATTTATAGCAATCGGCTCTGCCACAGCCTCACAAATGGTGCTGTGATACCCATTGTGAGTAAGTTGTTGCTTGGGCTCCAAGTCCTGTCCTACCACATTTTTTGGGTATTATGTGTTTTGACAACATCTGTTATGGACTCACAACGGTGGTTGTGATGCTATTATGGCTTCTATTGTTGCTACCAGTGAGCTCATGCTTCCATAGCTTGATCAAAATAGTGGTAAGTATAGACAACGGGTGTTGTGTATTGCCATAACGCCCATTGTGAGTCGTGGTGCAGCCTTAATTTAGCAACTTGCTTTATTTTGCTTCAAAACATCCTTGAATTTGCTTCTTTCTTCCTAAATCAGAAATAAAGTTTGTTGGGAATAAAAGAATGAAATTTCATACTAATGAGATGCTAAACAAGTATAATTTCATACTAAATGCAGTGTACATGATATAGAAAATATGATCAGTTTAGTACTTATCAAATATCCCAACACTTAAGCGTTTGTTTGTCCTCAAGCAAATAAAATTGATAAAAATAGAATACATGATAAGTTCTTGATCTTAGGCAATTAAGTATGGAGTTTTAGTAGTACGGAGGCGCAGTCAAACGACATGTAGCATGATTATTCCTCTACAAGAGTAGTCTTCTCTACGATGAAAAGTACTTTCTCAAGTGTTGGCTTCCTAGTCCACTATCTTGTTTCTCTCTTTTGTGTAACAAACCTCTTTGGGGTTTTCTTTAGTCTTAGTCTTACACTTTGCATAATTTTCTATACATGATTACCCTTTTTCTCTCTTATTTCTCTCTTATTTTCACAGTCAATAGCTTTCACACTTCTCAGGAGGCAGCCTTTTCTCCCACTAGGGCATACACTTTGTATCTGACTCGTTCGAAGCGAGTATGCACTCAAAGGAGGTAGCTTTTTTTGCTATACATTAGTCATAACTTAGAACAATAAAGTAAGTACTGATCATACCCCCTTTATAAAACATCACTCACTAGACAAATATAAGGTGCAAGTTGAAGTAGGGTAAAGACTTGTAGAGCAGTCAAACTCTCAATGGGAATGAAAGAATTTATAGTCTAGCATATCATATCCCTAGACCATGGAAACTCCAACAAGTAAGTGCAATGCTTTCATAGATCAACTCTAGCATGTGTATAAGATACAAGCACCCCTAAAAAAAAATTTTACAAGATAGATACTATAGTAACATAGTATAGTATAGTATGAAATTCTCATTAACGTGTAAAGAAAAAGCAAACCTACACTTCCTCGCCACACTTAAAGATGTACATTGTCCCCAATGTATGCATGCATGCATGCACAAGTGTAGTGATATATAATAAGAAAAGAAATTAAAAGAGTGTATGGTCACTAGTACTCTCATGATTTCTTAGTTTGGCCGACCAGAACCATGAAGTTACCCTTATCCAAGCAACAAATTGTGTGGGCTAGAACAGCACCCGATCACCTCAAACCTTGATGAGACACAAATGGGGCAGTTAAATACACAACAAATAAAACTATACACTGCTGTAAAATAAAATCCACTAATATCAGAAGTACAATGCAAAAAAAACCATGAAGTCCCTTGTTGTAATAAAATGTACAATGTACTGAAATATACAAGTACAAAAGTGGTATATAAAATAAAAAAAGGTGGAAGCCTGTAGGGAAAATTAGGCACAGTATATGATCGGTGAAGTACTGGTGATGTCAATGAAGCTGGAGGAGACTCTGGCACCACTGGAGTTGGAATAGTGGATGATGTAGGCGCCGGAGAGGTCGAAGGGTCCTAACGCTGCAAATGCGCCAGGATTTATCAGAGTAGATCCTCGATCCTTACTTGACCGACCTCGAGATGGGTTAAGCACTGGAGTTGGAATAGCGAGTACGGGCGGCTCTATGCCCCTACATGGCACATGCCTATGCAGCGATCTATCAAACCGAGCTCTCTTGCAAGCCTGGTAATATACAAACCAAGGAATATGGTTGCCAGACAAGGGTCTTGAGATTGATATCTTAACTGGTAAGCTAGCACCCGGCCGATGTGAATTGTCTCCTGAGCTACCATGCTCCATAGAAAATACAAGTCCTAGATGTTTACGACCACTGTGATGTCTTCTTTCTCGGTTAACGTCCTTAAAAGGATGGTGTAGAGGTACTGTAACGGCGGGCATCCTAAGGTAGACGGCTTCAAGGTCATATAAACGTAAGCCTCACGACCCTGAAGTGTCTGGGTCCACACTTGATTTGGGCTTAGGTAGACCAGTAGGCCGATATAGAGCTCTAAGCATGATGTTGTGCGGGTGTACTCCACGTCTACCAACCCCATCGGGACTGAAGATTCCGTGTAGGACATCATATACTCCTCTCTAAAAATCTGGAAACTGATTGTCTCTTGATGTCAAGGCTGATAATGGTACGGTCGAGCACGAAAGAGCTTATGACCTCCATTGTAAGCTTCCAATATGTCGGCTCATTGATGTCGAAGAAATGATCCTAGCCTTGTACTGAAATAAGGTCCTGTACCTCATCAGTGAGACCTATGTGCTTGAGCATCGGTCAATCTATCTGGCGCCCCTCCACAAACCTCCAGTCCATGAGCCTCCTGGAGTAGGATCTGCGCTCGGGATCCCCGAATCGCGGTACTGATGGCCGAGAAGACTCTTCGGTCTTCTTCTTCTCGGGCTCTGCCTGGGGACCACTAATAGTTCTATATTGATCCATAACCTACAATTTAATAAGAATACTAAAAATCAATCTATAGAATACAGAAAATGCAATGCAGGAAGGGACAACCAGTGCATAACGTGTACATCAAAGCCCTTATAAGACCAGAACAGTCTCACAACACCCATTACCAAGGCTGTGATGTATCTCTGGATTGTTACAAAGGGTACATAATGACCCATTGTGTGACTTAGAAGCTCAACTGTGTACTGTGCTAGGGCCAGCACAAGAGCACAACTCCCATGGTGAATTAGTTGTGTCCTCAAGTGAAGCAATGACTAGTTGATAATTGGCATCCTTCCATTGTCAAGTGTTGCTAAGGTGAAATGAGAGGGAAAATTCACATAACGGCCTTACTATGGGAGGACAACGCCAATTGTGGCTCATCTTTCCCTAGTTCAATATTTGAACATAACGATCATCACAAGGGCTGTTATTCATCAAGGAACGACTGTTGTGATGCCTGACCTTGGTAAAATACTTCTAAACATTGGTCTATTTCGATGGAAATTTACATAAAAGCATTCACCAAGTATCATTAAACAATTTCATGCCATTTGAAAATTATAGAATCACGGTTTAAGAGATTTGGAAGTGTACTTACAAAATTAGCCGAAAAAAAAGAGTTTTCCACAATGAGAATCGAGTGGATGTGGTGCTAAATCAAGCAGAAACAAACCCAAGCTCCTTGGAATCACTAAGCAAAGATCAAGGAAGAATCACCGGTAAAGTGGCAGAGAGGAAAGTGAGTTTTGAGTGAGAAAGACCAAGAGTTGGCTGTTAATGACCTATATCTCCCCGTAACGGGGTTAATAACAGCCAAAGACCAGCCATTGTTCATGCGTTCAAGCTCATGGAGACACCATGGTAGTTATAAGCACATTATTGTGCCTTTGTCAACTCAGTTGGGCCTAAAAAATTTTTAAGTATTAGCAACGGCCATTCTAGGGCTTATTGTGTTCACCACGGCTATACAACTTTCGTGGTGAAGCCGTGCTAGACCTCTAGAAAACTGAGAGTCACGGCACACTGTGAAACGACTGTTGTAAATAACCACAGCTGTCACAACCGGCATTGTAAGCCCTTTGCAGACTAACTCAATTTTCCAGCAAAGTCTATCTCTCTGCCTAAACATCACAACAGGTGTAACGGGTTTCCCACAGCCGTTATGATGTTCACAGTAAAAAAATAAAGATTTTCCCTATGTAAAATGACATGAAAATAATTTCTACTGATAGTACTAGATTCCCCAATCATGTTTTGCTAATAAAATTCTTTGGGGTATGAGCCAATTTCACACTTTCATATTGATTACCACTTTTTGTATTTTATTAACTAACTACTAATATTGAAAAGTAAGAGTAAATGAATTAAATCTTAGAAAATTACTTGGGTTACCTCTTAAGAAGCGCTTGTTTTACGTCACAAGCCTAAAACACCTGTTCTTACCTCAAGATGACTATAATAAGTTACTTGAAGCATATCTGGGAGCCTTTCCTTCATTACCTATTTTCAAATTATTGGAGTTTTTTACCTCAATAGTGTGATCCTCTTTTGGTTGAACCTTCCTCCATAACTTCTTTGCTAATGCAACTCTCACATGACTCCTTCTATTGTTCCTTTGAAGTTGTAACTTTGCTAGTTGTATCTATCCTTCCCTAGGCTGCTCCTCCACATATTCACGAGGAGGGTTCACCATGAATATATCCTCCACAAAATCATACATAGAAAGATCAAGCTCATGTACAAAATAACATTCATTGTCTTGGTCTATTGAGTGTTTCAAGGCACTTGGGAGTTCGTACACTACTTCTTCATCTCCCACTTTCAATGTCATCTTTCCATCTGTCCAATTGATGAAGGTCCCGAATGTATTTAGGAAAGGTTTTCCAAGAATGAGTGAGGTCTCTACATCTTCCACAATTCCCTGCATACTAGGACACTAGAAATAGTTGGTACACCAAATGATCAAATTAAAAAGGATTAAGGAGAAAATTCTAAAATTAGTGCAAGGGGAACACTTATATAAACATGATATTTTTTATTTTCAGAATAAACTATATGAGGGATATTATGAAATGGAAATATGTTGTAATAATCATAATGCAGAAATAGTTATGGATTTCTTAACAACAGAATCTTATAAGAAATTAGTAGAAGCTAATTATTCCTTTTTACATTTAGGATTAATGGTATTTACTATAACAAGATTACATCGATTACAAGTAGGATCTAAATTATAGCATTATTAGTAGTAGATACTAGACAAATAGACAATATGACTAAAACCCAAATAGCAACAGCTGAAAGTAGATATAACAAATAATTTTGAAATAATTTATATGATCCTAGGATTTTTAGTAACAATAGATACTTTGTATGAAAATGTTAAATTAATAGTAAAATCTAAAGGCTATAATATGACTAATACAGAACCTAATATATTACTTACAAAGATTTTTATTGGGCAAATATCAAATAATTATGAAATCAGATATACTGTTAGTGATGATAAAATAATGAAAATCTTAGGATCACAAGGAATTAATGCATATCCAGCTAAAATTTATAGTTCATAAAGTTTAGCAGGGATAGAATGGAAATTAACTAATATCTCAACACATGTAATAAAAGAACCATCGGATATAAAATATTATGAATATAAAGATGGATCGGTTAGTTTTAAAACACAAACTTATAATAAAAATTTTAAAATTGAAGAAGTTATTGATGAAGAAGAGGATCAATGAAATCTTAACTAATGGAAAAATTAATAGAACAGTTTTATCCTAATTATAACTACGAAGAAGATTTCTTAGAAATGCCAACAGATATAGATGATATACCCTTTCTAATAGAATGTAGATATGAATATAATGAGTATCCTAAAAAAGTAAAAATAGAAAAATATCTGTTAACAGAAGAAGAAATTGCTAGGCAACTTGAAGATATAAATATTGATGAATTAATAAAAAATTCAGGGATAGTAGATAATTATGATGAAATACACATGAATGTACAGATTGTAGGAAGTAATAATCAAGTAAGCTTTAGTAATAATCAACCAAGTACTAGTTCATCTAGCCTAGCAAGACTAACGACTACTGAAAGTGGCTCACGAACAACAAAACCTCTTAGGCAACAAAGTACTTATGAATTTCATAATTATCCAGAACAATCTTATAGAACTTTTAGTAGAAGAGGAATTTCATAATAAGAACTATGCCAGAGTAGAATTATCATGGTAGTATGTTAGTAATAAGTACAGAACATCCTAAAAAATGGCATGAATTATTAGATAGATGGGAATCAGATGCTAGAAATGCATTCGAAAGATTACCACATACATTAGACAATGTATGAATAGTAAAATATATAGAAAATCTATTAGGAACAACTGCTAAAGATATGGTGAATAGTTAGAAAATTAACTTCCCAAAATCTTTATGGTTGATTGGCTTGCATGATTTATTTGCCTTGGTGAGAGAAAGGGTGAGTCATGAGATAGTGGTGTGCCGCCTTTTCCTTCCGATTAGTACATCCTATCCCCGTATTCCCTAGGTGTTATGCAACCATCTTTGGTGTGAGGCGTGAGATTTGGGAGATTTCTTCACTGGGACCTTGTAGGTGGTTAGGGATCTTTCACCTAGAAGTAGGGTTAGGTCTATCCTTAGGAATCAGGTGTACTCTTACGAGTCCCTAGAGTCTATTATTGTCATATGTGGTGTGAGGTGTTGAGATTGAGTGATTTCTCCACTGGGACCTCGTAAGGGACTAGTATCGGTGTCTTAGAGGCAAGGACCGATTATATCTTGGATTTCCTCTACTTATTTAACTTTTTTTTAGAAACACTTGTAAGTTATTCACTTCATGCTCTCCTAGGGGAAGCATTACTTGGGTACCTCATCTTTATTGATTGAGACTTCCTTTACTCTTACTCTTCCTTGCTTGCTTGAGACATTCATATTCTTGTGATTGATTACTTCATCAAATTCTTGATTCATACTAGAAAACCAAGAAATAGTTACTAGTAATACTTCTGATCCCTATGGACTAGACTATCCTACTCACTGGGTATTTTATTATTTTGATACCCATGCACTTGTGGTACATGCATGTAAAAGGTGTGTCAAGCATCATAGCGCCTGTGGTGAGATCGTGGTGGAGCTGATTAATATAAATACCCCAGTATTCCCTAAATTCAGGGAGACTCTTCCCTGAAGAAGTTAGGACGGCCGGATTTTTGGAGATCTTAGCGGCGGGAGGTAGTATTGCTTCCATATTCTAATGGATTCTAGCATATTTTCAAAGAGTACGTCAACAAGTATCATTAGAGAAGATAGCGCATGGTAGGTATTTTTAACGATCATTATCAGAGAGGCGTGAGTGACACATGTAATTGGACAACCTTGGGATCCTTTAATCCCTATCTTCGGAGAACTATTGGAGGGACTTAGTCTAGGAATACATTAAAATCTTACCTATTCTTTTATTTGGTCTTGTGGTTTTCTTGTGCTTTGATGCTTTACTTGTTATAATCCATAAGAACCTAATTTGATGGAAATCGTATGTCTAGATCCCTCAGTTATTATTTATGAATCTTGATTGATTAATATAAATTGTTCTATTTTTCATAATCATTGCATGTTCTTAAATGATTATTACATGTTGATGTGGATGAGGAGGATATGCCATCACATTGATGACGCCGATGCCATGATAGATCTATGCACGTTCTAAGAGGTTAGGCATAGCTAGGTTTCCGAATTAGGGATTGATTGTCTCTTAGGCTTAGGGTCTGATTGGTCTTTTCTCATGGGATTCCCGTACTTAAGGCAAACATCGGAGGTTGGGGAGGAAGAGATTCCATTTTAAATTTCTAGTGATTTAGACCTAGTCGCCATTGCTTATTGGGGCTAGTAGGCCTTTGAATTCCCCTGGTTCGAACCGAGAACACTATTGAAACTTAATAGCTACCATAATTAATAATCAAGATAACTTTAGCACATACTCCCAACTCCTTCTAAGTGTGCTTAATGTCATCTCCAATTGTATTGTTTAATAGTGTTGTATAAGTAGAACTAAAGAAAGTGCGTAAATGATTAGGTTATTGATTAAGTAAAAAGGAAGTAATAGGAACCTCTCGCCATTCATGGTAAAATACGACCCTCGTGTTTATCCACGAGGTATTACTTGATGACTCATACAATTGCGGTATAATGGACCAGTTGTAGTATTATGTGCATACTTGCATGCTTATATATTTGTATCATTTAGACACCCATAGCCCTTCCGTTATTGACTATCAAAGAAAATTTGGCATGTCTAACATTTTGAAGGCTAAGCTTGTTCTCAGTTTTTTTAAGAGTAGTAATGTTCCTTCTGATAGTGTGAAAGCCGCTACTATTATTAGTCCTACCCAGAGGAAGTTTCTGACAAGTTTAGAAATATTGTCAAGGATTGAGTTTGGAATAAGAAAGGCAAAGAGGTAAGAGGTAGGGATAGAGAAGACACTACTATTTATCAATACTATATGACCTGTTGAAGAAATGGTCAAGTGATTACAAGACTTAATAGCAGTATTAACTCTATTAAAGAGGAAACTAAATTGATTGATAGTGAGTCTTTTGCTTGAAATAGGGGTACGAAGGTAATTAAAGTACCAAATTTGCCAAGATTAATGCCTATGATTATGGTTACAGCCTTGGCAACCTTATTGTCACACCAAGAAGGAAGGTAAAGGCTAGATTTATTTAAATTTGGTCTTGACCGGTGAGAGTCTTATAAATATTTAAGCAATGCAAGGAGCTTTTCATAACAAACGCCACAAACATAGCGGCATTTTGGATAACATTTGGTATCATTTTCCAATAAAAAATGCAACTAATTAGCAGTAGCGTTTTTCAGAAAACACCTTTAATTTACCATTTAAAAAAGAGGTAAATTATCGGTGCTTATATGTAGAAGTGCCACTAATTTATCTTTTACCTTTTACTTTTTATTTTTTTTCTTATTACTTTTTCTTCTTCTATTTCTTAGTTTTTTTTTTTCTAATTTGTCTATTCTTCTCTTCTTCTTCTTCTTGCCTATTTTTCTTCTTTATTTCCTTTTTTTTATTCTTCTTCACTTCTCCTAACTTCATCATCATCATCTTCATCTTCTCCTCTAAAGTTCTACTTCTTCTTCCTCCTCCACTTCCTTTCTTCTCCTAGTTTCCTCTTCTTTCTTGCCTTTTCCTCCACTTCCTTTCTTGTCTAGCTTAATTTTCTTCTTTATTTACTCTTTTTATTATTCTCCACTTCTCCTAACTTCATCTTCTCCTCTAAAGTTGTACTTCTTCTTCCTCCTCCACTTCTTTTCTTCTCCTAGTTTCCTCTTCTTTCTTGCCTTTCCTCCACTTCCTTTCTTCTCTAGCTTAATTTTCTTCCTTCCCTCTTCCTCTTCTTCCTTGGCTCTTTTCTTTTTCTTACTTTTTTCCTCAATAGAGAGGGGTATTTGTAGAAAATAAAAAAACCTAGGGATTTTTAAAAATATTGCTAAATTTCAACTTTTGGTCCATGGGGCGGAATTAAAATTCTTTAGGAAATGACGTCAAATTTAAATTAAAATTTAAAATAAAAATATTGCAAAATTTCAACTTTTGGCCCATGAGGCCAAATTAAAATTCTTTAGCAAATGACGCCAAATTTAAATTCAAATGACTCCAAATTTAAATTAAATTTAAAATTTTGTTTTGGCATCGCTTTTTTTTTATATATAAAAAAAGACCACTAAAGTAATAAACAACCACTACTTGGTTTATCTATTGCTCATGTTGTTCTGCCATAGTGTCAGACCTTTCAGTTTCTAGCTCAGCTTGATTTGACTGTTCTTGTACGGGTTCCTTTCCCCGTCTATAAGTTCTTCTTCCAATTTCCGGATCATCTTCAACTAAAGTCGAAGGGTTGCCATGGGTCATAACCTAGAGATGCAATCAAAGAAAAAAAACAAATTAGAATGATGGAACAATAAGAAAGTGAAACAAAATAAGCAATGAATAGCTAAAATAGCAAAATTCAAATGTCTCTAAAATGCCTATTCCGCGGCAACAGCGCCAAAAACTTTGACACAACTTTTGCTTGAGTGTTCTGAAGTGCATGGGTCATCGCAGTAATAAAATATATCCTGGAGAGTGGATAGTCGTATCCACAGGGAATAGTTGCTTAGAAACAAGAGATATCACTATTTAGCTAAGATGAAAATCGATGGTGAGTGAAATGATTGTAAGAGTGCAAAAAGAGTAAAAAAGGAAAAGAAAGCAAGTAAGAGTAAATAGAGGGGATAAACGATGATAAGATGGGGCACCCAGACAATGCTCACCCTAGGACTATTGTTTCAAGTGCAAGACTAATATTATGCCTTCTAACTTATGATTAATGAGTCATGGAAATCTAAAAACACACAGTCCCAAACCTAAGGTCAACGGTGACTAGTCCTCTACATTATGCCCAGGCGGAAAGGAGTACTCTCAACACCTCACACTGTGTGGGACTACTTGGGGTTCTAGGGACTCCAAGTGATAAACCATATTCCGTAATATAGACTTTACCCTTTGGTCCAGTCGAAAGGCCCCTAGTTACAATTAAGCCCCAGCACTAAGATTCACTTCAACACTTCACTCTGTTGCTCGCGCAACTAAGCTCTAGTGGAGTTCATCTCTTAGCACTTCACTCTGTTGTGACCTCAAAGAACTCTTGGAACGTGGAGGTAGGATAAATCATGTCGGAAGGAAAAGGGGATGTTCTGCTACCTCTCGACTCACCTTCCTCAACCTTGCTTAATCTAATCTTAATGAAGTTGTCACACCTTCAACGGATTACCCATATGGATTCTTAACCCTAGTGTCACTCTAAGGGAAAATCAACATAAAAGCATTCAAGATTGAAACTCAATTAAATCATCAATTAAAGAAGCATAATAAAAGTCAATAAAACAAAGTCATCCTAGCGTTTACAAGTTGAAGCACCCACTAAGGGTTAAGCTCTCCATGGAGCAATACAAAATCAATAATGAAATCAAATAATAGTGCATGCAATCTATAAAGAAAACCACCTTGTTGTCCGTGTTGCTGGTCTTCAAGAGCCGTTTCGTCTTCTCCAAAGACTTCTCTATCGAGCCTAGGGCACACCTCGCCGAATTGATGTTGTCGAAAGCTCCCCCCAATAACTCTCCTGCGAAGGGTGTCGATGTCGATGCTGTAGAACCACTCCAAAAGCCTCGCAAAAACCTCTCCAAAGTTTAGCCGCTCTCTCCCCGAAAGATGGGCGAAAGATCAGAAAAAGGTCCCCAAATAAATCTCAAATCGTGGTATTTATAGGGCTAAAATTTGGGCATCCACACGGCCATCCACACACCGTGTGGATTTCCAGAAATTCGATTTCCTGCGCGCTATGAACAGTAATTGCTACATTAATTTGCTATAGTAAACTACTGCGGTACTCGTGCCAAAATGCTCCCGACTTCATTTCTTCATCGAGGCCACCAAGTTGGGCACACAACCATGCGGTAGATCATGTCGCCTCTTGCTTTCAAACACATTGATGAAGCTCTTTAGTGTTGCACAAGTCAGACTCTATGAGTGTGACTGCCTTTGTGCCCCTCCAAATTGTATATTCAATTGAGCACCATGAAGGTTAGCACACACTCACATGTCTACAACTTGTGCCTTGATCCTTGCTTAGTCCAAGAGTCTCCTCAATCATTGCGTCCATGATTTATTTTTGCTTCTTTTCTTCAGAGTCGTCTCCATAACCTTAAATGCACAAAGAACACAAATACACATGAATGAGTGATAAAATCTGAGAAAATTGATGCTCAATGCAAGAAAAGTATACTTCGTATCACTTATACACGAGCATTTATCAAACTCCACCACACTTAAGCTTTTGCTTGTCCTTAAGTAAAAATAAAACATTCAAGCATTTAAGAAGAACAATTGAATGTGCTCAACTTTAGGTTCATCAAAAGCATACAAAAGAGTCATTCTACAAGCAATGGGAAATTTAAACATTGCATAAAAAAAAAAATCATTGCTCTAGCTAAAAACTTGAATAAAAAAGGACAACAAACCCAATATTGTGTAAGTGTGTGTAAACTCACTCAAGTCAACCCAAAAAGTACTCCTCTAAGCTCTTATAAGAAAGGACTTATTTATACACAAGAAAAGGGAGGTAATAGCTTCACACATCCTCTAAGGTAGCCCTTTCCTAGGCAGCCGCCAAAGGTGGCTTTCACACTTTCGAGGTGGTAGCTCTTTTTACTGGGGTATTAGGTTTCACTCATCCCATGAGATAGCTCTTTCTCACATTAGGAAAAAACTAGTATCCGACTTATTCGAGTAGCTTCATATTTCATAGGCAGTAGCTCTTTCCACCCCAAATGCACAAATATAACCAACAATATCTACAATTTTTTTTCTTTTTAAAACTAAATCAATACTAAGACTTAAAACAGATTAATACTAAACTAATCCTTTCAATGTTGAACTTGAGTTTCCATAAAGTTTCATGAGTGAGTAGTGCAACAAGAGATAATCGAGCAAAAAATCCCTAAAATTCAAGTAAAAACTAGAGCATGATGGTATACAATGTTAAAATTCTCCTAAATATAAGAATACAACCGTTGCAACTAAGGTGAACTGCCATTGACTACATGAGCATGAGCATGAGCAATTGAATGCATAAGTATAAAGCATGTGTGATATGAACTCCCCCCACACTTAAGATGTGCATTGTCCTCAATGTACGCATGCAAGCACAATAAAGAAATAAAACAATCAAAACATGTGTGAAGGTGGGCAATTGAAACAATACTCCCCTGAACTCCTAGTGTTAAGTTTGATAGAGCTATATTCATTGAGAGTTGAGTTCCAACGGGTCGTAGAGTACACACGGCCATGTGAAATGCCACATGACCATGCCAATGACTATTCCTTATTTCCCATAATCACAAGACCATCTGCACGTATACACATGGGGTTCAGTATAGCTCAACAAAAAGAAAATAAACTCGAGTCTATAAAAATATGGAAATGAAATACAACTCAAAACATTGAAAAATAAAAAGAAAAACTAAGAAGAAAGATCCTTTCTGAGTACTACAAGTCCAAAATAAAATGCAGAAATAAAATAACAAAGAAACATAAAAACATAGAAACTAAAGATGCCTCAAGCGTTGGTGTCCTACTCTGGTACTATTACTGCTGTTGGAGATAATATTCGTGCTACTAGTGGTCATGATGCTGGAGATGTCGGTGGAGCACGGGGTCTCATCACAAAAGGTGAAGCCACATCTCATTTGAGAATTTATTGTAGGATGTTGAGATGCACCATTACCTATGTGTGGTTCGCAGCCTGTGTCTCACGAACCTCAGCCAACTATACCTGTAGCACCCCTACAGCATTCTCGATCCTCTCAAAATGGTCATGGCCTCTAGAAGGAGAGAAAACCCGCATTGGAGGTGGCTCCTGTGTTGCAGGGGGTACTTCTGTCTCGGTTTGCTCCTGCGGGGACAGTAAGGTTGGCTGCGAAACCTCGACTGCATCACCCTCAACTCTTCCTTCATAGGCTGGCTCTGGTAAGGGCATGTTTATCACATACACCTCGTTTCTGTAACGCCTTCCCATACCCATAAGTCTCATGGTCTCCAGATCGAGGGCAGATGGTATGATCATCTTCTCGGCCCCTCTAATGGCGTCCAGGAGACCCATCCCCATGATAAGTCTCGTGATGTATGGGCCCGAGAAGATAATGCCGACTCTGGCATACTGACCCTAGTGATGCAAATACTCAGCCATAATATGTCCCAGATGGAGTGGCTCACACTATAGCATAGAATATAAATAGAGCAACTCCTGCCGACTCAGAACTCTCATACTATCACCATGGTAGTTCACCGATCTGCCGAGAATGGCGTGTGATAAGTTCACCGATTAAGCATTACTTTTCTCAAATTTTATCATTAATTGGTGTGCACTTGTGTTCTTTTATGCATGTAGGGTTGTGGAGTAAACTTGGAGAAGAAAAGAGCAAAATTAGGCCATGTTCACCGTTGTTTGGGAGTTCTCGGACCAAGCAAGTAACATGAAATCGGGAACATTTTATGTACGAGCACTATAGTAGTTACTGTAGCACTCTACTATTCACTGCGCGCCAGAAAACCAATTCCAGAGAATCCACACGGCCGTGTGGATGCCCGATTTCAGCGGATTTCACAGCCTCGACTCAACACTATAAATAGGACTTTTTCGTGATTTTTCAAAAATCTTTTTCCCCGACTTTTGGATGGTCGCGGCTAGGGTTTGGAGAGGATTTTGTGGAGGTTTAAAGTGCATCTACGGCATCGACATTGAAGTCTGTTGGAAGATAGCTATTGGGGGAGTTTTCGTCGGCACTGATCCGGCGAGGTGTGCCCTAGGCTTGACAAGGGGCTTGGTGAAGATGACGGAGCAGCCTCGCAAGACCATCACCACGCATCACATGGGGGTTTCGTCTATGTTTTCTATTCTTGTTATTTCATATACATTGATGGATTTGTATAGCTCCATGGAGAGCTAAACCCTTTGTGGGTATTCGGACTTGTAAACCCTAGGATGACATTGTTTCAATGGCTTTTATTATGTTTTCTAAATTGATGCTTTTAATTGAGTTCCAATATTGATTGCTTGTTGTATTAATTTTCCCTTAGCCATGACACTAGGGTTGAGAATCATCTAGGTTATCCTTTGGAAGTGTGACAACTCCTATAGGGTTAGACTACTCGAGATTTGAGAGGGTGAGTTGTGAGGTAGCAAATCGTCCCCTTTCCCATCCTGTGTGATTTTTTCCTGCCTCTGTGTTCCAAAAGTTCTTAGAGGTCGAAATAGAGCTAAGTGCTAGGAGATGAACTCCCCTGGGGCTTATTTACGTGATCAACAGAGTGATGGGTTGTAGTGAATCCTAGTGCTTGGGCTTAACTGTGACTAAGGTTATTTCGCTTAGACCAAAGGGTTAGAACTATACTTAGGGATAGGGTCTATCACTTGGAATCCCTAGAATGTAAAGCAATTCCACGTAGTGTAAGGCTTAGGAAGATGGACTTCCCTGGGGCTTAGTTGATAGATCAACAGAGTGAAGGGTCATAGTGAAACCTATTGCCGAGTCATAATGTTGGGATTATTTACGGTTGACCTTATGTTTGGGACCGTGTGCTTAAGGATGTCCATGACTCATTAAACATCAATAGGAGAGCATAATACATTGTTTTGCACTAGAACATTAGTCCTAGGGGAGCTTGTCGGGCTACCCCTTATTCACATTGATTATTCCTTTCTTTACTCTTGCTTGCACTCTCTTATCTTTCATGTTTCTCTTTCATTTTCATATTTCTCTTTTACTCTCTTGCACACAAATTGATTTTTGTTCTCTTCACTTACATTTCACACTAGCTATGTAGCAATTTCTTGTGTCTCTAATCCTTACTCCCTGTGGATTCGACTACCCTCTCGCCGGGGTACTTTATTACTGCGATAATCCGTGCACTTTCGGGTCCCTATCAAAGTTTTTGGCGCCGTTGCCGGGGAGTAGGTGTATTTTAGACATTTACTTTTTGCTATTTTAGCTATTCACCACACATTCTATTTCACACTTTCTTTTTCTTTCATCATTCTTATTTGTTTTTCTTTTTCTTTGATCTCTGCTTTAGGAAGGAAGATTGATACAACTGAGATATTCGACACAATTACAAGAATGGTGAAGAATGTGGAACAGAAAATGCAATTGTTCACAGTATAGTCAGTTACAAATTACATTGTGAATGAACAACCGGTGAGCAGTCATTTTGTAGAAGAAGAAGCCGCTATTGATTATTCTTATAGTAAGCAGATTCCGAGTTGTGAACTGGGCAGTGTGTTGGATCAATTTGAGCAATCAGGATTATCTTCTTCAAGTTGTGATATAGAAGAAAGTTTAGAGAGGGTCCTTACTCAGTTTGAATCATGTTATCGGGAACAAGGCAAGAAATCTTTTCGATGGAAATTATAGATTTGACTGAAGAAGCTTGTGAGGTTGGGGTTACAGTAGGATCCTTGGATCATTCTATCAGTCATGCATTGGAAGACAATTCAGAATGTATTATTGAACAAGAATCAATTCTATTTGAAGAGATTGATAGATTGAAGGAGAGCTGATTGCGACCGTCTATTAAAGAACTACTTGATTTGGAGTTAAAAACATTACCAACACACTTGGAGTATGCATTTTTAGTGGAAGAGATGAAGCTCCCCATTATCATAACATCAAATCTTTCGATTGATCAGAAGAATAAGCTAGTGAGCATGTTGAAGAAACATAAATCCGCCATTGCTTGGAAGATTTTCTGATTTGAAGTGCATAAATCCTTCGTTTTGGACTTATAAAATCTTAATGGAGGATAATTTCAAGTCAGTAATCCAACCTCAAAGAATGTTGAACCCAAACATGAAGGAAGTTGTCAAGGCAGAGATGGTGAATCCACTACATGAAGGGATTATTTATCCAATTTCTGATAGTGCTTGGGTGAGCCCAACGCAAGTGGTTCCGAAGAAAGGGGGAATGACAATGATCAAGAATGAAAAGAATAAACTCATCCCAACCAGAACAGTTACAGGATGGAGGGTATGCATTGATTACAGAAGACTGAATGATGCATGACACATCCCTTGTGTGTGTACCCGCAAGTGCACGGATTGTCGAAGTAATAAAATACCCTGGTGAGTGGGTAGTCGTATCCACAGGTAATAGTGTTCAGAAACAAGTGTTATCGCTATTTAGCTATGAAAGATAAATGAGTGCAAGAAGATTAATGTGGGTAGGAGAGGAAATCGATATAAAGATGGGGTACCCGAACAAAGCTTCCCTTAGAACTAATGCTTCTAGTGCAAGACAAGTATTATACCCTATAATTGATGTATAATGTGTCGTGGAAATCCTTAAGCACACGGTCCCAAACCTAAGGTCAACCGTGACTAGTTCCAACACTATGCCCCGGAATTAGGTTGCACTACGACCCTTAACTCTCGTTGACCTGTCTTAAGTATAGTTCTAACCCTTTGGTCCAGGTGAAAGAACCCTAGTCTCAGTTAAGCCCCAGTACTAGATTCACTACAACCCTTCACTATGTTAGGGGAGTCAATCTCCTAGCACTTCACTCTACTTCGACCGCAAAGAACTCTTGGAACATGGAGGTAAGGAAAATCACACCGGAGGGGTAAGGGGACCTTTTGCTACCTCACGACTCACCCTCTCGACCCTCTCCAATCTCGAGTAGTCTAATCCTATAGGAGTTGTCACACCTCCAAAGGACAACCAAGATGACTCTTAACTCTAGTGTCACATCTAAGGGAAAATCAATACAAGAATAAATCAAGATTGGAACTCAATTAAATTGATCAATAAAGAAAGCATAATAAAAGTCATAGAAACAATATCATCCTAGGGTTTACGAGTTCGAATACCTACAAGGGTTTAGCTCTCCATGGAGCAATATAAAATCAATAAAGAGATTAAGAGCATATGCATAAAACTATAAAGAAAACCCCCTTGTAGATCGTATCGATGGTTTTGTGGAGCAGCGTGTCTTCTCCAACGAATCCCTTGTCAATCCTAGGGCACACCTCGCCGAATCGATGCCGACAAAGCTCCCCCAATAGTTATCTTCCAAAGGATATCGATGCCGATGCTGTATAATCGCCTCCAAAGACGTCCAATTCTGTGTTTTGCTCATTTTCGGCAGACTATGAATAGTAACTTGCTACAGCATTTCACTACAGTGATTAGCTACAATACTGCTACAGTACTCCCTGAAATGCTCCCGAATTCATCTTCTTCATCGAGGACGTTGAATTGGGCACACAATCAACGGTAGATCATGTCGATTACTTCATTTCTCTTCATTGGCGAAGTTCTCCAATGCTACACGAGTTAGACTTTTGTGAATGTGACTGCCCTTGTGCCCCTCCAACGGCGGTTGACACACACCCATAAGTCTAGACTCGTGCTTTGTTCCTTGCTTGGTCGGAGAACTCCCCCAACAATGGTGAACATAACCTATTCTTGCTTCTTTCTTCTCCAAATTGGCTCCACAACCCTACAATGGACAAAAGCAGACAGATGCACACAAATTAATGATAAATCTGAGAAAAATAATGCTCAATGTAAGATAATAATATTTCGTATTACTATAACATGAGCACTTATCAATGCAACCGGAAAGGATCACTTTCCATTGCCTTTTCAGATTCCTATTTCCCCAGAAGATCAAGAAAAGACAACATTTACTTGTCCCTATGGGAACTTTTCATATAGACGAATGCCATTTGGACTATGGAACACACCGACAACATTTCAACATTGTATGACTGCCATTTTTTATGATCTTTTGGAGGATATCATGGAGGTATTCCTAGATGATTTCTCGGTGTTCGGTGACTCTTTTGAGATATGTTTAAAAAACTTGGAAATAGTGTTGATGAGATGTGAGGAAACAAACCTTGTACTTAATTGGGAAACGTGCCACTTCATGGTTCAAGAAGGCATTGTTCTAGGGCACAAGATCTCTTAAATGGTTATGGAGGTAGATAACGCAAAGATCAAAGTCATACATAAACTTTCTCCACCAACAAATGTTAACTGAGTTCGATGTTTCTTACGGCATGCAGGGTTCAATAGGCGATTCATTAAGGATTTTTCAAAAATCACACAACCATTAACTAAACTCCTCGAAAAGGATGCTCCTTTCGATTTTGGGGATGAATGTGAGAAGCTTTTAACATGCTAAAAGAGAAGTTAGTTCAAGCCCCAATTTTGATCACACAAGATTGGAATGAACCATTTGAGCTTATGTGCGATACAAGCGACTATGCTATGGGAGCAGTTTGGGGCAGAGAAAGGACAAGCAGTTCCAACCGATATACTATGCTAGTAAGACTCTCACAAGTGCTCAAGTGAATTATACCACTATAGATAAAAAGTTACTGGCAATTGTGTTCGCCTTCGACAAGTTTAGGCCGTATCTCATCTTGTTAAGAGTCATTGTGTTTACAAATCATTCAGCTCTCTGCTATCTCATGAACAAAGCTGATGCTAAACCATGATTGATCCGGTAGATATTACTACTGTAAGAATTTGATATGGAAATAAAAGACAAGAAAGGAACTAAAAATGTGGTTGCGGATCACTTGTCTCGTTTAGAGGGAAATGTGGGATAAGAGCCATCAAGCAAGGAAATTAATGATTTCTTCCCGGAGGAGCACCTGTACTCGGTTCAGGATTCATTATCATCAGATGATACTCCATGGTTCGTGGACTTTGCCAATTACTTGTTAGGGAACGTTCTCAAGCAACGACTCACGTTCCAACAAAGGAAGAAGTTCTTTAGTGATTTGAAGAATTACTTCTAGGATGATCCATTTCTTTTTCGCATCTGTGCAGATCTTGTAGTTCAGAGATATGTATCAAGAGAAGAAGGATGGGATATCCTTGCCCATTGCTACTCAGGACTTGTTGGAGGCCATTATGCGTTAAGTAGGACTGCAGAGAAAGTTCTGGCTGGCGGATTTTATTGGCCGACTCTTTTCCAGAATGCACACCAATTTGTTCTTCGATGTGATAGCTTCCAGAGAGCAGGGAATCTATCTCGGCGGGATAAGATGCCCCAGAACCCTATGCAATTCTGTGAGGTATTTGACATTTGGGGCATTGACTTTATGGGGCCGTTTCCGAAATCTAATGTGAATCTATAAATCTTAGTGGTAGTTGACTATGTCTCTAAATGGGTTGAAGCTCAAGCATTGGCGACTAATGATGCTAGAATTGTGGTGAAGTTTTTAAAAACATTGTTCACTTGGTTTGGAACTCCTAGGATTATCATTAGTGACCCGGGAACTCATTTTTGCAACTCCCAAATGAAAAAGTGTTCAAGAGATATGGAGTACATTACCGCCTTGCCACTCCTTACCATCCGCAAACTAGTGGCTAAGTGGAGGTCACAAATAGAGAGCTCAAGAGGATCATGACAAAATCGGTAGAGCAAGGGAAGCGAGATTGGTCTGAGTGTTTGGATGATACACTCTAGGCTTATTGAACAGCATACAAGACCCTTATAGGGACCACTCCGTATAATTTGGTCTACGGAAAGTAATGTCATCTGCCGATGAATCTTAAACACAAAGCATATTGGGTAATCAAGGCAATGAATTTTGATTTAAGAAAAGCGGGGGAACAAATAGTGCTTCATCTCAATGAGTTAGATGAATGAAGGTTGATGGCATATGAGAATGCTAGAATTTACAAGGAAAGGATTCGGAAGTAGCATGACAAGAATATTAAGTTAACGAAGGAGTTTAAAGTGGGTGATCAAGTTTTATTGTTCAACTCTCGTTTGTGGCTATTTATGGGAAAACTCAAGTCTAGATGGTTTGGGCCGTACACTGTCACTCAAGTGTCACCTCATGGAGTGATTTAGATCACTCATCCGGAGAAGGGTACATTCAAGGTAAATGGGCATAGGCTAAAACCCTATTTTGGCGGTAAGTGACACACCCCTTGCGTGTGTACCCCACAAGTGCACGGGTTGTCGAAGTAATAAAATACCCTGGTGAGTGAGTAGTCATATCCACAGGGAATAGTGTTCAGAAACAAGTGTTATCGCTATTTAGCTATGATGGGAATCAATGATGAGAAAAGTATATATGTATAGATGTAAAAAGAAAATAAAAGAGTGCAAGAAGAATAATGAGGGCAGGAGAGGTAATCGATATAACGATGGGGTACCCGGACAAAGCTCCCCCTAAGACTAATGCTTCTAGTGCAAGACTAGTATTATACCCTCTAATTGATGTCTAATTGAGTCGAGGATATCCTTAAACACACTGTCCCAAACCTAAGGTCAACCGTGACTGACCCCAACACTATGCCCCGGCATTAGGATTCACTACGACTCTTGACTCTCGTTGACCTGTCAACTAAGCCCTAGAGGATTATATCTACCTAAGCCTCACACTACGTGGGATTGCATTAAGTTCTACGGACTCCTAGT
This sequence comes from Dioscorea alata, assembly GCA_020875875.1. Classification (NCBI taxonomy): domain Eukaryota; kingdom Viridiplantae; phylum Streptophyta; class Magnoliopsida; order Dioscoreales; family Dioscoreaceae; genus Dioscorea; species Dioscorea alata. The sequence goes on from CM037019.1 coordinate 13,798,270, forward strand.
GGTAAAACCTGTTCCTATGTGTAGTTCTAACCCTTTGGTCCAGGTGGAAGAACCCTAGTCTAGATTAAGCCCCAGTGCGTAGGATTCACTTCAACCCTTCACTCTGTTACTCACGTAACTAAGCCCCAGGGGAGTTTATCTACCTAGCACTTCACTCTATCTCGACCGCTAATGAATCAAGGAAACGGAGGTAGGGAGAAACCACACCGGAGGGGAAAGGGGTACATCGCTACCTCACAACTCTCCCTCTCAACCCTCTCCAACCTTGTGTAGTCTAATCTTATAGAGGTTGTCACACCCTCAAAGGATAACCTAATAGATTCTCAACCCTAGTGTCACGGCTAAGGGAAAATCTCATACAATCGGCATGCAAGATTGGAACTCAATAATAGAACATTAAATTAAGAAAGCATAATAAAAGTCATAGAAACAATATCATCCTAGGGTTTACAAGTCCGAATACCCACTAGGGTTTAGCTCTCCATGGAGCAATACAAAGTCAATAAATAGTTTAAGAACATATGCATGAAAACCATAAAGAAAACCCCCTTGTAGATCGTATCGATGGTCTTGTGTAGTCGCGTGTCTTCTCCAACAAATCCCTTGTCAAGCCTAAGGCACACCTCGACAAATCAATGCCGATGAGAGCTTCCCCAATAGCTTTCTTCCAAAGGATGTCGATGTCGATGCCGTTTAATCGCCTCCAAAGACCTCCAAGAACCTCTCCAAACCCTAGCCGAAAGCCCCCCAAAAGATATCCAAGTGATAGAAGGGGAGGGTCCCCAAATAGATCTGAAAACGGGCTATTTATAGGCTGAAATTGGGCTGCAATCGGAGTTCAACACGCCCCTGTGTTAATTCCACACGGCCCTGTGTAAAACCAGGAATTCCACACGGCCGTCTGGAAATTCTGAAATCGTGATTTTTCGGCACTGTGAACAGTAACTTTGCTACAGTGTTTTCCTACAGTGCTTAGCCGAAATGCTCCCGAATTCATCGTTCTTCATCGAGGCCATTGAATTGCGCACACAATCAATGGTAGATTATGTCGATTACTTCATTTCTCTTCTTTGACGAAATTCTCCAATGCTACACGAGTTAGACTTTTGTGAATGTGACTGCCCTTGTGCCTTGTTCCTTGCTTGGTTCAAGAACTCGTCAACAATGGCGAACATAACCTATTCTTGCTTCATTCTTCTCCAAATTAGCTCCACAACCCTACAATGCACAAAATTAAACAAATGCACACTTTTTAGTGATAAAATCTGATTAAATTAATGCTCATTGCAAGATAATAATGCTTCGCATTACTATAACACGAGCACTTATCAGTAAGGTTCGTGACAATGACAAGGAAGTATTCTTTCTTCATGAGCCCCCATGAGGTAAGTCCATGTACATCAAGCTAAGTGATGTTAAACAAGAGCTTCTTGAGAGGCAATCCAAGTTTTTACTGTTTTTCTAGAAGTTAGTTTAGTTTTAGCATAAATAAGAGTCTTAGTGTTGGTGTCTTGATTTTTATACATGTGTGCTGTGATTTTCTTTGGATCATTGATGTTTTTGTGTGCCTAAATGTTGATTGACCAAGTTTTGGGTCATTTAAACGTGTTTTCATGGATCTCTGGTTGTATTTTTATCGTTTATACAGTCTCCGAATGTTGCATGTTAGTTTCTAAATTTTTTTGCAGAGTTTGTGAATTTTCTAAGTCATCCAGAGAAAACACACTACCGTGTGGAATTTCCACACGGCCGTGTTAACCATCTCAATGCCCATCCCAAGCGTCACAGGGGCCGTGTTTGTGCCCCTGTAAAGGGCACATGACCATGTGGAAATTCCACACGGTTGTGTGAAATCCTGCAGAACTTGAACTCTCTATCCCGAGAGTCCACAGGGGCGTGTGGATGCCCCTGTGAGTGTCCTTGTACTAAGGCACACGGCCGTGTGGAATTTCCACACGGCCGTGTGAAACTCTGTAGAGACTCCCTTTCTGATAGGGGCACGAAAGTATACGGGTTGTCACAGTAATAAAGTACCCCGGTGAGAGAGTAGTCGAATTTATAAGTGCTTGTATTATAGTACCGCGAAGCGCTATTATCTTACAATGAGCATATCTTCCATCAGATTTTATCACTAAATTGTGTGCATTTGTGCATTGTAGGTTTGTGGGGTTATTTTGAAGAAGTAGAATGAAGTTAGGTCATGTTTGCCATTGTTGGAGAGTTTTCGGACCAAGCAAGGAACAAGGCACGAGCCTATAGTTGTGATTGTGTGCCAACCTCCTTTGGAGGGGCATAAGGGCAGTCACATTCACAATAAGTCTAACTCATGTTCACTTTCAGCAAAAGTTCAGAAAACATTGTAGCAAGCTACTGTTCACTTTCAGCCAAAATTCAGAAAACCAGAGAGTTCATACGGGTGTGTGGAAATTCATCGGCAAGCTTTCGTCGGCACCGATCCAGCGAGGTGTCCCCTAGGCTTGACAGAGGGCTTGGTGAAAGACAAAGCGGCCGCACAAGACCACAGCCATGCTATATAAGGGGATTTTCATCTATGTTTATCTTTCTTGTTTATTCATACACATTGATGGATTCGTATAGCTCCATGAAAAGCTAAACCACTTGTGGGTATTCGGACTTGTAAACCCTAGGATGATATTGTTCTATGACATGTTATTATGCTTTCTTAATTGATGCATTTAATTGAGTTCCAATCTTGATTGCTTGATGTATTGAATTTTTCCTTAGCCGTGACACTAGGGTTGAGAATCATCTAGGTTGTTCTTTGGAGGTGTGACATCTCTTATAGGGTTAGACTACTTAAGGTTGATGAGGGTTGAGAGGGTGAGTCGTGAGCTAGCGGAACGTCCCCTTTCCCCTCCGGTGTGATTCTTCCTACCTTCATGTTCCATGATTTCTTAGCGGTCGAGATAGGGTGAAGTGCTAGGAGAGGAACTCCCGTGGGGCTTAGTTTCGCGAGCAACAGAGTGAAGGGTTGAAGTGAATCCTAGTGCTGGGGCTTAATTTAGACTAGGGTTCTTCCACCTGGACGAAAGGGTTAGAACTATACATAGGAACTGGTTTTATCACCTAAAACTTAAAGCAATCCCACGTAGTGTGAGGCTTAGGAAGACGTACTCCTCTAGGACTTGGTGGACAGGTCAACGAGAGTCAAGAGTCGTAGTAAAAACCTAATGCCGGGGCATAGTGTTAGGGTTAGTCACGGTTGACCTTAGGTTTAAGGATATCCTCGACTCAATTAACATCAATAGGAAAGTATAATAGCATAGTCTTACACTAGAAACATAAGTCCATGGGGTAGCTTGTCCAGGCACCCTATTTCATCCATTGCTAGTCTTTCTCTATTTACTCGTTCTTGCACTCTCTTACCTTCCGTCTTTCTACTTTTGATTGGTTTCACACTCACTCTTCAATTCTACTCTCACTTTTCATACACCGCGAAGCTAAATAGTGAGTTCTTGTGTCTTAAATCCCTATTCCCTGTGGATATGACTACCCACTGATGAGGGTAAAAATTTATTACTTCGGCAAGTCCGTGCACTTGCGGGATACACGCAAGGGGTCGTGTCACGAATCCACAGGGAGTAGGGATTGTCGACACAAGAACTTGCTATTTAGCTAATGCGAAGTACGGAAAAGGAGAACAAGATCAATGTGTGTGTGCAAGAATATTTAAAAGAAATAAGAAAATAAAATAGAAGTATGGAAGACAGGAGAATGCAAGTATAGAGTAAAGAGAGAAATAATCAAGTGCAAAGTAGGGTACCCGGACGAGCTCCCCCTAAGACTAATATTCTAGTGCAAGACAATGTATTATACTCTGCTATTGATGTATATTGAGTCATGGACTTCCTAAAGCACACGGTCCCAAACCTAAGGTCAACCGTGACTAATCCTAATATTATGCCCCGGCATTAGGTTTCACTACAACCGTTAACTCTTGTTGGCCTGTCAACTAAGTCCCAGAGGAGTCCATCTTCCTAAGCCTCACACTATGTGGAATTGCATTACGATTTAGGGATTCTGAGTTATAGACCCTGTTCCTAAGTGTAGCTCTAACCCTTTGGTCCAGGTGACAGAACCCTAGTCTTAGTTAAGCCCCAGCACTAAGATTCACTACAGCCCTTCACTTTGTTGCTCGCGCAACTAAGCCCTATGAGAGTTTATCTCCTAGCACTTCGCTCTACTTTAACCGCTAAGAACTCTTGGAACACGTTGGTATGGAAAATCACACCGGAGGGGAAAGGGGACGTTTCGCTACCTCACGACTCACCCTCTCGACCCTCTCCAATCTCAAGTAGTCTAATCCTATAGGAATTGTCACACCTCTGACATGACCCCTTATGTGTGTCCCGCAAGTGCACGGGCTTGTCGAAGTAATATAATTACCCTGGTGAGTGGGTAGTCGAATCCACAGGGAATAGGGATTTAAAACACAAGAATTTGCTATTTAGTTGTGCGATATACGAGAAGTGATAATCGAATTGCTGAGTAGATTACGAAATTAATTATACTAAAAGACAGGAATTTAAACAGAGAGATGGAAGACAAGAGAGAAGCAAGTAGGAGTTATGAAAGAAAGACTAGCAATGGGTGAAATAGGGTATCCGGACAAGCTACCTCTAGGACTTATGCTTCTAGTGCAAGACTATGCTATTATGCTTTCCTATTGACGTTTAATTCAGTCGAGGATATCCTTAAACTCACGGTCCCAAAACTTAAGGTCAACCGTGACTAACCCCATCATTATGTCCCGGCATTAGGATTCACTACGACCCTTGACTCTTATTGACATGTCAACTAAGCCCCAGGGGAGTCTATCTTCCTGACCCTAACACTATGTGGGATTGCTTTAAGCTCTAGGGATTCCTAGTGATAAAACTTATTCCTCTATGTAGTTCTAACCTTTTGGTCCAGGTGGAAGAACCCTAGTCTAGATGGAGCCCTAACACTCTATCTTGACCGCTAATTAAACAAGGAAACGGAGGTAGGGAGAAATCACACCGGAGGGAAAAGGGGTACATCGCTATCTCACAACTCTCCGTCTCAACCCTCTTCAATCTTAAGGAGTCTAACCCTATAGAAGTTGTCACACCTCCAAAGGATAACCTAGATTGCTCTCAACCTTAGTGTCACGGCTAAGGGAAAACAATAGCACAAGATAATTAAAATTGAAACTCGATTTATTTATCAATAATGGAAAAACGCAATAGTAATGTTATAGAAACATAAGAATCCTAGGGTTTTACAAGTCTGAATACCCACGAGGGGTTTAGCTTCTCATGGAGCTATACATGTTCATCAAAATATGAACGAAACTATAAATAAAAAACATTGATGAAACCCCCTCGCGTAAGATGTGGCCGTGGTCTTGTGTCACCGCCGGACGTCGGTGACGATGCCGATGACGCGCTCCAAACCTCCACGAAGTCCTCTCTGAAACCCTAGCCGCACTCTCCAGAAGTTGGGGAGAAAGATGGGTCAAAAGATATTTCAAAAGTCTCGAAATCGGGCTTTTTTAACGCTGAGTGCTGCTTTAAATTTTGGACTTATCGGGACTTCACACGGCCGTGCGGAATTAACACACGGGCTTGTGAAGTTTCTGTCTGCTGAAAAATTGATTCACACGACCGTGTGTTAATTCCACACGCCCGTGTGAATTCTCTGGAATTCTGAAATTCGGCAGAAAGTAAACAGTAGCTTGCTACAGCAGTAACTTGCTGAAACGCTCCCGAGTCCGTCATTCTTCATCGAGGCCATTGAATTGGGCACACAATCAACGATAGATTATGTCGATTACTTCATTTCTCTTCATTGGCGAAATTCTCCAATCCTACACGAGTTAGACTTTTGTGAATGTGACGGCCTTTGTGCCCCTCTAATGGATGTTGGCACACACCCACAAGTCTAGACTCGTTCCTTGTTCCTTGCTTGGTCCGAGAACTCCTCAACAATGGCGAACAAAACCTATTCTTGCTTCTTTTTCTCCAAATCGGCTCCACAACCCTACAGTGCACAAAAGCACACAAATGCACACCATTTAGTGATAGAATCTGATAAAAGGTATGCTCATTGTAAGATAATAATGCTTTGCATTACTATAACACAAGCACTTATTAACCTCCAAAGAACAACCTAGATGATTCTCAACCCTAGTGTCACGGCTAAGGGAAAATTCAATACATCAAGCAATCAAGATTGGAACTCAATTAAATGCATCAATTAAGAAAGCATAATAACATGTCATAGAACAATATCATCCTAGGGTTTACAAGTCCGAATACACACAACTGGTTTAGCTTTCCATGGAGCTATACAAATCCATCAATGTGTATGAATAAACAAGAAAGATAAACATAGATGAAAATCCCCTTGTATAGCATGGCTGTGGTCTTGTGCGGCCGCTTCGTCTCTTCACCAAGCCCTCTGTCAAGCCTAGGGGACACCTCGCTGGATCGGTGGCGACGAAAGCTCCCCTAATAGCTATCTTCCAACGGGCTTCGATGTCGATGCCAATGACATGCTCCAATCCTCCACAAAGTCCTCTCCAAACCCTAGCTGCGACCCTCCAGAAGATAGGCGAAAAGATTCTCAAAAAGTCCCCAAAAAGGCCTTTAAATAGTCTGAGTCGCGGCTTGAAAATCGGCTGAAATCGGGCATCCACACGAGTGTGTAGAACTTGTGGATTCGGTTTTTTGGCACGCAATAAACAGTAAACTACTACAGTAATTGCTACATCGAATTGCTAAAGTACTGCTACAAAACTCACACATCAAATGCTCCCGATTTAATTATTCTTCATCGAGGTCGTTGAATTAGGCACACAATCAATGGTAGATCATGTCAATTGCTTCAATTCTCCCTTTTCGTGAAGTTCTCCTATGCTACACGGGTGAGACTTTTGTGAATGTGGCTACCTTTGTGCCCCTCCAAAGGAGGTTGGCATATACCCACATGTCTAGACTCGTGCCTTGTTCCTTGTTTGGTCCGAGAACTCCCCAACAATGGCGAACATGACCTAACTTTGCTCTTTTTCTCTAAATTGGCTCCACAACCCTACAATACACAAAAGCACACAAATGCACACCAATTAATGATAAAATCTGAGAAAAGTAATGCTCAATGTAAGATAATAACACTTCATATTATTATAACACGAGCACTTATCACCTTCTATCCTGAGAAAACACAAGAGCGTGTGGTTGCCCCTGTGAGAGAGCTTGTGAAAGGCACACGGCCATGTGGATGTTTCACATGGCCGTGTGGAACACTTAGGTTGCGTTTGGATAGTGGGATATTATATTCTCATGGATTGGGATATCCATGGATGAAATATCCATTTATTGGAATATCCATATGTAAGTGTTTGGTTGGAAGGATTTAATAATAGGGATAAAGATTGTTTGGTGTTTGGTTAGAGGGATAAGGATATGTAAAGTTTTGGATATCCATTTTTGAATGTTTGGTTAGATGGGTATGAGAGTGGTATGATAACTCTATCCATGAGGAGGTGAAGTTACCCCATTTATTTAATTAATTATTTATTTAAAATATTTTCAAATTGTTTAATTAAATTCACTTATTAGTGGATGATTAGAGAAATGTATTTTTTAAATATTTTAGGTAAGTATTTGATTTAAATAATGGATATTAATAGATAAAGTTTTTATTTATTTAGCATGAAATATTTTTAATGGGCTAGTAATGAATATCAAATCAATTTATTATTGAACTTGATTTTTTTAATTGAATTTAATTCAAAAAATCAAGTTAAATAAATATTTAAACTGTAGTAATTGATAAACAATTAATTCGTAGTGTAAAGAAATAAAAAATTAACTTAATTTTTGTAGTTAATGACAAAATAATTATAAGTGAAGCTAATGACAAAAAATTAAATCATAATGTAAATAAAATAATTCTTATAGTTAATTAACTTAATTCTTGTAGCTAATGATAAAACAATTCAGTAAATCTCAAAATTGAGTTCCAATCTGATAGCATTACACACTAATAGCAAATCCAACAACATAAGTGAAGCTATAAGTTCACAACCAGGTTTTAAAAACATTGTAGACATAGTGTCGTAGTTCAAAACTAAAAAAACACAAACCACGCAAAAAAACACAAGCTATAAGTTCACATATGCCACATTTATAATGCCGAACTAAAAAGTTTGTCCTGGCGGTCCTACAAGTTCCGCTGCCATATACTGGCGGAGAATATCTGCAGTTATGTATTTGTGTAGATTTGTTATTTTGGTTTCACTTCTTTAATAGTTTACCCATTTTCCAGAAAAAGAAAGAATTGAATGCATCTCCATGTTTAGCAAAATTAAATGATGTCATAGCCTTGATGTTTTTGTTGTTGTGTTTTTTGGATCTATTGATCTATATCTTGTATCATTGTAATGAAGGAATTGCTCATCTAAAAACACAGTTCATGATTGAAAAAACAAATCATTGCTAAGATCTTTCTGATATTGATTCTCATGTTTAATGAATGATCTGATCATACAATCTATATATATATATATATATATATATATATAAGTATTTCATTATAGTGAATTAAATGCCTTTAAATATTCATTAGTCTGTGATGTTCACCAAAGATTTGCCTTCAGTTCTAATCATTCTCTCATAGCTTAGAACCTTGGCAAGACACTAAAAATACGAGACTGTTTCATCGACACAAAGATTTTCGCATTCTAGTGTAAACATAACACAATGATTTCAGTAAACAAATTTTAATTACAAAGATATATAAATATCAAATAAATATAAAATAACACAAATTTTAATGAATATCAGTAAACAATTTGTCTCTAACTCATCAAAATGTTTTTCTTTGCATTCATTCTAAAAAACTTCTATTCATTCTGTGAAAATAAAATGACTGAAATTTTACAAGGTTTGTCTGAAACAAAATTTGTAACAATTGACAAAGTCTTGCATTATATCTATACATTAATGTGCAAAAATTTTTAACCTTTCAGTATCATAAGTTGCATAAGATTGAGCAAGATATAACCATCATTCAGTAATTATGTCCAACCAAATGCAGCAAGAGAAGTAAATGAGGTCACCATATTCGCCGAAATCTAATCTTTATTCAAATTCATGTGTTGGTTTTAATCTATACATTTGAGGATATCAAACTCAAGTCAAACAAAACTATTCAAACTTATTTTAATTGCAGAACAGATTGAGAACTAATATTTAATTCTGTCACTATTCTGCAAACTATGCTAAATAAAATAAGAACGATAACTAGAGATCAGAATTTTTCAAATGGAATTAAACTCTTTTTATGGTTTTAAAACTTATAACGAGAGATTAGGATTAGATATAATTAAGAAAGGCTAGTTGAAAAGATAAAATATTTTCCAATTTAAAATAAACAAGATGACAGGCTCCCCGAAAGTGCACGGGTTTGTCGAAGTAATAAAAGTTACCCCGGTGAGAGGGTAGTCGAATCCACAGGGAATAGGGAGTTAGAGTATGAGATTTCACTATTAAAACTATGTGAAGTACGGAAAAGTAATAATCGATTCGTGTGTGAATTGTGAGAACAACTATACTAAAAGACAGGAAATTAAATAGAGAAAGATGAAAGATTAGAGAGTGCAAGAAAAAGAGATTAAGGAGGATTTAACAATGAATGAAGTGGGGTATCCGGACAAGTTACCTCTAGGATCTATGCTTCTAGTGCAAGACTATGCTATTATACCTTCCTATTGATGATAATTGAGTCGAGAAAATCCTTAGACTCACGGTCCCAAACCTAAGGTCAACCGTGACTGACCCCAACATTATGCCCCGGTATTAGGATTCACAACAACCCTTCACTCTATCGCTCGCACGATTAAGTCCCAGACGAGTGCATCTACCTAAACCTCACACTACGTGGGATTGCATTAAGTTCTAGGGATTCCTAGTGATTAAACATGTCCTATGTGTAGTTCTAACCCTTTGGTCCAGGAGGAAGAACCCTAGTCTAGATTAAGCCCCAGTGCATAGGATTCACTTCAACCCTTCACTCTGTTACTCGCGTAACTAAGCCCCAGGGGAATTTATCTACCTAGCACTTCACTCTATCTTGACCGCTAATAAATCAAGGAAACGGAGGTAGGGAGAAATCACACCGGAAGGGAAAGGGATACATCGCTACCTCACAACTCTCCCTCTCAACCCTCTTCAATCTTGAATAGTCTAATTCTATAGGAGTTGTCACACCTCCAAAGGAGAACCTAGATTGCTCTCAACCCTAGTGTCACATCTAAGGGAAAACAATAGCAAAATAAAATCAAGATTAAAACTCAATTCTTATTCATCAATAATGGAAAAGCATAATAACAATGTCAAAAAAACATGATAACCCTAGAATTTACAAGTCTGAATACCCACAAGGGGTTTAGCTCCACATGGAGCTATACATGTTCATCAATGTATGAAATAAAACACAAAGTAAAGACATAGATGAAAACCCCCTTGCGTATGGTGTGGCCGTGGTCTTGTGCGGCCGCCGGACGTCGGTGACGATGCCCATGATATGCTCTAAACCTCCACAAAGTCCTCTCCAAAACCCTAGCCGCACTCCCAGAAGTTGGGGAGAAGAATAGATCAAAAGATCTGCAAAAAGTCTCCAAATCCGGCTTTTATAATGTGGAGTCGTGGCTTTAAATTTGCTGAAAACGGGATTTCACACGGCCGTGTCAAGTTTCTGGAATTCTGATTTTCGGCCGACTGTGAACAGTAACTTGCTATAGTATTTTGCTACAGTACTGCTATAGTATTGTGCCGAAATGCTCCAGGATTCGTCGTTCTTCATCGAGGCCGTTGAATTGGGCACACAATCAACGGTAGATCGTGCCGATTGCTTCGAATCGCCTAATTGGTGAAGTTCTCATTGTTGGCATGAGTTAGACTTATTGTGAATGTGACTGCCTTTGTGCCCCTCCAAAAGAGGTTGACACACACTCACAATTCTATGCTCACGCCTTGCTCCTTGCTTGGTCCAAAAATCTTCCCATCAATGCCAAACACGACCTAACTTCGTTCATTTCCTTCATTTTATCTTCACAACCCTACAATGCACAAAAGTAAACAATTGCACACTTTTTAGTGATAAAATTTGATTAAATTAATGCTCATTGGAAGATAATAACACTTCGCATTACTATAACACGAGCACTTATCACAAGATGAGATTTTTTATTTTTTATTTTTTTTAATTAAAAAAAAAGAACAACAAGGATAAAACCTGTTCGCTAAGCTGGCTCCCTGTCGTTCACTACGCCGAATCCTGTTGTTCACTGTGCTGGACCTTGAGAGAAGAACACCCGATCGCTGCGCTGGATCCTGCCATTCGCTGCGCTGGATCTTGAGAGAAGAACGGCCGCACCTCAGCTCGAGATGGTTGGGACCAAAGAACGGTTGTTCACTGCACTGAGAGAAGAACGGTGAGTTTATCGCAATGCGCAACCAGATGGAGATGGATGGGAGAGGGATGAAGGATAGAGAAAACCAGGGGATGAGCGGCGTCTCACCGATTTGGTGGGACGCCCCTAATCCCGTTTTCAGGGATGGGGGCCATCACCATCCAGTCCCATCTGGGAAACCAAACACCCGGATGGGGCTGTAGCCATGGATATCCCATCCCCATCCTGGGATATCCATGGCACCTGACACACCCTTTTGCGTGTGTGTACCGCAAGTGCACGGGTTGTCGAAGTAATAATTACCCCGGTGAGTGGGTAGTCGAATCCGCAGGGAACGGAAGTACTAGTAATGACTGATTCTTAGTTATCTAGTCGAAACAATAATATGGAGCAATTGAATGTAATATGTAAAGTAAGAAAATCGCAAGAAAGAAAACAAATAAAAGGAAAAAGTAAAGGAGATCTCAATCAATGAAGATGAGATACTCGGGCAATGATCCCCCTAGGTTCTATCATGAAGTGCAAAACTAACTAAATGCTTCTAAACCAAGTTCTATGAGTCGAGGTAATCCAAGAACAATCGATCCCTGCTTCCAGGCCACCGATACTAGTCCCCTACAAGGTCCCAGGGGAGAATTTACTCAATCTCAACACCTCACACCCTATATGACCGCAATGAGTTTTAGGGATACCTAAGAGTGAAACCGATTCCTAAAATTAGATCTAACCCTACTTCTAGGCGAAAGATCCCTAACCCCTTACAAAAGTCCCGGCGGAGAAATCTATCAATCTCACGCCTCACACCCCATATGGTTGCATAAAACTTAGGGAATACGGAGATAGGAAACACTCAATCGGAAGGGAAAGGGGACACTCCTCTATCTCAAGACTCACCCTCTCAACCCTCTTTAATCTTGTATGTTCTAATCCCTAATGGAGATCTCTCTCTCACCAAGGAAACAAATCAAGCATACCAAACAACCATACGAATTAATAAGGCATGCAAACAATGATTAAACAAGATTAAAACTCAAATAAACTTGGAATTAAAAGAAAGCATAAAGAAAGTCAATACATGAATCGAAACCTAAGGTTCACATGCCCAAGTATCTACTAGGGTTTAGCCCTCCATGGGACTTATTACAAAGCAAAAGATAATGAAGTAAAAAGCAATGTAATCCATGAAAATAAACCCCCTCAAATTCGTGATGATGGCCTTGATGAATTGTTCATCGTCTCGAAGGAACCTTCTCCGAAGCTAGGTCGCCAATGGCTCCCCGATTGAGCAATGTAATACAGTGAAATGAACAGTGTTTTTGCTACAGTACTCTTCATAGCCATGATCCAAACTCTCTCATCTTGAGGCCACATGGTCGGGCACACGTCCATGTGGTGAGTTATAAGACTTCTCCTTCTTCGAATCATCATTTGAGAGCTTCAACTATCCTCACACAAGTTGGGACATGAAGGTGTGACTGCCTTTGTGCCCTTCCATCACATAAATCATCTTGAATTCTTCAGGAAGTTGGCACACACCCTCATGTGCGTGATCCCCTCTTGTGCCTTGACACTTGTGTTGTACAAAAACTCCCAACAATAGGTCTTTATAACCCATCTTTGCTTCCTTTTCCTCCTTTAACACTTCCACAACCTAATTGCATAAAAGAACACCAAAATACATTTTATGAGACATAATCAATGGTAAAATGATGCTCAATGTATGTAAAACAAGTCGGTAAAACATGTATATTCAAGCACTTATCAGCACCAAACACAACCTTAGAGATTTCTCGGGATGATCCAGAGAAGCCACAGCGGCGTGTGGGTGCCCTTGTGGCCAGCCTTGTGATTGGCCAGGTTGGGCACATGGCCATGTGGAATTTCCACACGAATGTGTGAAATTGTTCAGAGGCCTTAAGTGTTTTCCTGAGAGCACAGAGGGGCGTGTGACTGCCCCTGTGAAGCTCCCCTGTGAAGGAACACGGTCCTGTGGAAGTTTCACACGGCCAAGTGAGATTGTTTACAGAGCAGCCAGGGAGAACACACGGGCGTGTGATTGCCCTTGTGAACTCTCTTAGTAGAGGCACATGGCCGTTTGGATGTGGAGAACTCAAAAAGGCCGCAACCATCTTTCATACTTTCTTTGGCCTTCAACGTCCAAACATTTCTACAATTAAAAGAATACTCCCCTCCACATTCCTAACTATCTCTCCGATGATTTCACTGGTTTTAGAGGGTTTTCCGGCCAATTTCTATGTTTTTGATTCTCTCATCATCGGTAAACCGCCCTTTTTCTTTTTACTTCGTCAACTCGATTCTTTTAGTTATTTGATTGATTTCCACTAGATTTACATGCATATATACCTTATGAATGATTATGGAAAGTCTCAAACCGATCGGGAGCGATTTGTAATAGGTTTTGGCCTCACGACGGTGTCTCTATTACGCCTTGACGATCCACACCGGCGTGTGGGAATCCCACACGGTCGTGTGGATTCCTACAGAATGAGCTTTAATGGTGATTTTGATTGATTTGTTTTAAATTTTTGCAGGAATGGCACCAAGATCAAAGCAAGTGACTGGTAAGAGACCCCCTGATCCCTCTACCGAGCAGTTAGACTTTGCCATACCCGAACACCGGGCAAGATATGAGAGGTTGGCAAAGCTCAAGTTTGGACAGTCTCAATACATGGACTTAAGCTGTTTGAGGACAGCTGAGTGGGTGGCGATATGGTGGACAAGGTTGAAGAGCTTATAGCAGTGGGTAGTTGGAAACGCTTGTTGTTTATTCGAGAGCCAGCTAACTGCTCACTTACTTTGGAGGTGCTCACGTCTTTTGAGTTTGACAGATCATATAGAGATTTGACATGTGCCGATACTATACAGTTTAGAGCTTTTGGGCACTGTTACAATATGTCAGTGACGCAGTTCTCCATCCGCATGGGTTTATACGACATAGCTTTTATTGAGACAGAGGAGTACAAGAGCCTTCCAATTGATTACCTCGGCAGTTTGACCCCTCAGGGAGCCTACCGAGTGTTATGTGAAGGCTAGTTGTCTATCACGGACGCCCTATAGGTATATTCACACCATTTTGAGTAGATCAGTGAACGGCCGTGGTGACAGTACAGGAGTCCTGAGCCGACAGGAGCTTCTTTATCTACATTCGATGGTACGGAGCGAGCCACTCCACCTCGCTCATATTCCTGCAGAGTACATACATCATCAGGGCCAGTACCCTCAGCTTGGCGTCATTTTCTCAGGGCCATACGTTACGAGACTTATTAAGGGGATGGGCCTCCGGGAGGCTATTAGCGGGATCGAGAAGACAGTCATACCCTCCCCATTAGATTGGAGATGTTGAGACAGATGGGCATGGCCAGGAAACATTATCAGTGCTATGTGATGAACAAGTCCCCACCAGAGCTAACAGAGGAAGACGAGGCCAGGGGATCGCAACCGACCTTGCAGCTACTTCCAGCACCGCCTGAGAGCGAGGTACCAACCACAGCACCGGTGCCATCTCCAGTGCTCATATTTTTTCCTTCTCGAGGTTAGGACAGATTAAAGCACCTCGAGAGTACTGTGGGGGTGCTACAGTCAGAGGTGGCCGTGGTCAGGGCTACCCAGGTTGAGTAGCACACTGAGGTCATCGTCCAGTTCCCTAGTCTTCGTCAGTTACTAGAGCAGGCCGTGACTTCGCCATTCGTAGTTCAGCCATGAGTTTCCCCTGCCCACCCTCACCATCAACATAAGCACCAGTTGATCCACTGGCACCGGCAGAGCCTACAGCAGCACCAGTGGCCACCACTAAGAACACTAACGCTACAGGCATCTAGTTTTAGTTTCTTTTATTTTCTGTTGTTTTGTACTTTTATTTCTTATTGTTGGACTTGTAGTACTTAGAAAGGATCTTCCTTCTGAGTTTATTTTCTGTTCCTTTTATTTTAATCGAGTTGTATTTCATTGCTATTATATTTATATACTCGAGTTTATTTTGATTTTCTTGAGTTACACTGAACCCCTTGTGTATGTGTGCAGATGGTCTTCGATTTTGGAATTTGAGGAATAGTCATAGGCACGGTCATGGGACCATGTGTGTGCTCCACAACCCATTGAGACTCAACTCTTAATGAACATAGCTCCATCAAACGCAACACTTGGAGTCCAGGGGAGTATTGTTTCAATTGCCACTCCCACATGTTTTGTTTGAATTGTTATACTTTTTATTGTGCTTGCATGCGTACATTGAGGACAATGTACATCTTAAGTGTGGGGGTGGTTTACATTGCACACAACTTTACTTATGCGTTCAATTGCTTATGCTCATGTAGCCCGTGGCGGTTCACCTTAGTTGCAATGGTTGTATTCTTGGAGTTTAGGAGAATTTTTAACATTGTATCTTATCATGCTCTAGTTTCAACTTGAATTTTAGGGAATTTTTGCTCGATTATTTCTTTTACACTACTCACTCTTGAAATCTTTTGGAAACTCAAGCTCAATGTTTTAAGGACTAGTTTATCATCGTTTTAGTGAGTTCTTAGTTTTGTTTTGAAAAAAACTTGTGAGCTTGTAAATATTTGTTTATTTTTATTTGTGCATTTGGGGTGGAAAGAGCTGCCAAAAATGAAGTATGTAGTTATGCCCTAATAAGAGAAAGAGGTATCTCATGGGATGTGTGAAAGCTACTACCCCGGTAGAAAGAGCTACGTCCTCGAAAGTGCCACCTTTGGCGACCTCCTAGGAAAGGGCTACCATAGAGGTTGTGTGAAGCTACTACCGCCCTACTTGTATATAAATAAGTCCTTATAACGAGAGCTTTGAGGAGTACTTTTTGGGTTAACTTGAGTGAGTTCAAACACACTTACACATTTTCTAGTTGTTGTCCTTTTTTATTCAAGTTTTTAGCTAGAGCAATGATATCTTTATGCAATATTTTGATTTCCCCTTAGTTGTAGAATACTTCTTTTGCATACTTTTGGTGAACCTAAGGCCGAACACTTTCAATTGTTCTTCCCAAGTACTTTAATGTTTTATTTCTATTTAAGACAAGCAAAAGCTTAAGTGTGGGGGAGTTTGATAAGTGTTCGTGTTATAGTAATACGAAGTGTTATTGTCTTACATTAAGCATTAGTTTTCTCAGATTTTATCATTAATTGGTGTGCATTTGTGTTCTTTTATGCATGTAGGGTTGTGGAGTAAACTTAGAGATGAAAATAGCAACATTAGGTCATGTTCACTGTTGTTGGAGAGTTCTTGGACCAAGCAAGGAACAAGGCACGATTCTAGACTTGTGGGTGTGTGCTAACCTCCATTGGAGGGCCACAAAGGCAGTCACACTTATAAAAGTCTAACTTGTGTAGTATTGGAGAACTTCACGATTGTGTGCTCAATTCAATAGCCTCAATGAAATGAAGCAATCGACATGATCTACCATTGATTGTGTGCTTAATTCAACGGGCTCAATGAAGAACATGA
Organism: Dioscorea alata; assembly: GCA_020875875.1. Lineage (NCBI taxonomy): Eukaryota > Viridiplantae > Streptophyta > Magnoliopsida > Dioscoreales > Dioscoreaceae > Dioscorea > Dioscorea alata. The sequence goes on from CM037019.1 coordinate 13,815,209, forward strand.
AATCGGGAACATTTTATGCGCGAGCATTGTAGCAGTCGACATAGAAATTACTGTAGCAATTTACTGTTCACTGGGCGCAAGAAAACCAATTCTAGAGAATCCACACGGGCATGTGGAAATTCCACACGGCCGTGTGGATGCCCGATTTCAGCGGATTTCCCAGCCGCGACTCAGCACTATAAATACGAATTTTCCGGATTTTTCAAGGATCATTTTCCCCAACTTCTAGAGGGTTTGGAGAGGATTTTGTGGAGGTTTAGAGCGCATCTACGGCATCGACATCAACGTCCATTAGAAGATAGCTATTGGGGGAGCTTTCGTCAGTACTAATTTGGTGAGGTGTGACCTAGGCTTGACAAGGGGCTTGGTGGAGAGGACGGAGTGGCCTCGCAAGACCGTCGCCACGCATCACATGGGAGTTTCGTCTATGTTTTCTATTCTTATTATTTCATATACATTGATGGATTTGTATAGCTCCATGGAGAGCTAAAACCCTTGTGGGTATTCAGACTTGTAAACCCTAGGATGACATTGTTTCTATGACTTTTATTATGTTTTCTTAATTGATGCTTTTAATTGAGTTCCAGTCTTGATTGCTTGTTGTAATGATTTTCACTTAGCCGTGACACTAGGGTTGACAATCATCTCGGTTATCCTTTGAAGGTGTGACAACTCCCATAGGGTTAGACTACTCGAGATTGGAGAGGGTCAAGAGGGTGAGTCGTGAGGTAGCAAAACGTCCCCTTTCTCCTCCAGTGTGATTTTCCCTACCTCCATGTTCTAAGAGTTTGTAGCGGTCAAAGTAGAGCGAAGTGCTAAGAGATGAACTCCTCTGGGGCTTAGTTGCGCGAGCAACAGAGTGAAGGGTAGTAGTGAATCCTAGTGCTGGGGCTTAACTGAGACTAGGGTTCTTTCGCCTAGACCGAAGGGTTAGAACTATACTTAGGCACAAGGTCTATCACTTGGAATCCCTAGAACATAAAACAATTCCACGTAGTGTGAGGCTTAGCTAGATGGACTTCCCTTGGGCTTAATTGATAGATAAACAGAGTGAAGGGTCGTAGTGAAACCTAATGTCAGGGCATAATGTTGGGATTAGTCACGGTTGATCTTAGGTTTGGGACCGTGTGCTTGAGGATATCTGCGACTAATTAAACGTCAATAGGAGAGCATAATACATTGTCTTGCACTAGAACATTAGTCCTAGGTGGAGCTTACCCGAGTACCCTTTATTCACATTGATTGTTCCTCTCTTTACTTTTGCTTGCACTCTCTTGTCTTTCATATTTCTCTTTCATTTTCGTATTTCTCTTTTACTATCTTGCACACAAATTGATTTCTATTCTCTTCACTCGTATTTTACACTAGCTAAGTAGCATTTTCTTGTGTGTCTAATCCCTACTCCCTATTGATTCGACTACCCTCTCACCGGGGGTACTTTATTATTGTGACAACCAGTGCATTTTCAGATCCCTGTTAGTGTGGATGTATCTATAGGCCGCTGGAGCTAGGCACATAGCTTTAGAAAGTCCAGGCTCCTACTGTCCCTTGCCACATAGTGCTTTGTATGCTTTCTAAGGAGTCAAGCTACTTGGGTAATCATTCGGCAGAAGCTCGTACTCCTCATTGTCTTTATATGCCTCACCATATAACCCCAAATGGACTGAGAACTGAGTCACTCACATAGTGTCGTACTTACTGAACACATAAAACTGTATGGTGTCGACGCTAGTGAAACTCTGTACAATCGGTCAAACTCAAATGATGCTAACACCTCCAATTTCATCATACGAATAACCGGCTCTCAGATGAACAGTAGGTGATGCCTGCTACCTACTAAGATGAGCTTCTCTGCCTCATCTACTATACCGTCACCCCACTGAGCTGTCCTTAATGCACTCAAATCCGGGTAGCGCGATTGTCCAAACTTGAGCTTAACCAACAGCTAGAATCTGGCCTGATGCTCAGGTATAGCAAACTCTAATTGCTCGAGTGAAGGATCTCTAGGATGTTTGCCGGACACTTGCTTTGATCTAGGAGCCATTTATGCAAGAATTGAAAAAAAAATGATTAAATTAAACACAAATACTCAATCTGAAGGAATCCACACGGTCGTCTGGAAATTCCAAACTCCCGTGTAGATCTTTGGGGTGTGAATGCCGCACGGCCTAAACCTCAAGTAAACTCAAAATACACAATAAATTCTTCTAAATCCCTTCTAAACCTCAACTTCACCAATAATTTAAACATGCAACTCATGCGAAATCGACCACAACAAGCAAAAGAAATAAAGATTGGTGAAGAAAAGGGGAACATAAATCTTACCGATGAACTAGGGATCGAAAACTTCAAGAATAGCCGGAAAACAACTCACAAAACCCTTATATAGATGCGGACAAGGTCAGGAAAGCGAATGGAGGTGGTCTTTGAGTGTTTGGGAGTGGGTTTTAAAGAGAAGTTGCGGCTTTTGGAGATCTGCATATCCACATGGCTGTGTGGATATTCCACAGGCCATGCGCTTCCACAGGAGGAGTTCATAGGGGCAGTTACACGCCCCAATGAGCTCTCTATTTGCCTCTGAACGTATCCACACTGCTGTGTGCCCAACCTAGCCAAGTGCAAGGCCGGCCACAGGGGCACCCAAACGCCCCTTTGGCCTTTTTGGAACCCGAGCAAATTCTCCTAAGTGTTTCACATGGCCGTGTGGAAATTCTACACGGTCGTGTGCCATTCATAGGCTCACTCACAGGGGCATCCACATACCCCTGTGTCTTCTCTGGATGGATAACTTTGCTCTGCAGAGATCCACACGGCCGTGTACCATCATAAGGTCGTTCACAGGGGCATTCACACAGCCTCTGTATCTTCTTGGATAGAGAAGTTGACCTCTGAACAGAAACACACACCCATGTGGAAATTCCACATGGCCGTGTCTTCTGTAGAGGATTTAGAAAAATTACAGACTCTGCAGAAAAATTTCTACAACACTCTTAAACATACAGAGACTGCAAATATAGTGAAAAACTAACCAGAGAATCATGAAAACATGCTCAAACGACCTGAAACTTCGCCAAACACAATAAAACATACAAAAACACCAATCACCCATGAGAAAATCACAGCACACATGTAAAATGATGAAAACACCGACACTAAGACTTTTATTCATGCTAACACTAAATTATGACCTAGAAAAGCAATAAAGAACTTGGGTTGCCTCCCAAGAAGCGCTTGTTTAACGTCATTAAGTTTGATGCACCTGCTCTTATCTTACGGGGGTTCATGAAGAAAAGTTTCCCTCTTACCTACAACTTGAAAGCAAGATGAACATAATCTTTGCAAGGTAGAGGGGAAATGATCAAGTTTGTTACCACACAAGGGTTTGCCACCCTTACTCCGTGATGCTCATCCCCACTAGCACTAGAGTGCGTCTTTTATATTTTATTTGCTGTCTTTAGCTTTTGTATCATCCTCTTCATCACTCTCGGGGGCATGTTTCACCTCGTCCACTAAACCAAGGGATGATATGTCTTCATTCTCCACATCTTGGTCTAGCCACCCCTCCAACGGGGCTTGACGTATCATTTCCTGCACATGTTCATCAATTAACTCATCAGTAGTGTCATTGAAAATATAAAGTATTATAGAAATCAAGAGAATGTCACATGGCTTCAGCGAGGTGGTAAGTAAGTTTGTCGTCTCCAACTCTCAAAGTTAATTCCCTGCCATTCATGTCAATAAATGCTTTGGAAGTGCGTAAGAACGGCCTCCCAAGTATCAATGGAACCTCAACATCCTCATTTACATCCAATACTACAAAATCTATAGGAAAGATGTACTTGTCGACCTTCATAAGCACATCCTCAATGATACCCCTCGGATGTCTACCTGATCGGTCGGCTAGTTGTAGAGTCATCCTAGTGGGTCTAGGCTCTCCCAAGCCTAGCTTTTGAAAGAATCTATAAGGCATGACATTGATGCTTGCTCCTGAGTCCGTCAATGCTTTTTCTTCACCCCAAATCACCAATGTTACAAGGAATGATAAAGCTTTCAGGGTCCTTCTTTTTACTCGACATATTCTTTTGCAACATTGTCGAGCAAGTAGCATCTAAGATCACAGATGCACTCTCCTCTAACTTCATCTTGTTGGTCAAGAGCTCTTTAAGAAACTTTGGATAATGAGGCATTTGAGACAACGCCTCCACAAATGAGATGTTAATTTGCAACTGCTTGAATAGACCCAAGAACTTCTTATATTGCTAATCATTTTGATCATTCTTCAACCTTGAAGGATAAGGGATTCTTAGCTTGTAAGGTAAGGGTGCCACCTCCTTCTCCTTATGTAACAGTAACTGCTACAGTATTTTCGCTATAGTAAACGGCTGCAGTACTACCTCCAAAATGCTCCCAACTTCATTTCTTCATCGAGGCCGCCAAATTGGGCACACAACCATGCGGTAGATCACGTCGCCTCTTGCTTTCAAACACATTGATAAAGGTCTTCAATGTTACACAAGTCGGACTCTATGAGTGTGACTGCCTTTGCGCCCCTCCAATTTGTATATTCACTTGAGCACTTTGGAGGTTGGCACACACTTACATGTCTACAACTTATGCCTTGATACTTGCTTAGTCCAAGAGTTTCCTCAACCATTGCATCCATGATCTATTTTTTCTTCTTTTCTTCCAACTTGTCTCCATAACCCTAAATGTACAAAAGAACACAAATACGCACGAATGAGTGATAAGATCTGAAAAAAGTGATGCTAAATGCAAGAAAAGTATACTTTGTATCACTTATGCACTAGCGCTTATCAGTTGTGTGGCAGGGGGATTTATTAATGCAGTTTGGTTCCTTAAATACCTTTTGAGTGTGCATATGGTAGGACTCTAATCACCTCATGTGGTGTCTGGCCAACTTAATAACACTACAAAAAAAACAGTTCACTACCAATGGTGTTTTTCTGACTGATTCATTTCTGTCGATAATATTTTCTTTTATCGACAAAATATGGATACAATACCAACAAAATATTGATAGAGATTCGTATGAGTGAAATTTTTAAAAGCAACCACATTAGCGATGACGACGTTGACAGAGTTCCTTCGCAACGTTACCTGCTATATTTTTTCCTTGGCGCTAAAGGATTACCGTTGGTTTTTGTTAATAGCCTTGGAATTCCGTTGGTTTAATTTAATAAAATTACTGATGTATTATTGCCGACGGATTTCCCTTGGCATTGTAGAGTTCATACCAAATTTTTAGGGCTGAAGTTTTACCGACGAATATGTTCATGTTAACACCGACGGAAAGCCGTCGATAGAAGTTTATAATAATACCGACATACATATACTGACATAATTTCGTTGATACGGTATGAGCCATACTAAATTTTTTGGCACCCAAACTTACCAACAGATATCTTTATACTATTACCAATAGAATTTCATCGATGTTACTATTTATTGTTACCAACATACTAATACCGATGTAACGTTGTCGGTATGTTGTGGGTAGTCCTAATTTTTAGAGTTTTCGATTTACCAACATATATGTTCAACACATTGCCAACATTTTTTAATAATACTGACATACTAGTACTGACGGAATTCCATTGTTATGGATTTTAATAAATGTAGTTATTTTTTTGCAATGGATTAAAAAAAAATAATTTTAAATAATTTTCATGTAATGACTAAGAAATATTAGTTAATTATATTAATTATTAATATTAAATTAAAATTAAAATTATATTAATTAGTTAATTATATTAATTACATTAATTAGTTAATTATATTAATTATATCAGTTAGTTAAGTATATTAATTGTATTAATTTATATTGTTAAAACATTTTTTCACATATTGATTAATTTGAACCCTACCCTCTTTTATTGTCCCATCTTCTCAGCTTCACTCTCCCAGACATCCTCGCTGACTAACTCATCTCTCACTTTCGATCTCCTTTCTATCGGTGCCGTAGTCTTCCATCCTCATCTATGCATCTCCCATCTTTGCATCAGTAGCTTCACTGGCTCACTCATCTCCCACTCACCACTAGCTCCGCCTCACCAACATTTCCCTCGCCTTGATGACCACTTCCTTTACCTCCAAGCTTCCACACCACCTCACCGTAGTCTTTCTTGACTCCCCTCTCTTCTAATCCTTTCTCAAGCCCAATCCCCCTCCCTCCCTCCCTTCAAGAAGCAAACCAACATGATTAGTTATGTGAAAAACCTTGTCTTTAGAAGAAAAGGAGGACCCAAGAGATCTGAAGTTGAAGGCAAGGTGAGTTTAGAGGATTTTCTTCTTTTATTAGAATTCTTGAACTCTTTGTTGTGGATTTTGACTGGAAGTTGGTGAAATTTGATTTATAGGTTTCTTGAATTCCAGGTGGAAGTAAGGGAATTAGTGAGATTTTTTTTCTAGGTTCTATTTGTTATTATTCATTCATGAATTGGATTGCAAGCTTTTCTCTGTTTGGTTTGATTCTTAGGAAAGGAGTTCTCTAGCTGTTTGTAGGACTAGGAGACAAGGTGATAACTTCTACTAGAAATTTGGCAGGTTTGGAAAACACCAAAGTTGAAATCCTTTGTAAGGATCTTCCCCATCTGTAGATGTTGTTTCTGATCATGTTTCCATGATGATGTGATGAGTTTTACATAGTTTGAAATGTATGATGTCGTATTTAGCTTGCTCATTAAATCAAAGATATATTAATGTAAGTTTATATATGTAAGCTTATTTCTATTGATGCGATATGTTGGGCTAAGCTGGTGTGCAAAAGTAGCTAGAATTGAAAGAAGAATAACATGGTGATGCATGTAGGAGGGATCAAGCTGTTGACACGACCCCTTGCGTGTATTCCGCAAGTGCACGGGTTGTTGAAGTAATAAAATTACCCTAGTGAGTGGGTAGTCGAATCCACAGGGAATAGGGATTTAAAATACGAGAATTTGCTATTCAGTCGTGCGATGTACGAGAAATAATGATCGGAGTGATGAATGAATTTATGGAATCAATTAGAATAAAAGATAAGAAAGTAAATAGAGAGATGAAAGACGAGAGAAAAGCAAGTAGAAGTTATTAAAGAAGACTAGCAATGGATGAAATAAGGTATCCGGACAAGCTACCTCTAGTACTTATGCTTCTAGTGCAAAACTATGCTATTATACTTTCCTATTGATGTTAATTGAGTCAAGGATATCCTTAAACTCATGGTCCCAAAACTTAAGTTCAACCGTGACTAACCCCAACATTATGTCCCGGTATTAGGATTCACTACGACCCTTGACTCTCGTTGACATGTCAACTAAGCCCCAGGGGAGTCTATCTTCCTAACCCTAACACTACGTGGGATTGCTTTAAGCTCTAGGGATTCCTAGTGATAAAACCTGTTCCTCTATGTAGTTCTAACCCTTTGGTCCAGGTGGAAGAACCCTAGTCTAGATTGAGCCCTAAAACTCTATCTTGACCGCTAATTAACCAAGGAACGGAGGTAGGAAGAAATCACACTGGAACGGAAAGGGGTACATTGCTACCTCACAATTCTCCCTCTCAACCCTCTTCAATCTTAAGTACTCTAATCCTATAGGAGTTGTCACACCTCCAAAAGATAACCTAGATTGTTCTCAACCCTAGTGTCACGGCTAAGGAAGAACAATAGCACAAGATAATTAAAACTGAAACTCGAATTTATTCATCAATAATGGAAAAGCATAATAACAATGTCAAAGAAACATAATGATCCTAGGGTTTTACAAGTCCGAATACCCACGAGGGGTTTAGCTCCTCATGGAGCTATACATGTTCATCAAAGTGTAAAATAAAGCACAAACTAAAAACATCAATGAAAACCCCCTCGCGTATGGTGTAGCCGTGGTATTGTGCGGCCGTCGAACGACGATGTCGATGCCGATGGCGTGCTCCAATCCTCCACAAAGTCCTCTCCGAAACCCTAGCCGCACTCTCCAAAAGTTCGAGAGAAAGATAGGTCAAAAGATGCTCCAAAAAATCTCCAAATCGGGCTTTTAAGTAGGCTGAGTGCGGCTTTAAATTAGAACTTATCGGGGCTTCACACGGCTGTGTGGAATTTCCACAAGCCCGTGTGAAGTTTCTGGCTTCCTGGAAAAATTACTACACACGGCCGTGTGGAATTTCCACACGCCCGTGTGAAGTCTCAGGCTCGCTGGGAATTAATTCACACGGCCGTGTGTTAATTCCACACGCCCGTGTGAACTCTCTGGAAACCTGATCTTTGGCAGAAAATGCACAGTAACTTGCTACAGTGAATTACTACAGTACCTCGCTGAAACGCTCCCGAATACATTGTTCTTCATCGAGGCCATTGAATTGGGCACACAATCAATGGTAGATCGTACCGATTGCTTCAAGTCTCCTTCTTGGTGAAGTTCTCCTAAGCTACACGAGTTAGACTTGTTGTGAATGTGACTGCCTTTGTGCTCCTCCAAAAGAGATTGGCACACACTCACAATTCTAAGTTCGTGCCTTGTTCCTTGCTTGCTCCGAAAACCTCCCAACAACGGCGAACATGACCTAACTTTGTTCTTCTTTTCCAACTTGGCTCCACAAACCTACAACGCACAAGAATACACAAATGCACACTATTTAGTGATAAAATCTTATAAAAGATATGCTCATTGTAAGATAATAACGCTTCGTGTTATTATAACACAAGCACTTATCAGCTGTTCATCAGATTGGGTAATGAATCAAGCCATGTATGGGATTTGGATCTAATTAGAAAGGGAACCAAGATCTTCGAGTACAAACTACTAAGCCTTCATTTAGATTTTTTTTCCATGTGTTTGATGATGATGAATCTTTAGATTCTTTACTATTTTTTTGTAATTTATTTTGGTGAGTATTAATGTTGTGTTCTAAGCTTTTTAAAGTTCTTGTTGGAAAGGAGCACTTAATTTGTGTAGTTCTCTTTTCAAACAAAAAAAAAATGTTTTACATTTTTTCTTCTTTTGTTTTTGTCTTTTTGTGTGTTATGCTTGATGAATAAAATAAGGAGCACGAGAAATTGATAAACATCTAAATGTACGTATTTTATATATTTTCTTGCGCATGCTTTTCGTATTTTGTTAATGAATCGATGCCCTTTTGTGGTCTAAATTGGGTTATTTCGTGTTTTAGGTGCAAAAGATGCTTTAGTGACCTCAACGACGCGATTTGAGAAGAAATCCACACCGAAATCGTCGTTTTAGGGTCCCGGCACTGTAACAACACTGTAGCAGTCTGAAGCATGCATATTTGCAGAAATTTTCTAAGTTTAGAAACTCTCACGGGCAAGCTCACGGTCGTGAGGTCAACCGCAAGGAATTTGGGGGCAGGTAGCACTGTAGCAGTATTACTATAGTAGTACTGTCGCAGTTTTTTTTTTTTTTTTACTTTGCAGATTCTTTCATCCCACATTACAGGCTACCTCACGGGCCATATATGGCCCGTGAGCTCACCCGTGAAGAGGCACAAATTTACCCTTTTATGGGATTTGGAGGGTTTCTTTTAGGGGAGCTTGGGCCTTCTTCTTGGAGCGTCTCACCACCACCTTTGATCTGAGGAAGAAGGAGCTTTTGGAAAGCAACTTCGTGGAGAATTTGGCGAGGAGAGCAAGATTTTGGGAAGGATCCATGATCTAGAACTTACATTTGGAGGTTGAAGACTAGGGAAGCTAGCCCTTTGAGTGGTGTCTTTGGAACTTCTCCGGCCTTCATTCTTTGAGGGAGTTCTTCTCATGCTTTTGTTGGTTGTTTTTTCATGTATTTCTTATTGCATTTAGTGAACATGAGCAACTAAACCCCAAGGTCACCGGATGTAGGTGAACCTTGGGGGTGAACTTGTGATGTTTTGGATGCTTTGTTCTAATTAATGTTTGTGGCTTGTTTGTGATCCATTGTTTGGTGTTTTTACATGCTTGATATGTATTAGAACTCTATGTATCAAAAGACTTAGGAAATGCTAGGTTGCATGAACATTGCCCTAGTGTTAGACTCATCAAACTTGGAAGGGAAATATGTATAAATACGCCGTGACCATCGGATATTTGCATCCTTCCACTCCCAGGGTTAAATACTCCTTTGTATTTTAACTCTAGTTTAAGAAAATCACTTCACCCATTACAATCGTAGGGGTAATCTAGGGCGGTAGACGTATTGTATCCAATACCCGTACCGGATTAGGGGTCAATTGGCGTGACCATCGGGTTGGCCTAGTCTAGGGTTTTCTTGGTCCAATTAGCCACTTGCATGTTAGTCCAAGCATCCTACTCACTTTAGTAGCCCCTAAGGGAATCCTTATCCGTGACCACTCCTAGCCCTAATTTGTCCCGTATCTTGTCCTCGTATGTTTGCATTGGTTACTTATTTGTTTAGTTTCTTTGCATTCTATTCATTCTCTTATATTGTGTCGGTTGAACAACATTGTTAAAGGGAAGTAAGGGTAGCTTCTCGGGCCCTAGAGAATACGACCCCTGTGTCACGCACAGGGTATTACTTGACAACCCGTGCACTTGCGGGTATAGCTTAGCACAATCACCAGCAAATGAAAGGTAATGTCTTTGTGGAGCTTTTCCCTTCACTCAAAAGTTTTTTAGGAGCTTTTTCATAATTCATCGTATTTTTTTTATTTTTTTTTTCCTTTTCTTCTTCATGCATGTGCATTATGAATATGATTGAAACCTAACTAATTTTGGATGTATATAGTATATATATTGTTAGGAGTGGGGCAAAAGGTTTGAGGTTTCTTTATTTGATTTAAATTCTGTTTAATTTTTATTGTTTGAATTAACTTTTAAAAATAAAATTATTACATGTTATGAAACTGCACGTTAATGTTATTTATTTATCAGCTTTCTATTGAAGGTTGCCTTGGTAAGGATCTTTTATCCGCAACCTGTGGGTCTACCAACAATTATTGATGTGTCTTCCATCATTTCGGGTAGTTGGTTTGTTAAGAAGGGTAAGATCCAAACCCTACTTGCACTCTTTCCATTTTTCATTGATTTTCATTTTGAGATTTGTATGTTTTGATGGAATTTGGAATCATATGCTTTTATTTTCATCATTATATTTGGAAAATGAGAGGTTCCCATGATAATAGTGTTAGTGTTCTTCAATTTATTATGATGAGTTTGAGTAATGTATGCATTAATTTTCATTTTTATGGCTGGGAATATATATTCTTGGCGTTATATTTGGAATATTGCAATCCAAGAACACATGTCCTACTGTATTTATTTGAAACATTCTATTATGATATGGTTATTAGGGTTGTGGTTGGTTTTTGATTGGTCATGCGTTGGTTCTTTGTGGGTATCATATTGGAGATACATCAAAGAGGTTTCAAGATACAAGGACTAGGGAAAGCCTAGTCTTATGCATGTTTGATAGCCTTCGGGAATTAGTAGTGGTAGTGCTTCAAAGTTGATTACTTGTATTAACTCATACCAATGTATGGCTCCTAATCAAATGCAATGAGGGAATTAATTGTTTGTGGAGTACTTTTTTGTTTTAATAAAATTACAATTAGACAAAATAATTGTTAAGGTATTGATTTGGATTAAAGCATGTTCTTCTAGACTAGTAGGTATATATATACTAACACCATAGCATGCCAAGTGCATGCAAGCCTTTCTTCTTAACATAAAACTAAAACCCTAATCTTTCTTGCAGGGCTTCAAAGATGCTGCAAAAACTGTAGGTTAAGATGGATCAATTACCTTAGACTTGACTTGAAATGTGGTAGCTGGCACGACCCCTTGTGTGTATCCTGCAAGTGCACTGGCTTGTTGAAGTAATAAAATTACCCTGGTAAGTGGGTAGTCGAATCCACAGAGAATAGGGATTTAATACACAAGTACTCACTATTTAGCTAAGCGATGTACGATGAGTGTGAAGAGAATCAATGAGTGAGTATAAAAGCAAATATAAAGAGACAAGAAATAAAATAGAAAGATGGAAGGTAAGAGAGTGCAAGAATACGTAAATAGAGAGAGACTAGCAATGGATGAAATAGTGTACTCGGACAAGTTACCCCTAGGACTTATGCTTCTAGTGCAAGACTATGCTATTATACTTTCCTATTGATAATAATTGAGTCGAGGATATCTTTAAACACACGGTCCCAAACCTAAGGTCAACCGTGACTAACCACAACACTATGCCTCGGCATTAGGTTTTCACTACAACCCTTGACTCTCGTTGACCTGTCAACTAAGCCCTAGGGGAGTCTGTTTTCCTAAGCCTCACACTACGTGGGATTGCTTTAAGTTCTAGTAATTTCTAGTGATAAATCCTATTCCTATGTATAGTTCTAACCCTTTGATCCAGGTGGAAAGAACACTAGTCTAAATTAAGCCCCAGCACTAAGATTCACTTCAACCCTTCACTCTGTTGCTCGCGCAACTATGCCCCAAGGAAGTTCCTCTCCTAGCACTTCACTCTATTTTGACCGCTAAGAACTCATGGAACATGGAGGTAGGAAGAATCACACCGGAGGGGAAAGGGGACGTTCTGCTACCTCACGACTCACCCTCTCAACCCTCTTCAATCTTAAGTAGTCTAACCATATAGGAGTTGTCACACCTCCAAAGGATAACCTAGATTGTTCTCAACCCTAGTGTCACGGCTAAGGGAAAACAATTACAAGAAACAATTAAAATAGAAACTCGAATTTATTCATCAATAATGGAAAAACATAATAACAATGTCATAGAAACATAATAATCCTAGGGTTTACAAGTCCGAATACCCACAAGGGGTTTAACTCCTCATGGAGTTATACAAATTCATCAAAATTGAAAGCATCGATGAAAACACCATTGCGTATGATGTGGCCGTGGTCTTGTGCGGCCACCGGATGTCGATGACGATGCCAATGACGTGCTCCGAACCTCCACGAAGTCCTTATCGAAACCCTAGCCGCGCTCTTCAGAAGTTCGGGAGAATGATTGGGAAAAAGATATGTCAAAAGTCTCTAAATCGGGCTTTTATAACGTTGAGTCTCGGCTTTAAAATCGGACCTATCGGGATTTCACACGGCCGTGTGGAATTTCCACACGCCCGTGTGAACTCTCTGGTTTTTTGAATTTCAGCTGAAAGTGAACAGTAGCTTGCTACAGTGCTCGCCGAAATGCTTCCGAATTCGTTGTTCTTCATCGAGGCCATTGAATTGGGCACACAATCAATGGTAGATCATGCCGATTGCTTCAAATTTCCTTCTTGGTGAAGTTCTCCTAAGCTACACGAGTTATACTTATTCTGAATGTGACTGCCCTTGTGCCCCTCCAAAGGAGGTTGGCACACAATCACAAGTCTAGGCTCGTGCCTTGTTCCTTGCTTGGTCTGAAAACTCTCCAACAATGGCAAACACGACCTAACTTCGTTCTTCTTCTTCAAAATAACCCCACAAACCTACAATGCACAAAAGCACACAAATGCACACAATTTAGTGATAAAATCTTATAAAAGATATGCTCATTGTAATATAATAGCGCTTCGCGGTACTATAACATAGACACATACACACACACACACATATATATAGTTATGTGTATATATATATATATTTGGAGATGGGCACAGATAGCTAAACCTGATACGAAGGAAAAAATGAAAGTTCAAGGATGCAAGCTAATAGACAACATGTATATAAGAATATAAATAATCATACAGTTATCATACATGTGGTAGGTTCTCTCTAATAATATTACTTACAAAGCTTCTCAACAAGAGAAGCAAAGAAGGCATGCAATAATATAAGAAGCAAAAAAACTCTTTTGAAGTGCAAATGGGAAGTTTAGAAGAAAATAGGCATGCAATCCTTGAACTTAAAATTGATTATGGTTAGAAGGTATATATAACACATCTTACCAACAGAAGTTTCAAAGAACACTATTCTTAGAAAGTTCATATTGTCGGTCCTTGAAATAGCACCACAGTTGATTTTTTCCCCAACATCCGTTCACTTGATTCACTTTAGAAACATTGTAGTCTAAAACATAGATTCATAGGAGCCACACATTTACCCAAAAATGAAGCAATCTTTCATGTAGCTTTTGTCATTTAGGTTCACACTTTAAATTGGTTAGCATATTAATTGAAAAGTAGGTTTTTACAGTCAATCTGTAATGGCCCTCCTCTCACCCATATCTTACTCTCCCTTCAACTCCCATCTAGTGCATTCAAATATATATCCCAGAAAATGACGAATTCACTATATATATATATATGAAAGAATGCAAAGGAATGGAAAGGGAGTGGATCACCAAGGATGTGTGGGATGCCCTCATTGATAATGAATGGGGTACATATGCATGGCAATCCAAATTAGGAAAAGCAAAGGCAAGTCAACTAACAGAAAAAGAGGGAAGCATTACAAAGCATATAGGTGGTTCATGACCTTTTGTTGTTCCTGGTATCAAGTTGGTATGCATTTCTGATTTAGTAATATTTTCCAAACTTTTCTTCCAAACTTTTCAATGATTTAATTTAAATCCTTTATTACTTCCTGTTTTCCTTATATTATTATTTATTTCTACTTTTCTTCTTGTTTCTGTCATAATTAGTATGATTTTAATGATGTTTGTCTTCATTAATTGTTTCTATCGTAATTACAAGCTAGTATATTGGCTGTTGATTGAAAATTCATTAATTGTTGTTGCTTTTCATGCATGATTTGTTAGAGCTTATTGAATGTCTGATAAGAAAGATTGCTTTTTTTGTGTAATTGTTTAGGAAATGGTTGTTGGTTTAGGGTTATTGAATCTAGATTCTAATTGAGGATTTTAAGTATTATATGTCAAGAGTTTTTGATGATCTCTCACCTTAGACTTCAAAATGCAAAACTTTTATTTTGTTAAGTATTTGCCATGTTGCAATATGTATTTTGAATGCATTTTATGTGAATGAAATTGGTGGGATTTTGCTTTGTGTGTGTGTGAATGCATTTTATGAGTACGGAAGGACTTATTGTGTGAAAATGTTTATCTTTTCTGAGATAAGGTCAGTAGGATTCTGGGCTTGTGGAAAAGAAAATATTACATAAAGAAAAATGCATAAACAAGTTGTCTAATTTGGTATCTAAATTGTATTAGATATTTCATAATGATTTTACTTCTTGTCAAAAGCTATGATATGAAATTTCAATGCGTGATACTTGATCCGTTTGATGTATATGCTAGAATTTTTTTTTTATATTGACTTTGATTCTTATGTTCAAGTTATGTCTCCAGCTTTTTCCATTGGTGTATGCTATGCGACCTAATGACATGCCTATATGTTCAAGTTATGTTTGCTTTGCATTCTTTCATTTGTAATGTAAAACAAAGGTTGTATGCTATATGATCTAATGACTACTATTAGGTAATGTAAATTAGACGTTGTAATGTCTTATGGTTTGTTTGTGTTAATTTTAGGTGTTTAAAAATTCAGAGTATTGAATTTTAGATTATATGAACTAATGACTAGCAATTGTTATGAAATCATGAACAAAGTAACAATTATGTTAGTCCATGCTAATGTTATATTTTATTTATGTGTTATTTACTTGGAATACAAGCTGAGAAGCTAGGTAGGCAGGTAGGATATTCTGAAATTTTCAGGTTACACACTAACGCTAGGGTGGCGAGGGGGAATTTGTCGACAACAAGTCAAGAGTTGTTAGTGTATGTCAAATTGCGCCATTTATACAACTTTTTTTTTTGTATTCATATTATATTATCTAAATTATGTATGATAATAGTTGCTTTTAAACATGTTATAGAAAAAATATAATGCTGCACTAGTTGACAAATATGGTGATGATACATCCTCCCATCCAAGTTTCGATGGTCAAATGGTCTGATAAAATTGGAGGATGGAAGACTATTCACACAAGTGTTTATGGATTTGGGAGGAGGGTGGACTCAAGGTAATTGTTTAGTGCATTATCTACTGGGGCTTCCACATTTGATCCATCTTGTAGACCATTCACATATCAGCCTTTCACAACAAATGAACTTATATTACAAAACCAACTTGCGGAGATAGTCAAAAATTTAGAAAATATAGTTTTGGGTATTCAACAAGGTCAAACAGGCTTGCAAAGTAAGCGGGACAAAATCTTAGAGTTGGTTGAGAGCGGACATCCAACATTGTTTTCCCAAACAAGCCAATAGGGAATTAATTCAAGGGATTCCGGTGTAGAAGGCATTGAATCAGGTGGAAAAGGAGAAGACGCATAAGGAGATGGAGATGGAATTTAGTTTGGTTATCTTACTATTTTTTTTTTTGCTGGATTGCATTTCAACTTGTCATAGTTTTTTGGTTGAGTGTTTAGAACTTTATAATTTGTAAGTTTTATCATGTGTGTTTGGATTGTATTATGAATTTATAGTTTTATGGTTGACATGAACAAGTGATTCTATTATGTTTTGTTGAACAATTCAATGTATTTGATATTATGTTTGTATCATGCACCATACATATTTAATATAAAAATTTGTAGAAATAATAAATAAGTAATGTTTTACTGACAGAAAAAAGGATATGTTTTCCGATGGAATATATTCTTTACTGACAGAAAATGTAATGTTTGATAAAAAAAATACTTTTACCTACATAATTCTTATATATTATTATCTTTTACTGACAAACAATCTACTATTATTGATGGAATTTTATTAACAAATACGATTTACCTATCAATAGTAATACTTTTGCCGATAGAAAAATATTTTTTGCCAACGAATATTTTATAAATTCATACCATTTACTAAGGGATGAAAATATCTTTAGTGAAAGAAAAACATTCTTTACCGACAAGAATCTCATAAATGGATACTTTTTAGTGACAAAAAATAATACTTTTCACCGACTGAAAAGTACCTTTTACAAACGGTATTATATTAAATTAATAATCGGCACCAAAAGGCAAAAATACTTTCTACAGACAAACATTTGTTTCATTAATGACGGATAACACTGACATAATCATTTTAATGAATATATTTTAAAAATTCAATAGCGATGGAATTATAAACATCACTGACAAATAGTATTGTCGGTAATTTTTTACTTTTACTTACAGAATTTACTTATACCAATGAAATGGCATTACCGACATCGTATTCAATGATGGATTATTCCCAACCAACATTCCGTCAGTAATGATATCTACTGATGGAATGTCTACCATTACCGACAAAAATTTCTGTTGGTATTGAATTGTTTTCTTATAGTGTAAATCCCTATGGTCATTAAGCAACCGTAAATTGTGCACCATCGTACCTGCCTGTCCCTTGACACCCCCTTGTAAGGTGGTGCTTGTCACCTTTGTTTAAGAAAAATTATACATATTTATAATTTAACGACATATATTCTGCAAAAAACGTCTCTAAATGAATGAATTAAATAAAGAATATTTATAATTTAGCGGAGTTTATTTTAAAAATGTCGCTAAATCATACATATTTTTTATTTAATTTGTTAATTTAGTTGCAATTACTCAAAACAATGCTGCTAAAATGAAAAAATTTAAATATAAATTTAAATTTGCAAAAATCTATAGTGGCGTTTATTATTAAAAACTAAGCTAAATTTAAAGTTTTAGCATATAGCCAAACTTAAGTATTTTACATATGGCGCCAAAATTTAATTTTAAATTTAAAAAATTATTTTAGTGGCCTTTTGATAAAAAATGCCACTAAGTAATAAATAAATTTTAAAAAATTTATAATTCAATGACATTTATTTTAAAATATTTATACTTTAGTGGTGTTTATTTTAAAAATGGCGCTAAAGTATAAATAAATTTCAATTGATTTATCAACTTAGTGGGAATTTCTACAACAACGCTGCTAAATTGAAAGTTTAAAATACAAGTTTAAATTTGGAAATAACTTTAGCGGCGGTTATTGTTGAAAATGCCACTAAAGTTTATTTTTAGTGGCATTTCAAAATAGCCTTAAATTGTGTGGTGTTTTAAAAAAATATCGTGAATAAATTGCCACAAAAACCCTTTTATGGTGCAGTGGAAATTTGCCTAGTTTAATGCCTATGATTCTTGTTACAGCCTTAGCAACCTTATTGTCACACCAACAAGGAAGGTAAAGGGCATATTTATTTAAATTTGGTTTTGGACCTGTGAGATTCCTATAAATATTTAAGTAAAGCAAGGAGTTTTTGGTAGCTAGCGTAGAGGCTTTGGTAATAAGAATTAGATCAACAAACATAAGATGGTTGAAACTTCTAGAAAGATTACAATCAAAACTAGGAATTAAATTAAACTTGAGAGCATAATTAAAAAGAACATATAGATTATGAGTAACAAGGAGTAAAAGAAGAGGGGAAATGGAATCCCTTTGGCTTACACCTCTGTTGCTAGAAATTCAAGTGCTAGCCTGACTATTAATAAGAAATGATAAGAAGGTAGAGGATAGACCTGAGTGAATCTAGGAAATTCAAAGATCAAGAAACTATATTTCCAAAAGGGTAGCAAGAATAGCTTTCCACTCAACTATATCAAAGGCTTTTCCACATTTATCTTAGATATCATCCTAGGGTGGTATTAATCTTAACTTCAATAGAGTGAGAAATCTCTTGAACTGCAATTATATTATCAAAAGTTAACCACCTAGATGCAAAGCCACTTTGTTTTGGGCCAAATAGTTTATGAATCACAAATTTTAAATGATTTGGCAAAAATTATAAATAACTTGGTAACAAACATACAAAGGGAAATTGGATGAAAATCAGTGACAAATTAGGGGGAATCTATCTTAGGAATAAAGACAACATAAATTTTCCCCATAGAATTTGGGATTTTGGAAGTATTAAAAAAAAAGAAAGAGCTGTAAAAATGTGATCACCAATAACATTGCAGTTAAATAAATAAAATTCTACATTTAGGTCATCTGGGCCTGGATGTTTACTGCAACGCATAGTTCTAAGGGTGTGAAAGGCTTCGCCATTAGTGATAGACTTACTCAGACCATTCATATCCTCACTAGACAAAAAGCTATAGTCATCAGGCATTGCATAGAAAATTTGATCAAGATTTAGGAGAGAAGAGGAAGCCTAGAATTTTTTGTGAAAATTCAAAAAGCAAGTTTCAATATCATTTTAAGCAGTAAAGATTTTACAGGTATTGTTGTTAAGATCACTATTTTATTCCTATGCTATTCGATTTTAGTGGATTTATGGAAAAACTCTTGTTACAATCATCTTTATTAAGCCATTGAAGTCTGGCTCTTTGTGCCTAGAAAATGGACTTTGGACAAAGAAGGGCATGTGTCTATTGTAGAGAGCTCTAAGCCAGATGTGGTTCCAAGGGTCAAGAGAAGAAGTTTCTAAGGATTCTATGTTGTTGATTTCCTGTTCAATGTTCCAAAATTCAACATGAAAGCAAAGCAAGTCAAAAATTCTCCACCTAAAATGATTTTTTTTAGTTTAAGAATTGTAATGAGAAAAAGCATGTATAGGTGAAGAGGTGGTATGAATGTTCCAAGCTATCATAACAATGTTGTGGCAACCATCATAGTCCAACAAGAAATTATCAAATCGAAAAATTTTATTTTTATGGGGTAGTGTAAATTTTAGTTAAAAACAATGGAGAATGAATGGAATTTATACGGTCAAGATTTCAATTATGTTAAGAATTAAAATCAGAAATCCAAGCAAAGTTTGCTAAAACTATCTAGGTACGAGCCTAGGGACGAGCTAGACCGATCTGATTCCATGTGAATTAGAACCAACAAACCCCCAGATCAAAGATATGATTTGCAGAAATAAAATGAAAAAATACTTTTGAATTGGCAGTATAGTTTCTAAAAGAACCCCCTATGCTCTTAGAAGTATAGAGAATGGCATTGAATCCCCAACCAACAACCAAGGGATGTTTAAAGAAGATATACCAGAAAGAATCTGGCAAAGAGTTTTATGATCAAAGATCATATGGGAATTATAGACAATTGAGAAGATCCATGTTTTATTGTTGGCTAAAACCACAATATGGAGGGACATTTTAGTGGTGATAACTAGGGCTACTCTATATATAGAACAAGACCAGAGGATGATGATTCCCCTAGATAGGCCACTAGCAGGAATCGCCGCCATTTCATGGTGGGTTTAATTTGAACTTATAATAGAAATGATGTATTTGTTCAAGATTAGATTTGGTTTCAACTAAGAAAATAATATATGGTTCCATGCAATACATAAACTATTTAATACCATCCATAATGTTAGGGTTTGAAATCCCCCCTACAATTTCAACATAGAATTTTAGTGGAAATTATGAATTAAAACAAGAATGAAGGATAGGGTTAAGAAGGAGAACATTGGCATCCATTCTTTGGTCAAGTGGTCAAGTGCTACATTTGTTGGGATCTCTCCTAGCCAAACCTTCCAATTTAACATCTTTCTGGTATTGAAGGAGAACCATGTCATCATCTGGTCCCATATTGGAGTCAAAGTCATCAAAATCTTCATGAGAATCAGATTTAATGTCTTCCATGTTTTGGTCTTATGAAGATGGTGAAGAAAGGGCTCTCGCCACTTTGTCAACCATCATCAAGTAAGCATCATCGTCTCCTAGATCATCGGTGATATTTAGAAAAAGAAGCTTAGATTTCATTGAGGAGACAAGAAGGAGTTCCAACGAGATATTCTTGGAACTAGGGAGATAGGCATCCATTGGGTTATCCAAGAGGTGGCTTTTGAAATTGCCAACGGCTCTTTGAGATTTAAAAGGAGAGGTGAAAAATCTAATATAAAGAAAGATAATGAGAGATAGAATTTGTATAAAGCTAGTATATCTATTCATTGTGTTGACATTTTTCACTTTGCCTTCTCTCTTAGATTATTTAGTACTTAACTCTTAAGTTGTAAATAATGCCCATTAATGTGCATTTGGGCCCAACCTAACTTTGTAAGTGTGTTACCAATTGAGCTTTATCAATCCTAATCAATGAATAATTGTACATTATTTTATATTATTTTATACACTTATTTGGCATGTATTAGGGTGTTTATTTAGAAGATGATGTTAAAGATGGTGTAAATTGTGTTTTTAGCTAACGGGCAGTGCATGATCATGAGAAAGGGCTAAAACAAGCAATTTGGAGCCAAAATGAAGAAAATAGAGTTCTCTCAACATAAACAACTGAAAAACAGGCCAAACATGAACACCTTATGATTACCTTACTGTCATAAGTCTCATCCAGAGAACCTTGTGAGCATGCTTATGCCCGTACAGAGGAGCATAATGACTAGACATAACAACTCACGAGTAGGACATACGTCCATAAGCTAGACCGTAAGGGATATCTAGAGGAGCTTGCAGGGATTAATAAACGCTCGTAAAGAAGACCAAAGACCTCACTAGTAGAGCTTACTGTCGTAAGATGATCGTAACAAGCTCATAAGTGGTTCGGTATAAAAGGGTATGTTGAAGGTTTTTGGACAATTTTTTTCAATGCCAAACAAAGGGAGAAAAAGGAAAGACTTCTCCAGGTCTTCTACAACAATCCAACTAGGAGAGGAGTCTGACCCACCTTCTAGAACACCATTGGAGACGTCGAGGAGCATCCCTGCCGGCATTTGTGAAAGATAGAAGGGAAGTCCGTCAGCTTCTTAATGGGCAAAGAGAGAAAGGGGTTTTTTGTGTTTTCAGTTATGTCTCTTGTCTCCTGTAGGCTGTATGACTGTTCTCCTCTAATGGAGAACTAATTTGCTGGTGCTTGGGCATAGACAAAACCTAAGGTTTACAATTTGATTGACATTAGTTGTTGATCTTGAATGCTTTTATATTGATTTGTTAAATGCAATCTATCATTGTTGAATTCAATTGCATGTCTCTATTATCTTGGATGTATTGTAGCGAGAGCAGTGAAACCATGTTTGATATGCTTGTGGGATGAGTCAAGAGACTCACCAAGTATAGGCAAGCTGCAATTGAAACGGATTATGAGTTCTCTTAGAGATAAAGTACTTTGGAGTTGAGATTTCTCCTCCCGTACTCCTTCCGCGTGAGTTAGCAAGAATTCTATTTGTAATGCAATTGTAGGGAGTAGTTTTAGGAAGAGATTCTGATTTTACTTCGTATTTGATTAGGGGCAATTACTTTGATAAAGAATTGTGTATATTTTGAATGCTTGCTTATTCTAGATATAATAACTGTACTGTGGTCATGGGGTTGTCTGTATCATCACCATTTGTGATCAAGTACTATTTACCTTTAGAAAGTGGGGTTTTAGGAACTCTTCCAGTTTAATTATATTGCAAGAAATTATACAACCATTGCCCAGTACGTAATAAATCCTAGGGGAAGTCTATGCTCAAAAACCCTTTCTTCATAGTTGTTTAGTCATACTTTCAATTTGCACTTTTGATTCTTGCTTTTAGTTTGTTTTAAGACGTCACAATTCTGATTAGGTTGATTGCCATATTTAGATTCACTACTAGTCTTTTCTAGTTCCATATAGACCGGTACCCTTGTTATTAAGTACACTTTATTATTTGATCGGCACATGCACTTGTGTTTAGTAGGTGAATACGGTTTTTACCTATCATATCCCATATTATTTTTATCTGAAATAAAATTAAGTAAAATTATTTCTGAGTATTAATTTATTATTTCATATTAATATTTTGTAAAAAACACCATATTTAACTTTTAATTTACAATAATGCTTCTCTAATAATATATGATGATGATAATGGTAGATATTGAATAATCAACACCTTTGTTTGAAAGTAATTTTTTCTGTTAAACATATAACATCCCAGGTGAGTCATAAGTATGAAAATTTATCGTACCTACTGACTTAATTTACTAAGTTTTATAACAATTGCATTCTTTTGTTATGATTTGGCCAAAGTTTTTAAGGGTCATGTAGAAAATTATCCTCTCTTACTAGACGTGTTAGATATTGGTATATTATTCATCATTTATAATTTCTTTACGTGGTATTTATATTATGTCTAGAACACACACACACACACACATATATATATGTGTGTGTGTGTGTGTGTGTGTGTGTGTGTGTGTGTGTGAACCTTGGTTTGACATGTGTTAAAACAGAGTTTTATGCATATGAAAAAAATACCCCGGTGAGTGGGTAGTCGAATTCACAGGGAATAGATGCTCAGAAGCAAGAAGTATTCTTATTTGGCTAGAGTGAAAACCAATTATGAGTGAATTCAAGATATTAATGTGAAGAAAAGCAAAAGAGAAAAGAGAAAGGAAAAGGAGTAAAGAGAAGTAATCAATGCTAAAATGGGGTACCTGTATAATACTCACCCTAGGACATTGTTTCAAGTGCAAGACCAATATTATGCCTCCTAATTGAAGTTTACTGAGTTGTGGAAATCCAAAGACACACTGTATCAAACCTAAGGTCAACCGTGACTAGCCTCTACACTATGCCCCGGCAAAAAGGGGTACTCTTAACACCTCACACTGTGTGGGACTGCTTGAAGCTCTAGGGATTCCAAGTGATAAACCCTATTCCCTAACTTAGATCTAACCCTTTCGTCCAAGCGAAAGATCCCTAATCACAATTAAGCCCCAGCACTAAGGATTACTCAACACTTCACTCTATTGCTCATGTAACTAAGCCTCAGTGGAGTTTGTCTCTTAGCACTTCACTCTATCATGACCGTAAAGAACTCTTACAAAATGGAGGTAGGATAAATCACGTCGGAGGGGAAAGGAGACGTTCCGCTACCTCTCGACTCACCCTCTCAAACAAAAAAAAACTTGAATGTGTGGTATGAGTGTTCAATGAACAACAAAGCTTTACAATTCCTTGGATCTATAGATTGCCAATAAGGTTGTAGGCAACTTAAGACAAATTGAGATACCATTTCAAAGAGAGATGGAGCATGCATGAGCGGCCAATGGTTACACATCATGTCTCTTAAGATCACAAGTTGAAACATGACATCAACAAAATTGGCCGTCAAAGAGTAAAATCAAGGAATATGATAAGTAACCTAGTAAAAAACCACTAGCTATCAACAACCAAACCTAAGTAGTAGATGCATATTGTATAAATTTGGCAAGCATCTTAAAACACTACTCCATTTACTAATCAAATTATCTGGTTACAATGTCCTCCTAATCAAATTCACTTCAATGGGAAATCAATTGCAAGTGGTTTGTATCAGCATAAATCAACAGATATGTCAAATCAATGCAAACCCATTAAATCCATGCTGAAGCCTTGTTTTCTTTAATAGTTCCGTTTAATGTATTATAGGGAGCCAATAGCAATCCTTTCATTTTCTTTTTTTTTTCTACCTACCTTCTAAGAGAGAGAGAGACAGAGAGAGAGAGAGAGACAGAGAGAGACAGAGAGACAGAGAGAGAGAGTTGTGATTCCGGGATCTAAAATCCGGTGAACCTCTAACGATGAACTATGTAATAGTATTGCAAAGAATTCTTAGCCTCATTCTTTCACTCTTCCAAGTAATATTCTAGCTTTTACACTTAGGATTGTTTGAACTCTTTTATATGCCAAGTTGTTGACTTATGAAGGTGCATTTGAATGATTGTGGGAGTTTCTTAATATAAGGATGGACAGATGCTACAATGTTTTCTTTTGAGTTATTTTTTTTTTTGCACTATTCTTTGTTATTTGTTCCAATTAAAGCACACAACTTCTCTATTGTAGCAACTTAAACCTTTATTAACTTTATATAGTTTTACCTTTCATTGAAAATTGAGTGTAGTAAATGTGAAAAATTTTGCAAGTGTAAAAGAATTTGTTTCTAAAAGGAAAATAGTAGGGATGGAAAGAGCTACCCCTATTAGATGCATGAAGATATTCTTGACAAGTTGGATACTATGTATGCCTTAACGAGAGAAAGAGATACCTTTTTAGGTGAGTGAAAGCTAACGTCCTCTAGATATGATGTGGAAAGTGTGGGCCCCAATTTTTGTTTGTCTCCTTTTGTTGTTCAAAAGCTTTAATGCCTAGATTCCAAGTAATGCTTGGCCCGCAGCGCCTCAATCTGCTCTTGAATCCATGATCTATATCATGGAGATGCTACCGGGCTGGATGTGCTCGGAGTAACTGATGAGTGTACATTTATACGTTATTTAATATCATTTGTACACTCATTAGGTATGTATTAGAGTGCTTTTGTGGAATACGATGCTAAACATGGTGTAAATTATATTTTTCAGGCATCAAGTATTGTTTAAATATGAGAGAGACCCAAAAGAAGTAAGAAAAAACCAAAATGATAAAGATGAAGCTCCCTCGGAATCAACAACAAAAGAACAGGCCAGACATACTCACTTATAGGCTCCTTAGGGCTGTGCTTACGACCGTAAATCTTAGGAAAAGAACATTATGGGCATGCTTATGCCCATAAGATGGAGAATGAGGATTAAACTGAGGGCCATATGAGCAGGGCTTACACTCATAAGGTAGACTATTAGGGTTGTTGAGCGGAGTTTACGAGGAGCAACATACGCAAATAAAGGTAGTCGTAGGAGCAGTCCAGAGAAAATTACGGCCCACCACTTATAGTTATAAGCTGGGTCATAACACAAAGACAAAAGACCATATTGATAGGACTTACGGCCATAAAGTGTCCGTAAGACACGCGACCCATCATCCCCATCTCTTTATGGTCTCATTCTTACTCCCATAAAAAGGTCGTAAGTGGCTAGGTATAAATATTTCTGATGAGGATTTTGGAGAGAAGATTTTGAATCTTTTGAGGATGAAGCTTGGAGAAAGAAAGGGGGCTTTTCTCAAGACCATTGGAGGTGAATGCATAGTGGGAGATAGCTACCGACCTATAGGGATAAAGATTGGAGCCATCAAGGAGCTTCATGGCTGCATCTTTGGAAGGTTCTTGGAAAGATCTATGGCAACCATCAAGGGCATAATTGAGAAAAGGGATTTCATGTCTTCATTGATTTATATTGCCTCTTTTGGATTGTATTATTATTCTGCTTTAATGGAGAACTAATTTTGTAGATGCATGGATGTAGATCAACTCTAGGGTTTGATTTATTTTGATATTGGTTGTGGATCATTATGCTTTTAATTGATTTCTAATTGCAATCCTCATTATTTGAATTCAATCATGTGTTATCAATGTCTTGAATCCTATTGAGGTGAAAACCTTAGTTTCATGTATGATTTGCTTGTGTGACGAGTCGAAAGACCCACCTAACATAGGCAAGTCGTGATTAGAGGAAATTTGTGAGTAAGCCTACAAATATGGTACTTTAGATTCGAGAGTTCTCCTCTCACAATCCTCATGAGTGAATTAGCAAGCAATTCCATACTCTTTGCAAACACAGATAGTAGAATTAAGAATAAAACAGATCTCTACTCAATATAGGATTAGGGGCAATCACTTTGAAAGAAGGTTTGTCTACTCTTTGAATTCTTTTTAATTACTTTTGAGATTTCATAGAGTACAATGTAACTGTGGAGCATTTGTCTCAGCACTATACAAGATTAGTTACTATTCATCTTGTAAGAAGGGATAGTATGTTTTATGATTTTTCTCAATTCAAATAGGATTGCTGACTTACAACCTTTGTCATAGACTTATAAAACCCTAGAGGGATTCTATGGTTGAGCATCCCATTCACCATTGCATATTTAACCATCATTGTTTTTATATTCTCGATTTCTACTTTTGTTCCTCTTATTTGGTTTCACACATCACAACTTTGGTTAGGCTAGTTTTCAGAGTTAGGATTAGTACTAGTACTCTCTATTTTCTTATGGATTGATACCCTGCACTTTAGCACTTTATTACAAAATTGGCACAAACACTTGCATCCCTATCAAAAATTTTTGCATCGCTGCCAGGTAAAATTAGAGATATTAGGAACACTTCTTATATTCGGCCACATTACCCATTTATTTTTTCCACTTACTGTTTCTTATTTTTCTTTTGGTTATTCTAATTTGTATTCTTCTATATATTTATATTGCTTAACAAGGGGTATAGCATTGGATTCTGATCATGTCTTGCATGATCAAAGCATTAACACAACAATTAAACATCATGAATTCAATAATGGACAGTATTACACAAGAAGAATATTAGAAAAGAATTAATTATTTTACACGACAGAATGAGATGGAAGCCACAAGTATCTTACTTGAACAATTATTCTAGTTAGAGTCAAGATAACTTTAAACAATACTCATCTTACTTTGGAAGAGGCAATAGATCACTTTGTTAGTTGATGGATTACCCGCAAGTGTACGAGGTCATCAAGTAATACCCTGTGTATAACACAGGGATCGTATTCCTTGGGGTCAAGAAGCTACCCTTAGTTCCTCTTCACCTATTGTCTAACCAACAAATTTGAGTTCAAGTGATTTGTCTTCTAAGCCTTAGAGCCTTCAAACCTCTCCAAAATTCCTCATCATTTTTGCCCTAACGCCCTTTATAAAACTTATCCGCCCGAGCCTTGCGGGCTCTATGCGGGCATGGATGCCCCATGAGTCCCCCAGCCTTTTCTGCCAAAAAAATCATCTGGGGTGTTATAGTGCCTGTTACAATAATCCAGCTACAATATCTTCTATAGTAATCTGCAGTAGTATCTATCTACAATAGCCAATATGAAATTATACAGTGACTACGGCCCTAAAATGTTGTTTTTGATGCCAATTTCTTCCCAAATAAGTTATTGAGCTCACCTTGGCTTCTTTAAGGTCTGTATCATAAATAAAACAAATTTAAACACAAGAATCAATTTATCCTAAAACGCATACAAATGTATAGCAATCATGTACATAAATACATACATTTAGACATCTATCAAACATTCCCACACCTAAGAGTTTGCTTGTCCTCAAGCAAATAAACATGAAGAATAGGGGCAAGATGATAAGAGGCTAAACGTATGACCTCAAGCTAAAATAATAAAGAACTCGACAAGCATGAATTGAAATGAAATTAAGATGTTGAGTTGTATCACAAATAACCAAGTAAAGATAGTCTTGTTTCATCTAGAGTGCTTTCGTGAATGTGTGCAAACTTCCTTCCTTGCTCTCCTACCCTAGATTACCCTAAGGCTTCCATTCACCCCACACATAATGATGACCGGTCTTAGAAATGCTAAAAACACCCTCAATGATCTATCAAGATCCTTTCAGTTCCTAAGTAGAACTCAGCCTCATTCTAAGTGTAGTAAAAAATCCAAAAGATCAATAGGTTCCTTTTTTTTTTTTTACTAATGTAGACTGTACATTACTTATTAGAAGGGTGCACATGCTATTTAGGCACTCGAGCACCCAACTACTCGACTAATCACAAATCTACATGTACTCATTCATGCTTCCTTTGTTGTTGGCTTAAGGCACACTTTGATTAGGAGCCAGTACCCTCAGCTACTTAGCTAACATGTGCAGCGGAATACTATCTTTGAATCAATTTGATATACATCCTATCTCATGTCTCTTGGTCTAACTACCTACCAAGATTTCACTTAGGGCTAAAGCTACAAAACCAAAGAACCAAAAGTTCTTAAATGATCACTGAGAGTAACACTTAATAGTCTAAATTTAGTATCAAAGTGATCTGTTGGGCGGAGTGTGCAAGGTGAAAGTCTTGTGGAAAAGTGTGTTGAGGGCACTAGAGATAAAACAGGACTTCCTTTTCAGCACAATAATAAATCACAACTCACATATATCATTCTTTCAAACTAGGAAATTCTTAACAATTTATCATAGCTATGATAGGTAAATCAAGCATGCAATTGTAACTTAATACCAATTGAAATACCTAATCCCTACATTTAGAGTCGTACATTGTCCTCAATGTACATAAATCAGTAGTAAATGTATTGATAAACAATAGAAACAAAGGGATGGTATAAAGAAGCTTCCCCAATTCGTTGATGAAGAATTGCAATATACACACGAACATGGAGTGAGTCTAGCCTTCAGAGGGTGGTGGGAGTGGAACTCATATCCTGATGTTCCTACAAAGATCAACAAGCATATCACACCTCACAATTACTAGAAATGGGGAGCAAAACAAAACACACTAACAATACAAAGATAGCAATATTTTAGTAGGGAATGAACCCTTGCTAACTACAAGGTACAAAATAACAAGCACACTAAAACACACAACAAAACATAGAGAATAGTTAAAGAAAAGCCATGCAAGTCTTGCGCTCAGTCTAGGTGTTGCCCATTTGTAAGTGCAGTCTGTGCCATGGATGTAGTGGCCAAAGTGGTACCAATTGAGGATGAGGATCCTTGCATGAAAGATAGAGCCAAGCTCATGTCCCTCGCCATGTGTCGCTATATTTCAAGAATCGACTATTGTCCTCATCAAATGGACAACACTTCACTCTGAAGTTCCTGAAAGCGAATCTCAAGTGGTAGCAGGGTATCATCTAACTCAAAATCATACTACAGTAGAGGATCAGTGATGGACCCACCAATGACTAAGTATCAAATAAGGATAAATATGTCATTCTATTTCTCCACTAGTCCCAAAACAATAGGGTCAACATCCCGAATGGTGAAGTACCACAGACAATGTGCATACCTTGGGTGTAGGCAATCAACCCCATGCCTCATATCAAACAAATGATGTAAGGTCTAGCAAAAATGGACCTAAGGCATTCAAATGTACCTTGGAATGCAAGTAGGTTAGTGAAGAGGTAAGCTCACAGTAGGCGGGTTCCTCAATTAAAAATACCTTGTCCCATCGACAGTGTGAAATCAATTCCAATATATTCTCGACCAACCACAAAGTTTCAAGATCATTCCATTCAATCATCCAGATGATGCCAAAGGTCTTAGTCCTCAAAAGATCATATCTTTCCTTGTGCATTGGTTATGTAAAGCCTGGCTCGCCGATGGTTGCATCCTCATGCCTTAGTCTTTTTGATACCACTCCAATGGTGTCATACGACTATAAAGAAGTCGGATGACACAAAAACTTTTGCACGAGTCTCCCTTGCAAATGAAGCTTTTGAAAATTTACAAATAATGGTAAAATACTCATGAAAAATCTCATAAACCACATCCAAAAAATCACCAAAAGATTTAAGCTCCAAAAGCATGAAAATCCAAGAATTAAAAACCAAGTTAGAACCAAACCTTTGGGCTTGAAAATCCAAGAAGATGAGATCCGCCAAAAAAAAATTATGAAACTCCAAATAAACGATGAAATCGAGATTGCAAGAGATGGGAGAGAAGATTAAAGGAGAAAAAAATGAAAAAAAATGTGGAAAAATGAGGGAGAACAAGGAAGGAGAAGATGAATAGTTGAAGAAAGAAGAAAGAGTGCAGCCACATAAGGCCGCTTGAGCCTTGCGGTGGCCCATGTGGGTGCATGGGCACCCGTAAGGTTATCAGCCTTGGTTGGCCAGGCAAGGCTATAAGCCTTAGGGGCCCTTGCAGGCTTAAGGGACCCGTAAGGGCTTCTATCCTTTTCTAGCCAATGAGGCTCCCAAGTATTTGGCAAGGAACAGTCACAAGGGGTCTTGTTGGTGCATAGGCTCCTCCAAGGCTCTTGGAGACTTCATAATGAGTTTATGCTGGCTGGAAACAACCCATATACACCTTAAAAAAAGAAAATTTGGCAAGGCCTCTCTTGCAACTTCAAATGAATTTGATTTACAACAAACTAATCGCTAAAGCAAGTAATAAAAATACACACTCAAACAGCACCAATTCAATGAACAAACATGAGAAATTAAATATAAGCTTGGATTATCTAAACAAACATAAATATGAGCACACACAACCACAACAAAAAAAGCCAAACTTAACAAACTTAACAATCAAAAGGAATACAAAAAAATGAAGAACAATGAATTTAAAACTCGGGTTGCCTCCCAAGAAATGTTTGTTTAACGTCATTAGCTCGACGTACCTTCGTCTTTCCTCATGGTAGATCAAATGGAGAGGAATTACCTCTAGTCTCTTAAGAGGTGGCCTAATGAAAGTATCGTTTCAACTAATGGCATTCACCTTCAATTTACCTCCTTCTAGGTGTGCTATCTCAATGACATCATGCGAAAATACTTGTGAGATCTTGAGTGGCCCGAACCATCATGACTTCAACTTTACTGGAAAAAGCTTCAGTCTAGAGTTGAAGAGCAATACCTGACCCCCTTCCTTGAAGTGCTTTCCATGCTTAATACTTTGGTCATGGTACCCTTTTGCTCTCTTTTTGTAAAGCATAGAGTTCTGATAAGCCATGGTGCACCATTCATCTAACTCATACATTCGGAACTTTCTCTTATGACCCGTCAAGTAATGATCAAGATTGAGGTGTTTGATGGCCCAATAAGATTTGTGTTCAAGTTCAACCAGTAGATGGCATACTTTTCTATGGACTAACCTGTATGGTGTTGCCCCAGTAGATGTTTTGTACGCCATCATGCATGCCCAAAGTGCATCATCTAGGTGTTTAGCAAAATCCTTCCAATGATGATAAACTATTTTTTCAAGGATTCATTTAATTTCCTTTTTTGTGACCTCAACTTGACCATTAGTCTGAGGTTGGTTTGTTGTGGCAGTTCTGTAAGGGACACCATATCATTTCAGAATCATCTAAAACTGGGAGTTCCAAAAGTGGATGCTGCTGTCACTTATAATTGCTCTTGTTGTGTCAAATTTAGAGAACAATTTTTTTCAAAAACTTCGCCACCGCCCTTGCATCACTCGTATGCAATGCTTGCGCTTCCACCAACCTTGATATATAATCAACTATCACCATAATGAACTTCTGACCATGTGAATTGGGAAACGGGCCCATAAAATAAATCCCCCAAACATTAAAAACATCATAGACTTGATCCCAATTGTGGGGCATCTCATCCCTGTGAGAGAGGTTTCCTTCTTGTTGACATCTGCCACATCTTTGAACAAATTTTATGTGTCCCAGAACATCAAAGACCAGTAGAAACTTGCATCCAATACCTTACTAGATGTACAATTTACGCTATAGTGACCCTCAGTTGGACCTGAATGATAATGTTTCAGAATGTCTTGCCCTTCTAATTGTGAAACACATCTTCTAACCACCTAGTCAAAACAAACTTTCTATAGATAAGGGTCCTCCTAAATAGAATACTTCAAATCTGAGAAAACTTCTTCTTCTGTTGACAAGTGACCCACTTGGGAAATGTACCTGTGGCCAAAAAATTTGCAAAGTCTGTAAACCATAGGACCTCTTCCTGCTTCACTACTTGAATGCTATCAAGATGTTCATTGGAAAGGTGTCATTTATCTCTCTCTTTTCTCTAGCTTACTCCTGTGATGGCTTTTTAGGCGGGACAAATGGTCTGTAGCCAAATTTTTTTGCCCCTCTCTTGTCCTTTATTTCAAAGTCAAACTCCTGGAATAAAAGAACCCATTTGATTAATCGAGCCTTGGCATTTGTTTTACTCACTAGATATCACAGTACAAAATGGTCTGTATACAGGACTACCTTTAAGAGCACCAAATATGAATAGAATTTGTCAAAGATAATAACCACTACAAGCAATTCCTTCTCAGTACTGGTGTAGTTTTCTAGGGCACCGTTTAAGGTTTTGCTGGCATAATAGATGGGATGGAATGATTCTCCCACCGCTGCCCAAGTACTGTTCCCACTGCGAAGTCAATCGCATCACAAATCAATTTAAAAGGCAAATTCCAATCCGATGATATTATTATTCGTGCCTCAACAATTTTTTTTCTTAAGGATGATGAAAGCGGTCATGCACTCATCACTAAACTCAAAGGGGACATCTTTCTAAAGTATCCTCGTTAGGGGTCGGGCAATTAAGGAGAATTCTTGACGAATCTCCTGTAACAACCTACATTGACCAAAAAACTTCTAATGGCTTTCAATGGTGTTGGAGATGGAAGCTTCTCAATAGTGGAGATTTTTGCCTTGTCTACCTTGATTCCCTTGTGCGAGATTTTGTGCCCATGAACAATACCCTCTTGCACCATAAAATGGCACTTCTCCCTGCTAAGGAACAAGTTGGTCTCTTCGCACTTGGCCAAAACTCATTCCATATTTCTGAGGCATAGCTCAAAGGTGTCACCGAAAACTAAGAAGTCATCCATAAATACTTCCATGATGTCTTCTACCATGTCCTCAAAAATCACCATCATACACCTCTGAAAATGTGGCTAGTGTATTACATAACCCAAATGACATACGACGGTAAGCAAAGTTGCCGTACAGGAAAGTGAAGGTTATTTTCTCTTGATCTTCTAGTGTAATGGAGATTTGGAAGTAGCCTGAGAGACCATCCAAAAAGCAATAGCTTAAATGCCTTGCTACTCATTCAAGCATTTAATTAATGATAGGTAAAGGGAAGTGATTCTTCCTTGTGGCATCCTTAAGTTTTTTGTAATCTATGCATACTTGCCACCAAGTGACAATCTTGGTGTGTCAAAGCTCATTCTTCTCATTAGTAATCATAATCATTCCTCTCTTTTTCAGTACCACTTACACTGGGTTCACCCATACACTCTCAGAGATCGGGTAAACAATGTCTGCATAAAGGAGCTTGATAACCTTAGCCCGTACCACCTACTTCATGTTGGGATTGAGTCTACAATAAGGTATCGCTGTCGGGCAGTGATTATTCTCCATGAGGATCTTGTGGTTACCGAAGGAAGGGTTTATTCCCTTAATGTCTGAAATCTTCCAAGCAATTTCTTTCTTATACTTCTTCAGAACGTTCAAAAGTTTACCCCTCTGCTCAATTGTTAGGTTGGATGCAATGATGACCAAGAGTTTAGATCCCTCTGCCATAAATGCATACTCCAGGTGTGCAGGTAATTACTTCAATTCTAACTCTGATGATTCATTTATGGATGATTTTATCATTTCATATTTCTGTTGATCAATATCCTCGAACTCCTTGTCTTCTTCCTCATATGATTGGTCATTCTATGAACCTCCTCTCCATGGCATGAACTTCTGATTTTGATAAATCTGAATCATCCCCTTAGGATTGACCAACCTCTTTACTATTGCTCTGTTCCAAATTGTGAATATGTGCCAGGCCTATGTCCTCTTCATTCCGCTAAAATATCATGGGAGAACCAATAACAAAATTTAGTGGTTCGCCAATACTACCAATGAAATATTGAATAGTTCGATCATGCCTTTCATGCCGAATTCCCACATCCGAGCCCATGTATTGGTCAAGAACATCTTGTGCACTCTGTTCCCCCATATTAATAGCAAGAAAGTGAATGAAGTACTATTCTTTCAAAGAGTCGCTACTATAGGATGTGTAGCTTACTTCCATTGATTTGGTTTTATAAACTGACTCAGTTAGGTAGTAGGAGTGTTGATTCTACATAAGATCATAATCCATCCCAGAAAATAGTCGATTCCACTATTCAAAACTATGAATTAAATAAATGAATATGATTCAAGTGGAACAAGATCTAATCTCAAGAAGAAAACTAAAAGAATAAGATAAAACAGAGAGAAAAAATAAGTAAAGAGTATATGTAAAAAAATGAACAAAAGAATAATTAAAAAATGGTTAAATCAATATGCTACCAGTTTTCCGAGTATTCCTTGTGGGTCCCCATCAACGTCGCCAAAAACTTGATAGATCACCCTGAAGTTGACGAGGTCATCAAGTAATATCTTGTCTGTGATACAAGGGCCGTATTCCTCGGGGTCAAAAAGCTACCCTTACTTCCTTATCACCTATTGTCTAAGTAGCAAGTTCGAGTTTAAGTGATCTAACTTATTAAAAAGACTTTAAAATAACTGATATTTATTGTTGAAATTAATGGCCGAACTAGAAATAAAATAAAGGGTTGCAAACTTTACATTAAAGAGAGATGGATAACATAATATTTGATAAGCTAATAATGGTATTCATACAGAGTTTCATAAACAAGCTAAATTATAAAAATATTAAAATTAATAATTTATTTCAAATTTTTTCATAAGGTAGATAAGTCATATGTCAGAAGAGTACACAGATTTTATAAATATATCACAAATTCTTATGCTGCAAAAAGGGGTCAATTCCCAATCTTGTCAATAATATAAAGAATCACATGCCTCAAATATTTTTTAAAAAACTTTAGCTCAAAAATTAATTTATAAAAAAAATTGTTATAGCTTTAACAAATATTGTATGAAAATAATTTATAAATATCAATAAATCATAAACTTTTTTTACTTGTCATTTAAAAAAAAATATCAAACTGTAATTAAAAATAAAAAATAAACCTAATGTTTGTAATATCTAATTATCTATATTAAAAAATTATATAAAAAATCACTAGTAATTTATGAAAAATAAAAAAAAAAACAAATAAAAACCTCTGATAATGAAAAAATTTTACAACCCAAATAATGCCCTTCTATCATGCCATCATACAAATCTTATATGATACGAAATACAAACAATTAAAATATAATTTTTAAAAAAAAATGATTTGGCATCAATTAAAATGTAAAATTAAAAAAAATTAATATGACATCAAGAATTAAAAAATTAAAAATAAATAAATAAAATAAAGTAAAAGAAAGAGTAAAACACGACATGTGTGGAATAAACAATTTAAAAATAAATAAATAAAGTAAAATAAAATAAAAGTAAAATAAAAAATAAAGGGAATGAAGAGTAAAGCAAACCTCTCTATCTTTTATATTATAAAGGGAAGAAAGTTACAATTTAATGACTACAAAAAAGGCTAGCAAATCAACAAACAAGAGAAGAAAACAACACTAAACTAGAAGAGCAAACAACAACAAACATTGATGAAAAGTAAAAGGCTCTATTTGATGCCATTCATCTGTCATCTAGGAAGGTCTTTCCCTTGGTGAAATAAGGAAAGCTCATGACAAGATCTGCCCTGAGCTGCTAAATTATCTGCTAAAATATTCCGATCACGAGGAATGGTTTCAATTATAAAACTGTTTGAGTTAATCATTCTTCTCAGATTACCAAATCTTTGATTTGTTCTCCAATTGTAATCTGAATAATTCTGTCTCATAATTTGTTTGATTTTGCTATAGTCAATGACAATAATGCCAATGTTGAGCTTCCAACCTTTAGCAATTTTTAAACTCAATTCCATGGCTGCACGTTCAGCTTCAAAAGAACTTTCAGCTAATATCCTAGAGTGACCTGCAGCCATAATGAGATTTTGAGCATTTGTTATTAAAAAAACCACCACCTCCTTCTTGGCTATCAGGCAGCCAAGATGAGGTTTTTAACATTTGTTATAAAAAAACCACCACCTTCTGCTTGGCTATCAGGCAGCCAAGATGCATTAGTGAATAAACAGAATTAAGAGGGGTAATTATTAAAAATATTAAGAAAGAAAACTTCCCTCTGGTGATTTGCAACCATGGTGAGTTCTTGCACTTGAGCCACTGAAGAGACAACAATCCAATGTGGATTCAAAGATTGGCCCTTGAAGATAAGATTGCATCTAGTTTTCTGAATGTTCCACATTGCTAAGATAATGATAGTGGCTAATTGTTTTGGTTTTTTAGTATTAACTTTCTCAAGCTAAGTACCAATGAGAATATTATTACCCGAGAGAATTTGAAGTTTTGTAATCTCTTCAATTTTTCTCCAACTCACAATGGTGTTGGAGCAAGAACTGAAAAGATGATTTATAGTTTCTTTGTGCTAACAACAAATGACACAACAAGGGTTGGGGGCTAAATTCAAAGCATTGAGAAAATCCAGAGTTTTAACACAACCATGGAGTAACAACCAAGTAATAAACTTAGCTCTAGGAGAAGAATTCATGTTCCAAAGGTTTTTCTAGCCAATCCAAAAATAATTAGCAGAAATGAGACTATTGAAATGATTGTAAACCAAAAAACAATTCTATTACCATTGAGACTTGAAGACCAAACCCAGGAGTTATTAGTGTCAAAATCAATGTAATTCCCACTCAAGTACTCGGGGTTGAAATTCTAACTCAAGAATTGTTCAATGCAATTAAAACTACAAGAACTAGCTGTTGGGATTATGCCCTCGAATGCCAACAAGGATACTTGTATTAGGGCATTTCATTTATATTATACATTCTTATTATTATAGGCATTTATTTTGATGTTCATATAAATCTTGTGATAGCATTATAATTAGTTTTGAATATCATTGTCCATGTTTATTAAGTTAAACCTTCTACTCTTTGTGGGATAAAGAGAAGAGCCCTAGAAGGGTTTGGTACTTATACACTTAAATAGTTCGCATATCGGAGAATCTTTAATTGGGCGTTAAAGATTTATAAGGATTTGTATGGCATATACTTTGACAAAGAGTGCTAGTTGAACACTATTGAATAGTGGGAGCATATGTCATAAATACATCACTAGGATTGGTGTATTCAAACATGACTCGCAACAATCCAATCTCATGGGTTTTACTCTTTGACAGTCAATGATTGGGATTGTTGGTTATGATGAGTGGACCTTAGACCTGAGGTGTCATGATCACAATGTATCTGTGACATCTTGTCTGTTACTAGAGTCGTTAGGCTCAATTTACCTTTTGGTAGGGCCGACCTCGATGTGCGACTTTGTCGGGCAAGTAGCAGCTGTAAGTGATCACCAAAAAAGAATTCGTTCTCTCGAAAGTAAACGAGTTGGTATCCTATGCGATTATAAGTATGTGAGATTAGAAGACCTTGGCCAAAGCAGTCAAACTAATCGTGTGGGACACGAACGGTAGTTTGGTAATCTCACTCTACTATATTTATTTGCATATAATTGAGTTCAGTGAGTTTGATAATTACCATGGCTCTCACTCGGTTGGGATACAAGAACGAAAGGTTTTTACACATATGGTAATCATAATCGGAAAGGTTGGTAATAATCTACTCATTCGTGTTCGATTGGGTTACGACGTGGTTCCATGGGGCTGGCTAGGTGTCACCCACATTCTTTGGTATCCTCCTATTGCCAATCAGAACGAACCTACGGAGTCAATCTTAAAAGGATAAAAAATCAATCTTGTTTTTGAGTGCAGGGGTAAAATTGTCAATTAACAATTTTTCTTCATGGGTTAAGTGAAATTTTAAATTGCTCTAGGATTTTTGTCTTAAGTTTAAATTATGATTTCAATTCAATGGAGTCGAATAGATAATCAAAATTATAAGGACTCAAAGACAAAAGTGGTTTCGGTTAGATTAGGACTTATATTTCTAATAGAACTTCTATGATAATGTTTATCATATTATGAAGGTTCATATTTTGAATAGGACTTCATAATTGAAAGATGTTTATCATATTATGAAGGTTCATATTTCAAATAAGACTCATAATTGAATAATGTTTATCATGTTTTATGAAGTCTCTATAAATACAACTCCTCTCTAATCCTAGAATCAATTCAATTAATTTTTTAGTGAGAAAATTCCCAAGCTCTCTCTTCCTCTCTAACCCTAACCGCTATTTAGAGAAGAAGAGGAGATTGCTTCTTAATTCCTGCGTGTGATCTAGAGGCGTGGGACCTTCGTTCGGCGCTAGAAGATGTACGACAATTACAGAAATAAATCTGGCACATTAAAAGAAAGGTTTTTAAGAGGTAATTTTCCAATTCTTTTAATTAAATTACTATGTTCATTAAAACAATTAGAAAATATCTCGAATTTACTATTGCTTCCGCATGCCTTTGATGATGTTATATGATTTTTGCGATATAACCTAATAATGGTACCATAGTCAGGCTAATAGTTTGAAAGAGTACTAGTTCTTTAAATCATATAATTGGTGATTAAAATTTAATAATTATACAAAATCAAAATATACATGGTGAAATTAGGTTTTATGCATGTTTTTTTATTTTGTGATTATGATTAGGGTCCATTAAATTATTTAATATTTTTATATAAATATTAATAATGAAATAAATAAATTAAATAAATCAAACCGATGTGTGCTAACTGGTGTATGAATTGATTTATTTAAAGTATATAATAATGATAATAATTATTATTATTATTATTATTGCGTGGGCCACACACAATGGTTGCATAGTGCTGCGTGGGGCGAGCACTGCACATTGCGTTGGCGGCCCACACATGATGCTTATTATTATTATTATTAGAGTAATGCTATATGCAACGAAAGAAAGACACGAACCAGCCACACAACTCACGTGGCTGCTTACGTGTCTTTCTATTTTTTTTTTAATTACAAAAAAAAAATAACTTTACTTTTTAATAAAGTTTGGAAGACTCTCTCTCTCTCTCTTTCTCTCGATCGATCGATCCCTCTCTTTCTCTCTTTCTCTCGATCGAGACTCCCGGCTGGTTACGTCCCACTCCAGCTCCCGCCGCCGTTTCCCTGCTTCCGGTTCCGGCCGCCTCTTTCTTCTCCCGGTCTAGCCGCCGCTTCCCCGCCCCCGATCACCGCTTCCCTCCACCGGTCCCGGCCGCCTCTTCCCTCGCCAATTCACGACCACCGCTTCCGCTGTTGGTTCCATACCCCGCTCCCTCCCGGCTTCCACTTCCCTCCCCCCTAGGGCATCGACAAGCTAGTGCACAAAGAGAGACAGAGAGAGCGATAAAGAGAGAAAGTCAAAAGGCCGGATCGGTGGTACACGACATCGGTGGCGCACGCAAAGCCGGACCATCGCTCCTATCTCCGATGCCCTTGTCCGAGAGTCGGCCCTCTTCTCTTGTGCGTAGTAGCTTAGATGGCCTTGTAGGCAATGATGATGCGCTAAAAATTTCTCTCGTGCCCTCTTCTCTCTATAACGATTGCGTAGTAGCTTAGATGGCCTTGTAGGCAACCGCTACTCCTATTGTTGTAGAGAGAGGAGGCAGGGTGGGAGAAAAGCATTAATGTTGAATCTGAGCCTCTTTTTTTATTGGTTTAATACCTGACTTGGTCCCTCTACTTTTCTGTCTCTTCCCTTTTGGTCCCTCTACTCAGAAATGTGCCCCACTAATCCCTCTACTCTTGAAAATGATTCTACTTAGTCCCTTTTACTATAAAATAGGCAAATTAGTGTCTGTATTTTCAAGAGTAAAGGGACTAGATGGGAAGATATTAAAGGTAGAGGGACCTATGTTGGGCCATTTTAAAAAGTAGAGGGATTAGTCGAGCGCATTTATAAGTAGAGGGACCAAAAGGGAAGAGTGAGAAAAATAGAGGGACCAATTCGGGTATTATACCTTTTTTATTCTATTACTTGCATTACTGTTGAATCAGTATGAATCTGTTTGTTGCATCGTGTATTTCTATCCATCGATGTGGCTGGTTCGTGTGTTTCTTTCGTTGCATATAGCATTACTCTTAATGATGTTTTTCTGGCCATGATGATTTGCCCTAAAAAGAGTATGGAGATTGAGTGGTGTGGCAACTTTAGTTGCAGCCCTTGATTCAGTTTTATCCATGTGAAAGGATATAGGGAAAAGATCTTAGCCTTGTTAATGAAGGTTTTACAAAGGTAAGATTGAAGCCCTTGATTATGGTATTGATTCTGCTATTCAGGAGGTAAGTTGAGAGGTTCTGGTTGATTTGTGGTTTATTTCACATAATTTTTGGTATTTTTGAAATTCCTTATCTTTTGAAGTAAATGATATTATCAAATTCCTCTTATTTCATTACTTAATCTACCTGTGTTTGTGAACTAATGATCACAGAATCCTTGCTCTGCAGTGTACCTAGTGTGAATAGTTGCTGGTATCCTTTAAATGGTATTCGAATAGTTGCTTTTGTACCTCGTTTTTGTATGTGATTGCTTAGTGTTGTTGATGATTCTATCACAGGCTGGCTTGTTCTCGAGGCATGCAACTGCTTCTGAGAGTTGTCAGGTTTGTTCTCCTTGGTGTTATCGGTCATTTTACCAGTTGAGTAGTTCAGTGTCATCCTTGCAAAATGAATCAAGAGAAGAGAAAGGGTATGTGATTTTGGCAATTTGTTCAGTTGATCAGTTCAGTTGCTTGATGGGTGATTATTCTGTGTGGTTATATCAAAACATGGCCACTTGCAATTTTTTTTCCTTGAATGGTTACGGACTCACCACTTGATTTCCATAGGTACAAGGGCATTTTGATTTCATAGACAATCCATCAGGCATTTTTGTTGGATAGATGGTATATAGTGTTGAGGATTGTTTTGTTGATGATTAACAAGCTTTTCTTTTGAATTGGGTTGGCAAGATGAGATTTTGTGAGCAGTTTGTGTGTGATTTGTGGGCAATTTGTGTGTGTGAAATAAAAACTTAAAATTTAGCAAGTAGATATGTTTAAAGATTTTGGGATAACAATATAATCTGGTTCTGTTCAATTTTTATCAAAAATATCTCAAGAGGTTTATTCTATATATATGAATATATATATTTTGTGAGGGATTTTGAATTTTTTGTTTAGATATATTTCTTTCAGATAATTGTGGATGTGGTCTTATCTCAAATTTTTTGTATTTGAGATGATATCTGTTTGAGATTATAACTGTAATAAATAAGTGTTGGTATTGATATCTAAAACTTTGTGGGCACTGAAATGTATGAGATTTTGAAAATAATAATTGTTTGATATGATAAACATAAATATGTTGATTTGGTCGTGACTTGTTTCTGGAAATTGTGCTCTTTATCTCCAATCTTTGCATTTGACAATTTTCATGATGTTTGTTCGTTTTGAGATTAAAATTGTCAATATAGTGATATGGTGGTTATCTCCAAAGATTGTCATATATTATTCTCGATGTTTTATATTTTAGTTTTCATTGTAAGAATTATTTTTAGATAATAATAAATTTAAATCTTTGTTTTGTGTTTGTATATGTACTTGTGACTCTTATTTTATTTTAATCTTTGTTTTGTGAAGGGAAACATTGATAAAGATCAGGTGAAGGCTACTATAAAAGCTTATCAAGACCAACAGATTGACAATGTATTTTCTTGTTAATGAACTTGCTTCTGTGCGGCTACTATTGAACTGAAGCCATAAAAGCTAATTAAGGCTGCTATAATCTTTGGCTTGTGTGTATTCTTAGCTATAAAAATTTAATATTTGTTGGATGATGTCTTGAGGTTTAGAATACGAAAAAAAGAAAACGAACATAGATGGCAAGTACAATGAACCCAAGGCCATGACAATCTCCAGCTTAGAATACGAAAAAAAAGAAAACATGAACATAGATGGCAATTACAATGAACCCAAGGCCATGACAATATCCAGGTTAGAATACAAAAAAAAAAAAAAAAAAAAAAAACACGAACACTATAACACTTTGTTGGTCTCCAGCTTATACAACAATCTCATCCAAAATCATCAAGCAACACAATTACATAAATAATTCTCAAGCAACAC
This sequence comes from Dioscorea alata, assembly GCA_020875875.1. Classification (NCBI taxonomy): domain Eukaryota; kingdom Viridiplantae; phylum Streptophyta; class Magnoliopsida; order Dioscoreales; family Dioscoreaceae; genus Dioscorea; species Dioscorea alata. The sequence continues at coordinate 13,857,492 of CM037019.1, forward strand.
AATACCATTCCCTCTAATGATAAATGTTACAATAAGATAAATGTTACAATAAAGAACACTAACGCAAAACCTAAACATAAAGAACAAGAGCACAACCACGAACATTACAACACAATACCATTCCCTCTAAAACATTTTTTTATTGCTCCGCAACCTACATCACGAAAATGAGAAAAGTGGATAACACATCACAATTTCATAGCACCAACGTTCTTACTCACTTAGTATTGAATACCAAAATAAATACATAAGTCTTGCAACTCACCTTAATCATTGCATTGGCTTGAAAAAACTAAAGAAGAACTATGATGCATATAAAGATTGATCGATATAGAATTTGAATTGACCTAAGAAAAGAGATTATAATCCAAAAAATCATTAAAAAAATTAAATGATTGAAATATGTAATTTGGACATTAGTCGCAATTACAAGGGAATTACCACGCTCTCTTGTGTGCAATGATCATCTTGTGTGATTTTTTGAGCCGCTGCATCTCCCTTTGTTTGTGCCTTCTACCAATAATAACGTGGATGTTAATAAAATGAAAAAAAAATCCAAAGAAGTAATGAATATGATACTATATAAAAATACTTTTTCTTGTTTCTGGTTATTATTTCTTCAACTTTTGACTTCTTCCTTTTTGATAGTGGACGACCCTTACTTCGCACCTTCAAAGGAGACAGAAATTTTTGGTGTGGCACATTAGCCGCCTCCGACAACATAGGTGTAAACTTCTCGTTTCAAGTTGGGTTGTCCATCAACTTCTCAATTGCCTCATCCACATATTCCATCAAGAACATGTATTTTTCATTTGACTCTGCTCCAAGTTCTGCGGCTTTAGTAAAATGATAGCACAATTTATTGTACCATAGTTTCTCCTCATTGGTTTGTGGGTCATCATAACAGTTTAGTACATATGTATGCATGCATTTGATGTCCTTTCGCCATCGTGGTAAAATATACCTAGAAGGAATGTCTTTCACATTCTTCTCAATAAGCACCTTGCAAATATGCCTACAAATAATCCCCTTGAATTGGAACAACCGACAAAAGCATTTAATGTCAAATTCTTCCTCGTTCGTGTAAACATTGTATACCACATGCTTTCTATATGCACCTTCTTCCCCTCTGACAATGTCGGACACCTGAATTGAGCAGACTGCCCCATGTGAACCAGTGATAGTAAGATTGCAATATATCATTCCTCGCAACTCATCTTGAAACAATTTAAAAATTTCATTTGTGTATGCTTCTTGTAGTTGCTTCTCAAAATCTCAATCAGTGATCAATGGAAAACACAAGTTAAATGAAGCAAAATCAGCTTTGTTCTCCTTCTCAATCTTACTTTTCAAGGCATTATCATATTGCTCAACAAACTACTTCAGTGAAGTCGTTGAACCAACATAACCATAAAAAAATGCATTCACGCTTTCACTTCTTTGCGTGGTAGACATTCCAGCCCAAAATATACCTTTAACAAATACAGGAGCCCAACGATTATGAATTTTGAATAGAGAATTCAGCCATTCATTTTTCTCAATGTTATAGTCCGCCATCATCTTCAAGTATGTGTCTTCAAACTCTTTAGTATCCACTGCTTCATATGTAATATGTTTCAAAATCTTCTTTATTGCTTTGTATTCATTCAAACCTCCAAGCTTCTCGGGAACCTTCTTCATGATATACCAAAGGCAAAGACGGTGATGGGAATTTTGAAAAACCAATCTAACTGCACACTGAATAGCCATACACTAGTCTGTAATAATTACTTTAGGAGCCTTGCTTGACATACACTCCAACCAAGTCTTAAAGAGCCAAACATATGTTTATGTATCTTCCTTTGACAGTAAGCCACACCCAAACAATACCGTCTGTCCATGATGATTTACACCGATAAATAGAGCAAATGGCATGTCATACTTATTCGTCAAGTATGTTGTATCAAAGAAATTACATCACCAAAAGCTTCATACGCCGCTATAGACCTCGCATCCGCCCAAAAGACATTTCTCAAACGACCTTCCTCATCCATGTCAATCAAATGAAAAAATTTTGTGTTTCTTTGTTGCATGCGAGAGAAATATTTTCCAAGTGCCACGGCATCTCCAACGCCAAGCCTAAATTGCCTTGCTTTCACAATATAATTCCTACAATATTTCTCAGTGTACATTAAATTTTCATAACTCCCACTTTCAACCTCTCGGGAATGAAAATTTTTGTTGAGGCTTATCTCTGCTTGGTCGCTTAATTCAAGCCTTCTTTTCACATATGCATCAATTTTCTTATTGCACTTTTGGAAACGAGTTTTTTGTGGGCTAAGTGCATGATTATGCTCCAAATTAACACTAGAAATGGCAAATCACCCATCATTGCTAACAATGACATTGATCTTTGCCGAACAATTTACTTTGGTGGATAGCCTTGGGTTGAAGGAGTTTTTTGAAGTAGATATTCATTTGCCACCTCTTGCGCATGCTAGCGTGTAATATTTCAATTTTCCATCATCACCTAATCTCGTGCTTTTTTTTTTATGATTCCAAACCCTTCATACCATGCATATTCGACATATAATTTATAAACTTCTTCTTCAGAATCAAGCATCATACTAGCCTCCGGCATAATATTTTCAATTAAATCTGCATCTACAGGTTTTTCTTTGGCATGCATTTCATAACTTGAACATCCAACTTCTACATTATCTTTTCCTTGCATAGAACACGCAAGTACCACTTCTTCCATGTTCTTGCTTTAGGTATATGTCTAAACACAAATTAAACAAACAATAAATTCATAAATAATTTGCATTATTTACTGCTTTGAGAATTTACTTTAAAATAAATTTCACTCATTCTTTGGTGGAAGAAACAGGCTGTCAAAGGAGCACAACTAATTGAAAGAAATTATATAATATAGACAACATTAATGATGCTGCAAATTAACAACATTAATCAAACAACATTAATGAGACAACATTAACAAGATTTTAAGGTTCATATTCTTCTGAGCTGGGCTCTTGCTTCAACATAACAATTTAATAATTAATGCCACAACCCAAATTTATGACACAACCCAAAGCATCAACATAACATAAATTTAAATAATTAATACCACAACCTAAAAATTTTGAACCTTAAATTGCCAAAACCTGGGATGGGAAGCGACGGCCGGGGGAGGGAAGCGGCGGCCATGACGGGGAAGGGAAGAGGCGGCCGGGACCGGTGGAGGGAAACGGTGATGGAGGGCGGTGAAGCGGCGGTCGGAACCGGGGGAGTGAAGCGGTGGCCAGGGGCTGGGAAGCAGCGGCCGGGACCAGGAGAAGAAAGAGAAGGTCGGAACCGGGAGCAGGGAAACGGCGACGGGAGTCTCGATCAAGAGAGAGAGTGAGTGAGAGAGAGAGAGAAAGAGTCTTTCAACCTTTATTAAAAAGTAAAGTTATTTTTTTTTGTAATTAAAAAAAAATAGAAAGACACGTAACCAGCCACGTGAGTTGTGTGGCTGGTTCGTGTCTTTCTTTCGTTGCATATAGCATTACTCTTATTATTATTATTAATTATTTTATTCATTATTATTTACTTTATTGGACCCACACCAATATGAAATATATGGTTGTTTTATTTATTTATTTATTTTTAAAAAATATTATATAATTACATTGATGATTATTATTTCATTATTATATAAAATCAAAATATATATGATAAAATAAAATTAGATTTTATGCATAATTTTTTATTTTACGATTTAGGGATCCATAATTTATTTAAAATTTTATATTAATAATAATAATGATAATTATATATATATATAAAAGATTTGAGAAAAAAAAATGAGAATTCCTTCATTGAAAATAATTGGTAGAGTACAACATAATTTATAGGATTCAAAATCTTCTAAAAGACAGCTATTGACAGCTATTTACAGCTAGAAAATCTTCTCCAAAGTAGGAAAATCTAAACTATGAATGATTTTCATAATTTTATCAAAGTAGGAAAATCTAAACTAGGAAAGATTTTCACAATCTTTTCAAAATTCAAGACTCTCCCTCAAGTTGGATTGCAGATATCTTTCAAACCCAACTTGCTAATACAAAAATCAAAACTTGGTTTAAATAGACCCTTTGTAAAGATGTCAGCTGTCTGTTGAGACGTGGGCACAAAGGGTAAACAAACTGCACCGGATTTAAGTTTCTCCTTGATGAAGTGTCGATCTATTTCCAAATGCTTGGTTCGATCATGTTGCACCGGATTATTAGCAATGCTAATAGCTACCTTGTTATCACAATAGAGTTTCATTGGAGCTTCTATTTTCAACTGCAGATCGCCTATAACTCGTTGTAGCCAAATCAACTCACATAATCCATTGGCTATAGCTCTAAATTCATTCTCCGCACTGCTGCGAGCAACAACATTTTGCTTCTTGCTTCGCCAAGTAACTAAGTTCCCCCAAACATAGCAGCAATAGCCAGTTGTAGACCTTCTATCAGTGATTAAACCTGCCCAATCAGCATCAGTATAGGCTTCAATACTTCGGCTTTCTTGTTTTATGAACAATAGACCTTTTCCGGGAGAGCCTTTAAGATACCGAAGTATTCTATATGCTGCTTCCATGTGTGTCTTCTGAGGAGAGTGCATGAATTGACTTATCAAGCTCACAGCAAAGGCAATGTCTGGTCTCGTGTGAGATAGGTAGATAAGTCTACCAACAAGTCTTTGATATCGAGAAGTATCAACATTGTCTTCTTTGCTGTCTCCCAACTTTTTATTCGGGATCAACTGGGATGTCAACTGGTTTGCACTCACTCATGCCAGTGTCCTTTAAGAAGGTCTAGTATGTATTTCCTTTGATTAACTACTATTCCTTCTTTAGACCTAGCTATCTCCATCCCTAGAAGGTACTTGAGACTTCCAAGGTCCTTGATTTCAAACTCATCTGCCAAAAATTCTTTCAATCGAGCCATCTCTACTGTATCGTCACCTGTCAAGATAATGTCATCCACATAGACAATAAGAATTGCTATGCTTCCCTCCGTTGATCTTCTAAAGAACAACGTATGGTCCGCTTGAGCTTGTGAGTACCCTTGTCTCTTTACTGAACTAGTGAATTTCTCAAACCATGCCCGTGGAGATTGTTTCAACCCGTAAAGAGACTTTTTCAATTTGCACACCTTAGAGCCAAACTTGTCTTCAAAACCTGGAGGGGCATACATAAACACTTCTTCTTCCAAATCACCATTTAGAAAGGCATTTTTGATGTCTAGTTGTTGCAATTGCCAATCTAAATTTACTGCAATGGAAAGAAGAACACGAACTGTGTTGAGCTTAGCAACCGGAGCAAAAGTCTCTGAGTAATCGATCCCATAAGTTTGAGTGAAACCTTTGGCAGCCAAATGTGCCTTGTATCTTTCGAAGGATCCATCAGAATTAAATTTCACAGTGAACACCCACTTGCACCCTATTGTTCTCTTCTTCTTTGGACAGTCCATTAACTCCCATGTCTGATTCTTCTCCAGAGCCCTCATCTCCTTTAGAACAGCTTCTTTTCATTCTGGAACCTGCATTGCATCTTTAATACTCTTTGGAATTTTCACATGTGAGAGCTGAGTGACGAAAGCATGAAAAGAAGGAGATAATTTTTTGTATGATACAAAATTGGACAATGGATATAGAGGACGCCTAGTGCATGCTCTGGTTTCTTTTCTGAGTGCAATAGGTAAATCAAGATCATTATTTTCAGGAAGTGGATTCGAACCTGGAATTTCAGAGTTTGGCAACGGGGTTTTTTCTTGACTATGCTGCAAGTTATCGGACAATTCTCCCAACTTTGGCTCTCTTCTTGAGAAAACTATACCAAATCTGTTCATAGTATTATTTTCGGTGCTAGTTGGATTGATATTAGGTGAATCCATATTTTCATTACTTAAAACGTTGGAAGAATTATTTTCATGAAGATCCATAATGTCAAACCCACCATAATGTTTTTGTAAATCAGACCCATTCCTTGGAGAATCCTGAGTCCCATTTAAAATAGGTAAAAAATCCGAAGTATACAAGGTAGTCTCATGAGAAAGTTGATCATTGAAAAATAAATCACTTTGATTTTGACTTCCTAGATTTTCCTCCCCTCTAAAAACCGAATCTGCTTGTTCTTTCTCCCCCTGAAGATGAGGTTGGAAATACGAATCATTCTCAAAAAACTGAACATCAAAGGTGAAAAAATATTTTTGTTTTTCAAAATCATAACATTTGTACCCTTTTTGGTTTAGAGAATATCCAAGAAAAACACACTTGGTAGCTTTAGGATCTAATTTCCCTCGGTTTAATTCCTTATTGTGGATAAAACTGTGCAACCAAAGGTTTTAATTGGCAAAGTGGATTGAAGTCTTGAGTGTGGGAAACTTTCAGAAAACTTTTGTAATGGCGTTGCAAAGTGTAAAACTTTTGAGGGCATTCGGTTAATCAAAAATGTTGCTGTTAAAACTGCATCCCCCCAGAATATTTTCGGAAACTTTATGAGTAAAAAAGCATTGCTCTAGCAACTTCCAAAAGATGTCTATTTTTTCTTTCAACAACACCATTTCGTTGGGGTGTTCCAACACAAGAACTTTGGTGAAAAATTCCATTTTGTGAGAAAAAATTGCTCAAGTGCTTTGTGAAATACTCACGACCATTATCACTTCTCAAAATCTTGATTTTAGTCTCAAATTGATTACAAACCATGTTGTAAAAGTTTTTGAAAATATTTTCCACTTCAGATTTATGTTCCATTAGATAAAGCCAACTTAATCGTGTGTGATCATCTATAAATGTGACAAACCATCGTTTTCCAGAAAGTGTTGCAATTCTAGATGGTCCCCAAATATCACTATGCACAAGAGAAAAAGGTTTTGAAGGAACATATGGCTGAGAATTATAAGGAGATCTATGCATTTTTGCAAAGGCACAAATTTCACATTGAAAGGAACATGGATCTTTTTGAGAAAATAAACTTGGAAACAATCATTTTAAATAATGAAAACTTGGATGTCCTAACCTAAAATGCCATAACATAATATCATTCTTACTAGAATCGGAAATAACACCTAAGCCAGAGATTGAAACAGAATCTTTCGGAAGAGATCCATCGTCAAAATAGTAAAGTCCACCACTTACTTTAGCATTGCCAATCATCTGCCCTGAGGCCAAGTCCTGAAATTCACAGTGAGATGGGAAAAAATTAGCACGACAATTTTGGTTAAGAGTTAATTTACTGATTGACAGTAAATTACATGACAATCTAGGAACATGTAATACATCTTTTAATGTTAGACATGAAGAAATTTTGATGGAACCTGACCCAGCTATGGCAGAGTATGAGCCATCTGCCACCTTAATTGTTTTATTTCCTGCACAGGGACTATAGGATGATAATAAATGTGAACAGCTGGTCATATGATCAGTGGCACCTGAATCTATTATCCAAGGGCCAGAAATATTGGAGGATAGAAAGGCAATGGGAGCTTGATTACCTTGATGAGCATAAGAGGCCGAAGGAGTGGCAGAAAGATTAGAAAACTGTGGAGATTTAAAGAGTTTAAAAAGGTGCTCAATTTGTTCTGTGGTGAATGGAGATTGAGGCTGTCCTGAAGTAGAATTAGGCTCTGCAGTGGTCTCAGACACAGTGTTTAAAGCTCTTTCTCCCTCTTGTTTTTTCTTCTAGCTTAGCTGCCAATTTTGTGGCTTCCAATGAAGTTTCCAGCAAGATTCCTTGGTGTGCCAGTGTCGTTTGCAATGCTCACACCAAGGCTTTTTCTTCCTATCAGAAGCAGCATCAATACCATGGGCAGCTAAGGCCGATCATTCAAGTTCTGCAGGTTGCGAAGAGTGGCGTGACATGACTCATCTCCGTCCTTCTTCTTGTTTGAGTTCGGAGAAGACCTCTCGAATAGAAGGAAAAGGGCGCCTGCCTAGAACGCGTCCTTTAACATCATCAAATCCTGCATTTACACCAGCTAAAAACATGAAAAGTCAATCAATTTCTTCACGTTTCTTGAACACGTCCTTTAACATCCACAACCGGGTTTTCAACTCATAAGCCTGTGAATGATTCTCCACGTCCGAATAGGTCTCACGAACTGCATCCCATATTTCTTTAGCAGACATGAAGATGTAGGGTTTCCTAATAGACTCCTCCATGGAATTGAGGAGCCAAGTGGTGATAAGGGAGTTTTCATATCTCCATTTTCGGAACAAAGGATCAGATTCCTCGGGTTTTGTCTCTTCCCCTGTTAAAAAACCTAGCTTCCCCCTGCCATCTATGGCTAGTTTCACAGATTGAGCCCACTCTAAAAAATTCCTACCATTCAATCTAATAGTTGTAATGTGGATGGAGGCATGTGGGTTCAAGTCAGTGGTAATGGATTAGACAAAGGTTACTGTGGGAGAAGGAGACGAAGAAAGAGGACTGATTTCTGAATTTTTTGCCATGGTTGATAGACAGAATTTCAGTCCTAAACCCTAAGCTCTGGTACCATAAAAGATTTGAGAAAAAAAAAATGAGAATTCCTTCATTGAAAATAATTGGTAGAGTACAACATAATTTATAGGATTTGCAATCTTCTAAAAGACAGCTATTGACAGCTATTTACAGCTAGAAAATCTTCTCCAAAATAGGAAAATCTAAACTAGGAATGATTTTCATAATTTTATCAAAGTAGGAAAATCTAAACTAGGAAAGATTTTCACAATCTTTTCAAAATTCAAGAATATATATATATTTATATAATTAAATAAATTAGTGCGTGGGCCGACGCAATTGTTGCAGTGCTACGCGGGGCGAGCACTGCGTAGCGCATGGGCCACGTCAGGTATTATTTTTATTTTACATATTATTTATATTATTATGTTATTATTTTATTTGTTATTGTTATTATTTGTTTATATATTTTATTTTAAATAAAGTGGGATCTACACTCATGTAATTTATGATTGTTTTATTTTTATTTTTATTTGATGTGAATGGAACGATGACATATGATCATGAATTTAGGGCTTTTTATATTTATTTTATTTTTTATTTATGTATTTGGGCCATATTGTGGGGTAGTTTCATTGGTGGCCACAAATGTTTCATTATTATAACGTTGTGGCCACAAATGTTTTTTTTTTGTAACGTTGTGGCCACAAAACTATTCTCTGGTCGCACTGATGACCACAAATTTTTTTTTTTAACATTGCGGCCACAAATGTTTTATCATTATAATGCTATGCACACAAAGGCTTTCCACATGGATCATGTGTTTTGTGGCCATATCATTAACTTCACCGGAAATTGCCCCAAACATGCCATTGTGGCCATCAGTGCAACTGGAGAATAGTTTTGTGGCCACAATGTTACGAAAAAAAATTTGTGGTCACAGCGTTATAATGATGAATTATGTGTGGCCACCAGTGAAATGAACCCCATATTGTGTCCAATATAATTTTCTTTAATTTTTACAAAAGTAGATTGTATCTAGGATATATATTTGTAAATTTTAGTTAATATAATCAAGTGACACAAGAGTCCAAGAATGCGTGAAGCAAGAAGCCCGAGATGAAATGCTTTTGTATGGACCACAAAGCCATGTAATAGATTAGCATTTTAGATTAACCTATTAAATTGGGTTAATCTTAGATGTTCATGATCGTATGCATGTGATGGCTTGAATGTGTATGTATGTCATATTTATACATGCATGTTTGATGTAATGTGAGACCTAATTAATAACATGCAAAATAAATTCTACCAAAATAAAACCCTAAGTTAAAGGGCACGGGATGTCCTGGCTCTCCACCAAACTTTGGGTGATTAGATTATGAGGGGGCATGATATCTTACCTGCATGAGGGGGTCATGTATTCGCTTATAATTTTAAGAACCTTTAGTGGATTGGATGTCGTGAGTCGAAACAAATTCCTCCCCAATTATACTGTATGAGTTGAGGAGGGTAGAATTCAATTATTAGATTAACAGAAGTTGGTGGCCTTGACTTAGATAGTTTATGGACCAATTAAACTGTATGGATTGGCGCTTGGTAAACTATGCACCAAAATTGATTAGACTACCTATGGAATAGGTTGGCATGGGACGCCACTTTATTAACTCTAGTGGTGCAATTATACTATATGAGTTGAGCTCCATTGGAGTTAATAGAGAACACAATCACTCACTACGAAATCCTACCAACGAGGATTTCCGATTTCTACACTGGGAGTGTAGATTTGCAAAAAATGTAGTGGATACCATGTTTTATTTAAAGATCTAAATATAACTTGGGTATAATATAAATGAACTAATAATCTGGTTTTTATTTTCTTGCAGTTTATTTCTCGAAATGACTCATAACCCACTTAATATTTTGCTTGAAAAAATGTCCTTACCGGGCCTAATTATGTAGATTGGCTCAGAAATTTGAGGATAGTCCTCAATTTAGACCGAATCGAGTACATTCTTGAGGCTAGTGTTCCTACCGAACCTCCACCCGAGGCAAGTAAGGAAGAACAAGACATTTATCTAGAATGGCTTGAGGACGACTTGCGAGTGAGGAGCTATATGTTAGCCTCTATGAGCAGTGATCTGCAAAGCTCTCATGAGAAGATAAGTGATGCAAGATTGGTACTATTGCACTTACAGGAGCTCTATAGGGAGCATAGTCGGACTGCTTGGTATGAAATATCGAGAGAGCTTTTTAGAGCAAAGATGAGTGAGGGTCGTGAAGTTGGAGAGAATGTCCTCAAGATGATCTTTATGATTGAGAGGCTAGAAGCTCTTGATTTTTCCATGGACTACAACCTTCAGGTTAATCTCATCTTACAGTCTCTTCCTAATTCCTTCTCTCAGTTTATTGTTAATTTTAACATGAATGATATTGAGTGCACACTAGCGGGTATCCTTAACAAGCTTATGAGTACTCAGTCTCAAATGAAAACTAAAGAGAAGGATGCTACTACTTTGGCTATCTCTACTTCTAGGCCCTCAAAGCCCAAGAAGAAAAAAATGGCCAAGAAGTAGAGTGCTTTGGCTCCTAAAACTATGGGAGTAGGTAAGAAGAAAGGTATGACTCATGAGGGTGAGAGCTCCAAGCAAGGGGCAAGTGTTTCCATTGTGGCCAGGGCGGTCTTTGGAAGCGGGATTGCCCACAGCTTAGAGCAGATGGCGATATAGGTATAAAACAAATTGTTCAATTTCTGTATTTTCTACTTCTTGCATTCTTGATTCAGGAGCTAGTGCTCATGTTTGTATTATGAATCAGGATCTGGAAAGAAGGTGGAAGCTGGGTGAACGAGAAGTGATGATCAATGTGGGAAGCGGACAGAGTGTCGCAGCAACTCACATAGGATCTACTTCTATTTATTTATATTCTGGACATATCTTAGTTACAGAGGATTGTTTAGTATTACCAAATGGGTTAAAGAGCATTGTCTCTATTCTAGTTTTAGTCAGAAAATGATATATCTTTAAATTTGGTGAAACTAATTGTGCTGTTTATTTTGGAAATAAATTAGTTGGCAATGCCTCTTTACTAAATTGATTATATTATCTAAATGTTCAGAATAAATGTTTTGTGAATGCTATAAGTAAAAGACATGGTAGGCATGAGATAAATCAAAAACTTATATGGCATTTAAGATTAGGTCATGCTGAAGAACAAATGATTCATAAGTTGGAGGAGGATAATCTCATAGGTCCAATGGGATTGGATCCTTATCCGACATGTGAGTCTTGTCTCTAGCAAGATGACCAAATCCCTTTTTATTAGGACATCCTGAGCAGGGTAGCACAAGTTTTGGATTTAGTGCATTCCGATGTTTGTGGGCTGATCAATGAGATGGCTCGCACAGGTTTCTACTACTTCATAACTTTTACCGACATTCATCGTAGGTGTGGTTATGTGTACTTAATGAAGAACAAGTCAAATGCTTTTGACAAGTTCAGAGAGTACAAGGATTTAGTAAAAATTAAGTTGGTCATTTTATAAAGACACTATGATGGGATTGTGGTGGCGTATATAAATATTGAGTTTCACATGTTCCTAAAGGATTATGGGATAGTTTCATAACTAACACCACCAGTGACTCCTCAACTGAATGGGGTAACTGAGAATGGAAATCGAACCTTGTTGGACATGATTCATTCCATGCATAGTTATATAGATTTGCCTATTTCTTTGTGGGGTCATGCACTTCTCAAGGAAGGAACTTTGGATAGCTATGAAGTATATGCTGAAGTGTTTGAGGACTAAAGATATGCTTCTAATCTATAACAATGGAGAGTTAAGTGTAGATGGTTACACAGATTCGGACTTTTAGTATGATGTTGATGACCAGAAATCCACTTAAGGGTATAATTATATTCACTCTTAATGGTGAAGCAGTGAGATGAAATAGTTGTAAGGCACTACTGTAGATTCCACCATTGAGACTGAATATGTGGTTGCATCGAAGGTTGTTTGGATTAAGAAGTTCTTCATAGGACATCTGGTGGTTCCAATTATGGAGTTCTCATTATCACTTTATTGTGACAACAATAGAGCTATAGCACAAACGAAGGAACCAAGGTCTCACAGTAAATCCAAACATATTGAGTAGCGGTACCACAACATTTGAGAGATCATTAGAAGAGGCAACATAGCCATCTAGAAAATAACCTCAGCATATATCTTAGCTGACCCACTCACCAAGCCACTATCACAAGCCATGCTAGATTGACATCCTGAGAAGATGGATGTAGATACCATAGTGGTTGGCATTGAGTGCAAGTGCGAGATTGTTGGGATTATGCCATCGAATGCCAACGATGATACTTATATTAGGACATTTCATTTATATTATACATTATTATTATTATAGGCATTTATTTTGATGTTCATATAAATCTTGTGATGACATTATAATTAGTTTTGAATATCATAGTCCATGTGTATTAAGTTAAACCTTCTACTCTTTGTGGGATAAAGATGAGAGCACTAGAAGGGTTATGGTACTTATACACTTAAATAGTTCACAAATCAGAGAATCTTTAATTAGGCGTTAAAGATTTATAAGGATTTGTATGGCATATACTTTGACAAAGAGTACTAGTTGAACACTATTGAATAGTGGGAGCATATGTCATAAATATATCACTAGGATTGGTGTATTCAAACATGACTCATAGCAATCCAATCACATGGGTTTTACTCTTTGACAGTCAATGATTGCGATTGTTGGTTATGATCATATGAGTGGACCTTAGACCTAAGGTGTCATGATCACAATGTACTTGTGACATCTAGTCTGTTACTAGAGTCGTTAGGCTCAGTTTACCTTTTGGTAGGGCCGATCTCGAAGTGCGACTATGTCGGGCAAGTAGCAGTTGTGAGTGATCACCAAGAAAGAATTCATTCTCTCGGAAGTAAACGAGTTGCTATCCTATGCGATTATAAGTATGTGAGATTAGAAGATCTCAGCTAAGGCAATCAAACTAATCGTGTGGGACACGAAGGGTAGTTTGGTAATCTCACTCTACTATAGTTATTTGTATATGATCGAGTTCAGTGAGTTTGACAATTACCATGGCTCTCACTCCGTTGGGATACAAGAACGAAGGGTTTATACACATATGGTAATCATAATCGGAAAGGTTTTTAATGATCTACTCATTCATGTTCGATTGGGTTACGACGTGGGACCACTGGGCTGGCTAGGTGTCACCCACGTTCTTTGGTATCCTCCTATTGCCAATCGGAACGAACCTAGGAAGTCACGCTTAAAGGGATAAAGAATCAATCTTGTTTTTGAGTGCAGGGGTAAAATTATCAATTTACAATTTTACTTCATGGGCTAAGTAAAAATTATAAATTGGTCTAGGATTTTTTATTTAAGTTTAAATTTTGATTTAAATTCGATGGAGTCAAATAGATAATCAAAATTATAAAGACTTAAAGACAAATGTGGTTTTAGTTAGATTAGGACTCATATTTCTAATAGAACTTCTATGATAATGTTTATCATATTATGAAAGTTCATATTTTGAATAGGACTTCATAATTGAAAGATGTTTATCATATTATGAAGGTTCATATTTCGAATAGGACTCATAATTGAATAATGTTTATCATGTTTTATGAAGTCTCTATAAATACGACTCCTCTCTAACCCTAGAATCAATTCAATTAATTCTTGAGTGAGAAAATTCCCAAGCTCTCTCTTCCTCTCTAACCCTAACCGCTATTTGGAGAAGAAGAGGAGATTGTTTCTTAATTCCTGCGTGTGATCTAGAGGCGTGGGACCTTCGTTCGGAGCTAGAAGATCTACGATAATTAGATAAATAAATCTGGCACATTAAAGGAAAGGCTTTTAAGAGGTAATTTCACAGGTCTTTTAATTAAATTATTGTGTTCATTAAAACAATTAGACAATATCGCGAATTCATTATTGCTTCCGCATGGTTTTGATGATGTTATATGATTTTTGCGATATAACCTAACAACAGCACCAGTAAATCACTAATATGTAAATTGTTATCAATGAGAGGCAACATAAGTGTATTTCCTTTAATATTAAAATAATTAATTTACAATAATTAGACAATAATTGTATATTAAATAAATAAAATTTTGGGCATAATGGTCATTTTCTCATGGAAATTTCTGTGTTAGCCCAATCCAATTTATTTTTTAAATAAAATATTAATTTAATTAATAAATAGAATAATTAATTCCAACAATTATTAATGAAGATATGTTATTTAAATAATTAATTTAAATATTAAAATTAGTAAATGATATTTAAAATATTTATAAATAAGGAAAATTAATTAATTAACAGTTAATTATAATAATTAAATCGTAAAGTGAGAAATTTAATTAAATATTTAAACATAATTAAATATTTTATAACTAAAAAATTGATTAATTTAATTAGTTAATTATAATAATTAACATGAACAATACAAAATCTTGTTATAAATAAAAATTATTTATTATTAAACAAAAACTCATTATATTATTTAGTATTATTTGTTTATATTAAGGGCATAAATGTAATTACTCATTATCTTTTTTTTTACTTTTTTTATTTCCAATAAATTACTTATCTGTTTTACTCATTCCCAATAAATTACTCTCTCAACCAAATAAAGTTTTCATTCACATCCCACTCCCCAAAGTTTTCATTCATATTCCCCTCCCTAAAGTTTTCATTCCCCATTTCGCCATCCAAACGCTACCTTAATTAGACTAATCCATTTGTTTAGTTTACTTAGGCAACAATTAAAATAACCAAACACATGATGTCTTTTGAGAGTTAATGTTTGATAGAAATGCCCAAATAAAAACTATAAAAAAAAAAAAAAAAATCATGTACTTCTAGATCCAAATAATAGATGAAAATGTGTATAATGTTAAAACTAAAGAATTAGGACATATAAATAAGTAATAAAAATAAATACATAAAAGTAAAATATTATATAGTTCAGAAAGTTTATTAGGGACAGAATGGAAATTAACTAATGTATCAACACATGTAATAATAGAACCACCAAATATAATGAAGATGGGTCACTTAGTTTTAAAACACAAACCTATAATAAAAATGTTAAAATTGAAGAAATTATTGATGAAGACGATGACCAATTAAATATTGAATAATGGAAAGCTTAATAGAACAGTTATATCCTAATTATGATTGGGAAGAAGATTTCATAAAATATTAAATATTTTATAACTAAAAAATTGATTAATTTAATTAGTTAATTATAATAATTAACATGAACAATACAAAATCTTGTTATAAATAAAAATTATTTATTATTAAACAAAAACTCATTATATTATTTAGTATTATTTGTTTATATTAAGGGCATAAATGTAATTACTCATTATCTTTTTTTTTTTTTACTTTTTTGATTTCCAATAAATTACTTATCTACTTTACTCATTCCCAATAAATTACTCTCTCAACCAAATAAAGTTTTCATTCACATCCCACTCCCCAAAGTTTTCATTCATATTCCCCTCCCTAAAGTTTTCATTCCCCATTTCGCCATCCAAACGCTACCTTAATTAGACTAATCCATTTGTTTAGTTTACTCAGGCAACAATTAAAATAACCAAACACATGATGTCTTTTGAGAGTTAATGTTTGATAGAAATGCCCAAATAAAAACTATAAAAAAAAAATAGAAAATTCATGTACTTCTAGATCCAAATAATAGATGAAAATGTGTATAATGTTAAAACTAAAGAATTAGGACATATAAATAAGTAATAAAAATAAATACATAAAAGTAAAATATTATATAGTTCAGAAAGTTTATTAGGGACAGAATGGAAATTAACTAATGTATCAACACATGTAATAACAGAACCACCAAATATAATGAAGATGGGTCACTTAGTTTTAAAACACAAACCTATAATAAAAATGTTAAAATTGAAGAAATTATTGATGAAGACGATGACCAATTAAATATTGAATAATGGAAAGCTTAATAGAAGAGTTATATCCTAATTATGATTGGGAAGAAGATTTCATAGAAATACTAGCATATATAGATGATGTGCATTTCCTAATAGAATGTAGATATGAATATAATGAGTATCCTAAAAAAGTAAAAATATAAATATATCTTTTAGCAGAACAAGAAGAAATTGCTAGGCAATTAGAGGATACAGATATTGATTTGTTTTCTTTAGAGTAAATCTCTATGATGCTTGCTCCCTAACATAGCTGAAATACTGCTGATCTTATATCAAGATATTGGAGACAAATTCCTATGATGCTTGATCCCTATGATAGCTGAAATACTGCTAATCTTATATCAAGATAATGGGAATTAAGATTTATTGAAGTAAAGGCTAAAATGAAAACTAAGCGTGTGTTCTTTTTTTGTGTAATTGGAAATAATCTTAAAACTTGATATCAAAACAATATTGGAGAAGAAAGAGAGATTCTTATCATATATAGTGAGAAGAAGAGTTATAATATTCAAGAGACCTATTTCAAACACATATCGGAACCCTTGTATATATAGGAGATTCATGGATGTACATTGTTAATGTAATGAAAGGGATATTAATGAAGGAGAAACGCATCCATGTTTACTTTCTTAACGCATCTATTCATAACAATCCCTCTTGGATGTATATAGGGATATGCCTCGTTAAAACTTTACTAGGAAAAACCGAATGGGTAAAACTTAGTTAAGGAAAAAGATTGTATGATCCTTGATATATGGAGTAATTGCTGTCTCATTAAAAACCTTATCCCAGAAAAGACCCTTTGGGATAAAAACCGTCGGAAAGGAAAAAAGAGTATAGCCTCCCACTCATAAAAGTAACTGTCAATTTCTTTCAACTATGATGTTTTAAGTCTTCTCATCTCAATTTTATGCACAAGCTTCTGAAAAATACATTTTGGAAGTGATTTTGTGAATGAATCAGTTTGATTCTCACTGGATTGAATCTTTTGGACTTCTATAGTGCCTTCTTTCTGGAGATTATGAGTGTAGAAAAATTTTGGTGATATATGTTTTATTCTATATCTGACAAAGCACTATTATCTTCATAAATTGCTGTAGCATTTGTTATAATTGATGGCAATTTGCATAATAACTGTATATGTCCAATCATAGATCGCAACCATTGGTATTCCAGACTAGCTTCATGGAGAGTTAAGATTTCAACATGATTTGATGAAGTAACTGTAAGAGTTTGATTTGTAGAATGCCATAAGATATATGTACCATTATAAAAGAATATATATCTAGTTTGAGATCATCCTTTATGAGAATTGACAAGTATCCGGCATCAGCAAAACCTGTGAGATTAGATGAAGACCTCTGGGGATAAAACAAACCTATATCTATAGTCCCTCATAAATAATGTAGCACATCCTTAACTCCTTTCCAATGTCTTCATGTAAGTGTAGAGCTATATCTTGCTAGGAGTTTTACAATAAAAAATATATATGGTTTTGTATTATTTGCAAGATACATTAATACACCTATTTCACTTAGATATGGAATTTTTGGGCCAAGAATTGTTACTTCACTAGGTGGATGAAACGGATCTTTCTGAACATCAAATGTTTGAATAATCACTGGGGTAGTTAATGGATACACCTTAGCCATATTAAATCTCTTCAGCACATTTTCTATTTAAGCTGACTGGTGAATAAATATTATAGTAAGTAAGTGCTCAATTTGTATACCAAGACAAAATCATGTCTTTCCCAGATCCTTTATTTCAAACTCCTTCCTCAAATATGATATTGCAATTGCAATTTCATGAGGCATAGCTACAAGATTGGAATCATCTACATATACTGCAATCAAAACAAATCCATTAGTAGAACTTTTAATAAATACACATGGACATATATTATCATTTTGGTACCCTTTTTTTATCAAATAGTCACTGAGATGGTTATACCATATCTTTCCATATTGTTTTAACCCATAAAGAGATCTCGGTAATTTAATAGAGTATAAATACTGCTGCTTTGAAGAGTCTCGCATTTTGTATATCTCAAGAGTTTTCATATAAATGTCTTTTTCAAGTAATCCATGTAGATATGCTGTGACAACATCCATCAACTACGTATCTAATTTATTACTTGCTTCAATGGCAAGCAGAAATCGAAAAGTGATCCCATCCATTACAGGAGAATATGTCTCCTCAAAGTCAACACCAAGCATTTGGGAAAATCCTTGAGCAACCAATATAGCTTTATATCTTAAAATTTTATTGTTTTTATTTTATTTTCTCACAAATACCCATTTATAACTGACTGGTTTTATCCCTTAAAGTGTTGGCACTATCGGCCCAAACACCGCAGGCTTTGAAAAGGAATTTAGCCCAGCTTGGATAGCTTCTTTCCTTTTTGGCTAATCCTTACTTTGTCATCACTCATCAATAGATCATGGCTCTAGACCATTATATGTATTTATTTCTATGTTTGTAGCCACATTACAGATAAATATATCATTTATATCGGTCTCACACAAATTTATTATTTTACCATCATCTACATAACACGTTGAGTTTTAAGTATTTTCAAAGATATCATTCTCCATTAACTCCTTTTCATTGACATGCTTTGAGGGTATCTTATTTTCCTTTCCTTTTTCACCTGGGAGATCCCCTTTTCAAGAGATTTATTTTTCTGATTCCTTTTTCTAAGAGCTGAATCTTTGGCACCTATTGGCCTTCCACATTTTTAGCGTGGTTTATTTTCTATTACTTTTACTTTTAATGGGATAATAAGTATCTCAATTCTTGTAAAAGCATTGACAGCTGGTATCTATGACTTTGTTACCCTTTTTGTATATGTGATTGCATCAGATACTTCATTTGCAATATTCTGCAACATAATGATCCTTTGAACTTCAAGTTCACATTCTTTCGTACAAGGATCATATGTATACAACTGTGATGTGTTCCAATCAATTTCTTTATGCTCATTACAAATAACCAACTCTCCCCCTAATGAAGGAAAGATAAATTCATCAAAATATCAATCTACAAATCTTGCATTAAATATATCTCCCATTAATTGCTATAAATATCGTATAACAGGAGAGACATAACCAACATATATACCAAGTATGCATTGGGGACCCATTTGGGTACGATTTGGTGGTGCAATTACACAAATATTGCAAAACTAAATATTCTTGTATGTTAAATATCAGGCTCTTTACCAACAACAAGTTGTTATGGTGAATATGAATTATATGCAGTGGGTCGGATCCATATTAAAGCTGCAATATGCAAAAAAGCATAACCCCACGCACTTGTAGGTAGTTTTGTTCTTAATAACATTGGGCAAGCAATTATTTGGAGTCTTTTAATTAATGACTTCACCAACCCATTTTGGGTATGTACATGAGCTACTAGATGCTCAACTTGTATTCCAGGTTTCATACAATAATCATAAAATGATTTTGATGTAAATTCACTAGCATTGTCACAACGAATTGTCTTTATAGGATAATCTGGAAATTATGCTTTAAGCCTAATAACTTGTGCCAATAACTTTGGAAAGGCTACATTTCTTATAGATAGAAGTTAAACATGAGACCATCTAGTTGATGCATTGATTTAAACCATAAATACCTAAATGGTCCGCATGATGGATGTATTAGTCCACATATATATCCTTGTATTGTTTCTAAAAGAATTAGTAGATTCACCAGTTACCTTTTTTTTAGAAAGTTTGGTTATCACCTTTTCCAATGAGCACATTGAACATGCATATTCACTATTTGTTAGGATTTTATAATTGTTCAATGAGTATCCATGGGCACTAATAATAATCCAATGCATCATGATAGCACCTGGATGCTCAAGTTGTTCATGCCATAGTTTAAATATTTATAGATCATTAATCTTCTTAGTTAAGACCGTATGTGATTCCATCACTTTAATATGTGTACAATGTAATCCTGAAAATATACAGGGAAAGCTTTTAATTACACATTTTTGGCATGAAACAACTTGAGTAATACAAAGATATTATTTTCCCTCCTTATCAACTATCTCTAAATGATATCCATTAAGACATATATCTTTCAAACTTAACAGGTTTCTTATGGATTTTGGAGAATATAAAGTATTTTTAATCTGCAAAGGTGTCCCATTTAGCAACACTAGTGCTACTCTCCCAGAACAGTCAATCAGTTCTGATGACCCAGCTATTATGTCTATTAAAGCCTTTATCGTTGATAAGGATGTAAAATATATTTACTTTTGCAATACAGTGTGCGTCGTTCCACAGTCAACAATGCATTCATCATCAGTAATATTTTTTCTATATAAAAAGCATAACAAAGGAATATAGCTTTAATGAGGAATACAACATATTGAACAAAAAAATAAAAACATACTACATATATTACAAATCTAATCTATAAGAAAGTCTGACACATATAACTGTGCATCATGAATTATATCATCAACAAAGCTAATTTCTATAGAATTGTTTACAAAATTTGTTTCAACACCTTTACCCTTTTTGCCTATAAGTCAATCTTGGTAAAGTTGGATAAAATGCTTGGGCGTTCTACAAATTTTAAACCAATGACCCTCCAATCCACAACATTGATATGCATCACTTTTCTTATCTAATCCATCATTGTGGTTTTGTTGCTTTTGTTGACACACATTTATTTTACCATCATGTGGTTTGAAATAATTTTGTCTCCCAACACACCCACGTCTGCCACGACCACCACGATAACCTCTTCCACCTCAGTTCTTATAACCATCATTAGAACGATATCATTTTCCTTGCCATAATTGGTTTGAGAAAGAGGCATTGATCCAAATGGTCGGGTTTTATGATTTAGCATCAACAATTCAATTTTTTTCTCCACCACAAAGAGACAAGAAATCAATTTAGAGAATTTTGTAAAATTATTTTATCTATATTATTGTTGTAATATAACATCTCTAGCATGAAATGTTGTAAATGTTTTCCTAGCATCATATTTTCTGCCACCATTTTTCCATGGAGACGTAACATCAAAACTTTTTAAATAGCTTAGAATTATATTCTTGCACACTTTTAAAATATTGAAACCTAATATTTGCCCAATCATTGCTTGCTTTTGACAAATAAGCCATTTTGAGATGTTCAAATCTTTGTTTTAAGGAAATTTATAATTCCTTTTGGTTTATTATCAATGGGCACATTATTACCATGCTCAATTATTTTCGCCGGGTTTCTGGCATTTAGATGGAGTTTAACATAGAGGTTCCATAATATATAATTGCTCAGAGATATATGAAGAACCTCAAATTCTCTTCTTACAATATTCACCATGCATGATATTAAATTCTTATAAAACAATATAACAATAATTCAATAGACAATTAAAATAAAATATTGAACTAATGGAAATGATAAACGGTAAATTTAATATTCGTCAATATAAAACTAAAACAGGTATGAAGTGAATCAAAAGAATATATATATATATATATCAAAAGCAAATTTGTGTTGATAATGTGTTAAAAAAATAAAGATTTTGTGACTTATAAATAAGTAATAAAAATAAATAAACATAACTAAAATATATACCCAAATTACCTAAAGAAAATAAATGAGAAATAATATAGTGAGGAGAAAAGTTATACTATTCAAAACACCTATCTTATCGGAACCCTATATATAGGATTCATGGATGTGCATTGTTAATGTAAAGAAGTGGACATTAATGAAGAAGAAACACATCCATATTTACTTTTTTAACTATATATATATATATATATATATATATTATTTTGAATCCACTTCTAATTTTAGAAATGGACTTTGAATCCATTTCTAAATAGAAACTAATATGAAATCCATTGCTAAATTTAGAAATAGATTAGAAACGGAGTGTAATTCAATTTCTAAAGTAAAAATGGGTTGTAGTTCCGTTTCAAATTTAGAAACCGAACACCAATCCATTTTTAATCCCTATCCTAATTAGAAACTAAATAATTTTATTTCTAAATTTCTGTTTCTAATTCAATAGTAGTGATATGAGAACCAAGTGAGAGATCAGAACCCTAACTCAGCCTTTATCTTTCTCATTTGTCTCAAAGCTCTCACTTTTATTAGGCTACCTTCATTTTCTTTTTTTATTGCTTTGTCCCTGTAGAACCGCAAGTCACTTTCTTTGTATGAGTGTAATATAGTCAATAAATTGTTATGTTGTTTTCAAAACTTGTGCAGTGATTTATTTTGTTTTATTTTATTTTAGTTTTTTTTTTTTTTTTGGGAAGGAAAGCCTGAAGTTGAGCTATACGAAAGCTAGTGTTTTTTATCCAAATAATTCTTTGCTCAAATAAGGTTTATCATTAACCCCATAGCAATGATTAAATTAAATTTGTGTTGTTAATAAATCATAAATGCGTCAGTGTATTCCAATGCAAAACAACTTATATTGTCGGTAAATTATAAATTTATAAAAATAGATTTGAAAGTAAAAAGAAACTGACATGATGACTTGCAATAAATTGGTAGAACATGATATAGTTATACTAAAGAATGAATTACAATACGATGAATTACAATAAATTGTTAGAATAAAAATGATATGATGAATTACAATAAATTATGTAAGTAAATATCTAATTTATTGTGATAGTTATAAACCTTCACTAGTATAAACAGTATATTCATAGATATAGAATTTTATCTTTACTATAGATAAATGTCAGTGCATGGCAATTTTTTTCTAATACAGAATGATTAGTTTGGAGTTTATTGAGTTTCTTAGTTTAGTTAATGCTTTTCTTTGCTTTTTTTTTTAAATAATACAGAGTATAAACTTAGTATATAGAGCTTTGCATGCTGATTATAGCAGTTATTGATTTCTTTATTGCCTAATTGAGTTGGGATAAGTTATCGTCATATGACTCATATATAATCATGTCTTTGCTTTTAATATAATAGTAATTTATCTATTTTTTTAAATAAAAAAAAGAAGTTATGGTCATGTGAACTATATGTCGACTTAAATGAAATAAACTCGATTAGAGAATTGTTGGTTTTATTTTTCAAATTACTAATCTATTTATATCCCTTTTTTTTTTATATATTGAATATTGCATGGATTTAGCTTTACATTTTCATTAAGATATGACAATTGTCATGAATGCAATAGTAGTAGCATTAATCAGTAATTATTAAATTGCAGTCATCCATCCCTTGTAGCACCACTCTTTTGAAGCTGGCCCTTCTCTAACCCGGCCATTGTATCATACAAAGGTTGATTCGAAGTCTCTGGTAGTAACCAAGCTAATACTCCTCCAATCAACCCACAAATTGCAAACACAATAAACGGCCATCTACCCCGTATGACCACCACAAATGTTGCCACCATGGCCCCTATTTGTCCGGCCTGCGAAATGTAACCAACTGCCGCGTTCCTCACCATAGTCGGAAACAATTCTGATGAATAAACAAACAACAAATTATATGTTGAGGTCATTGCAAATATACCCATGACACCACACATCATCTTCAGCTTTCATACCACCCCCACATCCCCCATCAAACTCCCAACCCCACAAGCCACACCACCAAACAACATCATCCCAACTGTCAATGGCCTCCTCCCAACCCAGTTCAAAGCCATAGCAGTAAGTATATAAGCTGGCATCTCTGCAAAACCATTGAGTATCACACCAAGATAAAGATTAGTCTTAAGATTCATCACATTAAGACCCAGGCCGTAGTACGCAACGTAACACAAGAAATTGACGGATACAGCAAGTATAAACCGAAGACGAGTAACTGGAGAACAGATAACATCAATAATTGAACCAGACACCACAGTTTGATCAGGACCGCAATCCAAAGAAAGTGAGACTCCATTAGGTATTTGTTTACCATTGGATTTTGCAATGTCTTGCATGACCTTCATGGCGTTGGTTATATTGTGGCGAACAAGAAACCATCTTGGGGATTCAGAGATGAAAGGAATGATGAAAATGAGAAAGAGAAAGGAAGGGATTGAGGTGATGATGTAGAGTGAACGCCATGAATGGTGGAAGTAGGAGATGATAGATAGGAGAATGGTGCCAATGGCAAAGAAGTAGAAGGTGGAGATGCCCATGGTGGCGCGTTTGGACAGGCCGATAGGTTCAGTGGTGAGGACGAAGACGGAGGTTCCAGCACCACCGGTGCCCACGCCAGTGAGGAAGCGAAATAAAGTATAAAAGTGAAAGGATGGAGATAGAGAGGTGAGGAAACAAAAGGTGGCACCCATGGCACAAGCTAAGGCCAATGCCCGTTTCCTCCCTAGGAATGAGTCTGAAAGGTGGCCAAATATCCCACTACCTGTTGAATGAGTAATATGATTTTTTTGTTATCTTGAAAGTTAAGTTAATATTTGATAAAGGCTCCTTACAACAATTTAAGAATTTGAATTTGTTTTTTTTTTTATTTTAAACCCTAAAATTTAAATATAATTCTCTTAAAAAATAGTACCTAAGTTTTATGTTTTTTTAAATTTGAGTTCTATAATTTTTTAAAACAGTTAAATTTAATATCTTTAGTTTTAAAAGTTATTTTTTTACCTATAAAGTGAGAAATTGATCAAAATTATTTTCATCACTATTTCTTATTATTTTTGGACTACGTCTATTTTTCTATTTTGGTCACCTTGTTGAATATTACCTCAATAACATTTGCTATGTGTTACACTTTATTTATCTCATCACTATATATATATATATATATATATAGATCATTCCATATAACAAATTATTAAAAAAATTTACCATTTAAAAAGTATTTTAAATCTCAACTAAGAATAGTACCAGGCAGAAAAAACAGACAAACAATGTTGAATATCTAATGTTCTACTTTTGAGTTTGTTGAATATAACTTTTCTCTTTAATAATTTTCAAAGGTTACAAAAAAAACTCTCTTGGGCTTCTCATGTGTATAAAATTATTTTAGTATTTTTCTTATGTACTGATCAAACTAACTTCAGACACCTAAATAGTAACTAGATTACAAAAGTATATTTCATACATTTTTGGGGCAGTTTTTTAGGTAACCAATCTTTTAGTTGAACATAAACCTCTTGTATAAAATTTAATTATATAAATTAATACACCAAATATTTATTTTGTTGAATGTATTCTTAAATCATTTTTATTATCAAAATATTAAATTTTAATTTATATTAATTAAATGAAAATAGCATGAAGTGTAAACCCACCGAATAAATATCCGACAAAGAAAGCAAACTGTGGTATCCCAGCCTTATACTTGTCCTTGCAAACAAGATCCCACTGGGCCACTGTTGACGTCCTTCGACCACCATCCCACTCCCATGCATCATGCGGCAGCCCACACATAGTCTCTGGGCAAGCACCGCCGCTAGTACACCGCCACTTTGGCTGGTGATCGGCAAACACTACTGCCATACCCTGGAACGCACCCAGAGTCCATGAAACACTAGTAAGCATGAAGTGCCGGAGCTGCCATGGACCGAACTCTCCGGCATAACGCTGGAGCATCTCATCCACCCCAATCTTTTCATTGCACTCGCTAGAGTTTTGAGAGACTTGGTTATCCATATATATATTTTTTGGGGTTGTGGTCCTTGTGGAGAGAAGATGAAGATGCTTGTGGATTGAATGGAGAAGGTTTTATAGGCAGAGTTCATAAACAAGTCCTTGGCAAGTTGCAATAGGACCTGCACCTCAATGCAAGTTTCCTGCTTGTACTTGATGTATTTTTATTTTTTAAAAGAAAAAAATTTCCAATCACCCCATGTTTTTAAAATTAACTATTTTACTTCTATCATATATATATATATATATATATAGCTTTTTGCTTTATCATTTTATACGACAACTCGCTTGACAATAGCTAAGGGTGGCTTACTTAGGCTTCAAAAAGCTCTCACAAAGCAAGCTTAAAGAGCTCCAACCCAAACCAACCTGTTGATTCTCCGGGAATAAGATTTGGTTGTCTCCAGTAATAAGATTCGGTGATGGGTCCACCACAATAAGCAACCACATAACACAACCATGGCTCTATAAGCTAGACAAAGCTCAGTAAATTCTCACAAGTCTAAATGTGCTTGTTTGACCGGTTGGCCTCTCCAAGGACAAGGCAAGCCTACCCAACATTGCGAACTCCCCAACATTGTGAGCTCCTGCCATGCCAAATGAGCACAATACGAATTTAATTTGTAAAATAATTAACTTTTTACCAAAATTGAATCATCAAGTATTTAGATAACAATTGAAAACTTAAAGTCAAAGATTTGGTGGTACCTGTAAGTAAGAAAAGGACTTACTAGTCCATTTATTTTTTTCTTAATTTTTTGGGTTTTGGGTTTACAGAGGGCACTACAAGAAAAACAGTAATTTGGCACGGCAAATTTGGCACGGATTTGGGTCTAAAAACCGTGACAAATTGATTTTGGCACGGTTTTTAGCACGGAAACATAAGCGTGCCTATAGCATGCGTGACAAATATATTTTGTCACGGTATAGCAAAACCGTGACAAATTTTGTTACGGTTTTATAAACCGTGACAATTTTTGCCACGGGTTTTGGCACGGGTTTATTTTGGCACGGTTTTTGTCACCGTTTATATTGTCACGGTTTTTGTCACAGTTAGATTTGTCACGTTTTTTGGCACGGTTTGATTTGGCACGGTTAAATTTGTCATGGTTTTAAGCACGGTTCGATTTGTCACGGTTTTTGGCAAGGTGAAATTTGTCATGGTTTTTTGCACGGTTTTTGGCACTGTTCGATTCGTCACGGTTGTTGGCACGGTTAAATTTGTCATGGTTTTTTGCACTGTTTTTGGCACTGTTCGATTCGTCACGGTTGTTGGCACGGTTAAATTTGTCATGGTTTTTGACACGATTTTTGGCATGGTCTGATTTGTCACGGTTTTTGCCACGGTTAAATTTGTCATGGTTTTTGTCACGGTTGTTGACATTGTTTGATTTGTCACAGTTTTTGGCACTATTTTTTTTGTCACGGATTTTGGAACGGTGTGGTTTGGCACAATTTTTGGCACGATTTTATGATATTTTGCACGGTTTTTTGTCACAAATTTTGTCACGGTTTTAGAATTTACATGATTGTTAACATATTTTTTGTCACGAATTTTGGCACGGAATTTGCCACGAAATTTGGCATAATTTTATTTATTTCTTGAAAATTTTAAATTTATTTTCCTAAATAATGGTATATTTATCTGATATCATAACCTGCATTAATTTACCAAAATGTCCTGTAGCATTAGCAAAATAAACATAAATGTTATTACAATCATCCTAGTCCCGACATACATCATCCAACAAAATACCACAATTCTAACACTACATCATCTTAGTCCCAACCTACATCATCCTCAAAGTCGTCAAGAGAATTATCTATAGACGGGGAAACCCTAACTCTCTTCAACATTGGAGAGTGCTCGTCGGCATGTGTTTGGGACTCTCCTGTTGATGCTCGAGGGGCATGTGGTGTACGAGCAATAATAGGCATGCTAGAGAGGTCAATACCTTGTACCCGAAGCGCAGCAAGCAATGATGATTCAAATAACTCACGTCGAGCCAACTCAGCATCAGCATCAGCACGAGATCTAGCAAGCTCCTCCTGTAACTCTTTAACTTTGTTTCGAAGTTGTTCAGTTGATTCGGAAGGCCCCGCGCGTGGCTTGTAATTGGATGAGGACATTTGCCTAACAATGTTACCTTTTCCTACAACTCTGTTACGACTTCCAATAGCTATCTCATCCCATAATTCATCTTGATTAATAGAAGCCTCATCTACGCCTTGACTGCATTTGTCTACAATAGCTTTATCAAATTGTTCCTGCATCTCAAGTAAGCTTTCTTTCAAAATAATTATATAAATATTATCCAAATTCAAACAAAATTTAAACTCAAAATATTTACATTAATGTTTTGTTCATTCAAAGCCTAACTGAGCATGTGAGAATCCCTAATGCATGTATAACTTACCTTGGAATTTGCAAAATTAATACTATGTTCATCATACTACATATTTTCCTATATAAGATTTCCAAATGCATTTATAACTTCCATTAGATTTTGGAAAATTAATGCATGTATAATTTCGTAGATGATTACTTTGCATGGTTCTTAATAGCAAAAGCACTATTTTTTCACTTGTAACGCCTAAGTAAGCATGTGATAATTCCTAATGAACGTATTTGCATTGGCTTTTGGAAAATTAAAACTATATTCCTTATATTGCTTCTTTTCCATATGAGATTTTCAAATGCATTTATAACTTCCGTGTATAACTTCCATTGGATTTTAGAAAAATAATGCATGTATAATTTTCTAATGTATATTTATTACCCTTGATGACTACTTTGCATGGGTATTAATAGCAAAAGCACAACATTTTCACTTGTAAATGACCTTCATTTAGTATTAAATGAAGAACAACATTTTATTCACTTGTAAAGCCTAACTAAGCATGTGATAATTCCTAATGCATATATGATTTCCATTGGATTGTGGAAAATTAATCCTATGTCTATATACTATATCTTTTCGCATATGAGATTTGGTAATACATTTATAGCTTACATATATAACTTCCATTGGTTTTTAAAAAATTAATGCATGTATAATTTCCTAATTTATGTTTATTACTCTTCATGATTACTTTGCATGGTTCTTAATAGGAGAAGCACAACATTTTTTCACTTGTAAGCCTAAGTAAGCATGTGATAATTCCTAATGAATGTATTTGCATTGGCTTTTGGAAAATTAATACTATATTCCTTATCATGTTTCTTTTCCATATGAGATTTTCCAATGCATTTAAAACTTTTATGTATAACTTCCATTGGATTTTAGAAAATTAATGCATGCATAATTTCATAATGTATATTTATTACTCTTGATGATGACTACTTTGTATGGTTGTTAATAGCAAAAGCACAATATTTTTCACTTGTAAATGTCCTTCATTTAATAGTAAATAAAGAAAACAATTTCTTTCACTTGTAAAGCCTAACTAAACATGTGATAATTCCTAATGCATGTATGCCTTCCATTGGATTGTGAAAAATTAATACTATGTTCTTTATACTATTTCAATGAAGCATGCCGCATTAAAATGTAATTTCTAAAATTTTCATATTTTGGCTCCAATATTGTTTTGTTTAAAAAAATATATATTATACATACAACAATTTCTGTGGCACGCCCAGCCTCAAGTGTGCCATTTTTCTTTCCGTGAGTGCGGATGAAACATTCTTTAGGTGTCGGCTCCCTACCCAATTCTTCCGCCTAAACAACAACATAGTAGATAAATATTAAATAGTCAGATGCAACAATTATAATGATATTTAAATGGATAAGGGACATTACCAGCCTAAGGCGATGCACAGCAGTACTAACAGATCCACCACGATAAAAAACGGTGGAGGTGCTTCCAATTTCTGCCCTATTTTGTTTGTTCTTTTCACTTATTCTCTTGAACTCCTCTGACTCCCAGTACCTTTGCAAACCCTCCCAAACTACAGGAGCCATCCATGGAAATGGAGCCTTGTACAAATTATGTGCAAGATATAAATTTTTTTTCAGCCATTCACTAGCTTCATGGCTGAAATGTCGTAATACTGACGACTCATGTTGTGGTTCCCATGTATAAATGCCCTTAAAAAAAATATTAACTAAGGTAATGTTTTATTATAATTAATATGCATAACTAAAAGATATATAGAGCATTTAATTAATTAAATGATACTTACTCTAAAAGCAGTGAAAATCCTTTGCCTCACATCTTTGGGCACTTTTCCCCATCCGGTCCATGGCTCTTTATAGTGACCTTTGACCAATTCATGTATTGCTCTCTTAACTTCATAATCTCTACATAAAAGCATGATGTAAAACAAATTTACTTAAAACTTAGAAATCTTTTATTAGAAAAATTATATACAAAATTATAAAATTGTTATAATATAAAATGTTACTTACACAATTAAACTGTCCGGGGTGATCAACCAAGGGGGTCCAATGCTGTTAGACTCATTGGATGGCACTTCCATTGCCGAGGAGTAGTCATCAGAGGCATGGGCAGAAGTTTCTCCATGTGGAACTGGGGGAGACTGTGCTAGTGGTATAGCTGGTGAAGGTTGTGTTATTGGTGGTAAGGGCGTCATTGTTGTTGTTGGTTGAATGTTTGGATGTATACAAGGAGGCATTCCCAAATCTGTCACAGTATTACGTATTGATGTAGAGTTGTCACCCGATCTTTGACGAATATTCGGGGTGGAGTGACCCCGGCCCGATGTGGAACGGCCACCATGGCCCGATTTTGACCGACCACCAGATCGACGTCCAGACTGACCCCGTCCTGATAGATAAGCATAAACATAAATATAAATTTACATTGACATAATCATTGTGTTAACAAAATAAATATGAAAACAATTTCCACAAAAAGTAAGATTAAAATAAATGAAAATCAAACCCGATGTTGTCCCAACATCTTGATGACGATCCATCACGCTTCAAGTGAAATAATCTACCCACCTACATGAAAGCACAAATTAGAACAAAAATGGTAAAAACTACTTATCACATTAAATGCATGAATGAGATTCTCAAAACAAGATTGTATAGCAAGTTTCTATTCAAAATAAAATAAAACTACCGATATGATAAAAATTAGAGGTTCATGTCAAAAGCAAATACAAACAAAGAGATTATCAAAATAATGTGTAGTTTGTTAAAAGTCATGTTCTTCAACATCGTCGTCGTCGTCATCATCATCATCATCATCATCACCATCATCATCACCATCACCATCATCAATTTGTTCGTTTTCTTCATTTTTTGTTAGCTCATTTTCACTGTCTTCCTCAGTTTCACCTTCCGAAATGGGTTGTAGATCAGACATGTCAACAATAAGCTGTATGCCTTGTGGGTCAAACAAAGTAGGAATTTCTTCTATAATACTAACGCCGGTTGTGGACTGCATTTTCTCCATTTGATACGCAGATGCATCTTTTTCTGGCCAACTTGTCTCAATCATTACCCTAGCTTTTGTGGGACAAATAGCCAACCAATCAAGTTTATTTTTCTTCATGCTCGGGTATGCAACATAGTTCACTTGAGTAGCTTGTTGGGCCAACACAAATGGATCATACTTTTGATATAACCTTTTACAATTAATATCAACCAACTTATATAGGGGGTGAACCTTGGTGCCATTTAATGGGTCAAACCATGTACACTCAAAGAGTACTACATGATTCCATCTGCTAACATGGTACTCAAGCTGCACTACATCTTCGAGTAAACCATAAAAATCACAAGATGAATCTTCCGAATTACTTCCTCTTACACAAACACCACTATTCATGGTGGTCTTCTCCATGCCATGTGTGACAGTATGAAAGTTGTAGCCATTAACGAAATATCCCGGCCATGTTGTTGCTTTCTTTGATGGACCCCAAGCCAAACTCCGTAAGAGAGGATCGGTTACTTGATTAACTTGATTTTCTACCTAAATCCCATAAAATGTTAATGAGAATTTTCATTATTTCTTTGCACAATTTAAACATGTCTGTATCATTACTTACAAAATTTTCAAACCATTTTGCGAAATGCTTATCAACTGCCTTATCGATGGCATCAGATGGATTCCCTTCCAAGTAAGTGACAAATATCCTAAGATTGTCCATTCAAACATAAGAGCAAGTTATATATCAAAATTGGATCTTGAACATGTACACATTATAAAATTATATTTCTCATTGTTCAATAATAACTTACTTGTAATATGGATATACTTTTGGACAATTTCGTAACACATAAGTATGTGCTACATGTAACTCATCTTCAGTTAACCACCTAATTTTTAGACGACCTTGGCCTCGACCAATATAATTGAATATCGAGAAAGGTGGGAAAATGTCATTGCTGCAACCCTCATCATTTCGTCGCGCTCTCCTCCTTCTACATGATATGTGAGGTTCAAAGTAATGCTCTGCAAAAATGTTTATTTCTTGAGCAATATATGCTTGGTAAATTGAACCCTCAACGTGTGCTTTATTCTTTAAAGTTTTCTTTAATTCTTTGAGAAACCTACACGTATAAAAATAATAGAACTCTATATAAATTATGTAAAGAAGGAATTGAAGTCAACAAAATTAGGTAATGGCGTGTATTACCTCTCGAAGGGGTACATCCATCTATATTGAACAGGACCTCCAATTCTAACTTCATAGGGAAAATGAACAATGAGATGTTCCATGGAATCAAAAAAAGCTGGTGGAAATATTTTTTCCAAGTTACATAAAATCATTGCAACCTTTTCCTCCAACTCAATAATTTTGTCAATATCAACTATAGCAGAACATATTGTGCGAAATAACAAACTTAATTATGTTAACGAATTCCAAACAAATGATGGCAACATTTCTCTAAAGGCAATCGGAATGAGCCTTTGCATAAAGACATGGCAGTCGTGACTCTTCATGCCAGTCATTTTCAATTCATTCATGTCAACACACCTTCCAATATTAGAAGCATAACCATCTGGAAACCTTAGCTCTTGAATCCATCCACAAATGACCCTCTTCTGTTCTTTTGTTAATGTATAAACTGCTTTAGGAATAGTTCAACCTAAAAAGTTTGAAGGAACTGCTATATCTTTACGATCACAAAGAATACCAACATCTTTTCTTGCATTAATATTATCCTTACTCTTTCCGTTCACATCCATAACTGTGAAAAACACATTGTCGAAGACATTTTTTTCTATATGCATCACATCAAGATTATGTCAGATCAGATTATTTTTCCAGTATGATAGATCCCAAAAAATACTTTTTTTTGTACACTTATGTGTTGCTCCATATTCTGGCGGTTTGTTAACCGGGTCTTCCATTGCTGTTGGAAATAGCATAACCTGATTAAAAATTTCCTCAGCTTATACCAGCGCCCAACTTTTTGTTTTTATTTTAATTTTTAAATATACTATATATACATAGTTATATTTTATCATGATGTTTTTATAATTTATATGACATCTTCTTTTGATATTGTTGGCTGAAATCCCATTTGACATAATCATCAAATCATATGTAGCTTTAACTATCACAAACATACATATCAATCATTCACCTTAAAGTCCATTGCAAAGTGGCAAACATCTAAGGTTGTGTGCAACAAACCAGGTCTACATAATAATTTTCCAGAGCATGCCTCAATTAAGTCATACCAAGAACAAACACATAAAAAAGAAAAATGTGTTCATGGGTCATCCATAATATGGTTAGAGGTTACAAATTACCTTTAGACCTTATCAACTGCCTGGCAACAAACAAGCAATGCTATTTTTAATTTACATGTGAAAGCATCAAACCCTAAACCACTCTTCTTATTTCTAGAAAGAAGGTATGAACATAAAAAGATAGGTAATTTTATATTTTAATAAGCTGACAATGAAACAACAAGAAATGGGAAAAGCCAACAGAGAGAAAGTTGAACTAATTCCTTCCTGAATTTCTAGCTCAAGGATGATTAAGATAAATAAATTTTTCTTCTTTATGAACATCCAATTAATCTCAAACTAAAAATTGAGAAATAAAAAGGTTACCCTCCACTCGCCAAGGCAACTCCACATAGCTGCAAACTCAGCAGGACCTGCAAAATAAATCAATGTCCAAAAATTCATTAAAAGAAAAGACAACCTTAAGAACAGCAACAAAAGAAGAACAAAACTATACCCTTTCACAAACATACATTCTACGGCGAGAATGTTTGATCAGGTGTTT
Organism: Dioscorea alata; assembly: GCA_020875875.1. Classification (NCBI taxonomy): domain Eukaryota; kingdom Viridiplantae; phylum Streptophyta; class Magnoliopsida; order Dioscoreales; family Dioscoreaceae; genus Dioscorea; species Dioscorea alata. The sequence continues at coordinate 13,891,796 of CM037019.1, forward strand.
CAAACATGATATACTTGGAATAAGACTTATGTTAATAAAACCGCAGATATGCATGTATTAGTCAAAAAAAAAAAACATTGAACCAATTAAAAGACATAATTTCACCTCATAAACAAACCGCAAATCCAACAATCTTCCTGCATTTCACCATTGGCTCTATGTACTCTACAACACAGCACATACTAAGAAAACCTGTCAAAAGCTTTGTTAAATCCAGTCCTCACCCTTCATAATCAAAGAAAAAAAGGTTCTAAATAATGTACCAGTGCAAATGGGAAGATTTCAAATCAAAGCAGATATGAGGCACCAGAAACATGTATTCTTAGCACCTACATGACAAAAAAAACTACTGAAAATTACAAGCATAAGCAAACCACTAAGATTAACCAAACAGAAATGGTCCCCGCACACAAATCTTCATTACAGGAACCTCAAATCCAGTCCCAACACAGACACACAAGAGGCATATGCATACCAATTCAATACCTCTGTTCAGCGAAGCATTCCATAATGAGAATTACAAAGACCTTTGAGGTATAACCATGCTTGAAATGAAGTGATCTGGATCACCAAAAGGGTCCTGAAAAACTGCACATAAAGAAAAGGCATCACGAATTGGAAATCTATACCCCGCAGCAAACTATTAAGGCAAAACCTAAGGAAAACAGCAGCTTTGAGTAGCTGAAAGCTTTGAATTGATTCACAATTCACGACATAAAGCTCTGATTATCAAAACATCAGTTCCATCTTTCCAAAGTCACTCATCTAAGAATTGACAGATCAAAAGAGCACTGAAATCATAAGAAACTTGGAATGGACTAAAGAGGAGCATCAGAACAAGGTTACTCCCAAAAAGCTTGGATTTTTTTCCTCCAGAAAACAAACAATTTTTCTCCACCAGAACAACCCGAGCTTAAATATCATACAAAGAACAACCCGAGCTTAAATATCATACAAAGTCACAAGAACTTAAATATCATAAGAATCAAAAGCAACCAGGAAAGATTACTCAAAGAACAACCCGAGCTTAAATATCATACAAAGTCACAAGAACTTAAATATCATAAGAATCAAAAGCAACCAGGAAAGATTACTCAAAGAACAACCCGAGCTTAAATATCATACAAAGTCACAAGAACTTTTATCCAAACCAGTACACTATTCTGATGGCTAAAGGACCATTTTCATTTTGTGAAATGAAGCCACGAACTCAATAGTAGATAGCTAACAAAGTGAAGTTCTGAAAATCAAAAGATAATACCTCCACAAAATTTGATATAACAGTAGCAATGAAAAGAAATAACAATTTATGATAAAAGAACAGATCCTCACCAAGTAGAGATGAATCAGTAGCAATGAAAGCAAATCGCGATGGATCGAACCCTAAAAGCCCCACGAAAAGCAAAACTAGGTCCAATCCAACACTTCAAAACCCTAGAAAAGAAAAAAAAAAAACAGATGAAACATGAAACACCATTCAAGAAATTAGCATTCCATTAAAAAAAAATGCAGCATAGTATACCAAGCTAGATCTCAAAATCAACAAACAGAAAAAATAAAAAATAAAAAAATCCCAATTCTAACACGAAGAGACAACAAAAACACACATATCCTCACCGAAAATGGGACTTCGATCAGGGCCAACGGCAAGAAAAGAGGCTTTAGACGACGAAACAAAGGAGAACCGATCTTCGACTTCTCTACGACTCTCTCGCAAGCATTGTCTCTCTCTTTCTCTCGCAATAGCTCGATGTGGGAGGAGGATGCAGTGGTGAGAGGTTGTGAAGGATTTTGGTTAGGACTTTGGTTAATTTATTTATTTATTTATTTATTTATTTAATGAGATTTAGTTTCATTACAGTTAAATTTCTGGATGAAATTTTGATATACCCCTGTTAATAATTATTATTTATTTACATATTTTGGTTAAGTGATGGTACTTTTTTTTATTTATTTGTGTGCAGTGCAGCTAGTGTAAAAGATTTAAACTAGTAAATTCATTTTATTCAAAATTTTAAATAAATATATTTTATTTAAGGAGTAAAAATGAATAACAAAATATATGCCTTTAAAAAAATCTACAATTTTTTATTAATTCCAAAATAAATTAAAAAAAGATTATGAAAATATTGATTTTATCACTTACTATCTTGTTTCCTTCGATTTCGAGTTATCTGGAAATGAATAGTTTTTTTTAATTTTTTATTGATGTAATTTTTGTTTTTTCTTGTGGAGTTATCTGAAAAGGCAACAAATGCAATCATGGATACAGTGATCAAGCAAAACCATACTTTAGTCACGGACATACTTTATATAGATATAACATACTTTATATATATATATATAGATATAACATACTTTATGTTATAACATACTTTATAACATATATATAGATATAACATACTTTATATATATGTGTGTGTGTGTGTGTGTGTGTGTGTACATATATATACATATACATAGTATATAAAGTATGTTATATCTATATATATATTTATATGTGTGTATTTATATATATATATATATATATATATCAATATGACATTATTTTTGACAAAAATAAAAAAATTAGCAATGAATTTAACAAAATATATCCTAGGCCGTGCCAAAAGCCGTGCCAAATGGATTTATTAGTCACGGACATTGGCACGGTTTTGGTGAGACCGTGCCAAATGCCGTGCCAATTTTTTTGGTTTGGCACGGTTTACTTAAAACCATGACAAATTCAATATCTCCTAGTTTTCTTATAAAAAAATTATGAAAAATTGGAATTATATTATATGTTTGTATATATATATATAACACACACACACACATATATATATAAGGATATATAGATATACTATACATATACATGTACATATAGATGTGTAGATATATATGTCTATGTATGTGTACATATATATACATATACATAGTATATAAAGTATGTTATATATATATATATATATATATATATATATATATGACATTTTTTTTGACAAAAATAAAAAAATTAGCAATGAATTTCACAAAATATATCCTATGCCGTGCCAAAAACCGTGCCAAATGGATTTATTAGTCACGGACTTTGGCACGGTTTTGGCGAGACCGTCCCAAATGCCGTGCCAATTTTTTTGATTTGGCACGGTATTTGGCATGGTTTACTTAAAACCGTGCCAAATAACGTGACAAATTCAATATCTCCTAGTTTTCTTATAAAAAAATTATGAAAAATTGGAATTATATTATATATATATATATATATATATATATATATATAACACACACACACACATATGTATATATAAGGATATATAGATATACTATACATATACATGTACATATAGATGTGTAGATATATATGTCTATGTATGTGTACATATGTATACATATACATAGTATATAAAGTATGTTATATCTATATATATATTTATGTGTGTGTATTTATATATATATATATATCAATATGACATTTTTTTTGACAAAAATAAAAAATTAGCAATGAATTTCACAAAATATATCCTAGGCCGTGCCAAAAACCGTGCCAAATGGATTTATTAGTCACGGACTTTGGCACGGTTTTGGCGAGACCGTGCCAAATGCCGTGCCAATTTTTTTGGTTTGGCACGGTTTACTTAAAACCGTGTCAAATACCGTGACAAATTCAATATCTCCTAGTTTTCTTATAAAAAAATTATGAAAAATTGGAATTATATTATATGTTTGTATATATATATATATATAGATAGTATATCTGTATAACACACACACACACACATATATATATATATAAGGATATATAGATATACTATACATATACATGTACATATAGATGTGAAGATATATATGTCTATGTATGTGTACATATATATACATATACATAGTAGATAAAGTATGTTATATCTATATATATATTTATGTGTGTGTATTTATATATATATATATATATATATATATCAATATGACATTTTTTTGACAAAAATAAAAAAATTAGCAATGAAATTCACAAAATATATCCTAGGCCGTGCCAAAAACCGTGCCAAATGGATTTATTAGTCACGGACTTTGGCACGGTTTTGGCGAGACCGTGCCAAATGCCGTGCCAATTTTTTTGGTTTGGCACGGTTTACTTAAAACCATGCCAAATACCGTGACAAATTCAATATCTCCTAGTTTTCTTATAAAAAAATTATAAAAAATTGGAATTATATTATATGTTTGTATATATATATATATATATATATATAGATAGTATATCTGTATAACACACACACAAACATATATATATAAGGATATATAGATATACTATACATATACATGTACATATAGATGTGAAGATATATATGTCTATGTATGTGTACATATATATACATATACATAGTAGATAAAGTATGTTATATCTATATATATATTTATGTGTGTGTATTTATATATATATATATCAATATGACATTTTTTTGACAAAAATAAAAAAATTAGCAATGAATTTCACAAAATATATCCTAGGCCGTGCCAAAAACCGTGCCAAATGGATTTATTAGTCACGGACTTTGGCACGGTTTTGGCGAGACCGTCCCAAATGCCGTGCCACTTTTTTTGGTTTGGCACGGTATTTGGCACGATTTACTTAAAACCGTGCCAAATACCGTGACAAATTCAATATCTCGTAGTTTTCTTATAAAAAAATTATGAAAAATTGGAATTATATTATATGTTTGTATATATATATATATATATATATATATATAGTATATCTATATAACACACACACATATATATATAAGGATATATAGTTATACTATACATATACATGTACATATAGATGTGTAGATATATATGTCTATGTATGTATACATATATATACATATACATAGTAGATAAAGTATGTTATATCTATATATATATTTATGTGTGTGTATTTATATATATATATATATCAATATGACATTTTTTTGACAAAAATAAAAAAATTAGCAATGAATTTCACAAAATATATCCTAGGCCGTGCTAAAAACCGTGCCAAATGGATTTATTAGTCACAGACTTTAGCACGGTTTTGGCGAGACCGTCGCAAATGCCGTGCCAATTTTTTTGGTTTGGCACGGTATTTGGCACGGTTTACTTAAAACCGTGCCAAATACCGTGACAAATTCAATATCTCCTAGTTTTCTTATAAAAAAATTATGAAAAATTGGAATTATATTATATGTTTGTATGTATATATATATATATATATATATATATAGTATATCTATATAACACACACACATATATATATAAGGATATATAGTTATACTATACATATACATGTACATATAGATGTGTAGATATATATGTCTATGTATGTGTACATATATATACATATACATAGTAGATAAAGTATGTTATATCTATATATATATATTTATGTGTGTGTATTTATATATATATATATATATCAATATGACATTTTTTTGACAAAAATAAAAAAATTAGCAATGAATTTCACAAAATATATCCTAGGCCGTGCCAAAAACCGTGCCAAATGGATTTATTAGTCACAGACTTTAGCACGGTTTTGGCGAGACCGTCCCAAATGCCGTGCCAATTTTTTTGGTTTGGCACTGTATTTGGCACGGTTTACTTAAAACCGTGCCAAATACCGTGACAAATTCAATATCTCCTAGTTTTCTTATAAAAAAATTATGAAAAATTGGAATTATATTATATGTTTGTATATATATATATATATATATATATATAACACACACACACATAGATATATATAAGGATATATAGATATACTATACATATACATGTACATATAGATGTGAAGATATATATGTCTATGTATGTGTACATATATATACATCTACATAGTATATAAAGTATGTATATCTATATATATTTATGTGTGTATTTACATATATATATGACATTTTTTTAAAAAAAATATAAAATTTAGCAATGAATTTCCCAAAATATAGCCAAAGCCGTGCCAAAAACCGTGCCAAAGCTCGACCGTGCCAAATGCCGTGCCAACGTTTGTCACGGTTTGTTTTACCGTGCTAATGTCCGTGGAAAATGTGGCACGGAAGTTTTTTCCGTGCCAATTTCCTTGAAAACATTGGCACGGTTTTATTTCCGTGACAAAAACCGTGACAAAGTTTGCCATAGTGGTTTTTCCGTGCCGATATTTGTCACAATATTTTACCGTGCTAATATCCGTGAAAAGTTTAGCACGGAATTTATTTCCGTGCCAATTTCCGTGAAAAATTGGCACGGTTTTATTTCCGTGACAAAATGACCGTGCCAAATTACTGTTTTTCTTGTAGTGCACTTAGGATATATTTACAAATCGATTTTGTGTGACTTGTGTTTAAATCTTTAGCTAATGATTTATATTTACAAATCTACAAGTAACTACGACCTTAATTTACTTTCTATTCATCTGTTTTTTGCCCTTTCAATTCTTCCTCAGCAAACTCTCACCTATCTCGAATAACTTCTTGTCCCGATCATGCTTGAGACCACATGCGCTCTAATGAGAGTGTGATACCTAGCTAGCTCTAATATGTGCAAGCTCACATGAGCACATGCTTGCGTGCTTGCTGGTTGTGAGCTAGTGCTTTAGCCTGCACAAATGTGTGTAGGTATCAACGGTGGTTCATGACACACTATCGCACTTTAAGGGATCTTTAATCGTTAAACCATCCAAATGCTTAATATCTGTATCTCCTCATCAAAATTTGAAATTTTACCTATTAAATTTTCTCATGTAATAGTTATATTATAGAATGAAATCCACAATCATTTCATTTTATTATTTCAATTATTGCCTATAAAAATTTAAGTATCAATATATTTAATATTTGATTATTTGATAAAATAATTAAATTATTTAATATTTTTAATATTTTTAAAATAAATTATTTAAATATTTTTAAAAATTAGATAAAATTCTATAAAACAGTACATTTTTAGTTTTTTTAATTATTTAATTTTTTGTTGCTAAAAAAATAAAAATAATTTATCCAATTGATGAAGAAATAAAGACTAATTGAAATAAAATAAAATTATATTACTTTAGAATTACATATTAATTAAATTGCATCAATAATAAAATTTGGATAATACTGTAATTTTAAAAATAAAAAATAAATTTTGGATAATTTTGAAATTTGCATAAAAATAAAAATATAAATATGCCAAACGCCTTCTTTAAATTAAGGAAAAATCCATGGGACCCACCATTGAGTGTTTGGTTGTTATAAATCGGTCAATGGTTATTATACACGGTATATGAAGTATTTGAGTAATAAATGCTTATTAAGCTTTTGCCCGATGAGAGTTTAAAGATGCTCTTAGCTCCAATGAGCATTAGCAAGTTTGCCGACCTTGACTTCATACCAATAAGAGCAGGTGGTAATTATCTTAAATGGGTAACTCTAATATGGATGATTTTCATTTTGATTATTAAATTTTAATTTAAATCATTTTTGAACCCCAACTTTAATATATGCTCATCGGGAGAGTTGACGAACCTCTAATGAGTGTGGAAATTATGCAAATATATAAACATGCAAGTATGCAATCAATACTATAATTGATCTGTACTACCACAAGTGTACGGATCGTCAAGTAATACCTCCTGAGTGAGCATGAGGGTCGTATTTCCTCTGGAACGGCGAGAGGCTCATATTACTTCCTTTTCATTTTATCAATAGCCTAAACGTTTACCCTCTTTCTTTAGTTTACTTTTAAAACACTATTGAACAATACAGTTGGAGAAATTGTTAAGCACACTTGGAAGGAGTTGGGAGATTGTATGGCAGATTATCTTGATTATTAATTATGATAGGCGTTAAGTGATAATCTAATTCTAGAATTCGACCGGAGTAATTCAAAGGCCTACTAGAGAGATGGGAGACAAGAAAGTGCAAGTAAGGGTAGAAGGAGAAAGATTAGCAATGAATGAAACCAACGTTGTAGGTTGCATCAACACTATAAAAGTTTTCCGAATGATGAAGTAGCACGCCAAAATAATCCTCCTAAGTTCCATATGACTCAAGAAAATTGGGAAAGCCTCTGTGATTTATTCAACGATCCCAATTACAAGGTCTAATTTCTTATTCATTCTCTAATTAATTTTTATCATGTGATTTGTTTATTATTTTTTTATTCATAAAATTGCATATATTAGTATATTATTATGAAGTTAATAATTATGAATTTTAATTTTATTTTTTATAATTATTTATACCATGAGTATCTTGGTTTTTTCATTCACTTGACAATGAAGAGGAGGTGTGAAATCAACCAAAGATCTAGACAAGCAGTCAAGTTAACTCATAATCAAGGATCGAGGGCATTTGTTGCAAGTCGTTATGCCTTGGTATTTTTTTTTTTTTCAATTTTATACATTATTTAACTCTATCAGTTTTTTTTTTTTTTTTTGAATGGTTAGGTTTATATAATAACTAATGTTGTACTATATTAAATTGCATAGCGCAAGGACGATCAAGAACCTAACCGAATGGAATTTTTTAAGGCAACTCACTATTCGGAGAGTAAAGGATGGTCAACAACTGAGGCTCAAGCAGCTTATGTAAGAAGATCCTTTATAAGATTAAGATTTTTTTTTAGTAGGATTGTTTTATTTTATATTTCTATTAATTTTTTAGGAGTTGATGGAGGAGAAATTATCGTTACCTACTGGAGAAGGATCAGAACCTAAAAGCATTGATGTGATAGTGGATGAAGTACTTGGTACTAGCTCTGGATACATCAAGGGGCTTGGATATGGGCCTAAGCCTATTGAGAAAGTCTCACATGCAAGTTTTATCAAGATGAAAGAAACTCTTACAGAGGCAAGAGATGAGCTTCAACAATATAAGTCGCATTATGAAGTGATTCGAGATCAAATGGAAGCTATGACTCAAGCTTTATTAGCTGCAGGAATCCAAGTGCCCATTCTTCAATTTTCAGGTATATATATTATATAAACTAATTCCCCTTTTCCACTTTTTAGTATAACTTTCTTAAATTTACTTTTGTTATGAATTAATATTATTATTAAAAATATTTATTTCAGGTTCTACTGAGACAAGCTCCGCAACAACAGAAGTACCATCAACACAAGAGTTAAATTAAGAGTTTGGATGGAAGCTACTGATAGTTATCTAGTTTGATTTGCATTTTAAAGAATTCCAAGTTTTTAATATCATTAGAACATTTGATATAGAAGTTTGTTTGTCCATGTTACTTTATGTTACTTACAAGATTTGCAGCAAAGTATTATTTTTATCAACTTTCTGAAAAAAATGATTTTTTTAATAATTTATAATATATATAATTTATAAAAAATATTTACTTAAAAAAAGTTGTGACAAATAGCAAATGTGTCATAAAAACATAATTTTTGTGACATTATATAAAATAACATGAATGAGATGATAGTTACTTAATTGTGACATTATTAAAAATTAATTTGTGACAGTTTTTAACAATTATACATGCTATATAAATATAATCGTTTGTGACATTATTAAAATATCATGATTGGTATTATAGTCAATTAATCTGTACCTATCAAAAATTAATTTGTGACATATTCTTTTGATAGTTATGCATGTCACAAAATATTTAATATTAACTAAAAAAAAGTTGTGACAAATGAATATTGTGTCACAAAAAATATAAATTTGTGTGGCTTGATAAAAATATCACGAATGATATAATAGTTAATTAATCGTGATATTATAAAAAATTAACTTATGACAAAACTTGTACATTTCACAATATATTTAATAGTCACTAAAAACAATTCTACAAATAATAAATGCGTCACAAAAACATAATTGTTTATGGCATTATAAAAATATCACGAATAATATGATAATTGTGATAATATAAAAAATTAATTGGTGACATGTTTTTTAAACAACTATACATGTCACAAAATATTTATCTTCTAGGGACATTTATATTTTGTCATATTTGATTAAATGGCAAATGCATTTAGTGACGAAAAAAGTTATTTATAGTGGCAATCTGTTATCATCACCAAAATAGCCTTTTGTCACTAACTATTAAACTTATTAAGAACATATAGTGACATTCAATATTTTTTTATGACAATATCTTATTACAATATGTGACAAGTATTTTTGTCACTTATTATGTGACAATCAAAAAAAGGTCACAAAATTTCAAGATTTTACCTCATATTTAGTGACACTTAATAGTATTTTATGACAAATTGTCATAACTGTTTGTGATGAAAATAAATATCACAGATAATTATAAAAATTTGTGACACACCACAAGTTTGTCACATAAAAGTTATCATTGCATGACAAACACGTGAAACATCACCTTAACCCTTTAGCGACGGGGCAAAGGTGACAATGCTTGGTGACAACAAAAAAACGTCAAGAAATTTTATTAGTGACACAAATATGCTATTTTGTAACAATATTGTGAGTGTCAATAATTGTCAAATTTGTTGTAGTGAAATGAATTTAGTTTGATATCCTTGTCTAGTGCATCATAGGAAATCCTAGCCGATCCTTGTCTGGATATCTCATTTTCATAATTGATTGCCTTCTCATTAACACCCATTGTTCTCTTAGTTTTGAATTATTATTTCTTCAACTCATATTGTTGTTTTGACTAGCCAAATAATAGATGAATAGCTAGTAATGGTAATTCCTATTCTTGTGGGTTCACCATCCAATTCTCCATAGTACAACTTTATTAGTTAATATGACCTGTACACTTGCAAAGATCCAATTGTGATCATATCTCATTAATATGAATGATTTCTTTATAAATTGTTAGAGCTTGAGATCTGAATTCTATTTGATCCAACCAAAAATGCTTGCATATGACTTGTGCACATTTTCAAATTATAAGAAATTTTATAGGAATTTACGAAGGTAACAGAGGGATTGTGCCAATAAGCAATATAAAATATTGGCCATCTCCATCTTGCTTCTTTGCTTCATTGTCTTGTACCTTGTGAAGGATTTGATGTTGAAGAGAGCTCTAGAGAATGTCTTACAAAAATTGTGGTAAATCATTATGCATTACACATTGTATTAGGCCTTGACATAATTATTGGTAAGGGTGACAATTAACTCCAACTTTATAGGCACCCACTAGGACGTGAATGATAGAAATCGAAATTCCATTTTTTTTCATGCATTGATCTCTAATCTAGTACTGGTCTCCCTTAGCATCCCAACTTCATTATGTATATATACAACAATTATATTAAGACAATTTTCCCCATATTTATGCTTGAATAAATAACAAATTTTAGAGAATAGATAGGCGGAATAATATCATTTTTTTTATTTCGTTTAGTTAATGTTGTGCTTCCATTTAAGATGCTCCTAAATTCTGATCTTTTGCATTCATCCTTCATGACACGGGTGGGAAGATCATATGAAGTTTGGTCCTGATGAGTGTACAATTATATAACATTTAATATCATTTTATACATTCATTACGCATGTATTAGAGTAATATTATGAAATTCAATGTTAAACTTAGTGTATTTTGTATTCTCAGGCTTTGAGCAATGCTTAAGAGAAAGAGAGAGAGCGAAAGAGAGAGAGAGAGAGAGAGAGAGAGAGACAAAAGAAGCATTCGAGACACAAAATGATGAAGATGGAGCTCTCTCAGTATCAATTAGTGAAGAATAAGGAAGACAAACTCACTTACGGCCATGCTTACAGCCCATAAGCCTCTTCCAAAAAACCTTGCATGCATTCTTATACCCATAAGGAGAAGCATAAGGACAATTAAAGAGACTTGTGGGCATGACTTACACCAGTAAGCCAGACCATAAGGGTTGTCCGGAGGAGTTTACGAGCACAACATACGCCTGTAAGGATGGTCCCTAGTGCTATCCAGAGAAGCTTACAGTCCAGCATTTATCACCATAAGCTAGACCATAGCACCAAACATAAGGCCTTACGGACATGACTTACGGGCGTAAGTCATCCCGTAAGGCTCACAAGCCATCATCCCCAGCTCTTTTGGTCACATTCTTATGCCCGTTATCAGCCAATAAGTGGCTAGGTATAAATATTTCTGAAGAGGGCTTTTAGGGCATTTTCAATTCTATTCAATGGCGAGGCTTGGGGAAAGAAAGGGGGTGGATTTCCAAGGCTTTAGAGGCGAATTAAGAAGGGTTTAGTATATTCTAGGATTTTTCTTAGTTCAAATAGGATTGTTATACTTATACAACTTTTGTCCTAGACTTATGAACCTCTAGAGGGACTATACGCCCAAGCATCCCATTTACCTCCAAGTCTTCACAGATTTAATGTTCGTATTCCTAATTTTTATTCTGTTTCTTCATATTTTTTAGCACACATCACACTCTTTGGTTAGTTTAGTTTTTGGAATTAGGACTAGTACTAGTGCTCTCAAGTTTTCCTGTGGATTGATACCCTACATCAACGCACACTTTACTACTAAATTGGTGTGTACGCTTGCATTAACCTTTATCAGCTCCGTCCTTTATTTTTGCTAAATTGAAGGATACATAAAGGTTTGTCCCTTTTTTAATTTATATATCATTATTAATTTCTTTAAGGATAGAGTTTAACTTCTCAATCTTGACAGGTTTTGCAATGACCTCATCTATTCTAGCATGCAAGAACTCCAGCTCTGCCTCCGTTGTATAGCAAGTGATGATTCCAAGTATCTTTGTAGTAACCCCTATAGCTATGATTTTCCTTGTATCCTATAAATTAGATAAGAATAAAAAAAAGCAATTAGTTAATTGACATGACCCCTTGCATGTATCCCGCAAGTGCACGGGTTTGTCGAAGTAATAAAATTACCCTGGTGAGTGGGTAGTCGAATCCACAAGGAATAGGGATTTAAGACACGAGATTTCGCTATCTAGTTGTGCGGTGTACGAAAAAGTGATAATAGAATTGATGAGTGAATTATGGAAGCAAATATGATAAAAAGCAAGAAATTAAATAGAGAGATGGAAGACAAGAAAGTGCAACAAGGAGTGAATTAGAGAAAGACTAGTAATGGATGAAATAGGGTATCCGGACAAGCTACCTCTAGGACTTATGCTTCTAGTGCAAGACTATGCTATTATACTTCCCTATTGATGTTAATTGAGTCAAGGATATCCTTAAATTCACAGTCCCAAACCTAAGGTCAACCGTGACTAACACCAACACTATGTCGCGGCATTAGGATTCACGTCAACCCTTCACTCTGTCGCTCACACAACTAAGCCCCAGGGGAGTATATCTACCTAAGCCTAACACTACGTGGGATTGCTTTAAGCTCTAGGGATTCCGAGTGATAAAACCTGTTCCTATGTGTAGTTCTAACCCTTTGGTCCAGGTGGAAGAACCCTAGTCTAGATTAAGCCCCAGCGCTTAGGATTCACGTCAACCCTTCACTTCTATTGCTTGCGCAACTAAACCCCAGGGGAGTTTATCTACCTATCACTTCACTCTATCTCGACCACTAAGAAATCAAGCAAAACGAAGGTAGGAAGAAATCACACCGAAGGGGAAAGGGGACGCTTCGCTACCTCACGACTCACCCTCTCAACCCTCTTCAATCTTAAGTAGTCTAACCCTATAGGAGTTGTCACACCTCCAAAGGGTAACCTAGATTATTCTCAACCCTAGTGTCACGGCTAAGGGAAAACAATTGCAAAAAATAATTAAAATTGAAACTCGAATTTATTCATCAATAATGGAAAAGCATAATAGCAATGTCATACAAACATAATAATCCTAGGGTTTACAAGTCCGAATACCCACGAGGGGTTTAGCTCCTCATGGAGCTATACATGTTCATCAAAATATGAAATAAAGTAGAAATTAAAGACATTGATGAAAACCCCCTTGCGTATGGGGTGGCCGTGGTCTTGTGCGGCCGCCGAACGTCGATAACGATGCCGATGACGCGCTCCAAACCTCCACGAAGTCCTCTCCAAAACCCTACCCACACTCTCCAGAAGTTGGGGAGAAAGTTAGGTAAAAGATATCTCAAAAGTCTCGAAAATCGGGCTTTTATAATGTTCAGTAGTGGCTTTAAAATTGGACTTATTGGGACTTCACACGGCCGTGTGGAATTTCTACACCCCCGTGTGAACTCTCTGAAATCCTGCTTTTCGGCAGAAAGTGAACAGTAGCTTGCTACATTCTTTTTCTACAGTAACAAACTACAATGCTGCTACAGTAACTCGCCAAAACGCTCCCGAATCCATTATTCTTCATTGAGGCCATTGATTTGGGCACACAATCAATGGTAGATCGTGCCGATTGCTTCAAGTCTCCTTCTTGGTGAAGTTCTCCTAAGCAACACGAGTTAGACTTGTTGTGAATGTGACTGACTTTGTGCCCCTCAAAAGGAGGTTGGCACACACTCACAAGTCTAGGCTCGTGCCTTGTTCCTTGCTTGGTCTGAAACCTTCCCAACAATGGCGAACACGATCTAACTTCGTTCTTCTTTTCCAAATTAGCTCCACAAACCTATAATGCATAAGAATACACAAATGTACACCATTTAGTGATAAAATCTGATAAAAGGTATGCTCATTGTAAGATAATAATGCTTTGCATTACTATAACACAAGCACTTATCATTAATTATTTCCTAATTTATCATACTTCTTGAAAAGATAATAGGATACATGTATGCCATCATCCAATGCTTGCATGTCCTTATCCATGATAATAAAATCCATTAATGTGTCTCGGATGTACTTCTCTATTTAAGTCATTAGCAATAAGTGTTTCTCAAAACTTTTCTATATTAAAAAATTTCTTGTTTTCTCCAACTACTCTTCGAACCCAAACAAGCCTTCACTTACAAGTTATATATGATACTTGTGAGATAACCAAGGAAACTCCCAATTGGTGAGCCTTCCTTGGTAGCCAGCTCCTAAGGTAATTATCTTAAGTGGTGACGTACTATGATTGATTTTATTTTGAGTACCAAAGTTCAATTTATAGCATTTTAAGTCATCATACTATAATTTGTGTTCATTCACAGGGTATTTAGGGGATTATGGTGAGAAATTGAAGATGTGTACCTCAGATTGGCCATGTCAGATGCCCATGTGGATATGACACATCAATACCAGAGCCACATGTGTACCTGATGTAGCTCCCACATTTAGTGTAATGTCCACTTGTCAAATAAACATGGAAGGCCATGTGAGTCCAATGCTGACATGAATGTTCATGTGTGCAGTTGATGTGGCAATCCAGAGTTTATGTGGCTAATCCATCGTACATGCTATTAATTTCGTATTGGAATCTCTTGGATACCTTCCCATAAGCATAAATTAAAGTAGGGTTTTGAATATGATACTGATAAATGCTTGAGTGAACATATTTCTTTATATGTTTTACATGCGTTGAGCATCTCTTTTATTAGGTTTATGGCTCATAAAGTGTATTTGGTGTTTTTCTGTGCAAAAATGGTTGTGAAGGCACGAAGAGAGAAAAAGAAGCAAAGATAGGTCATGGAGGTACATTTTGGGAGTCTTTTACGTGACACAAGGATCAAGACACAAGCTATTTTTTATACACATGGGGGTGTGTGCCAACTTCTAAAAAGAGTTCAATTTAATTCGTGAGTTGGAAGGGCACAAAGGCTTCCGGCTTGTGTAAAGACTTAAATAGTCTTCCCAATGGTGTTTAGTCGACAAGAAACCACATGGTTTACCACACAGGCATATGCCTGGCAGTGTGGCCTGAGAAGAAGGAGATTTTGGAAGCACTGTTAATAAACATAATGTAGCAGAACATTAGCAAAATACTGTAGAAATCACTATTCACTACCTTATGAAATTTCCACACGGATGTGTGGAGAATTTTCTAGCGCACCCGGGAGCCCGTGTAGAGCCCTGATTTTAGGTTGCAAAAGGTCACTTTGCCCGATTTTAGATTAACTTTTTCGCCGCTTTAAAGAGGCAAGGTGGCTGTAGTTTGAAGGAGAGGTCTTTGTGACTTTGGGGACGTTTCTTCACCAACATTAATCGATTTCTCCTCCATCATAGCACCAAGGAAGCCACAACTAACGCTAGCTTTAGAGAGGAATCCATCAAGACATTGAGACTACCCATCAAGGCCATCATCACGAATTCAAGGGGGTTTATTTCCATGGCTTTTATAGCATTTTACTCTTTCATTATTTGTTATGTATCTTGATCTATGAAGAGCTAAACCCTAGAGGGTATTTGGGCATGAACCCTAGGATTCTATTTTTTGTATTGATTTGCATTGTGATTTTCTTTTAATCCCAGTTTAGTAAAGTTTTAATCTTGTGTTCTTAATGTTTGCTTGTTTTATTAATCTATTACTTGATTGGTTTGCATTGATTTATTTCAGCTTGGTGAAAAAGAGGTCTCCATTAGTGTTACAACCTCAAGATTAAAAAAGGTTAAGAGTGTGAGTCATGAGATAGTGGAGCGTCCATTTTTCCCTCCGATTGGTGTACTCCATCTTCATATTCCCTAATATCTAAGGAGTCATATGTGGTGTGAGGTGTTGAGAATGAGAGATTTCTCCGCCAAGAACTCGTAGGGAACTAGTATTGGTGATCTAAAAGCAAGAAGCGATTATCTTTGGATTTCCACGACTTAACTCGGCTTAGGAGCACTAAGTGAATCTTGTGCTTAATGTTTGAGTCATAGGGGGAGTATTGCCCAAATACCTCATTTTCATTGATTGAGACTTCTCTTCATCTTACTCTTACTTACTTGTTCATGACATTTATTTACTCGTGCATTAATTCATCACATCATATCTTTGATCATTCAACTAGATAACTTAGAAGTAGCCATTAATATTAATCTTGTTCCTTGTGGATTCGATTACCCTACGTGGTGGGTACACTTTATTACTTGAGCCACCCGTGCACTTAGGACACATGTAAGGAGTATGTTAGATACAAATAAAAATTCAGTGCTCAAAAAGAAATTAACCATTTTAGGGTTCCCTATCCTAGATAATTACCACCAGCTCTTATTGGTATGAAGTCAATGTTAGCAAACTTGTTAATGCTCATTGGAGCTAAGGTACTTAATGGCCCACGAGGCATCATTGCTACCTGCATACATTTATGCAAGATGGAGCACAAACTCATATCCAGCAAGCATGTGCTCATGTGAGCTTGCACATTAGAGCTAGCTAGGTATCACTCTCAATAGGGTCAACCTATGTGAGCTCATGTGTGATCGGGACAAGCTTAGTTATCTGAGATAGATGTGAGTTTTCCAAGGAACAAGTTCAAGGGGAAGAATAGATAAAATAAATAGTAAATTAAGCGGAAATAAATAGATTGGTGTTATAATTTTTTTTCAAACTTGTTGTATGGTTGATACAAACTTGCAGATCCTCATGTACAACATAAAATCAAATAAAGTCACATCATATAGCATTCAACTCATAGTTACTTGTTGGTTTGTGAATACAAATTATTAGCTCCAAGATTTAAAAGCAAGCCACACAAGATCGATTTTAAATATATCCTAAGTGTAAACCCAAAACCCAAAACACAAGAAAAAAAATAAAAGAACTAGTAAGTCTTTTTCCTACTTGCACGTGTCATCAAATATTTGAGTTTAATTTTTTAATTGTTTTATATGTACTTGATAATTCAATTTTATAAAAAAATTAAATAATTTTACAAAATTATAAATTACCTTTATCCATTTTTTTAAGGCAAAAAATCGAGAGTCTAGCACGAGCTTATTTCCAAGAGCGATGCTTGAGTAATTGCGGAAGAAGAAATTATAGGTGAAGGGGGCAAATTGAAATTTTTTTAATTAATTAATTAAAATTTTTACTAATTTTTTTAAAAATTATTTATATATTAATTTATAGTTTAGTTTACAAAATTTAGATGTCAAACAATAAATTTTTACAAAAACTCTATTAAAATTAAAATTTTATATATTATATAAATTAATTTGTATAAAATCAAAAACTAAAACAAAGATATTTTAAAAATACTACATAAAATAATTTATAAAATATTAATAAATCAAATAATAAATTTTTGATATAATAGATATTTTTTTTAGAAAAGGAACATGACTATATAGATTAGGGATGTGCGGATTGGCTGAAATTTAATCATCCAACCCATTCACTTTCAACCATGTATGAAAAATTTGGGCTATGTACCCACACTCGCAATTGATGTTTACCTGTTATCATTATTACTTTTAATGAGTTTTGCACTAGAGATCTTACCAAATACTATTAGGCTATGGGCCCTTTAGTTGTTTTAGAATATATCAATTAATTTGCTAATAGAGAGAGAGAGAGAGAGAGAAGGGGGGTGTGGGGCGGTCGGGGGGTAAGGAGGAGCGGCCAAAGAGAAAGAGAAGGGTGAGGGGAGCCGCCAGCGTCAAGGGGGCGGCCGCCCGAATACACATTTTCATTAATTGAGAATTCCCTTCATTTTACTCTTACTTACATGTTCATGACACTCATTTACTTGTGCATTAATTCATCACATTATATCTTTGATCATTCGACAAGATAACTTAGAAATAGACATTACTAATAATCTTGTTCCCTGTGGATTCAATTACCTACGTGTTGGGTACACTTTATTACTTGAGCCACCCGTGCACTTACGACACACGTAACAAGTGTGTTAGATACAAATTAAAATTCAGTGCTCGAAATGAAACTAACCACATTAGGGTTCCCTATCCTGGATAATTACCACCAGCTCTTATTGGTATGAAGTCAATGTTAGCAAACTTGTTAATGCTCATTGGAGCTAAGGTACTTAATGGGCCATGAGGCACCATTGATACCTGCATACATTTGTGCAAGCTGGAGCACAAGTTCATATCCAGCAAGCATGTGCTCATGTGAGCTTGCACATTAAAGCTAGGTAGGTATCACTCTCAATAGGGTCGGTCTATGTGAGCTCATGTGTGATCGGGACAAGCTTCGTTATCTGAGATAGATGATAGTTTTCCAAGGAACAAGTTCAAGGGGAAGAATAGATAAAATAAATAGTAAATTAAGGGGCAATAAATAGATTGGTAGTTATAATTTTTTTTCCAAACTTGCTGTATGGTTGATACGAACTTGCGGATCCTGATGTACAACATAAAATCAAATAAAGTCACATCAAATAGCATTCAACTTGAAGTTACTTGTAGGTTTGTGAATACAAATTATTAGCTGCAATATTTAAAAGCAAGCCACACAAGATCGATTTTAAATATATCCTAAGTGTAAACCCAAAACCCAAAGCACAAGAAAAAAAATAAAAGAACTAGTAAGTCTTTTTCCTACTTGCACGTGCCATCAAATATTTGAGTTTAATTTTTTAATTGTTTTATATGTACTTGATGATTTCAATTTTATAAAAAAATTAATTAATTTTACAAAATTTTAAATTACCTTTATCCATTTTTTTAAGGCAAAAAATCGAGAGCCTAGCATGAGCTTATTTCCGAGAGCGATGCTTGAGCAATGGCGGAGCAAGAAATTATAGGTTAAGTGGGCAAATTGAAATTTTTTTAATTAATTAATTAGTTAATTAAAATTTTTACTAATTTTTTAAAATTTATTTATATATTAATTTATAGTTTAGTTTACAAAATTTAGATGTGAAACAATAAATTTTAACAAAAACTCTATTAAAAATATAATTTTATATATTATATAAATTAATTTGTAAAAAATAAAAAAACTAAAACAAAGATATTTTGAAAATACTACATAAAATAATTTATAAAATATTAATAAATCAAATAATAAATTTTAGATTTTTTAGAATTTTGTTTTTTTTTTTACAAAAGGGACATGACTATATAGATTAGGGGTGTGCGGACTGGCTGAAATTTAATCATCCAACACATACACTTTCAGCCATGGATGAAAATTTTGGGCTATGGACCCACACTCGCAATTGACGTCGATCTGTTACCATTATTACTTTTAATGAGTTTTGCACTAGAGATCTTACCAAATACTATTAGGCTATGAGCCCTTTAGTTGGTTTAAACTATATCTATTAATTTGTAAATAGAGAGAGAGAGAGAGAGAGAGAAAGAGAGAGATAGAGAAAGAGACGGGTGAGGGGAGGTGTCGGTGGCATTGGGGTGGCCGCCCGAATACCTCATTTTCAATTATTGAGACTTCTCTTCATTTTACTCTTATTTACTTGTTCATGACATTAATTTATTCGTGCGTTAATTCATCACATCATATCTTTGATCATTCGACTAGATAACTTAGAAGTAGCCATTAATATTAATCTTGTTCCTTGTGGATTCGATTACCCTACGTGCTGGGTACACTTTATTACTTGAGCCACCCGTGCACTTAGGACACATGTAAGGAGTGTGTTAGATACAAATAAAAATTCAGGGCTCAAAAAGAAATTAACCATTTTAGGGTTCCCTATCCTTGATAATTACCACCAGCTCTTATTGGTATGAAGACAATGTTAGCAAACTTGTTAATGCTCATTGGAGCTAAGGTACTTAATGGGCCACGAGGCACCATTGATACCTGTATACATTCGTGCAAGCTAGAGCACAAGCTCATATCCAGCAAGCATGTGCTCATGTGAGCTTGCACATTAGAGCTAGCTACGTATCACTCTCAATAGGGTCGGTCTATGTGAGCTCATGTGTGATCGGAACAAGCTTAGTTATCTGAGATAGATATGAGTTTTCCAAGGAACAAGTTCAAGTGGAAGAATAGATAAAATAAATAGTAAATTAAGGTTCAATAAATAGATTGGTAGTTATAATTTTTTCAAACTTACTGTATGGTTGATACTTACCTGCAGGTCCTAATGTACAAGACAAAATCAAATAAAGTCACATTAGATATCATTCAACTCATAGTTACTTGTAGGTTTGTGAATACAAATTATTAGCTACAAGATTTAAAAGCAAGCCACACAAAATCGATTTTAAATATATCCTAAATGTAAACCCAAAACCCAAAACACAAGAAAAAAATAAAAGAACTAGTAAGTCTTTTTCCTACTTGCATGTGTCATCAAATATTTGTATTTAATTTTTTAATTGTTTTATAAGTACTTGATGATTCAATTTTATAAAAAAATTAATTAATTTTCCCAAATTATAAATTACCTTTATCCATTTTTTTAAGGCAAAAAATCGAGAACCTAGCAGGAGCTTGTTTCCGAGAGCGATGCTTGAGTAGTGGCGGAGCAAGAAATTATATGTTAGAGAGGCGAATTGAAAATTGTTTAATTAATTAATTAATTAAATTTTTTACTAATTTTTTTAAAAATTATTTATATATTAATTTATAATTTAGTTTATAAAAATTAGATGTCAAATAATAAATTGTTACAAAAACTCTATGAGAAATATAATTTTATATAATATATAAATTAATTTGTAAAAAATCAAAAACTAAAACAAAGATATTTTAAAAATACTACATAAAATAATTTATAAAATATTAATAAATCAAATAATAAATTTTTTGATATTTTAGATTTTTTTAGAACAGGGACAAGACTATATATATTAGGGGTGCGCGTACTGGCGGAATTTAATCATCCAACCAATACATTTTCAGCCATGGATGGAAAATTTGGGCTATGGATCCACACTCACAGTTGATGTCGACCTGTTATCACTATTATTTTTAATGAGGTTTGAACTAGAGATCTTACCAAATACATTTAGTTGTTTTAGACTATATCTATTAATTTGTAATTAGAGAGAGAGAGAGAGAGAGAGAGAGAGAGGGGTAAGGCAGTTGGGGATAAAGAGAGAAGGGGGAGGGGAGCCGGCGGTGGCAGGGGGACGGCCGGCCAAATACCTCAATTTCATTCATTGAGACTTCTCTTCATTTTACTATTACTTACTTGTTCATGACATTCATTTACTCGTCCATTAATTCATCACATCATATCTTTGATCATTCGACTAGATAACTTAGAAGTAGCTATTGCTAATAATCTTATTCCCTGTGGATTCGATTACCCTACATGTTGGGTACACTTTATTACTTGAACCACAGGTGCACTTGGGACACACGTAAGAAGTGTGTTAGATACAAATTAAAATGTAGTGCTCAAAATGAAATTAACCATATTAAGGTTCCCTATCCTAGATAATTACCACCAGCTCTTATTTGTATGAAGTCAATGTTAGCAAACTTGTTAATGCTCATTGGAGCTAAGGTACTTAATGGGCCACGAGGCACCATTGATACCTGTATACATTCGTGCAAGCTATAGCACAAGCTCATATCCAGCAAGCATGTGCTCATGTGAGCTTGCACATTAGAGCTAGCTAGGTATCACTCTCAATAGGGTCGGTCTATGTGAGCTCATGTGTGATCGGGACAAGCTTAGTTATCTGAGATAGATGTGAGTTTTCCAAGGAACAAGTTCAAGGGGAAGAATAGATAAAATAAATGGTAAATTAAGAGGCAATAAATAGATTGGTAGTTATAATTTTTTCCAACTTGCTGTATGGTGGATATGTACTTGCAAATCTTCATGTACAACACAAAATCAAATAAAGTCATATCTGATAGCATTCAACTCATAGTTACTCTTAGGTTTGTGAGTACAAATTATTAGCTACAAGATTTAAAAGCAAGCCACACAAAATCGATTTTAAATATATCCAAAGTGTAAACCCAAAACCCAAAACACAAGAAAAAAATAAAAGGACTAGTAAGTCTTTTTCCTACTTGCACGTGTCATCAAATATTTGAGTTTAATTTTTTAATTGTTTTATAAGTACTTGATGATTCAATTTTATAAAAAATTTAATTAATTTTCTAAAATTATAAATTACCTTTATCCATTTTTTAAGGCAAAAAATTGAGAGCCTAGCAGGAGCTTGTTCCCGAGAACGATGCTTGAGTAGTGGCGGAGCAAGAAATTCTAGGTTAAGGGGGCGAATTGAAAATTTTTAATTAATTAATTAATTAAAATTTTTACTAATTTTTTAAAAACTTATTTATATATTAATTTATAGTTTAGTTTATAAAAATTAGATGTCAAACAATAAATTTTTACAAAAACTGTATTAAAAATATAATTTTGTATATTATATAAATTAATTTGTAAAAAATCATAAACTAAAAAGAAGATATTTTAAAAATACTAAATTAAATAATTTATAAAATATTAATAAATCAAATAATAAATTTTTTATATTTTAGATTTTTTTTTTTTATAAAAGGGACAAGACTTTATAGATTAGAGGTGTGTGGACTGGTTGAAATTTAATCATCCAACCGATACACTTTCAGCCATGGATGAAAAATTTGGGCTATGGACCCACACTCGCAATTGACATCTACCTGTTACCATTATTACTTTTAATGAGTTTTGAACTAGAGATCTTACCAAATACTATTAGGCTATGAGCCCTTTAGTTGTTTTAGACAATATCTATTAATTTATAAATATATATAGAGAGAGAGAGAGAGAAGGGGGGGTTGGGCGGTAAGGGGAGGCAGCTAAAGAAAGACAGAGACAGACAGATAGACAGACAGATAAAGAAGGGGGAGGGGAGCCGGTTGCTGGGGGTAGGGAGGGCGGCCGCCCCCTGCATCTAGCTTACAGAGTCCTGGTTGTGTTATGTGGCTACTTATTGTGGTGGACCCATCACCAAATCTTATTTCTGGAGAAACAACTAAATCTTATTCTCACAGACTCAACGTGTTGGTTTGGGTTGGGGGAGCTTTATAGGCTTGTCCTATGAGAGCTTTTTAAAGCCCAAGTAAGCCAGCTTTAGCACACTGTCAAACGAGTTGTCGAATAAAATGAAAAAGAAAAAACTATATATATATAAATATGATAAAAGTAAAATAGTACATTTTAAAAACATGGAGGATTGAAATTATTTTTTTGTTCTTTTAAATAAAGTATATCAAGTATAAGCAGGAAACTTGTATTGAGGTATACAGGTCTTTTTGCAACTTGCCAAGTACTTGCTTATGAACTCCGCTTATGAAACCTTCTCCATTCCATACACAAACATCTTCATCTTCTTTCACAAATATCTCAATTAAGAGATTGTATCGAACCTGTTGAAATTAATTAGCACACCTTGACCCAAACGTCAGTAGGTTTAAGTCTGCATTTGATTTAAGGATATTACTTTAAATAGTGCTTTGTTATGTTATACCTGCATTATAGTCAGTAAGATTTTTTTTAGATATTAGTTTAGATACTATGACAGTTCTTCATAAGATGTGAATAAAAAGATAATGAATAAAAAATTGTGGAATTGAATATTTGAATATAAAATTATCTTAAAATTAAGCTAATATTATTTTAGGGTGAGTTAATTGTTATAAAAAATAAAGTCTCTTATTCCAAAAATAAAGAATAAAATAAAATTAATTTATATATTTTTTTATTCTTTATAAATTGGTCATTATTCAAAAGAGTAATGACTTTTTATAATTTCTTATTTCCACTGTCAAATATTACTCAAGTACGACATTGAAGCTCATTTGTTTTATTTGTACAAAATATAACTTAATCAATTAGAACACTTTGTCAAAACTAAGCTAACTTATCCTTTTGCATTTGTGTTTATTATTAACTTATAGAAACGTGTGATGCTTATCTAATTTAATTGGTACATTCGGGTGGGTCCTCCAAAACCTAGCATATAATATTTAATCATTGTCAGTAGGAGTAGCATAGCTTCATTTGTGAACATAATAGATCTCATAAATTAGAAATCCACTCATAAATAAATAAATGAAGCTAAAAGATAAAGATAACAATATTTATAAAGTACGTTTGCCTTATTTTTAGAAATCCACTCTTAAATAAATCAAATAAAATATAACAAAGCTAAAAGCTCAAGCTAACTTGCCCAATAATTTATTGACTTTTTTTTTTTCACTAATAAGTTCATTTGCTCCCGTAGTTATTGTTAAGTCCTAATTTTATGTATTCAAATTTAATAGCCAACGACCTCTTAGTAGATCTCTATTTTTCTATATAAAGTGTTTATGTTTTTATCAAAAAGATAGGTTTAAATTTTTAATTTACGTAGAGGGAGAGTAGAAGTTTACTAAGATATTAATAATTAATAATTAATAATTAAAATTAATAAATAATAAAAAACAATATTTATAAAGTACATTAGGAATACCAAATAGCTTTCCCCCATTAATTAAAAATTCACACCTATGCATGCTTTTGATATGACTCGCCGAGTTCATAAAAAAAAAAAAAAAAAAAAAAAAAAAAAAAAAAAAAAAAAACTCTACACGCAACCGGTACATTTTCTCTGTTTGTAAATATAAACTCATTCTTTTAAAATAAAATAATCATAAACTTTAGCTTGTCTCCAAGTGTTACAATATTGTGCATTTGAAGAATATATATATATATATATTAAAAAGGAACATGTTGAAAGTTTTTAAAAATATAAGGACAAAATACACTTTAAAACAAAGAATATAATAGTTTGCTTTCACAGTTGCTAAACTAAGAAATGAAACTAATGTATTATATATTTCTACCAAGTAAATAAACATAACAACATATTTCGCTTTACTCAATTGCCTTAAATTAATAAAATTTAAACATTATACGATGTTTACAAAAGTGTAAAGAATTTTATTAATATCAAATTTGAATTCTTATCTATTTTAAGACAATCCTTTTAATTCATATAACTATTTGGACTTTTAAAATTTGGGGGAAAAAATTTATTGAGTACATATTTACGTGTTGGGTGTAAGCTATGTGATTACTAAACTATATAATTCACATCATAATAATTACACAACTCAACAACTACCAAAAATTTGAGATACATGATGTGTTTGGTAATAATCTTATAATTATATTTAAATTCATTGTGACATGCATGTTTGGATGATCATAGACTCATAATAATTATACACTATTTTTACTAAAAAAAATAATTACACAACTCAATAATTACCAAAAAATTGAGATACATGATGTGTTTGGTAATAATCTTATAATTATATTTAAATTCATTGTGATATGCATGTTTGGATGATGATAGACTCATAGTAATTATACACTATTTTTACTAAAAAAAATTTATAAACCTGTTTTTAAAATTTAATAATATATTTTAATTTTGAATTCACTTGATAAACACACTTACACATTTATCATATAGATAAAAAAAACAAAACAAACAAACAAATATCTGAAAGCATCGTTTAAAGGAGAAAGTACCAATATTGTACGTTTTATTGATCAATAATATATAAATAAATCTAGTACTTCGTGTATATTATTTTATATTATTTTAACCAAAAAAGATTTGAATATATTACATAATTATAAATTCATTAATTAATATTAAGCAAGGAGTTCTTTAGATGGTATTGGGAGGTTGATAAAGTTACTCGAAGCATTATCTTTTTATTAAAAAAAAAAAATTAGACAACCCACTTACCTCGTAACACTCCCAAAGAGAGTTAACAATTTTTATTCTGAAAATGATTATTAGAAGTAAAATAGATAATATTGAGGTTTTATTAAATATTTATTTTTTATTATAAATATGACACACTTCCCTACAAAAGAATATCAAGTGACAAACAATCAACGGTGGGCAAGCAATCAACAATCGGTACTTTCTATTCACTATTTTTAAAATATTTCACTATATCAAATAAAATTTATTATTTAAATATTTATTAGAATCGGTATTAAATTATATTAAACAAATAATATAACGGGTTAAATGCCAAACCTCCGAAAAATAAACGTGAAAAATCTTTTGTACATTAACCAAGTAAATTCTATTTATGCCTTTCTAAGGGCCAACCGAACATGACAACCTCGATGGGCATGCGTGTACGGTTTACAACACCACCTCAAAACCACAAACCCTTCAGAAATAAAAAAATATCTCACGCTTTTCATATGGTCTATAAAACCCTCTGCATAATCTCTCCAAAACTTCACAAAACTAAGAAAAAATGGATAACCAGGTGCCTTCAAAGCCCAGTGAGTGCAATGAAAAGATTGGGGTGGATGAGATGCTCCAGCGTTACGCCGGAGAGTTCGGTCCATGGCAGCTCCGGCACTTCATGCTTACTAGTGTTGCATGGACTCTTGGTGCGTTCCAGGGGATGGCAGTAGTGTTTGCCGATCACCGGCCAAAGTGGCGGTGTACTAGCGGTGGTGCTTGCCCAGAGACTATGTGTGGGCTGCCGCATGATGCATGGGAGTGGGATGGTGGTCGAAGAACGTCAACAGTGGCCGAGTGGGATCTTGTTTGCAAGGACAAGTACAAGGCTGGGATACCACAATTTGCTTTCTTTGTCGGATGTTTGATCGGTGGGTTTACACTTCATGCTATTTTTCATTTGATTAGTATTAATTAAAATTTAACATTTTGATATTAAAAATGATTTAAGAATACATTCAACAAAATAAATAGGTAGTATATTCATTTAGATAATTAAATTTTATACAAGATGTTTATGTTCAACTAGAAGATTGGTTACCTAAAAGATTGCCCCCAATATGTATGAAGCATACTTTTGTAATCTGGCTATACTATCTAGGTGTCTGAAGTTTATTAGATCAGTATATAAGATAAAATACTAAAATTATTTTATAAACATGAGAAGGACGAGAGAATGGTTTTGTAACCTTTGAAAATTATAAAAGGGAAAAGTTGTATTCAACAAATTCAGATGTACGACATTAGATATTCAACATTGTTTCTTTGTTTTTTCTTCCTAGTATTATTTTAAGTTGAGATTTTAAATATTTTTTTCAAAGGTAAATTTTTTTAATAGTTTGTTATATGAAATTATCTAGAATAAATTATATATATATATATATATATATATACCACTTTCAATTTTTTTTCCCTTACCAAACTAGAGCTGTGGTATTAACTCTCTATCTCAAAATATTAGTTGAGGTGAGTGCCTTATACAACTTACAAAAAAAAAATATATATTCCCCTTATGCAATTAGTTTACAACCTTAAAAAAAAACAATTAAATTTAAAATAGATTTAAGGGCACTTAGACACTCATCATATTTATGTCATTATTAATTTTTGCTTATGATATATACACTAAAAATCTTTGATTTTAAATATTGAACGATACTAAAGTACAATTTGTTTTGATCACTAAATATATACACTACACCATAAAGAGTCTTTAGCGGCGTTTCAATCGCGGCGTTTTTGTAAAACGCCGCTATCTTTAAAACTTTAAGGCGTTTTTTCCATAAACGCTGCTGAAATTCTAATATACCGGCGTTTTTTAGAAGTGCCACGAAAATACTGTAATTTAGCGGCGTTTTCCCAATAAACGCCACGAAAGTAATATCATTAGCGGCGTTTTTCTGAAAAACGCCGCGAAATTCCTGATATTATTAAATTTAAAAATAATAAAATTTATAATTAGCGCCGTTTGTCTTAAAAACGCCGCTAAATCCTGATATTATTAAATTTAAAAATAATAAAATTTATAGTTAGCGGCGTTTTACTTATAAACGCCGCTAAATTCCTGATATTATTCAATTTAAAAATAGTAAAATTCATAGTTAGCGGCGCTTTTCTGAAAAACGCCGCTAAATTCCTGATATTATTAAATTTAAAAATAATAAAATTTATTTGTAGCGGCGTTTATCTCAAAAACGCCGCTAAATTCCTGATATTATTAAATTTAAAAATAATAAAATTTATAGTTAGCGGCGTTTTTCTTATAAACGCCGCTAAATTCCTGATATTATTCAATTTAAAAATAGTAAAATTCATAGTTAGCGGCGCTTTTCTGAACAACGCCGCTAAATTCCTGATATTATTAAATTTAAAAATAATAAAATTTATATTTAGCGGCGTTTTCCAGAAAAACGCCGCTAAATTCCTGATAATATTAAATTTAAAAATAATAAAATTTATATTTAGCGGCGTTTATTTCAAAAAACGCCGCCAACTAATATAAATTTTTTATTTTAAAATTTATAAAATTAAAACTTTTGCGGCGTTTATACCGAAAAACGCCGTGAAAATTTAAATATTTTTTAATTTAAAATTTTAAAATTAAACTTTAGTGGCGTTTATGCATAAAAACGCCGCTAAAGTGTAATTTTTTGAAAATTCAAAATTTGCGCCATTTTTTTAACGAAAATTTGAATTTAGCGCCATTAATTTAAAATTTTTTATTTAGCGGCGTTTTTCTTAAAAAACGCCACTAAA
Organism: Dioscorea alata; assembly: GCA_020875875.1. Taxonomy (NCBI): domain Eukaryota; kingdom Viridiplantae; phylum Streptophyta; class Magnoliopsida; order Dioscoreales; family Dioscoreaceae; genus Dioscorea; species Dioscorea alata. The sequence continues at coordinate 13,920,984 of CM037019.1, forward strand.
TACCATCAGTTTTTAGTTTTGTTATAAATGCCTTTGATATTGAAAAAATATGAAGAAGATAATGGAGAAGATGAAGATGAAGATTGTGTTGGTGATGATGATGATGACGCGATAAGAAGAAGAAGATTATGATGATGAAGAAGAAGAAGAAGAAGAAGAAACTAGAAGAAGAAGATGATGATGATGATGATGATGATGATGAAGAACAAGAAGAACAAGATGATGAAGAAGAAGAAGAAGAAGGTGATGATGATGATGATGAACAAGAAGAAGAAGAACAAGAAGAAGAAGATGATGATGATGATGAAGAAAAAGAAGAAGAAGCTAGAAGAAGAAGAAGAAGAAGAAGAAGAAGGAGTAGGAGGAACTAAAGAAAATAATAATAATAATAATAATAATAATAATAATAATAATAATAATAATAATAATAATTAAAAAAAAAGAAAAGGGAAAATAATTTAAAATAAAAATCTAAATAATAATAATAATAATAATAATAATAATAATAATAATAATAATAATAATTAAAAAAGCTGATTTGCTTTTTTTAAAAAAAATTAAAATTAAAAAATTAAAATTATTTTTGAAAAACGCCGCTAAAGGTCACTAAAACACCGCTAATTTAGCGGCGTTTACAGATAAACGCCGCTAATGCAATCGGTAAATTAATTATTTTTTTAGATATAAAACGCCGCTAAAAGTCTGAAAAACGCCGCTAATTTAGCGGCGTTTTTTCATAAACGCCGCTAATTGCTAGATCATTGCCGACACCATTTTCCCCAGCATTTTTGCCGGCGTTTTTAAAAAACGCCGTTATCATATTTAGCGGCGTTTTTAAACGCCGCTAAATATTAAAAAAACGCTGCTAAAGACCCATTTTGGTATAGTGATAGTGATGAGATAAATAAAATTAAGCACATGCTAAATGTTACTGAGGTAATATTTAATAAAGTGACCAAAATGGAAAATAAATGTAGTCCAAAAATAATAAGAAATAGTTGTGAAAATGATTTTGATGTTTTTTTTTCTCACTTCTTAGATTTTTTTTAAATAACAACCATTTAAAAAAAATTATAATACCTTGTATAACTTAAATTTCAAAAACATAAAACTTAGGTACTATTTTTAAAGAGAATTATATTATATTTTAGTGTTTAAAATAAAAAACAATTTCAAATTCATAAATTGTTCTAAGGAGCCCCTTTAATTATCAAATATTAAAGTAATTGTCAAGATAACAAGAAAATCATATTACTCATTCAACAGGTAATGGGACATTTGGGCATCTTTCCGACTCATTCCTAGGGAGGAAACGGGCATTAGCCTTAGCTTGTGCCATGGGAGCCACCTTTGGTTTCCTCACCTCTCTATCTCCATCCTTGTACTTTTACACTTTATTTCGCTTCCTCACTGGCGTGAGCACCGGTGGTGCTGGAACTTCCGTCTTCATCCTCACCACCGAACCTATCGGTCCGTCCAAACGTGGCACCATGGGCATATGCACCTTCTACTTCTATGCCATTGGCACCATTCTCCTTCCCATCATCTCCTACTTCCACCATTCATGGCGTTCACTCTACATCATCACCTCAATCCCTTCCGTTCTCTTCCTCATTTTCATCATTCCTTTCATCTCTGAATCCCCAAGATGGTTTCTTGTTCGGCATAAGATAACCAACGCCATGAAGGTCATGCAAGACATTGCAAAATCCAATGGGAAGCAAATACCTGATGGAGTCTCACTATCTTTAGATTGTGGTACTGATCAAACTGTGGTATCCGGTTCAATCATTGATGTTATCCATTCGCCGGTCACTCGCCTTCGGTTTATACTTGCTGTATCCATCAATTTCTTGTGTTACCTTGCGTACTACGGCCTAGGTCTTAATGTGATGAATCTTAAGACTAATCTTTATCTTGGTGTGATACTCAATGGTGTTGCAGAGATGCCAGCTTATATTCTTACTGTTGTGGCTTTGAAGTGGGTTGGGAGGAGGCCATTGACAGTTGGGATGATGTTGTTTAGTGGTGTGGCTTGTGGGGTTGGGAGTTTGATGGGGGATGTGGGCATGGTAAGGAAGCTAAGGATGATGTGTGCTGTCATGGGTATATTTGCAATGACCTCAACATATAATTTGCTGTTTGTTTATGCATCAGAATTGTTTCCGACTGTGGTGAGGAGCGCGGCAGTTGGTTGCATTTCGCAGGCCGGGCAGATAGGGGCCATGGTGGCAACATTTGTGGTGGTCATGGGGGGTAGATGGCCGTTTATTGTGTTTGCAATTTGTGGGGTGGTTGGAGGAGTATTAGCTTGGTTACTACAAGAGACTTTAAATCAACCTTTGTATGATACAATGGGTGGGTTGGAGAAGGGCGAGCTACAAAAGAGTGAGGCAGCAAGGGATGGATAACTGCAATTTAGTAATCACTAATTAATGTAATTACTATTATAGCATTTGTGATAATTGTCATATCTTAATGAAAATTTAAAGCTAAATACCTACAATATTCAATAAAAAGCCATGCGAATAGCTTAGTAAATTGAAAAATAATACCAACAATTCTCTCAAGATTATTTCATTTGAGCTGAAATGTAGTTCACATAACCAAAACCTTTTCTTTTTTAATAAATAAATAAATCACTATTATAGTAAATGTAAAGACATGGTTACACAAATAAAACCAATTTAAAAATAAAAAGGGCATCAATTCAATAAAACACATGTGAATAGTACAAGAATTATATGTATAAAATACATGCATTTAGCCACTTATCATCTATTCTTTTGTAAATAAAGTATCTTAATATAATTTCGTTACTACTCTATCAATATTCACTAAGCCGCGGTCAAATAGATTCTATGCTATTTGCACTCTAGACAACCTTGTATGATTTACCTTACTTAAGTCACCTCTCTTACCTCTGTCAGCCTAAATGGCTACATCGATGCTAAATGGGGTAGTTTTCTTATAACCTACATTTGACCTGCAGTTACTACATCTTTCTGGCTCCAAGTATCATTTTCTAAATTGCCAAAAAGCAATCTAGTAATCTACAATTGCTCGATTAAGTAGTGAGGTTAAGTACAGAAGCATTTGCACTTGCTATTGTTGAACTACGTTAGATTTGATCATTACTCAGTGAAATTAGTCTCTCCCATCTCACTCCTATTCTCTAGTTAGATAATCTTTGTACCATCTTTCTTGCTGCAAACCCTGTTTCACATGCTCTAATTAAATACATAGAGATTAACATCCACTTTGCTTTATATTGCTAAGAAGACTATAATCATTCAACACATCCCTCCCTCATCTTAAATTCTTGATGTTATGACAAAGGTATTTTCTAGTGCAACCTTTAGTTGACTTTGAGAGAAGTTGACGATTACTCACTCATAAGCGTAAGGGGTAATGTAATTACATAGTATCCTATGGCATAATTTGAGGTTAAATTTGAGGAGGAACTCACCGAAAGGTTAGGATTCAAGAAGGTAGAAAATCAAGTAAACTCGAGCTAGTGAATGCAACTAGATCGAGGATTTTAAAATGATGGGAAGTAAGGGGAAAAAGGAATGAATGAGGGGAGCTCATGTAATCTATTGGAAGCAAAGATGAAAAAAGGAAGAGCAGCCGAGATAACTCAACAATAAGGTTCTCTTCGCTTGTCAAGTATACGGGAGCATGAATATGGGCTTGTTTTTGCCTTGTGTCTGTGCATCACATGTAAGCTTCGCATGCCAAGCAGATGTCCACGCACGCATAGGGCAAAGTCCATAAGGCGAGACTCTTGCCGAGAGCTACAAGGCTATGCAATTTTACACGTGTAGTTCCATGCTGCTTGTGTACTTCACTACCGCAATACAAGTGTTCAGTAACTCGATCTAGTGAGTAACAAGGCCATAAACACAGAGCGTATCTCTTCCCCCAGGCCGTGAAGTTCTTTATTTTGCCAAATCACTACATAAAAAATACAGACAATGAACTACACGACCAAATACAAGCGCGTGTATTGCCCGTGTACTACTCCCAGAACACAGATTCCTATTTTCACATCCCAATTCAATCTTAATTCACTCCAATGTCAAAGCACAACTAAGATAAAGCATTTTGGACCTAATTGTATGCAAATTGCAACAAAAAAAAAAAATGATTCAAAGCAAGATTTATGCAAAACTCATAAGGACAAGCTAAAATGCGAAATATAAGAAAAAAAAAACTTGGGTTGCCTCCCAAGAAGCGCTTGTTTTACATCCCTAGCTTGACGTACCTGCAGAAATCAAGGAGGCTCATGAAGATAGAGCACTTTCTTTCACTCATGACCATTTTCACAATCCAAGTACCTCTTTAACTGATGTTTATTGGCCTTAAATGTGCCCTTATCCATATCAGTTATCTCCATGATCCCATATGGAAACACTTGGGTGATGATTAAAGGACCTACCATCTTGATTTCAATTTCCCAAGAAAAAGTTCTCAACCTTGAGTTGAATAACAACACTTGATCTCCCTTTTCAAACTATTTACCTCTTTTTATATGCTTGTGGCATGATAATGCATGACTTTCTCCTTATACAACCTTGAATTCTCATAAGCTTCCATTCTCCATTCATCTAATTCATTCAATTGAAGTCTTTGATGTTGCCCCGCTTGTTTCAAATAAAAGTTTATAGCCTTGATTACCCAATATGCCTTGTGCTCTAACTCCACTACCAAATGGGATGCCTTTCCATACACAAGTCTGAACATAGTAGTACCAAGTGGTGTCTTATAAGCTGTTCGGTATGCCCAAAGGGTGTCATCTAATCTTTTTGACTAGTCTTTCCCATTAGTTCCCACATATTTTGTTAATATCCTTTTCAATTCCCAATTTGTAACTTTGATTTGACCACTTGTTTGGGGGTGATATGATGTTGACAATCTATGCGCCACCCTGTACCTCTTCAGGATTTTGTCTAATTGGAAGTTACAAGAATGGGTTCCCCTATCAGTTATAATCATCCATGGGCAACCAAATCATGAAAATAACCTCCTGATGAATTTCACTACAGTTCTAGCGTTGTTTGTACATAAAGCTTGAGCCTCCACCCACTTGGACACGTAATCCATGGTGACTAGAATGTATTTATTTCCATTTGAATTTGGAAAAGGTCACATAAAGTCAATACCCCAAACATCAAACAACTTGAAAAACTATATAGAATTCTATGTCTTCTCATCTCTTCATGACAAATTCCCAGTTCATTGACAACTATCACAATTCCTCACAAATTTTTGGTAATCTTGAAATAAAGTCAACCAATAAAAACCTGATTCCAACACCTTCTCAGCTGTCCTATTTGTACCGTAATGCCTCCCAACTGGCCCTGCATAGCAATGTGTAACCATTTGCTAACCTTCTGAATATGATACACACTGCCTAATGATTTGATCTGCACACACTTAAAGTAAATAGGGATACTCCCAAAAGTAATCCTTCAAATCATAAAACCACTTCTTTGTCTATTGATATGTTAACCATCTTGGAAGGACATTGCCGGATAAGTAATTTGCCAAACCTGCGAACCAAGGTGTTTCAAAGTCATTCAACTGTTCCACTCTATAAAGATGTTCTTCAGGAAATGTATCATTTCAAACTCCAACATTTATGGTTTCTAAACGTGGATTTTCTATTCTAGATAGGTGATCCGCCGCTAGATTTTTGGCCCTTTTTTATCCTTGATTTCAAGATCAAATTCTTCTAGCAAAAGTACCCAAAGGATTAGATGCAGTTTGGCATCGGTCTTGCTTAACAAATATCGTAGAGCTAAATGATCCGTGTGTACAAACACTTTTGAAAGAATCTAGTATGACCTAAATTTATCGAAAGCAAACACCACTGCAAGAAACTCTTTCTCTATTATTGTGTAGTTCTCCTGAGCATTGGTAAGTGCCTTGCTAACATAGTAAATTGGTTGAAAATGTTTTTTCTCTCCTTTGCCCAAGAACAACCACTACTACAAAGTCACTCGCATCACACATAAGCTTAAAGGATAAGTTCCAATTAGGTGAAATCATTATTAGGGAATGAATAAGCTTTTCCTTCAAAGAATTGAAAGCATCCAAACATTTAGCAATAAAATTGAATTGAACATCTTTCTCAAGCAATTGAGTCAAACGTCGAGCTATTCTAGAGAAGTCCTTGAAAAATCTTCTGTAGAAATGATAAGTGCTAAATAGTTTATATTTTAGTATCATTTCCACTACATTTTGTATGGATTCTGACATGTTTAGCATCTAACTAGTATAAAATTTCATTCTTTTGTTCACCTCGGCCTTTATTTTTGTTTTAGGGGAAAAGAAGCAAATTCAGGGGTGTTTTGAACAAATAAGACTAAGTTGCTAAATCAAAGCTTCACCATGGCTCACAACGGGCGTGGTGACACACCCCCTTGCGTGTGTGTACCGCAAGTGCACGGGTTGTCGAAGTAATAAAGTACTCTGGTGAGTGGGTAGTCATATCCACAGGGAATAGTGTTCATAAACAAGCATTATCACTATTTAGCTATGAAGGAAATTGATTATGAGAGAAATCAATATGTATAAATGTAAAAGAAAGTAAAAGAGTGCAAGACGAGTAGTAAAGGTAAGAGAGGTAATCGATATGAAGATGGGGCACTCGGACAATGCTCGCCCTAGGACTATTATTTCAAGTGCAAGACTAGTATTATACCTTCTAATTGATGTCTAATGAGTCGTGAAAATCCAAATATACACGGTCTCAAACTTAAGGTCAACCGTAACTAGATCCAACACTATGGCCCTACACTAGGATTCACTACAACCCTTCACTTTGTTGATCGCTCAACTAAGCCCCAGGGGAGTCCATCTCCTATGGCCTCACACTATGTGGAACTACTTGGAGTTCTAGGGATTCCAAGTGATAGACCCTGCCCCTAAGTATAGCTCTAACCCTTTGGTCCAGGTGAAAGTATCCTAGTCTTAGTTAAGCCCTATCACTAGGATTCACTATAACCCATCACTCTGTTGCTCACGCAACTAAGCCCCAGGGGAGTTCATCTCCTAGCACTTCACTCTATTTTGACCGCAAAGCACTCTTGGAACATGAAGGTAGTGAAAATCACGCCGAAGGGGAAAGGGGACATTTCGCTACCTCTTGACTCACCCTCTCGACCCTCTCCAATCTCGTGTAGTCTAATCCTATAGAAGTTGTCACACCTATCAAAGATAACCTAGATGACTCTCAACCCTAGTGTCATGGCTAAGGGAAAATCAATGTAATTATCATACAAGATTGGAACTCAATTAAAAGCATCAATTAAGAAAGCATAATAAAAGTCATAGAAACAATGTCATCCTAGGGTTTACAAGTCCGAATACCAACTAGGGATTTAGCTCTCCATGGAGCAAAACTAAATCAATAAAGAGTTTGAGAGCATATGCATAAAAACCATAAAAAAAACCCCTTTTGATCCGTATCGATGGCCTTGTGGAGCCGCCTCATCTTCTCCAACGAATCCCTTGTCAAGCCTAGGGCACACCTTGACGAATCGATGCCGATGAAAGCTCCCCCAATAGCTATCTTCCAAAGGATGTCGATGCTGACACCATAAAATCTCCTCCAAAAATCTCCCAAAATCATCTCCGAACCCTAGCCGCGAGCTCTCCCGAAGTTGGGCTAAAGATAGGTCAAAAGTCCCCAATTAAATCTGAAGTTGCGGTATTTAAAGGCTAAAAATCGGGCATCCACACGGCCGTGTAGAATTTCCACACGCCCGTGTGGATTTTCTGGAAATTGATTTCTGGCGTGCAATGAACAGTAAACTGTTACAGTAAACTGCTACAATACTCGTGCCCAAGTTGTTCCCAACTTCATTTTCTTCATCAAGGCCATTAAGTTGGGCACACAACCAACAGTAGAGCATGTCGTTTCTTCTTTTCTCCTTATTGATGAAGTTCTTCAATGTTACACGGGTTAAACTTTATGTGTGTGACTGCCTTTGTGCCCCTCCAAATTATAAAATGATTTGAGCACAATGGAGGTTGGCATACACCCACAAGTCTAGAACCCGTGCCTTGATCCTTGCTTGGTCCAAGAAACTCCTCAACAAACGTGGACATGACCTATTTTTTCTCTTTTTCCTCTAACTTTTCTCCATAACCCTATATGCACAAAAGAACACAAACACACTAATTAATGATAAAATATGAGAAAAGTAATGCTCAATATAAGAAAAGAATACTTCGTATTACTTATACACGAGCACTAATCACGTGGTGACAAATTAGTACGTCCGTTGTCTACACTTACCACTACCTTTATCAAGCCATAGTATCATGGAACCACTGGAAGCAACACAGAAGCCACAATGACCACACAATGACTATTGTGAAAACCATAACGGGCATGATCTATCCACACAATGCCTATAGAGCCGTGTGAGGATGTGACTCAGAGTCCAAGCATCACGGGCATCACAACACCCATGGTGAGCCCGTGGGGGACTAGATTATATAAATACACTAGTTTTCTCTAAATTAGGGGAGATTCTTTTTCAGAATAAGGTAGGTTGACCAAAGTTCTAGAGATCTGAGTATCTAGAAATGAGTTTTTTTTTTCCATATTCTAGCAGATTCTTGTGAGTTTCTCAAGGATACTCCAACGATCATCATTAGAAGAGGGCACATGAAGGTATTCGACGTCATCTTGTCAATCTTAGGATCCTCTCACCCCTAACCTTGGCAGACCTATTTGAGGGTTAGTTTAGGAATTCTTTAAACACTTACTTATTCTTTGGTCTTATGGTTCTTCGTTGCTTTTATTGATTATTTTATGGTCTATAAGAACCCGATTCAATGGAAATTGTATGTCTAGGTCCCTCGATTACTATTTATAAATCTTGATTTATAATTTAATAAATCTTTCTAGTCTTTTATGAATCATTGCATGTTTGCTTGAATGATATTCTTGTTAATGTGGATGAGGAAGATATGTCCCATATTAGTAAACCCATGCTTTATTAGATCTATGCATACTCTAAGAGGTTAGGTATTGCTAGATCTTTGGATTAGGGATCAACTAGCCTTTACGCTTAGGGTTTAATTTTTCCGTTCTAGAGAAGTTCTCGTACTTAAGGCAAACATAGGAGGATGGGGTAGGAAGAGTGATAAGTGCTTGTGTATGCATATTAATTAGTATGCTTTACTTATATTAAGCATTGCTTTAATTACATTTTATGGCTCATTATTGTGTTTTTGTGTTCTTTTATGCATTTAGTGTTGTGAAGGCATGTTGTGAAGAAAGAATACAAAAATAGGTCATAGAGGTTATTTATAGAGTTTTCTTGTGTGACATAACGAACAAGATACAAGCCGTGATTATTGTGTGCCAACTTCTAAAGAATTCAGGTAAATTGGTATTGTAGAAGGGCACAACGGAAGTCATAAGTTCATTTTCTGGGTTGTTTGAAGATTTCAAAAGCTCTCCACATGGTTTTTATGCATCAAGAAATGCCCCATGACTTACCACAAGGATGTGTGTCCGTCCAGCTGGGCTAAAAAAAATGGAATGGAATTTGGAGTTTATTTGAGTAGTTTTTAGTGAAGCAAGAATCTATACGGGGGTGTGAAAATTCCACACAGCTGTATGAATTTTCCACATGCCCATGTGGATTCCCAATTTAAGGGTTTAAATAGCCACTTTGAAGAGTTATAAGGGGATATTTTTCCAATCTTCGAGAGAAAGCGTGGCTAGGCTTTGGAAGAGGTTTTTGTAAGGTTTTGAACCACTTCTATGCCATTTAACATTGATATTCTTTGAAGGAGAGTTAATAAGGGAGCCTTTGATGACATTGATTCATTGAGGTGTGCCCTAGGCTCGATGGAGGAGTCATTGGAGAACGAGGAGCGACTCTTGGAGACCATCATCACGAAACAAAAGAGGGTTACCTTTATGGATTGTCTGCACTCTTATTTGTTTTCATCTTTGATTTTGTATTGCTTCATGGAAAGCTAAGCCCCTAGTTGGTACTTGAACATGTAAACCCTAGGATGTATTTGTTTCTTTAACTTTATTGCATTTCATTTAATTAAGTATTTATTTGAGTTTCAATCTTATGTGCTTGATGTTTAGTTTTCGCTTATAGTGACACTAGGGTTGAAAACCTATTCTAATCACCCTTTTTATGGGTGACCGTCATCATTAATATTAGATTTACCCAAATGAGGGTGAATCGAGAGGCAGCCAAACGTCCTCTTTCTTCTCCGATGTGGTTTATCCTACCTCCGTAATCCAAGAGTTCTTTGCAATTGCATACAGAGTGAGGTCTCAAGAGTTTCCTCTCCTTAGGGGCTTAGTTGTGATTAGGGATCTTTCACCTGGACCAAACGGTTTGATCTAGATTTGGAGATAGGGTTTGTCACTTGGAATCCCTAGAGCTTTAAGCAGTCATACTTGGTGTGAGGCGTCGAGAGTCTTCTCTCCACCGGGATCTCGTAAGGGACTAGTTATGGTTAACCTTAAATTTGGGACCTTGTGCTTTTTTATAATGACTCATTGAATCTCAATTAAGGAAGCATAATCTTAGTCTTGCACATGAAGTTAGAATCCTAGGGGGAACATTGTCCAAGTACCCCACTTTCTCATTGATTGTCCTCTCTTCTTACCCTTTGCTTGTTTTCTTGTCTTTTGTTATCATCTTAAACATATTCACCAATTTATTGTCACTTTGGCTATTTAGCATTATTATTTGTTTCTAGAGTCTATTCCTTGTGGATTTGATTACACACCCCTTGGTTACTTTATTACTTCGACACCCATGCACTTGCATTACACACACGTAAGGGTATGTCAATGAGATTTCACCTTAAATTCCTAATGATTTAGACCTAGTTGTCAAGAGATTGGGATACCAGTAGGCCTTTGGATTCCCCCGGTCCAATTCTAGAATACGATTGTCACACTCAATGCCTACCCTAAATAATAATCTAGATAACTATCATACAACCTCTCAACTCCTTCCAATTGTGCTTAACAATTCTCCAATTGTATTGTGTAATAAATTATAGAAGTAGATTAAAGAAAGAACCTAAATATTTAGGCTATTGATTAAGAGAAAAAGAAGTAATAGGAGCCTCTCGCTGTTCCTGGGGAAATACGACAGTCATGCTCACCCACGCGGTATTAGTTGATTACTCGTACACTTGCAGTATTAATAGACTTAGTGTAATACTATTTGGCATTTGCATGCTTATATATTTGCATAATTTAGACACACCTCAAAAGTGTCTGTCAAGAAACTGGCATGCCAAAGAAACTTCTAATAGCCTTCACGGAGGTAGGCGGGGGTAGTTTTTCAATCCCTTCCACTTTGGCCTTATCCATCTTGATATCATGGTGAGATATTTTATGGCCCACAACTATCCCTTCTTGGACCATAAAATGGCATTTCTCCCAATTCAATACCAAGTTTGTTTCCTCGCACTAGATCAATACTCTCTCCAAATTCCTTAAACAAAGTTCAAATGAATCTCTGAAAACTAAAAAATCATCCATAAAGGCCTCGATGATGTCCTTTATCAATTCATCAGAAATAGCCATCATGCAATGTTCAAAAGTTGCCAGTGCATTACATAAACCAAATGGCATCATTTGATAAGCAAATGTACCATACGACCATGTGAATGTTATCTTCTTTTGGTCTTCCGGTGCTATGTGAATTTGAAAATATCCTGATAATCCAGTGAGAAAACAATAATATTTTATACCCAGAGTGCCCCTCCAACATTTGATAAATGAATGGTAAATGAAAGTGATATTTTCTTGTAGAGTCATTAAGTCTTTGATAATCAATGCACACTCTCCAACTGATAACCGTTCTCATGGAAATTAACTAATTCTTGTCATTCTCCACCACGGTCATACCACCATTCTTAAGTACTACTTGAACTAGACTAATCCATGAACTATCTGAAAATAGGATAGATAACTCCGACATCTAAAAGCTTGATGACTTCCTTCTTGACCACTTCCTTCATATTGGGATTTAGTCGTTGTTAAGATTGAATCACTGACTAAAAATTTTCTTCCATCAAGATCTTAGATGTTCAATAGGATGGACTAATCCCCTTGATATTTGAAATCTTCCATGCAATGACCTTCTTTCTTCTCTTCAATACTTCCAAGAGTTTTACCTTTTATTTTGAATCCAAAGATGAAGATATACTTACCAGTAATTTCTATCCCTCAGCCAAATAAGCAGACTCTAAGTGTCCCGACAAACACTTTAACACTAAATCAGGAGGTTCCTCGATAGATGGATGCATCTTGTTCTGAGTGTTGCATCCACTTCCTTATGAATTTATTAAATCATGATTCACATCTTCCATACACTCATGTTTTGGTTGGTCAACTACTAATACTTCCATTCCAAAATCAAAGTTCCCTTCCTCCGGATGAGGACCCTTCCTAAACTTCCTCTTTTTCCATGGGGATTGTAGTGACATTACTTACTGAACACAATTTGTAGAACAATCATAATTCCCACAATATTCATGAACAGTCCTAGCAAAATCTGTCACCAACTTTTCTAAATTTGTTTTACTCATTCTATCCATGGACTTCCCATAGATATCTTCATCAAAATGGCGCAACAAAGCTTGCTCTATTTGATGAATCAAATGTAACCCGCATGAGTTCATCCACAAATATTCTGCTCTACTCATAAAGCTATCAACCTTCTGGTGCAATGCTTCTAAACTTGTTGTCAAAACAAAAATTACATCAACCATCCTTACCCCCAAAACAACCCTAAAATAAACAAAACGAAATCAATAATAATTCTCACTAAACACCACAATGCAAAGAAAAAAAAATGCTAAAAATAAAAATAAAGAAATAAAGAAATAAAGGAAAAAATAGCTAGTCTAACAAATAAGAGTATTCCTAAAATATCTAGTCCCCGGCAATGGCAGCAAAAATTTGATTAATAGAAAGCAATATACACGCCAGTGTACGTGTCAATAGCAGTAATACAAGCAAAAGAGCAAGGTCGAATTCACAAAGACTAGATAATACCAGTACTATCTCAAGCTTCATTAGCTAACTAAATAACAAAGATTAATTCCGATTCAAATCAAAGCAATAAAAGCAACAAGAGACCAAATCAAAGAAATGAGAAACTAGAATCGACAAAAAAAAAGTGGTACCCGGATTGACTTCACTTAGGAATTTAAAGCTTAAGATGATTGCAATTTAATAGTGAAAAAACCTTTAGCTAATCAGAATGAAGGAAATCATAATCACACTAAGTGCTCTCTCAAAACTCCTTAGTGACTAATCCTATGATAAAGGCGGAAGTGGATCTCTCCTACTTCTACCCTCGCATGATTGCAATGAGAACTAGGATTTCCTTGTCAAGAATTGGAGATAAACTACCAAGATTCTAATCAAAAGTTACATGGCATCCTAACTATCTTTAGTTAGCATCAGTGATATCTATTCATCTATGTGTGATCCCCTCACAAGGATCTCTCAATACACAAGTGAATTTGATATGGTAAAACCTCGATTGATGCTCAAAACCAACAAGATAAACAAAGATGAATCCGAAAGCATAAGGTGATCTATATTAAAAAGCAATAAAAAAATGAAAGTATTTCGAAGCTACATCAATCCGGGCACCCGAGGAAGTTAGCCTTCCATAGGCCCAAGTTCATCACTACAAAGTGTATTTCAATCTCTAAAACCCTAAACATGTGAAGAAAACCCCCTTTCAATGCCGTGATGTTGGAGTTGATGTGAGTTGCTATCATCGCCAATGGATCATCACTCTGGTGACTCCTTCGAACTTCACCTCACAACCTTCAAAGCTCTCTCCAACCCTAGCCAGTCGTCCTCAGCTTCTTTACCAAAAATTTACCCAAAACTCAGATGTCCTAGGAATCCTTGAAAACTTATATTTATAATCACAGTGACCCGACATGTACATGATCAAGTACACGGGCTTGTATCTTGCCCATGTAACTCTCAGAAAAACCCAAAATCCCGTAATCTCCGATGTACATGGGTGGATGCAAAAGGCCATGTACTTCTTCCTCGGGACATGTAACTCTTAGGTCTTCTCTTCACTATTGCTCTTGAGTTGCATGGCAATGTATCCCTCTTTTGCATATGCTCTCTTCTGGAGCATGCTCTACAACTTGTTAATTGTACACGAGCATGTTCTTGATCTACATGGTCATGTTCTTCTTGGTAAGAGGGTGATCAGGAAGTTTGCAATGGATCACATGGTGCCCGTGTGATTTTCTGAGTGATGCTTTCCCAAAGTTTACATTGGCAAGTACACGGGCATGTCCCTGCCCATGTATCTCTCTGTTTGTTGCTTTTGGTAATATTTTACTCTTGATTTCCTACATTTGGCTCTTGTTGTGCTTCTTTTGTCTTATGATACATAATAGAACAACTAAGTACCAGTTATCCATAAAATCAACCTATGGAGGGTTGCTTAAGTGCTAATTAAGATCGATATAAAATGTACAAAAGAGCACTTATCAACACATCTTTAGAAATTTTAAATATTCTCATATATTTAGTTTCATTTTATTGATGCTAGACCCTTAAATAAATTGGGTAATAGGGTATATATATATATATGAAATTGTATTATACTGTTCACAACAAACAATGAAAAACATCCCTTTATTTTTACTTTATCTTCTTTTGTCAATGAACTTCAAGACAATGAGGTTGCCATGGATAACTACTAAATCCCTATAATTCCTAGCCAAAAAAAGTCATGCTAATGATCAAGTCAATGAAAAGTAAAACCAATAAATTCTCTTTAGTCTATGTTTTATTTGACACAACATGTAGTCCACAAGAACATAACTTAGTCAAACTGAACTAAACAACAAAGAAATCAATAAATGCTAAAGTTAATATGCTAAGCTCTACACAATAAGTTCACCCTCTTAATAGTCTAAGAAAAGGACAACAAAAAGTATTAGCTAAACCAAGAAACTTGATAAACATCAAACTAATCATTCTTAAAACTCAATCAAGAAAAAACTAGTCATTCGAACCTATATTAATTTCATATACCATAAGTTTGCTAGGATCAACTAGTTTTTGCCCCATAAGTGCTCATGCCTATGTTAAGAACTTTAGAGCCAACATATATATGTATATATTGGTTGCATGAATATACGTATTTGCATGTTATAAAATTGTGCACTTAGCTTGTCAATTCAATTACCAGAGCATGAGCATGCGTATGACATGCAGTTCATTTTAATGAAAGGGTTGTCCTGAAATTTGTATGAGAGCTGAGCCCAACCAAAGAAAGGCGTGCATATAAGGCATGTTGATTCCTTGAAACTTGAAATCATGATTATTCGAATCCTAAGTACCTAGGGAAAAAAGCACAACCTAAGTGCATCCGATATCTATTTTCCTGCAGTATAAAACCCAACAATTAGGTTTTTGGGCAGGGGACTTTTTGCCAAATTTGGAGAAGAGTTTAGTGTTTGAAGTGGAGATTGAATGACTAAAGATGAAGTCAATGGTCATTGCATGATTCCATCATCTACAAGGAGAGAAGCATTGAGGGAGAAGTTTTTCCTATGTTTTCAATCTTGTCTAGACATTTTGGATTTTGTTATGGATTTTTATAATATGAGATACTAAACTTCTATTAGTGCATTACTTTGATGAACTTGTAATTGTATTCTTTCTTATCTAAGTATTGAGTAATTGATGTGTTTCTTCAGAATCTTCAATGTATACTTGATGCTTGTATGTGTTTCTTGAGAATCTTCTATTGGTACATATCTGAATTACATAAATTACCTATACCGTATTACTTGCATGACCCATATACTTGTAGAGATGTATGCATAGTTAGAAGCATATCATTTTTGAAGATATATATGAGCAAGCCACAATCTTCAACTACTGTTGTGAAAGGGTTAGAACCAACATACATGTTTTTTCTTATTTATCTAATGAATATGGACAAGCCACAACCTTCAGCTACTATTGTAAAAGGGAGTTAAACCCTTACTCTTTCTTTCATAATAAAGTAAGTTACCTCTCTCCTATTGTGTTGGTGCTGCCTACTAGGATGATAATCTTTTTTCTTGTTACCCTTATCTTAATTTTTTTATTATGTATCCCTTATCTTTATCATGTCTTATGTAACTTTTACTTGTATTCTCAAATCCTTCTTTCTATGATTTTATATGGTTTATGTATCATGCACGCAGGTGTGCATGAGCCCATGCAATCCTCTATGAATCAAAACCCTTTGAAGCCCTAAGTTTACACAGTTGTGCCCCCCGATTACATGGGCCTATGTGGATTTCACATGGATCATATGAAAAATATATGGGGGTCAATATGTGGCTGTGTTACTGCTCTGAAGAACAATCTAAACTTCCTAAGAGTCACATGTCCTTGTACATGGGGATGTGTAGGTGTGTAGTTTTCAAGTTTCTCTGAAATCTTGAGAAGACTTTTATGTTTCATTGCCTTGATTATGCTAGGTTGTATAGATCCCCTTGTACTTCTCTGAACTTCATTTCTTAGCCTGTTTCCACCCCAATTTACTCCCTTTTTGCTTCATTTGTTTCAAGCTCAAGATTTTCAATCTACGCACTCAAAAGAGATGAACTGAGCACCAATTAAGCCAAAAAGTTTTTGAAAAGACAAATTGAGTCAACTGAATTATAATAGTAAAGTATGCACACTCAAACACTTATCAAATATCCCCACATTTAATAATTTTCTTGTAATCAAACAAATAGAGTATAAACAAGAAAATACATAAGTCTTTTTCCTTGTGCCTCAGACATGGGAGTCTAAAAACTCCTAGGAGAATTCAAAGTGTCAAATAGAGCCTTAGTTGTCAACAAAAATAGTTCCACTCTACCCAAGAACCCCCTTCATGTGTGAGTGTGGAGCCCTCACTACGTCACTCCTTCATTAACTCAATCAAGGCTAAAAGATTCAAGGACTTGTTCGGCTTACTATCAAAATTTATTTATTTATTTATTTTCATAATATGCATAGTAGCTACATACAACCTTTGAGGTAGTCGTTTCTCTCAGTAGGCTTTCTCCTTCAAAATAGGTAGCTCTTTCTACCATCTTGTACTCTACAAATATATGGTAGTGATAAGTGCTCGTGTTATAGTAATGCGAAGTGTTATTATCTTGCAATGAGCATTGATTTAATTAGATTTTATCACTAAAAAGTGTGCATTTGTTTACTTTTGTGCAATGTAGGGTTGTGGAGCCAATTTGGAGAAGAATGAAGTAAGAATAGGTTATGTTCGCCATTGTTGAGGAGTTTTCGGACTAAGCAAGGAACAAGGCATGAGTTTAGACTTGCGGGTGTGTGCAGAAATACTGTAGAGAAAGTACTGTAGCAAGCTACTGTTCACTGTTGCCGAAAATCAGGATTTCAGAGAGTTCACACGGGCGTGTGGAAATTCCACACGGCCGTGACTGCAGCAAAAGACTGTAACAAAAACACTGTAGCAAAGTTACTATTCACAGTGCCGAAAAATCACGATTTCAGAATTTTCACACGGCCGTGTGGAATTAAGACACGGGCGTGTGGAATTCCTGGTTTTACACAGGGCCGTGTGGAATTAACACAGGGGCGCGTGGAACTCCGATTTCAGCCCGATTTCAGCCTATAAATAGCCCGTTTTCAGATCTATTTGAGGACCCTCCCCTTCTATCACTTGGATATCTTTTGGGGGGCTTTCGGCTAGGGTTTGGAGAGGTTCTTGGAGGTCTTTGGAGGCGATTAAACGCCATCGACATCGACATCCTTTGGAAGAAAGCTATTGGGGAAGCTCTCATCGGCATTGATTTGTCGAGGTGTGCCTTAGGCTTGACAAGGGATTCGTTGGAGAAGACACGCGACTACACAAGACCATCGATACGATCTACAAGGGGGTTTTCTTTATGGTTTTCATGCATATGTTCTTAAACTATTTATTGACTTTGTATTGCTCCATGGAGAGCTAAACCCTAGTGGGTATTCGGACTTGTAAACCCTAGGATGATATTGTTTCTATGACTTTTATTATGCTTTCTTAATTTAATGTTCTATTATTGAGTTCCAATCTTGCATGCCGATTGTATGAGATTTTCCCTTAGCCGTGACACTAGGGTTGAGAATCTATTAGGTTATCCTTTGAGGGTGTGACAACCTCTATAGGATTAGACTACACAAGGTTGGAGAGGGTTGAGAGGGAGAGTTGTGAGGTAGCGATGTACCCCTTTCCCCTCCGGTGTGGTTTCTCCCTACCTCCGTTTCCTTGATTCATTAGCGGTCGAGATAGAGTGAAGTGCTAGGTAGATAAACTCCCCTGGGGCTTAGTTACGTGAGTAACAGAATGAAGGGTTGAAGTGAATCCTACGCACTGGGGCTTAATCTAGACTAGGGTTCTTCCACCTGGACCAAAGGGTTAGAACTACACATAGGAATAGGTTTTACCACTAGGAGTCCCTAGAACTTAATGCAATCCCATGTAGTGTGAGGCTTAGGTAGATATACTCCTCTAGGGCTTAGTTGACAGGTCAACGAGAGTCAAGAGTCGTAGTGAATCCTAATGCCGGGGCATAGTGTTGGGGTTAGTCACGGTTGACCTTAGGTTTGGGACCGTGTGTTTAAGGATATCCTCGACTCAATTAGACATTAATTAGAGGGTATAATACTAGTCTTGCACTAGAAGCATTAGTCTTAGGGGGAGCTTTGTCCGGGTACCCCATCTTTATATCAATTACCTCTCCTACCCTCATTATTCTTCTTGCACTCTTTTATTTTCTTTTACATTTATATATATATATATATATACTTCTTTCATCATCGACTTCTTTCATAGCTAAATAGCGATAACACTTGTTTCTGAGCACTATTCCCTGTGGATACGACTACCCACTCACCACGGTATTTTTATTACTTCGACAACCCGTGCACTTGCGGGGTACACACGCAAGGGGTGTGTCAAGTTTTTGGCGCCGTTGCCGGGGAATAGGCGTTTTAGAGATATTTGGAGTAAAAAGGACTATAGCATTATATAAGAAGCACTTGAGCTCAAGAGATGATGGAGTATTAAAAAGTAAGGTAAAAGAACAATTCAACCCAAGATGTTGTCTACTCAACACTTGTCATTCCCCTAGTCTATAGGTAGCAAATAGGTCTATTACAAGCCTTCATAAGTAAGGACTTAACAATGAAACCCAACAGCCTCAAGGCCACTAGGGGTGTGTCCTCTTGCAATGTGTGTCCTCCTACAGGACCAGAGTAGGGAAGGACACGCATGATTCATTAAACACTTATTCAAAATGAGTAAAAAAAAACTACTAAATCTAAAATACATCAAACAAAGCTTGCATACACGAGGCCTTGTGGATCCCCCATATAGTCCACAAGTTTCTATGAAATGTGTAAGACTACCATGCTTCACTACCTGAATTGCATTAGGCCATGTAGAGTACTCGTGTACTTCTCTGAACTTCATTTCATGGGCCGGTTTCCACCCTGATTTACTCCCTTTTTGTTTCATTTCCTTTAAGCTCATGATCTACAGCCTACACACTCAAAAGAGATGAACTAAGTACAAATTAAGCCAAAATTGGCAATAAGAATAAGCTAATTGCATTGAATTATAATAGAAAAGTACGCACACTCAAGCATTTATCAATATTGCACTTCAAGATTTAAAGAAAAATGATATATAAATAGCACACAATATCTCCAAAAAGCAATAACCTTAGTTGGCGAGTTAGCTGTAGTAGAATGCCCATTAGATGATGCAAAATTTATGGCAATAATATATGGCAAGGTTGGCCCAGAGTTTTACCTTATTATTTCTAGTCTAAATCTAGTACAAGAATTGTTTTCCTAGTTTTTGAGTTTTAGAGTTAGCTTATGTCTCATGTGATCTTATCATATACTAAGCTCCAAGTTCATCAACATCAAGAGGTACAACTTTTTAGTTTCTAAATTTTCTTAATTTGAATAATAGATGAAGGAGCCAGATTTATAGATATCACAATCATGCTATAGTGAATTTCCATAGAACATATGTCCCAAGGAAAAACGACCCATACGTAGCCTTTGCGGGCTTGTTTTCACCATAATGTCTTCACTTTCATGGCCATCTTGGGAATGTCCTCCATAATCTAGTGGTAGACAATGGAAGTTAATGCAAAATTCCCCATATTCTCAAGGTTATTCTTATAGCAACTAATCACCATAGCGTTGTTGTTGATATCTTTAGTATAAGGAACACCCTAACGATATAAGGGACTAGTACTTGCACAAACATCCACACATATAGGGCCCATCGATCTTTCACTTGCTACATTAGTTCCTTCACCGTTCTATCCTTATTATAGTTAGGGCTCTCTTAAAGCACCATGGAGGACTCCTTTCTAATTCCTTAGAGAAGTATTTTTTTTCATTACCTATTGGTGCTCTGTAATCTAAACTAGGATCAATGTGACATCCTCAAATTAGAAAAGATGACTGGTCCCTCTAATTTTGAACACCTTGCTCCCATCATTATTAATGTATAATAGCTTCTCTAATAAGCCCTTTTCTTGAATAATCATTGAGAGTTCTACCAAAATAAGCAAAAAGAGTCTATTTCAATAGTTCTCGATTGATGGTTATCTACAACTCCAACCCTATGGCATTCATATGATGTTGGAAAATCAATATCAATGATATTAATATGGATCAAATCTCCAAATGGTCTGAGAATTCTTGTGTTCAAACTTCATCAATTATGAAAACACAAATAACTGGATGAGTAAGTACATGCGAGTTCGACACAATTCATTGTGAAGAGACTTGATGCATAATGTTGTGAGCATTGATTACATAAAGTGAAAGTTAAATATTCTATATATTATCTAGCTAAACGAGTATCGAGATAACAATAATCAGAGCATCAAGAGCAATAAGGCATAATCTATAAAGGTTCATAGCAATAGTAAATCTATGTCTTCGAATGGAGATCACATAATAGAAAATCAAAGAAATTAATCATATCTAATTATTTTTGTGAAAGAGCACAATCTTTACATAGAGATATTCTTTAACCTCATTCCTACGATGAGCATTCTTATGTATTAAATTAATAGTGTTCTTTATTGAACACTAGTTAGAAACTAAGGAACATCTTTAGTATAGAGATCAAAGATCAGAACCTTTTCTATTGCACAGGAAAGTTCATACAAGAGGTGAATATCCAAAGAAAATTCAGAAAAAACCAATCAACTAACTGTGAGCAAAGGCCTTTATATATTACATAAAACATGGTAACCAAAATGAAACAGGGCTAGCTAAGTCACCCTGCAACGTGTTAAGCTTTGGTACATCTAACCGTTTAACAAGGCTGCCTCGAACTTGAACAAAATCAAACGAGATTGATATCTCCACCGATCACTCTTTTCTCCATTAAGCTCTTGCCTAGAACTTGAACAATCAAACTGATGATCTTGGTCTCTGCCATTCACCCATTCTCCCTCCTTGAGCTTAACTACCTTAACAACTATTCAAACATATACATTTACATTACTACCCTTCTCATTACAACACACACACAATTCACCAGAATATCAAAACAGACCAAAAACTTTGAACAACACCTTCACAGCAGAACACCTGCGTCTCATACTATCGCCTCTCTTCAATCAATCCTCAACAATTTCCCCCTTGATTGAAGCTTTACAAACTCCCAGCGTCTCCCTAAACTTCAGAAATTTGTTTCCATCCAAGCACTTTGTCTTTATATCTGTAATTTGATTTTCGGATGCACAATAATGTAAGTTGACAATATTCTATGTCACCAAATCTCTGATGTAGTGAAACTTTATATCCATATGCTTTGTTCTACGATGTAGAACATGATTTTAAGCAATTTCCATACAGGATTTGTTGTCACAATTGATTTTGATTAGGCCTTCAAATTTCAAACCATAAACACTGATCACTTGCTTTAACCATATACCTTGATAGCACGTTGAACTTAATGTTGTATATTAAACTTCTGTTGAGGATAATGCTACAATGTCTTGCTTCTTTGATAGCCAAGTAATAGCTCCTGAACCCAAATGAAAAACCATACCACTAGTACTTTTTTCTGTCTACTGGTTTGGATCCCTAATCACTATTAGAAAAGCCTTATAATACACCACATGTAATATCCTAACTATATAGAATACCAAAATCAATTGTACTTGATAGATATCTTAAGAAACGTTTAGCAGCACCTTGATCTATAGTTGAAGGTTTATGCATGAACCTTGAGAGCAAATTGACTGAAAACACAATATTAGGTCTTGAATGAGTTACATATAGCAATTTCCCAATCAATCTCCTATATCATGTTATATCAACTGCAGGAGCTTTTTTATACACTTGTTGTTTAGCACAAGGTAATAAAGGAATGTTAATTGGCTTACACTGCTACATGTTATACTCCAAAAATGTTTTCACATACTTCTTTTGTGTCATATAAATGACAGCCTTACACTGCTATAATTCTAATCACAGAATATAGGATGCTTTGCCCAAATCACTTAAATTAAAGATTTTTTGCATGCTAGTTCAAAACTCAGTTAAAACAGTCTTAGATGAACTCATATAGAGAATATCATCCACATATACACAAACCATAATCAATACTCCTTCTTTATTCACCCTTCTATAAAAAGTATGTTCTGTTGTACTCCTGTGAAAATCCTAAGCCTACAGATAACCATTTAATTTTTCATACCAAGCTTTGGGAGCTTGTTTTAAGCCATACAAGGCTTTGTACAATTTATATACCATTTTTTCTTCCTAGCAATCTCAAAACCATGAGATTGAGCCACATAAACTTCTTCTTTCACTTACCCATTTAAAATTGCTAAGTTCACATCTAATTGATAAATCAACCACTTCAATTGGGCAACTAATACAAGCATTACTCTTATTGTTTCCATTCTGGCTACTGGAGCAAAGATTTCTTCATAATCCACATCATTAGGACTGTACCTTGTTTTAAAAATCCACTTGACACCAATCAATTTTTTCTCTGGAGGGAGTACTATCAATTCCCAAGTTTTATTTTTCTCAATAGCTTTCAGTTCTTCTTCCATAGCCATCTTCCACTCTTTGTGTTGATTTGCTTCTTCAAAAGTTTCTAGATCAGTCACTACCAATACAAAACTACAACTCTCATAAATATCTTTCAAAGCTCTTACGTTCTGAATTGGTGAGTCATACACACCAAACTTTTTCTTTGTACGCAAAATCTTTTGTAGAATTATTTGAAGACTCACTACTAGTACTGTTAGTATCAGCACCTGCTACAACATTTGTCTGTACAATTCCTGAATTTCTGGTGACTACTAGATTGTCTGCATTTGTTTCTTATAAACTAATTTTCTGAACTATAGGTACGTCTGTATTATTTGACCATTGCCACTTCTTAGTTTCAACAAATTTTACATCCTTGCTAACCATAATTTTCCCAGTTTAAGGTATATAAATTCTATAAGGGTTTGCATCTCTGTAGTAGGCCACAAATACATCTTTCACTGCTCTATGATCCAATTTTTGCACATTCTGAGCTAGTTTATGAGCAAATGCCACACACCCAAACACTCTCAAATGAAATACAGATGGTTTCCTTCCAAACCATGCTTTGTATGATGTCTTTTCATACATTGCATAGGTTTGTGATATATTAGACACATAAGCTGTAGTTAACACTACATCAGCCCAGAATTTATTAGGTAACCCACTAGCATGTAACATACTTCTCCCCTTCTCTATTAAGGTTCTATTTTTCCTCTCAGCAACACCGTTTTGCTAAGCAGAATATGGAGCAGACAACTCATGTTTAAAACCTTTTTGAGCACAAAACACATTGAATTCCCTTGATAGAAACTCTCTCCCTCTATCTGTCCTTAGGATTTTTAGTTTACTTCCAGATTGCCTTTCTACTAAAGCCAAGAAATTTTGAGAACACCCAAGCACCTCATTCTTGAATTTCAAAATATATACCCAACATATTCTTCAAAAATCATCTATGAATAACAAAAAATACCTGCTGCTTCCTATTGATTCGATTTACATAGGACCACATACATCTTCATGAACTAATTGCACATTGTGCTTTCCTCTCTAGGACCTTCCATTTTGAATGGTTATCTTGTTAGTTTCGAAAACCACAATCTTCACAATGATGTATTTTTTGTAAACTTGGAAGTCCAACTACTATTTGTTGTTCATATAAATCCTGTAAATGAGATAGCTCTTTCTACCGGGGTAGTAGCTTTCACTCATCCCATGAGATAGTTCTTTCTCCCATTAGGCATAACTAGTATCCGACTTACAAGACTAGCTTCGTACTTCATAGGTGGTAGCTCTTTCCACCCCCAATGCACTAATGAAATCAACAATATCTACAAAAGTTTTTTTTTGAAACTAAATCAATGCTAAAACTCAAAACCAACTAATACTAAACTAGTTCTTTAAATGTTGAACTTGAGTTTCCAATAGATTTCATGAGTGAGTAGTGCAACAAGAGATAATCTGGCAAAAATTCCCTAAAATTCAAGTAAAAACTATAGCATGATAGTATACAATGTTAAAAATTCTCCTAAACTTAAGAATACAACCGTTGAAACTAAGGCGAACCGCCATTGGCTACATGAGCATGAAAAATTGAATGCATAAGTATAAAGCATGTGTAATGTGAACTCCCATCACACTTAAGATGTGTATTGTCCTCAATGTACTCATGTAAGCATAATAAAGAGATAAAGCAATTCAAACATGAGTGAAGGTGGGCTATTAAAACAATACTACCCTGAACTCCTAGTGTTACGTTTGATGGAGCTACATTTATTGAGAATTGAGTTCCAACGGGTTGTGAAGCACACACGGCCATGTGAAATGTCACATGACCGTGCCAATGACTATTTCTCAAATCCCTTACTCACAAGACCATCTGCACATATACACAAGGGGGTTTAATATAGCTCAATAAAAAGAAAATAAACTCAAGTCTATAAAGATATGGAAATGAAATACAACTCAAACACTGAAAATAAAAAGATAAACTAAGAAGAAAGATCCTTTTTGAGTGATACAAGTCCAAATTAAGATGTAAAAAAATAAAATAACAAATACTAAAAACAAAGAAACTAAAGACGCCTCAAGCGTCGGTGTCGGGCTCTGGTAGCTCTTGTGCTGGTGATGCTGGTGTTGTCGATGGCAGTGGTGATGGTATTGGGGATGCTGGTGGAGCTCGGGGCCTTATGACAAATGGCGACTGATAAGTGCTTGTGTTGTAGTACCGCGAAGCGTTATTATCTTACATTGAGCATATCTTTTATTAGTTTTTATCACTAAATGGCGTGCATTTATGTATTCTTGTGCATTGAAGGTTTGTGGAGCTAAATTGGAGAAGAAGAACGAAATTAGGTCGTGCTCGCCGATGTTGGGAAGTTTTCGGACCAAGCACGGAACAAGGCATGAGCTTGGACTTGTGAGTGTGTGCCAATCTCCTTTGGAGGGGCACAAAGGCAATCACATTCACAACAAGTCTAACTCGTGTAGCTTAGGAGAACTTCATCAAGAAGGAGACTTGAAGCAATCGGCACGATCTACCATTGATTGTGTGCCCAATTCAATGGCCTTGATGAAGAACGATGGACTCGGGAGCGTTTCGGGTGAGCACTACAGCAGCACTGCAGCTTGTTACTGTAGCAAAACATTGTAGCAAGTTACTGTTCACTTTCGGCCGAAATTCAGAATTCCAGAGAGTTCACACGGCCGTGTGAATTAATTTTTCAGCAGACAGAAATTTCACACGCCCGTGTGTTAATTCCACACGGCCGTGTGAAGCCCCTGATAAGTCTGATTTTAAAGCCGCGACTCAACATTATAAAAGGCGATTTTGGAGACCTTTTGGGATATCTTTTGACCTATCTTTCTCTCCAACTTGGGAGAGTGCGGCTAGGGTTTCGGAGAGGATTTCATGGAGGTTTAGCGCGCGTCATCGGCATCGTCACCGACGTTCGACGGCCGCACAAGACCACGGCCACACCATACGCAAGGGGGTTTTCATTGATGTCTTTACTTTGTGCTTTCTTTTCTACATTGATGAACATGTATAGCTCCATGAGGAGCTAAACCCCTTAATGGTATTCGGACTTGTAAACTCTAGGGTTATTATGTTTCTTTGACATTGTTATTATGCTTTTCCATTATTGATGAATAAAAATTGAGTTTCAATCTTAATTTCATCTTGCTAATGTTTCTCTTAGATGTGACACTAGGATCGAGAACAATTTAGGTTGCCTTTTGGAGGTGTGACAACTCCTTAGGGTTAGACTACTTAAGATTGAAGAGGGTTGAGAGGGAGAGTTGTGAGGTAGCGATGTACCCCTTTCCCCTCCGACATGGTTTCTTCCTACCTCCGTTTCCTTGATTTCATAGCAGTCGAAATAGAGTGAAGTGCTAGGCAGATAAACTCCCTTGGGGCTTAGTTACGCAAGTAACAGAATGAAGGGTTGAAGTGAATCCTATGCATTGGGGCTTAATCTAGACTAGGGTTCTTCCACCTGGACCAAAGGGTTAGAACTACACATAGGAACAGGTTTTACCATTAGGAATCCCTAGAGCTTAAAGCAATCCCACGTAGTGTGAGGTTTAGGTAGATATACTCCCCTGGGGCTTAGTCGTGCAAGCGATAGAGTGAAGGGTGACGTGAATCCTAATACCGGGGCATAGTGTTGGGGTTAGTCACGGTTGTCCTTAGGTTTGGGACCGTGAGTCTTAGGATATCCTCGACTCGATTAAACATCAATAGGAAAGTATAATAGCATAGTCCTGCACTAGAAGCATAGACCCTAGAGGTAGCTTGTCCGGATGCCCTATTTCATTCATTACTAGTCCATTCTATTCTCTTTTACTTGCACTCTCTTATCTTCCATCCTTCTATTTAATTTCTTGCTTTTCATTCTGTTTGATTTTATATTCACTCATTGATCCCACTATTGTTTTTTCATACTCCGCATAGTTTTACTAGTGAAATCTCGTATTCTAATTCCCTATTCCCTGTGGATTCGACTACCCACTCACCAGGGTAAATTTATTACTTCGACAAACCCGTGCACTTGCGGGATACACGCAAGGGGTCGTGTCAGCGGTGACATGGCTCGCTCAAGTATCTATTGAAGAGTGTCGAACTGTATCATCGCCTCAGTGTGGTTCATATCCTGTGTCGCGCGAACCTCAACCATGTGCAGGTGTAACAATCCCACTGCACTCTCGAGCCTCTCTAGATGATCATGGGCTCAAGACAGAAAGAACATGCACACTAGAGGTGGCTCCTGTGCTACAGAGGGTGCCTCTGTCTCTGTCTGCTCAGGTGGTGGCTGTAAAGTAGGCTGTGATCCCCAGTCTCATCTCCCTTTCTCTCGAGTGGCTCAGGTGGTGGCTGTAAAGTAGGCTGTGATCCCCAGTCTCATCTCCCTTTCTCTGAAGTGGCTCTGGTGGGGGCATGATCATAACATACACTCCATCTCTATGCCTGCGGATCATGCCCATCAATCTCATCATCTTTAAGCCGGGGGGTAATGGTACAATAGTCTTCTCAGCCCCTCTGATCGCGTCGAGTAAAGCCATCCCCATGATGAGTTTGGTGATGTAGGGGCCTGAGAATATCACTCCAACCCTGGCATATTGGCCTTGATGACACAAATACTCTACCAAAATGTGTCCCAGGTGGAGTGGCTCGCTCTGTACCATCGAATACAAGTAAAGCAGCTCCTGGCGGCTCAAAACTCCAGTGTTGTCACCATGGCCATTCACTGACCTACTTAGCACAGCGTGGATGTATCAGTAGGCTAGTCAGGAGAGGCATGTCGCCTTGGAGACCCCCGACTCATATTGTCCTTGTCCACACGACATCCTATATACACACTGCGTTGTCAAACTACCGGTATAATCCATCGGTAGCTGCTCGTACTCCTCTGTATCAGTATATGCCTCCTTATAGAGACCTAATCGGAAAGAGAACTGTGTGACACTCATATTATGATATTGTCCAAAGGCTCTGAACTGAATAGCATCAACATTGTCAAATCTAGAGTATGAGCGGTCGAACTCGAATGATGCGAGCATCTCCACTGTGAGCATACAGATAGCTGGCGCTCAAATGGATAATAATCTGTGACGGCTACCAACTCAGAGGAGCTCATCGACCTCCTCAGCTATCTTGTCTCCCAACTGTATCTCTCTCAAAGCACTCACATTCAGGAAATGAGTCTGTCCAAACTTTAACTTTGACAGCCTCTCAAAACATGCTTGATGTTCAGGAATAGCAAACTCAAGCTGCTCAGGAGAAAGCTCGCGAGGGCGTTTGCCGGTTGATTTTGATCGGGGGGTCATTCCTACAAAGATTGATTAGAAATTGATCAAATAAAACCTAAGAACTCAATTATGTAGGAATCCACACGGTCGTGTGAAATTTCCACACGCCCGTGTTCTTGGGGGAGTGAATGTTGCACGACCTACACCTCCAATGAACTCCAATTACCCAATAATTTCTTCTAAATCTTTTCTAAAATCATCCACCAACAATTTAGACATGAAAATCACGCGAACTCGACCACAATAAGCAAAAGAAATAGAGATTGAAGAAGAAAATGGGAAGAGAAGGCTTACAGATGAACTAAAGATCGAAAACTTCGAGAATACCAGGAAAACTAACCACAATCCCCTTATATAGACACGGAGAAGGTCGGGAAAGCAAATGGATACGTTCTTTGATCGTTCGAGAGTTTTAAAACGAAGAGGCGCTAGTGGGTTTTAAAGAAAGTCACGGCTCTTAGAGATCTGCACATCCATACGGCCGTGTGCAAATTCTACATGGCAGTGTGCCTAACCCAACCAAGCATAAGGCTAGCCACAGGGGCACCCATACGCCCCCGTGGCCTCTCTGGAACTCAAGGTATTCGTTCAAGTGGTCCACACGGACGTGTCCCATGGTCCCTTAAAGGGGCAGTCACACGCCCTTGTGACTTCTCTAGATGAATTCCTTGGTTATGTAGAGAATCCACATGGCCGTGCGCCCTTCACATGGTCATTCACAAGGGCATTCACACGCCCCTGTGTTTTCTCTGGATGGAGAAAATGAGCACTGAATGGATCCACACGGCCATGTGGAAATTCCACAAGGTCAAGTGTTTTCTCTGGATTGCTCAGAAAATGCATAAATTATGCACAAAATTTCAGAAAACAACTATACTAAGTTCAGAGGCTGCATACATGATAAAATTACGACTAGAGATCTATGAAAACACACTCAAATGACCTAAAACTTCGTCAATCATAATAAAGCACACGTAAACACCAATCATCCGCGAGAAAATCATAGCACATGTATGAAAACATTCAAAACACCAACACTAAGACTTTTATTTATGTTAAAACTAAACTAAGTCTTAGAAAAGTAGTAAAAGCTTGGGTTGCCTCCCAAGAAGCACTTGTTTAACGTCACTAAGCTTAACGTAGCTGTTCTTACCTCACGGGGGTTCATGAATGAACGTTGCCCTCTTACCTACAACTTAAAAGCATGATGAACATAGTCTTTGCAAGTTAGAGGGGGAATGATCAAGTTTGTTACCACACAAGGATTTGTCACCCTTACTCCATGAATGCTCATCCCCGCTAGCATTGGGGCGCTTCTTGTGGCATTTCCTTGCATGTTTAAGCTTTTAGATCATTGTCTTCATGACTCCAAGGGTAGGTTGCACTTCCTCCACTAGGCCAAGGGATGAAATATCTTCATTCTCCACGTCTTGGTTTAGCTACCCCTCTAACGGGTCCGGCATTTCCTGCACATATTCATCAATTAGCTCATCACTAGTGTCAAGAAAATATAAAGTATCATCGAAATTAAGAGATTGTTGCCTGGCTTCGACGAGGCAGTAAGTAAGCTTATCATCTCCAACTCTCAAAGTTAATTCTTCCCCATCCATGTCAATAAGTGCTTTGGAGATTGATAAATGCTCGTGTATAAGTAAAACGAAGTATACTTTTCTTACATTGAGCATCGTTTTTCTTAGGTTTTATCACTTATTCATGTGTATTTGTGTTCTTTTGCGTGTTCAGGATTGTGGAAATGAATTAGAAGAAAAGAAGCAAAAATAGATCATGGATGCAATCGTTGAGAAAACTCTTGGACCAAGCAAGGATTAAGGCACAAGTTGTAGACATGTGAGTGTGTGCCCAACTTGGTGGCCTTTTGGCGTGAGTACTATAGCAAGAGCTTCATCAACTTGTGTAACATCGAAGAGCTTCATCAATGAAGTCGGGAGCAATTTTAGCGCGAGCATTGTAGTAGCTACTGTGGTAATTCACTGTAGTAGATTATTGTTCACAGCTTGCAAAAATCAAATTCCAGAGAATCCACACCAGCTTGTGGAAATTTCACACGGCCGTGTGGATGCCCGATTTCACCCCTTTATATACCCCGATTTGAGATTTATTTAGGGATCTTTTTTCCTATCTTTCGCCTAACTTTCGGGGAGCGAGGCTAGGGTTTAAGGAGGTTTTTGTAAGGCTTTTGGAGCGGTTCTACGGTATCGACATCGAGTTCCTTTAGAGGAGAACTATTGGGGAAGCTTTCGTCGACATCGATTCTGCGAGGTGTGCCCTAGGTTTGACGAGGGAACCTTTGGAAAAGACGAGACGACTCCTCAAGAATATCGACACGGACGATAAGAGGTTTTCTTTATGGTTTCTATGCATATGATTTTGACACGACACCTTGCGTGTATCCCGCAAGTGCATCGGTTTGTCGAACTAATAAAATTTACCCTAGTGAGAGGTGTTTACATAAAAAATTGCATGTCCTAATTTAAATCAAATAAAAATTTTAAAATCATGTATAAGAAAAACATATAAATCCCTAAATCAGCCGAGAGCACAGTTCTCGAGGCGATCAAAATATTCAAATCCCAAGATCAGCCGAGAGCACAAATCTCAAGGCGATCAAAATATTCAAATCCCAAGATCAACCGAGAGCACAGATCTCAAGGCGATCGAAATATTCAAATCTCAAGATCAGCTGAGAACACAGATCTCGAAGTGATCTAAAATATTCAAATCCTAAGATCAGCCGAGAGCACAGATCTCGAGGCGATCTAAATATTTAAATCTCAAGATCAGCTGAGAGCACAGATCTCGAAGCGATCAAAATATTCAAATCTCAAAATTGCCCCTGAGGACATATCTCGAGGCAATATGCAAATTACAAAATTGCCATTGAGAACATATCTCGAGGCAAACAAAAAAATGCAAATTACCAAATTACCCTTGAGAACATATCTCGAGGCAAAATGGCAAATTACAAATTTGTCCCCGAGAATACATATCTCGAGAACAAAATGCAAATTACAAGATTGCCCTTGAGAACACATATTTCAAGGCAATATCAAATCTCTGGATAGCCTGAATACACATCCCGAGGCAATCCTATATTTCATATAGCCGGAGAAAGTACATATCTCGAGGCACTCAAACACATATCCCGAGGAAAATTGGATTTGAATTTTGAAAATTTAAAATTTAAATTTAATCCTATCCTCGTTTGTTTTTTAAAAAAATTTAAATTCGAATTTAAAAAAAATTTAAATTAAAAAAATAAAATTAAAATTTGAATTTGATCCTATCTTTTTTGGATCCGGAGTTGTGATTCGGCGGAGGGATTTTGAATTAGGGATGGGAATGACGAAGCTTTTAAAAGGAGGGGAGAGACTTTGAAAAAAAAAAAAAAACCGCTTCTGCCTGACAATGTCGCTGTTTGATGCCATTGCTGCTGCCGCCGATTGTCGCCGTCATTGTCGTGTTTTGGCATCATCTCCGAAGATATATTGAAGCTGCTGCCACCATTGTTGTTGTTTTCGGCTATTCGCTGCCATCACCAAAGAAAAGTCTCCGTCGCCAGAGAAAATACTGAAGCCCCTCGTTGCCGCGCGCCGTCGTTCGTTTGTTGCGTTGCCTGTCACCACTGTTAGCCGGCTGTGCCGACGTTGCCGCTGCTGCTTGCCTGTTCCGTTGTTGCTGTTGATGACCATCGCCTATTACCACTTCTGATGAGGAGCTCGTAAGAAATGGAAGGGCCCTAAGAGATGTTGAAGACGAAGGATCAATATTCGCCAGTAGAACGTTACCTGTCGACGCTGCTGTTACCCATTGCTGAGGTTGCTTGTTAGCGTTAGAAGGATTATGAACGAGGAGCTTATATTACATGATCTTATACCGCAAGACGGATAAGATAGTAAAGCCAAAGTCTTTACAAACTGCCAGCATTCCTGTTTTACTTGGATATAGCAAAGCTAAAGAAGGAAGGAGATGAAGCAAGGATGCTGAAGAAGATAACATAAATAAAGATAAAGAACCAGATGCTGCAAGCTGTTTCATTTGGGACTAGAAGCATGAGATTCTTAACAGCTGCATTGTTACAAAGAAAGACGTCATTCTGAGGATGTTTTTCTTTCGCACTGATGCTGAGAAGGATGCCATCCTGAGGATGTTTTCTGCACTAATGCTGAGAAGGAAAATAACATGGATGAAGATGAAAACCTAGATCCTGCATGTTATGTCGTTTGTGGCAGAAGCATGAAGATGTTGAGAGCTACAGGATTATGACAGTAGATGTCATCCTTTTCAAACACTGAAGCCTACTAAGAAAGCGCATGATTGCAAAAAAAAAAAAAATCATGGCAAGGTGCATTATGATGATGGAAGTCATTCTGATAAAGATCGATGTGATCTCCTTGTTTATGGATGTTGAGAAGCTCGTTGCTGCTGGTTTTGAGAACTCGATTTGGCAAAGTTCTAGTGGGACTCTAGATAGAGAATGCAAAGTCAGAGTTGAATATGGGACCGATGATCAAGTACCAACACAGTTTGGGCTCCAAACCGGATTTAATGTTAGGAAGTGAGCAACCTTACATTAAATGGCTGCAGAAACTATTCAACTTGGAGATACTTCTGGTGCAAGTGGAAGTAGGAGCAAGTGATTATAAGCCAGGAGAATGAAGGCAATTCATCAAAGAATTTGAGCATGGAGTCCAAGTTGATGAGAAGCATGTTCACCAAATCCCTAAGAACTAAGCCATGCATTAATTCTTGATATCTTGTTATACTGAGTACATAGTGCTATGTTGCTGCTCTGCTTGTTAATAATAATAATAATAATGAAATGTTGAAGCTTAGGAAAATGCTCACTTGGCAACCGTGAAGATTCCAATAGCTCGTTAGTATCTTATTCTTCAAATGAACTAACAATGATTGCACACTCAAGAAGAAAGAACAAGAGCCATACATGTGGAGAGAATGATTCAGTGAAAGTGGTGAACCATTAATGATCATAAATATATACATGGAAGCATCTTTTGTGTCAATGGGGAATTCATGATGTGGTGTATGGGTGTTTGGCTTGGTGAAGTGCTTTTAATATATAACAATCAATAAAGTTGCATGGGATGAGCATGGGAATTCATATGGCATCATCTACTTATGACCTATGTTTATATATAAATATAAATATATATATATATATATGGATATGGTCCAGACGAGGGTAACACATGGTCATATTTGTACTTGGTGGATTATTGGAAAAGGATAATTGAGGAGTTAAGGCCACGTCCTAATTAACCCATGACCCTGAATACTACTAAATAAAAATAACTACATGCATAAAAAAAATCATCCATGCATACTTGCATGATAACAAAATAAAATAATAATAATAATAAAAATAATAATAAAAAAGTATGAAAAGCATGCAATGCTATAAAATAAATAAATTAAAAAAAATAAAAAAAGGGCATGCATAAATGCATGAAAATAAAAATGAGAAAAAAAGATGAGAAAATGCATGGCATGGACGTGGTGCTATAGAAGATATATGGCAAATAAAATAAAATAAAATACATAAAATAATAAAAAATAAATAAATGGCACCTTACAATGATCTATTAGTGGGAGACACTTGCTCTCTCACATTGATGTGAAACAATTGACTTGTATTCAAGTTATAATGAGTTGCATAATGGATGTGGCCTTGCTAATGAAGCTGTGCAGCTGCTGTTGATTATAATTTTGATGCTATTGATGGTGATGATAATTCATGAGATGATATTGGTGATGGTGGGTGATCACATGATTGGTAACCATACGTTTTGGTTGCGATTGCTGAGATGAGCTCTTAGTAAATTTTTCTTGTGACTGTTGGGAGGTTGTTGTTGTCCTTGTAGCTGCAGTGGTTTAATCTGAGCACTGTGGCTTTTCTCCAATGCTTTACTCCATTGATTAATCTATTGAAATGCAGAAGCATAGGTTTAGCATACATTCTGGCTGGCCGGCCTTCACCAGGCCTTGCTATTGAGTTCTTTTCCTATGCTTATGATTAAAAATAATAATAATAATAAAAAATAAAAGAAAAAAATAAAAGAAAAATGAGAAGAACATGCAATGGTATGCATGCATACATGCAAAAAAATAAATAAATAAATAAATAATGGGAAAAGCATGCATGCGGATGATTTAAATAAATTAAAAAAAAGAGAGCAAAAAAAAAAGTGGGTCTCACAAAGAAGAAATATACATAATAATAAAAGAATAAGTGAATTGGATCTCAAGGGTGGTCTATGGTCTAACTATGTGAGGCTCAAGCTAGGTTTGTACTAGGCCAATAATTTTGTCATAACCCTAAACCCAAATCTTATATTGGCTGTTAATATGACAAGACTCAAAGTGGCAAAACAAAATGGCAATATCATCAACAATAACAGTGGTGGCTATGGGATATGAAGCAATAAAAAGGGGTTTATGCAGAAAACCAATTAGTGCAGCCTTATGTCAACACCTGATGCAATATTGGAATACATATCTTAAGACGGTTGATGAAATCCAAATCTTGAAGGAACATGAATTTTAAGGAGAGATACAAGTTTGAAGCTGCAATAAAAAGGCAGCAATATGAATTTTAAAAGTGGCATGAATTTCTGGACGGCAGTGGGATATTTGAGATAGTTAATCTCAAAGCGGCAATGAGGCATAAGACGGCGGCGAAGCATGGCGAACGACGGTGTTATAAAAAAAATTTAAATAAATTAATAATAATAATAAATAAATAAATAAATAAAATATGTATGCCTATATATCTATGGCAATATTCATATGTAGTGATCACCATGTTTTGACAATGAATTTTATTATTTTTCATTGCCTTTTTATTTGTACTTTTGCCCTTAATCGGAGGTTCCTAAGACACTGTCTGGGTAATTAATAATAGAGGCTTGCCTCTATTAGGAATGAAAGAACCCACAAAACAAATATGATATTTGTGCTTCGATGTGCCGTCTGGTGTCTTCTTCATAGACACGATACCAGACGCGTATTTTCGATCCCACAAATTCTGGCACGCCCGGTGGGGACGCATTCCTCCTCCCATCTTTGAGGCAAAAGTACAAGTAGAGGCATTGTTTCTACATCCTGTGAAAGAAATCTAATATTGTTGATTTTTTTTATATAGAAGAAGAAGAAATGGCACTCAAGAACTCAACCACCTCTGGAAGTCCAAAACTCACGATCTTCCTTGGCGAAGGAACTGAAGTTCAACTGCCCAATTGCACGTTCAACACTGGAGCTGCAGGAGCTGAGCTGACCTTCGGCACAATATCTGAGTCAGTACATTTCGTAAGGAGACCTACATCTTCAGAGGAAAACTTGACGGTCCCGCGACTTCCATCAAAGGGTCGTCGCCCTAATGTGATTATCCCTGCAACTGACGAGGACGTTCCTGTCAAAGAGTCATCTAGAGTATCTGCATTTGAGAGGCTATCTCACTCCAAAAGGACAGTCTCTATGAATGATGATGATGAGGATGAACCTACCTTTACCATTACTGCAAAAGGACGGGAAAGTGGAATCTTCCACTCATCTGTTGAAGATACACCAAAGAAGAATAGTGTGTTTTCGAGGCTCACGCAAAGGAAAGTCAAAATTCCAAAGCAAAAGCTAGACTTTGTGTCATTCCAGGGACACAAGAATAATCAAATGGGTACTTTCAATAACGCATTTGAACCTCTTAAGCTAGTGAAGAAGAATGCAACCACTATAGACTTGCGTCTTTAACTGAATGAAAACAAGGTCGGTAGACCTCCAAGATCCTATCACAAGAACTCATTTGGCCAAGATATTTACAAGACTTATGCAGCATCAATGAAATTGCAGTCAGAGAAGATGCGGCCGAAAGAATTTTATCAAAGGAAGAAGCAATTGATCTCAAAAGCACAAAATACGGTGTTTGACCGTTTAACTCCAACAAGGAATCAACTTAGGATTTCCCGCTCTAAATTTCAATAGAGAAGGGAAATGAAAGATGAAGAAAGGGCTCATGCGAATGAAGAAGTAAGAAGTCAACCCAAGATTTCCCGCTCTAAATTTCAATGGAGAAGGGAAATGAAAGATGAGGACATGTCTGATGCAGATGTAGAAATACACACTTGTCGAATGGTTACTGAGGCAAGAGGAGACCCTGCACCAGAACAAGACCAGCCGGGACCTGTTACGAGATCCCGTAGAAGAGCAGCAGACTCCTTGAATGGAGAAGAAAGCTCCAGTCATGTGCCACCACATGATGGCAAGGGATAGGAACTAGCATTCCACCACTCCACATGCCAAGGAAACACAAAGAAGTAAATCCCCTAAATGAAGATGATGAGGATGAACCTGTTTTTGTTCCTCAAAAGGGACACCGTGATGCTGAATATAAAAGACTCAATGACAACATGACAATGTTGATGGAGTCGATGTTACAAATGCAGAAACAAATCAAAACTCTAATGGAAGATCGACCTGAACAAGTAGGAAGGTCGAGGAGTCCGACCCGAAGGCCGAGAGAAGCTCTTAGGCCAGCTGAGCAGAGGTCGAGAAGTCCAACGCCTCATCCAAGGGAAACCTTCAGGCCAGTGGAACATGGGGGAACATCTTATATTCCTGTTCAAGAACAATCAGCCGTAATGACTCGCGAAGAGATACAGCGGATGGTAGTTGCTGAACTAAAACAAGCCAAAGGGAGTGAGACAAGGGCCGATGGAGACAAACCCTATCCTAGTTACCATGACTTGGTACCCTACCCCAAGGGATATAATGTTCCAAAATTCAAGCAATTTACTGGAATCGGCAATCTTGACCAACATTTGGCTCATTTTGTGACGGCCTGTGGAGATACAAGTGCGAAACCGTCACTCCTCCTTAGACAATTCTCTGCAAGTCTAGCAGGAGTAGCATTTGAATGGTATGCGAATCTACTACCCGAGTCTATTTAAACATGGCAGCAGCTGAAAGATGCCTTTCGAGTATGGTTCGGGGGCATAAGTGACAAAATCACAATTGCTGACCTCCCGGTCACTCGCCAATACAAAGATGAAAAAGTGGTCGATTACATTATGAGATGGAGGAACTTGAGCATTAAGTGTGAACAACCACTTGATCAACCACAGGCGGTGGGTTTATTGCTTGGGAATATTGACAATTGGATGGCACCCTTTCTAAGTACATCTGGCATCACAACATTCCAAGACTTGATTTCACAAGCCAAGAAATTAGAAAGGACTAAACCAAAGGTGTTGACTAATTTTCAGTCGACTTTAAGGAATGATAGAGACAAATCGAAGAGGACAGAAGGTGTCAAGTACACTGCCACAACCTTCAATGTTGAGAAAGGGAAAGGCGTAGTTAATCCCCATAAGCCGGAACAAGTTAAGGCATCAGCCTTAGGTATTACTGGCAATGAATCAAGACCTCTTCCTTTCTTGAAGGATAGGATGAATAAGAAGTATTCTTTTAGAAGGGACAAAGTACATAAGATCTTCAAAGATGCTGTAAGAGAAGGTCTGCAGCTCCCTGAATGCAAAAGGCCTGAAGAACAAAGTAAGAAGGATCATCCCAATTACTGTCCATATCATAGGGTATTGGGACATACAATAGAAGATTGTTATGTTTTCAAGGACTGGGTGGAGCGACAGTACCAAGAAGGCAAAATCACACTCTCAAAGAATGTCTTGTCCGAGCAACCAGCTGAACATACCCGCTATGTGACCACCCTAAACTCACAAGGATCATCCCAAGGGGAAGTTACGGTAGTTGGCAATAAAGTGATACTTCCATCGACAGAAGATGATAAACCTTCAGCTGTTCCAGAAGAGTTATGGGAAGTGTTTATATCTAAAAGATCAATGAAGATGTTGAAAAGGTTGGCGGAACTCCCAGGGATATCTTGGAAACGCTCTCAAGCACCTCCTAAAGGTCCCCCATCAAAATAATCAAAGAAGAAGAACAAGAAGAAAAAGCGCGAACAATCAAAGCGCAAGAAGTCCATTATTGAGAAGTATATAAAGACTCTTGATGAATATGAACAGAAGGAAAGGGTTCTGATTACCCTCAAAGATTATTTTCCCGAAGAAGTCAATGAATTACTTGAAGAGTTAGCTAAGAAAATTGATGAAGATGATGAAGATGTGCAAGTAGAGACTTGCAGGGTTATTTCGGGAGGAGAATACCCTCTATATAACCCAGAAGATGGTGACAATGATGACTATGATAGCTTCTCTGAGCCAGAAGAGTCATATGACCGTTATGGCCGGCCCTGTATCAGTAAGAAGCAAAAAAAGAAAATAGCATTTAGGGAGAGAGTAAAGAAGGCAAACACCAAGCTCTTGGAGCCCTACCAACAAACAAAGCCCAAAGAACCATATTACACCCCGAAGACCCCAAAATATAAGGTCTTGAGGAAAGTTATGCCTGCTGAAGACATCCCTGCTTTCATTCAAAGGGTGACGGAGGAGTCAACCAATAGGTTACTGCAGTTAGATATTGAAGATGCTGAGTGGGATGAATCTGGGAGGTACCCTCCAGAATCATCAGGACAAAATTTTGTCTCTGAGATCATAGATTCTTTGGCTCCTACCAAAACAACAAATGCTAAGGAAATATCTATCTCTCGGGTTATCAAAATCAAAAAAGACAAGAGAAAAGAGCTTTTTGATCAAGCTATAGAAAAAGGGTTGGATTTGCCTAGACCCAAAAGGCCGTGCTTGATGCATCTTGATAGTCATCCAAACTACTGTCCATATCACCGGCTTGTAGGACACACCATAGAAGAATGCAAAAAATTTCAAAACTGGTTACAAAGACAGGTCTCTATGGGAAATTTGACACTCACAGAAGACTACTTTGAAGAAAGAGGAGAATGTTGTGCCATAGCCGTTCTTGATGATCCAGAAGACGAGCTAAACTTTCCTAACGAGCTAAATTCCACACGGCCGTGTGAAGCCCCGATAACTTCAAATTTAAAGCCGCACTCAGCCTATTTTAAGCCCGATTGGGAGGTTTTTTGAGACATCTCTTGACCTATCTTTCTCTCCAACTTCTGGAGAGTGCGGCTAGGGTTTCGGAGAGGACTTTGTGGAGGATTGGAGCGCGCCATCGGCATCGTCACCGACGTTCGACGGCCGCACAAGACCACGGCCACACCATACGCGAGGGGGTTTTCATTGATGTCTTTAGTTTGTGTTTTATTTCATACATTGATGAACATGTATAGCTCCATGAGGAGCTAAACCCCTCGTGGGTATTTGGACTTGTAAAACTTTAGGATAATTATGTTTCTTTGACATTGTTATTATGCTTTTCCATTAATTGATGAATAAATTCGAGTTTCAATTTTAGATTTCTTGTGCTATTGTTTTCTCTTAGCCGTGACACTAAAGATTGAGAACAATCTAGGTTATCCTTTGGAGGTGTGACAACTCCTATAGGATTAGACTACTTAAAATTGAAGAGGGTTGAGAGGGAGAGTTGTGAGGTAGCACCATACCCCTTTCCCTTCCATTGTGAATTCTCCCTACCTCCAATTCTTTGATTTATTAGAAGTCAAAATAGAGTGAAGTGCTAGGTAGACAAACTCCCACAAGGTTTTGGGGTGACGTGAATCCTACGCACTGGGGCTTAATTTAGACTACGGTTCTTCCTCATGGACCAAAGTGTTAGGACTACTACACATAGGAACAGGTTTTATCACTAGGAGTCCCTAGAGCTTTAAGCAACACCACGTAGTGTTAGGCTTAGGTAGAAATACTCCCCTGGGGCTTAGTTGAGCAATCAACAGAGTGAAGGGTTGACGTGAATCCTATTACCGGGACATAGTGTTGGGGTTAGTCACGGTTGACCTTAGATTTAGGACCGTGTGTTTCAGGATTTTCCTCGACTCAATTAACATCAATAGGAAAGTATAATCGCATAGTCTTGCACTAGAAGCATAAGTCCTAGAGGTAACTTGTCCGGATACCCTATTCTCACTTATTCCTAGTCTCTCTCTTTTTACTCGTTGCTTGCACTTTTCTCTCTTTCATCTTTCATTTACTTGCATTGCATCTACTCTAATTTTCATAAATTCACTTATCACTCCGATCATTGTTTCTTTTCGTATATCGCACGACTGGATAGCAATTTCTCGTATTTTAAATCCCTATTCCCTGTGGATTCGACTACCCACTCACCGGGGTAACTTTTATTACTTCGACAAGGCCGTGCACTTGCGGTACGCACGCAAAAGGTCGTGTCAAATTTTTGGCGCCGTTGCCGGGGAATAGGCGTATTTTTGATACTTGTTTTTGCTATTTTAGTCATTCACTTCGTTGACTATTTCACACTTTCTTTATCTATCACTATTCTCACCAATTCTTTCTTCGCTAATTGCAGTTTACCGAGGGAATGTTTAATGCAAGCGAAGCTTTTGATACACTTGTGGGCCTAGTTGAGGAAGTGGAGCAGAAAATGCAGTTGTTTATCTCCCAACCATTTCCAAGTTATACTGAGTATGATCAATCAGTGAGGCAACCTTGCACGGAAATAGTGGATAGTATCGATCAGTTCTACAAGGAGCAGAACATGAATTATGAATTGGGCAGTGTGTTGGACGAATTTGATAAATCAGCTCTAGCTTCGTCAAATGGTGACATAGAAGAAACCCTTGAAAAGGTTCTTGCACAGTTTGAATCAGGTTATTGGGAACATAAGCAAGAAGTCTTTTCAATGGGGATCGCAAACCTAATAGAGGAGGCTTGTGAGTTGGGGGTTAGGTTGGGGTCCCAGGACCAACTCAAGGGGTATGATCTAGAGAAGGTCTCCGGTTGCGTCAATGAACCACAAGATACTAAATTCGAAGAAATTGACAGCCTAAAGGGGGACCGACTTCGACCATCCATCGATGAGCCACCCGATTTAGAGTTGAAAACACTTCCAGAGCACTTAGAATATGCATTTCTGGCAGAAGAAATGAAGTTGCCCGTGATTATAGCATCAAATCTTTCTCGGGAGCAAAAAGATAAATTGGTGAACGTGTTGAAAATACACAAGTCTGCGTTAGCATGGAAAATCGCAGACCTAAAAGGAATAACCCCCTCATTCTGCACACATAAGATTTTAATGGAGGATAACTTCAAAACGGTAATCCAACCTCAAAGGAGACTGAATCCAAACATGAAAGAGGTTGTGAAGGCAGAGGTGGTGAAACTCCTGGATGCAGGAATTATTTATCTAATTTCCGATAGTGCTTGGGTAAGCCCAACTCAAGTGGTTCCGAAGAAAGGTGGGATGACAGTAATTAAGAATGAGAAGAATGAACTCATCCCAACTAGAACAGTCACGGGATGGAGAGTTTGCATTGATTACAGAAGGTTGAATGACGCAACCCGAAAGGATCATTTTCCGTTGCCTTTTATTGATCAAATGCTGGAACGATTGGCCGGGCATCAGTTTTACTGTTTTCTAGACGGAATGTCAGGATACTTTCATATTCCTATTGCTCCGGAAGATCAAGAGAAGACAACTTTTACTTGTCCATATGGAACATTTGCATACAGACGAATGCCGTTCGGGTTATGTAATGCACCTGCTACATTTCAACGCTGTATGACTGCTATTTTTGATGATCTTATCGAAGACATAATGGAGGTATTCATGGATGATTTCTCTGTGTTTGGTGACTCCTTCGATATATGCTTAAGAAACTTGGAACGAGTGCTGATAAGATGTGAGGAGACAAATCTCATGCTAAATTGGGAGAAGTGTCACTTCATGGTTCAAGAAGGTATCGTTCTCGGTCACAAAATTTCCAGTGTGGGTATGGAGGTGGATAAGGCAAAAATAGAAGTCATAGATAAACTTCCTCCGCCGACAAACGTTAAAGGAATCCAAAGTTTTCTGGGACATGCAGGTTTTTACAGGCGGTTCATTAAGGATTTTTCAAAGATCACTCAGCCGTTGACCAAGCTTCTCGAAAAAGATACTCCATTTGACTTTGGGGAAGATTGTGCAGTAGCTTTCAAGGTCTTGAAAGAAAAACTGGTTCAAGCTCCGATTCTAATCACCCCGAATTGGGATGAACCATTTGAGCTGATGTGCGATGCTAGTGATTATGCAGTTGGAGCAGTTTTGGGGCAAAGGAGAGGTAAGCAATTCCCACCCATCTATTACGCAAGCAAGACTCTCACAGATGCACAAGAGAATTACACTACCACAGAGAAGGAATTGTTAGCGGTGGTGTTTGCACTCGATAAGTTCAGATCATATCTCATTTTATCAAGAGTTATTGTATTCACAGACCATTCAGCTCTCCGTTACCTCATGAACAAAGTTGATGCGAAACCAAGATTGATCCGTTGGATACTGCTCCTACAGGAGTTTGATATGGAGATAAAAGATAAGAAGGGAACCGAAAATGTAGTGGCAGATCACTTGTCACGGTTAGAAGGTAGCATTGGACAAGAGCCATCAAGTAAGGAAATTAATGACTTCTTCCCGGAGGAGCACTTGTATTCAATTCAAAAATCGACTTCATCAGGTAACACTCCATGGTTTGCGGATTTTGCTAACTATCTATCAGGGAAGGTGCTGAAACAAGGGCTCACATTCCAACAAAAGAAGAAGTTCTTCAGTAATTTAAAGAATTACTTCTGGGATGATCCGTTCCTCTTCCGTATTTGTGCAGATCATATAGTTCGGAGATGCGTATCGAGGGAGGAAGGATGGGATATCCTTGCTCATTGTCATTCAGGGCCAGTTGGAGGCCATTATGCATCAAGTAGGACCGCTGAAAAAGTCTTGGCGGCAGGATTTTATTGGCCAACTCTCTTTCACGATGCACACCAGTTCGTTCTTCGATGTGACAATTGTCAGAGGGCTGGAAATTTATCTCGGCGGGATGAGATGCCTCAGAATCCTATGCAATTCTGTGAGGTATTCGATGTCTGGGGCATTGATTTCATGGGACCATTTCCAAAGTCTAACGGGAACCAGTACATACTAGTAGCAGTTGACTATGTCTCCAAATGGGTTGAAGCACAAGCATTGCCAAGTAATGATGCTAGAACGGTGGTGAAATTCTTAAAAAGGTTATTCACTCGATTTGGAACTCCGCGAATCATCATTAGTGATCGAGGGACCCACTTTTGTAATGCCCAATTAGAAAAAGTGTTGAAAAGATACGAGGTACGCCACCGCCTTGCCACTCCATATCATCCTCAAACTAGTGGTCAAGTGGAAGTCACCAATAGAGAACTCAAGCGAATCTTGACCA
The DNA here is from genome assembly GCA_020875875.1 of Dioscorea alata. NCBI lineage: Eukaryota > Viridiplantae > Streptophyta > Magnoliopsida > Dioscoreales > Dioscoreaceae > Dioscorea > Dioscorea alata. The sequence continues at coordinate 13,964,726 of CM037019.1, forward strand.
AATCTGTGGAACAAGGAAAGCGAGACTGGTCAGAATGGTTGGATGACACACTATGGGCCCATCGCACAGCATACAAGACGCCCATAGGCACCACTCCGTATAATCTAGTCTACGGGAAGTCATGCCATCTACCTGTAGAACTTGAACATAAAGCATATTGGGCAATTAAAGCAATGAACTTCGACTTAAGAAGAGCTGGTGAATAGAGGCTGCTTCATCTTAATGAGCTCGATGAATGGAGATTGAGAGCATATGAGAATGCCAGAATTTACAAAGAGAAGATTCGAAAATGGCATGACAAGCATATCAAATTACCTAAGGAATTCAGGGTCGGTGACCAAGTTCTACTATTCAACTCCCGATTACAACTCTTCCCCGGAAAGTTAAAGACTAGATGGTTTGGCCCATACACAGTCACTCAGGTATCACCCCAAGGTTCAATTGAGATTACTCATCCGGAGAAGGGCACGTTCAAGGTAAACGGACACCGGCTGAAACCATACTTTGGCGGAGAGGTTTGTAGCAACGACAAAGAAATATTTTTCCTTCAACCTCCGTAAGGTAAGCCAGGTACGTCAAGCTTAGTGACGTTAAACAAGCGCTTCTTGGGAGGCAACCCAAGGTTTTACAGTTTTTCTAGGACCTAGTTAGCTTTAGATTGAATAAAAGTCTTGGTTTTGGTGTCCTCAATTTTTCATGTGTTTCGCTGCAATTTTCTTGGGGTTTGTTGATGAATTACGTGTGCCTTAACGATAATTGATGAAGTTTAAGTTGGTTGAGTGTGTTTTCTGTGGTTTCTGGTCATGTTTTTATGATTTTTACAGGTTCTAAGTGTTATACAAAAGTTTCTGAATTTTTCTGAGAAGTCTGTAAAATTTTCTAAGTAAGCTAGAGAAAACACACGGCCGTGTGGAATTAACACACGGCCGTGTGAAATTTCGCAGAACTTCAACTCTTTTCCAAAGAGTCCACAGGGGCGTGTGGGTGCCCCTGTGACCGGCCTTGTGCTAAGGCACACGGCCATGTGGAAATTCCACACAGCCGTGTGAAACTCTGCAGAAAACCCCCTTTCTTCCCGAGAAAACACAGGGGCATGTTGGTGCCCCTGTGGGAGAGCTTGTGAAAGGTACACGGCCGTGTGGATTATTCACACGGCCGTGTGAAACACTTAGGTTTCTCGGGCAAGTCAGAGGGGCCACAGGGGCGTGTGGTGTGCCCCTGTGGCTGGCCTTGTGTTCTTGGCCAGGTTGGGCACACGGCCGTGTGGAATTAACACACGGCCGTGTGAAATTTTTCAGAGAACTTCTGTGTTTTCCCGAGAATCCACAGGGCCATGTACCAGCCCCTGTGGATATCCTTGTGAAGGCACACGGCCGTGTGGAATTAACACACGGCCGTGTGGGGGTAACCCAGAGAGTGAATAGAATGCACACAGGGGCGTGTGTTGGCCCCTGTGAACCCTAATTTCAGAGGCACAAGGCCGTGTGGCATTAACACACAGCCGTGTGAGTTCCCAGAACTTCAAGAAGCCGAAGGTTTCTCTTTAGGAATTCACTCATGTCTCTTTCACTTTCACTCCAAAACACTCTCTGACCTCTTTTGCTACTCTCCCGACCAGCACCTTCAGTCATTAAGGTTTCTTCTCGAGTTCCCCGACCAAACTCCGAATTTCTCCTCATCCACACCGTCGGTGAGGACAACAAATCTTTCCTCTCTACTAATCCAGGTTTAGATCGTTTATGATAAATATTTCGGCTGTTTTGCATGATTAACCTAACTACTAATGAGTTTACAGAGGTTCTTAAGCAAAATTTTGTGTGACTTTGGAGTTTTGATTCTCAACCTTGCGTCCATGTCCGCCCGATAATCCACACGGGCGTGTGAAAATTACACACGGCCGTGTGGATCTTATCAGGACGTATCAATATAACAAAGTGACTAATTTTCTTTTAAAACTACTTTTCAGGAATGGCACCCAGGAAAAACACCAACAAAAGAGCACGAGAGCACTCTCCAGAGCCGATCAATGACATCCCATCTGAACATCAAGAAACATATAGAAGATTGGCGAAACTCAAAATTGGACAATCTCGATACTTAGACATAGGATGTATAAGACCAGCTGATTGGGGTGTTTAAATGGCGGAAGAGATTGAAGAGCTTGTTGCAGTAGGAAGTTGGAAGAGCTTGCTGTCAATTAGAGATCTAGCAAACCGATCGCTTACTTTAGAGGTGCTCTCATCATTCAAATTCAACAAAGCAAGTAGAGAGTCGATGAGTGTCAACTTTATACAGTTTCGGGCATATGAGCATGAGTACAATTTGTCAGTGACACAGTTTTCCATTTATATGGGGTTGTACAACGAAGCGTTCACAAAAACAGAGGAGTACGAGAACCTTCCAACTGACTACCCCAGAAATTTGACTCCTCAAAGAGCTTACAAAGTATTATGTGGACGAGGGAACTATGAGCCAGGTGTATCAAAAGCTACTTGTCTATCACGACCGGCTTATAGATACATTCATGCCATTCTGAGTAGGTCAATAAACAGCCGGGGCGACAGTACAGGAGTTCTTAGTCGGCAGGAACTCCTATACTTATATTCAATGGTGCAGAAGGAGCCACTCCATATTGGGTACATACTTGCCGAATCCATGCATCACCAAAGTCAGTACCACAGGCTTGGGACGATTTTTGCAGGGCCATACATCACAAGACTTATGAAGGGAATGGGTCTTCGGGCTGCAATTAGAGGGATAGAAAAGACAGTCACACCTTCTCCAATCGACTTGGAGATGTTGAGACAGATGGGCATTGCCCGGAAACATTACCAGCGTTACACTCTATACTGGCACGAGGCTTACCCGGGCGAGGGCTCACATGCAGCGTTAGAGCCACCACCAGTGGACACATAGGCAGGAGTAGAGGCCGAGGCACCACCCATAGCACCGGAGCCACCTCCAGTGCGTATCTTTTCTCCATCTCGAGGACAGGACAGGTTCGAGCGCCTCGAGAGTGCTGTGGGTATCATGCAGCAGGAGTTAGCAGAGCTGAGGGTCGCACAGGCAGCAGGGTTTGCCGAGTTGAGGGCCACTCAGGCATCACAGTTCGCTCACTTGTCGGCACAGCTTGCCACAGTGATCCAGTTATTTGAGCGATCTGTGGTGCGACCCCGACGGGTCCCCTCACCGACTCCGCCTCCATCTCCAGCAGCACCAGCAACAGCAGCACCAGAGGATACACATCAGGACACCGACGCTGAGGCGTCGTAGATTTTATCTTTCTTTTGTTGCACTTTTATTTTCTTATTTTGTTGGACTTGTAGTACTCAGAAAGGACTCTCCTTCTGGGTTTGCTTTTATTTTTTCCTTTACTTTGTCTCGAGTTGTATCTCATTATCATATCTTTATATACTCGAGCTTTATTTTGGTTTTTCTTGAGCTATACTGAACCCTTGCGTATGTGTGCAGATGGTCTTGGATTTAAGGAAATTGAGGAATTGTCATAGGCACGGTCATGGGACCGTGTGTGCTCCACAAACCATTGAGACTCAACTCTCAATGACCTAGCTCCATCAAACGTAACACTTGGAGTTCAGGGGAGTAATGTTTCAATTGTAACTTCACACTACTTGTCTTTCATTGTTTTATTGTTTATAGTGCTTGCATGCGTACATTGGGGACAATGTACATATTAAGTGTGTGTGTGTGTGTGTGTGTGTGGGGGGGGGGGGGGGGGGGATTCACATTGCACACACCTTTACTTGTACGTTCAATTGTTCATGTTCATGTAGCCTATGGCGGTTAAACTTAGTTGCAACATTCATATTCTTAGAGTTTAGGAGAATTTTTAACATTGTATTATATCTTGTTCTAGTTCCACTTGAATTATAGGGGATTTTTGCTCGATTACAAATTTTTGCACTACTCACTCTTGAAATCTTTTGGAAACTCAATCTTGAAGTTTTAAGGACTAGTTTAGTATTACTTTAGTAAGTTGTGAAGTTCTATGTAGCAAAAAAAAAAAAAAAAAAAAAAAAGAAAAAAGGCTACTATTAGCTTGTGAATATTAGTTTAAGCTTTTCATTTGGGGTGGAAAGAGCTACCTCCTATGAAGTATGAAGCTACTCTTATAAGTCGGATACAAGTTATGCCCTAATGAGAGAAAGAGCTATCTCATGGGAAGCGTGAAAGCTACCACTCCGGTAGAAAGAGCTACCTCCTCGAAAGTGTGAAAGCCACCTTTGGCGGCCGCCTAGGAAAGGGCTACCTTAGAGGTTGAGTGAAGCTACTACTTCCTTACTTAGTGTATATAAATAAGTCCTTGTAACAAGAGTTTGAGGAGTACTCGTTGGTTCTCTTGAGTGAATTCGCACACACTTACACGTTTTCGAGTTTCTACCCTTTTTGATTCAAGTTGTTAGCTAGAGCAATGATAACCATATGCAATGTTTCGATTTCCCCTTACTTATTGAATGTTTCTTTTGTATACTTTTGGTGAGCCTAAGGCCGAACACTTTCAGTTGATTCCTCCCAAGTACTTTCACGTTCTATTTTTGCTTGAGGACAAGCAAAAGCTTAAGTGTGGGGGGATTTGATAAGTGCTTGTGTTGTAGTAACGCGAAGCATTATTATCTTACAAATGAACATACTTTTTATCAGATTTTATCACTAAATAGTGTGCATTTGTGTATTCTTGTGCATTGTAGGTTCGTGGAGCTAAGTTGGAAAAGAAGAACGAAGTTAGGTCGTGTTCGCCATTGTTGGGAGGTTTTCGGACCAAGCAAGGAACAAGGCACGAGGTTAGACTTGTGAGTGTGTGCCAACCTCCTTTGGAGGGGCACAAAGGCAGTCACATTCACAACAAGTCCAACTCGTGTAGCTTAGGAAAACTTCACCAAGAAGGAGACTTGAAGCAATAGGCACGATCTACCATTGATTGTGTGCCCAATTCAATGGCCTCGATGAAGAAACAAAGTATTCGGGAGCATTTCGGAGAGTACTGTAGCAAGTCACTGTAGCAAGTTAATGTGCACTTCTGCCAAAAATCATGATTCCAGAGAATTCACACGGGCGTTTGTGTTTTATTTCATACATTGATGAACATGTATAGCTCCATGAGGAGCTAAACCCCTCGTGGGTATTCGGACTTGTAAAACTCTAGGATAATTATGTTTCTTTGACATTGTTATTATGCTTTTCCATTAATTGATGAATAAATTCGAGTTTCAATTTTAGATTTCTTGTGCTATTGTTTTCTCTTAGCCGTGACACTAAGGATTGAGAACAATATAGGTTATCCTTTGGAGGTGTGACAACTCCTATAGGATTAGACTACTTAAAATTGAAGAGGGTTGAGAGGGAGAGTTGTGAGGTAGCACCATACCCCTTTCCCTTCCATTGTGATTTCTCCCTACCTCCGATTCTTTGATTTATTAGAAGTCAAAATAGAGTGAAGTGCTAGGTAGTCAAACTCCCCCAAGGTTTTGGGGTGACGTGAATCCTACGCACTGGGGCTTAATTTAGACTACGGTTCTTCCTCATGGACCAAAGTGTTAGGACTACTACACATAGGAACAGGTTTTATCACTAGGAGTCCCTAGAGCTTTAAGCAACACCACGTAGTGTTAGGCTTAGGTAGAAATACTCCCCTGGGGCTTAGTTGAGCAATCAACAGAGTGAAGGGTTGACTGTGAATCCTATTGCCGGGACATAGTGTTGGGGTTAGTCACGGTTGACCTTAGATTTGGGACCGTGTGTTTCAGGATTTTCCTCGACTCAATTAACATCAATAGGAAAGTATAATAGCATAGTCTTGCACTAGAAGCATAAGTCCTAGAGATAACTTGTCCGGATACCCTATTCTCACTTATTCCTAGTCTCTCTCTTTTTACTCGTTGCTTGCACTTTTCTCTCTTTCATCTTTCTATTTACTTGCATTGCATCTACTCTAATTTTCATAAATTCACTTATCACTCCGATCATTGTTTCTTTTCGTATATCGCACGACTGGATAGCAATTTCTCGTATTTTAAATCCCTATTCCCTGTGGATTCGACTACCCACTCACCGGGGTAACTTTTATTACTTCGACAAGGCCGTGCACTTGCGGTACGCACGCAAAAGGTCGTGTCAGCATCCAAAGGGGGCAAATCAGCCGAAGAGGGTAAATTGCCAATTCTAAAAGAAGGTTCTTTGATGAAGACGACCAAAGCTACTCCAGTGCTCCAAAAGAGGGAACCAGTACTACCTCACTTTGGTAGTGACACTGAGTCATCAGAAGATGAAAGTGATGAGGATATACACCAAAGCAAGGGTCAAGATGAAAGATCTGCTCAAGAAAGTGCGTTGCATATTACAAGGGTTCCTGATGGACTCTACAAATCCTTAGAGGATTTGAATGTGAATACAGTTGAGCATATGAAGACATTCTATGTACCAGCTCGGCGTGAAAATGAGAGAGGCATCCTCTTTTACGAGGCCAAGAGCAAGAAGATTTCAAATGATGATGTCATAAACATTGAAGAAATAGAAGATGATGAAGTTCAACCCATAAATTTCCCAAGCTATTACCCTAACAAGCTCAAGATGATAGTTGAGAAGTTTGGGGGAAAATCAAGTGGTCGAGGAAGTCATATCAGAGCTTTCGTCGATTGTGGGATCCTGCACATATGGATAAGAGAGGAATAGGCTACTCTGAGTCTTCCAAGTACTCATGTTACATAGTAACATCCCAGGAAGAAGAAGAAGAAGAAATCAAGATGAAGAATGCACCGCTCGAACTAGAAGACGGGGGGCAAGCAACAATTGATGAGCTGGTTGAAATCAACTTGGGAAACGATGAGGACCCAAGGTCGACTTTCCTAAGCACATAGCTATCAGAAGAAGAAAAAGCATCATTCAAGGATCTCCTGAAGGAGCATATTGACTGCTTCGCCTGGAACTATAATGAAATGCCCGGGTTAGATGACGAGGTAGCTATTCACAGACTTGCCATTGACCCTAATGCTATTCCAGTTAAACAGGCACCGAGAAAGATGAAGTTTGACCTGGAAGAAAGGGTGATAGAAGAGACAAAGAAGCTGATTGAAGCTTGTTTCATCAGAGAAGAGAAGTACCCTGATTGGATAGCTAGCATAGTCCCTGTGAAAAGGAAGACTGGGCAAATACGGATATGTGTAGACTTCAGAGACCTGGATAAAGCATGTCCCAAAGATGATTTTCCCCTTCCAGTCATAGAGATCATGATTGACAACACCTCAGGGTACGAGATGTTCTCCTTTATGGATGGATATTCTAGATACAATCAAATCAAAATGCATCCAGATGATGAGAAGAATACTGCCTTCTGAACACCCATGGGCATCTACTGTTATAGGGTAATGCCGTTTGGACTGAAGAATGCAGGAGCAACATATCAAAGGGCTATGACCAGGATATTTAATGATTTAATTCACAAAGTTGTCGAATGCTATGTGGATGATCTTGTGGTTAAAACAAGTTCCAAAGACAAGCATCTTGATGATCTGAGGACAGTCTTCACACGCCTTAGAGAATACAAGTTGAAAATGAATCCGATGAAGTGTGCTTTTGGAGTCCTCTCTGGGAAATTCTTAGGCTTCATAGTAAGGCACTGGGGAATAGAGATAGATCCCTCCAAGATAAAGGCGATCCTGGAAATGCCACCTCCTCAAACATTGAAGCAGCTGCGCTCCTTCCAAGGACGTTTAGCATATATTAGAAGATTCATCTCCAACCTCTCTGGAAGATGCAAGCCCTTATCTAAACTGGCCAAGAAAAATGCGCCTTTCAAATGGGATGATGAATGTCAGAGAACCTTCGAAGACATCAAACAGTACTTGTTGAAGCCACCGGTATTGGCAGCCCCAATCCATGGAAAGCCTTTGATTTTATATACTGCCGCATTGGAAGGGTCTTTGGGAGCTATGTTGGCCCAGAACAATGAAGAAGGCAAAGAAAATGCGTTATATTACCTCAGCAGGATGTTGATAGGAGTTGAGAGTAAATACACGCCAATTGAAAAGCATTGCCTAGCTTTGGTGTTTGCAGTCAAGAAGTTAAGACACTACTTGCTAGCGCATAAAGTAATACTCATATCAAAAATAGATCCATTGAAATACCTTATGACGAGGCCATTGCTTACAGGAAGACTCGCAAAATGGGCATTGATTCTGATGGAATTTGACATAATATACACTCCACAGAAGGCTATTAAAGGACAGGCATTGGCAGACTTCCTAGCAGTGCATCCTCTCCCTGATGATTCACCACTGAATTTTGATCTCCCTGATGAAGAGACATTAACAGTGGAAGAAGCAAGGTGGCGACTATACTTTGATGGAGCGTCATCTATAAAGCCGGCACTCATGTCTCAAATTCCACAAATCAAAGCTGGGGTAGGACTCGTGTTCATCACACCAGAAGGGGGAATCCTCAGATATGCTCTCTCTCTTACGGAGCCATGTACAAACAATGAGGCAGAATATGAAGCTCTCATAGCTGGTTTCGAACTGGTAATCAAAATGGGGATCCAAGATATACACATATTTGGAGACTCACAACTCATAATCAAGCAAGTAGAAGGAGACTATAAGATATATAAACCTGAACTTCTTAAATATTATAAGAAGGTAAAAAATCTGATGAAGAAAATCCCCTATATACAGTTGAGGAGGGTTTCAAGATCAGAAAATGGAGAAGCTGATTCTTTGGCAAGAGTAGCAAAGGAGCTGGCGAATTCGAATTATGAAGAAATCCATATAACCATAAGAAATAGAAGACCCATTAGTACAATCCCCGACGAAGTTGAAGAGAAAAGTGCTGGGGGCATAGCGGAAGTCTTCACTCTCGATAGAGGAAGATTGGAGGCAACCGTTCATAGAATATTTAAAATATGATAAACTCCCAAGGGATAAATCAGAAGGCCTGCAGATAAAGCGAAGAGCCCTAAGATTCACCCTCATAAATGAAATATTGTACCGTAGGTCATATGATTAACTACTCCTGCGGTGCCTCTCACATGAAGAAGCCCAAGAAGTTATGCATGATATCCATTCCGGGATATGTGGTGCACACCAATCTGGACCCAAGATGCGACTCAAGATCAAGCACTTGGGATATTACTGGCTAACCATAGTCGGAGTTTGCATCAATTATGCTAGAAAATGTCATCTATGCCAGATACATGGAGATTTTATTCATCAACATCCAAATCCTTTACACCCTACAACCTCGTCATGGCCCTTTGAGATATGGGGAACGGATGTAGTCGGTCCTATTGAACCACCATCATCTTTGGGACATCAGTTCATATTGGCTGCAACAGATTACTTTTCTAGATGGGCAGAAGCAATCCCGCTGAGAGAAGTCAAGACAGAGAATATCCTCAAATTCTTCAAGGAAAACATCTTATATAGATTTGGGACTCCAAGAAGAATTATTTCAGATAGTGGCCCAACTTTTAGAAGCTTCAAGATCGGGAGGTTTGCACATCACCATAAGATAGATTGGAGATATACCTCTATATATAACGCTAGAGCGAATGGGTTGGCAGAAGCATTCAACAAGACTCTCTCAAAGTTGTTGAAGAAAGCAGTGTCCAAGAACAAGAAGGATTGGCATGAAAGACTCCCGGAGATGCTATGGGCATATCGTAGTACTTATAGGAGTCTGACACAATGCACGCCGTATTCTTTGGTGTTTGGAACTGAAGCAATCTTACCTCTCGAAATCCAAATACCCTCAATGAGAATGGTAGTGCAAAATGAAATCTCAAATGAAGATAATGTTCAGCTTCGATTGGATGAGTTGGACTCTCTTGACGAGAAAAGGTTAGGAGCCCAACAAAATCTTGAAGTCTACAAAGCCAAAATGTCTCAAGCATACAACAAGTTGGCTCGTTTCCAGACTTTTACCAAAGGAGAGATGGTCCTTGTCCTTAAAAGACCCATCATCACCAACAAAAAAACCGGGGGCAAATTCAAAGCAAATTGGGAAGGCCCTTATGTTGTGGAGATAGTCTACGAAGGAGGGGCTTATCAACTCATTGACGCCAATGGAGAAAGACCGATGCCACCCATCAATGGTCGTTTCCTGAAGAAGTACTATGTCTAATGTAAAAATGTTTGCCTATAACGGAACATCTGGTCCCTCATAAGGGTAGACTAGTCATGTACAATTATATGTACTTCCTGAGGCAAAACATTCATTTTCATACATTTTTGTACAAAATTCACTTCTGTACTAAAATTTATTTAATGAAATAAAGAGGCATGTGTTTGTCTATGACGGAACATCGGGTCCCTTTAAATAAAAAAAAGAGGTAGACCAGTCATGCACAATTAAGTGTGCATCCTGAGGCAAATACGTTGTCCTGTGTGTTTTCTAATAAAAAAAACAAACAACAAAAAAAAAACAACAACAACAAAACAACAAAAAAAAAAAACAAAAAAAAAACAGAAAAAAACCAAAAACAAAAGAACAAAAAAAAATTGCGAGGAAAAATTCTCAAAATTTCTGAATAAAAAAAAGAAAGAAAATAAATCATGGAAAAAATAAAAAAAAAAGAGAAAGAAATAGCGTGAAAAAAAATTGTGAAAAAATCATGAAGGAAAAGGAACAAGAGAACATTTCAGAATTTCCCAATTAAAAAAAAAGCGAGAAGAAAATAAATTTTCAAAATTTCCGGATAAGTGCAATTTGTGCTAGGAGTGGCAGATGAAAACTTGATCTTGATGGACCTCATTGCAATTTTGAGCTATATCCCAAAAAGGTTGAGAGATATTAGCCATGATAAAATAAAGAGTAAGGGATTCCTACTTCTCTCACTCAATCTCGCTAAAATTCTTCGTGACAGAAGTATGAAGGGGGCATTTGTTTACATAAAAAATTGCATGTCCTAATTTAAATCAAATAAAAATTTTAAAATCATGTATACGAAAAACATATAAATCCCTAAATCAGCAGAGAGCACAGTTCTCGAGGCGATCAAAATATTCAAATCCCAAGATCAGCCGAGAGCACAGATCTCAAGGCGATCAAAATATTCAAATCTCAAGATCAGCTGAGAACACAGATCTCGAAGTGATCTAAAATATTCAAATCCTAAGATCAGCCGAGAGCACAGATCTCGAGGCGATCTAAATATTTAAATCTCAAGATCAGCTGAGAGCACAGATCTCGAAGCGATCAAAATATTCAAATCTCAAAATTGCCCCTGAGGACATATCTCGAGGCAATATGCAAATTACAAAATTGCCATTGAGAACATATATCGAGGCAAACAAAAAATGCAAATTACCAAATTGCCCTTGAGAACATATCTCGAGGCAAAATGGCAAATTACAAATTTGTCCCCGAGAATACATATCTCGAGAACAAAATGCAAATTACAAGATTGCCCTTGAGAACACATATTTCAAGGCAATATCAAATCTCTGGATAGCCTGAATACACATCCCGAGGCAATCCTATATTTCATATAGCCGGAGAAAGTGCATATCTCGAGGCACTCAAACACATATCCCGAGGAAAATTGGATTTGAATTTTGAAAATTTAAAATTTAAATTTAATCCTATCCTCGTTTGGTTTTTAAAAAAATTTAAATTCGAATTTAAAAAAAAATTAAATTAAAAAAATAAAATTAAAATTTGAATTTGATCCTATCTTTTTTGGATCCGGAGTTGTGATTCGGCGGAGGGATTTTGAATTAGGGATGGGAACGACGAAGCTTTTAAAAGGAGGGGAGAGACTTTGAAAAAAAAAAAAGCAAAAAAAAAAAAAAAAACCTCTTCTGCCTGACAATGTCGCTGTTTGATGCCATTGCTGCTGCCGCCGATTGTCGCCGTCATTGTCGTGTTTTGGCATCATCTCCGAAGATATATTGAAGCTGCTGCCACCATTGTTGTTGTTTGTCGGCTATTCGCCGCCATCACCAAAGAAAAGTCACCGTCGCCAGAGAAAATACTGAAGCCCCTCGTTGCCGCGCGCCGTCGTTCGTTTGTTGCGTTGCCTGTCACCACTGTTAGCCGGCTGTGCCGACGTTGCCGCTGCTGCTTGCCTGTTCCGTTGTTGCTGTTGATGACCATCGCCTGTTACCACTTCTGATGAGGAGCTCGTAAGAAATGGAAAGGCCCTAAGAGATGTTGAAGACGAAGGATCAATATTCGCCAGTAGAACGTTACCTGTCGACGCTGCTGTTGCCCATTGCTGAGGTTGCTTGTTAGCGTTAGAAGGATTATGAACGAGGAGCTTATATTACATGATCTTATACCGCAAGACGGATAAGATAGTAAAGCCAAAGTCTTTACAAGCTGCCAGCATTCCTGTTTTACTTGGATATAGCAAAGCTAAAGAAGGAAGGAGATGAAGCAAGGATGCTGAAGAAGATAACATAAATAAAGATAAAGAACCAGATGCTGCAAGCTGTTTCATTTGGGACCAGAAGCATGAGATTCTTAACAGCTGCATTGTTACAAAGAAAGACGTCATTCTGAGGATGTTTTTTTTTTTCGCACTGATGCTGAGAAGGATGCCATCCTGAGGATGTTTTCTGCACTAATGCTGAGAAGGAAAATAACATGGATGAAGATGAAAACCTAGATCCTGCATGTTATGTCGTTTGTGGCAGAAGCATGAAGATGTTGAGAGCTACAGGATTATGACAGTAGATGTCATCCTTTTCAAACACTGAAGCCTACTAAGAAAGCGCATGATTGCAAAAAAAAAAAAAAAATCATGGCAAGGTGCATTATGATGATGGAAGTCATTCTGATAAAGATCGATGTGATCTCCTTGTTTATGGATGTTGAGAAGCTCGTTGCTGCTGGTTTTGAGAACTCGATTTGGCAAAGTTCTAGTGGGACCCTAGATAGAGAATGCAAAGTCAGAGTTGAATATGGGACCGATGATCAAGTACCAACACAGTTTGGGCTCCAAACCGGATTTAATGTTAGGAAGTGAGCAACCTTACATTAAATGGCTGTAGAAACTATTTAACTTGGAGATACTTCTGGTACAAGTGGAAGTAGGAGCAAGTGATTATAAGCCAGGAGAATGAAGGCAATTCATCAAAGAATTTGAGCATGGAGTCCAAGTTGATGAGAAGCATGTTCACCAAATCCCTAAGAACTAAGCCATGCATTAATTCTTGATATCTTGTTATACTGAGTACATAGTGCTATGTTGCTGCTCTGCTTGTTAATAATAATAATAATAATAATAATGAAATGTTGAAGCTTAGGAAAATGCTCACTTGGCAACCGTGAAGATTCCAATAGCTCGTTAGTATCTTATTCTTCAAATGAACTAACAATGATTGCACACTCAAGAAGAGAGAACAAGAGCCATACATGTGGAGAGAATGATTCAGTGAAAGTGGTGAACCATTAATGATCATAAATATATACATGGAAGCATCTTTTGTGTCAATGGGGAATTCATGATGTGGTGTATGGGTGTTTGGCTTGGTGAAGTGCTTTTAATATATAACAATCAATAAAGTTGCATGGGATGAGCATGGGAATTCATATGGCATCATCTACTTATTACCTATGTTTATATATATATATATATATATATATATATATATATATGGATATGGTATTGGAAAAGGATAATTGAGGAGTTAAGGCCACGTCCTAATTAACCCATGACCCTGAATACTACTAAATAAAAATAAGTACATGCATAAAAAAAATCATCCATGCATACTTGCATGATAACAAAATAAAATAATAATAAAAAAGTATGAAAAGCATGCAATGCTATAAAATAAATAAATTAAAAAAAATAAAAAAAAGGGCATGCATAAATGCATGAAAATAAAAATGAGAAAAAAAGATGAGAAAATGCATGGCATGGACGTGGTGCTATAGAAGAAATATGGCAAATAAAATAAAATAAAATACATAAAATAATAAAAAATAAATAAATGGCACCTTACCATGATCTATTAGTGGTAGACACTTGCTCTCTCACATTGATGTGAAACAATTGACTTGTATTCAAGTTATAATGAGTTGCATAATGGATGTCGCCTTGCTAATGAAGCTGTGCAGCTGCTGTTGATTATAATTTTGATGCTATTGATGGTGATGATAATTCATGAGATGATATTGGTGATGGTGGGTGATCACATGATTGGTAACCATACGTTTTGGTTGCGATTGCTGAGATGAGCTCTTAGTAAATTTTTCTTGTGACTGTTGGGAGGTTGTTGTTGTCCTTGTAGCTGCAGTGGTTTAATCTGAGCACTGTGGCTTTTCTCCAATGCTTTACTCCATTGATTAATCTATTGAAATGCAGAAGCATAGGTTTAGCATACATTCTGGCTGGCCGGCCTGCACCAGGCCTTGCTATTGAGTTCTTTTCCTATGCTTATGATTAAATATAATAATAATAGTAAAAAATAAAGAAAAAAAAATAAAAGAAAAATGAGAAGAACATGCAATGGTATGCATGCATACATGCAAAATAAATAAATAATGGGAAAAGCATGCATGCGGATGATTTAAATAAATTAAAAAAATAGAGCAAAAAAAAAGTGGGCCTCACAAAGAAGAAATATACATAATAATAAAATAATAAGTGAATTGGATCTCAAGGGTGGTCTATGGTCTAACTATGTGAGGCTCAAGCTAGGTTTGTACTAGCCAATAATTTTGTCATAACCCTAAACCCAAATCTTATATTGGCTGTTAATATGACAAGACTCAAAGTGGCAAAACAAAATGGCAATATCATCAACAATAACAGTGGTGGCTATGGGATATGAAGCAATAAAAAGGGGTTTATGCAGAAAACCAATTAGTGCAGCCTTATGTCAACACCTGATGCAACATTGGAATACATATCTTAAGACGGTTGATGAAATCCAAATCTTGAAGGAACATGAATTTTAAGGAGAGATACAAGTTTGAAGCTGCAATAAAAAGGCAGCAATACGAATTTTAAAAGTGGCATGAATTTCTGGACGGTAGTGGGATATTTGAGATAGTTAATCTCAAAGCGGCAATGAGGCATGAGACGGCGGCGAAGCATGGCGAACGACGGTGTTATAAAAAAAATTTAAATAAATTAATAATAATAATAAATAAATAAATAAATAAAATATGTATGCCTATATATCTATGGCAATATTCATATGTAGTGATCACCCTGTTTTGACAATGAATTTTATTATTTTTCATTGCCTTTTTATTTGTACTTTTGCCCTTAATCGGAGGTTCCCAAGACACTATCTGGGGTAATTAATAATAGAGGCTTGCCTCTATTAGGAATGAAAGAACCCACAAAACAAATATGATATTTGTGCTTCGATGTGCCGTCTGGTGTCTTCTTCACAGACACGATACCAGACGCGTATTTTCGATCCCACAAGAGTGTAGTCGAATCCACAGGGAACAGGGATTTAGAATACGAGATTTCACTAATTAAGCTATGCGGTGTATGGAAAAGCAATATCTGGATCAATGAGTGAATGTAGAAGCAGACAGAATAAAAGACAAGAAATTAAATAGAAAGATGGAAGATCAGAAAGTGCAAATAAAAGAGAATAGAGAGGACTAGCAATGAATGAAATAGGGTATCCGTACAAGCTACCTCTAGGATCTATGCTTCTAGTGCAGGACTATGCTATTATACTTCCCTATTGATGTTAATTGAGTTGAGGATATCCTAAAACTCACGGTCCCAAACCTAAGGACAACCGTGACTAACCCCAACACTATACCCCGGTATTAGGATTCACGTCACCCTTCACTCTGTCGCTCGCACGACTAAGCCCCAGGGGAGTATATCCACCTAAACCTCACACTACGTGGGATTGCTTTAAGCTCTAGGGATTCCTAATGGTAAAACCTGTTCCTATGTGTAGTTCTAACCCTTTAGTCCAGGTGGAAGAACCCTAGTCTAGATTAAGCCCCAGCGCGTAGGATTCACTTCAACCCTTCACTCTGTTACTTGCATAACTAAGCCCCAGGGGAGTTTACCTACCTAGCACTTCACTCTATTTCGACCAATATGAAATCAAGGAAACGGAGGTAGGGAGAAACCACGTCAAAGGGGAAAGGGGTACATCGTTACCTCACAACTCTCCCTCTCAACCCTCTTCAATCTTAAGTTGTCTAACCCTAAAGGAGTTGTCACACCTCCAAAGGGTAACCCAAATTGTTCTCAATCCTAATGTCACATCTAAAAGAAAACATTAGCAAGATGAAATTAAGATTGAAACTCAATTTTTATTCATCAATAATGGAAAAGCATAACAACAATGTCAAAGAAACATAATAACCCTATAGTTTACAAGTCCGAATACCCTCAAGGGGTTTAGCTCCTTATGGAGCTATACATGTTCATTAAAATAGAAAAGAAAGCACAAACCAAAGACATTGATGAAAACCCCCTTGTATATGGTGTGGCCGTGGTCTTGTGATGCCGTCGGATGTCAGCGACGATGCCGATGATGTGCGCTAAACCTCCATGAAATCCTCTCCAAAACCCTAGCCACACTCCCCAAAGTTGAGGAGAAAGATAGGTCAAAAGATATCCCAAAAGGTCTCCAAAATCCCCTTTTATAATGTTGAATCGCGGCTTTAAAATCGGACTTATCGGGCACTTCACACGGCCGTGTGGAATTTCCACACGCCCGTGTTAATCCTCTGAAACCCTGATTTTCGACAGAAAATAAACAGCAGCTTGCTACAGTGTTTGCTGCAGTGCAAGCTACAGTAACTCACCAAAATGCTCCCGAATCAGTTGTTCTTCATCGAGGCCATTGATTGGGCACACAAACAATGGTAGGTCGTGCCAATTGCTTCAAATCTCCTTCTTGGTGAAGTTCTTTTAAGCTACACGAGTTAGACTTGTTGTGAATGTGACTGCCTTTGTGCCCCTCCAAAGAAGGTTGGCACACACTCACAAGTCCAAGCTCGTTCCTTGTTCCGCACTTGGTCCGAAAACTTCCCAACATCGGCGAACACGACCTAATTTCGTTTTTCTTCTCCAATTTAGCTCCACAAACCTTCAATGCACAAGAATACACAAATGCACGCTATTTAGTGATAAAACCTGATAAAAGATATGCTTAATGTAAGATAATAACACTTCGCGGTATTATAACACAAGCACTTATCAAATCCCCCCATACTTAAGCTTTTGCTTGTCCTCAAGCAAACATAGAACGTGAAAGTACTTGGGAAGAACAATTGAAAGTGCTCGTCCTTAGGTTCACCAAAAGTATGCAAAAGAAGCATTCTACAAGTAAGGGAAAATCAAAACATTGCATAAGGTTACCAATGTTCTAGCTAAAAACTCGAATCAAAAAGGATAAAAACTCGAAAATGTGTTAGTGTGTGCGATTTCACTTAAGAGAACCAACGAGTACTCCTCAAACTTTTGTTAGAAAGGACTTATTTATATACAAAAACAAAACTAAAGAGAAAAGAAAGTAGTAGCTTTACACATCCTTGAAGGTAGCCCTTTCCTAGGCGGCCGACAAAGGTGGCTTTCACACTTTCGAGGAGGTAGCTCTTTCTACCGGGGTAGTAGCTTTCACGCATCCCATGAGATAGCTCTTTCTTTCATTAGGGCATAACTTGTATCCGACTTATAAGAGTAGCTACATACTTCATAGGTGGTAGCTCTTTCCACCCCAAATGCATACATAAAATAAAGCAACTATTCACAAACTCATATATATATTTTTTTTCTTTTTCTCTTTTCCATATTTTTTTTATATATATGCATTTTCCAAAGTAAAACTAAGAACGATGATAAACTTGTCCTTAAAAACTTCAAGATTGAGTTTCCAAAAGATTCCAAGAGTAAGTTGTGCAATATAAGATAATCGAGCAAAAATTCTCTAAAAATTCAAGTAGAAACTAGAGCATGATAGGATACAATGTTAAAAATTCTCCTAAACTCTAAGAATACAACCGTTGCAACTAAGGTGAACCGTCATAGGCTACATGAGCATAAGCAATTGAACGCACAAGTAAATGTGTGTGCAATGTGAACTCCCCCCCCCCCCCCCCCCCCCACACACACACTTGAGATGTACATTGTCCTCAATGTACGCATGCAAGCACAATAAAACATATAGCAATTAAAACATTACTCCCCTGAACTCCAAGTGTTGCGCTTGATGGAGCAGGTCATAGAGAGTTGAGTCTCAATGGTTTGTGGAGCACACACGGTCCCATAACCGTGTCTATGACTATTCCTCAATTTCCTTACATCCAAGACCATCTGCACGTATACACAAGGGTTCAGTATAGCTCAACAAAGATAAAATAAAACTCGAGTATATAAAATATGAAGCAATGAATACAACTCGAGATAAAAGAAAAGCAAAATAAAAGATAGACTCAGAAGGGAGATCCTTTCTGAGTACTACAAGTCCAGAATAGAATAAAAAGTATATATAAACAAAAATGAAAATCAAAAGCAAATAAAAACTAAAACTACGACGCCTCAGCGTCGGTGTCCTGAGTAGTGGCCTCTGGTGCTGCTGGAGGCTCTGAAGATGCAGGTGGATCTACTGCTGCTGGAGGAGATGGTGGTGGAGGGGTAGAAGCTTGGGGTCGGACCACGAATGGTGCTGACACGGCCTGCTCAAGGAGTCTCTGTATAGTGTCAAGCCGTGCCATGGTCTCTAAGTGCTGCGCAGCCTGTGTAGCCCTAACCACGGCCACCTCTGTCTGTAGGACACCCACTGCGCTCTCGAGGCGCTCCAGTCGATCCTGGCCTCGAGAGGGTGAGAATATGCGCACCGGAGGTGGTTCCGGCGTGGTGGGTGGTGCCTCTGCCTCTGTATCTACTGTGGGTGGCTCCAAGGCTGCCTGGGACCCCTCGGCCTACTCTGACTGGGGTATGATCCATGTGTAAGTCCCTGATCCGGCCCAGCGGATCATACCCATCAGCCTCAACGTCTCTGAGCCCAGGGGGGCCGGTACAGTCGTATTCTCGGCCCCGCGAACCCCATCTCTGAGCCCCAGGCCGATCAGGAGTCTCGTAATGTAGGGCCCTACGAAGATCACTCCAACCCTAATGTACTGGCCCTGGTGGCGCAAGTGCTCTGCTAGGATATGCCCTAGGTGGAGTGGTACTCTCTGAGCCATAGAATGCAGATATAGAAGCTCCTGTTGGCTCAAAACCCCAGTGCTATCACCCCGGCCACTCAATGATCTACTCAAAATGGTATGTATGTATCTGTAGGCCGGATGAGATAAGCACGTAGCCTTTGAGACCCCTGGCTCATACTGACCCTCTCCGCACAAATCTGTGTAGACCCTCTGCAGAGTGAGGCTGCATGGATAATCGGTGGGGAGGCCCTCATACTCCTCTGTCTGTGTATAGTCCTCATCATATAACCCCATCTAGATCGAAAACTGAGTCATGCTGAGGCTAAAATGCTGTCCTAATACTCTGAACTGAATCGTGTCAGGAGTTGAGGAGTCCCTGTATGATCTGTCAAACTCGAGAGAGGCCAGGAACTCAAGTGTCACTCCTCGAATGGCTGGATCTCTGATCATCAGTAATCTCCTCCAACTACCCACTGAAAATAGCTCCTCGACCTCGTCTGCAACACTATCTCCACCCTGAATCCCTCTAACTATACTGAGGTCTGGGTATCGCGACTTTCCAAACCTAAGTGTCAACAACCTCTCAAAGCGAGCCTGGTGCTCAGGTAAAGCAAAATCATCCTGCTCTGGAGGTTGGGAAGGCTCACGGGGGCACTTCCCTGCTTGCTTCTTCGACCTGGAAGACATATCTGCGAAGTTGCAAAAGAAAATAATTAGAAATCAGTTCAAAAACTCACTTTGCAGAAATCCACAAGGCCGTGTGTTAATTCCACACGCCCGTGTGGAGTTTCTGGCAGACAGAGCCTCACAGCCGTGGGTCTAAAAATCCAAAAATACAACTAAATTTGCTCCAATTCTATTCTAAACATGTTCGCATACATATTAATCATTCAAAACAAGCGAAATCATCCAAAAAGATCGAATTAAATAAAAAATTGATGAATAAAAAGGTTTTGAGGTTCATACCGATGGTGTGAATGTGAAAAGCTTAGAAATCGGCCGAAAAAACTCATCTCAATCCTCCAAAAACACGAGGAGGAGGTCGGGAGAACAAGAGAGGGAGTCAGAGAGTGATTTGGAGTGGAAAAGTAAAGAGGCACAAGTGGAGAACCAAAGAAATCGCGCGGCTTTTGAAGTTCTGGTAATCCACACGGCCATGTGGAAATTCCACACGGCTGTGTGCCTCTGAAATTAGGGTTCACAGGGGCCAACACACGCCCCTGTGTGCACTCTGGTCACTCTCTGAACTACCCCACACGGCCGTGTGAAACATCCACATAGCTGTGTGTCTTCACAGGAGAATCCACAGAGGCTGGTACACGGCCGTGTGGATTCACGGAAAAACACAGAAGGTTTATGAAAATTTTCACACGGCCGTATGGAAATTCCACACGGCCGTGTACCCAACCTGGCCAAGAACTCAAGGCCGGCCACAGGGGCACGTCACACGCCCCTGTGGCCTCTCTGACTTGCCCGAGAAACCCTAAGTATTCCACACGGCCGTGTGCCATTCACAAGCCCTTCTACAGGGCACACACACGCCCCTATGTATTCTCGGGATGAAAGGGGGGTCTCTGCAGAGTTTCACACGGCCGTGTGGGAATTACCACACGGTCGTGTGCCTTGGCACAGTGGCACTCACAGGAGCACTCACACGCCCCTATGGACTCTCTGGAAAAGAGTTTAAGTTCTGCAGGATTTCACACGGCCGTGTGTTAATTCCACACGGCCATGTGCCGCTTCTAAGGTTATTCACAGGGGCATGGACACACCCCTGTGCCCTCACTAGTTGAACCCTAATTAGTAACACACGCCCGTGTGGAAATTCCACACGGCCGTGTGTTTTCTCTGGATGACTTAGAAAAATTACAAGCTCCGCAGAAAAAATTCAAAAACTCTTTTAAAACACTTAAAGCCTGTACACATCATGAAAAACACCACCAGAGATTATAGAAAACATGCTCAACCGACTCAACTTCGTCAATTACATTAAGGCACATGAAACCATTGATAATCCACAAGAAAATTCACAGCATATGCACATGAAAATCAGGACACCAAAACTAATACTTTTTATTCAACCAAAAACTAAACAAGTCCTAGAAAAACTGTAAAAGCTTGGGTTGCCTCCCAAGAAGCGCTTGTTTAACGTCACTTAGCTTGGCGTACCTGTCTTACCTTACGGAGGTTCATAAATTGAAGTTGCCCTCTTCCCTACAATCTGAAAACATGCATTACATAATCTCTGTAGAGTAGAGAGAGAGTTGTCGAATTTGTTACCACAAAAGGGTGTAACACCCTTACTCCATGAATGTTCATCCCCTTCCTTGTTGGGGTTCTTCTTGTGGCGTCTTTTCGGCCTCTTCATCCTTCGAAGCATCTTCTTCATACTCTCCTTCTCCATCTTGATGTCTGTCTTGACTGGACCAAGTGCAAGTACTTCTTCTTCTTCTATCTCCACGTCTTGGTCCGGCCACCATTCATAAGGATCCGGGTTTAACATTTCCTGTACGTATTCATCGATACACTCATCAGTAACATCAAGATAATAAAGAGTATCATCAAAATCAAGAGAATGTCTCATGGCTTTGGCGAGGCGATAGGTGAGCTTATCATCTCCAACTCTAAGTGTGAGCTCCCCACCGTCCATTTCTATCAAAGCCTTGGAAGTGCGCAAGAACGGCCTCCCAACAATCAGCGGTACTTCGACATCCTCATCCACATCAAGCACAACAAAGTCCACCGGAAAGATGTACTTGTCTACTTTCACCAAGACATCTTCCACAATTCCTCTCGGATGCCTTACCGATCGATCTGCAAGTTGGAGTGTCATCCGAGTTGGTCTAGGCTCACCCAAGCCTAGTTTTTGGAAGAAGGTATAGGGCATGACATTGATGCTTGCCCCCGAATCGGCCAATGCCATCTCTTTACCCAAATTGCCGATGTTACAAGGGTATGATGAAACTCCCAGGGATCTTTTCTCTTACTCGGCATATTCTTTTGTAAGACGGCCGAGCAATTAGCATCAAGAACTACAGCTGCACTCTCCTCCAACTTCCTCTTATTGGTCAAGAGGTCCTTCAGGAACTTCGCGTACTTGGGCATTTGGGCTAATGCTTCCACGAATGGTATGTTGATGTGCAATTGTTTGAAGATACCCAGAAATTTCTTGTATTGCTCATTGTCTTGGTCATTCTTTAACCTCGAAGGGTAGGGGATCCTTGGTTTGTAGTGTGGTGGTGTCACCTCTTTCTCTTTTGGTGCTTCTTCCCCTACTTCTTCAACTTCGGGTGCTTCTTTTGTCTTCTCTAGAGGGAGATTTCTCTCAACCTCTTTCCCACTCCTCAAGGTGATTACCTTCAATTGCTCCCTTGGATTAGTCTCCGCATTGCTAGGCAAGCTACCTTGAGGTTTTTCTGCCAATGTCTTCGCAATTTGCCCTACTTGATTTTCTAAATTTTGTAGGGAGGCGGTGTGATTGCGAAGAGTAGCCTCCACCGACTGAAACCTAGCATCCGATGAAAAAACAAACCGTGTGAGGGCTCTCTCGAGGTCGATCATTTTCCCTTCTAACCCGGTCACTCGGCTTTCTAGATTCGGAGCTTGTTGACCTTGAAATCCTGGTGGTGCACTTTTTTTTCTGTTGTGACTGCCCTTGATTGCTCCAAGAGAAATTCGGGTGGTTCTTCCACGCCGGATTGTAAGTTCCACTGTACGGGTTTCCTTGGCCTTGTCCTCTATAAGCATTACCAACAAAATCAGCCTTCTCCACCACACTAGTACCTCCAATAGCAATCGGACAATCACTCGAAGCGTGACCTCCCCCACAACCATTACATGTAGTGATGGCCGCAACTCGTGGTGAAGCTAGAGCATCGAGCTTCTTACTTAATGACTCTACTTGTGCTGCCAAAGATGTAACCGCGTCAACTTCATGAATTCCGGAAACCTTCTTTCTGTCCCTTGAATTCCATTGATAGCTAGTTATAGCCATCTCCTCTACAAGGTGCCGGGCTTCACCGGGAGTCTTGCTTCCTAGATTTTATCCGGCCGCCGCATCTAAGAGTTGCTTGGTACTCGGATTTAACCCGTTATAGAAGGTGTGAATGATCATCCACTCGGGAAATCCATGTTGCAGGCACTTGCGAAGGAGCTCCTTGAACCTATCCCATATCTCGAATAGAGACTCCAATTCCATTTCCACGAAGGATGATATCTCATTCCGGAGCCTTGCAAATTTTCCCGGCGGAAAGTATCTAGCCAAGAATGCTTCGGCCATCTCCTCCCACGTAGTGATGGACGCTCTCGATAATAAATAAAGCAAATGTCTTGCTTTTCCCTTCAATGAAAATGGGAAGGCTCTCAAATGAATTGCGTCGTCCGTTACTCCATTAATCTTCAACATGTCACACACTTCGAGGAAATTCTCTATATGACTGTTGGGATCTTCATCAGCCAACCCATTAAATTGTGCGGACTGTTGCAACATCTGTATGAACGACGGCTTCAACTCAAAATTCATTGCCGTGATTGGGGACCTCACAATGCTCGATTGGGTCCCCATGACTGCGGGTTTAGCAAAATCGGACAATGTCCATTGTTGTTCATTCTGTTCTGCCATTGTTTCTGACCATTCTGTCTCAATATCGGCTTGATTTGAAGCTTCTTGCACGGGTTCCTTCCCTTTGCGATGTGTTCTTCGTCCAATGTCCGGGTCTCCTTCAACAAGAATCAAAGGGTTCCCGCAGGGTCATAACCTGAAGCCAAAGCAAAGGAAAGAAATATAAAAACAATGATAGAAAAAGAAAGTGTCGAATAGAAAGTGAAGTGAATAGCTAGAATAGTGAAAAACAAGTATCTAAAACGCCTATTCCCCTGCAACGGCGCCAAAAACTTTGACATGACCCTTTGCGTGTATCCCGCAAGTGCACGGGATTGTCGAAGTAAAAGAATTTACCCTGGTGAGAGGGTAGTCGAATCCACAGGGAATATGAATTTAGAATACGAGATTTCACTAATTAAGCTATGCGGTGTATGGAAAATCAATATTTGGATCAATGAGTGAATGTAGAAGCAGACAGAATAAAAGACAAGAAATTAAATAGAAAGATGCAAGATCAGAAAGGGCAAGTAAAAGAGAATAGAGAGGACTAACAATGAATGAAATAGGGTATCCGGACAAGCTACCTCTAGGATCTATGCTTCTAGTGCAGGATTATGCTATTATACTTCCCTATTGATGTTAATTGAGTTGAGAATATCCTAAAACTCACGGTCCCAAACTTAAGGACAACCGTGACTAACACCAACACTATGCCCCGGTATTAGGATTCACGTCACCCTTCACTCTAAGTCCCAAACCTAAACCTCACACTACGTGGGATTGCTTTAAGCTCTAGGGATTCCTAATGGTAAAACCTGTTCCTATGTGTAGTTCTAACCCTTTGGTCCAGGTGGAAGAACCCTAGTCTAGATTAAGCCCCAGCACGTAGGATTCACTTCGACCATTCACTCTGTTACTTGCGTAACTAAGCCCCAGGGGAGTTTATCTACCTAGCACTTCACTCTATTTCGACCGCTATGAAATCAAGGAAACGGAGGTAGGGAGAAACCACGTCGGAGGGGAAAGGGGTACATCGCTACCTCACAACTCTCCCTCTCAACCCTCTTCAATCTTAAGTAGTCTAACCCTAAAGGAGTTGTCACACCTCCAAAGGGTAACCTAAATTGTTCTCAATCCTAGTGTCTTATCTAAGAGAAAACATTAGCAAGATGAAATTAAGATTGAAACTCAATTTTTATTCATCAATAATGGAAAAGCATAATAACAACGTCAAAGAAACATAATAACCCTAGAGTTTACAAGTCCGAATACCCTCAAGGGGTTTAGCTCCTCATGGAGCTATACATGTTCATTAAAATAGAAAAGAAAGTACAAACCAAAGACATTGATGAAAACCCCCTTGTATATGGTGTGGTCGTGGTCTTGTGCGGTCGTCGAACGTTGGTGACGATGCCGATGACGCACGCTAAACCTCCACGAAATCCTCTCCAAAACCCTAGCCGCACTCCCCAAAGTTGAGGAGAAAGATAGGTCAAAAGATATCCCAAAAGGTCTCCAAAATCCCCTTTCTATAATGTTGAATTGCGGCTTTAAAGTCGGACTTATCGGGGGTTTCACATGGCCGTGTGGAATTTCCACACGCCCGTGTGAAGTTTCTGTCTGGCTGAAAAATCAATTCACACGGACCTGTGGAATTTCCACATGCCCGTGTGAAGTTTCTGTCTGGCTGAAAAATCAATTCACACGGCCGTGTGGAATTTCCACACGCTCGTGTTAATCCTCTGAAACCCTGATTTTCGGCTGAAAATGAACAGCAGCTTGCTACAGTGCAAGCTACAGTTCTGCTACAGTGACTCACCGAAAACACTCCCAAATCCGTTGTTCTTCATCGAGGCCATTGATTGGGCACACAAACAATGGTAGGTCGTGCCGATTGCTTCAAGTCTCCTTCTTGGTGAAGTTCTTCTAACCTACACGAGTTAGACTTGTTGTGAATGTGACTGCCTTTGTACCCCTCCAAAGGAGGTTGGCACACACTCACAAGTCCAAGCTCGCTCGTTCCTTGTTCCGCACTTGGTCCGAAAACTTCCCAACATCGGCGAACACGACCTAATTTCATTCTTCTTCTCCAATTTAGCTCCACAAACCTTCAATGCACAAGAATACACAAATGCACGCTATTTAGTGATAAAACCTGATAAAAGATATGCTCAATGTAAGATAATAACGCTTCGCGGTACTATAACACAAGCACTTATCAGATTTCAATCTATTTGTTGATTTTGTATTGCTCCATGGATAGCTAAACCGCTAGTGGGTGCTTGGACTTGTAAACCCTAGGATGAATTTGTTTTATTGACTTTTATTATCTTTCTTTAATTGATGATTTTAATTGAGTTTCAATTTTGAATGTTGATTGTATGATTTTCCCTTAGATGTGATACAAGGGTTGAGAATCCATCTAGGTAATCCTTTAAAGGTGTAACAACTTTATTAGGGTTAGACTAAGTAAGATTAAAGAGGGTCGAGTGGGTGAGTTGAGAGATAATGGAACGTCCCCTTTCCCTTCCGACGTGATTTTTCCTACCTCCATGTTCCAAGAGTTCTTTGCGTCACAATAGAGTGAAGTGCTAAGAGATAAACTCCATTGGGGCTTAGTTGCGTGTGCAACAGAGTGAAATGTTATAGTGAATCTTAGTGCTGGGGCTTAATTATGACTAGGGGCCTTTCGCTTGGACCAGAATGTTAGGTCTATATGTGGGAATAGGGTTTATAACTTAGAGTCCTTAGAACCCCATGCAGTCCCACATAATGTGAGGCATCGAGAGTATTACTTTCCGCCGGGGCATAGTGTAGATGGTTAGTCACGGTTGACCTTAGGTTTGGGACCGTGTGTCTTTGAATTTCCATGACTCATCAAACATCATTTAGGAGGTATAATATTAGTCTTGCACTTGAAACAATAGTCCTGGGGTGAGTATTGTCCGGTGCCCTTTTTTCTCTTCAATCACCTCTCTTCACTTTTATTGCTCTCTCTGCGTTCTTTTAATTTCTTTTACATTCATCAATTGACCTCTCTCACCATCGATTTTCTCTATAGCTAAATAGTAATAACTCTTGTCTTTGAGCACTATTCCCTATGGATATAACAACCCACTCACTAAGGTATATTTTATTACTAAGGCTATGGATGATGCCATAAGATTGAGGGCCTTCCCATTTTTTCTTGAAGGGGAAAGTAAGACATTAGTTACACTCATTTCCTAGAGCATCGATCACTACTTGGGAGAAGATTGTAGAAGCTTTCTTGGCCCGATATTTCCCTCTCGGAAAATCTGCAAAGCTTAGGAATGAGATATCTTCCTTCGTACAGACGGAATTAGAGTCTCTTTTTGAGACATGGGACAAGTTCAAGGATTTCCTGCGGAGATGTCCATGGCATGAATTCCCCGAGTGGATAATTATCCACACTTTCTCCAATGGGTTGAATCCGAGCACAAAGCAATTACTTGATACTGCAGCATGAGGTACCTTAGGAAGCAAGAACCCTGAAGAAGCTCGACACCTTATTGAAGAGATGGTTTTGAATAGCTATCAGTGGAACTCAAGAGATAGGAAGAAGGTAGCCGGACTTCATGAGATAGATGCAGTCACTTCATTGGTGGCTCAAGTTGAGTAATTGAGTAAGAAGTTGGACACTCTAACTTCTCCTAAAGTGGCGGCCGCTATGAGTTGTACCGGATGTGGGGGAGGACATGCTCCTAGTGATTGCCCTATTGCCATTGGTGGTACTTCTTCAGTGGAACAAGTGGATTTTGTATGTAATGCAATGAGAGATCAAGGATATCCCTATAGTGGTACCTATAATCAGGGGTGGAGGAATCATCCAAACTTGTCACGAAGCAATCAAGGGCAACAATAAAAGACTAATGCACCACCGGGCTTCCAACAACAACAAGCACCAAATTTGGAGAACAGAGTGTTGGGTTTGGAGAACAAGATGACCGATTTAGAAAAGGCACTTACAAGGTTTGTTCAATCGTCAAATGCAAGATTTCAATAGGTTGAAACCACACTTCGCAATCATACGACATCATTGCACAACTTGGAGAACCAAGTTGGTCAAATTGCGAAGTCTTTATCCGAAAGACCTCAAGCGAGTTTGCCTAGCAACACGGAGACAAATCTGAGAGAACAGATGAAGGTGATTACTTTGAGAAGTGGTCGTGAGGTTGAGAATAGATTCCCTCTTGAGAAGACAAGGAATGAAGCACCTGACACGACCCCTTGCGTGTATCGCGCAAGTGCACGGGTTGTCGAAGTAATAAAAGTTACCCTGGTGAGAGGGTAGTCGAATCCACAGGGAATAGGGATTTAGAATACGAGATTTCACTAATTGAGCTATGTCGTGTATGAAAAAGCAATATCTGGATCAATGAATGAATGTAGAAGTAAACAGAATAAAAGACAAGAAATTAAATAGAAAGATGGAATATCAGAAAGTGCAAGTAAAAGAGAATAGAGAGGACTAGCAATGAATGAAATAGGGTATCCAGATAACCTACCTCTAGGATCTATGCTTCTAGTGCAGGACTATGCTATTATACTTCCCTATTGATGTTAATTGAGTGGAGGAAATCCTTAGACTCACGGTCCCAAACCTAAGGACAACCGTGACTAACCCCATCATTATGCCCGGGTATTAGGATTCACGTCACCCTTCACTCTGTCGCTTACACGACTAAGCCCCAGGGGAGTATATCTACCTAAACCTCACACTACGTGGGATTGCTTTAAGCTCTAGGGATTCCTAGTGGTAAAACCTGTTTCTATGTGTAGTTCTAACCCTTTGGTCCAGGTGGAAGAACCCTAGTCTAGATTAAGCCCCAACGCGTAGGATTCACTTCAACCCTTCACTCTGTTACTTGCGTAACTAAGCCCTAGGGGAGTTTATCTGCCTAGCACTTCACTCTATTTTGACCGCTATGAAATCACGAAAACGGAGGTAGGGAGAAACCACATCGAAGGGGAAGGGGGTACATTGCTACCTCACAACTCTCCCTCTCAACCCTCTTCAATCTTAAGTAGTCTAACCCTAAAGGAGTTGTCACACCTCCAAAGGGTAACCTGAATTATTCTCAATCCTAGTGTCACATCTAATAGAAAACATTAGCAAGATGAAATTAAGATTGGAACTCAATTTTTATTCATCAATAATGGAAAAGCATAATAACAATGTCAAAGAAACATAAAAACCCTACAGTTTACAAGTCCGAATACCCTCAAGGGGTTTAGCTGATCATGGAGCTATACATGTTCATCAAAATTGAAAAGAAAGTACAAATCAAAGACATTAATGAAAACCCCCTTGTATATGGTGTGGCCGTGGTCTTGTGCGGCCGTCGAACGTCGGTGACGATGCCGATGACGCGCGCTAAACCTCCACGAAATCCTCTCAGAAACCCTAGCCGCACTTCCAAAGTTGAAGAGAAAGGTAGGTCAAAAGATATCCCAAAAGGTCTCCAAAATTCCTTTTTATATTGTTGAATCGCGGCTTTAAAATCGGACTTATCGGGGGCTTCACACGGCCGTGTGGAATTTCAATACGCTCGTGTGAAGTTTCTGTCTGGCTGAAAAATTGATTCACACGGCCGTGTGGAATTTCCACACGCCCGTGTGAATTCTCTGAAACCCTGATTTTCGGCAGAAATTGAACAGTAGCTTGCTAAAGTGTTTCACTACATTAACAAGCTACATTGCTGCTACAGTAACTCACCGAAACACTCCCGAATCCGTTGTTCTTCATCAAGGCCATTGATTGGGCACACAAACAATGGTAAGTCGTGCCAATTGCTTCAAGTCTCCTTCTGTGTGAAGTTCTTCTAAGCTACACGAGTTAGACTTGTTGTGAATGTGACTGCCTTTGTGCCCCTCCAAAGTAGGTTGTCACACACTCACCAGTCCAAGCTCATGCTTTATTCTGTACTTGGTCCGAAAACTTCCCAACATCGGCGAACACGACCTAATTTCGTTCTTCTTTTCCAATTTAGCTCCACAAACATTCAATGCACAAGAATACACAAATGCACGCTAGTTAGTGATAAAACCTGATAAAAGATATGCTCAATGTAAGATAATAACGCTTCGCGGTACTATAACACAAGCACTTATCAGCACCCAAGGAAGTAAAGGTTGAGGAGATACCTAAAGAGAAGAAGGTGGCACCTCCACATTATAAGCCAAGAATCGCTTATCTTTCGAGATTGAAGAATGACAAAAATGATGAGCAATACAAGAAGTTCTTGGGGTTGTTCAAGCAGTTTCACATCCACATCCCATTTGTAGAGGCGTTGTCTCAAATGCCTCACTATGCAAAATTCTTAAAGGACCTCTTAACCAATAAGAGGAAGTTTGAGGAAAGTGCATCTGTGATCTTAGATGCTACTTGTTCGGTGATGTTGCAAAAGAATATGTCGAGCAAGAAAAGGACCCCGAAAGCTTCATCATTCCTTGTAATAATGGTGACTTGAGTGAAGAGAAGGCATTGGCAAACTCAGGAGCAAGCATTAATGTCATGCTTTATACATTCTTTCAAAAGCTAGACTTAAGATAGCCTAGAACCACTCGGATGACACTTTAACTAGCCGATCAATCAGTTAGATATCTGAAGGGTATCATCGAGGATGTGCTCATGAAAGTTGATAAGTACATCTTTCCTGTGGATTTCATGGTGTTAGATGTTGATGAGGATATCGAGTTTCCATTGATTCTTCGGAGGCCATTCTTATGCACTTCCAAGGCACTCATTGACATGGGTGGCTAGACCAAGGCATCAAGAATGAAGACATCTCATCAATTGGTCTAGTAGAGAAGGTGAAACCTCTCCTGGGAGTTATGAAGAGGATGATCCAAAAGCTTAAGAGAGCAAAGTGGCACCGCAAGAAACACCCCAAGGCTAGTGGGGATGAGCACTCACGGAATAAGGGTGACAAACCCTTAGATGGTAACAAACTCGATCATTCTCCCTCTAACTTGCAAAGGTTATGTTCAGCATGCTTTTAAGTTGTAGGTAAGAGGAAAACTTTCATTCATGAACCCCTGTGAGGTAAGAGTAGGTACGTCAAGCTCAGTGACGTTAAACAAGCACTTCTTTGGAGGCAACCCAAGCTTTTAGCACTTTTTTAGGACTTAGTTTAGTTTTAGCATTAATAAAAGTCTTAGTGTCTATGTTTGATCTATTTTCATACATGTGCTATGATTTTCTTATGGATAATTATTGTTTTTCATGTGCCTTATGATGATTGACGAAGTTTTAGGTCGTTTGAGTGTGTTTTCATGGATCTCTAGTCATAATTTCATCATGTATGCAGCCTCTATACTTAGTATAGTTGATTATGAAATTTTCTGCAGAGTCTGTGCATTTTTCAGCATTCCAAAGAAGACACACGGCCATGTGGAATTTCCACACAGACATGTGTTTCCATTCAGAGCTTAACTTCTCCATCCCGAGAAGACACACGGGCATGTGAGTGCTCGTGTGAGTGACCTTGTGAAGGGCACATGGCATTGTGGATTCTCTGCAGAACCAAATTTTCATCCAGAGAGTCTACAGGGGTATGTGAATGCCCCTATGGGTGGGCTTGAGAATGGTACACGGCCGTGTGGAATTTTCATACGGCCGTGTGGAATACTTGGGTGAATTTTTGAAGTTCTAGAGAGATCACAGTGGCTTGTGTGTGCCCTTATGATCGGCCTTGTGTCTTAGCCAGGTTGGGCACACGACCATGTGGGTGTGTTCAGAAGCAAATAGAGAGCATACAGGGGCGTGTGACTACCCCGGTAAACAACTCCAGTAGAGGCACACGGCCGTGTGGATGTATAGAACTTAAAAGGCCACGGCTTTTCTTTATATTCCACTTGTGCCTCTTCATTTCTAACTTATTCTTCACTCAAAGAAAACTCCCATCCATACTCTCGAATTTCTCTCCGTTGATTGTAGGGATTTTAAAGTGGTTTTCTGGCCGTAATCAAGGTTTTTGAGTCTCACTTCATCTGTAAGCTGTCTCTTTGTTTTCTTTTCGTCGATCTTGATTTCTTTGGCTTAATTTGGTTGATGGCGCATGATTTTCATGTTTAAATTGCTGGTGAATGTTTTTAGAAATGTTTTAGAAGAGTTTATTGTACATTTTGGGCTCATTAGATATCTAGGCCATGCTGCTATCATGCCCTGCAGATCTACACAAGCGTGTGGAATTTCCATACGGCCTTGTGCATTCCTACAGAATGAATTGTGTGATTTATTTGATCAATTTCTTCTCAATTTTTACTGGAATGGCTCCCAGATCAAAGACAGCAGCCAGAAAATACCCCCGCGAATCTTCTCCTGAGTCGCTTGAGTTCGCAATACCCGAACATCAAACAAGATTTGAGCGTTTGTCAAAGCTCAAGTTTGGACAGTTGCATTTTCCAGACTTGAATGCAGTACAAGAGATTCAGTTGGGTGATGATATAGCCGACGAGAATGATGAGCTACTTTCAGTGGGTAGTTGGCGCCATTTACTATCGATTAGAGAGCCAGCTATCTGCATGCTCACTTTGGAGATGTTAGCCTTATTAGAGCTCGACCGTGCATACAGTCGTTTCACAGATGTCGATACCATTCAGTTCTGTGCTTTTGGTCAGCATTACAGCATGAGCGTGACATAGTTTTCAGTCTGATTGTGGTTATATGATGAGGCATACACTGAGACAGAGGAGTATGAGTAGCTTGCGACGAATTATCCGGGTAGCTTGACCCCCCAAAGAGCCTATCAGATTGTGTCCGCAAGGGCAGTATGAGCCTGGGGTTTCCAAGGCCACATGCCATTCTCGACCATCCTACAGATATCTTCACACCGTTCTGAGTCGATCAGTGAACAGCCAGGGTTATAATACAGTGGTTCTTAGTAGACAAGAGCTGCTTTACTTATACTCGAAGGTACAAAGTGAGCCACTCCACCTGGGACATATTGTGGCAGAGTACTTGCGCCAACCAGGGCCAGTATGCCAGGGTTAGAGTAATTTTCTCGGGCCCCTACATCACCAGACTCATCATGGGGATGGGTTTACTCGACGCGATCAGAGGGACCAAGAAGACTATCATACCATTGCCCCTCGGCATAAAGATGATGTGACTGATGGACATGATCCGCAGATGCAGGCCAGGTGTTTATATTATGATCATGCCCCCACCAAAGACAGCCAAGGAAGACAGTGACGATGCAAGGGGTTCGCAGCCGAATTTACAACTACCACAGTAGCAGATAGAAATAGAGGTGCCCCCTACAGCACAGGAGCCACCTCTAGTGCGGATATTTTCTCTTTCTCAGGGCCAGGATAGGTTAGAGCGGCTCGAGAGTGCTGTAAGGGTACTACAGGAAGATTTGACTGAGGTTCGCGCTACACAGGCTGTGAACCACACTGAGGTGATAGCATGTCTCAACATACTACAACAGAATCTCGAGTAAGACGCGATGTTACCCTTTGTGATGAGATCCTGAGCTCCACCGGCATCACCAGCACCACTACCATCGACAGCACCAGAGCTACCAGAAACAAACATCAACGCTGGAGGCGTCTAGTTTCTATTACTTGTTTTCTTTTATTTGTCGTTTGCATTTTATTTGTCATTTATATCACTCAGGAAGGATTCCCTTCTGAGTTAATCTTTTTATTTTCAGTTTTTCGAGTTGTATTTCATTTTTATATCTTTATAGACTCAATTTTATTTGGTTTTTTTTAGCTATACTGAACCCCTTGTGTGTACGTGTAGATGGTCTTGTGAGTAAGATAATTGAGGAATAGTCATTGGCACGACCATGTAGCATTTCAAATGGCCGTGTGTGCTTCACAACGGTTGGAACTCAACTCCCAATGAATGTAGCTCCATCAAGCGCAACACTAGGAGTTCAGGGGAGTATTGTTTCAATCGCCCACCTTCACATATTATACTTTGATTGTTATATTCTTTATTGTGCTTGCATGTATACATTGAGGGCAATGTATATCTTAAGTGTGTGCATGTGGTGGAGGGGGGGGGGGGGGGGGGGGGGGGGGGGTCCCATTACACATGCTTTATACTTAGGCGTTCAATTGCTCTTGCTCATGTAGCCAATGGCGGTTCATCTTAGTTGTAATGGTTGTATTCTTAAGTTTAGGAGAATTTTTGACATTGTATTCCATTATGCTCTAGTTTTTACTTGAATTTTAGGGAATTTTTGCCCGATTATCTCTTGTTGCACTACTCACTCATGAAATCTTTTAGAAACTCAAGTTCAACATTTAAGGGACTAGTTTAGTTTAATTTTAGTTGGTGTTGAGTTTTAGCTTTGAAAAAAAATCTTTTGTGAATACTATTGATTTTATTAGTAGATTGGGGGTGGAAATAGTCACCACTATATATGAAGTATGAAGCTACTCCATTAATTCGGATACTAGTTATGCCCTAATGGGAGAAAGAGCTATCTCATGGGATGAGTGAAAGCTATTACCCAGGTAGAAAGAGCTACCACCTCGAAAGTGTGAAAGCCACCTTTGGCGATCACCTAGGAAAGGGCTAGCTTAAAAGATGTGTGAAGCTACTATCTTCTTCTCTTGTGTATAAATAAGTCCTTTCTAATAAGAGCTTTGAGGAGTACTTTTTGGGTTGACTTGAGTGAGTTTACACACACTTACACAATATCGGGTTTGTTGTCCTTTTGGATTCAAGTTTTTAGCTAGGGCAATGATCCCTTTTATGCATTGTCTTAACTTCCCCTAGCATGTAGAATGCTTCTTTTGCATACTTTTGGTGAACCTAAGGCCGATCACTTTTAATTCTTCTTCCTTGTGTAACATCAAAGAGCTTCATCAATGTGTTGAAAGCAAGAGGCGACATGATCTCCCGTGTAGTTGTGTAGCAAAACACTGTGGCAATTTATTGTAGCAGATTACTGTTCACAGCATGCATAAAATCAAATTCCAGAGAATCCCCATGGCAGTGTGAATGCTTAATTTTAGCCTTATAAATACCACGATTTTAGATTTATTTGGGGATCCTTTTTCCTATCTTTCGGGGGAGCACAGCTAGGGTTTGTAGAGGTTTTTGCTAGGCTTTTGGGCAGTTCTACGGCATCGACATCGAGTTCTTTTGAAAGAGAACTATTGGAGAAGCTTTCGTCGGCATCAATTTAGCGAGGTGTGCCCTTGGTTTGACAAGGGAACCTTTGGAGAAGACAAGGCGGCTCCTCATAACCATCGACACAGACGACAAGGGGGTTTTATTTATGGTTTCTATACATATGATTTCAATCTATTGGTTGATTTTGTATTGCTTCATGGAGAGCTAAACCCCTAGTGGATGTTTGGACTTATAAACCCTAGGATTAATTTGTTTCATTGACTTTTATTATACTTTTTTAATTGATGATTTTAATAGAGTTTCAATCTTGATTGTATGATTTTCCCTTAGATGCGACACTAGGGTTGATAATCCAACTAGGTAATCCTTTGAAGGTGTGACAACTTCATTAAGGTTAAACTAAGCAAGATTGAAGAGGGTCAAGAGGGTGAGTCGAGAGGTAGCAAAAGGTCCTCTTTCCCTTCCGACGTGATTTATCCTACCTCCACATTCTAAGAGTTCTTTGTGGTCACAATAGAGTGAAGTGCTAAGAGATGAACTCCACTGGGGCTTAGTTGCGCAAGCAACAGAGTAAAATGTTGTAGTGAATCTTAGTGCTTGGCTTAATTATGACTAGGGGCCTTTCGCCTGGACCAAAGGGTTAGGTCTATATTAGGGAATAGGGTTTATCACTTGGAGTCCCTAGAATCCCATGCAGTCCCACATAGTGTGAGGCGTTGAGAGTATCACTTTTCGCCGGGGCATAGTATAGAGGGTTAGTCACAGTCGACCTTAGGTTTGGTACCATGTGTCTTTGAATTTTCACGACCCATTAAATATCAATTAGGAGGTATAATATTAGTCTTGAACTTGAAACAATAGTCCTGGGGTGAGCATTGTCCGGTTGCCCCGTTTTCTCGTCGATCACCTCTCTTTACTTTTATTGCTTTCTCTATGCTTTTTTAATTTCTTATGCATTCATATATTGATCTCTCTCACCATCGATTTTGTCTCTGAGCACTATTCCCTGTGGAAACAATTACCCATTCACCAGGGTATATTTTATTACTACAACAACCCGTGCACTTGCAGAACACTAACATAAGGGGTATGTCAGAGGTGCACAAGAACGGCCTCTCAAGTATTAGTGGAACCTCGACACCCTCATCCACATCCAACACCACGAAATCAATAGGAAAGATGTACTTATCGACCTTTACAAGCACATCCTCAATGATACCCCTCGGATGTCTAACTGATCGATCGGCTAGGAAGTGTCATCCGAGTAGCTCTAGGCTCTCCCAAGCCTAGCTTTTGAAAGAATGTGTACGGCATGATGTTGATGCTTGGTCATGTGTCCACCAATGCTTTCTCTTCACCCAAATCACTGATGTTATAAGGAATTATGAAGCTTCCGTGGTCTTTCTTCTTACTCGGCATATTCTTTTGCAACACCGCTGAGCAAGTAGCATCTAAGATCACAGATGCAATCTCCTTCAACTTCCTCTTGTTCATCAAGAGATCTTTTAGGAACTTTGCATACCGAGGCATTTGAGACAACGCTTCTACAAATGGGATGTTGATGTGCAACTACTTGAATAGCCCCAAGAACTTCTTATATTACTCATCATTTTGATTATTCTTTAACCTCAAAGGGTAAGGGATTTTTGGCTAGTAAGGTGGGGGTGCCACCTCAGTCTCCTTAGGTATCTCCTCAAACTCCACTTCCTTGGGCAATTCATTCCTTGTCTTTTCAAGAGAGAGTCTACTCTCAACTTTACGACCACTCCTCAAAGTGATTGCCTTCAGCTGTTCTCTTGGATTTGTCTCTATGTTGCTTGGTAAACTCCCCAAAGGTCTTTCCGCAAGTGACTTCACAATTTGACCGACATGGTTCTCCAAGTTATGTAACGATGCGGTGTGATTGCGAAGTGTGGCCTCGACTGACAGAAATAGAGTATCTGATGATTGAACAAACCTCATTAGTGCCTTCTCTAAATCTGTCATCTTACTCTCAGAAACCCGACACTCTATTCTCCAAACTCAGTGCTCGTTGTTGTCGGAAACCCAGTGATGTATTACTCTTTTGTTGCCCTTGATTGCTCTAAGACAAGTTTGGGTTATTCCTCCATTCTGGATTGTAGGTGCCACTATACGGATTTTCTTAACCTCTCATTGCATTACATACAAAATCCACTTGCTCCATTGAAGTAATGCCACCAATAGCAATAGGGCAATCACTAGAAGAATGTCCTCCCTCGCTTCCGGTACAACTCATAACAGCCACCACTCTAGGAGAAGTTAGAGTGTCTAACTTCTTACTCAATGGCTCAACTTGGGCCACCAATGAAGTAACTGCATCTATCTCATGAAGTCCAGCCACATTTTTCCTATCCCACGAGTTCCACTGATAACTATTCATGCCCACATCTTCAATGAGGTGTTGGGCTTCTTCGGGGGTCTTGCTTCCTAAGGTACCTCCTGCTGCAGCATCAAGTAGTTACTTTGTGCTCGGATTTAACCCATTATAGAAAGGGTTGATAATCATCCACTCAGGTAATCCATGCTATGGACATCTCCACTGGTGATCCTTGAACCTATCCCATGTCTCAAAAAGAAACTTCAATTCCATTTGCACAAGGGAGGATATCTCATTCCTAAGCTTCGCATATTTTCTGAGAAGGAAATATCGGGCCAAGAAAGCTTATACCATCTCCTCCTAAGTAATGATCGATGCTCTAGGCAATGAGTGTAACCTATGTCTCACTTTCCCCTTCAACGAAAATGGGAAGGCCCTCAATCTTATGGCATCATCCATCACTCCATTAATCTTGAGCATGTTGCACACTGACACGACCCATTGCATGTGTACCCCGCAAGTGCACGGGTTGTCGAAGTAATAAAATACCCTGGTGAGTGGGTAGTCGTATCCACAGGGAATAGGGATTTAAGACACAAGAATTCACTATTTAGCTATGCGGTGTACGAAAAGTGAGAATAGAATCAATGAATGAGTGTGAAAGCAATTATAAAGAAACCAGAAATAAAATAGAAGTATGGAAGGTAAGAGAGCACAAGTAGGAGTAAATAGAGAAAGACAATCAATGAGTAAAGTGGGGTACCCGGACAAGTTACCCCTAGGACTTATGCTTCTAGGTGCAAGACAATGCTATTATACTCTCCTATTAATGTTAATTGAGTTGAGGAAATCCTTAAACACATGGTCCCAAACCTAAGGTCAATCGTGACTAACCCTGACACTATGCCCCGGCATTAGGTTTCACTACAACCCTTGACTCTTGTTGACATGTCAACTAAGCCCTAGGGGAGTCTATCTTCCTAAGCCTCACACTGCATGGGATTGCTTTAAGTTCTAAGGATTCCTAGTGATAAACCCTGTTCCTATGTATAGCTCTAACCCTTTGGTCCAGGTGAAAGAACCCTAGTCTAAATTAATCCCCAGCACTAAGATTCACTTCAACCCTTCACTCTGTTGCTCACAACTAAGCCCCAGGGGAGTTTTATCTCCTAGCACTTCACTCTATCTTGACAGCTAAGAAATCATGGAATACGGAGGTAGGGAGAATCACATCGGAGGAAAGGGACGTTTCGCTACCTCACGAGTCATCCTCTCGGCCATCTCCAATCCTAAGTAGTTTAACCCTATAGGAGTTGTCACACCTCCAAAGGATAACCTAGATTGTTCTCAACCCTAGTGTCACGGCTAAGAGAAAACAATTACAAGATGCAATTAAGATTGAAACTCAATTTTATTCATCAATAATGGAAAAACATAATAACAATGTCAAAGAAACATAATACTCATAGGGTTTACAAGTCCGAATACCCACAAGGGGTTTAGCTCCTCATGGAGCTATACAAATCCATCAAAATATGAAAGTGAATACAAATTGAAAGCATAGATGAAAACCCCCTTCCGTATAGTGTGGGCGTGGTCTTGTGCGGCCGCCGGACGTCGATGACAGTGCCGATGACGGGCTTCGATCCTCAACAAAGTCCTCTCCGAAACCCTAGCCGCAACCCTGCAGAAGTTGGGAGAAAAGATTGGCAAAAAAATGTTGAAAAAGTCTCCAAAACGAGCTTTTATAACATTGAGTCGCGGCTTAAAATCGGCTGAATCCGGATTTCACACGGCTGTGTGGAATTTCCACATGCCCGTGTGAAGTCTCTGTTTTGCTGAATTTTGGCAGACAGTGAACAGTAACTTGCTGCAGTGTTTTGCTGCATTGCTGCTATAGTACTCTTGCCCAAATGCTCTCAAATTCGTTGTTCTTCATCGAGGCCATTGAATTGGGCACACAATCAATGTTAAATTGTGTCGATTGCTTCAAATCTCCTTATTGATGAAGTTCTCCTAAGCTACACGAGTTAGACTTATTGTGAGTGTGACTGCCCTTGTGCCCCTCCAAACGAGGTTGGCACACACTCACAAGTCTAGGCTCATGCCTTGTTCCTTGCTTAGTCCGAAAACTCCCCAACAACGACAAACACGATCTAACTTTGTTCTTCTTCTTCAAATTAGCTCCACAAACCTACAATGCATAAAAGCACAGAAATGCACACAATTTAGTGATAAAATCTGATAAAAAAAGATGCTCATTGTAAGATAATAACGCTTCACGTTACTATAACACAAGCACTTATCACACACCTCCAGAAAGTTCTCAATGTGGTTGTTTGAATCCTCATTGGCAAACTCATTAAACTATGCAAATTGTTGTAGCATTTGGATGAATGCCGGTTTGAGCTCAAAATTCTGAGTTGTAATCGGTTGCCTCACAATACTTGACTGTGTGCCTAAAACTGCGGGCCTTGTAAAATCAGAGAGTGTCCTCTACTGCTCATGTTGTTCTGCCATAGTGTCAGACCCATTAGTTTCTATCTCAGCTTGATTGGACTGTTCTTGTACAAGTTCCTTTTCCCATCTATGAGTTCTTCTTCCAATTTCCAGATCACCTTCAACTAAAGTCGAAGGGTTGCCATGGGTCATAACCTGGAGCTAAAATCAAAGAAAGAAAAACAAATAAGAACAATGGAAGAATAAAAAAGTGTGAAATAGAATAAGCGATGAATAGCTAAAATAGCAAAAGTGCAAATGTCTCTAAAACGCCTATTCCCCGGCAACGGTGCCAAAAACTTTTGACATACCCCTTGCGTAAGTGTTCCGCAAGTGCACGGGTCATTGTAGTAATAAAATATACCCTGGTTAGTGAATAGTCGTATTCATAGGGAATAGTTGCTTAGAAACAAGAGAGATTGCTATTTAGCTAAGATGAAAATCAATTAGGGATGAAACCAATATATCGATGCAAAGTGAATTAAAAGAACGCAAAGAGAGCAATAAAAGTAAAGAGAGATAATCAATGAGAAAATGAGGTACTCGGACAATTCTCACCCCAGGACTATTTTTTCAAGTGCAAAACTATTATTATGCCTCCTAACTGAGTCGTGGAAATCCAAAAACATGTAGTCCCAAACCTAAGGTCAACCTGACTAGCCCTCTATACTATGCCCCGGCGGAAAGGAGTACTCTTAACAGTTCACACCGTGTGGGACTGCTTGGGGTTCTAGGAGTTACAAGTGATAAACCCTATTCCCTAATATAGACCTAAAACTTTGGTCCAGGCGAAAGGCCCTTAGTCACAATTAAGCCCCAACACTAAGATTCACTACAATACTTTACTATTTTGCTTGCAGAACTAAGCCCCAGCTGAGTTCATCTCTTAGCACTTCACTCTATTATGACTGCAAAGAACTCTTGAAACGTGGAGGTAGGATAAATCATGTCGGAAAGGAAAGGGGACGTTTCGATACCTCTCGACTCACCCTCTCAAACCTCTTCAATCTTGCTTAGCCTAACCCTAATGAAGTTGTCACACTTTCAATGGATTACCTAGATGGATTCTTAACCCTAGTGTTACTCTAACAGAAAATCAACACAATAAGTATTTAAGATTGAAACTCAATTAAATTATCAATTAAAAAAACGTAATAAAAGTCAATGAAACAAAATCATCCTATGGTTTACAAATCCAAGTACCCACTAGGGGTTTAGCTCTTTATGAAGCAATAAAAAATCAACAATGAAATCAAAGTCATATGTATGTAAACCATAAAAATAACCCCCTTGTAGTCCGTATCGATAGTCTTGTGGAGCCACTTCGTCTTCTCCAAAGGTTCCCTTGTCAAACCTAGGGCACACCTCGCCGAATCAATGCTGACGAAAGCTCTCCAATAGTTCTCCTCCAAAGGAACTCGATGACAATGCCGTAGAACCACTCCAAAAGCCTCCCAAAAAGCTCTCCAACCCATAGCCGCGCTCTCCCCGAAAGATGGCAAAAGATAGGAAAAAGATCCCCAAATAAATCTCAAATCGCGGTATTTATAGGGCTAAAATAGGGCATCCACACGGCCATGTGGAATTTTAACACACCCGTGTGGATTCTTTGGAATTGGATTTCCTACGCGCTGTGAACAGCACTCGCTGCAGTAAATCGCTACATCATTTTGTTACAGTAAACTGCTACAGTACTCGCGTCAAAATTGCTCCTGACTTCATTTTCTTAATCGAGGCCACTAAGTTAGGTACACAACTACGCGGTAGATCACGTCGCCTTTTGCTTTCAACACATTGATGAGGCTCTTCGATGTTACACAAGTTGAACTAAATGAGTGTGACTACCTTTGTGCCCCTTCAATTTGTATAATCACTTGAGCATTTTGGAGGTTGGCACACACTCACATATCTACAACTTGTGCCTTGGTTCTTACTTAGTCCAAGAGTATCCTCAACCATTGCATCCATGACCTATTTTTGCTTTTTTTTTTCCAACTCATCTCCACAACCCTATATGTGCAAAAGAACACAAATACACATGAATGAGTGATAAAATCTTAGAAAAGTGGTGCTTAATGCAAGAAAAGTATACTTCATATCACTTATACACAAGCATTTATCAAACGCTCTCACAAAATAGAAGGCCAATTTTCCATCACACCTTAGCCACAAGATAGTCACCAACAACACACATAGCACCATAGCTCAACCCCACAACATGCACAACAAGAAAAACCAAGAATCATCATAAAAAGACTCACCTCGTAGCTCTGATACCACTGTTGAACACTAGTTTGAAACTAGAGAATATAAGAAACAACTTTGGTATAAAGATCAAAGATCAGAACCTTTTCGATTGAGCAGGAAAATTCATACAATAGGGGAAGAACCAAAGAAAACTCAGAAAAACCAATCAACTAACTGTGAACAAAGGCTTTTATATATTACATAAAACATGATAACCAAAAAGAAACAAAGCTAGCTGAGTCACCCTGCAATGTGTTAAGCTTTGGTACATCTAACCGCTTAACAAGGCTGCCTCGAACTTGAACAAAATCCAACAATCTTGATATCTCCACCGATCACTCTTTTCTCCATCAAGCTCTTGCCTAGAACAATTGAATGATTAGACTGATGATCTTGATCTCCACCATTCACCCATTCTCCCTCCTCAAGCCTAACTACCTTAACAACTATTCAAACATATACATTTACATTATTACCCTTCCATTACAACACACACAATTCACCAAACATCAAGATAGACCAAAAACTTTAAACAACACCTTCACAGCAAAACACCGGCATCTCATACTATCGCCTCTCTTTAATCAATGCTCCACAATCTTAGCTTTTGATGAGTTAAAACTGTATTCAGAGAAGAAATTTAACTATAGATAACTTTGGAGATATTGCAGATGAGGAGACCATTATTAGTCCTCAATCATAAGAGTGCTAAAGCAATTTTTTAAAAATCTCCTTAAGATGCTAACAAACGCATAGCCAAAATAGCACCTATCCTGTTAAATCATGAGCCTTATAGCATACTCAATGTTTGTTGAACTCTAACTTAAGGAATGTGGCTCAAGACCTAATTCACTGTACATACATAAATGAGATAACTATTTTAACATTAAGGTTCATTAAAAAAAAAAAAACTTATTTATGGTCTTTGGTGAAACTTAAAAACTCATTTTTATTTTATTAGTGTGGCTTTACTTTAGATTGTTTCTAACATCTTTTGTTGAGATTGTATATTAGTATATAAACCCCCAAACCCTTTATTGATCTATATTATAATTATTTAATTATTCAACTTTATTTTCTCTTGAACTTGTTTTGTTTTTAGGTGATTACATTGGGAGATTGTTGGAGAACAATTCTTTAGAAAGGCCGGCTCAAGCTTTCCTTTGCATATAAACTTTGTGAACCATGCTGGCCCTTCAGGAAGCCTAGCCCAAGTGCTCTTCACTCTTCACATTGATTCTATATTTTTGTAATGTTTGAAGAGCTATTACTTTCTTTTTCTCAATCAAATAAAAAAGATTGTCACACTCAAATAAATCACACATACCACTGCCGTAATAACTGAATGGTAGTGATTTTATTTTTAATGATGGAGGTCTAGAGTTAGACTTTTTTCAAAATATGGTTGAATATATAGTGAGTGCATGAGTGGTACATAGTAGCTTGTTCACATTCTATATATATATATATATATATATATATATGTTAATTATTAATTACTAAATCACAAGTGCATGGTATATACCTAGCTATTGCATTCAACCATCCCTCACAACTTCATTCTTTTGAAGCTCACCCTTCTCCAACCCACCCATAGTATCATACAAAGGTTGATTCAAAGTCTCAGGCAATAAGAAAGCCAACACACCTCCAACCACCCCACAAACTGCAAACACAACAAATGGCAATCTTCCTCCCATGACCACCACAAACGGCGCCACCACCGCCCCAGTTTGCCCAGCTTGAGTTACGCAACCAAGTGCCGCATTCCTCACCACCGTAGGAAATAATTCTGATGCATAAACAAACAACAAATCGAATGCTGAGGTCATCGAAAATACACCAATCACACCACACATCATCCTCACAATCCTCATCACCCCAACATCCCCCATCAAACTCCCCACCGCACAGACCACACCACTGAATAACATTATCCCTATTGTTAGTGGCCTCCTCCCAAACCACTTCAGAGCTATAGCAGTAAGCATATACGCTGGCATCTCTGCGACACCATTAAG
This sequence comes from Dioscorea alata, assembly GCA_020875875.1. Taxonomy (NCBI): domain Eukaryota; kingdom Viridiplantae; phylum Streptophyta; class Magnoliopsida; order Dioscoreales; family Dioscoreaceae; genus Dioscorea; species Dioscorea alata. The sequence goes on from CM037019.1 coordinate 14,008,657, forward strand.
TATCACACCAAGATAAAGATTAGTCTTAAGATTCATCACATTGAGACTAAGGCCATAGTATGCAATGGAGCTCAAGAGATTAACGGATACAATAAGTATGAACCGAAGACGAGTGACCGGAGAACGAATAACATCAATGACCGAACCAGTGATCACAGTTTGATCGGTACCAGAGTCCAAACATAGTGAGACTCCATCAGGGATTTGTTTCCCATTGGATTTTGCAATGTCTTGCATGATCTTCATGGCATTCTTTATCTTATGGTGAACAAGAAACCATCTTGGAGATTCAGAGATGAAAGGAAGGATGAAAATAAGGAAGAGAAGGGAAGGGATTGAGGTGATGATGTAGAGTGAACGCCATGAATGGTGAAAGTAAGAGATGATTGAGAGGAGAATGGTGCCTATAGAGAAAAAATAGAAGGTGGAGGTGCTGATGGTGGCTCGTTTAGATGGGCCGATAGGTTCGGTGGTGAGGACAAAGGCGGAGATACCAGAACCTCCGATGCTTATGCCGGTGAGGAAGCGGAGGAAGGTGTAAAAGTAGAAGGATGGAGCTAGAGAGGTGAGAAAACCAACGGTGGCGTTCATGGCACAAACCAATGTCAATGTTCCTTTCCTCCCTAGGAATGAGTCTGAAAGGTGGCCAAATATCCCAGCACCTGTTAAATGAGTAATAAGATTTTCACGTTGTCTTCAAAGTTAAACTTCATATTTGATCGAAGTTTTAAGATGAGGCTGTTAAGAATGGTTTAAAGAACCAAAAAGAAAAACAATTTTAATTATTTGAACTTGTGAAATTCAAAGAGTCCAGATTAAGTGAAATACCAACTCTTGTTGTGGTCCGCAATGCTTTCATTATTATTTGTTTTGACTTCTAAAATAATATATATATATGTGTGTGTGTGTGTGTGTGTGTTTCTGTGTGTACATTTTCATCTATTATTTCGGTTATTTTGGTTGTGGACTGAGGAACCCAAACAAATGGATTAGTCTAATTAAATGGCTAACATGAACATTTAATGGTGTACATTAACAGCAAGACTAACCTTCACAAACATGAGGAACTGCCGTGATGAAGTCAGCACAAACGACCATGTATTAAAAATAATTAATATATATATATATATATATATATTAATCCAAAACAAAAAAAAAAATTACAAACTCTCTATAGTTTCATGTGTATATAAAAATATATATGTGTGTGTAAGAAACATTTCTTACATTTCAAAATAAAAAAAGAATAATTAATCTCAACTCAAAATAATGAAGAAAACGGTCAAAAACGTTAGGAGATTTATTAATGCTACATTCAAATTTATTAAATTCATTTTTTTACTAAATGATTTTAACGATAATAAAAATATTCTCGCATTACCACTGCATAATAACTGTAGTTACAAAAGTAAAAGTTCTTTGACTAGGAATGAAAGTGTCAAATTAGAAATATCATCTTCAAATATTAAATTGAAGAAAATTTTCATTTCAGTTTACAAAGCTTTAGCTTAATTAACAAAAGTAAAAATTAAATATTTTAACATTTAAAATTTATTTGTTTAAAATACTCATAAATTTTCCATTAATATTAACTTGCAAAGTGCAACCAATTTTTTAAAGTTTTAACAATATATAATAATCACCAGCTTTAAAACAAAAACCAGTTTTAAATATTAACTATTTAAATAAACCTACTAAATAATTTTTTATTTTAAATATATTAATTATTAATAAACAAAGACTTAACTTTAATCAATATTAACCAAATTAAAATACTATAAACTGAAAACCCACCGATCATAGATCCAGCAAAGAAAGCAGACTGCGCCATCCCAATCATATACTTGTTCTTGCAAACAAGCCCCCACTCAGCCACCGTGGATATTCTCCGGCCACCATCCCACTCCCACGCACCGTGTGGCAACCCACACATCGTCTCCGGGCAAGCACCGCCACCCGTACACCGCCACTCTGGCCGGTGATCGGCAAACACTACCACCAACGTGTGGAAGGCATTGAGAGCCCATGCAAGACTAGTGAGCATGAAGTGCCGGAGCTGCCATGGACCGAACTCTCCGGCGTAACGCCGGAGCATATCATCCACTCCAATCTTTTCGTTGCACTCACCGGACTTTGAAGGCACCTGGTTATCCATTTTTTTAGAGTTTTGTGAAGTTGTGGACAGATTATGGAGATATTTGTTTGTGGATGGAGTAGAGAGGAGGGTTTTATAGACCAGATGATAAGCGTGAGTTTTTTTTCTTTTAAGGCTTTCCGGTTTTCAGAGGCTTCTGCACACGCATTTGGTTTGTCTTGATTTGGTTGGTTGTTACAAGGCTAAAAATATGATTTCCTCAATTAATGCATAAAAAGATTTTCCACATATATTTTTGGGGATTTAGCATATGGCCCCCTATTTTATTTGTTCAACTTGATTTAATACCTATATTTTTTTAAAAAAATTAATAAAACCTCAATATTATCTATTTTGTTTTTAATAACCATGTTCTCAATAGAAGGTTGATAATTCACTTTCAATGGGAGTGCTGTAGGGGTGAGTGATTTATCTATTTTATTATTAAAAAAATGCAGAATAACTCTTATGATGCTATTAGAGAACACCTTGCTTTATATTAATTAAAGAAGTATAATTATTCAAAATATTGAAATCTTTTTATTAAAATAATATAAAATATATATACAAGAATTAGTAGAATTATTTTTAAATTATTAAAAAAATTATAAAATACAATTTTTAGTAAAACAAAATAGTGTATAATTACTATGATCATCCAAACATGCATGTCACTGTGAATTTGAGTATAACCAAACGCATCATGTACTTCCAATTTTTGGCAATTACTAAGTTGTGCAATTATTATGAAGTGAATTATATAGTTTAGCAATCACATAGCTTGCACCCAACAAGCAAATATGTAAGTCAATGAATTTTTTTCCCAAATTTTTTAATTTCAATAAGTTATATGTATTAAAAGGATTGTCTTCAAATAGATAAGATTTCAATTTTTATATTTAAAAAATACTTTATACTTCTATAAACATTGTATTATGTTTTAATTTTATTAATTCAAGCCAATTGAGTAAGAGAAATATGTTATGTTATGTTTATTTATTATATAGAAATATATAATACATTAGTTTCAAACACCATATCTAGAAAATTGAGTGCTAGTATTTTAATAGATCGTCGGATATTAAATTTAAATATATAAAATAAAATGAATCTATTAGTGCAAAAAAATAATGCAATAGATTGTTGGGCAAGTTATCTTGCTCATTTAGCTTTGTTATATTTTATTTTGTTATATTTATTTATTTATTTATTTATTTATTTATTATTATTATTAGTATTATTATTAGTATTATTATTAGTTTTTAACCTTAAGAGTGACTTGGACTATTTTACATAAAATCTTAAGCTAATTAAATTAGATGTTACTTGTAGATCAGTTAATTAGATTTTTTCCATGTTAGTATCTCGAAAATTTTAAAAAAATAAAAATTAATTTGAAATTTAGAAGAATTTATGGGATTCTAGAATATATAAGTTAACAAATGAAGCTATACTACTCCGAACAATTAAAAACAAATAATTAAATAAAAAATAAAAACAACATTTATAAAGTACATTAAGGAGTAGCAAATACCTTTTACCTATTAATTAAACTCACAGTGATTAATTATTATACGCTAGGCTTTGGATGAGCCGCCTTAATTTACCAACCAAATTAGATAAATATCACATAGTTCTATAAGTTGATAATAAACACAAAAAAAAGTTAGCTTAGTTTTGACAAAATGTTTTAATTGATTAACTTGTATTTTGTACAAATAAAACAAGTAAGCATCAAGGACGTCCTCATAGTATTTGGCTGTAGAAATCATAAATAAAAAAAAATCATTATTCTTTTGGAAAATGACCAATATGTAAAGAATAAAAACAAATAAAACAAATTTATTTTATTCTTTTATTTTTGGAATAAGCGACTTTATTTTGTCAAAACAATTAACTCACCCGAAAATAGTATTAGCTTATTTTAAGTATATTTTATATAAAAAAAGTGAATATTATAATATTCAATTCCATTTTATTTATTATTTATTATCTCTTATTGACATCTTATTAAGCCTGTTGATCATATTTGGGACAAAAGGTTGCTTATTAATTCCAACAGCTTCTATGCAAATTTTTTTTTTTTTTTTTTTTTTGGTTTTTTTAAAAGATGGATAAGCCAAGTGCAAAAAATATGTGTTTTTAAGTATTGCACACACTCGCCCCTATTTGATCTCGTCTTATCCACTTATAAAAAAAAACCCTCATGTTAAACGACTAAGGTGCTGTTGGCTTGATGCAACCTTTTAATACTAATCTCTTCATTTGAATATAAACTTATTAATTATAAAATTATAAAAAGTTATATAAAAGTACAAGATCATGAAGAAGAAGAAGAAGAAGATTGTACGAAAGAAAAGACATAGAGGACCACTTTGACTATATATAATAATAATAATAATAATAATAATAATAGCCTGCGGGGTTTTGGAGCTTATCCAAGCATAGATATGAGTATATGACAATTACAATTAGTTTGAATGGTTAAAATTATTGCCACTGTTAGTACAATATATAAGTACTATGATAATAAAATGTATAATGTTGGTTGTGATGGTAACTGATATATTATAACTCAGGTTTTCTGTAGTTAACTTTTATAATTATGTTAAAATATGTTGACAAGAGTTAATGACTTATTTATTAATTAAGTTATTACTTAAGTACTTAATTACTATAATTTAGAAAATTATAGACAAATAAACCACATATATGTGGTTTATAATAGTTTCTCACAAATCCTATAATTTTAAATAAATTTTCATTACATTTTTATTTTATATTATAGAGATTGTTTTTTATGAAATGATGTTGTTAGTGTTAAAAAGCATAACTGAATTTCCGCCATACTTAAATACTACATTATGGGATGAAATTTTCATATAATAATCTACACGAGTGAAAATAAAAAGCTTGTTTAGAAATTATAAATCCTCAATTCTGTACACAAGTGTATGTGCTAGTCAAGTAATATAGAGTGCTATGAAGCAAAGGTATCGGTCCACAGAAAACTAGAGAATATTAACTCTAAATCCGACAATTAACCTGATCAAAGTAGTGGAGTGTAAATGTAAAGTAAGAACTAAGAATCAAAAGCACAAATGGAAAATACGGTGAAACAAGCATAAAAAGAGGCTGTCCGGGCATAGACTTCCCTAAGGTTTGTTAGGTCTTGGACAATGGTTGTATAAAGTCTTATAATCTAATTGAACTTAGAGAGTTCCTAATACATACTACCTTTTTTCTCAAGGTGAATATCAGCTGATCCTATACGGCGTTGATACAGACTACTCTATGGCCAAAACACACTCTGTGAACAGTTTCAAGAGAAAACACACATTCAAAAGATAGACAAATCTTCCCTTGAAGCAATTGTCCTTATTCCCATACAAAGTAAAATAGGAATATCTTCTTGAAGCTACTTTCTACGATTGCTTTACACAAGGAATCTTGTGCTAACTCACTCGGAAAGATCATTGGAGGAGAAATCTCAACTACAAAGTGCCATATTTTTAGGCAAACTTGTGATCCTCTTTAACTGTGGCATGCCTATACTAGGTGGATCTTTATTTGTCACACAAGTACATTAAACATGAATTCTCGACTTTCGCTACAATATAATCCAAGACAATAGAAACATGTAATTGAATCCAACAATAATTGATTTCAATTAAACAATTAACATAAAAGCATTCAAAATCCACAGCCAATGTCTCTATCAAAATGTAAACCCTAGGTTCCATCTACGACCAAACACCAATAAGTTAATTCTCCGTTAAAGGAGAACACTCATATAATCCAATAGAGACAAGAGAAATGAATGCAAATATGAAAACCCCCCTTTTTCTTTTTGTCCCTTAGGATACAGATGAACTCTACTCCTATCTTCCACAAATGCCTCCAAGATTGCTCCTTGATGACTCCAATGGTGTATGCGATGGTGAATGAGCATTTTCTCCTCTTTGGATTGTTGTAGAAGGACTTGGGAAATTCTTTCCCTCTCTCTCTCTTTCCTTGGCCGCAAAAAAGATCCCCCAAAAACCATCAACAGGATCTTTTATACCTAACCATTTACAGGCTGATAAGAACAAGGTTGTAAGGAGCTAGAGATGTGGGTTGCAAGCCTTATTGGCAGACTTACAGCCGTAAGCTTTATTTGTAAAGTCTTCTGTCTTGGTGTTATGGTCTAACTTACTTCAGTAAATGCTAGACCATAAACTCCTTTGGATGGTGCTTGCGACCCCCTTACGGGCGTATAGTGCTCCCTGTAAGCTCCTCTGGATGGCCCTTATGGTCCGTCTTACGGGTGTAATTTCTACTAATAAGTCCTTCTATTTGGTCATTATACTCGGGCATAAGCATGTGGGCAAGGTTTTCTGGATGAGGCTTATGGCCGTAACTCTAGCTATAAGGTGACTGTAAGGTGTTTTGTTTTCTACTTGTTTCTTATTGTTGATACCAAGTTAGAGAGCTTTATCTTTTTTGTTTTGGTTCCAAATTGCTTCTTTTGGCTCTTTTTCTCTATCTCCTAATTATGCACTACTTGTCACCTACAATGATAATTTTCATCATGTTTAATATTATTTTCCAAATAAACACCCTAATACATGCCAATTAAGTGAATAAAATAATATAAAAATCATATGCAATTATACATTTATCAGATTTCCCCATACTTAAACTTTTGCTTGTCCTTAAGCAAAAAAAAAAAAAAAAAAAAAAAAAAAAAAAAGCAATCCAAGAGGAATATGTGCATGACCTCAAATAATCAAAATCAAGGATTTCCATGAGTAATCGGGAAAGATTCAATGTATGAATGCAAAAAAATTCCAAGTTCTAAAAATAATTCAACTATATTCAAGATTATTGAGTATGTGTGTTACAACTCTCCACTTCATTTCTTTTGACCTACAAGACTTACATAGCAAAAATTCACAATTAAAAAATTTTTCTTTTCTTCAAGGTGGTAGCTTCACACAACTTCCCAAATATCATTTTCTCTCGGGGCCCCGAAGAGCGACTTTCACAATTAAAAAGTGGTAGCTCTTTCCACTTATTTTTTTAAAGGACGGTAGCTTGCACTCACCCAAAGAGGTACCTCTTTCTCTCATTAGGGTATACATGGTATACGACTTGTCAAGAGTAGCTTTGTCTGCAAGAGCACGAGTCATCTAGTAATAAAGTATACCCAACGGATCGGGTACTCGAATCCACAAGGAACAAGAGTAGTGGTAGTAACTGTAAACCTCATTATCTAGTATAAACAATGGAGTGAAGTGATCAATATTGCACACGAGTAAACAAGAAAAGAGAAGCAAGAAAGTAAAGAAGTAAAAAGGATTCAGTAAAGATAAATAGAGTACTGTGAAAATATTCCCCCTAGAATCTTATGATATGTGCTAGACTAATATTGTGCTTCCTAAATGAGTATGGTTGAGTTGTGGAAATCTAAAGATACACAACTCCCTAAACCTAGGTAGCAAATGACTAGTCCACTACGAGGTCTCTGTGGAGAGTTCTCTTGACGCCACACACCATATATGACTTCTTGGAATTCTAGAGATTCCAAGTGATAAACTTGTTTCCTAAGAATAGATCAAACCTTAGACCTAGGCGAAAGATTTCTAATCCCATACGAGGTCTTCATGGAGAGTTCTCTCAATGCTTCATACTACAAATGATTGTAAAAAGCTTTTTGGATACAAAGGGAGGATAAATCACATCAGAAGGGAAAGAGGACGCTCTGCTACCTCACAGCTCACCTTCTCAACCCTCTTCAATCTTAGTGAATCTAACCCTAACAGTGATTTCTCTCATCACTAAGGTGCTTAGAACATATAATGAAGCTAATTATAACAAATAAGGATTGCATGGCAATAAGAATGCAAGATTGAAACTTAACATAAAAACTCAATTAATGGAAACATAATTAAAGTGGATACAAGATTAGATCCGAGTATTCACATGTCCAAGTACCCACCAGGGATTTAGCTCTCCGTGGAGCAATATAATATCCAATCAACCAATGAATGAAAACAAATGAAATCCATAAATAAAATCCTCTTTTGATATATGATGATGGTCATCAAGAGCCGCTTCAATGTCTTCAAGAATCCCTCTGACGAAGCTAGGTAGACCGCCTTTGGATCAAGTCGTCGGCAACTCCCATAATAGCTATGATTAAGGAGGAATCAATGAAAGTTAGTAAATAAATGCTCCCTTGAGTGCAAAGAACTCCTCTACAAACCTTAGGTGCTTTCCCCTCTTAAAGTTATAAGAAAAGATACCTAAAAAATCACTTGATCAGCCTTTTATAACCAAAAATCAGGATTCCACATGGCCTCCCACACAACCGTGTGGATGCAGTGTACTATTTTAACTGTTGTTACAGTAACTTTGCTACCTTGCTATAGTATCTACTATAGTACATCTAGTGTGATTGCCCATGTAAGGCTCCAAACCCTAACCATTTTCACCTCTTAAAGCAACAAGAAAAGATACCTAAAAATCACTTGAGCAGCTTTTTATAACAAAAAATCAGGGCTCCACACGGGCTTCCACACGCTAGTGTGAATTCTGAGCATAATTCTATTTGCTATTATAGTAGCTTTGCTACATTGCTACAGTATCTACTACAATACGCCTAGTGTGTCTATGCGTGTGAGGCCACACAGCAGGACACAGGGACATATGGAAGGGTGTGTGGCTTTCTAGCTATGCATACTGCTGAAATAGCTTTGAGAATAAACATTCTAGCATATGTCCACCCTTATACTATGAAACCCTCACTATTCATTCAAATATATCCTCATAGGTTAACAACTTGGCATGCAAAAAGCTTAAATAGTCTTAACTCCCTTCCCCACAGTTAAACTCATACATTGTCCTCAATGTATGCAAAAGAACATAAATGGGAATTCAATGTAAAAGATATTGGAGGTAAAAGGAAGATGAGTACTTCCCCTGTTAAGACAAAATTGAAATGTTCTTTAAATGTGCCATGATGTATTCCTTTTTAAAAGTACAAATGAAATTGCAAAATAAAATTATAATACTAATTGATATGGATGTAGAGTTGGTCGGTGGTTGTGGAGTTGATGCACTCTCCTAAAGTGTATGGATTGTAACAAGTAATAAAGTTATACTCTGTGAGGGGTAGGGTTGTCGGACCAGAGGAATTGGACTTCTAATACTAATTGATATTCTAATCTCTAGCAGGTCAAGGACTGGTTGGTAGGAATGTTAACAAAGATAAAAGGATAAAAGATGGAATTATCAGGCAGACTAGGATCAAGTTTTCAACAACAAGAAAGCAATGCCCGGGACAGTCCCTATGTGATTTAGTGTACTGACTTGCTTCTAATGCCTACCAGGTACATCCTAAGGTTCTTGAGGTTTCTCAAAAGCAATGTTGCATCTACTACTTTTAAAGACGCCAAGTTTTGCAACTGTAACTATGGGTTTCATACACGCCAAGTTTTGCAACTACATAACGCAATCGCAAATATGGTAATCCACACACGCCAAGTTTTACACAAACAACTATGCGAATCAAGCATACCAAGTTATGTAACACATGAATAAATTCAAAAATGCATCAGAACTCTATAGACATTAAAAACAATTAGTCAACGTACACTAAGAAACATAGTTCAATATCCTGGGCACTGTGGAATAGTTTGCCCCTCATGATTTCAATCAACTGAGAAGAAGAAATGAATGCACTAAGGTGAGAAATCATGACTTCCCCCTTTTATAAATTCTCCTTAGTTGTGCTTCAAAAACTTTATGGATGAGTTAACTCCACTTCTATTGTGCCTCCAACTCGACCTTGATTTTCTTAGACGGTGTGGTGAAGCCTGATCATCATCATCCTCCTTAGTAACCTCCAAGTGGAGAAGAAAACCTCCGAACAAAAGATATCCAATAAACTCTAGATTTGAGAGATAAAAAGGACTTTTCAAGCTCAACATGGCCTGAGCACGGTCATGCTTAGGCGGTGCTCTTCTTGGAACTTCTGAGCAAATTGGCTAAGTGTCATCCAGAGAAAATCATGGGGAGAGCACAATTGTGCTTTGTTCATGCTCAGCTTGAGTACGCCCATGCAAGGAGTACACTGACCGTGCTTCCCCTGTGAGTAGATGGGGCTCCAATTCAGAGATAATCATGGGGAGATAGCACGGTCTTGCTCTACTCTTGCTCGGCTTGAAAGCACCCCCATGCTTGGTCAGCTACTCAGGCTTCTTCACGCAGTGATAATCATGGGAAGAGAGCACAGTCGTGCTTTGCCCATTCTTGGCTTGAACACTTAGAAAAATATGCTTTCTTTGGTTGATTTTCTCCCAATATCACTCTGGTTTGAATACCCACAAGTGCATGGGGTTGTCAATTAATACCTCTTGTGCAAGCACAAGAAAGTCATATTCCTAGGATCCAAGGAGCTATCCTTACTTCTTCTTTGTGTGTTGTTTAGCCTACAGATTCTAGTGAGTATTCTAAACTACAAAAGAAGTAAAAAAGGAACACTAGGAAGAAGTCTACAATCAAAATATAAGGGGTGAAAAATCAAAGGGATGAAAATGGTCACAGATGTGGATTCTCCTGGGGCTACTATGGTGAGAAGGATTCTAAGACTACCATGCAATTGGTGGTTTGGACCAAGAGAATCCTAGGATAGGTCAACCCAATGGTCACGGTAATTGACCCCTAATCCAATATGAGTATTGATACGGAATTTCTTTCGACCAAATCCTCCTATAATCGCATTAACAGTGGGGAATTCTATAATTAGGGCCGATACTCAAACTAGGTCCAACCCTAATGTATGGAGGAGTACATAATACCCAATGTTCACGGCGTATTTGTACATTAATCCCCTTCAAGCTAACTGAGTCTAGTACGAGGGTGCTGGTCATACCGCCAAGTACAATCTAGAAAATGATATATAGAGTTCTCATGTATATTAATGCATCAAAGTACACGAAGCTTGAATAAAAACCACACCAGTTGCAATAAAAGTAAATCAAAGCATCCAACTAGACAAGTTTACCCCAAGGTTCACTGACATCTAGTGACCATGGGTTTAGTTGTTCATGCTAACAAAAATACATGTTCAAAATAATAAAAACAACCAAATAAAGCAACATAAAGCTCCCTTAAATGATGATTGAGGAGTAACAAGCCGTGGAAAGCTTCCAATGATACCACTGAAGGGATGGCTTCCTTGTCCTCTCCAAGCCTCTACACAAGCAGATGAGGGGAGATCTTGCCAAATCTTATTTCTTCTTTCAATTTCCACTGCAAAGATGTCTTCTTTCGGCTTCCTATACCCCGGATCTAAAGGTGGAGGGGAGAGCTGTAAGGTAGGAGGAGATGAGTGCCCAAAAAGCCCTAAAAGCTACTTTTAAAACCATTCTTGGGTTGGCTTCATGCTCCTATTAGCTCTAAACTGTAAAATCCTATATCATGAACAAACATAACCAGAGTAGCATCGAATATATCCAAAAAGTGCCAAAATATGAGCAAAAGTATGAGTTGGGAGTAAGTAAAACACGATATAAATTGCATTCATCACAGTCATTGATGTGGTTGAAGATGGAGATGGTGGGAACGGGCGAGCCAAAATGTCCAGTGCACGACCAAGGTTGGTCTCGATCCATGCTTGGAACTCCATGATTGTACGCTTGTCTACACTGATAAACTGGTGCTTGCTCGCAACATCTCAACGTGTACCTCCATAGTTTAGAGGCATGATCTATGTCAAGGAGGTACTGGATGGCTAGAGGTGTGACACGCCTCTTGCATGTGTGTACCACAAGTACACAGGTGTCAAAGTAATAAAGACCCAGCAGGTTGGTAGTCGAATCCACAGCGAAAGGGTTACTAGTATTAACTGCTTCTTTGCTATCTAGCCTAATGATCACTGGGATGATGTGATGATCTAGTGTGCGAAGAAATGAATACCAAAGACTAATATGCAAGATTAAAATAAAAGGAGATCTCAATTAGTAAAAGTTGGGTACTCGGGCAATGCTTCCTCTATGATTACGATATTAGGTACCAGGTGTGCAAAGTACTTTTAAAATGATTAGGTTAAGTCATGGAAATCCAAAGATAATCTAATCTTGCCTCCAGACTCCAGATCACTTATACTAGTCCCCTACGAGGTCTCGGTGGAGAAATCTCTCAATCTCAACACCTCACACCACATATAGCCACATAACACTCTAGGGATTCTAAAGGGTGTATCCGATTTCTAAGAATAGACTTAACCCTACCTCTAGGTGAAAGGTCCCTAACCTCATATGAGGTCCCGCTGGAGAACTCTCTCAATCTTAATACCTCAGACCACATATGGTTGTTTAGAGCTTAGGGAATATAGAGATAAAATACACCAATCGGAGGGGAAATGGGACGCTTTACTATCTCATAACTTATCTTCTCAACCCTCTTCAATCTTGAGGTTCTAACCCTAATGGAGACCTCTCTTTCACCAAGGTAAACAAATCATGCAAACCAAACAACCATAAGATCAATAAGGCAAGCAAGCATTAGGCAAACAAGATTGAAACTCAACCAAACTCAGATTAAATAGAAACACAAAGCAAATCCACACAGAATTAGAATCCTATGGCTCACAAGCCCAAATGCCCTCCAGGGTCGCTAGTGGCTTCCTTGATGTTATGACGGAGAAATAATCGATCATAGTTGGTGAAGAAACACCTCCTAATCCGCAAAGACCTCCTCTCCAAAGCCTAACTGCCTCACATCTCAAGAGCCGCACAAAAGATATCCAAAGAATAGGGTAAATAGGTTATTTATAACCTAAAATTGGGCTGTCATGTAGCTCTACACAACCATGTGATCCTCCACGCGCCCATGTGGACTGCAGAATTGCGCATATGTCCTTGTGGTAGGTTATGAGGCTTTTCGTCCTCTACTGATCATTAGAAAGGCTCTTGAATTCTTCACACAAGTCGAGACATGGGAGTATGACTGCCTTTGTGCCCTTCCAACTCACAATCTAGCTTGAATTCTCTTGTAAGTTGGCACAAAACCCCCATGTGTATGAGCTCCTCTTATGTTTTTATCCTTATGTTGCACAAAAACTCCCAAAAGGTGCCTTCATAACCTATCTTTGCTTCCTTTTCTTCACTCAAGGCCTTCAAAACCTAATTGCACAAAAAAACACCAAATACAATTTATGAGACATAAAACAAGATAAAAATGATGCTCAATGCATGTAAAACATATAAATAAATATGTTTACTCAAGAACTTATCAAGGTGCTCGAGTGAGCAATGGATCATGGAGCGATGAGTCACTATAACCCAACTCGTACTTAGACTCCTTCTTTAAGCGGTCCTTGCCCCAAACTTGTGGAAGCTCTTCGGTGCTGGGGGTGAGGATATAATGAGAGCTGCAAGAGATGATCAAACCCATAGAACAGAGGGTCTAGTTCCCAAGAGGAGCTGGAGTACTAACTATCATGAGACGCTTAAGATGCTCTAGAAGTCCCATCCCTCTCATGAGCCACGTGATGTAAGACCTAACGAAAATGGTGTTATGGTGCACGTGCTGGCCTGATGAGCAAGGAAGTATGTCTTCACGGCCGCCAGAATGCTTGTTCTTCAGCCAGTTTGCAGGCATCTTCATGGCCATCAGAATGCCCGTCAATAAAACCCGAGACTTCGCCATTTCCCAACTCAATCATGCTACGGTGCCTACTACTACAGTGTTACTATAGTGCATCTCACTTGGTCTTCCTTGAGACCTGTAACACGAATAAAACCAATAAAACCACAACAATGACATCGATTCATCAATTAATGCATGAATAAAAAATTATAAATACATATAAAATACACACATTTAGGCATTTATCAAACATCCCCAAACCTAAGATTTTGCTTGTCTCCAAGCAAACAATCATGAAGAATAGGGGCAAGAAGATAGCGGCTGAATGTATACCTCAAGCTCAAAAATAAAGAACCTCATAAGCACAAGTGAAAAGAAATCAGCGTAGTGAGTTGTTCTATAAGCGAACAAGTAGAGGTAGTCTTGTTTCATATAATGTGCTCTTGTGAGTGTGTGTAAACTTCCTACCTCATTCTCCGCACCTTGGATTACCCCATGATGTCCATTCACCCCACACACAATGATAACCAGCATTAGAAATGCTAAAGACACCCTTAACAATTACTCAAGAGTCCATTGGTTCATGGATAGTTACGAATTTTTGTTTTTAATGGCAACATCATCCTTTTTAAAATGAACTTGTATTAGAACTTAATACTTTAGGTGTTATTCATGGATAGTTACGATTCATTATCGAAAGTTCAAGGGAGTTTGTACTGAAATCTTTGGGGAAAAAGTGGCGTGATTACAAGCATGACTTGAAGAAACGTTACTTTAAAAGAAAGGCTGGACCACAAGCAAACAAAGACAACTACCCTGATGGAACGGTTCGTTTGCAGTGCGAAGAATTGGTGGACTTTTGGTATTCAAGGAAAGGGGATGTTAGAATAAATGTTGGTTTTATGTTACTTATAAATAACATTCTACTTACTTCTTACTACATGTCATGTATAGGAGGCTGAAAAAATTGGTCTCGCATGTAGAAAGCAACAAAAATACACACATACGTCAGGATCAAAGAGTTTTGCAACAAAGAAGAAAGAAATGGTATGCAACTAATCATAAAAAACTCAAGTATCATCCATATGAACTAGCATGGGCCTACTATTTTGTTTACCTTCAGGGGCTTTTAAAAGGGGGAAAAGTCGGACGTTTTGAACTTTTCAAAGCGACACACACAAAGAAAAATGGATCCCACTTGAATGTAGAAACAGAGAAAATGTTCATAAGATGATATACTGTATGATAATTTACTTGAAAATGCGAACAATGTTCACTAACTTCGTCATCAATTGAGGTAGGAACAAGCAAATGGATTGTTAGGCGAATATGAAGGTACAAACGACAATGCACAGATGGTAGAAGCTGAAATCTTGACACAAGTCATAGGAAAAGAAAGGCATGGCCGAGTTAGAGGACTTGGGTTAGGCCCAACGCCTAAGACGTACTATGGTTCATCTAGTAGGCGGGTGACTACATGTGCATGCCAGGAAACAAGGCAGGGTGACGGGCAATTCAACCAAGAGTTAGTGCAAAGGGTCCAACAGTTGGAACAAGAACGTGCTCATTACAATGCCCTTGTTAGTTTTCTACAAGATCAATTTCGCGGGAAAGATATCCCTCTTCCTAATATAGGTGTATCGACCTCGCAATCTCAGGTATAATGGGAATATTAATAATTTATATAATTATTTATACTTTGTGATTATATAAAATTTATTACAGAACCAATCTATTGGAGCAACTACACCAGAAGCTAATACAGGAGGCTCATGTTGAAGATCAACAGGTATTAGTGCTTCGAGATGGTTTTTGTCTGTGTGTTTTGTTTCCTTGATTCTTTGATTTGAATATGATGTATGATATCTAAGATAGCTTAGTTGAATGCAAGTTAATTAATTGTTCGAGAAGCCTATGTGGTATTTTTTTTAGCAACATTTAGAAGACCAGCACTTGAGGTCTTTGTTATTAGAACCTGAAGCATCTGTATATTCTATTAAGGATGATACTAACTGTTGAGTGATGCTAGTGCCGTTTCCCAAATGTAACCTCTATTTCTCATCCTTAAGCTCAGTCTTATAACTGTTATTTAATGATTTGAAAAAATTATAAGTTCCATTTAGCAAAGTGTCCATTTTCATCAGTGGGCAGGTTCTCAGTGGCTTATACACTTTCACAACTATTATCTTTTGAGAATGATTGGTGTATGTGAATATATTTATGGCATTTCTTGTTTTCATGTCTTTTAATTACATATTTGTTTTCTGATGATTAGGGAGACACTTAGATGTTACTAATCATCCTGTAGCATATACCAATGTTATCTCTATTACTTTATCAATCTTGCTTCTTATTTTCTGCAGTGTTACTATGAAGTTCTGGCACGATTTAATGAAACTTTCATAAATGTTGAGCAAATTCTCGCACATTAATGCATTTTATACTTTTAACTTGTATTTTTATTAAAATTTAATTCTTAGCAAAGGCTGGGATCCTTAGCACCTGGTAACACAAGGCAAGTTTTTTCATTTGGTTAAAGCATTGTTTATGTGGTCTTCTAAATTAATTTCATGATGATTTAGCTTCTGTTAAACTAAACTCCATTTTGTTTGTATAGGCTGTTCTGTATTCATATAAGAAAACCATTGGTGTTCTTATGAACAAATCGATTTTGACTTACATTTTCTTATGCTTGCTTCTTCTGATTCCTTGTAGATTACATTTATGTGCTTGTAATTATCACTTTGGTATTGATCAAACTCATATCTATGTCCTGTTGTCTTAAATGTTCCGTGTTTTTGTCTTTTTGATGTTCAGAGTTGGGAAAAGACTATGGATTGTTATAGTCCAGGTCAAGGGTTAATGCCAGCTAGTTTTAAGGTTAGAATTGTGCCATTGGATGAAAACAATGAAGCATTTGAAGAGACTCTAGACCCTGATTTTGACGAATCGGCCATTGGACGTGTAGCTCCGGTTGATTCTGGTGAGCCACTGCTAGTGTGAATGAAGTTCCCACTGGATTTGTTTTGGTGTTAGGATTTAAGCTGGACTATGTGCAATTACTCAAAAATAGTTTGTAAACTGAGTTTGTGTTTTTTTATAATGTTTGCATGTCTAGTAATTATGGTGTAACAAACCTTGGATATATACATATTTTTGGGAGGTTGTTTGAATTTTAAATTGTTGAATGGAGATGTGGCAAGTTATTCAAAATTGTTGATTAAATTGTTGTATGTGTAATTGTTGTCATGGTTGTATGTTTAACAGCAGGTTTAACTGGTTGTAATGTATAAAATGGATGTGAAAATATGAAAAATAAATACAGATTTTGTATACATTTCCCGGCGTTTTACACTTTAAACGCCGGTATATCAACGGCGTTTTCTTGATCAACGCCGGCATAATAACGTATGGTCACTGTGATATTGTTTGACCTTTGCCGGCGCTTCAAAGTCAAACGTCGATATAATAAAGAACATTACCGGCAATTATCACGGCGTTCAAATGCAAGCGCCGAGAACGGTTCAGATGAGAACCGTGCGACCTTTGTCGGTGTTTATACAATAAACGCCGTTGTAATTCCAGCGTGTTTCTGAAAAACGCCGGCCCTTTACCGACGTTGGCATTACCGGCTGTGTTGGCGGCGTTTTGGTGAAACGCCGGTGCCTCCAAAGGCGGCGTTTTAAAACGCCGGGAAATGTTAAATAAAGCGCCGGCAAAGAGCTATAAGGGTGTAGTGATGTTACCTTTTCCTACAACTCTGTTACGACTTCCAATAGCTATCTCATCCCATAATTCATCTTGATTAATAGAACCCTCATCTACGCCTTGACTGCATTTGTCTACAATAGCTTTCTCAAATTGTTCCTGCATTTCAAGTAAGTTTCCTTTCAAAATGATTATATAATATTATCCAAAGTCAAACAAAATTTAAACTCAAAATATTCACACTAATGTTTTGTTCATTCAAAAGCTTAACTGAGCATGTGAGAATTCCTAATACATGTAAAACTTATATTTGATTTAGGAAAATTAATACTATGTTCCTTATACTACATCTTTTCCCATATGAGATTTCCAAATGCATTTATAACTTCCATTGGATTTTGGAAAATTAATGCATGTTCCAAATGTATGTTTATTACTCTTGATGATTACTTTGCATTGTTCTTAATAGCAAAAACATAACATTTTCTCACTTGTAAATGTCATAACATTTTTTTACTTGTAAATCCTAAGTAAGCATGTGATAATTCCTAATGCATATATTTCCATTGGATTTTAGAAAATTAATACTAAGTTCCTTATACTACATCTTTTCCGTTATGAGAGTTTCAAATGCATTTATAACTTCCATGTATAACTTCCACTGGATTTTGGAAATTTAATGCATGTATAATTTCCTAATGTATATTTATTATTCTTGATGATTACTTTGCATGTTTGTTAATAGGTAAAGCACAACATTTCTTGAGTTGTAAATGTCCTTCATTTAATAGTAAATGAAGTACAACATTTTTTTTCATTTGTAAAGCCTAACTAAGCATGTGATAATTCCTAATGCATGTATGCCTTCGATTTGATTGTGGAAAATTAATACTAAATTCTTTATACTATATTTTTCCCCATATGAGATTTGCTAAAACATTTATAGCTTCCATATGTAACTTCCATTGGATTTTAGAAAATTAATGCATGTATAATTTCCTAATGTATGTTTGTTACTATTTATGATTACTTTGCATGGTTGTTAATAGTAGAAGCACAACATTTTTTCATTTGTAAATGTCCTTAAGTGGTATGACATGTCAACAATATTAATTGATTTTATGAACATATATTTCAATGAACCATGGCACATTAAAATGTAATTTCTAAAATTTTCATCTTTTGGCTCCAATATTGTTTTATTTAAAAAAAATATTATATGTACAACAATTTCTGTGGCACGCCCAGCCTCAAGTGTGCCATCTTTCCTTCCATGAGTGCGGATAAAACATTCTTTAGGTGTTGGCTCCCTACCCAATTCCTTCGCCTAAAAAACATAGTAAATAAATATTAAATAGTCAAACGCAACAATTATAATAGTATTTAAATGGATAAGGGACATTACCAGCCTAAGACGGTGCACAGCAGTACTAACAGATCCACCACGATAAATAACAGTGGAGGAGTTTCCAATTTCTGCTCTATTTTGTTTGTTCTTTTCACATATTCTCTTAAACTCGTCTGACTCCCAATACCTCTGCAAACCCTCCCAAACTACAGGAGTCATCCATGGAAATGGAGCCTTGTACAATTTATGTGCAAGATATAAATTTTGTTTCAACCATTCACTAGCTTCATGGTTGAAATGTCGTAACACTGATGACTCATGTTGTGGCTCCCATGTATAAATGCCCTTAAAAAAATACTAACTAAGGCAATGTTTCATTATAATTAATTTGTATACTTAAAAGATTGGAGCATTTAATTAATTACATGATACTTACCTTAAAAGCAGTGAATATCCTTTGCCTCACATCTTTAGGCACTTTTCCCCATCCGGTCCATGGCTCTTTATAGTGACCTTTGACCAATTCATGTACTGCTCTCTTAAGTTCATAATCTCTACATAAAAGAGTGATGTAAAACAAATTTACTTAAAACTTATAAATCTTTTATTAGAAAACTTATATACAATATTATAAAATTGTTATAACATGAAATGCTACTTACATAATTATACTGTCCAGGGTGATCAACCATGGTGGTCCAGTGCTCTCAGACTCATTGGATGGCACTTCCATTGCTGGGGAGTAGTCCTCAGAGGCATGGGCAGAAGCCTCTCCATGTGGAACTGGAGGAGACTGCGCTACTGGTATAGCTGGTGAAGGTTGTATTATTGGTGATAAGGGAGTCATTGTTGTTGTTGGTTGAATGCTTGGATGTATAGAAGGAGGCATTCCCAAATCTGTCACAGTATTAGGTATTGATGTAGAGTTGTCACAATATCTTTGATGAATATTCAGGGTGGAGTGACCTCGGCCCGATGTGGAACAACCACCATGGCCTGATTTTGATCGACGTCCAGAATGACCCCGTCCTGATAGATAAGTATAAATATAAATATAAATGTACATACATATACATGAATGATAACAAGGTATTGCTATTGGTAGATAAATTCAATGTGATTCAAACAAATTGCTATTTTACCAAATTTGATATTCATTCAATTCTAATTTAGCACGATGGTAAAAATCCTAGACTCTTCATTTTATATCCATGCTATGTTACTTAATTGAAAATAAATATGTTTATTGACACAATCATTGTGTTAACAAAATAAATTTGAAAACAATTTTCAGAAAAAAGTAAGATTAAAATAAATGAAAATTCAAACCCGATGTTGTCCTAGAATCTTGATAACGATCCATCATGCTTCAAGTGAAATAATCTACCCACCTACATGAAAGCACAAATGAGAACAAAAATGGTAAAACTACTTATCACATTAAAAGCATGAATAAGATTCTCACAATGAGATAGCATAGCAAGTTTTTATTCAAAATAACATAAAACCACCGACTTGATAAAAATAAGAGGTTTATATCAAAAGGAAGTACAAACAAAGAGTTTATCAAAATAGTGCATAGTTTGTTAAAAGTCATGTTCTTCAACATCATCATCATCATTACAGTTACCATCATCATCATCATCATCATCATCAACATCAATTTGTTCGTTTTCTTCATTTTCTGTTAGCTCATTTTCTTTGTCTTCCTTGGTTTCACTTTCCGAAATGGGTTGCAGTTCAGACAAGTCAACAATAAGTTGTATGCCTTGTGGGTTAAACAAAGGAGGAATTTCTTCTATAATACTAACACTGGTTGAGGACTGGATTTCCTCCATTTGATATGCAGATGCATCTTTTTCTGGTGGACTTGTCTCAACCATTCCCCTAGCTTTTGTGGGACAAATAGCCAACCAATCAACTTTGTTTTTCTTCATACTCAGGTATGCAACATAGTTTACTTGAGTGACTTGTTGAGCCAATACAAATGGATCATACTTTTGATATAACCTTTTACAATTAATATCAACCAACTTATATAGGGGTTGAACCTTGGTGCCATGCAATGGGTCAAACCATGTACACTCAAAGAGTACTACATGATTCCATCTACTACCATGGTACTCAAGCTGCACTACATCTTCGAGTAAACCATAAAAATCACAAGATGAATCCTCCAAATTGCTTCCTCTTACACAAACACCACTATTTATGGTTAACTTCTCCATGCCATGTGCGATAGTATGAAAGTTGTAGCCATTAATGAAATATCCCGGCCATGTTGTCACTTTCTTTGATGGACCCCAAGCCAAACTCCATAAGAGAGGATCGGTTACTTAATTAACTTCATTTTCCACCTAAATCCCAAAAAATGTTAATGAAAATTTTCATTATTTCTTAATACAATTTAAACATGTTTGTATCATTACTCACAAAATTTTCAAACCATTTTGTGAAATGCTTATCAACTGCCTTATCAATGGCATCAGATGGGTTCCCTTCCAGGTAGGTGACAAATATCCTAAGAATGTCCATTCAAACAAGAAATACTTATATATCAAAATTGGATCTTGAACATGTACACATTATAAATTATATTTCTCATTATTCAATAATAACTTACTTGTAATATGGATATACTTATGGACAATTTCGTAACACATAAGTATGTGCTACATGTAACTCATCTTCAAATAACCACCTAATTTTTGGATGACCTTGGCCTCGACCAGTATAATTGAATATCGAGAAAGGTGGAAAAATATCATTGCTACAACCCTCATCATTTCTTCGTGGTCTCCTCCTTCTACACGATATATGAGGTTCAAAGTAATGCTCTGCAAAAATGTTGATTTCTTGAGCAATATATGCTTGGCAAATTGAACCCTCGACCTGTGCTTTATTTTTTAAAGTTTTCTTTAATTCCTTGAGAAACCTACACGTATAAAAATAATAGAACTCTATATAAATTAAGTAAAGAAGGAATTGAAGTCAACAAAATTAGGTAATGGCGTGTATTACCTCTCGAAGGGGTACATCCATCTATATTGAACAGGACCTCCAATTCTAACTTCATAGGGTAAATGAACAATGAGATGTTCCATGGAATCGAAAAAAGTTGGTGGAAATATTTTTTCCAAGTTACATAAAATCACTACAACCTTTTCCGCTAACTCAATAATTTTATCAATATCAACTACAGTAGAACATATCGTGCGAAATAACAAACTTAATTCTGTCAGCAGATTCCAAACAAATGATGGCAACAATTCTCTAAAGGCAATTAGAATGAGCCTTTGCATAAAGACATGGCAGTCATGACTTTTCATGCCAATCATTTTCAATTCATTCATGTCAACACACCTTCCAAGATTAAAAGCATAACCATCTAGAAACCTTAACTCTTGAATCCATCCACAAATGACCCTCTTCTGTTCTTTTGTTAATGTATAAACTGCTTTAGGAATAGTTTGACTTAAAAAGTTTGAAGGAACCGCTATTTCTTTACGATCACAAAGAATACCAACATCTTTTCTTGCATTAATATTATCCTTACTCTTCCCTTTCACATCCATAACTGTGAAAAAAACATTGTCGAAGACATTTTTTTCTATATGCATCACATCAAGATTATGTTGAATTAGATTATTTTTCCAGTAGGGTAGATCCCAAAAAATACTTTTTTTTGTCCACTTATGTGTTACTCCATACCCTGGAGGTGTTAACTGGGTCTTCCACTGTTGTTGGAAATAGCATAACCTGATTAAAAATTTCCTCACCTGACAATCTTTGTGGTGAAGTATTTTTTTCCAATTGACCACGTATAAAAGATTTCTTGTCCTTGCGGTATGCATGATTTCGTGGTAAGAACATCCGATGACAATCAAAATAACTTGTCTTCCTACCATGTTGCAGATGGAAAGCATTCGAGTTCTCCATACAAATTGGACATCCCAAAACCCCGGCAGTACTCCAACCAGATAGCATCCTATATGCAGGAAAATCATTGATTGTCCACAAAAGTGCAGCTTTCATGAGAAAATATTCATTTCTTGAAACATCGTAAGTCATTTCACCAAATTCCCACAAATTATTCAACTCTTCAATTAAAGGTTGCAAAAATACATCTATGTTCTTCTTTGGATTCTTAGGCCCTAGACAAATTAGTGATAAGAACATATAAGGTCTTTTCATGCACATTCTTGGTGGAAGGTTGTAAGGGGTCACAACTACTGGCCAACATGAATACGATCTCCAAAATTGCCCATGTGGTGCAAAGCCATCAGCACACAAACCCAAACGAACATTACGGGGTTCTTTGGCGAAATTGGGATAAATTCTGTCAAAATGTTTTCATGCTTCACCATCAGATGGATGCTGCATTACTCCCTCGTTTCTTTCATGAGTAGCATGCCAAGTCATGTGCGTTGCTGCAGCACTAGAAGCGTATAACCTCTGCAATCTTGGAGTTAGTGGTAAATATCTTAATATTGCTTGGGCAATCTTTTTATGCTTGCCATTATCAGGTAGCCTGCGTTGACCCTTTATTTGTTTATACCTTGGCTCATTACAGAACTTCCATTAAATGTGCATGTCATCATGTTTCCAATATAACATACAACCATTTTTGCAAGCATCAATTTTAACCACAGGCAGCCCTAATTAATTCATGGTTTTTCTGTGATGGTAATAATCTGTTGGCATTGTATTATCTGGAGGAAGAACCTCTCTAATTGCAGTAATCATGGTATTAAAATTAGCCTCAGACATATTGACATCGGACTTGATAGATAACATTCTAGCAACAAAAGACAATTGAGAGTGATTCTCACAACCTTCGTACAAAGGTTGATCAGCTACTTTTAACACATCAAAAAATCTTTCAGCTAATTGACTTCTTTCACCACCCTGAAAGTTGGAAACTGGCTCATCTAGTGGTGGTTGTACACTTGGACCTGCTTCATTGTTACAATCAAATGGATCCCGTGGCGGAACATGAGAACGAAAACAATCATATACCATCCTTTGATCCCAAGTCATCTGCCCATAGTCACCACAATGTGTCACTTGTTCCACAAAAAGATCGTGAACATCATGTTGCTCCTCACTAGTTGTAAACAATTCTTCACCATGACAAGTCCAATTCCAATAACATTATTTAAAACCACGACGATATAAATGCGTAATGACATCATTTGGGTGAACAAACCGTGCATTTTTGCACTTAAAACAAGGAGATCTAATATTTTCTCCATTCTTATATGAGTCATCTTGATTAATTGCAAACTGGATAAATTCATCCACCCCAGCAATAAATTCGTTAGTTAATCCTTTTCGCCCAGGTAGATTTCGATTATACATCCACTGTCTTGACAACATTTTTGTTCTACAACCACTATTTTTAATTAAGTATTAGGCACCATCGACTGTTAATTCCTACACTATGTATATTAATACATATGTGCATAAATAATTTTAAAAGCATGTAAAACAATGAACAATACATACATGCATGAATAAATATTAAATGTACCAAGAGATCTTTTTATTTTTTATTTTTTATCATGTAGTAATCTAAAAAACTTACATGTGAAATAAATCTCACCATACATTTTTACTGTTCATATATTGAAATGTCTTATAGCAATTTTTCATCTAAATAGACTTATATTTACATGACTAAAATAATGGCAATCAAAATAACTACATCAACATCTACAAGTAACATACATTAATCGAAACAAGCAAAAGGAATAAAGATGTTTTACGAATCATCTATGTGCATAACATGATCAACTCTAATAATTATGTTTCTCGATAGATAACACTAACAATCAACACAAAATGAGAAATAAAACATCAACGCATACCAGAACTCAACTCAACCTAGAAGATTTCTCTTTCCTTGTTGAAGTTGATTGGCAACCTTTATTAGTGATCACCAAGATTAAGTGAACGAAGTAATCATAAACCTATTAAAAATTGATAAATGATCCATGTAAGTGAACCAAGTAATAACATTGATGAAATGCACCAACCTAATCAAAGAAGAACTAATAATCAAAAAGACAACCACATACATAATAATCAACTAAATCACATAAAATAACCTTAATTAATCAAGTGATAAATTAATTTAAATAAAATAAAATTAATTGAGATTGGGTGGTCCATAACATAACATTAATTAAACCGACCTAATTAAGGAAATGTTTTTTTTTTCCTTGTAAAGCTTTCAATGTCCTCCAAATCTATGATTATCAAGTTTCATTTTTATGTGCTACTACTTGTGTTTGAAAAGGCATCAATATATATATATATATCATTCACACATTGCTATAACATAATAATAATCACATAAGGTGTATGGTATGCCAATCAATAAGTTATTATATCGTACTGTTCAAAATGAATGCATTTTCGATAATAATAATAATAATAATAATAATAATAATAATAATAATAATAATAATGAAATATAGAATCAATCAATTGGCCTCACTGACTCTTGAACAAAATGGTTAATCCAAATTCTCTCAAACCAAATCCACCTAGACGTACTGTTCAAAATGAATGCATTTTCATCCACATTACATCAAATAATTACCCATCATGAAATAATTACACAATTCAGTCCTTGCCTAGACGTTCTTGAGAGTCTTTTCACAGCTATTTCTTGTCCACCCTCTAGCACTCCCTACATTCAGTAAAAAAATGGAATTTACTATTGGTAATCTATGATATCTTGATTAGGTGGAAAAATATGAGTTTTACCTTGTAAACTGATCCAAATCCACCTTTTCCAAGCTCGTTTTCATCAGAGAAGTTATCTGTTGCAGGCTTCAGTGTGGCTAAATCAATTTGGACGGCAGTATACTAGACCTCTGCTTCATTTCCATCATCTGAGTGTCCTTGGAAAACAATAAAAATTCAATATGCACACTCAATTATATACATATATATATATATATATATATATATATATATATATATATATATATATATATATTTACTTTACCTGCACTAAATGTATTTAATAGACGTCTGGTTCTCCAACTCCACAAACACATGCAAAGGAGAAAACAAGCCTAGCTCCAGCAACCTAAAACAATTAAATAAAACAAGACTTTAAAAAATAAAAAAAAGAAATTCAATTAAGTGTTCATTGACTAGTTTCCAACTCACTGTTAATACTAGCAATTGATGTCCTATTTGGTAACACTGAAGAAATAGGAGGGATTGAAGATGATGGAGGTGCAGCAACAAATACCTTTGTTTCCACTTTATTTCCGAGTAGGTGAGATGAAAATGAAACCCAATAAAAAAAAAATCTAAATAAAGGATTTTTTTCATATAACACCCTTTGTTTCCACTTTATTTCCTAAAATACCTTCCTTACTTCTATTCAAAGATCCGTCTTCCTCTTCTTTTGCATAGTTGACTGATAATATAATTATTATTATATTTGCTAAAGTTCTATATTATTAATATAGATGGGTTTGGTTCAAATCTGAGTAGAAATGGCGTTAAGAGGATCAGGATCAATGACAGTAATACAAATTGATGTTCAACTTCTCAGTTCTTGCTGATTAAGACTGGTTATAAACATATACCAAGCAATTTTGTCAAGGAAATGACTGATGTGGACAGACTGTTCAAGAAATGAATAATTTCAAATAACAGAATATTGATCATTACATTCCTAATTTGAGCACAAATAGCAATGGAAAAATAAACTTTCCCAATAAAAAAAAAAAAAAGAAAATTGATGCTATTCATCAAATCCATTTCCCTTTTGAAGACAGGCCCAATGTTCCCACTTCACAGTACATCAGTATCATGATAAGTAAGAATCTTCCCAATTGACTAGTAAAGAATTTATGCAAGAACAAAGTCCTTCATATGTCTTGAAATAATTGCACTTTGCATCGATAAATGGAATATAAAACACATAGCCCTTGAGTGTTGTGGCAACAAGACCAAGTGCCCTTTCCTTGGTAATAAAAAAATATAATTTACACCATGCTCCATCTCAGAAGATATTTTAAGAATGTATACATAAGCTAAGTGCCATAATCTCTCTTATACTTCTAAAATTTGTTGCAGGCTTGCAGCAGTCCTAAAAACTGCAAAACCGTATCTTCTGTCTAACTACATTTCTCACATAAAATGGTATGGCAAAAGAATCCACAACATCAATAAGAAGATAAAAAGAAGAGTTTCCTACCAAAAGCTCCTTCAGTCCTTAGACAAACATTAGTTTCCTAAACTAGTTCCTGAATTAATATTTTAATTTCAATCAAGCTACTTCTTTTGCCCAAAGAAAAGTGCCTTATTTACTCTCTACAACAAAACATATTACAACCATAAACCATATGACAACTGTCATATGTTCATTACCACAGAAATGGAGCTTGGTCACAATTACATTATTTCCATCTCCCAAAATATCTTTTACTATGGATTCTATAAACAATGAAATTAATAGACTCAAACCTAATCAGCTGTAAGTTCACTACAGGATAAACCAGCATGATGCATTGATACAAACCTGCAAATTCTCAATAAACCTCAGGCTCTTGATAACTGAATAATTGCGATGACCTTCACTGGATTTTACTTCATATATATATATGCTTATTTTTACATATCTCATGAATTTTCCAATGATTTAATTAATGAGAGCTTATGCATGATTATTTTAACAGCAAAGCCTACATCAGGGCTTCTCATTTATATTATTGATTA
Organism: Dioscorea alata; assembly: GCA_020875875.1. Taxonomy (NCBI): domain Eukaryota; kingdom Viridiplantae; phylum Streptophyta; class Magnoliopsida; order Dioscoreales; family Dioscoreaceae; genus Dioscorea; species Dioscorea alata. The sequence goes on from CM037019.1 coordinate 14,036,232, forward strand.
TATTTAATGATTTCAGTTTCACATTCCAAAAGATAAGATAAATAAGCATCTGGAAAAAACCCAAGTTGAAGACTAATCTTCATAGAATCATCTATGCTCCTTTACTTCATTCAAGAAAACTAATGCATGTTCTATATTTAGCTTGAATACTCCCATATAAGCCAAGCCTCATCTGCTTTTTTTTTCCTCATATTAAGCACAAAAAGTTGAAGCTTAAAAGCAAGCATATATGATGCTCAACACTGCTACATATGCAAGTATCAGGAGAGAGATTCTCAGAAGAAGAAAAGCAAAATCCAAACACTAATCGTGAAGAGAACCCTAGATTCAGCTCAAATCCCCAATCACCACCCATCTAAAAAAACCCTAGATTCTGCCCAAATTGAAAAAAAAAAAAAAACAACAACAACAACAACAAATTTCTAAATTTATGGCAAAATCAAAGAAATCTCCCCATTAAAAACAACTAAAGACATTCCAAACCAAATATAGATCGATAGATTGATAGACAGCTTGATTCATAGATAAAGAGACATGGATAAAACATAGAGATTGCGATCCTACCTTCTATGCTGCCGGCTGTGTCGTCTCCAAGCGCCCTCACCCCAAATGAGAGAGAGAAAGAGGGAGGGGGGGCAAAAGGAACCAGGATGCAAGGCTTAGAGTGTTGGAGGCCAAAAATATTTAGTGATATGTTTATGATCTCGAGGCACTTTTGACAGTTCAAGATCTCTATGCAATAAGTCTATGCCTGAATTCTTGATTTTATAATATATATTGTGTATATTTACATATATATCTGTGTGTGTGTGTGTGTGTGTGTGTGTGTATCTATCTCCATATAAAATTTTTTTATGAAAAAAATAAAAAATATAACAAAGAATTCATTTGTCACAGATTTTGGCATGGTCGTCGGCCAACCGTGCCTAATACAATAGCTTGTTATTATTTAATAAAAAATTAATTAAAATTGGAATTATACTATATGTGTGTTTATATATATAGTATATCTATAATATACATACATACATATGTGTACTATATACATACATACATACCTACAGATATATATAGACATGTAGATATATATATATATATATATGTGTGTGTGTGTGTGTGTGTGTGTGTGTGTGTGTGTACATACATACATATATATATAGATGTATATATAGTATATATAGTATGTATATCTATATATATGTGTGTGTGTCTATATATATATATATATATAATTTTTTAGGAAGATGATAAAAAATATAGCAATGAATTTATTTGTCACGGATTTTGGCACGATTGTTTCCAAACCATGCCAATTTCCGTGCCAAATACAATAGCTTATTATTTGTCAAAATGTATACAATACCGTGCCAAAAACCGAGACAAATAAATTTATTTGTCACGGTATTTGGCATGGATGTTGCAAAGCCGTGCCAAAATCCGTGCCAATTTGTCACAGAAATTGGCACCAAAACTAAACCGTGACAAAGTTTGTCACGGTTTGTTTTTCCGTGCCAATAGTTGTCACATTTTTTTCCCGTGCTAATTTCCGTGAAAAATTGGCACGGATTTTGTTTCCGTGACAAATTCCTTGAAAAATTTGGCACGGTTTTTATTTCGTGACAAATTGACCGTGCCAAATTCCTGTTTTTCTTGTAGTGATAACTTATCAGGCCATCCCTAGCAAGACCCACGTCCCCTGTTCCACATCGAACTAACTCTCAACATAAACACCAATGTTGCACGCAAGGACGGATCCATATCTCCAAAAGATTAGCCTAATAGTAAGGGTTAGCCCAACCTTTATATGCAGATGATAACTCTTTTTGACCGATGTAGGTCTAAATCTAGATTGCCACTGTTTTATCTTATAACATATGACTTCATGGATATAATGAATGGACCTAACAAGCATGAATGCTTTGGAGATCAAGGTGATGCACCATCTGAGCCGTTATAGTCAACACCAACAAGGCCACCTTCATTTCACCAAAGACAATAGGTGTTGAGCTTCCTCTCACATGTCCCTGTTAGGAACGACAAGTGTCTACGAGCATGCTAGAAGCAAAATATGAACAGCGGATAACAAACAAAACTAGCATGGACCCTAGCATGCAATGGAAGCAAATAAAGATATAAAAATCTAAAATAAATAAATAAATACAATTCCAAGGGTGAAGTCGAAAAAGGGACTGCATATACACGACTCCCCTCTACTCTCACACACACACAAGCCGGAAACAATCCGGTATGGATTGCTAGTATCCAACGATAATTCTTATCGAGAAATACGGAAAGCAATTAAAATTAGGTCTCAAAACCTAATCATAAACATGTGTAAGGAATTGTAAATCCAAAACCGACACTGGGCGAATGTTTCACATGTAAGAATCTTTTAAGAAAAATTATACGACCATTATGAACTAATCTCAAAAAGGCTCTCACTCCGGCGATCTCCATTGATAAAAAAATATCAATGAAAAAAAGCCGGCCTGTGAACTAACATACATGAATAAACAAGAAAGATCAAAAGAGTGTCGACCTATACCTTTGATGGAGCCGAGTAATGGCAATCCGGATGGAGAAAACTTTCTCCAAAAAAGGGGAAAAAGGCGGACAGCACCTTTGTGAAGGATGATGGCGACCAACAATTGGACCCGACGGCGGCCTCAGCTTGGACGGACCGGCGGCGGCGGCGTCCTCTTGGCTAGGGCGGACCGCCGGCCTCCTTGAGGGAGAGAGGGAGAGAAAAGATTAGGGTTAGGGTTTTCTCTAATACACATGTATTTATAAAACCCTAAAACCAATCCCAATGCAATATCAACCATTGATTCCACATATTGGATCTTCCCTCTTATTGGATATTAATCATATTAGATCCAATAAGCTAACACTTAATTTCTAATTAAGTCCCTCAATTTTTAAGTTATCTCATAACTCAATCCTTACACATTCGCGGTTAGACCAAATCAACTCTTGATTTATCTAAACTCCATTGAGCTATTCGACTCATTAGATTGAGTCCGGATTTCACGGCTTTTACGTGTGCGATCCTGTAGGCCCGTTTTAAAATCGGCAATGGGATTTTAACCTCATTAAGGCCCATAAGTCACAAATGCCGTCTAGCATGGCAATGTGACTACTCGAATTAAAACGGAGGTCGACTGGGTAATCAACTAACCTCGTAACCTTATCTGATTCCTTTGCCAATTGAATATCTCGATCAACATAAGGCATGGAGCTTAGTCACCCTTATTTATTTATCGATCGATTTCTTGATCCTCGGTGAACTGACTAGGTCAAATAAATGATAACCCTTACCATTTCACTTGGGCGTGGCCATGCACTACTCAGTTTCACCGATCAAGTGGCCGGTGATATTCTCTCTCCTCAGAGAGTGGCAATCTCCTCGCATCGCAAATGTTACTCGCTATGAATCTCGATGCACCCAATCATACCCACACTTGTCACTCTGTTACGAATGATGTTAGGCGTATGTCAAAGTACACCAACATTCATCCAAGCTCCATAGCGACCTTGAGTCTAAGGATTCGGTATAAGCGTTACACGAGAACCACTTATGACTTTGCAACCATGTAGTGATCTCGTGAGCAGATCGATCCAGACACGCTGTTCACTAACACGTGTCTATGTCTATTGATTGACATCACATGTCCTATAATCCGTAAAACATGATCATCACACAATAGGCATACTAGTCTTAGTTTACTAACATTCCCATGACAGTAATTGACTAGGGATGTTTAGAAAGTTGTTCTTTTACGCACCAAGGTTTTATTGCCCGAATCACGTATTCGGCAACTTGTGCGGAACAAACTCTCAGGGATAGTTCTATCCAAGAATACATGCACAGAAATGCAGTAAGATAAAACAAGCCAGGTTTTATTAAAAATAAACATATAGCTAATAAAAGTTCAGATCAACGCATTGGGGCTAGGGCTAACACTAACAGTCCTTAATATCCAAGCCTAGAAAGGGCAACACAGGTCCCAACAACATATCTAGTCAATTCTCCGCGAAGGCTTTTTGGAAAGAACCCGTGCATGGTAACTCATTCATAGGGGTTGTTTAATTGTTTGTAAATAAAATCAATAAAATCACATATAAGTGATATTATAGTATAAATGAAAATACTATATTTCAACTTATATCACTACTGTTTTATTTGCTGTGACTGAAAATTTTACATTTACTTTTTATTTGTTTGGTTTGTTGTAAGTTTAAAACCATAGTTATAATGTAAGCGGATGGTGAAATTACTCAATTATCTATTATTATTATTGATTATTTAATTCTCTTCATAAAAATTAATTTAAGTAAATTAATTAACTAAATTAATAAATTATTTATTAAATTTAAAATATTTAATATTTTTTTATTTTACTACTTGGAAATAATTATAATTAAATTTTAAAAACTTACTTTATTAATTATTTTTATAATATTTTCAATTATAAAAATATTTTATAATAAATTAATTAAATATATGAATATATACATTATAAAAATATAATAGTTATTTAATTTTATTAATTACAAAAATTGATAATTAATTTTTAAAAACAATATAATATTTTCAATTAAAATTTTTTTGTGGTAAAAATATGTAATTATATAAATATTACTTTGTAAAAGTATTTAATAATTTTAAATTTTATTACATAAAAATATTTGTATAATTAAATTTAAAACCAATTTCATTTATTAAATATTTTTATAATTAAATATAATATGAATATGATGGTGAATGGATACTACTTATATTACTGTATTTCAACTTGCAACAAATTTTGTTGTAATTTAAAGTGCTACAAAGATACTCTAAACTATAAAACATTTATTTGTAAAAGTCATTTTACAGCAAACCAAGCAGCATTTTACATGTAAAATCAGTTATATAACAGCTACTTAATTACAACTACTTACAGGTAACCAAATATCCCCTTTAGAGAAAGTTGATAGTTACCTGGTGCCCAATAAAATAATCAAGTGTTAGTAGGTTTTGTTTATTGGATTGCCATCTTTTATTTATTATTATATTTTTATTATTTCACATGCTTGAGAAGTAATTTTGACCACAAAAAGGCCCTATTATTTTTGGATAATGATTAGGAGCAATGGTGAGATCTTGTTATCAAGACCTGCATACCTTGGAAGCCAAATTCAAAATTATTCCTCATCATGTATTACTAAAACCTGGTAATTTTATCCATGCTTATCTAAAGTGATAATTGATCTCACAATTATTTGTGTAACTGCACAAAATGTAAGAGTGTATATGGTGATTTGTAAAAAAAAAATGATTGAGTTCACCGAACCAATCTTCTGTGAGAATGTCCAATGGAACTTTATTTGTTTAACAATGATTTACATTCTTGAATGGAAGATCATAAACAATCTTTAGACATGAAACTATATCATAGTTATTTCATACGCATAAAACTTTATATTTTAGCACATGTCAAACCAAAGTTCACACAATCATAAATAAATATGTACTAGACACAATAAAACACATAAAGAGATCATGAACGATCAACAATATATCTAACACCTCGCTTAAGATCTAGGGGAGAATTTTCCAAATGACCAAAAAAACTTTCGCCAAGTCATGATGGAAGAATGTGATTGTTTTAATACTTGGTAAGTCAAGATAAGTCACTAAATCTGATAAATTTCTATACTTGCGACTCACCCAAGATGGTATACATTAGAAGGACAAAATATCTCATCCATTGAAGGGTGTTGATTATTCGATATCTACCATTATCATCACCATATATTGGTAGATGTAAATTATCATTTATAAATTAAAAGTTAAATATCGCGTTTTGACACAATATAGGTATACAGTAATTATAACTATAAACGTGTGTAGGTAATTTTTTTTTCAATAAATTGGTGGTTTATCCACTTTATTAAAAAAAAATGTCTGTAGGTAAGCTATTGTATTATTACTTAAATATAATTGAAAATGTTCTAATTAATTTTATTTAAGATAAAAACAATACAGGCCGGATAGATAAAGACCAATGGCTAACACACTTACAAAGTTAGAATGGGCCCAATATGCACATTAATGGCATTATTTACAGACTTATCTCTTTTAGTTAAGTAGTAAATAATCTAAGAGAGGGGAAAGTGAAAAAGGCCACCGCGATGATTACATATACTAACCATTATATTAGGGTTATAAAGATTCACTCTCTCATTCATCTCTCTTTTAATTAAGTTTGCCACATGATCTGCTCTTAAACCTCAAAGGATATTTGATGAAGAAAATGGCAAGTTAATCACTCCAAGCACTTTTGGTTTTTCTACTTTTAGTTCATAAATGTTTTTTTTTTTTTTTTTGTCACCAACTAAACGGATATATGAGTTTATCGCATGTCATCCTTACGCTTTTAAAGACCTATTGATTAATGTATTTGATTTTGTTTTTAATCAAGGACTTCATTTATATAAGCTGGTTTTGTATTGTTGTTTGATACTAATCTAGTTGCTCAAATTGATGTACAATTGATTAAATGTTAAACCAGCATATTAACCAAAATATTTATAATAAAAAAATTATAAATAGGTGGGAGTCGAGCAAAATAAGCATGAGTCAAAACCCATTTTATCGGTGATTTCAACTATTCAGCCTAAGAAATCATAATTGAGAAGATTTTAAGGGTGCATATGAATTACTGTAATGAAAATGAGGTGTAATAAAAAATAGAGATGTGAGAATATTACGTTTATATTTTTATTATAAAAAAATTGTTTAAAGACAAATAAATGTTTTCATTTATAAAATACTTGAAATATAATTATTTATTTTAATATTATGACTAGCAATTAAATTAAGTAAATTTTTTATTTTTAAATATGTCAAATTACATCAAACATGTTTATTTTTATAATTTATTATGTAATTAATTAAATTTGTTATAAAATTATGATTGACAGTTAAATTAAAAAAATCCCTTCAAATTGCCAATTTCATTCTGCATTTTCATTTTTTAATTAATTATATTTATTTTAATATTATGATTATTAGTTAAATTAAATAAATTCTTTTGCTTCTAAATATTCCAAATTTCATTCAACATTTTAATTTTTTATAATTAATTATTAAATTAATCAAATTTTGTTTAATATTCTCATTAACAGATAAATAAAATAAATTCTTTTATGTAAATTTATTTCAATTTTCATTACACTTTTAAACTCTTACAATTAATTTTTAATTAGGTAGAATGTGTTAAACTTTATGACAAGCTAGCTTTCTAAATCTAATACAAATCCAATCACCAGCATTCTACCGTTATAAATTTTGTAGAAAGCTAGCAATCTACCAGAAATCTATTTAATTAGGTAGATTTATTTAATATTCCTATAACGGTGGTATATTTTGCCGCTATAAATTTTAGTGACAAAATATTTCTGCTGCTATAACTCATAGATTTCTTTAGTATTTTATAGCGGCTGCTTTTATCTGCTCACTATAAAAGTTAAAAAAAATAAACTCAAGAACAATTTTTTTTATTATAAATATACATATCATAAGCACATAGACACAAACATACATGGAGACATTATTAATCTCTCAAAACAACAAAGTATATACATAGAGTTAACAAGAACATAAGAGCTAATATTTTTCTGTAGCGGTATGAAAAACCTGTGCTTTCTCACTTGGAAATCATTTAGACTAGGAACAAATCCCCATTGATGAAAGGAACATTCTGCATATTCAATAGCAATGGCAAAAAAAAGTGGAAGGAGAGATCTTATGCTCATTATTCAGTATCATTCAGCCCAACAATAACATCACTATGACTCTCAGTGTTTGTTGTCTGTAAAAACACAACCTTATCCATCTTGGCCTTCTCCTTGAACTCCCTACACCATTAACAACAATAGCAGCATCAAAGCTCAAATCTTTTCATCATTCTCTGGATAAGCCTCTAAATTTGTCACAAGAGCATCAACTGTGGACTGAAATATCTCCCATGTGTGTAGCTTCACTACTTGGAGAACTTTTCTTTCTATAGGTCTGATTAAGACAGTATTATCAGCTAATAAACTGAGGAACTACAAAATTAAAAGGACATAGCATCCGAGGTAAGGCTTATATTGACGAGAGCAATGTAAAATGATCAAAGCTTAAAAATACTACTCAAAATTAGGAGCATAACCATGCGCATGTGTTTTTCTTGAAATTTAAGGCGTCTACATGTTGCCATACAGACCAATGACTGTAGTGCTTGCAGCCGAATAATTGTCACATCATCATTCAACATGTACACCAGTAAATTCAAAGCATTATCAGGAAACTGGACAGACAAAACTGCCAGCATCCCCAAGGAATTAGAAGCAGCTACCAGCACCTAAAGCAGACAGAAGACCAAATAAGTGTGGTTGGCTTAGGCAATAGAAAGACGAACCAATACAAACAAATACATAACTAATGAATCAATTAATTAAATGAATTTATGTAGGAAATGGGTCATGAGAAAAATGATGCTAATATCAATCAACAATAATACCTGGTAGAATTCATCCTCAATCCTATGGATGAAAGTCCAGCTGCACATAATAATGAGAATTTGTATTCAATGGAAGAACTACCAGAAAGAATTTTCTTGCCATCTTTGGCTCCAAAAAACTTTCTTAGATAAGGACAGTAAGAGCACACTCTCAGAAACCAACTTTATCTTTCCAAGAGCTACAAAAGCTTCAACTCTAACCTTCATACTCATATCTCTAGCTAATGAACAGAGTTGGATGAAGAAAGCTAAGATTCTATGAGCATTATTGGTCTTCACTGATCATGCAACTTCCTATTGAATCAAGACAAAATGCAGGACTATCATGAGCCTAAAGATCTTTACCTTTGAGGAAAGTTATAGAAAACATCTCAAATCATACACCTTTTCTCCAGACAGGTTCTTGAAGTTGTCCTCATATACCAATCTTTTTTATTTTTACTTAACAAGAGCTCAATTTTAATGTTAAATTTAAACTAGACAAAGTTAAATTAAATGATTTTTAGTCACAAACTAAGTTTAGTCCACTCAAGCTGCTGATCTCATTTAATACCCCTATATATAAAAATATCAATTTAAAAAAAATTACAAAGAATAGATTTATCCAAAATAGCATAACATGCATAAGCTTATTATAAAAATAACCTTAATTTTAAAATTTATATTATATTAAGATATATAATGTTTCTATTTTGTTTGGATGGAAGATCATATTTCCAGCATATAACACGACTAAAAATTAATACTAAAATATATAAACCACTAAGAGACTGAAAGTATCGCCATGGTCTTTAAATATCAAGATTAGTCTATTACAATTTTTCAAGAATACAAAATTAGACATGATGTACTAATGATTTAAATTACTATTTATGAATGAAGTTCATAAGTTTGGTTCATGCTTACGTTTTATTTAATAAAGATTGTAGGTATAGTATTGCATTTAATATTCTAGCAATTAATGAGTAGTATCACAATCTTGCCTCTTCTATATAACAAACATAGACTTATTCTAGAGACAAATTAAGGCAAATAAAACACAAACACAACATTCTTTTATTTTTCTCCATCTCTTTGAAGACTTTTTTCCCATCTCTTCATGAGTACACATTCATTCATCAGACTGTAATAACATTGCCATTTACTTGAAGAAACTTTTGGCCTTCTTTAATAACATCATATGGGAGCATTAAACTCGCAAGGAACATGAGCGTCCACTTTCAATGGATAAGCTCCAATACAAATGCATTATCAGGGATGGGCTCGTTGACCTGTAATGGTTTTGCCACGTGCCAATTGTGTGCATTTAACACGTAGACACTTTTAAAACTTTTCAATGTGGAGTGCATCGTAGAGAATGGCCCTTTTTATCAACCAAAGTGAGGTTTGATTTGATTTTTTTCACAAGCATATCACATTCTTGGAAACATCATGAAAAAGAGAGAAAAAGAAAGAAAGAAATATGATAAATAATTCAACTTTAATCAATTTAGTAAGTGAAAGAATGATTCAGATTTAGGTCATGCAGTTACCTGTCAATATTTCAGTTCACTTCCACACTTTTTTCTGACTTTAATCTGGACAATAAATAATGTTTCAGAAAAATTAGAATTATGAACAAAACTTGCAAATTCTCAATCTAAGTTAATGCCGATCTTTCAAAATACTAAAACTCACCAGAAAAATCACAAAGCAAACAAGAACTTTATCGAAAAATCACACTAAAGAAAACTATTTAAACAAATCATCGAATTCTTTCAAAAACTATTTAAACAAATCTTCAAACGTGAAACAACCCTCAAACGTGAAAGGTACTGGTCAAAAACTTCAAAATCATCGAATTCTTTCAACAAATTCTCAAATTTACACCAATGCTCAAAGCATGAAACAAGCTAAACACAATAAAAAACAAACAAAAAGAAATGCAATTGAAATACATCTATGGAAAGAACTAAGAAGTTCATTGAGAGAATTAATCAAATAGAGATAGATAAATAGATACCTCAGGCCTCAACCAATGTTTCAAGGTTCAGGATTTCAAGTCTTCTGTTACAATGCTAGCATTTGTCAACTGCCAAATCCATAGTGAAGTAATTATCACCTCTTTGACCTGCATGTGGAAGTTGTTCAACATCTCTGTTTATTTTCTAATCCAAGTGCAGTTCAGATTGTCTTTAGATAGAAAATAAGCATGAACTGCAAAGTTCCTCTGATTTTATAAATCGAGTCAGCAATCTACAGTCTTTCCTATCCATTAATTACTTTGACCAACCACTGTGGGACTCTCATGGAAGGTTAGTTCAGCCATTTGCTAGCTCTCGTCCATGGATGGTCACTGAGGGTAATCATGAGATTGAGAAGCTCCCTCCCATGGAGTCAAGTCCATTTAAGTCCTACAATGCACGTTGGAGCATGCCTTATGATATTAAGCTTTGATTTTGTAACTTAACATATTCTTATGATGACAACTCATGTTACATATCTAGTGGCTAGGATTGTTACTTTATGTGAATAAGCTGATTGACATTTTTTAAACTAAAATTTGACTATCATATGAAATAACAAAGGATATTATGCACATCTTAGTCTTCGACTGCTATCAAAAGGTTCACAGGGTAAACATGAACTTGGGGTAATATGCAGAATAATATTAAAAGGTTCATGTCTAGTGAGTACTGTGAATCCTTTCCCTGATTATGAGTTTTGGTTAGTTTTGGTTTTAAGCTAAATCTGAGTTGTTACAATTATTTTTAAAGCCATAAACCCTTGAAATTGTCATGAATATGCAGTTTAATTGTCAATTGTGCAAAAGAAAATTTTTTTAAAGGCAAAGTTTGATAGTTTTCCGTATGAATTACTAGAATAGCTCGAGTACACATTTACACTTGCCGATCACTTCAAATGTCTTTTGAAGCTTCCACTAAATTGGAAGGAGTAATTTGCGATCCTTTTTCAGTTGGGTGGCATTTCCTGGTTCATATTTTTTGGTTGACAAGAACTAATGAAAATGAAAACCTAATTTGATTTCCAAATAAAATTTTTGTTGTGATTGATTGGATGGTTGTGAATTACTCCACTATTTGTTCTAAGCAAGGGTTGCAAATACATGACTATGCTTGTTGAGTTTGGATTCTGATAGTGGAACAAATTTTGATTTGGTCGGGTGCGGAAATAAATGGTGTGATAATTATAAAGTACCAAAGTCATCTGATGCAGTTCTATTAAAGATATTGAGGCATATTTGGGCCAGCTTAAAGCAATATAATTATTTTAGGCTTATTGCATATGCTTATTGATGTTAATATGGTATGATCTCAAGCTTATATCCTCCAAAATAATGAATAAATTTTACTTTTATTTAAACTATGCCTTTATTATCTTTATTAGGTATAAACTTTGCAGTCTATTGCTTTGAAAACATTTTACTTGTTTGAAGGATATTTGTGAATATTTACTCTGATACCATGCTCAATTTTTGTGCCTTTTCTAGGCTGGCAACTTAGGAGCTCCTATTGAAGAATGGACTTTTCATTGTTATCCTTCTAGGTGTGATAAATTTACATGGTCACACCTAATCTACAGATAATAATAGGTCATGCCAAACTGGAACTATAAAGAGACAAACATATAAGTTCTACGTTACATGCTAAGCAGAAAAAGTGAAAAGATGATATTGCCAAAAGGACCATGAAAGCACTAAATGAGATAATAATCAAGTTAACATACATGGAATATGCAACATGAACAGTTCTGAACAACATGATATACTTTATATTTGTAGAAAGTACTTGAAGTAAAGCGTGTCTTGTATCATATATATCAAATAAATATATTAAAAAAAGATCACTTCATGAGAACAATAATTAATTACCAAGCCTTGATCTTGGCGCAGATAATGCAATAGCTGCATGTATCTTAATTTTGAAGTTGGTGGAATCACATAGCACTAGTAAAAGAATACTATAAATAGCAGATGCCCTGCCAAAGATATGAAGGTTAGTCCTGAATTCAAATAAAGATAAAAGAGATTTCCAAATGTTCTACAAGTCTGTAATCATAAACTGTTTTTATCCCATAACTCTTTTAGTATATAATACAATAAACAAATTAAGTGCAAACCCTCTACTTACCTAAAGTTTGAGTGTACTAATTATAATGTACAAATTAACTAGGACTGAAAACTAGCCCTGCTTGAAAGAAGAAACCATGTGAAGGATCAAAAGGACAAGGATAGGTGTAGTGAAAAACACTTTGATGAGACAACGATACTCATAACCATTTTCTTCTGCGTGCATGAGAATAGGAAATTGAACTAACTCAACAGAAACAATATTTTGGTATGAAGCAATAGGAAATTCCAATAAAAGAAGACAAGCTCCCGCGAACAAAATTTTGAGGGGGAATATTGTCAAACATGCATGGTTAACTCGCACAAAAGATTAGCTAGTCCAATTGGTAATGGTGCTCTCACCTCCAGTCTTTATCCTAAGAACATATCCATGATATTGTGTCTCATACAGCTTCAGTCTAAGTTTCCTTGTACAACAATAGACCTAGTTAAACATTAGGTGGCGTATACTACCAACAAGCATAAAAACCAACAATCTTTTAATATATATATATATATATACACAAGTTGCTATTACATAAAGGGAAAGATATGAAAAACAGTCAAGATAAAACAATGGCGCATGACAAAATTAAGATGAGTAATTGGAAATAAATCATAATTGTAAGTATGGTGCTGAAGTCACCTGTGAGGAGAAAGTGATGAGGGTGACCTTCTTGGTGGGCTCCTTGCTTGTATTGGAGATGATCTAGGAAATTTCCAATATGATCGGAAGTGCAATTGACGAGTATATTTTGATCAACAATTGATTATAGAATTTGAATGAAAACGATGCGATCTGGTGAGGATTTGATCGGTTTTGGGAGACGGTGACAAACCTTAAGGATGTTGGCGGTGTCGCCCATGGTCGGCGGTGGTACGGCATCGGCGTAGTAAAAGTCAAGATCATCGTCATCACTATCACTGCAGTTGTCGTTGAAGCAGTTGCAGCGGCGAAGACCACATCTGGTCGACTTCTCGTTCGTAGTCGTCTCCTCCATGAAGTTCTGCACCATCTTGGAAAGGCACAAGGAGCTGGGCTCTGGCTCGCCGTCGTCCCTGTCCTCTCTCATTTCACCGACGAGCTTCTTTGCTGGGGCAATCTTGAGCACGCTGGGGAACTGGTGCTCAAACAGCCACTTCAGCCGCGATTTCTTGGCGGGCTTCGCCGAATCAGTGGTCCTCGCCGCAGTCTTGGAATCGATCGGCTGGATCTTCATCGGGAACGGCTGAGTCTTTGAAGACGAGAAAATGGAGATTAGAAACCCAAATTCTATTAGGATTTTAATAACTCTCAAATAAAAGCATCTTTTTCAAATAACACCTTAAAATTTTTATTGGAAGGAACTAGAGGAATATTTTATATTTGATAAAATAAATATATATATTCACTTAGAAAATGATTTGATAATTTAATATAAAAATAAAAATACCCTTTCGCAACCACCACTATAATTAGATTTATATTATTTTAAATTAATAAATTATTTAAACTTTTCTATTGTTCATCTAACTTTTTTTAAATAATAAGTTTATTTAATTATTTTTATTTAAAATAATATATATAAAGCCTGCAAATGATGCACTAACTTAACATTTCATTTTAATATAATTATGTTTTAATATAATTTCATGTTATGTTAAAAACTCTTTGCACTGTATGAAAACTTTTTGAAAAATTGTTATTGAAATTCTTTTGTAATAATTTTGTTAGGTTTTATTTTTTATGGGTGAAAATTTTTTGTCACTAATAATTTTTATTTTAATAAATGACAAGTAGCAGCTAATATGTGTGTTAGCCGTTATAAAATTATTATAAAAATAATAAATAAACTTGTGTCTATAGTGGCTAATTCAAAATTTACCGCTAAAAATACATTATAGAATTACCCGCTACAAATATTATGGAGTGTTCATCTATAGCGATGAATTTGAAAATCCACTGCTTTAAAGATTAAGCAAACTAACTTCACGAAAAATTGATACACAGCTCTAGTAGGTTGTTCTGATTTATTTATGAATAAATAAATAAAATAAACATATTTAGTATTTTTTAAATTGTACATCACAAAGTTTTCAAAATAAAAAATTATCTATAAAATTCGTAATAATAAATTCTGTCAGGTAATATTTTTTATTTAAATAAATGATAAAAAATACTTAATATCATTTTTTAGCCCTTAAATATTATTTTTTAAATTTAATATATATATAGTGGCTAATGCATAGGTTTGCCACTATAAAAACTATTGTTAAAAAATAATAAATAAAATTGTGTCTATAGTAGCTAATTCAAAAATTTGCCGTTAAAACATATCTATAGCGGCTACTATAAAAAATCCACCACTATAAATATTTTTAACGATAAATTTATAAATTTGCCGCTAAATTTAATCACTATAGACCAACTTTCTTGTAGTGGTTCTGATATAAAATTCTATTCAAATTGATAGGAACTGCATGATAATATGCAAGAAACAAGGAAGAAAGAACAATTCCTCTCGTCTCTGTAGTTTTCTTCCCATGAAAACACTTGGCCACCAAATGGATAAGCCTCTAGGCAAAAAAAAAAAAAAAAAAAAAAAAAACATTGAAATGGAAAAGTTATTTTTTTATTTTATTTTTTTAAATCCACATCAACCACAAGCATCTCTTTAAAAACTAAACCCAATAACAAAATTTTCTCGAGACATGAACATATAAATACCATGCAAGATAACTCATGATCACAAAATTACTATATTGAATGAAGAATAAGTAATCATCAAATTTAAATGTCGACAATATGAAATTTTTGGCATGATGATTCACAGTTAGGCAAGTAGTATGACATTCTTGATAAGAAAACCTGACAAAACACAACTTTCTTTCTATTGAAAGGTTCCAAAATACTTTGAGTTGATCTTCATCTTTTGCCAAGACAAGTAGCATGAGCATTGTCTCATCTTTAGTGAGCCCATAAATAGAAAAAAGTAATTTACCAAGAAATCTCTTCTTTCCTTCAATTTTTGCACAAGCTGAATCATGTGCGCTGTGATTTCAATATTACTGCTAGAGATTTTGACATTATGTGCAACAATCTTAATATTACTAGAAGCATATTTAGCTTTACACACTATATATTTAGCATTGCTACCTGCCGACACAGCATTACAAGCTACTGTTTTAGCCAATGCTTTAAACTCTAGACCAACCATATCTATAAAATTCTGGAAATTTGTAGAAATTTGCTCAATTGTTATGCCTCTTAGTCAAACTTTTCCTCTTCTGAAGCCAAGATGTTGTTGAGCTGCTATTATCAGATGGCAAAGGTCATGAAGACTGAGTTGGCTCTTACGTGGGCATGGGGAGGTCATCAATGGGCATTGGGAACCGATAAAACCCACACCCTTCTTTAGTGAAATGTTATCATCCTGTTCGTATTGGGTTGCATCATCTCCAATATCACCACTGGTATTGCAATAAACTCTATCTTTGGTGAAAACAGACAAGAGTTGATTGAAAAATGGAAAAGATTTGCCATACAGTTTGACCTCTTCATTGTGAATCTATGTTGCATAAGAAAAATAAATAATGTGAATAAAAATGTCAATCTAACTTTGCACACTTAGTAAATATGATTTTTTTTTTTTACCTTGACATACTCATCATAGATGCTTTTGTCACACACGATAGTACTGTGTAATTTCAAAATTCCAATCAAAACCACTCATTTATAGAATATCAATGATGGCATTAGTCTTACTCCTAAAAACTTTTACATGAAATTCAATGTTTGGTATAGCCTTCAGCTTGGTTTTTGGAAAATTTTCTTGTATCATTCTTTTCAACTAAAGAAGATATTCACTCCAAAAGCCATTTTCAGCTCATCATATAGGGCTTGTAAAAGTTCAACAAAAGCATCAATGAGGGCTTTATCTATGATAGGGACTAATGTCACCTATGAAATGCAAGTGCACGTGCTGATCAAGTAATATAGTGTGCTTAAAAAAGGTTATCAATGCCATGAGGAACAAGAAAATACTAGTACCAACGTTCATCCTACCATCTAACCTAAAACAAGAGTTAATAAACAAACTATAACAAAGGCAAAGATACTAAAGTAAAACTAAACCTAGAAGGGGTAAATCAAGCATGGGACAAAGGTGTTCGGGGATAGATTTTCTCTAGGGTTTGTTAAGTTCAGGACCATGGTTGTATAAGTCAAGCAATCCAAATTGAACAGAGAGAGTTCCTAAATTATACTACCCCCTTTCTTAAGATGAGTAGTAACTAGTCCTATACGATACTGATACAAACAACCTTACAACTGTAGTGCACTTTATGAACTCTTAATAAGAATAAACAAGCATTCAAAATATAGACAATTCTCCCCTTGAAGTAATTGCCCCTAATTCCATACCAAATAGAATCAAGATCTCTCTCTCAAACTACTCCCTACAATTGCAATACAAATGGAATTGCTTATTAATTCACTCGGAAGGAATATGGGAGGAGAACTCTCAACTCCAAAAAACTCTATCTCTAGGCAAACTCATAATCCCCTTCAATCACAGCTTGCCTAAGCAAGGTGGGTCTCTCGGCTCATCACACAAGCACATCAAACATGATTCTAGGGCTCTTGCCTTAATAGAATTCAAGACAATAGACACAAGCAATTGAATTCAATAATGAAGGATTGCAATTAATAATCAATGTAAAAGCATTCAAGATCCACAACCAAAGTCAATCAAATGATAAACCCTAGAGTTCATCTATGAGCAAACATCATGAAAATTAATTCTCCATTAATCTAGAATAACAATCAAATCCAAATGAAATAAAATTCATAAAGAGAATAATAAAACTCCCTCAAAGCTTGCAATCTTCTTCGATGGATGAAGTCTTTGAAGATTGCCCGATATCACCGCCGAGATCTCTCCACAAACTGCTCCCTTGAAGCTTTGAACCTTCATCTAGTCTCTTCCTTTTGCTTTCTTCCTCTGGAGAAGATATGCAATAGAAGTCCTCCAAATCACCGCCCAAAAGGAAACCAAAGAGTAGAGAAGACAATGTCTCCAAAAGCTCTAGTTTCTGGGTATTTATAACCTAAAAATTGAGGGTCCTTACCAATACTACAATGGTCGTAAGATCACCCATAAGCCTTTCTGTTTGTAGCTTATGGGTCCTACAATGCCGTAAGCTCTCCTATAAGCCTCTTTGTCTGCAACTTACATGTGCCATAGTGCCAGTAAGTGTACCCCTAAGCCTCTCTACTTGCAACTTACAATGCTACTGAATAGTGCTTATGAGAATGCTAGTACCTATGAGGTTGCCACCCAAACCACTCTAATAACTATACTTGCCAAAAAGTGGTATAAATTGCCTCAAACTTGCTCTACTTCATCTATGTGCCCTCGTTTCAACTTGAATAAGAAATAGAAGCGAATTTAGCACCAAATTCAATCATATATTCAAGAATTACATGCAAAGTGATATAAATAATAATAGTTAATTATATTCATTCATGCACTTATCAATCTTCTTATGGAGTCCAGTATCGTCTATTTTGTCGCTCACTTCTTTGTTGTTATTCTGACGCCATATTAACAAAACACATAAAAAAATTAAGAACTCAAATGGCAAAGAAATGGGCTTACTGATTAACATCAAATGATCTACATTAAACAATATGCATATAACTATATTAAACAAGTACAGGTTTTGCATGCTGAAAATTATATTAAGTAGATACACGGTATATGAATGAAAACAAAGAGATATACAGAACTAGATACATTTTCAGCTCATCATATTTATATGCACAAGTATACATGATTAAAGCTCATGGTTCTCCTCACTGACTAGACTGACTCATATAAGATAGAAAATTTAATATAAAAAACTAGATAGACATATAAACTAACATTAATCTCTAAAATATATTAATGTACTTGAACTTATAAAGTACTATTAATTCAACATGAGTAAACCATAAGCTAATCTTAAATGATTATGTTATAATTTGCATCTAGAGAGATCAATATCAAGATGATCCTTGTGGTTGCGCACTTGTAGGTTGTACACCTCACAATGATCAAAGTGTGTGTATACCTTGAACACAACATTAAGCTCACCATTAATATATTACCATTAGAAGATGTTCAACTAAATTCAAGATAGATATAATAATAATAATAATAATAATAATAATAATAATAATAATAATAATAATAATAATAGTAACTGTTGGGAGATAAAATAGACTATACACTCAAGTTCAACTATTACAAGTAAAAGAAACAACTATACAATTAACATAGATGTGGACATAGCCTTACATCCACCTGTAGTCTTTAATGGCTCAAAGCATATGATGTTCTTAAATTGTAAGCAACTACTACCATCAACTTAAGATGAGTCGTGAGATCATGTGCCTTCATTAAACAATATCCATTAAACCTCATCCTAATTAATTATCTAGTCATATTAATCAGATTATCAATCATCAAGAAATTTAGAAAAATGGCAAACTTTGATTCAATTAAAAGATAGGTACAACTCTAAACTTTGCAACTTCCACAGCTCCGTGTCATACAACACACTTAAACTCTGAAAGTCTATAGGATGTACAACAAGCAAAATATCTAATGAATTACAACAGGTCACACAATCTAAAGGAAGGATCAACACATAAAAGTATTAAATATATAGCTATTCATTAACTAAATCGATGTGATTGCCATGTGTTAAACATATCTATGGTCATCTCTAGCTTAAATTGAGTTTATTCATCAGTGTGCTTCACTGCTACTATGTTAACGGCGTGATAAGTATATATTTGTGCATTATTTAATATTGTTTTGTACACTTATTCAGTATGTATTAGAGTATTCTTGTAGAAGATGATGCTAAACATGGTCAAAATCGGATTCTTAGGTATAAGGCAGTGCTTAAGGAGAAGAGAGAGCCAAAAGAAGTAATTAAGAGCCAAAACGAAGAAGATGGAGTTTTCTCAATAGCAATAACTGAATAACAGATCCGATATAACATCTTACGGGTACCATACGACTGTAGACCTGAGATAGAGAACCTTGCGGTCGTACGCCTCAGATAGAGAACCTTGCGGGCAACAATGCCAATAACCCCTTACTAAATTTAATCCGTTACCTTAAACCATTTCCACTTAGGATCACTTGAATTCTCTAGGACCGGTTCAGGTTTCTTTAGGAAAGCACTAATAAGTGCTAAACTGACCATATTTTCTATATCATTTACACTACATTTAACATGAAATTTTACTTGTTTGGCACCTCATTAGTACAAAATTTCATTCTTTTATTCACAACGACCCTTATTTATGTTTTAGGAAAAACAAAGAAGTGAATTAGGGGGTGTTTTGAAGTAGAATGAAACAAGTTGCTGAGTCATGGCTACACCACTACTCACAACGGGCGTTGTGGAAACTTACCACACCCGTTGTCGACACTTACCACTATCATGATCAAGCCATGGTGATAATTGCTCGAGTAAATATATTTCTTTATATGTTTTACATACATTGAACATCATTTTTATCATGGTTTATATCTCATAAATTGTATTTGGTGTTCTTCTATGCAAATGGGTCATGAATGCCTTGAAAGAAGAAAAGGAAGCAAAAATAGGTTATGCAAATGGGTCATGAATGCCTTGAAAGAAGAAAAGGAAGCAAAAATAGGTTATGCAAATTCTAAAGCGCCTTGATCGCATGCAGCAGACTTTAGACGAGGATATCACCTCTGACTCAATAGCAGCACCACCATCAGACGCAGACGCTTGAGGCATCCCACTCATGAGACTTTCTTTTATTTTTTTATGCTTTTATTTCTTTCCTTGTTATTTTATGGACTTATATACTGAGAAAGGCTTTACCTTCTGATAGTTATCTTCATGCTTTATTTTGTTTTGCGAGTCTGTGTTTTATTGCTTTATTGTTATATATATATGAACTCGTGCATCTTTTCTGTTTGGTTGAGCTTCACTGAATCCCTTGTATCCGTGCAGATGGACTTGAGAGTGATGTTGATGATGGTTTAGTCATGAACATGGCCTTGTGATGTGGTCACACGGCCAAGTGATCTTCACAACCCGTTGAACACAACATACCCATGAGTTAGACTTCACCAAATGATCAATGAGGAGTTTAGCGGAATATTGTTTCAATTGCGTTCCTTCACACATTTCGCTTTTATTGATGATATTTTATTATCGTGCTTACATTCGTACATTGAGGACAATGTACATCTTAAGTGTGGGGGACGGGTGCACCATATAGATGGCTTTTACTTGTGTTTTTCATGATCATGCTCATGTTGCCAATGAAGGTTCACCTTCGGGTTAAGAGTTTAATTCTTAGTTTTTGGAGGTTGTAAACACTAGGTTTTATCATGCTCTAGTTTTTATCCAAGTTTCTTGAATATTTTTGTCCGATTGCTACTTCATGCACTTTTCTCACTCATTAAACCTATGGAAACTCTAGTTCATTATTCTTGGGATTATATAGTGCTAGTTTTTTTCTGAAAAAAAAAAATAAATCAGAAAAATTTTAGAGATTTTATTTTTGTGTACATAAGGGGTGGAAAGAGCTACCACCTATGTTGTATGTAGCTACTCCCACAAGTCGGATACTTGTTATGCCCTAATGAAAGAAAGATCTATCTCATGGGATGAGCGAAAGCTACCACCTCCAAAGTGTAAAAACCACTCGGGCTACCGCTCGGGAAAGGGCTACCTTAGACAATGTTTGAAGCTACTACCTATTCTTTGTGTCTTTAAATAAGTCCTTCTTTAATGAGAACTTTGAGTAGTGGACGTAGTGTTAACATGAGTTGAGCTCCTCACACACGCGCGCTTTCGGATTTCACTACTTTCTTTTTTATTGGATTGTTTGCTAGAGTATTGATTGTTTTATCTAGTGACTCTCTCCAAGATTTTAGAATTTTATTCCTGTACTCTCTTGGTGAACCTAAGGCCAAGTACTTCTCTTTTCTTTTCCATGAGTTTAATGTTTAGTTTTGCTTGGGGACAAGCAAATGCTCAAGTGTGGGGGAGTTTGATAAGTGCTTGAGTAAACATATTTCTTTATATATTTTACATGCATTGAGCATCATTTTTATCATGATTTATATCTTATAAATTGTATTTGGTTTTCTTTTATGCAAATAGGTCAGGAAGCCCTTGAGAGAAGAAAAGGAAGCAAAGATAGGTTATGAAGGCACCTTTTGGGAGTTTTTGTGCAACATAAAGATCAAGACACAAGAGGAGCTCATACATATGGGGGTGTGTGCCAACTTCCAAGAGAATTCAAGCTAGATTATGAGTTGGAAAGGCATAAAGGCAGTCACACTCCCATGTCCCTACTTGTGTAAAGAATGCAAAAGCCTTCTCAATGAACGAAGAGAAGGATCATAACCTACCACGCGGACATGTGCCCGTCCATGTGGCCTCAAGAGAAGAGTGTTGGAGCCTTGTTTATGAAGAGTACTACAGTAAAGTACTATAGCAAATCACTCTAACAGCATTGTAGCAAACAATGTTCACGCGACCGAGTAAAAATTCCACCCGATCATGTGGGTAGTTCTACAACCCACACGGAGGTGTGATGGCTCACACTGTCGCTTTGGAGGCACTTGACAGACACTGGTTTTTGACTATAAAAGCTATCTTGCCCTATTCTTTTGATATATTTTGTGCGGTTCTTGAGATGTAAGGCGGCTAGGGTTTGAAGAGAAAATCTTTGCGGCTTAGAAGGCATTTCTTCACCAACTTGGATCAATTCTTTCTCCGTCATAGCATCAAGGATGCCACCGGAGACCCTAGCTTCGCAGTGAATTCCATCAAGAAATTGAATGCCACTGGAGAGCTATACCCCTAGAGAGTATTTGGGCTTGTGAACCCTAGGATTCTAATCTTATGTAGATTTTCTTGCTTTGTGTTTCTATTTAATCCAAGTTTGGTTGAGTTTCAATCTTGTTTGCCTAATGCTTGCTTGACTTATTGATCTTATGGTTGTTTGGTTTACATGATTTGTTCACATTGGTGAGAGAGAGGTCTCTATTAGGGTTAGAACCTCAAGATTGAAGAGGGCTAAAAGAGTGAGTCATGAGATAGTGGAGCATCTCCTTTCTCCTCCGATTGGTGCATTCTATCTTCGTATTCCCTAAGTTCTAAGCAACCATATGTGGTATAAGATAGAGGGGGTGAGGGCCGGTTAACAAGGTCCGGCAGGCCCGACCTGGCGAGTCCGGGTCAGGTTTTGCCGGACCCGGAATCGGCCTGGCTAATAATGAGAACCCACCGGGCCGGGTTGACCCGACGAACCGGCTGGGTCACGGATTACCAACATGTGACCGGGACCCGGCTCAAGATATTAAAGAACCCGCTTGACCCGGCGGGTTATTTATTTATTTATTATTAATTTAAATAATAAATTAAAAAGTTTTGATTTTTTAACCCGAAAATTAAAACAAAAAAACCCAACCAGGTGGGTCTACCTGGAGAGTCATGGGTCAATAAAATGCCAACTCGTAATCGGGCCGCTACAGTGCGGGCCAGTTACGGGTTACTGGCCCGGCTCGCCAGGTCAGTTGACCCGGTGGTTTTTGCCTGGCCGGTTTCGGGCCGGGCCGGGCTAAAAATCGGCATGTGCTCCCCTCTAGTGTGAGAGGTTGAGATTGAGAGATTTCTCGACCGAGACCTCGTAAGGGGTTAGGGACCTTTCACCTAAAGGTAGGGTTAGGTCTATTCTTAGTAATGGGATACACCCTTTGGAATCCCTAGAGTGTTATGCTGTCTTATGTGGTGTGAGGTGTTGATAATCAGAGATTTCTCCACCGGGACCTCATAGGGGACCAGTATCGGTGATCTGGAGGCAGGATCAGATTATCTTTGGATTTCCATAACTTAACCTACTTATTCTAGAAACACTTTGCATACCTAGTATCTAATACCTGAATCCTAGGTGGAGCATTGCCCGAATACCTCACTTTTACTAATTGAGTTCTCCCTCTATTTTACCGTTGCATATTCATCTTTGGTATTTATTTCTTCACACACTAGATCATCACATCATCCCATTGATCATTAGGCTAGATAGCAGAGAAGCAGTTAGTACTAGTAACTCTACTTCCTGTGGATTCGACTACCCTACCCGTTGGGTACTTTATTACTTCGACACCGATACACTTGCAGTACATGCACTCAAGAGGTGTGTCACATGATAGCATGGAACCATCAAAAGCAACACATAAACACAATAGCCTCACAACGGCCGTTGTGAAGACCATCACAGCCGTTGTCAAGACATATAATGCCCAAAGACCATGCCAAGACGCGACTTGGAGCCCAAGCAGCAACTTACTCACCATGGCCAAGCAATAACTATAAATACCCAAGTTTTCTCTAAATTTGGGGAGATTCTTTTGCCAAATAAGATAGGACGGCCGGATTTCTAGAGATTTGAGGGGCGGGAGATGAGGTTTTTTCCATATTCCAAAAGATTCCGATGGATTTGTCAAGAGTACATCAGCGAGGATCATCGGAGAAGATCATGTGTAACAAGCATCTTCAAAGATCATCATCAAAGTGGCATGAGTGACACACATCATCGGAACAATCTTGGGATCCACTAATCCCCAATCTTCGGAGAACTATTGGAGGAAGTTAGTCTAGGAATACATTGAACACTTATTTATTCTTTATTTGGTCTTGTGATTCTCATGTGCTTTGATGCTTTGCTTGTTATGATCCATAAAAACCTAATTCGAGGGGAATTGTATGTCTAGGTCCCTCGGTTTTTATTCATGAATCTTGATTGATTAATACACACACACACACAATTCTAGTTTTCATAATCATTGCATGTTCTTAATTGATTATTAATGTTGATGTGGATGAGGATGTTATGCCCCATGTTGATGACGCCCATGCCATGATAGATCTATGTATATTCTAAGAGGTTAGGCATAGCTAGGTTTCCAGATTAGGGTTTGATTGCCCCTTAGGCTTAGGGTTTGATTGGTCTTTTCTCATGGGATTCCCGCACTTAAGGTAAACATAGGAGGCTGTGGTGGAAGAGATATCATCTTAAGTTCCTAGTGATTTAGACCTAGTTTCCATGGCTTATTAGGACTAGTAGACCTTCAAATTCCCCTGGTTCGATCCTAGAGCATGGTTGACACTTAACACCTACCATAATTAATAATCAAGATAACTATAATACATACTCCCAACTCCTTTCAAGTGTGCTTAACGATGTCTCCAATCGTATTGTTTAATAGTGTTATACAAGTAAACTAAAGAAAGAGCGTAAATTATTAGGCTATTGATTAAGTGAAAAGGAAGTAATAGGAGCCTCTCGCCGTTCTTGGGGAAATATGACCCTCGTGTTCACCCACAAGGTATTACATGACGACCCATACACTTGTAGTATCACAGATCAATTGTAGTATTAAATGTATACTATCATGTTTAGATATTTGCATAATTTACACACCCCATCAGTAGTCCGTCAAACACCACGGCAGAGGATAATTGACCTCAACACAACATGAAAGTATCGACTAACTATTTTCACAGATAACATAAAGTCAAACTTGATTATTCTATTCCTCACATGGTGTGCTACAACGTTTAAAATCATTGTCACCATATCCTCAACCATAACATTTCTTGTGACCCATAGTCTACTAGTGGTGGTCAATAATTGACACAAGTTATGAAAACAACGTTAATCCATGCATAGCTTATCAATGTATTTAATGGCACTTTCATAAACTACCCGCTTCAAGTATTCATGTTGTTTTCACTGCCTACTAGGTGTTGACTCAATCTCGTATTTAATTAATCTACTTCCATCGTAATGTTTTTTTTTCATATAAAGTAATATGAGATTTAAAATGTAAAGTAATGCATGTACATCAGAAAATACAGTTTCACTTTGTCAACGTCATCCATATATGAAATAACAAGTACATACGTCAAATCTATGAAATCCTAGATACACAAGTTAATAAAAAAGCAATAACATCATTTACCTCAAATGTACCTTGGCATCCCTACAACATACTTTACATTGTACAATGGATAGGCTTGCACACAGCTCTAACAACCAAGGCACACTCACCAATAGGTGATTGACAAATTCATTAGCTACTTTTTTTTCATGTGTCATTTGCTAGTTGATGAAAAATACAAGCAACAACATTGCACATTCCACTAAATAAATTCTAAAAAAAGTGAAGTAATAAAAAGCCAAAGAATGAAAAAAAATAGATTCTATTGATAAGGACTAATGTCACCTACAATGTAAGTGCACATGCTAATCAAGTAGTAAGAATATGCTTAAAGCAGAGTATCGATTCACAAGCAACTTTGAATTATTAGTACTAATTTAAATCTTATTATTTAACTTACATTAAGATTGAAGCTATCAAATCAAGAGTAAAACAAGAAACTAAGACTTAACTAAGGCGGGAGTGAACTAGAGGCAAATTAAGAATGAAGGAGAGATCTCGGGCATAGGCTTTCAATATGGTTTGATTAAGCTCTAGACAAGGTTGCATTGATAATTGTAATTCAATTGAATCTAGATAACTCCTAAAACATATTACCCCCTTTATCAAGGTGAGTAATAACTAGTCCCATACGGTGTTGATATAGGTACCCTATGAACGCAATACACTCTATGAAATCTTTCTAGGATAAAAAAAACACTAGTTCAAGGGATAGTCATTCCTTCTCTCGAAGCGATTGCCCCTTGATAAGTGTATAATTGAACATGATTTTATACTATTTTTTACACTTAATTAGCATATATAGGGGGAGTTTAGAAGATGATACTTAAACATTGTGTAAAATGTGATTAGGTATAAAAGATTTTATACCTTACTAGTAAGATACTTGACACGACTCCTTGCGTGTATCCCACAAGTGCACGGGTTTGTCGAAGTAATAAAATTTACCCTGGTGAGAGGGTAGTCGAATCCACAGGGAATAGGGATTTAGAATATGAGATTTCACTAATTAAGCTATGCGGTGTATGGAAAAGTAATATCTGGATCAATGAGTGAATGTAGAAGCAAACAGAATAAAATACAAGAAATTAAATAGAAAGATGGAAGATGAGAGAGTGCAAGTAAAAGAGAATAAAGAGGAACTAGCAATGGATGAAATAGGGTATCCGGACAAGCTACCTCTAGGATCTATGCTTCTAGTGCAAGACTATGCTATTATACTTTCCTATTGATGTTAATTGAGTTGAGGAAATCCTTAGACTCATGGTCCCAAACCTAAGGACAACCGTGACTAACCCCATCATTATGCCCTGGTATTAGGATTCACGTCACCCTTCACTCTGTCCTTCGCACGACTAAGCCCAAGGGGAGTATATCTACCTAAACCTCACACTACTTGGGATTGCTTTAAGCTCTAGGGATTCCTAGTGGTAAAACCTGTTCCTATGTGTAGTTCTAACCCTTTGGTCCAGGAGGAAGAACCCTAGTCTAGATTAAGCCCCAGCGCGTAGGATTCACTTCAACCCTTCACTCTGTTTCTTGCGTAACTAAGCCCTAGGGGAGTTTATCTGCCTAGCACTTCACTCTATTTCGACCGCTGTGAAATCAAGGAAACGGAGGTAGGGAGAAACCACGTCGAAAGGGAAAAAGGGTACATCGCTACCTCACAACTCTCCATCTCAACCCTCTTCAATCTTAAGTAGTCTAACCCTCAAAGAGTTGTCACACCTCTAAGGGGTAACCTAAATTGTTCCCAACTCTAGTGTCACATCTAAGGGAAAACATTAACAAGATGAAATTAAGATTGAAACTCAATTTTTATTCATCAATCATGGAAAAGCATAATAACAATGTCAAAGAAACATAAAAACCCTAGAGTTTACAAGTCCGAATACCCACAAGGGGTTTAGCTCCTCATGGAACTATACATGTTCATCAAATTAGAAAAGAAAGTACAAATCAAAGACATTGATGAGAACCCCCTTGTATATGGTGTGGCCGTGGTCTTGTGCGGCCGTCGAACGTCGGTGACGATGCCGATGACGCGCGCTAAACCTCCACGAAATCCTCTCCAAAACCCTAGCCGCACTCCCCAAGTTGAGGAGAAAGATAGGTCAAAAGATACCCCAAAAGGTCTCCAAAATCCCTTTTTATAATGTTAAATCGCAGCCTTAAAATCGGACTTATCGGGGGCTTCACACGGCCGTGTGGAATTTCCACACGCCCCTGTGAATCCTCTGAAACCCTGATTTTCGGCAGAAAATGAACAGTAGCTTGCTACACTATTTTGCTACAGTACAAGCTACATCGCTGCTACAGTACTTGCCGAAATGCTCCTGAATCCATTGTTCTTCATTGAGGCCATTGGTCGGGCACACAAACAATGGTAAGTCGTGCCGATTACTTCAAGTCTACTTCTTTGTGAAGTTCTTCTAAGCTACACGAGTTAGACTTGTTGTGAATGTGACTGCCTTTGTGCCCCTCCAAAGAAGGTTGGCACACACTCACAAGTCAAGCTCGTGCCTTGTTCCTTACTTGGTCCGAAAACTTCCCAACATCGGCGAACACGACCTAATTTCATTCTTCTTCTCCAATTTAGCTCCACAAACCTTCAATGCACAAGAGTACACAAATACACACCATTTAGTGATAAAAACTGATAAAAGATATGCTCAATGTAAGATAATAACGCTTCGCGGTACTATAACACAAGCACTTATCAATACTAGTAAGATACTAGTAAGGCACGCAACCCATCATGTCCAGCTCTTTACACCCTTGTTGTTAAGCTCATAAGTATCACTTAAGTGGTTGGGTATAAAAGATTTTAGTGAGGGTTTTTAAGAAATTTTTTGGGGAGAGAAAAGGAAAAGCTTCTTAAGGGTCTCTCCGGTAATCCAATAAAGGAGAGAGCATCCTCCACTATCTAAAGAATCATTGGAGCCGTCGAGAAGTGTTCTCAATGGCGTTTGTGGAAGATCAATGCGAGATTCATCGGCGTTTCAAGGCAGCAAAAGAGAAGGGGGTTTTCATTTATTTTTCCCACATTGATTAGATTGTATAATTGTTCTCCTTTAATAGAGAACTAACTTGATAGTGTTTTGGTATGGAGGAAACCTAGGGTTTATATTTTCTTTAATTAACATTGGTTGTAGACTTTGGAACATTTAAATTGTTTGATTGATTGCAATTTATTCATGTTGAGTTCAATTGTGTGTTTTAATTGACTTGAATTCATGATTGATGTACTTGTGTGACGAATCGAAAGATCTATATAGTATAGGCATGTTGTATTTGAAGAAAATCACAAGTCCACCTAGAAATAAGTTACTTTGGGATTGAGATTTCTCCATCTGTGATCCTCCCAAGCGAGTTAAAATAGGATTCCAAGTGCATTGCAATCATAAAAAGCAAGCATTAGGAAGAGATTCCATGTTGGCTTTGTATAGGATCAGGGCCAATAGCCTAGAGAGAGGGGTTGACTATTTATTGAATCCTTGTGTCCTTTATGAAGAATTTACTGAATGTAATGCAATCATAGGGTAGTCTATATCAAATTGTCATGGCCCGACGCGGGGGCCAAGCACATGACAACTCGAGGAACGGTGTACACAACAACCTAACCTTGAGCTACCGCGAGGCATCAAGGAGGAGACCTGATCATACCTGTTCACTATCATCAAAGAAAATAAAAGATCACACAAATGATTCAAAAAAGATTCAATCAAACAAATACAAGGAAATAAGGAGTATATAAGAAAGTATACAAAAATATCTCACGTAACCCTCAAATACAAGCATAGGAAAAATAACTAACAAATAACAATTAAAATAATATGATAGTCTAGTGGATCTAGTAAATATGCTCAAGAAAATAGTAAGGCCTAAACAGACCCCTACTAGATGCAGATTATCTAGCACAGCTCCTAATGCACCACCATTATTCTATGCTAACCCTGGGAGAAAAAGGGAGTGGGTGAGTAATGACCTTATTGATGAGTGTACAATATTCATTTATTTCATATTAATTTGTACACTCAATTGACATGTACTAGAACCATATTATAGAATTTGATGCTAAATATAGTGTGTTGTGCATTAATAGGCTTAGGGTAGTGCTTAAAGATGAGAGAGAGCCAAAAAGAAGCATTTAGACCTTAAACGATGAAGTTGGAGCTCTCTCGGCATCATTAGAACAAGGACAAGCAAACTGGATGGCTTACAGGCAGCTTACAGTTATCCTTACACTCGTAAATCAATTCCAGAAAGCCTTGCGGGCATGCTTATGCCAGTAAGTGGGATTCAGAGCCAATTCAGAAGACCTTATGGTTAAGGTTTACACTCATAAGGACCATCCAGAGTAGCTTATGATCACAACATACGCCCGTAAGGGCAGTCGCAAGGAGCAGAACAGTGAAGCTTACTGTTCAGTGCTTACGGCCGTAGCTGGACCGCAACACAAATAGAACACATTACAAATGGGGCTTACGATTGTAATTTGTCTCATAAGGCTTGTGACCATTTTCCCCAGCTCCCTTATCTTATGGCCTAGCCCTTACACCGGTAAGTAGTTGGGTATAAATAGAACTTATGAGGATTTTTAGGGCATATTCAATTCTATTCTTCTATTCTTTGAGGGTGATTCTTGGAGATAAGGTTGAGGAACAAAATAGACAAATCTCCAGCACTTAAGGAGCAATTTGGCGAGGGATTTGGATCTACATGCATGAAGATTGAAGATCGTAGCCGTCGAGCTCATCTTGGCGGCATGTGTGGAAACTTCTTCGTTGATTCTTCATCCTAGGGATTGAAAAGGGGGTTTACTTGGCTTTCATGTTTTCCTCCACTATTTGCATCTTGAGTGCTTTCCCTCCATTAATGGATGGCTAATTTGTAGATGTTTGGGCATATTTGAACTCTAGGGTTTATTTTCTTAACTTTAATTATTGGATCTTTCATGGTTAACTGATTTCTTATTTGCAATCATATCTATTTGAGTCTAATTGTGTGATTAAATGCTTGATCACTAATGGGACGAAAGCCCTAGCAATCATACTTGATATTGCTACATGACGAGAAAAAATTTCCACCTAGTATAGACTAACCGCAATTTTAGAGGATAATGGGTACACATCTGGTTAGGATATCTAGGAGTCTTTATTTCCTACAATCCTTCCGAGTAGATTGATGATAATTTTCGTGCTCTTTACAATCATATGGAGTGGATTTTAGGAGATATCGCACTTCTGCTATGTATTCAGATTAGGGGTAATCTCTCTCTTTGGGGAGAGATTATTTGCTTAAGAGATTATCATTAGTCTACAATAAGGTTTCATAGAATATTAATGCAAATGTGTCGATATCTGTATCAGCTTTGCAGCTATTCAGTTACACTTTGCCTGAGAAATCAGGGTTTTGTATATTTTTGGAAACCTTTTGGTTAAAATAGGATTGCATGTTTAGACAACCATTGTTTTGTGCCTCATAATCCTATGGGGATGGTGATGAGTGCAATTCATATAGATATTTTTATACACTTTTCATGCATTTATCTTGTCTTTAAGTGTTTATTTGTTTTGATTCAATGCTACTATAGGTATTATTGTGTAATTGTGCAGTAAAACATGTTCTTGTGCAAAAGAATAAGATTCGGCACAAGTACAGTGTGAAAAAAGATCAAAACTCAATGTCACAGGTGAAGCACGGTCTAAGGACAGACGTACTCCCTCCCCATGAAAATCTCTGGAATTCCGCATCATACGAAGCACTGGCATTGTTATAAAACACTATAGCTAAGTAATGTAGTAATTTACTGTATCAAATCATTGCATCACAACTTGTAGGAAAAACATGGTTTTGGTGCCCAGATCACGAGCGTGCTTGTGGGAGCACGGGCCAAGAACACCTGTGCTCACCCAGTGATTTTCTC
Organism: Dioscorea alata; assembly: GCA_020875875.1. Classification (NCBI taxonomy): domain Eukaryota; kingdom Viridiplantae; phylum Streptophyta; class Magnoliopsida; order Dioscoreales; family Dioscoreaceae; genus Dioscorea; species Dioscorea alata. Next base: position 14,067,855 of record CM037019.1, read on the forward strand.
TGATTTGGAAAAATTGACGAGCATGGTCCTGTTTTCAGAAGCACGGCCTAAGCACGCCTGTGCTTAGGGCATGTTGAGCCCGTAAAGCACCTTTTAAACCAGATTTAGGTCATTTCTTTGGGGATCCTTCTCTCATCTTCTTGGGGGCGGCTGCCAAGGTCTCCTTAACACATTTCATTAGCTAGAGTGAATCTTTAGTGTAAAAGCATGAGTGGAATAGAGCTTAGCCATCGGGACTTCATCAGAGCAATGTTTGAGTGGTTTGCAAGGTAAAGAAAGGAGTCTTTCATGGCTTCTATTTCTTTTGTTTTCCTTACTCTTGTATTGATTTGTAAAACTATGAGGGGATAACCATTCTCTGCTGCCCCGGATCTATGAACTTGGATGTTTTTGTGTTATGTTGACTACTTGCATTCTTGTGTTTATTCATGTATTTGCATCACTTGGCGTGCTTGATTTACATAGATTCTTGTATAAAACTTGGTGTGCGTGGATTACCGTAGTTGTGATTACCTAGTGTAGTTGTAAAATTTGGCGTGTATAAAGGCCGTAGTTACACTTGCAAAACTTGGAGTATTTGATAGCCGTAGATGCAACATTGATTTTAAGCACCTGCTAGGATCTTAGGATGTACCTGGTAGACATTAGAAGCAAGTCTATACACATTTCTCCAGGGGATTAGTCTGAGGCATTACTTTATCTTTGTGTTTCTCACCTAGTTTATTTACAGGTCTTACTTCATCCTTCCACCTTTTAGGTCATTTAGTTATCATCTTTACCCTTAATTTATGGTTTGGCTAGACATTAGAAGATCAATTGCTACTATGAGTCTAGTCCCTGTGGTTTGACAACCCTACCCTTCACAAGGTACCACTTTATTACTTGTAACGATCCATGCACTTGCAAAGAGTTCATCAGATGTTATGCCCAGACATCACTTGCTTCCTTAATTTCTCTCCTACAATTTTCCATATTTTCTTGTGTTCATTTGCTTTTATTCACATACACATCACTTGATCGATTAGGCTATTTTTTGGGTCTAGAGTCAATACTACTATTCACCTCATTCCCTATGGATCGTCACTCTGCACTTACGCAAACGTTATTATGCGATCGGGCCATACACTTGCGTCCCTATCAGTTACTCAGTGAGGGACAATGCAATACACATCACATTAGAGTTATAAAGTCATAGGAGAATATCAAAATCGATGCTCAATATCCACGTAGATATTAGCGATGATGATGATGATGATGACGATGATAATGATAATAATAATAATGATAATGATACTAATAATACTAATAACTCTAATATAAAAAGTTAAATTTTCTCATTTTCTAAGAAAATTAAAGCTTCCAAAATTTGGTAATTCAAAGATTGTCATAATGTATATGTCATATCCTGACATGTGGCCAATATAAAAATATTCCAACAGAATCCAACAAGGTATATGAAAATATATTTTTAAAGCCCAAAAACATTTAATACAAGTTGACCAAACCAACATTGGCAGAGTGATTAAACACAAAGTCCCACCAAGATTTTTATTAAATAATGAAAGGTCCTCCACTTGGCGTTGGTCTTTAGTGTTACGGATGCTAAAACATGAAGCTAGCCAAAACATACCTAACCCAGCCATGGCCACAGCCTAGTCCTTTAAAAGTTTTTCATATGTTGTTTTTCAAAAGGCCTACCTTAGCATCGGCCATTGATCAACCAGTGTAGTGATCCCTAGGTATCTTAACATTACACCCATTAAGAGCTCTACAACACCTCTCGCATTGGAAAACCTAGGGTTAACCACACCATCTCTATATAGGATGGCCTGAGGAGACCATATACTGCAATGTTGTATCCTATCCATAATTTCTGCCCGATACCTATGAACCGTAGTCCGCTATCACCATCAAATCCTAATAAACACATGAAACTATTTTCAAGTTAAAAGAATCACTTTTCAGCTCCAAGCCTCAATCCAAACAAACATACTTTGAAAAGCATTTTACTTATAAATGTGCATGAAACATTATGCATACACAAAAATAATATAAGTTTCAAGTTCCATAAGAAAACCACTCAATAATTTTGAAAGAAATAGCAGGATAGTATATGAGCCATATTATGTCACGCAAAACTCTAGCATTCATTATAATATTAATCATGTATATGAGGCAATCTCTAATTTTAACCTCGACATCATTATGCCAAAGATACAAATAAAGTATGCATACACTTGTTAGAAACCATGAGAGCATCACAACTATATTATAGCGATAAAGAACATAAATGAATTCATGAATAAATTTAAAACCCCTAATGTTACTATGAAGTTACTATTATCCGCTCACAAAGGACCACTCAAAAAAAGTCATTTTCATTCCTCCACAAGCTCCTCGCCATACTTAGAGGTTGTTCCACCTAGCAAGCAAGAACATAACACATGAAAATAACAAAAAATAAAATTACCGAAAATGATGTGCGCGACTCCACTTTTCGCATGATTTGGTCCCGATAGGACTCAAACGACGCCTAGTTTACCTGAAACAAGAACCAATGGGTTTCTAACACAAAAATCTATAATTCTATCTAAAAATTGGGAAGAGCAGAAACAAGATTTTAGTTACTATAGTACATCTACAGTAAACCTTCTCATGTTATAGTACCACTGAAGTTGTTATAGCAACAATCAAAAATGCTATAGTATTTCTACAAAAAAACATCGATTTTATACCAAGTTTTACAACACCAAAACCAAATATTTCTAACACAAAATGAAGACACGAAGATCACAAACTCATAGGGGTCATTTTGGATACAAACAAGCCAAATCAAGAAAGATAGGAACGATTTAGGTTCTAGACCTACAATCAACTGAAACAAAGATAATAACTAGAAATTCAAGAAAATATCAAGGTAAAAGCATTCTACCTTGCACAAGTAACAATTTCAAAGCTAGGATGGTCAAAATCAGCTTACAAAATTTCACCGATAAATAGTTATAGTGACGAGTTGTGATACACCCCCTGCGTGTATCCGCAAGTGCACAGGTTGCTCAAGTAATAAAGTGTACCCACTAGGTAGGTGATAAGTGCTCGTGTTATAGTAATACAAAGTGTTATTGTCATACATTAAGCATTACTTTTCTCAGATTTTATCATTAATTATTGTGCATTTGTGTGCTTTTGTGCATGTAGGGTTGTGGAGTAGATTTGGAGAAGAAAAGAGAAAAATTAGGTCATGTTCGCCATTGTTGAGGAGTTCTCAGACCAAGCAAGGAACAATACATGAGTTTATACTTGTGGGTGTGTGCCAACCTCCATAGGAGGGGCACAAAGACAGTCACACTCATAAAAGTCAAACTCGTGTAGCATTAGAGAACTTCCTCAATGAGGAGAAATGAACCAATCGACATGATCTAGTGTTAGTTGTGTGCCCAATTCAACAGCCTCGATGAAGAACATGAAATCGGGAATATTCTATGCGCAAGTACTGCAGCAATTACTGTAGCAGTTTACTGTTCACTACGTGGCAGAAAACTAATTCCAGAGAATCTACAAGGGCGTGTGGAAATTCCATACGGCTGTGTGGATGCCCGATTTCAGCTAATTTTATAGCCGCAACTCAGACTATTAAAAGGACTTTTTAGTGACTTTTTGAGGATCTTTTTCGCCTATCTTCTGGAGAGGTTACAGCTAGGGTTTGGAGAGGATTTTGTGGAGGTTTGGAGCGCATCTACCGCATCAACATCAAAGTCTGTTGGAAGATAGCTATTGGGGGAGCTTTCATCGGCACCAATTCGGCGAGGTGTGCTCTAGGCTTGACAAGGGGCTTGGTGGAGAGAACGGAGTGGCCACACAAGACCCTCGCCACGCATCACAAGGGGGTTTCATCTATGTTTTCTATTCTTGTTCATTCGTATACATTGATGGATTTGTATAGCTCCATGGAGAGCTAAACCCCTTGTGGGTATTCAGACTTGTAAACCCTAGGATGATATTGTTTCTATGATTTTTATTATGCTTTCTTGATTTATGATTTAATTGAGTTCCAATCTTGCATGTTAATTGTAATTGATTTTCTCTTAGCCGTGACACTAGGGTTGATAGTCATCTAGGTTATTCTTTGAAGGTATGACAACTTCTATAGAATTAGACTACTCAAGATTGGAGAGGGTCGAGAGGGTGACTCATGAAGTAGCGAAATGTCCCCTTTCCCCTTCGGTGTGATTTTCCCTACCTCCATGTCCCAAGAGTTCTTTGCAATCAAAGTAGAGTGAAGTGCTAGGAGATGAACTTCCCTGGGGCTTGGTTGCGCGAGCAACAAAGTGAAGGGTTGTAGTGAATCCTAATGCTGGGGCTTAACTTAGATTAGGGTTCTTTCGCCTGGACCAAAGGGTTAGAACTATAATTAGGAACATGGTATATCACTGGGAATCCCTAGAACGTCAAGCAGTTCCATGTAGTGTGAGGCTTAGGATGATGGACTCCCCTGGGGCTTAATTGAAAGATCAACAGAGTGAAGGGTTGTAATGAAGCTTAATGCCTGGACATAATGTTGGAACTAGTCATGGTTGACCTTAGGTTTGGGACTGTGTGCTTAAAGATTTCCACGACTCATTAAACATCAATAAGGGAGTATAATATTAGTCTTGCACTAGAAACATTAGTCCTAGGGGGAAGCTTGTCATGCTACCCCATTTTATATTGATTGTTCCTCTCTTACTCTTTGCTTGCACTATCTTGTCTTTCATTGTTCTCTTTTTCATTTTCTTACCACATATTAATTGTTCTCACCACCATTATCTCACACTAGCTAAGTAGCAATTTCTTGTGTCTCTAATTCCTACTCCCTATGGATTCGACTACCGTCTCATCGAGATACTTTATTACTTCGACAACCCATGCACTTTCGGGCCCCTGTCAGTAGGGTAGTCGAATCCATAGGAAACGGAAGTATTAGTAATGACTATTTCTTAGTTATCTAGTCAGAATCAAGAATATGATGAAGTGAACTAAACCATGGAAAGATGAATGTCACAAGCAAGTAAGCAAGAGTAAAACAAAAGAAAGTCTCAATCAATGAAAATGAGGTATTCGGGCGATGCTCACCCTAGGATTCATCGTTAAGCACAAGATTCACAAAATGTTTCTAACCCAAGCTAGTTAAGTCATGGAAATCCAAAGCTAATTGGATCCTGCTTCTAGATCACGGATATTAGTCTCCTATAAGGTCCAGGTGGAGAAATCTTTCAGTTACACCACATATGACGGCTAAGCCCTCTAGGGATTCCAAAGGGTGTACCCAATTTCTAAAATTAGACCTAACCCTACTTCTAAGTGAAAGGTTCTTAACCATCTATGATGTCTCGAGGAGAACTCTCTCAACACCTCACATCACATATGGTTGCATAAAACTTAGGGATTACAGAGATAGAGTGCAATAATCAGAATTGAAAGGGGACACTCCACTCTCTCATGAATCACCCTCTCACCCCTCTTTAATCTTGAGATTCTAACCCTATTGGAGACCTCTCTCTCACCAAGGTGAATAATTCATGCAAACCAAACAATCATAAGATCATTAACATAAACAAGCAATAAGAACACAAGATTAGAAATCAACTTAACTCTGATTAAGATGAAAACACAATGTAAATCAATACAAAGAATAAAAATCCTAGGGTTCACATACCCAAATACCCACTAGGGTTTAGCTATCCATAGAGCAAATTACAAAACAAATAATGAAAGAATAGAAATCTATAAATGCCATGGAAATAAACCCCTTAAATTCATGATGATGGCCTTGATGGGGGTAACTTCAACATCTTGATGGATTCTTCTCTACAGCTAGGTCGTCGATGGCTTCCTTGATGCTATGAGAAAAGAAAAATGATCAAAGTTGGTGAAGAAGTGTTTCTAAAGCCACAAAGACCTCCTCTCCAAATCCTAGATACTTTGCTTCTTAAAAGCCGTGAAAAAGCCTTAAAAGAGTAGGGCAAATAGTTTTTTTAAACTCAAAAACTCATATCTATCACATGCCTCCACCAGCCTAGGTGGGCTACAAATTTTTCCAGTCGGTTGTATACACTAACTACTACAGTGTTGCTACATTATTTTCTTCAATCATGCTCTATAAATTCTCCTTCTCTTAAGGCCACACGGATGGGCACATGCTCACATGATAGGTTATAAGGCTTCTTATGGATTAAACATCATTGGGAAGGCTCTTAAAGTCTTCATACAAGTTGTGAGATAGGAATATGACTACCTGTGTGCCATTCCATCTTGCAATCTAGCTTGAATTCATTCGGAAGTTGTCACACACCCCTATGTGTAAGAACTCTGTTATGTCTTGATCCTTGTGTTGCACAAAAGACTCCCAAATTGTGCCTTCATTACCTATCTTTGCTTCCTTTTCTTTTTATTAGCCTTTGCATTCCTTTTTGCACAAAGAAACACCAAATACAATTTATGAGACATAAAACACGATAAAAATGATGCTCAATGCATGTAAAACATATAAAGAAATATATTTACTCAAGTACTTATCAAGTTAGAAAAGAAAGTTAACACGAGAAAGTAAAGAAGGGAGAGCGAGAGAGAGAGAGAGAGAGAGAGAGAGAGAGAGAGAGAGAGAGAGAGAGAGAGAGAAAACAATCAGTTTTCTCTTTTTTCTCTTTTAAAACATAAGGAAGATTGGTAAAATTACCATTTTATCTCCAACTAAGAGAATGAAAAGGAAAAAGACCAAATGACTCCTGATTTCTGCCAAATTTCACACGAAGAACATTATGTCAATGTGTAAAAGGGCCACTAATAGAAAATGATCATTCTACCCCTAGAATTGGCATGGACACCTAACAAGACCTGAGGTCAAAATTGGGATCAAGTTTCACAAGAATCGTATGAGATTAGTTATTGTTCACCTTGAAAAAAAGGTGCAATATGAATTAGGAATTCTCTTGGCTCAACTAAATTACAAACCTTGTGCAACTTTGTCTCGGACTTAACAAAACCTTAAGGGAAGTCTATCCCACACACCCTTATTTCAAGCTTGTTTTGTCGTATTTTTACTTGTGTTTTTTAATTCTTAGTTTTATTCTAGATTCACAACCCACATCATTGTTTAGATTAGTTAACAATACTAGAATTAGTATTAGTGTTCTCTAATTCCTTGAGGATCAAGAATCCTGTTTCATAGAACTTGATACTACTTGATTGACAAGTACACTTGCATCCAGTAGGTGCCATTTAGCTGAAAGCGAGCATTTCTCGATTTGATCAACCCCTTTCACCCCTCATCCTATACAAAGGTCAGAATCTCTTTGTGAAACTTTGATAGGGATGCAAGTGTACATGTCGATCTTGTAATAATGTGTGTTGAAGAGAAGGTATCGATCCTTAAGAAAAATAGAGTCTACTAGTACTAGTCCTTAATCCAAAAACTAGCTTACTAAAAATTGTGTGATGTGAAAATAAAATAAAAGAAAACAGAAATCAAAAGCATTAAAATGAATATGGCTAAGCAAGAAAGGGAAACGGGTGCTCGGGTATAGACTTACTCTATGGTTTTATAAGTTCAGGATGATGGTTGTAAGTTTAGCAATTCTAATTGAACCGAGAAAAATCCTAAAGTATACTGTTCCCTTTCTAAAGATAAATAGTAATTGATTCTGTACGGTGCCAATACAGACAACCCCATGATCACAATATACTCTGTCAAAATCTTAATAAGAATCGACAATAATTCAAAGTGTAAACAACCCTTCTCACAAAATGATCGACCCTAATCACATACAAAGTAGAAATGTGATCTCTCTCTAGATCTACTTTCTACGATTATAAAGAGTATGGAATTACTTGTCAATTCACTCGAAAGGATTATGGGAGGAGAACTTTGGACTCCAAAGTACTCTATTCCTAGGCTTACTCATAAATCTCCTCCATTTGCGGCTTGCCTATGCTAGGTGGGTCACTCGACTCATCACTCAAGAGCATCATATATGAAACTAGTGCTTTTACCTCAATAGCATTCAAGGAAATAAAAATACATGATTGAATTCAAAAGTAAAGGATTGTAATTAGAAATCAATGTAAAGTATGAAAGATCCACAACCAATGCCAATAAAATCTAACCCTAGAGTTCATCTATTCCCAAACACCTACAAAATTAGTTCTCCATCAAGGGAGAACAATCATACAATTCACAAGAGATAGCAACAATCATTGAAAGCACTAAAATCCCCTTTTCTATTCCACCTCTTGAGATTCCTAAAGAACTTCCGCCTTGTCTTCCACAAATACGCGGCCAACGTGCTCCTCCACAGCTTTAGTCTTCTTTCTCCAAGGTGGATAAGCCCTCTCTCCTTGAATTGTATGATTGTTCTCCATAGAAGTTGAAGAGCACAATTCCATAGAAAATTATGACCTCTGCGCAGGTGTATTTAGGGTGTGTAAACTACTGAAAATGAGAAATTGAAGAGCATAGCACAAGGATAGTTTTTGTGCCTAAAGCACGATAGTGCTTCTTAAGCACAAGTATGCTACTTGGCTATGTAGATCTCTGGATGCCAAATTTTTATGTAGAATCAAGTCCCTGGCATAGCTAGCAATCAACACAAGTTAAACACACCCAAAGTACAGCCATATACTAACCCGTTACCCACAATTTAAAACCTGAAAGCTAGTTTTTTTTGGGTAGACTTTTGGCAAAATCATAAGGAGGCTGCTAGGGTTTCAAACTGACACCAAAGGAGGACTTTCAAGAATGAGTTGGTACCACGTCTTTGGCCCATTGGGTACTAGATTATATGGAAAAATTAACTCAAATCTAGAGGTTCCATCATCCTTTAGAGAGAAGTGATGTGAACACTAGCAAATGCACGGGATTATCAAGTGATACCCTGTGCGTGACATAGGGGTCGTATTCCACTTGACCAATGAGCTACCCTTACTTCCTCTTTACTTGTTTTCTAGCCTACAAATTCGAGTGTGAGTGTCTAAAATATTAAAAAGGTCAAGAAGAACTACAATTAAATGCCTACATGATAGAATGAATGAGTGAAAAACCTAGAGAGAAGGATGGTTACGGACGCGGATTCCCTAGGGGCTACTAAAGCTCAAAGGATGCTAAGGTACAAAGCACTGGTGGTTTAAGACAAGAGATTCCTAAAGTAGGTTGATCCCCAATCCTTCGATGATTAACCCTTAATCCTATATGAGTATTAGTTCGGAACCTCTTCTGACCAAATCCTCCTATAATCGCATTAAGTTTAGTGAGATCTCTAAATATGGTCAAACACAACATCTAGGTTCATCCCTAATGGTTGGAGGGGTATGAAATACCAGAATCCCTCGGTGTATTTATACATAGGTCCCTTTTAAGCTAAGAGAGTCTAATACAAGGGCGCATCCCGCACATCCAAGTACAACCTAGAAATTGAAATACAGAGTTCTCATGCAATTTAATACATCAATGAACACTAAGGATTGAACCACAAACCAAACTAAGCGTATCACAAGTACTCAAAACATCCTCACAAGCAAGTTCACCAAAAGGTTCACCGGCGTCCGATGATCTTGGGATTTAGCCATCCATACAAACAATTACAGAGCTTGATACCATGGGAACAACTAAAACAAACATAATAAAGACTCCCTCAAAAGTTAGAAGTTAAATGGTGAGTTAGATCACATGAAGAGCTTCCACGAATGCCGTAGTGGGGGCGGCTTCCCTCATCATCTTGAAGCATCTACAAGTGAGATCAAGGAAAGATCTTACCGAAGTATGCTTCTCCTATTGATTTCCAACTCAAAAACGCCCTCAATTGAGTTTCTCCACCTCGGATCAAGCTTGGAGGGTTGGAGAGCTCAAGGTAAAGGATGATGATGCCCACCAATTGACCTAGAAACCCTTTTAAAGGTCTTCTCCGGATAGCTCCATGGCCTGGCTTGCAGGCGCAAAGATGCCTGCAAGCCCCTTGAGATTTCTACCAAAATTTCAGTATAAGTATACAATTTTTCTCACTGTCGCAAGGTTTCCCGCAAGAAAAATAAGAGGCTTTACCACATAACGGGCATTGATTCACCAAAATATGAGTGAATAGTGTGAAATTTATACATATAAAATACACACATTTAGGCGGTTATCAAGAAGTATTAAGGGAGTTTTTCCTATGTGTATATTCATGACTCTAGTTTTGGATTGTTTTATGGTTTCTTATATAATGAGAGACTAAACTTGTGATGGTGCCTTGGACCACTGAACCTTGATGATGCTTTGTAGTTGATTTCTCTTTTTATTATATTGGTTAATTAAGTTTTCTTTTGAATTTTCCATGTTTCTTCATGCTTGTAATTGCTAGTATGAGAGCCTAAATAACATATTTGATATGCATGATTTGGATTGAGAAATTAATATTTATATATAGATCACACATAAAAGGTAGAGGTTGAGTGCACATCTAGAGATATGGTGTATGGTGTCGATCTATGGATTAGGGTTAAACCTAATAGTGGGATTTACAGAGTGTTTAATGCAATCATAGGGTGATTAGTGTTGTCTTATAGGATTAGAGTTTGGTCGTCTGAACTAAAGGGGGTTGAACTAATCTAGGAGTGTCCATGGTCCAAGAATATTCATCACATTGCCAATATAAGGAATCAATTGCAAGGTAATTTCAAAGGATTTGTCTTAGGCAGCATGTTCTCATATTGATTTCAGTCCAGATTCCCCATCGTAGTAACTCAATTTATTGCTTTCATCAATTAGGCTTAGCAACCATCACTCAATTTCATTGACTAGATAATAGAAGCACTATTAGTACTAGGGAGTACTTGCCCCTATGGATTCAACTACCAAATCTTTAGATACATTTTACTATTTCATATGACTTGTGCACTTGCAAAGTAATGCAAAGGAATATGCAAAAGAGCATATCAAATTGCTTGTTTGGTGCGCATCAAATACAAGATAGAATATGAGCTTATTATACCCATATCCTTTTCAACTAAAATCTACTTCTCATATCCTATTTGCCTTTATCCTATCATATTTACCAAACAGACCCTTAGTTTTTAAAGGATAATCCACAACTTCACTACTATTCTACTAGAGAAGGATACAATAGGCCCGTTTGGTGGACAAGATAAGGATGATAGGATAGAATAAGCTATCATTATCCTGCTTTTATCTTTTGTTTGGTGGGTCAATAGGATATAATAACCTTATCCTATTGACCCACTTTATCGTATTCTATCCATAACCTGATAACTAATCCTATGAGGAGGGTTGGGATAGACATGAGAAGGATAGGGTAAAAAAAAGTTAACTTTTTTACCCTTTTACCTTAATCTTGTTCTCCCTCTAACTCAGTCATCTAGAGTTTTTAAATCCATCATATTCCTCAAAAAATAAATTTACTTTTCTACCTTTTACCCACAAAAGTTTTACCTTTTAACCTTCTTACCCTAACCATTTGTAACTCATTAATATTGATTTCTTTTAAGATTATCTATTTTCCTTTAAGGCCAAGACTATTTTATTTGATAATATCACTTTATGAGTTCATTAATATCACTTTGTTTATGGGAATGACTTAAGAACTCTCTTGTTATTAATGACTTTGTTACTCTTGCTTCTTGGCCATGTTGATATCTTTGCTTATCATTTTTACCAATGTGCTAGGTATAGCCTGTAATTTTTGCAAGTAACTTTTAGTGATATTATAAATTATATATTTGTGGGATTTATTTATGTAATATATATTTGTTAAAAATAATTTAGAATATGAACCGATATATAAATAAGCCAAATTATGAAGGAAAACGACAAGAAAAAGCCTAAAAATTCTATTTAAAAAAAGTATATATAATTATATTATAAAGGGTAATATTGTCTCTTTGCATATAATTCATATCATATCTTATTATTATTTAGTGAACTTCAAATATAGGATAAGATAACAAAATGCTATCCAATGGCTTATCTAGTGTGCATCAAATACAAAATTATATAAGCTTATCAGATCCATATCTTTTCTTCTCGGTATTTAGTCCTCATATCCTATCCACCCTTATCCTATCTTATCCACTAAACAAGCCTTATACTTATGGATAACCTTCTTCTTAGAAATGAGATACACAAGTATATTGATAAGTGCTTAAGTGTACATATTTCTCTACTATGAATTGATGAACTTGAAATCAAGCAATCTGTAGATCACAAGGTTATTTTTATTCTTGCATCTTGACTATGTTGATGACTTCATTTATAATTAGTACTCAGTTTACTTATTTTCAATGTATAAGTCCTAGATCACAAGCTTGAAGCAAAAGAAGCAAAAAGGCATAATTTCGGGTAAAAATAGGTCAATAAATAAAGTTCCAAAGAAGAACATGGGCTTACATGGCCCATTGTGAGCAAGAAATGAAGTCCATGGAGTTTCTCCTTGAATTTTAGAAGCCTAAGTGTTACACAAGATCTACATGACCCTTATTAAGGGCATGTGTCTCTTGAAAAGTTCAGAACAACATTCTTCAGAGTAGTAACATGGCCTATTATTAACCTTATGTAAATTTACATGCCCCGTGTAATAGAGGATCGAGGTCGTGTTCTATCCTAGAATTTCCTAGGGTTTGATTCAAAGATAGATACACAGCCTAGTATGCATCCCTGTGTTGACTGCATGTCTGGACCAATGCATAGACTATAATATAGTAGATACAAAGGTTTTTGGGAGCTTTTTGAAGTGTTTTTTATGGGGTTTCTTGGCAAGCTTTTGGAAGGGATTTCAGAGATTCTTCTCAAGGATTGAAGACATTGTATAGTGGAGAGATTCTTGGTGACTCTTTGGAGAGGATATTGGCAACCTTGGTAGAGGAAGAAGAGACTTCCAATCTAAGCAATGAAAAGAGTGGAGCACAAGGGAGTTTCTCCATTATGTTTTCCATGTTATTTGTATTTCTTTTGTATTGTATTTCATATTTTCTTAGCATGGAGAACTAAACTCTCTAGGGTATTCAGACATTGATAAACCCTAGGATTTAACTTGGATTTAACTTGGATATTGATTATATATATAAGTTCATTTTGAGTGTGATTCATTTGTGTGTATTGAATGCCATGATTTCTTTGTAGCGAGAGCTTGATTTTATGATTGATATATGTATATGATATTGAGAAATTCTTACACATAGATCCATCACAATTGAAGAAAATTCGGCATAAACCTAGAGGTATCGAGCTGAGTACCATAATTCTCCTGATTAGGGTTTCCATACCTTTAGATTTCATTATATATTCATGCAATCATATGAAGCTAGATTAGAGAGAGGCCTCAATTTGAGTTCGTAGGATATTCCTTTTTTCAATGTTCATTGAGTGTTTTTGCAATCATATGGTGTCTAGGTTAGGAAAAGATTCTTACCTTGTTTTATAGGGGACTGATTCCTCATTGCATTAAGAAAAGAGTGGGTAAATTTTAGGAACACCCATGGTCTAATTAACTCAATTTAGTCCCATATCCTTGTCTAGTGCTTCATAGGAAATTGTAGGGGGAGTCCTTATCCAGATACCTCTTTTTTATAACTGCTTGCCTTCTCACCAACACTCATTGTTATCGTAGTTTTGATTTATTATTTCTTTAGCTCATCACCATTGTTTCAACCAACTACATCATAGATGAAAATCTAGTACTAGTAATTCCTGTCCTTGTAAGTTCAATATCCTACTCTCTAGAGCACACTTTATTACTTAATATGATCTATACAGTATTGAAGGTCCAATAACAATCATATCCCTTTAGTATGAATGATTTCTTTATAAATTGTTAGAGTTTGAGACCTGAATTCTATTTGATCTGACCCAAAAAAACCTTGCATATGACCTATGCACATTTTCAAATTGAAATTAACTTTATGGGGATTTATAGTGTTAACTAAGGGATTACACAATAAACCTTATAAAATATTGGCCCATCTAAATTTTGCTGCTTTGCCTTATTGCTTGGTAATTGTGAAGGATTTGGTGTTGAAGAAAGCTCTAGAGAATGTCACAAAAAAATTGTGGTAAACCATTATGTATTACACATCATATTAGACCTTGAAGTAATTTCTGGTAGGGATGGCAATTAACTCTAACTTTGAAGGCACCCAGTAGAACCCTAGATATAGAAATCAAATTCCATACTTTTTCAAGGCTGAGCTAATAGGAGATCTCTAATCTAATACTAGTACCCATTAGCATCTCAACTTCATTATATATATAAATAACAATTGTGTTAGGATCGTATTTATGCTTAAATAGATAACAAAGGTAATAGAAGAGATAGACGGATGATATCATATAAAATATCATATATATATATATATATTCGCATTTATCCTTCATAACATAGATGCGAAAATAATACGAAGTTTTATCCTTCTTTATTTTTGCTAAATTAAAGGATACATAAAAGTTTGCCCCTTTTTTAATTTATATATCAATGTTAATTTCTTCAGTGATAGAGATTAACTTCTCAATCTTGACAGGTTTTGCAACAACCTCATCTGCTCCAGCATGCAAGAACTCCAACTCTGCCTCCCTTGTATAGCAAGTGATGATCCCAAGTATCTTTATAGTAACCCCCATAGCTCTTATTCTCCTTGTCACCTATTACATAATAAACCAAATTAGAAAAAAAAAGCAATTAGTTGTTTATTTCGTAATTTTACATGTTACTAAAAAAGATAGTAGGATACATGTATGCCATCATCCATTGCTGGCATGTCCTTATCCATGATTATAAAATCCATTATAGCTCCTTCACCAATGATTTGTAGAGCTTCTTCTCCATTGTCAGCCACAAGAGACTCGACTCCAAGTGCTCTAAGAGTTCCTACCAATATGGCTTGCTCAACCTTGCAATCATTCACTATGAGAGCTGTAGGTTTATAATTAACTTTGGTCGAGCCTAAATTGGTTTTCAATATTTCCATCCCCATAATTATAGGAAGTAAGCTTTCTGCAAAATTGGAAAGAGTATAGAATAAAATAGAAGCCGAAATATACTAGTGAAAAAAACTTAAGATTGTTGGGGATCAAATAAAGTAATGCAGAGAAAAGAAGACAAGAAAGAAATTATATTGTAACGATGTTACCTTTGGATAAGTAGGATCACTCTTCTGTTCTTAATGCAAATGTATGTGGTTGCCAATTGTCTCTTTAAATAGACATTTTTTTTTTTGCCATATTTCTATTTTTTTTTAATTTTGGACTATATCTTTCTTAGATTCAGATTTTTTAATTAAATTTATCAAGATTTTGTTCGGCATCTCAGTGAATCTTGTGAGGATTACATCTTAAAGATTTCCTTATATTTAGTGTCTCAAGATTGATTGTGATACCAATAATGTGTGTTAAATGATAAACATGATATATGTTTTTAATTCCTTAATCAAAAGTGGCTTATGTATAAAATTAACATAGATAATAATAATGATAATAATAATAATAATTTTATTTTATATTTGTTTGTATTTCTCTCTTGGTATATTATTTAGGATAAAATTAGTATCCAAAATTGTGGCAAAATCATCTATTTGGAGACAACTTGCATTTTTTATTTTTGAATTTTGTCTAGGTATAAATTGAATTGAATTTATTTTTCTTAGATATATAAATAGCATATTAGTTTATGTGTTTGTATTATATTATATAAGCCTTTATATTTAATCATTTCTTTGTGTGGCTGAAACTTGATATAAATGGTATTCTTTTTTCTGCATAAAAATTTTATATGGCTATACTGGCCTTTCCCAATTTTAATATTAATTTAACATATTCTTTATTGTTAGAAAAGTATTCGAACTATTAGTCTCTCAATTTTTGATAGTTTTAATCACTTATGAGATGTGTAATAGTGTACTTGATGCACTTCTCCTAAGGGGCTAGTAAGTACACTAGTTGTATTGTTAGTACTAAATTTCCAAGTTAGCATTATTTGACACACATAATCGATCAATTGGAGTTCGCCTTGACATGGCACAAGGTGGCATGGCGATCATAATGACATGTCATTGGATGGTGTGGCAAAGGTATTTTGGGTTATAGATTATTGAAGAAGGAGCTTTCTTTAGAAGAGCTATGCAAGGAAAGGATGATATGTACTTGAGGAGCAAGCAAGAGGAAACCAAATTAGGCAACGGTTCAACTACATGGAGGTCAAGTTCAAATAAAAACCATATTTGAAACCTATTTTGGTAAGTAGCTACTTGAAGACACAATCTATACTTGGCAAGGTAACTTGAAGCACAAACTTTGATGGAGCTATTTAGAGATATGACTAAATATGGTAAAGATTGAAGACATAATTTTGAAGAACCAAACTTACATGAATGGAAATCCAAGTTTGATAACCTCAAGATTGTGAAGACCAAACTAGGAAGAATTGGAGATCAAGTTTAGTAGAACTTTAAGATTATTGAAGACTATCTTTGGTATGGAGAAGACCTTTTGTGGTGACTAATACGCCCCTTGCGTATCTGCAAGCACACGGGTCGTATAAAGTAGTAAAGTGTACCCAATGGGATCGAGTAGTCGAATCCACAGGGACTAGAATAGCTCTTAATACTTGTTTGTTTTCTAATATCTAGCTTGTTCAAAGATTAGAGATGATGTAATTAACACTAGTAAAAAATAAAAGAAGAAAAGAGAAGAGAAGAAGCAGGGTTTTGGGTTGAGAAAACAACTATGAAAAGAACAGTGCCCCAGATTAATCCACTTGACAAATCCAATGACTAGGCAATGATTCAAGAACTTCCTCTTGGACCACGGTAAATACCTGCGGAGGATTTGTAAACGTACGTCCCCACTCAATGGCTTGGAGCGGACTCAATCTCTTCCCTAATGTGTGCCCTAGCTAGACGAGTAAAGATTACTCTCTAGATACCAAACCAATCTAAGGTTGAATAGCAACTTAAAATGCAATGGCAACCTAATGTGAAAACTAACAACAAAACATCAACACTTACACGGCTATCGGCAATGCCCACTGACACGACCTCTCGCATGTGTGTACCACAAGTGCACGGGTGTCGAAGTAATAAAATACCCCGGTGAGTAGGGTAGTCGAATCCACAGGGAACAGAAGTACTAGCAGTAACTACTTCTCTATTATCTAGTCAGAATCAAGGTTGTGATGAAATGAACTCAGTCGCACACAAATATGAAAATCACAAGCAAGCAAAAGAAAGGCAAAATAAGGGAAGTCTCAATCACTAAAGATGAGGTACCCGAGCAATGCTCCCCCTAGGATCTAACATGAAGCACAAGATTTACTAAATGTTTCTAAACCGAGTTAAAAGAGTAGAGGTAATCCAAAAACAATCGATCCCTCCCTCCAAGCCACCGATACTAGTCCCTTACAAGGTCCCGGTGGAGAAATCACTCAATCTCAGCACCTTACACCCCATATAACCGCAATGAACTCTAGGGATACCTAAGAGTGTAACCGATTCCAAAAGATAGATCTAACCCTACTTCTAGATGGAAGATCCCTAACCCCCTACAAGGTCCCGGTGGAGAAATCTCTCAATCTCATGCCTCACACCAAATATGGTTTCATAAAGCTTAGAGAATACGGAGATAGGAAACACTCAATTGGAAGGGAAAGGGGATGCTCCACTATCTCATGACTCACCCTCTCAACTTTCTTTAATCTTGGAGTTCTAACCCTAATGGAGACCTCTCTCTCACCAAGGTAACAAATCATGCAATAGTTAATCAATCACGGGGATCAATAATACATGCAAGCAATGATAAAACAAGATTAAAACTCAAATAGACTCGGATTTAATAGAAATCATAAAGTAAATCAATACAAAGAATTGATCCTAGGGTTCACATGCCCAAATACCTACTAGGGTTTAGCCCTCCATGGGGCTCATTACAAAATAAAGAATAGTGCAATGAAAAGCAATGAAAACCATAGAGAAAACCCCCCCTCAAATTCATGATGATGGCCTTGATCGGTCGCTCAACGTCTTGAAAGATCCTTCTCCGAAGATAGGTTGCCGAAACCTCTCTCGATGCTATGATGGAGAAAAGATCTATCAGAGATGGTGAAGAACGGCCCCCAATCTCATCAAAGACCTCCTCTTGAATCCTAGTAGCTTTGCCCTTCAAATGTGCGCAAAAAAGTCCCTAAAGAATCAAGCAAAAGGGCTATTTATAATCATAAACCGCGTCTGTCACATGCCTCCACGTGACTGTGTGAGATTTCATGTGCCTATGTGGGTTGCAGGAATTTCCACACGACAGTGTGGAATTTCCACGCGGCCGCGTGAACAGTAATTCTGTTACAGTTTTGTCACAGTAAATTGCTACATTGATCACTTCCGTAATCTGCTACAGTATTCTTCATAAACCTGGTCCAAACTATCTTCTCTTAAGGCCACATGGTTGGGAACACGTCCATGTGGTAGTGATAAGTGCTTGTGTTGTAGTAACGCGAAGCGTTATTATCTTACAAATGAACATACTTTTATCAGATTTTATCACTAAATAGTGTGCATTTGTGTATTCTTGAGCATTGTAGGTTTCGTGGAGCTAAGTTGGAAAAGAAGAATGAAGTTAGGTCGTGTTCGCCGTTGTTGGGAGGTTTTCAAACCAAGCAAGGAACAAGGCACGAGGTTAGACTTGTGAGTGTGTGCCAACCTCCTTTGGAGGGGCACAAAGGCAGTCACATTCACAACAAGTCTAACTCGTGTAGCTTAGGAAAACTTCACCAAGAAGGAGACTCGAAGCAATAGGCACGATCTACCATTGATTGTGTGCCCAATTCAATGGCCTTGATGAAGAAACAACATATTCGGGAGCATTTCGGAGTGTTACCGTAGCGAATCACTGTAGCAAGTTACTGTGCACTTCTGCCGAAGAATCAAGGTTCCAGAGAATTCACACGGGCGTGTGGAATTAACACACGGCCGTATGGATTGATTTTCCAGCAAGCCAGAAACTTCACACGGGCGTGTGGAATTAACACACGGCCGTGTGAAGTAATTTTCAGGAAAGACAGAAACTTCACACGGGCGTGTGGAAATTCCACACGGCCGTGTGAATTCCCGATAACTTCAAATTTAAAGCCGCACTCAGCCTATTTAAAGCCGATTTGGAGACTTTTTGAAGAATCTTTGGACCTATCTTTCTCCCTAACTTCTGGAGAGGGCGGCTAGGGTTTCGGAGAGGACTTTGTGGAGGATTGGAGCGCGTCATCGGCATCGTCACCGACGTTCGACGGCCGCACAAGACCACGGCCAAACCATACGCGAGGGGTTTTTCATTGATGTCTTTATTTTGTTCTTTCTTTCATAAATTGATGAACATGTATAGCTCCATGAGGAGCTAAACCCCTCGTGGGTATTCGGACTTGTAAAACTCTAGGATAATTTTGTTTCTTTGACATTGTTATTATGCTTTTCCATTAATTGATGAATAAATTCGAGTTTCAATTTTAGATTTCTTGTGCTATTGTTTTCTCTTAGCCGTGACACTAAGGATTGAGAACAATCTAGGTTATCCTTTGGAGGTGTGACAACTCCTATAGGATTAGACTACTTAAAATTGAAGAGGATTGAGAGGGAGAGTTGTGAGGTAGCACCGTACCCCTTTCCCTTCCGTTGTAATTTCTCCCTACCTCCGATTCCTTGAGTCATTAGAGGTCGAAATAGAGTGAAGTGCTAGGTAGACAAACTCCCCCAAGGTTTTGGGGTGACGTGAATCCTACGCACTGGGGCTTAATTTAGACAATGGTTCTTCCTCCTGGACCAAAGGGTTAGAACTATCATACATAGGAACAGGTTTTATCACTAGGAGTCCCTAGAGCTTAAAGCAATCCCACGTAGTGTTAGGCTTAGGTAGAAATACTCTCCTGGGGCTTAGTTGAGCAATCAACAGAGTGAAGGGTTGACGTGAATCCTATTGCCGGGGCATAGTGTTGGGGTTAGCCACGGTTGACCTTAGATTTGGGACCGTGTGTTTCAGGATTTTCCTCGACTCAATTAACATCAATAGGAAGTTATAATAGCATAGGCTTGCACTAGAAGCATAAGTCCTAGAGGTAACTTGTCCCGATACCCTATTTTCACTTATTACTAGTCTCTCTCTTTTTACTCGTTGCTTGCACTTTTCTCTCTTTCATCTTTCGATTTATTTGCTTTGCATCTACTCTAGTTCCCATAAATTCACTCATCACTCCGATCATTGTTTCTTTTCGTACATCACACGACTCAATAGCAACTTCTCGTATTTTAAATCCCTATTCCCTGTGGATTCGACTACCCACTCACCGGGGTAACTTTTATTACTTCGACAAGGCCGTGCACTTGCGGTACGCACGCAAAAGGTCGTGTCAAGTTTTTGGCGCCGTTGCCGGGGAATAGGCGTATTTTTGATACTTGTTTTTGCTATTTTAGTCATTCACTTCGTTGACTATTTCATACTTTCTTTAACTATCATCGTTCTTATTTTTCTTTTCTTTGTGTTGGCTTCAGGTTATGACCCACGGGAACCCTTCGATTCTTGTTGAAGGAGACCCAAACATTGGAAGGAGAATACACCGTAAAGGGAAAGAGCCTGTGGAAGAACAATCCGAGCAAGCCAGCATAGATTCAAAAGGGTCGGAAGCTATGGCAGAACAGAACGAACAACAAAGGACATTGGCTGATTTTGCTAGACCCGCGGTAATGGGGACCCAATCAAGCATTGTGAGGCCCCCAATTACCGCAAATAACTTTGAGTTGAAGCCGTCGTTCATTCAAATGTTGCAACAATCCGCACAGTTTAATGGGTTGGCCGATGAAGATCCCAACAACCATCTAGAGAATTTCCTTGAAGTGTGCGACATGTTGAAGATCAATGGGGTAACGGACGACGCAATCAGATTGAGAGCCTTCCCATTTTCATTGAAGAGGAAAGCAAGACATTGGTTACATTCATTACCGAGAGCATCTATCACTACATGGGAAGAGATGGCCGAGGCATTCTTGGCTAGGTATTTCCCGCCGGGAAAATCAGCAAGGCTCCAGAATGATATCTCATCCTTCATGCAAGTGGAATTGGAGTCTCTATTCGAGACATGGGATAGGTTCAAGGAGCTCCTCCGGAAGTGCCCGCAACACGGATTCCCCGAGTGGATGATCATTCATACTTTTTATAATGGGTTGAATCCAAGCACTAAGCAACTTTTAGATGCAGCGGCAGGAGGGACTCTGGGAGGCAAGACCCCCGATGAAGCCCGGCACCTTATTGAAGAGATGGCGATGAATAGCTATCAATGGAACACAAGGGACAGAAGGAAGGTAGCCGGAATTCATGATGTTGATGCAGTTACATCTTTGGTGGCACAAGTAGAATCATTGAGTAAGAAGTTGGACGCTCTAACTTCACCAAGAGTTGCGGCCATCACTACATGTAACGGTTGTGGGGGAGGTCATGCTTCAAGTGATTGTCCGATTGCTATTGGGGGCGTTAGTACGGTGGAGCAGGCTGATTTTGTGGGAAATAACTACAGAGGACAAGGCCAAGGCAACCCGTATAGTGGCACTTACAATCTAGGGTGGAGGAATCACCCAAATTTCTCATGGAGCAACCAAGGACAGTCACAACAAAAGAATAACACACCACCAGGATTTCAGAACCAACAAGCACCGAATTTAGAAAGCCAAGTGATAGGGATAGAAGGAAAGATGACTGATCTAGAAAGAGCTCTCACACGGTTTGTTTCTTCATCGGATGCTAGATTCCAGTCGGTGGAAGCTACACTTCGCAATCATACGGCCTCCTTACATAATTTGGAGAATCAAGTGGGGCAAATTGCGAAGACATTAGCGGAAAGGCCTCAAGGGAGTTTGCCTAGTAATACGGAGACAAATCCGAGGGAACAATTGAAAGCAATCACCTTGAGGAGTGGGAAAGAGGTCGAGAGAAATCTCCCTCTAGAGAAGGCCCAAGAGACACCCGAGGTAGTGGAGGTAGAGGAAGGAGTAACGAAGGAAAAAGAGGTGGCATCCCCACCCTACAAGCCAAGGATCCCCTATCCTTCACGATTAAAGAATGACCAAGACAATGAACAATACAAGAAATTTCTGGGAATTTTCAAACAGTTGCACATCAACATACCATTCGCGGAAGCATTAGCCCAAATGCCTAAGTACGCGAAGTTCTTGAAAGACCTCCTAACCAACAAGAGGAAATTGGAGGAGAGTGCATCTGTGATACTCGATGCCAATTGCTCGGCCGTATTGCAAAAGAACATGCCTAGCAAAAGAAAAGATCCCGGGAGTTTCATAATACTATGTAACATTGGCAACATAGGTGAAGAGATGGCATTGGCCGACTCAGGGGCAAGCATCAATGTCATGCCTTACACGTTCTTCCAAAAGCTAGGTTTGGGCGAGCCAAGACCCACTCGGATGACACTTCAACTCACGGACCGATCAGTGAGGCATCCGAGAGGGATTGTGGAAGATGTGTTGGTGAAAGTCGACAAATACATATTTCCTGTTGACTTCCTAGTGTTGGATGTCGATGAGGATGTCGAGGTTCCATTGATCCTTGGAAGGCCATTTTTGCGTACTTCCAAGGCCTTGATCGACATGGACGGCGGGGAGCTCACATTGCGAGTAGGAGAAGGCAAGCTCACATACCGACTCGCCGAAGCCATGAGACACTCTCTCGATTTTGATGACACTGTATATTTCCTTGACACCACCGATGAACTAATAGATGATTATGTGCAGGAAATGATGAACCCGGATCCATATGGAGGGTGGCCGGACCAAGACTTGGAGATTGAAGAAGAAGTGCTCTCCATTGGTCTAATCAAGGATGACTTCAAGCAAGAAACGGAGCGTATGAAGAAAATGCTTCGGAGGATGAAAAGGTCGAAAAGACGCCACAAGAAGAACCCTAACAACAAGGGAAATGAACATTCAAGGAGTAAGGGTGATTCACCCTTTTGTGGTAACAAACTCGACAACTCCCCCTCTACTCTAAAAAGGTTATGTAATGCATGCTTCCAGGTTGTAGGGAAGAGGGCAACTTCCATTCATGAACCTCCGTAAGGTAAGCCAGGTACGTCAAGCTTAGTGACGTTAAACAAGCGCTTCTTGGGAGGCAACCCAAGGCTTTACAGTTTTTCTAGGACCTAGTTAGCTTTAGATTGAATAAAAAGTCTTAGTTTTGGTGTCCTGAATTTTTCATGTGCTTACGCTGTGATTTTCTTGTGGGTTTTTGATGAATTTCGTGTGCCTTAACGATAATTGATGAAGTTTAGGTTGGTTGAGTGTGTTTTCTTTGGTTTCTGGTCATAATTTTATGGTTTTTATAGGCTCTAAGTATTTTTAAAGAGTTTCTGAATTTTTCTGAGAGTCTGTAAAATTTTCTAAGTAAACCAGAGAAAACACACGGCCGTGTGGAATTAACACACGGCCGTGTGTTACCAATTGGAGCTCAACCAGAGAAGACACAGGGGGCGTGACTTTGCCCCTGTGAAAACTTCAGAAGGGGCACACGGCCGTGTGGAATTAACACACGGCCGTGTGAATTTTCGCAGAATTTCAACTCTTTTCCAGAGAGTTCACAGGGGCGTGTGGGTGCCCCTGTGAGTGCCACTGTGCTAAGGCACACGGCCGTGTGGAATTAACACACGGCCGTGTGAAAACTCTGCAGAAAAATCCCTTTTTCCCGAGAAAACACAGGGGCGTGTGACAGCCCCTGTGGAAGAGCTTGTGATTGGCACACGGCCGTGTGGAATTAACACACGGCCGTGTGAAACACTTAGATTTTTCGGGTAAATCAGAGAGGCCACAGGGGCGTGTGTTGGCCCCTGTGACCGGCCTTATGTGTTCTTGGCCAGGTTGGGCACACGGCCGTGTGGAATTAACACACGGCCGTGTGATATTTTTCAGAGAGCTTCTGTGTTTTCTCGAGAAGCCACAGGGCCGTGTACCAGCCCCTGTGGATATCCTTGTGAAGGCACACGGCTGTGTGGAATTTCCACACGGCCGTGTGGGGTAGCCAGAGAGTAAACAGAATGCATACAGGGGCGTGTGTTGGCCCCTGTGAACCCTAATTTCAGAGGCACACGGCCGTGTGGCATTGTCACACGGCCGTGTGAATTCCCAGAACTCCAAAAGCCGCGCGATTTCTTTTGGTTTTCACTCGTGCCTCTTCCATTTTCATTCTAAACTCTCCTTCTACTCTCTCCACTAGTTCCCCAACCATCTCAGAGGATTTTTGAGGCTTTTATTGGAGTTTTCCGGCCGGTTCTTAATATTTCTTCATCCACTCCGTCGGTAAGGACTTCAAAGCCTTCTTCTCCGTCAATTCTCAACTTAATTCGTTCTTTTTTATGATTTCGCCTATATTGAATGATTAATGAGTATGCGAGTATGCTTAGGAATGAATTGGACCGAATTAGATTGTTAATTTTGGAATTTTGGCCCCGCGGCCGTTATGCTCTGTCCGCCCGATGATCCACACAGGCGTGTGGAATTAACACACGGCCGTGTGGATTTCTGCAGATTGTTATATTTTAATGTTTTTGATCAATTCTCTTTTCAATCTCGCAGATATGACTTCCAGATCCAAGAAGTCGGCTGGGAAGCGACCCCGTGAGCCCACACCCCCTCCAGAGGAGACAGAGTTCCGTATACCTGAGCACCAGACCAGGTTTGATAGATTATCCACACTCCGTTTCGGACAGTCACGATACCCCGACCTGAGTATTATCAGAGAGATCCAGGGGGGTGACGGGATTGCCGAGGAGGTTGAGGAGCTACTCTCGGTGGGTGGCTGGAGGAGATTATTGAGGATTAGAGACCCAGTCATTCGAGGGGTGACACTGGAGTTCCTGGCTTCATTTGAGTTTGACAGATCATACAGGGATTTTTCCACTCATGATACCATTCAGTTCAGGGTATTAGGCCAGCATTTCAGCTTCAGCTTGACCCAGTTTTCGATCCATCTGGGACTATACGATGAGACCTATACACAGACCGAGGAGTACAGGAATCTTCCTACAGACTACCCGGGCAGTCTTACCCCGCAGAGGGCATACAGAGATTTGTGTGGAGAAGGCCAGTATGAGCCAGGGATCTCAAAGGCCACGTGCTTGTCTCGCCCGGCCTATAGATACTTACATGCCATTCTTAGTAGATCAGTGAGTGGCCGAGGTGATAGCACTGGGGTTCTGAGTCGCCAGGAGCTTCTTTATCTATATTCGATGGCTCAGAGGGTACCACTCCACTTAGGGCACATCTTAGCAGAGTATTTGCGCCATCAGGGCCAGTACCCTAGGGTTGGAGTGATCTTCGCAGGACCCTACATTTCGAGACTCCTGATAGGGATGAGTCTCAGAGACGAAGTACGAGGGGCAGAGAAGACCAGTATACCGATCCCTCTGGGCACAGATACACTGAGGATGATGGGGATGATCCGCAGGACAGGGCCAGGAGTATATTCATGGACCATTTCCCAGACAGAGCAGGCCGAGGGCTCACAGGTAGCCTTAGAGCCACCACCAGTGGACACAGAGGCAGGGGCAGAGGCCGAGGTACCACCCACAGCACCGGAGCCACCTCCAGTGCGTATCTTTTCTCCATCTCGAGGACAGGACAGAGTCGAGCGCCTCAAGAGTGCTGTGGGTATCATGCAGCAGGAGTTAGCAGAGCTGAGGGTCGCTCAGGCAGCAGGGTTTGCCGAGTCGAGGACTACTCAGGCATCACAGTTCGTTCACTTGTCGGCACAGCTTGCCACAGTGATCCAGTTGTTTGAGCGATCTGTGGTGCGATCCTGACAGGTTCCCTCACCGACTCCGCCTCCATCCCCATTAGCATCAGATTCACCACCACCAGCAGTAGCAGCAGCAGCACCAAAGGATACACATCAGGACACCGACGCTGAGGCGTCGTAGATTTTATCTTTCTTTTCTCGCACTTTTATTTTCTTATTTTTGTTGGACTTGTAGTACCCAGAAAGGACTCTCCTTCTGGGTATGTTTTTATTTGTTTTGTCTCGAGTTGTACTTCATTATCATATCTTTATATACTCGAGATTTATTTTGAGCTATAGTGAACCCTTGCGTATGTGTGCAGATGGTCTTGGATTTAAGGAAATTGAGGAATTGTCATAGGTACGGTCATTGGACCGTGTGTGCTCCACAAACCATTGAAACTCAACTCTCAATGACCTAGCTCCATCAAACGCAACACTTGGAGTTCAGGGGAGTAATGTTTCAATTGCAACTTCCACACTAATTGTTCTTCATTGTTTTATTGGTTATAATGCTTGCATGCGTACATTGGGGACAATGTACATCTTAAGTGTGGGGGGGAGAATTCACATTACACACACCTTTACTTGTGCGGTCAATTGATCATGTTCATGTAGCCTATGGCGGTTCACCTTAGTTGCAATGGTTGTATTCTTATAGTTTAGGAGAATTTTTAACATTGTATCTTATCATGCTCTAGTTTCTACTTGAATTTTAGGAATTTTTTTTGCTCGATATTCTCATATTGCACAACTTACTCTTGGGATCTTTTGGAAACTCAATCTTGAAGTTTTTAAGGACAAGTTTATCATCGTTCTTAGTTTTACTTTGGAAAATGCATATAAAAAAAAATATGGAAAAGAGAAAAAGAAAAGAAAAAAAAAAAAATATATATATATATATATATATATATATATATATATATATAAATATATGAGTTTGTGAATATTTGCTTTGTTTTATGCATTTGGGGTGGAAAGAGCTACCACCTATGAAGTATGTAGCTACTCTCATAAGTCGGATACAAGTTATGCCCTAATGAGAGAAAGAGCTATCTCATGGGATGCGTGAAAGCTACTACCCCGGTAGAAAGAGCTACCTCCTCGAAAGTGTGAAAGCCACCTTTGGCGGCCGCCTAGGAAAGGGCTACCTTCGAGGTTGTGTGAAGCTACTACTTCCTTTCTTGCTTTTCGTATATAAATAAGTCCTTGTTAACAAAAGTTTGAGGAGTACTCGTTGGTTGTCTTGAGTGAGTTCACACACACTACACATTTTCGAGTTCGTCTTCCTTTTTGATTCGAGTTTTTAGCTAGAGCAATGATAACCTTATGCAATGTTTTGATTTCCCCTTACTTGTAGAATGCTTCTTTTGCATACTTTTGGTGAACCTAAGGCCGAGCACTTTCAATTGTTCTTCCCAAGTACTTTCACGTTCTATTTTTCTTGAGGACAAGCAAAAGCTTAAGTGTGGGGGGATTTGATAAGTGCTTGTGTTGTAGTAACGCGAAGCGTTATTATCTT
Organism: Dioscorea alata; assembly: GCA_020875875.1. Lineage (NCBI taxonomy): Eukaryota > Viridiplantae > Streptophyta > Magnoliopsida > Dioscoreales > Dioscoreaceae > Dioscorea > Dioscorea alata. The sequence continues at coordinate 14,095,196 of CM037019.1, forward strand.
ACAAATGAACATACTTTTATCAGATTTTATCACTAAATAGTGTGCATTTGTGTATTCTTGAGCATTGTAGGTTTCGTGGAGCTAAGTTGGAAAAGAAGAACGAAGTTAGGTCGTGTTCGCCGTTGTTGGGAGGTTTTCAGACCAAGCAAGGAACAAGGCACGAGGTTAGACTTGTGAGTGTGTGCCAACCTCCTTTGGAGGGGCACAAAGGTAGTCACATTCACAACAAGTCTAACTCGTGTAGCTTAGGAAAACTTCACCAAGAAGGAGACTCAAAGCAATAGGCACGATCTACCATTGATTGTGTGCCCAATTCAATGGCCTTGATGAAGAAACAACATATTCGGGAGCATTTCGGAGTGTTACTGCAGCAACACTGTAGCTTGTTACTGTAGCGAATCACTGTAGCAAGTTACTGTGCACTTCTGCCGAAGAATCAAGGTTCCAGAGAATTCACACGGGCGTGTGGAATTAACACACGGCCGTGTGGATTGATTTTCCAGCAAGCCAGAAACTTCACACGGGCATGTGGAATTAACACACGGCCGTGTGAAGTAATTTTCAGGAAAGACAGAAACTTCACACGGGCGTGTGGAAATTCCACACGGCCGTGTGAATTCCCGATAACTTCAAATTTAAAGCCGCACTCAGCCTATTTAAAGCCGATTTGGAGACTTTTTGAAGAATCTTTGGACCTATCTTTCTCCCTAATTTCTGGAGAGGGCGGCTAGGGTTTCGGAGAAGACTTTGTGGAGGATTGGAGCGCGTCATCGGCATCGTCACCGACGTTCAACGGCCGCACAAGACCACGGCCAAACCATACGCGAGGGGGTTTTCATTGATGTCTTTATTTTGTTGTTTCTTTCATAAATTGATGAACATGTATAGCTCCATGAGGAGCTAAACCCCTCGTGGGTATTCGGACTTGTAAAACTCTAGGATAATTTTGTTTCTTTGACATTGTTATTATGCTTTTCCATTAATTGATGAATAAATTCGAGTTTCAATTTTAGATTTCTTGTTCTATTGTTTTCTCTTAGCCGTGACACTAAGGATTGAGAACAATCTAGGTTATCCTTTGGAGGTGTGATAACTCCTATAGGATTAGACTACTTAAAATTGAAGAGGGTTGAGAGGGAGAGTTGTGAGGTAGCACCGTACCCCTTTCCCTTCCGTTGTGATTTCTCCCTACCTCCGATTCCTTGAGTCATTAGAGGTCGAAATAGAGTGAAGTGCTAGGTAGACAAACTCCCCCAAGGTTTTGGGGTGACGTGAATCCTACGTACTGGGGCTTAATTTAGACAATGGTTCTTCCTCCTGGACCAAAGGGTTAGAACTATCATACATAGGAACAGGTTTTATCACTAGGAGTCCCTAGAGCTTAAAGCAATCCCACGTAGTGTTAGGCTTAGGTAGAAATACTCCCCTGGGGCTTAGTTGAGCAATCAACAGAGTGAAGGGTTGACGTGAATCCTATTGCCGGGACATAGTGTTGGGGTTAGCCACGGTTGACCTTAGATTTGGGACCGTGTGTTTCAGGATTTTCCTCGACTCAATTAACATCAATAGGAAGGTATAATAGCATAGTCTTGCACTAGAAGCATAAGTCCTAGAGGTAACTTGTCCGGATACCCTATTTTCACTTATTACTAGTCTCTCTCTTTTTACTCGTTGCTTGCACTTTTCTCTCTTTCATCTTTCGATTTATTTGCTTTGCATCTACTCTAGTTCCCATAAATTCACTCATCACTCCGATCATTGTTTCTTTTCGTACATCACATGACTCAATAGCAACTTCTCGTATTTTAAATCCCTATTCCCTGTGGATTCGACTACTCACTCACCGGGGTAACTTTTATTACTTCGACAAGGCCGTGCACTTGCGGTACGCACGCAAAAGGTCGTGTCAGGTAGGTTATAAGACTTTTCTTCGTCAAATCATTGTTTGGAAGGTCTTGAAATCTTCACACAAGAAGGTTCATAAGTGTGTGACTACCTTTGTGCCCTTCCAACTCACAAATTCTGCTTGAGTCCTCTTGGAAGTTGGCATACACCCTTATGTACATAAGCTCCTCTTGTGTCTTGACCCTTGTTTGTGTTGTATAAAAACTCCCAACAATGTGTCTTCATAACCTATATTTGCTTCCTTTTCTTCCTTCAAGGCATTCACAACCTAAATGCACGAAGGAACACCAAATACACTTTATGAGACATAAACCATGGTAAAAATGATGCTCAATACATGTAAAACACATAAACAAATCAAAGCACTTATCACCCACATTAAGCTAGCAATATACAAGCATCAAGGCAATCAACACAAAGAAGGATAATAATATGAACAAAAGGGAGATCACAAGGAAACTCAAGAATCAATATCACTAAAATCAAAGCATTAAAAGTCAAGATTCATAATCCGGGGCACCGAAAAACAGTAGCCCCTTATAGTTTTACAATCAAACATAGCAAAATAAGTAAAGAAATAAAGATTGTCCATTAAACTCCCTTCTTGCTTCATAATCGCGTTAGAGAAAGCTTGACAATGGTCATTGCTGACGATCCTCTGTTTTAACGCTTATATTCCCTTCAAATCTTACCCTAGATGGTGTTCTCCGTTACCCTAATCTCACCTCTAAAAGATAGAAGAAGAACTCCTCGAAATCTAATTTTAGGGTTTAAATAACCTTTTCCCTATGGAAGCATGCCCGTGCTGACGACCGTGCTGATAACCCTGCTCAGCTCCAAATCCTCAGAAATAGTCTCGGTGTGATTACAGTAAACCGCACAAGGTTAAGCACACCCGTGTTTACCGACCATGCTTCCCCAACACGAGGATGCTAGGAGCAGTGAAAACCATGCTTCAAGTTCTATGCACATGCTAGTAAATCGCTCGGGGCTCCACATGCCGGTGCTTATGACCGTGCTCCCCAGCATGGGTGTGCTTCTGACCCTGCTTGTCCTAAAACTTGTATTCCAACGCATTTTTGCATTGAAATTCATCTCTAATCGTTCCTTTTGGTCAGAAACCTAATTATCTACACATATTAGCAAACATACCTCAAATAGCATTGATTTATGTCAAAAACATGCTAATAGGACAAGTAAAACACACATTAGGGTAAAAGAAATAGCTATATAAAATGCACTCATCAATGACCCTTTAGAAAGTACTACTAATGAGACCATAAGGAGTTTGGCTAGTTGTTCACAGGTCAAGATTGGGAGGATTCTATGGCATTTGACTCAAAGACAACCAAGGGGGTTGGAGAAGTCTTAGGGTTGAGTTATAACGAAAGTAGGAACTCATTCAAGGTTAGTAGGAGAGCCATGTTGCAAGGTCAATTTCTATTGGAGTTACAATGACTAAATTTCGAAGATGCCCAAATTTAAGTAGCCCCAAAAATTCTAAAATGAGGGAGGTCCTATTTTTAGGATGTGGAGATGTCTATATACAACCCTACTTTGAAGATTTAGGGTAGCCACAACAAGAGATATCTAAGAATGTGCGTGAGAGAGTGGCTATCTGATAATCAAGAAAGAGGGTGCTTGTAATCCATTGTGAGAATGAGGGAGACATTTGTGCTCATATTTGTTCCCCTCTTTTAGTGGATATTTCTTTGGGCTTGTCCCCTAAACGTAGACTATTATTGATCTCCGAATTAGGTAAAACAATCCTTATGTTGCTACTTTCTTTTGTGTGTGTGTGTGTGTGTGTGATTTGTTTGTGGTTGTTTGCATGAAGTATTGAGCGATTATTAATCCATAACTCCTCTACGGAACTAACACGTATCAAGTAATAAAGTGTGCTTTAAAAGCAAGATTCAACCTCGAGGACTGGAAGCACTCATACTAACTCCTCTCCTATTATTTAGCCTTACAATAAATTAGGATTCTAAATCTAAATTAGACAAAACTAAAGTGATCAGAGAATAAGGAAAAGGTAATTGGTCATTGAAAGAGGTACCCAGAAACTAACCCCCTAGAACTACAATTGTAATTGAACCCCAAATTGGATGAAAGTTAGATTTTAGACAATGGAGACTCTTAGATTATGCTCATACCTCTCTTGAGGCTACTAACACCTAATCCCATGCAAATATCGATTGAAATTTCTTTCTAATCGAACCTCCATACAATTGCATTATGCTTTATGAATTTCTCTATTAGGATTAATGGCATCCCGCTATCTAATCCTAATCTGGAAGAGTTGTAACACAGAATATCTATAACTTCAATGATGCTAAATCTATATGCCCAGATCTCTCAATCCTGACATGCAAGTAAAATATGAATTAAAGCTCTTGCTACATATATATATAATTCATTCATCAAAGCACACATAAATGAATCACAAATGAATCTATATAAATCAATATCAATCATAACTTCATCCTAAGATTCTCCGATATATGAATACGCAAAGAGTTTAGTTTTTCATTCTAGAGGTGTTCTCACTAACAACCAAGACAAAAGACAATCAAATGAAACATAATGTAAAGCTCTCTTGAACTCTAAGCTCTCTTTATGGGATCCCACTCCCAGAAGACCAATCCTTCCTCTTAAATCTTGTCCAAGTGATGCTAATGACACCACCTAAGATCTCTCACAATGGCTCCACTAAACCCTAGATGGCCACTCCTAAGAAAATGACATAAAAGAGTAAATAAGTGCAAAAGTCCACAATGGAATTACAACTCCAACCTTTTATTCCTAGCTGTACACGGACACAGGCGTGTTTAGGCAATGTACTTAAACCCCAAGCATCTTGGAGCAAAGTTCCTGACAAAATATTGTAAATACTAATTTTCCTAGTTTTTACACGGTCTCGAGCTGATTTATACGGACATGTGCCTGCCCATGTAGCTCCCAAAAAAAAAAAATACTACAGTAATTCTGTTACATTAACTTGACCCAGTGTTTTACCACAATGATTCCACTATAGTTCAGGTGTGTTCTACACATGTAAAATATAAGAGCTTTAACAATTGGTCCAATTTGCCTTCAAAATGTTCCCAATTCACTTTTTTTTGTTCCAAGTGCGTAATTTCTGGTCTGAACATGAAATAGAAACAAATTGAGTTATAGAATTACTCAATGTTCTATAACAAACATGCCACGTGCATCAAATTATAATATATATATATATATATATATATATATATATATATATATATATATATATATATATATAATCAAGCAATTATCACTTATCAGTGCCTCAAATGATTCTTCAATGAATCATGCTTTAAATAACACACAAAGTGCTATTTTTTCTGTTATAATCTTTTGTTAAATATCTGACGGAAGTAAGAATTTGCATTTATATATGAATGCATAGCTACATATTTTTCTTCTGAATCATTTTGGTTTGGATGGAACAATTGAATCTTGTAGACATGCGGTTTGGTTTTTATATATTAAGGTTAGTCATTTATGTGATTCGTTTCCATGGAAATGGTGATCTAAATGAAGACTATACTATGATGTTTGATTTCCAAAATTATTAAATTATTATTATAGGGATTCCTTTTAATAAAATCATTTAAAAAGTAATCCTCATGTTAGACATGAACAGATCCATTTTGAGAATTTAGGGGATCAAACTGCATTTAAAAGGCAAGAGAGTTAGGTCACCACTCATTGAATATAAGTTATCCTAACTTATAATTAGACTAAACTATTTAAATAAATTTTAGAATTTTTAATATAGTGGAATAACTTTAGTAGAGTATGTGGTCATTGTCACGCCCTGACCCGCGGGTCCCAAGCACGACATACCGCCACGACAACCCAGGGGAGGTCTAACACTGCCTTAACCCTAGGTAGTCGTAAGGCTAACCTGTTCCCTATACAATATATCTATATTCACAAAACATAACTCAACAGCAATTACTTGTATTACCCAACAAGGTACCACACACACTGATGCTCATGACAAGGGGTACATAAGAAAGATAATATCAACCACTCCAGATAGAGGATATACTCCTCCTACAAAATATGGACAACACCAGCATACCAAGTATTATGAGTATTGAGAAGACATGAAAGGGTTTAATAATACATAGTGGATCCCTAACAATACATGCCAAGACATAAATAACATACATAACCCCAAAATGAGAAGACACTGAAGACTCTAGCCAAGCACTTCACGTCTTCACCCCTGCGCTGTGCTAACACCTGGGAGGAAGAAAGAGGGGGGGTGAGTAACTAGGTTACTCAGTGAGGGGTTAGTCACAGGACTATAGTTCGAACATGATCAAATAGAGATAAACATCATAAAAATATTTCAATGCATAACAAGAATGAAAAATACTTTGAGTAGCAAATGTCTCATAAGAACATAGCTTTTCTCATTGAAATATAAATAGAGATTCTTTGAAAACATCATGAAAATACATGCCATCCTGGACCTAGCATAAGCACAATACTTGTTGATAGTTTCCAAATATCAAGATACTTAGAAATAAGTAAATTCAACATTCACAAATAAACAATAATGTCCAGAATGGCCTCAAAACCCTCCGTCGCTAACCATGGCCTTGGTTAGGTCTAGAGCTACCAAGATGCGCGTATCTTGGCATTGGCCGCTGGGAAGTTCGTGTGGTGACTCCAAACAACCCAACTATATCCATGTCAGGACTCTACGCTCCCACCTGACATGGCATAACCGTTTTTGACAGTATTCCACGCCACCTCTATATAGGTCGGCCCATGGAAACCGTCTAATTCTTACTGCAGCAAGTTCTGGAGCTTGGCTCCCATGTCACCAACAAATAATTTAAACAATAACTTAGCCCGTAGGCTCAATATAAACATCATGATAACATAATTCTCAATGAGAGACAATAAGTGCTCACAATAACAATTTTCACCCCAAGGGTGATCAATTGATCAAATCATGACTAATGAAACCATTCTTCATCAAAAACATCATAGGAGGGTGTATTTTGAAAATACATGTCAACATTGACTAAATACAATAAAATCAACTTTGTTTCATATGCTTTTGGATCATCAAAATGTGAACATCAATCTTTTGAAAATACATAGTTTAAAACATATATTTGAACATAGAGTTCCAAACCATAAGCAATATATATACACTTTGCAAGAATTGAAGAAATAAGCTCATCTGATAAATCATCCTGATTCTAAATATCAATTTAAGTCTTGTAGAAGTTTAGCAATAAGGATTTTATAACTCAAAACAAGCAACTCAATAACAAGAAAATATCATGCATGAATCATAGTCCATTTTGGTAAATTTCCCACTCACAAACTCGGCGAGCAAAACGCCTCGAAGTCACTTCTCCACCGGTTCTTTGCCCTTACTCGAAGCCTCACCTCCTAGAAGCAATTAAACAACCAAACAAGCATCCAAACATCAATAATTATAGGATTAACTAGAATGAAGGAAAATGCTCAATAATGGGGAATGGTTGCTTCTAGGGTTTGCTAAACACCAAGGCAAGAAGTTATAGCAAGGAGGAGACCTCTCACAACTCATAAAACAACCAAAGAAACCAAGAATGACCTAACATGGTCTGTGCTACAGTAATTCCGGGATTAGGGTTTTGGAGGTTCATGGATTTCATGGATTCAAGGTCATACAATTCAATACAATAAATCCTCACAAGATTTGCCATCAAAGAGGGAGAAAAGAGACCATAATCAAGCTCTTATAAGGGCTTACAAGCAACCCTAACAATTCTCATCAAAGAACAAGGAAGAAGGGAAACAAGGTTGGAGCTTACCTTGATCAAGTGAAGGACTAACTTGATGATCCAAGTTTCAAGCCCTAAAACCTCCTCTAAGCCGGACTTAGAATCATAAGAGATGATGGAGGAAGAGAGGAGAAGGAGATGGAGGTGTTTAGAAGAGAAGAAAATGAAGAAAAGAAGCCAAGTTCGGGTTTTTATAAGCAAAACAACGAAGATGTGCGGGCTATGCGCGGCCCCGCACACCAACCGCACACCACAGGCAGAAGGGTGTGCGGGTGGTGTGCGGCCCTGCACACCAGCCGCACACCCTTCTGCCTGGGGTGTGCGGCCTCTGTGCAGCTCCGCACAGAGGCCGCACAGCCCTCAGGAGGGGCTGTGCGGCTTGTGCACAGCCCCGCGCAACTTTGCGCGGCCTATGCACAACCCGTACACACTCAAAACTCCTCTAAAACGTGACCAAAACACGCTCAAACACTCGGCAACCAACTCCAAAGACTCGACAAAAAGATTCAAAGAAAACTAAATAGGGAAACGACAACAACAACAGAGGCAATTGGACAACAAACAAGGGCAAAGAGACCGAAACTCCACAGTCATCCTAGTATGTAATTTTCAAAATAATGGAATTATCATCTTCTCCTCTATTTCCGAAATTTTCAAGTGAATCCATATATTCCTATTTTATTTATTTATTTTTATTATTATTACTTATTATCGTTGATTATTTCTCACATAAGTATTTATTTAATTTACTCTTCTACAAATTTATCTTTTTATTTTAAGATTAATTGTTTTGCATTTTGTTCACCATTACATAGTGTTTTATAAAAGTAAATCATTTTTTAAATAAAAACATTGCCACTACGGCGTTAGTCTAACAATTAAACCGCTTGACTCCCATGCAAGAGTTTCAGGATTTGACTCTCTTATAGTTGATGCGTTATAATAAAAATATATATATTTGGGATGATTTGTCCATATTGTCAAAATATAAAATAATGAATAAATAAATAATTAATTAATTAGAACACTACCGCAACGGGCCGATGACACCATTTTTTACATAATGTACATATATAATACTATTTGCTAGTGGAACTCATTGGCATGTGGGCTGTTTCTATTAAAAACACTGTTATACCTTATAAGATTCTTTAATAAATTTACTTTCAATACTAAAAAAAAAAAACAATCACACAATTACAAAATATAAAGTTTAAAACAAAACAAAGGTGTGTTATAATTATTATTTTTAAAGGTGATAATCCACTCACTTCAATCAATGGTGTGGGAGGGAGGTTATCCCTCAATTATATCATCCTTCTAATGTGAATGTGATGATTCTAGTAGTAAAATTAAATTTGATTGAATTTAGTTGTTTAAATTTGTTTTGGAAGAAATTTTTTTATTATAATATAATAAATATTAATCTTAATAAACATCTTTTTGGTATGAGATGATTTAAGAAAATGAACATCTAAGTTTATTGAAGCAAAATCGGTGGGTAAAAATAAAATAAAATATTTTAAAAATATGAAAGTAAATACAATGAAAAGATAAATTCACAATGCTACAACATGCTAAAAAAAAATAAAAGAACTAAAAGAAATCTGAAAAATAAAATTAAAACTTTATTAAAAAAAAGTAAAATCTCAAAACCACTGATTTATATATATATATATATTACTATTATTCACATTTGACTTTTGAATTTTTTAAAAAAAATATTTTATTTGTATTTATTTGTTTGCTATTTTTAAACTTATCATGCACTCAGGTATCTATAACTAAGCCACATCTTAAAGAAGACATTTGGACTACTTTATGTAATTTTGGTCTAATCTTCATTTATACATCAAAAACAATTTATTGTGTGAATGTACATTGTTTTGATATAATTTCGTGAATGTCTCAAAACTTTTTTAAATATACTTTTTTATTCTTTTATTTTAAATTGTAAGGTTTTAGTCTTTTTACTATTTTTTATTGATCCATGCCAGTCCTTTTAAAATATGAAAGACTAAAAATATAATTTTAAAAAAATAGAGAAACTATTCAGGAGATTATACCCATTTTTTTAGTGAGTGATACGCAACAAGTTGCGTCAATATAATCTAAAAGTGAGATCCCAATATTGGGTTAATTTTGTCATATTGCCTATGGTCATTGTCATTAGAGTTAGTGCATAATAATTCCATTTACTTGATATTACATTTAGTAAGCACATGTTGACACAAAGCTATTTTTTGCTACTGCACTGTCGATTTTTTTTTATTTTTTTTAATGGTATCTTATTTATTCTTTCTTTACAAACTTGATCATATTTTTTTGGGTAAACTACATGTTTAGTCACTAAACTATTCACGTTTTCCTAATCTGGTCACTAAACAAAAAAAAATTCAATTGAGTCACTAACGTTAGCATTTCATTCCAATCAAGTCACTCACCACAACGTCGTTACCCTGATGCTGAGCTGGCACGCCATGTCACCTGACACGTGTCAGAGTTTTTACCGGGCTGCTGATGTGGCATTACACTTCATCAATGACCAAATCAAAATTTTTTTTTGTTTGGTAACCAGAATAGGAAAACACTAATAATTTAGTGACTAGATATGTAGATTATTTTAGTATCCTGTTCTTTAAATGAAAATGCTGTAAAATTTACCAAAGAAATGGACACAGTTCTAACAATTGCTTATTATAAACATTAGTTATAGCTACTGAGCATAATTTCTTTAATTTCTTATACCATTCAAATGAGAATTTACTGGAGAAAAACATATGCACAATGACATTCACTAGTGAAACATTGTTCAAAAAGCAACAAGCTTAGTAACATAACAAAACGCCAGTATTTTTTCCTAAAAACACCACTACTATTACATAACATAAAGACATACATTAGTTTCAAGTTGCTGATCACAATAAAAATTACCAACCCATTTTGGCATTCTGAGCTACTACAGAAGAACAAAAAACTTAGGTGATGCTTACACAATTAGGGCAACCTCGCCAATAACAATCCTTCTTTTCATGTCTCCTATTTGATGCTATCTTCTCTTTATGTTGCTCAGCATTTCCATCATGGCTTGATATATGTCTTTTCCCCTTGGCTGCAATTCCATTTTTTGCTGAATCTCCCATGTACCTTGATGTCACTGGCCTTCCATGTGGCTTATGTGGTTGGCCTAGTGTATTTGCAGAAATGGTTTCATTGACACAAGATTGTTGTGTGCTAATAAGCACTTCAGAAGAAACCTGCACAAAAGAAATCATTAAGTGCAAAAGAAGCTTATAGTACTCCAGTAAAACCAAGATTATAATTATTAATCACAACACAACACATAAAGATAAAAAATCCTTGGTACTATGCACAAGCTTAGTTGGAATTACCTCTGGCCTTGCATCCGATTGTGCCATTTCAATTTGAGAAGATAGACCACCTTGATTTACAGCCTAATCAGTAATCTACAAGATACCATCCATGTTTTGAATATTGTACATGACTAATAATTCTAAGTTAAACATTAAAAAAATCCTAAATTAAAAAGTCCTTACAGTTGCCATCCCCCTAACAGTCCTGATATGTTGTTGGCTTGACATAGTTGGACAAGGTCCCTGAATTAAGAGAAAAAAATCAGCATTTGACAAAGGTTGAAGATTAACATATTCATTCAATAATGTAGCATCCTACAAAAAAAGAAAAAAAAAAAAAAAAAGCAACACCATATTTGAAGAAAATATTGAGATTATGCACAAGTTTAGTGGAAATTACCTCTGGCCTTTCACTTTATGAAGATACAATATCTTGATTTACAGTGGGCATCCACCTAACAAACCCGATAGGTTGTTGGCTTGATATATTGCTATTTGTAGCAGGTTCCTATGAGAAATTAATTCAAAAAATTATTATCTCTTAATGGACAAAGCATTTGCACATTGGTTTTTATTTACCTATCCATGTGTATGCATTTGGCCACTCGCAAGCCTAGTTTCATTTGTCAATTGCCTTCTTATGGGTCCAGTAGCTCTTGTAGTCTATCAAAATTATAGAACATCATATTAGTTTTCCCATTAGGTAAGAGATATAATTGTGACAAAAAATACTCACATGCATTTTAGATATTCTTTTGTTATCACCAACTTGGCCCTTACATGTCCTTGCATTGTGCCCTGGCTGGCCACATTTCCTGCAAGTCATATGCACTCCTTTCTTAGATATCCTACTTTGTTGAGTAGGTGTTTCATCCATTTCCTTCCTTCTACTCTTAGGTGGTCTACCGAGAGGCCTTCTCAACATTGGAGGCAGTATTGGCTCCATGTTTTCCACACGACACCACTGTTTAGATCCTCTGATAGGTTGAATGAAGTGAGAGTAGATCTGTAGTTGTGTCTCCTTATGGTAGCATGAATGAACATATTCCTCTAGCCTTTCTTCAGTGGTAAAAAACACTGCAACTGCATGACTGCATGGTATACTTGTGAGATCCCACTTTCTGCATGAGCAGCTCTGGATCTCCAAATCAACAATATGTTGATCTATTGGACCACATGAAACCTAGAATTTTCTTCCACCAGCATGCCTAGACCAACACCTGCTAGACTCCTCAATTACCCTGTCAAGCTTTTTCTAAATTTAGGACATAAAAGTGTATTTTTCAGCTGTTTCTCTTTTCATGGCAATTCTTTGCATAAGCTTAGTCCTTATGGTTTCCATCATGGTTAATATAGGCTTATCCCTTGCCTCCAAAATGTACTTGTTAAAGCACTTACACAGGTTGTTAAGAAGCATGTCACACTTGTTGCTTGGAGAAAAGTAAGCCTTGCACCAATGTCTGGGGTCTTTGTCTTCCAACCATTTGTAAGCAGTCTCAGATAAAGTCCTCATACCCCTCATTGCATCTTCATATTCTTTCAAGTAAGTGGACCTTGCAGCTTTCCATAAAAAATCCTTCAATGTTTTCCCCTTGTTTGTGGGTCGGGACTTGAAGTTGGTGTACAAATGCCTCACACAATTTCTGTGCTCGGCATTTGGCACCAACTCTACCAATGCATCAACAAGTCCTTGCAATGTTTCACTTAAATAAACCCCGTGCTATCTATATTAAGGTTGGTTAATTATAAATACACAAAAACTAAAAAATACCTTCTGCTTGTCTGACATAAATGCCCAATGGTAGGAATTGACTATGTCAAAATCTTGTATGAGCAACTCAATAAACCAATACCATGACTGAGAATTTTCACTCTCAACTGTAGCATATGCAAGAGGGTACATACAATCATTGGCATCAATTCCAACTTCCACCATTAAATGGCCCCCATAATACCCTTTCAAAAAGCATGCATCTAGGCTAATAATGGGCCTGCAACCTGCTTTGAACCCTTGCATGCTAGAAGACAAACATATATCCTTTAAAATAATCTGCAATCCAAGAAGCAAATTATGGTGGTTCCAATGTTTGCTTGCCTAAGTTCTTGCAAATAGTCATAAATTTTGGAGTATTGGTCCTTGGCATTCTCCTTGGCATTCCCCAATACCAGTTCTAGTGATATTTGTTTAGCCCTATAGCACTTACTCAAATGAACTAATAAATTGAAATCCCTTCTCACATCCTATTGTAATGATGTGATTGAGTAGTTGTGGTCAGCTGCAAATTTGTGCAAATAATGAGATGCCATCCATTTTGAAGTAACATTTCTATTCTTTATATCCTTTGAACATGTGTGCTCGCTGTTATAAGTTTTAATTTGCCAAGTGTCGTCCGATTTATCACTTGGGTTCATTTTTTATCCCCATAACACCCAAGTACATTTTTCCTTACAAATGGCTTTCACCCTAAGTTTATCATTCCTCACAAACTTCAGATTGTACCTATTTCTCCTTCCATACTGTTTTATAGTCTCTTTAAGTGCCTCCCTATCTGAAAATATCATTCCTTTTTCTATTTTAGGATTTTCCATGTCAGTTTCTTGGTTAAACTCTTGCCACCTCTTCATTGAGCCTAAGTCATCAGACTCATCTTGACTGTGCAATGACTCAGAGTTCCCATAGTCTGAATCTTTCCTAAATTCTACACCTAGTTCTCCTTCAAATGTCATCCCATGACTTGATATTGTATAATTCCTTGAAGTTCATATCTCCCTTGTCTCTCTCTATTCCCATGTCTACATTAATTTCAAAAGCTTCATCATCATCATCGACCATATCATAATCACTCTCATGGAATTCAGAATCTGAGCTATCACTAGTAGATCCTGACTGACATTCTGCAAGAAAATCATAACATTCTAAAGAAGAAAATCACTGAAGGATGCATACCAATTTGAAATGTAATAAACCGAAGGAATAGCAATTAATACAACACCTAAGGAATACCAATTTGAAATGTAATAAACCCAAGAAAATCATAAAACAGTGTTACATGTTCGGGTTGTCATATAATATGTCACATGCAGATTATGCTAGTGCACTATTTTATGCTATTATGAAGTCAGCTTCAGATATTCCCTACTCTAATAACAGTGAGTGCTTCAAATTTGAGGCTTCCTTTGATCAGGTTCTAACATGTGGGTCATCACTAGTATTTTGTACTTATCGACTCTATTTTCTTCAACCTATCACTTGGAGTTGATAAAAGCTACCATTTGCAACATGTTTCTCCAATCTAGAGAGCTTATATTTGCTTTTTTTTCCTAATCAAAGTGTTCTTATGATGCCTCATATAATGCAGCTGAGCTATCTGCAAATACCAAGATGGAAATTAACAAGTGGAACAATCTTTTAAAGAACTATATTAAGAGGCAGGATGAAGAGGTACTTCTACAGTTATACTCTTATTTTCTCTATTCTCCATGGATTTTTTCCCCAGTCATTCCAATATATCTATGATCATTACAGGGTAAATATCTCCATGGGTCACCACACTATGGCCAAATATCAAAATGGATACCACACTTCAATTCGTTTCTTTTTGGATACCATAGTTTTATTTCATTCCAACTGGAGGGTACCCTGCCATTTCCGATGAGGAATTAATGACGTGACTGCCGGAATGGCTACGTGGATTAAGTTTTAACAGCTCATTTGCTTATTTGGAGATGTCAGCAAGGATTAAACCCGTTCTCCATCAAGGATTAAACCTGTGAGGTGGATAAAAAGAGGCTAACTAGGCTTGGAGAACTGGTTTAATCCTTGCTGGCATCTCCAAATAAGCAAATGAGCTGTCAAAACTTAATCCACGTGGACATTCCAGCAGCCACGTCATCAATTCCTCGTCGGAAATGGTAGGGTGCCCTTCAGTTGGAATGAAATCAAACTATGATATCCAAAAAGAAATGAATTAAAGTGTGGTATCCATTTTGATATTTGGCCATAGTGTGGTGACCCATGGAGATATTTACCCGATCTTCACACATGATAATTTTTTCTTTTTCTAGCATTTTATGTTGTTGCTATTAAAATCGGTTTGTTGTTTGAACCTTGTCTCTGAATGACCTTATAAATTCGTTGAATTTGTGTCAATAGATTGAAGTTATAATGAAATTTGAGGATATTTGCTTAGAGACCATCAAAGAATTATGTCCTTTGTTTACAAATGTGAGTATGTGGCTTGCTCAAACAAATATTGCATCTAGATGAGGTCTATATCAACCAAACTAAATCATTTCTTTGGTGGAACAACAATTTATGTTGTTAGTAATAAAAAAAATGATCTACTTGTTTTTAATTAGTCGCTATCACTTGCTCACCAAATTGGGAAATGAATGTCTACATGTGGCTTCTCTGTACAGAGTTGTGTTATAAACACTATTGGAGTGAATGAAATGCATTAGTTGGTAAAGGAATATTCGCTTCTTTCTTGAACAAGCCTGTGAGTGTGTATTTTGGATTAGTCTTAGTATGGTTTTAATTGGAAACTACTTATATGGATCAATTTCAATTAAAAAGAGAACTAAACCCAAAAGTTCAAGAAAAGCGAATTAAACCCTACAACAACATTGGATCAATTTCAATCAAAAATTTCAAGAACCCAAAAAATTCATCAAGAAATCAAATAAATCTGATAGAAAGATACCAATTACCACAGCATTGGATCAATTTCAATCAAAAAGAGAATACGATCAAGAACCACAAAACATTCAAGAAAAAGGAATTAAATCCTACAACGATCATTCATGAATGAACTCATAAACCCTTCAATGACTAAAAGTCCATCGTATTCATGTCATATACACAACTAGAGGCAAGAATCGAACTCATGAACCCTAAAATTTGTTCAAAAAAGAAGTACACTGAGAAACTGAAGAGTTCTTGCAATTGGGATCCAAACCTTCAACGTCTTGGAGCTCAGCCTAGACATCGTCCTCCATCCGCCAGGAAACCCTCGTCGAAGAAATCTTGAACTTCTCTGAACCAAATAGCAATGGGCAAGATCAAGGAAAGAGCAACCTTAAGGAAAAGGGGAAAGTGAGTTTGTGGCCAGTCAAATCAGCACGTGAAGCTGAAGTGGAATGCCACATCAGCAGCCCAGTAAAAACTCTAACACGTGTCAGGTGATGTGGCGTGCCAGCTCAACATCAGGGTAACGGCATTGTGGCGAGTGACTTGATTGGAATGAAATGCTAACATTAGTGACCCAATTGAATTTTTTTTTTTTGTTTAGCTACCAGATTAGGAAAACATGAATAGTTTAGTGACTAAACATGTAGTTTACACTATTTTTTTAAGCAATGCCTTGTCATTTTGCAAATATTGGAAATGTTAGGCCATTCCTAAGGCATTCAGTATCCAATAGATTTTATTCAATTCTTATTTTCCTCTAGACAAATTATTTTTTAGTTATTGAGGATTTCTAAAATTAAAAAATTGCTTAGGTTTTCCAAACACCTTCTCTTTCATCTTCTAAAGAATAATTTATTTTTGCAAAAGTATTTTTTTAAATTTTGAAAGTTCTGTGCAAACCCCTCTATATTTATCTAAATGTCACTCTAGACCTCCCCAATCATCCTTCTCATTAACATTTTAGTGAAATATCACAATTACCTCTAGTATTATTTATTTATTTTTGGACAAATAGGTGACAAACCGACTCCCTTGCCCCTACCCGCGGTATCTACAGATGTGGAGTTAATATCTCAATACACATATTTCCTCATGTTGTATAAGTTTTGGGGTTTAATCTTGGGTCCTCACCAAAATAAATATGTAAAAGACTAAGTGCCAATAAACCAATGGGCCATTAACACCTCTGGTTTTTCCCCAAAAGTTCTCTATTCCATCATATTAGAGTAAATTTTTTGTGAGGTTACTGACCTTTGGATTTATTTTATTTTGGTAACCCAACATTAATTTGTATCAAAAAGGTCATCCATATTATGTTTGTGTTTCATCGGCAGGTTACCTCAACTAATCCAATCGTTGAATGTTGGTGTGGTGGCCTAGCGTACACAGGCAGCTGTCTTAACTCACTATTTACACCACATCGGGCAGCCCACTTGGTAGCTATAATTTTTGTCAACCAAAGAGAGACAAGTCAACATTCCGCATCATCACAATGATCTTCTTTCTTTTCTCTATTTACTATTAAGTCCTGTGATCTGAGGATAGAGGAGGACGCCGAGCTCAATAGGAAAGAGCGTGAGTCACATGCATACTATGTTCTTGAGAGATGGGGTGAGAACTATCAGTGCTCATACCAACGATGACGAGTGAGCCATTGTGGGCAAAGAATAGACCTGGAAGTCAATGGCAATGCCTTGCTGGCAAGGGGACAATGCGACTAATTAGAGTGCCCAATTTCTATTTCTTTTTTTTTTTGACCAGTATAATGTTATAATTATTGGTTTTTATTTGCCAAAATCGGGGATGGTTTGTTAATTGGGATTCACATCTAGGGTTTGGTCTGTGGTCAAAATCTATTGTTTGGATGATTATTGGTTTTTCTTGTAAACATGGGTGTATTGGAATTCATTCCTGTAAGATTTTTTAATTTATTAGATGAAAACAAGATAAATTGGAGTCACTACATTTATTAAAATGAAATGGGACATTTAAATTGGTGTTCTTGAGAAGATGGTGTTCTTGTTGAAATATTTATGCCTGCACTTATGCATCTTTGGAAAGGGAAAAAAACCATAAATGAATAACAGGTTTCAGAAATTTCATGTATAGACATAGACATTTGAATAGTCAATGCCCTATGAAAATCACCTTCTTAAGAAGAAAATTGCATTTCTTTACAAGAACTATAATTTAGAAAAAAAACCATGTTTTAAAAAAAATACATATATTTACAAAAGCTGCAATTTTTAAAGTTGCGTTTCACTAGAAGTGCATACATACATAAGCTGAAATTTGATAAAAAAAAAAAAAAAGCTACACTTTAAGAAGAATAACTAAAATATTATATTTCATTAAGTTGCAGTTTTCAAAAACCAAAACTCCCTACAACAGCTGCAGGTTTACAAAAAAAAAAATGCAGGTTTACAATAAATGGATCCTAACTTCAACAAAGATGCATGGCCTAACTCTAAATGTAGACTGCCCAATGCTGCATATGTACAGAATACACATTAACTAAAATTGCAAATATAGTAAAGATGCAGTTTTTTTAAAAATAACTAAAACTACAGATTTAACTATAGAACATCTGTAGATTTACAAAAAGTTGTTGTTTTACAAAAAACAAAATACAAAAGAACTAAAACTGCACATTTTCTAAAGTTGTATTTTAGAAACCATATATTAACTAGAGCTGTAGATCTACAGAAGCTGCAGTTTTCCAAAATACATAAATATTAGCATCTGATCCTATCAAGGAGCCTTTTTGTAAGTGTCACCTGCACCTACAGAGGATCCAACACTTTGTGGTAGCCATACTTTCCTCTTCTTATCAGGAAATCCTGGATTGTTGCTTTCTCTACCATCATTTTGTTGTAATTGAGACCTTTGCCTAGCAATACCTGAAAGAGGAACTAACTCATTATTGCTTGACCTTGCTTTAACCCCTCCCTTTATATTTGCTCCTCTCATCAACAAATGAGTTTCCCTTGAAACTGTTAACCTATGGAGTGCCTGTGCAAATGTTAAAATTGTAGCTTATTACAGACATGGAGAATAAATTCACTAAAGCTTGTGCAACATCTGGAATGAACATTTGGTTGCACATCAATTGTGACCATCTGTATATGTTTAAACAAAAATAGAAACAAATTCAACAAGCATGACCACCACTATGAATAATTAAAATAAAGAAAGCCTACTATCTCCTACATGGGTGCAGTGCTCCATAGTGTTTGTATTTCATTGAATGCAACCCCATTTTAGGTGGCCTTTGTTTATTTATGGCATCTCTACTCAGCCCTGGCCCCCTCAACTGAGTTTCATTGGGAGATGAAATTTAACAGCAATTTTAGATTGTGCCAACCTAAAAAAAATTCATACTCTTCCCAAAAAAAAAACCAATCTTATCTATGTTTGAGAAGCACCACTTAAGTCATTATTTCCACCCTTGTGTTTATATCTAACCCAACTACAGTATGTTCTACAATTATCTATATATATTGATAGGTTGAATAGCACAAAGTTTATGTTATAATTAAGCCGACCTTATAATGAAATGTCTTGCCTGTGGCACAGGACCATGTTCCAGTGATGTACTTGCTGTAATTTTTGTGTTGTTCTTCTAGTTATAGAAATAAAATTTAGTTAACCTCATTGAAACATATATTTGATTAGAGAGAAAATAAAAAAATTAAAAATTCACCAACCTACCCATGAAATCTCTTATTATGGCCTATTGCACCACACATGCTTCATTTAATTTTCACACCCTTTTTACCAACTTTTTCCCTTGGTAAAACTAGGGTTCATCCACTTTTTTCCTCCTAAGCACAATTTTATGGTCCCTCCATGAGTCCTTGTCATGTGTCTTTGTCATATGTTGGGCTCAAGATATGCCTATATGTGTTCCATGAAGGTGCTCACTTCATAGCATCAGTGTAGGTAGTTTTTAGGTTTTTTCTTTGTTATAGTATAATACTGACATTGCATGGCTACAAGGAACACCACTAAGTTGACACCTCCTACATGAGCAAAAGCACTCTGTCTTGTCAACCACAAACTACCCATCAAGGCCTAGTACCTAGTACTTATCTCCACCTTACCATGTGGTGCTATAAACCCAACTCAATTGCTTGGATTTTTCAAGTTTCTTCATTATTCTAAGATAGTGGGTGCTAGTGATCTTCTTCATTTCATCTCTCCTTTTTTGTATTCTTTTCATTAATTGGGTCCTTATCATTTCATTTATAGTAATAATCCCTTTGATCCTAGCTTCCAATATTTGATTGTTAAAAACTTTGCACAGGTTGTTCAAAAGGATATCACATTTGAACTGACTTTTGAAATGCGATCTACTCTAGTGTTTGGGTTCAATCTTCTTCATGTATTCAAATGCTTCTATGGACATTCCTCTCAAATTTTCCATGGTTGTCATATGTTGACATGTATGTTGCTTTAGCATAAGACCAAAGCTGATCTTTCAATGCTTTACACCTAAATGTTTTCCTAAAGTTGGTGTGAATACACAATATCTATGTTTAGTGTAGGGAAATAACTCAGCTATTGCAGCCATTAGTCCCTTATAATGTTTCGGTTTGATACACATACACAGTGATAAGGTAACACCATCATCCACAACCACAGCACCATAAGAATTTAACAGAGAAATAGGAAATCAGTTTTAATAGCCTAGGCAATTCATAATTAAAGATGCAAAGAGGAAAATGAATATTAATTCAATTCAGAATTAATTCCCAAGAGGAAACTGCATGAATAAATACTTCATCACCAAAATGAGAACCAATATAGCACAATGCTTTGCATTAGAACTAATCACAACATTAATAAAATTAATTATAAAAATATGGTAGAGCAGATCTTAATTAATTATAACATATTTGAGACATATTAATTACCAAGCATCATAGCCAATACATTAGAATTAAATTTTGATAGAGCAAAACTTTGTGCCATCAGAACTAAGTAAAGACTTGATGATCCAAATTAATTATAACAGCATGATTGCATAACCATATCCCATTTACCTAATTAATTATTTGCAACATCACAACCAATACATTCTGATGACATAATTAAAGACTTGCTGATCCAAATTAATTATAACAAAACTTAATCAGAAGTTAATTACATGACTGATTTGAAACATAATTAATTAGCAAGTATCATATCCAATACATCATAATTAAATTATGATAAACCAGAACTTTGCAAGATCATAACTAATCAAAGACTTGATGATCCAAATTAATTATAACAACATGATTGCATAATCACAACATATTTACCTAATTAATTATTTGCAACATCAAAACCAATACATTTCAATTACATAATTAAAGACTTGATGATTCAAATTAATTATAATAGAACTTAATCAAAACATAATTAATTATGAAAAATTTGAAACATAATTAATTACTAAGTATCATATCCAATATATCAGAATTAAATTCTAATAGAGCAAAACTTTGCACCATCAGAACTAATTAAAGACTTGATGATCCAAATAAATTAAAACAACATGATTGCATAATCACAGCATGCTTACCTAATTAAATATTTGCAACATCACAATGAATACATTCTGATGGAAAATTGAAGGCTTGATGACCCAAATAAATTATAACATAACTTAATTAGAACTTAATTAATTATGAATGATTTGAAACATAACTAATTACCAAGTATCATATTCAATACATCAGAACTAAATTCTGATAGAGAAAAATAGTACTTTGCACCATCAGTCAATTAAAAACTCAGAACTAATCACAACATCATCAAAGTTAATTATAAAATTCTGATAGAGTAGAATCTGATTAATTATAACAGCATTGCACAATCACAACATGTTTGCATCATCAGCCAATACATTTTGATGACATAATTAACTAATGGATGATGAAAATTAATTATATCATAACCTAATTAATTATGAAATAGCTTTCTCACCTTCTTCCTATCTGTCATAAAGGTCTAATTGTGGATGTCAATAATCCTTAGATCCTATGCAAGCCCCTGCAGGAACCAAGTCCAATTCTCTTTGTTCCCTTTGTTGACTACAACCCATGCAATGGGATAGATGCAGTCATTTGCATCGATCCCAATAGCTGACATGAGTTGTCCCCCATAAAGTCCTTTCAAAAAGCAACCATCAAGGGATACCAAATGCCTACAACCTGCCAAGAAACCTGCTCTCAATGGAGCAAGGCAGAGATAGATACCTTGGAAGACCCCTTCATTGGTCTTAATAATAAATGTTGAACCTGGGTGTGTCCTCATCATCTATAGCTTGTAATCATGTAGTCTACTCATTTGTGACTCCTCATCACCATCTATGATCATGTTCAATACACAAGACAGACAAAAAGTCATCATTAAGCACACCCAAGTTGCATAACAAAGTACAATGAATGGAACACATTTTATTTACCTGTGTGCAATACATTTTGTCCTGTAAGCTCTTAATTTACTGATGCCCACTTCTTGATTGATCTTCACAACTTCTACAATACCAACAATTCTCCAATTGGGGTCTACCCTAAATTGCTCAAGGTAAGGTCTAGCTATCCAGTCTGAATTTACATATCTATTGTTGTATCCCTATCACATTCATGCTCTAAGGCACCTACCTTTATATGTATTGTATTTTTGTCATCAACCATAGGTGATACCCACAAATAAAATGGGCATCCCTTCTTACAAAATGCCTTCCATCTTATGTTTGTATTGGGCCTAAAATTCATCATGTACCTATTCCTTATGCCATAATTTTTCTTTACATCCTTAAACTGTTTGAAGCACCTGAATTTCAACCAAATTCTGAACTGTGGGTTCCTCATGTAAACCTTATAATTAATCTAAGGTTATCTAGGTTTAGAAGGGCCACACCATCTTCATCTGTTGAAGAACAAGAATGAAAACCCTCTGAATCAGCATAATCATATTCTATAAAGTCACTATCATCTACTTGTGTAGCTTCACCAGTACTGTCAGTATTTGTTCTTGATCCACCAACATTAAACATCTCTTCTTCATCATACTCATCACTGAAATTATAGTCTGAGTCTTCAAAATCACACTCTTCATCTACATTACGTCTTCTACCATGTCCACTAATTAAAATGCCCTCCAAGTTCTCATCATGTACAACATCGTCTTCCTCATCAACCACATGTTCTAAAAGTGCTACCCTACTACATTCACCTAGCCCCACACCTTCATTATTCACAGGAGTAATGTCAAAGTCATGGGCTAATGGTTTTCCACTACTGGAAAGTCACACACAAACATACATCTCCTTGCTATACCCGATTGAAAGGGACTTTTTAGGTCATCTAGGTTAGTTTTACCCTCCTTGTAACCTCTATCATTACTTGATATGTCTAACCACCATATAGAACAATCCTCAACCTCCAAATTAAATTCTTTGGCCATGGCTATTAGTTCAATCTTGGATATCTGGTCAACACAACAATATTCAATATATCCTACAATACCTTCTACTTCACTAACCTTATAACGCATCCTTATGGTAAATAACTCAGCATCTAGCACTATTTGACAAATGTCTAAAAGTCAAGTGGCTGTGCAGGACTGGCTAAGCTATATGTAAGGATAATTTATTATGCTGGGTATAAAAATGTCTCCATCAACTCAAGTATTAAAAAATCACATAACAATTTCTTAATATATACACACAAAAATCCAAAACAATCAAACAACTAGAAAAGTTAAAAAAAAAACACCACAAAAATCACATAATCAAACAACCCAATGGATAATTTATTATGTTGGGTATAAATTTATCTCCATCAACTCAAGTATTAAAAAATCACATAACAACTTCATGATTTATACACAAAAATTCAAAACAGTCAGACAACCAAAAAAAAAAAAAACACACACACACACACATATCAAAGGCAACATGTGAAGAAACTTGGATTTCATATATACACTCATTACAATAAAAACACTCATTATACACACATATATACCCTTCACATATACACTCATTACAGTAAAAACACCACAACCAAACTTGGATTTCAACCTCCATTTGAAGTAAAGAAACACTAGAACGACAACATGTGAAGGGCCCAGAATAGGGCCACTTACAGTATTTAGGGCTTCATCCCACGTGTGTCGTACCTCTCAGTCTACAACCCTTCACAGGAAAGACCTTCCTTTCTTTTTTCAGTTGTGAAGACCTTCCCTTTAGTCACCCTTGAGTAAAAGTTTATCCAACACCATTGAAATGCTCTTCTCCTCTTCATCCCCGTCTCCCTTTCAGAACAAGAAGAGAAGGGCCATGTCTTGTCTGTGTCTTGCTTTCTCCAGATGAGGGACGACACGTGGAATGCTGACAATGTAGACTTGTCCATGTGAGATTCCCAACATGGCATAAATCATTCATTAAGCCAGCTGACTATGTAAGCTCGGCCACCACGTCAGCATTCAATGGTTAGATTAGTTAAGGTGACCTGCGAGTGAAACACAAACACAATATTGATGACCTTTTCAATACAAATTAAAGTTAGGTTACCAAAAAAAATAAACCCAAAGTTTGGTAACCACCTAAAAAATTTACTCTATCATATTATCATGGCCTACACTATATGTCATTCCTTGCTTTTTAAGATATTTGAGCCTATCTTATTTTTTACCTATTCAGTTTCTTCATTGTGATTTCTTTCAACCATTAGCACCTAATCAAATTTAAAAATAAAATAAAATAAACTTCTCGTCAATCAATTTTCCTCGGTTGCTCCAATTTGGGGAGCATAAGTATAGAATAATATTGGTTCCAACATGATATCTACCCAAGTCTTCTGCGAAGGCCCTTTAAAAAATCCATGGTAATTCATGCTAATAGGAAGTTGCTTGTTATTTAGTGTAATATAAACCAATCACATGTATTTCACTAAGTTTTTTTATTATATTTTCATCTTTCATCTCTCATCTATATTATTCTTTTTCTATTTCTTATGCTTGAGAAAAAGTATTGGTAATAGTAAAAATGTGGCAACAAAAAATTTTAATTATTTTTATTAAATAATAAATTACAAAAGGCCAAAGGCCCAAAGGGAGTTTAAGGGGCTCTAATCGTGGACCTTAGTTGCTTGTGCCAAAGGCTTGCACTATTGAAAAGCAATCTTGAATAAAAAAAGGACCCCATGAATTTGGATAATGATTAGTAGCCCTGATGAGATCATGCTGGTGAGACCTAGATAAATTGTAACCCAAATTCAAAACTATCATTAGTCAATGTACCGTTTAAAATGGTAAATTATCAATTAGATTGGCACCTTTTCTACATGCTTATATAAAGGGATAATTGATTTCACAATTACTTGTGCAACCGCACAAATATATGAACAGGATAATCTACAAGAAAGATGAGTTCTCTGATGTAATCTACAATAAGAATGTCAAATGGAAATTAGTATATTTAATACAATGTAATTGCTTGGTGAAAAGAAATCAATACATGATAACCAAAAAGATAAAAATTGAAACACAATGATCAAAATGAAAAATACCCATAACACAGTGATCTCCTCAAAAATTTACCCTCATAATCATTGTGAGTGCTAAAATACAATAATTCCCTTATTATATTATTGTGAGTTATCATTATTTCTCAAATAATTAATTAATTAATTTTAATGTGGCAACTATTCTCAAGATTGTTACTAAAGCATAATGAAGCAGAGGACCTAATTTTAGATAACAAATTGATTGTGATGCTATTTATGGGAGAAAGCCTTTGTAGAGATTGGTTGCATGGAGAATCAAATCTAGTCAAAAACTATTTCTAATTATTGTTAATTGATTACAGAGTTATAGAAGGCAAAGGGTGTGATTTGCTTAGAGACTATTTTTTGGTGAAGTTATTGATGAGTGCATGAAATACGTATTTTCATACCATAAACACATGCACTTAGCTTAGACTTTAGCATGAACTTCTCTATTTTTGTGCTTCGTTGCATATTTTGTGTTTATTGAGAAATAAAGCCCAACAACTGAAATTAAGAAGATTGGGATCCCAAGTGCCGCTAGTAATCAACACAAGGTAAGCATACAGAGAACACAGCCGTGCACTAGATTTTTACTTGCAGTATAAAGACCAACAACTAGGTTTTAAGATGGAATTTTGGTGAAAGCTTCATCAAAGGCTAGGGTTTCAAGTGGAGATCAAAGGTTGCCAATCTAGGATGAGTTGAGGCCGCTCCTTTGGGCTTTTGGGTACCAAATTTGACAGCTATATTGACTCCAATATAAAAGATTCCATCATTCACTAAAAAGAAGTATCGAGGGAGTTCATCATATGTTTTCTTTAATATCTCTAGTTTTGATTTTGTCATGGATTCTTGTATAATGATAGGATGAACCTTTGATGTTGATTTGGACCATTGAACCTTGAGATGATTTGTAGATGATTTCTTTTTACAATTATATCGGCTATTTGAGTTATTTTTGTGAATCTTCTTCATGCTTGTGTCTGCTAGTGCGAAAGCCCTAAATACATACTTTGATTTGCATTATTATGATTGAGAAATAAATCATGTATAAATCACACATAGAAGGTAGAGATTGAGTGCATTCTTAGAGATAGGGTGTATGGTGTGGAACTCTCTGAATTAGGGTTAAACATAGTAGAGAGATTCACTAAGCGCTTTAATGCATTCATAAGGCAACTGACATTGTCGTGTGGGATTAAGGTTTGATTGCCTTGAGAAAGGGGTTAAACTAGTTTGGGATTCCCCATGCTCCAAAAATACTCAATTACTTAGCTAATATATGGAATTAACTTCAAGGTAGTGTCAAGGGGATGTGTGTTCAAGGACCATGCTCTTGTCTTGATTTTATCCTAGATTCACCATCTTAGTCACTTTAATTCTTTGTTTTCTTAGTTAGGGTTTTAGCAATCATCGCTTGATTTTGTCGGTTACATAATAAAGGAGAAATTAGTACTAGGAGCACTAGTCTTTGTAGATTCAATTACCCAACCCCTAGGGTACACTTTACTACTTGTGCAACTTGTATACTTATGACATTATATGTATAGTCAAGGTGTCTCATTAGTTATATTAGGTGAGTGCTATTGATTGCAAATTATGATTAAAGACTATATTTTAATTGATTAAAAAGTTCATTAAAGGGTGCTAGAAGATTCATAGGTGATTGATTAAAGGATGTCATGCTTGGAGTATGGTTGATGACCTAGGTTTGGGTTCTTACTGATGTGGGGTGATGAGTATTATTAGTTGCTAGTTTGTCAAAGATTATGGGGATTCAGTTGTGTTTGAGTCTTTGGCTAGGACTCTTGATGGTGTCTTGAGGTCATGTTGCAACTTAGAGTTGTAACTCAATCAGTCCAACAGACATGGTGGGACAAGTCATGCTTGCATTATAACACCAGATTTGAAAATTGTAAATAATCAAGATAAAATTAGAAGGCTTGAAGAGATGATTTGCATGGAGGACTATATAAATCTCATCTTAAAGGTTTGGAATGAATGAGAGAGGCCTAAGAAGATTGGTGTGAAAGCATCAATCAATCTTGTGAGAGAAAGAGCTTATTGTTTGAGGTGGTCTTGATAAGATCCTAGTGAAAAAGTGTCACGTTAGTTGGAGGTACAAACTGAAAGGAGGTTGGCTAAACCATTGTCCCATGTGGGAGTGATTATAACACCGTTGTATTCTTTTTGCCTCTTTTAGTGAATTGATTCTCTAAGCTTGGCCCCATAGATTTAGGCACATTGTGTCAAACTGTGTTACAAAACTTTGTATCATTTCTCTTGATTCTTGTGAAATGTGTCCTTGGTGCATGGAAATCAAAAATTAATGATCCGCACTCCTTAATGGAATGACAATCATAATTATTTCATACGTTTAAAATTCTATTTTGGTACGTGTGAAATCAATCCCACACAAATCATAGATAATATGTATTGGATATAATAAGATACATATGGAGAGAATAAATGATCAATAAGGAATCTAACATCTCTAATAATTGAGGAGAACATCAATAAAGACCCATAAACAAATTTAGCAAAAGCATGAAAAAGAATGTGATTCGTTATACAGATAAGTCAATAAGTCCATTAAATTTCCATACTTGAGACTCACCTAAGAATTTTTATCTTAGAAGGATAAAATATTATTATAGAAGGGTGCTGGTCATTCTACATATCTTGCATATCTTGCATATCTTGCATATCTACAAGTATTATAATATGTTGCTAGAAGTTGATTATTATATATATGCTAAAAATTAAATATGGTGTTTTGGAACACATATAGAAATAAAATAATACATATATAATATAAATATTTGTAGATATGCATGTGTATTATTACTCAAAATTAATTAAAAAAGATCTAATCCATTTTTTATCTAAGATAAAAACAACAATAGTAACATAAGTACACAATAGATCAACACTAGCATAGCTACTTTTTGCAAATACGAAATGTTTAAGCTTATCACGAAATTCATTAAGCGTAGAGTTATCCAGCTTCGAATTAGGTGGCTTAATTGTTGGAGGCTTAATCCTTGTTTCTTTGTTGTGGTGAGCCTCCATATGCAATTTCTTTCAGACTAGCTTAATTGTTGAATGCTTGAACCAACTATATTTGAGCCTCCAACAAAACAATTTGCGATAGGTATATTAGAGATATTAAATGATTAATATTTTATATAGATTATTATAAAGCTATATTTAGATTTGCATAAGAATTTCAAATTCCCTTAACTAGAGTTAGTTTCCAATTTTAAATTATGGTTTCGAGATTCTGTTTGTTACCCATGATTTTGTTTGTAATCTATTTATACTCTTCTTCAATCAATGGAAAATATGCCATTATATCATCAATTCTAAATTCTAGCATGGGATCATTGCATCAGTCCTGAAAAACTGCAACCATAACCCACCGAATTTTTTAGTTCCACCATGATAATTGATCAGTCAAAGCTTTCCCTCACCAGTGTTGCCCTTCCCAACTCCGCCAATCCAACCCAACCCTTGCAACTCATCAACATTGCACATCATAATATTGTGAAACTCAACTCAACCAATTATTTGTTATGGAAGCTTTAGATGGATGCCATTCTCATCAGCTACAATCTCTACAAATACATCGATGGTTCATACCCATGTCCTTCGTCTACCGTTTGCACCAACAACGTAGACACACCCAACCCAGATTATCTTCCTTGGGTTTGGCGAGATAAACTATTGTTTGGTGCCCTTGTTGGATCTATCTCCTCTCCTTTGAATACACTTATCCATTGTGTTACCACCTCCCATGAAGCATGGCTCATTCTTGCCAACACATATGTCAACCTGTCTTGTGGACACATCAAGCAAATCAAGGATCAATCAAGGGCTCAATCAAAGGTTCTCAGTCAATCTCAAAATATATTCAATTTATCAAGTGCCACTCAGATGAACTTGTTGCTCTTGGCAAAATAATGGACCATGAAGATCTTATCAAGAAGATACTTGATGGACTTGATGACGACTACAAGGCTCTTGTTGATGCTATTGAGGGTCATGACACACCCATCTCTTTTTATGAACTTCATGAGAAACTCATCAATCGGGAACTGCCCCTCCAACAGAGTCATTCAACCCTCTCTTCTTCCCAGGGTTCTCTCTGATAATCACTATATAGATAGTATATTTCACAAGGAACAACTTTGTTATAAACATCAAAGCTTGAAAGTCTTTGATTTAGCTAGGAAAATTCATACAAACAGAGGTACAAGAGAGTTTTCAGAAAAAAACAACCATCTTATATAAAAACAGAACATCAGTTCTTTTATATGTTACATATAAACTTCAGTACCCAATCTGATACACTGGCTGAGTCATAACACACGTGTCTGCACCTAACCACATTCACCGCTCAAACTTGAATTGCCTAGAACTTAGACTAAAGATCTTGATAGATCACATCTCCACCATTCGTTTCTTTCCCACTAAATAACCAACAACAGTACCGGTTTTTCAAACACAGGAAATGACAACCTTACCCTTCTGATCAAACAAAACTGCAGAACAAACACAGCACACTAAATTGTTTCATTTCTCAGCTTCAGACACCCAAAGCTTTACTTTACTGCTGCCAATACTTTGCACCCTATATATTCAATCAATTTCCAACAAACTCCCCCTTGATTGAAGATCACATACACCAAGTTGCTCCCGAAATTTCAGAAATTTCTGACCATCTAATCCTTTGGTCATTACATCAGCCATTTGTTCATCAGTTGCACAGAAATCCAACTTCACCAGCCCTTTAGATACCAAATCTCTGATAAAATGATACTTTACATCTATATGCTTTGTTCGACCATGATGCACAGGATTCTTAGCAATCTCTATGCAAGATTTATTGTCACAATAGATTTGAATGGCCTTTACACCTTTCATTCCACAATCTGCAAGAATTCTTTGTAACCAAACTCCTTGACAACAGGCTGCACACAAAGCTATGTATTCGGCCTCTGTTGAAGACAATGCCACAATATTTTGCTTTTTCGAAAGCCATGTAACTGCCCCTGAACCAAGTGTAAAAACAACCCCGGTTGTGCTCTTTCGATCAATAGGATTGGTTCCCCAATCACTATCAGAAAAACCCTGCAAAATATCACCAGAAGTCCCTTGATACAGAATACCAAACTTTCTTGTACCTGCTAAATATCTGAGCACATGCTTAGCTACACCTTGCTGAATTTTATTGGGTTTGTGCATGAACCTTGACAGCAAATTCACAACAAAAACAATATCTGGCCGAGAATGTGTTAAATACATCAACTTACCAATTAACTTTCTGTATTTAGTAGCATCTGTTTCATCTGCAACTTCATATAACTGCTGCTGTGCACTAGAACTCAAAGGCACATTTACTGATTTACACTGTAACATATTATGCTCCTTCAATATATCTTCAAGATATTTCTTCTGTGATACATGAATACCAGACCTTTGTTGATGAATTTCCAATCCCAGGAAATAAGATACAACACCCAAATCACTCATCTCAAAGGAATTTTTCATTCTGTCTCTGAATTCTGTCATCAAGGCCATAGATGGATTGAGATAAATCACATCATCCACATAAACACACACCAAAAGAATACCACCTTCTTTATTAACTTTCTTATACAAAGTATGTTCAGCTTCACTTCTTTGAAAGCCTTGAGAATTTAAGTAACTGTCCAGCTTCTCATACCAAGCTCTAGGAGCTTGTTTTAAGCCATATAGTGCTTTATTTAATTTACACACCATATGCTCTTGACCAGGCACTTCAAACCCTTGTGGTTGAGCAACATAGACTTCCTCTTTGATATCCCCATTTAAAAATGCTGATTTAACATCCAATTGAAACACTGGCCACTGTTGTTGTGCAGCAAATGCCAACAAAACCCTCACTGTCTCTAACCTGGCAACTGGAGCAAAAATCTCCTCATAATCCACACCATATACTTGTGAATAGCCCTTGGCCACTAACCTTGCTTTATATTTGGAAACTTCACCATTTGGCTTGTATTTGGTTCTATATACCCATTTCACACCAATTAATTTCTTTCCATGAGGTAAGTCACTTAATTTCCAGGTTTTATTTCTGTTAATTGCATCCATTTCTTCTTTCATTGCTTTCTGCCATTCAGTATACTGTTGAGCTTCATCAAAATTTTCTGGATCAGTTACTGTAAGAGCAAAAGAACTACTCTCATAGATATCTCTGAGAGTTCTAACACGCTGAATTGGTGAATCATCAACTTCTCTTTCAGCTCCATATTCTTGAAATTGACCATTGGAAGACTCACTGCCACTTGAATTTTGAACACCATTTGAACTACCTTCACCATTGTGTCCATCCTCCACCTGCCTGCATTTCACTTCTTGAAAAATTATTTTCTTCATATCTGATTTCTGCTCATCAATTTTCTGTTTTCCTTTCCAATCCCAACATTGATTTTCAATACACACCACATCTCTACTAATAACAATTTTTCCAGAATCAGGTATATAGATTCTATAAGCTTTAGCATCTGTACTATATCCCATGAAAATCCCTTTCTCTGCTTTTTTTGTCTAACTTTTGTAATTTTTGTGATGGAACAAGAACATATGCAACACAACCAAATACCCTCAGATGTGAGACTTTGGGCTTCACTCCAAACCACACCTCATGTGGAGTTCCTTGTGATACAGCAAATGTGGGTGAAATATTAGATAAATAC
This sequence comes from Dioscorea alata, assembly GCA_020875875.1. Lineage (NCBI taxonomy): Eukaryota > Viridiplantae > Streptophyta > Magnoliopsida > Dioscoreales > Dioscoreaceae > Dioscorea > Dioscorea alata. Next base: position 14,127,278 of record CM037019.1, read on the forward strand.
ACTGCAGTCATTACTGCTTCAGCCCAAAATTTGTTTGGCAAATGACTATCATTCAACATACTTCTAGCTTTTTCAACCAAAGTTCTATTTTTCCTCTCAGCAACCCCATTTTGCTGAGGGGAATATGGAGCAGTTAATTCATGTTTAATACCTCTTTGTGAACAAAATATATTGAATTCCCTGGACAAGAATTCACCACCTCTATCAGTTCTTAATATTCTTACTTTGTCACCAGATTGTCTTTCCACAAAAGCAAGAAAATTCTGAAACATGCCAAACACTTCATGCTTGTTCTTCACAAAATAAACCCAACACATTCTAGAGAAATCATCAACAAATAATAAAAAATACCTGCTGCCTCCACAAGATTCTGTTTGCATAGGTCCACACACATCTGCATGAACCAAATGTAACTTATGTTTTGCTCTCCATGACTTCCCAGACTGAAATGGAAACCTTGTCAACTTGCCAAATATACAACCTTCACACTGCTGCATTTTAAGCATTTTTGGCAAACCAAACACCATATTCTTTCTTTGTAAGAATTGTAAACCTTGAAAATTCAGATGCCCATATCTTCTATGCCACAAATAAGCCACTTCTTCATTACTGCCTACCACTGCATTCACAACTTCTGAATGAGATAATTCAATAGGAAACAAATTATGTTGATCTTTGAATACTTCCATAAACACTTCTCCAGACTTTGTATCAAGTATACAACACCTTCTTTTCTCAAACACAAGCCTGTACCCATTTGTAATTAATTGACCCACACTTAACAGATTATAGGCAAGATTAGGAACATACTTCACATCATGGATCATCCTTCTTCCTCCATTAGGCATTTGAATTGCAATACATCCTTTTCCTTGAACTTCAAGTGCACTGTCATCACCCATTCTTACTTTTTGTTTCACTGACTCATTGAGTTGATGGAAGAACTCTTTCCTGCCTGTCATATGGCTAGAACACCCACTATCAAGCAACCATGTAACATTTCCTTCTGCTGCAACATTCTGAGCCATCATAAATAAATTCCCATAATCAGTACCCTCAGTTTGAGACCCAACTGAATTTACATTGCCATCACCTTGATTCAATTTAGACCAACAATGTGATTGCATATGGCCATACCTGCCACAATGATAACATTGAGTATTCTGCAAACTACCTCTCCTTGAATAGCCAGAAAACCTTTGACCAACAAACTGATTTCTACCAAAACCTCTGCCTCTTTGATTACCTCTGAAAGACCCACTTCTGCCACTATCATAACCAGTCCTACCTCCTTCAAAACTAGCCCTTCCTCGGCCTCTAAAATACCTGTTACCTCTTCCACCCCTTTGAAAGGATCTGCCATCTCTTCTTTGCTCTATGGACTGATTACCACTTGTACCACAACTCTCAACATACTGACTCTTTGTTTGAAATGTTTTGTCTTCAACTTTTTCTGCAAATTTGTTCAATCTTGCCTCATGAGCTTGCAAACTGCCACTTAGTTCATTCAAAGACAATTTCTCCACATCTCTGGCCTCTTCTATTGAAGTAATTATGTGTTCATACTTCTGTGTTAGACTTCTCATTACTTTAGAAACCACATCCTTGTCTTCAATGTCAAAACCAAGTCCTTTAATTCTGTTCACTAGTGCCACAACTCTTGAAACATAATGTTGTACATCTTCATCTTCTCTCATCTGTAACAATTCAAATTGTTGTCTCAAAGTTTGCCTCCTCACAGAAATAATTTTGGAACTTCCATGATATTCAGTCTTGATATAATCCCAAGCTTCTTTAGCTGTCTTCAACCTGATAATTCTATCAAAAATAGATTCCTCCAAAGCTTGTTGAATCATAGACAATGCCTTAGCATTATCCTTGGCACTTTCCATCTTCTGAATTTCAGTACCTTCAGACACAGGACCTTCTTCAACTATTTTCCACAGATTTTGGCTTCTAAACAAAGTCTCCATCTTCATACTCCATCGATCATAGCCTTCACCTTTAAATAACGGTAGAGAAGTAGTAATTACCTCAGCAGATGAACTGGTAGACATCTTCACCACTAAATTTCTTTGTAAAATCACACTCCAAACACACACAATCAAGAACCAACAAATAACACCCACACTGCTTGTCAACCGCCTCACGCCTCAACCGTGGCTCTGATACCACTGATAATCACTATATAGATAGTATATTTCACAAGGAACAACTTTGTTATAAACATCAAAGCTTGAAAGTCTTTGATTTAGCTAGGAAAATTCATACAAACAGAGGTACAAGAGAGTTTTCAGAAAAAAAAAAACAACCATCTTATATAAAAACAGAACATCAGTTCTTTTATATGTTACATATAAACTTCAGTACCCAATCTGATACACTGGCTGAGTCATAACACACGTGTCTGCACCTAACCACATTCACCGCTCAAACTTGAATTGCCTAGAACTTAGACTAAAGATCTTGATAGATCACATCTCCACCATTCGTTTCTTTCCCACTAAATAACCAACAACAGTACCGGTTTTTCAAACACAGGAAATGACAACCTTACCCTTCTGATCAAACAAAACTGCAGAACAAACACAGCACACTAAATTGTTTCATTTCTCAGCTTCAGACACCCAAAGCTTTACTTTACTGCTTTCAATACTTTGCACCCTATATATTCAATCAATTTCCAACACTCTCAACACCATACGACCGCCCAAGGGTCCCCTCAACGCCATTTGCCTCGTCCATACCTAAAAGCATCCATCAATTTAATATATATATATATATATATATATATATATATATATATATATATATATATATATATATATATATATATATATATATATTAAATTGATGGATGGTTTTAGGTATTGTGCTTGTTTATGCAAGAATTTGATTCGTTGTGTATTCCTGTGTATGTTTAGCATATTTAGCTTTTCTAAATTTATTTTAAGCATTTTATAAAGTTTCTAATATTTTATTTATTTATCATTTATTTCACAAATTATTTAGTTTATTAAATTTCTGAATAATTATATTTCTTTGAATTATTTTAATTATTCATTTACTTGGAAATTGTATATATTACATATTCAAGTTTGGATTCAAATAACTGGCTTATTTTGATATTACAAAAGTGGAACCACTAGATTACTAAAAAACTTTACTTGCCAAATTACTTTGTATTTTGCTCAATCTAAACTTTGATAGTTTGTTGTTTAGATAAGAAGAAAAAAAAAAAAAAAGAAGCAGTGAGGTGGGGGATTGGGGGAGATAAAAAATAAATAAATAAATAAATAAATAAATAAATAAATATATATATATATATATATATATATATATATATATATATATATATAAGAGAAAAAAAAAGGGAGGATTTTTAAAGCTGAATCCCTGTATATATGTAAAAGAGAAAAAAAAAAAAAGGGAGGATTTTTAAAGCTGAATCCCTGTATATATGTAAAAGAGAAAAAAAAAGGGAGGATTTTTAAAGCTGTATCCCTGAATAATTTTGAAATTACATATTTGCCCCTTAATAAAAGATAATTGCGTACATACCCTGAATAATACATATAATTGCATATATACCCCTGGGTTCAAAGTAGCTGAAAAACCATCTTTTAACAAATAGCAAATATATAAAATAACCATTATACTCTACCCTTGAAAAGTTTTATAACAATAGTTAATAAAGTTTGATTAACTTTTGTTAACGGAATCCAACAGTAGAGGCATATCCGTAATTACCTATATTTTTCAGGATATATATACAATTATGTTTTTTTTAGGGTAAATATGCAATTATAGAACTTTTGAAAGGTTTATAAGCAATATTCCAAAAAAACAAAAGGGGGAGGTGTATAAGATTAAAAAAAAAAAAAAAAAGGGGGGGGGGGGGGGGGGGGATATGATGTGTAGCCCACATCCCAAATTATTAACATGGACTTTTTAATTATTATAAAATATATATCTATTTAATTGGTTATATTTTGAAAATACAATTTATTACTAACATTTGTTGTCATTAGGTGTTTGGTTTGAGATGAGATTTAAAAAGGAAAGAAAAAAAAATATGCACATCTAAATTATTGTGAAGCCAAATTGGTGGGTAAAAAAGAACAAATTATTTCAAAAAAACATGATAATTGCAAAATGTTACAATAGTTAAAAAATAAATAAAAGATTTTTAAAAAGATCTGTCAAAGAAAAATAAAAATTTATTAAGAAAATAAAATCTCAAAACTACTGATTTAAATATATAAAATTAAATATTATTCTGAGTTGAGCTTTGAATTTTAAAAAATTTATTTTTATTTATATTTGTATTTTCATTTTTTTTTTTACTTTTATTTTTTTAAAATCATACATAAATAAAACTTTCAACTATATTTTCAAAAAATTTTGTAAATATAAAGTCCTATTTTTAATCACTAATTACAATCCTTAAAAACGATAGTGGCTTTTTCCTAAAGATGTCAATTTACCCCTGACTCGGTGGTAAGACTGACTATAGGATGGCCTGAATGCAGCCCAAAAAATATAAGATTTCGGCTAAGGAAAATAGCCCAAAAAGCTAGGCTGGGCTCAAATATATGGGCTCCTTTGAGTTTTGGGTTGAGTTTGGGTGATGCGATTTTCATCCCTACTTTTTCATTTGCTCTGATAAAAGTGTTGGAAGAGAAGGATATGAGAATCCCATGTTGATGTGAATTCATGCCTCCATGTGAATAGAGACGTGCACATTGCTGCTGGGATCTTGACGATCTTCATCAAAATGTTGGATGCTACCTCTCTCTCCCTCTTTATCCATGATCATTGTTGCTACTCTCTTGTAGATAGTCAATGAACAATGGCAATATATATATTATTTATTTTTTTATTAGCAAATCAATGATTGGATCAGATGAAATAAATAGTTAAATTAAAAGGGTAACGGCTCTTTCTTCTCTCAATTGTCCTACCATATATAACTAAACAGCTGACTGGGTTTGCATGAATCAGAGGTAATCCAAAGGAAATTGATTACAAGGGACAAATAAGAAAGGAAACTCTACTCGTTCAGGGATGGACGTATACTCATAAACTACTGAGGGCAAGGATAATCGTTCAGGTCACATTTTAAAAAAGTGTTGCGCCACATTTCGAGTGTCGTGAGCTTTTTTTTTATTTTTTTATTATTTTTTGGAGGTTTTAAAAAAAAACTAGTTACAACCTCTATCGCATTCTTTTAGTCAGTTGAATTCATGATTGAATTCCATCTACTTATGTTGCTTCTGAAAAATCTCAAATTCCAATGATTTTCATTCCAGTTAATCTAATATATACACTACAAGCAGGAATGTTTTCTTTTGGTAATTTTCTAGGTATTTCCTTGCGCAATCCGTAGGCAATGTTTCTAATTTTTATATCTAATAATTTCTTTCTATCCCCTCTCTATTCTTTGGATAATTTCCGTTGGTAATTAATAATTTTTTTTAATGATATATATATATAGTTTTATACTAAGCTACAACAAGAAGTCAAGTCTTAATTGCTACAAAATTTTAGTCATATAAAAGTAAATAATTTTTTGTCAAATCAATATTTTGTAATTATACTTGCCAATTATCCCTAATTTAGATAGAAATTAGCCAAGATCTTTGTATCTTTCGCTTCATTAATATATTGAAAGGAAGTTGAACCCTCCACCTCATACATAAGAGTCAAATGTCTTACCATTCGTCCATTATATTGGTGGTGACATCAAATTAATTACAATTTAATTAAATATGGTATTAACTCCTAAATTTATGTTCATTATTTATTTTGCACTTAAAATATAAAAATATTTTATTTTGGTTTTATAAATACGTAATTTCATTTTTGTTTTTACCGATGAACTATATAAATCTATTTCTCTAAGTCGTTTTACATCAATTTTGTATGATAATTGATGTGATTAAACACATGGCATGTTTTATATAAATTTATATTGAGTAGAGGTGGTAAAATGAATATATTTAGGGGCTACTTGGTTACCTGGAAGTAGCTGTAAGAAATTGTAATGTAAGTGATTTTACATGTAAATGACTATTTGATTTGCTGTAAAAATTCCACTTACATGTAAGTGAACTTACATCTCACCCACTTTTACAACATTTCAACTTACAACAAAATTTGTTGTAAGTTGAAATGCAGTAAAGTAAGTGGTATCCACTCACCATTATATTTAATTATAAAAATATTTAATAATGTAAATTATATTTAAATTTAATTATAAAAATATTTTTAAGTAATAAAATTAAAGAAATATTAAATATTTATATGATTAAAAAATTTTATGACAAAAATATTTTTTATTGAAAATATTACATTATTTTAAAAAATAATTATGAAAATATTTTTAAGTAATAAAATTAGATTAATATTAAATATTTTAATAATTTACTATTTATATGATTAAATATTTTTATGGGAAAAAATATTTTTTATTATTGAAAATATTATATTGTTTTTAAAAACTAATTATAAAAATATTTTTAAGTAATAAAATAAAAAAAACTATTATATTTTTATAGTTTAGTATTTATATAATTAAATATTTTATCATAATTATTTTTATAAAATTAATAAAATTAATTATAATTTTTTCAAGTAATAATATTAAATAAATATTAAATATTTTTAAATTTATTAAATTAATTTTAATGAAGAGTATTAAATAATTGATAATAATAATAATTATAAGTAATTGGGTAATCTCACCAACTCACTTATATGGTGACTATACTTTAAACTTACATCAAACCAAACAAATAAAAAATAAATGCATCATTCCTAGTTACAGCGAACCAAACAGCAATAATGTAAGTTGAAATACAGTATTTTCACTTACATTGTAATTTCACTTACATGTAATTTTAGTTACAAACAACCAAACAGCCCCTTAGACTTCAAAGACTACTACAATCCAAACTTCAGTAGTTAACTAATGGTTTTGATTCTATAATAAATGGGTAAACATCAGTTGTGCATGTTTTTAGAGTTATCACCATCTAAAAATAATTGATAATAGTTATTAGATCATCATTTAACAGCTATTAGATATTATTTGCGTAAAAATTATATAAAATTATTATTGTTTATTGTATATGATTAATGCATAAAACTATTTAATACTATTTGATATTGTGTATAGAATGACAGTAATTGATGTAAATTCAACAGCATTGTGGGGTGCCCCTAGATTTAAACAGTTTTTATTATATATATTCTTGTCCAAGCTATAATGTTAAATTATCCTACATCTATTTGTAAGTAGTTAGTAATTAATAAGTTATTAGTGATAAAGCACTTCATGATACCAATAGCATTCCTAAATTGATGTGATTTTTGATGAAATAAATTAAAACTTGTATGGTATATATATCTGCCCTGCAACTCTAGAAGTATGAAACCACTGTTTTCCCCACAATGACCCACACCTAGACTGTAAATTATATATAAATAGTGCTGAGCCAAAGTGTATAATGTATGAACAGTACAGAAACAGTACTATCGGGGGAAGGATTTAAACTCCTATCTTCCCATTTGCACTCTTATGTCATACTATTGGATTATCCAATGGTTGACACATTGTGATAAATTAGTTCTAATCTCAATTACATAATTATGATCTAAAAGTGATGTCATTTATTTATTGTTGGTGAAATTCATGTAAGTAAGAGGGCTATATAGAAAGAGTTTGATCACCTAACTAAAAGTAATATTGATAAGATTTGGTAACCAAGATTTATGTTCATAGATGTCCATTTGTTTAATGTAAAATAGAAGTGTTATTTAATTAAATTAAAGCTTTTTAAAATTCATCTTTTGATTGTTTATTTTATATGTAGTTAATTGATTTCTATCTATGAGTGGCAAGTACTTTGCCGACTATTATAATAATGCAGTTAACAAAATTAGAATATATTTGTTGATGTGGTTTGGGTTGACCAGAAATGAATATTTTTTATTACCTATCTTTCACCTTAAATCTAAACTATGCTTAAAAAAAATTTGAGTGAAAGTCTAAAATAAGGGATTCTAAAATCCGATTATCAAATATTTCATAAGCCAGTGGTATTGATCCGTTGTGCAAGATGTTGGTATGAAAATTTAAGTTCCACTAGATACAGTGGGCTATGGGTTTGCAACCTTAACACCGCTTCACTGGGTGAGAGCCCATCAACTAGACAATTCATCCTAGCTTATGTGCATGATTTTCACTATATTTGTTTTATTTGTTAAAAATAAATAATAAATAAAATTTTATTTTCAAGCGATATAATTATGAGTTTTGAAAAAAAAAATTATAAGGAATGAAAGTTTTTTTTTTAAAACAAGACTAGTATTGGATAAAGACCGAATGTCGAAGGTTAAGATGATAAGTAGACAATTGGAGGAGGGAGCATGAAGGATAATTTGTAGAAAAGCAGCAACATGTGCATGGTGTTTGAATCTCTTGATCAAAATAAAAGAATCATGATAAATTACTAGTAGTCTGGTGGTAATTTATTATAAATTGCGCAAAAAAAATGAGATAGCACTTTTTATCAATATTATTCACATGATGTTCACTAAGACCCAATACTATTTATCATTACTATTTGTTGATTTTTGTGCGGGTCACTTATAGAAGGAATAGTTTACCTACATATCATTTTGATGATGTTTATAGTCTTTCTAAAAATAATAATAAATAAGTAAATAAATAAAAGAATAAACAAGAATGCGTTTAAGCCAATATTTATAATTTTCTTTGCAAAAAAACTTGGCAAAATATTCTGCAACTATTTGATAATGAGATAATAAGTTTGTAAATAAATACCATAAGTTTTCCAATTTAAATTATGATTTGTGACGGAATGTAAATCAAATTCCATTTTGGCAACATAAAAATTAGCCTTTGGTTTGCCTGTTTTTGCTTTTGTGCCATGGGGCCATTGTGATTGTTTTGTAGTTCTAAAAACGTCTTGTTCTGAAGTATAGGTCCAAGTAGAGTGGCATGGGCTGAATTTTGGCCCGGCTCGTGACCGGCCTGCCGGTTCAATGACTCGTAAGACGGGCCGGTTACGGGTTGGGGAAACCCAAATCCGTGACTCGACGGGGGGACCCGCCGAGTCAAAACCCAGTTTGGAACAGGGCTTGACCTGGCAAGTCAAGCCCGGTTCCAAACCGGATTTCAAATTTTATTTAAATTTTTTAATACTTACACTCAAAAGGAAAGTTGGATATGATGGTTAGAGGGTGAAAGTTTTTATAAGGTGACCAAGGTTCGAATCCTATTCACAACTTTGAATTTTTAATTTTAATATAATAATTAAAAAAAAAAAAAAGCCGGGCCGGTTACGGGTCTGCCAAAAACCGATCCGGACCCGCCGGGTCGGGCCCGGCCAGCCCGGTTAACCGGCCTGAAAACGTCAATAGCTATATGTTGTCCATGTAATAAAAAAAACATTTCCATGTCATAACTAATTATCTTATCCATCTTCACCCAATTTTCAATTTTTTAAAAAAACATTTCCATGTCATAACTAATTATCTTATCCATCTTCACCCAATTTTCAATTTTTTCCATACCATTCACCCTTATTTGTCAAGTTTAGAATTTATCAATTAGTTGTGGATACACCAAATTATGAGTAATGGAAAATGAATATCAAATACATTGTTCAATAAGATAAAGTTAATCTAAATGTTAATTTTTATAGAAAAAATATAAATGATAATAATCTATTAATTCCTCTAGGAATTTTTTTTTACGAAAGTGATAAGCACCATGCACATAAAGAGTGTGCGCATGAGCTGGGAATTAAGCGTCTAGCTTGCGCATCCTCAGTTGAGGACGAGTGGTTTGGGCTGCAGGTCCACACCCACACCCGGTGATTTGTTACTATTATTGCTTCCAATGTATTTTGAACTCGAGATTTTTTATTGTTTCACTCTCGTTTTTCTCCTTTAAAATCAAGTACCACTAAGTTATGAACACTTTGATTTCTCATAAATCTTGGAATTACATATATTGACTTTTGTATTGATTTCAATTGCTTGCATCTATTTCATTTAATACCATATTTGAGTCATTACACAATGACTAGTTAAAAAAAGAGAAAATAACTAGTTTGTCTGTATCATGTCAAATCTAGGTTGTACTAATCTTGAAATTATACTTTCATATTTTCTTAATTAAATTGGTTTTGGAATTGAATTCAAAGAAATGTGAAGAAGATAAGATTATTACACTTAAGTACAATAATCCCTAAAAAATATTTTTATGAAAAAATTATAAAGACTAAAATGTCCATGTATGCAACTGACTCATCCTATTTATTTTTTTAATTATTTTATTTATTTCAATATTTTTTATTTAGTTTACCTATTGTTTGTGAAGGGGTAGCCTAGGAATCGAAACCCATTGGCCTCACTATTATGTATTGTACAGTATTGTTCATTTAGTCTCTTGTGGAGGGAACCCTATTATGTGATACTAAGGATTTTTCTTTAGTTTTATCTTCCCTTCTAGGGGCTCTGTAATGTTTTGTTTAGCCGGGGGAGTACATGGTTGTAGAATAGTCATTTATATGCTTTTCTTTAAAGTGCATGATCAGAGAATTACATGGACGTGTATAAGGCCATGTACCTGCCCGTGTAACTCTCAGGAAATGTATTGTAGTAGTATCACTGCAGTAGTGGTATTATAGCATACAATTGTAGCAGTAGTACTGTAGTAACAGTGTAGTACTCTAAAGACTCAAAACATCGGCAGAGAATTGTATGGGTGCATACCTGCCAGTGTAACTCTCCGAAAAAAAAATCTAAAATTGGTTAGAAAAGTACACATGTGTGTACTTAGGCGTGTACTCACCCTGTAACTCTCTAAAAAAGTTTTGTGAACTACACGGGCGTGTCCACGGCCGTGTAACTCTGTGTTTGCCTTTATAACTCTCTAGAATTTAGACTGATAGCATTGTAGCAGAAACATTGTAGCAATTACACGAGGTGATACACGAGCATGTAAATGAGATACACGCCCATATAGATGTGTTTACTCCCGTGTAAGGCTTTTCCAGGCCACGAAACAAAGACATTTTTGGTCATTTAACAACTTGTAGCCCTTTATTCTTTCCCTTTCCTTTACCCTTCATCATATCAATTTTCTTCATCTTCCTTGGAAGAGAAAAACCAAAACCTAGATGTCCTCCATTTCCTTTGGGTTGGAAGGTTCATTTGTCATCTTCTCCACTTGTCGAATTAGCAAAGTATGACATCTTCCTTCTCCTTGTTCTCCATGCTTTGTTATGCATTTTGATTTCTAGACCTAGGTTATGGTGGATGAGCATTAGAGCTTGACTTTTGGTCTCCATTCTTGTATGTTGAGTGTTAGGAGTGGATGTAGCGTATGTATGTCCATGTATTCCTTCAATCTTGTTGAAACCACGAACCCTCGTCTTCATTGAAATCAGGTTACTATAGCATAAGTGAACTTTGCTTAATTATCTTGTTTTCTTGGTTTGGAAGGAGGCCGGCCTTTCTAGAAACTCTTTGGAAACCCTTGAATTCATTTTTGAGCCAACCCTAGGCATCAATTAGGGTTACACTATATTTAACCTAGGGTTTCATTCTTGTTTTCCTTTGTTTAATCCTTTCTTGTTTTTGTTGCTTGTGTATGTGTTTGGTGGGTTAGTTGGTGAGGGTTCGTTGCGAAGGGGTAGCTTGCGTGTGGTTTTTATCACCTTAGGTGTGAGTGAGTTATGTGATTACAAAATTCTGTTAAAATATATTGTTTAAAAATCTTATTCGTATGAATGACAATGATCCATGTTTTATCGTGTTGAACTGAGGTTTTGACCGATTTGGAAATGTTTTCCATGTAATTGTTATTTTTATGAAATACTTGACATTTGAGCAAGAATGACAATGATCATACTTGTATTTCAAGATTAAAGTTATTTATGAAACATGTTTGCATATTGATATGCTTTTGCTATCGACACTTATAGAATCGGTTTTCATCCCTAATAGGGATGTTGTCCTGCATCTGGACTTCATGAATGTTATGTATATATTGTATTATTGAGCTTCCACAAGTTTTGATGGTGACCGGGTGTAGCCCTTCCCTACTTCAGTGGGCGGTCTTCACGGATAGCCTATTAAGGTGGCATGAAGACTTGGATTAACTACCCAGTTCAGGTGGTGTGTAGAACCTTGATTGGATATATATTGGGAACCCATAGTCACCACATGGATTCATGGTGGATCAACATCAAGGACATGAGAACCTTAATGACTCTAAACTTAGCCCCGACCAAGGCTAGAGTTTAAAGAGGTTTTTAAACCACTACTTGATGATAGACTTGTTGATTTTCGTACTTTGAGAAACTTATTGTTTTCATAAGAATGAAATCTTGAGATATGATCTCTTGTATATCTTTTAGAATATTGTTTACGTGGTTTACGTGTCAGGATTATTAGAGTTCATTTTAAGCAAATCCTTGGCTTTTGAATTGTGGACATTCTTATTTGAACAAAAGTAGTTCTTGTATGCTATCTATTGTTTTTTTACTCATATATATATTGTTATATATGTTGAAAGGTTCTAAACTATATGCAACATTGCAATAGCTTTGTTTTATTGATTTCATTAATTATTATATATATCCTATTAGAATTGTGCTAAACAACTCACTGAGTGATTTATGTTACTTAGTCCTTCCTTTCTTTTCATGTTCTTGCACCCAGTAGCTTAGCGGGCAGGCATAGTGCTAGGCATTCTTTATCTTTATTTTATTACTCATTTTCAATATCATGTATGTTGTCCTTTGAGCATGAACATATTGTATAAGAACATGGATCCACTAGTGTGTTTGAATTCTATGCGCATGATTTGTATGCTTGTCTAGTTTATGGGAAACTTTTTTGTATTTGTGATGAGCATGTTCATTGAACTTTATTTTCAGGTTATGATATCGTTGCTTTCTCTGTGTATCTTTGTATTCTTTATTTTGTATATTCTGTTCAGTATTGTTCATTCTAGGGATTTGTTAGGCTTGTAACGACTTGAGGGTTGAGTGGTGTGTGTATCCCTCCTCGGGTTGGCACGGCGGTGTCACGTGCTAAGCCCTCGGATCGGGGTGTAACATATTCTCTACCCCTTTAGGGTTGCATGGCATGTGATATTTACTAATCATCAGGTTATAATTTATGATATATCATCTTAAGGGGTCGTTTAGTTCGCGGTAATGACATATTACTACGTAATGAAATTACCGTGGTAATAATATTGGGAATGTTATATGCCAAAGAATGTTGTAGTAATTTATGATAACCATGTTTGGTTAGAAACTCATATTATATAGTAATCAACTTGGTAATATTCTAAATTTCCCAAAATACCCTTGTGTCTACCATTTTGTGTAAATTTAAATTTAAAATAAAATAAAAATTTGGATAAATTTTCAAAGTTGAACATATTCCCAAAATAATGTTATTCAAATTTAATTTTTTTATCCAACGAATAAAGTATGATAATTATTATTTTTAAATAAAGGCCATATTTGTCCAAAAAATGTTTCAGATTACCACCCACTTGGTAATCCAACATAGCCACCTATTTTGATGGTAATAGGATTACCTAGTTTTTTGGTAATCTTTTAATGTTGGTAATTAAATATTACCATCAATATTACCACCGCCACCAATCCAAACGTTGTAATCTTTTCAGATTACTACGTATCAGGTGGTAATATTTTCACATTACCGTAAATCAAACATCCCCTAAATGTATGTAATAGACCATCATTACGTTCGATGTTAGCCCACTGGATATAGTAAATTTCTAGAGAGCCATTAAACTACCGTAAGTTATGCATTACCCTTGTAAAAAAACCTACAATTTATATATGTTCATTTATGTCAACAATAAATACTTTGAAAATAAAATATCTAGAAGAAAATAGAAAAGCAATTAGGTATGTACAATGAAATTTGCAACATTTCAGGGATTTCCCTGTAATTAAGCATTTTATTCTTTCTATAAAGTTTATATAATTATTTAATTAAATTTCCCGCGTAACACCATTCTCAATGTGTTTCCCATTTGTCAACGGTTTTCGCTTCCCAAAGAAAACAGAGACCAATCCCGTCATTTCATTCGAAATCATTCTTAAAAAGAAAACAAAATTCCAGATCCCAAGACAACAATTTAATTTTTTTAGTATTCTTTACGTTTCCCAGAAAGCGATTCCCTCATTAGAAAAAGAAAAGAAATGCGTTTCCCTGATACCTCACCAACTCTGTTTCATGAAAGTCAACAACCGCCATAACTACCAATTAAATCGAGGGTTATTTTCGTCTTTTTAGTTAAAAAAATAACGGCGCACTTCAAGCAAAGAATTTGTACCCCTCCGATGACAAATGATTCAAATCCAACGGCTTATATTCCTCCAAAGGGTTCAATTTGAATAACAGAGGGTAAAAATATCAAACTCTTGCAAGTGGGCCCCTTCGAATTATTATTTTTTTCTTTCCGCCTTTCATTTTTAATTTATTTTTAAATTTTTGGTCTTTGGTCTTCTTCGCTGATCTCTTTTTTTCTCTTTTCTTTTTTTCTTTCTCGGGTTCCATCTTGAGATCTTGCTCTCTAAGTCTTCGATCTCCGTCTCCATCATCGAGAGCTTGGCATTGCATCGCCCTTCCGGCTCGTTCCTTCTGGTGAGTCCTCCCGATCCATTGATTGAAGATCTGGTTTTTGTTTCCAATCTTTGGTGCTGAAATCGTTGCAGAGATTGATATAACTTTGATGATTTCTATCGATCTTTGATAAATAATGATGGTAATCGATGCTAACTGAGTGAAAAATGCCTGTTTGATGTTTGCCGAATCGATGTTTTTCTTCATTGTAATTGTTGTTGAGCACGTCGATGTGGAACAGAAATGTTTTTCGTTGAATTAGACCATGTCAAAAGTCATGTTTTTGGAGCCAAGAATGAAATGTTGACATTTTTATTCAAAAGGTGTGTTTGATTTGCAGGTATTTTGTGTATGGAGTGGATGTAAGGGAGATGAGATTGTGTTGGTGTTGAAGGAGATGAAAGGTGTGTCTTGGGGGTTGATTGTGGGGATAACAATTGGGGTTGTGATTGGAGTCCTGTTGGCAACAGGTGCTCTTTTCTGTATTAGATATAGGAAGAGGAGATCACAGATTGGGAGCAGTAGTTCGCGGAGGGCGTCGACTGTTCCTATTCGTGCAAATGGTGTTGATGTCTGTACAATACTTTCGGACTCGACGATCGGTCAAGAGTCTCCTAAATTGCCGGAAACCAATGGCGCATCCTTGTGGGTGGATGGACCAAAGAGAAAGAATGTTATTTCGGCTTCTGGAGTACTCAAATACTCTTACAAGTATTGTACTTCGCTCAATTTTAACAATGTTACTTGAGTGTGTTAGTGAAGTATTTTTATATTAGCTGATGTTATAAAATGTTTTCTTGATGGCTTTGTGCAAGTATTATGTTCATTTTCCAGGGATTTGCAAAAAGCAACGAGTAATTTTACAACAGCAATAGGTCATGGGGCGTTTGGTCCAGTTTATAAAGCTCAGATGTCTACTGGTGAGACAGTTGCTGTTAAGGTGCTAGCCACTGATTCCAAGCAGGGGGAGAAAGAGTTCCAAACAGAGGTAACGTAAACTTGAATATTCTCATTTAAGATGTTAAGGACATCGACTCACCGACTCTCTTAGTGATTGATATAAAGGATTAATCCTTAAATTTATGTAAAGTTTAAACCCAAAAGCTATTCCTTCCTTCAAACTGTGGTTGTGAGGATATTAGAATTATGTCTGTATATTCCTTTTGAAGTAGAGATCTTATATTTTTAGTTTTAAGACTGAAGTTTGGTGATAGATGTAACATTAATTGTGAGAAAACAAAATAGGTATGTGTTATTCGCCAAACGTTAGTATTCAAGCATGTTTGTCTGACTCCTGCATGACAAATGACACTAACATCCACAGTTGCTCATCAATCTCTTTCCTCATTCCAAGTGATGCTGACTCTGTAATCTTTTTCTCTTGTTGCTCCAATCTCAAGCATTTTAATCTCCAATAAGATATGAGACTTCTTGGTGATCCTAGGTGAACAACAATTTCTGAATCACACATTGCTCCCTGAGACAAGATGATATTTCTATGCATTGCTATCTGACGAAAATAATATGGTTTGCAAACTTCTTATCTATTTTTCAGCTTCCAATTTATCACATGTTAGTCAGTCAAAACAGAGAAAGGTTGATCCTTTTTAAAAGTGAGGAAAGGCTGGCTGTCCTTATAAGTCCATCAATCTGCATTGCAACTGATCAGCTAGCGTTAAAGTTATATGTAAATGCATGCTTTTGCAAATGCAGTAACAAATTTAATTGGTCGAATTAGATAAATAAGAATGCATGTTCCCCTTTGGTTGGTGTTTTTATGAAGTTTGGTGAATAAGTTCTGTACATCTGAGTCATACAGAAAGTAGCAAAGAGCAGAGAAGCTTTTTTTTTTTTTTTTCTTCTTTTTTTTAATGATTGATTGAGTAAGAAAAGGTTTAGATTGATGCTTGTGCAAAATGATCGCTGCCCAATAAAGGAAGAATGGTGATAGGAGATGTCAGCAGGTTTATGTTTCTCTTCCAAACTGTTGAAACTCTGCTTCTTGGGTTCTCCTTTTATACCTTCTCTCTGTAGCTTTCTTCCATCTGGCTTTTAACTAATATTCCTTGCTATCCATAAATTACTTTGTTTTTAGTGCTTTTGAATTTGTTTTTGCCTTTTACGAGTCATTCTTGTTGTGCTAGAGTATATAAGCTAACTTCTTGGGAGAAGTTAAAGTAAAGGGAGTAGCCCTTAGCTTTGGAACTTTTCAAATGTTTCTTTTGTCCTTTGTGAGTATGATGAAATCATGCATGTACTATATTTTGCTTCTTCCTTTGGAATTCCATAGTAATCTTATTTGATTAAATCAAGTCTATTCGTAACAGTTTCCTACTTCCTTCACTGGGCAATTATCCATTTGCCACCTTAATTTCAGGTTTTGCTTCTTGGAAGATTGCACCATAGGAACCTTGTAAATTTGGTTGGCTATTGTGCAGAGAAGGGACAACATATGCTAGTATATGTGTACATGCCTAATGGAAGTCTTGCTACTCACTTATACAGTAAGTATTGTATTCACACTTTTTTTGGGATAAATTTTGCTTTTATCTTTTGTATTGAGAATCAGCAGGAATGGTTTTTCTCTTCTCTATTTCAATGAGTTCTTAAATTTCATGGAGATGAAATTTATACTTCTTTTGATGAACCGAATAAATTCAATAATGATTATTGCTTTAGTATCACATCATTCTTTTAGGATGGAGTAAGTTTATAGCTTTCAATTTAGCTATTCTTGATATGGCTGGGGTATAATTTAATTTTATTGTTTGAGATATTTATTAGTGAATCTTTGCTCTAGGAATAATCCAATAATTTCTGTCAAATTTATGTTAATCTAGACATTCAATTAACCATTATTATTTCATTTTGCTAAAAATTTTTGCTCATAATATATATATATATATATAAGTTGCTTTAACTGTGAATACTGGGAATGGAATGGGTGTAGTAGATGAAAATGATTAAAGTCAATTATGATATACTAATGATATGGCATTCATAGAACCAATACAACAAGCACTGAAGAAACTTTTCAGGTCTTGAGGATTTATCATTAAAGAACTGTAGATTTTAATTAGTGAACCCGCTAATATTGATGTATATTACGTTTCATTATTAAAATACATAGGTTGAATGCAGTGTTCATTGATTTCATCTATAAACCATTTGTGTGGCAAAACTTTTGATCACCTTGTTGATTGTAATGTTACAATATGGGTGCATTACCAATAAACAAACTATGAAATATTTTCTTTATTTTTTGTAGCTTATAGCTTAACTGCTACACTAAATTTGAAAAATTTTTAAGTTGATTTTATTTTGCTTGGTTGATAGCATACAACTGTTTTTCATGATGGATGGGCTTCTCATAATTACTCATAATTTATCTTCTGTGTACAATCAGTGTATTGATGGTCAAATCTGCTTCAATAATTTTAGGTGATAATTATGGGCCGTTGAGCTGGGATCTAAGAGTTAATGTAGCTCTAGATGTTGCTAGAGGATTGGAATATCTTCATGATGGTGTAAGATCCCATGGTGGTAATACATTAATAGGGTTATAAGCTATTTGATGTGATTGAGAAAATATCCTCTTTGATGTAGGCAATTCCTCCTGTTGTGCATCGTGACATCAAATCTTCCAACATATTGTTGGATCGGTCAATGAGAGCTAGAGTATGTTACCCTTGTCTGATCTTATTCATCTTTTGCTTCAAATTTTTACACCTACTTTATGGGCATTCTTTCAGTTAAATCTATGCAGTTGAGTTTTCTAGATTTAAAATTTTATTATGCTCCTTTACAGTAAGTTCATACATATTTGTAGGATTTATTAGAACATTTTATTTGTTTATATAGGTCAAGTTGTGTGTTGAAATTAGGTAGTAAGCTAGTTCATTTGTATTTTTAGATATACAGCTGATACAATCGTTGCCAAGTCAACACTCTTCATGAGAAGTGATGGCATATTCGTATTTCATGTTTGCTGGAATAGTAAGAGTATGAGAGAACCTTGCTAAAGATTAGACAAAAATAGTCACTTTAAAGTACACTGCTACATTCCCTATCTTCATTTACATGTCGCGATTAAGAGATTTTTCTGCACAGGTTTCTGATTTTGGGCTTTCAAGAGAGGAAATGGTAAACCACCACGCATCAAATATCAAAGGCACCCTAGGTTATCTTGATCCTGAGTATGTATCCTCAAGATCATTCACAAAAAAAAGTGATGTATATAGCTATGGGGTTTTGCTTTTTGAGTTGATTGCAGGGCAGGAATCCCCAACAAGGGCTGATGGAATACATCGATCTTGTAAGTTCTCTGCTTTTGTTTAACAAATACTCTCATGCATGCTATGCTGTTATTTTTCCTCATACTAGAGATTATTGAAATCATTCTAATCACCTTGAAGGCAGGAGTTCACATTGCACATGAATTCTAGCACTCTGTTGCCTTTGCCTAATTTATCAACTAAACAACTCCTGCAGATTTTGGATATAGTAACTAATCATGATATGCCAATCAGATTTTACTAGTTCTTTCATCTTAATATATTAGATCAAGGTAAGAATTAGACTTGCTCCAATTCATATGATATGTATCTGCCATCCTGAAAATGTTTTCAATGGCTATCCTTCCCATTTACTTCCTATGGTTTTCTACTGTAGTTAATTTTCTTTCATGTTATTTAGGTTCAGATATTACCTGCTGCTATGTACTCTATACATTTCATCTCTGACATGGCCAAACAATTGAGGAAGTACTAATTTTACTAAAACATTGACGATCTCCATTCAGTTGCTGCTTTCAAGTATATCTGTATCTGTTATCATAGGAAAAACAGGACTTATTTCAATAATGTATTGTTTCAATGTGTTTCCAATTCTCTCATCAATTGCACTGTCTATTTAGATTATGACATACTGAGCATTTATTCAGGCTGCGATAAACAGCGAGGGAAAGTCTGGATGGGAAGAAATTGCAGATTCTCGCTTAGACGGTTTATATGATGTAGAAGAACTGAATGAAATCGCTGTCCTTGCATACAAGTGCATCAACAGAATTTCTAGAAAACGGCCATCAATGAGAGATGTTGTTCAGGCATTGACGCGAAGTCTCAAGGCAAGGCACAATAAGAAACATCAAGTCAGGATGTTACTAACAACATCAGTCGAGGGATCAGCTGACTTAGATCCTTCAGATAATCAAACTTCAATATCTGAACATCAGAGGGAGGATTCCATTGATAGTTTATCAGATTTGCCTGATGTTTGATAACTGTTTCTTGGTCTTCTTGTAGGGAGTTTCTATACATGTTCTTAAGAAGGGGAGGGTGTATTGTACTCTTTCACTGTTGATATATGAGCAGTGTGAAATGAAGCATTGGGGAATGCTTTATGGTCATGTGATGGAGGGAGGTGTTTTGAAGCTTTTCTTTTTTTTTTTTTTTGGGTTTTTTTGGTTTTGTTACAGTTTAAGTTATTTTGTCAATTTGATCATTTCTTCACAATTGTAGAAGTCATTTTGATTACTTTTATATTATTTTTTTTTAAGTTTCAAAGAATAGTAAATATTTGTCAAGGTCATCTGTATCCATTCTCTTCTTGAATTAAAGTGAAGGAACTATTTTAATCCAGATTCTAATTTTTAGTTTTTTAATTGACATTTGTCAAGGTCATCTTTATTGTACACATTATATTGTTAATTTAATCATGCATTCATGATATTAATTCTTCGTTATTGGTTTTTATTTTCAAAGACAACCAACAATTATTTTTCTTGAGGTAATTACATAGTGATC
Organism: Dioscorea alata; assembly: GCA_020875875.1. Lineage (NCBI taxonomy): Eukaryota > Viridiplantae > Streptophyta > Magnoliopsida > Dioscoreales > Dioscoreaceae > Dioscorea > Dioscorea alata. The sequence continues at coordinate 14,147,794 of CM037019.1, forward strand.
ACTGGAGTAGAAATCTGTGCAAGTGTGGACATTGACCAAAGTTAACGTGGAGAGAATGTGAAACATGTATTTACGGGAGAGTTAGTTTTTCAAATCAACTCTCTTGTGCTTTCACCTTTTATTATCCTCTTCAATTATCTTAAATACTGGTATAATATTATAAAAGATACATGTTATGATTATTTTTATTTTTGTTTTACATATTAGTGGATTACTACATCTGTGTGTTAGTCCGCATGGGATAGTAGATTCTTCAAGCAATGCTAGACATGAAATGTGAATTAAGCCAAGTGATTTTTAAAAGAAACTTTGATATTAAACTTATTATTTGTTATTGTGGATTTCATCTCATCTTGATTATTTATAATATTTATGAAAAAAAATTTCATAGTTGAAAATTTACCTGTTGTTTCCGTGGAAATAGTTTTATGAAAAGATTTGAACTATCGATCGAAATGGAATTGATTATTTTGTGATACAAGTTAAATTTATAGATCTTATGACATTAGACGTATATATGCTATGAAATTGAGTTTTGCTAGAATTTTTTATAACAAGTATTTCTGCATATTGACTTTTTGACATGATTTTATTAATATCAAATTAAGATAAATATATCAAGATCTATTGTCGATTTATATGAGTTGTTTGGATGTTTTGAGGGTTCATAAATCAATGACTTGCTTGAAGTTTGTGTTGAGATGGATTTTAATCATGATATGTTAGACTTCACATTCTTGGTACATATAATTATGTTGCACATAATATATATTCCTTTCGTCTCTTCTTTATGATTTTGAGGTTTTGCTTAGTAAGAGAATAATGATGCTCATCTTGAATCCTCACTATATTACAATATTATTAGATCACTTTATGATATGTGTGTTAAATTTATAGAACTTATGACATTAGAGGCATATATGCTATGAAATTGAGTTTTGCTAGAATTTTTTCTAACAAGTATTTCTGCATATTGATTTTTTGATGTGATTTTATTAATATCAAATTAAGATAAATATATCAAGATTTATTGTTGATTTATATGAGTTGTTTGGATGTTTTGAGGGTTCATAAATCAATGACTTGCTTGTAGTTTGTGTCGAGACGGATATCAATCATGATATGTTAGGCTTCAAATTCTTGGTACATATAATTATGTTGCACATAATATATATATTCCTTTCGTCTCTTCTTTATAATTTTGAGATTTTGCTTAGTAAGAGAATAATGATGCTCATCTTGATACCTCACTATATTACGATATTATTAGATCACTTTATGATATGCGTGTTAAATTTATAGAACTTGTGACATTTGATGTATATATGCTATGAAATTGAGTTTTGCTAGAATTTTTTCTAACAATTATTTCTGCGTATAATTTTTTGACATGATTTTATTAATATCAAATTAAGACAAATATATCAAGATTTATTGTCGATTTGTTTGAGTTATTTGGATGTTTTGAGGGTTCATAAATCATTGACTTGCTTGAAGTTTGTGTTGAGATGGATTTTAATCATGATATGTCAGACTTCAAATTCTTGGTACATATAGTTATGTTGCACATAATATATATTCCTTTCGTCTGTTCTTTATAATTTTGAGGATTTGCTTAGTAAGAGAATAATGATGCTCATCTTGATACCTCACTATATTATGATATTATTAGATCAATTTATGATATGCGTGTTAAATTTATAGAACTTATTACATTAGAGTTGTATATGCTATGAAATTTTGTTTTGCTAGAATTTTTTATAACAAGTATTTCAGCATATTGATTTTTTGACATGATTTTATTAATAGCAAATTAAGACAAATATATCAAGATTTATTTTTGATTTATATGAGTTGTTTGGATGTTTTGAGGGTCCATAAATTAATGACTTGCTTGAAGTTTGTGTTGAGATGTATTTTAATCATGATATGTTAGACTTTAAATTCTTGGTACATATAATTATGTTGGACATAATATATATTCCTTTCGTCTCTTCTTGATGATTTTGAGGTTTTGCTTAGTAAGAGAATAATGATGCTCATCTTGATACCTCACTATATTACGATATTATTAAATCACTTTATGATATGCGTGTTAAATTTATAGATCTTATGACATTAGAGGTATATATGCTATGAAATTGAGTTTTGCTAGAATTTTTTATAACAAGTATTTCTGCGTATTATTTGTTTTACATGATTTTATTAATATCAAATTAAGATAAATATATCAATATTTATTGTCGATTTATATGAGTTGTTTGGATGTTTTGAGGGTTCATAAATCAATGACTTGCTTGAAGTTTGTGTTGAGATGGATTTCAATCATGATATGTTAGACTTCAAATTCTTGGTACATATAATTATGTTGCAAATAAATTATATTCCTTTCATCTCTTCTTTATAATTTTGAGGTTTTGCTTACTAAGAGAATAATGATGCTCATCTTGATACCTCACTATTTTGCGATATTATTATATCACTTTATGATATGCGTGTTAAATTTATAGAACTTATGACATTAGAGGTATATATGCTATGAAATTGAGTTTTGCTAAAATTTTTTCTAAGTATTTCTGCATATTGTTTTTTTTTTGACATGATTTTATTAATAACAAATTAAGATAAATATATCAAGATTTGTTGTCGATTTATATGAGTTGTTTGGATGTTTTGAGGGTTCATAAATCAATGACCTGCTTGAAGTTTGTTTTGAGATGGATTTTAATCATGATATGTTAGACTTTAAATTTTTGGTACATATAATTATGTTGCACATAATATATATCCCTTTTGTCTCTTTATAATTTTGGGGTTTTGCTTAGTAAGAGAGTAATGGTGTTCATCTTGAATCCTCACTATATTACAATATTATTAGATCACTTTATGGTATGCATGATTATTTTTTTGGAAAACGTGTGATAGTGTATTAATGTTGATATTATTTTGAAATGATAGAGATTCTTAAATATTAAAAGGATGAAAATGATGTTGTTTGTGCTCTATATATTTAAGATGGAAGCCTAGATAAATGTTGTGATATAATGTTTAATGAGAATGGCTTGATACCCATGATTATCTTGTGACACAAGTTCTCCTTTATATTTGAATTATTATGATATATTTTTAAAGAGCTATTATTTATATATTTATTACTTGGCTAACCTTCCTACTAGAATATGAGTTGCTTTAACTTTGCGAAAATGGTACACTATTACATGTATGATTTTCAACTCCACTTTTAGTAGTTGATTATATATATATATATATATATATATATATTCTAGTTTATTATAAAAAATATTTCAAAGAACAAATTTCATATAACTTGGTTCTATTGCATCAAAGAAATGCTATTTATCATGAATAGCATTCACGAAATTAAATACGAATACTAACCTAGAGCTAGGTTAACATTCCCAGCTTCGAAGTTAGCAACCTTAGTTTTGGGATTAGTATCAGTGTGATTTTTCGTAAAAGCTATTCGTGATGAATAGCAGTGCTCATTGCATTAAGTATTGAATTGTAACCTATCATGAAATGATTTCTTAATTCTAGCTTTTTTTTTTTTGAATAAAAGGAGCCCAAAGGCTGATTTATTAAAGAAACTTAAAGAGTACATGAAAGCAAAAAACCACTACAAAGATCTAGAAAACTAAACCAGCAACTCAACTACAACAAAGTACTAGAAAACAAAACCAGCATCACAGAATGTTTTCATAATCCAATTTGGAAGGTCCCGCCCCTGGAAAAACAGAGATAGTGCATGAAGGTTAATCCCCTGAGAGGCCAGCCGGAGTGCTGGGGAAGACCAACTGTGAGGAATTTCAGAAATGCATGGATTTCCCACATCGATCAAGCCTTGTCTCAAATCTGGAATCCATTGATTAAGTTGCCAATTGAAGGATGAATTGTTGTTATTAATAGCACAAAGGGTATTTGCACTATTAGTGGAGATTTGTTTTGTTTGGAAACCAGCCTCCAGTGTTGCCCTAATTGCCATGTTGATAGAATGAAGTTCAGCATCCAAACGAGTCGCAGCAGCAACAGGACCAGACCCTGCCAACAAAATATTGTAGTCAGTTCTAACGAGGAAGAAACCCACTCCAATTACCATACCTGAAGCACCAAAGGCAGAAGAGATAAAAAGGAAAGGGCCATCCATCGTAGAAAAGTTATTATGAATCAGACGCCGGCCAGAAAGAGGCCTCGCAGCAGTGTACGAATCAGAAACTCCAGCAAGCGCCCTGCACACAATTGAATGGCAACTCGAACTTGTGTTTTTAAAAATCTTCTCACACCGAGCTTTCCACAGATACCAAGCAACCGCAGCAATAATAGATTTGATGAATATAGAGAAAGAATCCCCAGTAAGCCAATTACCAGAGCCAAATCCTCCACTAAAATTGAGATCCACTCCAATATAACTAGAAGCAATACTCCAGATAGACTGGGAATACCGGCATAAGCCCATCAGATGATCAATAGATTCAAGGTCAATGCCACACATAACACACAGATTACGAGGGCCCAGACCTTTAGAATATAAGAATTCAAATGTAGAAATCCTGCCTTTGAACAACAACCATAAGAAATGTTTAATACGCGGAGTCACCCTCAAGGTCCAAATTTTCCTCCATCCAAGCCATTGATCAGACACATCCTGATAGGTATTCAGGTATCTATAAATCATGGAAGAGAGCCTAACCTTGTGAGACTTGGGGAACCACATCCAATGATTGTCAGCATTAAAGTTAATGGTACCCAGTCTCGATGTAAAATGATCCAAATGATCTCCAAAAAGCATCTTCAAACTATCCATGTTCCAATTGCCATCACACAGAAAATCAGCAATGCAAACATTATTCAAATCAACACTCATATTAATATAAGTAGGGCTCAACGCAATAGGAATATTCGAGCACCAGTTGTGGAAAAGAAATGAGGTTTGATAAGGATTTAAAGAGCTCAGCCAAAAACAAGGACGCAACTTACAAGCCACTTGGCACAAGCCCCTAAAGAACCAAGAGCAACCAGCAGGAATGGAATTTGACCAAAAATTCAAATTCCCATATTTAGAGTGAAGAATATCAACCCAAATGAAATCCTCACCATTAATATATCTGAAAATATTTTTTGCCATTAAAGATTGTTTTGCGAGCAGAAGGTTTCTAATCGCTAGGCCCCCCTCAGGTTTGAAATCAGTTAACTCATCCCAAGCAACAGCATGGATGCCATTTCGATCCCCACCTTTATGCCAAAAGAATCCCCTAACAATTTTATGGATTTCCTGGAGGACAGTATCATGAATGGGGTAGACCGACAAATAATAGTTAGGGACCGACAGGATGGAAGCATTAATAAGAACAGCTTTGGCAGCACTGGATAAGTGAAGATTTTTCCATCTAGAACAAACATTTCTAATCTTAGCAATCATATTATTAAAGACAGCCATGGCCAGTCTTCTAGGAGAAACTAAAATGCCAAGATAGGTAATAGGAAATTTGGAAATAGAAAAATTCAGAATAGAGGAAATGCTACAGGCCACCCGAGTATTAAACCAAGATGGGAAATAAACAGCTGATTTGGAAACATTAGGAAACTGACCAGCAAGCCTACCATAAATATCAAGACAAAGTTTGATGTTGCGGGCCGATCTACGAGAGGCTTGAGTAACTAAAATGAGATCATCAGCATACATTAAATGATTGAAATTGTGACGCAAACTAGGATTAAATCCAGGGATTAAATTATTCGTCAGAGCAAAGTTAAGCATAGATGAAAGATTTTGAGACACAAGAATAAATAAATAAGGTGAAATTGGATCACCCTGCCTAATGCCCCGAGAAGGATTAATCCAAGAGGAAGGACGGCCATTAATCAGGATAGAAAGAGAAGTTGAACTAATACAAGTCCTAATCCATGAAATCCATTTATTAGGGAAATTCATTTTAGTTAAGGTGGCGAGAATAGCATTCCAGCTGATAGTGTCATAAGCTTTTTCAATATCTATTTTAACTAACATCCTTGGGGGGTTATGTGTATCCTTTTCTAGCGAATGAACTACTTCCTGCAAAGCAATAATATTATCGAAGGGACATCGGCCAAAAACAAAACCAGCTTGTTCCAGACTAATAAGATGAGGAAGACAGTGTTTAAGCCGGTTAGCAAGAATCTTAGAAATCACTTTAAAACACACATTACATAAAGATATGGGCCTGAAATCTGAAATCAAGGTAGGATTATCTTTTTTGGGAATTAAAGCAATATGAGTCTTACCCCAAGTAGTCGGCAAAATGGATTTGTTAAAGAAGTATTTAATAGCAGAAATCAAATACACACCAATGTCATTCCAGAAGAAACGAAAAAACTCCACATTAAACCCATCCGGACCTGGACTCTTACCAGCAGGAAGATCAATGAGAGCAAGATAAATTTCCTCATCAGTGACCTCCCGAGTGATAAAAGAACCCATGTCCAAGGAAATCTTGGGAAGATCATCCGGCAACGCATTAAGAATATCAGTGAAGTTATCATTGGAGGAATTAGCCCATAATTGGTTATAGTGCTCGACAAAAGCATGCTCAATATCATTGACATTATTGAAAGTATTACCATTAGAGTCAGAAATTTGCAAAATAAGATTAAAATGCTTACGGATCCGAACTGAATTATGAAAAAAACCTGGTATTCTGATCACCATCACCAACCCAGAGAAGCCTAGCATTTTGAGCCCACTTAGACGAGATTTGTCTCTGCAACGAAGCATATTTAGTATGCAAATCCAAAAGAGGAGCATGGTTGGAAAAATCAGAGTAATCAGCCCTTTCAACAGATAAAATATCAGATTCAGTCTTATTAATATCAGTTTCCAAAGAATTCAAACCAGAGGCTCTCCAATATTTAATTTTGGTACGGATGCGAGCGATCAAGTGAGAAAAAATCTGCATGGGACTCCCATGAGGAGAGCAATCCAAAGCACATCTAACCGCTTGATGACAACCCAGATAATCCAGCCAAAAATTAGCAAAACGAAACAAAGCTTTATTATGAATGTAATGAAGGTGAAAAGACAGGAAAAGAGGGGCATGATCAGAAAAAATTCTGGGAAGATGATTAAGAGAATAGTTAGGGAACTTGGACGACCAATTGGTATTCACAAGGCATCTATCCAATCTGGCCCAACGACGGGCAAGACCCCGCTGATTATTACACCAAGTAAATTTAGGACCAATGAAGTGCAAATCAATGAGATTATTATCCTCTATGAAATTCAAAAAATACCTGGCTTTACGAGCATAATAAGAATACCTACCACCTTTATGCTCCTCATTGTTAATAATAGCGTTAAAGTCCCCTACAATCAGCCAGGGAACATCCAGCAAAGCCATCTTAGAGAGCTTCGACCAGAGAGATTTCTGAAAATGAAGACAATTAGCATTGTAAACAACCAAAATGATCCAACTACCAACCGTATTATGAGAAACAACTAAGTGTAGCGCTCGACGGGAGGCGACAATGGGAGAAACATGACCCAATTTCTTCTGCCAAGCCACCAAAATGCCACCTGAAAAACCATCAGCCAGAATGGCCACCCAATCCCACGATTTCGGAAGCTTGAGGCAAAAACGATCCAGCCTGCCATCATTCGCCCTGGTTTCTACAAGACAAATCATCATAGGTTGGAATTTCCGAATGAATCTCAGAACTCTGCACGTAGTGTCCCGAGTAGAGATACCTCTACAATTCCAGCACACAATATTAGCGTTCATCATAAAAACTATTAAAAGAGAGTAAAAACTACTAAAGAGAGGAACCTCCCTGAAAACCCTTAAAAGAGCAGTAGAAGAAATAGAACACAGGTGAGGATTCAGGGGCTCCCTCCTTCCTCCCCAACTCTTCCCTTTTTCTGGGATACCAAATCATCATAAACTCCTTTCCGGACCAGAGCTTCCCGGCGGGCTTCATCTTGGAACTGAGAAAGTGTCATAAGATCATCTGGGCCATCATCGTCAGACCGCTCTTCATCCTCCGACATCTCATCCGACTCGTCTGACTCTGCCGCCTCATCATCATCTTGAATCAGGTCATCAGGCGAAGGGCAAAGCAAAGCCGCAGATACTTTGTCAACTAGCATAAGATGTGCAGAGATATTATCTTCAGGTCCCTGGTCTGAATTCAAACAAACTGAAGCTCAAACAATGGGCAAAGGAGACGCCGATGAAGCCTGCACAGTACCAGAACCACGGGCATTATGGGCTTGAGATGACCGCTCAAGGGCAGTAGGGGCATGGGTGGAAGTTCCAATGTGGGGCATTGGAACCGGAGGCCTTTCCAATTCCCCAAGTCTGCTTTGATTAGAGTCCCTAGGCTGCTCAGGTACTATAACATCAATTAACTGATTAGGCACAATATCCAGCTCTGAGTTAATTGTCATATCAGCATTAATAATAGACGAACGTTGAGCACGAGAAACCGAGGAGCCCCCTCTCCCATGTGATCGCAGGCCACCACGGGACCCCCGAGGCACCGGGATACGAGCCTCTGTGGCGTCATCAGTCACGTGATTCGCACGGCCACCAACAGCATGACCACGTGCTCGTCCTCTCCGGCGACTCACGAGCATCCAGGGACCAAACTCCGTTTCAGCCACCGCTTCCTCTTCAACCGGAGTCATCGGGGAATCAACCAAAACCTCAGTCCGAGCAACAGCTTCCGTTTCCAGATCAGAGACAACCGCCTTCCCTCGTGAAGCACGAGAGGGTGGTTGTACTCCAATCTTCCCGGTACCCGCCGCTCTAGGACAAGAGTTGGTTCCATGCCCCACAACACCACAAGAATAACAGAAGGTGGGCAATCTTTCATACATCACTATCACAAATACTCTATGTTCATACATCACTCTATCACAGAAGGTGGCCAATCCAGAAACCCCTGCTCAGAGGCTTGGAAAGGTCGATCTCAATACACAGACGGGCATATTTGGAACGTGTCAACGATGTGGTAAGATCATCCACCTTTAGTAGATTGCCCATATGAGCAGTGAGAGTTTCCAGCGTTTCACCATCCCAGAGCTCCATCGGAAAATTGTGGAGTTGGACCCAGATCGCCGCAGTATTAAGCTTAGTGAATGCCGGCTCAAAAAAGGGTTGCCAAGGAGATAGTTGAAGAATTATTCCATTCATAGACCAAGGACCACCCGTAAGCAATTTCTGCATAGCATCGTGAGTGCCGCATCGGATCAACAGAAAGCCGTTTGGGAGATCAGAGATGAGGATCCCTCCCACCTCCGCCCATTTGGCCATTAAAAACATCTTAACTTGTTCAAAGGGAGGAGGCTTACCAAAAAACTTACCATAGAGTGCAAATTGAAATCTCCGGTAAGCTTTGGAGAGGATTTCTCCATCCAGATGAACGAAATCAGAAGTGGTCTCCTTGAGCTTGGTCAGAACTTGTGGGTTATGCAATGGAGAATTATCATCCTGTTGAGCAGCCGACGAAGCAACCTGGGCCCAAGACTTCTGGCCAGGTTGCGAAGAACCACCTGTTGCTTGTCCCCCACTTGCCATGGCAAGGGGGGAAAGGAGGATCAGCAAAGGAGCAGAAGAGCAGAAAAGAAAGAAAAAAGGAGCAGAGGAGCAGTTGAGCAGAAAATTGTTAGCCCATATATTGTTTCAAACATTTATGCCTAGGTGTGGTACTTGTAGTATTCAAACATGGCCTCTGAACAGTTGAAGATTTGTGGTTTTTTTAATATTATATTTTTTTATTTGCAGAAATATGCCTTCCGTGCAAGTGATGCAACATTAATGAACTTGGTCAATATGCGTGAAAACCAGTGAAACATTCACCTGTTTTTATATAAAATATGAAAAAAAAGATATTTTTGTTTTTGTAATGCCAACACAAAAACTACAAACTGTTTACAATTTTTTTATTAGCTTTACTAGTTTTTTTTTTAATATTTTTTCTGAAAAATTTTCATTTCGATTCCTGAACTTTCTATTTTATCAATTCCTGTTCACAGCCCGTATTTAGGAAATTTTATAATGACAAAAATAACAACAGGTAAACCTACAATGGCAAAACATTACAATGGTTAAATCTATAACTATAAAAAATTACAATGGTCAATACTGTAATTATTAGATGTCATACCAGTCAAATCTACAATGATAAAATATTACAAAATACAATTGTTAGAATTTACAACATTCAAATATGAAATGGTAAAAATGATAATGTTAAATCTGCGACTGTCAGAAACTATGAGGATTAAATTTGCAATCGTTAGGAATTACGATGGTCAAATCTACAACTGTAAAAAATTATAAGAGTCAAAAGTTTAACAAACAAAAATAATTATAGTCAAAATTACAATGGTTAAAATTTCAACGGGCAAAAAAGCATTCTCATTGAAATGCCTAAGATCCTCCCCGGTATATACCTTGTCATCTAATTTTGATTCTTACCTTATTTACTCTCTTTAAATTACTCTCTCTAACAATCAATCTTGTTTTTATGTAAAAAATGATTTTTCTTTAGAATATTTAAAGAGAACCATTGAAGAAAATATAGAAGAGGCAAACTGTGAAAGAGTTTCACATATCAAATATAAGCTACCTATTTCTTCAAATCACGGTAAGATTTGCTATTAATCATTTAAATTACATAATGATCGAGATGTTTGGATAATGTTCAATTGTCACCAAAAATTTTCCAATATTCAAATTTTTTAATTGTACGTGGACCTTGGTGCTATAATTTCCACTGGTTGTTTCTCTCATCAACAAATCAACAGAGATGACAACACTTAGTACACTATGAGATGGGAGAGGATTACATCCATGTGACCAGTTAATAAAGTTGAAAAGATCTCGACAAAATGTAGAGTGTGGGATGATCTACCATACAATGTTGGTTTTTCTGCTTCACAACGACCATCAAATGCATCGACATACTCCTCAACCGAAATGTAACCATATACATAATCAAGTTACAGACATCAAGATATTGGAACGACTTCCTTTCATGATATTCGTGAAAAAAAGTTTGTGACTATGGGAGCTGTAGTAGAGATGAGCATGATAGTGATAACTATATAGAAAATAGTGAAGTAAGTAATGAAGATCGTCATTTAGAAGATTGCAATTTGGAAGATATCCCCAGGTAAAATGCATAAATGATGATGTTGCCATTCGAGCCTCCAACATATATGAGCCACTAAATTTAGAAGTAATGCCCACACCAGAATTCTCTAATTATCCTTTCTTATACACTAATGCATTAAGAGGGACAATGACAAATGGAGAATTACATATAGGCTGCAATTTCGAAATAAAGATGATGACATAACAACATTTAAGCATTGCTTTTTGTAGAAGTTAGTGGAATATAAGTGATCGAGTTTGATTTGACTCGATATTTAGATAGATGCAAGTCATATGGTGACAGATACGATTGGAGGGTTCATGCATCTTTTAGTAAGAGGAAGAAGATTTGGGAGATTACAAAGTATAAAGGTCCTCATGAGATCATTCCAAGCTGGATTCTAACATTATTTGCAAACATTACAAAGTATAATGTGTTTGTTTTGATAGTGGAGATTAGAAATCAATATGGCAGTACACTCCAATGTATAAAAAATATGGATTGTCAAGCAAAAAATATTTGAATCGGCATTCGACATTGGGTTTTGTGGGGTCAAATGACACCACAAAAATTTTAGAAATATTTAAAATATTATATATATATATATATATATATATATATATATATATATATATATATATATATATATATATATATATATATATATATATATATATATATATATATATATATATTATGGGAAAATTTGTAAATTGACCCCATAAGATTAGAAAATTAGGGGTCAACGTGAAAAAATAAATTGCTTGGCTCCGCCACTGGATATGACAGAAGTTACTTGGCATGTGATACTCGTGTATTTTATAGACTTATTTTGAAGTTTCCCCTTATGTGTGGAGACTTTTAAATATTACAAGCCGATAGTACACATAGACAACACGCACTTTTATGAAAAATATAAACAAACTTTGCTGATAGCAATCGCTTAAGATGGTTATGAAAACATTCTTGCAATTACATTTGCCATCGTGGATGGAGAGACATTAGATGGATGGCATTTCTTCTTAGGGCATTTGCCCACCAATGTGACACCATAAGAACAAATCTACTTTATTTTCGATCTTCGCGAGGCTATCAAAGGAGCATTTCAAGTATTAGGTCACCGAATAAATCTAACATATTTATTACATTAAGCATAACTCTGCAAACCTTATGCGTCATTTCACAAAAAAAGAAATGTAATGAATAGTTATTAATTCGGGTAAATCATAAGCTTACATTTTTGCTAGGTTTAATCACATATTATTATTATTTTTTTAGGTTGTCTTACTTTTTTTTATAGTGATTAATGTAGGTTATTTGAAAACTACTCATGATTTTAACTATTGGTATGACTTATTGCTGATACACAATGCAAAGGAAACGAGGTGGTTAGATAATATATTGTAGGAGAAATGGGCTCAAGCTTTGACAATGAAGCTTGAATGTATGAGCATATGACTACCAACCTTGCTGAATTTATTAATGCATCATTGAAGGAGATAAGGAACCTTCCTATAATAGATTTAATTAAATTAATATACTTGCAATTGGTTGAGTTGTTCGTAAGGAAAGGTGTATAGGCACAAGCTTAATTTGCATCAAGTCAAATATTCTAAGAAACACTACTAAAGATAATTTGGGAAAATCAACAAACAATAGGTAACATTTATATTCATCAATTTGATACTAAAAAAATCTTTCATGGTAGGCAAAATGGCACCACTATAGTATGGTGGTGTAGATGGCAATTATCGCATTTATTTAAGGGTGTGATTGTCCGACTACGGTGAATTTCAAACACTTCATTTCCCTTGTCACTATGTTATTGTAGCGTACATGTTCATTCATCTATACTGGCAAGGATTACATGGACAATATTTATAGTCTTGAGATTATTTTTAATGTATATTGTAAAACATTTCAGGTTGTGTCAAATGAGGGATATTAAAACCCTTATAATAGTCCACTTCTATGTCCTAACCATACAATGCGAAGATCTTCAAAATGATGCCTTAATCCATGAAGATTTATAATGCAATGGATATAAGGGAAGGTGGTTAGTCAAAGCATTATGGTAGATGTCAAAATGAAGGTGATAGTTATAAAAAATTTTCCAATGTAGCTAGTCCAAGTAGTTGATCTTAATATAGCCTAGATAATGTAACTATTTTCATCCATTATCAATTAGATATAAGTTTGTTGTAAGTATTGTTAAATTTCATTAAAATGAATATCAAATACTTTTATCAAAGTTGCACAAAAAAAAAAAAAAAAGTAAAACAGTACATATTTATTAACAACTCAGTTTAGAAGCCAATTACATAACAAAGGTACGTAGACACAAACATCAATAAAGTGCATAATAGGTTATTAGCAAAATATGATTCATTTAGGGGTGGTCGCCAAACTTCTTGGAAAAATTATCTTCAACAAATTGATTTACCTCGTTCCATTGGTACATGAGGTTAATATTCAAATAGATTCCGTATGAAGTCCATCCCTAGAGCCATTGAATATCTATTGGGATCAAGTGAATCAATTCCACATTTATGAGATAATTAGCTGATGGAAACATCAATTGATGATTGAATTGGGTGGCAAACTTCATTCTATTATTGATACAAAATAGGTTCATCTTTATCGTTACTTACAATGTCTTTGTAGTGGAGGACTCAGTGGTGGAACATCTACATTTTGCTTCTCCTGTGATGGTCTAATATGTCAAGATCTGATGATAAATTGACTAGTATTAGTGGTATACCAATCATAATGCGGTGTAGATATTGGATTTCTCCCAGCCAAAACATTAAGATTAAGACAACGTGATGCTTTCTCTTTAATATCTTATCACTCTAGCATGCGTTTTTTCCCAATTTATGTTTGCTCTACCACAAAGGCCATTATCATGAGTTGGTCCAATGTCAACTGGAGCTTGTGGAATAACTTAGACAAATCCAGATTGTCTTGTTACTCTATTTGTTTGGTGCCTCTTAACAACTTTAAAACAAATCTATGATGTAAACATGGTCCATAAAAGATTTTCTGCATAAATTTCAAGTAAGACTTCTCCAGTTATTTTGTCTATATCATACGGTCTCCATATAAACCATTTAAAATTTTATTTAGAAAGTTAGAAACAGTCATTGATAAGTGCTCAAAAGTGCATATTTTATACATCATTTGCACTAAATTTCGCATGAAATCTTATATGTTTAGTACCAAACTACTACAAAAATCACATTCTTTTGTTCACCATGGGCTTTCAATGTGTTTCAGGGCTAAAGATGCAAATATTGAGGCAATTTGAGGAAAATCAAACCAAAACACAACCAATATAACTTCACCACGGCCGTGGTCCAATCGTGCTAGTGTTCAAGATCACAGGAAGATGTCACAGGAGACACAACGACCCTCACAACGGCTGTTGTGATTCACAATGGTCGTGGTCATAATAGATATCACCTAGAACTAGATTGTGCCAAGATGCAACTTGTGACCTAAGAAATCAAATTTGATCACAACAACTATCACAACGGGCGTTGTGAGCCTGTGGCGGACCCTAGTCTATAAATAGCCCTAGATGTTATTATTCAAGAGGAATTCTTTTGCCAAAATTGGTTAGAGGTGGCAGATTTTTGGAGAATAGTGTTGCTGGAAATGAGGATCAACATTATTTCAGTGGATTCCGGTAAGTTTCTCAAGAAGGGTTAAACACATATTGATAGTGAAAGGCGCACAAAGAGCTTCAACGTCGTCTTGACGTCCTTGGGAACTTCCCAACATCAACCATCAGAGATCTATTGGAGGGAGTTAGTTTTAGGATTTTTTATTCTTGTCTTGTGGATTTTATATTCCCCAATTTTTATTCTTTATCTATAGGACCCTAATTCAAGGGGAATTGTATGTCAATGTACCTCGACTCTTACTTGTGAATTCTTATTGGCAATTCATTAATCTTTCTAGTTAACTTTAATTCATTGCATTATTGTTTAATGATATTTTATTAATGTTGTGAGGAAGAGATTCCCACTCATTAGAACACCCATGCCTTATTAGATCTATGCATGTGCTAAGAGATTAGGTATTGTTAGATTTCTAAATTAGGGTTTGATTAGCCATTCTAGTAAGGTTCTTGATCGTAAGGAGAACTTGTTATTGGGCTTACCCAACAATAAATCACAATTGTCATATCTTATTACACATCAGAAGTAATTATTGAAGGGATTCACATATGGTTACCCTACTCCTTCCATTTGCACTTCATGATCCTCAATTGTATCTTAGTAATTAATTTGTAAAAGTAGATCTAAGAAACATCATAGATGTAAGACTATTGATGAAGTGAAAAGGAAGTAATAAGAACCTCTCGCCATTCCCTGAGGAGTACGTCCCTCGTGCTTACCAACGAGGAATTACTTGATGACCAGAATACTTGCGGTGTTACGCCCAACACACCATTCATGTGGTTGGCGTGTGTTAATCATTAATGTACAAATTTATATATATGATTATTTGTATCTCTTTTTAAAATTTACCAGTTGAATTTCCAACCAAACAAGTAATTGTTTGTACATCCTTAAATTATGGCTATTACTATGTCTGTCATCATCCACTTGAATGTGTGTCCACCTGACAAGAAGAATGAATTGGAATACAAATTAGTCTACTTGATTAGAAAATGAATTATCATTAAAAATTGTTCATACCTAAGGGCTAGAGGAAATGACATGGATAGATTGAGTTTTTAGAGATGTGTAAGAAATTCTATCACCAAAAACAATTCCTAAGTCAGATGTTTGCTCGATGATTTTATTGCCCTTAATGGGTAAGCCCAATAACAATGACACATTCTCAATTGTAGTTGTTGTGTCCCCACAAGTCAAGTGAAATGTGTGTTTTTATGACCACCATCTCTCCACTAATGCACTAATAAGACAAGGATCAATTAAAAAATGATGAATATGGGCCACATGCTAGAACCTAGTTTCTCTTAAAATACACGTGATTTGAGTAGAAAGCTCAAGAATATAAATATCTTTAAAACTTAAAACTCAATCAGGATGTAAAAGGTATAAAGTAATTAATTTGAAAATAAATAATGAAAATAAAAAATAATATATGATGGCATGAAAATTAGACATTAAATTTGGTATGTTTAAATATTGAAAAATAGAGGTATGAAGATACATAATATTTGATGAGACTTGTTTGTAATGAAATAATTAGCAATGAGAATTACAAAAGAGCATCTACCGAACATTTTGCTGACAAAAAATTAAGGATTGGATTTAGCATGTTTAGCATTGAAAAAAAATAAAATAAGAGGCATGAAGATGAACAAGATATGAGGTATGAAACTAGGCATTCTATCAAACACATTATTGGTATTATATCAAAAACTATTTATGTCATTTTCTCAAAAGAGTTTGTTAGCATTCGATCATACACTTTCTTTATGTCAATTTATAGACATTTTTTATGTCATTCTATTGAACAATTTGTTGGCTTTTGATCATAATATACTTTATAATAATATATCATAATATAACAACTACTACTTCATAAATTATCAAACTAACAAAATAACATGTTCACAAACAAGTACTAGTTATATACTAAGTCATCAATATAAAATAACAGTATTATATACAATAAAAATTTATCTAAAATCATTACATGAAATATTTATTAAAAAAATACCTTTTCCAACAAAATTAAAGAGATGTGTTCATTTGAATTTTGTAGTAATGCCATTTAGAAAATATATTAATTATTTGAATTATTATGAGAGGAAAAGAGGCGAAAAGAGAGGAAGGTGTGGTGAGGGTTTTATTGATAAATGGCTACATAAATAGGGGTTGTAAAAGAAAATTGATAAAATAAAAATTTTAGGAACCAAAATATTTTTTTTTAAAAAGAGTAAAACTAATAAAAAAAGAAATGGCAAAATTTTACTGTTTCCGTGTTGGCTTCAAAAATCTGAAAAACTTTTACCTTCGGGATGGCAATTATCCCCAAACCTGACCCGACTTGACTCGACCTGAGTTTGACGGGGAAAACCCGGTTTGACCGGCTTTCAGGTTGGGTACGGGAAAAACCCAACTAATATAAAATGGGTGGAGGTGTGGGTATGGGAATTTGATACCCGAATCCAACCCGGAATTAAATTAACAATTATATCAATTTATATATATTCAATTTTTTTGTTAAGGTTTTTTATAACCAAACCCTATCAACAATCTTCTCCTCCTTCTCTGCAACCATCATCTCCTTCAACAAGTCTAAAGCTTTCCTTTTATCTCAAACGGCAACAAGCTTCTCCTCGATCTCATCCCTCTTCCGCTTCCTCATGCTCTCCTTGATCTCAACATTTTCTTTGTCTATGTTATTAGATCCCTAATCTTTGAGGACTCCTCTGAGCTGGCTCAAGATTTCGGGTCAGGATGTAAGAATTCCATCAATCAGTTCATTGCTCCTCTTAAATCGAATTTTCTTCTTTTTTTTTGTCAAATTTTAATTGTGTTCATGTGTTTTTTTGGCATCCATTGTGATGTTTGTAGGTGGATGACAGGAAGAGGAATTGGAGAAGAAACGAAGATATTGGGATTGATATAACTTGATAGATCTGACTATCTCAGGCTTGGGACTGGTGTTGGATTAGTTGCATTTTGTGCGGTGAGTTTTATCTTCTTTTTCAAACTGTAATGGATGCTTGGTTATTGTTGTTGTTGTTGTTGTTTATGTGGTTTGTGATTCATGTGGTCTGGTTTTGTATGAGACTTGAATTTGAAGTCTTCTATTGAAAGATTGGATTTTTTTTCTTCTAGTATGGTCTTTAAGGTGTTATTGAGTTGAAGGAAAAGAAAAGGTGATCTTCTAGAAAGGTATGAATTTCATTCTTGTTCTATGAAGCAAACTGTTCTTGTTCTTGTTCTATTTACTTGAATGTCTATTTTGTGTTTAATTTGTCTATTTTGTCTTGACTTTGAATGTCTATTTTCAAATCTTGTGTGCGTTTGAAGCTTATTGCCATTTGATTCAAAAACGGCCTTGTTATTGTGATTATTTTCATGTTTGTTTCAGCGTCTCTTAAGGGCACTAATATGCAAGTATACATTTAATATGCAGGTGTTACATTTAGTTTTACTCCAAAATGGCAATTTTTGTGCATTTAATGCAATAATGCTTATTTTAATTCTGATTTTGTAGAAACTATAGTTAGGGAGTTTGAATTTCTATTTTCAATCCTTACTCTATGATGTTCATTCAAACAAAAAAAAATATGATATTGGATTGACATTTTTAATTTCTACTTGATATTTTAATTTCATTTTAAATATTTTGAAATAGGGTCATGGAGGGGTGGGTATCCCTGCGGGTACCTAGTTCCTCATCCCATGTTGGTGTGGGTTAGGGTTTTGAAAACCTGTCTAGTTTGGGTTTGGGTTCGGGGGCAGTATGGGGGCGAGTAGTGGGATGGATACCAGTATGGCAAAACCCACACCGGACCCTACCCATTGGCATCCCTATTTTACCTTCTCTTATATTTTATATAAAAACCGGTGAATGTTTCACCGGTTTTCACATTAATGTTGCACATTTTAGTAAATAAAAAAATATAATATAAAAAATAAAGAATTTATTAATATAATTTTGAGGATTTTTTATTTTATCATTATTTATTTATTTAATCCTTAATAAACCACTCGCCTCAGCTTCAACTAGTGTTATGTGAAGCAAGAGAAAAAAGTTTTCTTCAAATGTGAAGGTGATACCTTTCAGAAATAATATATACAAATGTTTTTTGAAAAACATGATTTTGTTTGATTTTTAGAATTGAAATTTATTTGTTTAGTAAAATTTGGGAGATATAAATAAAGTTTATATATATTTATATATCCGTTAATGGCTTGGTAACGGTTTTTCTATTTTTTGCAAATCTAAAAAATATACATCATAGAATAAAAAATATCCTTATTTTGTAAAACGAAGAAACCACAAGGGTTAATTTTTTGGTACTGTTTTAATTTTTTTTTTTTTTGGATGTTTTAGAATATTATATCTTTATTGGAATATTAAACTATGAAAATTTTGTTGGTACTCTAGTGATGCATGACAGCATGATTAAACCATATATATCAAGGATTGATTAATAAAAGACACAATGACTAGGTGATGAGTAGTTAGATTTCATTATGATTAGCCCATTGAATAAAATTTTAGGAAAGAATTATATTATTATTTACATGAAAATTTTGGAGTAAACTTATTTTAAGGGGACGATGTAACACCCAATAAAAAGGTTAAGAGAATTTAGGGGTCTGTTTGCAAATATCCAAAATCTTAGTCGTTACCTAATAGTTTCATTAGACAAAGACCGTAAAAAAGACAAACAAATACAAAGGTATTTCTTCAATTCCTATAGAGAACTCACACTAGTACTAATAAATAGTATTGATGAAACAGTATTGTAGAAGCAAAGTCTTAAACCATCACCCCCTTGAGCACTTTATGATAAACTATTGATGAGTGCATTATATATCATGTTTTCATGCCCGTTATTCTATCCTTTTTGTTGTCCTTCAGCATAATTATTGTGTAGAGTTAGTGCTACTTATGGTGTTATGTTCATTGTGTAGGATTCGTGGGCCTGAGTCACTTTGGGGTGGAACTGAGTGTGTTTCCTGCATGTGCTTTGACCAAGGGATCAGAATTAGTTGACACGGGCAAGACGTGGTTGTGTCCGAGCCACTGTAGATCTCAGTCGGGAGAATGAAATAGAGAAAATCCTGACATGGGTATGTTCCAGGCAGAACATGGTCATCTCACGCCCGTGCCCGAGCTACTACAAATCTCAGGAAAACCTTACTCAAGAGCGACACTGGCATGATGCTGATTACACGGTCGTGTGGCAACAGGCACGGGGGTCACACACCTATGTCAGAGCTGCTGCAAATTTCAGGAGTTCCGCCCAAGTATTTCCTAGAAAAGTAGACAGTCTGGACACGACTGTGTCCAGACCGTGTCATGCCCCGATATTTCCTTTTTTAACTCCAGAACTTAGGGCATCTATCTCATCTTTGTTCAGGGATTCTTCTCTCCACCGGGAGGACGTTGATGAGATCGAAGATCAAGCATCACCAAACCACTTAAGGAGATAAAAGGCGAGTAGAAGGCTCCTCAAGAGGTGGAGTTAGCGCATGGTCTCAACGAGGAAGATCATCCTACGAGTAGAAGGGAGTCATATCTTCTTTCTCTTGCTATTTCATTATTCTTCTTAGTTGTACTTGCCCACGAGGGGCTAACTGGCCATAGTGCCCAGGGTTGTGGACTTTGATAAACCGTAATTATTATACATTTACTTTGATTGTTCTACGGAGTTCTATTTGATATTTGCATTTAATCTTGTGTTGCATAACTCGATGTGTTGGATGTATACAGTTGTTAGGGTAAAACTCAGTGCGTAGCTCTCTTGTGAGTGACGTGCAGTTATTCTAGCAAAGCTCGGTGCATTTGATGCAACATTGCTTGTGAGCACACACCATTATCTTTGGAATGTATCGAATAGACATTTAGAGTAAGTCGGCGTGGACTAGTCTTAGGGATCGCCCTGAGGGATTGCTCTTGTCCCGCTGAATACTCGAGTCCAATATCTTCCACCTCCATCATTTCTACCTTTCTTTTAGTGTTTCATTATTCTATCTCTATTCAACTTGTGTTCACTAGACATCAGGCGATAAACTAGTATTTTAAGTACAGTTCCCTGTGGTTCGACAACCCTATTCCTTACGGAGTACCATTATATTACTTGTATGCGACCCGTACACTTGCGGAGATCACATCAACTACAACCACTACTAATAGTTTCTCTTATCTTAAAGTTTCTTATAATAACCTAAATAGGCAAAGTTCCAACCATAGTTTTCCTTCATATCACATTTCTTTTCTCAATAGTACAAGAGATCAAATAGAGAGAACTCATTATTTTATGTGTTTCTTAGATATAATAGGGCATTTAATTAGAAGGTGAGTGATCTCAAACCTAGGATTTTCATATCAGGGAAAACAATAAATTTTTGAATTGCCGCTGTGTTTTACTTTACTAGCAGAACAAATATATATATTTTTTTGTAAAATAATTTGTTATACAGTAATATGAAATGTGATACTTTTAATGTCATGTTTTGAGATTGTTGCTTTATAATGATATAATGAAATTTTATACCATATATGATTCGGTGAGTTAAATTATTATGAACTTACAAGGTTATCAAGAAAATATTCTTTTGTATTTATTTATTTATTTAATTTTCAGATTATCAAGAGTAGAAAAGTGGATTTGTGATCTTGTATACATATGAGGCAACTATTCGCAAGCATCTTTATGTATAAGATAGTGCTCTTATTTGTTCTTGTCTCACATTATTCTGTAAACTTTATCCTTCTCTAAAGTTTCACATTATTCTGCTTTATACTTCATCCTTCTCTAAAGTGGTGTTTGGTTGATTGTATTTGTAAATACAGTGAATTTTTAGTTACAGTGTAACTAGAAATACATGAATTTTAAAATATGTACAGTACAATCAAATATTGCGTTTTGTTAGATATAACTGAAGATGTTGTATCATAAGAGTTTGTATTTGGTTGGAGGAAAAATTAGAAATTGAAAATATTTATTATACAAAAATTTTAAATATCATTTTAATGATTTTAAGTATTGTATTAATTAGTTTAGCTATTAATGTTAATATTAAATTAGTTATTAAATTTATTAGTATATCTATTAAATTTTTATTATATTTTGTAATTTTGAATTTAATTATTAACCCAACAAAAAGGAGTATTTTTAAACTTTTCATACATTTTAAGTATGTTATTTAATAGTTTTAACTATCGTATTTGTCAATTTAACTATTTAATTTTATTATTAAATTAATTATTATGTTAATCATTATATTTTATAATTTTTTCACTTATTAAAAATGTCCATGAATGTTTGACAATACTTGCTTTTTCTTAGTTGGTCTCATGTAGGTCAAATGTTATGCATGCGAGTAAACCTAAATGCAATGGATTTGGTTTTACGCCCAATTTGGCCGTAAAACCAAATCCTTCATTGGATGTAATCCGAGTTATATAAAATTTGGAATCCTGTGAACCAAGCACTAGATTTCTAAAACCAAGTAAGTCGAGTTAAATGTAACTCAAAAACCTTCCAAACAAACACTACCTAAAAGATAGATGAGCACTCCAAACAAATTCAATATAAAATTAATCTTTAATATCTTGAAGAGGCAAGTTTTTAGAATAAATATGCTTCCGTGGTTAAGAGATACCATTGGCAAGTATTTCTTCTCTTGAGACTTGTTAGGACTTCTAATGATCTTCAAATTGACTATGTTTCGGATATTGGAATTTCACCATAATAACCTATCAGGAGTGTTGCCTATTGAGGTGGCGGAGCTTCAAAACCTTCACCATTTCTACCTCAATTGCAACTTCTTATCTTGTGAGATTCCTCACGTGTATGGCAGTTGGGAGTTCATCGAATATTCTCATGGTGTATAAGAACTCTCTCACTAGTTTTATCCTTTCTAAGTTGGAACTCTTGGCAAACTCTGGTAGCTTTACATTGACTACTTCATTAGCCATTGCAGCAGGATCTAGTAGACATTAGGAATTTGTTAGAGCTCATTCAGCTTCATATACCAAATTGTGGCCTCTCTAGTGAGATCCTACTAGAGATTAGTTGTTGAAAATCCTAGATCTGCCTTTTCTTCAAGTTAATGGGCTCTTTGGTGAGACCATGCCTGAGTTAGGGAAGCTTAGGGACTCAAATATATATATATATATATATGTAGGTAGGTAGGTTAAGGGGTTTATGTCAGAGTTAGGGAGCTCCAAAGGTTCAAATCAAGGGTATAATAGGAAATTAAAAAAATTAGACATGAGTAGCGATTTATCAAGCATGGAAAACTTTCTAGGCACTGATTGAGGTGTTTGAAATGATATGAATCATTTTTAGTCCTTTTCCTTATATTAAATGACGTTGTGATGGGGATATGACGGACCCCTAAGGTGTGTGTGAATATGAATATGCAAATAATGTTAAAGTAAGTCCGTGAATACTGCAAGTGTACGGGTCATCAAGTTATACCTTGTGGATGAACACGAGGGCCGTATTTCCCCAGGAATGGTGAGAGGCTCCTATTACTTCCTTTTCTCTTAATCGATATCCTAAATGTCTACGTTGTTTTTTTAGTCTACTTCTACAATTTATTAGACAATATAATTGAGCATCATTAAGCACAATTGGAAGGAGTTGGGCGGTTGTATGATAGTTTTCTTTATTCTTACTTATGCTATGCATTGAGTATGATAATCATATTCTAATATTGGACAGGGGAAATTCAGAGGCCTACTGGTCCCAATCTCTTCGTAACCAGGTCTAAATCACTAGGTACTTAAGATGGAATCTCTTCCTATCTTAGCTTCCTATGTTTGCCTTAAGTTCAGGAACTCCTCTAAAAGGGGCGAATCATACCTTAAGCTTAAGGGATGATCAATCCTTAATCCAAAAACCTATTTATACCTAATCTCTTACCGTATGCATAGATCTAATATGACATGCGTGTTCTAATGTAAAGGCATATCTTCCTCACCAAATTAACTAAATAAGCATTCGATCAATCATGCAATAAGTTACAAAATACTAAATAGATTTATTGAATTATCAATCAAGGTTCATAAGCAATCTTCAAAATACCTAGATATACAATTCCCCTCCAATTGGGGTCCTATGGAGCAAGAATAAAGATATAAAATAGAAATACATCCATAGGAACAAGAATAAAGAATTAATAACTCCTAAACTTACTTCCTCCAATAGATCTCCGGAGGTTAAGGTTGAGAGAATCCGAAGATTGACAATATGTCACCGAATCTCTTCACCCGGGCTCCTCTAATAATGCATGTTGAATCTCCCTTGGAAAATTCACCGAAATTTGTTAAAATAGTGATGAAAGTCATCTCCAATGCTCAGATCTCCAAAACTCTAGCCGTTCTCCCCTATTTGGCAAAGAAATCCCCCTTTGATCAGAAAAACCAAGGGTTTATTAATGTCAGGCCTGCCATGGCCTCACCAAGACCGTTGTAAGCCATGGTGAAGCTTTGATTCAGCAACTTAATCCATTTTGCTTTAAAACATGCCTGAATTCGTTTCTTTGTCCCTAAAATAGAATAAAAGCCTGTGGTGAATAAAAGAATGAAATTTCGTACTAATTTGGTGCGAAACACATCAAATCTCATGCTAAATACAGTGTAATTGATATGGAAAATATGTTCTTTCAGGCACTTATCAAATATCCTTCACATTTAAGCATTTGGTTATCCTCATGCAAAACTAAAAAAATAAAAATGAAAGACATGATAAGTCCTCGACCTCAAGCAACAAGAGATGAAGTTCTAGTAGTACAAGGGAACAACCAAATGCTAGGTAACATGGACATGCTTCTTCAAAAAGGAGTCTACACTATGGTGAAAAATACTTTCCCAAGTATCGATCTCTTAGTCCACTATCTTATAGTTTATATCATGTTGCAAAAATTTTTAGGGTTTTATTAAACCTAACTATAACTTTCATAACTTTTTATTCACAAACATAACTTTCCATTGTCTTTTTTTTTTTTAAATTACAAACTGTAGCTTTCACACTTCCTAGGAGGCATCCCTCTGTCCTACTAAGGCATACTTTTTGCATCCGACTTGTTGGGAGCAACTATACACTACAAAGGAGGTAGCACTTTGTGTTGTGGGCACATTTTAACTAAAGCGAAAGAAATAACTAGCACTAACAATACCCCTGCTATAAAACATCACTTTCTAGATATAAGGTGCAAGGTATACTCAAGAGAGATGCAAGATAGAGAAAAAACTCATAAAACAACCAAACTCTTGAGAAGCATAGAAAGAAAAATGCTAATCTAACATATATCATGTCCTTAGACTAAAGAAACTCCAACCAATAAGTGCAATGACTTCAAAGGTCTACACTAGCATGTATAAAGCATTCTCTTAAGTCACCACGGGCACACAATGACCTAGGTGTGTCTATTGTGTACCAAAATGAGACAATGACTCATTGACAATAGGCAAACCCATTTCCAGGTGTTGCTAGGGCAAGATGAGCGGGAAAAACCTCACAATGGGCACATAACAACTGTTGCGACTCATCTACCCCTTGGTTAATAAGTTGAGCATAACATTCTTCACAATGACCATTGTTCATCACAGAACAGCCGTTTTGAAGCAGGACTATGGTGAAAATTTTTTGTACAAGGTGTATTTTGGTTGTTATTCAATGTAAATCATTCATTAAAAATTTCTATAGTACTTTATGCCATTTATACATCATAGAAACACAATTTAAAAGGTTTTAAAAATATCTTACAAAATTGGCAGAGAAGAGAAGGATATTCCGTGGTGAAAATTAAGTAAATCTTGTGCTAAAATGCGTGGGAGCAGTTTCTAAGCTCTTAGGGTCACTAAATGATCAACGAGGAGAGTTCTCTAGTGAAGTGGAAAAGAGAAAAACAAAGCTTCAAGTGAGAAAAGCCAAGAGTCGGCTGGCAGTAACCCTATATCACTTCATAACAGCTTTCACAATGAGTGTATAATGCCTATTGTTCATTGTTTTAGTTCCCTGAGGCACCACGGCCGTTACAGGCCCATTATGAGGTCCTTGACAACTCAGTTAGTGCTAAAAAATTTCTAAGTGTTAACAACAGCTATACTAAGGCTCGTTATGCTTACAATAGCCTCATCATAGGCGTGGTAAGGCTGTGCCAAAACTCTGAAAAATTCTAAAGAATTAGCATGCTCTAAAGAATTAGCATGCTGTGGTGAGCCCATGACAAACTCACTCAAATTTTCCAAAAATCAAAACTCTCTTCCTGTACATCACAGTGGGTGCATAACAGGTACAGGTATACCATACCCGTTATGATGCAAATAGTGAAAAACTATGGATTATCTCTGTATAAAAACAATTCCTAGCAATGAAATTAGATTCCACAAAGAAATTTCACTCATAAAATCCAATAAAAATGAGTCAACTTCACATCATTAAGTCAAGCATCACTCTTTATTCAATCACTAGGTGATGAAAAACTAAAAACTGAAAATAGAAGAACTACTGCATAAAAGCTATTTGGGTTGCCTTCCAAAAAATGCTTGTTTTACGTAACGAGACTGGCGTACTTGCACTTACCTCAAGATGATTTTGGTTTTCTTGGAGTAAGTAGGGAAAACCTCTTTTTGTTACCTTTTTCCATAATGGTGGAGTTCATTACCTTAGTAGGATGTCCATCTTTAGCCTCTACCTTCCTCCATGTCTTCTTTGTTGTTGTGGTTCTTTAGTTACTCCTCTTATTGCTCTTTTGAAGTGGTGGTTCTGTGAATTATGTTGGTTCTTCCTCAAGCTTCTCCTCAAAGTATTTGCGGAAGGGGGTTTACCACGAACACATCCTGCTCAAAATTATGAATAGACAAGTCAGGCTCATGTGCAAAGTAACATTCATCATCTTGGTCCATGGAGTGTTTCATGGCACTTCAGAGTTTGTACATCACTTCTTCATCTCCCACTTTCAATGCCATCTTCCCATTTTTCCAATTGATGAGAGACCCAGATGTGTTTAGTAAAGGTCTTCCAAGAATGAGTAGGGTCTCTACATCTTCATCTATATCAAGAATCACAAAGTCTACGGGGAAGACAAGCTTCTCAATGATCACAAGAACATCTTCTATAATTCCCCGTTGTTGTTTCACTGATTTGTCGGTTAACTACAAGGTTATTCTTATCGGCCTTAATTCTCCCAATCTAAGCTTCATGTAATCGTGTATGCCATCACGTTGATACTAGCCCCAGAATTGACTAGTGCATTCTCTTCCATGTCATCACCTAACAAGCATAGGATGACAAAACTTCCTGAATCTCTCAACTTCATTGACATCTTACTATCCAAAATGGCGGAGTAGTTTCCATTAAGATCCTTTGTGTTAACCTCATCCAACTTCCTCTTGTTGGTGAGCAAGTCCTTAAAAAATATAGCATATTTCAGTATATGGGACAATGATTCATTAATTGGGATGTTTATGAGGAGTTGCTTAAAGATAGTTATAAATTTCTTGAACTTTACATCCTTCTTGTCGACATTCAATCTGGTAGAGTAAGGAACTCAACTTTATATTCCTGAGCTATGGGTCAAGCTAGTGATACCTCTCTAGGCTCTTCCTTAACTTTCTCTCATCTTCCTCAATGTGTTCTTGTAAAGCACTAGAGTTTTCTTGTATGACTATCCTTTCTATCTCGGTATTTAGACCCGTAGCGGTCCTTATCTTAATGCTCTTACCATTACTGAGTGATATAGCCTTAAACTACTCCCTCAGATTTGCTTCAGTGTTGCTTGAGAGTCTTACCTTGAGGTCTCTCTATACTAGCTCTTGCTAACTGTCCAATTTGATTTTCCAAATTCTTGATTGTTACTTGGACGTTTCTCAACATAGCACCAAACTCGTACATCTTAGCATCATTCCTTGTCATATACTTGGCCAAAACATCTTTTGTGGAGAATTTTCTTTTAGATTACTACTATTACGATTGACACTGATAGTTTTGTTATCGACGAGGCCTCTACTGTTGACCTTGATTTTTAGGAGAAATTAGGATGACTTCTCCACCCTGAGTTGTAGGTACTGCTGTATGGGTTATTTTGATTCCGTTGACCTCCTCCAATGTAATCAACATGTTCCATAGGAGTTATTGCTGAACTCATAATCGGGTACTGAGTTGCCCCATATCCTTTTCCACAAGTCTCATAAACACATAACAACCCTGGAATTCATGTTGACACCCTGACCATTGCTTACAAGTATATTCAACTTCCGTGTGAGCACTTTTGTTGTCAAAGCTATATCTACGTCTATGTAGTTCAGTCCATTGTACAGAATCTACAGCCTTATCCATGAACTATACCCATGATGCGGGCACCGTTTGAGAAGGTCCTTGAATCTTTCATGTGCCTCAAATAGTGTTTCAGACTCTCGGTTGAATGCCGAGATCTCCTATCTAATCTTTGCTGTTTTGCTTGGTGGAAAGTAGCATCTAAGGATTTTCCCACTAAATCATTCAATGTCTTGATCGACCCTGGTGCTAAAGAAGTGAGTTACCGATATGCCAAACCTCTTAAACTGAATAGGAAAAGTCACAATCTGATCGCATCATCTATATCTATGCTCATTTTGAATGTTAAAAAGATCTGCAAAAACTTTTATAGATGGAAATTTAGGTCTTCATCTGCTAGACCGTTAAAGTGAGAAGAGTTCTGAATCATCCCAATCATGCTAACTTTGATCTCAAAGTTATTTACTACTATTGCTGGGGTTTGGACACTGGACTCTTCTCCTGTAAACTGTGGCCCCTTATATTCAGAAATCATTCTCCTTGGTTCAGCCATGGTAGAAGATTCTCGATTGTCACTATTACTTTATGCTTCGGTCTTCACTATCACTTTTTGCTTCCACAACTAGCTTTTTATGTAGCTTTCTCAACAATGTTCTCTTTACCTCACTATCTTTCTTCTACTAGATTAGTAGGATTAGCTCTAGTCATGAACAGTCACCTACAAAAGAGAGTAGCAAGAACAAGTCATTAAAGTTATAAAAGAATAAGTAGAATAATACACAAGATTAATTGGCTAAAACATTAAGCTACAAGTTTTAGTAGAATCTCTCCCTAGCAACGGTGCCAAAAACTTGACCGACCTCTAAGGTGTGTGAATATGAATATGCAAATAGTGTTAAAGTGAGTTTGTAAATATCGTAAGTGCATGGATCGTCATGTAATACCTCGTGGGTGAGTACGACGAGGATTGTATTTCCAGAGGAACGGTGAGAGGTTCCTATTACTTTGTTTTTGCTTAATCAATAGCCTAAACGTCTACATTGTTTCTTTAGTCTACTTCTACAATTTATTAGATAATACAATTAAGGATCATTAGGTATAATTGGAAGGACTTGGGTGGTTGTATCATAGTTTCTTGATTATTACTTATGATATGCGTTGAGTATGATAATCGTGTTATAGTATTAGACCAGGGGAATTCAAAGGCATACTGGTCCCAATCTCTTGGAAACCAAGTCTAAATCACTAGGAACTTAAGATAGAATCTCTTCCTATCCCAGCCTCCTATGTTTGTCTTCAATTTAGGAAATCCTCTAAAATGATCAAATCAAACCCTAAGCCTAAGGGATGATCAATCCCTGATCCAGAAATCTAGCTATGCCTAATCTCTTAGCGCATGCATAGATCTAACATGGCACGTGTGTTCTAATGTAGGGGTATATCTTACTCACCACATTAACTAAATAAGCGTTCAATCAATCATGCAATGAGTCACAAAATACTAAACAGATTTATTAAATTATCAATCAAGGTTCATAAGCAATCTTCAAAATACCTAGACATATAATTCCAGTCCAATCTTCAAAATACCTATGGAGCAAGAATAAAGATATGAAATAGAAATAAATCTATAGTAAGAAAGAATAAAGAATTAAGAACACCTAAACTAACTCCCTCCAATAAATCTCAGGAGGTTGAGATTGAGAGGATCCTAAGATTAACAAGATGATGCGAAATCTCTTCGCACGCCCTCCTCTAATGATGCACAGTTAATCTCCCTTGGAAAACTCTCCGAAATATGTTGAAATAGTGATGAAAGTAGTCTCTAGTTGCTCAGATCTCCAGAACTCGGGCCGCTCTCCTCTATTCAGCAAAAGAATACCCCCTTAATAAAAAAAACTTATCGTTTATATATTATCAAGTCTACCACAACCTCACCACTAGCGTTGTGATGCCCGTGGTAAGTAAGTTATTGTGTGGGCTCTAAGTTGCATCCTGGCAAGGCTTCTCTAGGCATTGTGTGGGTGGATCATGGTTGTGATGGATTCACAACGGCCGTGGTGAGACTATTGTGGCTTTTGTGTTGCTCTCGGTGATTCCACACTACCACGACTTGATAATGACAATGTTGAGAGTGGACAACGGTAATAGTGTGATGTCACCATAGAAGTTGTGAGCCGTGGTGAAGCTCTGATTCAGCAACTTAGTCCATTTTGCTTCAAAACACCCTTGAATTTGTTTTTTTTGGTACTAAAACAGAAGAAAAGCCCGTGGTGAACAAAAGAATGAAATTTCATACTAATTTGGTGCTAAAAACATCAAATCTCATTCTAAATGTAGTGTAATTGATATGGAAAATATGCTCTTTCAAGCACTTATCAAAACACGTTAACTTTATTACATAATTAAATCTATTTCAAATATCTTCCCATTATTTTATAAATTTCATAATTAAGCTTAATAGAAACTTTCTCTTATAGATAAATAAACCACTAAAAAAATTAATAAACATCAATAACTTCAAAAGATAAAAAAGAATTGACAAGTGCTTGAATATACATATTTTTTTCATTACAAATTGATGCACCTAGCTTACCTTTTTAAATAAATTCAGTGTAAGTTGGTACTTAGTTCACCTCTTGTGAATGTGCAAGCTATGGATCATGAGCTCCAAGTGAAAAGAGCAAAAAGGGAATGAATTGAGGTGAAATCCAACCAAGAAATGGAGTGCTTCTGGATTATAGTCTATACCACCTTTTAATCCAAGCAGTAAAGAGTACAAGTTTTCCTTTGATTATAGAGAAACTAGAGGACTATAAGGTATTCCACACAATACCGTATACCAATCCATATAATACTCAGGAAATTCAAAGTTTGTTTCAAAGCAGTGACACATCCCATGTTAACGTCTGTGCTTTTCACATGATCCTATGTAAATTTTACGCAGGCCTATATACTCGAAGGTCAGGGTTGTATAAGCTTAGTACTATTTAGGGTTTTGATTCAAGAAGGATAACATAGCATTGCACATGGCCAGTGTACTAGCAAATACTTAGCCTATAAAAGGGCAGCACTAGAGTTTTGAAAAGCACTTTTTTCAAGTTTTCTCCAGCTTTTTTCCTAGCCTTGTGCTAAGGTTTTTGGCAGCGATTCAAGAGGTTTTTCCAGCAGCCCTTTGGATAAGATTTCGATCATCTTCCTTAGGGATTGAAGACACAACTATAGAGGAGAGATCCTTAGTGTTTGTTTGTGAATATATTAGAGAGATAGCTTAGTGAAGAAGCATGGAGTATAAGGGGGTTGACACACCTCTTGCGTGAATGTATCGCAAATACACAAGTGTCAAAGTAATAAAATACCCAGTGAGTAGGATAGTCGAATCCACAGGGAACAGAAGTATTAGTAGTAACTATTTTTCGGTTATCTAGTCAGAATCAAGAATATGGTGAAATGATTAATCATAAGAATATGAATTTCTCAGGCAAGAAATTAAGAGTAAGAGTAAGGGAAGTCTCAATCAATAAAGATGAGATACCCAGGCAATGTTCCCCCTAGGATCTAACATGAAGTGCAAGACTTACAAGTGCTTTTAAACTGAGTTAAATGCGTTGAGGAAATCCAAGATATAATCGGTCCCTGCCTCCAGGTAATTTATACTAGTCCCTTACGAGGTCCCGGTGGAGAAATTACTCAATCTCAACACCTCACACCACATATGACTATAATACACTTTAGGGATTCCTTAGAGTACACCCAATTCCTAAGGATAGACCTAACTCTACTTCTAGGTGAAATATCCCTAACCACCTACAAGGTCCCGATGGAGAAATCTCCTAATCTCACACGTCACATCAAAGTTGATTGCATAAAGCTTAGGGAATACGGAGATAGGATGTACTAATCAAAGGGGAAAAGGGACACTCCACTATCTCATGAGTCACTCTTTCAACTCTCTCAAATCTTGAGGTTCTAACTCTAATGGAGACCTCTCTCTCACCAAGGCAGATAACTTATGCAAACCAATCAACCACAAAGTTTAATATGCCAGGCAAGCAATGATAAAACAAGATTGAAACTCAATTAAACTCGGATTTAATAGAAAACACAAAGTAAATTAATACATGAATAAGATCCTAGGGTTCAAATGCCCAAATACCTACTAGGGTTTAGCCCTCCATGGGCAAGTTACAAAACAAATAAAGTAATGTAAAGCAATGAAAACCATGGAATAAAATCCCTTGAATTGATGATGATGGCCTTGATGGGTCGTTCAACATCTTGAAGGATTTCTCTCCAAAGCTAGGTCATTGATGGCTCCCTTGGTGCTATGATGGAGAAAGAATTTATCAAAGTTGGTGAAAAATTCCCCCCAAATTCGCCAAAGACCTCCTCTCCAAACCCTAGCTTCTTTGCCCTTGAAATAGTAGCAAAAAGTCTTCAAAGAATAAGGCAAACGGGCTATTTATAGTCAAAAACCATTGTCTATCACGTGCCTCCATGAGACAGTGCGAGTCTTCACGCGCCTGTGTGGGTTGCAGAAATGCCCATGCAACCGTGTGGAAATTTCATGTGGTCACGTGAACACATAAATAAATATGTCTACTCAAGCACTTATTAGGGGTTTTCTCGATCATTTTTTTTATCTCATTTATATTCCTCTTTGATTGTATTTTGTATTTCTTTGCATGAGGAACTAAATATCATAAGATACTTGAACATTGATGAACCCTAGGTCATTTTGATTTTTATTCAATTGTGTATTTTAATGCAATGATTTTTTTATAATGAGAGGTCGATTTCATGCTTGATACATGTGCAAGGGATTGAGAAATCACTATACATAGATCTACAACAATTAAAGGGAATTGAACATATAATTAGAGGTAGAGGGTTGAGTATATTGATCCCAATTAGGGTTACCTTACCTTTGTATTTCATTAATTGGTCATGCAATCATAGGGACCTGAATTGGAGAGAGATCTATCTCAATCTAGGAATTTTTTAGTGATTATTCACTAATCGCCTTGAGAAAGTGACTAGTGTGATTTAGGAAGGCACAATTAACAATTTTTGCAGGATTCATAGAGTGCTAACACAATCATACTGTGCCTACATAGAGAAAATATTTTGATCTAGCTCAGTAGGCCACCATAGGGTCACTAGTGATGTGGTAGGGACAATCAACATCTAAACAAAGTAATTGATGAGGAACTGTATAAAGGCTCGTACACATGTAGACCCTCCCTTCACTACCTGTATTAATTCCTTAGACATCCTATCCTTGTTGGTGTTAAAAGGGTTCTCTTGATGTACTCCTTGATGAAGGTTGTACTCTTTTTCTCCTTCATGAAATAATTCTTCTCTATCTTTATTGTTTAGCCTTTACATGATGGCCATAGAATCAATGCAACATCCTCAAGAAGAAAGGCAACATTTTACCTTCCAATCCCAAAATGTTGTTTCCTCTATCATAGGCACATAATAGTTTGTCCAACAAGGTTCTTTTGTGAACAATTACTGGGGAGTTCCAAAAGTGGTGAAATGGTGTTTGTTTCAGTACTTCTAGGTAATGATGGCTCATTTGTGAAGTCGTCTACTGTGCCAATATTGTTACTCATATAGCAATTCCTATTAAATAAAAGAGGAGAAGGAGGTTGGGGTTTCACATGTTCCTTTAATTACTTCCAATAGTAGGGTAGCTTTAAAATTTAAATATGGCTCAGATCTCTCAAACTCTTTGCAATGACTAGTAATGGATGGAGAAGGATTGTAAAATTTCTAGGATTTCTTAGGGTAACGGAGGAAAAGAAATGGAGTGGCCTTTAAAGGACCTTCTTTCAAATTTAAAAAATCCAATTAGCCTTTTAAAGAAATTCCAGTACATTAGAGTCATTTATATCTGCTAGTGACGAGGCTCCTAGTTGGCATCATTTGAAACATATACCAATTAGAATTCATGCTAACATGGCATGAGGTGACGTGGTGACTATTGTGACATGCCATTGGATGATGTGGTAAAGATATTTTGGCCCAAAGACTATTGAAGAAGAAGCTCCTTTTGAAGAGCTATAACTTCAAGACCAAGCAAGAGGAAACCAAATTAGGCAACGGTTCAACTACATAGAGGTTAAGTTCAAATAAAGACCATATTGGAGCATAGTTTGGTAAGTGGCTAAATGAAGACACAATCTATATTTGGCAAGGCAACTTGAAGCTTAATCTTGGATGGAGCTATTTAAAGATATGACTAAATATGGTGAAGATTGAAGATATGATTGTGCTTAGGTGAATGGAAGATCAAATTTGGTAACTAAAAGATTGTGAAGATCAAACTTGGGTGACGTGGAGATAATATTTGGTAGAGATCTTTAAGAACATTGAAGACTATCTTTGGTATGGAGAAGACACGCTATGCTATTCTTGAGAGTGTATTGCTAACAAGATCGTATGGAGTTTGGCTAGTTGCTGGCAAGTCAAGATCAGGAGGATTTGCCCACATTCGACCCAGACACAACCATAAGGGATGAGGGAGTCTTAAGGTCAGGTTGCAACAAAAGCTGGAACACAGTCAAGGTTAGTAGGAGGACCAAGTTACAAGCTCGGTTGCTATTGGAGTTGTAATGGTTAAATTTGGAAGTGTCCAAATTTAAGTAGCTACAAATATTCTAAAAGAGGGAAGTCTTGTTTTTGTGATGTGGAGACTTCTATATAAGACCTTGACATGAACATTTAGTGTGGGCATAACAAGAGAGACCCAAGTATGGGTGAAAGAGTGAGCATCAGGCAATAAAAAAGTAGGTGCTTATAATCCATTGTGTGGATGAGTGAGAGATTTGTACTCATATTTATTTTCCTCTTTTAGTGGATATAAATAATCCTAATGTCTCTCCTTTTATTTTTGTAGTTTGTAGTTTAGTTGCATGTGTTCTCACATAAAATATTAAGTGATTATTAATACATAACACCTTGGCAAAACTAACAATATCATTTCACCTCAATTTTAAATTGTTGCATCCCTAAAAGTCAAGCCCGAGAAATGTTGGATCCATATTTTGTGTACAGCAATTTTATAATAATTTTTTTATTTTAAATTTAAAGGTGTCAAAGATGATTTTTTTTTTGACAAATAGGTGACAAGCATTATTTTTTATTTTTATTTTTTGTATTGTGTTTGAGCGGTTTTGAACTCGAGATCTCCAAACACAAGTAACATAAGAAACCACCAGCCTATACCTTGGTTCCTAAAAAATTTGACATTTTGCTTTAAATATTGTAATAAAGTATATATTAAACATTTTCTTTTAATTATTATTTATTCTAATTATCATAATTTAATATTTAAATAACTCAATTTATATTAATTATTATAGTTAAAAATTTATACAACTCCATTTATATTAATTACTAATTATTTTAATTATTTAAATTAATGATTATAATTTAATTAAATCTCAATTAAAGACAAAAAATCAATTCACTATAGATATTGTTATTCATTCCTGTTCCCTCAAGTTTAGGGTAATAAAATTTTTTGACCAAAGATATTCAATATCCATTTCTAATCTAATAGTTATACAATCAATCAATGATAAATATATCATTATTGATAATAATTGATCCCATCCCAGTACCACTTCGTTAGAAACAACCCTAAAATAATACAAGATGAAACACACATTAACTATTAAATAATTAAAAAAATCATAATGTAAAAAGCCTTTCTTTGTAATAATAATCATATTGTACGGCCCACATTGCACTCGTTCCCATCATCTCTAAAGTCTTTGAAGAAGTTCCCAAAACACATCCCCACACTGAACAACAATGGCAAGCTCTGACCTCTCAATCCCCATCCTCTCTCCATCTATCCCCAACTCCAACAATGATCAACAAGCCATTGGAGTCGACGACATGCTCCGTCTCTACGCCGGCGAGTTAGGTCCATGGCAGATAAGAAACTTCTTCCTCACCAGCATTGCATGGGCTCTCAATGCGTTGCACACCATGGTTGTTGTCTTTGCCGACAGTAAGCCTACATGGTCCTGCACCGCCGAGTTGCCGTGTTCTCAGAGCATGTGCACGCTCATCCCCGGCGCATCCACAGCTGCCGAGTGGGGCCTTGTTTGTGACTCCAAGTACAAGGTTGGGCTTGTTCAATCAGCCTTCTTTGCTGGTTCAATGGTTGGTAAGTTATTAACTGTTGCTCTTTCTTTTGTTCTTACTATATCTGCTTGTATGTTGTTTTAGATATTTTTAGTGATTTACATTTTGAAAGGTTTTTGAAAAGGCTAATTTAGATATTCATCCATAGAGTTAGTATTCTGGTCTCTGGAGCTAATATTTAAATTCAAAATCTCATTTTAAATCTAAGACAAGTTATGTATGCACTCTTTAGGCAACAGAAAAGTTATTATTTCATTTTACTACATATCAAAACAAGAAAAATTACTAGTTTGTCTATAAATATTATTTATTTATTTTTATAATATGGGTTATATGAAATTACTTAAATATTTAATTTATGTTTCAACATACATCCTACAGGATTCAAAGTGTTTTTAATGCATTCACATTTTTTGGAAACTTTGAAACAAGCATCACACGTGAATTTTAAGTAATAAAACTATTGTGAATGAGGGCATAGGATTCCAAAAATCAATGCTAGATATTTGTTGAATTATTTAGTTGATAATGTGATGAGATATTTTAGGCAATAAATTTTTTAAAAATAATTCAAAAAAGGTAAATAAAGTTCAATTGAAAATTGGAAAATGTAGCATACATTATATTTTGACATAGATAAAATAGACTCTTCAAGGTGATGTGAAGTACGAGTATTGATTTTAACTTAGCCCTGTATTTTAATATAAATCAAATATATAAATAGAATATTTTAGTAAAAAATTGGTCGTTTTCCTTCGATTTTGTTAATGTCTCGGATTTGGTGCAGTACTTTGCTATTTATTTATTATAGATATATAGTATTTTGTCACCATCGAGTAAATATGATAAAATATATTATCTGCAACTCTCGGTGAGTAGTTGATGGAAATAACACACCCTCAACATCTAGCAAATATGATAAAATATCATCTGTAACTCTCAGTGAATAGTTGATGGAGATAGCACACCAGACTGACTTGGACTGCTCAATTTTGAATCACCAATATTATTATTAAAAAAATATATACATATACCATTCCTATAGACCACATGCACATCAGCTTATTCATTATCAATGTTATAGTGGAGTCAACTAAATAAAGATATTGAGCTATGTCTTTCCAATATGACGTTTTGGAAATAGATTATTTTTTGGGCACATTTGGTATCATGTGATATTTTCTCATTAATATCTTGTTGTTGTGATGATGACTTGGTAAGTCTATCATCAGCTCGTTAGTTAAACAAAAACAAAATAAATTTCTCGCTGACTCAGCATATTTAAAGTTTTGTTTTCATTCATTTATTTTTAGTAGTTATTTGTATATTTTTATCTATTTATTTTTAAATATTTAAAGAAGTAATTCTAATTAAATGCATGTTTGGATGCCTTATTGGTTAAGTAATTTTTTTTTTTATTTTACGTTATATATTTTTGCGGCTGTGCCAGCATGTAAGGATATTTATAAAATTCTTTTGGAGAATCACTACATTATGCAGGGGTTTCTTATTTTATCAATAAGTAGATAGATGTGGGTTTGAAACCTTACACCGTGGTACTTTAAAACATTATTTATTTACTATTTACCATGGTGCGGAGATTTACCATTTGGGATTTTGATTGTAATATATCATTTTAGGCGTATGTTATAAATCGTTATTATCATGCATATTAGCAAACTTTACAGGATAAATCCTTAAAGATTTATGAAGTCACTATAACTAGTGTAATTTTACATTTACATGTCTCTTTAACACTTTATAGTGTAATTTTACATATACATGTCTCTTTAACACTTTTAAATGAAAGCATTTGTCGCCTATTTTTGAGAAAAATAGTTTTGGTGTTAAATGATAGAAGATTGGGGCACCATAGGAATAAAAACACTCGATCCTTACAATATTTGAAACCCAATTGAGGTCCTCTCCCCTAATTCTCTATCATACTGTCATATATAAAGTATTTATATACATCACAAAAAATGGATTTACTGACATTTAAAATAACCAAATTCTATCAAAGCCTAGAATAACAATTTTCAAGTGTCTTGATCTATCAAATTCTATCATGCATTTGGTTGTCGCAAAATCCCATAGTTTTAGCTATGAGTTTGTATATTGGTTGCAAAATATTATTCATATGCTATGAGGATTTTTTAGGGTCTCAACTGCCTTGTTTTGTGACGCAATTTTAAGGCGTCGCAAAAACATTTGTCGCAGAAACATGTTTTTCTTGTAGTGTGAGTTTCAATAAGATTCAGACAAGGAATTTTTTTATATATTTTTTAAATAGAAAGAGAGCATAGACAATGACTTCACAACTTTACAGCAATGAAACAAGCAAGTATGCCTAAAAAAACATAATAGTTATTCGATCCAAACTTGTTGCCGGAGGACTCTGATATTTTTGATGGAGAATTTAATAAAATCTGCAACACAAACAAAGGATCATATGACAACAATATTTCAGTACCTATCTAAACATAGTGTGAAAGCTAGTTTGGTTGGAGAAATTTAACTTGAGTACAGAGGACATAGCAAACTATTCAACATAATTAAATAGTTATAACATAGTCTGAAATACTTATATATATGTATGTGTTGTAATATGTTAGGAACAGTGTCAGCCTGTGGGGCCAAGTTGACCTAGTAGGTCACAGGTCACTTTAGGGTCATGATAGGGACTAATGTCACCTACAAAAACACAACTGCACATACTGATCAAGTGTGCTAGAAATCAAGGTTATTGATTAGCGAGAAACTAGAGAATACTAGTATTAGGTCTAAAGCCATCAATTAATCTAATTGAAGTTGTGAGTGATAAAAAATGAAATAGAAACTAAGAACGAGAGCAAAAGTAAAATTGCAGCAAATCAAGCATGTGAGAAGAGTGGTCGAGCATAGATTTCCTTTAGAGTTTATTAAGTCATGGACAAAGTTGCACAAGATTTTACAATAAAGTTAAACCTAGAGAGTTCCTAACCATATTGTCTCTTTTGTTAAGGTGAACAATAACTAGTTTCATACGATGCTAATACAGACTACCTTATGACTAGATTATAGTTGATGGATTTTATCTGAAGAAAACACAAATTCAATGGGTAGCTAATCCCTTTATTGAGGGGTTATTGACACTAATTCCATACAAAGTTAGCTTGAAATCTCTTCCTAATACCTCCTCTCTAGATTGCATTTCGCTAGGAATCCTATGTGAACTCCCTCCGGAGAATCATGGTGAAATGCATCTCAATTCCGAAGTGCCCTATTTCTAGGTGGACTCGTGATCCCCTTCAATTGTGGTATGTCTACACTAGATGGACCTCTTGATTCATCATACAAGTATAACAATCATGAACTCTGGCTTTTGCTACAATAGAATTCAAGACAATTAAAACACATAATTGAATTCAACATTAAACACATTACAATCAATCAATATAAAAGCTCCAAAGTCTACAATTATTGTCCATCAAAAATATAAACCTAGGTTCTATCAATGCCCAAACACTAAGAAGTGTATTTCTCCATTCGAGGAGAACAATCATACAATCTAATTAATGAGAGAAAATCAAATTAAAACAATGAAAACTCCTTTCTTCGCTGCCTCGGAGTGCTAATGAATTTTCTACTGATATGCCACAAACGCTATCGAGAACACTCTTGATAGTTCTAATGATGCCCTAGATTGTGGATGAGACCCTTTAAGTCAGTGAATTCTTGGTGAAAGGCTTGAAGGTCTTTCCCCATAACCCTTGGTAAAAATTTTTATACTTAACCTTTTACGGGTGACTTACGATCTTAAGTGACCTCAATTATAAGTGTTGGATCATAAACTTCTCTAGATGATGCTTGTGACCTCTTTTACAAGCGTATGTGTTTCGAGTAAACTCTTTTGGATGGACCTTACATTCTTGCTTATGGACATAATTCCTGCTCGTAAGTCCCTATGTCTGGTAGTTATGCTCCTGCTTACAGGCATAAGCATGCTAGCAAGGTTTTCTAGATAAGAAAGGATCGTAAGGTGTTATGTTTGGCTTGTTTCCTTATTCTTGATATTGAGATAGCTCTATCTTCCTTGTTTGGGTTTAACATTGCTTCTTTGGGTCCATCCTATTCATTATGTACTACCCGTGACCTTGAAATCAAATTTTACACCATGTTAAACATCGTCCTCCAAATAAACTGTTGGGATCTTATCATTCTAACAAGGGAATTATCACGTGAAAATACATGCCAATATGCAGCGGATAAAAAATTTTAATGGCAAGTAAATATGATAAAACCCTAATGCATGCCAGAACTTGGATTAAATTCTAAATAAATAGATAATTAAAAGTTATACCTTTCTTTTGATGATGATTCTTAACGTACCATTGTTTCCCTAAAATCTAAAGGAACTGCGAATCACGACTCCCCTCTACAATCACATACACACGAACGACTCTGGGAATCAAGTAGGTATGCTAGTACCTCAAGAAACAACACTTGTTTCTTGGTTCGAATAGCAAACACTCGAGATTCAAGAGAAAAAGGGTCTGTAGGCACGGTGGCGGCGGGTTTCGACGGCGGGATCCGACGACGGCGGCCAAGGGAGAAGAGTGGGTGGCGGCTAGGGTTTCTTGACAGACAATCTCTCAATCACTCTATTTTTCTCTCTATCTTGCATATTAGGATTAGAGGAAATCCAAAACCCTAATTTCCCAAAAACCTTTCACTCCTAATCAAATTAGGAATCTCTTCTTTATTTTATTAATTAAACCATTTTAATTAACCAAATTGATTAGATTGGATCAACACTTAATAAGACCTAACCCAAATAAGCTATTCACTCCACCCAATTTAGTTTTTTTCACCAAAAACCTAAATAGGTTGTCCAATAAGTAACAAATACTCAACCTTGATCCCGACATTCTTAGTATACGATCATGTAGGCCCATTTAACATTGGCAATGAGCTTAAACAATTTTAATGCTCATAAATCATAATTATTCTCTAGCAAGATAATACGATTACCAAATATTAAATGAAGGTCAATTTCAAGAATTAACGGAACCTATCGCAACCTCATACAATCCTTTGTCATTGAATATCTTAATTAGCATAAGGCATGGAGCAAGTCACCCTTATTTTAATGCTAATTAATTTCTTGATCTCTTAGTGAGCTGACTTAGTCAAGTAAATGATAACTCTTATCATTTCCCTTGGGCGTGGCAACACACTACTCAGTCTCACTAATCAAGTGGCCGGTGATATTCACTCTCTCCATAGAGAAGCACAATCCCTTCACTTCACTCATGTCTCTCAGCATGAATCGCGACATGCCCAATCATACCCGTATTTACCACTCAGTTACAAATGACGTTAGGCGTAAGTCAAAGAATGTATGGATTCATCCGAGATCCATAGTGATTTTAGGTTGAAGGATTCGAGTACAAGAATTGCTTGAGAAAAACACTTATGACTTTACAACCATGTAGTGTTCTCAAGAGCGGATCGATCCAGGAGCACTTAACATGTATCTATGTACTTTGATTGATATCCCATATCCTATGACCCGTAAAACAAGGCCATCTCACGAAAGACATACTAGTCATACTAGTCTTAATTTATTTTCATTCCCATGAAAATAATCGACTAGGGACATTTAGAATATTGTTCTAGTTTATGCTTTAAAGTTTTACTATCCAAATCACACATTTGATAACTTGAGCATATCCAATATTCAAGGATATTTTATCTTATTAACTATGAACAGAAATAATAATAGATAAAACGATGCCTCATAGTAATTATCCAATTAATAAGAGTTCATACAATGTATTGGGGTTAGGGTTTACACTAACATAAACGCCATAATAAATGACAATTAAGTGCAAAATAATATAAAATTATATTCAATTATACACATATTAGGTCATTCGGACCTGGCTTAGCAACTGGTGGAACTCGCTAGGTTCGGTTCTGCCCTGCTCAACCCAACCGGTTTTTATAGGTTGGGCCAATGGACCTAATGGCTCATGTATTATGTTGATGGAAACTCTCGGATTGGAGAAGACAATACCATTGTTCTTGAACCTGAAGGGAAAAGGAGTGGTGTCAACTCGTCTTGGATTAGCTGTTTTCAACCTCTGATCGCAACCCTTACAACCCCCTTAAGATTTGGCTAAAATATCACAAATAAAACTTAGCCATTGGGCTTTATGCTCCAGGTAAAAATATAGTACACTCTTGTATTTTGGGTATGTTTAACTCATGTTGATTAATAGTTGCACTCGGGACTCGAAAATTGGCAAACATATGAAAAACAGTAATAAGCACCCCCGTGCTATGGGATATCTGATCATGCTCATTTTAGGTTGAAAATTTTGCACTGCTATAGTGCTACTACATTGTTGCTATAGTTTTATGAAACTATTTTGCCTTATTTTGTTCTGACTCACTCCAACATTTTTTTTTTTTTTTTGTCAATACCTAATTACTTGCCCAATAGACGCAAAATATTCAACACAACATAAAATTAGAGAAATTCATGATAAAAGAAAAACTAATTGCATGAGTTTATAGTATGAAAAATATATATTTCATGTCCTCATTATTAAGTTTACTATATATATATATATTCTTTTGGGTTTGAGAAAAATTAGAGTTCGCATAATTCTCTTACTTTGGATCAAAGTTTTCGTGCACTCACTTAGTCATTTTCATTAATGTCTACCTTGGTCTTGTCTTGGTCTCAAACTCTCGGGGACTATTGTTTATGTGCTCATCATGTTGCAAATGAAGAAGAAGCCACTAACTTTAAGGCTTTCTATCTCTGCTTTTTGTAATTGAACTCAAGCATGTTTCAAATCATCTATGTAGATTTCCATTGCAATATTTAGTGGTAACGATTACGAACTTGTTGTATTCAATATGTTTCCATTTGTATTAAATATTTGTTTACACTATTATAGGCATAAGACATGATAATTTTATAACTAATTAAAAGAATGTGGTACAAGGTTTCATTACCTTGCCACTATTTAAGGATGCTAAAGTTCATATTTATATTGATGTTTTTAATGAATTGAAGGGTAGTGTTTAAATAAAGTCGACGGCCAACAATTATTTATGTATATGTATATGTAAAGTATTTCCCAAGAGATAATCATAACTTTGTGTTAGGGTTGCTAGTTAGGGCTTTTGTTTATGGGCTTAGAGGCCAAGGGATTTGATTCCTATGTGAGGAAAGTTAAGTTTTTAATTGGCCTAGCAAGCTAGGTCAGCTGACAGACAGGTTTTATAGGACCAAATTTCGTCCCGTGCAGCCCTTTAAGCTGAATTATTCGTAGTTGAGATATTTATAAGATTGGAACCCTGTAGATAAATTAATTAAAGAAAAAATTATAATTTAGCAAAATGATTTATAACCCAGCGGCATTGGCATTAATTACTACAAATGTTATTGGTGTGAGACATTCAAAAGATTTCAAGTTCAAGATTCATTGGACGCAGTGATGGTAACGAATATTTGATTATGGGTTTGAGCTTGCAAATTGCAATCCAAACCCCTTTGTCACTAGATGAGGGTGCACAAGCTGAATCTTTAATTTTGGTCCTTGCGCATGACTTTGACGAGGCTTATGAGGTTTACCAAATATATATATATATATATATAATTTAGAACTCAATAATTTTACACAAAAAGCCGTTATGATGACAATGTTTTAATTCAAGTTTTTTTTTAAATACTCAAGTATTTATTGGAGAGGCACCAATCTCGATATTTGCTTCATAAAAACAAGCATCGAATATATTTTTATTGACGTATTTTCTTTTCTTTCCTTGTAATCAAATCCAATATATCATGCTCTTTTGTTGCCTAAATATTATGGGATATGATGCATTAAAACAATAAAAATAAAAAATAACTAAATGCAAGTGGAAATT
This sequence comes from Dioscorea alata, assembly GCA_020875875.1. Taxonomy (NCBI): domain Eukaryota; kingdom Viridiplantae; phylum Streptophyta; class Magnoliopsida; order Dioscoreales; family Dioscoreaceae; genus Dioscorea; species Dioscorea alata. The sequence goes on from CM037019.1 coordinate 14,191,997, forward strand.
GCCATTATATATAAATATATACATGTGAAAAACAACATATACATTGAGATTGTGCATAACATCATAAGTGAATTATGTGGGTAACTATGTAGGTTTTCTTGCATGCGTGTTTATACTATTATGCTAATGTTTTATATTACATGTTCTTTAATACAATTTCTTCCTAATCCATTATAATTGTCGTAATTATTAGAATTTTTTTTTTATTTTAATGATAAGTTATTTTTTTGTTAAATAGAAGTGAAAGTGTCTTTAACAGTAGACTATTGATACTATAAATTCTAATTAAAATTTGGTCTCCATAAGTATTAAAATTTCATCTGCAAAGCACAAACACCTTTATTTCAATTTAATGAAAATCCTTACAAAAAAATGCACGCACAAACACCTTTATTTCAATTTAATGAAAATCCTTACAAAAAAATGCACAATTATATTCAGGTGCAGGTATCTTCGGCCACCTCTCAGACAACTTCCTCGGAAGAAAAGGTACATTAACTTTAACATGCATCATAAACACAATCTCCGGCATCCTCACTTCATTCTCACCATCCTACGGAGTATACATGGCTCTGCGCTTCATTACCGGAATTAGCACCGGCGGTGTAGGCCTATGCGCCTTCCTCCTCGCCACTGAACCAGTTGGCCCAACCAAACGCGGTGCCATCGGTACCTCCACCTTCTACTTCTTCTCCATCGGCACCATCCTTCTTTCCATACTTGCCTACATCTCTTCCTCTTGGAGAACACTCTACATGGTCTCCTCCATCCCTTCCCTTATTTTCCTCATCACCACCATCCCCTTCATTTCCGAGTCCCTTAGATGGTATCTAGTTCATAACAACACCTCAAGAGCTATGAAAATAATAATGTCGATCGCCAAGTGTAACGGTAATTACATTCCTAATCACATCACTTTAACCTTAGATCACGCCGTAGCCAATGAAAGCACACCTGATCAGCAAGCCATTTCTAGCTCAATAATTACAGTGCTGAAATCTCCTATCACAAGAACTCGTTTGTTATTTGTGACAATTATCAACTTGTTCAGCTCCGTTGTGTACTATGGTTTAAGTTTGAATGTGGTCAATCTAAAGACAAACCTATACTTGAGTGTCATACTCAATGCTATTGCAGAGGCACCAGCCTATGCGCTCACTAGCATTGCACTGAGATGGTGTGGAAGGAGACCTTTAACTATAGGGACAATGTGGTTGAGTGGAGTGTTTTGTGTTCTTGGGAGCTTGTTTATGGCAGACAGTGATGCAAGAATGGTGTGTGGAGTTATGGGTATGTTTGCCATGGCGGCAACGTTCGACCTTTTGTTTGTTTATACCGCAGAGTTGTTTCCAACAGTGGTGAGGAATGCTGTACTTGGATGCATGACTCAGGCTGGGCAAATTGGGGCAATTGTGGCACCTTTGGTGGTTGTTTTGGGTGGGCAATGGCCTTTCATTGTGTTTGGGGCTTGTGGTTTGATTGGTGGTGTTTTAGGGTTTTATTTGCCGGAGACTTTGAACCAGCCTTTGTATGATACTATGGTTGGGCTGGAAAAGGGTGAGCTTGAGAAGGATAAAGAAGGCAGGTGAGAATGCTTCCTTCATGTGTATCTTTCACTTAATTGCTTCATAGTTTTGATAGCCTTGCTGTACTCGATTAATTGTATATGATTAAAATGAATGAGCTAGTGTCAGAGATGAAAACATGTTGGTATGGGTGATGATCATCTCTTTAACATGTACACTGTTCAGTAGAATTTGGTAAACTGTTTATTTTGATATTTATTTATTAATTATTATTATTATTATAAAAGTTAGAATTTGCGGTTAGTTTTGTATGGGTTAAAGTTTTGTATGACAATGTAGTAATATCTTCATTATGTTATGAGGACTGCATTGCCATCAAGTTATTATTGATCTTATTTGGATCTTATAACTTATTCATTTAATGTAGAAAAACTAAATATATGCGTATATACTATCCCCAAATTTTGAAGACACCAAAGTAGAGGTAGAGGTTATTTGCAAAATTGCCTTTTTCCCCACTAATTTTGAAAACATGTTGTTGATTTTACCGGTGTGGTTTGTCGGCTTAGAGAATACTCAAACACTCAAGGAAATCTCACACAAATCAAACCAAAAAAATTAAGACATAAGAAACTGGTAACTCAGTTCTCCATCCACTCGCCTATGTCTAGGGAGCCAAGCCCGAAGATAAACAATCGACTAAAAGAGGTGATAAAACATGAGTACAAACACTTTGTCACTCACTCTTGCAAATAAAGATCACTACCCTCTCTAGATTGTCTAGTGCCCACACACTCTCTTCCTCAAGAGTCACACCCAATCTCAGAGTAAGATAGTTTATATAGACGCCTCAGCATCCCAAATATAGTCCATACCTCTTTTAGAATCTCTACGGCTACTAACTTTAGAATTTTCCAAAATTAGCTATTGTAACTCCAGTTGTAACATAACCTGCAACATGGTCATGACTACTGACTTGACTAAGTTCTGGTTCCATTACGAAGCGAACTCAAGACCAATCAACCTTCCGGTTATACTTAGTCCAAGTCGATGCAGCCAGATCTCCCGATACTAGCTACCGACAATTAGCCCACCTCCTCAGTTCTTCACCACATAGTCCCCTTGTAATGGGGGCGCACGTCTTTGTGTGTTTTCATGAAACTTACCAAACTTGATTTTCAATTCATTCAAGTTTAGCCTTCAAATCTTCCCAAAAAAAGATCTTCAATCAATCATGACAATCATACTAACAATAGGCATGTCTTCAATCATACCCTTAATAGTCTTCAATCATACTTATTAAGATTCTTCAAATCCTACCTTCAATATCCTTCAATCATACCATTAATAGGTATTTCTTCAATTAAGCTCCATCCATATTTAGTCTTCAATCAAATCTTCTAAATATGGTCTTGATAAATCTTGCCTTGAAATTGTAAAACATAGCAAAAATAGCTCCACCGAGATCTTCCAAGATATTTGCCTCCAATCCAAGACTCCTTGCCACGTCACCATGCTTCACATGTTATCATTTATGCCACGTCACAATGGTTGTCACGTCACCTTGACTTGGTGTCAAATCATGCCAATAAAAGTGTTTTTACACTAACACATGTAACAATAACCCTGCCTTGAGAAATGAGAATCAAGGAAAAGAAAGCTGAGCACATATGACATTGGGGATTTGAATAAAATTTACTTTTATCAAAATTTGATCAATGTTTGGTATTCACACAAAAATCTACCTTTAAAGAAAGAAGATGCTACAAAATGTCAATAACTTTATGTGGCATATGACTTGTTGTGAGTTATGAGTTACCAACACAATAATCGAGTGGTAAGAGTGTTAAGACACTTCACTCTTATGCTGGAAGTTGATTGATTCTTTTCCCTTGTGAAGTTTTATAATAAAAGAGTATGGAATAATCTGTCCATATTATTAAAAAAATCTTTATTATGAGGGATCAACTTTAAAGAAGAACGGTAGGTAGCCATAAGTGCATTTCGGATGGCTATAAAATTGCATAAATTGTGTTTTCAATAAAAGCATTTTGGATTTTAAAAAATCTTTTATCAAAATTAGGAAAAATTTAATTGAAAGGCGTTATGTTTTCAAATATATTACTTGGGCCAAAAGTATAAGGCATATCAAACTTATCACCTTAATATATAATGATATTGTTCAAGATAGTTTTAAAAAAATAATTATAATTTCTAAATATTGACGATACTCTTCAAGATAGTCACAAAAAATTATTATAATTTCAAATTAAAAATTAAAATTTCTAATTTTGTTAAGAATTAAGTTTTTGTATGACAATGTTGTAATACCTTCATTATGTTATGAAGATTGCATTGCCATCAACTTATTGTTGATGTTATTTGATGTATAACTTCTCCATTCAAAGTAGCAAAACTAAATATAAGCCCATATACTATCCCAAAATTTTGAAGACACCATAGTTGAAGTAGAGGTTATTTGCAAAAATTGCCTTTTTTTTCCCCCTGGTTTTGAAAATATGTAACAATAAACTTAGCCTGAGAATCAAGGAAATGAAGGCTAAGTACACATGACTTTAAGAATTTGAATGGAATTTATTTTTATCAAACTCTAGTCAATGTTTTGGTATTTGTAGAAAAAATCTACCTTAAAAGAAAGAGTGGTGCAAACTATTAATAATTTAGATGGCATATAATTTGCTGCGAGTCATTACTGCCATAGCCAAGTGATAAAACACTTAATTCCCATAAGGTAGATTTTGAGTTCTATTCTCTCCCAATATAAAGAAAAATAGTATATGCCACGCCTCGTCGCGGAACCGGCACTCGACAACAGCTTCATCAACCCAAGGAGGGACATCCACTCTACTCAACCCTAGGTCACCAGAAGGCTAACAAATACCTAGAATGAATAATACTTAACATATTATCTAAGTTCCAAATATACAAAAGTAAAGAACACAAAGATACACAGGAGAAGCAACGACACCAAATCCTGATAATCGAGTTCAAGAAATGTACCGGTCATAAATACCACAAGGTTTTCAAGAAGAAATAGTCAGCATACAAATCATGCAAATAAAGTGACAAATACACTAGTGGATCCATGCCCTTATATAAATAAAAAATGTTCGAAAAGAAACATAAATATGACTGGAAATAAGAAAGATAGATAGGACAATGCTCAGTACTCCGCCCTGCCGCAACGCCACTAGAAGCTTTAGCCTGGAATAGATGGAGAGGAGGAGTAACCAAAGTCAAGCAGTGAATAGGTCAGCACAATTCTAAAAGAATATTTGAGCAAATCGATAAAGTCCTCAAAGCTGAACTTTTGTAATAAAATGAATAGACTTTGAATATTTCAGCATATATGTGTCAACATAAGTATAAGGAAACCACATATATCATATTGAGGCATGTGATAGCCTGATTTTAGGTTATAAATAGCTGATTTGCCATATTCTTTGGACATATTTTGTGTAGCTCTTGAGATGTTAGATGGCTACGGTTTGGAGATAAGGTCTTTGCAGCTTAGGATACGTTTCTTCAGAAACTTTAATCTATTCCTCCTTCATCATAGCTTCAAAGAAGCCACCAGCGAACCTAGCTTGGGAGTGGATTCCATCAAGACGTCGAAACTCTCCATCAAGGCCATCAGTTCAGATATAGGGGGGGGGGGTTTATTTCTATGGCTTTTATATACTTTTATTCATTGATAGTTTGTTTTGTATATCGCTCCATGGAGAGCTAAACCTCTAGAGTGTATTTGGGCTTGTGAACCCTAGGATTCTAATCTTGTGTGGATTTTCTTTGTGTTTCTAGTTAATCCTAGTTTGGTTGAGTTTCAATATTTTTTTCCTAATGCTTGCTTGCCTTATTGATCTTATGGTTGTTTGACTTGCATTATTTGTTTACCTTGGTGAGAGAGAGGTCTCCATTAGGTTTAGAATCTCAAGATTGAAGAGGGTTGAGAGGGTGAGTCATGAGATTGTGGAGCATCCCTTTTCTCCTCAGATTGGTGTATTCTATCTCCGTATTCCTTAAGCTCTAAGAAACCATATATGGTGTAAGGTGTTGAGATTGAGAGATTTCTTCACCGGGACCTTGTAGCGGTTAGGGACCTTTCACCTAGAGGTAAGGTTACGTCTAGTCTTAGGAAGCAGATACATCTTTTGGAATCCCTAGAGTGTTATGCGGTCATATGTGGTGTGAGGTGTTAGGACTCATACATTTCTCCACCGGGACCATGTAGGGTGATAAATGCCTAAATATGTGTATTTTATATGTATATAATATGTTTTACTATTCATGTAGTAATTGATGAATCAATGCTGTTTTTGGGGTTTAATTGGTTTTATTCGTGTTATAGGCCTCAAGGAAACCCAGATGAGCTCGACGACACAATTAAATAAGAAAGTGACAACGAAAATGATGTATCAGGTTTAGTGTAGCAATTACGGTAGCAATTTGCTGTAGCACTTCACGAAAATTTTGGCAGAAATCCCGGGGCTCTTACGGGTTCCTTCGTGACTGTGAACTGGGCTGTGAAGCCATCTTGAGAGAGGTTTTAAGAGGAGTTTTAGGGCAAAAGACGGGATCATCATCTTCTTGGGCCTCTTGCCGCCCCACCTTTCTCGCTGGTTATTTTCAGCGATCTACTACATAAAGCTTAACCAAAAGGGAGGCAAACATTAGAGTAGGAGACAGGGAGAAGATCCAAGGCATCAAACCATTGTTTGAGGTTAGATCTCTTCAAACCTTAAAGATCTTCACCATCCAAGGGGATCTAAAGCTAGAGGCAGTAGTTCTTGCTTCTTTTCTTACTTATTTTCTTACTTATTTGTTTGTTGGATTTGTATGAGTGTTCCTCTTACATGAGGAACTATCTTATTTGTGGTTTGGACATGATGAACTCTAGGGTTGTGATAAATGTCTAAATGCGCGTATTTTATACATATGTATGCACATGATTTACATATTTTGTTGATGAATCGATGCCCTTTTGTGGTTTGAATTGGCTTCTTTCATGTTTCAGGTGTAAAAGATGCCTAGATGAGCTCAACAACACAATTCAAGAAGAAATCAACATCTAAAATGGCTTTTTAGAGCTCGGGTATTGTAGCAGCCTGAAACACGAAGATTTTGAAGAAAACCTAAGTTTGGAAGTCAACTGCAAGAAAATCAAAGAGCATCAACTCTATAGTAGTTTTACTGTAGCAACTTAATGAAATTTTCGGCCCATTTTCCGGGCAACCTTACGACCCATATATTGACCGTGAAACCACCCGCAAGCCATCCCGAGGCCACCCTTTTTAAGCATCTTTAGGGCATTTCTTTGAGGGAGAGACCTTTCTTCTTGGAGCTCATCACCACCATTATCGATCTGAGGAAGAAGGAAGGGTTTGAGGGAATTTCCACGGCGGATTTGGCGAGGAGATCGCGACTTGGAGCAAGATCTACTCCTAGGGCTTGAGTTGAAGAGGTTGAAGAAGACCGGAAGCCACCCCTTTGAGTAGCATCTTTGGAAGCTTCTCCGGCCTCCATCCTTTGAGGGAGTGTCTCTTATGTTTTTTTTGGTTGTTTGCATGAGTTTCTTGGTGTATTTGTTGACCATGAGCAACTAAATCCCCAAGGTCACCTGATGGAGGTGAACCTTAGGGGTGAACTTGTGTTTTTTGGATGATTTATTCTATTTATTGCATTTTGACTTGTTTGTGATCCATGTTTTGTGATTTTGAATGCTTTGGTATGTATGAGAACTATACGTATCAATTCTTAGGTATAACCATTGCCCTAGTGTTAGACTCAACAAGCTTGGAAGGGATATACGTATAAATATGCCGTGATCATCTGGTATTTGTAAACCTCCAATTCTATGGTTAAGCATTAGCTTGTGTTTCAACCCTAGCTTGAGAAAACCACTTTTCCCATTGCAATCATAGGAGGATTTGGCGGAAGAGATTCCATACCCAATACTCATACTGGATTAGGGGTCAATTGCCGTGACCATTGGGTTGGCCTAATCTAGGGTTCTCTCGGTCAAACTAACCACTTGCATTTTAGTTCTATCATCCTTCACACTTTAGTAGCCCCTGAGGGGATCCTCATCCATGACCACTTTCTTGCCCTAATTACTCATCGTATTTTGCCTTCATTACTAGCATTTTATTTGCATTTGTTTAGTTTCCTTGCATTCTCTAAATCATTCGAACTTTTAGGTTAAACAACATTGTGATAAGGAAGTAAAGGTAGATTCTCGGGCCCTTGGGAATACGACCCCCTCATGCTCACATGAGGGGTATTACTTGACGACCCGTGTGCTTATGGGACATCATTCTTCATCGAGGCCGTTGAATTGGGCACACAATCAACGGTAGGTCATGTCGATTACTTCATTTCTCTTCATTCTCTAGTGCTACACGAGTTAGACTTTTGTGAATGTGACTGCTCTTGTGCCCCACCAATGGAGGTTGGCACACACCCACAAGTCTAGACTCATGCCTTGCTCCTTGCTTGGTCCGAGAACTCCTCAACAATGGCGAACATAACTTATTCTTGCTTCTTTCTTCTCCAAATTGGCTCCACAACCCTACAATGAACAAAAGCACACAAATACACACAAATTAATGATAAATTTTGAAAAAAGTAATGCTCAATGTAAGATAATAATACTTCGTATTACTATAATACGGGCACTTATCAAACTCCCCCATACTTAAGCTTTTGCTTGTCTTCAAGCAAAAACAAAACATGAAAGTACTTGGGAAGAACAATTGAAAGTGCTCGGCCTTAGGTTAACCAAAAGTATGCAAAAGAAGCATTCTACAAGCAAGGGGAAATTAAAACATCGCATACAAGATATCAATGCTCTAGCTAAAAACTTGAATAAAAAAGGACAACAACTCGATAATGTGTAAGTGTGTGTGAACTCACGCAAGTTAACCCAAAATGTACTCCTCAAAGCTCTTATTAAAAGGACTTATTTATACACAAGGAAGGAGGTAGTAGCTTCACACAACCTCTAAGGTAGCCCTTTTATAGGCAGCCGCCAAAGGTGGCTTTCACACTTTCGAGGAGGTAGTTCTTTCTACCGGGGTAGTAGCTTTCACGCATCCAATGAGATAGCTCTTTCTCTCATTAGGGCATAACTTGTATCTAACTTATGAGAGTAGCTATATACTTCATAGGAGGTAGCTCTTTCCACCCCAAATGCACAAATAAAAACTAAACAAATATTCACAAGCTCACAAATTTTTTTTTTCTTTTCTTTTTTCTTTTTTTTTCTTTTTTTTTTTATCTCAAAACAAAACTAAAAATTCAATTAAAACGATGATAAACTAGTCCTCAAAACATTGAACTTGAGTTACCAAAAGGTTTCAAGAGTGAGTAGTGCAAAAGAAATAATCGAACAAAAATTCCCTAAAATTCAAGTGAAAACTAGAGCATGATGAGATACAATGTTAAAAATTCTCCTAAACTTTAAGAATACAACCGTTGCAACTAAGGTGAACCGCCACGGGCTACATGAGCATAAACAATTGAACGCACAATTATAAAGTGTGTGTAATGTGAACTCCCTCTCCCTCCACACTTAAGATGTACATTGTCTCCAATGTACGCATATAAGCACAATAAAAATATAGCAATCAAACAAAAATATGTGGGAATGGGCAATTGAAACAATACTTCCTTGAACTCCAAGTGTTGCGTTTGATGGAGCTATGTTCATTAGTGTTGATTCTCAATGTGTTGCGGAGCACACACGGTCACATGACAGTGTCTATGACTATTCCTCAATTTCCAAACATCGAAGACCATCTGCAGGTATACACAAGGAGGTTCAGTGAAGCTCAATAAAAGTAAAATAAAACAAAAGAAACATAAAGCTAAAAATGCCTCAAGCGTCGGTGTCGTCTGCTATTGGTGTTGATGCTGTTGTTGTTGTTGATGGTGACCCTGGTATTGAAAAAGAAAAGAAAAGATTGACGAAGAAAAGGAGAAAAGATGCTTACTGACAAAATGGAAATCAAAAACTTCGAATATGACCAGAAAACGACTTAAAAACTCCTTAAATGGACGAAGAGAGGGTTAGGAAGATGGGAGGAAACATCCCTTGAGTGTGGAGGCATTGAAAAGGCACAAATGTATTTTAAAAAAAGTCGCAGCCTATTGTGTTCTGCGCATCCACACGGTCGTGTGCCTCCACTGGTAGGGTTCACAGGGGCAGTCACACACCCCTGTGTTTCCTCTATTTTGCTTCTCAGAGCATCCGCACGGCAGTGTGGAAATTTCACCGTATGCCCAACCTAGCCAACACAAGGCCGGCCATAGGGGCACCCACACGCCCCTGTGGCCTCTTTGGATCTCAAGAAAATCATCTAAGTGTTCCACACGGCCGTGTGCCATGTACACGCTCACCCACAGGGGCACTTACAAGTTCCCTGTGAGCCTTTGGATGAAGTTCTTGTTCTGCAGAACATCCACACGACCGTGTGCTATACACATGGGCACTCACAGGGGTACTCACACGGCCCTATGACTCTCAGGATGGAGAGTTATAGCTCTACAGAGATCCATACGGCCGTGTGTCTTCAGAAGGCCGTTCACAGGGGTAGTCACACCCTCCTGTGTCTTCTCTTGATGAGCTCTAAACTGTGACACACACCCGTGTGGAAACTCCACACGGCCGTGTGTCTTCTCTGGATGACTTAGAAAAAATTACAGGCTATGCAAAAAATTTCAGAAACTTAAATACAACGTTCAGAGCCTACATATACGATAAAAAATTTGACCAGAGATCCATTAAAACAAACTCAAACGACCCAAAACTTCGATAATCACAATTAGGAACACTACAACACCAATAATCCATGAGAAAATCACAGCACATGTATAATAAAGTCAAAACATTGACACTAGGCAATTATTCATGCTAAAACTAAACTAAGCCTAGAAAAGCAATAAAAACTTGGGTTGCCTCCCAAGAAAGGCTTGTTTAACGTCACTAAGTTTGACGTACCTCTTTCTTACCTTAAGGCGGCTTGAAAAGAGTGTGTTCCTCCCGACAAGAACTTACATAGCTACTTCCTTTAAACCGAAAATCTACTTGCCGGGGTGGAGTATTTGTGAAGGGTCCAACCATCGTACTTTTGGCCTCCAAGAAACGCTTGTTTAATGTCACTAAGCTTGACGTACCTTTTTCTTACCTTAAGGTGGCTTGAAAAGAGTGTGTTCCTCCCGACAAGAACTTGCATAGCTACTTTCTTTAAACCAAAAATCTACTTACTAGGGTGGAGTATTTGTTGAAGGGTCCAACCATCATACTTTTGGCCTCCATGGAAACAATTTAGGTTGGGAATTGTCCAAGCTTAGCATAGGTGGGTCATTGGATGGTTTATATATCCTCCCCGCATCTTGTCGCAAACCAAATATCTCTTTCTTGCATTCTACGAGTTGATCAATCCCAAAGAATGGTGCTTGTTCCATTACCTTAGGGGTTGCTTCTCCTTGTGTATTTACAGCTTGAAAGGAATGTGACATTAGCAAACCTCCTTGAAAAGTTCCTTGCTCACAAGCACACTGTTCATTCAAGCAATCCAAAGTCTCAACATGATGTTCTTCTTTTTCCTTTTCAATTTCTACAGCAATGTACTCGGTCTGCCCCATTTCTTCATTATCGTTCACTACCACATCATCTCTACAAGAGACTTGCGTTGCTTGCTCAAATAGTTCATGTTCCTTGGAGAGTGTGTCAAGTATCCACCCTAATTGATGCTTAAGGTTGTTATAGGAGGCTTCATGACATTTTTGTGTGGCTTCCAGACTTTGGCAAGAGGCATCAGATGCTTCAATAAAGTTAGCTAGCACTTTTTTTCACTGAGGTGCATCCCCTTCGAGTATCTCATCCTTTTGAAATTGCTCTTGAGGTGCTTCCCAATGTTGTCCATCATTATTCCATAAAAGCTTTTGGTAGCTCCTCTTATTTGGATGATATGTGCTGTAGCATGGATTGCTCTGTTGTTGTGAAGCAATAATTCTATCAACCTTTTTACTGAGAGCTTCAACTTGAAAATATAGCTCAACAACTGGATCAATCGTCATTTAAGCTCCTTGCAAGAAAAAGTGAGACAAAATAAAAGAAAACAAATAAGAATGACGGAAGAATAAGAAAGTGTGAAATAGAATGAATGATGAATAGGTAAAATAGCAAAGTACAAATGTTTCTAAAATGCCTATTCCCCAGTAACGGCGCCAAAAACTTGACACACTCCTTGCGTGTGTGTACCGCAAGTGCACGGGTTATCGAAGTAATAAAATACCCTGGTGAGTGGGTAGTCATATCCATAGGGAATAGTGTTTAAAAAACAAGCGTTATTACTATTTTAGCTATAGAGGGAATTGATGGTGAGAGAAATTAATATGTATAGATATAAAAGAGAGTAAAATAATACAAGAAGAGCAATAGAGGTAGGAGAGGTAATCGATATGAAGATGGGGTACCCAGATAAAGCTCCCCCTAGGACTAATGCTTCTAGTGCAAGACTAGTATTATACCCTCTAATTGATGTCTAATGAGTTGTGGAAATCCTTAAGCACATGGTCCAAAACCTAAGGTCAACCGTGACTAGTTCTAACATTATGCCCCGGCCTTAGGTTTCACTATGACCCTTAACTCTCGTTGACCTGTCAAATAAGCCCCAGGGGAGTCCATCATCCTAAGCTTTACACTACGTGGAATTGCTTGGGGTTCTAGGGATTCCAAGTGAAAGACCCCATCCCTAAGTATAGTTCTAACCCTTTGGTCCAGGTAAAAGAACCTTAGTCTCAGTTAAGACCCAGCACTGGATTCACTACAACCCTTCACTCTGTCAGGGGAGTCCATCTCCTAGCACTTCACTCTACTTCGACCGCAAAGAATTCTTGGAACACAGAGGTAGGGAAAATCACACTGAAGGGGAAAGGGGACGTTTCGCTACCTCTCGACTCACCCTCTCGACACTCTCCAATCTCGGCAGACTAATCCTATAGAAGTTATCACATCTTCAAAGGATAACCTAGATGATTCTCAATCATAGTGTCAAGGCTAAGGAAAATTAATATACTTAACATGCAAGATTGGAACTCAATTAAATTCATAAATTAAGAAAGCATAATAAAAGTCATAGAAATAATATCATCCTAGGGATTACAAGTCCGAATACCCACTAGGGTTTAGCTCCCCATGGAGCAATACAAAGACAATAAAGAGTTTAAGAACATATGCATAAAAACTATAAAGAAAACCCCCTTGTAGATCATATTGATGGTCTTGTGGAGCCGCGTGTCTTCTCCAACGAATCCTTTGTCAAGCTAAGGGCACACCTCGCCGAATCGATGCCGACGAAAGCTCCCCAATAGCTCTCTTCCAGATGCCGATGCCGTATAATCGCCTCCAAAGACCTTGAAGAACCTCTCCAAACCCTAGCCGAAAGTCCCCCAAAAGATAGGCAAGAGATAGAAGGGGGTTCCCCAAATAGATCTGAAAACGGGCTATTTATAGGCTGAAATCCTAACCTCTTGAAATTCACTGTAGCAAGTTACTGTTCACTTTCGGCCGAAATTCAAAATTCCAGAGAATTCACACGGGTATGTGGAATTAACACACAGCCGTGTGAAGTTTCTGTCTGCTGAAAAATTAATTCACACGGCCGTGTGTTAATTCCACACGACTGTGTGAAGCCCGCGATAAGTCAAATTTTAAAGCCGCGATTCAACATTATAAAAGGCGATTTTGGAGACCTTTTGGAATATCTTTTGACCTATCTTTCTCTTCAAATTGGGGAGTGCGGCTAGGGTTTCGGAGAGGATTTTGTGGAGGTTTAGCGCGCGTCATCGGCATCGTCACCGACGTTCGACGGCCGCACAAGACCACGGCCACACCATACGCAAGGGGGTTTTCATTGATGTCCTTATTTTGTGCTTTCTTTCATACATTGATGAACATGTATAGCTCCATGAGGAGCTAAACCCCTTAAGGGTATTCAAACTTGTAAACTCTAGGGTTATTATCTTTCTTTGACATTGTTATTATGCTTTTCCATTATTGATAAATAAAATTGAGTTTCAATCTTAATTTCATCTTGCTAATGTTTTCTCTTAGATGTGACACTAGGATTGATAACAATTTAGGTTTCCTTTTGGAGGTGTGACAACTCCTTAGGGTTAGACTATTTAAGATTGAAGAGGGTTGAGAGGGAGAGTTGTGAGGTAGCGATGTACCCCTTTCCCCTCCGACGTGGTTTCTCCCTGCCTCTGTTTCCTTAATTTCATAGCGGTCGAAATAGAGTGAAGTGCTAGGCAAATAAACTCCCCTGGGGCTTAGTTACGCAAGTAACAGAGTGAAGGGTTGAAGTGAATCCTATGCGCTGGGGCTTAATCTAAACTAGAGTTTTTCCACATGGACCAAAGGGTTAGAACTACACATAGCAACAGGTTTTACCACTAGGAATCCCTAGAGCTCAAAGCAATCCCATGTAGTGTGAGGTTTAGGTAGATATACTCCCCTGGGGCTTAGTCGTGCGAGCGACAGAGTGAAGGGTGACGTGAATCCTAATACCGGGGCATAGTGTTGGGGTTAGTCACGGTTGTCCTTAGGTTTGGGACCGTGAGTCTTCGGATATCCTCGACTCAATTAAACATCAATAGGAGAGTATAATAGCATAGTCCTGCACTAGAAGCATAGACCCTAGAGGTAGCTTGTTCAGATGCCCTACTTCATTCATTACTAATCCTCTCTATTCTCTTTTACTTGCACTCTCTCATCTTCCATCTTTCTTTTAATTTCTTGTCTTTCATTCTACTTTATTCTATTTTTACTCATTGATCCTACTATTGCTCTTCCATACTTAGCATAGCTTAATTAGTGAAATCTCGTATTCTAATTCTCTATTTCCTGTGGATTCGACTACACACTCACCAGGGTAAATTTATTACTTCGACAAACCCGTGCACTTGCGGGATACACGCAAGGGGTCGTATCAGCTCACCCTCTCAACCCTCTTCTATCTTGGAGTTATAACCATAATGGAGACCTCTCTCTCACCAAGGCAACAAATCAAGCAAAAATCAATCAATCACAAGGATCAATAAGACATGCAAGCAATGATAAAAAAAGATCGAAACTCAAATAAACTCGGATTTAATAGAGATCATTAAGAAAATCAATAAAAAGAATCAATCCTAGGGTTCACATGCCCAAATACCTACAAGGTTTTAACCCTCCATCGGGCTCATCACAAAACAAAGATTAATGCAATGAAAAGCAATGAAACAATAGAACGAAACCCCCTCAAATTCGTGATGATGGCCTTGATGGATCACTCAACATCTTGAAGTATCCCTCTCCGAAGCTATGTTGCCAAAGGCTTCCTCGATGCTATGACGGAGAAAAGATCTATCAAAGTTGGTGAAGAATGGCCCCCAATCTCGCCTAGGACCTCCTCTTGAAACCCTAGCCTCTTCTCCCTTTAAACGCGAGGAAAATAGTCTCCAAAGAAATGGGTAAAAGGACTATTTATAGACATAAACCACACCTATCACGTGTCTCCACACGACTATGTGCTATTTCACGCACCCGCGTGAGCTACAGAAAATCCCATGCAACCATGTGGAATTTTCACGTGCTCGTGTAAATAGTAACTTTGCTATAGTACTGCAGTAAAATCTTTGCTCCCTTTTCTTCCTTCAAGGCATTCACAACCTAGTTACACAAAAGAACACCAAATAGACTTTATGAGAGATAAACTATGGTAAAAATGATGCTCAATGCATGTAAAACGTGTATAGAAATATGTCTACTCAAGCACTTATCAAACTCCTCCACACTTAAGCCTTTGCTTGTCCTCAAGCAAAACTAATCATTAAACTCATAGAAAGCAAAGAAAAGTGCTTGGACTTAGGTTTACCAAGAGAGTACAAGAATAAAATTCTAAAATTATGGAGAGAGTTAAACATTAGATAAAGCAATCAACACTCTAGCAAACAATCTAATAAAAAATGAAAGTAATGATGTCCGAAGGTGTGTGTCTGTGCAAACTCAACTCATGGAACACTATGTCCACTACTCAAAGTTCTTATTGAAAATGGGACTTATTTATAAACAAAATGAATAGGTAGTAGCTTCACACACCCTCTAAGGTAGCCCTTTCCCGCGCGGCCTCCCGAGTGGCTTTTATGCTTTCGAGGTGGTAGCTTTCACTCATCCTATGAGATAGCTCTTTTTCTCACTAGGGTATGACAAGTATCTAACTTATGAGAGTAGCTTCATACAACATAAGTGGTAGCTCTTTCCACCCCCTATATACAAATAAAAACACAACTAAAATTCTAAAATTTTTTTTTTTTTATTTTTCTGATAAACATGATAAAACCTAATGTATAAGGTGAACCTAATGTTTACAACCTGATAATTAAACTCTCAACCCTAAGGTGAACCTTTATTGGTAACATGAGCATGATCATGAAAACACAAGTAAAATCCATGTATAAGGTGAACCCTCCCGTACACTTAAGATGCACATTATCCTCAATGTACTCATGTAAGCACAAAAAAATATCATCAATTGAAGCTAAATGCGTGCGGGAATGAAATTAAAAAAATACTTCCCTGAACTCCTCATTGATTGTTTGGTGAAGTCTAACTCATAGGAGTGTTGTTGTTCAACGAGTTGTGAAGCTCACATGACTATGTCACAATATCACATGGTCGTGTTCATGACAAAACATCATCAACATCACTCTTAAGGCCATCTACACGGATATAAGGGGTTTAGTGAAGCTCAATAAAATAGAAAAGATACACAAGTTCATATATATAGAGAAATAAAGAACAGACTCGCAAAACAAACTAAAGCAAGAAAGTAACTCTGAGAAGGCGAAGCCTTTTTGAGGATACAAGTCCAGAAAATAAAACGACACAAATAAAAGCATAAAGAAAATAAAAGATAGCCTTATGAGTGAAAAGTCACAAGCATCGGCATCTAGTGCTAGTGCTGGTGGTGAGTCAAACTCGACATCCTCATCTAATGTCTATTGTATGCAATCAAGGTGCTCCAGAATCTGTGCCTGATTCTCGAGGATGGTGGCCACGACAGCTTCAAGTCCAGCCAGTCGCTCATGTACTCGATCAGAAGATGGGTCAGGATTAGCAGATGAAACTGGTGTTGCTTTTGTAACCACGAGCTTTCCATAAGGTGGTGCATCAGGAGCCTCAACAGGCTCATCATTGTCGGATGACGACTCTACAAGCATGTATCCACCTGAACCTGTGCACCTCACTATGACTATCAATCAGAGGGTGACCAGTCCTAACGGTGACTTGGTATTAATCCTCTCCTTACCTCTAACTGATCGGAGAAGACCTATCTTGAACAGAAGCCATGTGATGTATTGTCCCGTAAACAATGCCCTTATCTATAAGTACTGGCTCTGGTGACGAAGGTAATCTGCCACAACATATCCCAGATGGAAAGGCTCTCTCTGGGTCATGGAGTACAGGTACAACAAATCTAAACGGCTGAGTGCTCATGCATAATCTCCACGACTGCTTACTGATCTGCTGAGGACATAATGAATATATCTGTGTACAGGTCATGCGAGTAGAGAACCCTTGCACAAATTGTGAAAAACCAGAGACAGAGTAACACCCATAAGGTAATCGGTAAGAAGTTGTGTATACTATATGGTGTCGATGTAATCCTCATCATATAAACCAAGAGACAATGCAAATTGGGTCAATAATATCCCCTAAGGTTGACCCAAAGCCCTGAATCAAACAATGTCCTCCTTGTCAAAGTCTGTATCAGCCATGTCGCGATTGAAGAAAAATGAAGAAAGAACCTCTGGAGTGATGTCTCGCCTGATGGGATCATGAATGGAAAGAAGTTAGTCCAAACCTCAAATGTCTACTAACTCTCGAACCCCATCAACTAGTCCAATCTCTTCAAGTGTCTCCCAACAAAGGTAGCGTGACTGTCCAAACTTTAGCTTTTGGAGACACTAGAACCTCTGCTAATGTTCAGGTTTGGTAAACTCAATATCTGGTGGTGGGGTCGGCTCCCTGTCTTAGCGAGGTCACTTGTGTGTTACTTTCTTGGTCCTAGGTGTGTGAGTGTAGGGCCTCATATGGGTGTATGAGCGCCTGAATGGCTCGGTTGGCCACATTTCCAGCCCACACGGGTGTGTGTGCTAGCCTCACACCCACGTGGGTGTGTGCTAGTGCGGTAGAAGGGCCATGCGACAACGTGGCCAGGCCACGCGGTCATATAGCCTTGGGATCTCTAGGTTGAGAGCACCACGCGACCACGTGGCTTGGCTGCTCTAGGGGGAGCTGGCCACGTGCCCACGTGGCCTAGGCGTGCGGCTCCCGTGGGCACGCTGCCTGGCTTGGCTAAGGGCCACGCAATCATGTGGCCCAGCCAAGCGTTCACTTGGCTCGGCTAGCTTAGTGCTGGCTAGCACACACGGTTGCGTGGGAGCCCGACGATGGCCAAAGAGCCATGGTCGGGCTCCAACTCCTCATCAAACATTGTTTACATGCATCTAGAGTGTTTTCAAATGATTTTTAATGAAAAATAGCATCTAAAAACCATGAAAACTCCATGGATTTGAGCATGAAGACATGGAAGAGATGAAGGCTTACCGATCCAAATCAGAGAAGAAAACTTGTTGTAAATGCTGGTAAAACACTCCTAGATATCCATGAAGTCAAAGAAAATTGGTTTTGGAGTCTAATGGTTAAGAAACTTGAAGATGGGAAATGAGAAAATGAAGCGTTGTATGTTGAAGAAGGTGAATAGTATCCCTTCACATTTTTATTAACCATATGGGGGTGTGGAAATTCAAGAATAATCTGTCCCTATCTCCATGCCACCGATACTAGCCTCCTATGAGGTCCCGGTGGAGAAATATCTCAATCTCAACACCTCACACCACATATGACCACAATGAACTCTAGGGATACCTAAGAGTGAAACTAATTCTTAAAGATAGATCTAACCCTACTTCTAGGTGGAAGATCCCTAACGACCTACAAGGTACCGGTGAAAAAATCTCTCAATCTCATGCCTCATAGAAAATATGGTTGCATAAAGCTTAGGGAATACGGAGATAGGAAACACTCAATTAGAAGGAAAAGAGGACACTCCACTATCTCGTGACTCACCCTCTCAACCCTCTTCAATCTTGGGGTTCTAACCCTAATGGAGATTTCTCTTTCTCACCAAGGTAACAAATCAAGCAACAATCAATCAATCACAAGGATCAATAAGACATGTAAGCAATGATAAAACAAGATTGAAACTCAAATAAACTAGGATTTAATAGAAATCATTAAGTAAATCAATAAAAACAATCGATCCTAGGGTTCACATACCCAAATATCTACTATGGTTTAGCCCTACATGGGGCTCATTACAAAACAAAGATTAATGCAATGAAAAGCAATGAAAGCCATAGAACAAAACCCCCATTAATTTGTGATGATGGCCTTGATAGATCACTCAACGTCTTGAAGTATCCCTCTCTAAAGCTATGTTACCAAAGGTTTCCTTGATGCTATGACGGAAAAAAGATCTATCAAAGTTGGTGAAGAATGGCCCCCAATCTCGCCAAAGATCTCCTCTTGAAACCCTAGCCTCTTCTCCCTTTAAACGTGAGCAAAAAAATCGCTAAAGAATTGGGTAAAAGGGCTATTTATAGACATAAACCGTGCTTGTCACATGTCTCCATACAGCCGTGTGAGATTTCACACACCCATGTGAGCTACAGAAAATCCCATGCAACCGTGAGGAATTTTCATGTTGGCGTGTGAATAGTAATTTTGATACAACACTACTACAGTAATTTGCTATAGTACTCTTTATAAAAGCAGTCCAAATTCTCTTTTCTTGAGGCCACATGGTCGGGCACATGTCCATGTGGTAAGTTATGAGACTTTTCTTTGTTGATTCATCTCATTTGGGGGCTCTTGTAATCTTCACAAAAGTAGGGACTTAGGAGTGTGACTGCTTTTGTGCCCTTCTAACTTACAAAATTGACTTGAATTCTCTTGGAGGTTGGCACACACCGTCATGTACATGAACTCCTCTTATGTCTTGATGCTTATGTTGTACAAAAACTCCAAAAAATATGTATTCATAACCTATCCTTGCTTCCTTTTTTCCTTCAAGGCATTCACAACCTAATTGCACAAAGAAACACCAAATACACTTTATGAGATATAAACTATGGTAAAAATGATGTTCAATGCATGTAAAACATGTATAGAAATATGTCTACTCAAGCACTTATCAACCACCTATAAGAATGCGAAAATTTACAAAGAGCTCACAAAGAAATACCACGACCAACACCTCAGATATGGTAAGGAATGAATATAAAGAAGGATATTAGGTCTTGTTCAATTCGAGACTGTGGTTATTTCCTAGTAAGTTGAAATCAAGGTGGTTAGGACCATTGATTGTAACGCTGGTTTTTCCCTATGGCACTGTAGAGATAACTCACCCCAAAAGAGGTACATTTAAGGTAAATGGTCATCGTTTAAAATATTATTTTGGGGAAAGAAAATGGAATGACAAGGGAGAAGAATTAGATCTCTCGGAATTATCTTGAGGTGAGAGAAGGCACGTCAGGCTCATGACATAAAACAAACACTTATTAGGAGGCAACCCAAGTAGTTTTCTATGCATTAGTTCATTTAGTTTGTTTACTTTTACTTTTAATTGTCCAGTAATTGAATAAAAAGTGGTATTTAATTTAGTGGTATGAAGATTACTCAGCTCTAGTGAATTCTACGAGTAAAATATGATCGTGAAGTCTAGTACTATTATTAGGAACTGTTTTCAAGCCGTTTTACACATGGAGAATCCTTAGTTTTTCATTGCGAATATCACAACGGGAGTACTCAACCCGTTATACACCCATTGTGATGCACTGTTAAAGAGATGTGTTTTCTGAAAAAAATATGAATGAGTCTGTAACCGGCTTACAACTGCCGTGGTCACGATTGTGTTGACCTGTAATAGCCATTCTTTAGAGCATGCTATTTCTCTGAATTTTTTTGAGTTCTGGCACGGCCTCTCCATGCCCATGATGAGGCCATTGTGAGCATAACGAGCCCTTAAATAGCTGTTGCCAACACTTAAAAGATTTTGAACCTTAACTGAGTTGACAACGGTCCCTTAACGGGCCTGAACGGCCGTGGTGCCTCAAAGAACTTGATAGACGAACAATGGGCATTATTAGGCAATTATACAATCCATTATAAGGTGATACAAGGCTACCAGCGGCCAACTCTTGGCCTTTCTCACTCAAAACGTTACTTTCTCACTTCCACTTCATAGGAGAAACCTTCTCCGATGATCATTTAGTAATTTCAAGAAGTTTTGGACTTGTCTCAGCTCAATTTATCATCACGACTAGTTGATTTTCACTGCGAGACAACCTTCTCTTTACGGCCAATTTCATAAGAAATAATCAAACCTTTTTAAATAGTGATTTGATGATGTGTAAATGCCATGAAATAGTTTAAGGATGTTTGGTAGAAGTTTTCGCATGAATTTCAAGCAAAGTAAACTAGTGTACAAAAAATTTTCACCAAAGTCGAGCATCATAACGGGAATTCCTCGACGTTCAAATACTAAACCAGGGTTGAGAAAAGCCATAATGGGCGTTGTCCATCCATTATGAGGCCGTTATGCAATTTTTCCCGCTCATCTTGCCCTAGTAATAACTTGTAACGGGGTTGCCTATTGTCAGCTAGCCATTGCCCTATTTTCCCTCTTATCTTGCCCTAGCATAGTGCACTGCAGAGCTACTGAATCACATAATGGGCCGTTGTGTGCCCGTTGTACTCATCCAGAGAGTCATTACAACCTTAGTAACATGCATGTTGAGATCGTTATGGTCACATAATGGCCATGATGTACCCGTTGTCAATTCCTGTGTTACATTTTTCATATTTTATTGATTGATTTTCTGTATTCTTTCTGGATTACAGGATATGGGTCAAAAGAGAACTGCCAATAGTTTACAAGCAGAAACCGAGAAGAAGAAGAAGAAGACAGAAGAGTCTTCTAAGCCAGAAGTACCATCGTATGGAGATCTAGAGCACAAAGCCCGCTATAGGAGGCTCATCGATCAGAGGTTTGTTGAGGGATGGGTTATTGATTGGCAGACACTAGAGGAGATTGGTCTCACCGATGAGGTATGAGACTTGATATCTGTACAAGGCTGGGAGCAGTTCTTCGGCATCTGAGAGTTGACTTACTGCGAGCTGACACTGGAGGTAATGAGCTCGTTCAACCTGGACAAGATGATCATTAGCCTTAGCCACCATGAGACCATCAGCTTCTAGATGTTTGAGGTGGAGTACTTTATGTCGTACATGGATTTTTCCGTAGCGATGGGGTTCATCGATGTAAGCTCAATCGGAAGGTTCCAATCAGGTGCTCTCATAATTGGGGCTCCAATTAATCTCTCATTCAACACATGAAAGGATGTAAGGTATTCATGATTGAAGTGGAAAGGTAGATCTTTTTCTAGAAGCTTAGTCATTGGTCTTGAAATCTTCAAAAAAATCTTTAACGAAGCACTGATAAAACCCCACATGCCCCAAATAACTTTGAAAATCCTTGGTCGTTGCCAAAGATGAAAGTTTCTCTATAGTTTCTAGTTTTTCCTTGTCCACCTCAATCCCTATCCATGAAATTTTGTGGCCCAAAACTATTCCATCCTTTACCATGAAATGGTATTTCTCCCAACTGAGTACCGAATTGGTTTCTTCACAGCGAGCAAGCATCCTTTCTTAATTAGAGAAACAACACTCAAATGAGTCCCCAAACATAGAGAAATCATCTATAAAGACCTCTATAATGTTTTCTATAAATTCATTGAATATAGGCATCATATAGCGTTGAAATGTAGCGGGCATGTTGCATAGTCCGAAAGGCATTCTCCTATAGGTGAATGTACCGCATGAGAAAGTAAATGTCATCTTCTCTTGATCTTCAGGTGTAATAGAGATTTGCAAATACCCCACCATTCCATTCAAGAAACAATAATACATGTGCCCAGAAAGACATTCTAGTATCTGATCGATGAATGGTAGTGGAAAGTAGTCCTTTCTTGTTGCATCGTTTAATTTTTTATAATAAATACAAACTCGCCATCCTATCATTGTATGAGTTGGAATCAGCTCATTATACTCATTCTGCACTACTATTATTCACCCTTTTTCAGTACCACTTTTACAAGACTAACTTATGAACTATCAGAGATTGGGTAGATTATTCCTGCATCCAATAGTTTTTTTTTTTTACTTCTGCTTTGCCTTCCTCTTTCATATTGGTGTTCAATCTTCGTTGTAGGTGCACCTGTGGTTTAATTTTATCTTCCATTAAAATTTTACGAGTGTAAAACGACACGACTAATCCCTCTGATATCAAAAATTTTTCTAAGCAATTACCCTTTTGCGGTTCTTTAGCAAAAGATCACAAGTTATTTTAAAATAATTAAAAAAAACATGTTGGATGAGGATCCATCGTAAGCTTTTCCCTTCCAGAATAGGATACATCGATGGGATTTTGACACGACCCCTTGCGTGTATCCCGCAAGTGCACGGGCTTGTCGAAGTAATAAATTTACCCTGGTGAGTGGGTAGTCGAATCCACAAGGAATAGGGATTTAAAACACGTGATTTCACTATTTAGCTATGCGATGTACGAAAAGTGATAATAGAATTGATGAGTGAATATGGAAGCAAATATAATAAAAGACAAGAAATTAACTAGAGAGATGGAAAGCAAGAAAGTGCAAGTAGAAGTGAATAAAGAAGGACTAGCAATGGATGAAATACGGTATCCGGACAAGCTACCTCTAGGACTTATGCTTCTAGTGCAAGACTATGCTATTATACTTTCCTATTAATGTTAATTGAGTCGAGGATATCCTTAAACTCAAGGTCCCAAACCTAAGGTCAACCGTGACTAACCTAACACTATGCCCCGGCATTAGGATCCACGTCAACCCTTCACTCTGTTACTCACGCAACTAAGCCCCAGGGGAGTATATCTACCTAAGCCGCACACTATGTGGGATTGCTTTAAGCTCTAGGTCCTAGTGATAAAACCTGTTCCTATGTATAGTTCTAACTCTTTGGTCCAGGTGGAAGAACCCTAATCTAGATTAAGCCTCAGTGATTAGGATTCACGTCAACCCTTCACTCTATTACTCACGCAACTAAGCCCCAGGGGAGTTTATCTACCTAGCACTTCACTCTATCTCGACCGTTAAGAAATCAAGGAATACGGAGGTAGGGAGAAATCACACCAGAGGGGAAAGGGGACGCTTCGCTACCTCACGACTCACCCTCTCAACCCTCTTCAATCTCAAGTAGTCTAATCCTATAGGAGTTGTCACACCTCCAAAGGACAACCTAAATTGTTCTCAACCCTAGTGTCACGGCTAAGGGAAAAACAATTGCAAAAGATAATTAAAATTGAAACTCGAATTTATTCATCAATAATGGAAAAGCATAATAGCAATTTCATAGAAACATAATAATCCTGGGGTTTACAAGTCCGAATACCCACGAGTGGTTTAGCTCCTCATGGAGCTATACATGTTCATCAAAATATAAAAGAAAACACAAATTGAAAGCATTGATGAAAACCCCTTTGCGTATGATGTGGCCGTGATCTTATGTGGCCGCCGGACGTCGGTGACGATGCCGATGACAAGCCCCGAACCTCCACAAAGTCCTCTCAGAAACCCTAGACGCACTCTCCAGAAGTTCGGGAGAAAGTTAGGTCAAAAGATACTCAAAAAGTCTCCAAATTGGGCTTTTATAATGTTGAGTCGCGGCTTTAAAATCGGACTTATCGGGGCTTCACACGGCCGTGTGGAATTTCCACACGCCCGTGTGAACTCTCTGGAATGCTGATTTTCTGTAGAAGTGCACAGTAACATGATACAGTGTTTTGCTACAGTACATGTTACAGTGCTGCTACAGTTCTTACCGAAACGCTCCCGAATCCATTGTTCTTCATCGAGGGCATTGATTTGAGCACACAATCAATGGTAGATCGTGCCGATTGTTTCAAGTCTTCTTCTTGGTGAAGTTCTCCTAAGCCACACGAGTTAGACTTGTTGTGAATGTGACTGCCTTTATGTCCCTCCAAAGAAGGTTGGCACACACTCACAAGTCTCATCTCATGCCTTGTTCCTTGCTTGGTCCGAAAACTCCCCAACAATGGCGAACACGATCTAACTTCGTTCCTTTTCTCCAAATTAGCTCCACAAACCTACAATGCACAATAGCACACAAATGCACACAATTTAGTGATAAAATCTGATAAATGATATGCTCATTGTAAGATAATAACGCTTCGCGGTACTATAACACAAGCACTTATCAGTTTTATTTTATTTTTTTATATTTTTCATATTTTAACTTTAATAACTTTCCATAATGGTTTTTTTGATATTTTAAATTTATTTACATTTCCGTAATGGTGTATCTTTGAGATTTATGCTATTCTTAAAATTATTGTTAGCATGGTTGCAAGTTTCATATTTGTATTTAGTTCCTTTTTTTTATCAATTCTAATAATGACTAGTCCACAATTGGATTTAATTAGATTAATTAGATTTATTTTAATCGGAGAAATTCATTTTGTATATAAGAGATTATTTCATCTTCTTTAGATTGGATCTCAGTAATTATATTTGTTAGTTCCGCCGGTTGAGGTTTGTGGGTTAGAAGATCACTCAAACAATCAAAGAAAAACACACACAAACCAAACAAGAGAAGAGAAGACACAAGAAGTTGATAACCCAATTCGCTGTCCACTCACCTACGTATGGGGGGCTAAACCCGGAGATAAACAATCCACTAAAAGAGGTGATAAAATATGAGTAGAAAGCACTTTGTCACTCGCTCTCACAAACAAAGATCACTACCCTCTCTAGATTGTCTAGTGCCTCCCTACTCTCCCTTTCAAGAGTCGCACCCAATCTCAGAGCAAGGTAGCTTCCAAATTAGTCCATACCTCTTTTAGAATCTCCGCGGCTACTAACTTCAGAACCTTCCAAATTTAGCTGTTATAACTCTTATTGTAATACGACTTGCAACATGGCATTAATTGCTGATTTGACTGAGTTCTGGATACATTGCAAGGTGACCTCGAGACCCCTCAACCTCCTGGTCATGCTTAGTCTGAGTCAATGCAGCCAGATCTCTTGATCCCGACTACCAGCAACTAGCCTACCTCCTTAGTTCCTCATCACGTAGTCCCCTCGCAAGCGGCGCATACCTTTGTGCGTCATCACGAAACTTACCAAACCTGATCTTCAATTCATCAAAGTTTGGCCTTCAAATCTTCCCAAGAAAGATCTTCACTCAATCACTCCAATTAGGCATGCCTTCAAATCATCCCTTAAATAGTCTTCAATCATATCTATTAAGGTTCTTCAAATCATACCATCAATAGCCTTCAATCATAACATTGATAGTTATCTCTTCAATTAAGCTCAATCCATATTTAGACTTGACACACCCCTTGCGTGAGTGTTCTGCAAGTGCATGGGTCGTCGTAGTAATAAAATTTAACTTGGTGAATGGATAGTCGTATCCACAGGGAATAGGGGTTTGAGATATAAGTATTCACTATTTAGCTAACGCGATGTGTGAAAAGAAATCAGCGAGTGAGTGTGAGAATAATTGGTAAAAGAAAGAATTAAAAGAGAAGTATGGAAGATGAGAGAGTGCAAGTAAGAGTAGAAGAGTAGGACAAGCAATGGGAGAAGATGGGTATCTGGATAAGCTACACCTAGGACTTATGCTTCTAGTGCAAGACAATGCTATTATACCTTCCTATTGATGTTAATTGAGTCGAGGAGATCCTTAAACACACGGTCCCAAACCTAAGGTCAACCGTAACTAACCCCAACACTATGTTCCAGTCATTAGGTTTCACTACGACCCTTGACTCTCGTTGACCTGTCAACTAAGCCCTAGGGGAGTCTATCTACCTAAGCCTCACAATGTGTGGAATTGCTTTAAGTTCTAGGGAATCCTAGTGATTAACCCTATTCCTATGTGTAGTTCTAACCCTTTGGTCCAGGTGTGAGAACCCTAGTCTAAATTAAGTCCCAACACTTAGATTCACTTCAACCCTATACCTTGGTATTTGTGCAATAAAGCCCTAGGGGAGTTTATCTCCTAGCATCTAACTCTATCTCAACCATGGATAAATCATGGAATATGGAGGTAGGGAAAATCACATCGGAGGGGAAAGGGGACGTTCCGCTACCTCACGACTCACCCTCTCGACCCTCTTCAACCCTAAGTAGTCTAATCCTATAGGAGTTGTCACACCTCCAATGGACCGTGTCTCCGGGGCACAGTTGAATGTAGATAACCTAGATTGTTCTCAACCCTAGTGTCATGGCTAAGGGAAAAAATAATAAAAGAAGAGAAATTAAGATTGAAACTCAATTTTATTCATCAATTACGGAAAAGCATAATAGCAATGTCAAAGAAACATAATAATCTTAGGGTTTACAAGTCCGAATACCCACAAGGGGTTTAGCTCTTCATGGAGCTATACATGTTCATCAAAATATGAAAGAAAGCACAAATTAAAAGCATCGATGAAAACCCCTTGCGTATGGTGTGGTCGTGGTCTTGTGCGGCCGTCGGATGTCGGTGACGATACCGACGACTCGCTCTAAACCTCCACGAAATCCTCTCCGAAACCCTAGCCGCACTCTCCAGAAGTTGGGCAGAAAGATAGGTCAAAAGATAGAAGGGGAGGGTCCCCAAATAGATCTGAAAACGGGCTATTTATAGGCTGAAATCGGGGTGAAATCGGAGTTCCACACGCCCCTGTGGATTTTCCACATGGGCTGTAGAATTTCAACATACCCGTGTGTTAATTCCACACGGTCGTGTGGAAATTCTGTTTTGCTGATTTTCAGCAGACTGTGAACAGTAACTTGCTATAGTAACCACTACAGTACTCCACCGAAATGCTCTCGAATTCATCGTTCTTTATCGAGGCCGTTGAATTGGGCACACAATCAATGGTAGATTATATTGATTACTTCATTTCTCTTCATTGGCGAAATTCTCCAATCCTACATGAGTTAGACTTTTGTGAATGTGACTGTCTTTGTGCCCCTCCAATGGAGGTTGGCACACACCCACAAGTCTAGACTCGTGTCTTGTTCCTTGCTTGGTCCGAGAACTCCTCAACCATGGCGAACATAATCTATTCTTGCTTATTTTTCTCCAAATTGGCTCCACAGTTCTACAATGCACAAAAGCACACAAATTAATGATAAAATCTGATAAAAGTAATGCTCAATGTAAGATAATAATACTTCCTATCACTATAATATGAGCACTTATCAAACTCCCCCACACTTAAGCTTTTGCTTGTCCTCAAGCAAAAATAAAATGTGAACGTACTTGGGAAGAAAAATTGAAAGTGCTCGGCCTTAGGTTCACCAAGAGTATGAAAAGGAAGCATTCTACAAGTAAGGGGAAATCAAAACATCGCATAAAGATATCATTGCTCTAGCTAAAAACATGAATAAAAAGGGTTAATCAACTCGAAAATGTGTAAGTGTGTGTGAACATACTCAAGACAACCCAATGAGTACTCCTCAAACTTTTGTTAACAAGGACTTATTTATATACGAAAAGCAATAAAGGAAGTAGTAGCTTCACACAACCTCGAAGGTAGCCCTTTCCTAGGCGGCCACCAAAGGTGGCTTTCACTCTTTCGAGGAGGTAGCTCTTTCTACTGGGGTAGTAGTTTTCACGCATCCCATGAGATAGCTCTTTCTCTCATTAGGGCATAACTTGTATCCGACTTATGAGAGTAGCTACATACTTCATAGGTGGTAGCTCTTTCCACCCCAAATGCATAAATAAAACAAAGCACATATTCACAAACTCATATATATATATATTTTTTCTTTTTCTCATTGTCCATTTTTTTATATGCATTTTCCAAAGTAAAACTAAGAACGACGATAAACTTGTCCTTAAAAACTTCAAGATCGAGTTTCCAAAAGATTCCAAGAGTAAGTTTGTGCAATATAAGGTAATCGAGTCAAAATTCCCTAAAAATTCAAGTAAAAACTAGAGTATGATAGAATACAATGTTAAAAATTCTCCTAAACTCTAAGAATACAACCGTTGCAACTAAGGTGAACCGCCGTAGGCTACATAAGCATAAGCAATTGAACGCACAAGTATAAGGTGTGTGCAATGTGAACTCCCTCCCACACTTAAGATGTACATTGTCCTCAATGTACGCATGCAAGCACAATAAAACAAATAGCAATTAAAACAATTACTGTGGAAGTGGGCAATTGAAACATTACTCCCCTGAACTCCAAGTGTTGCGTTTGATGGAGCTAGTTTCATTGAGAGTTGAGTCTCAATGGGTTGTGGAGCACACACGGTCCCATGACCGTGTCTATGATTATTCCTCAATTTCTTTACATCCAAGACCATCTGCACGTATACACAAGGGGTTTCAGTGAAGCTCAATAAAAGTAAAATAAAACAAAAGAAACATAAAACTAGAAATGCCTCAAGCGTCGGTGTTGTTTACTACTGGTGCCGATGCTGTTGCTATTGTTGATAG
This sequence comes from Dioscorea alata, assembly GCA_020875875.1. NCBI lineage: Eukaryota > Viridiplantae > Streptophyta > Magnoliopsida > Dioscoreales > Dioscoreaceae > Dioscorea > Dioscorea alata. The sequence goes on from CM037019.1 coordinate 14,221,221, forward strand.
TGATCCTGGTGTTGGAAAAGAAAGAAAAGATTGACGAAGAAAAGGAGAAAAGATGCTTGCCGACGAAATGGAAATAAAAAAGTTCGAATATGGCCAGAAAACGACTTAAAAACTCCTTAAAAGGACGAAGAGATGGTTGGGAAGATGGGAGGAAACATCCCTTGAGTGTGGAGGCATTTAGAATCAAAAAGGAACAAATATATTTTAAAAGAAACCACAGCCTTTTGTGCTCTGTGCATCCACACGGCGGTGTGCCTCCACTGGAATTAGTCACAGGGGCAATTACACGCCCTGTGTTTCCTCTGTTTGCTCTCTAGAACATACAGACGGCCGTGTGCCCAACTTGGCCAACACACGACCGACCACAAGGGCACCCACACGCCCCTGTGGCCTCTTTGGATATCCCAAAAAACACTAAGGGCTGTTTGGTTGTCTGTAAGTGAAGTCACATGCAAGTGAAATTACAGTGTAAGTGAAAATGCTGCATTTCAATTTACATCATTGCTGTTTGGTTTGCTGTAACTGGAAATGCTGCATTACTTTTTATTTGTTTTGTTTGATGTAAGTTAGATAATATGGTCACCATGTAAGTGGAGGGGTGAGATTACCCACATTATCCAGTATTATTATTAATTATTTAATACACTTCAAAGATATAATTTAAACTAAATTAATTAATTAATTTAATTTAATTTAATTTAATTTAAGTTTTAAATTAATTAATTGATTTAATAAAGTATTTATTACATTTAAAAATAATAATAAAAAAATTTAAATAATTAAGCACTAACTCAAAATAAATAATTTATCTCTCCCTATCTACTATTAACACTAATGCAAGAAAAATAATTAATTAATTAATTTAATGATAATTTTATTAAATTATTTTATACTAAAAAAATATTTTTGTAATTAAAATTAAATACAAATTAGTATATTTTAAATAAAAGATTAAATTTAATAAACCATAAATAAGTATAAGTTTAATTATGTTAACAATTAATTGCCTTGTGCAGAGAAAAGAATGGTGATTTTAACCAAAATGTTTTGCTTCATTTCAACTTACAGCAAAATTTGCTATAAGTTGAAATGCTGCAAAAGTACACAAAACTGCAAAACTTTTTACATGTAAAACTGATTTTACAGCAAACCAAACAGCCTTTTACATGTAAAACCAGTTACATTACAGCTACTTACAGCTAGTTGCAGGTAACCAAACAGCCCCTAAGTGTTCCACACGGCCGTGTGAGAAATCCACACGGCCGTGTGCGTTTCACAGGACCTCTCACAGGGACGGCCACACGCCCCTGTGTTTTCTCGGGATGGAAGGGAGGTCTCTGCAGAGTTTCACACGGCCGTGTGCCGTAACACATGGGCACTCACAGGGGTATCCACATGCCCTTGTGGACTCTCTGGAATGAGAGTTGCAGTTCTGCAGAACTTCACACGGCCGTGTGCCCTTCACAGGGTCGTTCACAGGGTCAACTACATGGCCCCTGTGAGGCTCGGGATGAGCTCTAAGATGGTTCACACGGGCGAGTGAAAATTCCACACGGCCGTGTGGTTTCTTTGGATGACTTAGAAAAATTACAGACTCTACAGAAAATTTCAAAAACACGATTATAACACTTCGAGCCTGCATAGACGATAAGAACACGACCAGAGATCCATGAAAACACACTCGAACGACACAAAACTTCGATAATCACAATTAGGCACACTAAAACACCAATAATCCATGAGAAAATCACAGCACACACATTATAAAATGAGAACACCAACACTAGGCAATTATTCATACTAAGAAAAACTAAGCTAAAGCCTACAAAAGCAATAAAAACTTGGGTTGCCTCCCAAGAAGCGCTTGTTTAACGTCACTAAGCTTGGCGTACCTCTTTCTTACCTTAAGGCGGCTTGAAAAGAGTGTGTTCCTCTCAACAAGAACTTGCATAGCTACTTCCTTTGAACCAAAAATCTACTTGCCAGGGTAAAATATTTGTTGGAGGGTCCAACGATCTTACTTTTGGCCTCCAAGGAAACAATTTGGGTTGGGTTAGCATAGGTGGGTCATTGGATGGTTTAAATATCCTCCCCACATCTTGTCCCAAACCCAATATCTCTTTCTTGCTTTTTGTGAGTTGATAAATCCCAAAGAACGGTGCTTGTTCCATTACCTTAGGGTTTCCTTCTTCTTGTGTATTTTCATCTTGAAAGGAACATGACACTAGCAAATCCCCTTGAAAATTTCCTTGCTCACAAGCACCATCTTCATTCAAGCAATTCCAATTCTCCAAATGATCTTCTTCTTTTTCCTTTTCAATTTCTACAGCAACGTACTCGGTATGCCCCATTTCTTCATTATCGTTCACTACCACATCATCTCTACAAGGACTTTGCGTTGCTTGCACAAATACTTCGTGTTCCTTGGAGAGTGTGTCAAGTATCCATCCTAATTGATGCTCAAGGTTTTTATAGGAAGCTTCATGACATTTTCGTGTGGCTTCCATACTTTGGCAAGAGGCATCGGATGCTTTAATAAAGTTATCTAGCGCTTTTTCCACTGAGGTGCATCATCTTCAAGTATCTCATCCTTTTGAAATTGCTCTTGAGGTGCTTCCCAATGTTTTCCATCATTATTCCAGAAAAAATTTTGGTAGCTCCTCTCATTTGGATGATGTGTGCTGTAGCCTGGATTGCTCTATTGTTGTGAAACAATAATTCTATCAAGCTTTGTACTGAGAGCTTCAACTTGAGAATATAGCTCAATGACTGCATCAATCTCCATTTTGGCTCCTTGCAAAAAAAAAGTAAGACAAAACAAAAGAAAACAAATGAGAATGACGGAAGAATAAGAAAATGTGAAATAGAATGAATGATGAATAGCTAAAATAGCAAAGTACAAATGTCTCTAAAACGCCTATTCCCCGGCAATGGCGCCAAAAACTTGACACGACGCCTTGCGTGTATCCCGCAAGTGCACGGGTTTTCAAAGTAATAAAATACCCTGGTGAGTGGGTAGTCGTATCCACAGGGAATAGTGTTTAGAAACAAGCGTTATCCCTATTTTAGCTATAAATGTTATCGATGATAAGAGAATTCAATATGTATATATATATATATAAGAAAGAAAAAGACTGCAAAAAGGGCAATAAAGGTAGGAGAGGTAATCGATATAAAGATGGGGTACCCGGACAAGTTACCCCTAGGACTTATGCTTCTAGTGCAAGACAATGCTATTATACCTTCCTACTGTAAGAAAAGTGAGAGTAGAATTGACGAGTGAGTGTGAAACCAATTAAAAGTAGAAAGATGGAAGGTAAGAGAGTGCAAGAACGAGTAAATAGAGAAGGACTAGTGACACGACCCCTTGCGTGTATCCCGCAAGTGCACGGGTTTGTCGAAGTAATAAATTTACCTTGGTGAGAAGGTAGTCGAATCCACAGGGAATAGGGAGATAGAATATAAGGTTTCACTAATTAAGCTATGCAAAATACGGAGAACGATAATAAGATTGATGAATGAAAATAATGCAAAGCAATAAACTAAATAGAGAGATGGAGGAAAGAAGTGCAAGTAGGAAAATCGAGAAGGACTAGCAATGAATAAAACGGGGGGTATCCGGACAAGCTACCTCTAGGGTCTATGGTCTATGTTTCAAGTGCAAGACTATGATATTATACTCTCCCATTGATGTCAATTGAGTCGAGGATATCCTAAGACTCACGGTCCCAAACCTAATGACAACCGTGACTAACTCGAACACTATGCTCCGGTATTAGGATTCACAACACCCTTCACTCTGTCACCTAGATGACTAAGCCCCAGGGGAGTCCATCTGCCTAAACCTCACACTATGTGGAGTTGCATTATGCTCTAGGGATTCCTAGTGATTAAACCTGTTCCTATACGTAATTCTAACCCTTTGGTCCAGGTGGAAGAACCCTAGTCTAGATTGAGCCCCAGCAAATAGGATTCACTACAACCCTCCACTCTATTACTTGCGTAACTAAGCCCTAGGGGAGTTTATCTACCTATTGCTTCACTCTATTTCGACCGCTATTAAATCAAGGAATCGGAGGTAGGGAGAAATCACATCGAAGGGGAAAGGGGTACATTGCTACCTCACAACTCTCCCTCTCAACCCTCGTTAATCTTGAGTAGTCTAATCCTATAGGAGTTGTCACACCTCCAAAGGAAAGCCTAGATTGCTCTCAACCCTAATGTCACGTTTAAGGGAAAACAATATGAAAGGATAATCAAGATTAAAAACTCAATTTTATTCATCAACGATGGAAAGCATAATAATCAATGTCAAAGAAACATAAGAAACCCTAAAGTTTACAAGTCCGAATACCCCACGAGGGGTTTAGCTCCTCATAGAGCTATACATGTTCATCAACGTGAGAAATAAAGCATAAAACATAGACATCAATGAAAAACCCCCTCGAATTGGTGTGGCCGTGGTCTTGTGCAAACGTCGAACCTCGAAATCGATGCCGACGACGCGCTAGAACCTCCACGAAATCCTCTCCGAAACCCTAGCCGCACTCCAGAAAGTTGGGGAAAAGATAGGTCCAAAGATACCTCAAAAGGTTGCAAAAATCCCCATTTATATTGTTGAATCGCGGCTTTAAAATTGGACTTATCGGGGGCTTCACACGGCCGTGTGGAATTTCCACACGCCCGTGTGTCTTCACTGGATGGCTGAAATTGCAAAACACACGGCCGTGTGGAATTTCCACACGCCCGTGTGACTTCTCTGTCTGGCTGGAAAATGGCTCACACGGCCGTGTGGAATTTCCACACGCCCGTGTGACTTCTCTGGAACACTAATCTTCAGCTGAACAGGCTTGGTAACTTGCCGAAACGCCTCCCGGGTCCATTGTTCTTCATCGAGGCCATTACTTGGGCACACAAGCAACGGTAGGTCGCGCCGATTGCTTCAAGTCTTCTTCTTTCGCGAGATTCTCCTAAGTAACACGGATTGGACTTGTTGTGAATGTGACTGCCTTTGTGCCCCTCCAAAAGAGGTTGGCACACATCCACAAGTCCAAATACGTGCTTCGTTCCTTGCTTGGTCCGAGAACATCCCAACATTGGCGAACGCGACCTAATTTCATTCTTCTTCTCCAATTAGGCTCCATAATACCTTCAATGCACAAGAGAACACAAATGCACACATTTAGTGATAAAACCTGATAAAAGGTATGCTTAATGTAAGATAATAGCGCTTCGCGATACTATAACACAAGCACTTATCAACTAGCAATGGATGAAATAGGGTACCCGGACAAGCTACCCCTAGGACTTATGCTTCTAGTGCAAGACTATGCAATTATACTTTTATATTGATGTAATTGAGTCGAGGATATCCTTAAACACACGGTCCCAAACCTAAGGTCAACCGTGACTAACCCCAATACTATGCCCCGACATTTAGTTTTTCACTACGACTCTTGACTCTCGTTGACCTGTCAACTAAGCCCTAGAGGAGTACATCTTCCTAAGCCTCACACTACGTGGGATTGCTTTAAGTTCTAGGGATTCCTAGTGATAAAACCAGTTCTTATGTATAGTTATAACCTTTTGGTCCAGGTGGAAGAACCCTAGTCTAAATTAAGCCCCAGCACTAGGATTCACGTCAACCCTTCACTCTGTTGCTCGCACAACTAAGTCCCAGGGGAGTTCCTCTCCTAGCAGTTCACTTTATCTCAACCGCTAAGAAATCATGGAACATGAAGGTAGGAAGAATCACACCGGAGGGGAAAGGGGACGTTCCGCTACCTCACGACTCACCCTCTCAACCCTCTTCAACCTTAAGTAGTTTAACCCTATAGGAGTTGTCACACCTCCAAAGGATAACCTAGATCGTTCTCAACCCTAGTGTCACGGCTAAGGGAAAACAATTACAAGAGATAATTAAGATTGAAACTCGAATTTATTCATCAATAATGGAAAAGCATAATAACAATGTCATAGAAACATAATGATCCTAGGGTTTACAAGTCCGAATACCCACGAGGGGTTTAGCTCCTCATAGAGCTATACAAATTCATCAAAATATAAAAAAAAAACACAAATTAAAAGCATCGATGAAAACCCCCTTGCGTATGATGTGGCCGTGGTCTTGTGCGGCCGCCGAACGTCGGTGACGATGCCGATGACGCGCTCCGAACCTCCATGAAGTCCTCTCCAAAACCCTAGTGACGCTCTCCAAAAGTTGGGGAGAAAGATAGGTCAAAAGATGTGTCAAAAGTCTCCAAATTGGGCTTTTATAATATTGAGTCGCGGCTTTAAAATTGGACTTATCGGGATTTCACACAGACGTGTGGAATTTCCACATGCCTGTGTGAACTCTCTGGTTTCCTGAATTTTGGCCGAAAGCGAACAGTAATTTGCTACAGTGCTGCTGCAGCAACTCGCCAAAAACGCTACCGAATTCGTTGTTCTTCATCGAGGCCATTGAATTGGGTACACAATCAATGGTAGATCATGTCGATTGCTTAAAATCTCCTTATTGGCAAAGTTCTCCTTGTTAACATGAACTAGACTTATTGTGAATATAACTACCTTTGTGCCCCTCCAAAGGAGGTTGCCACACACTCACAAGTCTATGCTAATGCCTTGTTCCTTGATTAGTCCAAAAACTCCCCAACAAAGGCGAACACGATCTTACTTTGTTCCTTTTCTCCAAATTAGCTCCACAAACCTACAATGCACAAAAGCACACAAATGCACACAATTTAGTGATAAAATCTGATAAAAGATATGCTCATTGTAAGATAATAGCACTTCGCAGTACTATAACACAAGCACTTATCAGGCATTGAGAGAACTTTCCGCCGGGACCTCATAAGGGACTAGTCATTAGAATTACTGTGGCACCAAAATTTTACTATCATTTCTTTTACTTCTAAGGTCCAAAAGGAAGCTTTACATGCCTGAACATCATTAGAATTAGTTTTACTCAAGTTTAAGGCTTTTTTGATCCAAAATGATGTTTTGCCCTATAACCCTAGTGTTGCATGTACAGCATGTAACCTCATACACTCATGGATTTTAGTTTCATTCTTTTATTCATTGCTTCTTGGATTCTCTGCTTGAGGATAGGTGGCGAAACATCTTCTAAGGGGAAGTAAATAGGTGGCATCTCCAAGATTTATGACTTGTTTTGTGAGTATTTCTTTATATATCAAATTATATTTCATTTTCTTTACAAAGATGAATTTATTAGAATGATTTGAATATATTTAAGTACTTCAAATCTATGGGCTTGTCTTAGTAAAACCTAGAACACTTATACATGCTTATTTTGAAATAGGTATACCCGTATGCTTTTATCTTGACACAACATGTGAATATGGTTTAAAATATAATTGTTCATTTAGCAATCATATGATGATTCATAGTAATGATTTTGAGAGTATATTCTTTGAATCAATAATGTGGAATGATGGATTTCTTTAGTTATAAATTGGAAATGCTTATATTTACAAGTTTGACTTTGATGGTGACTACAGGCCACAACCCGATCTCAGACTTCATTCTGACACTGTAGTGGGGGTCCCATGATCCAACCTAATGGGAGGTAGCGTGGTCAACCCTATGTTTACCCCTAGTCAATAAATACATATAGCTATTGACAAGGTTCAGGAAGTGTAATTCCTTTATTCATATGAGAAACATGTGGTCACCACAAGGAGATCTCAATGGCCAACACCAAGAAAGGCACCATTCTAAATTTTGAAAATTTAAAACACATTGGTTGTCCCAAATATAGTCACTCCTACGATTAGCTCAGGAATTATTTGAGGTCAACCTATGATTTTGAAATGTGATTAATGTGTTGAAGATTTTGTTTGCATATATCATTAATAACTCATATTTAAACTATTGATTTATTAGATTCTTGAAAACATTCATTAATGTTTTATTAGTATGATGATTACTTTTCTTGAGATGCTGAATTAGTCTATTATATCTATGTTGTCACCACTCACTTGGTAACACCTATTACCCATCACTCTTTCTCTTCCCCTCCCTTAAGTTGCAATGCTAGACTTGGTTGTGCTGGATAACCATTAGAGTGACTTGTCTCCCCTCCTGTGTCTAGGTTGGTTTATCTTTTGGCATGTAGAATATATGGATCCACTAGAACTTATTTCTATGTTTTGTTATTGCATTTTTACTATTTGTATTTTGAGTGTATTTAAAACAATGACTATATTTTGTTATTGATTTCTGTATATTTTATGTCCCAGTAGGGGAATCCTATTTTACTTTTATTGTTGAATTTGTGTTCTTTTTCTTAATGAGTTTATGATTTTAGGTTTATGTTGAGCCTTATGGTGACTCAAATCTAGGGTGAAGTCTAACCCTCTTCTTGTTGTCTTGGAGATTGCCATGTGCCCAACTAGGGTCGAGCCTTAACACAGTCACCTTTTTTTGCCATTGCACCAAAGTGCTCTCCTTCTATCCTTACTGATGTTGAACCTATCTCACTCAATAATGTTGTCCTTAATAGTGTTCCAATTAATAGCTTAATGTTGGTGTTGTCTTCCACTATCCTTGATAACTTACTCCTTCATATGCACTAAAAATTGAAAATAAAGTAGAAATTAGTGTTTGTAAGAGAAGAAAGAAATAAGAGTGGGAAAGAAAAATAAATAAAAAAAATGGCAAATTTAACAAGATGAAAATTTTTTTCCTAGTATCCTAAGTTCCCCCAAAATTGTGTCAAAAACTTGATAAGAACTAATATCACCTATGGAACGCAAGTGCACATGCCGATCAAGTAATATATTATGCTAAAAGTAGGGTTAGCGATCCTTGAGGAACTAAGTGAACTCGATTGCCTACTCCAGTACTTTTTGTGCATGTTCATCCACTCTATATTTTACAATTGGTACAATATCACTCCTCTAAATATTAAAAGCTAACCAGACAAATTATTTAAAACACTTTCATCTCAAAGGCATCTTTGATAACCAATACATTAAAACAACAAAAAAAATCAAAGAAAATAACAATACATTACAATTATTTTTTTAAAAAAGAAAGTGTTATTGAGCAGTAGAAAATCTAAAGACTATATGTTGTCATCTCAAAAACACAATACCATAGTGATCATGGTTGTGCTCATTTTAGGAACCTGAAGGTAATTGATGAAATAATCTAATGATCATAATTTTCTAAAAAATTATAACATAACAAATGTTAACCTAAAGGCACAATCAAAGCCCCCTTTTATTTATCCAAGTGAACAAAATCAAACTCATGACCTGTAATCCAATTCCCTTTGTATCCATCTAGTTGTGATAAAATTAAAAAAAATAAAAAATGAAACCACTACCAAAGCCTTCATTGTCCTTTAATTTAACTTCCTCACATTCCTCCTCTTAAGTCCCTCCAATGATGAAGATGACCCTGCCGCTATCTTCACCGCCGAAGAAGTCTAGGACTGTCTTGGATCCTAGCAAACCTAATAAGTGCTCGTGTTATAGTAATGCGAAGCGTTATTATCTTGCAATGAGCTTTAATTCAATTAGATTTTATCACTAAAAAGTGTGCAATCGTTTACTTTTGTGCATTGTAGGGTTGTGAAGATAAAATGAAGGAAAGGAACGAAGTTAGGTCGTGTTTGGCATTGTTGGGAAGATTTTCGGATTAAGCAAGGAGCAAGGCGTGAGCATAGACTTGTGAGTGTGTGCCAACCTCCTTTGGAGGGGCACAAAGGTAGTTACATTCACAATAAGTCTAATTCATGCCAACAAGGAGAACTTCACCAATTAGGCGATTCGAAGCAATCGACACGATCTACCGTTGATTGTGTGCCCAATTCAACGGCCTCGATGAAGAACGACGGATCCAGGAGCGTTTCGGCACAATACTGTAGCAGCAATGCAGCACAACACTGTAGCAAGTTACTGTTCACAGTCGGTCGAAAATCAGAATTCCAAAAAATTCACACGGGCGTGTGGAAATTCCACACGGCCGTGTGAAATCCCGTTTTCAGCAAATTTAAAAGCCGCGACTTTTTGAGAGATCTTTTGACCTATTCTTCTCCCCAACTTCTGGGAGTGCGGCTAGGGTTTTGGAGAGGACTTCGTGGAGGTTTAGAGCGCGTCATCGGCATCGTCATCGACGTTCGGCGGCCGCACAAGACCACGGCCACACCATACGCAAGGGGGTTTTCATCTATGTCTTTACTTTGTGTTTTATTTCATACATTGATGAACATGTATAGCTCCATTAGGAGCTAAACCCCTTGTGGGTATTCGGACTTGTAAATTCTAGGGTTATCATGTTTCTTTGACATTGTTATTATGCTTTTCCATTATTGATGAATAAGAATTGAGTTTCAATCTTGATTTTATTTTGCTATTGTTTTCCCTTAGATGTGACACTAGGGTTGAGAGCAATCTACTTTTTCCTTTGGAGGTGTGACAACTCCTATAGGATTAGACTATTCAAGATTGAAGAGGGTTGAGAGGGAGAGTTGTGAGGTAGCAATGTACCCCTTTCCCTTCCGATGTGATTTCTCCCTACCTCCGTTTCCTTGATTTATTAGCGGTCAAGATAGAGTGAAGTGCTAGGTAGATAAACTCCTCTGGGGCTTAGTTACGCGAGTAACAAAGTGTGAGGTTTAGGTAGATGTACTCCCCTGGGACTTAATCGTGCGAGCGATAGAGTGAAAGGTTGTTGTGAATCCTAATACCGGGGCATAATGTTGGGGTTAGTCACGGTTGACCTTAGGTTTGGGACCGTGAGTCTAAGGATTTCCTCGACTCAATTAGCATCAATAGGAAGGTATAATAGCATTGTCTTGCACTAGAAGCATAGATCCTAGAGGTAACTTGTCTGGATACCCCACTTTATTCATTGTTAAATCCTCCTTAATCTCTTTTTCTTGCACTCTCTAATCTTTCATCTCTCTCTATTTAATTTCCTGTCTTTTAGTATAGTTGTTCTCACAATTCACACACGAATCGATTATTACTTTTCCGTACTTCGCATAGTTTTAATAGTGAAATCTCATACTCTAACTCCCTATTACCTGTGGATTCGACTACCCTCTCACCGGGGTAACTTTTATTACTTCGACAAACCCGTGCACTTTCGGGGATCCTGTCAAAACCCTAACCCTAATTACAAGGGAATGGAGATGTTATTTGGGGATGTGGATCCATACATAGATTTCTGTTATAAGATGGATAGTGTCATTCCAATACAAGTGATAAGTACTTGAAAGTGCGCATTTTATATATCATTGATACTGCAATTAGCATGAGATTTCACATGTTTAGCACCAAACTAGTACATAATTTCTTTCTTTTGTTCACCATGAGCTTTTATTCAGTCTTAGGGCCAAAGAAGTGAATATCAAGGCATTTCAAAGCAAAACAAATCAACTTGCCTACCTAGAGCATCACCATGGCTCATAACAGCCATGATGACATCTTACCACAGCCGTTGTCCACTTCTATCACCACCGTTATCAAGCCATGTCAATGTGGAATCACAGAGAACAACACAAAAGTCATAACACCCTCCTCACTGGGAATTGTAAATCGTAATGGGCGTGGCTAATCCACACAACGCCAAGACAGACAGTGCCAAGACGTGACTTGCAGTCCAAGTAACAAAACTTACTCACCACAGACTTCACAACGGGCATGGTAGAGCCGTATTGGAATCAATATTATAAATACCCCTAGGTTTCCTAATTCGAGGGAGGATTCTTTTACCGAACTTGGGAGAGACAGCCAAATTTGTGGAGACTTGTGCAGTAGGAAACGAGTTTCATCAAGATTTCAGTGGATTCCGATGAGTTTCTCAAGGAAGATTCAGCGTGCATCAATAGTGGAAAGTGCGTGAAGAGATTCGGTGCTCTCTTGACGATCTTGGGATTTTCTCAACCTCAACCATTAGTGACCTATTGGAGGGAGTTAGTTATGAATTCTTTTGCTATTCTTTTCCTTTGGCTGATTATTATTCATTGATTTGTACTTTTATATTCTTTAGAGGACCCCAATTACAAGGGATTTGTATGCCTATATATCTTAACTCTTGTTTATGAATCTTTATTGGAAATTGATAAATCTTCCTAGTTGATGTTGATTCAATGCATGATTGTTAATGATTATTTTGTTTATGTGTGAGGAAGAGATTTCCACACATTAGAACACGCATGCCTTGTTAGATCATGCATGCACTAAGAGATTAGGTATTGCTAGATTTTTTGATCAAGAGAAAATGAAATAATAGGAGCCTCTCACCATTCCCTGAGCAATACAACCCCCGTGCTCACCTACGAGGTATTACTTGATGTCCCATGCACTCATGGTATATACAGACTTAATCCATGCATCTATCAACCAGCAAAGTTCAGTGGAGAGGCTCTTAGCAGTGTGTCTTCGTTCCTCATGACTAATGGATGTGTTAACCTCCTTTAGCCACAATGCACTCAAGCTTGTGAGAGAAAGAGAAAGAGAGTTGGTATACGTTATGTTTTTTTAATATTTTAAATTTTAGAGGGATTGTTTTAAACAGACTTTAGGCTTTAGGATTTAGGGTTTATGAAACCATCATTCTGTTTATTTATATATACATATACAATAATCATAATTTTCCCTCTCCATTATCAAGGCGATTTTCCAAAACTTGAAAATAGAAAATGGATTAGTGGTCCCCTATGACAATTATAAATGCTTTAATTGTTTTAAATCCCACAAGCTACAAGAAAGTGGCGAAAGATGAAGTTTGGCAAGCTGTGATGAAAAGTAGCTCACTACTATAGAGCAGAACAATACATGGAAGCTAGTTGCATTGCCTGAAGGAAAAGGTTCCAATTGCTCTCAAATGAATATATGATAACTACTTGAGTAGACATATTTATTTATGTGTTTTACATGCATTTAGCATCACTTTTATCATGGTTTATGTCTCATAAATTGTATTTGGTATTCTTTTATGCAAATAGGTTGTGAAGGCTATGGGAGAAGAAAATGAAGGAAAGATAGGTTATGAGAGCACCTTTTGGGGAGTTTTTGTGCAACATAAGGATCAAGACGCAAGAGGAGTTCATATACATGGGGGAGTGTGCTAACTTCCAAGAGAATCAAAGCTAGACTTTGAGTTGGAAGGTCACAAAGGCAGTCACACTCCCATGTCTCTACTTGTGTGAAGAATGCAAGAGCTTCCCAATGATGATTCGACGACGTGAAGCCTCATAACCTACCACGTGGACATGTGCCCGACCATGTGGTCTCAAGAGAAGAGTGTGTGAGCCATGTTTATGAAGAGAACTGTATGAAGAGAAGAGTGGTTGAGAGTTTAATTCTTACTTTTTGGAGGTTGTAAACATTAGGTTTTATCATGCTCTAGTTTTCATCCAATTTTCTTGAAATTTTTGTCCGATTGCTACTTCAATGCACTTTTCTCACTCATTAAACCTATGGAGACTTACTCTAGTTCATTATTTTTTAAATTCTCTAGTGCTAGTTTTATTAAAAAAAAATAAAAAAAATTAGAAAAAAAATTCAAAATTTTAGTTTTGTTTTGTGCATAAGGGGCGGAAAGAGCTGGCACCTATGTTGTATGTAGCTACTCTCGTAACTATGATACTTGTTATGCCTTAATAAGAGAAAGAGTTATCTAATAAGATGAGTGAAAGCTACCATTTTCGATAGAAAGAGCTACCATCTGAAAGTGTAAAAACCACTCGGGAGGCCGCTCGGGAAAGGCTACCTTAGAAGATGCGTGAAGATACTACCTACTTGATAAGTGCTTGTGTTATAGTAACGCGTCGCGCTATTATCTTACAATGAGCATTATTTTAATCAGATTTTATCACTAAATTGTGTGCATTTGTGTGTTTTTATGAATTGTAGGTTTGCGGAGCTAATTTGAAGAAGAAGAACAAAGTTAGATCGTGTTTGCCGTTGTTGGGGAGTTTTCGGACCAAGAAAGGAACAAGGGCAGTCACACTCACAATAAGTCTAACTCGTGTAGCTTAGGAGAACTTCACCAATAAGGAGATTTGAAGCAATCGGCATGATCTACCACTGATTGTGTGTCCAATTTAATGGCCTCAATGAAGAACGATGAATTCGGGAGCGTTTCGGCAAGAGTACTGTAGCAGCAATGTAGCATAAAAACTGTAGCAAGGTACTGTTCACTGTCTGCCGAAATTAAGCAAAACAGAGACTTCACACGGGCGTGTGGAAATTCCACACGGCCGTGTGAAAATCCCAATTCGGCCGATTTTAAGCCGCAACTCAATGTTATAAAAGCCAGTTTTGGAGACTTTTTCAACATCTTTTTGCTAATCTTTTCTCCCAACTTCTGGGGGTTGCGGCTAGGGTTTCGAAGAGGACTTTGTGGAGGTTTGGAGCGTGTCATCGGCATCGTCAGTGTCATCGACGTCCATCGGCCGCATAAGACCACTACCACACTCTACGCAAGGGGGTTTTCATCTATGCTTTCAATTTGTGTTCACTTTTATATTTTGATGGATTTGTATAGCTCCATGAGGAGCTAAACCCCTTGTGGGTATTCGGACTTGTAAACCCTAGGATTATTATGTTTCTTTGACATTGTTATTATGCTTTTCCATTATTGATGAATAAGATTGAGTTTCAATCTTAATTGCATCTTGTAATTGTTTTCCCTTAGCCGTGACACTAGGGTTGAGAACAATCTCGGTTATCCTTTGGAGGTGTGACAACTCCTATAAGGTTAGACTACTTAGGATTGGAGAGGGTCGAGAGGGTGAGTCGTGAGGTAGCGAAACGTCCCCTTTCCCCTCCAGTGTGATTCTCCCTATCCATGTTCCATGATTTCTTAGTGGTCGAGATAGAGTGAAGTACTAGGAGATAAACTCCCCTGGGGCTTAGTTGCGTGAGCAACAGAGTGAAGGGTTGAAGTGAATCTTAGTGCTGGGGCTCAATTTAGACTAGGGTTCTTTCACATGGATCAAAGGGTTAGAGCTATATATAGGAACAAGGTTTATCACTAGGAATCCCTAGAACGTTAAGCAATTCCACACAGTGTGAGGCTTAGGAAGACGAACTCCCCTAGGGCTTAGTTAACAGGTCAACAAGAGTCAAGGGTCGTAGTGAAACCTAATGCCAAGGCATAGTGTCGGGGTTAGTCACGGTTGACCTTAGGTTTGGGACCGTGTGTTTAATGATTTTCTCGACTCAATCAACATCAATAGGAGAGTATTATAGCATTGTCTTGCACTAGAAGCATAAGTCCTAGGGGTAGCTTGTCCGGGTACCCAACTTTACTTATCGATTGTCTTTCTCTATTTACTCCTACTTGCACTCTCTTACCTTCCATATTCTATTCTATTTCTTGCTCTTTTCAATTGCTTTTACACTCACTCATTGATTCTTTTCACACTTATCGTACACCGCATAGCTAAATAGTGAATTCTTGTGTCTTAAATCTCTATTCCCTGTGAATACGACTACCCACTCACCAGGGTAAAATTTATTACTTCGACAAGCCTGTGCATTTGCGGGATACACGCAAGGGGTCGTGTCACTACTCTTTTGTATATAACTAAATCCCATTGTAATAAGAACTTTGAGTAGTGGATATAGTGTTGACATGAGTTGAGTTCTTCACACACACACATGCATTCAGATTTCGTTACTTTCTTTTTTATTGGATTGTTTGCTAGAGTACTGATTATTTTATCTAGTGTTTAACTCTCTCCATGATTTTAGAAATTTATTCTTGTACCCTCTTGGTGAATCTAAGACCAAGCACTTCTCTTTTCTTTCCATGAGTTCAATGTTTAGTTTTGCTTAAGAACAACCAAATGCTTAAGTGTGGGGGAGTTTGATAAGTGCTTGAGTAGACATAGTTATTTATGTGTTTTACATGCATTGAGTATCATTTTTATCATGGTTTGTCTCATAAATTGTATTTGGTGTTCTTTTATGCAAATCGGATGTGAAGTCCATGGGAAAAGAAAATGAAGCAAAAATAGGTTATGAAAGCACCGTTTGTGGAGTTTTTGTGCAACATAAGGATCAAGACACAAGAGGAGTTCATATACATGAGGGTGTGTGCCAACTTCTAAGAGAATCCAAGCTAGACTGAGTTGGAAGGGCACAAAGGCAGTCACACTCCCATGTCCCTACTTATGTGAAGAATGCAATAGCTTCCCAATGATGATTCGATGACGTAAAGCCTCATAATCTACCACGTGGACATATGCCCAGCCATGTGGCCTCAAGAGAAGAATGTGTGAGCCATGTTTATGAATAGACTATAGCAAATCACTATAGTAGTACTGTATCAAAAATACTATTCCTCGCCTCGTTTAACTCAGTTTAGAAGCACTTATAAGTCTTGATATTCTTGTGATTGATCATTTCACCATATTCTTGATTGCGACTAGAAAATCGAGAAATAGTTACTACTAATACTTTTGTTCCCTGTGAATTCGACTACCCTACTCACTAGGCATTTTATTACTTCCCGTGCACTAGTAGCACATGCACGCAAGAAGTGTGTCAATATATAAGAACAAATTCAACTCTGATGGCTCCATTCAGAAACATAAAGCTCGTTTGGTTGCAAAGGGGTATACTTAACTCCATGGTGCCACCTTTGAAGAGACATACTCATTAGTAGTTGATGTGGAAACAGTGAGAGTGTTTTTTGCAATAACAGTAAATTGGAGATGGCCCGTCTCCTAGTTTGATGTGAAATCAGCTTTCTTAAATGCTGAGTTAAAGGAAGAAGTCTTTGTTGATCAAGCTAAGGGGTTCACTGTAGCTGGGAGTGAAGGAATAGTATACAAGTTTCACAATGCCTTGTATAGGCTAAAACAGGCACCAAGGGTTTATCGCAGCAAGATAGACTCCTACTTTTCAAAACATAGTTTTGAGAAAAGGCAGAGCAAGCATATGCTATACAAGAAAAAGCTGAAAAAGGGTGATGTTTTACTGCTATGTTTATGCATTGATGACATGATTTACATGGGTCTTCACAGTAGCTTATTGATGAATTCAAGGCTGGCATGAAGAGAGCTCTTGAGATAACTGATCTAGGGGTCTTACACTACTTCCACATCTATAGATTAAACAATCAATAGAAGGTCGGTTCATCTCTCAACAAAAGTATGTTGAGGACCTACTTAAGAGGTTCAACATAGAAGGGTTGTAAGTCAATCTCAACCACAATGAATGACAATGAAAAATTACGAGCAAGTGATGGCTTTGCTAGTGTGGATGCAAAGAAGTATAAAGCTTAGTTGGTAGGTTAATTTATCTAAGCCATGCTTTGGTATAAATTATGTATATAGTGGGATTGCAGTCGAGATATATGAATTAGCCCTCAACACATCATTTCAGTGCAACAAGGAAAGTCCTAAGATATATCTCAGGAATAATATATCTCGGCATCCAGTATGGAAGTTCTAGTGAAATAGAATTGAATGGATACATTGACAACAACTAGGCTGGATCCTTGAAGGAATAGAAGATTACCTATAGTAGTATATTCATTCTGGGAATAGGGACCGTGACATGGAGCTCCAGAAAATCGGAAATTACCACTCTGTCTATCATAGAACTCGAGTACATAGCAGCATCCTGAACATCGTGCCAAGCAATCTGGTTGAAGAGATTATTTGGTGACATGGAGTTTGTTCAAAAGAAAGCCATAACTATCATGTGTAACAATAAGTTTGTAGTCTCAATTACCAAAAACCCCACACATAATGGTCGAACAAAGCATATAAGCATCCGGTTTCATTCTATTAGGTTCTTAATTATAGATGGGTTGATTAATTTACAACATTGTAGCTCAGGGGAGCAAGTGGTGAACATTCTAACCAAAGCCCTTCCTATACAAAAGTGCATCCATCTGAGAAATAAACATGAATTTTAAAGACTTCAATCAGAGGAGTGTGTTGGAAGTGATTGAAGCTCACTTGATGAAGATAGCTGCAAGGATGATGATGATGAATAGTACTATAGGCAATATTCAATACAATACCTTGCTCCTCCATATATAAGTTCTTATTACACTGCATCAAGGGAAGAAAAAGGTCACATAGTATGAATGGGAAATAGGTCAGAAAATACAGTGTAAGCTGTATGAGTGCATAGTTTGAGCGCCTCAAGATCTTTATCTCTTCTATCTTCTTTTTTGGTGTAACCCAATTATGTAATAGATAGTTGAATGAATGAAATAGTTACCTTTGTTTTGGTGTCTTTGAACTAAGTTCCTCCAACATCTACGGAGGAGGAACTTGTTGGTTTTGATTGTGTTGCACAAGGACTTGGTGTGGAAGCTAGCAAAGGAGGCAAGAGGAGGAGCTCACGACCGACTCAAGGGAAACACAGTACCAGATTTAAGGATTTTATTAGGCATTGAATGGAATCATCAGTATGAGTGAATGTTGTAATTAGAAGTCTAAAACTAATTAGCAAGGTTGTTAGCATCCTGTCCATTGTCCTGGCAGGGTAGCTGTTTGTTAAAATGCTAGCTATGAAATTGTCAGAGTTTGTCACATGTTTGTACGGGCCCTGGCTATATGAAGGGTGATGAATGAAAGCAATGGAAGTTTTAGCCTGGCATTTTCCTCTTCTCTCTTATTCTTTTCTCTGCTTCTACTCTCTCTCCACTCCCTGTCTCAATCTCTCAACTCCTTTCCCTTCTTCCTGCATCAATTGGTGCTTTCGTTGCTGCGATGACGGAAGGCATGACCACCGTGCAACGCCACTCCGATTCCCTCGAGCTTTTGCAGAAGACCCACACGGAATCCTTTGATATTCTCCGCAATTCCATGGCTGCACAACAGTCTGTAATGGCCGAGATGATGCTGAAATTACAGCAGCTTGGTAAATCACCCCCCCTTCCTCCGGCACCTCAGCCTCCATTACCGGCACCTCAGCCTCCATTACCGACTTCGTCAACGCCCCTAGCTACACAGTCTTCTTCTGCCCTTCAACTCCAACCTCTACATTCTACATCCTCTGTTTCCCCTCCTCGTCTCCCAAAAATCGAAGTCTCCTTTTTCTCTGGCGATGAGGTTCTTGGTTGGTTGTTCCAAATCACCCACTATTTTTTCTTCTATCAAATACCAGAGGATCAAAAGCTTTTTATTGCAGCGTTCTTCATGACGGGTGCGGCTCGTCAATGGTTCCAGTGGCTCCATACCACGAACCAACTCACTGATTGGGAGGGTTTCGTCGTCAAATTGGAACGGCGATTCGGGCCTTCCTCCTTTATCAACCATGAAGCAGCCTTATTCAAACTCAAACAGACTTCGACGGTGTCGGCGTTTCTCCACGACTTCGAAAGTCTGTCCACTCGTGTCACCGGTTTAAGCCAACAAAGCCTCCTTAATTGCTTCCTCTCTGGTTTGAAAGATGACATTCAACGAGAACTCTATATTCTCAAACCGATTGATATTCATGATGCAGTTGGAATGGCCAAATTGGTCGAGGATAAATGCAATGCGTTCCGACCGACGATCGCTCGGCATCCTTTTCCGAAACCCCTCATTCCGGCTTCTGGACCGCCAGTGCCTCGTCCCGCGTCCTTGCCGATTAAACGCCTTACTTCCGCTGAAATGGCTGCTCGACGAGAAAAAGGTCTGTGCTTCAACTGTGATGCCAAATTCACGCCCGGTCACAAATGTACCCCGGCACTTTTCTTATGCTTGATGACCGATTCGGAGGACTCCAACTTCACTTGGGACGATGGACCGTCGGACCAGCTACATCCTTCTTGCGATCAACCACCAGACATTCCCTGGGATCCCGATGCACCATGTATCTCGTTCCACGCCTTGATGGGCAAGCTAGTACCGTCGACTTTGAAGATACAGGGATCGATTCATGGACGGGACGTCGTGGTGCTCGTTGGCGGCGGTTCCACAAACAATTTTATCCAATCTAAGTTGGCCGCTCACCTCAAGCTGACTATCCAACCATCGGCGCATCTGCGCGTCACCGTCGGAAACGGCGAGGCACTATCCTGTGGCGGGGAAAGCCTGGCGGTTCCTCTGAAAATGGGAGGCGAAATCTTTGCTGTTGACCTAATTCTGTTACAGATCTACGGCGCTGACTTGGTTCTTGGGGTCCAGTGGATGCGCCAACTAGGCCCCATCCTTTTTGACTACGATCAATTATGGATGGAGTTTAATTACGGTGGCCACCCGGTTAGATTAACAGGACTCAATCCTGTCCAATTGGATGTGACTCGACCTGCATCCCTTACTAAGTTGGGCATGAACGGGGCCCAGTTTTACCACTTAAAGGTCGACCCACTTCATTCGGATCCGAACCCAAGGATCGACCCCAGCGCCCCACTCATCTTCTCCAAAGGCCTTGAGTCCCTGTTGTTAAAATATGCTGAGATATTCCAAATTCCGGCAGGTCTTCCACCATCCCGTGAGCATGATCATCACATTCATCTCCTTCCCGGCGCCAACCCAGTCAATGTTCGCCCGTACAGTTACCCTCACTTTCAGAAATCTGAAATAGAAAAGCTCGTCAAGGAGATGCTTGCTGACGGTATAATTCGCCCAAGCACGAGTCCCTTCTCGTCCCCTGTACTACTGGTCAAGAAGAAGGATGGTAATTGGCGATTCTGTGTTGATTATCGGGCCCTCAACGCCACCACGGTGAAGGATCGCTTTCCCATTCCCACAGTGGAGGAGCTTTTGGATGAGATCGGCGGAGCACGAGTTTTTTCCAAATTAGACCTTCGCGCCGGTTACCATCAAGTCCGGATACATCCACCGGATATTCCGAAGACGGCGTTCCGCACACAGGACGGACACTATGAATTCCTCGTCATGCCATTTGGGTTGTCCAACGCGCCGTCCACCTTCCAGTCTTTGATGAACTCCACTTTCAGGCAATTCTTGCGTAAATTTGTTCTCATTTTTTTTTATGATATTTTGGTTTACAGTGTTGACTGGGAATCCCACCTACACCACCTG
Organism: Dioscorea alata; assembly: GCA_020875875.1. Classification (NCBI taxonomy): domain Eukaryota; kingdom Viridiplantae; phylum Streptophyta; class Magnoliopsida; order Dioscoreales; family Dioscoreaceae; genus Dioscorea; species Dioscorea alata. The sequence continues at coordinate 14,242,201 of CM037019.1, forward strand.
GGCGAAGTTTTCAATCGCCTGCGCGCTCACCGCCTATTCGCCAAACTTTCCAAATGCGAATTTGGCTGTATCTCAGTGGGTTATTTAGGACACATAATCTCAGGCGATGGTGTCACAGTGGACCCTGACAAGATTCAAGCAATCCAGGCGTGGTCGATCCCGACCTCTGTTCGAGCTCTGCGAGGATTTTTGGGCCTGTGCGGCTATTATCGGCGCTTCGTCTTCCGATATTCTTCCTTCGCTGCTCCGTTAACAGACTTATTGCGCAAGGATGCCTTCGTGTGGACACCCGCTGCGACTCACGCTTTTCGGCAACTACAAAACTCTCTGATGACAACCCCTGTATTGCAACTTCCGAATTTCACCAAGCCGTTCATGGTTCAGACCGATGCTTCCGGCGATGGGATTGGTGCGGTCCTATTATAGCAAGACCACCCAATTGCCTATTTTAGTAAGCAACTATCTCCGCGACAGCAGGCGGCCTCGACTTATGCCCGGGAAATGCTGGCCATTACGGAATCTATCAAGAAGTGGCGCCAATATCTCCTCGGCCGGCGGTTTACGGTGCAGACTGATCATCGGAGTCTTCGCGCATTACTCAACCAAACAATTCAGACTCCGGAGCAACACCGCTGGTTATATAAGCTGGTCGGCTATGATTTTGACATTGTCTACAAGCCAGGATCAATGAATGGTCCTGCGGATGCATTGTCACGGCTCACTTGTGTCTCCTGTCATGCCCTGTTCACGGAGTCTGGGCCACAGCCAATTTTCTGGGCAGCGCTTCGCAAGGCTTATGCTTCTCACCAGGCGACTGTCTCGTTAATCTCAGCCATCCACAAGGATCCGGGTCTCCATGCCGAATTCTCCCTTCGGGACGGCATTCTGTTCTTCAAAAACAGAGTTTGGGTTCCCTCCAACTCAGCCTTACAACCTCTTCTTTTAGCCGAATTCCATAATACTCCGACTGGGGGACATGCTGGAGTGCAACGCACCCTGTCACAGATCGCCGGTGTTTTCTTCTGGCCCGAGCTCCGACAGGATGTCCGGCGGTATGTCGCTGCCTGTGCAATATGCCAATCAATTAAACCTTTCAACCGGGCACCGCAAGGGTTACTGCAGCCGCTTCCCATTCCTGGACAAATTTGGCATTCTGTTTCTATGGATTTCATCACCGGACTACCGCCGTCGCATGGCAAGATGGCCATTATGGTCGTTGTGGACCGCTTGTCAAAGCACGGCCACTTTTCGGCCTTGGGAGCCAGCTTCACCGCCCAACAAGTCGCAGAGCTACTCGTACTGGATGTTATTAAGCTCCATGGCATTCCGGCCAACATTGTGTCCGATCGCGACCCGGTCTTTATGTCGAAATTTTGGCAGGAGTTATTTCGCCTGCAAGGTACTGTCTTGGCCACGAGCACAGCATACCACCCTCAGTCGGATGGCCAGACCGAGGTGCTAAACCGTTATCTTGAGGACTACCTCCGTTGCTTCGCCGGTGACAACCCGAAACAATGGGCACGCTTCCTCCCATGGGCCGAGTGGCACTATAATACGGCGTGGCATTCTGCGATCAAGATGTCACCATTCGAAGCAGTTTTCGGCCGACCGCCGCCATCACTCCAGGATTACTTACCCGGTGGTTCGACCGTTGCAGCAGTAGATGATACACTCTCTGACCGCACAAGAATCTTGTCTACCTTAAAGGACAATTTAACCCAGGCTCAGCAGAGGATGCGTGTGCAAGCCGACACCAAGCGCACTGATGTTAAATTTTTTCCAGGAGATTGGGTCCTTTTGAGACTCCAACCTTACAGACATTCTTCATTGGCGCACCGGCGTTCTCAGAAATTGGCGCGTCGTTTTTATGGCCCTTTCAAGGTTACTGAACGCGTCGGCGAAGTCGCATACCGGTTGGAATTACCGGACACGGCGAAGCTACACAACGTGTTCCATGTGTCCAAACTAAAAAAATTTGTCGGGGATACTAAGACTGCACAATCTCCATTGTCTGATGATTTTTTCCATCAAAACCCGCTCCTTGCTCCATTTCGCCTCCTCAAACACCGGGTCGTACTGAAGCGAGGCACGCCACATTCCCAGGTTTTGATTCAGTGGACTGGTCAATCTGAGTCGGATGCTACGTGGGAGGACACGTCGACCTTTCGGCAAGAATTTCCATCCTTTATCCTTGAGGACAAGGATAGTTTGGACGGAGGGACAATTGTTGCACAAGGACTTGGTGTGGAAGCTAGCAAAGGAGGCAAGAGGAGGAGCTCACGACCGACTCAAGGGAAACACAGTACCAGATTTAAGGATTTTATTAGGCATTGAATGGAATCATCAGTATGAGTGAATGTTGTAATTAGAAGTCTAAAACTAATTAGCAAGGTTGTTAGCATCCTATCCATTGTCCTGGCAGGGTAGCTGTTTGTTAAAATGCCAGCTATGAAATTGTCAGAGTTTGTCACATGTTTGTACGGGCTCTGGCTATATGAAGGGTGATGAATGAAAGCAATGGAAGTTTTAGCCTGGCATTTTCCTCTTCTCTCTTATTCTTTTCTCTGCTTCTACTCTCTCTCCACTCCCTGTCTCAATCTCTCAACTCCTTTCCCTTCTTCCTGCATCAGATTGTGAGAAGGGCTGCATTATCGAACTTAAAATGTTAAAAGTCATAAAGAAAACATGAATAATTACTAACTGGTAGAAAGTTATAACTATAGATGGTACTCATTGTATACAAGGGTTTGTATAATATTAGTGAACCAATAGTTTTATGAAGTTGTGCATTGCTTATTGCCAACTATTTGGTATTAGTTTTGTTTATATCACTTGAATGGTTATATTTATTATCATAGCTATTATATGTATAAGCTACTGAATGATAAATAAATTAAAATCAAATGATTAGACGAAATAAAAGTCAAAAAGTAATTCAATTTAACATTTTTCTTTACAAAGGCGAAATGCTGTCCCACTAAGTGGATGTCAAGGAAGACAGATAAGTACTATAGTGTACTAGTTACAATGGCCTATCAACCACCTTGGAATTTATTAATCCGGTCAGACATCACATGGGGCGATGAAAGTCCTGTCATGTGCATGCCCAAAAGATCTTCAAAAATCAAATCAAGCTAATAAATCCTCCACCATACAACCCTGGAGGAGAAGGATAGAGCACCTCCCACAATGACCTACCAAAACCATTTAAAACAATACCATAAATAGTACATGGGCTCAAGAACAATATTACTACAATGCATATTGCTGCAACAATATATTAGTGCAGGGTTTCAACTTTGCGCCTTTGTCCACCCATTGCAAGTGATTACTATTGGGCTAACCAATGGTTGTCCTACGTAGCAATTTTTTTAGTATATTGTACAAATTTAATTAGCATGATTAGTAGTTTCTAATCAATCCTATGTCATCAAAAGTAAATTTTGACAACCTTTTAGAAAATAGCATTTGAAATTATTAGCTCAACCATATTTAAATTATAGGTTTAATAGCATTGTTTTTATTTTGGGTGTGTGTGTGTATATATATATATATATATATACATATATATATATATATATATAAATTTTACCGCCTCAATAGTCATGCGATAAAACAATTTGACTCCTGTGTGAGAGATCAAAGATTCAACTCCCTTCCATTCTTTGATTAAGAAAAATGCATTCATTTGACACCAGCACTAGCATTAGTTCTGGTTTGAGTCGATAACTGTTTGATTATTTTCGGTATATGTCTTCAAATTATGGTTGTTTTAATAAAAAGTTATATTATTACACTATTTTACACTTGAGATGATTGCTTTATTGGATGATTTTTTTTTTCACATTTTGCCTTAGCCCCTTTACTAATGAATCCTACTGATTATCTCTTCCTCTAGGAGAACACTATATACTATTTCCCTCCATTACTTCCCTTCTCTTCTCATCACCAGCATTCCCTTCATCTCTGAATCCTCAAGATGGTAACTAGACCATAATAGCAGTTCAAGAGTTATGAAAATAATGATGTCCATGGCCAAGTTCAATTGTAATTACATTCCAAAATCAGGCTGATTTGGCCACAAGCACACTTTTTAGTAGAATTTGGTAAAAGATTATTATTATTATTATTATTATTATTATTGAGAGGTGGTTTAAAGTTCCAATATATATCACTGGTTTAAGTTCTGTATGTGACAAGGTGGTAATATGTTCGTTATGCATGTTTTGTGGCTGCATTACCATCAACTTGTGGTTTGTCTTATTTGGATCTTATAACTTAGCCAAACCAATTGTATGTTGCATAGGGTTTGTGAGATCCGTGAGAAATTATATTTTGTGTCTTTTTTTCATTATATGAAATAAATATTCTCCCATGGAAATAGGCTTTATACCCAAATGACTAATATTTCAGGCAATATATGAGAAGAATATTATCATAATAATGAAAAAGACTACTTGTTTTCCGTCCACTTTATTTTGTCATGCATTCCTAGTTTCACGAGGCGGCCTAATCAGCATACTTTGCCTAACACGTTTAGCACATGTGGAAAATGTTGCATTATATTAAAAATTTTTGAAAGAAGTGGCTTGATAATTTTGATAAATCATGAAAGAATTTATAACCTAGTAGCATTGGCCCTACTGTGAAACACAAGTGTAGGATATATTCAAGTGTGTCGAGTTAAAATCTCGCTTAATGTAATAGTGGAAATGGGTCCCAATGTGAGTTTGGGCTTGAAATTCAAATTCCGCATCACTGGATAATGGTGCGTGAACTGAATGGTTAATTCCACTTCCATACACATACCATTTGATTAATGTGCTTATCATATTTGTAAAATAAAAAAAAAATTGAAGTTATTTGATGCAAGTCATTCATCGCTATTGTTTGTGTTAAGACTTTTGTGAAATGCATTATTGTAACAATCGGGAAAGTTTAAGATTAGAGTCTTAAAGTTGACTTTTAAATAAGACGTATAGCATATTGACAGTTGTAATATTTAAAGATAAATGCATAAAAAAAGAGTAAAAGAAATTAACAAGGTTTACCATCATCATCATCATCATATTCATGTCATCCACCGAGTAAAATACTAGTTCTTTTTCTTGAAATATTACCAAATAAATTAGAATGTACAAGTTCTAATTACCTTCAAAAATTATATTTCCATTACTAGTATATATAAGAAAATTTATGCTAAGATCACTTAGATCAGTGGAGAGAGGGTTAATTAAAAATGGTTACTTGGATATTTAGTGTGACACTCTGAATTTTAGGAATATACAACCCATTGAAAGCTTCCTACAATTTAAAGTAGTTGCATTGTTTACAGTTAGATCCATCATTCGTACAATCCAATTGCCAGTACCAACTGATTTTGGTGTTCCTCATGCTTTGCATGCGAAGGAACATCTATGATTTTGTCTTCTCATTTTCTCCTTTAAATAAACTACCACTAGCTTCATCTAAGAACCCCAAGCTCATTGAAATCATGGATATCAAGAACCGATCCTCCTTCCACTTAACTTCAAAAATCATCTTCGTTTTGCTCTTTATTGCTCATTGCAAAACATTTCCCAATATTGTTGATGAAAAGCAAGTTCATACATACATTGTTCATGTACAGCCGCGTAAGGACAATCAATTCCTTGGTGATGAAGAGCGAGAGGCTTGGCACAGATCATTCCTGCCAAACACCACCCTCGACTCTGGTGAGCAACAACTAGTCTATTCCTACCAAGAAGTCATTAGTGGCTTCACTGCAAGACTAACAAGCGAAGAAGTGGAAGACATGATGTCAATGGCGGGATTCATGCATACACAACAAGACCGAGAACTCTCACCTCGGACCACATACACACCCTTTTTCATAGGCTTAAGCAAATGGCACGGCCTTTGGGTTGATTCTTTCATGGGACAAGGAGTGTGTTGGAAACGATGATGGGCCAAAATATGCTCAAAAAGAGTAGTAGGAAGAGGAAGATAACTTAACACAACTTGATATAAACTTTATTTTCTAATATTCAAAAGCTTTCTTAACTCTTCCAAACACTACATAGATAGCCTCTTATATAGGCTTTACATAGACCCTTGACCTTCTATAACTCTCACACTTATTTCATGATAACACCTAAATAACTCATGCCCCTTGATCTTCATATTCCTTATAACTTCTAACCCTTCATATTCCTTAAACCATATTATGTTTAAGTTTATTTTATCTCCAACATTCCCCCTTAAACTTAAACATTTTGATAAACATGACATGCACAACCTTTTGGACAAACACAAACGCCTTTTGATGACACTGAATCAAGTTCTTCCTCTGGATCTAAATCCATCATTCTTTCTTTTAACTCCTTCAATTCTTTACTGGTTTCAATGAGGCTTTTCCACAGCTCTTCATAAGCTTCCTTCAGGTCTTCAAACTCATACTTGAGTTCAACCAGCTCTTTTTCATTTATATCTTTCACGACAATGTCGTAGTATTGTCCTAGATGCTTTATCACTCGCATTGAGGCATAATTCTCAGCATCTTTCTTTGTGTATGCACGAGATCCACATATTTCATGACTTCCTTGCTTTTCCTCAAACCTTAAAATCACAACAAAATTAGGTAAGTGATCAGGACCATTTTGTTCACATTCATACCTTGGGGGTGGAAGGTTTAGTTTTTCTAATATCTCCTTGAGCATCGCCTTGAATTGCATTGACACAACAACTGGTCGTCTGTTCTCCATTTCTCTTCTCTTGACTGTCTTCTTCAGTCTTCTTTCTCTGTGGAGCTTTTCTAAGCTCTCACTCCTTCTCTTCGACTTTGCCTTCAAGTCGATTGACTTGTACTTCAAGCTTTTAGCCTACCTTGGCTTCACTTCTTCAAGCTTGAGTCTCAGAGGTCCTTTATGGAGAATCACCTATCGATACTACCACGTCGTTGGTCAAACTCTTTAACCTAGCGCTCTGATACCACTATTGGAAACGATGATGGGCCAAAATATGCTCAAAAAGAGTAGTAGGAAAAGGAAGATAACTTAACACAACTTGATATAAACTTTATTTTCTAATATTCAAAAGCTTTCTTAACTCTTCCAAACACTACATAGATAGCCTCTTATATAGGCTTTACATAGACCCTTGACCTTCTATAACTCTCACACTTATTTCATGATAACACCTAAATAACTCATGCCCCTTGATCTTCATATTCCTTATAACTTCTAACCCTTCATATTCCTTAAACCATATTATGTTTAAGTTTATTTTATTTCCAACAGAGTGATCATTGGAGTGATTGATAGTGGCATCACTCCAGACCACTCTTCCTTCAAGGATAGCACCATTGACAAACCAATGCCACCACCACCAACAAAATGGAAGGGGAAATGTCAATTCCTAAAACAAGGCTATTGCAACAACAAGCTCATTGGTACAATATCATTCCAAAAGGGGCGAAGTCCAACACCAAGGGATCAAAAAACAAATGGGCACGGCACACATTGTGCAGGCATTGCTGCAGGAAGCATGGTCCCTGATGTAGATGTTCTCGGTCTTGCCAAAGGCACTGCATCTGGTGTTGCGCCCAGAGCTCACTTAGCAATTTATCAGTCATGTACAAAGACAAGTTGTTCGAGTGCTGATATATTGAAGGCTAGCTATGGATCAAGCCATTGATGATGGAGTAGATGTGTTATCTATTTCTATAGGACAACGTCCGAGCCCTTACTATCTTGATAACATGGCCATTGGCGCATTCTCGGCAATTCGCAAAGGTTTGGTTGTTTCCAAGATTACAGGCAATTCAGGCCCAGAATTAAGTTCAATCGAGAATGATGAGCCATGGGTAATGACAGTAGGAGCTAGCAGCCACGATCGAAGGGCCAAAGCAACTGTAAAGTTTGGAGATGTTACCGAGATAATTGGAGAAATGGGATACCAAGATAATAACTTCAATGCCACATTACCTCTTGTTGTCCCTGGTGTCCTAAGTAATGGCACTGAAGGTTGCCAAAAGGACTCGTTTAATAATGTTGATGTCAAAGGAAAGATAGTTTTATGCTATATTTATGCTAGAACTTACATTGACATAGGTGTGAATGTGAAGAATGCAGGCGGAGCAGCAATGATCATAACAGATACGTTCGTGGAAGGATCTACCACATTTTCTGATGTTCATGTTCTTCCGGCAGCACATGTAGATGAACGTGGATTGCAAAAAATTGCAAGTTACATAAGACCTGATCCAACCATTGGTTACTTCTCGTCTAGAGGGCCAAGCTTGGTTAATGGAGGTATTTTAAAACCAGACATTATTGGACCTGGAGTGAATGTTCTCTCAACATGGCCTACCAAGCCAGGTCCAGGACCTAAACCACCTCGTGGGTCATACTTCAACTTTCTAAGTGGGACATCAATGGCAACTCCTCATCTCGCTGGAGTCGTTGCGTTACTCAAAAGCACACATAAGAATTGGTCACCTGCAGCAATCAAGTCAGCAATTATGACAACGGCAGACAGACTAGACCTTGACAGCAAACCAATCACTGATGACTACAGTGGTACTAGGGATGCTGCTGATTTGATTACTTTGGGTGCAGGGCAAGTGAACCCACAAGCGGCTAATGACCCTGGTCTTGTTTATGACATAACACCATTCAATTATATCCAGTACCTCTGTGGCATGGGCTATAGCGATGCTAATGTTTCAAAAGTAGCTAGTCGCCAAATCCAATGTGACAACCTTGTCAAAATCAATGCGGCAGATTTGAGCTATCCTTCTATATCAGTTATATTGGATCCAAAAGCAAAAAAGAGTATCACAAGGCAGTTAACAAATGTGGTCGATGGGGATACTGAAGTTTATCATACAGTGGTTGAAGAACCAAAAGGCATCAGTGTTGATGTTTCTCCTAATACACTTAAGTTCTCTAGACTTGATCAGAAAAGGAAGTTCACTATTGAATTTGAGGTCACTAGCATGCCGCTAAGCCAAGGTGAGACAACACAGAGACAGTTGCTGTGGATTTCTCGGAAACATGAAGTTAGGAGTCCAATTTTGGTCACCTTTACCTGAGAGTTTTAAACTATGTTTGGAAGTTAATTTTGGTAATCTATACACAGGGATTAATCCTTTTTTATGATTAAAATGTTACACATGAACCTTTTATAGTCATGAATAAATGAAATACCTTCTCTTAACTAATATTGATCATGGCTTTTTGTAGAAAATTAGTCCATTGCCAGTGTAGTAAATGTGCAAACCAACACACCTTATGCTCTTTCAGACTACTTCACAATAGAAAATTTTTGTAGAAACTTTACAAAACAACATCAATATCAATAGCTTAATTTCTTTCAAAACATCTTCAAATACATAAGCTGTAGGGTATGGAATTAGTCAAGGTTTTTTCACAGCTTCCTTTTCTTTAATGATCTTCATTTTTTGGGGATCTACTCTCTCTTATGATGCTACACATATATTGTCACGGCCCGACTCATGTGCCCGGCACATAACAACCGTAGTGGCAACCCGAGAAGGGATACACACACCACTTAACATTCGAGTCGTCGCAAGGCTAACAAAACCCTAGAATGAACAATGTTAAATAGGATATATGAAACAAGGAACACATAGTTACATTGGGGTAACCATGATAACATAATCTAATAGAAGATTTCAATAAAGCATGCTCATCACAAATAAAACAGAGTTTCCAAGAAATGAGACAAGCGTACAATTGCCCAAATAGAGTTTGAAAATACTAGTGGATCCAAGTTCTTCCACAACATGCTCATGCTAAAAAATAAGCATACACAAGATTGGAGATGAGTAATAAAAGAAAGATGATGCCCAGCACTTCGTATTACCACAACACTAACAGTTGCTAGGGCCTGAAAGGGAGAGAGAGGGTAAGTAACCTAAGTTGCTCAGTGAGTGGGTTAGCACAATTTTAAAATAATATTGAAATCATTTGAAAAACATCAATAATCTAGCTTTTGTAAAATTTCTAATAAGTTTGAATGATACAATAAATAGCACAACACATATAAGCATATGAAAAGGATTCATTTGATTCAAATCAGGTTTTTCACATCTAAAATTTGATCTCAATTTCCTTTTACAACAGTATAAGAGGGATCTATACAAGAAGAATTCGACACAAGAAACATGAATTCTCAAATACCAAGTTTACATAATGATTGCTCCATCAATGGTCTAGAAAACCCTCTAAACTATAGCCCTAGCTGAGGTTTTAAGTTCAGAGCTGTCAAGGTCCTCATGTCTTTGATGTTGACTCACCGGGTCCGTATGGTGACTCCAAACTCTTAATGCACATACTTGGCTCCTTGCCTCATGATGAGCTCTCACCACCTAAACAACCAAACACACCCACCCACAAGCAACAAGAATTAAGCAAAAGAAAACACAACTGAAACCCTAAGCTTAAACTTGTAGTACTACCCTAACAAGACCTAGGGTTGGCTCAAAACTAGGTTCCAATGGTTTGAAAGAGTTTCTAAGAAGGTTAGCCTCCTTCCAAACCAAAGAAACCCGAATTTCAAGTGAGATGTACTGGTGATATAGTAATACTACAGTAACGTACGCCAGTTTCCAACTCGAAAGAGATTCATGAATCCAACAAATCTTGACGGAAAAAAGGAGTACCTCAAGCCTCTAGCACTAAGCAAACAAGAAATGAATGCAAGAAACTCAACAAAACCCTAGATCTAACATCCACAGTACTCCAAGGAGAACAAGGAGAGAGACAAGAAGAGTGTGCTTACCCCTAGTTTGAAAGAAAGACGATGATGGATCTTGGAGCTTCAATCTACCTAGAAGATAGGGATCAGTGAAGGCTTCCTTCTCCTCCAAGATAAAGCCAAGAGAAAGAAAGAAAAAGGGTGAAGAAAGGGGCAAAAGCGTCAAGGTCCAAAAAAAAGCCAAAATACACTCAGATAGAGGCTAGAAAAACCGAAGCACTAGAGTGCTTCACAAAAGCACAGCCGTGCTCTACCTATGCTAATACTATATTAGTAATGCTACAGTAGAAAAAGCACGATTATTGTGCCTAGAACACGGTCTTACAGACCGAAGCATGGACGTGGTTAGCACGTGTTTTTAGGCTGTGTACTTTACTGTTTGGCCAAATTTGCATCAACACAAAGCCAACAACTTACCTGTAAAGTGCATGGGGCATAAGCAAGGCTTGAACAAAGGAGTGCTTATGTTTTATGGGTGTAATATAAATATGTATTTCTTAAGGATTATATATTTACATATTTTTTTAAGAACATTGCATTGGAAGAATACAATGTTTTTGTTAAATAGTTATGTCAATGGGATATCCAAGTTAAAATGAAAACATAATTTGCAAAAATATGCTGATAGGGATGCAAGCATACATGCCGATAAAGTAGTAATGTGTGCATGAAAGTAGTGTATCGATCCACAAAGAAGATTGAGATCACTAGTACTAATTCTTATCTGAAAAGTTAGCCTAATTAAAGTTGTGATGTTGTGTAAAAAGAACTAGAAATCATATAAAAGAATACGAAATAAAGGAGTAGAGAAAAGAGGAGAAGAAGTGATGTCTGGCCACAGTATTCCTCAAGGTTTTGTTAAGTTCAGAACAAAGGTTATCTAATCAAGCAATCCTATTTGAACTGAGAGATTTCCTAAATTATACTAAACCCCTCTTGCAAGGATGAATAGTAATTGATTTAGTATAGTGTTGATACAGTCACCACATAATCACTATACACTCTATGAAATCTCCATGTGAATTAACAAGAATTTTTTAAATATGTAATCTTTTTTGCAAAGAGATTACCGTTAATACCATACGGAATAGAAATGTGATTTCTCCTAAAATCTATTTCCTATGATTACAAAGAACTCAGAAATAACTTGTTAATCAACTTGGTAGGATTGAGGGAGAAGAATTCTCCATAGTACCCCCATTGCTAGACTTACTCACAATCCTCTTAATCGTGGCATGTCTATGCTAGGTGGCTATTTCTACTAGCCACAAAGCACATCAAACATGATAACTAGGATTTTTTGCTACGATAGAAATCAAGCAATACAAACATACTATTGGATTTAAACAACATGGATTGCAATTAAGAAACAAATAAATTACAAAGATCAACAACCAATGTTAAATGATAAAATCCTAGAGTTCAACTATGCCCAAAAATCTATGAAATTAGCCCTCCATTAATGGAGGGTAAGCATTCAAATTACAAGATACAGAGAGTGCAAAACAAAACATTAAAACCCCCTTCTCAATCGTACTTGAGGAGGATCACTAGAGAACACCCAAGGACCTTTCGTGAACATCGCCAAGCTTGTCTTGATGGCTACGTTCTCCCTCTTCAAGATGATGGGGTTGAATCTCCTCCTAAAATGACCTCCAAAGTTTTAGCGATTCACCCCTCTTCTTTCCTTTGCCTCCCTCAAAAATAAATCAAAAGATGCCCTAGAAATCCTCATCAGATCTATTTATACTATGTACTTAAGGGTGCTTACAAGCATAAGGACATGGTCGTACCAAGCTGGACATGATAGGTCGCAAGCCTTATGGGTTCACTTATGGTTGTTAGTCTTGTCCATAAGGTCTTTTGTCTATTATTACGGTCCAACTTACAACCGTAAGCTTTGTACCATAAAGTTCTCTATGTAGCCTTTGCGACCATCCTTATGGGCATAAGTTGTGCTCGTAAACTCCACTAGATGGTCCTTATGGTCATCCTTACAGCCATAAGTCCTACCTGTAAGGTCCTTTGATTTATCTTTATGCTTCTCCTTGCAGGCAGCAAGGTTCTTTGGAAAGGCTTATGGTCGAAAGCCAGGCCGTAAGCTACCCATAAGCTATCATGTCTGTCTTGTCCTTATTCAATTGACGCAAAGAGTGTTTCGTCTTCTTTGCTTAGGATCTAGAATACTGTTTTTGGCTTTTTCTCATCTTTAAGTTCTTCCCGAAGTTTGAGAATGCAAAACACACTAAGTTCAACATCGAATTCCACAAAATACCTCTAATACATTCCTAATAAGTGTACAAAATGATATAAATTATTGGGACATTGTACACTCATCATATGCTATGAAATAATTTGTTGGGAGAAAAGAACATGTTGATCACAAAAATTCCTTGATCATGATAGGTCTTAAATAAGTTTAAATGAATAATATCCACAGAGATCCACTATTGCACTATAATGGATGAGGCACATGTTGATTCAGAAGTTCCCCTTGCTTTGCATGGGTAGAAGAAATGCAATTTACCATCCTTGTCTTATTTTTATTTTTATTTTTTTATGAAATTATCCCATTCCTTTCATTCTATGAGACTTGAATCCAATAATCCAAATGAATGGAACTTAAGAGACCATGCACAACTTCTTCATTATTCATGTGCTTTGATCACTCCTTCCTTGCCAATGGCCAAATATCACCCATAGTTTGTGATGAGAATAAAGTTGAGACATAAGTTGTTCATGTTCAATGAAAAAAGGCAAACAACATCTAGTGGTTGAACTACTTGCGTAATTTCATATAGATTCTTCTTGATAAACACCACACTGGACTACAATGAATCATAACTAGACTATTCTCATCGAGAAGCTATCAACAAATTCTCTGCAAGACTATCAAAAGCAAAACTAAAAGCCATGGAGTTAATGGATGGCTTCACGTATGCACAACGAGATCAAGAACTCTAATTGATGACTACAGATATCCAAACTTTTTAAGACTTAAGCTAATAACACTACAACATTCCATCACTAAATGCTTGTAGGATAAATTTTGCATATGAATCTACCTTTAATATTTGTGTGAGTAAAGATTTCAAAGGTAGTTAACTTTTGCGTCTAAAGATATTTAGTGACAGACAAAAAAATCAACAATAAACAATATCACTAGACATAGAAAATTTTGGCTCTATAACTCCATCATAATAAATTAAATTAAACCGGTGAACATTGCATAAAATATGTACTTTTCATACTATAAACTTGTGTACTTAGATTGTCTTTTGGCAAGATTTTTTCTATATTGGTGCTTTATTGGGTACCTTGTGTTGATTGAGCAAGTAATTAGGTAATCGGGATAAAAACAATGAAAGTTGGATTGAATCAAAGTTAATAACGCATCAAAGTGTAATTCCATACAAGAGCGTGGTTGGAGCACGGGAGTGCAGATAACTAATAAAGAGAAATTGCAGAGCACACCTAAAGAACATTCATTCTTGTAAGAGCAAGACCATGCTTAAAGAGCACTGGCATGCTCCTCGATTGCACTGATTGCTAGAAGTTGAAAAATTGCCAAGATTTAATTCTCGAATTCCACCTGTAAAAAGCACAGGTCAAGCACACCTCAACACGGGGATGCAATATCTTTTTTTTAAAGTATAAAGCTTTGCAGCTACATTTTTGAAGAGAAGTTTTATTTTAGTGAAAGCTTTATCAGAGGCTAGGGTTTCCAAACTGACATAAAAAGATGCCAATTCTAGATGAGTTGACTCCACTATGTCAGCTCTTAGGGAACCTAATTGAAGGCAAAATAGATCATCAATTTAGGAGTTACGCCATTCACATTAAGAGAAGCATAGAAGGAGTTCTTTCTATGTTACCATTAATGTCTTAAATTTTAAATTTTGCTTTGGATTCTTCTAATATGATAGGCTAAACCTTTATTAGTGCTTTGGATGAGTGAACCTTGAGTTGAACTTGTTGTTGATTGCCTTCTTCTATATATATATTGGCTAGTTAGTTGTTTGTTTTCTTACGAGTCATGTATGTGTACTTCATACTTATAACTACTTGTGTGAGAGTCCCAATTACATGTATAAATTTTTTTTTTGTGATTATGATTGAAAAAACAACCATGTTAGATCATGGTGTAGATGATAGAGGGTGAGTGCACACCTAGAGATCAGGTATATGGTGTCACACTCTCCAAATTAGAGTTAAACCTAATAGTGGGATTTACAGGGTGTTATATACCTTGTAAAGTTAACCATACAGGAAGATTGCAAAGATATTTCAAAAAGAAAGGATGATAAGTTAATGAAGACAAGAGTAAAGAATGGTGACAAACTATAGCGTGGGGATGGAAAAAGTAGCATTGAGGCTTGGGAGATGGTCAATAACACGTGGCAATAGGATGCTAGAGAGAATACTATCAAGGCTTGGAGGAAGAGTGGAGACATGTGTCAGAGAAGCAATCACAAGAGTAAAATGAATGCACGATTGGTTGGGTTTGTGAGGCCTAGCATGAGGAGCTATATAAGAAAGCTAAAGGCAAAGAATAGGGTTTATAAGAATAAAAGTATAGGTCTTGTTCTCAATGGAGAAGAAAGAGGTAGCGACAGGTCGATTTAATGTTTCTCCTTTTTTGACAATGGTGAGATCGGTTATCTTACCTAAATATCTGTAAATAACTTGTTGTTAATCTCAACATGAGTAGATGTTAGCTTAGTGTTGCTTGTTAGTAGTTTGTTGATCTTGAGATATATTTTCCATGTTTTATCTTGGATTATAATGAATGGTGATTGGGGACTAAGAACTCAATCACATTTTAGCTATTGCTTTTGGATTATGGATTATTTTGGTTGGTGATATTATTTTTTGGGTTTGATTTCTCTTTGGGAGAGTTTTAGCTAGTTGTTGGGCTTAGCTAAGGTACCAACACTTATTGACATTTCTGATGCCTTACATCACACTCTCCAAATTAAGGTTAAACCTAATAGTGGGATTCCCAGAACCTTCTAATACAGTCATAGGGAGATTAGTGCTACCATATAGGATTAGGGTTTAACCGCCTTGTGAAATGGATCATTCTAATTGAGGAGTCTTTGCAATCCAAGAACATTCAACACTTAGGTAATATAGAAAATCAATTGCAAGGTAGTCTCAAGGGGATTTGTGTCCAAGATACCATGTTCTCATCTTGATCTCACCATAAATTTGCCATCTCAACCAATTTGCTTCATTGCTTTGTACTCATACAAAAGGGCATATATATCAACTGGATATAAATAAACTTTTATATTTATAAAATTAAAAATACTATAATATATAAATAACTATTTACATGCAACATAAATAAAAACGCTATAATTATTCGTACAAATTTTAAATTTTCATACAAAATATTTTAATAATGTTACTATATCACTACAACATTGGATCTGCACTAGCAACTACAATTTCATTGCAGCAAAAAAATATTTTTGTAGCTAAAATATTATGATAGGTAAAAAAAAAAAGATCATGTAGTTGTTTATAAATTGATTGGATTAATTGTTTTTACAAAGATGGTTCATTCATAGCAAATGCATCAATCTTGTTTGATACTTTAACAATGTGGCAATAACCAATCTTTTAACTACTATTTTGTAACCATGCAAAAACATATTATAGTAAAATAACTTATTTAACTACAAATATTAATCACTTATAGTAATAACGATTTTATAGTTTAGATGCAAGCCACATTAATAAAATAGTGGTTAATAGTAATATACAACTACAAATATTATATATATATAATAAATAATAATTTTAAAATTTAATTTCTTATGAGCGTACCTTTTGTAGCTAAAATTGATAATATATATATATTATTCATGACCACATCATCCCACTATGACGTGGTCATATATATATATATATATATATATATATATATATATATATATATATATATATATATAATTGTAGATAAATGTAACATGTACAATAAATTGCGAACTAGATCTATAAGCTCTTCAACAATCCACTATTAAAGAAAAACTCAAGTTCAAAACTTAGAGAAGCCACTTGAAAAGCTAAATTTCCAGAAAATACATTTTGGTAGTTGATAAAACCTACATTTGAGAAAACGACAGGGATCATTCCATGATAAAGCAAGAAGGTAAGATCAATCCCCCACCAAATTTACAACCATTCTCCTAAAGACCAGAGGCAAAAGGCTCCAAAACAATAATTGAAGCTTAGGACAAATGGAATTCAACTAAAAAACAGATATTTTGAGGAGTGAATCACCACTGTGATAGGAGACAATAAATCAAACGATAAAGAACAGGAGAATTAGAGCCATGCTTCTCATGAGTCGATGATAGCAAGGTGGATGGCCTTAAATCACTGAGTCCACCATTGAAAGATGGGATGAGAGCTCTGTTTCTCAATCTCAGAATCAATGATAGTGAGTAAGTGAGTGAGAAAGAGTGAGCGAAAGTGATAAAGAGCTATGTTTCTTGGTCGTTTTTTAAAATATATATTTTCATTAATTATGATCTATTTCAACCAAAAAAATTATAAACTTCATTACATTTACTTAGGATAAATAACTTTAAAGAAATTAATATGAGCATTTCTTATGAATCATGTTAGGATATTGGTTGAACCAATTCCACCCTCTACACGGTCCAAATATATGTCTAATTTGTTCTAACTTATTATGTAAACTATATGCAATTAAACTTTTGTTGCAAATATTTCACATTGATGCAATGGCTTTTACATTTGATACTTTAGTTTAATTAAATCCAAATATCAAAAGTTCTGATTTCTCATCAGTAGTGAATAATAAAATCAATTCTTACATTATATCTATTTTCTTAAAAAAAAATCCAATACCTTATTATTATGTAGGAAGAATATTGGGATACTAAATTTAAAATGTTGCCTATATTAAATGTCATTGAAGAAATTGTGGTAAAAGTACAAATTTCTGTAGCTAAACCGTTTAGCTTCAAAAATAGATATCATAAGGAGACATGGCATTACTAAAAGTTAGAAACATATTTTATGACTATTGAAGCTAAGAAGCAAAATATTTTGCTACATCTTTTATTATCTCATATCTAAAGTTTAGAATACTTTGCCATGAAAATAATAATATGTTAGCAAATAATTGATTGTTCTACCTATATTATATGGTATATGTATGGCAAAATTAATTTCAGTTGTAATATAAGAACTTTGTCGTTAAAAGTTTAACTTACTTGTCACAGTAAAAAAAAAATTGTAGCAACTATTTTATGTTATAGTTTAGATTTAATAGGTTTGTGGCCAAATTAAATATTTATTCACCATATTACTGTGGCCACACCATTAGTGTGATAGTTGATGTTATAAGCTTTAGATAAGTATAACGCTATGGCCATAAAAGTTTTTTTTATAACATTGTGGCCATTTATCTTTACTCCGATCGCATGAGTGGCCACAAATGCGATTTTCGGGGCTACTTCCGGCGAAGTTGCTGATGTGGCTGCCAGCGGGTCTTATTAAATTCAAAACTTATCCCACGTGGCAGTCCATCTCATCAGACGCTTGGGCCGGCGCCATGTCAGCTCCACGTCTGCGGCCAACGTGGCACTCCCATCCCTGTAGATCTTCTTCTCTCCCGGCCTCTTTTTCTCTCAACTGGGCTAGGGCAATCTCGCTCCCGGCCTAGTTCACAGATGGGCAACCTTGCTCCCGGCCTAACCCTAGTTGACAGATGGACAACCTCACTCCCGGCCTAACCCTAGTTCACAGATGGGCAACCTCGCTCCCGGCCTTTTTTTTTTCTCTCAGCCAGACTAAGGATCCCTCCGGCAATAATCGGGCTGATGTAAAGCATGTTTTTTTACTGACTGGTGATTGTCTTGCTGATATTTTTACTGATTGTTGATTGTCCAGGCCGGGATTGTGAAGAAGGAATCCATTGAATTTGTTCTGTTTGAGGTTGGCTTGTTGATTGCTGATTGTCTCTATTGCAATAATCTAATTTGATTTGTTTGAGATTGGGTTGCTAATTGCTAATCAAATTGTTTATTATAATTCAGTTGTGTGATTAACTTGAGATCAAATCTGCCTGCAGAATCTCAGATTTTCACCTGAGAATTATTGTATGCATGCTAAAACCTGGAGAAAGAATTTGGGAAAAACTAGATGCTGAAACCTGGGGAAAGAGTTAGTAAAATATGGGAAAATAGAAAATCTACAAATTTGTATGCAATGCTGAAACCTGGGGAAAAATCTGGGCAAAAAACCTAGGGAAAAAATTAGACACTACAACATAAATGAAACCTAGGAATATGTACTAAAACATGGGGAAAAAAACTACACAATACAAACATTGCATCCATTAAACCTGAGAAAACATTGCAGCTACTAAAACCTGAGAAAAAACCTAACAATACAAATTCATAAATATAATACAAATTAAACCTGCAGAAATCTGCAGATCATACAAATTCATGAATACAATACAGACTAATGAGAATACACAATACTTAAACCTGAGAAAACAATACCTAAACCTGTCAATTAAACAATCTGCAGATCATACAAATTAAACCAACCTGCAAAAATCTGCAGATCATACATCAATCTGCAGAAATTTGGAAGACACAATACACAATACTAACCTTGTCAATACATCAATCTTAATCTGCAGATCATACACAATACATCAACCTATCAATTAATGAGAATACATCAATCTGCAAAAAATATGGACAATCATATCAATTTACAATACTTAAACAGGACATAATAGAGAACAATTAAACAACCTTGTCAATACACACTTCCCCATTAAACAAGAGTTAAGCAACACAGGACAACACAGGACATTCCCCAAGTTTTAAATCATTAAACAACGCAAAATAACAACCAAATTGTAAAACATTAAACAACACAGAACAACAACACAGGACTCCATATTAAGACCTAAGCAATCTGCAGCTTCACACTTGAGTAAGGTTGGCATCAAGATCAGCTTTGACTGGGGAAGAAGCAATGTTTACCGGTGGAGATTGAGTTGTGCAGTAGATGACATTCCCCAAGTTAGTAACATTGACATTGCTTGACCTACTGATTCTCACATTTAGAGTTGGTCCCTGGCTTGTAATGTCACTGGGCTGAATGGACTGAGACTGCTGGGTACCAATGACATGAGGAGGTTGCGTTGGTTCATTCCCAGCTGCAGCACTGCTAATTGAAGCACTTACTGATGCAGCATCCTTTCTCCTCTGTAATGAAAACATAGATAAAATAATTAATACATCTTTGCAAGTCATTAGAAATACAGATATATATATATATATATATATATAAACAATACAGGTTGCAATTTCTGTCTTTTCAAGCCAGGATTTGAAGGTCTTTCCCCTTTGCCCTGCAGTCATTACAAAAGTAATTATAATAGCATTGGAATTGAAACAAATTAATTTTTGTTGCATTAGAACTGAAATAAAACAGAATAACCCTTACTTGAGCATGATGCCTTTTATTGTGGCCCGTTGCATGGCAAATGCTACATTTGACTGTGCTTAAACCCTTTCTTGCCAATTTTTGTTTGCCTTTGCCAGAAGTGTTGGAATTTGAATCTGATTTCTTCAGGGCTTTTTCAATTTCCTCTGGCTCTTTTCTCCTTGCAGTTGCTTTCCTTCCCCTTTTTCTTCTCCCCATTGGAGGTGGGATCACTCTTGTGCCATCATTCACCTCTGGCCAAAGTTCTTCACTGTTGGTGGGGTTTATGTAATGATCATAGACCCTAAGATATGTAGACACCAGGTATGCAGCATGTACAAACTCCTCTGGTTGCTGATTATTGCCATATATGGCACTGATTGCATGAGGGCATGGCAAGCCTATTAATTCCCATCTCCTGCATGTGCAAGTATGCTCAATCATATCAACAACAAAGGAGCCTCCAATCCCTATGATCTGAACCTTTGGTCCACCGGAAAAATCTGGTGTGTAGCACTGAGCCTCTTCCTTTATTTGGTCAAGCTTTTTTTGGATCTTTGGGCATAAAATTCCCTTGTACTTCAGCATCTGGTCCTTTTTCTTCTTCATCCTCCTCATCAATTTTACCTTGATCATCTCAAGCATTGTAATAATTCCCTTATCCCTTGTATCAAGTATATACCTGTTGAAGCACTCACAAATATTGTTTAACAAGATGTCGCACTTGCATGAAGTTCCAAACATTGCCCTGGTCCAACTTGCATGGGGTCTATCCTCGTGATCAAGCCATCTTCTTGCATCTGAGTTCTCTTTCTCTATTTCTCCAAGCCAGTAATTAAACCTTTGAACATATGAAGCCCTTGCAGCATTCCATAAGTAATCTTTTAGGGCTTTGCCTTTGAACTTCTCCCTGAAATTTGTGTAGATATGCTTGACACAGTTTCTGTGTTCAGCATTAGGGAATATGTCTTGAACAGCCCTTTTCAAGCCCTGTAGTGACAATGGAAAAATTAAATGACGGTTAGCAGAACTATACTATAGCTTAACTACAAAAAAACTAACCTTTTGGTGATCACTCATTATTGTGACATATCTGTCGTTCCATATCTCTAAATCATCCCTCAATATCTCCATAAACCAGGTCCATGTTTCTGTATTCTCCACCAAAACTACTGCATATGCAATGGGAAATATACAGTCATTCGGGTCAATTCCTACTGCTGATAGTAACTGCCCATCATAGAGACCCTTCAGGAAACAACCATCCAGTCCTATAAATGGCCTACAACCTGACCCAAAGGCATCTTTTAATGGCTTCAAACAGACATAAAATCCTTTGAAATGTTGTTCATCTCTCCACAAAATCACTGTGCTCCCTGGATTACTTTGTTTAAGTTCAGCCGCATACCTACACAGTTTTGCATATTGCTCGGATGCATCTCCATTGACCCACTTCATTGCCAAGTTTTTGGTTCTCCAAGCTTTCATAGCAGAAATTGTGAGGCCATGGTCATCCTTGACTTGTTTAATTAAACCATTGCAACTCCAATTCGGATCAGCCTTGTATTTCTCAAGATATTTACTGGCTAACCACTTGGAAGTTACATGGAAATTGTTGAAGACTTTCCCACAGTTGTGATCAAGGTTGGCACTTTTAATCTGCACTGATGGATTACCTTTGTTCATGTGAGCTACATATATCTTGAAGGAGCATTGCTTGTTATGACATGCACAAATGACCCTCTTCTTGTCATTCTGTGGGAACCAAATCTGAAATCTATGCTTGATTCCCCAATTTCTACAAGCTTTCTTCAGTTGGTCAAAGTCCCTAAACACCATCCCAACTCCTAATCTTGGGCTGTAGAGATCCTTTTCTTCATTAAACTCCACAAATCTTCTTTCACCATCATCATCTGCTCCATGCTCTATTAACAAGTCTTCTTCACTGCAATTTTCTGAGTCACTTTCTTCATCACCAATATCAGGTTCACCACCATCACCATCATATTTTCCTCCTCTGGGTTCTGAATAAGAATAGATGTCATTGTCCCGATGTTTTCCTTCACCCATAACCTGCTCATAATCATCATCACCATCTGGGATATCATAGTCAAGATCTGTGAAGTCCTCTTCTCCAGATGTATTTTCATTAACCAAGTTAGTACTCAAATCATCTTCTATGTCAGACATGTTGGATGCTATTACTTGTGGATAAAACAACAAATCAGGATTTAGATTATTAAAATCTACAAATCATCACATTAACAACATATATGTGTAATGAAACAAGAATTATAGTTACTTCAAACCTATCTACATAAATATTTTTAAAACAAGAATTATATGTTCAATCCAAACAGTAATTCTATCAATTTTTTTAAAACTTTAATATAGTACTAATAAAATGAACATACTTTAAGAATTTGCCAAAATCAACATAGACAGATTATTGGATTTAATAGAACACAAACATTGACAAAACAAAATTATGAAATCTAACAAACTATCAAATGGGACATCTCTTTATAAAGACAGATTATAAAAAACTACATCATACAAACCATGCCCAAAAATAGCATAAAAACCATTGAAAGACCAATTATAAAAAAACTATAATTACTTTTGATTCATCATAGTCTATAGCATAATTTGACCTCTCTTTATCCATGCCCAAAAACTCACAAATTATCAAATCTAACAACAATTAATTAAATTCATTGAGAGACTAACCACCAGATTACTTCTCCGAAGAGTTGGCACCTGTCTTCTTCCAAAATCCAACAACTGAAAATAAAAAATAAATCCAATAAAAACACTGAAACAAACACACACTGAAACAAAACCACATTACCTAGGATCAAAGCTTCAGCTTTGTATATCCTGTCCTGATTCTTCAAAGCTTTATGATGTTGTTCAATTGAGCTACATGTAAGAAATCAAATACACACTGAAACAAAACCAGCATACACTGTCACAATGTTGTTCAATTGAGCTACATGTAAGAAAGAACTTTAATAGACTGTCAATTAACTAAAACAAACCCAAAATAGAAGCTTACCGGGGGGTTTGGTAGGATTTTCAGAGGACTAATGTGGCTGAGCTCGATGGAAGGGAGACGAGTTTGAACAGTGACAATCTGGTTGTGATCATGGAAGGGATGAGATGGCTAAGTGGAAAGGCAAGCTCACTGCGTGATCTGGGACACGCGGAGAGAAAATGGGGATGCTCAGACAAGGTGCCCTAATTTCTACATTTGGTCCTGTGCACTTTATCCATGGGAGTGCCACGTTGGCCGCCGACGTGGAGCTGACATGGCGCCGGCCCAAGCGTCTGATGAGATGGACTGCCACGTGGGATAAGTCTTGAATTTAATAAGACCCGCTGGCAGCCACATCAGCAACTTCACCGGAAGTAGCCCCAAAAATCGCATTTGTGGCCACTCATGCGATCGGAGTAAAGATAAATGGCCACAATGTTATAAAAAAAACTTTTGTGGCCATAGCGTTATACTTATGAAAGTTATGTGGCCACCAGTGAAATGAACCCTTAAATCCATCCCCCTTTTCTTTTGCATTTTCCCATGAAACCGTGTGAAAGGGATAACCCCGAGATGGTAGCACACTATCTCTCAAAGCTTTCTTCGAGAGAGTCTTGTTCTTATTCTCTTTTGTTGTCATCATTTTGGGGTGGTGTTAGTAACTCTTGCAGTGTTTGAAGCTTTGATCAGCATTAGAGTCTTTCTCCTCCAAGTAAGCTCCCCCGTGAGGTTGTACATGTTGCCTTGTATGTTCTCTTGGACTTCTGTCAGTGCACATGTAGACCATGATACCTTTCCCTAAATCATCACTCAGCATTGCCAACGACCACATGATCTATTGGTACACGGGTCCCTGATAGAGCTCTTCACCGAGTGGTGAGAGTTCGATTCTCGGTTGAGGGCACATTTCTGGGAGTTGTGAGCAGTGGTTGTGCGCGGGTGGTCCCAGCGCCCACGTGTGCGCGGGTCCCGCCCGCACTTACTCCGTCGAGGCTTGTGCACGCCCCTGGTAGTCTAGCAGGGCCTACGGGTTGTCTGTTCCTCTTACCAAAAAAAAAAAATCATCACTCAGTATTGTTTTGATAGGGTTGACTTATGGCTAGTTGTTTGGTCTAGGAGTGATACTTATGTTTTGTCGTGGTTTTCAGGTTAGTGTTAATGCTTAATTTTCAGTGTTTAAACCTTGACAGTTTGGATTACTGGGTGGTTTTTTTTTTTTTTTTTTTGACATGAGGAATAGACAGTCCATAGGCCTGGTAGATAGTCAGGGGCGTGCACAAAGCTCGGTGAAGCAAGTGGGGGTGGGGCCGTGCTCACATGGGTGCTGGGACCACCCGCATACAACCACCGCTCACAACTCCCAGAAATGTGTCCTCACCCGAGAATTGAACCCTCACCACTCAGTGAAAAGCTCTATCGGGGACCCATATATCAATAGACCATGTGATCATTGGCTACTGAGTGGTATTTGGGCTGTCAGCATTTTAAACTGAGAGTTGTTCATCAACACACCTAGAATCCAGTGTATGTTGGCATGTGCTCCTTGTGTATGTGTTTATATAAAAAGATTAATTTGTTTTGCATGATGATCTCCACACTTAAAGCCCTTTGGAATTGACACATCACCTACATCCTTGCACGTGTTATTTCAAAGCATGTTTAGGGGTGTCTATATATATAGAAATTCATGCATTGACCTGCAGCATGAATGCTTTCCATCTTTTTGTCTGCCCAATAATGTATGTGTAAAAATTATATATATATATATATATTCAGATGTTATTTTCTTATTATTGGTCACACTTGTGTAAATATGCATTGTTATTGCATACTTGTTCTTTTTTTTAAGGTCAATGTATTGGTTGTTTGTAGCTTGACTCACTTCAAGCCTTAAGTATTATGGTTAGTTTGGGTTTGAAATTTTGGATTAAAGGGTTAATTTTATTGTTTATTATAGGATTTTTTTCAACATGGTGACCCTATCTTCAGGACTTGAGTATTAGATTGAGGAAAGTTTATGGTAATTAACTAATCCATGTGAATTTTACTTATCATTTTCGTTAAATGTCCAACTTCGGCAAATTGTGCATGTTTTGTTCACCACATTTCTGTAATATGTATTTGTTGTTTAAAATTTTTGACAAGTTGCTATTCCCTCAATGATCATTGCTAAATATCAAATTATTGATACTGAAAATATATTTACACTTTATTTCTACCTACAACTCAAGATTGCATATTATCTATTTATTTAGTTATTAATTGTTAATATATCCGGTATTCCATCCATACCACTATTTGGATTATTCTCTTTTCATTTGATATTTACCCATCTTTTTTCCTTTTATTATGTTTTTGTATGTTCTTTGGATTATTATTAAATTTATTCCTTAATGGCCTTACCAAGTGCCTTGTTTCTATCGGCTTATGCATTTAAATGCTGTTGTTACCCATTTTGTCACTCATCTTTTCACTTATTTAATTATTATTTTAGTGTGAAGTAATTAAATGATGTCACTTACCTGATGCTTAGTGGCTATCATTTTGGGAAAATTATTCTTTTAATTCCCTGGTTAGCCATTCTAATCAATCAGTGATTGTTATTTTTAAACGTATTCAATTACTACTTTATTTTAATTAGATTTATATTTTATTTTGTGAACATTGGAAACGCGGGAAACTTTTGGACATTTATGGACTTAGTTCTACCTTTATTTTTTGATATTTAGCCTCCAAATAGCTATGCCTAATCTTATCAGTGGGGGTTAAAACACTGACCGCGTTGACAAGAATTCCTTGAAAAATGAGACTGCAATTTTACAATGGTCCGTCAGTGAATAATAACAGTGATCTGATATTTTTTGGCTCGGTTCACTGAGGGTAAATAAGTGATATCTGATATTTCTGGCTCGGGTCACCGAGGGTAAATAAATGACCTTTAACACTTATAGTAAATTTGGAGACAATTTTTTTTTTTTAAATTTCTATATTTCTAATATCATATTTCTAGGTTTTAAATTTTGGTAAATTGCATATTTGGAAATATTCTTTTATTAGAATATTATACTTGTATTACTTTCTTAATGGATTACTTACTGGGTTAGTGGGCTCATGTCTTTGTTATTAAACCTCTTTTTAGATCAGGAGTAGTAGACTGGCGGGGTCTCTAGCTAACTGTTTGATTGTAGTTGTGTCGCTCTTGTTGTTGTAGTTTTCTTTATTTTCATGGATCCTAAAACCCTTGTATTTTGTATTTGGATCATTGTAACCTTTATCTTATGTTGTAATTCGGTATAAGTTAAATTTGTACTTCAGCAGTTGGTTTGTATTTCTATTATAAGACAAGTTTTGAGTCCTTGCTGACCTACCAAGTCTAGGCCCTGTGGGACTACAGCAATTTGTCCGCGCATCGGATTGGGCTTAGCAGGGTTTGGGGCATGAAAAATCTTAGTGGTATGAGAGAGATTAGACTGTGAGTTAATGATCTTGGTAGTCTAGAGAGAACATAAATATGTCTGTCAGAATAGCTAATTATAGGGCTTTTAAACTGTTAACCCAGTCTAGTATTGATTATAGTTTTGAATTGTTAAAGCACCTTAGTTTCATGTTTAATAGGAGAAGGATGTTCCCAAGGGAAAGGAAAACTTATCCAAATCCCATGCCAAAGAACACAGCCAGGAGCGTGCTGAGCAGCACATTAAAGATGAAAGTGAAGAAGAAGAGGAACAACTAAAAACCTATAGCGACAAGGCAAGTGGTAGTCCATCCTCTCATGCAAAGAACCTCTATGGTGATCAGTATGAACTCCAGCAATTTCAGTTCACTGATAACCATAACTATGAAGCAACTTTACAAAGAAGAATGCTGCATTCCCATCCGACCAAGAGACATCGCAAGATGGAGACATATAGATGCGAACCCCATCAACGAAGACACTACCTACAATGATGTGATAATGCTCCTTCGATGCCTAGTTCCCTCAGATCCTAGTGCTGGCTGACACATTCCTTACGTGTGTGTATTGCAAGTGCAAGGGTTATCAAAGTAATAAAGTACCCTGGTGAGTGGGTAGTCATATCTACAGGGAATAGTGTTTAGAAACAAGCGTTATCACTATTTAGATATGAAGGAAATCGATGGTGAGATAAATCAATATGTATAAATATAAAAGAAAGTAAAAGAGTGCAAAAAAGGCAATAAAGGTAAGAGAGGTAATCGATATGAAGATGGGGTACCCGTGCAAGCTCCCCCTAGGACTAATGTTTCTAGTGCAAGTCTAGTATTATGCTCCCTTATTGATGGTTAATGAGTCGTGGAAATCCTTAAGCACACGGTCGCAAACCTAAGGTCAACCATGACTAGTTCCAACACTATGCCCCGGCATTACGTTTCACTACAACCCTTGACTCTGTCGATCTCTCAACTAAGCCCCAGGGGAGTCCATCTTCCTAAGCCTCACACTACGTGGAACTTCTTGATGTTCTAGGGATTCCAAGTGATAGACCCTGCCCCTAAGTATAGTTCTAACCTTTCGGTCCGAGTGAAAGAACCCTAGTCTCAGTTAAGCCCCAGCACTAGAATTGACTACAACCATTCACTCTGTTGCTCACGCAACTAAGCCCCAGGGGAGTTCATCTCCTAGCATTTCACTCTACTTTGACCACAAAGAACTCTTGGAACACGGAGGTAGGGAAAATCACCCCGAAGGGGAAAGGGGGCATTTCACTACCTCACGACTCACCCTCTCGACCCTCTCCAATCTCGGGTAGTCTAATCCTATAGATGTTGTCACACCTTCAAAGGATAACCTAGATGATTCTCAACCCTAGTGTCACGGCTAAGGGAAAATCAATAAATTAACATGCAAGATTGGAACTCAATTAAAAGCATCAATTAAGAAAGCATAATAAAAGTCATAGAAACAATGTCATCCTAGGGTTTACAAGCCCGAATATCCACTAGGGGTTTAGCTCTCCATGGAGCAATACAAAATCAATAAAGAGTTTGAGAACATATGTATAAAAACCATAAAAAAAAAACCCCATGTAGTCCGTATCGATGGCCTTGTGGAGCCGCCTTAGCTTCTTCAAAGAATCCCTTGTCAAGCCTAGGGCACTCCTCGACGAATCAATACCGACGAAAACTCCCCCAATAGCTATCTTCCAAAAGATGTTGATGCCGACGCCGTAAAATCGCCTCCAAAGACCTCCAAGAACCTCTCCAAAACCTAGCTGCAAGCCCCCAAAAGATAGGTAAGAGATAGTAGAGGGGATCTTCGAAAAAGTCCCAAAACGGAGTATTTATAGGGTGAAATCGGGCATCCACACGCCCCTGTGGAATTTTCACACGGGCGTGTGAATTCTCTGTTTTTTAGATTATCGGCGAACTGTTAACAGTAACTTACTACAGTGTTTTACTACAGTACTCGCGCCGAAATGCTCCCGAATTCATATTCTTCATCGAGGCCGCCAAATTGGGCACACAATCATGCAGTAGATCACGTCGCATCTTCAGTTGAACCACATTGATGAAGCTCTTGATGATGTTACACAAGTCGGAATATGTGAGTGTGACTGTCTTTGTGCCCCTCCAATTCACATATTCCCTTGAACTCAGTTGGAGGTTGGCACACACTCACATGTCTTTGAACACAACTTGTGCCTCGTTCCTTGCCCGGTACAAGAACTTCCTCAATAATCGCGTTCATGACTAATTCTTGGTTCTTTTCTCCTCAATTCGTCTACACAACCCTACATGCACAAAAGAACACAAATGCACACATATAAGTGATAAAATCTTGATAAAGTGATGCTTAATGTAAGAAAAGTATACTTCGTATAGCTTATACACGAGCACTTATCACTTGCAAAACAAATCGTACATAGAGAGCCACCAAGATGCCATTAGTGTCATGTAGTTAAACAACATGTTCTTAAGATTCTCTCTAATTTTACTTTGTGAGTTGTTATGTTCTTGTCCTTAGCAAGCTTGTGTGTAGTTATTTTGTAAGACTATCAGGCATTTTGTGACTTGTATAATTTTTTTGGAGGGTTGAACTTTTTGTTAATTATCCAAGCTTTTCTCTCATGCTGCTTGGTTAATGCCAGCTTCCTAAAAATTTCTTTTTGGAATTCAATGATCTTCCTGCTTCGTCTTGAAGCTCCCTCTGAAGAAAGGACTGATACAGCTAACAACCAAGGAGTGATTTTGGAACTTATACAAGAGGTGTTAGGTTTAGTGTGAGAGTAGAGATAATTTCAACAACCGACACAGCCTCCTCCTCCACCTCCTCCACCACCCAAGGAACCCAAGGAGAGAACCATTATGGAATTCAGAAATTTTGGACCGGGTAATAAAAAAGTATTTCCGTGTAAAGATGAGAATTAGGTGATGATAATAAAGAAGTATTTCCGTGTAATAAAATGTTCTGATGAGGAAAAGCTTAGGTTTGGATATAGGGATACAAGCATACGTGCCGATCTAGTAGTAATAGTGTGCATAAAGGCAAGGTATCGATTCACATTGAAGATTGAAAGTATTAGTACTAGTCTTAATTCTGAAAATTAGACTAAACAAAAGTAGTAATGTGTGGGAGCAAACTAAGAAACGAATAAGAAGAAAACAAGAATAAGAAAATTAAAATAGTCAACAAACCAAGAGGAAAAAGGATGCTCAAGCATAGTATCTCTTTAAGGTTTGCTAAGTTTAGGACAATGGTTGTATAAGTATGCAATTCTATTTGAACCGAGAGAAATCCTAAAATATACCAAACCCCTCTTGCAAGGATGATTAGTAACTGATTCAGTATAGTGCTTATTGATAAGTGCTTGTGTTATAGTACCGCGAAGCGTTATAATCTTATATTGAGCATATCTTTTATCAGGTTTTATCACTAAATGGTGTGCATTTGTGTATTCTTGTGCATTGAAGGTTTGTGGAGCTAAATTGGAGAAGAAGAACAAAATTAGGTCGTGTTCGCCGATGTTGGGAAGTTTTCGGACCAAGTACGGAACAAGGCACGAGCT
This sequence comes from Dioscorea alata, assembly GCA_020875875.1. NCBI lineage: Eukaryota > Viridiplantae > Streptophyta > Magnoliopsida > Dioscoreales > Dioscoreaceae > Dioscorea > Dioscorea alata. The sequence continues at coordinate 14,272,513 of CM037019.1, forward strand.
TGGACTTGTGAGTGTGTGCCAACCTCCTTTGGAATGGCACAAAGGAAGTTACATTCACAACAAGTCTAACTCGTGCAGCTTAGAAGAACTTCACCAAGAAGGAGACTTGAAGCAATCGGCACGACCTACCATTGTTTGTGTGCCCAATCAATGGCCTCGATGAAGAACAACGGATTCGGGAGCGTTTTGGCGAGTACTGTAGCAGCAGTGTAGCTTGTTATTGTAGCAAAAACACTATAGCAAGCTACTGTTCATTTTCTGCCGAAAATCAGGGTTTCAGAGGATTCACACGGGCGTATGAAAAATCCACACGGGCGTGTGAAAAATCCACACGGCCGTGTGAATTGATTATTCAGGCAGACAGAAACTTCACACGGCCGTGTGAAGCCCCCCATAAGTTTGATTTTAAAGCCGCGATTCAACATTATAAAAGGGGATTTTGGAGACCTTTTGGGATATCTTTTGACCTATCTTTCTCCTCAACTTAGGGAATGCGGCTAGGGTTTTGGAGAGGATTTCGTGGAGGTTTAGCGCACGTCATCGGCATCATCACCGACATTCGACGGCCGCACAAGACCACGGCCACACTATATACAAGGCGGTTTTCATCAATGTCTTTGATTTGTACTTTCTTTTCTATTTTGATGAACGTGTATAGCTCCATGAGGAGCTAAACCCCTTGAGGGTATTCGGACTTGTAAACTCTAGGGTTATTATGTTTCTTTGACATTGTTATTAAGCTTTTCCATTATTGATGAATAAAAATTGAGTTTCAATCTTAATTTCATCTTGCTAATGTTTTCTCTTAGATGTGACACTAGGATTGAGAACAATCTAGGTTACCGCTTGGAGGTGTGACAACTCCTTTAGGGTTAAACTACTTAAGATTGAAGAGGGTTGAGAGGGAGAGTTGTGAGGTAGCGATGTACCCCTTTCCCCTCCGACGTGGTTTCTCCCTACCTCCGTTTCCTTGATTTCATAGCGGTCGAAATAGAGTGAAGTGCTAGGCAGATAAACTCCCCTGGGGCTTAGTTACGCAAGTAATAGAGTGAAGGGTTGAAGTGAATCCTACGCGCTGGGGCTTAATCTAGACTAGGGTTCTTCCACCTGGACCAAAGGGTTAGAACTACACATAGGAACAGGTTTTACCACTAGGAATCCCTAGAGTTTAAAGCAATCCCATGTAGTGTGAGGTTTAGGTAGATAAACTCCCCTGGGCTTAGTCGTGCGAGCGACAGAGTGAAGTGTGACGTGAATCCTAATACCGGGGCATAGTGTTGGTTTTAGTCACGGTTGTCCTTAGGTTTGGGACCGTGAGTTTTAGGATATCCTTGATTCAATTAACATCAATTGGGAAGTATAATAGCATAGTCTTGCACTAGAAGCATAGATCCTAGAGGTAGCTTGTCCGGATACCCTATTTCATTCATTGCTAGTCCTCTCTATTCTCTTTTACTTGCACTTTCTGATCTTCCATCTTTCTATTTAATTTCTTGTCTTTTATTCTGTTTGCTTCTACATTCACTCATTGATCCAGATATTGCTTTTCCATACACCGCATAGCTTAATTAGTAAAATCTCGTATTCTAAATCCCTATTCCCTGTGGATTCGGCTACCCTCTCACAAGGGTAAATTTTATTACTTCGACAAACCCGTGCACTTGCGGGATACACGCAAGGGGTCGTGTCACTTATACAGACATCCCACAATCGCATTGCACTCTATGAAATCTCAATGTGGATTAACAAGAATTTTTGAAATAGATAACCTTTTATGCAAAGAGATTATCCCTAATCCCATACAAAATAGAAATGTGATTTCTAATAAAATCTATTCCCTACAATTGAAAAGAACATGGAAGTAACTTGTTAATCCACTCGGGGGGATTGAGGAAGGAGAACTCTCGAGTTTGAAGTACTCTATTGCTAAGCTAAGTGCTCATGTTATAGTAACACGAAGTGTTATTATCTTACATTGAGCATTACTTTTATCATATTTTATCATTAATTAGTGCGTATTTGTGTGCTTTTGTGCATTGTAGGGTTGTGGAGCCAATTTGGAGAAAAAGAGCAAAGTTAGGTCATGCTTGCCGTTGTTGGGGAGTTCTCGGACAAAGTAAGGAACAATGCACGAGTCTAGATTTGTGGGTGTGTGCAAACCTCCTTTGAAAAGGCACAAAGGCAGTCATATTCACAATAAGTCTAACTCGTGTAGCATTGGAGAACTTCGCCAATGAGGAAAAGGAAGTAATCGACATGATCTACCATTAATTATGTGCCCAATTCAATGGTCTCCATGAAGAACGATGAAATCGGGAGTATTTGATGCGCCAGTATTGTAGAAGATAACTGTAGCAGTTTATTGTTTATTGCACGCCAGAAAACGGAATTCAGAAAATTCACACGGCCGTGTAAAACCCCAATTTCAGCCGATTTACAGCCGCGACTCAGCACTATTTAACGGCCTTTTGGGGGATATTTTTTGGATCTTTTCGTCTATTTTCTGGAGGGTCATGGCTAGGGTTTAGAAAGGACTTTGTGGAGGATTGGTGCGCTCCATCGGCATCAACATCGAAGCCCGTCGGAAGATAGCTATTGGGGGAGCTTTTGTCGGCACCGATCTGGCGAGGTGTAAGCTAGGCTTGATGAGGAGCTTGGTGAAGAGACGAATCCGTCGCACAAGACCACAACCACGCTATACAAGGGGGTTTTCATCTATGTTTTCGATTTGTGTTTATTCATATACATTGATGGATATGTATAGCTCCAAGAGGAGCTAAACCCCTTGTGGGTATTAGGACTTGTAAACCATAGGATGGTTTTGTTTCTATGACATGCTATTATGCTTTCTTAATTGATAAATTTAATTGAGTTCCAATCTTAATTGATTCTTCTATTGATTTTCCCTTAGATGTGACACTAGGGTTGAGAGTCATCTAGGTTATCCTTTGGAGGTGTGACAACTCCTATAGGATTAGACTACTCAAGATTGGAGAGGGTCGAGAGGGTGAGTCATGAAGTAGAGAAATGTCCTCTTTCCCCTCCGGTATGATTTCCCTACCTCCGTGTTCCAAGAGTTCTTAGCAGTCGAAATAGAGCGAAGTGTTAGGAGATGAACTCCCCTGGGGCTTAGTTGTGCAAGCGACAGAGTGAAAGGTTGTAGTGAATCCTAGTACTGGGGATTAATTGAGACTAGAGTTCTTTCACCTGGACCAAAGGGTTAGAACTACATTTAGGAACAGGGCTAATCACTTGGAATCCCTAGAATGTAAAGCAATCCCACGTAGTGTGAGGCTTAGGAAGATGGACTCTCCTGGGACTTAGTTGACAGGTCAACGAGAGTTAAGGGTCATAGTGAAACCTAATGCCGGGGCATAATGTTGGGGTTAGTCACGGTTGACCTTAGGTTTGAGACCGTGTGCTTTAGGATGTCCACGACTCATTAAGTATCAATAGGAGAGTATAATACATTGTCTTGCACTAGAACATTAATCCTAGGGGTAGCTTGTCCGGGTACTCTATTTCACTCTTGATTGTTTCTCTCTTTTACTTTTAGCTTGCACTCTCTTATCTTCCGTAATTATTTTTATTTTCTTATTACTTTCGATTACTCTTACACACACACATTGATTCTTGCTCTCACTTTCCGTATTTCACACTAGCTAAATAGTAATTTTTTGTGTCTACAATCCCTACTCCCTGTGGATTCGACTACCCTCTCACTGGGGTACTATTATTACTTTGACAACCCGTGCACTTGAGGTACACACACAAGGGTGTGTCACTTACTCACAATCCTCTCCAATCATGGCATGTCAATAGTTGTTGGGTATTTTTACTCATCACAAAGCACATCAAACATGACAACTAGGGCTTTTAGCTCATTAACAATCAAGACATACAAAACACGCAATTAGATTCGAATAATATCGATTGCAATTAAGAAACAACTAAAACAACATGATTTACAACCAATGTTAAATAGAATAAAAACCTAGAGTTCAACTATACCCGATGATGAGATCCGCAAGTGCACGGGTCATCAAGTAATACCTCTCTGATGAGTGCATTTTATATCATGTTTCTTGCCCCTTATTATAGTCTTTTCTCTGTCCTTAAGTATATTTACTGATTGGAATTGGTGCTATTTAAGGTATTTTATTCCTTGTGTAGGAATTTGGGCCCCGAGTCAATTTGGTGTGAAATCGAGGGTGTTTCCCGCGTGTTCAGTGATGAAAGGTTCAGTAATGGCTGACACGGGCATAACACGCCAGTGGCCCAAGTGCTGTAAATCTCAGGAGACGTTCCCTCATGAACAACACGGGTGCGGTGCCTAGTACACAGTCGTATGCCAGGTAACACGAGGAACACACGCATGTGCCCCAACTGCTGCAAATATTAGGTTTCACCCCTGGATTCCGAAAAGAGTTTACAGTCGGGACACGCCCGTGTCCAGACCGTGTCGGGCCCCGAATCAGCCTTTTTAACTCCAGAAATTAGGGTCTCATCTTTCCACCAGGGGGACATTGATGAGATCGAAGATCAAGCTTCACCAAACCGCCTAAGGAGATCAAGGACTAGTAGGAGGCATTGCAAGAGGTGGAGTTGGCGCAAGGACACTACAAGGGAGGACATCTTGAGTATTGCAGGGGGTTCTTTCTCTCTCTCTCTTTATTCTATCTTTGCCTTACCTTGTGTACCTGCCATCAGGGGCTAACTGACCATAGTGCCTTGGTTGTGGACAATTGTCAGACTGTATTGCTTATACACTCATTGTATTTGACTATGGAGTTCTAATTGATGCTTGTGTTTAATCTTGCATTGCATAACTATAGTGTGTTTGGAGTGCATAGTTGTCATGTTGTCCTAGCAAAACTGTAGTGTATCTTTGAACACATAGATGCAATATTGCTATCGAGCACACACGAATGTTATTGGAATGTACCGAGGTAGTCAACTAGGATGAGATAACGTGCACGAGTCATTGGAGACTTCCGAAGGGATTTACTCTTGTGGTTGCCAAGTAGTTAGTCCTAATCTCCTTCATTATCATCACCATTACCTTTTACTCATTGTTGTTATGATCCAATATCCTTTCTATTTGTTTCACTAGACATCAAAGGAGCAAAGAGTACTTTAAGTACAGTTCCCTGTGGTTAGACAACCCTACTCTTAATTAAGTACCACTTTATTACTTATTATGACATGTACACTTGCGGAGAGCGCATCAAGTTTTTGGCGCCGTTGCCAGGGAACTGGTCACTTTTAGGAAAATTAGGAATTTAGTGATCTAGTTTGTGAATATTTGTTTACAATTTTTTTTATTATTTCTTATTTTGCTTTTTGATTTGGCTCTTGATTGCCCTGCGAACTTGATAAGTGCTTGTGTTATAGTAACACGAAGCATTATTATCTTACAATGAACATATCTTTTATCAGAATTTATCACTAAATAGTGTGCATTTGTGTATTCTTATACATTGTAGGTTTGTGGAGCTAATTTGGAGAAGAAGAACGAAGTTAGATCGTGTTCGCCATTGTTGGGAGGTTTTCGGACAAAGCAAGGAACAAGGCACGAGATTAGACTTGTGAGTGTGTGCCAACCTCCTAAGGAGGGGCACAAAGGCAGTCACATTCACAGCAAGTCTAACTTGTATAGCTTAGGAGAACTTCGCCAAGAAGGAGACTTGAACCAATCGGCACGATCTACCATTGATTGTGTGCCCAATTCAATGACCTCGATAAAGAACGACGGACTCGGGAGCGTTTCGGCGAGTAATGTAGAAGCATTGTAGCTTGTTACTGTAGCAAAATACTGTAACAAACTACTGTTCACTTTCGGCCGAATTTCAGAATTCCAGAGAATTCACACAGGCGTGTGGAATTAACACACGGCCATGTGAATCAATTTTTCAGCAGACAGAAACTTCACATGCCCGTGTGTTAATTCCACACGGCCGTGTGAAGTCCCGATAAGTCCAAAATTTAAAGCCGCACTCAGCATTATAAAAGCCCGATTTGGAGACTTTTGACATATCTTTTGACCCATCTTTCTCCCCAACTTCTGGAGAGTGCGGCTAGGGTTTTGGAGAGGACTTTGTGGAGGATTGAAGCGCGTCATCGGCATCAACATCGACGTTCGATGGCTGCACAAGACCACGGCCACACCATACGAAAGGGGGTTTTTATCAATGCTTTTGTTTTGTTCTTTCTTTCATATTTTGATGAACATGTATAGCTCCATGAGGAGCTAAACCCTTGTGGGTATTCGGACTTGTAAACCCTAGGACTATTATGTTTCTATGACATTGTTATTATGTTTTTCCATTATTGATTAATAAATTCGAGTTTGAATTTTAATTATCTTTCACTATTGTTTTCTCTTAGCCGTGACACTAAGGATTGAGAACAATCTAGGTTATACTTTGGAGGTGTGACAACTCCTATAGGGTTAGACTACTTAAGATTGAAGAAGGTTGAGAGGGAGAGTTTTGAGGTAGCGATGCATCCCCTTTCCCTTCCGATGTGATTTCTCCCTACCTCCGTTTCCTTGATTTATTAGTGGTCGAAATAGAGTGAAGTGCTAGGTAGATAAACTCCCCTGGGGCTTAGTTGTGCAAGTGACAGAGTGAAGGGTTGACGTGAATCCTATACACTGGGGCTTAATTTAGACTAGGGTTCTTTCACCTAGACCAAAAGGTTAGAACTATACATAAGAACAGGTTTTATCACTAGGAATCCCTAAAGCTTAAAGCAATCCCACGTAGTGTTAGGCTTAGGTAGAAATACTCCCCTGAGGCTTAGTTGCGTGAGTGACAGAGTGAAGGGTTGACGTGAATCCTAATGCCGGGACATAGTGTTGGGGTTAGTCACGGTTGACCTTTGGTTTGGGACCGTGTGTTTAAGGATATCCTCGACTCAATTAACATCAATAGGAAAGTATAATAGCATAGTCTTGCACTAGAAGCATAAGTCCTAGAGGTAACTTGTCCGGATACCCTATTTCATTCATTGCTAGTCTTTCTCCTTCTACCTTTACTTGCACTTTCTTGTCTCCCATCTCTCTATTTACTTTCTTGTCTTTTTATTTTAATTGATTCCATAATTTTCTCATCAAACCGATTATCATTTTTTGTACACCGCATAACTAAATAGCGAATTCTTGTGTTCCAAATCCCTATTCCCTATGGATTCGACTACCCACTCACTAGGGTAATTTTATTACTTCGACAAGCCTGTGCACTTGCAGTCCACACGCAAAGGGTCGTGTCAGAATTCATATCGCTTACCTTGTGCGCAGGTACTGTTGTATAACCCGTGGGAGTATGTCATCCCCACTACTGAACCCTGATCCCGAAATCGAGAGAAATTTCAGAAGAAGACTTCGACAAGTACATCTGAGTGAATCAAGGTCAGTTGAAATCAGTGTGGAAGTCAATCAAGAACAGGGAATGGCCGAAAACCAAGAACAGAGCATTTCAGATTTTGCCCGGCCAAACTTTGACGGAACGGGGTCGAGTATTGTCCGACCACCTGTTACAGCCAACAACTTTGAATTTAAGCCTAATTTTATTCAGTGGTTGCAACAAGAGTGTCAGTTTGATGGGTTCCAGGATGAAGACCCTTACGAAGACCTTCGTAAATTTTTAGAGATCTATGACACATGTAAGATGAACAACGTTACCGAGGATGCCATCTGTCTGAGATTGTTCTCATTCTCCTTGAGAGGAAGGGCTAAGCAATGGGTCACCTCATTACCCGCGGGTTCTCTCAAGGATTGGAAATAGGTTACAAATAGTTTTCTGGCACGATACTTCCCTCCGACGAAAATCACAAAGTTAAGAAGCGATATCTCCTCTTAACGCCAATTTGAGTCGGAATCCTTGTACGACACTTGGGAAAGGTACAAGGAATTGTTGAGAAAGTGCCCACCACATGGAATTGTTGAGTGGATGCAGATTCAAATTTTTTACAATGGGTTGAGCAACGCCACTAAGCAAATGCTCGACGCCGCCTCAGGAGGATCTTTGCGCAATAAACAGCCTAGTGCCGCCTTTACTTTGATTGAGGAGATGGCCAGCAACGGATACCAATGGAGCGTTGAACGGAGCAAACCGGTAAAATGAGCCAGTATCTATCAAGTGGATGTCGTTACGACACTTGCTGCTCAAGTCGAGGCTATTGCTAGGCAACTTGATGCCATGCACATACCTTCCCCGAGCACTGGACCTTCTTGCAGTTCTGGGGGTCCCTCTGATGTGATTCTTTACCCTCCATCATCTTGAATGATAATTGTATTGATTTTCCCTTAGCCGTGACACTAGGGTTGAGAGTCATCTAGGTTATCCTTGGAAGGTGTGACAACTTCTATGGGATTAGACTACACGAGATTGGAGAGGGTCGAGAGGGTGAGTCGAGAGGTAGCGAAAAGTCCCCTTTCCCCTTCGTCGTGATTTTCCCTACCTCCACGTTCCAAGAGTTCTTTGCTGTCAAAATAGAGCGAAGCGCTAAGAGATGAACTCCAATGGGGCTTGGTTGCGCGAGTAACAGCTTGAAGGGTTGTAGTGAATCTTAGTGTTGGGGCTTAATTGAGACTAGGGTTCTTTTGTATGGACCAAAGTGTTAGAACTATACTTAAGGACATGGTTTATCACTTGGAATCCCTAAAACCCCAAGCAGTTCCACGTAGTGTGAGGCTATAGGAGATGGACTCCCCTGGGGCTTAATTGAACGATCAACAGAGTGAAGGCTTGTAGTGAATCCTAGTGCCGGGGCATAGTGTTGGATCTAGTCACGGTTGACCTTAGGTTTGGGACTATGTGTATTTGGATTTCCACGACTGATTAAACATCAATAATGGAGTATAATGTTAGTCTTGCACTTGAAACAATAGTCCTAGGGTGAGTATTGTCCGGGTGCCCATCTTCATATCGATTACCTCTCTTACCTTTATTGCTCTTCTTGCACTCTTTTATTTTCTTTTATATTTATACATATTGATTTCTCTCACCATCGATTTCCTTGATAGCTAAATAGTGATAACGCTTGTTTCTGAACACTATTCCCTGTGGATACGACTACCCACTCACCAGGGTACTTTATTAATTCAACAACCCGTGCACTTGCGGTACACGCACACAAGGGGTATGTCATGCACCGATGTACTTAGTACACAATCGATTGTACTGCAGCTAATGAGAAGGTATATCAAACTGGATCTCTATAGGAGCGACATGAGAACTGCGCTCGCTCCTGGCTTGCTTGGGCATGGGCCCACATGTACGTGTCTTTTGCCTCGACATAATCCTATAATAGAGCGTAATTAAGCAAGTAAATTCACATGATAGATAATTTTAGCACAGTCATGATGCATAAGCAGTGTGGGTATGCTAACTAGACAAGGGAGTTTTCTTTATGGTTTTTATGCCTACTTGGTCATCTTTGTCTCTTTTATCGTTGAAGACTTTAGCGTTTTGTGCTTGTGAAATCTTCAATTCTCTGACTTGTGAAACTAGTTAGGTTTGACTTCTCTGTGTCTTACGGCTTCAATGTTGCATTCGTCATTTATATAAGATATTTAGGTCTTGACTCTTCGATGTTTTTGAGCCTTGACCATCAAATCTTCAAGTCGTGGCCTTCAACATGATTAGGTCATTAACTTGACAGTTTGACTTCCTTTTAAAATAGATCTCAACCTATAATTATGAACTTGATTTCTGTTAACTAAGTCATCAATTGAGTTCTCCAATTCATTCTTGCTAATGAGACCCTCAAAATTTTTTTGTCAACACTTTTTTTCTTCTACTCCAATGAGTGTTAATGAGAGATTTTCTTTTTGTGCAATTTTTATTTACTCTTCCTTTCACTCCAAAGAGTGTCAAAAGACCTCAAAGTGAGCACAAGAAAGATTTTTTTTTTCTAAATTTTTTCTCATTTACTCTTCCTTTCACTCCAATGAGGGTCAAAAGACCTCAAAGTGAGTTTAAAGAGAGATTTTCATAAAAATTTTCATTTACTCTTCCTTTAACTCCAATGAATGTTAAAAGTCCTCAAAGTGAGCTCAAAAGGAGATTTTAAATTTTTTTTTACTCCAGTGAGTGTCAAAAGAACTCAAAGTGAGCTCAAAAAAAGATTTTCAATTTTATTTTACTCCAGTGAGTGTCAAAAGACCTCAAAGTGAGTTCAAAAAAATTTTTTTTATCTCTACCTGATAAGTGCTTGTGTATAAGTTATACAAAGTATACTTTTATTACATTGAGCATCGCTTTATTCAGATTTATCGCTTATATGTGTGTATTTGTGTTCTTTTGCGCATTCAGGGTTGTGAAGAAGAGGTAGAAGAAAAAGAAGCAATAACAGGTCATGGCCGCACTAGTTGAGAAGATTCTTGGACTAAGCAAGGACCAAGGCACAAGTTGTAGACACATGGGTGTGTGCCAACCTCCAAAGTACTCAAGGATTATACAATTTGGAGGGACACGAAGGCAGTCACACTCATGTAGTCCATCTTCTGTAACTTCGAAGAACTTCATCAATGTGTTGAAAGCAAGAAGCGACATGATCACTATAGCAATTTACTGTTCACAACGCGTCGAAATTCAGAATTCCAGAGAATCCACACGAGCGTGTGGAAATTCCACACGGCTGTGTGGATGCCCGATTTCAGCTTTATAAATACTGCGATTTGATTTATTTTGAAGAATTTTTCGATCTATCTTTTACCCAACTTTCAAGGAGAGCGCGGCTAGGGTTTGGAGAGGTTCTTGGACATCTTTGGCAGTGGTTCTACGGCATTGACATCGAGTTCCTTTGGAGGAGAGTTATTGGGGGAGTTTTCATCGACATCGATTCTGCGAGGTGTGCCCTAGGTTCGACAAGGGAACCTTTAGAGAAGACGAAACAACTACACAAAACCATCGATACAGACCACAAAGGGGTTTTCTTTATGGTTTGTATGCATATGTTCACAAACTCTTGATTGATTTTGTATTACTCCATGGAGAGCTAAAACCCTAGTGGGTGATGGACTTGTAAACTCTAGGATGATTTTGTTTCTATGACTTTTATTATGCTTCTTTAATTGATGATTTTAATTGAGTTTCAATCTTGAATGTTAATTGTATGATTTTCCCTTAGCCGTGACACTTGGGTTGAGAATCCATCTAGGTAATCCTTTGAAAGTGTAACAACTTCATTATGGTTAGACTAAGCAAGATTGAAAAGGGTTGAGAGGGTGAGTCGAGAAGTAGCGGAACTTCCCCTTTTCCTTCTGGTGTGATTTATCCTACCTCCACGTTCCAAGAGTTCTTTGCGGTCGTGATAGAGTGAAGTGCTAAGAGATGAACTCCACTGGAGCTTAGTTGCGCAAGCAATAGAATGAAGTGTTGTAGTGAATCTTAGTGCTGGGGCTTAATTGTGGCTAGGGGCCTTTCGCTTGGACCAAAGGATTAGGTCTACATTAGGGAATAGGGTTTATCACTTGGAGTCCCTAGAACCCTGATAAGTGCTCGTGTTATAGTAATGCGAAGTGTTATTATCTTGCAATGAGCATTAATTTAATCAGATTTTATCACTAAAAAGTGTGCAATTGTTTACTTTTGTGCATTGTAGGGTTGTGAAGATAAAATGAAGGAAAGGAACGAAGTTAGGTCGTATTTGGCATTGTTGGGAAGATTTTCGGACCAAGCAAGGAGCAAGGCGTGAGCATAGACTTGTGAGTGTGTGCCAACCTCCTTTGGAGGGGCACAAAGGCAGTCACATTCACAATAAGTCTAACTCATGCCAACAATGAGAACTTCACCAATTAGACGATTTAAAGCAATCGGCACGATCTACCGTTGATTGTGTGCCCAATTCAACGGCCTCGATGAAGAACGACGAATCCGGGACAATACTGTAGCAGTACTGTAGCAAAAACACTGTGGCAAGTTACTGTTCACAGTCGGCCGAAAATCAGAATTCCAGAAACTTCACACGGGCGTGTGGAAATTCCACACGGCCGTGTGAAATCCCGTTTTCAGCAAATTTAAAGCCGCGACTCCACATTATAAAAGCCCGATTTGGAGACTTTTTGAGACATCTTTGGACCTATTCTTCTCCCCAACTTCTGAGAGTGCGGCTAGGGTTTTGGAGAGGACTTCGTGGAGGTTTAGAGCGCGTCATCGGCATCGTCACCAACGTCCGGCGGTCGCACAAGACCACGGCCACACCATACGTAAGGGGGTTTTCATCTATGTCTTTACTTTGTGTTTTATTTCATAAATTGATGAACATGTATAGCTCCATGAGGAGCTAAACCCCTTGTGGGTATTCGGACTTGTAAATTCTAGGGTTATCATGTTTCTTTGACATTGTTATTATGCTTTTCCATTATTGATGAATAAGAATTGAGTTTCAATCTTGATTTTATTTTGCTATTGTTTTCCCTTAGATGTGACACTAGGGTTGAGAGCAATGTAGGTTTTCCTTTGGAGGTGTGACAACTCCTATAGGATTAGACTATTCAAGATTGAAGAGGGTTGAGAGGGAGAGTTGTGAGGTAGCGATGTACCCCTTTCCCTTCCGGTGTGATTTCGCCCTACCTCCGTTTCCTTGATTTATTAGCGGTTAAGATAGAGTGAAGTGCTAGGTAGATAAACTCCCTTGGGGCTTAGTTACGCGAGTAACAGAGTGAAGGGTTGAAGTGAATCCTATGCACTGGGGCTTAATCTAGACTAGGGTTCTTCCTCCTGGACCAAAGGGTTAGAACTACACATAGGAACAGGTTTAATCACTAGGAATCCCTAGAACTTAATGCAATCCCACGTAGTGTGAGGTTTAGGTAGATGTACTCCCCTGGGACTTAATCGTACGAGCGATAGAGTGAAGGGTTGTTGTGAATCCTAATACCGGGGCATAATGTTGGGGTTAGTCACGGTTGACCTTAGGTTTGGGACCGTGAGTCTAAGGTTTTCCTCGACTCAATTAGCATCAATAGGAAGGTATAATAGCATAGTCTTCACTAGAAGCATAGATCCTAGAGGTAACTTGTCCGGATACCCCACTTCATTCATTATTAAATCCTCCTTAATCTCTTTTTCTTGCACTCTCTAATCTTCCACCTCTCTCTATTTAATTTCTTGTCTTTTAGTATAGTTGTTCTCACAATTCACACACGAATCGATTATTACTTTTCCGTACTTCGCATAGTTTTAATAGTGAAATCTCATACTCTAACTCCTTATTCCCTGTGGATTCGATTACCCTCTCACCGGGGTAACTTTTATTACTTCGACAAACCTGTGCACTTTCGGGGATCCTGTCAAACCCCATGTAGTCCCACACAGTATGAGGCGTCTAGAGTACCACTTTCCGCGGGGGCATAGTGTAGAGGGCTAGTCACGGTTGACCTTAGGTTTGGGATCGTGTGTCTTTGGATTTTCACAACTCATTAAAACATCAATTAGGAAGTATAATATTAGTCTTGCACTTAAAACAATAATGCTAGGGTGAGCATTGTCCGGGTGCCTCATCTTCATATCGATTACCTCTTTATACTCTTATTGCTCTTCTTGCACTCTTTTATTTTCTTTTTACACTCTATTACTGATCTCTCTCATCATCGATTTTTTTTATAGCTAAATAGTGATAACTCTTGTTTCTAAGCACTATTCATTGCGGATACGATTACCCACTCACCGGGGTAAATTTTATTACTGCGACGACCCGTGCATTTGCGGAGCACTCACGCAAGGGGTGTGCCACTACTCCCAAGAGTGTCAAGACCTTAATGTGGGTTTTAGAGAAATTTTGTAAAGATTTCTTTTTACCCCCAAGAGTGTCAAGACCTCAAGGTGGGTTTTAGAGAAATTTTATAAAAAAAATTTCTACACCCAAGAGTGTCAAGACCTCAATGTGGGTTTTAGAGAAATTTTATAAAGATTTCATTTTACCCCCCAAAAGTATCGACGCCCTAAAGGTGGGTTTTAGAGAAATTTTATAAAAATTTCTTTTTACCCCCCAAGAATGTCAAGACCTCAAGGTGGGTTTTAGAAAAATTTTATAAAAATTTTTTTTTACCCCTAAAAGTATCAAGATCTCAAGATGGGTTTAGAAAAATTTTATAAAAATTTCTTTTTCCCCCCAAGAGTGTCAAAAACCTCAAGGTAAGCTTCAGAGAGATACTCATAAGATTTTCCAAGAGAAGGTCTTGCAAAAAAAAAATTACAAAAATACCCCACGCCAATGAACTCATCCTTCGTATATTTCTCCTTTTTTTTTACTCATCCTTCATACCTTTTGTTTTCATCCTTTGTTTTTTTTTTTTTTTTTTTTTTTTTTGCACGAATAAACATTTCACACATGATTGCAAGTGTGTCCAAATTGAACAGAAAATGACACAAGACACAAGAGTCAAAAAAAGTTAAAACCATATATAATCTCTAATTCCATGTCTATCCATAATAGTGTTGGTCATTTCACTCTACAAAGGCCCACTTTGCATTCACACTACTAAATATCTCAACCAAAATGTAAAACCTAAACTTCAGCCATACTACCACCAACACCACCATTTCCAGCAGTCTCCCCACCCTGCTCCTTAACTCTATGCTTTCTTTATCTATAACTCTTTCAACCCCAAACCTCAACTGACCATCCTTGCACTGCAGTGCAACACCATTAAGGGAAACAAAGGTAACATTTTTTCGCCTCAAAAGCTCCACAACCAGTAGAGTCCATCCCAGGCAAATAACCTACAATCCAGTTGATAGCAAAAGGCATGTCTTTGTGGCCGTTGATCTCTCTTATCCAAACAGGTCCTCCATTTAGGATATTCTTGTTACTCTGGTTGAAATCCAATGAACATCCATGAATACCAAACTTCAACCTAATTCAGCTGTAACTCATAACTAGTAACAAATCACCGGCAATGCTGCTAGACATGTCAACTAATCTCAAACCAGGCAGGCCAGCACTCAACATGGACAATGTAACACAAAGATAGATTGAATTCCAACAAACACTGAGCAGCAACATCTAGATGGAAATTAGAAGCAAGATATATAGTATATGTATATATATACAAGTAAATCCAATTAGTTCCTATATGCTTTCTCTTGTCTCCTTCTCTATTTTCTCACTTTTCCTTTCCAAACTCTGTCTTTTTTTTTTTTTTTTCTTCCTTGCCCCCTTTTTTTCTTTTTCTCCTTCTTTTTCTCCCAATTTTTTTTTTCCACCGTATCCTCAACTTCCGGTATATTGGGAGATTTTTTTCAAATTTTTTTTTATTTCAAAATTCTTCCTTATCCACTCTTTTTTTTATTTCTATTTTTTTAATCTAAAAAATTCTTTATATATATTCTCACTCATCATTTTTTTAAATTTAAATTTATTTTAATTATTATTATTATTTTTTCATATATAATATATTAATACCGTGACAAATATCGTGCCAAAATATAAATATAAAAGTATACTAATATCGTGTCAAATGCTGTGCCAAAAATATAAATATATAATATATTAAAACCGTGTCAAATAACATGCCAAAAATATAAATATCATAATATATTGCTACCGTGTCAAATGCCAAAAATATAAATATAATAATATATTAATACAGTATTAAATATCATGCAAAAAATATAAATATAATATTATATTAATAGCATAGAAAATACCGTGCAAAAAAAATATAAATATAGTAATTCTTGATTAATACCGTATCAAATACAGTGTCTAAAATATAAATAAAATAATTAATTAATTTATATTCTACCTAATATTATGCCAAATATACAAATATAATAATTTATTAATACAATGTTAAACTCCTCATTTAAGATAATTATATATTATATATAATTATAATTCCATCAGCTCCCCATCCTCTCCCTCTCTCGAGACTCAAGCAGCCGATCACGACACCGACGACCACCAGGCAGCCTCCCTCATCCGTTCCTCCTCCGCTTCGATCCGATTGGCAACCGCTATCGATCCTCCTCCGCCTGGTGTCTCAGATGTCCCACAATCATCACCGTCGTCGCCATTCCGAGGATTTCAATTATGATCCTCTTCACGCCCTCAACTTCGACGACGCCTGCCTCGCCGGAGATTTAAGTATCGCAATTATTGCACCTAATTTTCTTCCGAGTTTTTTCCTAATTTTTGTGGTGTTTTGGTTCTAGATTTGCTAAGGAATGACTATAATTTTGATCACAAGTTGACAATCTTGGCCCAAAGCGCTTCTGGAGTGGTATTGTGATCTATAAACCTTTTGATTGATTTATTTCTGAATTTTAGTTGGTTTGGTGATTAATTAACTTTTTATAGGGTTAGGGTTCATTGATTCTAGGTATCAAATACTGTTTTCAAAGGAGAAGATGATGGTGGTGGAGAAGCTCTCTCCGTTAGAAGGCTTTTTCTATGCGATCTCTAGGTCTTTTCTTCATCTCATTTCATTTCATTTTGTTTATTTTTGGATCATCGCCTTTGATTTTCTGGTTGATCTTATAGCATGGGTGTTTGATCTTGGTAATATTTCTAGAATTTCAACCATAATGTTTTCTTCAGAATTTTTTTCAATCTTGTATTCATAATCTTTTGTATTTCTTTGCTTCTTTGGTTGGGTTTTTTTTTTATATAATTTTATTTTGGAGTTTCAATTTTCTAATTTTTGTGAGTTTATTATGCTTAAGATGATACGAACCCCAGCAAGATCTGACGAAACCTATAACAAGATTAGCCCAAAGATTGTACTACGTTCAAGTTTAAGGTGGAAGAACCGCGACCCATTGCTTATAAGAAGCAAGAACCTTGGTATAGTGAAGACGCCACAAATGGGGGTGGAAGGCCGCTTGATAAGCCAGGGTGAACACCACTGGACAAACCTGATAAGTCGGATAGTTCTACAAAGAACCAAGAGATTTCTCTCACTTTTCATTAATCAGCAGAAGCCCTTTTCATTCCATCTTTCAGCCAATATATAGGCTATTACAAGAGATATTAAGCATTAAACTTTTTATAACAACATTAAATTCATGCACTCTTGGAAACAAGAAATATTAACTACTCATGCATGCTTGGAGACAATAAACACTCATGCATGCAACAAATTAATCACTCTTCTTTTCCTAGTCCTTGAAGATGACAAGCATTGATGGTGAGCTTGAATGATAGCTTTAATGATGATGGCTAATTGATGACAGCTTTAATTATGTGGACCAAACTTGGTTCTTCATTTATGATGAGCTTGCACTCTTCGAATCTTTATGTTGAACCTCTTAAATTAATCCAGCAAGAGCCTCCCTTAATCTCTTAGCCCGAGTTTGTGTGATTGGTCCAATCGTGACTTGAAGTGGATCATGACCCTCTTTGTTAGTTTTGGACTCGTTCCTATCATAAGACCTGCTGGTTTCCCCTGAATTCTAGTTGTTAATTTAATGTTTGATGGAAAGTTAACTATTGAGTATATTTTGGAGGTCACTTTCAATGATCTGCCCAATTGTTCTTTTAAATGATTGATTGAAAGTTAACTATTGAGTATATGAAATGATATATAGCAGTCTTATGTGATGTAAATTGATGAAAATGTGACTTTCAAATCCTGTCATCTTCTATTTGCTTCGATTCATTCCTAGAAACTATTCATGGTGAACTATTCATATTATCTTTGCCATTGTGATTCTGTTTTTGTTTAATGTTGCATAAATACATGGTCAAAATGATCATAAATATTCCAAGCAGTCAGTGTTTGTTTCATGTGGAAGTTTTTGAGAACAACAAATAGTGTCATCTTTCACGCTTTCTATTCATATCAGCAGATATTGTATTGTGGGCATGAATTTTTTTTTCTTTTCATAAGCAAATCATAAAGGGATGTAAGCACTATAAATTTCTCTTTATGCATTTATGCAAGTGAAATGCAAAATTTGAATTTGTTCTTACAGCCAACACTCCAATCTCTCATTTGTAGAGAATTTGGAGTTTCTGTGCACTGTTTTTTAGGGTAGACAGATATCAGGCAGGACTTGCAGTGGCTATTAGTACTATGTGGCCATTGACAATTACAAGTAGTGTCCTGAAGAAGTTTTAGTTGTATATATATATATTCATCCTATGCTTTTAACTGCCCATTTCATATTGAAGACAAATAAATCAAGATTGTAGAAGAATCACTCGATCAATGATTGTTAACTTTGTCCCATTCCTTATCTATTCATTTATCATCGAAGGGATTCTGATAAACTTTCAAAAGGGTAACAGTAAAAATGAATGCATTAAGATAAGATGATTTAGATTTACTGATAATATAAAAGCCTATTGAAGCATAGTTTTTTTTTATATTAAATTGAAAAACAAACTTAATTTCAACATGTTATGTTCTTATTAAAAAAAAGGATATATATTCCTTTTATAGGTTACTTTAGACATTTATTTATTATTGATGATTAAGATGTGGGTCCTACTTGAGAGGACCTAGTAAGTAATTTTTGTGGACCCTTCCTAACTAATCATGTATCATTTACTAGTTCTTTTTTAATATTGTTTTCAATCACGGGAGGGTGACTGATGCTTTGTATGAGTCCGTAGGCACTATTAAACTCAACCTTTAATCTAAGGCTTTTTATTAATATTGATGTTTAGTTGCTTTAAATTAATGTTAGCATTTGATGTGATCTCTCACAGAATAAATGTTTGAACCCTTAATTAATTGCTTCGTTTTTCTAGATGATGTCAATTGTTTGTGTTGTCAAACAGGTATATTATTCAGTTTCAGTTTTAAAATTAAAAATGCATTAGTATTTGAAACGATCAACATAGAAGGCTTAGAGTTGCATTGAACATGAGGAAATGAGTAAAAAAAAGATCTAGTTAATGAACTGTGAATTAAAACTGTATCAACGGCAATACGGAAAAGCATTTTAAGTTGCATTGTTAAAGATGCATGAATCTTCTTTGCTTAAGAACTCTTCTGATCTTCAGGAAATTATCAAGTTGGGCCTCAAAGGTACTCTTAGTGGTGATGTAGGTCAGCTCACAGAACTGAAATCACTGTAAGACTTGCTTTTGTTATTGTTGTTGTTGTGCTTGTTGTTTGGTGTGGAGTTTGGAGGAGATTAATAATGGAGTTCGCACGAATTTGTCTTCAAATACTCAACTTGGAGGTCCATGCTGTATCGGAAGTCTAGCCAAACTTGCAACATTGTATGATTCTTCATGCTGTATTTCTTGAAATGGATCAATGGGGATTAAAGACGATGATTTCGGTTTATGTTGCAGGATCTTGGCTGGTTACAGTTCCATTGGTAATATTCCTAATACACTGGGCAAACTAGAATAGCTCTCTTTCTTGTAAGAAATAATTAAGTCTTGTGATCTTGATTTATGGCAACAAATATGTAGCAGAAATTCAGAAATTGTTTGTTCTTCATAGGGCTTTGAACTCAAATAAGTTCACGGGAAGGTTGCCTGCATCATTAGGCCAGCTTGCTAATCTCTACTAGCTTGACATTGCGGAGAATCAGCTGACTGGACCACTCCCAGTCTCGAGGAACAAAGCCCTTGGTTTGGACTTGCTTCTCAAGACAAAACACTTGTAAGTTTTTCGGGGATGAAGTTTGTTTTGTTTTGTTGATGGATTCACTTATATGAATGCCTTTCGAATAGTCACTTCAATAAAAACCAGTTATCGGGCACCATCCCAGACAATCTTTTCAGCTCAGAGATGTCATAGAGATGCATGTAAAATCTTTTGGAGAATTGGTTGAATGCAGCGAAGTACTTGGAGATCTTGTGAAGGTTTGATATCAGTTTATAAGATTAGCTCAATCATTTTTATCTTCTATTAAATGATTAGTTTATAAGAATTTGGAGTTTTATACCTTTTTTTTTTTTTCTTTGTGCAAGATTTTCACATTTGTGTGCAACTTTAATTTCTTATGTTAATTTTCTTTGGCATCTCTTTTTGTACTTATCTTCAGTTTTCATCTAGAGGAATCATTCGCTTGCCAAAGTTTGAGATGACATTGACCAAGGCTGAGACAAACCAAAAACCTGTTCTCACTGAAGATGATGCCCATATTGTGACAATGTCGTTCTCGTTAAAATTCTACACATAAATTATGAGAATTTTCAGTATGGTTTGCATTTTTCCCAAAAGATTCTGATATACATTCTTTTGTTATCTACAGGTATGGAAGAATATACTGGCTGCAACTTGATAGACTTGGCATGCTACTCTACCTGTATAGGTTCCATCGAGATGTTGTGCAACAGGTACAAGTTCCTGCCAAAACATTCACTTATATTAGTCTCAAACAGCAAAGTAACCTCTTCCAAATTATTTCATGCAGTAAGAAAATCTGTTCCCCCACAACCCCCCACCAACCCCCCCCCCCCCCCCCCCCCCCCCCCCCCCCCGGGAGGCATTTTTGATAGATATAGATGGAACACATTTTCAGAAGTAGGCCTTATTATGCAAAATGCCCTTTAAATTATTCTGTCAACTTTTGATAAGACATATAATAACTCATGTCCTTTCAATCTAACACTTCAGGGATCTCTACCTGTTTATTCCGGCAAAATTGCAGTTAGCTTTGTTGATAATGTACTTCTTATTCATCAAGTAGATGCCAAAGTTGTCATACTCTATGACATTTTCTTAGATTCTTTAGCAACTATTTCTGCTCCACTTCCACTCCTGTTGAGGAGTTCATAAAATAGGAGGCAAAAAATCCTTCTGGAGGACAATACAGTAAGTTCTTATGGAGGAACCATATATAGAGATAGCTGAACTTTTCTTGTTCCTGATCTTATATGAGATGTTGGCAATGGGCTATTGTGGAGGATCCATTTGGATTTAGAGGTGAGTTATTTTTGCGACAACAAAGAAATGCTATGCTCTGTAGTTCTATTCTAATGGTCATGAATCTCTCTTTTTGTTCAAAGCTGATTCTTTGATTAAATTTCGTTTTAATTTAATCTTTGGTTTCAGATATCTTTTTTTAACTTGGAACTCATTGGGAGCTGTGGGGAGCATAGCATCCTCTGGTCAAGACTGAAAGAAGTTTGAAGCTTGAAGAAGCTTGAATTGTACATTTCCTCTAGCTTGGTAATATGCTTGTACCTCCTGAAACAAACTGACCAAGAATGAAGTTCTATTATGACTTTGGCAAGGATTTGAATGTGGAATGGAGTTTTAACGCATTGTAGAGTATTTGTCTTTTGCATAGTTGCTTGTGGAATGGAGTTTTAATGTTGTTTTTATACAAGTGTTTGTATAATTATACTGCATGATTTGTGATGTATATATAGGGCATCTTTATGTATTTTTAATTCAATAAGATGATTTTTGTTTAGTAATTCAAGAAAATTTTTAACTGGTACAATTAAAAAAAATTAATTTTATATAAATTATTTTGTTTCACAGAATAAAAAAAAGTATGTCAACAGCCGTAACAAAAAAGTCTTATTAAAAAGTGTGCCAAATATTACGAAAAAAAAGTATAGTATATAAAATTATACTAAAATCATGCCAAATACTGAATCAATAAAACTGTGCCAAATATAGAACTAAAGTCCATACCAAACATCAATAATAATGATTGGCATAATAATAAACAACCAAACATCAATGACAATGATTGACATAATAGTAAACAACCGTGCCAAAACCAGTGATAAATTTTAGTATGGTATTAAAAAAAGTGCCAAAATGTATTTGTGACAGTGCTAGTAGGCGCTATCACAAATACAGTGCTAAAGTCAGTTTGGCCAGGTTTTTAAGTCTATTTTTGTGCCAATTCTAACAAGCCGATTTATGAATTTTCTTATAGTGATACCTAGTGGTGGACATTGCCTTCTAAGTTGTTTCCTTCCTTCTATTTTCCTTTGTTTTGTGTGTGGTGAGGTGAGCTTCACCCTTGGTGATTGCATTAACCTTTTATTTGGTTGTTTTCTTTCTTGTCTTTTTTATCTTTCCTATGTGGTCTATTCTTGACTTTTCTTTAATAAAGCGGTGGTTTATTTATTTTATCAAAAATAAATAAATAATTTTGATGATATGCGAAAAGGTTCATAGGTAGCACCATTGGTCCTACTGCGAATGATAAGTGTGGGACATTCAAGTGTTTCGAGTTCAAGTTTTGTTAAACGAACCAATGATAATAAGTTTCTAATATGGGTTTGGGTTTACAATTCGAACCCTGCATCGCTGGATGAGAGCATGCATATTAGATGATCAATTCTCAACCGTGTGCATGCCCCTTTGATTAATGATACTTGTCTTATTTTTCAAAAAAAAAAAAAAAACTGAAAAAAAAAATTGATGAAGTTATTTGATGCAAACATTCATGGCTATTGTTTGTGTTCAGACTTTTGTGTAATGCTTTAATGTAATAAGCGGAACGTTTTAAGATTTACAGTCTTAAAGTTGACTTTCACATAAGACATGGCATATTAACAGTTTGCTATAAAGTGATATGCAAAGATAAATGAATAAAAAAAGAAAAAAAAAAAAAGAAGAAGAGATTGACAAGGTTCATCATCATCGTATTCCTCTCATCCACCTAGTAAAATACTAGTTCTCTTTCTTAAGATATTGGCAAATAAGCTATGCTTAGGTCACTTTGATCAATATAAGGCTAAAATCTTCTTTAGAATATCTCACCCAAATAGAAACGTCTAATGCATTGGAGATGGGAAAATGGTTACATGTATAATTAGTGTGACACTCTGAATTTGAGGAATACACAACCCAGTTGAAGCTTCCTACAATTTAAAATAATTGCATTGTCTACTGTTAGAACCTTCTTTAGTATAATTTAATTGTCAGTACATTCTGATTTTGGTGTTCCTCATGCTTTGCATGCCAAGGAGCATCCGTGATTCTGTCCTCTCATCGTCTCCTTTAAATAAACTACCATAGCTGCATCTAGGAACCCCAAGCTCATTGAAATCATGGATATCAAGAAACGATTCTCTTTCCACTTAACTTTAAAAATCATCTTCTTTTTGCTCTTTATTGCTCATTGCAAAACATTTCCGAATATTGTCGATGAAAAGCAAGTTCACACATACATTGTTCATGTACAACCGCACAAGGAAAATGAGTTCCTCGGGGATGAAGAGCGAGAGGCTTGGCACAAATCATTCTTGCCGAACACCACCCTCGACTCTGGTGAGCAACGACTAGTCTATTCCTACCGAGAAGTCATTAGTGGCTTCGCTGCAAGACTAACAAGCAAAGAAGTGGAAGACATGAAATCAATGGAGGGATTCATGCATGCACAACAAGACCAAGAACTCTCACCTAGGACCACATACACACCTTCTTTCATAGGCTTAAGCCAATGGCATGGCCTTTGGGTTGATTCTTTCATGGGACAAGGAATGATCATTGGCGTAATTGACAGTGGCATCACTCCAGGTCACTCTTCCTTCAAGGATAGCACCGTTGACAAACCAATGCCACCACCACCAAAGAAATGGAAAGGGAAATGTCAATTCCGAAAACAAGGTTATTGCAACAACAAGCTCATTGGCGCAATATCATTCCAAAATGGGCGAAGTCCATCACCAAGGGATCAAAAGACAGATGGGCACGGCACACATTGCGCAGGCATTGCTGCAGGAAGCATGGTCCTTGATGCGGATGTTCGGGGTCTTGCCAAAGGCACTGCATCTGGTGTTGCACCCAGAGCTCACTTAGCAATTTATCAGTCATGTACAAAGACAAGTTGTAAGAGTACTGATACATTGAAGGCTATGGATCAAGCCATTGATGATGGGGTAGATGTGCTATCTATTTCTCTAGGAAAACGTGCGAGACCTTACTATCTTGATAGCATGGCCATTGGTGCATTCTCGGCCATTCGCAAAGGTTTGGTTGTTTCCTTGCCTGCAGGCAATTCAGGCCCAGATTTTAGTTCTATCGAGAATGATGAGCCATGGGCATTGACAGTGGGAGCTAGCAGCCATGATCGAAGAGCAAAAGCAACTGTAAAGCTTGGAGATGGCACCGAGATAATTGGAGAAACGGGATACCAAGATAACAACTTCAATGCCACATTACCTCTTGTTTTCCCTAGTGTCTTGGGACAGAATGGCACTGAAGGTTGCAGAAAAGACTCATTTGATAATGTTGATGTCAAAGGAAAGATAGTTATATGCTACATTTATGGAGGAACTTACATTGACATGGGTGTGAATGTGAAGAATGCAGGAGGAGCGGCAATGATCATAACGGATACGTTCAGAGAAGGATCTACCACATTTTCTGATGTTCATGTTCTTCCGGCAGCACATGTAGATTTTCCTGGATTGGAGAAGATTATAAGTTACTTGAGTTCAGATCCTAATCCAAATGCGACTATAACTTTTGGTGGCACTACCTTCGGAGCACGTCCATCTCCAACTATTCCTTACTTTTCGTCTAGAGGGCCAAGCTTGGTTAATGGAGGTATTTTGAAACCAGATATTGTTGGACCTGGGGTGAATGTTCTCTCAGCATGGCCTAAAAAACCCGGTCCAGGACCTAAACCACCTCCTGGGTCATACTTCAACTTTCTAAGCGGGACATCAATGGCAACTCCTCATCTTGCTGGAGTCGCTGCATTACTCAAAAGCACACATAAGAATTGGTCACCTGCAGCAATCAAGTCAGCAATCATGACAACAGCAGATAGACTAGACCGTGACCTTAAACCAATCACTGATGACTACAATGGTACTAGGGACGCTGCTAATTTGAATGATTTGGGTGCAGGGCAAGTGAACCCGCAAGCGGCTAATGACCCTGGTCTTGTTTATGACATAAAACCATTCAATTATATCCAATACCTCTGTGGCATTGGCTATAGCGATGCTAATGTTTCAACCGTAGCTGGACGCCAAATCCAATGCGCCAACCTTGTTAAAATCAATGCGGAAGATTTGAACTATCCTTCAATATCAGTTACATTGGATCCAAAAGTGAAAAAGAGTATCACAAGGCAGTTGACAAATGTGGTCGATGGAGGTACTGAAGTTTATCATGCATTGGTTGAAGATCCAAAAGGAATTAGTGTTGATGTTTCTCCTAATACGCTTCGGTTCTCAAGACTTGATCAGAAAAGGAAGTTTACTATTGAATTTGAGGTTACTGGCATGCCACTAAGCCAAGGTGAGACAGCTCAGGGACAGTTGTTGTGGATTTCCCCAAAACATGAAGTTAGGAGTCCAATTTTGGTCACCTTTGCCTGAGAGTTTTTTAAAACTATGTTTAGAATTTTTTATTTATACACAAGGATTAATCCTCTATGATGATTAAAATGTTATGTATGAACCTTTTCTAGTAATGAATAAATGCAATGCCTTCTTTTAACTAATATTGATCATGGCTTTTTGTAGGATATTAATCCACTGCCACGGTTAGTTAGTGTCCACAACAACACACCTTATGCTATTTCAAACAAGACTCAATATTGGAAGCTTAATATAGACCAAGAATGCAATTCAGTAAAAAAAGTAACCACAATACTTTCACCTGAATTCAAATACCTCTTTTGCTTCACATCAATGCTTGATTCTCAAGTTGTGAATAACACAACAGATTGTTGAGTCCAACCCATTTGGTGGACTAGATGAAATAAATGGGATCCAAGCCCATGATTTCAAAAAACAAAAACAAAAACCTATATCAACTCTTGGAAGGGAAAAGGGTAGAGAGAAAATACAGGAGAAAAAGGGAACCAAGAAGAAAGGAATCAGAAGGAAGAGAGGGTGTTGAGCTAGGCCAAGAGATTGATTAACAACTCAGTGTCGTATTTCATCCAAATCCATTGGAGTGATCCTTCCAAGTAGCTCTCCTAGGCCTTAGGGTTTGTTCCCTCATTTTATATTCTTCTTAATGTTTGTTGTATGAAACTCTCTTGTTGATGCATTGTTGGCATTCCTCGAGTTGTATCTAGTAAGGACTCTTGTCATCCCATGGCTGATATAGTGAAACATAATTCAAGTGGCTCTAAGGAGCCATATGGTTTTGCCACTCGATTTAAAGGGGTTTCTGGGAAAAAATCTTGGTGTATGCTTGTTGTATTGTTGTTCATCTCATTCTAACACATATTAAGGGGTTTGGTAGTGTCTTAAGTTTCTTTTGAAGATTTGAAGGGGTGTATTGAACCTAGGAAGGTCATACAAGCCTCATAGAGCCTCCACAACTTTGGCAAAAGACTGTGTGGGTAGTGTGCAGCTACACAGAGACCGCATAGACTTGGTAAGAAGATCCTACAAGCAGTTTACACCCGCATGCAAACCACACATGCTATAGTACAGTAACTTTTGTACAATACTATTGGTTGGTAGAAGGCTATATAGACAGTGTGCTCCCGTAGAGAGCCCTCAATGGGTTGGCTGAGAGATCGTGCGGGCAATGTGCACCCGCAGAAGGAATAGTAGTATTACTATAGTGACTTCCGCTAAATTTTACATTGTTGCATTGATGGGAACCCCAAACATAGATAGCATAAAACAAAATTTGAGACAGAGAGTGACAAGATCCTTACTTGATAGAGATGCAGCCTTTAAAAGACAGAAAAATACATTTCGTTCTTTCGTTCATCTTCCAATGCTCTAGTATTCGTCTGCAATAAAGGACAACAATAGATCTAGAGGAGAACAAAGACCACATCATTATAGAAATTTTCAGCATAAACTTAACAAAGCAACATCAATATCAATAGCTTAATTTTATTCAAAATATCTTCAAATACATATGCTGCAGCGGATGGAATTAGTCAAGACTTTTTCACAGCTTCACTTTCTAAGCATCATCTTCATATTTTGGCGATCAACTTTCTCTAGATAAGACCACACATACATACACAAAGCTCTAGAGGAGAAAAACAATAATATATATAACATAGACTAGTCCACTTTGACTAGTCAAACAGATATGATAGCACATTACTCTTATTGGTTGTTTGGTTGTCTGTAAGTGAAATCACATATATATGAAATCACAGTGTAAATGAAAATATTATATTTTAACTTACATCATTGCTGTTTGATTTGTTGTAACTGTAAATGCTGCATTATTTTTTATTTGTCTAGTTTGATGTAATTGTAAAGATACAATTATTATGTAAATGATATTGTGAGATTACCACCTTTATCTATTATCTATTATTATTATTTATTCAATATTGTACATAAAAATTAATTGAAGTAAAAAATAGTTCATTAGTTTAATAAATTATTGATTAAATTTAAAAATATTTATTTTTTAAAATTTTATTACTTGAAAAAAATTATAATTAAATTTTAAAAACACTTACTCTATTAATTGTTTATATAATATTTTCAATTATAAAAATATTTTTATCACAAAATTTTTTAATTATGTAAATATTAAATTATTAAAATATAATATTTAATTGTATTACTTAAAATATTTTTATAATTAATTTTAAAACCAATATAATATTTTCAATTAAAATAATTTTGTCATGAAAATACTTAATCATATAAATATTAAATTGGAAAAATATTTAATATTTTTAAAATTTTATTACTTAAAAATACTTTTATAATTAAATTTAAAGACAATTTACTTTATTAAATTTTTTTATAATTAAATATAAGATGAATATGATGGTGAGTGGATAATACTACTTATTTTATATCAATCCAAACCGCCACTTAATTACATATAAAATTACATATAAAATTAGTTACATTATAGCTAGTTACAACTAACCAAATTGGTCTTAGTGTAACCTTGTACGCATGGTACTGTAGCTGCTATTACGTACACTCGGCTCTAGTAGAGTCACTAAGTCAAGAGTTTAAGATTAATGTTTTTGTACTATGTTTTGGGTATGTGTGCTATGTTATGAAGGTTGAGTGTTGTTTTGTTTCCTCTTAAGTATCAATTAATATAGTAAAGGAGTGTTGTTGATGTTAGGATTATGCCCTCGAATGCCAACAAGGATACTTGTATTAGGGCATTTTATTTGTATTATACATTATTATTTATTATATAGGCACTTATTTTGATATTCATATAAATCTTGTGATGGCATTATAATTAGTTTTGAATATCACAGTCCATGTGTATTAAGTTAAACCTTCTACTCTTTGTGGGATAAAGAGGAGAGCACTAGAAGGGTTTGGCACTTATACACTTAAATAGTTCGCAAATCGGAGAATCTTTAATTGGGCGTTAAAGATTCATAAGCATTTGTATGACATATACTCTGACGAAGAGTGCTAGTTGAACACTATGGAATAGTGGGAGCATATGTCATAAATACATCACTGGGATTGGTGTGTTCGAACATGACTCGCAACAATCCAATCACATGGGTTTTACTCTTTGACAGTCAATGATTGAAATTGGTGGTTATGATCATATGAGTGGACCTTAGACCTGCGGTATCATGATCACAATGTACTTGTGACGTCTAGTCTGTTACTAGAGTCGTTAGGCTCAGTTTACCTTTTGGTAGGGACAACCTCGAAGTGCGACTATGTCGGGCAAGTAGCAGTTGTGAGTTATCACCAAGAAGGAATTCGTTCTCTCGGAAGTAAACGAGTTAGTATCCTATGCGATTATAAGTATGTGAGATTAGAAGACCTTGGCCAAGGCAGTCAAACTAATCGTGTGGGACACGAAGGGTAGTTTGGTAATCTCACCCTACTATAGCTATTTGCATATGATCAAGTTCAGTGAGTTTGACAATTACCATGGCTCTCACTCGATTGGGATACAAGAACAAAAGGTTTATACACATATGGTAATCATAATCGGAAAGGTTCGTAGTGATCTACTCATTCGTGTTCGGTTGGGTTACGACGTGGGGCCACGGGGCTGGCTAGGTGTCACCCACGTTCTTTGGTATCCTCCCATTGCTAATCGGAACGAACCTAGGGAGTCACGCTTAAAGGGATAAAGAATCAATCTTGTTTTTGAGAGCAAGGGTAAAATTGTCAATTTACAATTTTACTTCATGGGATAAGTTAAATTGTAAATTGGTCTAGGATTTTTGTCTTGAGTTTAAATTTTGATTTAAATTCGATGGAGTCGAATTGATAATCAAAATTATAAGGACTAAAAAACAAAAGTGGTTTAAGTTAGATTAGGACTCATATTCCTAATAGAACTTCTATGATAATATTTATCATATTATGAAGGTTCATATTTTGAATAGAACTCATAATTAAATAATGATTATCATGTTTTATGAAGTCTCTATAAATATGACTCCTCTCTAACCCTAGAATCAATCAATCAATTCTCTATTGTGAGAATCCCCAAGCTCTCTCTTATTCTCTAACCCTAGCCGCTTTTTGGAGAAGAAGAGAAGGTTGTTTCTTAATCCCGGCGTGTGATCTAGAGGTGTGGGACCTTCGTTCGACGCTAGAGAGATTTACAACAATCTAAGAGACAAATTCAACACATCAAAAAAAGGCTTTCAAACATTACGAGGTAATATTCTAGGCCTTTGTAATTAATTAAAATTATGGTGTTCATTAAACCAATTAGACTATATCGCAAATTTATTATTGCTTCCGCATGCTATTGATGATATTATTGATTTTTGCGATATAACCCAACAGTTGAGTCTCAATTGTTTGATCACATCCTTATTTGTTTATGAGTGTATATGCCTAACTCTTGTTCTTCATTAATAATATCCAATATTGATTTGTACATCGATGGTAATGTTTCAATCATAGCTGACCGCCAAATCCAATGTGCTGATCTCATTAAGATCAATGCTGAAGACTTGAACTATCCTTCCTGTGGGATCGAAAATATGCACCCTAGCATCGTGTCGTTGAAGAGACACCAGGTGATATATCGAATCACAAACGTAATTTATTTTTATTTTATTTTTGTGGACTCTTCCATTCCTAATAGGGCAATCCTCTATTATTAATTACCCCAGATTGAAATCTTGGGAACCTCCGATTAAGAACTTGAGTACAAGTAAAGACAAGAAAATTTGCAAATTATAAATTATATTATTTATTATATATATATGTATTCATTACATCATTTATATGTCAGCATATAACTTTTATATATATATATATATATATATATATATATATATATATATATATATATATATATATATATATATATATCATTGCCGCTGCCTGTGCCTTGTCACTGTATTGCATGTCGTGCTGTCGTCTGAGTTATACATCTCATTATTGCCTAGAAATTTACCATTGTCTCAAGATAAGAATTTTTATTGTTGCTTTGGGATAAGCACCATTTTTTTTAAGTCTGAGTAAGTTGATAATGAATTTCTCGGACTCCTTGTAACCACATTGCATGCCTCGTTGTTGTCTTGAGATAAATCTTGTTAATGATGCCTTGAAACAAATTTAGGAGCTACTTTGAGATGAGCATTGTTTTTGTTGCTTTGAGATGAGTGCTTTAACTCTATATATGAATGTTTCTTTTTCAATAACCTTCATTGCATCAATGGAAGCCTTACTCAAACCTTTCCCTAGTAAAACCCATTGAATACAAATATGGCTTCCTATTCTTCCCATATATCACTTTTCTTTAGTTAATATGATAAGTTGATCTTGTAACCGGCACCAAAGTCTTCTCATATATTATCCATGGAATCTCCATCATGTTTCATTTTTATTTATATATATATATATATATATATATATATATATATATATATATATATATATATATATACAGCCTTGCGCACTTTGATTATATATATATAAAATTTCAGTGAATGAAAAGATCAAAGATAGTGGCAAGAAAGAGAGTTTGCATAGCTATTAATGGTAGTAGTGGTACGTACATGCATGCATGTAATAAATTATTATTTTTTTATTATTTATTTTCCACTACCAAATCAGAGGCATTCCTCTACTTAACCACTTCCATTATTGGTTCCCTCTTTGCTTTTATTTATTTAATTTTTCATATATATATATATATATATATATATATATATATATATATATATATATATTACATGAAACCAATAGTAGTGGGTCCCATATATATTAATATTCAAACCATAACATTCTTTGATTGTACATGATAATATACGTTAGCATGGTTGCACACATGCTTTTCATTTTCTTCTCATTATTTATTTATTTCCATGTATGTCTCTTTCATGGTGGGCCATGCATAAATCATTCATCACGTGAGTTTGTTTCCCATGCAAGCATTTTGTTGTAGTTGTAACACCCCGAAAAGATGATCAAGTAACACAAATACACATATGAGCTTCAAATTTCAATTCTTGCATGATCTGTCATCACTAATAATTCCTCATGCTTTCATGACTATCAATACATAATATATAATATATATATCTCAAGCATTAATATCCATTTGAGACAATGAAGCAGATTCAACATCTTCAGCAATAGCAGTTGAAGTTGAAGCAGCTTGTTCAGTTTCATAGCAAAAAGAACTCTTGTTGCCTAAACCTTTGAGTTCTTAAGCTGATGGCCTCATCTTCACACCTTTTGTCATATATTGCCCACGTTTTATATTAGAGTAAATCAATATGAAGTTTCCTTTTTGAAGCTCATTTATTCTCACAAAATCTCTTACATTCTTCAGCAGATACATTCAACTTTTGTTGTTCGGCCAGTACTTGAACTTGTTGGCTGCAACGCATGTTTCAGACTTTATATGATCTAATGTCTTCCATAGGAGTGGAGATGCCATCTCTAACATCCAACTTTGGGAGATGAAGCACAGCCCTTTTCTTTTAGAATAATCCTTCCAAGAGCACCAGCATCACCTTATTTTAATACTTTCTTGCGTTGTTGAGAAGATTCTCCATCAACAAAAGAACGATTTTGGCTGCTTCCTTGGTCCTTCATGAGTCTCTAACAGGATAATTTCTTTTTCAGCAATTTCATGTTCTTCTGATGCTTCCTGATCTCATGCAAAGCGATAGTAACGACAGCAGCATGCAGCGACAGTGCCGGTGAAAGAGATGCGAACGAGGGATATTCCACCCTCGTTAGCGTTGTCGACGGTGTGGGCAGCTACGATGACAATGGCAATGAACAGTGATGAACACAAGCAGAGTGGTGTGAGAGTTTTGAGTCAGGGTGGCGAGTGATTTTGGCTTTGTAGGGAGAGAGAGACAAAGGGAAAGGAAAAGAATGCTTGGATTTTTTAATCAACAGCCAGTGAGGGGTATTCCACCCTCACTGGAGTTGACAACAGCGGCGAGTTATCTCGACGACGAGCAGCAACATGGTGACGAGCACAGCGACTATATATATATATATATATGTTTAGTAGAGAGAATCATCTTCTTCTTCAAATCTCTTTTTTTTCTTCTTCTTTTTTCACTCAGTGGGTTCGTCCTTTCTCAATCCTCCTCCCATCTCCCCCACTTCTGCTTTTTTTAAACTCCTCCTCACGTATTCACGTGAGGCTATTCGTAGGTGGTTGGGGGAGTTACATTGATCGTGAGGTGCCACGACCAACACCCACATCCAGCATTAGATTTTTTTTATTTTATTATTATTTTGTTTATTTAAATTATTTTATTTTTTGTTTTATTGTTTTGTTTAATTTTGTTTAATTTATTTTATATATAATATATTTATGTTTTATTATCTTATTATTTTATTTTATATATATTTTATTATTTTGAATAAATTGTTTTATTATTATATTATTATATTTATTATTATTATTATTATTACTATTATTATATTATATTATATTTATCCGATTCGTTTTTTTTATTTTGATTTTTGATTGGTTATTTTTCTTATCATTATTATTATATATTATTATTTTATCTGATTTGATTGATTTTTTTTATTTGACTTGGTTTTGAATTTTATTATTATCATTATTATTTATTTTTTTATCTGATTTGATTTGAATTTATTATTATTAGATATTTATTTTTTTTATTTGATTTGATTTATTTTAGTTTAAATTGAATTGATTTTTTTTATATTCATATTTTTTATTATATTATATTATATTTATATATATATATATATATATATATATATATATATATATATATATATATATATATATATATATATATATATATATATATATATATATATATATATACTTTATTATGCATACATATTATTTTATTGGATTCATTTTTTTAATATATACGTTTTTTTAATATATTTGTTTATTATTATTTTTTATTATTATTATTTTATTTTAGCATTATTATATTTTATATTTTATTTGATTTTATTATATATATATATATATATATATATATATTTTCTTATCTTATTTGATTTGATTTGATATTATTATTATTTTATTCGATTTTTTTATATTATACTACATTATTTTATTTTATTTTATGTAGCATTATTATAGTTTATCTGAATTGATTTTATATATTCTTCATAGATTTTTTTATATATATTTATATTTATATTATTATTTTTTTTTTCTTTGATTTAATTTAATTTAATATTTTTTATATTTATTATTATTATTATTATTATCATTATTATTATTATTATTATTATTATTATTATTATTATTATTATTATTATTATTATTATTATTATTATTATTATTATTATTTTCGTAATTTGTATCCACGGTTGATTATGGATCGCCTCGGGATTTAACATTTTATAACACCTCGAGATCTGTGCTCGTGGCTGATCTTGAAATTTGAATATTTTAGATTGCCTCGAGATCTGTGCTCTCGGCTGATTTGATATTTGAATATTTTTAGATCACCTCGAGATCTGTACTCTTGGCTGATCTTGATATTTGGATATTTTAGATTGCCTCGAGATCTGTGCTCTCGGCTGATTTGAAATTTTAATATTTTAGATCGCCTCGAGATCTGTGCTCTTGGCTGATCTTGATATTTGGATATTTTTAGATCGTCTCGAGATCTATGCTCTTGGCTGATCTTGATATTTGGATATTTTTAGATCACCTCGAGATCTGTGCTCTTGACTAATCTTGATATTTGGATATTTTTAGATCACCTCAAGATTTGTACTCATGGCTGATCTTGATATTTAAATCTTTTATATCGCCTCGAGATCTGTGCTCTTGGCTGATCTTGATATTTGGATCTTTTAGATTGCCTCGAGATCAGTGCTCTCAGCTGATCTAGGGATTTGAGTATTTTAATTTTTTTGATTTTGATGTATTATTATTTTTTTTTTATATAAACACTTCCATATTAGTTACATTGGATCCCAAAGTGAAGAAGAGTACCACAAGGCAGTTAACAAATGTGGTTGATTTAGATGCTTGTTGGGCTTGAGTTCCCTTCCTATGTGGAGAAAGCCCAAATCTTTTGTGAGACCTATGTTATGATAACCCATTAGGGTTTTAATAATGTTTTCAATAATTTTCTTTGAATATAGGTCATGGTTTTTGCAACCTCTTAGAGAAAACAAAGAAAGGAAGAGTTTGTGACACTACAACAAAAAAGAGATTTTGTGATATTTGTCAAATGTCATAAAATAGCCAAAAATCATTGCAATAGCTCTATACCAACTTTTGCAACAAATGCATTTATCTATTGTAATTGCCATAGTCATTATACTTTGTTGTGACATTTCCAAAAAACTTCGGCATCTATATATTCCAACATTTATCATGATATTTTCCCAACATTTGTAAACAATCTCAATATAGATTTTATTTCAACATTTGTATATGGTTTGAGCAACACTATTTTTTATTTTGTGCAAGATTTACAAATGTCGCCATAAGTTTTTATCACATTAATCATGAAATATTGCAACATTTGTAATTGTTGTTATAGAGATTATATAGTAACATTTGTTAAAGGTCTTTTAAATTACTTATATCAACCTTTTGTAAATATTGGTTTAACAAAATAACAATTGTGAAGATGATTTTAAGTCTATATTGGTAAATGTTGGTAAAAGTTATTCATCATATCTAATTTTAAAATTAAATTTCATTTATAAATGTTTGTACAAGAATTATTTAGTAATATTTGTTAAGTCTCTTAAAACTCTTATATGGAAATTTCACTATTGTTATTTTAACCATATAGTATTTGTGGATAACAACGAAATACAACATTCGCAAGTGTTGAAATAATGTTGTATAAATTTTCATAATACTAATTTAAATATTATTTATATATAATTTAATATTTAAATAAGAGATAAATTTTAAATTCTATAAAATTAATTTACATAATATAATGAAATAGTAGTTAAAATTATTCATAAAAATTCAGAAATTGTTTGTTCTTCATAGGGCTTTGAACTCAAATTAATAAGTTCACTGGAAGGTTGCCTAAGCAGAGAATCAGCTGACTGGACCACTCCCGGTCTCGAGGAATCAGCTTCTCAAGACAAAACACTTGTAAGTTTTTTCGGGGATGAAGTTTGTTTTGTTTTGTTGATGGATTCACTGATATGAATGCTTTTTGAATAGTCACTTCAATAAAAAGCAGTTATCGGTCACCATCCCAAACAATCTTTTCAGCTCAGAGATGTCATAGAGATGCATGTAAAATCTTTTGGAGAATTGGTTGAATGCAGTGAAGTACTTGGAGATCTTGTGAAGGTTTGATCTCAGTTTATAAGATTAGCTCAATCATTTTTATCTTCTATTAAATGGTTGGTTTATAAGAATTTGGAGTTTTATACCTAACCTTTTTTTTTTTTTTTTTTTTGCTTTGTGCAAGATTTTCACATTTGTGTGCAACTTTAATTTCTTTTGTTAATTTTCTTTGGCATCTCCTTTTGTCCTTATCTTCAGTTTTCATCTAGAGGAATCATTCGCTTGCCAAAGTTTGAGATGGCAATGACCAAGGCTAAGACAAACCAAAAACCTGTTCTCAGTGAAGATGATGCCCATATTGTGACAATGTCGTCCTCGTTAAAATTCTACACATAAATTATGAGAATTTTCACTATGGTTTGCATTTTGCCCAAAAGATTCTGATATGCATTCTTTTGTTATCTACAGCTATGGATGAATATACTGGCTGCAACTTGATAGGTTTCGCATGCTACTCTACTTGTATAGGTTCCATCGAGATGCTGTTGTGCAACAGGTACAAGTTCCAGCTAAAACATTCACTTATATTAGTCTCAAACTACAAAGTACCCTCTTCCAAATTATTTCATGAGGTAAGAAAATCTGTTTATAGATTGAAAATAGATGCACTTTATTTTTATACACAATTTTAGGCACACATAGACCATAGAAATGACTTATTATGAAAATGTTGATTCATATATAAATTGCGTTTACTAACGGCAAGATAGATATAGATGGAACACATTTTCAGAAGTAGTCCTTATTATGCAAAATGCCCTTTATATTATTCTGTCAACTTTTGATAAGACATATATGACTCATGTCTTTTCAATCTATCACTTCAGGGATCTCTGCCTGTTTATTCTGGCAAAATTGCAGTTAGGTTTGTTGATAATGTACTTCTTATTCATCAAGTAGATGCCAAAGTTTTCATACTCTAGGACATTTTCTTAGATTCTTTAGCACCTATTTCTGCTCCACTTCCATTCCTGTTGAGGAGTTCATAAAATAGTAGGATGTAAAAAATCCTTCTGGAGGACAATATAATAAGTTCCTATGTAGGAACCATATATGGAGATAGCTGAACTTTTCTTGTTCCTGACCTTATAAAGAGCAATAAAGAGCATCTGCCATGGGAAGTTTAAGGTATGCAATGGTTTACACTCGGCTAGATATAGCTCATGTAGTTAGCATAGTGAGTAGATTTTTATCTAATCCAGGAAAGAAAACATTGGAATGCAGTAAAGTGGATTTTAAGATATTTATTTCGGAAGTGAAAACCCAATTGTTATTGGCTATAATAATTTTGATTTAGTTGGAGATGTAGACTCGAGAAAATCCACTTCTGGGTATTTGATTATTTTTATAGGGGGAGCTGTAGCATGGCAATCAAGAGTGCTAAAGTGTACAACATTGTCGACTACTGAGGCAGAGTTCATTGTAGCAACTGAAGCTTGCAAAGAATTGCTTTGGATGAAAAAGTTCCAAAGTGAGCTTGGTTTCACATAAAAAATTATGTGTTATGTTGTGATTGTCAAAGCGCAATTCATCTTAGCAAGAGTCCTAATTTTCATGGTAGATTGAAACATATTGATATGAGGCATCATTGGATCCTTGAAGTCTTGGATTCTAAACAACAGAGTTTGAGAAAATTCACACAAATGATAATGGTTCTGATATGTGTACTAAGGCGCTATCTAAATGGAAGTTTGAAGCATGTCGCTGGGTTGTCGGCTTGGCAATCTCTTCCACATAGGGTTCCCTTCCTATGTGGAGAAAGCCCAAATCTTTTGTGAGGCCCATGTTATGATAACCCCTAGGGTTTTAATAATGTTTTTCAGCAATTTTCTTTGAATATAGGTAGCAGTTTTTTCTAGAGATGGCAATGGGAAGGGTATGGGTATGGGTAGGGTATATAAAAACCCTTGCCCATACCTGTAACTCCTACCTTATACCCGTACCCTCCTAGGGAAAAAATCATACCCTTACTCTTTCTTACCTGTAGGGTATGGATATGTCTGCAGGGTACATGCTTACCCGTTGTTCAAATTACCAAATTAAATTTAAATAATAATAATAATAATAATAATAATAATAATAATAATAATAATAATTCATAAATGGAAATTTTCATGAGATAATCTTATGTAAGAAAGGAAAGCCTACTTGACTAGGGATAATGTTTAATTTTTTTTATTTGATTATGATTCTTAACATAAATCCAAATTTCAATTTTGATAATATTATGCTCTATCAAATATAAATATAAAATTAAATAAAATTCAAAATAATATTAAAAGAAAATTTAAAGTATTATTTTTAAATTAATCACTATGAAAATGGATCTCAGTTAAATTGTGGGTAAATGTTTAGCTTAATATATATATATATATATATATATATATATATATATATATATGAGAGTACATGTACATGTATGTCTTTTACATGTACCCTCTTCAACGGGAAAGGATACGGCATACCTTACCCACCCCTTATCCGCTAAAAAAATAACAGCTAATGCCCTTACTCATGCCCTACCTCGTCAAAAGAGGGTAATACCCACTTTGATCTAGTATGGGTATAGGTATACCTGTCAGGTAGGGTACATATTGCCATATCTAAGTAGCCTCTTTGAGAAAACAAAGAAAGTGAGAGTTTGTGAGATATTTATTCTATTCTATAGCTAATTTCATCAACTCAGTAATCAGATAATCATTTGTAGTCTAATCGAGCTAAGTTTTGGTAGGTGTGCTCACATATCAATGTTCTTCATTCTGAACAGTGGAGATCTGATTTTAATTGCTGGTTTTCTGATTAGAGCCCAAATTTATCTCTCTATAGTCTTGTGTTTCTCTTTTATGATGGTTGATCATGTTTTGGCATGATGTGCTAGTGAACATATTTGATTGTTGTAGACATTGTTGATTCATAGTGGAGCTTTGTATTTGGACCGGAGAGAAGATGTCCCATGGTTTTCATCCTTCTTTTTGGAAGGAGTTTTCCTCATTCAAAATTGTTGTGTGGTTTGTGTGATGTTTTGTGATCTCTATTGTGTTTTTTGGACAAACAATTATTGCTTCTCTTATTCATTCAAGCAGGAAAGGATTTGGTCTCCTCTATTTCCCTTTCCTAACAATGCTAAAGTTTTTCATGCAGTCTCTCTGAAATCACTAGTATTGTGAGGAAATTCTTTTGGAGTAGAAATGGCAATGGAAAGGGCATCCATAATGTGTGTTGGAGTACAATTAATGATGGTAAGTCTGAGGGGGGGATTGGTATTAGAAACATTTTTATTGCTAAGCACGCTCTTATGGCCAAACATTTGTTCAGCTATTTAAATCAGAGTGACTCCATTTGGGTTGACATTTTGTGCTTGAAATACGGGAATTTTAATTTCTGGAGGAATTCTCCTCCAGCCAAATGCTCCTGGTTCTTTCGTTGCCTTTATAATTCTGCTATGAAAATCAAGCCGTTTTGTCGGATTTCATCTGTTAATCCATCCTCTACTTCATTCCTTTGGGATCCTTGGTTCTGTGACGTCCCCTTAGCATATAAGCCCACTTATCTCAACATGCAGGAAAACCTGGATAGTATCTCTTTATCTAATCTTTTGCAGGATAATCATTGGTGTGAAGATCGGTTAGGCTATATCTTTGGTCCCAATGCTAACTTACATGGTGTTCTTCTCACCTCTATTGATTTTGACTCTCATAATCATTGGAAGTGGACACCCTCTACCAAGCAGACCAAAATTTCCTCTGCTGTGTACAACCATCTTTCCCAGTCCTCCTCTCGGCACAATCGTTGGCCTGGCTGGCAGCTTATCTGGAAAACCCAGGTTGCTCCACGGGTCAAACATTTTCTTTGGACTTTATTTCATGGCAGGCTCTCCACTTATAGCTTCCTTCATCATTTAAATCTGGGCCCTGATAATCCTTGTATTTAATTGTAACTCTCACACGGAAACCATTGAACATCTTTTCTGTCAGTGTCCTAAGGCTCCACTGATCTGGTCCCTTCTCAGCAATAGCATTAACTTGCCTATTCTTTTCCCTGGTGGGTTTTCGACTGGCACTTGGCTCACGGATGGCGATTATAACATGAATACCATTTCCTGTATTGCTGCCACCGCTTGGGGTATTTGGAAAACTCGTTGCAATGCTATATTCTGTAACACTTCTCCAATTCTCCCGATTGTTGTTTGCAGAGCTATTGCCCATGTGCATGAATATTCGTTTGGCTATAAGGATCTTCCTGGTTTCAAGCTCATTCTGAACAACTTCACTAATGCTGATGGAAACTTCCTTTTCTCTCATTCCAGCTCCAACACCTGTACCAAGGTAAGATTAATCGGTTTTTTCCTGGCGAATGCTAATTATGTTGTTCTTTTTGCAGGCTGCTTCTCGATGCCCCTTGATGACAATTCAATTGATGATTTATCGGCTTTGGAAGTTGCGCTGCAGACTGCTCTTGACATTCAAACTCCAGCCCGCCACATTTTTGTCAACAATTCCAATGTCCATACAACTCTTGTCAACCCGAACCCTATCATCACTTGGAGATTTAATGCCTAGATTTCTAGGATTCACAATCTGCTAAGTTCACACAATTCACCATCAATTCATTGCATTCCTTGTGCTTGGTTGAATCCTGCCATCCAGCTTGCCTTGCATGGTGTTCATTATTCATCTCTGAATCTTTTTCTCTACGGACGTGATCTCCCACACTGGTTAATGAAGGCTTTCCTAGACTCTGGTTTTGTGTTAAATTAAGTCTAGGTTTTCTTTGCTTCGTCCTTTTGTTTCTCTTGTAAGTCTTTGTAGTTCCATTTGGTCTTTGTTGTGGCTCTTTTGTTGTATTTTTGTCATTTCTTTTAATAAATTAGCCCCTTTGGGTTCCTTTAAAAAAAAAAAGTTTTTCATGCAGTGGTTGAAGAACCAAAAGGAATTAGTGTTGATGTTTCTCCTAATACACTTCTCCAAACTTGATCAGAAAAGCAAGTTAACCATTGAGTTTGACGTCACTAGCATGCCATTAAGCCAAGGCCAGACAGCACAATGGTAGTTACTATGAATTTCGAGCAAACATGAAGTTAGGAGTCCAATTTTGGTACCTTTACCTGAGAGTTTTAAACTAGGTTTCAAGTTTCATTTGGTAAACTATATATATGGATTAATCCTCTCTGATAATTAAAATGTTACACCTAACCTCTTCTGATAATGAATAAATGCAATGTCTCCTTTTACTAGTATTATTAAAATTTAAAAGGAGATTAGATTCTTTTCTTCTTCAAATATCAACAACTTCAATATTTTTTATCTGGTCTTATCCTACCCATGTGTCTAATGTCTGGACGATTACATGATTATTCAACAACTTGTAAGGATGATAAATTTCAGAGTTTTGTTATTGAAATAGCAAAAATCTCTCTTTGATTTCAAAGCTCTTAGAGGTAGAATTTGGTGGAGAGTAAAATAAGAAAGTGGTAGAGTTTGACATTAGCTAAGTATCTATCTACAAGATTTTAGATTTTATGCATCTACGGTTTAAGAAATTTAGCAATATAAGTGTAGTTGTTTCAAATGGTATTTTTATGTAGAACTTGAAAATTGATGGGCCTTTTTCATAGTCTTAGAAGTTGAATCAGGCAAAGTGCAAAATAAGAAACTTGGTTTGTTTTGAATTGCCTATCTGTTTATAAAATATCATGTTATTTGAAGATATATTTGGGGAGATATGTTTGTTAAAGTTGATATGTTTGGATTTACTAGTTTGTAGAGATATGTGAACATTCAAATATTGGATGTTGCATTCTAATCATTTTGAAATTTGGATACATCATAGCCCTATGTGTCTAGGTTTCTAGAAGTAGAAATTTTGTGATTTGGGAAAGGATAGTCAAAGTTATGATATATTCAGTCCTCAAGGGTCATAAGGTAACTTTCTTTTTTATGTCCCATTTAGAGTGGATAATTGCTATTATTTTTTTGGAAGAATCTATATTTGGGAAAGTAAAATAATAACTTGATCTTTTAGCATATGCACACTTTTGAAATCTCATTTTTGTAATACACTTGCTTATTAGCCTCATAAACCTTTGCAGCATCATTGGTGTCTTGAAATCTTTCTTGCATACCCATGAATATTGTAAAATATTTATTGTTGGTGAAACTAATAGGATGTCTTCCCAATTTAAGACATAGTGTGTGTATAATTCCCGATAACCGATAGGTATGAATTTATTCATGTATTCATTAAAATCTCTTTTTAATTACTTATATAATATTTAATAGTTTGCCAGGTATAAATTTCACAATCTGTTATTAATAATTTATTTATTTTCTAAATCATTATTAATAAATCCTTAGTCTACAAGTCTAATATTCTTTTGTTAAACCATTACTTCCTTTATTTTTTGTTATATTTGCTAATCTTTCAAATATTAAGTTGTTATTTGTTTTGAATATAATTGGATTATTTTATATAAAAAATTGAATCATATGAATGTTAGTTTTTTTGCTCAACTATTTACTCTATAAATCCTTAGTCTACAAGTCTAATATTTTTCTCGATTTTCAAACATTAAAGTTATTTTGACATAGATGCTTTTAGCCTCCAATTAACTATACACTAACCCGGTCAGTGAGAATTAAACATTGACCGTATAGACATGAAATTTTGAAATATAGACAATAGTTTTGCATAGTTCCGTCAATGAAATAATAACGGCCGTTGAAATTCTCCTTTAGCCATGAGGGTAAACAAATGACCTCTACAAACCTGACTCATGTCACCTAGTTTAAACAAATGATTTTTGATATTTTGTTTTGGCTATAGTAATTGGGAGACATATATTTTAATAATTTGATCTGTATTATGTTTTTGTTGTATCAATAAGATTTTCAAATATTATGTTTTGATAAACTTTATTCCATGCCATTTGTTTAATCCTTTGATTTTGACTTTTTTTTTTTAATTTTTTATGATCCCAAAATATTTTGATTGGGAAAAATACTGAGGCCGGTAGATAGCTTAGCAATGTTTGTCTAATAAAAGCCAACTATAAACTAGTTGATTTATTACTTTCTATTTCTTTTGTAGACCTTGAATTTTATTATATTTGTCTTGACTAATTTGTGTTTTCAAATCCAACTGCTTTATTATTGAAGTATGTTATTTTCGGAGAGTATATGATGTATTAAAATAGGTTTTGAGGCATTACATACTTACTGGGTTTCATCCCGTAGGTATGCGGCAATTTGTCGATGCACCATGCTAAGTAGACCGGGTTCGAGGAGTAACACATTCAATGCATGTGCAAGTATTGTGTGTATGCGCACATATGCGGGTAGACACCAATAACTTACAACCCATATTCTAGTTTATATTCCATGGAAATTGAGAAGCAAGAAAACAAATATTGGAAAGTGAGTAGGGATGCCAATGGAGAGGGTTTTGGGTAGAGCCCCATACCTGCATTTTAAAAAAGTACTCGTACCCATCCTCATACCCTATAGAAACAACTTTAATTCCCATATCGATAATTGCTGGGTACTCATATGTCATACCCATCCCCATTACTCGCAGTTTAATTAAAATATGATTTCTCGTAGCCCTTTTTATCTTACGAACTAATAAAATATAAATATCAACATTCATTAATAATATATCAAACAAGGTATAAAATTATAATCATAAACGTTCAACTAAATTACTCCAATCAAACATAATAAAATAAAATAATTAAAGCATAATATAAAAATAGTAAAATATTAAAACAAGCCTTCAACACAACCAATTTATTGAGTTACAAGTCTTGTATTAGCACTCGCCATGGTCCGGCAAAAAATGATAACGCCAATACAATTATACAAGCTACAACATAACAAAAAAGTAAGAATTATTTGATTAAAAGTAACCAACAACAAATTTAATTGAAAGAATAAACGTCATATTATTTATCACCTCCTTTTACATGTTTTAACCAATTAATTTTGTGCACACATAAGTGCGTAGCTCCAAAGTATCCTCATAAGTAGAGATGGGCACGGGCCGGTTAACCGGCCCGGCAGACCCGACCCGCCGGGTTGCGGTTCACCGGCCCCCCGACCCGGACCTGGGCCGGCATGGGTGTAGAACCCGCCAGGCCGGGTTGCCCCATCAGACCCGGCGGGTCCGGGTCACAGGAGGCCGGGCCCGAAACCGGCCCGGCTTCACTATTGAACCAGCGGGCCAACCCGGTGGTTTGGGCCCTGCAGGCCGGGCCGGTTGGCCCGCTCAAAAATATTAAAAAAATAAAAATTTTAGAAAAATAGAAAATAATAATAAAAAATTAAAAAAATTAAAAAAAATAGAAAATAATTCAGAAAATAATAGAAAAAATTCAACCACCGGGCCAAGCCCGGTTCCAAACTGGGTTTGGCCCGGCGGGTCAACGGGTTGGGTTTCCCCAACTTGTAACCGGCCCGTCTACAGTACGGGCGGTTACGGGTCATTGAACCGGTACACCGGATCATTGAATCGGCGGGCCGATTCCGGGCCGGGCCGGTTTTTTTTTTGGCCCGTGCCCACCTCTACTCATAAGTACCTAAAACAACATATAATGTCAAACCATTATAAGTTTTATATAGGTAAATGAACATTCCAATACAATTTTGAGGGTATTTACCTTACCCATCATGGGTATTTTTTTGCGGGTACCCATTGGATCCAATCCAA
This sequence comes from Dioscorea alata, assembly GCA_020875875.1. Lineage (NCBI taxonomy): Eukaryota > Viridiplantae > Streptophyta > Magnoliopsida > Dioscoreales > Dioscoreaceae > Dioscorea > Dioscorea alata. The sequence goes on from CM037019.1 coordinate 14,316,758, forward strand.
TTGCCATTGCTAAAAGTGAGCATGAGTTTATTATGTTTAGATCTCCCAAGGTATATAACTACTTAATAACCTCATTAGACAAGTAAAAAAACAGTAGATATAATATTTATCCAAATAACTCAAAATGCCACCCATATGATTTATAGTTGTTACTAAAGTTATACCTCGTGCTATACACGGTAATGATAATATGAATTTTATAATATCGTTCATACTAACGATATAATAGTGATATAATAGTTGTTAATTTCTGGTTAATATGAACCTCACAAAAATACTTTAATATATTATAAGATAAAAGAAATTATGTCAATAATTTGAAATTTTATTTTACTAAATTTGAAAAATTAATTATCATATACCATGAGATAGATTAATTTTAAAAAAATTAATCTTAAAATTTGAATCAACATTTAAATAATAAATGATTGGCAAAAAATTAACTACAATATATTATAAAATAAATTAATGTTGTCAAAATCACGATTTGACTCATAAAATCATCCGATTTTACGATTTTAACCATGAAAATGGTGTTGAATTAGATACAAACTCATAAATATGTAAAATTGGGTAAACTCATATGTAAAATCAGTAAAATCAGTCTAATTCTACCAATTTTGAAAACTCACCAAAAATTCAAATTTTTATCCTAGTTCATTTTATCACTATCAAGAAAATACATATTCCAAGGCTTTGGATGGTCATGATTATCTTCATGATAAAAGAAAACCTTATCTAATGTTCAAAATAATCCAAATCCTTATCTTTCATTAAGAGGGCTGCAAGAGCTCATCTTCCATGGAAAATATTTCTCCCTCTCTCATCTTCTCCCAACTCCCATTTTGAATATTTCTCTCCATCTTTGAGTCAATGTCATAGCTTTCCGGTTGTCTCTCTCATTCTCTAAATGTAAATCTTCCAATTGCTATATATAGTTATTTATATCTTTTAATTATCTAATTGTGTTTGTTTATAGTTGTATTGATTTCTTATTCTTCTTCTCTAGTTTTAGCTTCAATTATGGATTAACAACCTTGCATATGAGTTATTCAACAAAATTTCTCAAAGAAAAAACAAAACTAGTGGTAAGTTTTATTTACTGTTTTGATTGAAATTAAGCATGTCTTGATAATCTTAATCCAAAACCCAAAGATATGAGAATAAGATTGGCTTCGTATATGAGAATGATTAGTTGGCAACCTTGCACACTTGTTCTATGATCTACTATGAGAACGAAATTAGCAACGCATCAGTTGTATGCTTTGCAATCTCAAAATTAATATATATATATATAGTGATTGTTTTGAAACTTCTTATATTGGTTTCTAGAATTAATTAATTTAAATTTTATGTACAGTGAGGGAAGAATCAAGAATATCTACATCTTATGATGGATCATCTAAGGTAGTGAATTGAAATTTTAACCGAAAAATGCTTTGGGTAATAGGTTGGACATTGGTAGGAAACATGATATAGATGTGGAAAAAAATTCAAGAAAGGTTCAATGCAAGCATTGTCACAAGATCTTTACCGGAGGTATTTATCGTTTTAAACATCATTTGGCTGGTACTCGTAAAGATGTTGATCCATGTTTAACCGTGCAAGAGGATTGGTAGATTTTGAAGAGAAATTAGCTATGGGTTTCATTTATGAAGAAATGAAGAAGGCAAAAGACAAGATACAAGCAAATTTCAATTATGTTCAAAAGAGGTAAAGCTTTAAAGTTTTTTTCTTTTCTTTCTTTTTTCCAAATTGAAATGCAAACTTAGTCAATTAATTTATTATTATTTAATTTTAATTTCAGCTATGATCCAATGTGGAAAATTATTGATGAAAGATGGAAGTTTCAACTTCATAAACCATTGCATGCCAACGCATATTATTTGAATCCCCAATACCATTATAGTCCTAGTTTAAAAAATGATGCTAATATTAAAATTGGGCTATAACATTTTCAATTAGATTCACACAAAATGAAGAAATCGCTTGCACCAAAAGAAGATGAATGACTTAGTTTTTGTTATGTACAATTTGAAGTTGAAAGATAAAGTTGTGGGCCCCACCCCTTATTTTTAATCCTATCCATTGATATTTTTTTCAATCCTAGCCTTTGATATTTTTTAATCCTAGCCGTTGATATTTTTTATCCTAGGCGTTGATTTTGTTTTCAGTTTTAAAACCCTAGCCATCTCTTCTTCCTCTCCCTCTTTGCGGGTGGTGTCGGCAACGAGGATGGGAGAAGGATCTCGTCATCCAGTATTGATTCAGTGTTATTGTTGAGTTAAGCATCTTGTTTCTCGGATTTTTGACCAAAATATAGAATTGTTATTGTTGTTCTTTTAGATCTTGATCTGTTATTGTCGGATGTTAGTGATGGATGGGTTAGGTTAGCTTCTTGTTTGAGGAGTTTGAGATCAATTTGATAGGTTCCAGTTTTCGTTTTTGATAATGGTAGAAACGCCTCTTCGATTTTAGGGGCCTTATATGCAAAATTTGGAGGAGTGTAAAATACAAAACTTGTAGAGTTTGAAGTTGACTAAGTACCTGCCAAATTTCTGAATTTTTGTAGTTGTATCCTATAAGATATAGCCTTTGAATGAAGGTGCCTCGGGTAGGATTTCTGTGCAGGCCTTTAAGCGTTTTTATTTTATTTGATCATTTTTTAGTCTGAATTAGTGGTTGATTTATGTATAAAAGTTGTGGATTTTGATGTTATCTAATTTCCTGCAAAAGTTTAGATTTTATGCATCTGTAGTTTGTGAGATATAGCCCTTTTAGTGCTATTGTCTCGGATGATATTTCTGTGCAGAACTTGAAGAATTATGGCCATTTTTTATGATCATAGAAATTGAATTGGATGAGATGAAAAATATAAATTTTGTTTATTATTGAGTTATCTGATTGTCAGTTAAATTTCATTTCTTTTGAAGTTGTATTTTGAGAGATATCTATGTTTGAAAGGGACATGTCTGAATTACAAGTCTGCAAAAATAGTTGGAGATTCAATTGAATGGTATGCATTGAGTAGTGCTCTAAACCATGTAAATTTTGGATATGTCATAGCCTTGACTGTCTATCATCCTTAGAATTTATAATTTTGTGATTTGAGAAAAGATTGACAACTTATGGCTGATTTAGTACTCATGGGTCATGATAGAATTTTAGTATGACAATTTAGAGTGGTTAAATACTATTATACCTTTGGAAATGATCAAATTTTTTGGGAGAACAAAGTGATAGCTTGACCTTTTGCATTTGTATCATTCTTTCGTTTTTCTTGCTTGTGTTAAATAGGCTTTTGATATTCTTGAAAATTATTCTTAAATTTAGGCTGTTTGAGAAAATTTGTTCAATTTGGGATTTGGAGTTTTTAGGCGTTAATCAGGTAAGTACCCGCAAATAAATGATACTATATGTTAAACTCGAAAAGTTTTTTGGTTTTTTCCTTATCTCTGAAAGTGCAAAATGAAAAGAAAAAGACATTATTATCATTATTATATATTATTACTGTTGCTTAAAGCTTTGATGTTTAATATTATTTTGTTTATAATTTTTATTTTTATTTATTAAATTATGTATTATTGAAATTCATTGTGAGATATTTTGTCTTCTTAAATAAATGGACATATTTTTAGTGAAATTGGGATCATTTGAATCTTGGTATTTCGACTTTCTAGAATATTTGATAAGAATTATTTTGACACAATACTCGTAGTCCACAAATTAATTTTGCAATAACCCTATCACTGGGGGTTAAACACTGACCATGTCGACATGTACTCTGATATAAAAACTGCAGTTTCGAACCGTTCCGTTGGTGAAGAATAACGGCTTCTGATATTCTGGCTCGGGTCACCGAGGGTAAACAAATGAGCTCTGATATTTTGGCTCGGGTCACCGAGGTTAAATATATGAATTCTGATATTTTGTTTTGGCAATAGCTGTTTGGGAGACCTATATGCTCAGTTTTTGACATCCGTGTTATTTGAAATAAATTTGATTTCTAATTTTTTATTTTGATAAATTATGATTTTTGTAAATGATTCCTATATTTTTAGTGGGTTACTTACTGGGCTTTTAAGCTCATTATGTTGTTGAAATCTCTTTTCAGATCAGGAGTAGAGTTTGGGTGGCGGATAGCTTAGCGGGGAACTTTGGGCAAATGTCGTCTTATTAGCATGTAATAAGTCCCGTCTGTGTGGGCCTAGGTTTTATTTGAATAAGCTTGTTTTGATTTTTTTTTTTTTTTTTTTTTTTTTTTTTGCAAATCACTTAGTCTGTTTCTTTGTTCTGTTTTGAATAAGGTTTTGAGGCCTTATATGTCTACTTGGTTTCGGCTTTGTAGATGTACGGCCATTTGTCGGCGTCTTGGGCCCATTGAGCCAGTTTGGGGCGTGACAAAAGTAGTAAAGAGAGATAATGAGCATGGCCAAGGTCCATTTGAAGAACTAGATTTTTACGATGAGTGGATTATTGAAGAAAATGATCAATGTTTTTCAACATCATCAAGTCAAAATTGGGTAAATATGCTTAATAGTCAAAGAAGTGAAGAGAGTAGAGAAGATGGGAGTAATGGAAATGAAGTAGCATTTAATTATATTGACAACCATAATAAAGATGTAACTCCTCTTGAAATTCATGAGTTTGAGTCTTCTAAATTTGTAAGAGAACTTGCAGGGATTGCACAAGACTTAGATTTTTGAAATGATATTGAACTTGGACTTGAATTTGGCGCTAGTGATGATGGCGATGATACCGGTGGTGATGATTGGAGGGTTGTAGTTTGGAGAAAATTTCAAATGATTTTTTTTAGTTTGCACTTTTCATTTATCATTTTGTTTGTTGTTAGTCCTTTATGTATTTTTGTTAATGTTGTGAACTTATTAATGTTTTGTCTTGATGTTGTGCATTCTCAATAGACTTAATGTTTTTTTTTTTTTTTTTTTTTTTTTTTTTTTTTTGGTGTTAGTATTATTAATGTTATGTATTTTGATTAGTAATTTAAATTTTATATGCAAACTTCATATCTATTATTTTGTTTTGCTTTGAAAATTTCTATGTTGTTTATATTTCAGTAGATACAAGGAGGAGAGCATGTACTTTCCTCATTCATTTGGCTTTGTAGCTCCATTACATATTGTAAGTATTTGAATTTTATTTTCTTTACTACTATGCCTTTCGAAGAATTTGAATTTATTAATTATTAAGATCATTTCAAAACTGGTTGTTTTCTAGTTTTATTTCAATATGTGTACTTTTAGTTCATAAGTATTTGTGTGTTTATATTAATTCCAATTTTTAGTAATTAATAAGATCTTACGATTTTACGATTCCATCTTACAATACAATTTTATGAATCTCTAATTGATCCTAGTTAAGAAAGCAATTTTGACAACCTTGTCTATCTCTGTATTTTTAAAAATTAATTATGGAAATTAAATTCAATATATATTATCTAATAAATTATTATCAGATAAGTTAATCCATTCATATTACAAAATTTTTATAAATTAAATCAATATATTAAATAAGATAATTAAAAAATAATTTTAGTAATATATCATTTACAAATTAGTATACGCTAATTTTAATATATTGTAAGATAAGATAATTTATACTCATATTTTGAAAAGTTACTCTAATAAATTATATTATTATAATGTTATATACATTAAACATGTTTCGACCGGAGAAACTTTCACCATTGCTTGCCACACATGGCAATTCACTTTCTTATTTTAAAATATATGTATATATATTTTATACTAAATATGTATATATCATAAATAATCACAATATCAAAATGAGGAATTGTGGGTTAGCCCATAATTATCTGGACTGTGATTGAGAAATCTTGAATTCGAGTATCTCAGATTACAGACTCACATTTGTCAATATATATATATCAAAATAATTCAAGGTGTATTTGATTGAAGAAATTTAAAAAATGAGTAAGAAAGTGATGTTGTATCATATAGACTCTAAATTCTTTACACAAATGAGTTGGCATTCACGTCACCTTCCTCTATCTCTCCTAATCACAAATAAAAAGAAAAAAAAAGACCATGCTCTAATTTCTCTCATGTCTTTTCGTCTTCGTAACATCGTCGCCCACCGCCGCTGTCACTACCGATGTCTGCGAACTCTACATCACACTACTGATGCCAACTGGTATGTTTATCGGCGAATAACAAAATTGACAATCATGATTTTCAAAATTCCAATAATTTTTAATCACAAAATCAATTTTCAAAATTCCAATAATAACAAAATTCCAATCATGAAATCATTAACAAATGGTAAAATGAAAAGGGAACACAATTACATACATGAAAAAATACAGAAATTTACAAAAAGTCATGGAACTATGATCTTTGGTGGTCAACCGATTTGTTTGCGGGCGACTGGTGATGGGGTTAATTCATCGGAGTCGGTAGTGGCAGCGATAGCAGGCGATGAGGTTTGGTGGTTTGGGATGTGAGGTGGCTGCATGAAGATGATGAGGGATGGGAGGAATTAGGGCATGCGAAGAGTTTGTCAGCGTTGGTGGTGGCAGCGGAGGCAGGCGACTAGGTTCCATGGTGTGGGACGTGAGGCAGCCGCGCGAAGATGAAGAGGCATGAGAGGAATTATGGCATGTTTTTTTATTAGTAACTAGCACTACGCTATAATGGGTCTTTAACAGTGTTTATTTTGTGGCATTTTTCCCAAACACTGGTATATTTAAGACTTTCAGAGCGTTTTTCCATAAACGCTACTAAAAAATAATTTATCAATGTTTTTCAAGAAGTGCCACGAAAGTACTATAATTTAGCGGCGTTTGTATCAAAAACGCTACTAAATTCGTGATGTTATTAAATTCCATACTCATAAAATTTATATTTAGCGGTGTTTTTTACTAAAACGCAGCTAAATTCCTAATACTATTAAATTTCAAAGCATAAAATTTATATTTAGCGGTGTTTTTCTAAAAAACACAATGAAAGTCATGATATTATTAAATTTGAAAGTCATAAAATTTATATTTAGCGGTGTTTTTTTCAAAAACACCGCTAAAATACTGTACTTTAGCGGCATTTCTGACTAAAACGCCGCTAAATTTCTAATATTATTAAATTTTAAAATCATAAAATTTAGATTTAGAGGCGTTTACGGAAAAAAAAACGCTACCAAATGATATAAATCTTTTTTTGAAAATTTATAAAATTAAAACTTTAGCGGCGTTTATGCAAAAAACGCTGCTAAAATTTAATTTTTTGAAAATTCAAAATTTGCGCCATCTTTATTGAAAATTTTGAATTTAGCGTCATTAATTTTATAATTTTTATTTAACGGTTTTTTTTTTTTTTGTTTTTTAAGAAAACACCACTAAATGCCATTAGTTTATATTGAAAGAAAGTGTAAAAAGGATACCAAGATGGTGATAAAGAAGATGACGATGAAGAATGTGATGGTGATGATGATGATGAAGAAACTAGAAGAAAAAGAAGAAGAAAGAGTAGGAGGAGGAATGTGGGCCCCATCCTTGTCCATACCCTCATTGTCCAGCATCTTTAGAGTATGAGAACTTTGGATGCTTATCAACTTTTCCCCATTTCTAGCTTTCCATGATGCTTTGTTCCCCGTTACCGGCCAACTCTTCTTCTTCTCTTTTTTTTTTCCATTCAAAAAGTAGTGAGCAACCTTCTTTTTCTCTTGCTCATACTTCTTGCTGTGGTGTTTGGCAAGGCTGGGAGCCAAGGAGGTAGGAGCTTCAAGGTTGGCCAATTTCACAAAGTAAATGTCCATTTTTGAGTAGTTGGCTTTCAAATTCTTACTATTTTAGATCGCCGGATAATGCTTTGAAGATGGCGTAAATGTCCATTTTTGAGTAGTTGGCTTTCAAATTCTTACTATTTTAGATCGCCGGATAATGCTTTGAAGATGGCTGTCTCTTCCCATGATCTTGCCTTCTCCTTCTTCTTTAATTTGATGTATGTTTAGTTTAGATCATAAGCATGTTTTAATTGATGTTAATGCCTTGATGATATATTTAAATATGTTAAGCTGCAGCCATTTGTATATAGGTGCATCATTATATATATATATATATATATTCATGTATTGCCTTGTGGCCATATTGATGAGAGATTCTAGTATCTTGTTGTTGAACTATATGCTCTGCTTGCTAGTGTTTTACTTTGGAATTAGGCCATTGAATTCTTGCTTCATGAATTTTGCTCGCCAATGTTACTTGTTGATACTAATACCTAAATCTTGATTTTCTCTTATGTTAAATGTTGGGTATGCATCTAGAAAGTTGGTCGAGCCCTGGTTTAGCACTCCTTCCAAGAGTGAGTTAATCTCAATTTTAAGCTTGGGGTTAATTTCATGTTCATCCCTTAGCATAGTTGGCATCCATAGTAACTATCTTGTAGAATGACCCACTTAGGACCTTGTGGTCATTAGTAGCTTTAGATCAAAAATTTGAGAGGTTGTTGATTTTATTGCTTGATTATAGGACCCCTTCAAAAGTGTTGATTCTAGTCTTTGAATCGATGTGAAGTGGTTGTTGAGGAGATATCCAGGTAAGTAATCCACCGATAACTCCATATTTTCAATATTTGAGAATTATTTTATTAGGTAAAATAATTATCTAGTATTTTGTTATTTTATTTTGAATATATGTTATTTTTGCTATTATTGAAAGTATTTATCTTGAATATGAATTTTGAGGTATTTTCTTTAATTAATTGTTTTTATTTAGTTTTTGACTTAGTAAATCCACATTGGTGTGATGTTAATTAAATGATCTCTATTCATTTTAACTTGATTATTGATTTATTATTTATACTAAGTGTGTGATTGCATTCAAATGATTATTTCTACTTTTTAAAATTAGTTTATTTATAGGTGCAGGTTGGTGATTCTGCTATAATTTGGATTGATTTAGTTATTTCCATTATTTATTAATTTATTTATATAATCATTTTACTTTAGTCTTGAAGGGATTGGTATTTTGTATAATTTTAAATATTTCGGTTGCTTAAGTTTTTTATATTTCATTTCGGGTTATCTATTTATTTTCCCTAAAGTGAGATCTTGTTATTTATAAATATTTTTTAGCATATATGAAATTGAAGAATTTAGAAATTTCTGAACATGTATTCTATAAACATTTTGTATCTGAATATTTTTGTCAACAAATGAGCAATATGCAACCCTGTCAGTGGGGTGTTAAACTCTGACCTTGTCGACAAGAAATTCTGAAAAAATGAGACTGCAGTTTCGCAGCCTGTCCATTCGGTGAAATAATTAACGGCCACCTGATATTCAGTCTCTGGTTACCGAGGGTAAATAAATGACCTCTGGCATCCATAGTGAATTTGGAGACGTACATTGAAATCTGTTACACTTTGCTCTGACTTTTGATTTTGATTTTCTTCAATTGCACTATTTATGTGTTATTGATTTCTGGGTATATCATAGACACTTTTTATCCTACCTTGAAGTTTCTGCATTTTTGAGATCGCATTTCTGGGTTTCCAATTTTGATGAATGACATATTTAGAAATAGTCTTTTATTAGAATTTTATTCTCTGTATTTTGTTTAAATTATGATTTCAAAGATTTGTATTATTCTGAAAATCCGGTATACTTGAAACATGCCTCTTAAATTTCTGGTTTAGTCTAACTGTACTTTGAAGACTTATACTCTTATTTGATGATTTACTATATTTCTGATTTACAACTTTGAAATCTGATAATTCTTTTACCTACAATATTTTACTTTACGATATTATTGAGAACTATACCCCTGACGGGCTATTTATTTTGTATTTGTTAAGCTCTATTTAGTCTAAATTGAAAGATTGTTGAAAGACTGTCTGTGGATTTGCTTTAAATCCTTTTCAGATCAAGAATGGTAGACCAGTGTGGACTTTGAAAGACTGTCTATGGATGTTGTCGCGTCCTGTTGTAAAAATTTGAGTTCTTGCCATTGTCTATCCATGTATCCTTGTATTTGTATTTTTGACTTCTTGTGTCCCCGCATTGTATACTCTGTAGAGTCTATAATCCCGTAACTCAACTGGGTTGTTTGAGTTTGTTTGCTCTGTATTAGGTTTTGAGGCCTGGGGTTCATGCCTGTGGGTTTGCGGCCGTTTGTCTGCGCACCGGGTCCGGCGAGCCGGGTTCGGGGCCTGACAAGGAACTAGAGAGAAGAGAGAAAAGAAAAGAGAAAAAAGAGAAATTATTATTATTATTATTAAAAAAGATTAAAAACGAAAATAATTAAAATAAAAAAATCTAAAAAAAAGAAATAAATAATAACAATAATAATTAGAGGAGCTGATCTATTTTTTTTAAAAAAAATATTCAGGTTAAAAAATTAACATTATTTTTTAAATTATTTTTTTAAAAAGCCGCTAAAGATCAAAAAGCGCCATAATTTAGCGGCGTTTACAGATAAACGTAACTAATGTAATTGGTAAATTAATTATTTTTTTAAGATATAAAATGCCACTAAAGGTCAGAAAAACACTGCTAATGTAGCGCCGTTTAAAACGGCGCTAATTGTTGGAACATTACCGACACTACTTTTGGCGGCGTTTTGCCTGGCGTTTTGCGAAAATGCCGTTATCATATTTAATGGAGTTTTAAAATAGCGCTAAATATTAAAAAAAAAAAAAGCCGCTAAAGACCCATTATGATGTAGTGTAGGAGAATTAGGAAGGTAACGTGGATGCCAACTGACATCCATGTCATTTGTGTAAGGAATTTGGAAAGCTTGTTTGTATGATATAGTATTACTCTATATAAATAATTTTTTTCCTGACAAATTAGCCACAAGTACCTTTTTATTTTTTTGGCATTGTAGGCTTGCTTGGGAGGGGGTTATTGAAGGTTTTGTAAGGTAAAGTTATGAACCAACCCTTGTTTGGATCCATGGTTATATAGAGGGTAGGCTATGTGGGGGTTAAATGGAGGGTTGAGAAACCTCCATTTAACCTCATTTTTCAACCCTCCAATTTGGGGGGTTGACAAGATTTTGATTTTTACTTGGACAAAAATACCTTCAACTTTTCCAAACAATTACATCTACGTATTATTATTATTATTAGTATTAGTATATTTGTACTCATAATAATAATAATATTATTATTATTACTATTATTCATGTTAGTATATTAGTATTAGTATAAGTATTAGTGTTAGTATTAGTATTAGTATTATTAGTATTAATATTAGTATATTAATGTTAAAATATTAGTATTGGCATTATTATTAATATTAGTATTAGTATATTAGTATATTATTATTATTAGCATTGCTATTAGTATATTAGTATCTTTGAACTCGTATTATTATTAGTATATTCATATTCATATTAGTACATTAATATTAGTATTGTTATTATTATTAGGGAAAATTGCTTATAAACCCTTCAAAAGTTCTATAATTGCATATTTACCCTCAGAAAAAACATAATTGTATATATACCCCTGAAAATATAGATAATTGCAGATATGCCCCTGAATAAAAGATAATTACATACATACCTCTGAATAATGCATATAATTGCGTATATACCCCTGGGTGAAAATTAGCTTAAAAAACATTTGTTAACAAATAAAAAATATATGAAATGACCATTATATTTTTGCATATATACCATTGAAAAGTTTTTTTTATTGTAAAACCACCATTTAAAAGGGCTATTTTGGACTTTTTATATATCTTAATCCAAGTTATAACTATAGTTAATAAAATTTAATTAACTTCTATTAACGGAATCTAATAGCAGAGGTATATCCGTAATTACATATATTTTTTAGGGGTATATATATAATTATGTTTTTTCTGAGGGTAAATATGCAATTATAGAACTTTTGAAGGATTTATAAGCAATTGAATGTATTTATTCAGGGGTATGTATGCAATTATCTTTTATTCAGGGGTAAATATGTAATTTTAAAATTATTCAGGGGTACAGCTGCAAAAACCCCTTATTATTATGGCTATTATTATTAGTAGTACGAAGTATTATTAGTAATAGTAGTAGTAGTATTAGTATATTAGTATTATTATTAAAACTATTAGTACATTAGTTTTAGTATATTAGTATTCGTGTTTATATTACTATTAGTATATTAATATTTGTATTTGTATTTGTATTAATATTAGCGGTGTTATTATAATAACTCAATGAAAGTCTATTTTAGTAATTTGACAAAAAACCTTATTGTCTATTACCTTCAATTAAAAAATTAGAAGATTTGATAACCTCCATTTACCTTATCTTAGACTCAAATAAAGTATGATTTAAAAACTCCATTTCCCCTATTTTACTCTACTCTACTGTTTTTTTAATGAACCCCTCCTTCACCTCATCCAAGCAAAGCCTTAAAGGTTTCAAACTCAAGACCTGCAAGAAAAGTAAGAATCCACTAGGCTGGTTCCTTCTATACAAATAACTTGAAAACTCAAGTTTGTAATCTTATTTTTTATTTTTATTAATCAGAAGCTCGTCTTTTTTCTTGCACATCACTTGTGTGGCTTGTCTAAACACTAAGGGGGTGTTTGGTTGCAAGGAATGGAATGGAGAGGAGTGGAAGAGTAATGATAATGAGGGGGATTAAAAAATGAATGTGATTAAAAACTATGTTTGGTTGGAAGGATTGGAGAGGAAGTTTATTGGGAATGGGAAAAGTGAAAAGAAAAAAATATAATAAAATTATTATTATGCCCTTGATGCAAATGAATATTATATAAAGTGAAAAAATAAATTAATTGTTATAAATAAATATTTAACTTTAATAGGTCATCAAATCTCAAAATTTTCATTAATATAATTAATTAGTAATTAATTAACTATAATAAATTACTAATTACATGTTTAAAGATATTTTAAATAAATAATTAAAGATATTTTGTTAATATCATTAATTAGTAATTAATCAACTATAAAAAAATAACTAATTAATGAAGAAATATAACTAATTAATTATTATAAATAAATATTTAACTTTGATTATTAGTTATTATTATTTCATTTTAATTATTAATTATTATTAAAATTATCTACTTAATTATTATGTTTAAATTAATTTTTATTAATTTTCTTTTAATTAATTATTATTTTTAAAATTATTTATTTATTTATTATTTAAATCACATTATTATTTTAATTATTAAGAAAATGGGTAAATTGGTAATTTCTCCCCAAGGAGTGAGAGGCGGAATGAGCAATCCTCCCATTTTTGGGAGGATTGCTCACTCCTCACTCACTCCCCACCCATTTCTCTCTCATTCCCATTCATGCCATCCAAACAAAAGCTTGGATTAATTCCATTCCCATTCCCACTCTAAGCATCCCAACCAAACACCCCCTAAATTCTTGAATTTATACCTCCAATATATATATATATATATATATATATATATATATATATATATTCAACACAAAGAAAGTTGGTATCACAAGCACACATAGCAATAAGCATAGTAAACTCCATTAAAAATAAATCACAAAAATTTTAACGGTTTAAAGTTACCATTCAATTAACCTCACATTTACTCTTCACTCTTCTCTCCTTCAACCAAACCTCCAATAGTATCATATAAAGGCTTATTCATGGTCTCCGGCAAGAGAAACGAAAGCAAACCACCAAGTACCCCACAAAACCCAAATACCACAAATGGAATTGTGTCCCCTAAAACCACCACCATAGGAGCAAGTATGGCACCCATCTGTGCAGCTTGTGAGGCACCTCCCAATGCTGCACTTCTCACCACCGTAGGGAACAACTCTGAAGTGTAAATGAATAACAAGTTGTAGGTCGCTGCCATGCCAAATATTCCAATTAATCCACACACCAATCTCAGCACTTTCATTGTCCCTGAATTGCTCAATAAACTCCCTATGATACAAGAAACACCACTGAGAAACATTGTTGATGCACATAATGGCTTCCTCCCCAACCAATTCAGTAGCAAAGCAGTGAGCAAGAAAGCCGGCATCTCAGATACGGCGTTGAGAAATACGCTGAGGTATAGATTGGTTTTGAGGTTAACCACGTTGAGGCTGAGGCCATAGTAGACCACAGAGGTTAAGAAGTTTATAGCAATAGATAGAAAAAGCCGATTTCGAGTAATTGGAGATCTTATCACATCCACAAGAGAGCCAGAGATAGCTTGAGTTTGGTTGCTTGGTTCAAGCTTCTCGTCACAAACATCATCATCATTATCATCATCAAGAATGAGTGTAACTCCATCTGGGATGTGTTTGCCATTGGTTTGAGCAATGGCTCGCATAACACTCATTGCATCATTTATCCTCCGGCGAACAAGATACCACCTTGGTGATTCTGATATGAAGGGAATGATGGCAAAGAGGAAGAGAAGGGATGGAAGAGATGTGACTATATAGAGAATGCGCCATGATTTGAAGATATAGGCTGTGCCGGAGAGTAGAGCAATGCCTCCAGAGAAGAAGTAGAAGGTTGACATGCCGGCAATGGCACGTTTGGAAGGACCGATAGGTTCCGTGGCAAGGACGAAAGCACAAAGGCCAACACCACCAGTGCTGAAGCCGGTGAGGAGACGGAGAATGAAGTAAACCCAATAGTTTGGTGACATTGAGGTTAGGAGACCAAAGATAGTATTCAGAATGCAGACGGCTGTTAGAGATCCTTTGCGTCCCAAGAAGGAATCAGATAGATGGCCAAAAAGTCCAGCACCTGACAGATAATAGAGAGTTAGTTTCGTTTAGTCTTTGTTAACATTAATTATTTTTTTTGGTTTCATTTGTATTAATGACAAAATGGGGTAACAGAAGTTTAGTGATTGATAGTGATGCGCATGTGTATCACTCAAGAACAGTAGAATGGATGAAATTCTAAAGCTAAAGTAGATGGTTCATTGACAAGGTTGCTGAAGGACCTCTATATATTATTAGATTCCCAAGACAAATCCCAGTCAAGTGTAACAGTGCATTATTAAGGGCAAGCTTATCCAGCACTTTGATTTTTTCTCTGCCGCCAAGGGGGACCTTGCCAAATAAAAACAAAACATATCACCAGTTGACAACTGTAGTAAGTCCCTCTGGTTTGAAAGTGGCCTGACTAATGACTTCTATCTTAAAACTCATGTGGAAGGGTCTCATTTTATCTTTGTTAGCAGTTTTTTTTTTTTTTTTTTCTTTTTAATAGATTATTTACTTAGAAGTTTACTTATCCAAAGGTGTAGAATCGGAGATTCCAAATATTTATATTAACAAATGCATCCAAACTATATATACCACAAGATGTGGACCAACTGGATATAGACTATTATATCAAGAAAGATAAAAAAAAAAATCTATATATAATAAGTAAGAAATAATAACTGCACAAACGTCATGGATGAGGTGATTGACACAAACTTCCTAATGGCATTGACTACTGTCTTGGTGGTATTCACTCAGCAATAAATAGCTCCAATGTAGGTTTACATGTGACAATTTTCTACTATATGAAGACTTAATATTAAAAATTAATTTTCATAATCTAAAAAAAATGATCAATTATAGATATAATTTTATATTTTTTTTATAAATCATACTTAATCATATAAATAAAAACTTTTATTGAAAATCAAGCTACCATTTATCATCTTCTTTTCACATTTAAAAAGAAAAAATTAAAAATTAAATTAAATACTATTTTTATAAAATTATTAAACTAATTTTTATTATAAATAAAAGTGTTTTTTTCACAAAAATATATAATTAAATACGATTTTCTTAGCAATACTAATAAATAATAATTACCTAGATGCATGCAATTTTGACTAATTAAAGATGACTCGGCCTAGATAACAAAATCTGAACATGAACTTTGAAAAGAACAAACCATCATTGGATTTATGCACTTGACTCACATGCATTAACCTATAGAAAGTAAATGGAGTACAATCTACAACTCTTATACTATATTAAATTGATTTAATTTAAATATGGTAAGGCATTGCATGCGCCTCAATGATTGCTCAGTCTGTGTAGAAAACATCATGTTTCCAACATACAATGTGCACGCATTATCTATGTTTATATATATAATATTCATTTCACCTATATCTAAAAACTATTTTATAATTCTTTATAGTGGCATCCTAATGCCTAAATTCCAAAGATTATTCTATGCAAATTAAAACATTTAGCACATGATTAAAAGTGTTTTCCATTTTTTCCCAATTAAAAGATTCACCATAAAAAATAAAAAAAATCTCAAATTTGATAAAACTGACGACCATCATCTCATATTGGGTATTAAAAAATTAACAGATATGATGATGATGTACCAATTACAATGGCCTAATAACTTCCTAAAAATTTATTAATTTAGACAACGTAATTAAAGTTTTATCATGTATAAATCAAAATAATAAATATCTCTATCATGCAACTTTGTAAACAATAATTAAATGAATAATATTATTTATATAGTATTTAATAATATATACAGTATTATAGCAATGCCCTTGACCCAAAAATTCGAGCCTAGATTTTCCAATTCATTATTCAATTACCATTCAATTATTCCAAAGTAAGAATATTCAATACAAGATAATTTCTCCAAATTTCAACATATTCTAAAAACCTCAAGTATAAATACGGCGTTCATGTAACGTCTGGAAGCTTCTAATAATAACCACACACGCATTCTATTCTCTCCGTTCTTACCAAATTTCAAGGTCGTTTACACTACAGGCTGCGAATGAGTTTTTTTTAGCAAAGAAGAGTTACAAGTAACTACTGCCAACATAAAAAGGTGCTGAAAATAAAAGGATTAGAAGTAGAAATTTGAAGAAACGCAGGCATTTTCGAGCCATCTTGGTCTATCCCTACCTTGAAAGAAAAGTGATCATTGGGGGTTTGAACGGCCAAGTAAAACCAGACGATCGACAACAGAGTTTTGATCCCTGCTGAGATGTTCAATGATGAGATCCGGGCATCTGGTCAAGGTTTGACGAATGCTCTGAATTAAGTCAGTGAACCACCAGCCCACTGTGGTATCGCACCCGATGATCAAGTGTATGGCAGTGAGACAGTTAAAAAATAGAATGTCTGGGTTGAGGTTGTTCGCAATGCAACAATCAAGGGAGAGATGAATGGTCTGAAGCTCAACTTCCACCGGGCTCCTGCAAACAAAATTTTTCTATTTTTAGTGTAAATTATAAAACCAAAACCCGCCTCGCTAGAAGAAGGATCCCAAGAGGCATCTGTGGATATGAAAATGTTCAGGTGATTGAAAGACAGAAGATTAGAAACTTCCCTGTTGTTGTGATTATTGGCCTGGAAGAAGTCCATAGTACGCGACCAGATTAAATGCAGCATCTTACTGAAATTGGGTTTGATGTTTTGAAAGACAGATAGACATCTGGAAGTCCAGATTTGCCAAGGCGTAGTGGCTATGGCAGCTTTAGCAAAGTCGCAAGAGACCCCGCAGACAAGCCTATTAGTTAACTAATTGCCATATTTAAATTGAGAGAGTAAAGAGTGATTTAAGCCCAACCAAGATAAAACCATGTACTAGCAATCACGAGTGGTCCAGCAATTCCAAAGGATATGATCCGCAGTCTCAGGAGAAAGACCACAAAAATGGCATAATGAGGGCGGGCCAATATTAAGACTGTATAAGTAAACACCAGTGGGAAGTTTACCATGAGCCACCTTCTAGATAAATGTTTTAACATGAGGGGGAGTTTTAAGCTTCCAGAGGTGGCTTCAACCCTTCCAAGTATGAGAATCAATATTTGAGTTGAGGAAATCATAAACAGTAGCCACCAGGTTAGGTTTAGAAGAAATGGGCCACCACATCCACTCATTTTGAGAAGAATAATCAAGACTGATTCGATTGAAGACAGTGTAGTCCATATTTTCACCAAAAGCCTCCAGACAAGCATCAGAATCACAAGTTCCTTCAAGAATGATTAAGTTAAAATCAAGACTATCAGCAAGATCCATATTGAAGTATGTAGGTTTGAAGCGAAGGGTAAGCTCAAGCATCCAAGGGTCATTCCAAAAGTCAGTGATATTAGGATTACATATAGACAGGTGGAGGTTTGGCTTAATAATATTTGGCACCTTGCCAAGGGCTTTGAACAGGTTCAAGGTGGAAGAATTTGAATTTTGGGTCTAGATGTTCCAAAGAGGATATTTAATGAGAAAGATGCTAACCCAGAACTTGTCATCCCTATTAATCAAAGAAAGAACATGTTTAGCCAGCAGAGCGATTCTAGAATTTTTCAGATTTCGCAAACCAAGGCCCCCCTCAGTTTTATTTAAAGTGACAACGTGCCATCCTATTGAGTGGAAACCGCCCCCACTGCCATTCCTACCTCATAGAAATTTCTGAGCTAACTTGTCAATGGATTCCAGGATTGAATCAGGGAGAAAGAAACTAGACAGGAGGTAGTTAGGGAGAGAGAAGATATAGGAATTGAGAAGGACAGTTTTACCAGCAAGAGAAATAGGAGCCTGGGTCCAATTATTGATAGAGATCTCAGTTTTCCTTACCAGAGGAAGGAAAATGTTTGCTGGGATATGGTAGGGGGGAATGGGAGCACCAAGGTAAGTGAACGGGAACTTACCCAGTTTGAAACCCAGGATCAAAGCTATGGATTTAGAAACACGTTTGTTGAACCAAGAAGGAAGATAAATTGCAGACTTGTTGGGATTGGGGGATTGACCAGACAGACCCGCATATAGCTTTAAACAGAACAAAATATTTCTGGCTGACAGTCTAGAGGCTTTAGAAATAATTATAAGATCATCAGCGAACATAAGATAGTTGAAATTTGTAGGCAGAGACGGATCAAAGCCAGTGAGAAAATTAATATTTAACACATGATTCAGTATCGCAGACAAGTTTTGGGTGACTAGGAGAAAACGAAGAGGGGATCTCCCTGACGAACACCACGAGAACTAAAAAACCATTGAGTAGGCTGATTATTGATGAGGAGAGAAAAGGAGGCAGAGAAAAGACACGATTTAATCCAGGAGATCCAGAGGTCCGGGAAGCCCATTCTATGGAGAGCTGCAAGTATGCAATTCCACTCAACAGTATCAAAAGCCTTCTCTATGTCAATTTTTAATAACATCCTAGGGTGGTGATTTCTATTAGTCTCAATAGAATGGACAATTTCTTGGGTAGCCAGGATGTTGTCAAGGGTGGATCTGTTACCTAGAAACCCAGTTTGTTCCGGCCCAATGAGCTTAGGAAGCACTTTTTTCAGTCTTTCAGCGAGAATTTTGGAAATGATTTTATAGCAGACGTTACAGAGAGAAATGGGGTTGATCAATTTTAGAGATAAGAGCGATGTAAGTCTTGCCTTAAAAGGGCGGGATATGAGCAGTGTTAAAGAAATAATTGACAGCACGGAACAGGTGGTCACCCAAAACATTCCAGTAAAAAATATAGAACTCAAGATTGAACCCATCCGACCCTGGTGACTTCTCTCTCGGTATAGACCTAAGGGTTCGGAAGACCTCGTCCATGGTGACAGGTTTGATCAGGTTGTCCTTGTCATTAGACCCGAGTGAAGGGAAGTCACTGTGGATAGAAAAAAACATCTGGTCCAATGAAAGAGAAGAAGGGGAGCTCCAGACATTCTTATAGAAATTTAGAAACTCAAGTTCAATATCAAGTTTAGAGGTAAGGATATTACCCGAGCTATCTTTGAGGGAAAGGATTTTGTTTTTGACCTGTCTGGATTTAGCAATCCTGTGAAAGTAACTGGAGTTGACATCACCCTGATTTAGCTATTGCATCCTAGCACGCTAAGCCCAGAAGATTATATTTTGACGAAGAAAAGCTGCATGTCAGTTATACATTGATCTGAGTCATATGGAGTTCCAAGGATCAGGAGATGAAGTGTCCAATTCCTCAATATGCTTGATCTCCAATTCCAGGTCTTTGATTTCTTTGTTAATGTGTCGCATACCAGTAGATTTCCAAACGGTGAGGTAATGCTTAGCACGAGAAATACAATGCTGGAAGTCATGCATAGGAGTGGTTTGAGAAATAGAGTTAAAATCTTTAAGGATACTATCATGACAAGCATTATACTCAAACCAAAGATTTTCAAATCAGAAGAAGGGATTTCGGGAGTGGGACCCAGTGCGAGCTGTAAGAAAGATAGGGGAATGATCTGAGCTACTACGAGGAAGATGAAGGTTTTCATTAAGCGACAGAGAGCTGATCCAATGGTGATTTGCCAAGAATCGGCCAAGTTGTGCCCATCTGCGGGCAAGACCAGACTGAGCATTACACCAGGTGTACCTAGAGCCAATAAACCCTAAGTCAGTAAAAAGATTGGAATTAACAAAATTGTTAAAGTACACAGATTTAGAAACATAAATATTTGAAGTTCCCCCCTTATGCTTGTTGTCGGTGAGGATAGCGTTGAAATCCCCAGTTAGGAGCCAAGGAAGATGAATGGAAGAGAGCCTAAAGAGAGAGCCCAAGGAGCTTGTTGATCAGCGAGGGCTTATGAGTTATAAACAATAGAAAGCATCCAGGCATCTCCCAGATGAGAGATAACTAGATGAAGAGATAGTTGAGAAACTACGATGGGAGTCATCATCCCAATGGAGCGATTCCAAAGAGCTATGATCCCACCGGAGAGCCCAAGTCCCAGCGTCTGGAGAACCTGTTACAAAAATGGATAATGCGATTAGAGTCAGATTTTGTTTCCACAAGACAAATAATATGCGGGTTTAAACGACATATAAAGTCCTAGACACGATCAACAGTATGATTGTTTGAGACCCCACGACAGTTCCAGCAAATTATCTTTTTGTAACTCATAAAGAAATCAGTGAAAGAAGAGCTAGTATGGGGATTTTCTCCCTTTTTTTAGACGAGAGGCACTTTTGCTTGGTGCCTTTTTGGTTTTCCCCTCAAGTTTAGCATCAAAATGGTAAGGGTTCCGTGGTTAGAGCTCATCATCATCTGAGAGCATCGTTGTCGAAGAATCAGCAGAGCGCGGGCGATTGCTGTTAGGAGATTCAGCATCATCCAATGGAGTATCCGGCGTATCTAGAAGAAGAAGGGCATTTTTAACACTATCAACTAGAATGGAATGGTTCTGGTCAAAAGAAGAACCCCCGATGGAGGTCAGAAGTAAGGGCTGAGGGAGGAAGGGAGAATGAGAAGGTTTAACTGGGGAAAGGTTTATAGGAAGGCAAGGGGAGTTAGGAGGGGGACAGGAAGAGGTCTCCCCTAAGGGAGGGGTAAGGAGCAGGAGGAAAAGAGAGGCGTGGGCGGATGGGGAGCTGGAAGGTGAGGCAAGTGGAGCGGGGGAATCTGAAGGTGATTTCTTGGAAGGCGCTAAAGTAGGGGTAATTGCGGCAGGAGGGTTTGGATGCGTGGGAAAGGGTGAAGGATGAACAGTTATCGCATAGGGCGCCGCCTAGGGAGAAAGAAAAGGGGGCTTGTGATCCTATGCTTCGAGAGAAGACGGGTTCTCCAAGAGCTCAGTGGATCCAAGGGGATCAACGTGGTCCAAAACATAGAGGGGAGAGGGCGTGGAAGTCGAAGACAAGACCCCAGAGAAAGTACTGGGCTTTGGGGGTGTGTCAGAGGCCACAGTAAAGTCTTTCTTGGGATTAGAAGAAATCCCTGTGTCAACGGGCAAGAGATCGCCATCAGAGTCCAAATTCTCCTTGAGAACCGAGAAAGAGTGGTGGTGGCCCAATGGTCAAGAGCTAGTGGATCCACGAGACTTCCGACCATCATGTGCTGCAAAGATCGAAGAAGCAGCTGCCACGTGTTGATCTTCTGCACATGCAAGAGGAGACGTGTTGGTAGCTTCGACATCGTTCTCATTATACTAGCCGAAAACTAGGGTTACGATCACCACCTCAACCTCTACCACGGCCTGCGTTTCTTCGACTTCGAGGCTTAAGCCAAGGTCCAAAGCTTTGCAAATCATTCAACACACCATCACAGCTCAAAGAAGAAGGGCTGGGGTTTGAACACAGGGACACCCCACTATTTATAGCCTCGCCAAGGCTTCGAGCCTGTTCATCTACCTCTATTGCCTTCTCCGAGGAGTCGGCTGGTGGCTGAGTAATAGGCGTCGAATCCTAGCTGCTAACAACGGAGCATGAAGACTTACCATGTCCCACACGGCCACACTTGTAACAGAAAACAGGTAATTTTTCATACAGAACCAAAATGAAAACAAGATTGTCTCCATATTTAACACAAGTTCCTTTTTGGAGAGGAAGATCAAGATCCAGATCAATGCAAACACAAGCGAACTTGGATTTAGAGTGAGACAGAGTGAGCTCATCAATTTTCAGAACTTTTCTGAAGTGAGAAGCAATATTTTCAAGGAGTTCAACTCTGGGAGTTCAACTCCCCAGAGTTCCATAGGGGCATGATGAAGTTGGATCTAGACCACCGCCGAGGAAAGCTTTTCGAATGCAGGTTGAAAGCACTCCTTCCAAGGGGAGAGCTGAAGTATCCTACCATCGATGGTCCAGGGACCCTCCCAGAGAAGTTTGGCATGAATCGCCTGAGAGCTACACTGAATGAAATAAAACCCATTTGGCAGGTCAGATATCACGAAATCCCCCATCCCCCTGCAGGCATCAGAGATGGCTCTTTTGGCGTGGTCTAATGGGAGAGCCTTGCCTAAGAATTTTGCATAGAGCGAGGACTGCATGATGAGTCTAGCCTGCTGCCAAAGGTCCTGGTCAATTGATACGCAGGATTGGATGGAATTTTTTAGAAGGTCGAAATGGGACTTTTGGAGCTGTAACGGAAACTCAGATGAGGAGTTACGGGAAGACGAGTCCACCACCCGTGCCCAGGAGACGTCAAGTTGAACTGTCACTTAGGGTTAAAACTTTGCCGAGGGGTTAAGGTCAGGGGGCTTCAGAGGCCGAGGGGGTCGTGGAGGTTGACGAGATGACGACGGGAACACTGAGTTGGTGGGATGGAGGCTGCGAATGAGTTGCTGGCCAAACGCCTGCCAATAACAATTAGATAATGAAAAGTACCTAAAAAAAACTTAAGGAAAAGCACTAAATCCGGAACTCCCAATAAACCATCTCCAACTATCACCCTTGGTCCCAAAATCAGGTCACTTTATCGGTCCAAAAAATTCAACTAAAAATCACAAAACCATACAAAATTCATGAAACAGATAAAATTCAAGAAAAAGAGAACAGCGTACCGATCATACATCCAAGGAAGAACGTCGACTAAACGTGTTGGAGTTTGGAGTTCTTTGTTTTATTTTTAAAAAAAGGGGGAAGAGAGATTTCATATTTTGTTGAGAAGATGGAAGAAGAAGCTGATTCTCTGTGCTTGAAGAAGATGGTTCTTCATGCTTGTGCTTTCTGGAAGTTAAAAGAAGAAGAAAAAGTTGCCATGTCAGCAGTTACTTATAATTGTTTCCAGCTCAGCAGCAAATATAGACATGTGTCATTTATTCATTGGTTGTATAAGAATTCTGTTATGCCATGTAGGCATTCTGTTGAGGTTGTTACAACATATGAGCAAGGTGTTCTCAGACAGTATAAAACACAGAGAACATTGTACTGAAAATCAAATTTTGAATTCTCAATCAAAAACATTCATCTCTCTCTCTTCCTTTTATTCTCTCATTCTTTGATTTCTTCTTAAATTTTAGTTTGTTTGTGGCTTTGATCTAAATCAACCATTGAAGATCAAAGCACTATGGTGTTGCTGATTTGAAGATGTTGGTCTAGAGATGATATGTGTTGCAGTCTTTGATGGTTGTTAATCTGTGCTGTAGATCTCGAAATTTGTCAATTAGAGTGAGTTTTTCCTTATCAATCTCACATTGTATCAGAGCTATAAGGTTGTTTTTGGTGTTCTTGATCAATGATTTGATTGTTCTTGAAGTTCTTAAGTCAATTTGAAGAAGTATATTATCATATATCTGATTTCTACTTGATCTAATGGCTGATTCTTGCTTAAATGGTGGAAGATCCTCTGTTATAGATGCTTTAGATGTTCTTTCTCTTAATGGATCTGATAATCCTGGTATGATTCTAGTTTCCAAACCTTTTGATGGTTTGGGTTACAGTTCATGGAAACGATCCATGGAAATAGCACTCACTGCCAAGAATAAGCTAGTTTTTGTAAATGGTCTTTATATGTAGCCAGAAATTTGGTTCAAATGAGCTGCATAGATGGGAGAGATGCAACAACATGGTTATTTCCTGGATTTTGAATTCTCTGAGTAAAGAGATCTCTGAAAGTGTGGTTTATATCACTACTGCACGGGAGATCTGGCTTGAATTGGAAGAGAGGTATGGGCAATCTAATGGTCCACAACTTTATCAATTACAGAAGAAGTTAAGTCAGATATGCCAAGGAACTAGTAGTATAGCCTCTTACTTTACCAAGATCAAGAGGTTATGGGATGAGATTTAAGCATTAAGCAAGCTTCCAATATGTTCATGTTGAACAGTGCAAGAGTTTCAGAAACTTGAAGAGAATAAAAAATTGCTGCAGTTATTGATGGATTTGAATGAAAGCTACAATCTTGTTAAAAGTAATATACTCATGATGAAACCTTTTTCCCATAGTGAGACAAGCATACTCTCTGTTGATTCAAGAAGAAAAACAGAGAGAGATTAGGCCACACTAAAGATAGGTGCTATAAACTACATGGCTTTCCAAACAATTTCAAGGGAAATAAAGAGAGAAAAATTGCTGCACTAGTTCATGGATGCAGTGTTGATTTTGCTTCCACATTTTGCAAAAAAACCTCTCATTCCTGAATTATCAAGTCTTCAGTACAAGAAATTAATGGAAATACTCAACAATACTTCTTCTCAGCACCAGGATTCAGATACAGTTAACACAATTGGTCACACTAATATGGCTACTTCTATGGCAGGTAATTCTGGACACTTCAATACTTTCAATTGCTCATACACTTTCAGTAGTAGCAAGCATTTACTTTGTTCAAATGCTTGGATTCTAGATACAGGTGCTTCTGATCATATGTGCCATAACATAAGACTTTTTGAAACACTCTATCCTTTATCCAAACCCTTTAGCATCACTCTTCCTAATGGCTATGAAATTAGTGTCATTCAGGCTGGCACAGTTAGATTAGCAGACAATCTTTTAATCTCTGAAGTTTTACATGTTCCTAGATTTCATTATAATCTCTTGTCAATAGGGAAAGTCATTCAACAATTCAATGGAAATGTTGTTTTTACTTGTACTTCTTGTATTATATACGCCCCTTCAATGAAGAGGCCAACGGTTCTTGGTAAGGCTTGCAAAGGACTCTTTGTGCTAGAATCTCCAAAGGAAAACTTGGACTCTACAAAAAATTCTTTTCTTGTTCCATTGTCTGCAAACCTTGAAAACTATTCAGATTTTTCATGTTTTCCTTTTCCAAATTGTTCTTCTACTATCAGTTCTATCTCAATGTTGTGGCATAACAGATTAGGCCACTTACCTTTTCATAAAATAAAGCAATTATCTATGCTAAATTCTAGGAATGATATGAATTCAATTGCTCTCTGTGAAATATGTCCACAAGACAGACAACATAAACTGCCTTTTCCTAGAAGTATTATCCGTTCAACTGCAATTTTTGATTTAGTTCACATTGATACATGGGGTCCTTATCACACTTCAACACCAGAAGGGTATAGATATTTTCTAACCATAGTAGATGATTTTAGTAGAGCAACTTGGACTTCTCTTCTTGCAACTAAAAATGATGCTATGTTTGTTTTGAGGAATTTTATCTTGATGGTAGAAACACAATTTCAAGTTAGAGTTAAGCAGGTTAGATCAGATAATGCTATGGAATTAGGAAGTGGGAAATTTCTAAAGTCATTCTTTGCTAAAAAAGGAATTATCCATCAAACTACTTGTGTACATACTCCTCAACAAAATGGAGTTGTTGAGAGGAAACATAAGCATCTTTTAGAAACCTCTAGAGCACTTCTTTTCCAATCTAAGTTGTCGATAAAATTCTGGGGTGAATGTATTCTAACAGCCACTTACTTGATAAATAGGTTTCCCTCTAAAATTTTAAATAACAAAACCCCTTTTGAAATGCTTTTTGGTAGACAACCTAAATTACAACACCTAAAAAGCTTTGGTTGTTTGTGCTTTGTGATTAATTTAGAGAAACATAGAGAAAAATTTCAACCCAGAGCATTTTCCTCGATTTTTCTTGGGTATCCTTTTGGCAAAAAAAAGGTACAAAGTTCTTATTCTTCATACTCAACAAGTAGTTGTCTCACGTAATGTTATTTTTCATGAGACAATTTTTTCCTTTCATTCCAAAATTCAAACTCTCAATTCATCTTTTCACTTGCCGAGTGTAGTGCAAGATAACACAAATGTGAATTTTTTCATAATCATTCTTTCAATGATCCTTCCATTATTACTCCACCAAATAACATTCCTTCTACTAGTACTACTGAGGCATTTATTCCCAGAAAAACAAGCAGAGTCCATAAAACTCCTTCTTATCTTAAGGATTTTATTTGCAACTATGCAAAAGCTATTTCTGAACACAATCATAATTTTTCTTCTTGTCCAACCAATTGTTCTCATAAAGTTACAAATTTCTTTCTACTTCCTGAACATGTTAGTTTTTCTAGTCTACAATACCGAAATCAAAAAATTCTTGCACTACTAACAAATTTACATGAGCCAGAAAGTTATGAAGAGGCTTTAGTTGATCCAAATTGGCAAGTATCTATGCAAAAAGAGTTTGAAGCTCTTGAGGCCAATAAAACCTGGGAAATTGTTTCTTTGCCTAAAGGAAAGAAGCCCATTAGTTTCAAATGGGTGTTCAAAATCAAATATAGAGTAGACGGGAGTTTAGAGAGACATAAGGCCAGATTGGTAGTAAAGGGGTTTACACAAAAGAAGGGGATTGATTACAATGAATCTTTCTCACCAGTGGTAAAAATGACAACAGTGAGGAGTCTTATAGCAGTAGCAGTTAAAAAGAAATGGAGTCTTTTTCAGCTGGATGTAAACAATGCTTTCTTCCATGGAGAATTACATGAGGAGATATATATATGAAGACTCCCCCAAGTTTGACTGTTGATGATCCAAGCCAAGTCTGTAGATTAAAAAAATCACTCTATGGACTAAAACAGACATCAAGGCAGTGGTATTCCAAATTATCTAATGCCTTGAGATCAAAGGGGTATTAAAACTCAAAGAATGACTATTCTTTATTCTACAAGCAAACAAATGACCAAATTATATTCCTTGCCATCTATGTAGATGATATTTTGATGACTGGTAACAATGAGACCGAAATGGCTAGTTTGAAAGTTTTTCTTGATCAACAATTTAAAATCAAAGGCCTGAGTTTGCTGCATTATTTTTTAGGTGTTGAAGCAATTAAAGAAGGAGATAATCTCATTTTAACTCAGAGGAAATTCACTATAGATTTGTTGGCAGAATTCAGTTGTGATACATTGTCTGTAGTTTCAAATCCTTTAGTATTCGGACTAAAATTGACTCCTCAAATAGGACAACCACTCAATGATCCCACAATATATAGAAGGTTAATTGGGAAATTGAATTACCCGACTCACACTCGACCAGATTTGAGTTTTTCTGTTCAGCTTTTGAGTTAGTTTATGGGAAATCCTCATACTGCTCATATGGAAGCTGCTCTACATGTATTGAGATACTTGAAAAATAATCCTAATCAAGGAATTCTTATGAATTCTAGTGCAAATTATCAAATCCAAGCGTTCTGTGATTCAGACTGGGCATCCTGTTCTCAAACCAGGCATTCAGTGAGTGGTTTTTACATCACTCTAGGAGGTTCACCAATATCCTGGAAATCTAAAAAACAGGGTACAGTCGCTCTATCATCTGCTGAAGCAGAGTACAGGTCAATGCGAAGAGTATGTGCAGAATTAGCCTGGCTCACTCATCTGATTCATGAGTTCACAATTCCTTATGTGACACCTGTTCCTCTAAAATGCAATAACCAAGCTGCCATTCATATTGCTAAGAATCCTGTATTTCATGAAAGAACAAAACATATCGAATTGGATTGTCATTTTGTTAGAGAACAAGTTCAAAGTGGGCAGGTTATCGTAGAGCATGTTCCTTCAAAGTTTCAGCTTGCAGACATATTCACTAAATCCCTTCTTGGTCCACAACATCAATACCTATTATCCAAGTTGGGAGTGTCCTAATACACCCTCCAACTTGAGAGAGAGAGAGAGAGAGAGAGAGAGAGAGAGAGAGAGAGAGGGGGGGGTGTTGGAGTTTGGAGTTCTATGTTTTATTTTTAAAAAAAGGGGAAAGAGAGATTTCATATTTTGTTGAGAAGATGGAAGAAGAAGCTGGTTCTCTGTGCTTGAAGAAGATGATTTTCCATGCTTGTGCTTTCTGTTCTCTGTGCTTGAAGAAGATGGTTCTCCATGCTTGTGCTTTCTAGAAGTTAGAAGAAGAAGAAGAAGAAGTTGCCATGTCAACAGTTAGTTATAACTGTTTCCAGATCACCAGCAAATATAGACATGTGTCATTTATTCATTGGTTGTATAAGAATTCTGTTATGCCATGTAGGCATTCTGTTGAGGTTGTTACAACATATGAGTAAGGTGTTCACAGACAGTATAAAAATAGAGAACATTGCACTGAAAATCAATTTTTGAATTCTCAATCAAAACATTCATCTTTCTTCCTCTCATTATCTCATTCTTTGATTTCTTCTTAAATTTTAGTTTGTTTGTGGCTTTGATCTAAATCAAGCATTGAAGAAAAAAGCACTATGGTGTTGCTGATTTGAAGATGTTGGTCTGGAGATGATATGTGCTGCAGTCTTTGAAGGTTGTTAATCTGTACTGTAGATCTCCAGATTTGTCAATTAGAGTGAGTTTTTCCTTATCAATCTCACAGAACGAGACCAACCTTGTACATCTTGCCACACACCAACCCCCACTCCGCCATCGTGGAAACCTTGGAGCCGTCAATCCAACCCCACTCTCTCGGCCCAAGCCCACAAGGATCGGCGAAGATCATCACTATAGTATGAAAAGCCTCCAACGACTATGCTAGAGTTGTCAGCACAAAGTGCTGCATCTGCTATTGCCCCATCTCGTCGGCGTGCCGTCGGAGCATCTCGTCGATCACTAGGCTATCACCATCGCCTTTCGATTTCAGCAACCCCACCCTCAAATCGTTGCCGCCTTTGTGCCTCGGGATCCATGAAGAATATTCACAAAGTTGTTCTTTACCATGCTTGTATTGTTTAAAAATTGTTCTTTGAATTGTCCTTCTTGAAACTTTTTTGCATGCTGGTTGCAAGGTTTCATTGATGCATTCTTGTACTTGGCATCGCTCCGCAAAGTTGAATGGTAAGTGTTCCACAGAAATTGTCTCCGCAATTTTATCCCTGTATCTTGGTTGTGAAAATGTAAATAAAGCAGAGT
Organism: Dioscorea alata; assembly: GCA_020875875.1. Classification (NCBI taxonomy): domain Eukaryota; kingdom Viridiplantae; phylum Streptophyta; class Magnoliopsida; order Dioscoreales; family Dioscoreaceae; genus Dioscorea; species Dioscorea alata. The sequence goes on from CM037019.1 coordinate 14,346,210, forward strand.
GAGAACCAGTACCTTCGTCTATGGCGAATCGAATTTGAGATTGTGTCTGAGGATGTCCAAGCTTATCCGGATATTTTTTCTCCATATGTCATACCCTCCTCCCTTGCTATGCTTAAATTCGGAATTACAATAATTACATTTTGCATGAGTTACAATACCATCATTATTATAAATTTTTGTAAAATGGACTTTAAAAATATTAGACTTGGGGACAGATTCTGTGGTGTTATTTGTTTCTCTAGTCTCTAAGGGGGTAGTAGATGGTGTCGGTTCCTCAATTGGACTTTCGTACTCGGGACATTCATTACTCTCTTGGGTAGGCAATGAGGTCAAACCTATAACGCTTTTTCCCTTTGAACTTCCACCACGTGACGCCATTTTAAAATTTTTGCAAATCTAAAATCAATGAAAAATAAAAGCAATAAGTGAAATAAACTCATTACAAAACTATAGAAAAAATTTAAAATTAAAAAACATAAGTCCCAACTCCACAAATAATTAATATAACAACAATAAAACTAATAATTTCATGCAAAATAAAATAAATAAATAACAATAACACAAGTCTACAAATATTAATTTCATGCATTTTATTTAAAAATCACAAGTCCCAACTCCACAAATAAATAATATAACAACAATAAAACTAATAATTTCATGCAAAATAAAATAAATAAATAAACAATAACACAAGTCTACAAATATTAATTTCATGCATTTTATTTAAAAAACACAAGTCCCAACTCCACAAATAAATAATATAACAACAATAAAACTAATAATTTCATGAAAAATAAATAAATAAATAAATAAGTCCACAAGTCTACAAATATTAATTTCATGCATTTTATTTAAAGTCCACATGCAATATGCTTTAAATAAAATATGCCATTAATTTTGAAAGTCCACAATTCTAAACTCTAAAGTCCACATGCAAAATATTTTAAATTTAAAAAAAATGTAATTCAATATTCAATGCTCAATTTACTCTATGAAATTAAGATAACAACAAAAAATGGTTTAACAAAACTACAATGCAAAAAATTAAATAATGTAGATAAATAATATGTAAAAATGAAAAAAAAATCACACTAAATTATTCTACAATAACTAAAAATTAAAACATTAATTAACATAAGTGGTCCATGTGTAAGTCATAGAGGACAAACTAATTATTTTTGTTTTTGTTTCATGTGCATGGTTCTCTTAATAATGCCTATCCAAATTATTTTTGATTTCATTATTATCCAAGCGTTATCACATTAAATAAATATATATATTTGAAATTTTAAAAAAATGAATGGTTTTAAAATTAATTTTTGTTTTTAAATTACACTCTAGAATAACAATTATAGATAAATAAACAAACCAAATAAATAAAATATGTAGAAACTAAGATAATAAAATTAAATAATGGCAAAAATAAAAAATAAAAAACGTAAAAAAATAAAAAATAAAAAATAGCATAACAAGCAAATATCAAGTAAGAAATAAAAAATCTAATAACAAAAATTAACAAAATTAAATAATGCCAAGAAATTAAAAAAAAATAACAAACAAAATTAATATGCAAAGGTAATCAAATAAAATAGTGCATGTAAATAGAAAGGAGATCAACATCAAATGTAAATAATATGTAAAATTGAAAAAATTCACACTAAATTATTCTACAGTAACAAAAAATTAAAACATTAATTAACATAAGTGGTCCATGTGTAAGTCATAGAGGACAAACGAATATGTCAAATGCACGGTTCTCTTAATAATGCCTATCCAAATTATTTTTTATTTCATTATTATCCAAGCGTTATCACATTAAATAAATAAACAAACCAAATAAATAAAATATGTAGAAACCAAGATAATAAAGTTAAATAATGTAAAAAAAAAATTACAAATAAAATATAGCATAACAAGCAAAGTAAGAAATAACAAATAAAAAATCTAATAACAAAAATTAACAAAATCAAATAATGGCAACAAATTAAATATTGAAATTAAAAAAAAAAGGAATGGTTTTCACATATAGAGGCTAAGCTAGGTTTTTATTTTTTTTATGTTGCAAGGACGTTGTCCACAATCCTCTCCTCTTTATAAGAGTTTAGTCCTCTAAACTCGCACTTGCTCCTAGGAACAGATGTGGAAACTTCTTCCTCATTTCAGAATCCAATTCCCAATTTGCCTCACGATCAGAATGATTCTTCCACTGAACTTTAACATGAGGAATGACTCGCTTCCTCAGTTCTTGCTTCGTAAAGTCTACAATCTTTACTGGTGGCTCTTCATAAGACAAATCACTGTATAGCTCAAATCCCTACAACTGGATCACGTGATCAGGATTGGAAATATATTTCCTCAGCATGGAGACATGGAACACGCCGTGCACTCAAGAGAGAGCTTGTGGAAGCGAGGACTAAGTTTACCTTTAACACCAAAACGGACAATTCAATTAGTAGGGGCAACTCTTAAGAACACGTGTTCCCCTACTTGGAATTCCAAGCTTCTCTTTTTATTGTCTGCGTAACTCTTCTGTCAGCTCTGAGCTGCTCGCAATCGTTCTCTAATTTGGCAAACCTTCTCAGTTGTTATCTGCATAATTTCTAGCCCCAAAAGTTTCCTTTCTCCCACGTCATCCCAACAGATGGGTGACCTGTACCATCTCCCGTACAAAGCCTCGTAGGGAGCCATTTGGATGCTTTCCTGGTAACTATTGTTATAAGAAAATTCAATCAAGGATAGATGTCGATCCCAAGCACCTCCAAAATCTAGCATACATGCTCACAACATGTCCACTAGGATTTGGATAGTTCTTTCTGATTGCCCGTCAGTTTAAGGGTAAAAAGTTGTACTGAAAGTGAGTTTTGTCCGCAAAGCTTTATGTAGACTCCTCCAAAAATGAGCTACGAACTGAGAGTCCTGATCAGAGATGATGGTGACTGGAACACCATGAAGCTTCAGCAAGTTTCTCCAAAGACAAACCGGTCTTGACCGCTAAGAAGTGAGCAGATTTAGTTAATCTATCAACCACTACCCACACACTGTCACAACCTTTACAGGTCTTAGAAAAACCTGACACAAAATCCATAGCTATGTTTTCCCACTTCCACTCAGGAATAGGAAGAGGTTGGAGAAGTCCTGCAGGTCTCTGATGTTCAACCTTTACTTGTTGACAAGTCAAACATTGCGCCATAAACTACGCAATCTCTAGCTTCATGTTGTTCCACCAAAAGTTGCATTTCAAGTCCTTGTACATTTTTGTACTACCAGGATTCACTGAGTAATTAGAGAAGTGGGTTTCCTCCAAAATCTCCTTCTTCAAATTTGGAACATTCGGTACACAAACCCGATCACCAAATCTGACTGAGCCATCTTCATAGACTCTGAACTGAACTTGGGAACCATCTTTTGCCTCTTGATGCATTTTTTGTAGGTAATCGTCTTCTTCTTGAGCCAACTTGATTCTTTCTAGCAGAGAAGGTCATAGCATCACATTTGCTAGAGAAGCACTCGTACTAGGCAGAACTATTTGAAGTTCCATTCTTCTTATCTCCTCAGAATAGATTTTTGAGAAGTGATCATCGCAGCCACTCTACCAAAAGACTTCCTACTAAGCGCATCGGCTACAACATTAGCTTTGCCAGGGTGGTAGCTAATAGTCAGATCGTAATCCTTCATCAACTCTAACCATTTTCTTTGCCTCAAATTTAGCTCTTTCTGGGTGAAAATAAACTTGAGGCTCTTGTGGTCTGTAAATACTACACAAGTTTCTCCATACAGGTAGTGTCTCCAGATCTTCAAAGCCAAAATCATGGCAGTAAGCTCTAAGTCATGGGTGGGGTAGTTCTCCTCAAAAGGTTTCAGTTGTCTAGAGGCATAGGCAACTACTCGGCCATTTTGCATCGAGACACAACCCAACCCCGTCTTACAAGCATCAATGTAAATAGCAAAACCAACTCCAGGAGAAGGAAGTGTGAGAATGGGTGCTGACACCAAACGACGCTTTAACTCTTGGAAGCTTTGTTCACACTTATTAGACCACTGAAAGTTTGTTCCTTTCCTCGTAAGTCTTGTCAATGGTACTGCCAAAACTGAGAATCCTTCCATAAATCTTCTATAGTAACCAGCCAGTCCAAAAAAGCTACGAATTTCTGTCACAGTTGTCGGCCTTTTCCACTCTACAATCGCTTCAATCTTGGTGGGATCCACAGAGATGCCATCTTTGGTTACGACATGGCCAAGGAAAGCAACTCGATCTAGCCAAAATTCACACTTGGAGAATTTAGCAAAAAGTTTCCTCTCTCCAAGAGTCCCTAACACGATCCTCAAATAGGGAAGAGTATTTAGAAACAAGATTTATCACTATTTAGCTATAGAGAAAATTGATGGTGAGAGAAATTAATATATGAATGCAAAAGAAAATAAAAGAACGCAAGAAGAACAATAAAAGTAAAGAAAGGTAATCGATGGGAAGATGGGGCACCCGGACAATGCTCACCCTAGGACTATTGTTTCAAGTGCAAGACTAATATTATACCTCCTAATTGATGTTTAATGAGTTGTGGAAATCCAAAGACACAAGGTCACAAACCTAAGGTGAACCGTGATTAGCCCTTTACACAATACCCCAACGGAAAGTGATACTCTCGACGCCTTACACTGTGTGGGACTGCATGGGGTTCTAGGGACTCTAAGTGATAAACCCTATTCCATAATATAGACCTAACCCTTTGGTCCAGGCGAAAGGCCCCTAGTCACAATTAAACCCCAGCAGTAAGATTCACTATAACATTTCACTCTATTACTTGCGCAACTAAGCCCTAGTGGAGTTCATCTCTTAGCACTTTACTCTATTGTGACCGCAAGGAACTCTTGGAATGCGGAGGTAGAACAAATCACGTCGGAAGGGAAAGGGGATGTTCTGCTACCTCTCGACTCATCCTCTCAACCCTATTCAATCTTGCTTAGTCTAACCCTAATGAAGTTGTCATGCCTTCAAAGGATTACCTAGATGGATTCTCAACCCTAGTATCACATCTAAGGGAAAATCATGCAATTAACATTCAAGATTGAAACTCAATTAAAATCATCAATTAAAGAAGCATAATAAAAGTCAATGAAACAAAGTCATCCTAGGGTTTACAAGTCCAAGCACCCACTAGGGGTTTAGCTCTCTATGGAGTAATACAAAATCAACAAAGAGTTTGAAAACTTATGCATAGAAACCATAAAGAAAACCCCCTTGTGGTCCGTATCGATGGTCTTGTGGAGCCGCCTCATCTTCTCCAAAGGTTCCCATGTCAAAACCTAGGGCACACCTCGCCGAATAGATGCCAACGAAATCTCCCCCAATAGTTCTCCTCCAAAGGAATTCGATGTCGTTGCCGTAGAACCGCTCCAAAAGCCGTGTAGAACCCTCTCCAAATCCTAGCCGCGCTATTCCCCAAAGTTTGGTGAAAGATGGAAAAAGGATCCCCAAATAAAAATCAAATCACGGTATTTATAGGGCTGAAATCGGGCATCCACACGGCAAGTTGGGCACACAACTACGCGGTAGATCATGTTGCTTCTTGCTTTCAACACATTGATGAAGCTCTTCGATGTTACACAAGTTGGACTACATGAGTGTGACTACCTTTGTGCCCTTCCAATTAGTATGATCACTTGAGCACTTTGGAGGTTGGCACACACTCACATGTCTACAGCTCATGCCTTGATTCTTGCTTAGTCCAAGAGTCTCCTCAACCACTGCGTCCATGACCTATTTTTGCTTCTTTCCTCCCAATTTGTCTCCACAACCCTAACTGCGCAAAAGAACACAAATACACACGAATTAGTGATAAAACTTGATAAAAATAATGCTCCATGCAAGAAAAGTATACTTCGTATTGCTTATACATGAGCACCTATCAAAGGTTTCCTGATCTCGTAAGTAATAGTATCTCCGATGAGGTTTCTTAGTGGTGCTAGTAGCAACCGAGGGAGATCCCATAACGGCGCTTGTGGCATTTCTTGGTGTGGCACGCGTGGCAGTACTTGTGGAGGTGCTTCCTTTCATCTTTAATGATACTAGACTATACCCTAAACTCAACAGGTTTCTCTCATGACTAGGCATCCCTCTGACTCACCGGTTTGGGAGGGCACCTCGTTTGCTAACATAGTGAAACAACCACCAAAATTCAACGAAGTTGTCATCCTTTCATCCTCAGAGAATTCTTTTGAATGGGCAGGATCCAAACATCTTTTGCCTCTCTCTCGAAGAACAAGTCTGGTGATCCAAGCCTGAAGCTTCGATGGTCACCAAATTCTGGAGAAATTTGCAAACGATGATTGAGATATGGACATAAGACAAAGGAATACAAACACTTGCTTACTTGTCGAAGTTGTTCTGGCACAGTAGGCATTTCTATCAAGTGCCCTCTGAGATCGCTTCCTCACTTTGATTCTAATGCTGCAAGGAAAAGTTTTAGATCTAAGAGAGTTTTCTCTAAAGCAAAACCTCTCCTCTATGTTATTCAATCCTTGTCAAGACTCTGGCTAGCTTCCTTAGATCCACCCTCTTTAAGAGTATCTCTTCCAATCTCGGAAGAGATTATCAAATCAAAGGATATCTCATTAAAACATCTAAGTGTGTTGGCTAGGTTGAAAAAACAGATCGATTTTCTAATGAGCTTGATGGCGGATGTAGGGATGGGAAGCTTCATAGTACTGCTTGAAGACAGAGGAATACTAGTTGTTTGTTCTTAGATCACTAAAGCCTTCGCCTCTCCCTTTGGTAAGGCTTTATCCAATTATAAGGTTTCTAGTGATGTTAATCATGATCCCCAATTTACTCCTCCGATTCCTAGGGAGGATAAGGGGAAAGGATATGATTTATTGCTCTTCATCGAAAGTAGTTTCTAGCAAGACAGTTGAGCTTTGCTTTGCTCAAGGTCCATCGATGGAAATAAGTGTGTGCCCTCCTATCCTTCTGATGGGAATGAGGATAATGCCCTCATTGCTCATTGTGCCAAGCCTGAGCTCCGGTGATCGGCAGACGAGGAAGGCAGCCATGATCCCTAGTGCAAGTGGCGAGGGGGAAGATCAACAGTATTTGAATAAAGGACACATGATTAACTCTCTTACAATGACTGTTGCTCGATCTTGAGATTGGGTTCCTGGAACTTCTGTCATCCCCTTTCCTCTTACTAAGGTCGTTGATTGGCCTCAGGATTCGATCCTAAGAGACAACGCTTGTCTCCCTGCCTCCACTAGATCAGCATTCATGGGAGGTTTTTTCATTCTCTCCTTAAGATGATATCTCATCCAATGATTCATTCTCTTCCAGGCCTTGAGATAGAGCTCGTTCTGATAATTTTAGTGCACTCTCATCGCCAGATAAAGCTCTACCTAATGATGGAATTCTGATTTCTACTTAAATCCCCTTGCTCCCTTGTGTTAAGGGTGCGGTTGATGATGAAATTCTAGACTCATCTTAGTAGTCCGCTTTTGCCTCGTGCTAAGGCTGTGATTGATGATAAAATTCCAGACTCATCTCAGTAGTGTGTTTGCCTCTAGATAAGGTAGCTTTGCCTCGAGATAATGCTGCAGCGGATGATGAATTTCCAAACTCATCTCAGTGATGTGCAAACCGCAAGTACAGGGGTTGCAAGCAAGTACTAAAGTGATACCCCGTTAGGGGTGGGGTTGTCGAACCAAAGGGAATTATACTCAAAGTACTAATTGCTCTTCTGATATCTAGTAAATTACAAAGAAAGTGAGTGAATCAAGAAACAAGAAAGTAAGGATACAATGGTGGAAGTGATAGGAAGGCTAGGATTGAGTGTTTCACCAATATGAGAGTAATGCCCCGAGGTGATCCCTACAGACTATTGCATGCTATCTTATCCTAAGTGCCTACCGGGTACATTCCAATGATCCAAGTGTGTGATTATAAGAAATGTTACATCTATGAGTTTCAACTACACCGAGTTTTGCTAGGGTAACTGTGCATTTCTTGCTAAACAAGCCATGCACCGAGTTTTACCCAAACAACTGTGCAAATCAACACATCGAGTTATGTAACACAATATTAAACACAAGAATCAAATAGAACTTCGTAGAACAAAGGGAGATAAGTGTCAAAGCATACAAATCATCTAAGTCCACAACCCTAGGGCGCTATGGCCAGTTAGCCCCTCATGGGCGGTTACAACAAGGAAAATACAATGAAAGAACAATGAGAGGAAGACATGACTCCCTTCTCTTCTTTAGATGATCTCCCTTGTTAAGCTCCGTATGCTAACCCCATCTCTCTTGATGCCTCCAACTCGTCCTTGGTCTCCTTAGATGGTGTGGTGATGCTTGATCTTTGCTCTCATCAAAGTCCTCCCGGTGGAGAAAAGAATCCTTGAACAAAAGATGAGAAGTAACCCTAGAATATGGAGTTAAAAAGACAGCTTCGGGCTTGACACGGTCTTAACATGGTCGTGTTCAGCCCGTGTCCTTTTTTCTAGAATTCCTTAAGTGAAAAGCCCGAGATAATCAGAGGCAGCCGCATGACCGCGAGGTTCCCGTGTCTATTTGCACGCGCCCGTGTAACTGGCAGCATGTCCGTATTCCTCCTAAAGAAGAAGATATGACTTTCTCCAGAGATTTGTAGTGTAAGGAACACGGGCGTGTAGTGACCGTGTTTTGCCTGGGACACTCCCGTGTCAGGGTTCTGCTAATTTGCTCTCTATGCTAGGAAGATCAGTGGGAAGAGCACGACCATGCTCTGCCCTTGTTCAGATCACTCTTTTCCCTTGATCACGAGCACGCACAATTCGCTCTCGGATTCACTCCAAAATGATTCACGCCCGAGATTTCTGTAAATGAACATTATATCTTGAATAGCACCGATCATACACAAAAATATGCTAAAGGAAAAATAAAATGGTGGAGTAGAAGGCATGAAAATGTGACATAAAATACACTTATCAAATGCCCTCACACTTGAACTGTTGCTTGTCCTTAAGCAATTAAAATAAGCTCAACAAACATCCAGATGAGTGCATCACTTCTGATCTCAAATGATCGGTAGAGCTTAAAGCAAAGAAGGGACAATGAGGGTTAGAACAACACCATTGATTCATCTAAGGCTCCCCTCTACTTCAAAGACCTTATGTGTGTGCAAAACCTCAAGAATGTGAGCCCCAAAGTCTTAAGGACTCAACTACTTAATCCACTCTATTCACATTAAGAACAATTGGTAGTAGCTTCATACACCCTAGGGGTAGCCTTTTCCCTCGGTAGGTCATCAGATGTACACTTATAATGCCCAAAATTTGAATACTCAAGAATAGCTTCCACTCATCTAGGGCGATAGCTCTTTCTACCATCTTTTAGAACACAAAATTCACAATTTTGACTGTTAGGGCATTCCAAGAAGGGAATACGACTTTCCATGATTTTTTTTAGACACAAGAATCACCAAAGACGAGCGGCTCCACACTCCTAGTAAAATGAAATAATTTTCAATCTAAAAAGTAGAAGAGTGTCTACAATTAAGCTCAAATAGTCCCTAACACACCCATGTCCTCCTATGTTTAAGCAATACCCAACAAGCAATCACAGATCATTATTAGTAACACACTCATCAATAACAAGCATACAACCCTCCCCCACACTCGAAGTCTACATTGTCCTCAATGTATGACTGAATGGCATGCAAAACGAGAATTGGGGATGTAAATATAAAGAGAGGGTGCAAAATTCTTCCCTTAACATGGAAAGTGATGGTGTTGTGCTGCTCTCACATGCGTGCTATTCAATCCCATGTCTACATACACGGACAGTGATGTGGCTACTCTCAACGTGTTGCCAAATCAACTCCAAGCACTCAACACACACCTAAGAAATATAGAGGCACACAAGTGAAGAACGCATCTAACAAAATAGGGCTGAAATAAAGTACTGAAAGTAAACAAACCAAAATGCCAATGAAGCAGGGGACTCCCCTTGCTACTAGACTACAAAGTATGAAGTACAACAAAAAAAATAAAATAAAATGCTAAAAACAAGAAAGTAGAAGACTATGATCCGAGCAATCAAGGAGTGGCACTGTCGTCATGAGAGTCATCGGCGGTCCCAACGGCGCTATCAGTCCAAGAATCACTGTCAGACTGAGAATCGCAGCCAGCATGAGAATCACTAGAAGTAGGGGCAACAAGGACCTCTATAGGTGGAGCAGAAGGACCGGAGGTATCTACCCCTGTGGGTTGCGACGGGCGCTCGGGCGACATCGGCTCTAGTGAAAGACGAACACCAAGATGCTCAACAATACAGGTCACACTCTTCTGCAGTCAGCGAAAAGCTACTGATGAACAAGTGACCTAATCTGGCTGACGAGGAGTGTGTCGCGGTGGTGATGAGCACTGGCGAGCAGAGATGCCCGGATGGGACGACGAAGGGGTAGCAGTCTCGGGGGCCGGTAGATCAAAACTGTGACAGACTCGAAACTCTATCCCCCGGGCTGTTTGAATCCGGTGTAGCATCCTCATGGATCACAATGTCTCGACAGTGACAGGGGCTACACCACCAACCACCCGCATCCTGCTAGTGCTCTGGAGGACACCCATATGCCGTACTAGGCGGGTGATGTACGAGCGACAAATAAAGCGCCAATGCGGGGGTTCGTCCCCTGGCAAGAAATGGATACAGCGACCTCGTAGCCTAGATGCAGGTGGAAGCCGTCTAAAATGCTCAATAGGAAATTGAACTCTTGAAGGCTGACAACCCCCGTGCTCTCACCACGCCCTGTCAACGTGTGACTGAGCAAGAAGTGCAAATACCGTAGTGCAGGTGAGCAAAGAGTAGTGACCTTAGTCCTTCGGGAATGGTAGTGTTGTGCAGTGCTCAAGCATCTCCATGCATCCTCCAAAGACTCCCCGGGCGGTCTAGATGTCAACAAAGCATCGTAGGCTGGGGTCCGAGTGAAATCGACATCGTACAGGCCCAGGTGAATTGAAAACTCGGTGAGACTCATTCGGTGCAGTATACCAAAGACCTGTAGCTGTATGTAATCGACCCAATAGAAAGCAATAGTACCACGAGAAAGCTCGAACATGGCCAATACCTTGAGCACCAACTGCTCACAAATGGTGTCCGTGATCATGAATAACGTGGCCAATACCCTGGCACCCAAGAGCTACTAAATCTCCGTCTCCAGTCCCACTTCGCGGAGCACATCCCAGTCAATCTTCCTCGACTCGCCAAAGCGGCAGTGAAAGGGTTAATTATAACACTCCTGGTGCGCCAGAGTATGGAGGCAAGGCCTATAATTAGTGTCACAAGAGGGTGAATCACCCTTGGGCCTCTTGGAAGGCCTGGCAGTGACAGACTTTTGAGGCATGATCTGTAATGGATGAAATGAGGAGAATTAGTCTAGATAGCCAACAAAACAGGGGAAACACGGTTATGTCAAGTCCCCCCTGACCGTGTTCCCAGGATGCTTGATAAGAGTGAAGAATAGACAACAAGGTCGTGTCCAATGTGGCACGCCCATGTCGTGTATGGTCGTCATTCCCAGCGAGGTAACTGCAATCCCATGCCTTGAAAACATGGTTAATGGACATTGCAGACCTTAAATTGACGGAATGGGAAAAGATTTGGAAACATACCTCGGTTGGGAGAAAAGAAGAAAGAGCGATCGTCTAAGATGAAAAATCGGTAGGGAAACAACCTTTCACACAAAGATTTAAAGCCAAGGAAAAGGGGGTGAACGGTTGGAATGTGAGGAGGCGTGCGGTAACAAATGGTCACAGCGGCTAGGGTTCCACTACGTCTCAAGGTAACGGCCGACTCCCACGAGGCGCGCCTTTACATGCCCCTAACACGCTGTGTCTCGAGGTGCTCGGGTGGATCAAGGCAAACACAGCTGTGTTCATGGTGTGTCCCATCTCCTAAAGATTACAGGAGAATTTGCCAGATTAATAAGGATTGTGGCACGATCGTGTAACGCGTTTCCTGGTCGTGTACTTCACACGCCGGTGTCTGGCTCATGTTTATCCTGAAAAACAACAAAATTCAAAACCTGTAATGATCAGTGCCATGAACATGGCTATGCTATGTCCCCCATGTCAAGCCTGAGAATTTTCCAAGATGAACAACTCCTCTTCAATGGCATGTGCCGACCCAACAAAGGTTAATCCCTGCTGGAGAAAATGTCAAACAACAAGATCGTGACAACAAGCGCAACAATAATGGATCATAGTAATCTGAAATCAAAAGCACAAGAACTAAGGAAAACTAGGGTGAATGGAAAACATAATGAAAACCAATCAAACACGAAGACTTGGGTTGCCTCCCAAGAAGAGCTTGTTTTACGTCCCTAGCTTGATGTACCTGTTTTGCTCTTAAGGAGGCTCGAGCAACCAAGACCTCACCCGGTCACCTGGACAACAACAACAAGTATATGAAAGCAATGAGTCAATTAATCTACTCTCACCAAAGGTCCAAGAATGAGCTGGTCAGGGTATATCGGGTTCCTTTGGTGGTGTAGTTGCTCCTCTCCTTTTGGTGAGCGCCTTGCGCCACCACTTTACTGCGCGGGAGAGCTTCTTCATGGTTGATGCGGGAGGTGATGCTCTCTCAACCACTGCTAGTTCCAAACAATGCAGCTCTTCCTCAACCTCCTCGTCACGCGGGGGGTCAGTCCCCAAAACTTTTACTAGCTCATCCTTCATGTAGGTTTCCTGCATGAAATCAGTCACAATATCATCAATAACATCCAATAACAAGGGTCATCAAAATCCATTGTGTGCCTCGTGGACTCTTTGAGCTTGAAGACGACTTCCTCTTTACCCACTCAAAGTGTCATTCGATCATCCTTGACATCAATTGAGGCCTTCGAAGTCGCGAGGAATGACCGTCCCAAAAATCAGAGGCACATCTACTCTGTCATAGATATCAAGTATGATGAAATCCACCAGCAAAATGAATTTATCCACCTTGACCAACACATCTTCAATTATCCCTCTTGGTTGCCTGATGGACCTGTCGGCGAGTTGTAGAGTCATGGTGGTTGCCTTGGGCTCTCCAAGCCCCAATTTCTGAAAGATCTTATAAGGCATGAGATTGATACTTGGCCCAAGATCTACAAGAGCCTTCTCATCAACAAGTCCCCCAATTGTGCATGGAACAATGAATCCGTCGGGGTCCATCTCCTTCTTAGGGAGCTTGTTACTAATCAAGGCCGAAACATTCTTCACGAAGTGTCACTGAAAACACTTCTTCTAATTTTCTCTTGTTCGTGAGCAACTCCTTAAAAAACTTAGCGTACCTCGGCATTTGGGCAAAAGCTTCAACAAATGGAACATTGATGTGCAAAGTCTTGAACATCTCAAGGAACTTCTTGTACTACTCATCTTGCTTGTCTTTCTTAACTTTTACCAGGTAGGGGAGCTTCGGTTGGTATTCTTGCATTGGGGTCTTCTCCCCTCCCGGTTCCTTGGTGTTTTCTTCCTTCATCGGAGTCCCCAAATCAACAAAAAATAGTGGGGTTGTCATGTTCTGATTCGGGTTTCTTCTCTGTAGGGCTTGGGAGGTGCTTCCCACTTCTCAATTGGACTTCCTTGAGAGATTCTTTTGGATTCCTTGAGAGACCTCGGTAATCTTTCTTCTAATAACTTGTACATTTGAGCCATTTGATGCTCCAAATTCCTCACTCTTGCATTAGTGTTCCTCATCATCTCCTCATAACCAACAAAATGGGATTCGGTGCTCTTGATGAACTTGGCCATCATGTTCATCAGGTCGGGTGATGGTTCCAAAGATGAAGAGGAGAACGGTTGATGTACATGCGATGATGGAGGAGCATATTGTTGCTACTATTATTGTGTCCCCTACCCTTGTCCAGACTAATTCCAAGAGAAGTTAGAATGGTTCCTCCATCAAGGGTTATAAGTGTTGCTATATAGGTTATTTTGGAATCGGCGGTTTTGCTCCACATAGTCGACTTGCTCCACTTGCCTCGTACCCAAATCAGTTGATAAAGGAAAACTAACTCACCAGAAGGACCCCAATTACTACAAGAGGGTCCAGGACTGGAGGAAAGAGTCTGCAGAGCCTCTAGCCTCTTGGCAATTGCCTCAACTTGCGCTACATGGTTGGTAACGACATCTGCCTCATAGATACCGACGGATTTCACCGGCTTACTTTGTTCAGTACTCTATTGGTAGCCATTATTTGGCATTTCTTCAATAAGAGGAAAAGTGGCACTAGGTTGTTTGTTGCATAACAATCCTTCAGAGGCTGCATCAAGCATTTGCTTGGTTGCATTACTAAGTCCATCGTAAAAAATTTGGATCTGCATCCATTCAACAATCCCATGCGGCGGATATTTCCTCAACAACTCTTTGTACCTTTCCCACGTATCATACAAGGATTCCATCTCAAATTGCCGAAAAGAGGAGATATTACTCCTCAACTTTGTGATCTTCACAGGAGGGAAGTATCGCATAAGAAAAATGTCGGTAACCTACTTCCAATTGGTAAGAGACCCCAATGGTAGAGAGTTGATACATTGTTTGTCCATTTCTCTCAAGGTGAACGGGAATAGTCTCAAATGGATGGCCTCCCCAGTGACATTGTTCATCTTACAAGAATCATAGATTTCCAAAAATTTGCAAAGGTGCTCATACGGGTCTTCATCCTGGAAGCCATCAAACTGACACTCCTAATGCATCCACTCAATAAAATTTGGCTTCAATTCAAAGTTATTGGTTGCAATAGGTAGTCAGACAATACTTGACCTTGTTGCATCGAAGTTCAGCCGAGCAAAATCTGACATGCTTTGCTATTGGTTATTGGTCATTTCTTCTTCGTCTGGACCTACTTCAATACTGATCTCAACATGATATGCTTTGTTGTTGATTTGTCTAACTCTCCTCCTAAAATTCCTTTCCACTTCAGGATCAGGGTTCAGTAACGGGGAAGATGTACTTCCACGGGTCATGCAAGTGTACCTGCGCACAATGTAGTACAATGTAAGCTCGCAGGTTTAACAAGAACAAGAGTAAATTTATGACTAAGAATAATTACAAAATAAATGGGGAGATCAAATATTCACAAGAATGACGAATATACACAAACTATATCACCAAAATCCTAATGCTCCTAAGAGTGACCAATTCCTCTGCAACGGTGCCAAAAAATTGATACGCAAACCATAAGTGCATGAGTCGCAAGCAAGTAGTAAAGTGATACCTCATGATGGATGGGGTTATCGAACCACAGGGAACTCTACTCAAAGTACTAATTGCTTTTCTGATGTCTAGTGAATTACAAAGGAAGTGAGTGAATCAAGAAACAAGAAATTAAGGATACAATGGTGAAAGTGATAAGAAGGCTAGGACCGAGTGTTTCAGCAATAGGAGAGTAATGCCCCGAGGTGATCCCTACAGACTATTGCATGCTATCTTATCCTAAGTGCCTACCAGGTACATTCCAATGATCCAAGTGTGTGCTCACAAGAAATGTTACATCTATGAGTTTTAACTACACAGAGTTTTGCTAGGGTAACTGTGCATTTCTTGCTAGACAAGCCATGCACTGAGTTTTATCCAAACAATTGTGCAAATCAACACAATATTAAACATAATAATCAAATAGAACTCTGTAAAATAAAGAGAGATAAGTGTCAAAGCATACAAATCATCTAAGTCCACAACCCTAGGGCACTATGGCCAATTAGCCCCTCATGGGCGGGTACAACAAGGAAAATACAATTAAAGAACAATGAGAGAAAGACATGACTCCATTTTCTTCTCTAGATGATCTCCCTTGTCAAGCTCCGTATGCTAACTCCACCTCTCTTGATGCCTCCAACTCGTCCTTGGTCTCCTTAGATGGTGTGGTGACTCTTGATCTTCGCTCTCATCAAAGTCCTCCCGGTAGAGAAGAGAATCCTCGAATAAAAGATGAGAAGTAACCCTAGAATATGGAGTTAAAAAGGCAGCTTCAGGCTCAACACGGTCTCAACACGGTCGTGTTCAACCCGTGTCCTTTTCTGAGAATTCCTTGAGTGAAAAGCCTGAGATAATCAGTGGCAGCCGTATGACCGCGCGATTCCCTTGTCTATCTGCACGCGCCCGTGTAACTGGCAGCGTGCCCGTGTTCCTCCTAAAGAAAAAAAGATGACTTTTCTCCAGAGATTTGCAGTGTAAGGAACACGGGCGTGTAGTGACCGTGTTTTGCCTGGGACACTCCCGTGTCATGGTTCTGCTAGTTTGCTCTCTATGCTAGAAAGATCAGTGGGAAGAGCACGACTGTGCTCTGCCCGTGTTCAGCTCACTCATTTCCCTTGATCACGAGCACGCACAATTCACTCTTGGATTCACTCCAAAAAGATTTACGCCCAAGATTTCTGCAAATGAACATTATACCTTGAATAACACCGATCATACACAAAAATATGCTAAAGGACAAATAAAAGGATGGAGTAGAAGGCATGAAAACCTGTCATAAAATACACTCATCACTCATCATCTTCTTTTGCCTCAGGATAATTCTGCTTCCCTCGTGATAAGGCTATGGGTAATGATGAAATTTCAAACTCATCTTAGTAGTTTCTTTTACCTTAGGATAAGGCTGCAGTTAATGAGGTAAATACATATACATCTCAACATTCTTACTTACCTTAGGATAAGATTTCTTCAGATGATGCTGGTTTACCCCCATCAGACCAATCACTTTACCTAGTCATCCAAGAATACTTCCCCTTGCTATTGAAATTCCTGAAGGCTATAAATGAGTATTTATTCACGGGGGTTGGATTCTTATTCTGAAGGCCATCTCAGAGAAATTTGTGACCCTAGATCCGACCCTTCCAAACCCTTCCCCTACAAAACTCTTTTATGCAAAACCCTCAAATGAGGAGTTACTGGATTGGGGAGATGAGGACGACCAGGATTACATGTTGGAGGATTTTTTGCATATGATGACACACTTCTAGAAGCATATGATTTCCCTCCAAGGCTCAGGAGGAGCTTCAAGTAGCCGACAAAGGTGCTACCCACTTTGAAGACTCTCTTATTGTCCCAATTAAGACTGAATTAAGATTAGAAAAGAAAGATGCTAGTGAGACCCAGGTAGATCTACAATTGGGATGACCTCCTCAAGTCAGAAGAAGTGACATAGCTAAGAAACCTTCCACCCGTAAGAATGAAGATGCAGGTTTTGTCTCACATCTGCCAAGAAAAAAGTTCCAGAAGATCTAAGAAAAGGTACTTCCTCCTCAAACCTTGTTATTCTTAATTCCTAGTCTGATTCTCAATTTTTAAATTACAGCATGGTTTGTGATGTTAAATTCTTAGGTTCCCCTAACCACAAAACTAAATGCATTGAGTTTATGTGCAAGCTAGAATCTAAAAGAGCTTCCCGATCTCTTTCCTCAGCGGATACCTCCTCGAGGTCCGCTTTCATCGATCTCTCTAAAAATCGATTGTTAGTCGACATCTAAACTTTATCAAATTCATCCCTTCTTCCAGTTTGGATGGAGATATTATTTTGGCTTGGGGCGCACTTAAGTCAGTGGATCCCTTTACATGTGGGATCCTTCTCCCTCTCAGTGGTTTTCACCAACAGAGTAGACAACACTATTTGGTCTTGTTCCACAGTATATGGACTAGTTGCTCGGGCATTCAAAAAAGAATTTTTGACCGAGCTTTGTCTGGTTAAAGATCTGTGCTCCTTCCCTCGGGTCATTTGTGGGGATTTCAACTTGGTCCTTTTCCTACAAGACAAAAATAAGGATATCCCTTTATCATGAGATGTTCTCCTTTCCAAAAATTTTCTACAAGATCTTGAGCTTTTAAACCCCCCTTTCCACGGTAGAGGATACACATGGACCAATGGCTAATCAAACCCGTTATGGATATGATTAGACTGTTTCTTACTCTCTCACTCTTGGTATGTGGTCTTTCCTAGAACTTGCCACTTGTCACTTCCCAGGCTTGGATCTGATCATACTCTTATCTACCTTGAGTTTGGCTCTCACTCTACACATCCCAGGATCTTTCTACTTAAGAAATCCTGGTACTCCAACGAGTAACTGTGTAACTTAATTCATGACTGGTGGCTTGATCTTAACCCTGTTGGATGTGGTGATTTTATTTTATCAAAAAAAAAAACATCCACCTGAAAGTGAAGCTACATTCACCGGCCTAAAAAAATATTTGGATCATTTAACCTGATTAAGCGATCCTTACTTATGGAATTAGATTCCCTAGATTCCATTAGTGAAACCAGAGACTTATCTAGTTCCGAATAGCAATGTCTCTCCCAAGTGTGATTGGAACTTTTCTTCCATTCAATGCCAAGAATAGATTCACTGGAAACAGTGTTCCAGAACCACTTAACTTAAACAAGGTGATTCAAACACAATATTTTTTCAACTGATGGCCAATGGTAGGAGAAACAGAAATCTCATACCTTGCATTAGGAATAATAAGACTTGGATCGAAAGGGACCAAGAGATAGGCAAAGTTTTCACAGAACAATTTTGCCTTTTACTCGGTTCTCCTAGATCATATCGCTTCCTTCTTGATTGGCAAGCACTGTTTGCTCACAAAGAGAACTTGGACCTTTCATCTCTTAAATCTCCCTTTTCATTGGAAAAAATTAAACAAACGGTGGTTGCCTTGGGTGAAGACAAGGCTCCCAGACTGGATGGCTTTCTATGTTTTTTCTTTCAGAAACACTGGTCCTTAATACAAGATGATCTAGTCAAACATTGTTTAGATTTCTTTGAGGTAGGGCCAACCTAGAATGTTTGAACTGGATAACTATTGTTCTTATTGCTAAGAATAATAACCCTGAGAACATCTCTGATTTTCAGCCTATTAGTCTCATTAATTCTTCTTGCAAAATCATTTCCAAACTGCTAGCTAACAAGCTGAGTCTAGTTATCAATGATCTATTCGATGATTCTCTATTGGCCTTCATTAAAGGAAGATGTATTTTGGATAACATAATTGCCGCACAAGAACTTATTTTCAGTCTCGAAAAGTGCAAATTACCAGCTTTAGCGTTCAAGGTCAACTTTGCAAAAGCTTTTGATTCCATTGATTGGAATTTTCTCTGGGAGATTCTAGTGGCGGGGGTTTTAGATCTCTGTGGGTTTCTTGGGTCAAGATTATTCTTAGTTCTGCCAAAGCTCAGGTCTTGATTAATGGATCCTTACATGGTTACATTCATTGGAAGCAAGGCCTTTGTTAGGGTGACCCTTTGTCCCCTTTGCTCTTTGGTCTAGCTGCAGATACTCTAAGTGCTATATTCACACATACACTTAGCTCTAGAGTTTTATCAGGGGTCCCGCTTGGACAACTAGGAAACATATGCCATCTTCAATATGCAGATGATCTGATCATCTTCTCAGCTGGGAAACTAGAAGACCTCCAAGTTATCAAGGTTATGTCTTACCATCAACTTCTCTAAAAGTTGTCTTTATTCCACCAATTTTGGCTTTCTCCCCAAGGAAGCCTCAACTATTACCCTTAACTATGCTAGGGATTGTCTTCCCTTAACTTACTTGGGAGTTCCACTCTAGGGGAGAAGACCTAGGTGACAAGATTGGGTGAAACTAATTTTGATGGTCTAATCTAAGCTTACTTCCTGGAAGGCTAATTATCTTTCTTTAGGTGGTCGTCTCACTCTTCGAAACTTAATCCTCTCCGCAATTCCAACTTATTGGATGTCAGTATTTAAATTACCAGTTTGGGTAACCAAGGAAATCGACATAATCAGTAGAGATTTTCTCTAGAAAGGTCCTAATTTAGGTCCTAAAGGTATTAGTCTAGTTGCTTGGAAAAGGATTTGCAAACCCCATAGTATGGGAGGATGGGGTATCCTTAACATCCAAGGCTTCAACAATGCACTACTAGGAAAGTGTGGTGGAAAATCTTCTCTGAATACAATAGTTATCGGTAAAAAATCATCAACTTTAATTACCTGATCAGAGGCCCCCCAGGGGCTTTGTTCCATATACCTCCTATTAATAAATCCTTATACCTCTTCTACCTTCTTTCAGATTCTGCACCTCTAAGATTGTTAAGAACAACGCTTCTACTTTATTTTGGTATGAAAAATAGCTAGATGGCGGAGCCCCTAATGACATTTGGGCTGACCTTTTGAACGACTTCGTTGTCCCTTGGTCATCTATTTGCGTTTTTTCATTTATGCTGCATTATTTAGAGAGGACCTTCCACACAGATTCTCTTGAGTCAATTTCATTTCTTTTGTCCACAATTCTAGATTGCCTTAATGAACAAGAGGACTTGATAACCTGAACCTTAGAAAGTGATAAGATTTTCTCAGTTAAATCATTTTACAATTTCCTTGTGGATGGTTGGATTTGCACCCCCCCCCCCCCTCCCCTCTTTCTCCTCGCTTTTGGAAAGTAGGTTGCTTGAGTAAGATAACCCTTTTTTGTGTTGGCTCGCTTGGGACAACAAAATCCTGACACTATCGAACTTAGCCAAGAAAGGTTGCAATTTCCAATGTACCACAGACGCTTATGTGTTGTGCCATAGAGATTCTGAATCCGCTGACCATCTCTTGTTCAAATGTAACTTCTCCGACCACATTTGGCAGTTCTTCAAGCAAACTTTAGGGCTGTCTTCCCATCCTCACACCATCTCCGCGATCTGGACTTCCTGGATCCCCTCCATTCATGTCCAACATTGTCATCTCTGGGACCTACTTTCAAGAACCATTTTCTAGAACCTATGGCTAGAAATAAATAACCATATCTTTAATATGTTGGTTTTTAATCCATGCACAGTTATCTCCAAAATTATTCATATGCTTCTTTCTTAGATCTCTGCAGCTACATATTAGGATATCCGAATCCTTAAAGATTCCATTTGAAACCTCAAGCACTCACTCGATTTCTTGAGTGCTAGACCGGACAACCTAGCAGGCACCACGACTCAGCATTTGGCTCAGGAGTGATTCACTTCCACTTTCATCTCGAGGAGGCCTCGAATACACTACAAGAAAAAATCTTATATCGGCACGGAAAAATTGGCATGGAAAAAAATCTTGACAAATTTGTCACAACATTTGACACGGAATTAACAAACTGTGTCAAATATATAATTTTTTAAAAATATTTTTTTAATTCCTTGTCAAATACTGTGCCAAATATATAAATTCAATAATTTTACACGACAGTGCCAAATGCAGTACCAAACACACACACACACACACACACACACACATATATATATATATATATTTCAAATAATTTATTAATACTGTGTTAAATACCGTGCCAAAAGTCTAAATATAATAATATATTAATACCGTGACAAATGCCGTGAAAAATATACAAATATAATAGTATACTAATACAGTGCCTAAAAATAAATATAATAATATATTAAAATCGTGTGAAATAACATGCCAAGAATATAAATATAATAATATATTGCTACAGTGTCAAATACCATGCCAAAAATATAAATCTAGTAATATATTAATACCGTGCCAAAAATACAAATATAATAACATAATAATACCATATAAAAAATAAAAATATAATAATATATTAATACCATGATAAATACTATGTCAAAAATATAAATATAATAATATATTAATATCTTATCAAATATCGTGCCAAAAATATAAATATAATAGTTTATTAATACCGTGGCAAATACAGTATAAAAAATACAAATATAATAAATTGATCAATGCTGTACTAAATACAGTGTCCAAAATATAAATAAAATAATTAATTAATTTATATTGCATCAAATATTGTGTCAAATATACAAATAAAATAATTTATGAATACATTGTTAAACTCCTGATGTAAGATAATTATATTATATATATAATTATAATTAAGATAATTTTATTATATATATAATTATAATTCCATCAGTTCCCCATCCTCGGCTAAAAGATTAAAATAATGTTTTTTTTTAATTAATTCCCAAATTAAGCATTTCCACCATTAATTCCCAAATTACGCATTTGGTTTTTTTTATTATTTTTTTTAAATCAGCGGACCCACTATAATTTTTTAATATTTAATATTTATTTTTAAAAAAATCAGAGGGGCCCATTGTTTTTTTAATATTAAGTTTTTATTTTTTAAAAAATTGCGGGTCCCGGTAGCTTTTTAAATAAAAAAAATTTACATCCAAACCCTTATAATTTTTATTAATTTTTCTTATAATTTTATTTTTCTCACTTATACTATGTTATTTCTACTCTCACTAATTATAACCGACTGTTAATAATTTTAATATATTTTTTATAATGAGGGGTTGTTGGGATGAATTATTGGTGGCATGTGGCACCTACCCCATTCATGAGAACCCTTGGATGAAATTGATCTTAGCCATCCATTTGTTAGGTAGAGGCCTATATAAACCCACCAAGTTCCTTTTCTAAAACACACAAGTATTTCTATAAGAAAAAAAATTATCAATATAGAGAGAAGCACTTCTTTAAATTTTTTGTCATTATAGTTTTTTTATTTTCTTGCAAAGTTATTTTATTTTTTCATTAAATCTTGCAAAGTTTATATTCTTGTCATACTGAACGAAGGAGACAACTTTGGTCGAGAGGAACACCAATAAGATCAATTTAAATTATAAAATTATAAAAAATATATTATAGGATGCCACATGCCACCAATAATTCATCCCAACAACCTCTCATTATAAAAAATATATTAAAATTATTAACAGTCTGTTATAATTAGTGAAAGTAGAAATAACATAATAGAAGTGAGAAAAATAAAATTATAAGAAAAATTAATAAAAATTATAAGGGTTTGGATGTAAATATTTTTTAATTTAAAAAGCTACCGGGACCCGCAATTTTTTTAAAAATAAAAACTTAATATTAAAAAAACAATGGGCCCCTCTGATTTTTAAAAAATAAATATTAAATATTAAAAAATTATAGTGGATCCGCTGATTTAAAAAAAAATAATAAAAAAAAAACCAAATGCGTAATTTGGGAATTAACGGTGGAAATGCTTAATTTGGGAATTAATTAAAAAAAAAACATTATTTTAATCTTTTAGCCCCCATCCTCTCCCTCTCTGGAGACTGAAGCAGCCGATCCCTCATCCGCTCCTCCTCCGCTTGGATCCGGTCGGCGACCGCTATCGCTCCTCCTCCGCCTGGTGTCTTGGATGTCCCACAATCATCACCGTCGTCGCCATTCCGAGGATTTCAGGTATGATCCTCTTCACGCCCTCAACTTCGACGACGCCTGCGTCGCCGGAGATCTAAGTATCGCAATTTTTGTACCTAATTTTCTTCCGAGTTTTGTCCTAATTTTTGTGGTGTTTTGGTTCTAGATTTGCTAAGGAATGACTATAATTTTGATCACAAGTTAACAATCTTGGCCCAGAGCGCTTCTGGAGTGGTATTGTGATCTATAAACCTTTTGATTGATTTATTTCTGAATTTTAGTTGGTTTGGTGATTAATTAACTTTTTCTAGGGTTAGGGTTCATTGATTCTGGGTATCAAATACTGTTTTCAAAGGAGAAGATGATGGTGGTGGAGAAGCTCTCTCCGTTATAAGGTTTTTCCTATGCGATCTCTAGGTCTTTTCTTCATTTCATTTCATTCATTTTGTTTATTTTTGGATCATCGCCTTTGATTTTCTGGTTCATGGTTTCCGGGTTGATCTTATAGCATGGGTGTCTGATCTTGGTAATATTTCTAGAATTTCAACCATAATGTTTTCTTCAGAATTTCTTTTAATCTTGTATTCAGAAATTCTGAGTTACTGTTGTTGATCTTTTGTTTTTCTTTGCTTCTTTGTGTGGGTTTTTTTTTTTTTTTAATTTTATTTTGGAGTTCCAATTTTCTGATTTCTGGGAGTTTATTGTTCTTAAGATCTGCTGGTTACCCCTGAATTCTAGTTGTTAATTTAATGTTTGATGGAAAGTTAACTATTGAGTATATTTTGGAGTTTCACTTTCAATGATCTGTCCAATTGTTCTTTTAAATGATTGATGGAAAGTTAACTATTGAGTATATGAAATGATATATAGCAGTCTTATGTGAATGATGTAAATTGATGAAAATGTGACTTTCAAATCCTGTCATTCTTTTTTTGCTTGTATTCATTCCTAGAAACTATTCATGGTGAACTATACATATTATCCTTGCCATTGTGATTCTGTTTTTGTTTGATGTTGCATAAATACATGGTCAAAACGATCATAAATCCAAGCAGTCAGTGTTTGTTTCATGTGGAAGTTTTTGAGAACAACAAATAGTGTCATCTTTCACTCTTTGTATTCATTTCAGCAGATATTGTATCGTGGGCATGAATTTTTTTTTCTTCTTTTCATAAGCAAATTATAAAGGGATGTATGCACTATAAATTTCTTTTTATGCATTTATGCAAGTAAAATGCAAAATTTGAATTTGTTCTTACAGCCAATACTCCAATCTCTCATTTGTAGAGAATTTGGAGTTTATGTGTACTGTTTTTTAGGGTAGACAAATACCAGGCAGGACTTGCAGTGGCTATTGAAGAATATTGTACAAGTACAATGTGGCCATTGACAATTACAAGTAGTGTCCTGAAGAAGTTTTAGTTGGATATATATATATTCATCCTATGCTTCTCACTGTCCGTTAAATTGTTGTGCACAAATATTGAAGACTCCCTGAATTCTTATATATTCTTGAAGCTCCAAAGGAGACTGAGAGATGTGTTGAATTTTGTACCCCACTTAGCTTAAGAATTAAATCAAAGAAGCTTTGAAATAGTTAATATATTAAGAAGATTCAAGAGTGATAGAATAATAAATTCAGTCATATATCTTTAAAGGCCACTAGTTTGTTTTTTATTGCCAATCATAGTCATATTGAAGACAAATAAATCAAGATTGTAGAAGAATCACTCGATCAATGATTGTTAACTTTGTCCCATTCCTTATCTATTCATTTATTATTGAAGGGATTCTGATCAACTTTCAAAAGGGTAACAGTAAAAATGAATGCATTAAGATAAGATGATTTAGATTTAGTGATAATATAAAAGCCTATTGAAGCATAGTTTTGTATATTAAATTGAAAAACAAACTCAATTTCAACATGTTATGTTCCTATTAAAAAAAGGATATATATTCCTTTTATAGGTTACTTTAGACATTTATTTATTGTTGATGATTGAGATGTGGGTCCTACTTGAGAGGAACTAGTAAGTAATTTTTGTGGACCCTTCCTAACTAATCATGTATCATTTACTAATTCTTTTTTAATATTGTTTTCAATCACTGGAGGGCGACTGACGCTTTGTATGAGTCAGTAGGCACCATGAAACTCAACCTTTAATCCAAGGCTTTTTATTAATATTGAAGGTGAGTTGCTTTAAATTATGTTAGCATTTAATGTGATCTCTTACAGAATCAATGTTTGAACCCTTAATTAATTGCTTTGTTTTTCTGGATGATGTCAATTGTTTGTGTTGTCAAACAGGTATACTATTCAGTTTCAGTTTTAAAATTAAAAATGCGTAAGTATTATGAAACAATCAACATAGCAGGCTTAGAGTTGCATTGAACATGAGGAAATGAGTAAAAAAAAGATCTAGTTAAGGAACTGTGAATTAGAACTGTATCAGTGGCAATACAGAAAAGCATTTTAAGTTGCATTGTTAAAGATGCATGATCATCTTTGCTTAAGAACTCTTCTGATCTTCAGGAAATTATCAAGTTTGGGCCTCAAAGGTACTCTTAGTGGTGATGTAGGTCAGCTCACAGAACTGAAATCACTGTAAGACTTGCTTTTGTTATTGTTATTGTTGTGATTGTTGTTTGGTGTGGAGTTTGGAGGAGATTAATAATGGAGTTCGCAGGAATTTGTCTTCAAATACTCAACTTGGAGGTCTACTTACACCGAATATTGGAAGTCTAACCAAACTTGCAACATTGTATGATTCTTCATGCTGTATTTCTTGAAATGGATCAATGGGGATTATTGATGATGATTTCGGTTTATGTTGCAGAATCATGGCTGGTTACAGTTTCATTGGT
The DNA here is from genome assembly GCA_020875875.1 of Dioscorea alata. Lineage (NCBI taxonomy): Eukaryota > Viridiplantae > Streptophyta > Magnoliopsida > Dioscoreales > Dioscoreaceae > Dioscorea > Dioscorea alata. The sequence continues at coordinate 14,372,250 of CM037019.1, forward strand.
AACATTCCTAATACAATGGGCAAACTAGAATAGCTCTCTTTCTTGTAAGAAATAATTAATTCTTGTGTTCTTGATTTATGGCAACAAATATGTAGCAGAAATTCAGAAATTGTTTGTTCTTCATAGGGCTTTGAACTCAAATAAGTTCACAGGAAGGTTGCCTTTATCATTAGGCCAGCTTGCTAATCTCTACTAGCTTGACATTGTGGAGAATCAGCTGACTGGACCACTCCCGGTCTCGAGGAACAAGGCCCCTGGTTTGGACTTGCTTCTCAAGACAAAACACTTGTTAGTTTTTCGGGGATGAAGTTTGTTTTGTTTTGTTGATGGATTCACTGATATGAATGCTTTTTGAATAGTCACTTCAATAAAAACCAGTTATCGGGCACCATCCCAGACAATCTTTTCAGCTCAGAGATGTCATAGAGATGCATGTAGAATCTTTTGGAGAATTGGTTGAAATACTTGGAGATCTTGTGAAGGTTTGATCTCAGTTTATAAGATTAGCCCAATCATTTTTATCTTCTATTAAATGATTAGTTTATAAGAATTTGGAGTTTTATACCTAACCTTTTTTTTTTGCTTTGTGCAAGATTTTCACATTTGTGTGCAACTTTAATTTCTTTTGTTAATTTTCTTTGGCATCTCCTTTTGTCCTTATCTTCAGACTTCAACTAGAGGAATCATTCGCTTGCCAGAGTTTGAGATGACAATGACCAGGGCTGAGACAAACCAAAAACCTGTTCTCACTGAAGATGATGCCCATATTGTGACAATGTCGTCCTCGTTAAAATTCTACACATAAATTATGAGAATTTTCAGTATGGTTTGCATTTTGCCCAAAAGTTTCTTATATACATTCTTTTGTTATCTACAGGTATGGAAGAATATACTGGCTGCAACTTGATAGGCTTCGCATGCTACTCTACCTGTATAGGTTCCATCGAGATGCTGTTGTGCAACAGGTTCAAGTTCCTGCTAAAGTTTCTTATATACATTCTCAAACAGCAAAGTACCCTCTTCCAAATTATTTCATGCGGTAAGAAAATCTGTTTATAGATTGAAAATAGACGCACTTTATTTTTATACACAATTCTAGGCACACATAGACCATAGAAATGCCTTATTATGAAAATGTTGATTCATATATAAATTGCGTTTACTAACTGCAAGATAGATATAGATGGAACACATTTTCAGAAGCAGTCCTTATTATGCAAAATGCCCTTTAAATTATTCTGTCAACTTTTGATAAGACATATATGACTCATGCCTTTTCAATCTATCACTTCAGGGATCTCTGCCTGTTTATTCTGGCAAAATTGCAGTTAGCTTTGTTGATAATGTACTTCTTATTCATCAAGTAGATGCCAAAGTTGTCATACTCTAGGACATTTTCTTAGATTCTAATTAGCACCTATTTCTGCTCCACTTCCACTCCTGTTGAGGAGTTCATAAAATAGTAGGAGGCAAAAAATCCTTCTGGAGGACAATATGATAAGTTCCTATGGAGGAACCATATATGGAGATAGCTGAACTTTTCTTGTTCCTGATCTTATATGTGATGTTGACAATGGGCTATTGTGGAGGATCCATTTGGATTTAGAGGTGAGTTATTTTTGCGACAACAAAGAAATGCTATGCTCTGTAGTTCTATTCTAATGGTCATGAATCTCTCTGTTTGTTCAAAGCTGATTCTTTGATTAAATTTTGCTTTAATTTAATCTTCGGTTTCAGATATCTTTTTTTTTTTTTAACTTGGAACTCATTGGGAGCTGTGGGGTTTTAATGCTTTAATTTAATTTTGCTTTAATTTAATTCTTTCATATATACATCAGACCGAAAGAAGTTTGAAGCTTGAATTGTACATTTCCTCTAGGTTGGTAATATGCTTGTACCTCCTGAAACAAACTGACCAAGAATGGAGTTCTATTATGACTTTGGCAAGGATCTGAACGTGGAATGGAGTTTTAATGCTTTGTAGAGTATTTGTCTTTTGCATAGTTGCCTGTGGAATGGAGTTTTAATGTTGTTTTGATACAAGTGTTTGTATAATTATACTGCATGATTTCTGATGTATATATAGGGCATTTTTATGTATTTTTAATTCAATAAGATGATTTTTGTTTGGTAATTCAAGACAATTTTTAACTGGTGCAATTAAAAAAATTAAATAAAATTAATTTTATATAAATTATTTTTTTTCACAAAATAAAAAAATATGTCAAAAGCTGTAACAAAAAAGTCTTATTAAAAAGTGTGCCAAATATTACAAAAAAATATAGTATATAAAATAATGCTAAAAATCGTGTCTACCGAATCCATAAAACTGTGCTAAATATAGAACCAAAGTCCATACCAAACATCAATGACAATGATTGGCACAATAGTAAAAACCGTGCCAAAACCAATGATAAATTTATGATTGGCACAATAGTAAAAACCGTGCCAAAACCAATGATAAATTTTTAGTATGGTATTAAAAACGTGGTGCCAAAATGTATTGTAACAATGATATTAGGCACTGTCACAAATAAATAGCCAAATACAGTGCTAAAGTCAGTTTGGCCAAGTTTTTAAGTCCATTTTTGTGCCAATTCTAACGAGCCGATTTATGAATTTTCTTATAGTGATACCTAGTGGTGGACATTGCCTTCTTATTTGTTTCCTTGTTTCTATTTTCCTTTGTTTTGTGTGTGGTGAGGGGAGCTTCACCCATGGTGATTGGATTAACCTTTTGTTTGGTTGTTTTCTTTCTTGTCTTTTTTTATCTTTCCAATGTGGTCCATTCTTCACTATTCTTTAACAAACAGTGGTTTATCTATTTTATCAAAAATAAATAAATAATTTTGATGATGTGGGAAAAGGTTCATAGGTAGCACCATTGGTTCTACTGCGAATGATAAATGTGGGACGTTCAAGTGTTTCGAGTTCATGTTTTGTTAGACGCAACAGTGATAATAAGTCTCTAATATGGGTTTGGGTTTACAATTCGAACCCTGCATCGCTGGATGAGAGCATGCATATTAGATGATCAATTCTCAACCGTATGCATGCCCCTTTGATTAATGATACTTGTCTTATTTCTTAAATTAAAAAAAAAAAACTGAAAAAAAAATTGATGAAGTTATTTGATGCAAATCATTCATGGCTATTGTTTGTGTTCAGACTTGTGTAATACTTTAATGTAACACGCGGAACGTTTTAAGATTTACAGTCTTAAAGTTGGCTTTCACATAAGACATGGCATATTAACAGTTTGCTATAAAGTGATATGCAAAGATAAATGAATAAAAAAGGAAAAAAAGAGATTGATAAGGTTCTTCATCATCAACGGATTCCTCTCATCCACTGAGTAAAATACTAGTTCTCTTTCTTAAGATATAAGCAAATAAGCTAGAGTGTAGAATTTCTCCAAAAAAAAAAAAAATGCTGAAGTTATTTGATGCAAATCATTCATGGCTATTTTTTGTGTTCAGACTTTTGTGTAATGCATTAATGTAATAAGCGGAACGTTTTAAGATTTACAGTCATAAAGTTGACTTTCACATAAGACATGGCATATTAACAGTTTGCTATAAAGTGATATGCAAATATAAATGAATAAAAAAAGGGAGGAAAAAACAAAAGAGATTGACAAGGTTCATCATCATCATCATCGTATTCCTCTCATCCACTGATTAAAATACTAGTTATCTTTCTTAAGATATTAGCAAATAAGCTATGCTTAGGTCACTTTGATCAATATAAGGCTAAAATCTTCTTTAGAATATCTCACCCAAATAGAAACGTCTAATGCATTGGAGATGGGAAAATGGTTACATGTATAATTAGTGTAACACTCTGAATTTGAGGAATATACAACCCAGTTGAAGCTTCCTACAATTTAAAATAATTGCATTGTCTACTGTTAGATCCTTCTTTAGTATAATTTAATTGTCAGTACATTCTGATTTTGGTGTTCCTCATGCTTTGCATGCCAAGGAGCATCCATGATTCTGTCCTCTCATCGTCTCCTTTAAATAAACCACCATAGCTGCCAAGGAACCCTAGCTCATTGAAATCATGGATATCAAGAAACGATCCTCTTTCCACTTAACTTTAAAAATCATCTTCTTTTTGCTCTTTATTGCTCATTGCAAAACATTTCCCAATATTATCGATGAAAAGCAAGTTCACACATACATTGTTCATGTACAACCGCACAAGGAAAATGAGTTCCTCGGGGATGAAGAGCGAGAGGCTTGGCACAAATCATTCTTGCCGAACACCACCCTCGACTCTGGTGAGCAACGACTAGTCTATTCCTACCGCGAAGTCATTAGTGGCTTCGCTGCAAGACTAACAAGCAAAGAAGTGGAAGACATGAAATCAATGGAGGGATTCATGCATGCACAACAAGACCAAGAACTCTCACCTAGGACCACATACACACCTTCTTTCATAGGCTTAAGCCAATGGCATGGCCTTTGGGTTGATTCTTTCATGGGACAAGGAATGATCATTGGCGTAATTGACAGTGGCATCACTCCAGGTCACTCTTCCTTTAAAGATAGCACCGTTGACAAACCAATGCCACCACCACCAAAGAAATGGAAGGGGAAATGTCAATTCCGGAAACAAGGTTATTGCAACAACAAGCTCATTGGCGCAATATCATTCCAAAAGGGGCGAAGTCCAGCACCAAGGGATCAAAAGACGAATGGGCACGGCACACATTGCGCAGGCATTGCTGCAGGAAGCATGGTCCCTGATGCGGATGTTCGGGGTCTTGCCAAAGGCACTGCATCTGGTGTTGCACCCAGAGCTCACTTAGCAATTTATCAGACATGTACAAAGACAAGTTGTTCGAGTACTGATACATTGAAGGCTATGGATCAAGCCATTGATGATGGGGTAGATGTGTTATCTATTTCTCTAGGACCAGCTCTAGGACAACGTCAGAGCCCTTACTATCTTGATAACATGGCCATTGGTGCATTCTCGGCCATTCGCAAAGGTTTGGTTGCTTCCTTTCCTGCAGGAAATTCAGGCCCGGATTTTAGTTCGATCGAGAATGATGAGCCATGGGCATTGACAGTGGGAGCTAGCAGCCATGATCGAAGAGCGAAAGCAACTGTAAAGCTTGGAGATGGCACCGAGATAATTGGAGAAACGGGATACCAAGATAACAACTTTAATGCCACATTACCTCTTGTTTTCCCTAGTGTCCTGGGACAGAATGGCACTGCAGGTTGCAAAAAGGACTCGTTTGATAATGTTGATGTCAAAGGAAAGATAGTTATATGCTACATTTATGGAGGAACTTTCATTGACATGGGTGTGAATGTGAAGAATGCAGGAGGAGCGGCAATGATCATAACAGATACGTTCAGAGAAGGATCTACCACATTTTCTGATGTTCATGTTCTTCCGGTAGCACATGTAGATGATCCAGGATTGAAGAAGATTATACGTTACTTGAGATCTAATCCTAATCCAAATGCGACCATAACTTTTGGTGGCACTACCTTTGGAGCACGTCCATCTCCAACTATTCCTTACTTTTCGTCTAGAGGGCCAAGCTTGCTTAATGGAGGTATTTTGAAACCAGATATTGTTGGACCTGGGGTGAATGTTCTCTCGGCATGGCCTAAAAAACCAGGTCTAGGACCTAAACCACCTCCTGGGTCATACTTCAACTTTCTAAGCGGGACATCAATGGCAACTCCTCATCTTGCTGGAGTCGCTGCATTACTCAAAAGCACACATAAGAATTGGTCACCTGCAGCAATCAAGTCAGCAATCATGACAACAGCAGACAGACTAGACCGTGACCTCAAACCAATCACTGATGACTACAATGGTACTAGGGACACTGCTAATTTGATTGATTTGGGTGCAGGGCAAGTGAACCCGCAAGCGGCTGATGACCCTGGTCTTGTTTATGACATAAAACCATTCAATTATATCCAATACCTCTGTGGCATTGGCTATAGCGATGCTAATGTTTCAACCATAGCTGGTCGCCAAATCCAATGCGCCAACCTTGTCAAAATCAATGCGGAAGATTTGAACTATCCTTCAATATCAGTTACATTGGATCCAAAAGTGAAAAAGAGTATCATAAGGCAGTTGACAAATGTGGTCGATGGAGGTACCGAAGTTTATCATGCAGTGGTTGAAGATCCAAAAGGAATTAGTGTTGATGTTTCTCCTAATACACTTCGGTTCTCAAGACTTGATCAGAAAAGGAAGTTTACTATTGAATTTAAGGTCATTGGCATGCCACTAAGCCAAGGTGAAACAGCTCAGGGACAGTTGTTGTGGATTTCCCCAAAACATGAAGTTAGGAGTCCAATTTTGGTCACCTTTGCCTGAGTTTTTTTAAACTATGTTTGGAATTTTTTTTTTAATTTATACACAAGGATTAATCCTCTTTGATGATTAAAATGTTATGTATGAACCTTTTCTAGTAATGAATAAATGCAATGCCTTCTTTTAACTAATACTGATCATGGCTTTTTGTAGGATATTAATCCAGTACCACGATTAGTTAATGTGTAGAACAACACACCTTATGCTATTTCAGATAGGACTCAATATTGGAAGCTTAATATAGACCAAGAATGCAATTCAGTAAAAAAAAACTAACCACAATACTTTCACCTGAATTCAAACACCTCTTTTGCTTCACATCAATGCTTGATTCTAAAGTTGTGAATAACTTAACAGATTGTTGAGTCCAACCCATTTGGTAGACTAGATGAAATAAATGGGCTCCAAGCCCATGATTTAAAAAAAAAAAAAAACAAAAAACTATATCAACTTGTGGAAGGGCAAAAGGGTAGAGAGAAAATACAAGAGAAAAGGGGGAACCAAGAAAAAAAGAATCGGAAGCATGAGAGGGTGTTGAGCTAGGCAAGAGATTGATCAACAACTCGGTGTCGTATTTCATCCAAATCCATTGGAGTGATCCTAGCAAGCAGCTCTCCTAGGCCTTAGGGTTTGTTTCCTAATTCTATCTTCTTCTTAATGTTTGTTGTATGAAACTCTCTTGTTGATCCATTGTTGGCATTCCTCTAATTGTATCTTGTGAGGACTCTTGTCATCCCATAGTTGGTATAGTGAAACATATTTCAATTGGCTCTAAGGAGCCATGTGGTTTTCCCCCTCGATTTAAAGGGTTTTTCACGCAAAAGCCTTGGTGTATGCTTGTTGTGTTGTTGTTCATCTCATTCTAACACATATTAAGGGGTTTGGTACTGTATTAAGTTTGTTTTGAAGGTTTGAAGGGGTGTATTGGACCTAGGAAGGTCATACAAGCCTTATAGAGCCCCCACAAGTTTCGCAGAAGACTGTGTGGGTAGTATGCAGCTGCACAAAGACTGTACAGACTTGGCAAGGAGATCCTATAGGCAGTTTACACCCACATGCAAACCACACGTGCTATAGTACAGTAACTTTGGTACAGTACTACTGGTTTGCAGAAGGCCATACAGACAGAGTGCTTCCGCAAAGAGCTCTCAATGGGTTGGCTAAGAGATCATGCGGGCAATGTGCTCCCGTAGAAGGAATAATATTATTACTACAGTGACTTCCGCTAAATTTTACACTATTGCATTGATGGAAACCTCCAACACAAATAGCATAAAACAGAAATTGAGACAGAGAGTGACAAGATCATTACTTGATAGAGATGTAGCTTTATAAGATAGGAAAATACATTTCCTTCTTTCTTTCACTTTCTAATGCTCTGGTATTTGTCTGTAATAAAGGACAATAAAGGATCTAGAGGAGAACAAAGACCACTTCACTAAATAGCTCTGAGAGCTCCTTTCCCAAAAAAAAAAAGACCACTTCACTATAGAAATTTTTTGCAGAAACTTAACAAAGGAACATCAATATCAATAGCTTAATTTTATTCAAAATATCTTCAAATACATATGTTGCAGGGGATGGAATTAGTTAAGACTTTTTCACAGCTTCATTTTCTTAGCATCACCTTCATTTATTGGGGATCTACTTTCTCTAGATAAGACCATGCATACATTCACAAAGCTCTAGAGGAGAAAAACAATAATATATATAATATAACATAGACTAGTCCACTTTAAGTAGTCAAACAGATATGATAGCACATTGCTCTTATGGGTTGTTTGGTTGTCTGTAAGTGAAATCATATATACATGAAATCACAGTGTAAATGAAAATATCATATTTTAACTTTTATCATTGCTGTTTGACTTCTTGTAATTGGAAATACTGCATTACTTTTTATTTGTTTGGTTTAATGTAATTTTAAAAATACATTTATTATGTAAATGAGATTGTGAGATTACCACCCTTATCTATTATCTATTATTAATTATTTAATATTGTACATAAAATTTAATTTAAGTAAAAAATAATTAATTAGTTTAATAAATTATTTATTAAATTTAAAAATATATATTTTTTAAATTTATTACTTGAAAAATTTATAATTAAATTTTAAAAACACTTACTCTATCAATTATTTATATAATATTTTCAATTATAAAAATATTTTTATCACAAAAGTATTTAATTATATAATTATTAAATTATTAAATTATAATATTTATTTAATTTTATTACTTAAAATATTTTTATAATTAATTTTAAAAACAATATAATATTTTTAATTAAAAATATTTTTGTTATGAAAATATTTAATCATATAAATATTAAATTATAAAAATATTTAATATTTTTAGATTTTATTACTTAAAATGCTTTTATAATTAAGTTTAAAAACAATTTACTTTATTAAATGTTTGTATAATTAAATATGAGATTAATATGAAAGTGAATGGATACTAATACTTATTTTACATCAAACCAAACCACCATTTAATTACATATAAAATCAGTTATATTATAGCTAGTTACAGCTAACCAAATAGGCCTTAGTGTGTAACCATGTATGCATGGTACAGTAGATGCTATTACGTATACTCAACTCTAGTAGAGTCGCTAAGTCAAGAGTTTAAGTTTAATGTTTTTGTACTATGTTTTGGGTATGTCTGCTATGTTATAAAGGCTGAGTGTTGTTCTGTTTCCTCTAAGTATCAATTAATATAGTAAAGGAGTGTGCTGCTGAGTCTCAACTGTTTGATCACATCCTTATTAGATTATGAGTGTATATGCCTAACTCTCGTTCTTCATTAATAATATCCAATACTGATTTGAACACTGATGGTAATGTTTCAATCATAGCTGACGCCAAATCCAATGTGCTAACCTCATTAAGACCAATGCTGAAGACTTAAACTATCCTTCCATATCAGTTACATTGGATCCCAAAGTGAAGAAGAGTACCACAAGGCAGTTAACAAACGTGGTTGATGTAGATGCTTGTTGGACTTGAGTTCCCTTCCTATGTGGAGAAAACCCAAATCTTTTGTGAGGCCCATATTATGATAGCCCATTAGGGTTTTAATAATGTTTTCAACAATTTTCTTTGAATACAGGTTACGGTTTTTGCAGCCTCTTTGAAAAAACAAAGAAAGGGAGAGTTTATGAGATATTCTTATTTATAACCAGTTTAGTCAACTTAGCAATCAGATAATCATTTGTAGTTTGATCAAGCTGAATTTTGGTAGGAGTGTTTACATATCAATGTTCTTCACTTTGAACAGTAGCGATCTAATTTTGACTGTTGGTTTTCTTATTAGAGCTCTCTGAATAGAAGGTATTATGGGTTGTATTTTTTCTCCGGTGAGTTTGATCTAACTTCACGATTAGCAAAGCATAAGTAGTATGATTTGACTGATTCTTTTGTCAATTTTAGAAGACATTTGGAGGTTTATCCTGAATGATGGAGATCGTTATTTGAGGTAAGGAAGGTTGTTTTTTTATTGCAAAAAATGCACCCTAATTTATCTCTCCATAGTCGTATGTTTCTCTTTTATGATGGTTGATCATGTTTTGGCATGATGTGCTAGTGAACATATTTGATTGCTGTCGACATTGTTGATTCATAGTAGAGCCATGTCCTGTAGTTTTTATCCTTCTTTTTTGAAGTAGTTTTCACATTAAAAATTGTTGTGAGGTTTGTGTGATGTTTCATGATCTCTATTGTGTCTTTTGGACAAACAATTATTGCTCCTCTTGTTCATTCACACAGGAAAGGATTTGGTCCTCTGTTTCCCTTTCCCAACAAGTGGTATCAGAGCATGTTTGAGTTGTGATGTTTTTTTACTTGATTGAATGATGGAAGCAAATTTGAGTAGAATGGTTTGTTTAGATGGCACAAATTATCACAAGTGGAAAGGAAAGATGAAAGATCTAATTTTTTGTGAAAAAACTGCACTTGCATGTGTTTATTGCTTAGAAACTTGACTCTAAAAGTGATGAAGAATGGGAATTTGAGCACCAACAAGTTTGTGGTTTTATTCAGCAATGGGTGCAAAATAATGTATTGAATCACATTGTTAATGAAACAAATGCTAGTTGCTTGTGGGAAAAATGTGAAACTTTGTATGCTTCAAAAACTAGCAACAACAAGCTATTTGTTGCTCAAGAGGGCCATGCACTTAAGATATAAAGAGGGAAGCTCCATATCATATCACATGAATGAATTTCAAGGATGTTTTGATTAGTTGTCAGGCATGGGTGTAAAGTTTGATGATGAGATTCTTGGGCTTTGGTTGCTTAATACTTTTCCTGATTCATGGGAGAATTTTCGGGTATCTCTAACTAACTTAGCTCCTAATCGTGTGGTGACTGTGTAATATGTGAAGAGTGGTGTCCTAAATGAAGAAATGGGGAGAACTCAAGGGGCATCAACATCATAGTCAAAGATTTTTCTTACTGAAAATAGAGAAAGGAGTAAAACCAAGAGTTTAGATCAAAACAGAGGCTTCAACAAGAGTAAATCCAAGCTAAAGTATAAAAATTTTGAGTGCAATTATTGTGGCAAAAAAGGGCACATAAAAAAATATTGCTTCAAATTAAAGAAAGAAAACAAGGGCAATAAAAAGCAAGAAAATAAAGGCAATGATAAGGACAATGACCATATTGCTGCTACTACTTCAGATGATCTTCTTGTTGTATATGGTGAAGAAGGGATTAATCTTGCTTGTGATGAGACCAGTTGGGCAGTTGACATTAGTGTTGTTTTTTATGTTACATCAAGGAAGAAGTTCTTCACATCTTACATTCCAGGTGATTTTGGAGTTTTGAAGATGGGTAATGATTATTTGTGAAAGGTAATGAGTACTGGAACTGTTTGTTTGGAGATTAATATTAGCACAAAGCTAGTACTCAAGAATGTCAGGCATGTACTAGATATTCGATTACACTTAATTTCAATAGGTCAGCTTGATAATGATGGGTATTCCAGTACTTTTTATGTCGGTCAATGGAAATTGACTAAAGGCTCCATGGTTGTGTCTCGTGGGAAGAAGTCTTCTAATTTATATTGGTTATAGGTTTCAATTACTACCAACCTCGTAAATGCAATCGAGAATGATAGTTCTTCAGAGTTATGGCACAGAAGGTTAAGTCACATTAGAGAGAAAGGACTTGACTGTCTAGCAAAGAAGAATATGGCTTTAGCCCCAAAAGGTGCAAGGCTAGATAGATGCGCTCATTGTTTGGCTAGGAAACACAAAAGGCTTTCTTTTAAGCATCGTTCCCCATCTAGGAAGAATGATTTTCTTGAGATGGTACATTTAAATGTTTGTGGTCCTTTGATAGAAAAATCATTTGGAGTGCACGTTATTTTGTAACTTTTATTGATGATCACTCCAGGAAACTTTGGGTTTGCACTTTGAAGTCAAAGGATCAATTACTTGATGTTTTTAAAGAATTTCAAATTTTTGTTGAGAGAGAAATAGGCAAGAAACTTAAATGTATCCGCACTAATAATGGTGGTAAATATCGTGGTCAATGCTTATTGTCGAGAATAGGGTATTAAACATTAGTTGACACCTCCCATGACTTCACAGTTGAATGGCTTAGCAGAAAGAATATACAGAACTTTGGTGGAAAGAGTCACATGTTTACTTTCAGATGAAAAATTGCCAGATGTTTTTGGGGTGAGGCTCTGTACACTGTTGCACATGTTATCAATCTAACTCCTACTGTTGCTTTTCAACCTGATGTTCCAAATAAGGTGTGGTACGGTAAAGATGTGTCCTATGACCAATTATGAGTATTTGGCTGCAAATGTTTTGTGCAAGTACCTAAATATGAAAGATCTAAACTTGATACTAAGACAAGATGTGCATCTTCATTGGCTATGGCCAAGATGAGTTTGGCTATTATTGCTATGATCCAATTGAGAAGAAGCTTGTCAGAAGTCGTGATGTGGTTTTTGCAGAAGATCAAACCATTCAAGACATTAGTAAGGTAGAGAAGTCAGAGTTCCAAATTGGTGACTGATTAATAGATTTGGATCCTACTCTAATAAATGGGCCTAATGCAGCTAATATTGAGAATCCAGTTAATGTGTAGGATGAAGCTCAGAATGATCAAGTTGAGGGTGATCGAGCATGAAGTTGAGGAAGTAGATGCTTCTGCTGAGCAACTTGAAATTTTAGTTAGGCGGTATACCAAAGACAAAAATCTTCTAGCTGGTACTTGCCTACTGATTATGTACTCTTAACTGATCGAGAGGAACTTAAATGCTATCAAGAGGCAATTGAAAGTGATTAGAAGACATGATGGGTTATAGTCATGATAGATGAAATTCATTCTTTACTTGATAATCATACTTATGAACTGGTGAAGCTTCCTAAACGTAGAAAAGCTCTTAAATATTGGTAGATTTAAAGGGTGAAGCAAGAAGATAATTCTTTACGTCCTTGGTACAAAGCTAGGTTAGTTGTTAAAGGCTTTGGCCAGAAAAAAGGGATTGACTTTGTGGTGATTTTATCTCTAGTGGTTAAGTTGTCCTCCATCCGAGGTGTCTTAGGTTTAGTTGCTAGTCTTGATTTAGAAATTAAGCAAATCACTACAAGAGAATAGTTATTTACTGGCACTCAATTCCCGGCGGTTTTACCTAAACGGCCACCAGCTTTGCACATTGTGGCGGTTTATGCGGCAGTTAAATAAACGGCCGGTTATTACTTTCATGTGGTGGCGGTTTCTAGTTAAAACGGCCGTGAATTCTCTCGTATTCGCGGCAGTTGTATATAAACTGCCGAGACCGTTGTGCAGTTGGCGGCCGTTGTCTAATAAACCGCCGTCAATGCCCAGGCTTTATCTTATTAAGTTTGTTCCCCAATTTCGATCCAGCCCCTTCTCTTTTGTTCCAGAACCTCAGCTTCCCTTTCCCTTATCTTTCGCTCCAGCATAGCTCCGCCATTGATCCTTCGATCCTTCGAGTTTGGTTCCTTCGATCGTTAACCAGCACGCCAATCTTGTGAAGCCGCTGATTGAGGCCAAGAATCCCACCCCTGCTCCGATCGATGCCCTTAGCCTTCTCAACGGCAAGTGGATCCTCGTGTATATACCAAATTTGATCGATTTAGGGTTTTTTTTGGATTGGTTGTGCTTAAATTTTTGGGGATTTGCAGGCATTCTTCGTTCTCATAGTTGTTTCCGTTGTTGGGATCGAGAAGGCTGCCAGAGCTGGTTAAGGTGCAAAACTCGGTGAAGTTTTTTTTTCATTGTTTTTATTTATATCGAGTTTGCGTCTTTTTTCTATGTGCTCTTGTTTTTCCTTTATCATCCATGATGATGATCTTAATCGATTGATGGAGTTGATAATTTGTTGCGCTGTTGATTTTTCTTGGTTGCTTATTTGATTATGCTTTTCTTTTTCTTCTTGATTTTGATTTATTTTATCATGGATCTGAGCTTTTCTCTGGAGCTTGTTTTTTGAGCTTGGGTTTCTCATTCTAAGGGTTTTTTTTTTTAAATGGAAAAGCTCTGATGACTGTGTACATTGACTTATGTTATAGTCTTTTACTGTGAAATTTGTTCTTAAATTGTTTCTTAGTTCTCCAATTTTGTTTCGTTTTACATGGATCATTTATCTTTATTTCTGGTGGAGTTTATTTGATGGACTATTGTTTGATCCATGCATTATCCTGGAAATTGCTATTTCGAATGTGCAGCTTGTAAACAGTTTCTGGATTTGGTGTTTGGTTTCTTTGATTTAATGGATTTTTTTTACTGGGTATGATGAATGTATGCTTGATATTGCTTAACTGTGTTGGTTGCCATATAGTGTTTGGTTATCTCTGTTGCTTTTGAAATTTTGTATTTTTTTACACTCGGTGAAGTAGGGACTGTTACATGCAAACTTGGATTGTTATTTAGCACATGCTCTTTAAATTATAAAATTATGTTTCTCTGATGTTTATCTGCTTTAAATTTGGACTTTTGGTGTGTTTGGGTTTGTTATTTAGCATGATTTGATTGCTTTTCAGTAAATTGTTGCTTGTGCTTGTTTATCTTTCATTACTTTCAGTATTTTAGTAGTTGTGTTTTATTTGAAACTTGTTCATATATTTGTGGTTTGCCATAACTCTGTTTTCTTTTCCTTTTTTTTTCGGTTTATATGTTCATTCCAAGTATTGTACATATATTGTATTAAAGGTAAAACTGATAGTTTAGGTTCTCTCTTCAATGTGCTTTTCATTATTAGATTGCAGCAACAAGTATCCAGGGATAGAAAGATTGACTTGACGTTGGAGTTTTTGCTGACATTGTCAAAGGTATATGGAAATAATTTTTGTGGTTGATGTTTACAAGTTATAATATGCCTGACAAGGTTGCTCACTGAAGGCACAGTATTAGAGAATTGAGAAGTGTTTTTTTTTTTTATAATCTGATATCTTAATCTCCTGATGATTACTATTAATTGTAGAAATCTTTATCAAGTCATTTTGCTAATCTAGTGACAGATTGATTATATAGTCACAGCCATTTTTTAAATTATTCTGACTGTTTGTGAATTTCATCCCTCAAAATCTGCTTATATATATATAGAGTACTATCATATGTACTCTCCAACTGTTGCAAATTGATTGATTCAGTTTATTAGTTTTTTTTTTTCCTTTTACAAGAATAAAATTTATCACTAACTTTGATTTCCATGTTGAATAATGGCATAAAATTTTTTTCCTGGTTTGCATTTTGGATGGCAAGGTTCTCCTTTTGCACATGCTAGTTCCAAATAAACTTTCACTTTTAGAATGATGAAATTGGGATGTTATTGGTCTCCAAAAAGTATGCATTTCCACTTCATAAAGAATGCTCCTCTTCAGGATGAGGTAGTTCATAAATCCTGTTAGAGCAGTTAAAGGAAAATCCTTTTCGATGCCAGATCTTTCTGTATGGCTTAAGTAGTTCTGAGTGTGGGTATTCTTTTGAAAACAAAATACTAATCATATACTAGATGCATCATTTAGGATCTGTATAAAATTATAGCTTTAACTAAAATGGTGTTAACATGACTGATATCTCCTGATGAAGTTAATTTATCATGTAGTATGGCTGAGTAGATGGTTTACACATTGACATGTTTGTTTTGTGGTGAAGGAATGAATGGATTATGTGTGGCCAACCGAGAAAAGTGGAACTCATGCAAACAATCCTTCATTTAGATACGAATTTTAGATCAAGCTTCTTTGACACATTTAATATGTTTCTAGGAAATGATGCCAAAATATGGTGCAATTCTAGTGCCACTTTCCACCTTACAATACTCTTTATACCAGAATTTGAGCCCAGATTTATCTCATAGAGAGCCCAAGTGACCCACAATTATTATTCTTTATTGCTATGTGTGTTAGTGACTAATGTTTATTTAGATTAGTACTTTTATGTCATATTAGATTAGTATGTGTTTCTAAATGCTGTAGTTAGGGCATTTACCTAGCTTTCTGACTCATGCAAAACCAGATTAAGGACAAAGAGAAATTATTCAAGTATGTTGTATGTGGATGTTTAAATATTGAATATTTTGTAACCAAACAAATCACATCTTGAAGTTCACTTATTAAATGGAGTTCCTCTTTTGATTTATGTTTGTGTTACAGTAGATTGTTTTGTTATAAATAGCACCTTCAGTGTTCCACTATATATGAGAGGTAGTTTTTTTTTTTTTTTGACCTTCATCTAACCCTTTTGGCTGATTCTCCAGGAAGTTTTGAGGATAAGGGCAGAACATGTTGATGATATTCAAGCTGTCTTCAATGAAAGAGTAAAAGGACAGTTGAAGGTTACAAGAGCATTTGGTGCGGGGTTTCTAAAAAAGGTCAGCTTCCAAAACTTACCATTTTCTTTTCTTCATTAGGATCTCTCATCTGTGTTTTTCTTTCCAATTATGTGCTATGTGTCTGTCTAATAAAACTCCCATTTCTGGATGTCAGTGTGTCTCTATGTTTCATGTACCTTTAAGTTGTGTACTCTGGCTTGTAAGGATCTCTCATTTTTGAGTTCATGGATCTTTGATTTTTAGAATTAAATCATGAACTTCATCTTTTGTTGTTCCTGTTTGGATTTACACGTTTTGGGTGTAATTTTAAGTGAATTTTAATTTAAGTGCACCTTCAGTTCACCTTATCATTAATATGTATATACATATATGGTATTGTGTAACAATGGCTTCAGATTGGACATGGTGATCTTGTAAGTTGCAGTAAATTAATAGACATTTCTATATTTTCTTGATAGTAAACATCTAGGCTATTCAATGATATTTTGTGGGAGCTAGATAAAATTTTTTTGGTTACATACCTAAGTCAAAAATTCCTACTTGTTTGTCTTTTTTTTGTCACTTTGCAGGATCTTTTTTCTGGTTTGATATTTTCATAAGTTGCTATTGGTGGTGGTGGTGGTCTCCATCAATTTAGGTACCATTTGATCTTGATGTTTAAACTTGTTTAGCAAATTTATAATTGCTATGATGTTAATATGGATAAATATAACACTATAAATATTGGAAAATGTTTTAATGTATTGTAGGAATTAATTCATTTGTCTAGGTATGAAAAATTAATAATAATAAATAAATAGTATTGTTATTTTTAGACAGCTTTTGACAAGCATGGACAAATCATGGATTACATTGCCGCGAAACTCAGTTGCGTATGACCAAGGTGTTAAGAATTTTATTGAATTTGCTTTCCGGCATGGTTCAATTAATGATATGATACTCTGTCCATGTCCTATGTGCGGATTTAGTAAGCGTCAAAATCGTGCCAAGGTATACGATCATCTAATTTGTAAACAATTTCCAAAAGGTTACACAATTTGGTACCTTCACGGAGAGTCCCATCCACGAGAAACAACTAATGTTCCAAGCAATGTCGAAGTTGCTTCACAAAGCAATGTTGTCGTCCAAGACCCAATTATTGATATGGTAAATGATGCTTTTAGAGTACATGAACCTATTTCAGAGGAAGGATTTCAAACAGTAAATGAAGGGGTTAGACAGACATCTGATGACATACCAAATGTGAACCAAGCTAGGAATGCAGCAGACGAGTTTCATGAGTTATCTAATGATGGTCAACAACCTCTATATGAAGGATGTGCAAATTATTCAAAACTATCCTTTATATTGAAATTGTACCACATCAAGTGTCTCTGTGGAATGAGCGATAAGGCAATGACGATGATATTGGAGTTGCTACGTGATGCATTTCCGCATATAAAAATTCCAAGCTCTTTCTATGATGCGAAGAAAACCATCACGAAGCTTGGATTGAACTATCAAAAAATACATGCATGCCCAAATAATTGCATGCTTTATTGGGGTAATGAAGAAGATGAAGAGAGACAAAATTGCAAGATTTGTGATACTTCTAGGTGGAAAAAAAGGAAGGGTGGCTCAGATGTCTTATCCAGTGGTAATAGAGCTAGAAGGAAGATTCCTGCAAAAGTGGTTAGATATTTTCCATTGAGACCTCGATTACAGAGGTTGTTTTTCTCTTCAAAAACAGCAAAGGATATGAGATGGCACAGCTTGGATGGAAACAACGATGGGCTATTGAGACATCCAAGAGATTCTGAAGCATGGAAAAGATTTGATGCAACAAATGGTTGGTTCGCAGCAGACCCTCGAAATGTGCGTCTTTCATTAGCTGCGGATGGATTTAATCCCCATGCAAATATGAGTCAAAGTTATAGCATTTGGCCGATTATTCTCATCCCATAGAATATGCCACCATGGGCGTGTATGAAACATACATCTTTTATCATTTCAACTATAATTCCTGGAAAACAAATGCCAGGAAATGATATAGATGTTTACTTACAACCTCTAATAAGGGAGTTGAAAGAGTTGTGGTACGATGGTGCTGAAACATATGATTCCTATGCAAATGAAATGTTCAAGATGCATGCTGCTTTGATGTGGACAATTAGTGATTACCCTGGTTTGGGAAATTTATCTGGGTGGAATGTCTATACTGGACGTGCTTGTATACATTGCAATTATGCCTCTGATCCTTGTCGCTTGCCTCATAGTAGGAAATGGTGTTTCATGGGCCATCGGCGTTTTCTTCATGGTGGTCATAAATTTAGAATGAACAAGATCAAATTTAATGGAGAGCAAGAGTTACGAACTCCTCCATAATTTTTATCAGGTGTAGAAATTTTTGAGCAAGTTAAGGACATTGATGTCACATTTGGTCGGCCCATGGATAGTCAACTCAAGGGGAAAAGAAGACATGGTGCAAGTACTTCTACAGATGAGCGACAACAATGGAGGAAGAAAAGCATTTTCTTTGAGCTCCCATATTGGAAACAAAATTTATTGCGTCATAATTTAGATGTGATGCAAATAGAGAAGAATGTGTGTGATAATATTCTTTTCACATTGTTGAATGATAGTTCTCGCTCAAAAGATCATCTCAATGCTCGTAAGGATCTACGAGATATTGGTTGTAAACCAAACTTGTGGCCAAACGAAAATGGAAAGTTTGCTCCAGCAATTTATACAATGAGTAAGCAAGGGAAGAAGCTATTTTTAAATACTCTGAAGAATATATGTGTGCCAGATAGCTATGCCAGTAATATTTCTCGATTCATCGATGCTAACAATCTCAAAATAGTTGGGACATTAAAAAGTCATGATAGTCACATACTATTGCAACAGTTGCTTCCACTCGCTATGCGTGCAGGGGTTGATGACAAAGTATCTGCTGTACTACTTGAGTTATGTTCATTTTTCCGACAAATATGTGGCAAAACATTGAATGTCATGGAATTGGATAATCTCCAAAACCAAATTGTACTAACATTGTGCCACATGGAAATGCTTTCCCCCCCCCCCCCCTCATTTTTCACATTGATGATACATCTGATTGTTCATTTGGTTGATGAAGCAAAACTTGGAGGTCTAGTCTATTACCGTTGGATGTATCCGATAGAAAGGTATCTAATTGCTAATAAATTTATTTGTAATTAATAATAACAACAAAGCTATGTTATATAACTATGACTCGTGATGTTTTAGGTATTTGGGACTACTAAAATCATATGTACGCAACAAAGCAAACCCAGAAGGATCTATTGCAGAGTGTTATATTGCACAAGAAGTTATTACATTTTGTTCGCGATATCTAGATGATATTGAGACAGTATGGAATCGACCTAGGCGAGTTGATGATGAATCTGTCACTCCCCAGCACCCAAATGCTCGAATTGCAGAATTATTTTCATATGTTGGAGACCTATAGGGGCTTTACGTGAATTACGTTATCATCCATTGAGCATCTACAAGCGCATCGGCATGTGCTAATCAATTGCCCAAAAATTGATTCATATGTTCAGTGAGTATTATTGCTTGTGTATTTATGCACTATTGAAGTGGACGTTGTTATTAAAATACTACTTTGAACATGATAGAGAATTCAGGGTTGTTGCAAGAAGACAATTACGGAGCCGGAGTAGAAATTCTATTGAGGTAGATAAGATTGTTCATAGAGAGTTTAGTCAATGGTTCGCAAATCGAGTAAGTACTTATCTCAATATGTACATTGAATTTTAATTGGCATAAGTCTAAATTGTTTTCATTTGTCTTTAGATCAACCGAGATCGTGAGGTGCTCCCAGATTCGGATAAAATTTTGCTCATAGCTCTAGCTCAGGGGCCAATTAAACAAGCAAAAAGATACACGGCATTCAATGTTAATGGATACAAGTTTCATACTTTGGAACGTGATAGAGGATTAAACACACAGAATAGTGGTGTTTTCGGCACATTTGTAACAAGGAGTTATTCCAGCAATAGTGATGTTAACATGCGATACAGAGGTGTGCCGTATTATGGGAAATTAGTTGACATCATTGATATTAATTACAATGGATTGTTTATGGTGACTTTGTTCAAGTGTGAGTGGGCCAACACTACTATACCCAAAGGTTTAAAAACTGATAAATTAGGTTTTACCTCAATCAGTTTTGCAAGACCTATACATACTGGGGTGATTGAAGATGATGAGCCATACATTAAAGCTTCTGAGGCACAAATGGTTTTTTATGTTGATGATCAAAAAGAAGATGGGTGGTGCATACCAATACACCTAAAACCTAGAGATTTCTACGATATGGGTGAGGATAA
Source organism: Dioscorea alata (assembly GCA_020875875.1). Lineage (NCBI taxonomy): Eukaryota > Viridiplantae > Streptophyta > Magnoliopsida > Dioscoreales > Dioscoreaceae > Dioscorea > Dioscorea alata. Next base: position 14,392,779 of record CM037019.1, read on the forward strand.
TTTAGATGCCATGGCCAATATTGAAGCTTATCCATCACAAAATCTGGAAAGTTTATTTCCTGATGAAGATGTACAATTACCTTTTAGTCAGGATGATATAGATGATCTTCATAATTTGCAATCCTCAAATATTGGAGAACAATTTGAAGCTGAAAACAATAGTTAAATAATTGATTATGTGAGTTAAATAATTTATTATATTTTATTTTCCTCGTACATGTTATCGAACTAATAAATTGATTATGTGAGTTATTTGCAGTATGCCGAGGACAAGAAGACACATCATCACAAGTTCTTCAGCAAATTCAATAGAGGACCAGCATCATTCTATGGACCCAGGCACATCTATGCGAACACCACAGATGAATGCACAAGTTGAACAAGTTGCTACTCAGATTAATGCACAAGTTGAAGAAGATGGTCCTCAGATGAATGCACAAGTCGAAGAAGATGGTCCAGTGCATCAGTCAACAGTTGAAAGTGATGAACCTCAACTTTTTAGGGGTTCAAAAAGGACAACAAGAACATGGGACATGCAAATTAGAGGTGATTAATCTATATACATGTATATATATAATATATATGATATTTATATATTGCATAGTATTTAAGTTATAGGTGGTTACATGCTAAGAAAAGTAATCTCATATATAAGATGAGGTTTCATTTTATGTAAATGGCAGATGGAAATGGCCAACTGAAGCGTCAAAAGATGCGATTAATTGACGTGTACACACTTCCACCAGGAGAGAAAGTTCTTGTGGAATGGAATTCCCGAAATCAGCCTGTTGAATTATCGGGGGGTTTGCTCGCTCAATTTCTAGGCCACATTGCAAGTAATTGTCAGAACTTTCCTATCGGATATGAAAAGTGGCAAAAGATCCCACAGTGCTATAAAGATCATGTGTGGAACAATATTATAAAGGTATCACAGGTTATTTATAATTGTCATGTTATGGGTTATATTGTTGGACAGATTTGATCGGTTTGTACTAATGTATTTATATATTTGTAGACGAAATTGGAGGTCAATGATGATGGACATAAGTGATATATTTTCAAAAGCTTAGCAAAAAAATGGCAAGACAATTGATGTAACTTATATAACTTAATGAAATGTGATCCCGATGGTCCTCGTGAAGCCAACATCGCAAGGAAACCTCCTGAGATCCCTTTGGAGCAATGGGTTGCTTTTGTGGATTATAGAGCTCGACCTGACACGAAGGTGATATCCATAAAAAATAAATTTGGATAGTTGTATTATTTTTTATCCTTTAAATGTTTAAATTACACTTTGCAGGCAAAAGCAGAACAAAACACTATAAATCGCACCCACCAAACAATGCCTCACACATTAGTCTCAAAGTCCATTGCCCGACTGGAGAATGAGATGGTTATTAATTACTTGTTTTGAGTAGTTTTAATTATGTTTATTAATCATGTCGCAACATTACTTACATATTAAACAACTTGGATTCTTGGTAGGAAAAGCAACTTGGTCGTTCTATTAGCAGAGCTAAATTATTTCAGGCAAGCCATACAACATCGGATGGGTCTTTTGTAAATGAAGAAGCGAGGCATAATCATGTAAGTTTAATATTGAAAAATATGATATATTTCGTGATTGTAAATAAATATGTTATTATGAAAAATTCTACTGCTTTCATTTACAGGAAGACCTAATTTTTCAAAGGCAAGGAACCTCTGAAAATGAAGCATTTACTAGTGTTTTTGGGAAAGAACACCCGGGGTATGTTCGAGGTATGGGACTTGGAGTTGTCCCAACTCAAGTGTATGGACCATCCTATAGCTCAAGTAGGAGAAATGAAGCCAGTGGTGGCACACAAGCTGAAATCAATGAGCTTAGGGACACTGTGCAACTCTTAAGGCAACAAGTGCAAGAAAATGAACAACGATTTCAGCAACAAATAGCAATTCTTACCCAACAATTGGCAAACCAAAATCAAAACATAGCAACCAATCAGGTTATGTTTAAATTTCTATTTTTAGAGTTATTGTTTGGTAACATTGTGTTGATTAGGTTAGTGTTAATGGTTACATTTATAGGATTTCATTGTTTTCCTCATATTGTATACTGAAATTTATTGACATAGGGAAATGTGGGGTCGCCAATTATTGGAAGACGTTCATCACAGGGTAGTCACACGGCTCAAGGCAACCATAATTCAGATGAATCTACGTAGGATAGATGCGACAGGAAGTTAATTAAGTCCTCGTTCTTTATTTTTCTATTTGAAGTATGAAATTATAGTAGTTCACTGTATTTACTTCATTGGTTTCAGAAATCATTTCTCTGGATTTAATATTAGCTTACATTTTATATCACTTTAACACATTTACTTCGGTTGAATTAATATTGTTTGTTTCATATATTTTTTCAGAGGATGTGATTCCAATTCCCACTAATAGCACTCGTAGAAAGGGTGGGAGAACATGAAAGAGGTTTTAAATTCACTGCGACATGCATGCTTGCTCCAATGGACTTCCTTTTTTTTTTTTTGTTTCATTGGGCCAGATGATGTTAGTTGAAGATTTTGTTGTTGGGATTTTATTTACTCTGATAAGTTTTGAATTGGTTTTATGTTCTTATTTTAATGGCTTATTTTTATTGGTAGTTGCAATACTTAAACTATACTATGAGCATGTTCTTCTTACTCAGCCATCTCATGATGGTATTGCAAAGCGTTCCCCCTGCATAGGTGATGACAACAGGTATTTTCTATACGTGCTTCTTTTGGTTGGGGAATGAAAATATACTTTTATGGAAGGCATCAATAATGAATGAAAACTTGCTTTAACAAAGTTATAATTAATCCTTGGATTTGACTTCCAAATCAAATGTTAGGCTGGATGAGGTACAGATCAAAGATCAGGACGAAAAGAAGACTTCCTCGGACAACTTCATAAAGGGAGCTGTAAGTCAATTGCTCTATGGACTTCTTTGTCCGGAGAATTTTTCCTTCCTTAGTTATCATGTTTCTGATATTTATTTTATTGTGTTGATAGCCATCTGAGGAGGGTCCACATACACTGAAATCTGACGGTCAGTGACTATCAATTTCTTCATGTTATTATTCTTTTTCCTGGTTGTAAATTCTGTGATAGATTTTCTTCTGATTGAAGTAACATGTATGATGCATGTGTTGTCGTTTCCTGTGTTAATAATTTTTTAATTGTGAAGGGTGGCTTATTGTTTGTTGATTCTCCAACTTGTAGAATTATGTGATTTTTCAGTTGTTGTTTCCTATGCTAGTAATAACTAGACTTCTTACTGATCTGTTGCTTTTAGTACTCTTTGTAAAGTTATTTCATCTCACAGTTGTCGTTTCTGGCTTTGGCAATTTCTTGATTTGTGAAAGCTGATTCATCGCTTGCTGATGCTCCTGCTTGTAGAATTAATTAGTTGTTGCTGTTGTTTCCTGCATTTCTGACTTCTTGAATTATGAAGGTGATTCATTTGCTTACTGATATTCCATTTATGCTTTGCAAAATCTGCTATCTGTATTATTACTTTTCTTGAATTGTGAATTGTCTTACTGATATTCCAAAAGAGCTTAATTTTTGTTGAAGGTATATATATGTCCATGACAACATGCACATATTATGGAACATATGATTTAGTATAGAGCTTAATCAAGCACCGGTGAGCATCATATATGACACATTGTTCTTCCCTCTTTTACTTTACAACAGGCAATGATAATTTTATTAGAACATTTGTCGCAAAAAAAAAAATTAATAGTTTTTTTCTTTCTTCCCCTGATATACATAATAATGTTCACAATGAATAGCATGATGGCTTGTTCTTTACAGCCACAGAATCAAATGGAATGCAAGCTGTCTATTATTGATACATATGCAAGCTGTCTATTATTAATACTTATCAAACATTTGTCTCTCTCATGGCCTTCGTTGTTGCTGGTCTATCACCCTCTCTGTATTTTGGTGCAGGAGTTACAACACATGCATTATATAATTCTACAAGTTCAAGAATCAAAGAAAGGTAGATTAGGTGAAGTTTATCTCAATATTTATATTTGGACAATTCATGATATCTTGAAATGCCAGGACTAATTGTTTTTTCAATTAATTACTGAAGGGCATCCTAAGTCTTGGTGGTTGGATTGGATCTTTTGTTTCCATTAAATATGTACTGAATATGCATCTCTACACCTGTATTTTATTTTGAAAAACTGCAATTCCACACAGTTCAGCATTTATCTCTCACTGTAGCATGTCTTTGGTAGGAAATGTTGTTTGATGCATTATTGTATATTCACTCTGGGTTCAATTTTTCAGGTTTCTAGGCCAGTTGTGGTTGCTGATGGAATGGGTGGTGCTGCCATGTATGAACTGGTTCGAGTGTCCATGACAATCTTATAGGAGAAATCATTAGATTGGAGGAAGATTCAGCTACCATTCAAGCTATCTGGTTCTTTTCATTTGTCTTTTGATACTAATCTACTGTTAAATTTCTATTACTTCTTTAGTTTTCTTTCCTGCTGGTGTTTAGATAATTAATACCATTCCCTGTTCTTATCTTTAGTTTATGAAGAAACTGCTGGATTGATGGTTAATGATCCCGTTTTGCGGACTCGAAAGGTATACTTTGGCTCTCATCTCTCTCATTTGATTTTTATTTGTGATGGTAATGACAGGATTGGCCTTTGCCCTCTCTACAGCCTCTTTCTGTTGAGCTTGGACTAGGAATTTTGGGCAACATTTTTTATGGGATCCAGGTGTGCTTTAGTTCTTGAATATATTTAAAAGTGGAGAAAAGTATACTTAAAGCCTGACTTGACTCCTGACTATAGTTTAATATCTTTGATTACTCATGGTACATTCTATATTATTTCCAACCTCTACCATTATTGTACAGTTTTGGATCTATTAGAGTTTATCTATAGAAACAATAAATTGCCCTTTTTCCATTAAAAGTTTAACTGTGTTTTTTTGTCAAGATAATCTACACTAATCTTGGTAAGCGGAAGTTATTTATATATTTCATTCCCCTATCTTGCTTGATTTTGTTGTTTCAATTGATGTTGATTATTTCTGGTGACATAGAATTGTAGATTATTGCATGATATTCTTTTGCTCAAATTTGGTCTTTATATTTTGCACCACCTCTTTTTATGTTCAGTTAGCAGGAGCTTCACGAGAGCTGATCAACAACCTCATACCTGAACACATTAGACGACTAGCTGGTCTAAATTTGTAGTTTAATTACGTGCTAATATGTTTCTGATAATGAGGGCTACTACCCCATCCATGTTGCTGCAACTATGGGACATGTTAAAATCATTTATGAGCTGCTTAAACACTGTCCAGACTCTTTTGATTTGCTTGATGACAAAAATGGGAGGAATTTCCTTCATATTGCTGTTGAGAGGAAGAGGGCAAGGGTTGTGAGATATGTCTGTAATAGTAAAAACAAAAAGTTTGAGAAGTTGCTGAATCAAAGGGACAATATGGGTGGCAATACTCCCCTGCATCTCGTAGTCAGTAATTACAAGCATTTCAACAGCTATAAAGCTGCTGCCGTCCTACTGAAAGATCCAAGAGTTGAAACTTCCATAATAAACAATGAAGGCCGCACTCAACTTGATCTCTCCCGCAAATTAAAACCTGGCATGACCTTTCTTCATGTAAGTGATTTTTGAGTAACTAATAGTCTCACATCTATTAATTTGGTAAATATAAATTTAAATATATAAAGCCCAGATCTCTCATTCTCTGGTTTGATAATTTTCTTAAACATTCTCATTCTTGTGAACAGAATATACAATATGTTGTCATTCGATGCTTAGCAAACTGTGGGGCAGTGCGGAGCCTGCAGAGATCAGATCAGGTGACATATGAGATGGAGAATGCTGTTGATGTGGACGAAGAATCAAAAAAGCTCACATCATTGTCCACAAATTTAGCAGTAGCTTCAGTGTTAGCAGTCTCAGTGACAGCTCCAAAGAACAAACACAATGTTAGATCAGTGTCAACCACAAAAGCTTCAAGGGTATGGTTCATCTCCAGTAGCTATTACAAGGACATCTTCCAGCAGAAAAATCAAAATTATGACTCAGCTTCTTCAAATGGGATCACAGCAGGGGTGGTGGTTGTATAGTAAGGATACTCGGAATTAATATTATGATATGTTTGCAACTTTGAGAGAAAACAAATTTGTAAATTTGAATTAATTATTAATGAGTTATAAATAAAAATTTTGTTATTTTTAAATATTAATTGAATGAGTTGAATGCACAGGATTGATATATATATATATATATATATATATATATATATATATATATATATATATATATATATATATATATATATATATATATAATTAATTGTAAAAAAATCAAATAAATTATTTTTAAAAAAAAATCCGTATCCACGGCGCTTTGTGCATAAACCGCCGGGATTTCCAATTATTTAAAACTGTAAAAAAAATCAAATCAAAAATGATTTTTTTAAAAAAAATTTGTATTCACGGCGGTTTAACCAACAACCGCCGCGATATCCAATGTATACATTCTCCATACTTTTACGGCCGTTCTATAACCGCCGACGATTGTAGTATGCATTTAATGGCGGTTGTACCGGCCGTTCTCCAAAACTGCCGTAAATAGACTCACGACATTGGTAAACGCGGCGGTTTTGTAACGTCCATGAGTTTCAGTTAGCGGCGGTTATAACCGCCGTTAAAGGCTTTTAAAACAGCAGCTAAAAGCATGATTTCCTGTAGTGAATAGATGTGAAGAAAGCTTTTCTACACGGTGATTTGGAGGAAACTTACATGGAATAGCGTGAAGGGTTTGTAGTGAAAGAGAAAGAAGGGTATGTGTGCAAACTGAAGAAAAGTTTATATGGTTTGAAACAAGCACCAAGGTAATGGTACATAAAGTTTGAGTCAATTATGGTTCAATAAGGATATAAGAAGACTGCTTCTGATCATTGTGTTTTTGTATAGAACTTCTCTGATAATAACTTTGTTATTTTATTGTTATACGTATATGATATGCGCATTATGGGTTATAATTCTTCACAAATTATCAGTTTGAAGAAAAGGTTGAGTAATTGTTTTGCAATAAAAGATTTTGGACCGGCAAAGAATATTCATGGCATTAGAATTATTTGTAACAAGAAATGTAACATTATGGCTTTCTTAAGAAAAGTATATTGAGAAAGTTCTGCAACAATTTAATATGGCTAAGTCTAAAGTTGTAAGTACATCTCTTGCTATATCTTTTAGATTGAGTGTTAGTTAATCTCCTTCTAATAAGCAAGAGAGATAATACATGCAACATGTTCCTTATGCATCTGCCATGAGGAGTTTAATGTATGCAATGGTTTGCACTCGGCTAGATATAGCTCATGCAGTTAGCATAGTGAGTAGATTTTTATCTAATCCAGAAAAAGAACATTAGAATGCAGTAAATTGGATTTTAAGATATCTCCATGGTACTTCTAGTTTGAAGCTTTATTTCAGAAGTGAAAACCTAATTCTTATTGGCTATACTAATTCTAATTTAGCTGGAGATGCAGACTCGAGAAAATCCACTTATGGGTATTTGATTATTTTTGTAGGGGGAGTTGTAGCATGGCAGTCAAGACTGCAAAATCGACTACTGAGGCAGAGTTCATTGTAGCCACTGAAGCTTGCAAAGAATTGCTTTGGATGAAAAAGTTCCTAAGTGAGCTTGTTTTCACACGAAAAAATTATGTGTTATTTTGTGATTGTCAAAGCGCAATTCATCTTAGCAAGAATCCTAATTTTCATGGTAGATCGAAACATATTGATATGAGGTATCATTGGCCGTGAAGTCTTGGATTCTAAACAACTGAGTTTGAGAAAATTCACACAGATGATAATGTTTTTGATATGTGAACTAAGGCACTATCTAAATGGAAGTTTGAAGCATGTCGCTTGGTTGCAGGCTTGGCAATCTTTTCCATATAGTCAGGAGGGGAGAATTGTTAGGCTTGGATTCCCTTCCTATGTGGAGAAAGCCCAAATCTTTCATGAGGCCCATGTTATGATAACCCACTAGGGTTTTAATAATGTTTTTCAACAATTTTCTTTGAATATAGGTCGCGGTTTTTGCTAGAAATGGCAATAGGGTAGGATATATCAAAACCCTTGCTCGTACCTATAACGCCTACCCTATACCCATACCTCCAAGGGAAAAATTCATACCCTTTACCCTTACCTGCTAGAGATGGCAATGGGTAGGATATATCTGCAGCCTCTTTGAGAAAACAAAGAAAGGAAGAGTTTGTGAGATATTTATTCTATTCTATAGCTAGTTTCATCAACTCAGTAATTAGATAATCATTTGTAGTCTAATCAAGCTAAGTTTTGGTAGGCATGTTCGCATATTAATGTTCTTCATTGTGAACGGTAGATATCTGATTTTAACTGCAGATCTTCTAATTAGAGCCCTAATATATCTCTCCATAGTCTTGTGTTTCTCTTTTACGATGGTTGATCATGTTTTGGCATGATGTGCTAGTGAACATATTTGATTGCTGTAGACATTGTTGATTCATAATGGAGCCTTGCATTTGGACCGGAGAGAGGTCCCATGGTTTTCATCCTTCTTTTTTGAAGGAGTTTTCCTTGTTAAAAATTGTTGTGTGGGTTGTATGATGTATTGTGATCTCTATTGTGTTTTTAGACAAACAATTATTGCTCCTCTTATACATTCAAGCAAGAAAGGATTTGGTCTCCTCTATTTCCCTTTCCCAACAATGCTGAAGTTTATCATGCAATGGTTGAAGAACCAAAAGGAATTAGTGTTGATGTTTCTCCTAATGTACTTCTCCAAACTTAATCAGAAAAGCAAGTTAACTGTGAGTTTGATGTCACTAGCATGCCATTAAACCAAAGGGCAGATAGCACAGGGGCAGTTGTTGTGGATTTCCAGCAACATGAAGTTAGGAGTCCAATTTTGGTACCTTTTCCTGAGAGTTTTAAACTAGGTTTGATGTTTTATTTGGTAATCCATCTACATGGATTAATCCTCTCTGATAATTAAAATGTTACACCTGAACCTCTTCTGATAATGAATAAATGCAATGTCTTCTTTTACTAGTATTGATCCTGGCTTTTGTGTTTCATGTAGAGGACATGTCCGGCCTATATATATATATATATATATATATAGAGAGAGAGAGAGAGAGAGAGAGAGATAGAGATATGGTAATATACTTAGCTACTGTCATTTGAAAAATACAGTAAGATAATTAAACAAAGTGGTGTTTTGTCAAGGGGCCAGTGAACGTGTGTATTATGCATGTGTATCATGTAACAATTGCACATTTCTGTGGACCCAAATATATATATATATATATATATATTAAAATTTAAAAGGAGATTAGATTCTTTTCTTCTTCAAATAATATCAACAACTTCAATATTTTTTATTTGGTCTTATCATGCCCATGTGCATATGATCATCCGATATCCACATTCACAGTCACCAAATTTGGATCTACTAGGAAACCGAGGACTATGAAAAGTATCTGGGTGAGTATCTTGATGTTATTGTGAGTTTCAAGATTTGGTATTTTTCATTCATTCTAGTAATTATAAGGTTCATGAAATACTAGATATAGTAAGTATAGGGTGTCTAATGTCCGGATGATTACATGATTATTCAAAAACTTGTAAGGATGATAAATTTCAGAGTTTTGTTATTGAAATAGCAAAATCTCTCTTCGATTTCAAGAGTCTTAGAGGTAGAATTTGGCGGAGAGTGAAATAAGAAAGTTGTAGAGGTTGACATTAGCTAAGTATTTACAAAATTTTAGATTTTATTCATCTGCGGTTTATGAAATTTACCTATATAAGTTTAGTTATTTCAAATGGTTTTTTATGCAAAACTTGAAAATTGACGGGCATGTTTCATAGTCTTAGAAGTTGAATCGGCAAAGTGAAAAATAAGAAACTTGGTTCTTTCTGAATTATCCATTTGTTTATAAAATATCATGTTATTTGAAGATATATTTGGGGAGACATGTTTGTTAAAATTGATATGTCTGGATTTACTAGTTTGTAGAAATATGTGAACATTCAAATATTGTATGTTGCATTCTAATCATTGTGAAATTAGGATACATCATAGCCCTACATGTCTAGGTTCCTTAGAAGTAGAAATTTTGTGATTTGGGAAAGGATAGACAAAGTTATGATAGATTCAGTCCTCAATGGTCATGAGGTAATTTTCTTTATATGCCCCATTTAGAGTGGATAATTGCTATTATTCCCTTGGAAGAATCCATATTTGAGAGAGTAAAATAATAACTTGATCTTTTTGCATATGTACCCTTTTGAAATCTCATTTTTGTAATACACTTGCTTATTATCCTCTTAAACCTTTGTAGTATCATTGGTGTCTTGAAATCTTTCTTGCACACCCATGAATATTGTAAAATTCCTATTGTTGGTGAAACTAATAGGATTTCTTCCCAATTTAAGACAACAAAGAATTTGATTATATATATATATATATATATATATATATATAGACACACACACATGAAAATTTGAAATATAGACTATAGTTTTGCATAGTTCCATCAGTGAAATAATAACGGCCATTGAAATTCTTCTTCAAGCACGAAGGTAAACAAATGACCTCTACAAACCTGACTCGGGTCACCAAGTTTAAATAAATAATTTCATACATTTTGTTTTGGCTATAGTAATTGGGAGACATATATTTTAATAATTTGATCTGTATTATATTTCTGTTGTATCAATAAAATTTTCAAATATTATGTTTTGATAAACTTTATTCTGTGACATTTGTTTAATCCTTTGAATTTGAATTTTTTTTTTGTTTTTTGAAATTTTTTATGATCCTAAAATATTTTGATTGGGATAAATACTGAGGCTGGTGGATAGCTTAGCAGTGGTTGTCTAATAAAAAGGCAACTATAAACTAGTTGATTTATTACTTTTTATTTCTTTAGTAGACCTTGAATTTTATTATATTTGTCTTGACTAATTTGTTATTTCAAGTATTAAAATAGGTTTTGAGGCATTACATACTTACTAGGTTTCATCCCATAGATATGCTGCTGTTTGTCGATGCACTGTGCTAAGTAGACCGGGTTCAAGGAGTAACACATTCAATGCATGTGCAAGTATTGTGTGTATGAGCACATATGCGGGTAGACACCAGTAACTTATGACCCATATTCCACGTAAATTGACAAGCAAGAAAACAAAGATTGGAAAGTGAGTAGGGATGCAAATGGAGAGGTTTTGGGTAGGCCCCTATACCAGCATTTTAAAAAGGTACCCGTACCCATCCTCATACCCTCTGGTAACAACTTTAATTCCCATATTCATAACTGCTGGGTACTCACATCTCATACCCATCCCCATTACTCTCAATTTAGTTAAAATATGATTTCTCCTAGCACTTTTTTCTTATGAACTAATAAAATATGAATACCAACATTCATTAATAATATATCAAACAAGGTACAAAATTATTATCATAAACATTCAACTAAATTACTACAGTTAAACATAATAAAATAAAGTATTAAATTAAAACATAATATAATATTTTCATAAAATAATAAAATATTAAAACAAGCCTCCAACACAAGTAATTTATTGAGTTGCAAGTCTTGTATTAGCACTCCCCATGGTGTGGCAAAAAATTGATAACACCAATACAATTATACAAACTACAACATAACAAGAAAAGTAAGAATTATCTGATTAAAAGTAACCAACAACAAATTTAATTGAATAAATAAACGTCATATTATTTATTACCTCCTTTTTGTTAATTTCTGGTTAATATGATATTTCCAAAAATATCAAAAAAAATACTTTAATATATTATAAGATAAAAGAAATTATCTCAATAATTTGAAAAGTTATTTTATTAAATTTGAAATAATAATAATAATGATAAAATTAATTATCATATACCATGAGATAGATTAACTTAAAAAAAATTAATCTTAAAATTTGAATCAACATTTAAATAATAATGATTTGCAAAAAATTAACTATAATATATTATAAAATAAATTAATGTTGTCAAAATCGCGATTTAACTCATAAAATCATCCGATTTTACAATTTTAACCATGAAAATGGCGTTGAATTAGATACAAACTCACAAATATGTAAAATTGGGGAAGCTCGCGTGTAAAATCGGTAAAATCAGTCCGATTCTACCGATTTTGAAAACTCACCAAAAATTCAAATTTTTATCCTAGTTCATTTTATCACTATCAATAAAATACATATTCCAAGACTTTGGATGGTCATGATTATCTTCATGATAAAAGAAAACCTTATCTAATGTTCACAATAGTCCAAATCCATGCCTTTCATTAAGAGGGCTACAAGAGCTCATCTTCCATTGCAAATATTTCTCCCTCTCTCATCTTCTCCCAACTCTCATTTTGAATATTTCTCTCCATCTCCGAGTCAATGTCATAGATTTACGGTTGTATCTCTCGTTCTCTAAATGTAAATCTTCCAATTGCTATATGTAATTATTTATATCTTTTAATTTTCTAATTGTGTTTGTTTATAGTTGTATTGATTTCTTATTCGTCTTCTTTAGTTTTAGCTTCAATTGTGGATTAACAACCCTTGCCTACAAGTTGTTCGACAAAATTTTTCAAAGAAAAAACGAAACTAGTGGTAAGTTTTATTTAATGTTTTGATTGAAATTAAGCATATATTGATAATCTTAATCCAAAATCCAAAGATATGAGAATAAGATTGGCTTTGTATATGAGAACGATTGGTTGGCAACCTTGCACACTTGTTCTATGATCTACTATGAGAATGAAATTAGCATTGTGACACTTGTATGCTTTGCAATCTCAAGATTAATATATAATTCTTGGTTTCTAATGTAATGTCTTTTAACCATTAGTGTGTGTGTAGTGATTGTTTTGAAACTTCTTATATTGGTTTCTAGAATTAATTAATTTGAGTTTTATGTACAGTGAGGGAAGAATAAAAAATATCTACATCTTGTGATGGAGCATCTAAGGCGTAGAATTGAAATTTAAACAAAAAACTGCTTTGGGTAATAGGTCGGACATTGGTTGGGAACATGGTATAGATGTGGAAAAAAAATTCAAGAAAGGTTCAATGCAAGCATTGTCATAAGATCTTTACCGGAGTTATTTATCGTTTTAAACATCATTTGGTTGGTACTCATAAAGATGTTGACCCATGTTTAACTGTGCCAGAGGATTGGTAGATTTTGAAGAGAAACTGGCTACGGGTTTCATTTATGAAGAAATGAAGAAGGCAAAAGACAAGATACAAGCAAATTTCAATTATGTTCAAAAGAGGTAAAACTTTAAAGTTTTTTTCTTTTCTTTCTTTTTCCAAATTGAAATTCAAACTTAGTAAATTAATTTATTATTATTTAATTTTAATTTCAGCTATGAGCCAATATGTAAAATTATTGATGAAAGATGGGAGTTCAACTTCATAAACCATTGCATGCCACCGTATATTATTTGAATCCCCAATACCACTATAGTCCTAGTTTCAAAAGTGATGCTAATATTAAAATTGGTCTATATATGTGTATTGAGAGGATGGTGAGGGATCCACTAGAAAGATGCAAGATTGATTTGCAACTTGAATCCTTCAAGGATGAAAAACGTTTATTCGGTATTGAGGCTGCAAAAGTTGCAAGAGATAAGAAACCACCTGTTAAGTGGTGGGATTCCTATGGTGATGAATGCCCAGAATTACAAAAGTTTGCCATTTATATATTGAGTTTAACATGCAGTTCTTTGGGATGTGAGCTAAATTGGAGTGCCTTTGAAATGATAAGAATTTATTATATAGTGCTAATGATTTATAGTTTTCATATTGTTTCTTTATGTTTTTAATTTATATCGATTATCAACATTTTCAATTAGATTCACATAAAATGAAGAAATTGCTTGCACCAAAAGAAGATGAATGACTTAGTTTTTGTTATGTACAATTTGAAGTTGAAAGATAAAGTAGCAAAGAAAAATGATGAGCATGGCCAAGGCCCATTTGAAGAACAAGATTTTGATGATGAGTGGATTACTGAAGAAAATGATCAACGTTTTTCAACTTCATCAAGTCAAAATTGGGTAAATGTGCTTAATAGTCAAAGAAGTGAAGAGAGTAGAGAAGATGGAACTGATGGAAATGAAGTAGCATTTAATGATATTGACAACCATAATAAACATGTAACTCCTCTTGAAATTCATGACTTTGAGCCTTCTGAATTTGTAAGAGAACTCGTAGATACTACACAAGACTTAGATTTTGGAAATGATATTGATCTTGGACTTGAAATTGGCGCTAGTGATGATGGCGATGATACCGGTGGTGATGATTGGAGGGATGTAGTTTGGAGAAAAGTTCAAATGATTTTTTTTAGTTTGCACTTTTCATTTATCATTTTGTTTGTTGTTAGTCCTTTTATGTATTTTTGTTAATGTTGTGAACTTATTAATGTTGTGACTTGATGTTGTGCACCCTCAAAATACTTAATGTTTTTTTTTTTTTTTTTTTTTTTTTGTAAGTCTTATTAATGTTATGTATTTTGATTAGTAATTTAAATTTTATATGCAAACTTCATATCTATTTTTTTTTTATTTGCATTGAAAAGTTTCTATGTTGTTTATATTTTAGCAGACGCAAGGAGGAGAGCATGTACTTTCCTTATTCATTTGGCTTTGCAGCTCCATTACATATTGTAAGTATTTGAATTTTATTTTCTTTGATACTATGCCTTATGAAAAATTTGAATTTATTAATAAATTTAGCTGTGGCTATTTTAATTATGAAGATTATTTCAAAACTGGTTGTTTTTTAGTTTTATTTTAATATGTGTAATATTAGTTCATAAGTATTTGTGTGTTTATATTAATACCAATTTTTAGTAATTAATAAAATCTTATGATTTTACGATTCAATCATATGATGCAATTTTATGGATCTCTAATCGATCCTAATTAAGAAAGTGATTTAGACAACCCTGTCTATCTCTGTAATTTAAAAAATTAATTATGGAAATTAACTTCAATATATATTATCAAATAAATTATTATTAGATAAGATAATCCATTCATATTACAAATTTTTTATAAATTAAATCAATATTTTGAATAAGATAATTAAAAAAATGATCTTAGTAATATATCATTTACAAATTAGTATACAAGTTACAATAAAAGAACCAGAAGAAAAAAATGACTACTAAGTTTGTAAGAGAGGCCATGTGGTACACTTCACTTGGAAATGCCACAAGTTACCCATTTATGATTTGTCTCCTATCAGTGTCAGCTTTGCAACATTTAACAAGAATCTTGACAATTGGGGATTTGAGATATAAAGATAATGTGGATGATAAAGACAATTGGGAATTTGAGTAACTGTCATTTACTGATTTATTTGCTGCTCCGCTTTTCTTTTTTACATTTTTTATATAAGTAACATCTTTATATTTGTCATTTGTTCTCAAAATTGATATGTTTTGTTGAAGCTCTTACATTTTCTTTTATGCAAGTCATGCCTGAAGTTGTCAGCTGGTCACCACGGATTGTTGTTTTCCATAAATTTTTTAGCATGGAGGTATAAATATCCTCACTATTCTTTTTTGCCCTTTGTAAATCTGGTTTCCTTGCTAAAATCTTTATGTTTTACAAAGCTGGAAATATTATCTGAATGCTATCTAATGAGTGTCCTGATTCGTCCTGATTCGCATGCCTTAATATTATGGTTATTTACTTTTGCAATATTCTTTTAATGATTTTCTTTATGGTTGTATGCCTTGAGCTCTGTGAAAATAACTACAGTAATTCAATTCTAACCATTTGGCATTCTAATCTCCATTTGTGGGAAGCATGCGGTTCACTATCAAGAAATACGTTTTCAAGTTGTTTATTATACTGATCAAGAGCAGGAGCTAGATATAATCAGAAAGTAAACCGACCTGCAAGAAGTGAATATTTTATATAATCCGATAATCCTCTGCCCATCAAATTCCAGCATGGTCATTGAGAATGATGCAGAATCTTCATGAGTCATAATATTGTTAAACGTGAATTGCTTGTGGAAATGCAAGTTTCGAGAATCTCATGTACCATCGAAAACTGACATAACCACTTATTACTTATTATCCCTAAATATAGATAATTACAGATTACACCTCCTTATTAAGAACTACAAATACCTGCCTGGGGTACTTCTCATTTCTTAAATGAAATATTCTGAAAACATTTGGAATTTATCAAACTAGGAACGAATGAAATACCCAAATATCCTGCCATGTTATTATTTCAAAACAAATAGCTGGTAATGACTGCTAGTTTGACCCTTTTGCCTTCGGGGTGTTTGATTGAAAGTGTGAAAAACATCAACTCCTCAGGTTATATCTAACATTATCTACATCCCATGGCCCATATCTATTTATCTGTGGACCCCACTACTTGATTAGATCCCCATCGTTTGATATAACCTTGATTAAATCCCAACCATTAGATATACTTTAAAAAATATATATATATAAAATTATATATCGTTATTTTATCCGTATTGTTTGATTTAAATTTTTATGTTATTATTATTTTTTTTAAAACCACGATCTCCACCGCCCACGATCCCCTACGTTGTAAAAGAAAGAAAAACAAAACAAAACTCCCAACCCTTCTTTCTTCTCCTTCACGGTGGTGCCGACGGCAAGGACGAGTGGATCTTATCGAGAGTTGTTTTGCTTCTTTCAAGCTAGGACCTTGGAGCTTTGTGCATAGTTTTAATGATTATTACTGATGTTTGTTGGCTTTAGTTTTCTTTCTTTCTGAAACCCTGAAATTTGTTCCCCTTTGTGATTCATCTTTAAACCTTAGATTTAGCCCTTGAGTTTATAGGATTTGTTCCCAATTTGTACTTGAAGAAATTTTGTTTTTCTTTGGATATATGCACTTAAATATCCTCTTAGGATTTTTGACCATGATGTTTTTATGGATTTAACCATGGCTCAAGGATGATGTCTTTCTTGATATATTTGTTGTAATGAGATGTATGGTTGTTTGAGGCACAATCTTTCACCATAAGAAAAGAATTGTTAGCTGATTTAATTTGATAGGTTTCAGATTTTCATTTGTGATAATAGCAGAAATCTCTCTCAATTTTAGAGGTATTAGAGGCATAATTTGGAGAGAATTAAAATAAGAAAGTTGTAGAGTTTGACATTGGCAAAGTTCCTGCCAAATTTCAGAATTTTTGCAGTTTTATCTTATAAGATATAGCCTTTGAATGCAGGTGCCTCGGGTAGGTTTCTGTGCGGGCCTTTAAGCGTTTTTGATTTATTTTATCATTTTTTAGTCTGAATTAGATGTTAATTTAAATATAAAAGTTGTATATTTTGATATTACCTAAAGACCTGCAAAATTTTAGAATTTATGCATCTGTAGTCTGTGAGATATAGCTCTATTAGTATAATTATCTCGGATGATATGTCTGTGCAGAACATCAAGATTGATGGGTATTTTTGATGGTCATAGATATTGATTTTGGTAAGGAGAAAAATAAGAAAGTTGTTTATTTTTGAGAGTTATCTGGTTTCCAGTAAAATTTCATTACTTTTGGAATTCTAAGTTGAAAGATATGCATGTTTGAAAGAGATATGTCAGAATTATAATTCTGCAGAAATAGTTGAGGGTTCAATTGATTGTTTTTATTTGAGTATTTCTCTAAATAATATAAATTTCGGATATGTCATTGTCTTAGGTGTCTATATTTCTCAGAATTTTGAAATTCATGATTTGGAAAAGTATATGTAAAGTTGTGAGGGATTTAGTACTCAACAGTCATTAGGAAATTGTTCATATGCCCTTAGAGTGGATAATTGCTATTGTGCCCTCGCAAGATCCATATTTGGGAGAGTATAGTGATAGCTTGATCTTTCGCATTTGTACCCTTCTAAAAACTTTTTTTCAAACCCTTGATTATTGTAAAATTCATTTTGTTGGGGAAACTAATAGGTTACTTCCCAATATAGGGTATTCTGAGAAACTTGATTCAGTGTGAGATTTGAAGTTGGGCGTTATTCAAGTAAAGTAACACCACATATAAATGTATAATTATATATATAATTTCTGGTTATCAATAATTTTGAATTTATTTAAATTCTTTTAAAGCTTGCTTATATAATATTAAAACGTTGTTGGGTTTTGAACTAGTTTCTGTTATTATATACTTATTAAATTTTTAAATTACTTTTCTTTCCCTGAAACATTAAGTCTCACATTTTGATAATGTATGTTATTTTTTGAACTTTTATGTTTGTAAATTGTTTTGAATATAACTGGATTATTTTTACTGTAAACAAATGGGATCATGCATATGTTTGTATGTTTGCTCGACAAATTATTCTGCAAATTCTGTTCTGCCCTGACTTGTCTGAAATTCTGAAATTCTAAAATTATGTTTTGTTTTTAGATAACAAAGTTTTTTTGATACAAATACGTTATAGTCTCCATTTAGCTAGGCAATAACCCTGTCATTGGGGGTAAACACTGACCATGTCGACATGAAACTCTGACTCTGTTAAGAAAATATAGTTTCGTACCTTTCCGTCGGTGAAGAATAACGGCCTCTGATATTATGGCTCGGGTCACCGAGGGTAAATAAATGATTTCTGTTATTTTGTTTTGGCCATAGTGATTTGGAGACATATATTTCTGTTTGCTATTAAATTGTATTTTGTTGAATTACTTTGATTTCATGAACTATAATTTTGATAAATATTTGTAATATCTGGTATGATTGGTTTTTTTTTTTTATTCTGGATTTTTTGAAAATTTCTTATGATCCAAGTTATTTTTAGTGGGTTGCTTACTGGGGCTGTCAAGCTCATAATATTTTTGTTGAATTTTTTCAGATCTGGAGTGAATAGCAACAGACATCTTAGTGAGCTAGCGAGATATAGGTTCTGAGTCCTTGCATGCCTATTGTGCTATGCACTATGGGGGCGTTTGATTCGCGGTAATGTGAAAACATTACCGCCTGTTACGTGGTAATCTGAAAAGATTACCACGTTTGGATGGATGGTAGTGGTAATATTGATGGTAATGTGTGATTACCAACTTTGGAAGATTACCAAGAAACTTGGTAATCCTATTACCACCAAAATAGGCGGCTATGTTGGATTACCAAGTGGGTGGTAATCTAAAATATTTTTTGGACAAATATACCCTTTGTTTAAAAATAATAATTTTCATATTTTATTTGTTGGATAAAAAAAATTAAATTTAAATAACATTAATTTGGGAATATGTTTAGCTTTGAAATTTTAATTTTTTATCAAAAATTTTATTTTACTTTAATAAATTTAAATTTGCATAAAACGGTAGACATAAGGGTATTTTGGGAAATTTAGAACATTACCAAGTTGATTACCATTTAATATGAGTTTCCAACCAAACATGGTTATCATAAATTACCACAACATTCCTAGGTATATAACATTCCCGATCTTATTACCACGGTAATCTCATTACGTGGTAATATATCATTAACGCGAACCAAACGACCCCTATGGGTTTGCGGCCGTTTGTCAACGCATCGGGTCCGACGAGCTGAGTTCAGGGCGTGACAAATAAATATTTAAATTTTCATGAGCTAATTTTGAAAGCTGGCTGATTAGTGTGTCATTAAAAAAAATCGTGTAGTCCCAAGCATTTTGTCTTATTGGTTTTGATGACACTTGATATCATCAGTTGCACAAATATTGTTTCCATTGTTGTTGTCAATGTAGGCCATTGAGAAGCGGATTGTTGTTTTTCCTCGAGTCCCAGCTGAAAATGGGGAGCTCATTCAAGTCCTGCGGTAGAGTTTCCAAATCTCTTTGTCCTTACTGGTCACAAAACTTGTTTGTATGTGTACTTTATCTGATTATCTTATATAATTCTTGTTTTGAGTCCAGTTATGAAGCAAATCAGTTTTATAAGCCACATCATGATTATTTTTATGATACTGTATGTTTCTTTATACCTCACTTGGAATCTATATTACTAGAAGTTTTATTGGGTAAGCTTCTTTTACATTCTCAAGTCTAAAATATTGAAACCATTAGATGCAGTATAATTTAAAGCGTGGAGGTCAACGTGTGGCAACAATGCTCATGTATTTAAGTGATGATGTTGAAGGGGGTGAAACATACTTTCCACTGGTTAGTTCACAGAGCAATTTCTCATACACTAATTAATAGATTCTATGATCATTTTATCTAACTATGTCTTTTTCTCTGTGATGGTATCCGCTTTTATTAACTGTTTTGCACAAAAGAGGGCTGATTTTTTTTATTTTAAGATTACACAAAAATTAATTATATATAATAAATACTGCATAGCTAATTGTCATAAGCACAAAGAATAAATAACTCTTTTAGCCTATCTAGTTTCCTCGTGTGCCTAAGACCCAAGATTGATCTTTGATTTTTCATGTGCTATGACAAGCACTTTATTTGTTAGTTTTTAAGATTTCTTTGTTCTTGTTTACAAGAAGTAAATTTGAGTAATAGTGTCCAAATTGTGCTTTGCAACAGTAAATAATACTATTTTAGGCATCTTTTTGTGAAAACTTCTGTCAGTTCATGATCACAGAAATAATTATTTCTGCATTTTTTGCGAGTTTAGGAGAATAACATAAAGCTCATTTTCATACTCATTGCATATTGCCTACATCTATTATCTTTAGCATTCTTGAGATCATCGTGAATAAGCATGGGTTTTGATATGAGTTTGTTAGTTCCGCCGGTTAGGGTTTGTGAAATAAGAGAAACACTCACTCACTTAAGCACTCAAGAAAAATAAACACAAACCACAAAGAGGAGACACAAGACGTTGGTAACCCAGTTCGGCATCCACTTGCCTACATCTGGGGGGCCATGCCCGGAGATCAACAATCCACTAAAAAGGGGTAAAAGATAGAAGAGTACAAAACACACTTGTCACTCTCTCACATACAAAGAATACTACCCTCTCTAGATTGTCCGGTACCTCCCTACTCCCTCTTTCAAGAGTCGTACCCAATCCTAGACCAATGTAGTATATATAGACGCCTCAACATCCCAAATATAGCGCATACCCTTTTTAGAATCTCCGCGGCTTCTAACTTTGGAACCTTCCGAAATTAGATGTCGCAACTTATGTTGTAACATTTGTTGCGACATTGGCCCTGGCTGTTGGCTTGGCTGAATTCTGTCTCCATTGCTAAGCGACCTCAAGACACCCTATCTGAGTCGATGTAGCTCGATCACCTGATCCGAACCTACCAGCAACTAACCTCCATCTTCAACTCCTCACCACACTGCCCCCTCGCAAGGGGCGCACGACTTATGTGCGTCTTCATGGAACTTGCCAAACTTAGTCTTCACTTCACCCAAGTTTGGTCTTCAAGGATCTTCAATTCATCATCCAAATCTTGCCATCAATAGGCGCATCTTCAAATATACCCTTAATAGACTTCATATCATCTCCATTAAGGTTCTTCAAATCTTCAACAAGGATCTTCAAATCTTGCCTTCAATAGTCTTTAAGAATCATTCCATTGATAGGATTCTCTTCATTTAGCTCCACCCATATTTAGTCTTCAATCAATCTTCTAAATATGGTCTTGATGAGATCTTGTCTTTAACTTGATGCTTGCTTGATCATCTTGCCTAAAATAGTTTTCACAAGATCTTCATTCAATCTTCATGAGAGTTGCAACTTCTTGCCAAAAATAACTTCTCCAAGATCTCTCATGATATTTTCCTCCTAGCCAAGTATATTTGCCATGTCATCCTTCATTCCATGTCATCATCCATGCCATGTCATCATGCTTGCCATGTCACCTTGACTAGGTGTCAAATTATGCCAATCATTAAAGTGCATTTGCACTAACAGAGTTTTTCCATGCAAAGGCATTTGCTGAATTTAAAATTTTTTTCCTATGAAAATCAAGCTCGGCAAGAAGTATAATTTGATGCACTATGAGGTATATCACATCCCATAACAAATAAAACTATATAAGGTTTCTTCTCTTCTATCAAATCAAATTATTGTCCAGTTAGCTAGTAATTGACTTGCTATTGTAATCCTTTCTTTTCTTTAAGTGTTTTAATTTATATGATTACATTGCAGGGTATTGTTTTAGCGTAGTTTAGGTGAAGTAGACAAGTTAACTGATTAACATACTCTTCATTTAGGGGCATGTTTCCTATACTTCCAAGAAAGTACTGGTTTTCTAATGTTTTACTGCAGAGATTTACAACAAACTATGACTGATTGCTGGTCTCACAAACTGCATAATATTTTAAATAAAACAAGTTAGAAATGAATAAAGATAATAAGGATGACAGTTAAAATATCAATAATTTCATCATTTTGCTTTTTTTTTTTCTTTAAATTTATTGTATTACATATGATCTTTCATTCATTAGCTACAAATTATGCATGCTTTTTGGTGCTGAAATCAATAAACATTCTTAAAAAAAAGAAAAAAGAACAGATAATTTGTGAACATTGGATTTATCAGGCTAGAATTTGGAAAAGCTAATAACCCTTGTTTGAAACTAAAACATGTTGAGCTGTTTGAACGTAGGATAAGATGATAATTTAGAAGCAAAGAGTCCGTGAAAATATGGAAATTAGAGGAAATATATTACTTGAGTCAGATAGCTCAGGAGAAAAAATAATTAGAGAAGTGAAGCAAAATTTAGTTAAGAGTGTGATTAACCACCACAAAACCGAATTATCATGTAGATACCAATCACCATTTCAACAAGCCTTCACAACATGAAAGAATCAACAACCTACAACCAATTCTTCTTCGACATTCGACCAAAATAAAGGCAGGGACTCTGCTTCCCAAACAATAAATAATTATTAGTGTCAAAAACTGAAGAGATTGTCTGGAGGCCTCATTATACAAGAACCATTAATTTATTAATATATGCATGCTTGGCGGTAGAATGGTTACAAAGAAAAAAAAAGCTTGATAAGATTAATTGGATGATCCGAGATTAAAGCCACCTACTAATTATTATATGCTAATAATATGTAAGTTGTTGGATAGTGTTTGAAAAGTCAAGGTTAATTCAAGCAGCTTTAAGTCACATGTTGGACTGGAGATTTCCAGAAGAAGAGCTATTATGTAAAACCAAGGTTACTTCCTGTGTGATATTGATTGGCTGCCATGTTTGATTATACAGTTAGCTCAAGGAATCTCTATCTTGCTTCCACATTTACAGTTGGCTCATTCTCCATTGAGTTTTTGCAGAAATAAACCCGGTTTGAATATGAGAATATGTTGTTTGATGATAAAAATAGATATCAAATTAGACATGCATTATCCTGGTATGAAATACATGCGATAGTGTAAAGCTATAAAACTCGTAGACAATGAAAGACATTTTACTGGCCATTATCTGAATATTTACTGAATTCTACCATGAATAGTTCAATTTATCTTGTCACATGCCCAAGTAATTAGGTAAATGATGATGATAGTTTCTCATGCACCTGAACTTGGGTTTGCAGTGCCTTGATGTGCTGAACAGCCAACTCCAACATGTCTGTTGTGTTTGTTTGCTGTAAAACATCAGGTTTTTGGGTTAGCTCTTGAACAAACAAAGCATTCATTTGGTTAACAATCCAGTTTCATCACTAAAATATTGTTATGTTGATGTTCATCTTTGGGTCCCTTGTGGTGATATTGATTTCCTGCCATGTTTGATTATACACCTTGAAGTATTTGCATCTATTATGCATCTATTATGTTTATCTTTGGGTCCCTTGTGGTGATATTGATTTTGATTGCAATTATAGCTCTTTATTTGATAATGTTTGTTTACTTATGCAGGAGAATTCATGGTTAAAGATTGAAAGGGTTGATGATGAAGAGGATATACTAAACTTTTTACTGTATAATTAAGCCAAAAAATATTTTGTAATAAAAGTAGACAAATAGTGTAAAACTCTTTACATTTTGTTATTAATCAAAATACATTCACTACACCATTTGAAGCTTTTAGCGGCGCTTTTCATGTCCTTTCGCGGCGTTTTTAAGCGCCGGTAAAATAGACGCCGGCGTTTTAGAAAAACGCCGTGACCCATGCCGCTAAAGTGAATGTCGGCAAATTCGCGGCATTTATATTTTGTAACGCCGCGAAAATGCCGGCGTTTTCCAATAAACGCCGGCAAAAACGTGTGATTGATCTTCACTGCAAGTAGCAAACAACCGGCATTTATATGGACAAACACCGCAATATTAGCGGCGTTTATTGATTAAACGCCATGTAATGGTTGTGGTGTATTTAGTAAAAAAAAATTCCGTGGCGTTTTTGTTCGAAAACGCCGGCAATGTAAAAAATACCGGACATAACCGCCATTACTTTAGTGGCGTTTTTTGTCTATAAACGCCACTAAATTGGTGCCCTTTTATGTTTGGATGCCACTAGTTTCGCGGCGTTTATTAAATAAAAACGGCACTAAATTAATGGCGTTTTTTATTAAACGCCGTGAAATTAGTGAATTCATATTTGCAAATTTCTGATTTATTTTGCCGGCGGTTTTCTAATAAACGCCGCTAAATTTAATTCTGAATGCAATTTCCTGCAATTTTGCAATTCTAATATATTTTTTACATTTTTCACAAAAAGAACTGGCAGTAGAACACCTGGAATTTACATTCAAGATAACAGTCACATATACTTGTTTATGTATACAAAGACACTCATTACTGTTGAATGCTTTAAACCAATTAGAAGTTACAAAAGTCTTTGATATTCCACCCTAATAGGAAAAAAGTGATAAATAAAAGGTTTGTTGTGATTCTTGTCATACTCCAAATAAAACCATAATACAACAGAAAAAAGAGATAAATAAAAGACCTCCATAGCATAGGCAATAGCACTACTGATCTTCAGACGACTGATTCTGCAATTACAAAACAAATTATGAGAAAAGAATACACAATTCATTTAAAATTATAACAAAAAATATATAAACACATTAACATTGGCACTTAATTTCGAAATACCTATGACTGAGAAGTTGAGCCAGCTATGTCAACTCCAGGGATACTAACTCCAGGGAAGCGATTTTGTAAAAACCCAAGAAGTGCATTATATCGAGCACGTTCTTGTTCACGTTGCACACGCTCTTGGTCTCGCTCCTCTTGCATTTGTTGCATTTGTTGTTCCATTTGATGAAATCACTCTGCAAAATCACTTGATTGGGTTCTTGAGGCAGTATAATTTCTGCTAGTAGTACCGCCATAATAACTCTTGGGTGTTGGACCTAATCCAACCCCTCTTACTCGCCCACATCGTTCTTTTCCAATAAGTTCCGTCAGAATTCCAGTTTCAACCATTTGCATATCCTCATCTACTGTTTCACATTCAGCTAACTTCTCATTTGCCTTATCCTGTAGATATTGAAAACAAAAAATTTTAAAGAAATTATATATTTCAAAACAAATTACGAATTAGGAATTCTTAAAACATAATTATTACCATAATTTGTTCAATTTCCTCATTCATGTGAGACCCATCCTTTTTGGTATGAGTTGCTTTAAAAAATTCAAGGCGTCCAACTTTTCTTCCACTAGTAATCTCCTAGAAGTATTTAAACAAAAAAATTGTTTGAATCACAAACATCAAGAGATTAACTTTAACACGTCATTGAAATACAAAGGAAAGTGAGAACAATATTTATAACTCACACTAGCACTCCAATGTTTAATATATATTTGCTTACCATTTCCTTTTCTTTTCTAGCAAAGCTCTTCGATCCAGAGGTATGGGTATATTTTTGTTGTTTTCTGCTAGCAACCCCAAGCCTTTCTGAATCCTACATAATGACATGTATACAAACTTAGAAATAATAAAGAAAATGATAATTTTAATTAAGTAAAATAACTATTCAAACCTCTCCTTTGCTTGAATACCAAAAATCTACTAATTGTTCCCATTGCCATCGAATGGTTGCATTTGGATGTTTATCTTTGTTTGCTTGCAAACCATCTTCCCGTTTGAAATGACGCTTTTTCAAGTCATGCTTGTAATCTCTCCATTTCTTCCCCAAAGACTTTAGCACATACTCTTTCGATATTTCAAGAGCAAATCGTAACTATTTGAAGACATTATAATCAATTTAGTTTCGTAATGTAACTTGATGTTTATATATTTATAGAAACAACAATTGCATAATTTAATTATTTTGATTTACCTCAATAAATTTGAACAATTCATCCTTCAATGTTTTAGGCACTTTATTCCAACTCTCATAAGGAGGCCAATTTGTTGACCTGGCCGAGCAAGCATGCCGACAAATCCAGCTAATAATTGTGCTTCGGGCCCAATTGGTTGTCCCAAATGATTTGCACTCACCACAATCCTCTCTTCTGGTGGTAATGACCACAACTCCTTCAAAGAAGTTCGGCCTCTTTTTTTTTTGCTGTCCATTACTATCAACTACAATAATTTACATATTAGTAGAAATTAGAACACTAATGCAAATATAATAAATTATGATTAAAATTGAAGATATAAAATTAACCTGCATTTAAATTTTCTGCTTCATTAACTGCGAGAACGTTCTCTAATCTGGTACCATTGTTTTGGTTTGCCTCTTGTTCATTATGATTTGAATCAGCTGAAGATGATGGAACCGAGCAGTGAGGATCAGCATCAAGTGTTGGAGCAGATCTGTTAGAAGTAAGAGGGACTGGTGAATTGGAGTTGCAAGTATTTCTCATTCTAGCACCCACACCAACGTCACACCCAGTACCATTATTTGGAGCATTATTTGTATTAGCTTCAGATACAACCATTTTCATACACTTCAATTTTAATTTCGGCATTTTTTCTTTATCTACATCATATAAACAAAAACATGTTAACAAGATTAGAACAAGTTAATATATTACGAATGTATAGAGAGAGATGGTTTTTACAATAAAATAACACATGAGACATATTGCAGTTCAATAATAACAACTCTAGTGTCATGTTTATGATAGTAAGTGTCTTAGTGCAAGCAGGCTCTTCAATGGCAGATGCAGTCATCACGGGTTAGGTTCTTCACCAACAAGTATTGCAATAATATATGCCAATGTTTATAATAGCAAGTGTCTTAGTTTCGCAGATATTTCTTTTTGAATGGCCTCGATCAATCAAAACAATGGCGTGGGAGTAGATTTTAGAAACTCAGCTTAACACAAAACTTTTTTCAACATGAAGTTTATCCATCCCACTTGTATGCATTACTTGTCAGCTTCAATCAGATTATCCTTTGCATTAGTGTGTAAGTATTTATCCATTTTATTTGTAGCATTCTTATGAAAGTTTTTTTGCTATTCAGTATGATGCTGCTATAAATTTAGTTTGAGTACAACATTATCCTATTTCTCAATTTAGTTTGAAAATTACTCTGATTCTGTGCATGTTTGTGTTCAACAGTTGTGATTTCAGACTTCTTATAATATATATTTATATATGTAACTTACCACCTACCCATCATCAGATACATCAGACTTTTTAGTCAGGTTTTCTTGGTACACTACTAATGAAATCATATGCATGCATGAAAATAAATAGAGTAGTTTTCAAACATAGCAGGGAATGCTAGCTTGCATATCTACTATGATTATTAAACAGCAATTACTAGCTGTAAATCAATGAGCCAAGCTCTCATTATGAGTTCATCAATGTCAGTGCAATTTGAATTTAGAAAAATCATATATATATATATGGAGTATATAACACGCATGTCCTGTTGTATTAATTAATCTTGGTTTTTACCACTAATTAAGATCTTTTAACTGTTAGTTAAGCAATCCTTGATGACTATGTAACTTTGAGATTACTCTTTCGTGCCAAAATTAGTGAGAAACAGGAATAACAATTGGAAAATAATGGATTGGTTACCAAAGGCTTAACAAAATAGAAAAGCACAAGCTATAAGTGAAAATACAAACATTGAATAGCAAATCTATTGCAGAATTAACAGGATGTCACAATCACAGAACCTAGTTCAACAATATCAAGCAAATTCAAACCCATGAGAAAGATTAAACTATTGCAGATCAATAGTAAGTAACAGAGGTGTTACAACAGAAATACAACATTGAATTAGGTGCAGGGGTTTAGCTTTAACTTGCTAATGTCCAAAGATTACTATTTCAGTACAAGTAGAAGAGCTCACTTGCAACAAGTAGTATATTCCTGAAGTAAAACACTTGAACAACACTTATAAACCAAGAATAACTGGAATAATTTTTGACAATACGATAAATAAAATCTTTAATTATACAGAGTATAAACTTAAACTGTAATTATGTACTGACTTAGTATATTTTTTTTTTGAATGTGTGTGTGTGAATATATATAATTTAATTATGTACTGACTTAGTATATTTTTTTTTTGAATGTGTGTGTGTGAATATATATAATTTAATCTTATTATATATGTACAATCAAACTAATTTATGACTTATCACCTCTGGTTCTTCTTGACAATATTGTCCTTCACTTAATAGAATATGCCCAAGTGAATAGTGTATCTGATACCTGGACTAGATAAGATTCACAAAATTAGGCGCACCATTGGGAGAAAAGAAAGACATAGGAATGGTTGTTTCAAGTACACCCACTGCTATAAGACTCACCTCAGGTCTATTGGTCAACAAATAGTACTGCCAAACTTTAGCAGGAATATTTGTATCCTTCGCATCATTAACAAAAACTCCAATGCCTTTGCTTTTAGAAAAATTTCCTGAATTTTTTCCCCATATAGAAATAGAAATAATCAATAAACTCAAATTCTTTTTCCTTGACACAAACACTCTGTTTTAAGAAACAATACAATAGAAAAATCTTAGCCAACATGACACATTAGCGCTCCACAATCAGGATTATATACTACATACAAGTCAAATATCAACCTCAATCATGCAATTTAAGAAAATGCTTCAAGGACAGATGGAAGAAGTATAATTCAAGATAATGCACAAACAACAGAGGTTTTTTCAGCATTGTCAACAGGTGCGCCACTGCAATACAAAGAGTTTGACTCAGTAAAACATTGATACCTACAGTGGTCAAACTTATGTCTGGTAGTACTCAAGGAAATCATATAAATTTCATTACTCATAGCAGATGGCTTTACTTTGAAAAGATCAAGTCTCATACAAGCACTGTTTTCAACGTTCAAGTCCAGACCAAGAAAACAAATGATTTCTCATCTCTCATCATCCTAAAATGTTGAAAGTTTAAGAATTGCGATGCTTTTTCTTGTACCTTAAAAATGCCACCCTGAACAAGTGCAAAGAAAAAACCAGACACTATTGCAATGCCTGCTTGATTTGAACCTGCATTCCACGTACTAATCAGTGAAAACGTTGCCCAAGAACCAAAAGCTGCCACCACACTGGTAAAACAAGTTTTTGAACAAAGAAATGATATTGTCATTCAAAATCATAAAACCACTATAGTTTATTAAAACAGCTCTTTCCAGTTTCCACTACTAGAATGACTATTGGCAAAAGAAAACCTTTGATGGAAACTTCCATTTAGGAAAGTCAGTTTAACAGAACACATGTTCATGTTATAATGTTTTAACAACTATTGCACTAAATGAAGATGAGGATATGCATATAATGTCAGCCACACACAAACACATTCATCATTGTCATAGGTGACAACCGAGTTTTACATAGTATATAGGCATGCATCAATAATCGAATAGAGTTCATGATCGAGCAGTCATCATTGCGTACAGGTGTCCTAAATAACAGTAGCAACAAAAACTAAAAATTTAGAATAAAACACACGCATTACCATCGAGGCATATCAATTGAAAATAGGTACATGCATTGAAATTGCAATACTTATGAAAAACACATTCCCAAATAGCCAAGTTATACTAGCCAGGTGGTAAAATGTTTTCTAGTAATTATAGTCACACTTCGTAAGTATGCTCAGGCACGACATGATAAACAGAAATCAACTAATGCATAGAAAATGCACAGCAGTTGGTATTAACTAAGATACGAAGAGAGTTCATAGCACAAACCTTCGCAGTAAGAAAATAAACTTGAATATAAATTTGAATTATTACGGGTACTAACAACCAGCAGCTCCAACACAATGCTAGAACACAGTCGTACTGCTCAAGACAAGTTTCCAAACTCGTGAGGTGGTTGATACCAAACCTCCTCTAAGCCTTAAAAAAAAAATTAAAGCATAGGTTAGCAAATTAGAAAACAACCACAAGAAAACAAATTGAAAAAAAGAATGCAACTCTTAAAATCATAACTAGAAAAAAGAAGCATATACTTATAAAAGAACAATTGTGAAATATTTTAAGTACGTCCCTTACATTAATGAAAATCGGGATCAAGAAGACATTACTAACAAGTTAAGGCTTACCTTTCTCGAGATTTGTCATTAAAATTGGTACAAGACATTGACAAATGTCAAAACTCATAAATGTCCTCATCAACATCTTGACGGGCCCATTGACCATCATCATTAGCATTGAAGATACTATCATGAGTGGAAGGGAAACATTCAGTCCGAGGTTCACCATTTGTTATTTCGTCACCCATGTCAAACACTTCTCTTGGTTGATTACGTATCACAACAAACCAACCCGGTTCTTTGGGATCTTCAGAATAAAAAACTTGCTTCACTTGTGATGAAAACACATAAGGCTCATCGAGGATATGTTCGCCAGTGTGAATTGTGCGAGAGAAGTTTACCATTGTAAATCCATATCTATCTTTCTTGAACCCCCTACTATTATGCACATCAGCCCAATTACAACGAAACAACATAACCTTGAACTTGTTGAAGTAGTCTAACTCAATTATATCATTTAGTACACTGTAGTAGTCAACATTTCCTTCCAATGGATTAACATCCCTAGCACTCGCATAGCTCATAGTTGAAGAAGTAACAAGACATCCAGAATTTTGAGTTCGCCTAAATCTTTCTCGAGATTTAGTATGGAATTGAAATCCATTAATGACGAGTCCTTTATATCTTTTAACAATCTTATTTGGACCTTGCGCAAGGAATTTAATTTCTTCTGACACATTTTTTCCATGAGAAACCTATACAAGTTACATGAATCTAATTATAAATATAGTACTAGAGAATTGTTTAACTTATTAGATTTTCGTGTTGCTTACCATTTCTCCCAACCATTCATGAAAAGTTTCAGCAAATTTCCTATCGAGATCACGAGCATTTGAACGTCGACCTCTTATTTGATCTTTCAAAATATTTCTATACTCACTACAAGTGATGATAATAAATGTTAAAAACTTCAAACTCACAAAATAAGATATATGAATGATGATAACTTACATTTGAAGTGGTTCAATAGCTTCATAGTGAAATAACACATAACGATGTGCTTGTGCCCATGATCTATCATCCAACTCTACTACTTCAACTTTCCCTATTGGTTCTCCACCACTTTCAAATAAATATGAGTTTGCTTGTAGCTCATCATGCACGTGTCTTAAATTCCTCGCAGGTCTATCAAATATTGTTTCAACATCAGTCAAGTATCTAGAACAAAAAGTTACACATTCCTCTGCTAAAAACCCTTCAGCGATAGATCCTTCAGGATATCGTTTATTCCGCACATAAGATTTTAACTTGAGCAAAAACCTACAACATAATTGTTCCAATTATTAAGCTATAGAATTTTGCTTGACGAGACATTATAATAATTAAATTGATGTTTTAGTAAAATAATACCTTTCGATTGGATACATCCATCGATAATAAACAGGTCTACCAAGTTTGGCCTCCAATGGCAGATGAACAACCAAGTGCACCATTACAGTGAAGAATGAAGGTGGGAAAATCTTTTCTAACTGCCACAAAGCTATTGCTGCTCGATGTTGAAGGTTGTCAAGATCTTCCGTCTTAAGAACTTTACCACAAATGATTTTGAAAATGTTACAAAGTTCTGAAATGGCATGAGTCACTTGCTTTGTCATGGATGACCTCAAAGCAATTGGAAGCAAATCATGAAGCAATATGTGATAATCATGTGATTTTAAAGAGTGGAGTTTCCGCTCCTTCTGATTAACACATTTGGATATATTTGAAGAGCAAGCATCTGGGACTTTTATATTCTTCAAGACTTGACAAAATAGATCTTTTTCTTTTTTTGTCATGGAGAAAGAAGCGGGGGGTAGTCTTGTTTTGCCATTGGGAAGATATTGAGTATGCAGCTCTCGGCGAATGCCCATCTCAACCAAATCAAGTCTGCATTTTAGATTATCTTTTGATTTCCCATCAACATTAAGAATTGTTCCAACAATATTTTCACAAACATTCTTCTCAATGTGCATCACATCCAAGTTATGGCGCAGTAGGTTGTGCTCCCAATATGGTAAATCAAAGAAGATGCTTCTCTTCTTCCACAAAACTACTTCATTTGAATCCTCTTCCTCTGCTTCGTCATCATCAGTATCTACGTCAACGTTGGACACTTGGCGTGGTCTTTTCTTCGAATCAGGTTTAGTCTTGGACTTTTTCAATTTGTGTTTGGTTTGTTTTCCATAAGTAAACTTCAACTCTTTCAACATTAATAAAATATCAGATCCACTAGTAACTGAAGGAGCTCCATGCATCTCTACATTACCATCGACCAGATGTTTCTGGGATCTATATGGATGATTGATTGCTTCCCCGCAAGTGTACGGGATCGCCAAGTAATACCTCGCACAAAAGCACGAGGATCGTATTCCACGGGGCTAAGGAGCTACTCTTACTCCTCCATCGCCTATTATCTAACTGACA
This sequence comes from Dioscorea alata, assembly GCA_020875875.1. Lineage (NCBI taxonomy): Eukaryota > Viridiplantae > Streptophyta > Magnoliopsida > Dioscoreales > Dioscoreaceae > Dioscorea > Dioscorea alata. The sequence goes on from CM037019.1 coordinate 14,425,664, forward strand.
CGACCCCTTGCGTGTATCCCGCAAGTGCACGGGTTTGTCGAAGTAATAAATTTACCTTGGTGAGAAGGTAGTCGAATCCACAGGGAATAGGGAGATAGAATATAAGGTTTCACTAATTAAACTATGGAGAATACGGAGAACGATAATAAGATTGATGAGTGAAAATAATGCAAAGCAATAAACTAAATAGGGAGATGGAAGAAAGAAGTGCAAGTAGGAAAATCGAGAAGGACTAACAATGAGTAAAGGGGGGTATCCGGACAAGCTACCTCTAGGGTCTATGTTTCAAGTGCAAGACTATGATATTATACTCTCCTATTGATGTCAATTGAGTCGAGGATATCCTAAGACTCACGGTCCCAAACCTAAGGACAACCGTGACTAACTCCAACACTATGCCCCGGTGTTAGGATTCACAACACCCTTCACTCTGTCACCTAGATGACTAAGCCCCAGGGGAGTCCATCTGCCTAAACCTCACACTATGTGGAGTTGCATTATGCTCTAGGGATTTCTAGTGATTAAACCTGTTCCTATACGTAATTCTAACCCTTTGGTCCAGGTGGAAGAACCCTAGTCTAGATTGAGCCCCAGCAAATAGGATTCACTACAACCCTCCACTCTATTACTTGCGTAACTAAGCCCTAGGGGAGTTTATCTACCTATTGCTTCACTCTATTTCGACCGCTATTAAATCAAAATCGGAGGTAGGGAGAAATCACATCGAAGGGGAAAGGGGTACATTGCTACCTCACAACTCTCCCTCTCAACCCTCTTTAATCTTGAGTAGTCTAATCCTATAGGAGTTGTCACACCTCCAAAGAAAAGCCTAGATTGCTCTCAACCCTAATGTCACGTTTAAGGGAAAACAATATGAAAGGATAATCAAGATTAAAAACTCAATTTTATTCATCAACGATGGAAAGCATAATAATCAATGTCAAAGAAACATAATAAACCCTAAAGTTTACAAGTCCGAATACCCCACGAGAGGTTTAGCTCCTCATAGAGCTATACATGTTCATCAACGTGAGAAATAAAGCATAAAACATAGACATCAATGAAAAACCCCCTCGAATTGGTGTGGCCGTGGTCTTGTGCAAACGTCGAACCTCGAAATCGATGCCGACGACGCGCTAGAACCTCCACGAAATCCTCTCCGAAACCCTAGCCGCACTCCAGAAAGTTGGGGAAAAGATAGGTCAAAAGATCCCTCAAAAGGTTGCAAAAATCCCCTTTTATATTGTTGAATCGCGGCTTTAAAATTGGACTTATCGGGGGCTTCACACGGCCGTGTGGAATTTCCACATGCCCGTGTGAAGCTTCTGTCTCGGCTGAAAAATTAATTTCACACGGCCGTGTGGAATTTCCACACGCCCGTGTGTCTTCACTGGATGGCTGAAATTGCAAAACACACGGTCGTGTGGAATTTCCACACGCCCGTGTGACTTCTCTGTCTGGCTGGAAAATGGCTCACACGGCCGTGTGGAATTTCCACACGCCAGTGTGACTTCTCTGGAACACTAATCTTCAGCTGAACAGGCTTGGTAACTTGCCGAAACACCTCCCGGGTCCCTTGTTCTTCATCGAGGCCATTACTTGGGCACACAAGCAATGGTAGGTCGCGCCGATTGCTTCAAGTCTTCTTCTTTCGCGAGATTCTCCTAAGTAACACGGATTGGACTTGTTGTGAATGTGACTGCCTTTGTGCCCCTCCAAAAGAGGTTGGCACACATCCACAAGTCCAAATACGTGCTTCGTTCCTTGCTTGGTCCGAGAACATCCCAACATTGGCGAACGCGACCTAATTTCATTCTTCTTCTCCAATTAGGCTCCACAATACCTTCAATGCACAAGAGAACACAAATGCACACATTTAGTGATAAAACCTGATAAAAGGTATGCTTAATGTAAGATAATAGCGCTTCGCGATACTATAACACAAGCACTTATCAAACCCCCCCACACTTAAGCTTTTGCTTGTCCTCAAGCAAAATAGAACGTGAAAGTACTTGGGAAGAACAATTGAAAGTGCTTGGCCTTAGGTTCACCAAAAGTATGCAAAAGAAGCATTCTACAAGTAAGGGGAACTCAAAACATTGCATAAGGTTACCAATGCTCTAGCTAAAAACTCGAATCAAAAAGGATGAAAACTCGAAAATGTGTTAGTGTGTGCGATCTTACTCAAGAGAACCGACGAGTACTCCTCGAACTTTGGTTAGAAAGGACTTATTTATATACAAAAACAAAAAATAGTGGTGGAAGTAGTAGCTTCACACATCCTTGAAGGTAGCCCTTTCCTAGGCGGCCGCCAAAGGTGGCTTTCACTCTTTTGAGGAGGTAGCTCTTTCTACCGGGGTAGTAGCTTTCACGCATCCCATGAGATAGCTCTTTCTCTCATTAGGGCATAACTTGTATCCGACTTATGAGAGTAGCTGCATACTTCATAGGCGGTAGCTCTTGCCACCCCAAATGCATAATTAAAACAAAGCTAATATTTACAAACTCATATATTTTTTTCTCTTTTTCTCTTTTCATTTTTTCACTTTTTTTTTTCATTTTCATCTTTTTTTTTTTCTTTATATATGCATTTTCCAAAGTAAAACTAAGAACAACGATAAACTTGTCCTTAAAAACTTCAAGATTGAGTTTCCAAAAGATTCCAAGAGTAAGTTGTGTACTAAGATGATTCGAGCAAAAATTCCCTAAAATTCAAGTGAAAACTAGAGTATGATAGGATACAATGTTGAAAATTCTCCTAAACTATAAGAATACAACCGTTGCGACTGAGGTGAACCGCCATAGGCTACATTAGCATAAGCAATTGAACGCACAAGTAAAGGTGTGTGCAATGTGAACTCCCCCCCACACTTAAGATGTACATTGTCCTCAATGTACGCATATAAGCACAATAATAAGTGAAAACGATAAAAGCAATTAGTGTGGAAGTGGCAATTGAAACATTACTCCCCTGAACTCCAAGTGTTGCGTTTGATGAAGCTAGGTCATTGAGAGTTGAGTCTCAATGGTTCGTGGAGCACACATGATTCCATGACCGTGTCAATGACTATTCCTCAAAATCCTTACATCCAAGACCATCTGCGCACACATAAACGAGGGTTCAGTAAAGCTCAATAAAACTCGAGTATATAAAATGTAAAGCAATGAATACAACTCGAGATAAAAAGAAAAAGCAAAATAAAAGCTATACTCAGAAGGAGAATCCTTTCTGAGTACTACAAGTCCAAAATAAAGTAAAGATATACAGAAATGACAAATAAAAGAAAAGAATCTAAAATCTAAGACGCCTCAGCGTCGGTGTCCTGAGTGGTGGCCTCTGGTGCTGCTGGAGGCTCTGGATCTGCTGGTGATGCTGGAGCTGCTGGTGCTGAGGGAGATGGAGGTGGTGGAGTGGACACTCGAGGTCGGACCACGAAGGAGGAGGAGGCGACAATCTACTCGAAGGTCTGTCGCAAGCTCTGGAACTGAGTCATCACCTCCTGGTGCTGTATAATCTGTGTGGCCCTAACCTCGGCCACCTCGGTCTGTAGGATCCCCACTGCGCTCTCGAGGCGCTCCAGTCTGTCCTGGCCTCGAGATGGTGAAAACATCCGCACCGGAGGTGGCTCCGGCGCGGTGGGGGGTACCTCGGTCTGTGTATCCGTCGGGGGTGGCTCTAAAGCTGCCTGTGTACCCTGAGTCTGCTCCGTCTGGGGTATGGTCCAGGTATACGTCCCTGATCCTCCTCTGCGGATCATATCCATCATCCTCAAGGTATCTGTGCCCAGGGGAACTGGTACACTCTTCTTCTCTGCTCCCCTGACTCCATCTCTGAGCCCCAGGCCAATGAGAAGTCTGGTGATGTAGGGGCCTGCAAAGATAACTCCTACCCTGGGGTACTGGCCCTGATGGCGAATGTAGTCGGCTACAATGTGCCCCAGGTGGAGTGGCTCACTCTCCACCATCGAATACAAGTAGAGGAGCTCCTGGCGACTCAGAACACCAGTACTGTCTCCCCTGCCACTAACAGATCTGCTCATAACTGCGTGTAGACATCTATAGGCAGGTCGAGAAAGGCATGAAGCCTTGGAGACACCCGGCTCGTACTGACCCTGACCACAAAGTCTGCTACACGCCTGCTGCGGTGTCACGGTACCCGGGTAGTCTGTGGGGAGCAATGAGTACTCCTCTGTCTCAGTGTACGCCTCATCATATAGACGCATCCCAATCGAACTGAACTGAACTGAACTGTAATGTCGACCGAGGGCTCTGAACTGAACTGTGGTGCCCTCGGTGAAACTGCTGTACCCCCGGTCGAACTCAAACGACGCCAGGACCTCTAAGGTGAGCGGTCGGATCACCGAGTCCCGGATAACCATCAATCTCTCCCAGCTACCGACTGAGAGCAGCTCGCTAATCTCATCTGCGACGCTGTCTCCCCCCTGAATACTCCTCACTATACTCAAATCCAAATATCTCGTCTGTCCAAAACGGAGTCCTGATAAACGCTCGAACCGAACCTGATGCTCGGCTATACTGAACTCTGTCTCTGCTGGAGGAGGTATGGGCTCACGTGGGCGCTTCCCTGTCGATTTCCTGGGTCTAGAAGACATTCCTGTAAGATTGGAAAAGAAAACAATAAAAAACAGTTCAAAATAACCAATCTGCAGAAATCCACATGGCCGTGTGTTAATTCCACACGCCCGTGTGGAGTTTCTGACGGGCAAAGCATCACGGCCGTGGGGTTAAAAATCCATAATTTACATCTAAATTCGTTCTAATTTCATTCTAAGCATGCTCGTATGTAATGTAAACATTCAAACCAAGCAAAATTGTATAAAAGAACGAATTGAATCAAGAATTGACGAAGGAAAAGGTATTGAAGGTCTTACCGGCGGTGGAGATGAAAAACAAAGTAATACGGCCGGAAAACTCGAACAAATTCCTTCAAAATCCTCAGAGAAAGTCGGGGAAGTGATAGAGAGGGTAGGAGAGAAGTTTAGAGTGGAGAATGAAGAGGCACAAATGATTTCTATAAGAAAAACGCGCGGCTTTTGAAGTTCTGGAAATTCACACGACCGTGTGAAGTACCCACACGGCCGTGTGCCTCAGAAATTAGGGTTCACAGGGGCCAACACACGCCCCTGTGCGCACTCTGATCATTCTCTGAACTACCTCACACGGCCGTATGTTAATTCCACACGGCCGTGTGCCTCCACAGGGGTCTACACAGGGCCACCCACACGGGCCTGTGGACTCTCGGGAAAACACAGACGCTCTCTGAAAAATTTTCACACGGCCGTGTGAAACATCCACACGGCCGTGTGCCCAACTTGGCCAAGAATACAAGGCCGTCCACAGGGGCACCTCACACGCCCCTGTGGCTTCTCTGACTCGCCCGAGAAACAATAAATGTTTCACACGGCCGTGTGAATAATCCACACGGCCGTGTGCCTTGACAAGCTCTCCCACAGGGGCTCACACACGCCCCTGTGGTTTCTCGGGATGAAAGGGAATTCCTGCAGAATTTTCACACGGCCGTGTGGAAATCTCACACGGCCGTGTGCCTTAGCACAGTGGCACTCACAGGGGCATCCACACGCCCCTGTGGACTCTCTGGAAAAGAGTTGAAGTTCTGCGAAATTTCACACGGCCGTGTGTTAATTCCACACGGCCGTGTGCCCCTTCTGAAGTTTTTCACAGGGGCAAAGTCACGCCCCTATGTCTTCTCTGGTTGAGCTTCAATTGGTAACACACGGCCGTGTGTTAATTCCACACGGCCGTGTGTTTTCTCTGGTTTACTTAGAAAATTGTACATACTCTCAGAAAAATTCAGAAACTCTTTTAAAACACTTAGAGCCTGTATAAACCATAAAAACACGACCAGAGACTATCGAAAACACACTCAACCGACTCAAACTTCGTCAATTAACGTTAAGGCACACGTAATTAATCGAAAATCCACATGAAAACTCAGCATATGCACATGAAAATTGGGACACCATTACTAAGACTTTTATTCAACCCTAAAACTAAACTAGGTCCTAGAAAAACTGCAAAACACTTGGGTTGCCTCCCAAGAAGCGCTTGTTTAACATCACTTAGCTTGACGTACCTGTCTTACCTTACGGAGGTTTGAGAAAGAATACCTCCTTGTCATCATTGCACACTTCTCCACTGAAATAGGGCTTCAACCGATGCCCATTCACTTTAAATGTACCCTTCTCCGGGTGAGTGATCTCCACTGCCCCCTGGGTGAATACTTGCGTAACAGTATACGGGCCAAACCATCTTGATTTGAGTTTTCCGGGGAAGAGCCGCAATCGCGAGTTGAATAACAACACTTTATCGCCCACTTTGAATTCCTTTGGTGATTTAATGTGTTTATCATGCCACTTTTTGATCTTCTCCTTATAGATTCTAGCATTCTCATATGCTTTCAATCTCCACTCGTCAAGTTCATTAAGATGAAGCAACCTCTGCTCACCGGCTTTTTTCAAATCAAAGTTCATTGTCTTGATTGCCCAATATGCCTTGTGTTCAAGCTCCACCGGTAAATGACATGACTTCCCATAAACCAAATTGTATGGAGTAGTCCCTACAGGAGTCTTGTATGCTGTCCGATGGGCCCATAGTGTGTCATCTAACCTTTCAGACCAGTCTCGCTTCCCTTGCTCTACAGATTTTGTTAGGATCCTCTTAAGCTCTCTGTTGGTCACCTCAACTTGTCCACTTGTTTGTGGATGATACGGGGTTGCAAGGCGATGGTGTACTCCGTATCTTTTCAATACCTTATCCAATTGGAGATTACAGAAATGTGTTCCACGATCACTGATAATCACTCGTGGAGTGCCGAACCTAGTGAACAACCGCTTTAAGAATTTTATCACTGTCCTTGCATCATTTGTTGGCAAAGCTTGAGCTTCGACCCATTTAGAGACGTAGTCTACTGCCACCAGTATATATTGATTCCCGTTAGATTTCGGAAACGGTCCCATGAAGTCAATGCCCCATACATCAAAAACTTCGCAGAATTGCATAGGATTCTGAGGCATCTCGTCTCTTCGCGATAGATTCCCTGCCCTTTGGCAGCTATCACATCGAAGAACAAACTGGTGTGCATCTTGGAATAGAGTCGGCCAATAGAATCCTGCGGATAAGACCTTTTCGGCAGTTCTACTCGAGACATAATGGCCTCCAACCGGACCGGAATGGCAATGAACAAGAATATCCCATCCTTCTTCTCTTGAGACACATCTCCGAACAACCTGATCCGCATAAATACGGAAGAGGAATGGATCATCCCAGAAGTAATGCTTCAGGTCGCTAAAGAATTTCTTCTTTTGTTGGAATGTAAGCCCTTGCTTGAGTACCTTTCCGGATAGGTAATTGGCAAAGTCTGCGAACCATGGCGCATCATCTGATGGTGAGTCTAGGTCTTTGATTGAGTATAGATGTTCTTCCGGGAAGGAATCATTAATTTCCTTACTCAATGGCTCTTGAACAAAACTCCCTTCTAGCCTAGACAAATGATCTGCTACCACATTTTCAGTCCCCTTCTTGTCCTTTATTTCCATATCAAATTCCTGCAGCAGTAATATCCACCTAATTAACCTTGGCTTTGCATCGGCTTTGTTCATGAGGTAACGGAGAGCTTAATGATCTGAAAAAACAATCACCCTTGACAAGATAAGATACGATCTGAATTTGTCTAGGGCGAACACTACTGCTAACAGTTCTTTTTCTGTGGTGGTGTAATTCTCTTGTGCACCTGTGAGAGTCTTGCTAGCATAATAAATGGGCTGAAACTGTTTTTCTTTCCTTTGCCCCAAAACTGCTCCAACAGCATAATCACTTGCGTTACACATGATCTCAAAAGGCTCATTCCAATCAGGTGTGATCAAAATTGGAGCTTGCACCAATTTGTCCCTTAACACATTGAATGCCGTCTTACATTCTTCCCCAAAATCAAATGGAGCATCTTTTTCAAGAAGTTTAGTTAGTGGTTGTGTGATTTTTGAGAAATCCTTAATAAATCGTCTATAAAACCCTGCATGACCCAAGAAGCTTCGAATGCCCTTTACATTTGCTGGTGGAGGAAGCTTGTCTATAACTTCAATCTTGGCTTTGTCTACCTCTATACCCTTCCGAGAGATCTTATGTCCTAAAACAATACCTTCTCGTACCATGAAATGACACTTCTCCCAATTGAGAACAAGGTTTGTTTCTTCACACCTTGTTAGCACTCTCTCCAAATTTTTTAAACACAGATCAAAGGAGTCACCAAACACCGAGAAGTCATCCATGAACACCTCCATTATATCTTCCAAAAGGTCATCAAAGATAGCAGTCATACATCGTTGAAACGTTGCGGGTGCGTTGCAAAGTCCGAACGGCATTCGTCTATATGCAAACGTACCATAGGGGCAAGTGAAGGTAGTCTTCTCTTGATCTTCCGGGGCTATAGGGATCTGAAAATACCCTGACATCCCATCGAGGAAACAGTAAAACTCATGCCCGGCTAACCGCTCTAACATTTGATCTATGAAAGGCAATGGAAAATGATCCTTTCGGGTTGCATCGTTCAACCTTCTGTAGTCAATACACACCCTCCATCCTGTGACCGTTCTGGTTGGAATAAGTTCATTCTTTTCATTCTTGATCACTGTCATTCCACCTTTCTTTGGAACCACTTGCGTTGGACTGACCCAAGCACTGTCAGAGATGGGATAAATAATTCCTGCATCCAACAACTTCACCACCTCTGCCTTGACAACCTCTTTCATGTTTGGGTTCAGTCTTCTCTGGGGCTGAATTACTGACTTGAAATTATCCTCCATTAGAATTTTATGTGTGCAAAACGAAGGATTTATTCCCTTCAAATCTAAAATCTTCCAAGCAATAGCAGACCTGTGCTTCTTTAACATGTTCACCAACTTCTCTTTCTGTACTAATGAAAGATCAGAGGCTATGATAACAGGGAGTTTCATTCCGTCTGCTAGATATGCATACTCCAGGTGCTGCGGTAATGTTTTTAACTCCAAATCAGGTGGTTCTTCAATGGACGGCCGCAAACGGTTCTCTCTCAATCGATCAATCTCTTCAAACTGACATGATTCTTGTTCTTCTACACTTTCCGTGTTGTTCTGTAAAACTTGGCTATTGAGATGATCTTGGGGTTCCACTGCAACCTCTATACTACATGCTTTACGGGTTAAATCAATTGTCTCTACTGAAAAGACCTCCTGTTTCTGTTCTTGACAATATGATTCAAACTGGGAGAGAACTTTCTCTAGAGTCTCTCCTGACTCTTCCCTTGAAGCGGTTGCAGACCTTTCAAATTCATCCAATACCCCATACAATTCACATCCTATGTGCTGTTCCATGCAAGACTGATAAACCTTGGTGTCTTCTTCAACGAAAGGAGTGAGAATTATTTGCTCATACTCAATACCACTCATAACTGCTTGTACTGTGAATGACTGAAATTTCTATTCCACCTCTTCTACTAAACTTGTAAGTGTATCGATCATTTCAGTTGCATAAAGCATCCCTTCTTTTCTGTACTTAAGATCAAGTCAGTGCAAACCACTAAGAACAATGGTAGATAAGGAAAATATGAAATAGAATGCGAAGTGAATAGCTAAAATAGTGAAAAACAAATATCTAAAACGCCTATTCCCCGGCAACGGCGCCAAAAACTTGACACGACCCCTTGCGTGTATCCCGCAAGTGCACGGGTTTGTCGAAGTAATAAATTTACCTTGGTGAGAAGGTAGTCGAATCCACAGGGAATAGGGAGATAGAATATAAGGTTTCACTAATTAAGCTATGCAGAATACGGAGAACGATAATAAGATTGATGAGTGAAAATAATGCAAAGCAATAAACTAAATAGGGAGATGGAAGAAAGAAGTGCAAGTAGGAAAATCGAGAAGGACTAACAATGAGTAAAGGGGGTTATCCGGACAAGCTACCTCTAGGGTCTATGTTTCAAGTGCAAGACTATGATATTATACTCTCCTATTGATGTCAATTGAGTCGAGGATATCCTAAGACTCACGGTCCCAAACCTAAGGACAACCGTGACTAACTCCAACACTATGCCCCGGTGTTAGGATTCACAACACCCTTCACTCTGTCACCTAGATGACTAAGCCCCAGGGGAGTCCATCTGCCTAAACCTCACACTATGTGGAGTTGCATTATGCTCTAGGGATTCCTAGTGATTAAACCTGTTCCTATACGTAATTCTAACCCTTTGGTCCAGGTGGAAGAACCATAGTCTAGATTGAGCCCCAGCAAATAGGATTCACTACAACCCTCCACTCTATTACTTGCGTAACTAAGCCCTAGGGGAGTTTATCTACCAATTGCTTCACTCTATTTCGACCGCTATTAAATCAAGGAATCGGAGGTAGGGAGAAATCACATCGAAGGGGAAAGGGGTACATTGCTACCTCACAACTCTCCCTCTCAACCCTCTTTAATCTTGAGTAGTCTAATCCTATAGGAGTTGTCACACCTCCAAAGAAAAGCCTAGATTGCTCTCAACCCTAATGTCACGTTTAAGGGAAAACAATATGAAAGGATAATCAAGATTAAAAACTCAATTTTATTCATCAACGATGGAAAGCATAATAATCAATGTCAAAGAAACATAAGAAACCCTAAAGTTTACAAGTCCGAATACCCCACGAGGGGTTTAGCTCCTCATAGAGCTATACATGTTCATCAACGTGAGAAATAAAGCATAAAACATAGACATCAATGAAAAACCCCCTCGAATTGGTGTGGCCGTGGTCTTGTGCAAACGTCGAACCTCGAAATCGATGCCGACGACGCGCTAGAACCTCCACGAAATCCTCTCCGAAACCCTAGCCGCACTCCAGAAAGTTGGGGAAAAGATAGGTCAAAAGATCCCTCAAAAGGTTGCAAAAATCCCCTTTTATATTGTTGAATCGCGGCTTTAAAATTGGACTTATCGGGGGCTTCACACGGCCGTGTGGAATTTCCACATGCCCGTGTGAAGCTTCTGTCTCGGCTGAAAAATTAATTTCACACGGTCGTGTGGAATTTCCACACGCCCGTGTGTCTTCACTGGATGGCTGAAATTGCAAAACACACGGCCGTGTGGAATTTCCACACGCCCGTGTGACTTCTCTGTCTGGCTGGAAAATGGCTCACACGGCCGTGTGGAATTTCCACACGCCCGTGTGACTTCTCTGGAACACTAATCTTCAGCTGAACAGGCTTGGTAACTTGCCGAAACACCTCCCGGGTCCCTTGTTCTTCATCGAGGCCATTACTTGGGCACACAAGCAACGGTAGGTCGCGCCGATTGCTTCAAGTCTTCTTCTTTCGCGAGATTCTCCTAAGTAACACGGATTGGACTTGTTGTGAATGTAACTGCCTTTGTGCCCCTCCAAAAGAGGTTGGCACACATCCACAAGTCCAAATACGTGCTTCGTTCCTTGCTTGGTCCGAAAACATCCCAACATTGGCGAACGCGACCTAATTTCATTCTTCTTCTCCAATTAGGCTCCACAATACCTTCAATGCACAAGAGAACACAAATGCACGCATTTAGTGATAAAACCTGATAAAAGGTATGCTTAATGTAAGATAATAGCGCTTCGCGATACTATAACACAAGCACTTATCACTAACCTAACCACACAAGCATGGATGTATGTTCTACTGAAGCAAAGGAATAAATACGATATAATTAAATAGAATTGAAAGCATACAATGTGGTTGCAAGTGCTACAATGAAGAGTAAAGGCCTATGGATGTGGATCCCCTTGAGGGGTCATCATGATACATGGATGAAGGATAAAAGGTAGCTTGGTTGATTTAGACCGAAGGATCTCAAGATTAGATCAACCCCAATTTCTCGGCGATTGAACCCTAATCCCATACGGATATTGGTTGGAATCTCTTCCTAACCAACATCCCTACGATTGCATTAAGTACAAGGAGATCCCAAAATAAGGATACACTAAACCCTAGTCTATCCTTATAGCTCGGAGGGCTATCGACACCCAATTTCTCGGTGTGCCGATACAAGTAACCCCTTTTAGTTCATTAATGACCTAATACACGTGAGTAGGTCACATCTACGTGTATAATTCAAGAAAGAACTACGGATCTCTCCATATGGTAGTTCTAGACATGAAGCACAATGAACTAAATCTTAAACCAAACCAAGCTTGCAATTAAGTAAAGATCATCCAAAATACATGATAAACCCCCCAAGGTTCACCAACATCCGGTGGCCTTGGGGGTCTAGTGTGCCATCAAGCAAGTAACAACAAAAATACAAAGTAAATCTCTTAAAAAGCTCATAAATGACACTCCCTAGATGAAATGATGAAGGAGGAGGTGGAGGTCCGGCCGAATGACGCTTTCCCCCGTCCAAGAGATGCCGAATGACGCTTCCCTTGACTTGGATCCTTGCCTCCTTGATGGTGAAGCTTCTCCCCTTCAAAATGATGTTCTTGCCTCCTTCCTTGGCTCCAAATTGTCGTCCTCTCAAGATTTCTTCGTTTCTTTTCTTTTAGATGCCGGCCGAGAAGTTCCCCTTTTGTGCCCTAAAAACCTCTATAAATACTCCCGCAGGATCCCGGGGTGGATAGATCCATCCCGGATTGGATAGATAGGCAAAAATAGGGCAAAAACCTGTCTCACGTGGGGGTTCATCCCGGGGTGGATGGATGGATCCCAGGGTGGATAGAAGCATCCCGGGGTGGATAGGGGGCCGTGAGAGCTAGTTGAAAATTACTGTCTTTTGATGCTCACGGCCCCTTATACGGCCCCGTATGCTGCAGTACTCCAGCACCCTGATTCTTCATCCTTTTTCGCCCAAATCGTATTATCATGTTCCTCATGGCTCCTCCATGCCCTACAACATAAATAATGCTCAATTAAGCATAAAACGGGCATCCATTCATATAAAAATACATGCTAAGTGAACAAAATATGTATGTTAAAACACATACATTTAGACACTTATCAATGATTATGTTCTAGCCACCGCCGATGTCCCATATAACAAAACTTTTGACCATTAGTTAACCATTGTGAAGAAGTTCTCGCAGCACAACAAGGACAAGCATATTTTCCTTTAGTGCTCCAACCTGATAAATTTGCGTAAGCAGGAAAATCATTAACAGTCCATAATAAGACAGCCCGCATATTGAAATTTCTCCCCACTGATGCATCGTACGTCTCTACACCAACCCATAATTGCTGCAACTCTTTAATAAGAGGCTGTAAGTAGATGTCAATATCATTTCCAGGACATTTGTCTCCAGGAATAATCATTGATAAGATGAAAGAAGTTTGTTTCATCCCAAGCCAAGGTGGCAAATTATAGGGAATCAACACCACTGGCCAAGTGCTATAAGAAGTACTTAATAATTTGAATGGGTTAAACCCATCAGAAGAAAGACCGAGCCTAACATTCGGAGGATCTGAAGCAAAGTCGGGATATCTTGCATCAAATGATTTCCATGCCACAGCATCAGCAGGGTGTCTCAACTGTCCATCATCGGTCCGACCATTAGCATGCCAGATCATATCAGCTGAAGTCTTACTAGACATAAAAATTCTCTGTAATCATGGTATTAAAGGAAAATACCGTAAAACCTTCGCAGGTCGTTTGTGAACAACTTTATTGGCATCATTCAAACACTGATCAGAATTAGTGGACACCCACCGAGAACGACCACAGATATGACAAGATTGTTGACGCTCATTATGCTCCCAATATATCATGCAATCATTTGGACAACTATGAATTTTTTCATACCCAAGACTCAAATCCTTAATGATTTTCTTGGACTCATGACTACTTTCAGGAATAGCGCTGAGGGAAAAAATTCTTTTAAAAATTCAATTAACTGGTCAAGGCCTTTGGCAGTCATTCCGCACATGCATTTCAAATGGAAAAGACGAATGCAAAAGTACAATCTAGAATGCTTCGATCCCTCATAAAGTTTGTCATTCATATCTGCGAGCAACTTGTAAAACTTTGCCGCTTCTTTAGAAGGTTGTTCATCAACTCCTCCAACAGCTTCACCTCCATCATTCACCTCAACATTAAATTCATCACTAGTAGGTGGTAGACCCTCGTTATCTACTTGATGGTTGTTAAAAGCATTCTGCAATAATTCTTCCACGTTATCTAGTCTTATATGAGAAGTTTGGATGTGAGGATTAGAGCTTGATGGAGTGAATGTGTTAGCCATCTTATGGATAGGTGACGGTACACTCTCTCCATGGAAAAACCAACATGTGTAACCTTGTAGAATGCCATCACATACTAGATGTTCAAGCACTGTTTGACGTGTTTGCCAATGAATATTCACACAGTTTATGCACGGGCAAATGATCTTATCATCTTCGCTAGAGTTGGCAAATGCAAAATTGAGAAATTGTTCTACGCCATCTTCGTATTCTTGACTCAATCGTGACTTACGCATCCAACTCTTATCCATTTCTAGTTAATATATTGTAAATTTTTTACAATCATCTAAATTAAAGCATAGTTCGACTTAAAAAATTAACCATGACATATTTACGTATGCATCTACAATTCCTATTGCATTTTCCACAGGAAATTTTAACAAAAAGATTACCTCAAATTTTATGATTTCTTCCTTTCTTCTTGCTTCTCCTTTTTTCCCTGATCTCTTTTTCTCTCCAAATCTTACCGAGGATCTACAAGTTATATAAATAATTTATTTAGAGCAAATCATTAAAAAGTAAAAATGACATTTATGATCATTTATATACCATATGAAACAACAGGGTAAAAATTTTAAGAAAAAACTCTTCCTATTAAAAATAACAACTATACATAAAAGGAAAGTGAAACGTGGGGATTAAGGATTTAAAAAAAATGGATATAAAAGACTTTAAATCATATATATATATATATATATATATATATATATATATATATATATATATGCAAAAGAAAAAAATTACCCAAATATGAAGGGTAAAAATGACATTTATGGTCATTTATATAAAATCCTAATGTAAATGCAAAAGGTTATTGAACCGGTGACAAATAATCAATGAGACCAACTCATTCATTATAACTCGCATGCTTTCAATCTAGAAATAGTGAAGAAGAAATAAAATATACATAATCAATGAGTTGGTCTCAAATAAGTAAATAACTCACCCATATTTTCAAAAAAAAATTCTGAAAAACATATAAGGCAAGATACTTCAAGAGTACTAAAGAAATAAGCAACACAATATATAATCCATCAATTGAAAGAACAAAAACAATGGCAAACAAAAAGGTTCCAAACCTTAAAATAAGAAAGTTGACTTAGATAAATAAGATATTATCCAATAAAATTAAAATCCTTTTAAAATATGTTTAACAGCAATATTATGTGTTTGCCAAAGAAGAAGAAGAAGATGTTTTATGGTTAACATAGATAACAATAACAGCAATATTTAACATCTCCTTCTTTCTAAACACTACGAGTAGAAATACCAGCAAATATTATGTGTTCGGCAGAAAATAATCCACTAAAACTGAAAGGTAAGAGTAAACAGCTTTTATATGCAGGTTTGCAATAGTAATGGTCAGTACTAAGTATGCACTGGACCATAACCGGCGACAGACATGTACTCGTTGAAGTATTGTGGAACTGATAAACCCATGAGGACAGAAAAGCCGAGGACGAACTTTGTTCGAAAACTGTTGAGATTGCAGAACTGAAGGAAACTTAGACCAACTGATCGTCAACAAGTACACAACAACATAAGTATGAAATACAGAAGAAGAATTTTGTTGATCTGATTATAAACAATGAGAAGCTGGTTGAGCTTCATTTTCACTTACCAACATATGCAAACAATAGGCAGTACAGGGCTGCAACTATTGGTGCAGGAATGGAGGCAAAAACAGCTCCAAATTTTCGTAAATCAATGACAAAAGAGCATTTTGAATATATAGTTGAGAACTATTTCAGCAAGGAATCTGTTAGGCTTCATAAACTTGTAATATTATCTTAAGAGTATTGGCGGAAACATAAAAAAATAAAATCGATTCCCAGTTCTTTTGCCACAAGAAGATATTTCAGGTGTTACTGGCAGAAAGGTGGACTACCAGCCCATTACTCTTGTTAAGCTAAGAATTTGCATACATAGCTGTGCATGAGAACACAAAATCAAAAAACTTATACATTCTTTTAAGGTATGCAGTTAAAATAATTCTAACAATTCAAGTTCAATGATAACAAATTCTAATACTGGAATGATGTAGTTTTTGTTGTCTATGACCATATATCTATTTATTCTTACCTCAAGTTTCAATATGATCCCCAATTTAACCAAGGGTGAAGGAACTGAGATATCATTTACAATTAAACCAAGCACCCAAAACTTTTAAATATTTCTGGTGCCAACAACAAAATCTGAAAAGGTTAACCTACCAAGAATTGAAAAGAAAATCATAAATCCTGCAGATATTTGCACCACTCTTCGGCTTCCAACATGTGTCAGGCCTAGCAAACACTACAAGAAAAATCTCAAATCGGCACCGAAAAATCGGCACCGAAAAATCGGCACGGAAATGAGTTTAAATACCATGCCAAATTAATTTTGGCACCATATTTGGTACGGAAAAATAACAGTGCCTATAGCAATGGTGACAAATGTATTTTGGCACCGTTTTTGGCACTGCCAAACATTACAAATAGTTTTTGGCACGGCCTTTGGTTCCATGTTTGGCAGTGTTTTGGCACGGTTTTATTGGTTTGGTATTTAGCACGGTTTTTTGGCACGATTTTGTTTATTATAATTTTTTCACGGCATTTGGCACGTTTTAGGCAAACTTTTTTTGTTACGACTTTTGGCACCCTTTTGTTTATTTTGTGAAAAAATAATTTATATAAAATTAATTTTATTTAAATTTTTTGAATTGCACCTGTAAAAAAAAATTGAGAAAGTTGCAAAAGACAATACAACATAAGAAATAATACTATTGATCTGTTGATTCATTCTCAATATTCAACAACAAACTATAAATTAAAAAAGATCAACTGTGAAACCATACACAAACAAAAACATGACACATTCTACCAAACAATCAAGTCCGAATGAATGACATGAATGAGTTTATAGCACCGGAAACACTACTTCAAGTTTCTGCTGCTTTTTCTGACCCCACAGCTGCTTCTTTACCTGTCAATTTACCAAACAACAAGTGTCTCTCACACTGTCAAAAACATGATCTGCTTTTTCATCATGTTGCTGCTTCAGTTTACAAATTAAAATAAATTTTGAGTTATGCACATAAAATTGTGGTATTAATAATCTTTGACTAACAGTTTTGATCATAGCCTCCACATCAGCTTCTTTGGAGACATCTCCACCAAAAGTAAGGGCTTGGCCTCCAGATGCCTCTATCTGCAGAAAAACAGACATGATTTATGATGCACTTCTCTAAATTGATCAAAATTTTGATTAGTGAATTCGAACTAAAATGCAAAATTGAAAATTATATGAATAGGCTATAATTTTAAAAGAAAGGTAGGGCCTCAATCATATGTAGTCGATTATATATATATATATATATATATATATATATATATATATATATATATATATATATATACCCACAAATAAAAGAGTAACAGAACAAGTAATCACACCTCTTTGGAAACTTCTTCAGCCTCCTTTGATGACCTTGCGTAATTCACAAGTACCTGAAACAAAATGAACTTCAATATTTTATTTTGCACAAATTTAAATTTTAGAAATGATTAGTTCTCATCTAGAACCTTAAAAAAATGTTAGCTCTAATGGATTACTATTAGAGATTCAAAAGAAATAACCAGACCTACGATCCCAAAGACAACATCTGCCAAATATGTGAGAATGTCTTTCATAATGATATGATAGAGCATAGGAAAATTTGCTCTCACAGTACTTTTTCCTGAAGAGGGCACCTATCTCCCAATTCTTACACATTTTATGCATAAATGCATAAATACATTTTTTATCTTTTCTAAACTAACAACACAAAAAGATAAAAACAAAAAACAAAAATTTATCAAAAATGAATGCAAATAATCTCATGCAAGGATGTGCAGATAACACTTTACCCACCTTCCAACCAGCTTTACCCAGGGCCAATGCTACAACTTTTCCAATTCCACAATTTACATTAAAACCGTGCTGAGAAATCAAGTGTCTCTCTCACTGTCATGCAGATCATGCTGACTAACATAATAAGATGTCTTCCCAGGAACAAATTCATCCAGTTTGTAGCCATTGTAAGAAACTTCCCCTTTGACCTGGAGAGAATAGATGACCGAAAATAAATAAATAAATTACATTAAAAAATTAAAGAAGAACACCTGCAATGTGTCATGAATGATCCTTGGAGACAAACCCTATTAAGAGTCGACAAACCTTCAGAGATTTATCTAATTTCCCAGCAAGTACCTTGAGAAAAGTGGTTTTTCCGCATCCTGGGGGTCCAAATAACAGAGTTAATCTGCAATCACAAAACAATATCATATGTACTTTTTTCCCTGTAAAAGAAACCATCATTTTGGTGTGTGAAGCTCCTGCTTTTATGACAATAAACAATTAAAAATATATGAAAATAGAACTTGTACTTGGAAGGCTTGATGATACCACTCAAATCTTTGATGATGCCAACCTTCGCATTTTCATGGTTTAAAGCTGTTAACCTTAGAAACCCCTATTTCACACAAAACACTACCATCTGATATTGCCACAAATAAGCATGGAAAAGCATTTCAGTGAATAATAACACTGACAGAGAAAGCCCCTTTGGCAGCATTCCATATTGTTGGCAGAGGCTTTCCTTCAACTACTTGGCACTCAGCTTCCACACTTAACTTACTGTACCTCACCTCAATGCTTGGGAGCTTCACATCCACTCTGCAGACAAAATAACATGATTATATATAGAGATAAAGCAACCCTAAACAATGCTAAATTATATATATACTAAAAAGAAATGAAGTTTTATGCCTATCTAGTCGCTTTTTCTGACCCCACCAAACAATCAAGTCTTCTCATCTACTACCCATTAAAAACAATAAAACATGACCAAGATGTAAAATAAAGAAAAGAAAAGAAAACGGGCCCAACCAACAACCAAAAGAGATAGCTCCAACAAGGTACCAAGGGTAGGCAACAAACCTTAGTGCAGCTCCTTGTCGAACAAGACTGATGTTTGCTCTGGACATCTTTTGATGTTTGCAGACAAGAATGCATCAACTTTGGTAAAAATACTGGGAGAGAAGCCAAGATTGCATCATAAGATTCAACAGCGCGTGCTATTTCAAAGTGGCTCCGAAAGTCAATGTCAACAATCAAGCGATCCGAACCTCCAATATTGCCATTGACAATTACATCAATGTATTCATGATCACCTAGGGTAAAAAAAATTCCAAATCTCTTGCCTGTCAGTCAGTAAGAATGATTCATGAACATAAATAGTTATATGTTCTGCAAACATAAACAGTCTAAAACTTCAAAGTGGGAATACCTCCAGGAACTTTGCCACTGCCCTGCCATTTGGATGTGTATACAGCAACATCATAACCAGAGAGTCTCAAAAGCTTTACAAGAAATTGCCGAATGCAGCTGGCATTGCATTGTCCCTCCTTCGCATAATGAAGGTCAGTCTTGTTCATAGAGAGCAGAAGAGAATGAACAGTTGACAACAAATTGCACTCATGTTGATCCATTGCATGCTTATATAACTATATACACAAAAGAAAAAGTCGAATAATGAGAATATTTTAATTGCTAATTGAACGATAAAAAATCTACAAGAAAATTAAATCAGATGGCAGACTAATAGGTTAAAGTCTCGTTAAAACTATTCAATAAACTGAATAAGCTTGTGAAGTCAGATAAAGTTTAGGCAGATCCATAACAATCATTAGAGTTCAGTAAAACAACCAATATTTATGCAAATAAAAAGCAAAACTGATAGGGCAAGCTAATTATAATTTTATAAACGATTATTCATCCACAAAAAAATAAAAAATAAAACTTTACATTATGAGAATGAAACTCTCTTAACAAGGATAAATAAAGGTGCAAGATTAGAGGGACCACAGAAGAATAAATCCTACAGACAAGAGAATCATGGTGATGATGAGTTCAAAGAAAAAATGAAGGTGTCAATGAACTCACATTTCAATCAACTAAGCTGTAAGCATATTCTACAGGGTTAATTTGGCAAAACATTAGTAAAAATGAAAATTCACAAGAAACTTGTAACCTGTTTAGCTAACTAAGGCATTGGAACATGCTGATTTATGAGCAATTGGATCAAGAAAATTCACTGGCAAAAATTTCTACAGCGAAAGCACAGATTTTATTTATTCTACTTATTTTCTTCAAATGGAACATGTGCGTGCTTCCAAAATATCATTTTAATATTGAGATGTTCTCATGATATGTATAAGAACTCATTTTATAAGATGAATGCATGAATTAGAAGTCAAGACATCCTTGAAAGAATGATTTCTACAATGTAATGTATGATAGACAACATGCATCAAGCTTCAATAACTTGGTTACAAATCATAAAATTACATGTTCCTAACCCTGTAACTAGCAGAAATTAGCTGCTCTTTCATTGCTAATTATCAGTTTTTCACATTTTTCATTGTAAGCTCAGCAAAGAAACAACATAGGACAGATTTTCAGAGTATAGTTTCATCAAGTTAGAAAGAGGTTATTACGGTTGGTGCAAAGGGTTGATGCTCCTGAAGAAGACCATTGTCTTTACAGGATCCACATTGCGGTCAATCCAGCGAGCCCATGTCTTCAACGCTGCTGCATATGCTGCATCTAAGGCCCTCAAAATTGAGATGTCCACCTAGTAGAGAAACAGAAATACATGAGAAAATTTATATGCACATCTAATACCCATCGCATAAATGGTGCATGATGCATAACACAATCTAAAGGAGAATCGTATAAACTTTATGGCTGCTACACTTGCTTCAAAGCTCAAAATGTCCCGCTGTTCTATTGGAGATACAATAAACAAAAACAATGCATTGGTGGAATTCACAAACCTTATCAGAGGGAGAAGCCTCCAAGTGCTCCATATAAGCCAACCTCTCGTCTTTCCTCACCGGGGGCAAGCTTAGGACGTCTAGAACGATGTCCACACAAATGTTCCACACAAAAATTCATCAAGAATAAATATATTGATAAACATACATATAAAGAATGGAATGAATTCAGTATTGGTAATCAGAGAACATACCATGCCCTTATAGTTATGTGCACGAAGGAAAGTGTTACAGCCTGGAAAATTGAAAATCACGCTGAATGACAATTCATGACCTTTACCTTAAACAAAAAAAATTTGAAAACATTAGAATGAATTGTTGCTGAATAAATTGAAGTGAACTATGGCTTGAATTGTTGCCTCATCTTTCTTATCACCCAATTGAAGAGAAACTAACTTCTACAGCAACAACATCAAGAAGACAAAACTCAATATAGTTCACTTGAATGTCTTGTTGTGCCAATACAAATGGATCATACTTTGGATACATTTTTTTTCCGATTAACATCAACCAAATTATATAAAGGATGAACCTTGGTGCCATTTATTGGATCAAACCATGTACACTCGAAGAGGACAACACGGTTCCATCTATTACCATGGTACTCAAGTTGGACTACATCCTGCAATAAACCATAGAAATCAGTGCATGTATCCTCAACATTGGACCCTTGAACACATATGCCACTATTCATGGTGCCTTTCTCCATGCTATGGGCGACAGTATGAAAGTTATAACCATTGATGAAGTATCCTGGCCATGTTGTCACCTTCATAGATGGACCCCAAGCAAGGCTTTGCAAGAGAGGATCAATGACTTGATTGACCTCATTTGCCACCTAAACCCAAAAATTGAATATGAGATATTTTGTCATTCTCGTAATACAATTTCAAGATATTAAAATGATTACTTACAAAATTTCCAAAGCACTTTGCAAAATGCTTATCAATTGCCTTATCGATGGCATCAACAGAGTTCCCTTGTAGGTAGTTGACAAATATCCTTTGAATGCGCATTTAAACATGAAATTTTAAAAAAGAATATTGAAGTTATATATTTTATAGATTGTAAAATTGATTGTTCTATTAATTGATAATATAACTTACTTGTAATATGGTTGCACTTCTGGACAATTTCGTAATATATAAGTATGTGCTACATGTAACTCATTTTCAGAAAACCATCTAATCTTTGGATGTCCTTGACTTCGACCTATGTAATTAAATATAGAGAAAGGTTTGAAGGCACCATCATTTACACCCTCATCATTTCGTGGAGGTCTCCTCCTTCTACATGATACATGAGGTTCAAAATAATGTTCTGCAAAAATATTGATTTCTTGTGCAATATAAACTTGACAAATTGAACCCTCAACATGTGCCTTATTCTTCAATGTTTTTTTCAAGTCATAAAGAAACCTACAAGTACAAGCATAAAAAAACATTACATAAACTAAACAAAATTATCTTAAATTCAATAAAGTTAGATTGCAACTTTTGTTACCTCTCAAAGGGATACATCCATCTATATTGAACAGGACCTCCAATTCTAGCCTCATAAGGCAAATGAACAATGAGATGCTCCATAGAATCAAAGAAAGACAGAGGGAATATTTTCTCCAAGTTACATAAAATCACCGCAACCTTTTTTTCTAACTCCATAAGTTTATCAATGTCAAGCATAGCAGAGCATATTGTCTGAAATAATGTACTCAATTCTGTCAATGGATTCCATATGAATGAGGGTAACATTTCTCTGAAAGCAATCGGGATAAGTCTCTGCATAAACACGTGGCAGTCGTGACTCTTCGTGTAGGTTATCTTCAATGCATTCATATCAACACATTTTCCAAGATTAGAAGCATAACCATCTGGAAACCTCAAGTTCTGAAGCCATTCACAAATAACCCTCCTCTGCTCTTTGGTCAAGGTGTATAATGCTTTCGGAATAGTCTAACTTGTACTGTTTGAAGGAATTGCTATCTCTTTACGGTCGCAAAGAATTCCAACATCTTTCCTGGCTTTAACATTATATTTACTCTTCCCTTTCACATTCATCACAGTATAGAAGACATTGTCAAACACATTTTTCTCTATGTGCATCACATCAAGATTATGCCGGATCAAATTAGTTTTCCAATATGGTAGATTCCAAAAAATACTTCTTTTTGTCCACTTGTGACTTTTTCCAAACTCCGCAGGTGTGTTAATGGGGTCTTCCATGGCCGTTGGGAAAAACATTACTCGATGAAAAATTTCCTCCCCCGACAACATTGGAGATGGATCATTCTTTACTACTCTACCTCGGATGAAAGACTTCTTATCCTTTCGGTAGGAATGATTTCGAGGTAAAAATGCCCGATGACAATCAAAATAACTTACTTTTCTACCATGTTGTAGGTAAAAAGCATTAGAATTCTCCATACATATTGGACATCCTAATACCCCTGCAGTACTCCATCCTGATAACATTCCATAAGCAGGAAAGTCACTAATCGTCCACAATAGTGCAACCCTCATGCAAAAATATTCATCTTTTGAAACATCATAAGTCATGGCACCAAAAACCCACAAATTATTCAACTCTTCAATCAAAGGTTGCATAAAAACATCTATGTTCTTCTTTGGATTTTTAGGCCCAGGACAAATTAGTGATAAAAACATATAAGGGTTTTTCATACACATGCCTGGTGGAAGATTGTAAGGAGTCACAATTACTGGCCAACATGAATAAGTCTTCCCAAATTGTCCATGCGGTGCAAAACCATCTGCACAAAGGCCCAATCGAATGTTGCGAGGCTCCCTAGCAAAATCAGGATAAGTTTTATCAAAATGTTTCCATGCCTCAGCATCTGATGGATGACATGTTACCCCATCATTTCTTTTGTGTGTTGTATACCAAGTCATATGTGTTGCTGTAGCATTAGAAGCATATAACCTTTGTAATCTTGGAGTTAGTGGCAAGTATCTTAGTATCGCCTGTGCAATTCTTTTACGTGGATGATTATTAGGTACACCACATTGACTCTTCAATTTTTTATACCTCGGCTCATTACAAAACTTGCAAAAACTTCCCCAGCATCACTCTTCCAATACAACATGCAAACATTTTTGCAAGCATCAATTTTAACCACAGGTAAACCCAATTCATTCATAGTTTTTCTATGATGGTAGTAATCAGTCGGCATTGTATTATCTGATGGAAGAACCTCCTTAATAGCAGTGACCATGGTATTGAAATTAGCCTCAGACATATTAGCATCAGATTTGATAGATAACATTCTAGCAACGAAAGACAACTGAGAGTGATTCTCACATCCCACATATAGGGGTTGATCAGCAGCTTTTAATACATCAAAAAATCTGTTAGACAATTGACTTATTTCATCACTCTGCAAACCCGAAACTGGCTCATCTAATGGTGGTTGCACACTTGGACCAGCTTCATCATAACAATGAGACTCATCCATTGGTGGAACATGAGAACGAAGACAATCATATATCATCCTTTGATCCCACGTCATTTGCTCACCCTCCTGTGCCAAATGATCTGAAGTCTGATCATCAACCTCCTTAGGCTCTTCACTAATTGAAAATAATTCTTCACCATGACATGTCCAATTCCAATAGCACTCTTTAAACCCCCGACGATACAAATGAAGAGTGACATCATTTGGATGAAGGAATCGCCTATTTTTGCACTTGAAACAGGGACACCTAATATTATCCCCATTTTTATATGAGTCATCTTGATTAATTGCAAATTGAATAAATTCATCAACCCCAGTAATAAACTCATTGGTCAATCCTTGTCTTCCAGGTAGATTCCGATTATACATCCATTGTCTTGATAACATTTTTGTTCCTACAATCATGGATTTTTTTTAATATTTTTATTATACATTAGAAAAACATTGTGAACATAAATTCAATAAAATTTGCAATCAAACAAAGAGAAAATGAAAATGAAATGATTCATGTCACAATATAAAGCAGAGAGTCTCTCCACACCAACTATTGGTGAAGAAATATGAATCACAATAGTATCAGCAAAAAGAAAGCAAGAAGAAAGAAATCTAATATTCACCTGTTGTCTGTTTCCAAAATTAGATAAAATTGACTGAAGTAGATGATTATTTTGATCCAGAAGCAGTGTCACACAATCTACAACTGGGGCTAGTAGAAGGAATAAACAAAAAAAAGAAAAAAGGTTAACAAAAATATACAACATTTTACCATGAAAAGTTTTTTAAGTTATATATATATATATAAACAAAGTGTTTGACTAATATTGATGCACGGGTGTTACTTTACTCTTCTCTGAATTCTATTATGTTTTGTTTAATGCATTCTCAATAAATAGATTACAACAAATCTAATATGGGTCTTCATTGATATCCATGAGATTAAATTTGTGTTCCTATAATTTTGGCCGCCTTCATTGGTTGAAAGTGATCTTATTATTTATGGAGCATTATTATTTATTGTTCTTATATGTCAGTGTCACTGTGACATTAATTTCTATTTTCAGATAATCTGATTGCACATCTCAGTGATCTCATTGTTTGTACCATGATTTGTCCTCATCTTAAGTAATAAGTACTGATTTTTCTCTAAATCACACTTACTGACAAAATGTTGCACCAAAGCGGTGAAATTTCTGTAGGGCCTTGGCCCCTCCATGGAGCCTTTAATTTTTGTTTAAACTTCATTTAAGTTCGTGGGTGGGATATCATATCAATCTGGAAATGATGGTATACCCATTTGGCTTTCATATATGAGGGCCCAACACTGATTAAAAGTAGACAGTGTAGTGGAGTTGATTGTTTCATATTCTAATACAATACCTATTGGACTTTGTATATGAGGGCCCAACACTATTTGAATTATAGAGTGATAGTGGTATTGGTCCTTTAGGTTGTGTATTTGTGCCTTGATATGGGATAAGAGTGGGTCAAGATTATGAATATCCACTTACCTTATTCCAGGAAAAAGTTAACACTAATATATACATGAAATAGTTTTGCCAACATAGGTGAAGGATTTAAGTCTTACACCCCAGGTGAAGATTTCCAATGCCATGACAAGACACTTCAAGATTTTTTTCTGCCTAGAGGTATGATATCATAGACTCCTTCGCAAACATTGATATAATTGCGATTGATTAGCAGTAGAGTTTGTCATGCAGAAATCTCCACCTACAATGGACAATGACAACAAAGACATAGATGCTACCTCTCTGCGAATTCAATAGCAGTTTCCTCAGGCCTTAAATATTGAGGTTCTAAGTACCAAACATCACAGACAACAACCCAGGATGTCATTAGGCAAACCAAATGCATAGTAAAAGATTGCCTGCAAAATAAGTACTCTTGGAAATTGCTCCATGCAAAAACAAGGATGGAAGTATGTAACACAATTGCGAAGTAAGCAAGTATTAACAGCACAAGAGAAGAGAGCACCATTTTTCATAACAGAACACTAAGCAATTGGTAACTAATAATCACTGCCAATAAATTTTTAATCAACTAAGCATCTAGAGATGATAAGCTATGGATTCATATTTATAGATGGGATGAATAAATTCATGCTATTTTTAATTTGTAACATATAAGCCCAAGATTGATAGTCACAATCAGCGATGTTTCACTATGGACTTGGAGTCTTGCCAGAAGATGACCGGGCGATTCAGCAATTATAACATATAAAAGATGGTTTCAACTAGAATAGTTCAATGCAGCAAGCGGGAATCAGAAGACACGAAAAACATATGGCTTTGTTTGTGATGTTAGAAGTAAAAATTATGCGTGATTCATACCTTGTCAGACCTGTTGTCCCACCAGTTCTTAGGATTTTCCACCAAGTCCTTCCATATAGATTCTCTGTTCTCACAGATACACTTAGTGTTACAAATTAGAAAAAGGTCTAAATAAAGAAAAACATCTACGCAGTATCAGATTTCACCTTTTTCATTTACAGAAAGAATTTTTGCTGTTTTAGTTGTACTGTTACCCTTAGCAAATTGTAACCCATCAAGCTTTGGCAGGACCTCTGCTGGTGCGGTGTTATGCTTGCAAGTTGTAATAACAGCAAGATTTATCCTGGTGACCAAAGATAGTAGACACAATAGAATTGTTATTTTGGCCCCAGAAGTAAAAACATATTTATTTTAAAACCTTGAACTAGACAAATTTATTCATTCAGCATCTCCAGCTGATGTGGAAGCTTATACAATAGACACAGGTCACATTATATGTGAATCCATTTTGGCTATAATTCATCTTGTTTAGAAATCAAACACATTTTTGTTTGCGGGGACCAAAAATGGCAATAATTCTACACTTAAATACTTGCTCAAGAGAGCATCAATCAATTAACTGGAAAAAATAATCAGACATGCCATTTCTTGATTTGCATGGATACAAGCACTCATAACACTGTTAACCAAAAAAAAGTTTTAAAGAAAAATATTCAATTTTTAGATCAAATAACAGTTAACTCACACAAGTAAGCATGCTGGAAATTGGTAAGCTAATGACAAGATACTGATCTAAATTGACATGCAAAAGCATTGTTCAGAAAGACTACAACTTTGCAAAACCCTCGCAAAACTTCAAGATATTAATGGAAAGCATGAATTCGATCAGATAAATTAATAAAGGATAATAATCATCCAAAAAGCCTCTTTCTAAATCACTTAAAATCAAATTCAAAGACAATTACAATCCCCAAATCGAGATCAAGAATACATACAATCTGATTTATTATTCCAAGCAATGATTCAAGCTACTCTTAAACTATCCCGAAATTCTCCAAATGATAGAAAAAATATGAATCAAACCTCAAGAAATCGCTGAAGCTCCTGCGAATTTTCCATCCCAGCCATTGTTCAAAAAATATGGGTAGATACACAAATTTTGAGAAACTTGCATTTGTTGTGTACAACACATATTGCTCCATTGAACATTAAAAGTAAAGTGGGATACTTCTCTTAGATTAGAAAATGATCCAAATAACCATTAAATAGACCAAATAGCAAGAAGTAATAACATAAAACCACATTATTAGCATCCATTTCACATAGAAATCTGGCAATTAAAAAATATTTAGGAAATTTGGACAAAACAGGATCATTTCCAAATCAGCTGATATTTGTTTATACATCTAGTTTCAAATTGCACAGACCAAAAGAGAACCTATAAGTTCAAAAACACATGCCTGTATCTTAAAATTCTCCACCTTTTTTCCCCTTTCTTGAGCATTTTTATAGCAAATGTTTGTTAAAGAGATAGCTGGTTCAGAGAAAGCAAGTCATACGCAAAAATACAGCCCCCAATTGAATAGACCTTCATGGAAAAATTATCAAGCATACACAAACATGGCCTCCACATGATATCATTGCACATATAACACACTTCAGCAGTCAACGGTAGGTCTTTCAACAAAAATATAAAACATTACGCTTATCCTTTCATTGGGAAAAGGAATAATAATTAAAATTTGTAATCTAGAACATCTTGAATACTAAATCCACTTGCTCAAACACAAAAACAAATAAAGAAACAGACCAAAGACCACAAATAAACAAAGATAACAACTGCAACAATAGCAAACTCTTGTAGAATCAAACTACAAGTTTGTTTTGTAGAATCAAACATACTAGAATTTTTTTTATTTTTTTTTCTCTTTTTTTCTGTGTAATAGGTGAAATATCACTTGTTAAAGTCAACATTGCACAATAACTTAAATAAAACTGGATAGATTTAGCTCAATAGAGAAGAATCTCTAAACCACAGCCAGAGAGATGCAAGCGCCTCTAATCAAAGCAACCCTAGGAAAGGAATTGAACAAATTGGACAACAAGCATAATAAGGAGCACCTACTTGAATAGCAAACCCACCAAGCACAATGGAGTTCTTCCAAGGCCACCAGCTGCTCGATAAACATGGCAATAAAACACAGAAAATCAAAGAAAAAAAACACTAAATTAGAGAAGAACACTAAACCAAACCAAACAATTTGGTCCCAAACCTTCTACTCGATCTTCGGAACCTTGAGAACCTTAAGATTCACCTCCCTCTTACTGCAAAAACAAAAAACGCCCCCAAAAAATTAAAAAAAAATCAATAAACTCAAAGAAACGGAATAGATTGGGGAGACAAGAATCAATCTGAAAGGAAAAAAGCATACATCTCGCACAGTTTGATCAAAATCCTTCATGAAATCCATGGCCGCGGAGAGATTCAGTTCCCAACTCCTCCTCGAGAGATTGAGAGATCGAAGAGGAAGAGAGTTGTGATTCTGATCTCAAATGAGGAGAATAGGGCCTTGGAGGGGATAGTAATGGAGATCACAGGGCTGATGATTTTTCTTGGATTTAAAGAAGGCTTTAATTGACGGACGAGATTTGATGATGAGGCTTCCTATCTGATTTAGGCAATCGTGTGGCTGATAACGAGACATGTATTCAATAAATTATTTTGTATGTATTTTTGGTACCGTATTTGGCACTATATCAATATATTAATTTATTTATATTTTTTTCACCGTATTTGATATAGTATTAATATATTATTATATTTGTATTTTTGGCACGATATTTGGCACGGTACTAATATATTATTATATTTATATTTGGCATGATATTTGACACGGTACTAATATATTATATTATATTTATATTTTGACACGGTAATTGGCACGGTATGAATATATTAATATATTTATATATTTGTCACGGTATTTGACACAGTATTAATATATTATTATATTTGTATTTTGGCACGGTATTTGGTACGGTATTAATATATTAATATATTTATATATTTGTCACGGTATTTGGCACAGTATTAATATATTATTATATTTGTATTTTGGCACGGTCTTTGGCACGATATTAATATATTAATATATTTATATATTTGTCACGGTATTTGGTACAGTATTAATATATTATGTATTTGGCACGGTATTAATATATTAATATATTTATATATTTGGCACAGTATTAATATATTATTATATTTGTATTTTGGCACGGTATTTGGCACGGTATTAATATATTATTATGTTTGTATTTTGGCACCGTATTTGGCACGATATTAATAAATTATTATTTTTAAAAAAATATGTTTGGCACCGCGTTTGGCACATTCAAATAAAATTATTAAATTTATATATTTGGCACTGTATTTGGTACGAAATTTAAAAATTATTTTTTTTAAAATTATATATTTGGCACAATTTATTAATTCCGTGTCAAATGTTGTGACAAATTTATCACAATTTTTTTCCCGTGCTAATTTTTCGGTGCCGATTTGAGATTTTTCTTGTAGTGAAACCAGCATTTTCACTACCAGGAAGGAAGACGGAATAAGATCATGAAAAATAGTGAAATGATATAACTATGCCACTAAACAAGAAAATTTAACATAGCAATCTGAGAAGTAAATTAACAATTAAAAATTCAAATGATGATTACAGTTTAATTGGTATCTAACAAATTGTAAATACAAATTTTTGCATTACATGGATCTATCAAGGACACCCACTCACTATTAAGCAAGCAACCTTCATCTATGGAATTTCTTTCTAAATTATACAACTGAAACTCCAATAATTAACTGGAAGGGATTAAAAATTTGATAATTAAAAATTATAATTATAACAACTGGAATTCAGATAAACAATTACGTATATCATATAATGCACAGAAGGACTAAAACAGAAACAGATACATATATATCAGAAGAAAAGCATGCATATATAGAAACAGAAAAGCCAAAGAAGAAGATGTTTTATGTCGTCTAGAACTTGAACTCAAACAACATCCTATAAAGCAAAGCAGAAGAAACTATATATGATAATTATTAAAGAAAGCATAAACACAACAAAAAGAGATTACCTTGATAGAGGAGCAGAAGTCCGGAAACGATTTATCCAAACCAAATCCCTAATCTGCAAACCCTAAGGAAATCCCTTAATTCTTCCCAAACGAAACCCCAATCAACCAACAAAATCAAAAACAAGAAAAACCCAAAAAAAAAAAAAACAAAATCGGCAACAGTACAACATGAAATTCATAATCAAATAACATAAAGGGGAAAACGATCACCGGCGGTGTGGATAGAGAGAAGGAGACCGGCGGTGTGCACAGAGTGAAAGAAGGATGGCGGCGAACGGCGGTGTGGAAAGAGTGAAAGAAGGAGACCAGCGGTGTGGACAGAGAGCAAGGATAAGCACGGGCAGAGAGACTGAAAGAGGAAGCCCTCACCAGTTTACGTAAACACTTTACCGGCATTTAAAAAAGGCGCCGCCAAATGTAAATTATACTGCCGTTTATTTACATAAACGCCACTAATGAATTGTTAATTTCCCGGATAAATTTAACAAAAATCCGCCAGTTATCCTCATGGCGTTTTTTCTAAACTATGCCGCCATATAAAAACATTTACCGGCGTTTATTATTATTACACGCCGGTACATGAAATATTTATATTTCCTCTGGTTTTCTTCGATACGGCTGTAAATTACTTCACGGCGTTCATCTCATTAAACGCCGCTAAATAAAAATAATTACCGGCGCCTAAAATTAAAGCGCCGGTAATTAAAATAACTTCTCGAGTGAATTAAATCCTCCGAATTCGCAATTTTATTTCGCGGCGTTCTTTCCATTAAACACCGCTAATTTACCGGCGTTTTCCAAAAAACAATGCCGCTAATGTAAATTTAATTTAACGCGATAATTCTTTACATCACTTGAGGCATATGGCGGTGTTTATGACACATAAACGCCGCAAAATAACCAAAACCGGCGGCGTTTTCTATAAACGCCGCGAAATAAATGCCACAAAAGGACTACTTTGGTGTAGTGATTGTATTTGAGCTCATTAGTTGTCAATAAAAGTCAATGAAATTGAATTTAGGATATTTTTTTAATGTATACAGGTTAAACAAATTTATTTATTATTAATAAGAAAATAAATTAAAATTTAATTCAATTCAATTTAATTAAAGAACAAATTTAGAGGTGGTTATAATCACCTCTAAAAAGTATGAACATGTAAAAAATTATTAGCTATAGAAGCGGTTATAACCGCCTCTAAAACTATTGAGTGATAAAAATTATAACCGCCTCTAAAACTATTGAGGAGTGATAAAAATTATTAGCTATTGAGGTGGTAATATAACCACCCCTAAAACCTTTGAGGAGGGATAAGAAATTATTACCTATAGAGGCGGTTATAACCTCCTCTAAAACTATTGAGTAGTGATGAAAACTTAGTAGCTATAGAGGCGGTTATAACGGCCTCTACCACTTTATAATTTTTAGAGGCGGTTAAAACCGCCTCTACACTTGTTATTAAAAACCGCTTCCGTAGATAAAACTTACCCCAACGGTTTGTACAAACCGGCTCTAAAGTGTAGAGCGGACTTGATACGAGGCGGTTTAGAGGCAGGTGAAAAAACCAACGCTATACCTATAGAGGCGGTTATAACTAGAGGTGGGCACAGGGCGATTAACCGGCCCGGCGGGCCCAACCCGCCGGGTTGCTGTTCACCGGCCCCCCACCCTAACCCGGCCCGGCATGGGTGTAGAACCCACCGGGCCGGGTTGACCCGTCTGACCCAGCGGGTCTGGGTCACAGGAGGCCGGGCCCAGAACCGGCCTGGCTTCCCTATTGAACCGGTGGGCCGGGCTGACCCGGCAGACCGGGCCGGTTGGCCTGCTAAAAAATTTTTAAAAAAATCATAAATTTCAGAATAAAATAGGAAAAAAAATTTAAAAGCATGGCCCGCCGGGCCAAACTCGGTTCCAAACCGGGTTTGACCTGGCGGGCTGACCCGCCGAGTCAACGGGTTGGGCTTCCCCAACCCGTAACCGACCCGTCTACAGTACGGGCCGGTTACAGGTCATTGAACCGGCGGGCCAGGCCGGTTTTTTGGGCGGCCCGTGTGCACCTCTAGTTATAACAACCTCTATAGGTCTTGAAAACCGCCTCAAAAACATTTTTTTTTTTTTGTGTAGTGCGTTAATTTTAATATATCATAAGATAAGATAATTTATACTCATATTTTGAAAAGTTACTCTAATAAATTATATTATTATAATGTTATATACATTAAACATGTTTCAACCGGAGATATTTTAACCATTGCCTGCCGCAGGTGGCAATTCACTTTCTTACTTTAAAATATATGTATACATGTTATATACTAAATATCATAAATAATTTCAATATCAGAAAGAGGAATCGTGGGTTAGCCCATAATTACTGGGTTGTGACTGAAGTCTTGAGTTCAAGTATCTCAGATTACAGACTCACATTCGTCAATATATATATATAATTCAAGGTGCATTTAATTGAAGAAATTTAAAATTTAATGTAGCCAGGGGAGTTTAATTAATTCATATTTATAAACTCTTATTTTCCATTAATGCTCACAAAATAAGATTCTATTCGTGTATTTTAATTTGTAAGTTTGTTATGAATTTGTTAGTGAATTAACTGAAGGTTAGATTAGCTAGTGAGTTTTACAGCGACTATATACTCTAAAGAGTGTGTTTGTTTGGCATGATTTTCTTATCCATGTAAAACCATATCCCATGCATCACAAAATCCATTGTTTGTTTGGAAGAACTTTATTTTCTTATAGCAAATCCAAATCCAGCTAAACAGTAAATTTATGGGATTTTGTTTTACGGCCAAGTTGGCCGTAAAACAAAATCCCAAACTCTAAAATCCCTCACATGACTATCATGTGAGGGATTTATGTCTGAGAACGATGGGGACAAAGACGTGAGGATGATGGGGACAGAACACAGGAAGCTGCTCTCTTCCCCTTTCTCCATCTTCCCTTTTCTCCATCATTTTTGCAGAGATCCGGTCATTTCCTCCTTGCATCTCCGATGCCGATCTCTTTCCTTTTCTCCATCATTTTGGCATTGATTTGGCTTGTGTCTCCATATCCGGTCATTTCCTTCTTGCTTCTCCAGATCCGGAATCAATCTAGCCGTTCCAGATTATAAAATTTTTCTTTTTTTTTCAGTTATAATAATATGTTTCTCTGATATGTGCCTCCAAATCCAACCATTTCCTTGTTCTTCGAAACCGAACCATTTTGTCGTTCTCCTTCACCATAACTGAGCCATTCTGGTTGTTCTCATTCTCCATAATAACTGAGATTAAAAAATATAAAAAATTCTAACTTGATGGTTCGATTATGGTGAAAGAGAACGACCAGAACGACGGTGAAGGTGGCATCTGTTCTCTTATTTAATATTATGTTTTATAAATTTTTATTTTGTAACATAGTTTGTTTAACAAATAGATAAGATCTATTAGGTGGATATTTAAAATTATTATTTAAACTTTGATTCTGTCTAACCACTTCCTTATATAAATCTTATGGGAAGGAGTGATAAGGTTAAATTAAAATATGAATATAATTAATAAAAAATTTATGTGATATATTTAATTTTATAATTAAAAATAATAATAATAAGTAGTGAATATATAATTAATTATTAAATTAAGTAATTATATACATAATTGTTTTTGTTATTATTAGTAAATTCTATAGTGTATCTTATAATTAATTAAACTTAATAATTATCGAAAATAGGGTAATCTCACCATGGGTGTTCTTATACTAGAAATACATCCAATCAAACACATGTTTTGAAAATCCAGATTTACAAAACCTTTTAAACAAATACAAAATTTTGAAATTCAATATTTTCAAATACAACCAACCAAACACTGAATTTGACTCTCCTGCATTTTCAAATCCAAGGATTTACAAATACACTGTAATTGAAAATCCACTGCATTTTCAAATACAACTAACCAAACACCCCCTAAATGACTAAATGAGTAATGTTGTATCATATAGACTAAATTCTTTACATGAATGAGTTGGTATCCACGTCACCCTGCTCTATCTCTCTTAATCACTAATTAAAAAAATAAACCATGCACTAATTCCTCTAATGTCTCTTCATCTTTGGAACCTCATTGCCCACCGCCACTGTCACCACCAACACCGACGAACTCTTAATCACAGTACTGATGCCAACCAGTTTGTTTATGGGTGAATAACAAAATTGGCAACCATGATTTTCAAAATTCCAACAATTTTTAATCACAAAACCAAATTTTTCTCAATGAACTCATTAACAAATGATTTAAAAAAAAAATACATGAAAAGGGAACACAATTACATACATGAAAAAAATTCAGAAATTTACAAAAAGTCATGGAACTTTGATCTTTGGTGGGCAACTGATTTGTTTGAGACGTGAGGCGGCCGTGCAAAGACGAAGAGGCATGAGAGGAATTAGGGCATGTTTTTTTTTATTATTTTATTGGTGACTAGAAGAGATAGAAGGGTGACGTGGATGCCAACTGACATCCACTTTGTGTAAAGAATTCGGAAAGTCTGTTTGTATATAGCATTACTCTATATAAATAACTTTTTTTTCTGACAAATTAGAGGCAAATACCTTTTTTATTTTTTTATTATTTTTATTATTATTATTATTATTTTTTGCATTGTGTTTGAACCCACTAGACTATGCCGTGGTTCTTTCTATATAAATAAGGTATAAATATCAAAATGGTCCCTCTATTTTGCGATTTCCGCCCTTTTAGTCCCTCTAATATAAAATTCGCCTTTTTTGGTCCTCATATTTGCACATTTTCATCCTTTAGCTGTGAAATCTTCCCTTTTGGTCCTCGTATTTGCACATTTTTATCCTTTTTGGTTCCTCTAATTTATTAGCTGAAAGGACCAAAAGGGCTGATTTGTCAATTAGAAGGACTAAAAGGACAAAAATGTGCAAATACGAGGACCAAAAAGGCAGATTTTATATTAAAAGAACTAAAAGGACGCAAAACGCAAAATAGAGGGACCATTTTGATATTTTGACCTATAAATCACTACACCAAATCAGGCCTTTCGCGGCGTTTATATGGCGGCGTATCTTACAAACGGCGGTACCAAATTCCATTTTGCGGCGTGTTTTAAATGAAACGCCACGAAAGTTGCTTGGAGGGGGTAAGATAGAACTTTGGCGGGAATTTTTTTCCCATCCGCGGCGCTTTTAATAGAAAACGCCGGTAAAGGGTCTTTCCTTGGCAGCGTTTGTAATGCTAAACGCCGGACAAATTCATTTCCAATACTAAATTATATATAATTCATTTTTCGGGCGGCGTTTACAGTCACAAACGCCGGAGATTACAACGCCATTGTTGGTCTTTGCCGGCTTTGTGTACGCGGCGTTCGGTAAAACGCCGGGAAAGCATCACGACCTTCTTATAAACCTTTGCCCTTTTGCTTAGCGTCCGGCGTTTCCTTGCCTTCCCCGTCATCGTCCACACCGATCAGCCGTCCGGAGTTTTCGCATCATCCCCACCATCTTCCCCATCAGTCGGCTGGCATCGTCCACACCGATCAGCCGCCAACCTCCCCGTCGATTGCCAGCGTCTCCCCCATCGATTGCCAGCCTCTTCCCCATCAATCAACGGGCATCATCCTCACTGATCAGCCGGTATCTTCTTATCCGCGACATTGCCACTGTGGTTTCATCTAATTTTGTTTCTAGGTTTCCCAAACTTCTTATCATTGAATGTGGCTCCCTTGTAGTGAATCATCAACTGTTGATTTCATCTGCACCCTCAAAGAAGGCCCCGTGCGCACTCCTTCCCATTCTCAGATCTCTTCGCCTTTCAAGGTACCTTGGATCCCTTCTCTCGTCCTGAATTTCATCTTTTTTTCACTGAATTTCAGTGTGCCAATTGAGATCATCTCTAGAACTATTTCAGTGGCTGCAGGCATTTCATTACAAGCCGATTCCAAGCCCTCAAGGATTACAGAAGTTCAGCTTGACAAGCTCAAGGTACACCCTCGACCCTCTCTCCTTTGTGGGGGGTACCAATTTCGTCAATTTTCTGTTTGTGCAGTTTAAATCTGAGAATTTGAGAAATATGGATTTTTCGATGTGTTGCATATATAATTGTATTCTGTTGGAGTTCTTAGGTTTTGATTTGAGCATATATAATTTTTCTGAAGAAATTGCAACAATGGCTTTACTTTTTTGATTGGATGATATTGAAAATCATATCCTTGGCCACACTGGATATGATGATCTGAATTTATCCTGGAGTAAACTATAGAATTTTCATAAATCAAGCTTGTAGGATTTTTTTTTTTTTTTTTTTTGGCTAATAAGAGTAGAAACAGTTGCCACTATTTAAGCATATCAATTTGTTTACAGTAGTTGTTTGTTTCACTCATGTTGTATTGATTAACAATTTGTTTACTGAAATTTAAAAGGTGTTAAATTGGTCAAACTTATCTAACCTTTGTTTATTATAAGATTTGGAAGCTCACAGCTTACTGTAAGATTACAGACTTTGCTGACATAGCATATGTTACCTTAGCTTAATTTTGATTCATGATATCATTTGCTTATCTTATCTTCAGAAAGATTAGATATTTATTATTATTAATAATAACTTTAGAAGATATCAAGTTAGTAATTTATTATTAATTACAGTTTGGTCCTGTAGTCAAGCTGGCCTCTAAAATCAACAACCCAATTTAATTGGTGATTACCAACATATTAAACTCATGGACTATTGACTGAATCAGGCAACGTTTTCCATGATTTATGTTCCATTATAATGCTTCAAGTCATATAGAATTTTAAAGTTAATAAGACCCAATAATTGTCTAAGATTCAATGTCCATTATCTTCGGAGTCTCTTTCTTATGAATTCGTCATTGCTACAGAGTTACTTTTCTTATAATGTATCACAATCTTCACAAATTTCCTACTTTTATTTATGATATTGTCACTTAGACAGTAACCACCATTCTCTCAACCATAGAAAAAACTTACACTTAATAATGAACTTTATATATTCATGATCAACATTGAATCCTATATATATTGTTAGATTATTAATTTATCAATTATTAAATACTAAGCGCACACATCCACAAAGAATGAACACATCAATTATTAAATAGTATTGTGGGGAAATACTATTTAAGCTTCTTTGTCATTTTAATTTGTTTTAGGCATATTTCTATTGCATGCAACAGATCAATATTTGTTATGCACATTTGTATAAATTTGCAAATTGATTGTATAAAATCTATGTTTGTATATACAAAAGTAGAATTTAACAAATCAATCTGTGTTTGTATAAAATTTGCAAATTGATTGTTATTTAGAATGTCATGAGTAAATATTGTGTCTCTGCATATTTCCCCACAACCTGTTGCTTCATCTCTGGACATTCCAAAAGCTGCTCTCCCCCTCTCTTTGTCTATCCATCTCTCTCTCTCTATATCTCTCTATCTATCTTTCTATCTTTCTTGCCAGCCCAGCCAATCATGCCTTCTTTTTCTCTATTTCTCACTACTAATGTCTTTGCTTGTGTTTCTTTGTGTCTTCATTCATTATTATTTGTACCAGTACACACTAACTGCTCAGTACTGATCAGTAGTCTGCATGGGAAAGACAAACAGGATGTATAACAATAATCATGCATGTTAAGCATGCAAAGAGCTAGCTGCACTTGTTGAACCATTCATGCATTCAAACAGTGTCAAAAGAGTGATCTAGTTGTGATTTATTTTAACCTTTTCCTTCTCTTCAACTTTGTTTAGTCTGTTATTCTTCATTGAAATTGTGTGCATGCATGCCACTAGTGATTAAATCATGCTTATTATATCTAAAGTATGAAATAATATTTTATTATTATTTTTTAAATTTCAATTTTATCATGGAGTTTGATATATTAATATGGTGTGAGAAGCTAGGCTTTTTTATTCTTGGAAACTCTTACGTATATTTGGCCGCATTTTATGCCATCTTTTATGATGTAAGTTAGCGATTTCAATTTGAGAGTTTGCATTTTAAATAAAAATATTTTTTTTAATCAAATTATGTGCTTTTATTTGGATTTTAAATTTCCCACATATTGTCACTCTGAATAATATTCTGGCTACCACTTCCCTTGGAGTTCTTAGACTATTTGTTATCCTTTTCTTTTTATGAAACTATTAGTAGGAATATTTCACCTCTTTCCAATCCTTAATTTATTTTATCAAATTCTAAGCATCAAATTACTATCCTTCAAAAAAAGGTTCCAAAGATGGACAAGAGCTGGATGAATAAATCAAGATTGAGTCAAGAATATCTGGATGGAGTTGAACAATTTCTTGATTTTGCATTTAATAACTCAAGCAGCGATAATAAGATTGTCTGTCCATGCGTAAAATGTTCCAATGTACGTTGGCAAACACGTGAAGTAGCATTTGATCATTTAGCCTGTGATGGTATTCTACAAGGGTATAACTGTTGGTTCTTCCATGGAGAAAATGTTCCTCTATCGAGAACTTCTAGAAACACTTCTTCAACTAGTTTTACCAGCCATCGTACGACAAACAACACATCCACCAGACAAGATGGTATGGAGGAATTGTTGCGGGATGCGTTTAACATGCAACATCACCATGATGCCCCAACATTTGTTGATGTACATCCTACTGAGAGAATGGAAGGTGGTAATGAAACCCACATGGGGTTAAATGAAGAACAACCTTCTGAAGAAGTGTCAAAGTTCTACAAACTGCTCGAGGATATGAATGGAAAACTTTATGACGGGTCAAAGCATTCTACATTATATTTCTGTATCTGTCTTTTTCACCTAAAATGCATGTGTGGTATGACTGGAAAAGGGCTGGATTACTTGATTGACTTTTTGAAGGAGTTTTTTCCGATGGCCACAATTCCAGCGAATAGTCGTGAATCAAAGAAGGTCATAAAAGATTTAGAACTGGGGTACGAGAAGATCCATAGCTGTCCAAATGATTGTATCCTTTACTGGGAGGAAAAGGACATGCAACAATCATGTCATGTGTGCGGCGCTTCTCGATGGTTGCCTACTAATTCTACCCAACCTATGAATATTGATGGTGATCAAGTACTCCATAAGCGACCAGCAAAGGTTCTAAGGTACTTTCCTTTGATACCAAGACTGCAGAGGATATTCATGTCATCAAAAACTTCTACTGATATGTCTTGGCATGCTAATGGTCGCATAAAAGATGGCAACTTGAGACACCCAGCCGATGCTGAGGCATGGATATCTTTTGATGCTAGATACCCGGACTTCGCTGCTGATCCCCAAAATGTTAGGCTTGGCCTATCCTCCGATGGTTTTAACCCATTCAAGTTGTTAAGTACTTCGCACAGTACTTGGCCAGTGGTATTAATTCCTTACAACTTGCCACCTTGGATTGGAATGAAACAATCCTCCTTTATTTTGTCCATGATAATTCCGGGTGACAAGGGCCCAGGTAATGACATTGATGTCTTCATGCAACCTTTGATTAAAGAGTTGAAACAGTTGTGGGCTGGTGTTGACACGTACGATGCGTCCTTAAAACAGAATTTTTGCTTGCGGGCAGCTTTGTTATGGACTATAAATGATTTCCCAGCATACGCCAATTTATCAGGTTGGAGCACAAAAGGAAAATATGCATGCCCGTGTTGCTCTGCAAATACTTGTTCAAGGTGGTTAACTAATGGGAGGAAATTTTGTTACTTGGCGCATCGGCGATGGTTAAATGAAAACCATCCATACAGATTTCAAAAGCATTTGTTCGATGGTACGGTAGAGTTGCGTGGACCTCCTCCACTCCCTATTGGTTCAGACATTCTATTAATGCTTAAAGATGTGCAATCAACCTATGGAAAACATAACAAAGGTAACATGAGTAAATCAACATCTACTTTAAAAAAGAGACAACGTGATGGTGATGTAGACAATGATGATGAGGACCTAGAGGAAGATGGGTTGCATGGTGTGAATTTATGGAAGAAGAGAAGTATCTTTTTTGATTTGCCGTATTGGGAACATAACTTACTGCGCCATAACCTTGATGTCATGCACATTGAGAAGAATATTTGCGAGAATATAGTTGGAACTATTCTTGATATTGATGGGAAACCAAAAGATAATATGAAATCCAGACTTGATATGGCCGAAATGGGAATCCATCGTGACCTTCATGTAGAATATCTTCCAAATGGAAGAACAAGACTGCCCCCTGCTTCTTTCACAATGTCAAAAAGGGAGAAGGACATGTTCTGCCAAGTTCTGAAAAATATCAAAGTTCCGGATGCATACTCTTCGAACATTTTGAGATGTGTGAATCAAAAGGAACAAAAATTGCATTCTCTAAAATCACATGATTGTCATGTATTATTGCATGATCTGCTCCCAATTGCCCTACGGTCATCAATGTCAAAGCCCGTTACACATGCAATTTCAGAACTTTGTAATGTCCTTAAAATTCTATGTGGTAAAGTTCTTAATGTAGATGAGTTGGACAAACTTCAAGTTCGAGCGGCAATTTGTCTATGCCAGTTGGAGAAGA
Organism: Dioscorea alata; assembly: GCA_020875875.1. NCBI lineage: Eukaryota > Viridiplantae > Streptophyta > Magnoliopsida > Dioscoreales > Dioscoreaceae > Dioscorea > Dioscorea alata. The sequence goes on from CM037019.1 coordinate 14,467,230, forward strand.
TTTTCCCACATTCATTCTTCACTGTAATGGTGCATTTAGTTATCCATCTTCCTCTTGAAGCTAAACTAGGTGGGCCCGTTCATTACCGGTGGATGTACCCTATTGAACGGTACTATTTTACTTGTAGTACCACTATATAATTATATCCTTCTTTATAGTACTAATTAAATGTAGTCATTGTAGGTTTTTGCTCAAGTTAAAAACTTATGTTCGGAATAAAAGATATCCTGAAGGTTCAATTGCTGAAGGATTCTTGGCAGAGGAATGCGTTACCTTTTGTTCGAGATATATGGTTGATGTGGATACCATATTTGATAAACCTGCCCGCAACTTAAGAGAAATCAATCAGGAAATAAATACGACTCCTTATTTGTTTGCAACTATGGGGGAACCAATCGGCAAGGTTGATGTAACTGAGTTGGAAACGAAATCATGGGCACAAGCGCATCGTTACGTCCTATTGCATCACGAAGCCATTGAGGCATTTCAACTGTAAGTCACACATTTTGTGTTTTTAATTAATGAAGAATTATTTGTTGAAACTTACACACATACCTAACAGTGAGTATAGGCATAAGTTGCGGGATCAATTCCAAGGCCGACGGTCATATGCACGTGAAATTGACAAAAAATTTACTGAAACTTTTCATGAATGGTTGGGAGAAATTGTAAGCAAGGGAGAAGTTTGTGTTTTCTTTACCATATAATATGTTTTCTACTTGACTAAATTATATCCATGTACTTCACTAGGTTTGCCAACGATCAGACGTATCTGAGGAAGTTAGATTTCTAGCGCAAGGTCCAAACAGGATTGTTAAGCGCTATAAGGGTTACATCACTAATGGGTTCAGATTTCATATTAAATCTCGTGAGAGATCTAGAAGGACTCAAAACTCAGGATGTCTTGTCACCTCATCGACGACTAGCTATGCTACTGCTAGGGATGTCAACCCTTCGCAAGGGAATGTTGACTACTATGGGATTATAAATGACATAATTGAATTGGATTATTTCATGAAATTCAAGGTTGTGTTGTTTTGTTGTGATTGGGCTGATGTGAACACAATTAGAGGAACTAAAAAGGATGCTTATGGATTTACCATGGTCAATTTCAATCGATTAATTCACACCGGTGACAACATTCTAGACGAGCCTTATGTGTTCTCATCACAAGCTAAACAAGTTTTTTACTCTGAAGATCCCAAAGAAGCCGGTTGGTCCGTCGTGATTCGCAACCAACCAAGGGAGGTATTTGATATGGGGGATGAATTTGTAGAGAATGGGTTGAGAACGGAATGCTTCCCCTCGAGTGATGCTGATATGTTAGATGCAACTTCACAGTCTCGATGGGTTCGCGAAGATTTCTCTGAAGACATTTATGTGTCTTGATGCTTGTCATTTACCAAGGAAAATAATAACAAATAAATCTCAGTAAGCCTGCTGCATGTCATCTTCATTTGTTTTCATTTCTTTTTCACTAGCTATTTGTTTTAAGGATGTATTAGATGGCTCGAATAATTCTTCTTGTTTCTACTTATTTTGAACCCATTGTTTCTGTTTTTTCTGTGAACTAATCAATATTCCTGTGTATATATATATTCCTGTGTGTTCTGATTTGTTGGAATCTCTCTAAACAGGAAAAGCTAAGAGTAAACTGGTTGCAAGAAGCAAGATTTCCTCAGTTGCGGTCACTGGCCACAGACCTTAGCTTCCCCCAGGTCGACCTTTGTTTTCATTTCTTTTTTCACTAGCTATTTGTTTTAAATAATTCTTCTTGTTTCTACTAGCTATTTGTTTCATTTGGATGTTGATATTGATTTCAGAGAAATTTCTGATAAGACAAATATAAGGTTCTCTCTTTTGTTTGATGTATCTATGAAGTTTGTCTTGAATTTTTGTTAGGAAAGAACTAATTAGTTACAAGGGTTGATGTATTTGTGAAGCTTGTACTGAAATTTTATTAGAAAAGAACCAATTCATTTATAACTGTTCAAGTAATCATCTGTGTTGGATTGCAAATAAAAGATATGGTGATCATTTAAAACTTTGAAGGTTTAGAATTTGGCATATTGAAAAAATGAAGACTGCTAACTAATGGATTCTTGTGTATATATATATTGGAAAAATGTGGACAAGACTCGGATCCTCCACCTCTGATTGGGAGGGCACATAACTTGTTAATCAGCACGCGTGCATGCTTTTGTAATGCATGCATCACATATAAATACTAATTAATTGCCAACTTTTCAAGTTGTCACTGTTCTTCATTTACGGTCTGAAGACTGGTCACACCCTCAGATGAAAGATATCAATGAGAAGCTTGAAGAGCTCTTAGTGTTAATCAAGGAAGCAGGCTATGTTCCTTTCACTGGCTCTCTGTCATGCAATGTAGAAGAGAGATTGAAAGAAAGGTTACTAAATTATCATAGTGAAAGAATTGTTGTTGCCTTTGCACTGATTAGCATGCCAAATTCCAAACCCATCATAGTTAAGAAGAATCTAAGAGTGTGTGTAGATTGTCACACTGCTATCAAGCTCATCTCAAAAGTGGTGAACAGAGAGATCATTGTGAGAGATAATGCAAGATTTCACCACTTTTCAGATGGGTTGTGTTCTTGTGGAGATTTTTGGTAATATTCTTGATTTATTATGATGAAATTGTGACCCGGATGCATATCTATTTCAGTCATGAAATTAATATAAAAAACATCACCAGCTTAGCATGGTGGCATTTCCAATTTGCTTAGACATTGATGGCTAATTTATTATTTAATTAGAAAAATGACAACAAGAAAGTATGGGTAAAACATTATATCACTAATTTATTATTTAAATAACAGGTCTGAGTTTATTTTTCACTATATACAATGATAATAATATATCACTAGTTATGGATGCAGGTGTTCACTTCAAACTCATTGACTGTATGGGTAAAACATTATATCACTAGTTTAAATTTCACTATATACAATGATCTCTGTTGTTTTTTGTGCCCTTTAGAGTTCTTAAGAGCTTTTTATTAGTTCATCAGATCGGCTTTCTATCCTAACTTTTATCCTTTTTAGCTTTTAGTGTTGCATATAGCTAATGTGAGAAATATATTGAATGGCCAATTATTCCCACTTTAATTCACTTGAGTCCAAGAGAGTTTCTGAAGATCAATATATATATATATATATATATATATATATATATATATATATATATATATATATATATATATATATATATATATATCATTTTTCAACTATATGCTTGTCAGAAGGAGAATTATTCATGTTTTCTTTCTCTAATTCCATACATACGGCAAATTATGCAGTGATATTTGCTGATTTCTTCTGAGATAGCATAGCTGTCACCTGCATATGCATCAACTTCTTATGTCTAAAACTTAGCGTTTTTACTTCTTTCTCCGAATCAACATCTCTAGCCTTTAAATATTCTAGAGTTGCAGGTATTATGCATTTAGTGATATTTACAAATTTTCAGAAGTTTCTTTCTCAAAGTTCCTATCATTTTTCATTCTTTGGTGTCATCTTCTTTTCTAAATCTAGACCATTTTGCTGTCACTTGCACAATCTGTTCAGGAGTTTTGCAACATTTATTTATTTATTTCTTTCTTTCTGTATAGTGATAAGCCACCAATTCATGAAATTTGAAAGGAGCTTACCATATTAGTGCATTAGCTAGTTTGATTACAGCTAATTCCAACTAGCTGAACTTTTTATTTTGGCTATTGAAGAACTCTAAATACCAAAATAATTATTCTATTATCATATTTATTAAAAATTATATGATAATAGAATTATAACAGAAGACATTGACTGTATGGGTAAAACATTATAACAGAAGACAGAGATGAAGCCGGTCCAGGACCGATAGGTTTTGCAGCAGAACTTGGTGTATTAGTTTTGCTTGGAATTTCTAGATTGAAAAGAAATGCTATGTGAATCCTGTGGTTTCTCAGAATGTTTTTCAGGTGAAGGGAATTGGTTAAGCTGCAAGCTTTGCTTCTCAGGTTTGATGGCAGCAATGGAACTAACTCCCTTCATTTGTCAGTCCTGAATGAACCCTTCTGTGTGGATGAAAAAAACAGTTCTGTAGATGGCACTTGTCTTGTCCTTGTCTTGTCCTTTTTTTTTCATATTAGTATATTAGTATATATCATGAGGAATTATATTTTTTTTTTTCTGATATTGCACTTGTCTTGTCTTTTTTATCTCATTATTGAATAGGAGGAGAATGCCGAGAGCAAATTTGAAACGCATGAAAGTAGTGCGATCTGAAGGCACCACGAATGATGGTTCTGTAGATGGTGTCCGTGCAAATGCTTCAACGGGCAATGCTAGCCATTCTGATAGGGTGACACAAGTAGCAAATGTGCAACCTGAATGTTCTATTTCTACATCATCTGAATCATCTGATGATTCAAATAATAATGAAGCTTGTGCGGATCATGAAGATCATAATTTGGTTACAGGAAAGCAAGTGAGAAGAGGGCCTACTACTTTGAAGGGGTTGTACTCCTTACCTCCTAATGAGAAAATTTTGGTGAGTAGCAATGAACTCGGCCAACCAATTGGCCCTGAGGGTCAGTTACTATCTGGGTTTTTAGGGATGCTTGCTCGAAGTGGTCAGCGGGTTGGCCTTCATTATGAAAATTGGCGTAAAGTGCTAAAGACGTTGAAGGAGGAACTTCTAAAGTTTGTTGAGGTGAGTGGTACACTATGTACACTTAAGAATTTTTGTTTTTAATGGCAACATCATCCTTTTTAAAATGAACTTGTATTAGAACTTAATACTTTATGTGTTATTCATGGATAGTTACGATTCATTATCGAAAGTTCAAGGGAGTTTGTACTGAAATCTTTGGGGAAAAAGTGGCGTGATTACAAGCATGACTTGAAGAAACGTTACTTTAAAAGAGAGGCTGGACCACAAGCAAACAAAGACAACTGCCCTGATGGAACGGTTCGTTGGCAGTGGGAAGAATTGGTGGACTTTTGGTATTCAAGGAAAGGGGAGGTTAGAATAAATGTTGGTTTTATGTTACTTATAAATAACATTCTACTTACTTCTTACTACATGTCATTTATAGGAGGCTGAAAAAATTGGCGTCGCATGTAGAAAGCAACAAAAATACACACATACGTCGGGATCAAAGAGTTTTGCAACGAAGAAGAAAGAAATGGTATGCAACTAATCATAAAAAACAAAATTATCATCCATATGAACTAGCATGGGCCTACTTTTTTGTTTACTTGCAGGAGCTTTTAAAAGGGGGAAAAGTTGGACGTTTTGAACTTTTCAAAGCGACACACACAAAGAAAAATGGATCCCACTTGAATGTAGAAACAGAGAAAATCTTGGTAAGATGATATACTATATGATAATTTACTTGAAAATACGAACAATGTTCACTAACTTCGTCATCAATTGAGGTAGGAACAAGCAAATGGATTGTTAGGCGAATATGAAGGAACAAACGACAATGCACAGATGGTTGAAGCTGAAATCTTGACACAAGTCATAGGAAAAGAAAGGCATGGCCGAGTTAGAGGACTTGGGTTAGGCCCAACGCCTAAGACGTACTATGGTTCATCTAGTAGGCGGGTGACTACATGTGCATGCCAGGAAACAAGGCAAGGTGACGGGCAATTCAACCAAGAGTTAGTGCAAAGGGTCCAACAGTTGGAACAAGAACGTGCCCAAGAACGTGCTCATTACAATGCCCTTGTTAGTTTTCTACATGATCAATTTCCCGGGAAAGATATCCCTCTTCCTAATATAGGTGTATCGACCTCGCAATCTCAGGTATAATGGGAATATTAATAATTTATATAATTATTTATACTTTGTGATTATATAAAATTTATTACAGAACCAATCTATTGGAGCAACTACACCAGAAGCGAATACAGGAGGCTCATGTTGAAGATCAACAGGTATTAGTGATTCGAGATGGTTTTTGTCTGTGTGTTTCGTATTTTTATTAAAATTTAATACTTAGCAAAGGCTGGGATCCTTAGCACTTGGTAACACAAGGCAAGTTTTTTCATTTGGTTAAAGCATTGTTTATGTGGTCTTCTAAATTAATTTCATGATGATTTAGCTTCTGTTATACTAAACTCCATTTTGTTTTTATAGGCTGCTCTGTATTCATATAAGAACTGTGCCATTGGATGAAAACAATGAAGCATTTGAAGAGACTCTAGACCCTGATTTTGGCGAATCGGCCATTCGACGTGTGGCTCCGGTTGATTCTGGTGAGCCACTGCTAGTGTGAATGAAGTTCCCACTGGATTTATTTTGATGTTAGGATTTAAGCTGGACTATGTGCAATTACTCAAAAACAGTTTGTAAACTGAGTTTGTGTTTTTTTATAATGTTTGCATGTCTAGTAATTATGGTGTAACAAACCTTGGATATATACATATTTTTGGGAGGTTGTTTGACTTTTAAATTGTTGAATGGAGATGTGGCAAGTTATTCAAAATTGTTGATTAAATTGTTGTTGGTGTAATTGTTGTCATGGTTGTATGTTTAACAGCAGGTCTAACTGGTTGTAATGTATAAAATGGATGAGAAAATACGAAAAATAAATACAGATTTTGTATACATTTCCCGGCGTTTTATATTTTAAACGCCGGTATATCAATGGCGTTTTCTTGATCAACGCCGGCATAATAACGTATGGTCACTGTGATATTGTTTGACCTTTTCCGGCGTTTCAGAGTCAAATGCCGGTATAATAAAGAACATTACCGGCAATTATCGCGGCGTTCAAATGCAAGCGCCGAAAACGGTTCAGATGAGAACCGTGCGACCTTGGCCGGCGTTTACATTATAAACGCCGCTGTAATCCCGGCGTGTTTGAAAAAACGCCGGCCCTTTACCGACGTTGGCATTACCGGCTGTGTTGGCGGCGTTTTTGCGAAACGCCGGGGCCTCAAAAGGCGGCGTTTTAAAACGCCGGGAAAGGTTAAATAAAGCGCCGGCAAAGAGCAATATGGGTGTAGTGAATAACTTGTAAATTTGAGTTTGTAATCTTATTTTTTTTATTTTTATTAATCAGAAGCTCGTCTTTTTCTTGCACATCACTTGTGGCTTGTCTAAACACTAAATTCTTGAATTTATACATCCAATATATATATATATATAACACAAAGAAAGTTGGTATCACAAGCACACACAGCAATAAGCATATTAAACTCCATTAAAAATAAATCACAAAAATTTTAACGGTTTAAAGTTACCATTCAATTAACCTCACATTTACTCTTCACTCTTCTCTCCTTCAACCAAACCTCCAATAGTATCATATAAAGGCTTATTCATGGTCTCCGGCAAGAGAAACGAAAGCAAACCACCAAGTACCCCACAAAACCCAAATACCACAAATGGAATTGTGTCCCCTAAAACCACCACCATAGGAGCAAGTATGGCACCCATCTGTGCAGCTTGTGAGGCACCTCCCAATGCTGCACTTCTCACCACCGTAGGGAACAACTCTGAAGTGTAAATGAATAACAAGTTGTAGGTCGCTGCCATGCCAAATATTCCAATTAATCCACACACCAATCTCAGCACTTTCATTGTCCCTGAATTGCTCAATAAACTCCCTATGACACAAGAAACACCACTGAGAAACATTGTTGATGCACATAATGGCTTCCTCCCCAACCAATTCAGTAGCAAAGCAGTGAGCAAGAAAGCCGGCATCTCAGATACGGCGTTGAGAAATACGCTGAGGTATAGATTGGTTTTGAGGTTGACCACGTTGAGGCTGAGGCCATAGTAGACCACAGAGGTTAAGAAGTTTATAGCAATAGATAGAAAAAGCCGATTTCGAGTAATTGGAGATCTTATCACATCCACAAGAGAGCCAGAGATAGCTTGAGTTTGGTTGCTTGGTTCAAGCTTCTCATCACAAACATCATCATCATTATCATCATCAAGAATGAGTGTAACTCCATCTGGGATGTGTTTGCCATTGGTTTGAGCAATGGCTCGCATAACACTCATTGCATCATTTATCCTCCGGCGAACAAGATACCACCTTGGTGATTCTGATATGAAGGGAATGATGGCAAAGAGGAAGAGAAGGGATGGAAGAGATGTGACTATATAGAGAATGCGCCATGATTTGAAGATATAGGCTGTGCCGGAGAGTAGAGCAATGCCTCCAGAGAAGAAGTAGAAGGTTGACATGCCGGCAATGGCACGTTTGGAAGGACCGATAGGTTCCGTGGCAAGGACGAAAGCACAAAGGCCAACACCACCAGTGCTGAAGCCGGTGAGGAGACGGAGAATGAAGTAAACCCAATAGTTCGGTGACATTGAGGTTAGGAGACCAAAGATAGTATTCAGAATGCAGACGGCTGTTAGAGATCCTTTGCGTCCCAAGAAGGAATCAGATAGATGGCCAAAAAGTCCAGCACCTGACAGATAATAGAGAGTTAGTTTCGTTTAGTCTTTGTTAACATTAATTATTTTTTATGGTTTCATTTGTATTAATGAGAAAATGGGGTAACAGAAGTTTAGTGATTGATAGTGATGCGCATGTGTATCATTCAAGAACAGTAGAATGGATGAAATTCTAAAGCTAAAGTAGATGGTTCATTGACAAGGTTGCTGAAGGACCTCTATATATTATTAGATTCCCAAGACAAATCCCAGTCAAGTGTAACAGTGCATTATTAAGGGCAAGCTTATCCAGCACTTTGATTTTTTCTCTGCCGCCAAGGGGGACCTTGCCAAATAAAAACAAAACATATCACCAGTTGACAACTGTAGTAAGTCCCTCTGGTTTGAAAGTGGCCTGACTAATGACTTCTATCTTAAAACTCATGTGGAAGGGTCTCATTTTATCTTTGTTAGCAGTTTTTTTTTCTTTTCTTTTTAATAGATTATTTACTTAGAAGTTTACTTATCCAAAGGTGTAGAATCGGAGATTCCAAATATTTATATTAACAAATGCATCCAAACTATATATACCACAAGATGTGGACCAACTGGATATAGACTATTATATCAAGAAAGATAAAAAAAAAAATCTATATATAATAAGTAAGAAATAATAACTGCACAAACGTCATGGATGAGGTGATTGACACAAACTTCCTAATGGCATTGACTACTGTCTTGGTGGTATTCACTCAGCAATAAATAGCTCCAATGTAAGTTTACATGTGACAATATTCCACTATATGAAGACTTAATATTAAAAATTAATTTTCATAATCTAAAAAAAATGATCAATTATAGATATAATTTTATATTTTTTTTATAAATCATACTTAATCATATAAATAAAAACTTTTATTGAAAATCAAGCCACCATTTATCATCTTCTTTTCACATTTAAAAAGAAAAAAATTAAATTAGGTACTATTTTTATAAAATTATTAAACTAATTTTTATTATAAATAAAAGTGTTTTTTCACAAAATATATATAATTAAATACGATTTTCTTAGCAATACTAATAAATAATAATTACCTAGATGCAAGCAATTTTGACTAATTAATGTTGACTCGGCCTAGACAACAAAATCTGATCTTGAACTTTGAAAAGAACAAACCATCATTGGATTTATGCACTTGAATCACATGCATTAACCTATAGAAAGTAAATGGAGTACAATCTACAACTCTTATACTATATTAAATTGATTTAATTTAAATATGGTAAGGCATTGCATGCGCCTCTATGATTGCTCAGTCTGTGTAGAAGACATCATGTTTCCAACATACAATGTGCATGCATTATCTATGTTTATATATATAATATTCATTTCACCTATCTCTAAAAACTATTTTATAATTCTTTATAGTGGCATCCTAATGCCTAAATTCCAAAGAGTATTCTATGCAAATTAAAAGACTCAGCACATGATTAAAAGTGTTTTCCATTTTTTCCCAATTAAAAGTTTCACCATAAAAAATACAAAAACCTCAAAGTAAAAAATATATCTTTTCTTTTGATAAAAACAGAAAACCATCATTTTAACAGATATGATGATGCACCAATTAGAGTGACCTAACAATTTCTTAAAAATTTATTAACCTAGATAACACAATTAAAGTCTTATTACATATAAATCAAAATAATAAATTTCCTAAAAACTTCAAGTATGGTTACGGCGTTCATGTAACGTATGGAAATAATAACCACACACACGCATATTATTCTCTCCGTTCTTACCAAATTTGAAGATCCTCTACACTACAGGCTGCAAAAGAGTCGCTGGCCAAACGCTGGCCAGTAACAATTAAATAATAAAATGTATCTAAAAAAAACTTAAGAAAAAGCACTAAATCCGGGACCCCCAATAAACCATCTCCAACTATCACCCTTGGTCCCAAAATCAGGTCACTTTATCGGTCCCAAAAATTCAACTAAAAATCACAAAACCATACGAAATTCATGAAACAGATAAAATTCAAAAAAAAGAGGGCAGCGTACCGATCATACATCCAAGGAAGAACGCCGACTGAACGAGACCAACCTTGTACTTCTCGCCGCACACCAACCCCCACTCCGCCACCGTGGAAACCCCGGAGCCGTCGATCCAACCCCACTCCCCCGGCCCAAGCCCACAAGGATCCGGCGGGCAAAGCCCTAACCCGGAGCACCGCCACGCCGGCTCACGATCGGCGAAGATCATCACCATAGTATGAAAAGCCTCCAACGACCACGCTAGAGACGTCAGCACGAAGTGCCGCATCTGCCACCGCCCCATCTCGCCGGCGTGCCGTCGGAGCATCTCGTCGATCACCAGCCTACCACCATCGCCTTTCGATTTCAGCAGCCCCACCCTCAGATCGTTGCCGCCTTGTGCCTCGGGATCCACAGCCTTGGAATTCATTTCCAGGGCCACCGCCCCCTCTGGCTTGGCTCTACGAGATTGCACCGATGATGATGAAGCTTGGAGCATGTGATGGGGAACATTTATAGAGACTATTCCGGTATCTTGATCCTCGGGTTCTTGTAATTTAAACTGATACTGTCTTCTGATTGGGTGGATATCCTAGAGTGGCTGTGGTTAGGACCTGGTTAATTTGAAACGTGCATAGATAAGCGTCTTCGTGGATCAGACGGACGACATCCTCTGAATGGGATTGTGCGCGGACAATGATCTTATGTTTGCTCCCAAACAGGGAACAGCTTGAGTAGATATTCATATATTGACGCGTGTCATGTCATGTCACTTAGATTTAGCTTTATTATTTCGACTATTTTTGGTACGTCTATTTCCGTTGTCCCCATCTCTTTGGAGGACATCTTCTCTGGGTCTTTTGTGACCTTTTTTTTTCTGACTTAAATGAATAAAGGATAGTTCATAATCACTCATTAGATCTTTTTATTTTTCTCAAACTCTTATCTTTTAACATTATTAATGATTATCTTTGTTATTTTATTTTATTTTTTTTTTCCAAAAAAAAAAGCATATTATGCCTATCAAAGCCAAAGTTGAAAAAAGCTTGCTCAACCTTAATAAGTTTACTCGGCCACGAAAAGTTCTCTAAGACGAAAATGAACTTAGTTTAGTTTGACTAGTTTGTTATTATGCTCAAGAAAATTTGATATACTGAAAGAACCATCTACCATACCAATAAACTTACCCCCAACATTAATAAAAGCTTCCCCAATCCAAATGAGCTTGTCTTAACACAAAAAGCTTTTTATGGTGGAGCAGTCCTTTGTAGTGTGGCGGTGAGTTCATTACGTGAGGAAAATAAAATAAATAAAAATAAAAAAGTAAGTTGACTTTAATTTGAAATCTAGGACTTTGGGCCAGATGCTAAAGTGGGAGGGCTTTTTGGTAAATGCAAGGTAAGCAAGGGGCCATGGCTCTTCCATGTTTGTAAAAATTTCATTGCCCATTTGAGTTGTTTGGGTTAAAAGTTAATGATGGGATTAATGTTTGAATTATCACCATATTATTATTATTATTATTATTATTATTATTATTATTATTATTATTATTACTACTACTTCTATGTGTAGGAAAAGTACTTCTAACCTTTTTCAAACCAACAAAAAGTTCCGATATGAATGCCCAACAACCTTGATCAATGTAGACATTGAAAGATTCTTGAGTTGTCCGGGAACATGTACGATACAAATCAAAAGTTTAGTATGCCTGTACCATATCCAATCATAAAAGCAACATAATAAAAATATGTTAAGTCTCATTAAACCGAAGAAGTGCACCATGACATAGGCTAAAATTAGTATTAGACATTTGAATAGATTGTCATGACTGTCTTTTTACTTGGAATTAAGTGTTTAAAATATATTAAAAAAAAATTAAGGAAGAATTGACAAGTTTGTTATAAACATTGTGGTCATTAAAATTTAATTTATCATACTTCCACATTTGTTTGATTGTTTTTTTCATGTCAAACTACTCCGAGTTGTTATGCTTGATAAGAAAGCAAGATTATAAAAAATGATTAATTATTTGTAACTTTATTATAAAATGGCATTTATTTATTTATTATTTTTTTCACCAAAGATGACAAGGGTCATCAAAGGGACAAGTAGGTATCAAGATGCGCTAATTATCATGGGTTGACACCTCAGGGATCCATCATGTGGGGACAGCTAGCATGCGATGCAATGAAAAGCTTGCCACGTGTGCAAAAAATAATATATTATGAACCATAATGTAACACTCCGGCTCATAGCCGAGCACGTGGTAATCACCACGATGTCCCCAAATGGTGATATGAATACTCACCAAACCTAAAACACTGCAAAGCATAAACATGCGTACTTTTATCATGAATAAGAACATATTTATAATGCACCTAAAATGCCACATTTGAAAAATATAAGGTCGACCAGAGTAGAAATTCAAAAATGTTGAAAGCAGTGCGAAAATTACAAGTAATAAGCACTTATTACACACTATTGAATCTAACTAACAAGTTCAAATAAGGAAATATAATCCAACATAGTAATAACTTGGGAAAATGGTAAAAGAAAGGAGGGGCCTAGCACAACGCCCTACCGCAACAGCTTTAGCAAGCACCATTTGAAAAAAAAATCGAAAGTGGAGTGGATGAGTAATATTGTTACTCAGTGAGTGGTTTTCACAGTTGGTTGGTGTTTAAAACATCATTAAATATCATAACATATTATATTTCAAATACTCATTTCAAAAATAATTTTAAAACAAGAAAAGATACTAATAAACAAGTTTCTGTATTATAAATAGTTCAACTTAAAGCTTTAAAAGCAACATAACAATAATAATCAATCAAGAGTTTCATATATAATCCAATATAAGAGGACTCATAAAAAAATTGTCTCTAGATTAAACCGCCGTTGCAATTAGGAATGAGATTGTCAAGGCTAGTTACATATTTTTAAACATAAAATTGAACCTACCTTGGCATTAACCTCTGAGGTTGCCAGTGTGGTAAATCATGGTGTCTTAGATCAGTGGAGGCACCCACCTACTCCCAAATCAGGTTATCTCCCTCATCTCCTAAATGCGGGACTAATATAATCTAGTCAACCACGCCACCTCTCACTAGACTGAACTATAGAGACCGATACTACAATAGCTGAGTCACATACTCGCAGTCACCATTATCCAGGAACACTATCAATTATCATATAATTTCATTTCCAAGTATGCCACATAAAATATTTGCTTTTCATTTTATGTCACATTTCAAAGCATAATTGCAAGCCCAAAGGAAAACAAATTGTGAAAAGATAAGATAAAAATTATTTCTAATTATTTTAATAAAATGATAAAAACTTAGTTTCTAAACATAACAAAATAGGAAAAAAAGGTCTAGCATATACAAACAGTAAACCTATTATAAAAAATATTATTGGGAAGGGTATTCACTTGCAATGCTTATACTCGTAGATATAAGATCTTAGATGAGGTGCTCCTCTATGAGGTCTTTGCATGCCCCTAGCTCAACATGAATTTAACCATAAAAACATGAATGCTAATTGATATGCAATGCATTAATGGTTAGGTCCAATTCAATATTAAATCGATTTTAATTGACCTATTTGGCCGCATTTTTCGGTTGAAATTCACTAATTAAATTTAACTAGCTTCAACTAAAGTTGAACCACTCCAATTTGGAATCAAACCAACCAAAACCCGGCTTAATTAACTTGAACCGGGTTGGTTCAATTTTCTTGAATTGGTTCAGCCTCAATTGACTTAAACCCGACTGGTTAAAATGAATTAAACTATGCTAATTTACACAAACAAACCCAAGGCTCATTCGAAAGTTAGCCCAAGAGAAAAGAAGCATGCATGTTAACCTAAATATACACATTCATTACCCACAATTATGTCATTTAGATGTCATGCATGTCACAAGCATTAACATCCCTACCTATACATATACTTAAAGCAATTGTATAATATGCTTTCAGAGAGTTTCACAGAGGATTTTTAATTTTTGTTTTTAAAAATTTTTCCTATTGCATTTAAGTCTTTCTTTGTACTAAATGTAATGTTAGCAATGGGAAATGCTTAAGGATCATTTGTTTGTTTTGTATTAAATGTTTTTATTAGATATTTCAAACTAATTGTAATAATTAAAAAAAAATTTTTTTTTTGGTGGGATAAAGTATAATCAATTGTTTGTGTCTTGTTTAGAGTATAATTATTAAACCTACTTTAAACACTAAACACTTCCAAGCTTTGGCTCTCAGGTTAAATTGTTTAATTATTGGGTCATTTAGATAATTGCTAGGCCAATAATTTTTTAAAAATATTATTTTAAAATTTTAAAGTTTTTTTAGTCCATAAATTGTTAATCGCGTAATGGTAATTATAAATAACAAAAAAATAAATTAAAATAAATAATCTTAACAAACAAAAGCCTCGACAGTGGTTATTAAAAAAAAAAAAAAAAAGCTAAGGGCAATTTTTTTTTTAATTTACATACGTCACATCTTATTTGCTTTTAACATAAAAATTAAAAATTAAAAATTAAAAAAATGAAGGAAGGAACAAGTAACCTTAGGAAATAAAATTCGATTCATCCTAGTCATAAAACCCCAATGGTTGATTATGTTTTTCCTAGTTTAAGATGTGTTAAGATGGTTTATATCAGGTTGATTACTTAAGTGGTTCAATAAAAAATTTGGACTAGTTTAGGTGCTCGGTCACCGGTCTGTTAGTCCAGGTTTTAATAAATATATGGAGTTATTTAATTATAGACTATAGAATTTATGGGCCGTATACTTTCATTAATGGCTAGCATTAATTATTAATTTTTAGGGTTTATGGAAAATGAATAGGGTTATAAATGAAAATTTAAAGGTATCCAAACAATGTAGAAAAATTGAAGAGACAGAAATATAGAAATCAAATAATAGAAGGCATTGGAATTTCAAAAACTAAATGACTTTCTAGACATGGTATTTTAGCAAATTTTAATGAAGAAGAACAATATAATTAGGGCCACTTCGTTGATTTTGCGATTTATTGCTTTTAATAGTAATTATAGTAGTTTCAATAATTTCAATGGGTTGTTGAAAAAGTTATGAAATATACCATCGTGTAATTACATGTATTTTGCCTTTTCGTTGCTCTTCTAAATATTATTTTGATTTTAGTTTTTTGGGGTTCTTTTGTTGGCCATTATTTCATTGTAGTCATTTTGTTTATTTTCTCCTATGTATAATATTAGAATTTGGTTAATTAAATTACTTAATTTATTTGTATTTTTAATTATAGTCAATATGCAATATTGCCAGAATTCCGTGTCTATACTATTGTTCAATTTGTAACTATTTTATTACTATTTCTAGTATATTGGATTTTCATTTACTATTTGTTGTCACCATTTTTATTAAGTTGTTAATTGAGAAAATTTAGGTTTAATAGTATGAGAAAAGTTTTATTAAAATTTGTGCTATAGATAAAAATACATATTCCAAAACTATCACAATTTTCAAAAAACCGATGTAAAGAAAGGGAGTTTACCTAGTTAATTAAATATTTGGTCAACATACATGGGAATCCTTTGACAATTCATTCATTTTATAAGCATCAAATTAACCACAATCCTATACCCACTATTCACATTTATGATTTCTCAACACTTCACAAACATTAACAAAACATGAACCATATCACCATCACCAATTTCCTTTAATAATTCAATTCAATATTTCATAACATTAACCAAACAACGAAAAGGAATCCATTTTCCGCGATTTATTAACCAAACAGACCTAGACAAACATTAACCAAACATGAACCACATCACCATCACTTCTGACTTAAATTCCAGAAATCTATTTAGGCTGGTAGGAGTAAAAGGAATCCACTTCCCTCGAATGTAGACTCTGGAGATGCCTTTGTCAGATGGGAGGAGGTTGCTATAGAATTCTTGAACCAGTGTCAAGCTATAACCTTCAGCAAATGTTGCTGATTTGTACAAGCCTCTTTCTTTCAGCAATTCAGACAGACCATACTTCAAGAATGCAGCATCATCAATTGCTTTTTCAACAACAATTCCTCTCTTCTCAATTTTCTTGAACTTTTTTTTATAGGCCTTGTCACGAAACCTGTCTTCATCAATGTCTTCATACACTTGGCTCTCCTTCTTCTTCTTGCCCTTTTTAGTTTTGGTAGACTTCTTCTCCCCTTGCGTTGTGGCTTCAGTAACTTGAGGATTCTTGGTTTTCTTTCCCTTTTCAAAGTTCGAGGACTTCTTCTCCCCCTATTTTGCAGCATCAGTGCATTTCCTCTTGGGCCTGGGACCGATTTCAAGATCAGAAAATGACTTCTTCTTTTGCCCTTATTCAGCCTTCTTCTTCTGATGAATGTTTGATGCTTCAGCTTTCTTTTTACCAGACATCTTTGAGACTTTCTCTTTTAGTGGAACATCATCTAAGTTGTGGGTACTTTCAGATGCTGCGGCATGTGTTGTAACAGTTTTTGTGACATGTACTGTTTCTCTAGGAACTTCAGTGTTATGGCGAATACTTCCCAAAACTTCACTCAAGATTGCTGCAGCCTCTGCTTCCAGACCAGTGGGAGGATCTGCAATCTTCTCACACCCAATTTCTTCTGCAATGTTTGGAGTAGCTTCTTCTTCCCTAGCTTATTGCTCATTTGAAACATCTTCCTTTGAATCTATGCAAGAACTATCTTCTTCTTCGGTCCACTGGATATATACTCTTGGGAAAGAATCTCGTACCTATCTGAGAAGATCATATCTGTCTTTGTGTCCAGAGGGAACATCTGTTGAAGATGGTCTTGCTTGTTCTCCAGTCTCAGCATCTTGGGAAGAGGAATAAGGGACAATTGCCTTTGAGAGATCCTTTGGTTCATTATCTCTCATAGGGCTTCCATCAGGATTAACTTTCTTTGCTTTCTCCTCTTTTACACGGGCAACAACCTCTTGTGGAGTAACACGAGCACGGCGAGCCATTCTCTTGGTCCTCATCTTGATCTTCGATTGAACCTTCTTTTTCTTCTTCTTCCTCATCAGTGAAATCGCTTAACAGAGAAGATGATTTTGGGGAAAAAAATATTGGAGGTTAGGGTTTTTGAATCCATTAATAAGTTATAACTTCCAAGACAACCCTTCAAATTTTCAAAAAAAAAAAACTTTTCAAAAATAATTCTCCCTATTTTTTTTACTCCTTTTCTTTTTCCCTTTTTTTTAACAATTTCTTCTCATTGGGGTATTTTGATTGTTGACCTCCAAGGTCCTCGGTCAAAGCACTGCATGTTGTATATTGAAGTTGCAACCTTCTGGTTTATCCTTTCTTCAACAATCTTTTGATTTGAACTAGAGCACACTGCATCTTTTCTTGGCACTTCTTCTTTCTGAATCCATAGCTTCCTGATAACAATTGTCTTTCCTCTGATTTTTCTTCTGATGGTTGCCTGCTCATGTCCAACCACTTTTCCACTCTTCAAGTCTTCTTTCAATTTGTTACACTTAGTTCCAATGAAAGCATGTAAGCACTTCTCTTATGCACTTTTTTACCTTTAACTTGCTTCTCCTTTTGCTAAGTGGTTGACTTAACAATAATAACTTTTGAATTCTCTGTCTCGACACTTGAGGTTTCACCAACATATCCAATACCCTTTTTTTCAACTTTGCTTGATCTCCCTACAGATAGGATTTCGTCTAGCTTGGCTTTACCTTTGTTCATAGAATCTAAAGTCTTTTCAGCATGGTTCAACTTTCCTATACATTCATCCAGCTCTTCCTCCAAGTGTTTGTTTTGTAACATCATCTCATTAAATTTGGTCAGCATAAGTTTATAATTAATGAGAAGATCTTTTTCGGTTACCTCATCATTCTCACTATCAGTCTTGTCAGATGTTATGGCTGATGTTGCAACATATTTTGTGATAGGCTTGGACTTGTTGAAGTATGCTACTTCACTTATTACTGCTGGAAAAGAGGTATGATGGTTGCTTAGACTGTCTTCATCTTCTTCCTCCAAGCTGCCATCTTTTTCCTTTCGGGATTCAGATTCATCTCATATGCTTGTAAAGATCCATCAACTCGTCGAGCCTCATGGTTGAGATATCTCTTGCCTCTTCTATTGCAGAAACTTTCCCATCAAATCTTCTTGGAAAAGATCTAAGAGTCTTTCACACTAGCTTTTTGTCAAAGTACTTATTGCCGAGTTGACAAGCTTGATTAGCGATGTCCATCAACTTGGCATTGAATATGGTTATCGTATCATCTTCTCCCTTCCTGAAATTCTCAAACATAGTTGCCAACATTTGAAGTTTAGAAGTTCTTACCAAGTTTGTGCCTTCATGGATAGTTTGAAGAATCTCCCAAGCTTCTTTAGTGCTCTCGCATGTAGCAACATATTTGAATTAGTTCTCATCTACTCCTCCAAAGATTACATTGAGAGCCTTCCCATTGGCATCTGCTTTCCGCATATCTTTGGTACTTCAGTTACTCTTCTTCTTAATGATCTTGTTTTTGTCTTCATCAACTTGAGTCGGAGGAGACCAACCTTCTTCCATGGCTATCCATGCACTCTCATCAATGAATTTGATGAACGCCTTCATTCTTGCCTTCCAATAAGGATAGTTTGATCCATTGAGCAATAGAAGTCATGTGACGATGCTCCTTCCCTTCCGGTCATCAATGGAACTTGCTAGGACCTCGCCGACTTTGAAACCAAAGCGAACACGGTGACCAAGGCTCTGATACCACTTGTTAGTTCCGCCGGTGTAGGTTTGTAGGTTAAAAGATCACTCAAACACTCAAAGAAAAACACACACAAACCAAACAAGGGAAGACACAAGAAGTTGGTAACCCAGTTCGGCGTCCACTCGCCTACGTTTGGGGGACCAAGCCCGAAGGTAAACAATTCACTAAATGAGGTGATAAAAGATGAGTACAAACACTTTGTCACTCTTTCTCACAAACAAAGAACACTACGCTCTCTAGATTGTCTAGTGCCTCTTTACTCCCTCTTTCAAGAGTCGCACCCAATCTCAGACTAAGGTAGTATCTATAGACGCCTCAACGTCCCAAATATAGTACATGCCTCTTTTAGAATCCCCACGGCTACCAAATTTAGAACCTTCTGAAATTAGCTATTGCAACTTCTGTTGTAACATGACTTGCAACATGACTTTGACTGCTGACTTGACTGAGTTCTGGTTACATTGCGAAGTGACCTCAAGACCTATCAACCTCCTTGTCATACTTAGTCCGAGTCGATGCAGCCAGATCTCCCGATCCTGACTACTGACAACTAGCCTACCTCCTCAGTTCCTCATCATGTAGTCCCCTCACAGGTGGCGCATGCCTTTGTGCGTTTTCACAAAACTTACCAAACTTGATCTTCAATTCACCCAAGTTTGGTCTTCAAATCTTCCCATAATAGATCTTCAATCAATCAGCCTAATCATGCCAACAATAGACATGTCTTCAATTATACCTTTAATACTCTTCAATCATATCTATTAAGGTTTTTCAAATCATATCTTCAATAGCCTTCAAATCATACCATTGATAGATATTTCTTCATTTAAGCTTCATCCATATTTAGTCTTCAATTAAATTTCCTAAATATGATCTTGATGAGATCTTGCCTTCAAGTTGTAACACTTACCCAAAATAGCTCCACCAAGATCTCCCAAGATATTTGCCTCCTATCCAAGCCTCATTGCCTTGTCACCATGTTTTCCATGTCATCATTTATGCCACATCACCTTGTGTAGGTGTCAAATCATCCCAACTTTAAAGTGCTCTCGCACTAACAAGGTCTAAGCTTAAAAATTTAAGTTTTACTTTTAATTCTGTAATTCTCCTTTTCCATGTCTCCTTTCCAGTACTTCTAAGATACTAGTGAATTTCAAAATAGAAGAGAGAAACCAAAGAATAAATAAATAAATAAAATCTATGCTTCTAAAGATGAAATCAAATTAAGAAATCAACTTTCAATCGAAAGAATATCTAAATTTATTATCTTGAACGTACAAATTGAAGGAGAGAGGTATGATGGAATAAATTATGGCTAGCAAATTACGTAAGGTAGAAATCACTATTAGATTAAAGCTAAATTTGCAAAAACAACCCCATAGATTCGCAAAGTTAACCAGTTATGACATTGTTGAACATATTAAACCTAATGACTCTATTCTTTTAGGATTTTACACATTCTAACTCGGTTAACATCCCTCTCCTTGATCAATATTCTCTATAACATATAAAATTACTATTTTGGCCACAAAGAATCCTAAAAATTACCATTTAGCCCTATGAACCTATAACCTCGAACTTGGAACTCTACCTATTAACAAACAAAATTCCTTCCTGATAGGTAATTTTTGGCCCAAGTATTGCACAAAACCCCATAATGGCAAATCCGTCATACCATGCAATTCTAGAGGGGTCAAGAATACGACTCCTACCATAGGAAACCCACACTAAGACTAATAAATAGTGTTTTAAGTACTTGAACCCAGTGAATAGTGCATAAACATTACTATTACAATAATATGGCACTCGGTTTTGAACCTATGCCTACCATGTACTGCCAAATATCTTACCACTTCACTAAACAAGTGTTGCCATGGCATTTACTTCGATTTCAAGTTTTGATAAATATACTATTTAAATATATTTTATGCACTTTCATTTATCTGATTTATGTGGATTTTTATGTGTAATTCTTAATGTAGTTAGACCTAGATCAGCCCGGCCTGTTTGACGGAAAAAATTAGGAATTGGCCATAGGGCTGGTTCGGCTACGCCCTTTGATTCGGCTTTAAAATAACTCGGCCAAAAACTAGGTGACATGTTTTAATAAACCGGTTGACCTAGCCGAATCTAGCACGTTAAAAAAATTAATTTAAAAAAATGCCAGTGGTGGAAGAGAGTGAGAGAGAAGCACAAGAGAGCGGCTGTGAGAAAAAGTCAGGGAGAAGCACGAGAGAGATGGCAATCCTCAGCGAGAAGAACTGAGGGAGAAGTATGAGAGATATAGAGAGAGAGAGAGAGTGCACAGGATTTTCTTTTCTTTTCTTTTTCTTTTGGTTTTTTTTTAATCTTGACAGAGGAGGGGTGAGAGGAGAATTCAATTATTAGGTATTTTTTTAATATTTTATATTTTTTAAAAATCAATGATGGTATATAAAACTAAAATTGTAAATATTAAATTTAATTGTATTTTAGATATTTTAAATATTGCATTTAAGTAATTATGTTTTTTAATTATTAAAATATAGGTTATATTTTTTTATAATTATATATTAATTATTATAATATATTTTTTAATTTTTATTACTGACTGCAGTCGAGCCTATCAACCCCTAACCCCTGGTCATGGCCGGATCTAACTACCGTAATAATTCTAACTCAATATCTACCTCAACATCTAATCGATATTTAATGAAGAAAAGAAAAAGTGTCTGTATCATAATAAATTTGAAAATCTTGTGTTAGGTTGAGCGAACTATCGAATTTCAAAATAATTTATTGCCAATATAACTTTGATCCAATAGTATTGATCTCACTATAAAAATTATTAATGTGAGAAGTTTAAATCCCGAGTTCAAATCTTTTTAGATATAGTAGCAGTAATGAGTTCTCTTTTGTAGATGCCGATTTATAGTCGGTAAAACATTTAATTCCCAGCTGTACATATGGCTTTGTTTGCATTTGTTGCATTTGTCTAGAAAAAAATTATCTAAAAGGTAATTATATCTTTTATTTAAATTTTTTATTTTATAAACATATATTAATTATTTAAATAATTTATCTTATCCATGTGGTTTTTTATAGAAAAAAAATTCCATCTTAGTCATAACTTTAAAATTCGTTTTTCATCATAGATTAGTTCTCTATTGCATATGCAATCAGCAAATTTTCTTTTTATTTCTACGTCAAATATATTGTTTTTCTTTCATGGAATGTTTGATTGAAATAAGGTAATAAATAAATAAATTTAAAAGCATTTAAAAAAAATATCAAAATAGTATCTTTGGTTGAGTTATAGTACAAATGCTTGAACTATTATATGTTAGATATTCAATTGACAGTACATACTATTTAATGTTATTTTCAATTTGATTCACATAAATATTAAATAAAAAAATTATAAAATTATTATGATACCTTTTATTTTGTTTTAGATTGTAGCTAGTGAATAACCTAATAATACAGGCTACAATTACGTAATAATTCGCTTTGGCGATCACACGTAACTCTTAGTAGAAGAGAAAAATTTTGAGAAACTCAATCCCTTATACGATATTAATTCTTTTTTTTTTGTCTGGTGTAATTTTGTTTTTTAATTGTGTTGTACTTTAATAAATTTTTGTAGTATAGTTATTGACACAACGGATATCTAGTTCTAATCCAAAAACTCACTCAAAATAGAATAAACAAGAACATAAAACTTCAATTGCTCGATCCCTTTTACAAAATCTTAAAATAATTATTTATAGAGACCTAGACTAAAGATAAAATAGTAAATAAAACTAAAATAATTAAAATAATTATAAATATTAAATAATTAAATAAAACTAAAATAACTAATAAAACTAAGATTATTATAAATTACTAATATGATTTAGAATCCTAAAATCATCCTGCACTATGCTGCGTCAGTTTTGAAGGTCAAAAATTTGAAAAGTTATGTTGTACCTAGTTTTATTTTATGTTGTCTTATATAATGTTTGCAAATCAAATGGGCTAAAAAATTGTGTTGTGTCGTTCTCCAAATGTTTTTGCACATTAAACAAACCATAAAACTAATGTCAGTACTTTTATAAATACTAAACAGTTTAATCTTAATGTAGATAAAACATCCCAAAACTATACATACGTATTCATTTATATAGAAATTAATTTCAAAGTTTAACTTATATGTTTTATACAATTTCACATGGCTTATTTAAATTTTATTTAATAAATTTAGTTTAAACCACATCCATCATTCACTTCTACATATGAACTTATTCAATTTTAAAATTTAATATTACATATCTATCACAAATTTTCTCGATTATAAATATATAAATAGAGATAGAAAGAGAAGAAGAAAGAGGGAAGGAGAGCGATTGGTTGTAACAACCTGGTTAGTCAGGTTATGGGTAAATTACCTCACCCGGGCATGCTAGCACGCGCCCAATGTGTTGTGCGGGCCTACAGGCCGCATAACCATATTGACGCCATGTGAGTTAGGACATGATAATATTATTTTTATTTAGTGATTTTATGTTTTACTATTCTATTTAAATTTTATTATTTTATCTAGGTAAAACAAGGTATTATCAAGACAAATAGCCAATGATTTTCTAGTTTATTAGTATTTAATCTGTTATAGATAACTCCTGTCCATACTTTTATTTAACCATATTTCATTAAAATAAAAAAAATAAAGACAAGATGTTCATGACATTTTCTATTTGTTTTCGTCTGTCCTTTATCTACACGCACTTGGTGAAGGGTTGCAAGTGACATATCTCGCAGCGATATCAAATCTCCATGATTTCATCAATCAGTTGTCTAATATGTTTTTAATACTTTATTTACACATTTGGGACACATGTCTGTTTGATTTGATTTATATCATTTCTATTGATGTATATTATAATATTCCTATCAGAAAATGGAGTTATTTTAAAATAAAAATTTATCATTACCAAACAATCAATATTAATCAAACTTGGAGAATTCTTTCATTTATTTAGCTGTGTCCTTTTCTCCAAAAATACCTCCTTTATACTTGAAAATATTACTTCTTAGTTCCTAGATAGTTTCATTCTTCCCATTTAATCCCTTTGGCTTTCCAATATTCCATTTAGTCTCTCATTTCCTATCAATTCTTGTCGTCAAAACTGTCAATTAAGTTAGTGTGAACGGACAAGAATATGCTTGTCTCAAAAGCAAAGAGTTGGAGGGATTTTTTTCCTTCATGTTACATCTACTTTTGAAAAAATATAAAGTCAAATCGCAAGAGAGCTTCAAATGTCAGAACCTTTTCATTTTTCTCCTTCTTCTTCTTCTTCTTCTTCTTCATCTTGTTGCTGAAGCTTCCTATTTTTTTTTCCTCCTTCAATTTTTCATTGTCCTCATTATTCTCCATCTTCTAGAGGCCGACGAAAGAAATTTCTTGGGTTTGTCATTGTCTCATCTTTTATTGTCCATCTTCTAGAGGCTGTGGAAACATCTTTCTTAGGTTCTTCATCGTCTCATCTTTTATATTAAGTTTGTAGTAACAGCTAATAACCTTTGGAGCTTTTTCAAATTCTATGCAGGTGTTCGTAATCAATTGTAACATTTTGTGCAGTGGCACAATACAAAGGAGAAGGATGTTTGTTTCAATTCACCGTATTGTGCTCATGGGAAACAATCATGGGTGACATATGTGAGCGGTGGGCACCGGAAGTTTCTTGGGTAAGGGTGAAATTCGTGACACCTGGTTCATACAAAATGCTTTGCCCAATTGAGTCGGATGTGGACTTTTAACACATGTGTGATGTACACCATACTTTCAACAAGACTGTCATTGACATCACCATCGAGTACGTGACTGGCAACAGATGGCAACTCGGGCATATTGATTCCATCGTAATACAACAATGATAACTAGTGCCGGTTACCTTTAATTTGTGTGTTACTATGTATTTAAACGCTTTCATGTGTATTAAATTAGTTTTCTTTGTGTATTATCAGTACTTTATGTGTAATATTATGGGTTATTGTGTAATATTATTGATAAGTGCTAAACTTATAATATTTTCTATATCATTTACATTGTATTTAGCATGAAATTATACTTGTTTAGCACCTCATTAGTACGAAATTTTATTCTTTTGTTCACAGTGACCTTTATTTATGTTTTAGGTAGAAATAAGCTAATTCGAGGATGTTTTGAACTAAAATGAAATAAGTTGCTAAATCAAGGCTACACCATAACTCACAATGGGTGTTATGGCAACTCACAACGCCCGTTGTCTACACTTACCATTGTCATGATTAAGGCATAAAAGCATGAGCTCACCGGTAGCAACATAGAAGCCACAACGATCTCATAATGGCCGTTGTGAAGTCTATAATGGCCGTTGTCAAGATAAATAACACCCAAAGACCGTGCTAGGATACGACTTGGAGCCCAAGCAATAATTTACTCACAATGGGTGAGGCCGTGACGGAGCCGATTACTATAAATACCCTAGTATTCTCTAAATTCGGGGAGTCTTTTTTACCAAAGAAGCTTGGAAGGCCATATTTCTAGAGATCTGAGCTACGAGAGACGGTGTTTCTTTCATATTCCAACAGATTTCGGTGGATTTCTAAAGAGTACATCAACAACCATCATCGAAGAGGATCACGCGTGATAGGCATCTTCAAAGATCATCATCAGAGGGGCATGAGTGACACATGTCATTCGGACAATCTTGGGATCCTCTAATCCCAAACCTTCAGAGAACTATTGGAGGGCGTTAGTCTAGGAATACATTAAAAGCTTATTTATTCTTTATTTGGTCTTGTGGTTCTCTTATGCTTGAATGGTTTGCTTGTTATGATCCATAAGAACCTAATTCGAGAGGAATTGTATGTCTAAGTTCCTTATTTATTCTTTATGAATCTTGATTGATCAATACAAATTATTCTAGCTTTCGTAATCATTACATATTCTTAATTGCTTATTATAATTATTGATGTGGATAAGGAGGATATTCCCCCGTGTTGATGACGCCCATGCCATGATAGATCTATACATGTTCTAAGAGGTTAAGCATAACTAGGTTTCCTGATTAGGGATTGATTGTCCCTTAGGCTTAAGGTCTGATTGGTATCTTCTCGTGGAATTCCCACACTTAAGGCAAACATAAGAGGCTAGGGATGGAAGAGATTCTATCTTAAGTTCCTACTGATTTAGACCTAGTTGCCATTGTTTATTGGGCCTAGTAGGCCTTTGAATTTTCTCGGTTCTAACCTAGAACACGAGTGACACTTAACGTCTATCATAATTAATAATCAAAATAACTATAGTACATAGTCCCAACTCCTTCTAAGTATGCTTAACAACGTCTCCAATTGTATTGTTTAATAGTGTTGTACAAGTAAACTAAAGAAAAAGCATAAATGATTAGGTTATTGATTAAGTGAAAAAGAAGTAATAGGAGCCTCTTCCCGTTCCTGGGGAAATATGACCCTCGTGTTTACCCATGAGGTATCACTTGATGACCCATACACTTGCGGTATCAATGACCAACTATAGTATTATGTGTATACTTGCATGCTTATATAATTGCATAATTTACACACCCGTAAGCCGTCCGTCAAGTTTTTGGCAATATTGTCGGGGAACACAGTCGAGAGATTTTAGGAAAACTTGTAGCTTGTGTTTTAGTCAATTCTATTTATTATTGTATTATTATTATACTCATACAACGATGAAGACTTATTGCTGCTACTTTCTTCTACAGGTGATTGTTCATGACCAGAGCTAATCCTACGGATTTAGTTGAAGGAAGTAGTGAACCAGAGAGAACCTTAATGTTATTGAGGAGACTCCGGAAGAGGCAAGTTGTAGAAGCGGATAATGATAGTGACAACGTGGAATCTACAACCATGGCTTAACCAAGAAGAACACTGTTGGAGTATGAGAGGCCGCAGTTTACAGGGGAAGAATTAAGTGTGCAAGCCCCAACAGTAGCACCTAACAACTTCAAAATCAAAGATAGCACTATTGGGATGATTTAGAACTCCTATCAGTTTGATGGCCTAGCGGATGAAGACCCAAATGCCCATCTCTCAAAATTTTTGTAGACCTGTTCAATATTCAAGATGAGTACAATGACAGATGACGTGATCAGATTATGACTCTTTCTTTTTAGCTTGAGAAGCTCGGCATACCGGTGGCTTACTTCCCTAGCACCAAGCTTGATCAAGACATGGAATGACTTAGTAGAGAAATTCCTTGGACGATACTTCTCACCAAGCAAGGCAGCGAAGATCAGGTAGGAGATCTCTACATTTAAGCAAGGAGAATAAAAAATACTATTTGTGACACATGAACGATTCAAGGACCTTCTTAGGTGGTGCCCGCATCATGGATTCAATTCATGGATGAGATTGTAAATTTTGTACAACGGGTTGAACTAACAAACTAAGTAGATTATTGACACTCAGCAGGAGGATCTCTAAGTAACAAATATCCTGAAGAAACAGAACAGTTATTTGAAGACATGGAAAACAATGAATCACACTGGAGACGGGATACACAAAATAGACGCAAATACTGCTTTAGCGGTGAAAGTAGATGTGCTCACACAGAAGCTGGATCTACTTGTGAGCAATGGTTAGGGTACCAGCTTGAATTCCAGGGCTGCTTTGTTTTGTGAAACCTGTGGATGAAGGCATGGAACATCTCAGTGCCCGATTATAAGTTCAACAGTAGCTCTTATGGAATACGTTGACTATATCGGAGGAGGTCAGAGGAACCAAAATAACCCGTATAGCAACAGCTACAACTAGGGGTGGAGGAAACATCCTAACTTCTCAAGGAGTTAAGGTTAGTAGCAGAGGCCTTCTCTGTAGCAGAACTACTAATACCAGCCCCAACAACTACAACCTAAAAGGAAGATCTCCACAGAAGATGTTTTGGCCAAGTATATGACTAGTAACCGTACGTGAATAGACGAGTTTGGTATGATATTATGAAACATTCAAGCATCAATCAAGAACTTGGAAAATCAAGTTGGACAGTTAGCAAGAGCTAGTACCGAAAGGCCTCAAGGAAGCATCCCAAGCAACACTGAAGCAAATCGAAAGGCCTCAAGGCCGTAGTGATAAGACCATCAAGGCAAGGACCGCTGTGGGTCCCAGTGTCGCGATATAGAGGGAAACCTGACGGGAAGGCCCTAGTATTTCACAGGAATCCATGGAGGAGGAAAAGGAAGAAGTTGAGGAAGAACTAAAAGAGTCATCACCATCTTGACCTACAGTTCAAGAATACAAAGCCCAAGTTCCTTACCTTTCCAGGCTTAAAGCCGATAAGGAGGATGTGTAGTTTAAGAAATTCATGATTATCCTCAAGCAACTCCATATAAACAGTCCCATAGTGGAAGCATTGTCCCAGATACCGAAGTATGCCAAATTTTTGAAGGACTTGCTCACCAATAAGAGGAAGTTGGAAGAGGTTGACACAGTGGTTCTCAACGGGAATTGTTCCACCATTGTGGCTAAAAAGATGCCGATAAAGTTGAGAGATCTGGAAGCTTTGTTATCCCATGTTTGTTGGGTGATGGCGTTGAAGAAAACGCACTCGCTGATTCCAAAGCTAACATAAACGTAATGCCATATACTATATACATGAAGCTCGAATTAGGAGAGCTGAGGCCAACAAGAATGACCTTGCAATTGCCGATAGGTCAGTAAGGAGATCGCGTGGAATTGTTGAAGATGTGCTAGTAACTATTGAAAAACTTGTCTTCCCCTTAGACTTTGTAATTCTTGAGATAGATGAGGATGTAGAGACCCCATTTATTCTTGGATGACCCTTTCCTAAATACATCCAGGGCCCTCATCCATTGGAGAGATGGAAAGATGACATTGAAAGTGAAAGATGAAAAAGTGGTGTACCAACTCCTAGGTGCTATGAAGCACTTCCTAGACCAAGACGATGAATGTTATTTTGTGCATGAGCCTGATCTTTCTATGTATGATTTTGTGCAGGATGTATTCATGGTGAACCCTCCTCGCAAATATGTGGAGGAGTAGCTTGGGGAAGGACAGATGCAACTTGGAAAGCTACAACTTCAAAGGAGTAATATAGGGAGTAATGTGAGAGCTTCATCAACAAAGAAGGTGTGGAGGAAGGTACAACCAAAAGAGGAACACACTAATCAGGTAACAAACTCTAGTACTTTCAAAATAGGTAATGAAGGAAAGGCTCCCTTACATACTCCAAGTAACCTACTAGAGCCATCTTGAGGTAAGAACAGGTACGTTAGGCTCGTGACGTAAAACAAGTGCTTCTTGGAAGGCAAACCAAGTAGTTTTCTAGGCTTTAGTTCATTTACTCTTAGTTTTCAATATTATCCATTATTTAATAAAATATAGAAAGTGGAAATTAATAAAATAGTGTGAAATTAGCTCACCCCCACTGAATTTTATTAGCAAAACATGATTGGGTAATCTAATACTATCAATAGGAATTGTTTTCATACCATTTTACACAGGGAAAATCTTTAGTTTTTCATTACGAGCATCACAACGGTTGTGGTAAACCCGTTGTTCCTGTTATATTACCCAGGCAGAGAGTCATGCATTTCTAGAAAAATTTGAGTGAGTTTGCAACGGGCTTACAACCTCCATTGTGAGGGCTATGGTAACTTATAACAACTGTTCCACAGAGCGTGCTGTGACTCCAAGTTTTTCAGAGATCTAGCACGGCCTTACCACGCTGTTGTATAGCAGTGGTGAGCACAAAAAACCCAGAATCACTGTTGCCAATGCTCAGAAATTTTTGAGCCCTAACTGAGTTGACGATGGGCCCCATAACGGGCTTATAACGTCCTTGGTACCTCGAAGAGACTGAATGAATAAACAATGGCCATTGTTTGCTCATTGTTAACCCATTTACGGAAAGATATAGGGTCACCGACAGCCGACTCCTGGCCTTTCTCACTCAAAACTCACTTCCCTCACTGCCACTTCACCGGAGAACCTTCTTTGATCTTTGCTTTGTGATTCCAAGGAGATTGGGCTTGCTTCCACTTGATTTAGCACCACATCTATTTGATTCTCACTAAGGAAAAACTCTTTCTTTTAGGCTGATTTTGTAAGAACCCTTCCAAACCTTTTAAATCACAATTTTATAATTTTTAAATGGCATGAAATTATTCAATGATGCTTGGTGAATGTTTTTATTTAAATTTCCATTCAAATAGCCTAATGTATAGAAATTTTTCACCATGGTCGGGCATGACAACGGTCGTTCCATGATGAACAATGGCCGTTGTGTTCAAACACTGAACAAGGCGATAAATGAGCCACAATGGGAGTTGTCCACCCGTTGTGAGGCCGTTATAAGATTTTTCCCGCTCATCTCACCTCAGTAACACCTGGCAATAGGAGGAAGCCCATTGTCAGCTAGCTATTGCTCCACTGTAGGACACAATGGACGCACCACGGGCACTGTGCGCCCGTGGTGGTCGTAGCACAGTGCACAGTTGAGATGCTGAGTTACACAACGGGCCGTTGTGTACCCATTGTGACAATCTAGTGGGACATCATGGCCTTGGTAACGTGTTGTTGTAGTATCATTCTTTTGTATCTTGATTGAATCTTGAGTAGCCTTTAGGCTTGAAATCACTAGTCATTGTAGCATTACCGTAGCACTATGGAATTCACTTCATGTCTATTATTTTCTTAGCCTAGAATGGAGATCCCTCCCAAGGAAATTCTTAGGAATCATTTGGGCTCAAGATTGAGCCATACTTGTGCCTCGATTAGACTAACATTGCATTTTAGGGTTAGAGTTCATTCTTGCACATTACCTTGTTTTCAATCATTCTTTTATTGAGTTCTTTGCATTGTGATGGTTTGGCCTTAGGTGGCTAGGCTTCGACCAAAGGCAAGGAGCCGGTGGAGGAATAGTGGCATTTCTGGGATTTGGTCTCCAAGTTGTGAGTGGAAATGTTGAATTTTAATGCATGGTTCTTTTAGATTTTTAATGGTTCATATATTTTTTTTTATGCTTATAAATCCACATGACAAACTTTATACTTCTTCCATGCTCGAATGATGTTGTTTGATTTATTTCTATATAAGAATTATATGGTCTTGATTATATTTTGTATTCGTAAGTGTCGATGACTTACAAATTATGTACTCTTGCGAAACCTAGTTAATGTGGGACATTGAACCATGGATTTTATTTGATAGGTTGACAAATGTGAAAACCTTGATTTTGTTTATTTGACTGTGACTGGGGGCTTTAGCCCCAACCTATTGCAGTGGGAGAGAGTATCCATGGTCATGCCCCATTTTATGGTTCCCTTTTCAGGTGGCTCAAAAAAGTCCCAATGGGGTAATTTATCGAGAACCCAGGGCACCACACGTGGTCTCGGTGGGCAAACATCAAGTATATGAAGGTCTTGGAAGCTCTGGGCCTAGTCGCGGCCACGACCAGTGCTAGAGGGTTTTCTAGGCCATTGGATCTTATGGAAATTATTTTTCTCATGTTTTGAAATATGTTTCTTCAAGTGATGCTACTATTATTTATTGGTAATTGAGTTTTCTTTTTTCCTTTGGGAATTGTTAACATGTGCAAAATGACATACTGATTTTAATAAAAATCTAGATGTATCTACATTTTATTTTGATGTATGATGTGGAAATTATTTTAAGTCTAATTCAAAATGTTGTATTCTTGGATAATTTGAACCTTTTGCTTAGATCTTTTAGAGCCATGTCTTTCCACTCACTTAGTAACCTTGTTACCCACCCTTTTCACCATTTTCTCAGTCTTTAGTGAGTAGTGGAGGTATGATCAAATGTGTGCTAGACAATTCCCTTATTCTTCTTCTAGTTTTGGTGTATGTTTTGTTATCTTGATCATAATGCATTGTATAAGACTTTGGATCCACTAGTGAGATATATGACTTTTGTAGACTTTGATCTATATACTTCAATTTTGTATCTCTACTTATTGAACCATGTCATTTGGTGATATGTTGCAATCTCTATTGTTAATATCGTTCGTTTCATATCTTCTGGTTGCACACTTCTTCTTTGGGTTGTTGTTCGCAGGAAGTTGTAAGCCTTGCAACATACTAGAATGGGGTGGTGTCTATCCCATCTAGTGTTATCGCAATGGTTTCTGCATGCCAGTCCTATGGAATGGGGCATGACAGGTCCATTCACTACTAGCATGATAGCTTGTTGGGAGGACAGGCTCCTAGAGATTTGTAGCCGAAAGCATTTAAAGATTCTATAGTCACAAGTGGAATATTTAATGCCTTAGCGTCTAACTTCCTTCACATCCTAAGAGAAGATGATCCTTTCATTGATGACTGCTTATTGGATCCAAATGGAGATTCCAAAGATCTTAAATGTTGGAATCACACTTCTAATGACACTTTCTCAGTTAAATCCTTCTACAACTTTCTAATTGACAGTGGCTTGCAGTGCCAATCAAGTAAGAATATTTGGAGGGGCTATTGCCAAAGGAAGGTTAAGGCGTTCACTTGGCTAGCGTGAGATAATAAAATTCTCATCCTTGTAAACGTAGCTAAAAGAAGATGCAACAAACTACCAACAACTACATGCATACTTTGCTTCATTGACATTGAATCTTCGGATCATTTGTTCATTCATTGCTCTATTATAGTACAAATCTAGGGATCATTTCGGTCAAAGCCTTGCTTTGACAGACTTTACTATGCCCTGTTAGATATGTGAGGTCCTTGGAGGACAAGACTCAGACTAGGGGCAAAGGAAACTTGGGATACTTTAACTAGTGTGTTAATTTGCAATGCTCGGCTTGAAAGAAATAGGAGAATCTTTGATGAATGCTTTTGTACATCTATTTCTGTGATTTTTAAGGTATCTCATATGTTTATTATTTGGGTGTCTATAGTTCTTGAATATAAAAGACAAAAGCTGAAGGAGTCAGTACATGTGGTCAAGAGAATTCTGGAGTTTGCAGATCCCAGGAGAGGTGAGCTGAGTAGCCTTTGATGGTCAAGAATAGCATCGGCTAGCACCTCCTAGTGCTTACACCTTGAAGCTCCTTGGGGCCTCCTCCTTTCTCTAGGAGTAGTCATGTATGTCTTGTGTTTTTTCTTTTGATTTGCTCCATGTCTAGTGGACTTTTTACTTTTATTGTGTTGTTTCTTTTGGTTGTACCCTTCCCTGTTGACCATGCCTCCATTGGCCCACTTGTCTGAAGGTATCTTTATCTTCTTAGTTGTGTTGTACTTTCCCTCTTTTCTAATAAATGTAGTTTATTCATTTTGTCAAAAAAATAAAGAAAGAAAGAAAGATATGAAACATGCACTTCAAACATCATATTCAATTTAAGAAATTCAATGACTTAGTATGATGGGAGCGCTACTAAACTAATATGATGCTAGTATCTTAAACACCATCTCTATGCAAAACAGAGGTAATTTGCTAATATGTTATAAGCAAAATTATTTTTATGGATTTTTTTATTAATTTTTAATTACCCTATGCGATAAATTAAGTTTAGAGAATCATAAATATGCACATATTACCATAATTAATTATAAAAATAAGCATTTTGAAATGAAAAATATATTTATTTTAGTCTTATAAAATTTAATTATAACACAGTTCTAGCTAATCAAGTTTATTCAAACATTCAATTTGCTTATTCTTCAAGAGACAAGAAATTCAATTTGGAGGAATAGAAGTCCTACAATAATAATATGTTTTGGTTCTTATTCAAATTTACCCCTTTAATATTTAGACCAAAAAGAATATTTTTAAATTTAAATTTTTTATATTAATTTTTTTATTAATTTTTTTATTATAGGGTATGGTTTAGAAAACATATTGCAATATATATATAATCACAAATTATTCATAATATATATGTTAATTTAAAAAAAATGCGCCAAATAAATGTTGTAGACATCTAATGGTTAATTCGAATAGGTTGGATAGATGATAAGCAACCCCTTGCTATAACACAAGTGCATAGATCATACAAGTAGTAAAGTGTACCTGAATGGGTTAGGTAGTTGAGTCCACAGGAACTAGAAAAGTTCTGAATAGTAGTTGTCTTTCTAATATCTAACCTGATTAAATATATGGGTAAAGATAACTAGGAACCTAAAAGCAAGAAGGATGACAGGTAAGGATTGAAAAGGAACTGGGTGAGAATCATAGAGATAGAGCAGCGCCTCGGACTAATGGCCTTGAGGAACATGTATTGAATATTTAACAAGACTATCAGGTACATCTTCTTGGACTGATGGGAAATGTCACGCCCCGACTTGTGGGTCCTGGGACGCAACAACCACTACAAGAACCCGAGCAGGGATACAGCGCCACTCAACCCTCGAGTTAGAGCAAGGCTGACAATTCCTGCACATAAACATAAGCTGAACAATGACTCAAATAGAGCACATGGAAACCAAAGTTTCACTTAGAAAATCGATGAAGTTGCAAAGATCAACAAATCACAAATACAAAATTTAGGACACTAATGGATCCAATTTCCCTATACAATGCAACCCGCCAAAACCAACTTACAACAAGACTCAAGATGTCAATAAAGACCAAAGATTTGCCAAGCACTTCATCGCGCTATGACGTTGCTGACTACTAAAACCTGGAAGGGACAGAGAGAGAGAGAGTGGTGAGTAGCTTGAGTTACTCAGTGAGTGGGTCAACATATTTCCAAAAGAATATCATAGACCAATCAATAAATTTTAATAGCCAAGCTTTTGCAAGAATACAAATGGTAATAAAACATTCCAACATTTATAACACATATAACTGTAGGGTACAATACCACCGTATTCAAAAACCCAAAAACATAGGTTTCCACAAGTGTAATCAAAGCCTCAAAGCTTTTCACTATGAGTAAAACAAATGCATGCACATAAGCCCCATAAACATAATGAGTGTAAACATAAATTTGATCAAATCAAGTTTTCAACTTTCACAAATATCCAATTTGGCATAATACGAGTTTTAAAACATTAAACCATTAAACTCGTCATAAAACTCATTCTTTCTTTTCAAATGCATACGAGGGATCAATGCAAGAATAGTTTCACATAAGTTACATAATTCTCAACATCAAACTTGCATCTCGATAAATTACGGTCTAGAAAAGCCTCCAAACAATAGTCGTTGCTGCGGCTAAGTTCGGAGCCATAAAGGTTCTCACGTTCTTGACGTTGACCCACCGGTTCTGTATGGTGACTCCAAAATCCCGATGTATCATCCAATCAGGTTTTTCCGCGCCACCTAAAGAAGATAATCAAACCGGGTCCTCCACGCTACCTCTAAAGGCTGGCTCATGGAGACCCCCTACTGCAGCAAGCGGATTACAACCCCATCACCATCAATGATAACATAAAACAAGGCCGAAGCCCACATCATAAACATGGAACAGAAATGACACCATGTGTTACAATAATATCCTGGATATCCATATCCAAAACAATTCACATGTCCACATTCTGGACAAATATCTCATTTCAAAGATGATTCAAATATTTACATAGAGGCAAAGAAAACAATTCCATATAAAGCAATGCTCAAAGCTTAACAATATGCGTAGGGTACCAAAATTCATTTCAAATATGATAAGTCAACATAACATAAAAATTTTCATCAAACATCATGAATTTCAAAATATAAAACCAAAGGCATGGAACATCTTTCAAATCAATCAATTCACAAGTTTAATAAGTTAAGGCCTTGAAAATCATTTCATATTTAGACTAATGACAATAGTACAATTTTATAAGCAGAGATTTCGCCAACCACTTTTCAATATAAATATCACCATGATATAATAGCAAAGCCAATAACCTTCCAAGTTTAATACCTAAGTATGCATGAATAGCATAACATATTACCTTTCTTACATTCCTCTCAAACTCTTTATCATCTTTGCAACCTTTCACAATTGATAAAAGGATTTCTTAGAGACCCTCAACAGCGCACAAGTCATTATCAATCCTCAATTGCTAAATACAAGTTTAATAACCCATATACAAATTATTTCCAAATAAACAAATGCACATACTAAAGCCACACTAATCATGGAAAAAGTATTCCAGTCATCACATACACCTATGTGTGCCAAGACATCTACCAAGTCTTTCATTTAAGATCTTTATTATGCTTGCAAGATTTACACATCATCGACTAGCCACGTACACAAGCCTATAACTCTTTGTATTTTTCCTGTATTTTAGATCAAATGCAAATTCCTCAACAAAGTGACATTACTCTCAAAATACTAGCATTAACTTCACTAGTAACAATTTCATTATAAAGGCTATCGAGATTTGACTTCCATTTCTTGTTGGCATATACCGAACAATTTATGGACATTCACAAAAACCTTCAAGTTCACATTCAAAGTTCATTACAACTTTTAGTATATACAACACATGCTATCCATCATAATTCATCCAAGGAATTTTTCACTTGTATCAAAATAAGCACATCAAACTTATGAATATCAGTTCAACCATAATCATAGTCGTTAACATACATCCTATCGATATACTTATAAAATCAAACTCTATTCAAATTACATATACCTCTATCATAATATTATACCCCAAAACTTTAAAGATCCTTGAGTAATTTGATCATCCATAGTTCACACATGACCCTAGGTAAGTTTTAACATTAATCAAATAAAGATTACCCAAAAGATATGCATCATTAAATCCATTATTCTTCCCTTATTAATTTCACAATTCATAGCCATATATTGACTTAATGATATAACAATATACCCCAAATCACAACATAGATAATTAATTTCATGTATGTCAACTAAACTCAATGTAATTGTGGTGATACTTGACTATTTTCCATCATTCAAGAAAATATAAATCCCATCAGGTTTGAATTCAATCATCACTAATCAAAACATAATAAACTTTCTAAAGAGAAAAAGACGATAAGCCCATGGCCGTTCTCATCATAACTATAGTCTATAACGACCAATTTAACTCAATTTTAGGCACAAAAAGCATTTTAAAATGCAATAAATTCAGGATAATAATTTCATCATGCAAATAAAACATTTAGATGTTCGATTAGAACTCTGCATTCAACTTAAACCACTCATAACTTCAAAGACCGGATTTTCCCCAAATTTGCTATTCCTCCTCCGGCTCCTTCCCTTGAGCGGTGCTCTCACCACCTGACTCAAAATACACACAAGAGCCAGACAACAAAGAAGAGTAAGTAAAAGAACCAAACAATAGGCAAAGAGATGCACCAAGAAAGATCTAGGTGCATAAGTGCAATGCAACCCTATAAGGGCCTAAGGTTGGCTCAAACTTGGATTCAAGGACTTTCAAAGAGTTTCTATGGAACTAGGCTTCCTTCCAAACCAAGAAGGCAAGAGAATTAAGCAAGGTTTGCCGGTGCTACAGTATTACAACAGTAACCAAGAACTGCTACAGTAAAGCCAACCATAACCAAATGGTTTTCTCCCAATTTACATCATCAAACAATGAGATCTCTTTACAATCATTCACCACAAAGAATCACAACCTCAAGGGCTTCAATTTAAGTTCATAAACATCCACAAACAAGTAAAAATCTAGGATTTATTATAGGTTTTCAAAGAATGAAAATACTGTATAATAAGAACCAAGTATGAAGTAAAAAGTCTGATTGAAGCTCTTACTAGATTGAAGAATAAAAGAGGAGGATTTTTAGGGGTTTGGTTTGCTGAAATGGTTGCCAAAAGTTCTATAAGGAAAAGGAAGGGATCGGCCAAGAAAATGAGAAGAAAGGAGAAAGAAAAAGAAAGAGGGAAGGTAAGTTACTCTCGTGTTGCTACAGTAACAAATGCTACAATGCTGAGCAATTGCTATAGTACTGGGCTGCAAAAGCTACAGGAATGGACTAGTTTAACTATAATAATGGGCTGGATATTACAGGAAACCCTTTATTGGAAGTCTCGACATCATACGCCCTATCTCTAGGCACGTACTCGATCCTAAACTTCTATGTGTGCCCTTACAAGCAATGTTACAACTATGGCAAACATGCACGTCAAGTTTTGCAATCACAAATATGGCAATCACACACATCAAGTTTTCCAATCACAACTACGGCAATCATGCACATCAAGTTTTGCAACACAAGATTAAACATAGAAGAATCCAAGAAAACTACATAGCCAATGTAAAAGAATAAATCTAATACACATAATATTAAGGTTCATAGATCCTGAGCACCAAAGAATGGTTAGCCCCTCATAGGTAAACACAATGTGGAAAAGATAAAAAAAAAAAAAAAATTAAGATTCCATGGACTCCCTTTTGCTTCTTAAATCTCTCTGATCAATGCTCAGAGGAGGTTCCTGCGACTAAGCTCCTCTCCACTCAGTGCTCTAGCACCTCAGATCCACCTCCAGTCTAGGATGTCTGTAGAGGAAAAAGCCCCACCGTAGTCCAGAAGAAGATCTGGCCCAAAAAGCCCTTTTAGAAACCCTAACTTTGGGCTTAAAAAAGTGTTTCCCGATGTAAGCATGGTCGTGCTTCGGCATAAGCACACCTGTGCAATTTACGGAAAGTCTAGGTTTTGTATCGATGTCAAACTTGGCAAATCTATAATCTACACGGGGTATAAGCACGCTCGTGCTTAAGTCGTGTTACCATTTACAAGACCGTGCTCAGAGCTCTATGCTCATGCTTTTGCTAGAGTACTTTTGCTACATTATTGAGGTTGTGCTTCTCTTCTTCTGACGAATTCTCTAAGTCATGAGATCTGCAAGGGCTTGAACATGGGTGTGTTAAAGCCGTGATTCCTCTGGTGAAGGCCAGTTGTGCTTTTTTCACGCCGAATTTGCGCTAAATCTTGTTTTTTTACCCCCAAGACTTGTTTGCTTGCACATTTAAGCACAAAAATCCAATGTAGCATTTAATCACAACAAATAGTTGCTAAAAGACAAGATAAATATATGAAAGAGGTATGTAATATATATATATATAGACATATATAATGCACTCATCAGTTGATGCACAAAAAGTTCATCTCAAAGAAACAATGATTGTGACAGATATATACGTTAGAAGTAATTAAGGAGATCAAGATAGTGATAGTCCTTGTATTGAGAATAATAATTAAAAATTACATATGATGTTAATTTTGGTTTGAGTTTAATGCAAATGGAGCCTAAATAAGGAAAACAAGTGCACAAAGACACAAAGATGAAAGAGATTAGAGAAAGCTAGTAAAAGGAGCTCATGTGGAGATTTGTTTTGAAGGATAGGAGTGGGAAGGAGATTGATAATATAGATAACAGTAGTAAAAGCTTCAAACCATAAAGATTTGAGAAGTGAGATATGAAGATGAGTTAGTCCTATTTCAATTGTATAACGGGTTTTGTGTTTCGTATCTCCATTTTATTGTGGGATATGAGAGCAAGAAATGCAATAAAAAATACCATGGGTGAAGAAGTAATGAGAAAAGGTATCTTTGATAAGTTCAGGGGTGGCATCAGATTAAAAGATTTTGATAGTTGTGAAGAAGAAATATTCAGTAGTGATTTTAAAGTGCTGAAAGTGGGTAAGTGTTTAAGATTTGTGAGAGATGGGGAATATGTGGCTAAATAGTTGTAACCATTAACAAAAATAATGGAGTAATGAGAGCCTAAAAAAGAAGTGAGGGGCAAGGCCCCAAAATCTCACAATGAATAAAATGTTAAACTTTGGTGGAAACATGAGTAGATAAAGGGAAAAGAAGCATAGCACTTTTTTTCCTTAAAAGCATGAGGAACAAGGATTTATTTTATGACACTTGATAAGTAAACTATAAGGTGCACTAGGAAAAAAAATTTAACATGAATTACCAAGGTATTAATGTAGAGATCAAGTATGGTGATATGGGTTAATGAATGAAAAGAGATTTGGGGCCTAAAGGATTTTAATGTAATGGACTAAGCTAAGATTTGGACAAATAATGTGACCCAACTTGATGCACTTGTTTCAATTATGAATGCGTTTGTGATTGTGTATATGATAACTAATGGCTGGTAATGCTAGTGGTGGTTGATGGAATTTTTCAATAGCAGTCGAGAAAGTTTGGAGATAATGGGTAATTGTGGACTTTTACCTTTGCACATGATATCAAGACATTTGCAAAATAAGGATCGTTAGACAGTTGTTTGTTATAAAAAATAGTTCTCCAAGGTGGTCCACAGGCTCCAAGAAATAGTATTTAATTATCTACCATTGTGTGTACTCCAAAGCCATGGAAGTAGAGCTAGATATTAGTTTACTAGACTTGAGCAGAGAAGGTACAGTGCTACTGATATGCCCAAGCAAATTGCAATTAAGTAGAATTAACCTGATTTGATCCTATCATACTAAGCAGTTTTGGTTATTTAGAGTGGTTATGATAAATTCGTTAATCTTTTGAATGAAAATAGTGATAAATAATCAAATGTGAAAGATAGATTTGTGTAAAGAGATCAAAGTAAATTAGAGACAAAGGGAAGAAGAAAATAGAAATTAGGATTTTTCAATTGCAAAATGGAGAGATCATTAGGAGTACAAAATGAAGAGTATATATAAAGCCAGACTAAAACAAGAAAGCATAAAAAGACTATAATACCCATATAAAATTAGATAACTAATTAATAAATAAACCTAATATGTTCACAGATCTCCTTAAACGCACAATGCATTAATTGAAAGCATCTAGAGTTTACAGACCAAAAATCAAAAGAGTAGAGTGGAATGCGCCTTGGTGAACAAGTTTCCCATCTGTATGGAAGTAGAGACAAAAGGTAATGTGATGGTGCCACTTTGATAATGATGACGAGTAAAATGACAATCAATCTTGAAATGTTTTGTGTGCTCATGAAAAATAGAGTTACGTGTAATCTGAATAGCATTGGTATTATCACAATACATAGAAGTGGAGTCTGAGAGAGAAACACCCATATCGGCAAGTAACCAATGAAACCAAACAATTTCAATTTTAGTGGATGCCATCACACCTTATTTTGCTATAACAGATAAGTGAGAGACAGCAATTTGTTTTTCACTCTTCCAAAAGATAAGAAAATCTCCCAAAAATATACAATAACCTATAGCAGACTTGCGATCAAAAGAACCACCACCCCAATCTTCATCCAACTAGGCTAGTAGTTCTAGAGTAAATGTGGAACGAAAAAATAGACCCTGAAATTGTGTTCCCTGAAGATACCAAAGAATAGGAAGCACAGCCGCCCAATGAACTATAGAAGGACAAGCAATAAACTAGCTAATAATATGAACTGTGTAAGCAATATCAAGCCTAGTGATAGTGAGGTACACTAGGGAACCAACCAAAGTACGATATAGAGAAGAACCTGACAATGGAACACCATCTGAAGGTGAATACCAAACATTAAGTTCAAGAGTCATATCAACTATGCGAGTGTCTAAGAGGCAAGCTTCTTCAAGAATGTCAGTAATGTAGTTGGATTTAGAAATAAGATAGCCATGAGGAGAGCTAGCTATTTCAATTCCCAAAAAATAATGTAGGGAACCCAAATCTTTCATCTCAAAATCACAGGCCAATTGCTGCTTTAATTCAGTGATTCCATCCGCATTATCTCAACATATAAAGAAAGTAGAATGCGCCTAGAAGAAGTACACCTAACAAATAGAGCAGAGTCATGTGGACTGGGACAAAATTCAAGAGAGACAAGCACATGAAAGAACTTTTCAAACCAAGCTCGAGAAGCTTGTTTAAGCCCACACAAAGCCTTCTTTAGTTTGAAAACTTCACCAGGTTGATGAGCAACACCTGGTGGAGGCACCATGTAGACTTCTTCAAGATTCCCACTTAAAAATGGATTTTTAACATCCATTTAAGAAATAGGCCATTTACAAACTGAAGCAACTACAATAAGAGTACAAATGGTAACATACTTGGATTTTGGGGCAAATATCTCCTCATAATCCATACCATATGGATGAGAAAATCCTTTATCAATAAAGCGAGCATTGTATCGCTTAACTGACCTGTCAAATTTAGTTTTGATCATATACACCCAACAAGAGTCAATCGCAGTCTTCCATAAAAGAACACTGAGATAAATCCTCAAGAGCATCTCAAGGCTATCACTCTTGGGAGTGCTAAACAAGTGAAGATGAAGAGAGAAACCCCACCTAGTAAGGAGAAGAAATCCATTGTTGAAGGCTGGGCTGAATTGGTACATGAGTACATGAGAAAGGCCCTACCACGGGCATAGAGAAGATTATGACTCCACCGGTGAAGTATGTGCCCCATCTACCATACCCTTTGAGATTGAAGAAAAACCAAATGGATGAATAAATCAAGCATTTCTTAGATTTGCTTAAACAATTGCACATCAATGTCCAATTTGATGAAGCCTTGTCTCAAATGCTGATGTATGCCAAGTTCCTCAAAGATTTGCTCATAAACAATCAGAAATTTGAAGAAGTGTTCACAGTTACATTGAGTGAGGGAAGTTCGATAATCCTTTAAAAGAAGATGCTGAAGAAGTAGAAAGATCTTGGAAGTTTCACTATCCCTAGCATGATATGTGATTTAGCTAACGAAAAAGATTTTCCAATTTAGGGGCTACTATTAATGTCATGGCATACACCATGTTCACAAAGTTAAAGCTTAGTGGCTTGCAACCAACTATAATGACTTTGCAATTACATGATAAAGTTATTTGACATCCTAGGGGAATCATTGAGGATGTGTTAGTTAAGGTTGACAAATTTATTTTTTCCCATGGATTTTGTTATTTTGGATGTGGATGAAGATGTAGAGGTACCTCTCATTTTAGGTCAGCCTTTTTTAGCTTCGTCCCAAGCCCTAATTGATGCTAGAAATAGGAAAATGACACTTAAAGTTGGTGATCAAGAGGGTGTATTTGCATTGTCAGATGCTATGAAGCATTCAATTGATTATGATGATTCATGTTTTTATTTGGATGCAATTGACTTAATTGTTGATGACTATGTGTAGAAAATGATGCACAACAAGCCTTCCAAGGAGTCATTGGATGATCTTCAAGAAGAAGACACACCCTCTTTTACCCAAAAAGGATGAAATTGTAGTACAAATGGAAAAAAAACAATGGAGGGTAGTCATCCATATGAAGAAAGGCAAGATAAAACTCTCGCTCAAGGAGGTAACTCACCCTGCAAGGGAAAATTAAAGAGCCTTACAAGCATATTTACATCCCTCAAGTCTGGAACATAAACAGTTGAGGTACCTTACAGGTGGCTTACTCCCGTAAGGTGAACCATAAGGGCCATCCAGAGAGCATTATGGGCAGACCAAAAGACTTTTATGGTCGTAACCTCGATAGGGAATTTCATTAGGGACCTAATGGGTTACCTTATCCCTGTAAGACCAGCGTAAGGGCTATCCCTATAGCCTTACAACTCACTTCATTGTGTCCCTTATAGCACGTAACCCAATGCTTGTGACCAAGGGTACCTTATGGGATACTTATGCCTACAAGGATGATCGTAAGGGGTAATCAAAGAGTCTTACAAACCATTATCTAAAATACTTTATGATCGTAACCCAGGTTATAAAGAAGATGGAACCCTCACGGGGCCTTATGGCCTTAAGTGCCCTGTATGAGGCAGACAAAGAGCCTTACAGTCACGTTTTATGCCCATAAGAGGCCCATAAGTAGTTGGGGTTTAAGGCACCACTGGCGACCTATCCAAGTACCCTTTTGTTTTTCTCCCCCATTTCTCATCACAGGCCAGCCCTTCTTCCCCCATTCTTTTTCCCTTGACCACCACTTCTACTTTTGAGCACTTTAGAATAGTGTTGGATAGATTTTAATGCTCTTCACTGAGGATTTTCTTGAGTTATTGTTTTTCAATTTTTCTACAATTGGGTTGAATATAATTCAGTGAATAACTTTGTGTTTTTGCTTAGACTTGATGTGTGGAATTTGTTTAATTGAAAATTTGTAAAATTTTGAGCTCTAATGTATAGGAGGGGTCT
This sequence comes from Dioscorea alata, assembly GCA_020875875.1. Taxonomy (NCBI): domain Eukaryota; kingdom Viridiplantae; phylum Streptophyta; class Magnoliopsida; order Dioscoreales; family Dioscoreaceae; genus Dioscorea; species Dioscorea alata. The sequence continues at coordinate 14,511,428 of CM037019.1, forward strand.
TTACGGCCTAAGCACGCACCTTACAGCAATAAGGACTACCATAAAGAGTGTTGTGAGTCCGAGGCTTACTGTTGTGAGTCACACCATAAGTAGGCCATAAGAAGTACTATTTTGAGTAAAAAATTGTATTCTTGAAACTAACTTTTTGTATTTTTCTCTTCTATAGGATGACCCAAGCAAAGAGGATTAGCTCTGGCCCATCCAAGAGGGCAAGGACAGAGGCTTCGACTTCCGGTATGGAAGCTATAGAACCTTCCACTCCCACTTCACTGGGGGAGCCACTGTTCAATGTCCCACATTTCCAAGAATGATATGGTCACTTGAGGATGAAGTTATTTAGCTAATCTTGCATTATAGATTGGCACGTGCTCACACACCTTAGGTTGGAGGAGGAGATCCGTCTTCTTGTGGGCTGTGAAGGGTGGAACTGACTCCTATCCATTGAGGGACCAGTAACATAATTTCACTTTGGAGGTGCTCAGCACCTTCAAAGTTGACAAGAGTCCGGTAAGGTTCATTCTACCCTGGGCTATATAGTTCTAACTAATTTGAGAGATTCAGTGCCTGACTATATGGAGTTTTCTCTACTGTTTGGTCTGTATGAGATCAGCTACACATCGACTTAGGAGTATGAGGACTTCCTGATTGATTTCCCAATGGTTCTCTTAGCCTGAGGGCACAACTATGAGCTAGGAATGACAAAGGTGACATTTCTCGATCGGGCAATGCACAAATATATGCACATAGTCCTCGTGCAATCGCTCGCTAGTCGAACCAATAACACCGGGGTGGTGAGGTGGTAGGAGCTATATTTTACAATGAGGTGGTAATCCAACCCAAATTGTTTCCTTGGAGGCCAAAAGTAAGATCGTCGGACCCTCCAACAAATACTCCACCCCGGCAACGGCGCCAAAAACTTGACACGACGCCTTGCGTGTATCCCGCAAGTGCACGGGCTTGTCGAAGTAATAAAATTACCCTGGTGAGTGGGTCGTCGAATCCACAGGGAATAGGGATTTAAGACACGGGATTTCGCTATCTAGTTGTGCGGTGTACAAAAAAGTGATAATAGAATTGATGAGTGAATTATGGAAGCAAATATGATAAAAAGCAAGAAATTAAATAGAGAGATGGAAGACAAGAAAGTGCAAGAAGGAGTGAATTAGAGAAAGACTAGTAATGGATGAAATAGGGTATCCGGATAAGCTACCTCTAGGACTTATGCTTCTAGTGCAAGACTATGCTATTATACTTTCCTATTGATGTTAATTGAGTCGAGGATATCCTTAAACTCACAGTCCCAAACCTAAGGTCAACCGTGATTAACCCCAACACTATGTCCCGGCATTAGGATTCACGTCAACCCTTCACTCTGTCGCTCATGCAACTAAGCCCCAGGGGAGTATATCTACCTAAGCCTAACACTACGTGGGATTGCTTTAAGCTCTAGGGATTCCTAGTGATTAAACCTGTTCCTATGTGTAGTTCTAACCCTTTGGTCCAAGTGGAAGAACCCTAGTCTAGATTAAGCCCCAGCGCTTAGGATTCACGTCAACCCTTCACTTTGTTGCTCGCGCAACTAAGCCCCAGGGGAGTTTATCTACCTAGCACTTCACTCTATCTCGACCGCTAAGAAATCAAGGAAAACGGAGGTAGGGAGAAATCACACCGAAGGGAAAAGGGGACGTTGATGGCACAACTCACTATTGGAATCTTTTGGAAACTCAAGTTTAAAGTTTTTAAGGACAAGTTTATCATCGTTCTTAATAAGCTTTTAGTTTTACTTTGGAAAATGCATATATAAAAAAAAATGAAAAAGATGGAAAAATAATAAAAAAATAATATGGAAAAGGGAAAAACAAAAAACAAAAAAAAATGAGCTTGTGAATATTTGCTTTGTTTTATTTATGCATTTGGGGTGGAAAGAGCTACCCGTGTAAAAATTAATTCACACGGCCGTGTGGAATTTCCACACGCCCGTGTGAACTCTCTGAAATCCTGTTTTTCGGCAGAAAGTGAACAGTAGCTTGCTATAGTGTTTTACCACAGCAACAAGCTGCAGTGCTGCTACAGTACTCGGCCGAAACGCTCCCGAATCAGTTTGATAAGTGCTTGTGTTATAGTAATGCAAAGCGTTATTATCTTACAATGAGCATACCTTTTATCAGATTTTATCACTAAATTGTGTGCATTTGTGTATTCTTATGCATTATAGGTTTGTGGAGCTAATTTGGAAAAGAAGAACGAAGTTAGATCGTGTTCGCCATTGTTGGGAAGGTTTCGGACCAAGCAAGGAACAAGGCATGAGCCTAGACTTGTGAGTGTGTGCCAATCTCCTTTGGAAGGGCACAAAGGCAGTCAGTCACATTCACAACAAGTCTAACTCGTGTTGTTTAGGAGAACTTCACCAAGAATGAGACTTGAAGCAATCGGCATGATCTACCATTGATTGTGTGCCTAAATCAGTGGCCTCGATGAAGAACAACGAATTTGGGAGCGTTTTGGCGAGTTACTGTAGCAGCAATGTAGATTGTTACTGTAGTAAAACACTGTAGCAAGCTACTGTTCATTTTCTGCCGTAAAACAGGATTTCAGAGAGTTCACACGGGCGTGTGAATTAATTTTTCAGCAACCCAGAAACTTCACACGGGCGTGTGGAAATTCCACACGGTCGTGTGATGTCCCAATAAGTCCAATTTTAAAGCCGCGACTCAACATTATAAAAGCCCGATTTTATAGACTTTTGAGATATCTTTTACCTAACGTTTTCTCCAACTTCTGGAGAGTGCGGCTAGGGCTTCGGAGAGGACTTCGTGGAGGTTTGGAGCGCGTCATCGGCATCGTCATCGACGTTCGGCGGCCGCACAAGACCACGGCCACACCATACGCAAGGGGGTTTTCATCAATGTCTTTAATTTGTGTTTTATTTCATATTTTGATGAACATGTATAGCTCCATGACGTGCTAAACCCGTCGTGGGTATTCGGACTTATAAACCCTAGGATTATTATGTTTCTATGACATTGCTATTATGCTTTTCCATTATTGATGAATAAATTCGAGTTTCAATTTTAATTATCTTTTGCAATTGTTTTCTCTTAGGCGTGACACTAAGGTTGAGAATAATCTAGGTTACCCTTTGGAGGTGTGACAACTCCTATAGGGTTTGACTACTTAAGATTGAAGAGTGTTGAGAGGGTGAGTCGTGAGGTAGCGAAGCGTCGTCTCTTTTCCCCTCCGGTGTGATTTCTCCCTACCTCTATTTTCCTTGATTTCTTAGCGGTCGAGATAGAGTGAAGTGTTAGGTAGATAAACTCCCCTGGGGCTTAGTTGCGCAAGCAACAGAGTGAAGGGTTGACGTGAATCCTAAGCGCTGGGGCTTAATCTAGACTAGGGTTCTTCCACCTGGACCAAAGGGTTAGAACTATACATAGGAACAGGTTTTATCACTAGGAATCCCTAGAGCTTAATGCAATCCCACGTAGTGTTAGGCTTAGGTAGATATACTCCCCTGGGGCTTAGTTGCTTGAGCGATAGAGTGAAGGGTTGACGTGAATCCTAATGCCGGGACATAGTGTTGGGGTTAGTCACGGTTGGCCTTACGTTTGCGACCGTGAGTTTAAGGATATCCTCGACTCAATTAACATCAATAGGAAAATATAATAGCATAGTCTTGCACTAGAAGCATAAGTCCTAGAGGTAGCTTGTTCGGATACCCTATTTCATCCATTACTAGTCTTTCTCTAATTCACTCTTTCTTGCACTTTCTTGTCTTTCATCTGTCTATTTAATTTCTTGCTTTTTATCATATTTGCTTCCATAATTCACTCATCAATTCTATTATCAATTTTTTGTATACCGCACAACTAGATACCGAAATCTCGTGTCTTAAATCCCTATTCCGTGTGGATTCGACTACCCGCTCACCAGGGTAATTTTATTACTTCGACAAGCCCGTGCACTTGCGTGATACACGCAAGAGGTCGTGTCAAGTTTTTGGCGCCGTTGCTGGGCAATAGGTGTATTTTGATACTTGTTTTTGCTACTTTAGTTATTCACTTCGTTTTCTATTTTCACACTTTCTTTATCTATCATTGTTCTTATTTTTCTTTTCTTTGTTTTAGGTTCAGGTTATGAAATGCGGGAACCCTTCGATTCTTGTTGAAAGAGACCCGGATATTGGTAGAAGAATGCACCGTAAAGGGAAACAACATGTGGAAGAACAGTCTAATCAAGCTAGTATAGATTCAGAAGGATCAGAAGCAATTGCAGAACAGAATGAACAACAGAGGACGTTGTCCGATTTTGCTAGACCCGCGGTGATGGGGACCCAATCAAGCATTGTGAGGCCCCCAATTGCCACAAATAACTTCGAGTTGAAGCCGTCGTTCATTCAAATGTTGCAACAGTCCGCACAATTTAATGGGTTGGCCGATGAAGATCCCAACAACCATCTAGAGAACTTCCTTGAAGTGTGCGACATGTTGAAGATTAATGGAGTAACGGATGACGCAATTCGGTTGAGAGCCTTCCCATTTTCATTGAAGAGAAAAGCAAGGCATTGGCTACATTCATTACCGAGAGCATCCATCACTACTTGGGAGGAGATAGGCTGAGGCGTTCTTGGCTATGTATTTCCCTCTGGGAAAATCAGCGAGGCTCCGGAATGAGATCTCATCCTTTCATGCAAATGGAATTGGAGTCTCTATTCGAGACATGGGATAGGTTCAAGGAGCTCCTTCGAAAGTGTCCGCAACATGGATTCCCCGAGTGGATGATCATTCATACCTTCTACAACGGGTTGAATCCCAGTACCAAGCAATTGTTAGACGCAGCGGTAGGAGTCCACTCTAGGAAGCAAGACTCCCGGTGAAGCCCGGCACCTTATTGAAGAGATGGCTATGAATAGCTATCAATGGAACACAAGGGATCAAAAGAAGGTGGCCGGAATCCATGAGGTTGATGCAGTTACATCATTGGCGGTACAGGTGGAATCACTGAGTAAAAAGTTGGATGTTCTAACTTCACCAAGAGTTGCGGCCATTACTACTTGTAACGGTTGTGGAGGAGGTCACGCTTCGAGTGATTGTCTGATTGCTATTGGAGGCACTAGTACAGTGGAACAGGCTGATTTTGTGGGCAATGTTTATAAAGGAAAAGGCCAAGGCAACCCGTATAGTGGTACTTACAACCCGGGGTGAAGGAACCACCCAAATTTCTCATGGAGCAACCAAGGGCAGTCACAACAAAAGAACAATACACCACCGGGATTTGAAGGTCAACAAGCACCGAACTTAGAAGGCCAATTGACCGGGCTAGAGTGGAAGATGACCGACCTTGAGAGAGCCCTCACGAGGTTTATTGCTTCGTCGGATTTTAGATTCCAATCGGTGGAAGCTACACTTCGCAATCACACCGTCTCCTTACACAACTTGGAGAATCAAGTGGGGCGAATTGAGAAGACTTTGGCGGAAAGACCTCAAGGTAGTTTGCCTAGTAATACGGAGACCAATTCGAGAGAGCAATTGAAGGCAATTACTTTGAGGAGTGAAAAAGAGGTCGAGAGAAATCTTCCTCTAGAGAAAACACAAGAGATACTCGAGGTCGTGGAGATAGAGGAAGGAACGACAAAGGAAAAAGATGTGGCATCTCCACCCTACAAGCCGAGGATTCCCTATCCTTCACGATTAAAGAATGGCCAAGAAAACGAACAATACAAGAAATTTATGGGAATTTTCAAGCAGTTGCACATCTACATACCATTCGTGGAAGCATTGGCCCAAATGCCCAAGTACGTGAAGTTCTTGAAGGACCTCTTAACCAACAAGAGGAAATTGGAGGAGAGTGCATCTGTGATCCTTGATGCCAATTGCTCGGCCGTATTGCAAAAGAACATGCCAAGCAAGAGAAAAGATCCCGGAAGTTTCATCATACCATGTAACATTGGCAACTTGGGTGAAGAGATGGCATTGGCAGACTCGGGGGCAAGCATCAATGTCATGCCCTACACGTTCTTCCAAAAGCTAGGCTTGGACTAGCCTAGACCCACTTGGATGACACTTCAACTTGCGGATCGATCAGTGAGGCATTCGAGAGGAATTGTGGAAGACATGTTGGTGAAAGTCGACAAATACATATTTCCTGTTGACTTCGTGGTGTTAGATGTCGATGAAGATGTCGAGGTTCCATTGATCCTTGGAAGGCCATTCTTGCGCACTTCCAAGGCTTTGATTGACATGGACGGCGGGGAGCTCACATTGCGAGTGGGAGAAGACAAGCTTACATACCGCCTCGCCGAAGCCATGAGACACTCTCTTGACTTTGATGATACTTTATATTTTCTTGACACCACCGATGAACTAATTGATGATTATGTGCAGGAAATGTTAAACCCGGATCCATATGAAGGGTGGCCGGACCAAGACGAGGAGATCAAAGAAGAAGAAGTACTTTCGCTTGGTCTAGTCAAGACAGACATCAAGATGGAGACGGAGCTTATGAAGAAGATGCTTCGGAGGATGAAGAGGTCGAAAAGACGCCACAAGAAGAACCCCAACAAAAAGGGGGATGAGCATTCACGGAGTAAGGGTGTTTCACCCTTTTGTGGTAACAAATTCGACAACTCTCCCTCTACTCTACAAAGGTTATGTAATGCATGCTTTCAGGTTGTAGGGAAGAGGGCAACCTCCATTCATGAACCTCCGTAAGGTAAGGCCAGGTACGTCAAGCTAAGTGACGTTAAACAAGCGCTTCTTGGGAGGCAACCCAAGGTTTTATAGCTTTTCTAGGATCTAGTTTAGTTTTAGCATGAATAAAAGTCTTAGTGTTGGTGTCCTAAGTTTTTAATGCATGTGCTGCGATATTTTTTGTGGATTGTGATGTTTTCGTGTGCCTAAACGAAAATTGATGAAGTTTGAGTCGGTTGAGCATGTTTTCCATAGTATCTGGTCGTGTTTTGATGGTTTTCACAGGCTCCAAGCATCGTATTTATGTTTCTGAATTTTTCTGTGAGTCTGTGAATTTTTCTATGTAAACCAGAGAAAACACACAGCCGTGTGGAATTAACACATGGGCGTGTGTTACCATTTAGGGTTCAACCAGAGAGGGCACAGGGGCGTGACCTTGCCCCTGTGAAAAACCTCAGAAGAGGCACACGGCCGTGTGGAATTTCCACACGGTCGTGTGATATACTGCAGAACTTAAACTCTCTTTCCAGAGAGTTCACAGGGGCGTGTGAGTGCCCCTGTGTCTCAAGGCACACGGCCGTGTGGCAGCTTCCCACGGCCGTGTGAAATTCTGCAGAAAATCCCTTTCTTTCCCCGAGAAACCACAGGGGCGTGTGGCTGCCCCTGTGGGAGAGCTTGTGAAAGGCACACGGCCGTGTGGATTATTCACACGGGCATGTGGAACACTTAGAGTTTCTCGGGTTGATCCAGAGAATCCACAGGGGCGTGTGGGTGCCCCTGTGACCGGCCTTGTGTTATTAGCCAGGTTGGGCACACGGCCGTGTGAAAATTTCTCTGAGACCTTCTGTGTTTCCCGTGAATCTACAGGGGCGTGTACCAGCCCCTGTGAAGGCACACGGCCGTGTGCTAGTCTCACACGGCCGTGTGGGGTAGTCCAGAGAGAAACCAGAATGCACACAGGTTCTTGTGCTGGCCCTTGTGAACCCTAATTTCAGAGACACACGGCCGTGTGGTATTTCCACACGGTCGTGTGAATCCCCAGAACTTCAAAAGCTGCGCGTTTTCTTTTAGATTTCACTCGTGCCTCTTCATCTAATCACTCTCAAACTCTCTTTGAACCTCTCTACTACTTTCCCGACCTTCTCATCGTGTTTTTGGAGAATTTAGACGAGTTTTTCCGGCCGATTTCTAAGCCTACTCATCCACACGGTCGGTAAGAACTTCAAACCCTTTTTCTTCATCAAATCTTGATTTAATTCGTTCTTCTCAATTATTTCGCTTGTACTGAATGATTAAACAATAGGCGAACATGTTTAGAAAGAAATTAGAACGAAATCTGATGTAAAAATTGGAATTTTAGCCCCATGGCCGTGAGGCTCTGTCCGCCAGAAGCTCCACACGGGCGTGTGGAATTTCCACACGGCTGTGTGGATTTTTGCAAATTGAGTTTTGAATTAATTTTTAACCGTTTTCTTTTTCAATCTTGCAGATATGTCTTCTAGGTCTAAGAAATCGGCAGGAAAGCGCCCTCGCGAGCCTATCCCACCCCCAACAGAGATTGACTTCCCACTACCTGAGCATCTGGAACGGTTCAAGCAATTATCGGACCTCCGTTTTGCACAGAGTCGTTTCCCCGACTTAAGCATTTTGCGGGATATCCAAGGGGGTCACACTATAGCCACCGAGGTGGAGGAGCTCTTGGCAGTAGGGGGATGGGACCGTTTACTGTCGATCAGAGAGCCAGTGATCCGCACACTGACACTAGAGGTACTGGCTTCTTTCGAGTTCGATAGAGGCTATACCAGCTTCACAGACGTCGACACTATACAGTTTCGGGTACTAGGTCAGAGCTATAGCATGAGTGTAAGACTATTTTCTGTCCGGCTAGGTTTATACGACGAGGCTTACACTAGGACTGAGGAGTACGAGGGCTTGGCCACAGACTACCCTGGAGCATTGACACCGCAGAGAGCCTATAGGGCATTGTGCGGGGAGGGGCAGTACGAGCCGGGTGTCTCCAAGGCATCTTGCCTTTCCAAACCTGCCTACAGATACCTACATGCAGTTATGAGCAAGTCCATCAGTGGCAGAGGGGATAACACTGGAGTCCTGAGCCGACATGAGATACTATATCTATACTCCATGGTGCAAGGAGTACCACTCCACTTGGGACATCTAGTAGCTGAGTACCTGCTCCACCAGAGCCAGTACCCTAGGGTTGGAGTGATCTTCTCAGGGCCCTACATTACGAGACTCCATATCGGGATGGGTCTCCGAGAGGGGGTGCGCGGGGCAGAGAAGACTACAGTACCAGCTCCGCTTAGCAGAGAGACTCTGAGGATGATGGGGATGGTCCGCAAATCAGGACCAGGAGTATATACTATGATCATCCCCCACTCAGAGTCTACACAGGGGAAGCAGGCAGAGGGTTCATAGGCAGCACTAGAGCCACCCCCATGATAGGCAGAGGCTGAGGCACCACCCACAGCACCAGAGCCACCTCCAGTGCGTATCTTCTCTCCATCTCGAGGCCAGGACAGATTCGAGCGCCTCGAGAGTGCTGTGGGTGTACTACAGACAGAGGTGGCCGAGCTGAGAGCCACCCAGACCACACAGCAAGCAAAGACGATGGCACGGCTTGACACGATTCAGCGATTACTTGAGCAGGGTGTGTCATCACCATTTGTGGTCCAGCCTCGGGCCCCTACTCCACCACTTTCACCAGCTTCATCAGTAGCCGATCCACCCACACCAGTAGAGCCTACAGCAGCACCAGAGGCTACTCCACAGGACACCGACGCTGAGGCGTCGTAGTTTTATTTTTATTTTACTTCAGTTGTACTTTTTCTTTTATATTTTGGACTTGTAGTACTCAGAAAGGATCTTCCTTCTGATTTTATCTTTATTTTGCTTTATTTTGTCTCGAGTTGTATTTCATTTTCATATCTTTATATACTCAAGCTTTATTTTGGTTTTTCTTGAGCTATACTGAACCCTTGCGTATGTGTGCAGATGGTCTTGGATGTAAGGAATTTGAGGAATAGTCATAGGCACGGTCATGGGACCGTGTGTGCTCCACAAAACCATTGAGACTCAACTCTCAATATACCTAGCTCCATCAAATGAAACACTTGGAGTTCAGGGGAGTAATGTTTCAATTACCTATCCCTACATTAATTATGTGAATTGTTTTACTTTTTGCTGTGCTTGCATGCGTACATTGGGGACAATGTACATCTTAAGTGTGGGGGAGGGGGGATTCACATTGCACACACCTTTACTTGTGCGTTCAACTGCTCATGCTCATGTAGCCTATGGCGGTTCATCTTGGTTGCAACGTCTGTATTCTTAGAGTTTAGGAGAATTTTTAACATTGTATTCTATCATGCTCTAGTTTTTACTTGAATATTTAGGGAATTTTGACTCGATTATCTTATATTGCACAACTTACTCTTGGAATCTTTTGGAAACTCGATCTTGAAGTTTTTAAGGACAAGTTTATCGTCGTTCTTAGTTTTACTTTGGAAAATACATATAAAAAAATGAGAAAAATATGGAAAATGAGAAAAAGAAAAAAAATATATGAGTTTGTGAATATGTGCTTTGTTTTATTTATGCCTTTGGGGTGGAAAGAGCTACCACTGATGAAGTATGTAGCTACTCTCATAAGTCGGATACAAGTTATGCCCTAATGAGAGAAAGAGCTATCTCATGGGATGCGTGAAAGCTACTACCCCGGTAGAAAGAGCTACCTCCTCTAAAGCGTGAAAGCCACCTTTGGCGGCCGCCTAGAAAAGGGCCACCTTAGAGGTTGTATGAAGCTACTACTTCCTTTCTCCCTTTTTGTATATAAATAAGTCCTTGTTAACAAGAGTTTGAGGAGTACTCTTTGGGTTGTCTTAAGCGAGTTCACACACTTACACATTTTCGAGTTGATTGACCTTTTTGATTCATGTTTTTAGCTAGAGCAATGATATCCTTATGCAATGTTTTGATTTCCCCTTACTTGTAGAATGCTTCCTTTGCATACTTTTGGTGAACCAAAGGGCGAGCACTTTCAATTGTTCTTCCCAAGTACTTTCACGTTTTATTTTTGCTTGAGGACAAGCAAAAGTTTAAGTGTGGGAAAGTTTGATAAGTGCTTGTGTTATAGTAATGCAAAACGTTATTATCTTACAATGAGCATACCTTTTATCAGATTTTATCACTAAATGGTGTGCATTTGTGTATTCTTATGCATTATAGGTTTGTGGAGCTAATTTGGAAAACAAGAACGAAGTTAGATCGTGTTCGCCATTGTTGGGAAGGTTTCGGACCAAGCAAGAAACAAGGCATGAGCCTAGATTTGTGAGTGTGTGCCAATCTCCTTTGGAGGGGCACAAAGGCAGTCACATTCACAACAAGTCTAACTCGTGTTGCTTAGGAAAACTTCACCAAGAAGGAGACTTGAAGCAATCGGCACGATCTACCATTGATTGTGTGCCCAAATCAATGGCCTCGATGAAGAACAACGGATTCAGGAGCGTTTCGGCGAGTACTGTAGCAGTAATGTAGCTTGCACTGCAGCAAAACACTGTAGCAAGCTACTATTCACTTTCTGCCATAAAACAGGATTTCAGAGAGTTCACACGGACGTGTGGAAATTCCACACGCCCGTGTGACTTAATTTTTCAGCAACCCAGAAACTTCACACGGGCGTGTGGAAATTCCACACGGCCGTATGAAGTCCCGATAAGTCCAATTTTAAAGCCGCGACTCAACATTATAAAAGCCCGATTTTATAGACTTTTGAGATATCTTTTACCTAATTTTCTCCCCAACTTCTGGAGAGTGCGGCTAGGGTTTCGGAGAGGACTTCGTGGAGGTTTGGAGCGCGTCATCGGCATCATCATCGACGTTCGGCGGCCGCACAAGACCACGACCACACCATACGCAAGGGGGTTTTCATCAATGTCTTTAATTTGTGCTTTATTTCATATTTTGATGAACATGTATAGCTCCATGACGAGCTAAACCCCTCGTGGGTATTTGGGCTTGTAAACCCTAGGATTATTATGTTTCTATGACATTGCTATTATGCTTTTCCATTATTGATGAATAAATTCGAGTTTCAATTTTAATTATCTTTTGCAATTGTTTTCCCTTAGCCGTGACACTAAGGTTGAGAATAATCTAGGTTACCCTTTGGAGGTGTGACAACTCCTATAGGGTTAGACTACGTAAAATTGAAGAGGGTTGAGAGGGTGAGTCGTGAGGTAGCGAAGCGCCTCTTTTCCCCTCCGGTGTGATTTCTCCCTACCTCTGTTTTCCTTGATTTCTTAGCGGTCGAGATAGAGTGAATTGCTAGGTAGATAAACTCCCCTGGGGCTTAGTTGCGTAAGCAACAGAGTGAAGGGTTGACGTGAATCCTAAGCGCTGGGGCTTAATCTAGACTAGGGTTCTTCCACCTTGACCAAAGGTTAGAACTACACATAGGAACAGGTTTTATCACTAGGAATCCCTAGAGCTTAAAGCAATCCCACGTAGTGTTAGGCTTAGGAAGATATACTCTCCTAGGGCTTAGTGGCGTGAGCGACAGAGTGAAGGGTTGACGTGAATTCTAATGCCAGGACATAGTGTTGGGGTTAGTCACGGTTGACCTTACGTTTGGGACCGTGAGTTTAAGGATATCCTCGACTCAATTAACATCAATATGGAAGTATAATAGCATAGTCTTGCACTAGAAGCATAAGTCCTAGAGGTAGCTTGTCCGGATACCCTATTTCATCCATTACTAGTCTTTCTCTAATTCACTCCTTCTTGCACTTTCTTGTCTTCCATCTCTCTATTTAATTTCTTGCTTTTTATCATATTTGCTTCCATAATTCACTCATCAATTCTATTATCACTTTTTCATACACCGCACAACTAGATAGCGAAATCTCGTGTCTTAAATCCCTATTCCCTGTGGATTCTACTACCCACTCACCAGGGTAATTTTATTACTTCGACAAGCCCGTGCACTTGCGGGATACACGCAAGGGGTCGTGTCAACAACATAGTGGAGCACCACCTTATCCATCTAGGCCATGTACTGGTAGATTTCCTCGCACACCAAGGCCAACACGCATGCCTCATTACCCTTTTTATCTGGCCCTACATCACGTGACTCATGAGAGTGATTGGACTCTTTTAGTGTCTAGAGGATCTCATGACAGTCAGTACTCTAACGCCCTTAGGGATTGAGACCCTCTGACACACCCCTTGCGTGAGTGTTTCGCAAGTGCACGGATTGTCACAGTAATAAAATTTTACCCTGGTGAGTGGGTAGTAGTATCCACAGAGAATAGTACTTGAAAACAAGAGTTATCACTATTTAGCTATGAAGAAAATTTATGGTGAGAGAAATTAGTATATGAATGCAAAAGAAAGTAAAAGAATGCAAGAAGAGCAATGAGAGTAAAGAGAGGTAATCGATGGGAAGATGGGGCACCCGGACAATGTTCACCCTAGGATTATTGTTTCAAGTACAAGACTAATATTATACCTCCTAATTGATGTTTTAATGAGTCGTGGAAATCCAAAGACACACGGTCCCAAAGTTAAGGTTAACGTTGACTAGCCCTCTATACTATGCCCCTGCGGAAAATGATACTCTTGACGCCTCACACTGTGAGGAACTGCATGGGGTTCTAGGGACACCAAGTGATAGACCCTATTCCCTAATATAGTTCTAACCCTTTGGTCCAAGCGAAAGAACCCTAGTCTCAATTAAGCTCCAGCACTAAGATTCACTAGAAGACTTCACTCTGTCGCTACGCAACTAAGCCCCAGTGGAGTTCATCTTTTAGCACTTCACTCTATTTTGACCGCAAAGAACTCTTGGAACATGGAGGTAGGATAAGTCACGTCGGAAGAGAAAGGGGACGTTCTGCTACCTCTTGACTCACCCTCTCAACCCTCTTCAATCTTGTATAGTCTAACCATAATGAAGTTGTCACATCTTCAAAGGATTATTTAGAAGGATTCTCAACCCTAGTGTCACATCTAAGGGAAAATCATACAATTAACATTCAAGATTGAAACACAATTAAAATTATCAATTAAAGAAGCAAAATTGAAGTCAATGAAACAAAGTCATCCTAGGGTTTACAAGTCCAAGGACCCACTAAGGGTTTAGCTCTCCATGGAGTAACACAAAATAACAAAGAGTTTGAAATCATATGCATAGAAACCATAAAGAAAATAACTAAGGGTTTGAATAACAAAGGGTTTAGCTCTCCATGGAGTAACACAAAATAACTAAGGGTTTAGCTCTCCATGTCGATGTTTTTACGGAGCCTCCTCGTCTTCTCTAGAGATTCCCTTGTTAAACCTAGGCACACCTCGCCGAATCTATGCCAACGAAAGCTCCCCCAATATCTCTCCTCCAAAGGAACTCGATGTTGATGCCGTAGAACTGCTCCCAAAGACTTCCAAGAATCTCTCCAAACCCTAGCAACGAGCTCTCCCCAAAATAGGTGAAAGATGAGAAAAAAGATCCTTAATAAATCTAAAATTGTGGTATTTAAAAGGCTGAAATCGGGCATCCACACTCCCGTGTGGATTCTTTGTATTCTGATTTTCGGCGCGCTGTGAACAGTAACTACTATAGTGAATTGCTACAGTAATTGCTGCAAAATGCTCCTAACTTCATTTCTTCATCGAGGCCGCCGAGTTGGGCACACAACCGTGCGGTAAATTACGTCGCGTCTTCAAGTTAACCGCATTGATGAAGTTCTTAATGATGTTGTATAAGTCGGAACATGTGAGTGTGACTGTCTTTGTGCCCCTCCAATTCACATATTCCCTTGAACTCAGTTGGAGGTTGGCACACACTCACATGTCTTTGAACACAACTTGTGCCTTGTTCCTTGCCCAGTCCAAGAACTCCCTCAACAATCATGTTCATGACCTATTCTTGCTTTTTTTCTCCTGAATTTGCCTCAACAACCCTATATGCACAAAAGAACACAAATACACACATATAAGCGATAAAATCTGAATAAAGCGATGCTCAATGTAAGAAAAGTATACTTTGTATAGCTTATATAAGAGCACTTATCATCTTCTGCTCAATGAGGATGATTAGTCAATGTGGCTTCAAGTTTATCCTCATCCCCAGCACTACAGAGGAGCCCACAAATCGAGGCGAGGATAGCTTAGAGGATGATACTGAGAATGAGTCAGACGATAGTGACTCATCACTCCCATTGACCACCACACCAACACTCGCTCTAAGCACCTTTAGCCTGGTAGTATCTCCCCGACATTGATCATACTTCCAGATCATTGAGGATGACATTGAGGGGCTGCTAGCTGCATACTAGGCGATCAAGATGGGCCAGTGCATGATTATGGATTCCCAGGGATGGATCAACACAGACCTCACCATACCCTAGATCTTTTGGCCCGCTTGGTGCCACCTCCACTGGCGTTGCCTCCACCGCACCCACCAACCGACTCATAGCACCTACAGACACTCCTGAACCCTACTTTACGACTTTTGTTATTTTCTTTTGTACTTTTTATTTATATCTTCATTGTATTCCTTTTTCATAGCAAGGATTGGCCCTTTTACTTTCCTTCTTTTATTGTTATTTATTTTCTTGAGTGATAATGCCTTTACTTTACCTCACAGGATAAGTGAGTACAACCACAACCCTCTCAAATTAAAAGGGATGTTCACTCGATCTTTTCTTGACCTTGACCACCACTTAGGCACAACAAAAATACACCATGCCAGTTTAAGGATTTTGTCAACTTCACTTTAACCGAGGAAGTACTCATCTTCCTACTACCTCCCATATATTTTGCATTATTCTCCCATTTATGTTCTTTTACACACATTGAGGATAATGTATGATTTTAAGTATGGGAAAGGGGTTTAGGATTGTTCAAGTTCTTTACATGCCAAGTTGTTGACCTATAAAGGTATGTTTGAATAATTAGTGTTAGTTTCATAATATAGGAGTGGACATATGCTCAAATGTTTATTTTTGAGTTCCATTTTATTTTAGTTTGCTTTATTCTTGATTACTTGCCAAATTTTAAGTACACAACTTCTCTATTGTAGCAACTTAGTCTTAAAGTGTTTTGGGTAGTTTAGAAGTACATTAAAGTTCATTGAAATAATTATGAAAATTTTTCAAAATTGCAAAATGAATTATTTGAAAAAAAAAATACCTAGTGACTAAAAAAAAATTACCCCCTTAGATGTATGAAGCTACTCTTGATAAGCTGGATACCATGTATGCCCCAACGAGAGAAGAAGCTATCTCTTTGGGTGAGTGAAAGATACCATCCTTTGGAGAATAGGCAGAAAGAGCTACTACTTTTTAAGCGTGAAAGCCCTCTTCGTTGCACCGAGAGAAAAGGATACTTTGAAAGTTGTGTAAAGTTACAACCTTGGAGAAAAGACAATTTTATAACATAAATCTTTTCCATACAAGTCTTGTGGGTCGAAAGAAGTGACGTAGAGAGTTGCATCACACACACACATGCAATAATTTTTTATGAGGACGCATGCAAGTACGCTTGCCAATTGAAGTAATAATATGCTTAGAAGCAAGGTCAAATCCACAAGGACTAGATAATACTAGTCTAATTCTATCTCCGTTAGCTAACTAACAAATAATGATCAAACGCCAAGCTCAAAAGGCAAATACAAATAAAAGACAAAATCAAGGGCGATAAGAACAAGAGACAATGGATGAAAATGGTGTCCAGATATATGATTTCACTTGGAAATCTAGGAACTAAAGTAAGGGAAAATTGCTTATAAACCCTTCAAAAATTCTATAATTGCATATTTTCCCTCATAGAAAACATGATTGTATATATAGCCCTAAAAAATATAGGTAATTACGAATATTCCCCAACTGTTAGATTTCGTTAACAGAAGTTAATCAAACTTTATTAACTATAGTTATAACTTGGATTAAGATATACAAAAAGTCCAAAATAACCCTTGTAAATGGTTATTTTACAATAAAAAAACTTTTCAAGGGTATATATAGAAAGGGTATAATGGTTATTTTATATATCTGCTATTTGTTAACAGATGGGTTTTCAGCCAATTTGAACAACAGGTGTATATACACAATTATATGTATTATTCAGGGGTATCTATGCAATTATCTTTTATTCAGGGGCAAATATACAATTTCAAAATTGTTCAAGGGTATACATGTAAAAACCCCTTAAAGTAATTGCAATTCAATATAGATAAACCATAGCTTTGCTAGACTAAGGGATTTCAAAATTACCTTGAGTGCTCTCTCAAGATTCCTCGGTGGCTAATCCCATGTTATAGTAGGAGTGAATTTCTTCTAATCCTACTTTTGCATGATTGCTGATCGCGATTGTCCCGCAAGTATACAGGGGTCGCCAAGTAATAACTCTCGCACAAACAAAAGGGGGTCGTATCCCCAAGGGCCGGAGAAGCTACCCTTACTTCCTCTTGCTATGATTGTTTGGCCTACCAATTCGAGTAATGTGACAAGATAACAAAATAACAACTAAAAATTGCTAGTAGAAAGCTCTAAAGTGAAGGCAATACTCGAGGAATAAACAAGGCAAGGAATGGGTCACGGATGATAGAGATAGCAATAATACCCAAACCCGACCCGACCCGACCCGATCTGACCCGACCCGAGTTTGACGGGTAAAACCCAGTTTGACCGGGTTTCGGGTCGGGTTCGGGTAAAACCCAATTAATGTAAAGCGGGTGCGGGTGCGGGTATGGGAATCCTGATACCCGACCCGAACCCGAACCCGAACCCAACCCGTAATTAATTAACAAATATACTTAATTATATATATTCAAACTTTTTGTTAGGGTTTTTAAATTCCTATTCTATGATGTTGAATTTGTCTATTTTGTGTTGCTTTAAATACATATTTTCAATTTCTACTTTATGGTGTTCATTCAAATATAAAAACTATGATTTTTTATTGACATTTTTAATTTTTACTTGGTATTTTAATTTTATTTTAAATATTTTTAAATAAGATCAAGGCGGGGCGGGTATCCCGGCGGGTACCCGAATACCCGTCGGGTGCGGGTGTGGGTTGGGTTTTTGAAAACCCGTCGGGTTCAGGTTCGGGTTCGGGTATGGGAGCGGGTTAGCGGGTGCGGGTACAGGTATGGCAAAACCCGCACCAGACCTGACCTGTTGCCATCCCTAACGGATGAGGATTCCCAAGGGGCTACTGAGCTGTGAAGGTTACCCTAACTAGCATGCAAATGGGGAGTTGGGACCGAGAAACCCGAAATTAGACCAACCTGATGGTCACGGCAATTGGTCCCTAACAATGGAGTAGTGGGTTTCTCAAGTTAGGGTTGAAACACAACCAAGGACAACCCTAACAATGGAGTGGTACAAATACCCGATGGTCAAGGCGTATTCGTATATGTATCCCTTCCAAGCTTGGTGAGCCTAATACTAGAGCAATGGTCATGCAACCTAGCATTGTCTAGAAATTGATATACCGAGTTATCATGCTTACCAATACATTCAAATACACCAAACTAGGATCACAAACAAACCCAAATGTATTAAACAAGTCAAACAACCATTCTACACAAGTTAACCCCAAGGTTCACCTGCATCTGGTGACCTTGGGGTTTTAGTTGTCCATAGCTACAAAATACTCAAGGAAATGCATGAAAACAACCAAAGAATATAATAAGAACACTTCCTCAAAAGGTAGAGGCCGAATGATGCTTCCAAAGATGCCACCCAAGGAGTGGCTTCCTTCGTCGATCTTCCTCTCGAAGTGTGAATCAAGGGAGTAAATCTCATCATATCTCGCTCTCCTCATCGTTATCTAACCAGAAATGGCCCTCCAACGTGCTCTCCTAACTCAGATATGAAGATGGTAGCAAGAGGTTCCAAGAGACTATGGCTCTCCCTTCAAAATGAACTCCAAAAAACACTTAAAAAAACAACTTTTGGGATGCCATATGGCCTGGCATGCGGCCAGCATAGAGTCATGTAGCTCCCAGAATTTTGTGTAAGTTACCACAATGAATTGCTACAGTAACTTGCTGTAAAAACACTGCTGCAAGACTGTATACGGCCATTTATGCGCCCGTATGGTTGCCCGCATGGAATTCCAGACTTAGCGTTTACATCTAGTCCTAGTGCTACAATGCTACTATAGTTCTGCTACAGTACTCTGGGCTCTAAAATGGTGTTTTTTTCTCACCAATTTCTCCTTAAATCTCATTATCGAGCTCTCCAAGGCTTCTTTGTACTTGTAGCATGAAAGGAAATGATTTAGACCGAAAATGAGCATCGATTCATACAAAAATATGCAAATCATACGCACGAGTACATGAATAATACATACATTTAGGAGTTTATCAATTTCATAGAGATTTAGGAAATCTCTAAATGGAATTGGAGCTCTCGCTACACAACTCCAATTCAAAGAAATCACAAGTGGCCTATCTCTAGCGCACACCCTTAATTTCCTTTATCTATGGATGATCTCTCATGATGAATCTCTTAATTTCAATCATGAAATCAATATGAAATATCCACTCTTATTACGCTAGATCAATAATAAAGAGACATAGATGATCACAAAAAGCTGAAAGTAATCTATATTAAAAAAGCAATATAAAAAATAAAGTTATCCCAAGCTACATCAATCTGCACACCCAAGGAAGTTAGCCCTCCATGGGGTCAATGTTCAAATCTAAGCAATAGAAATAAAACTCTAACACCCTAGCCATGGAAAAGAAACCCCCTCTCAATGTCTTCAAGATAAGACTAAATGTGAGCCGATATTGTCACCCTTAGATCACCATTCTGGCCACTCTTTCGATCTTTTCCTTGATGATTTGATCTCTTCCAAATACTAGTAGTCAGTCCTCAGTTCTCTTTCCCCAAAATTAGGTCAAAAATCATATCCCAAATAACTTATTGATACTTTTATTTATATTCCCCGAATTAGACCGATACACGAGCAAGTACACGAGTGTGTATCTTGCCCGTGTACATCTCTGGATCGATCGAGAGTTCACTCCTTGGGGTACATGGTTGGTTTTTGATAAGTACTTGAGTAGACATATTTGTTTATACGTTTACATGCATTGAGCATCATTTTTACCATGGTTTATGTCTCATAAAGTGTATTTGGTGTTCTTTTGTGCAATTAGGTTGTGAATGCCTTAAAGGAAGAAAAGGAAGCAAAGATAGGTTATAAAGACACATTGTTGGGAGTTTTTGTACAAAGCAAGGGTCAAGAACAAGAGGAGCCCATGTACGTGAGGGTGTGTGCCAACTTCCAAGAGAATTCAAGCTGATTTGTAAGATGGAAGGGCACAAAGGAAGTCATACACTTATGTCCCTACTTGTGTGAAGATTTCAAGAGCTTCTAAATGGTAATTCGACGAAGAAAAATCTTATTACCTACCACATGGACGTGTGCCCGACCATGTGGCCTCAAGAGAAGATAGTTTAGTCCGTGTTTATGAAGAGTACTGTAGTAGATTGTTGTAGCAGCACTATAGCGGGATTACTGTTCACACAGCTAGGTGGAAATTCCACACAGTCGCGTGGAAATTCCTGCAGCCCACAGGGGTGTGTTGAATCTTACATGGTCGCATTGAGGCACATGACAGACATGGTTTATGATTATAAATAGCCCTTTTACCCGATTGTTTGTAGACTTTTTGCGCACGTTTGAAGGGCAAAGCGGCTAGGGTTTCAAGAGGATGTCTTTGGCAAGATTGGGGGCATTCTTCACCAACTTTGATAGATCTCTTATCTCATAGCATCGAAGGAGCCTTTGGCAACCTAGCTTCAGAGAGGGATCCTTAAAGACGTTAGGCGACCCATCAAGGCCATCATCACGAATTTGAGGGGGTTTTATTCTATGGTTTTCATTGCTTTTCATTTCACTAATCTTTGTTTTGTAATAAGCCCCATGGAGGGCTAAACCCTAATAGGTATTTGGGTATGTGAACCCTAAGATCAATTCTTTGTATTGATTTACTTTATAATTTCTATTAAATCCAAGTTTATTTGAGTTTCAATCTTGTTTTATCATTGCTTACATATCTTATTGATCCTTATGATTGACTGATTGTTGCTTGATTTGCTACCTTGGTGAGAGAAAGGTCTCTATTAGGGTTAGAACTCCAAGATTGAAGATGGTTGAGAGGGTGAGTTATGCGATAGTGGAGTGTTCCCTTTCCCTTTTGATTGAGTGTTTCCTATCTCCGTATTCCCTAAGCTTTATGCAACCATATTTGGTGTGAGGCGTGAGATTAAGAGATTTCTCCTCCGGGACCTTGTAAGGGGTTAGGGATCTTCTGCCTAGAAGTAGGGTTAGATCTAAGTATCCCTAGACTTTATTGCGGTCATATGTGATGTGAGGTGTTGAGATGAGCGATTTCTCCACTAGGACCTCGTAGGGACTAGTTTCGGTGGCCTAAAGGCAAGGACTAATTATTTTTAGATTACCTCAACTCATTTAACTCTATTTAGAAACATTTAGTAAATCTTGTACTTCATGTTAGATCCTAGGGGGAGCATTGCCCGGGTACCTCATCTTTATTGATTGAGACTTCCCTTATTTTATCTTTCATTTGCTTGCTTGTGATTTTCATATTTGTGTGCGATTGAGTTCATTTCATCACAACCTTGATTACGACTAGATAACAAAGAAGTAGTTACTACTAGTACTTCTGTTTCCTGTGGATTCGACTACCCTACTCACCAAGGTATTTTATTACTTCGACACCCATGCACTTGCGATACACACACGTGAGAGGTTGTGTCAGTTTTACACGGTCGTGTATCTCTTCATCTGGCCATGTAACTCTTTGGATGGATCTTCACTTTTACTCTTGAGTTGCACAGCCATGAGCTTTGCTTCTGTCCATGTTCTTCTCTGGATCATGCTTTGTAACTTCCTGAATGTATACGAGCATGTATTTCATCTACACAACCATGTTCTTATCAGTAGGATCCTAGTTGGGGAGTGAACGGTCATGTACACGGCATCTATGTATTTCTCTGGATTGCACAGTTACTGAAATGTACATGGGCTTGTACCCTTCCTGTGTAACTCTATGTTTCTTGCTCTTACCACAGTTTTGTTCCCAATTTCCTTCCTTTGGCTTTTGTCATGATTTTTTTTTGTCTTATAAGCAATAATGAAACAAACTAATTACCAATTATCCAATAAAAACACCTTTGAGGACCACTTAAGTGCTAAAGATGATCTATATAATATGTATAATATAGCATTTATACACATGCAATAATCTTGAGTAGAGTCAAACTATTTGTGGAATTTGGAATTTTTAGCATTTGTGTATTAAACTATTCTGATTACTCTTGGAACTCCCCAATTTTGATCATTTGAGTTTTTGCAGTTATTCCTCTTGGTCTATAATGTGTCCTTTTTTGTTTGAGGGCAAGAGAAAGCTTAAGTGTGGGGAATTAGATAAGTGTATAATTAAACACAATTTTATATTATTTTATACACTTAATTCGCATGTATTATGGTGTTTATTTTGAAGACGACGCTTAATATGGTGTAAAATTTGATTTCAAGTGATGGGCAGTGCATAATGAGAGGAGGTAGCCAAAAGAAGCAATGTTAAGGAAAAACAAGGAAGATAATGCTCTCTTGGCATTAAGAACAAAGGAGCATGCCAGATATAATACCTTACAGCCATTTTACAGCCACACTTACGATCGTCAGTCTCATCCTAAAAATCTTACGGGCATGCTTCTACTGGTAAGTAGGAGTACAACTGCCAGACAGAGGGACATAAGGGTAGGACTTACGCCTGTAAGCCGGTAATGCCCATCTAGAAAGTTTACTAGGAGTAGATAAACTTGTAAAGGAGATTGCAAGCACCATTTAGAGGAGTTGACAGTCCAACACTTACAACCATAAGCTGGACCGTAACATCAAGACAAAAGACTATATCTGCAGAGCTTATGGCCTTAAGATACCTGTAAATGCTTAGGTATAAAAGATTTTACTAAGAGTTTTGAGAAATCCTTTGGCAGCCAAACGAAGGGCAGAAGTGAGAAAGATTCTTAATTGTTCCTCTAACAATGTAGCGACTTGAAGAGCTTCATCTAGTATGAGTGTTCTTCTTTAATGTAGAACTAACTTCTTGGTGTTTGGGTATGGATAGAACCTAGGGTTTATATTTTTTATTGACATTGGTTGTAAACTTTGGAGCTTTTACATCGATTGATTGATTGCACTTTATTAAAGTTGAATTCAATTACATGTTTCAATTGTCTTGAATTTGATTGTAGTGAAAGCCAATGATTTATGATTATTGTACTTATGTCACCAATCAAAAGATCCTCCTAGTATAGACATATGGCAATTGAAGGGAATCATGAGTCCTTCTAGAAATTAATAGGGCACGGTTCAAATTTCTCTCCCGTGATTCTCCTGAGCGAGTTAACATAGGATTCTGAGTGTATTGCATTCATAGAGATCAGGCATTAGGAAGTGATTCCATGCAAGTTTTGTATGAGATTAGGGTTAATAGTCTCGAGAAAGGGATTGACTATCCATTGAGTCCTTGTTTCCTTTAGATAGAATTCAATGAGTGTAATACAGTCATAAGGTAGTTTATATCAGCACTCTATGGGGCTTATTATTGCTCACCTTAAGAAATGGGGCAATATGAATTAAGAATTCTCTCGGTTCAACTAGATTGCAAGATTTTATGCAACCTTGTCTAGGACTTAAGAAAATCCAAGGGGAAGTACATGCCCAAACACCTTTCTTACATGCTTGATTTGTCATATTTTTATTCTTGTTTCTAGTTATTAGTTTATGTTTTGAATTTACACCCCACATCTTTGATTAGGTAAATTGTTAGCTTTAGAATTAGTACTACTATTCTCTAGTTCCTCGTGGATCAATAACCCTGCTTCTTAGAACTCTATACTACTTGATCGACACGTGCACTTGCATTCTCATAGAAGATATTAGTCCCTATCAGAATACGACTCCTCCCACAAAGGACTCCTATTAGGATCTAGTATTCAATAAATAAATAGTACTTAACCCATAGTGAATATTACATTCACTCAAGTACCTGATCCAGTTTTGAAAATCAAATTAAATACCCATTTTTTTTATTGAATCTACAAAAGCTTGATCCGTATCCAATCCGGTTTAAACCAAATACCCAAAACAAGGTATCTGATTTAAACAGAATCAGATATCGGATATCCTAATCTGAATTTAAGTTTTGCTTAACTTGGAATATTTGTTTTTTTATATTATTTCATGTTCAATAAAGATGTGTTTTATTTTGAGCAAAGTTATTATTTCAACAAAATGAAAAAGAAATAGAGAATACTTTCTTTTTTCCCTTTTTGAAATTTAACTAGTTTGATGCATATAAATGAAATACTTTTTAATAGTATAGGGTTCATCATGTGGCTTGCGGAGTGACGAGGATTCTAATCCTTGTTGGAGGAATTAACATACCGGTGATGTTGCACTCCCCACTCACATGCGCCCATGAGATGAGAGTGTGTTCGAGGAAATAACTCATGAGTGCACACCACTTGATAGGTGTGTTCGAGTCAATAACTCATACGTGATAGAGATACTAACATGTGCATGTCGACTTTGTAAAAAAAAAAAGTTGGCGAATTATAATAGAAGAATTGGCTAAGCCTATGAATTTTGAAAATAATTTTAAATTCTTAATATACATGGAAATGCTAAAAATTGTATCGAATATGGGTGCCTGTTTTGTTTTGTTTTGGCCCAGATACGATCTGATTTTTATCTTTAAAATTTAGATCAGGTACCAGATCAGGTTTTTGGGTTTAGGTACCCAAAAATTTCTTCTAAAGAATTCGGATGCCAGATTGAATCATCGGATTGGGACTTTTATTTTTAGCTCTTCCTTAATGAAAAGGATTGTGGGATAAGATTTCGAGCTCTTGCCTCTTTGTGTATTTTATGATGAGTTACCATTCTACTACCAGTGATTTCTTATGAAAGCAAAAAAAAATTAATTGATTTTAATATATTGACTTACAAATTTAAGGAATTAAATTGATGCATTGTGTTGTTCTAAACCACCCTTACAATAGAGCAGTTGATATTCCATTCCGCAGATAAGAAGTAAAGGATTTGAATTTTATCTGTGGATTTTCTATATTTATTAATAAAGGAAATAAAAAAAACTATGTTGCGTAAACCTGCATGGAAGACTTTTGTATTGGATATACTTATTATATCTAAATATTTTGCATATATGATTTTGTTTTATTTGACTCTGATTAAATAAATTAGTACTTGTTTTTGCCAGTAAACCAAGTTGGACCGCACATGATATACCAAAAATATTTTAATTATCATTGAAGGCCTTATAAATGTGAAAGCCGCCAAAAGCCAGCCATTGCTGAGCTTCACCCAGTTGATGTGTCTGATCCTCATGATAAGGATGTAAGCAAGCATTCATTGACCAAGAATCCATATTTATTATGGTCAATTTCAGCAACTATATATATACATCTATGCCGTTGTAAATAATGTATTTATTTGTATAACCTCACAAATTCGAATTTTTTTGGGTGTATACTTCTATAGTTAAGGTTGAATTAAACTGAATGAGAATAAAAATAAAAGATATGTTAAATGACTTTGTTTTGACTTTGGGTATGCAACTCATAAAATTAGTAAGGTGGATAATGAGAAAAATATTGATGGGTGTTTTAGACTTTTTATCTACCTAAATGGTGATTTAGATGTTATATCACAAATTTACCAATTTCTTATTACTGTGTTATATATATATATGAAAAAATATATAATTTATTTGAGTATACATGTTATATTATTTACAAGAGATATACACACACAAATATTTTTTTTATGTATATATATACAATTTTAAAAAAAACCAGCAAGAAATATATAGAGCGACTATATTAAATTAAATTATGTAATTGGTTTATTAAAAGTATTATATATATAATTATGTCTTTTTCTCATTGCATATCCATATTATAGTTTTTTTTTTTAATAAAATATCCATATTATAGTTGACTATCGAATTTAAATTAAATTGTTTCATTGGATTATAAAAAATTTTATTAGCTGATATTTTTTAAATTAATTATTTTATTAATCGTTAAAAAATGTTTGCTTTTAAATGACAGATCATATTTAAAATTTTTACGGTAACAAAAACAATAATTTAATGTAGAAATATTCTGTTTTATATCATTTGACTCAATTAAAAAAAATATATTTGCTTGGTTGTTGTTTTATTAATTGTTAAAAAATGTTTGCTTGTTGTTGTTGCTATTCCTCTTTTGTTGTTGTTTTTTTTTTTTTTATAATTTTCCATTCCGTTTGTTGTATCCGGTTGTGATCTCTATTTTTATGTTTTCAATAAATCAATAGTTTCCACTTTTTAAAAAAAAATTAATCAATCCATACTAACTATTAATTGGACAAAAACAAAACTGAAATAAAAAAGATATTATTTAAATTAATATTAATCAAATAAAAAACTATAAACTTCAAATTCCAAAACTCGTTCAAACGTATCACAGTCCCATCAATGCTCGTCAAGAAAGTACATTACTTCTAACATTGAAATTTGTATGAGATGCAATGAACATAATCCATGAAAGGACTAAATCAAATTTAAAAATGAAAACAAATTTAGAAATTAAATTAAAGGGTAAATTAAACTCTATTTATATGTATGAATCTACACACATAAACTCCATCTAATCTTATAATTCTTTTAATTGTGTAGGCAAAAGATGGCAAGTGCTCTTAGCTTAACCTTGCAAACCTCTTTGAACCAGAGAGAAAGAAGAAGATGGAGTTGTAGTGATCTCTCACGATCTCAGACAAGTGTTTCTTATGCCTTGAAATCTCTCAAAGATTACATTCCAGCCATTCATCCTTCTCTATGGCATATGGTATTATCTATTACTTTAATCCTAATGCTTTTTAATCTCGTACTATATATTATAATCCTTTTGTTTTGATACATAAGAAATCAAGATTCCTTCTATTTCATTTGAGACAATTCTAGTAAAACATGAGTTTCGTAAAATAAGTGTATTCCGAGTTTATTGGATGCCTCTTTAGTAAAACTTAATATTATTAACATGTTTGGTATTTAAAAAAAGCAATTCATGAATTTATAATTAGGACAAATCAAATTTGATTAGATTTAATTTATTATATACAAGCCCATTTTCTTACATAATGGATGTCTTAAATTTATAGTAAGCTTAATTGAGCTTTACTCAATTAAATATTATTCATTTAAATGAATAGATGTCTCTTTCTTATTCCATTAAAGGAATCCCAAGAAGATCAAGGGAAACAGGGGGAAATGATTTCAAGGACAAAGAAAAGATTGAATAATAATAACACAAATCCCATTGAGACCATGTCGTTAATTGATGATCTCCAAAGGCTTGGAATAGCTTATCACTTTGATGAGGAGATTCAAGCACTTTCAAGCCAATGCTTCAATTTCAAAAGCGGAAAAGATGATCTGTTTGGCACTTCTCTTTGCTTCAGATTGCTCAGGCAACAAGGCCATAATGCATCCATAGGTATGTCTTATTCATAGTAATAACCTGATTTGAACTACACAAATTAATCCAATCCGGCCTTTGAATCTAATATCATATCTGAGTTGCCAAACTTGTGGTACAATTGCTTTAGTTAATGTTGGACTAAGAAATAAAAGTGAACAAATTTGTCACTACACCAATTTTTACTTTTAGAAACACTTTTATAGAGGTGGTTACTAAAATCGTCTCCATTGTGTGTGTTATAATTTTTTTTTAAATAATTTAAAACCGGTTTTAAAAAACCCTGCAAATTAAAAAAAAAAAAATCTCTTCATTCACTCACTCACACTCACACCCACCCTCTCTCTCTTTCTCTCCATTTACTCACAGACACCCCTCTCTCTCTCTCTTTCTCTTTCTCTCCATTCACTCACTCGCAGACGCCTCTCTCTCTCTCTCTCTTGCACAATCTTCGCCCAAGCTCCATTCACTCACTCACCCTCACAGACGCCTCTCTCTCGCACAATCTTCACCGCACCGCCGCACCAACAATCACCTCCACTAATTTGCTGTGAGGTGCTGATCTTCACCGCATCGCCGCACCACCGCCGATGAGTTCTAACCGCCGCACAGACGATCACCTCCACCGTTGTTTAAGTGATTTCTTTTGCGGTGTTTGTGCTAGCTCTTCATTCCCTTATATATACTCACTCTCACTACCCGCCCCATTTCTCCATATCTCTCTCTCTCTCTCTCTCTCTAGGGTTTTAGGTGATCTTAATACCAAGAGATGTTTTGCTAATTTTCATGTCATTTCTTGCTTTAGATCATTATCAATTAGAGCTTTGCTGATTTTTCCTTATGATTTCTTGAAATTTTCACAATAATTTTAATTTTAGAGGCCATTATAACCGCCTCTAAAACTATAACTAGAGTTTTAAAATTTTAATTGTAGAGGAGGTTATAGCCGGCTCTAAAACTGTAGCAAGAGTTTTTAAAGTTTAATTTTAGAGACGGTTATAACCGCCTCTAAAACTACAACTAGAGTTCTAAAATTTTAGTTATAGAGGTGGTTAACCGCCTCTATAGGTAAAATATCTTTCGAGGCGATTATAACCACATCTAAAAACCGCTTCCTTAGCTATTAATTTACCCTAACGGTTGTATCAAACCGGCTCTAAAGTCTAGAGTCGGCTTGATACGAGCCGATTGAGAGGCGGGTGAAAAATTCACCACTAAAGGCGGTTATACCGTCCTCTATAGCTCTTTTTTAGTGTAGTGTGTGCAATATATTGAAAAGTCAAAAATTAATATTTAAGGTCAAATAAATATTTATATTTATTAGAGATATTATCATTTCATTCTCCACCATGGTTCAGATATGTTCCTTAAGTTCAAGGACAACAATGGGAGGTTCAAGGAAGAGTTGAGCAAAGATTTGAGGGGTTTGCAAAGCTTGTATGAAGCTTCTTATATGGGGGTTGAAGGTGAAGAATTATTATCAGAAGCCATGGAGTTCAGTAAACACAACCTTCAAGCATCAATGGATTGGCTCCAACCTTCTCTGGCTAAACAAGTTGGTATGTCCTTGGCTTTTCCTACTCCAAGAATTATGGAAAAGTTTGAAGCTCGAAGATATATCGAGAATTGGAAGCAAGATCTTCGAAAGAATTCAGAAATAATAGAGCTTGCAACTTTAGACTTTAATTCAGTTCAATCATTATACCAAAGAGAGATCATCGAGTTGAAAAGGTATTAGCATTTGCATTTGCTAAGAAAAAAGAATGTGAACCAAAGTAAAGTTTTAAAATAATAATCATAAAACACTAATAGTATATTTGCTTGATTTTTAATGAGGAGTAGATGGTGGAGAGAACTAGGACTTGCTCATAAGCTCCCTTTTGCAAGAGATCGGCCATTAGAATGTTTCTTGTGGACAGTGGGGATCTTTCCTGAGCCAAACTACTCTGAATGCCGAATTGAAGTTGCAAAAGCTGTGGCAATCCTGTTAGTTCTTGATGATGTATATGATAGCTATGGATCTTTGGATGAACTCATCCTTTTTACAGAAGCTATTCAAAGGTATGAGGACCTGAATGATCAAATTAATACAACTATGTATTATATATTTATATACATATATATGCATACAGTGAATTATGCCACTTTCTGCCTCATTAAAAAAAAAATTGGTTTAATAATTATGCCACAGTGAACAAATTATGTTTTAGAGAATAGCATGACTTTTTATAAGTGCTTGAACATGTGAAATTTTTTTTTCCCAGATGGGATATTGCAGGAATAGACCATCTTCCTGAATACATGAAGATATGCTACATGGCTCTGTACAACAGTATCAATGAGACCAGCTATAAAGTCCTCAAAAATCATGGATGGTGCATTATTCCCGAATTGACCAAACAAGTAACACCTTATCTTTGTTTCTGTATTATCTCTGTATTAGAGATTAACAGTTCGACAAATTTAAATTATACTGAGTAGATCTAATATGGTGTCACAGCCAAATTTCAAAGTATCATGATTCATGGTGAATGCATCATGACAACGACTAACACTGAAAAAAGAGATTATTAACTTATATAATAAACTGTTATTATCAAATTCTTTAACTTAAATTATCTAATTGTTTCAGTGGCAGAAAATATGTGAAGCATTTTTAGTGGAAGCCAGATGGTTTTGTAATAATCATGTGCCAAAACTTGACGACTACTTGAACAACGGAATTACTACTGCAGGAACTTACATGGCCTTGGTTTATGGTTTCTACCTTATTGGGAAACAAGTAACAAAAGAAAGCGCAGACTTGGTGAATGATGCCCCTAAACTCTTTTACAACTCTGGAAGAATTCTTAGACTCTGGGATGATTTGGGAACAGCAAAAGTAATACTTCTCAATCTTTAAATATAATGCTGGCAAAAATAATCTATGTCTCATAATTAGCTATTAGATACATTATGATATTATCTTATTCATGAATATTGTTTGTTTAGATATTATTTTGTATATTTGTATTCTATCAAAGGTGAGCATCATTGTTGTACATTGCCATTTTATATAGTTGTATTTTAATTATTGTTTATTCGGTTTAAGTTTCTAAGTTAAATTGACTTGATCTAAGGTCGTTAATTTCATATATAGGATGAGCAAGAACGAGGGGATGTGGCTTCTAGCATAGAAATATGTAAGAAAGAGAATGGCTTTATATCTGAGGATGATGCAAGGAATGGTGTTAGAGGCCTCATTGATCAAACTTGGAAGGACCTCAACAAGGAGTTGATAGGTTTGAGTCCACTGGGTCAATCACTTATCAAAGTTTCTTTAAATCTTGCAAGAACATCACAATTGATATACCAACATGGAGATGATGAGAAGGCACCTAGCATTGAAGATAGTATTCACTCATTGCTCATTGAACCAATTCATTATTCATGATTATGTTAATATGTAAAGATTTTCATATATATATATAGTTTTCTTTTAAAAGAAAACACATATTGATGTAGTTTAACATTAATTAACAGAATTGTTGCCATGCCAGCGATAAAGTTAGATGCAAAGTAATTTGCACATATTGATGTAGTTTGAGGACCAAACTGCATGGTTAATTGGGTTCAAGGTTCACAGCGACTACAGGTGCACTTTTACCTTTCAAATAATAATAATACATAACATCCACTAGATTTTCCAAGTATAAATAATATCAACTATAGGATGACTACCTACATCTAGTGCAGTTTTCTCACTGCATTACACTAATGATCCTGAGTAATATGCTTATGAGCTCCAACCATCAAGTGTTGTCATCTCTACTATCATTTTAATGTCCCAGGTTATAAAAATCAAGTACCGAAAACATGTCAAATTGAACAACAACCTCATTTGTTAGCTGCTACAATTCTGCATAAGTAGAATGTTTCTATCCTCCCAATAAGCAATCTTCCATAATACATTGCCTTACATCACTTTTAACAAACAAATAAATGTCAACCAAGAAAAGCTTATATTACAAAATAACCTAAAGAAATATCTAATCCTTAAGCTCTTTTTATCCAAATTTAAAAACATATGAACATTCATAAATTTAATGTGGCTTTCTTCTATATGGCTAAGTAAGTCTAGAAAATAAAACAAATTACTTCATTAGTTTCGCTGAAGGGTTGCTTGTTGGATAACCTGGCATACTGCATTTCCTCTAAATTTTGTCTTGTTGGTTGGGTATTAAATTTTTTTTTCTTTTTTTTTAATATGAAAACACACATCAATATGTGCAAATTACTTTGCATCTAACTTTGAGTGTTATATTTTGTCATCAAAAAGAAAGGAAACAAATTTATAATGTTAAATTTTTATTTATATCATATTATAGACAATAATTTCACAACTGAATACAACATGCTTAGGCAGGCAATTAATTGATCAATCTTGGAGACAAATAAAACATGGAAGCCGGTGCTTACCAATGGAGGTGGTGCGAGCTCTTTCCTTGGTGTTCAATCTACAAGAAGAATTTATACAAATAAAGATTTGAGCAAATGAAAATAATCACGTTGAACTTATCACCTTAGTATTCTTAAATAAGACAAATAATGCACAAGTAGTAGAATGAAATGCTTTTCAGTTCAACCTTTGTATACAAATCCCAGACTTCAACTTCTCAATCTCATACTATATATGTATCTTTTCATCATAGGACCTCTCTGACATTCAGAGGAAGAAATTAAAAAAAAAAAATGGGGGAAAACCAAAAACCAATAAAAACCTAAATAAACGCAAACACAAGAAAAAAAAAAAATATATAGATAAAATCCAATAAAATCCCAAAAAAAAAAAGCCAACAACTTTGGAATAGGAATAATGGAATATACACTTACTAAGCATAGTCACCAAAACCACCAAAGGGATCAAATTCTCTCTTTTCTAGCTGCAGCCAAAATACGACAAACACAACAGATTATGTGAAAAATAAAAATAAAAAGAAAGAATTATTTCAAGAAAGAATAAAATTCCAAACAAAAATGTATTAGTTATTAAACATAGGCTATATATATATTAGTTATTGAACATAGGCTATATATATATATTCAGGAAGAGAAACATATATATATTATACATACACTAGCTATTTTCAAAAAAGGGGTTGCTCCCTCGGCAAAACTGGGATTCTCAGGTACAGCAGTGCTTGTCTCCCAATTCCGTGAGCTCTATGTTAAAAACTTAGCCAAAAACTGTTAATTTTTGGCTGAGTTTTCGAACAAAACCCTCCTTGATGTTCGGCCATAGACTGAGCATAATAAGGTCTGTGTGATGTATACAATTGCATTAATAATTCTATGCTATTCCACTTTTAAAAAGCCATCCTGTGAAAACTGTCCTGCAGGAGGTTGGTGGAGTGGCAGTCGTATGTTGGCATATGATAAGTAGGTTACTTTTGTGCCGGTATCTTCTTCATATTTTTCTTTCTTGTTTATGTTTTGGTTTGCACATTCTATACCGGTGCAGGAATTTAGTGTCAAATGTTGAGGAGAAGTTCTCAAAGGATCCTGATCTTATTATAGCTTGATTTAATTTTTCCATAAACTTATTTTGTTTTCTAAGAAAAAATTATTAAAAGTATAACACAGAAAATAAAATGAACTTTCATTTAAGGCCTTGTTTGGATTGGCTTCTAATAGAAGTGCTTTTTTTAAGTTTTATGAAAGCACTTTTGAAAAAAGTGCTTTTCAAAGTAAGTTAAGTGTTTTTCTGTATTTTATGTTTGGATAAGTTGAGTCAAAAGCACTTTTATATGTGTGAAGTTATTTGGAAGTGAATTGTAAAAGCACTTTTGGAGATAGCAAATTATTAAAATAAGCATTGTTTATGGAAATAATGAGGGAATTATTCATTTATCAAGGGTAACTTAGTAATTTTACACCCCCAAAAACAGCTTCTCAGAAGTGCTTTTCTGAAAAGCACCTGTTGGTCAGCTTCTAAAAAAAGCTGAATTTTAGCTTTTTCACAGCTTCTGCTTCTGTCCAAAAGCCCAAACAAACATGATTTTTAAAACCCAAAAGTGCTTAACTTATAAAAAAGCACTTATGGTTTAAAAGCACTTATGAGAAGCCTATCCAAACAACCCCGAAGTCTTCTAAAACCACTTTCTTTCTAAAACCAACACAAAGCTGACAACTCATCACCATCGTTTCTTTCGAACAGTCTAAAGACTCTTCTAAACCACAAAAAGGGGAAAAAAAAAAAAGGTGCTTAACTAATCACCAACTACCCTAAAGAAGTACCAAATTTGGGATAATTTAGGTACTGTATGCAAGTCTTTTTTACATAAAACCCCTCCTTAGAATTTGCAGATTATTGTATAAATGTCCCCAAATATTTAATTATTGGTTAATTAAATAATCAAAAAGCCAAAGTAGTGTGGCAGATGTAATGATGAAAAGCTAAAGATTACAAGCATGATGCTAAACTAAATCCTTAAAAATATCAAGAAAAGTCATAAGACTTCATTCACTAACTTAAGCTACTTAATTAATTAAATAGAGTGTTATACACTTATTAATTTAATATAAATTAACTAAGCTAAGGTTAATATAGATGTGCCAAGCATGCATTAATTAATATAAAGCATTGTCCTAAGTACTTCAGATGCATAAGATTGAACTTTCATTCAAAGCCCACATCTAATTTCTTCACAATTAGCATTGGCAACTAATGATGATAGATTATTGGTAATATGAGATACATTCACTATTAAGTGTTGGAAAAATATTGGAACTTTTTGGAGGAATTTCAAGAGTATTTGGATTCTAGGCGTGAAACACTTTCTTAAAGGAAAATTAGCCCCTTACTTTGTGTGCCAAGGGTGAATGCTAAGCCTTTAAAATACAAAGAATCCCCTTACTATGTTGCATACACAACAAAGTAAGCCTTAGAGAATGAAAAATTGTTTGTTGTTGCACTTAGAGAAGACTTCCAAATATTTAATTTTCTATGTCTTCCAAACTACACTAAAGTGTTCTTATATAAAATCAGATTTGGAAATTCTAACTACCTCTTAAACATGAAAAGATGCATGATAATTATTTAACTCATCTTATTACACAAAAGGATGTCTTCTAACTATATGAAACTTCTTTATTACACAAAGAGATGCAACATAACTTCCCTAACTTCCTATTTACATGAAGAGATGTTTACTAATTACTATAACCACCATATGACATGAAAAGGGTGTCATTAAAAATTGTTACAATATTAAAATTATTCTAACATTAAGAAAGTGAAAACACATGGCCAATGATTAGATTGATGATGAAGTGGAATAATTATCAGTTCTACTCATAAGTATGGTAATGGAATCAAACATGCTAATGATGATGTCCAATGGCCTAGCATCAAGAACATGCAGAATTTCAGCGGTTATTTCTACCAAAAGAAGCTATTATAATTTATGGTTTGCGTATGAAATACATAAATAGAAAGTAAAGCAAATGGAAAGTAGGCCATGGGGACAGTGTTTGTTGTATCACTAAAACAACCATTCAATAGCATGGCCATGAGAAAACAAGTCAATGAGGTCCACTTCAATTCCTTAAACAGAGCAAAAACTCTAGTAGCATCAAATGGATTTACCTTTAATAAAGTTTTCACAAACCACATTGTATTGTATTTCAGTTTAATATGCACATAGGAAAAACATTGATATCCATACATTAAGAGATATCAATGCTTTTTTTTGTTGGTTTTCATTTCATGAAAACAAAATTTCTGATAATTGTAACCATATATGCTTCAGGAACACATTCAATCAGAAACAAGAAAACTTGAACCAATTTATGTCTAAAACAAGCAAGACATACAACAAAAATAACACTAATAATAATAGTAATAATAATAATAATAATGATTCAAAGCAAATAATTGAACCACATTGTATTGTATTTCAGTTTAATATTCACACAGGAAAATGATTGATGGAGAAACAGACCTTGTTTTGTTGGATGTCTGCATCCTAATGAAGTGCTTGTATTTGATTGGAACTCAATGCTAAACCTGAAACCATAAACAAAAGAAGAACAAGAGTGCAGGACAAATTAAAATGATACCTAAATAAAGTTATGAAAACAATAACTTTTTGTACAGTGTTTGGTATGGTTGGCAGAGAAGGAAGCAATTGAAGATTAAAAAGATTAAAGAAAAGGATACTGATCTTCAAGTAATCCAAATTAAAAATAAATCAAAATGAATTAATAAATACCAAAGAAAACAGAAAACAGAACAATATATATGAAACTAATAAATGGACTGAAGATTGACAAACATGAAAAAAAAAAAGCAAACCAAAGACATTGTTATTCTGCTGCTCAAGCAAAATAAAACATAAATTCTCAAACATTGTTCCACATCATAAACATGATATACTTTGTAATAAGATGAAGAACATGATGATAATTACCTTATTATCAACCTGACAATTGGTAGCCTTTTTGGTTTTATAAGCAGCAGGACATACAGCAGAGAATTGTTGATTACAAATCTTGCAACCAAATCAACAACAACAATGAATTAACACAGTCAATGAAATCACATCATCGCTCAAACATCCATTTACACCAAATGAAAACATAATGCAATAACAGAAACACATAAATTAGGGCAAAATGAATTAGGGTTTGAGAGGAAAAGAGAAATCGTTTCACCTGTGAGGCTCCTGTACGAATTTGGAATTCTTAGCTCATCCACCTCTAAAGATCAAGAAACAAAAACAAGAGATTAGAATAAAGGATGGAAAGAATCAGAGAGATGGGGATGGTCATGGTGAGAGATCTACCAGTGAGACCGGCAGTGAGCTTCACAATGAAGGCTCCGATGATTGTGCTTGTCCTTCATCTTCGCAAACTCCGTCATCTAATGCTCAAGATCCGAAGGCCAACGATGAAGATCCGCAGGCCGACGCTGAAGATCCGCAGGCTGAAGCTCCGGCGATGAAGCTCTGAGGTTGAAGTCGCCGATCGTTGGAACAAAGAGCTTGAGAGGAAAAGGTAAAGTTGAAACCACTGTTGAGAGGAAAGGTAAAGATGAAACCACCGATTTGCTCGTGATAATTTTGTCATTCACGGAGGTTTTACTTAAAACCGCCGACAAATGTTGACAATCACGGCCGTTACGTTTCAACCGCCGTGAATTCATTGAATTTATCGGCGGTTATTCATTAAAATCGCCGATAAAAGCAGTGAATTCACGGCCAAGCACTAACCACCACATAAACCGCCGGAAATGTGAGTAATCGTGGCGGTTTAAATTGAACCGCCGGCAAATGATTGCCGCAAATCGCTCGTTTCCTTGTAGTGTTTCTAAATTTCTAAAGGGATGTGGGTGTAAATTAATAGTTGTTAATTTAAATTTACTTCAAAATTTAAATTAACTTTGCTGGTATATATATAACTTTATCATAAATCCATTCCAATCATAGTCAATATTTTAGGCAATCACTCATATTTTTAATATAACTAGAGTTATTCCCACTACAACAAAAAGCACTATTTGTGATAAAAAAAAATGCAAAATGTGTCGCATAATGCAATCTGCAACATAATCTGTGACACAATAAAATATGTACTTTTCAAATGTTGCAAATTTTTTGCTACACTTTTGAACAATGTGTCACAACATTTGCCACGCAAAACAAAAATGTTACAAATCTCCACGCAATTTATTGGCCTTCTGAGCCAATATTTGCACTTCAATTTGCCACCATATGCGACATTCTTTTACAACACAATTTTGTGTCGCAAATTGTGTTGCAGTTGTGATTCAAGACGTATTGGGGAGCTGGTTGTGCTTTCATGAAGAAATGGGATTTAAACTAACGGGGGGCATTTTGGTAATTGTCTGGGCGGTGGAGTTTGTTTGTTTTATGAGTTCCACTTGATGGAAAACGGTTTAACAGACACAAATCACGAGCTTTGTTGTTGAACAAGTTCGTAAGGCATACGGAATTTGGCCAAGTTCCATCATCTTGGCCTCGAAAACAACAATTTTGCCATTTATGGTAATATTTTATTTGATTATATATTGGTTTATGCTTTCTATCTTATTGGGAAACAACTAACAAAAGAAAGCACAGACTTGGTGAATGCTTGCCCTAAACTCTTTTACAACTTTAGAAGGATTCTTAGACTCTGGGATGATTTGGGAACAACTAAAGTAATACTTCTCAGTCTTTAAATATAATGCTGGCAAAAATAATCTATGTCTCATAATTAGCTATTAGATACATTATGATATTATCTTATACATGAATGAATGTTTAGATATTATTTTGTATATTTATATCCTATGAGAGGTGAACATCATCTTTTGTGCATTGCTATTTTATATAGTTGTATTTTAATTATTAATTCCTTAGTTTAAGTTTTTAGGTTTTATTGAGTCAATCTAATGTCAATAATTTTATATATAGGATGAGCAAGAATGAGGGGATGTGGCTCCTAGCATAGAAATATGTAAGAAAGACAATGGCTTTTTATCTGAGGAGGATGCAAGGGATGGTGTTAGAGGTCTCATTGATCAAACTTGGAAGATAACACGGACTCTCACGTATGTGTACCACAATTGCACGGGTGTCGAAGTAATAAAATACCCCCGTGAGTAGGGTAGTCGAATCCACAGGGAACGAAAGTACTAGTAGTAACTACTTCTCTATTATCTAGTCAGAATCAAGATTGTGATGAAATGAGCTCGATCGCACACAATTATGCAAATCACAAGCAAAGGAAAGGTAAAATAAGGGAAGTCTCAATCAATAAAGATGAGGTACACAGGCAATGCTCCTCCTAGGATCTAACATGAAACACAAAATTTACTAAATGTTTCTCAACTGAGTTAAAAGAGTCGAGGTAATCCAAGAACAATCGATCCCTACCTTCAGACCACCGATACTAGTCCCCTACAACGTCCAGGTGGAGAAATCACTCAATCTCATCACCTCACACCCCATATGACCACAATGAACTCTAGGGATACCTAAGAGTGTAACCAATTCCAAAAGATAGATCTAACCCTACTTCTAGGCGGAAGATCCCTAACCCTCTACAAGGTCTCAGTGGAGAAATCTCTCAATCTCACACCTCACACCAAATATGGTTGCATAAAACTTAGGGAATATGGAGATAGGAAACACTCAATTGGAAGGGAAAGGGGACACTCCACTATCTCATGACTCATCCTCTCAACCTTCTTTAATCTTGGAGTTCTAACCCTAATGGAGACCTCTCTCTCACCAAGGTGAACAAATCATGCAATTATCAATCAATCATAAGGATAAATAATATATGCAAGCAATGGTTAAACAAGATTAAAACTCAAATAGACTTGGATTTAATAGAAATCATAAAGTAAATCAATACAAAGAATTGATCCTAGTGTTCACATGCCCAAATACCTACTAGGATTTAACCCTCCATGGGGTTCATTACAAAACAAAGATTAATGTAATGAAAAGCAATGAAAACCATAGAGAAAAACCCCCTCGAATTCGTGATGATAGCCTTGATGGGTCGCTCAACTTCTTGAAGGATCCATTCTCCGAAGCTAGGTTGCCAAAGGCTCCCTCGATGTTATGAAGGAGGAAAAATCTATCAAAGTTGGTGAAGAATGACACCCAATCTTGCCAAAGACCTCCTCTTGAAACCCTAGTCACTTTACCCTTCAAATGTGCGCAAAAATTCCCCAAGGAATTGGGAAAAAGGGTTATTTATAATCATAAACTGCGACTGCACGTGCCTCCATGCGACCATGTGAGGTTTCACGAGACCGCGTGGGCTGCAGGAATTTCCACGCGGTCGCTTAAACAGTAATTCTGCTACAGTGATTACTGCAGTGATCCGCTGCATTGCATTTCATAAACGCGGTCCAAACTCTCTTCTCTTGAGGCCACATGGTCGTGCACACACCCATATGGTAGGTTATAAGACTTTTCCCTCATCAAATTATCATTTAGAAGCTCTTGCAATCTTCATACAAGTAGGGACATAAGAGTGTGACTGCCTTTGTGCCCTTCCAACTACAAATCGGCTTGAATTATCTTGGAATTTAGCACACACCCTCATGTTCATGAGCTCCTCTTGTGTCTTGATCCTTATGTTACTCAAAAACTCCCAAAATGTGTCTTCATAACCTATCTTTGCTTCTTTTTCTTCCTTCAAGGCATTCACAACCTAATTGCACAAAAGAATACCAAATACACTTTATGAGGCATAAACCATGGTAAAAATGATGCTCAATTATGTAAAACACATAAGCAAATATGTCTACTCAAGCACTTATCGAAAGGATCTCAATAAGGAGTTGATAGGTTTTAGTCTACTAGGTCAATCACTCATCAAAGCTTCTTTAAATATTTTAAGAACATCACAATTGATATACCAACATGGAGATAATGAGAAGGCACCTAGCATTGAAGATAGTATTCACTCATTGCTCATTGAACCAATTCATTATTCATGATTGTCAGCTAATAATCCATATGAGATCATCTAAGTGGAAAATGAGGGTTATCCTTAATAAGTTAGAGGTTATGGAATATGAAAAGTCATGACATTGTGGAAGATGAAGTTGATAAGTCATGAGCTACTATGTTTGAGTTTAATAGAATCAAGTGTAGGAGTTTCTAGAATGCTAAGAGTCCTTACATGGTCTATATATAGGCTATCATGAATGAGTTTATGTAATAAGATGAAAAACAAGAGGAATAAGAAAAGTTACAAGTGCAAGAGAGAACATTGTCCCAATAAGCTCTTCTTTGTCTTTCTCCTTCTTGAGTGAGTGTTTCAAACACTATGAGTGCCTGTGCCTGAGATATCTAGGATAGGTCAGAAGCTAGTAGTGATTATGTTAATATGTTATATATATATATATATATATATTCTAAATGTCTAAAGGGATTCCGATTGCAAATTAATAATTGTTAATTTAAATTTAATTCAAAATTTAAATTAACTCTGCTAGTATATTTATAACTTTATCATAAATCCATGTCAATCATAGTCAATATTTTAGACAATCACTCCTTTCATAGGAAGGTGTATATAATGATATTGTCAATAGCTTGGGCTCCATGTTTTATGATATTGATTTGTACTTTGACCATCAATGAGGAAAATTGTATAAATTAGAAATACCTGTATAGACTTGTGTCTTTTTATGCTCTACAATGACAAATCGTTCATTCAAAGTTAGGATCTCTATGATGGAGCAGACTCAGAGCAACTGGGAGGTGAAGAAGATGGAATCAGGAAAGCAAGGATCTCTCTCACACAAAACAGAAGGCTACTATCTCAATTTTCATTCCTTTATTTTTCACATTCATAAACATATAGAGCTTCATATTTCTCAACTCCATACATAAATGCTTTTGTATATTACTGACACATCCGATTTACGTGTGTACCACAAGTGCACGGGTGTCGAACTAATAAAATACCCAGTGAGTCAGATAGTCGAATCCACAGGGAACAGAAGTACTAGTAATGACTAATTCTCAGTTATCTAGTCAGAATCAATAATATGATGGAATGAACTTAATAGGAAAACTACAAAAAATCGTAAGCAAGCAAAGAGACAAGAAAATAAGGGAGATCCCAATCAATGAAGATGAGGTACCCTGGCAATGCTCTCCCTAGGATCTATCATGAAGTGCAAGACTTACTAAATGCTTCTAGACCAAGTTATAAGAGTCGAGCTAATTGATGCGCTAATCGCAAGTGTACAGGTAGCAAACAAGTAATAAAGTGATACCCCGTGAAGGGTAGGGTTGTCGAACCACAGAGAACTGTACTCAAAGTACTAATTGCTCTTCTGATGCCTAGTAAACACGAATTGAGGGAGAGTGAAATAAGGAACAATTAAGAAAAGATAAATTGGTGGGAGAGTAGGAGATTAGGATCGAGTATTTT
The DNA here is from genome assembly GCA_020875875.1 of Dioscorea alata. Taxonomy (NCBI): domain Eukaryota; kingdom Viridiplantae; phylum Streptophyta; class Magnoliopsida; order Dioscoreales; family Dioscoreaceae; genus Dioscorea; species Dioscorea alata. The sequence goes on from CM037019.1 coordinate 14,552,673, forward strand.
GGCAATACAAGAGTAATGCCCGGAGTGATCCCTAAGATTAGTGCACGCTATCTTGCCCTAAATGTCTACCAGGTTCATTCCAAAGATGCGAGTGTGTGCTCACAAGCAATATTGCAACTATGAGTTCTCAAGAACACCGAGTTTTGCCAAGGTAACTGTGCGTCTCTCATTAACAAGCTGCGCACCGAGTTTTACCCTAATAACTGTGTAATTCAAACACATCAAGCTATGCAATACAAGATTAAACAAAAGCATCAATTAGAACTCCGTAGAACAAATAAAGACAAGTGTATAAGCATTACAATCATCTAAGTTCTCAAACCTAGGGCACTATGGCCAATTAGCCCCTCATGGGCAGGTACAATAAGGAAAGAACAATGTAAGAATAACAAGAGGAAGACATGACTTCCTTCTATGTATTGGATGACCTTCCTTGCCGAGACCTTGTGCTAACCCCACCTCACGTAGTGCCTCCAACTTAGGGATGGGCACTGGGCGGGGCGGGACGGGGCGAGGACGGGGAGTCCCTCCCCACTCATTTCCCCATCCCAGGCCGGGATTCCCCGTCCCCTCCCCGGTTGGAAAATCGGGGATGGGGACGTCCCCACTCCCCACCCCGCGGGGATCCCCACCCCCACCTGTACAATTTTTAAAAAAAAAATATTTAATAACTAATGTATAATATAAATCAATCAACTAGATGATTAGAGTCATTAATAACTTCATCCATGATAATGCAAGTACAAAGTCATAATGCTCATCAAAAGATTATAAAAAACTCCACACAACATACAAATAACATCATAACTCCAACCAATAATACAAAATACAAAGTAATCACTCCAACATTAGGCATTTACGCCTTTATGCAACAAGTTAATATCTCCAACACCATAATAACATTCAAAAGTAGTGCATTGTTTCCCAAGAGCCCATGAAAACAAAGTTAAGAAAAAAAAATCATAATAGAATTTTGAATCATATAAATAACACCATTCAAATTATATTCTGAATTAAATTGTAAGGTTTGAACATGAAGAAGAATATAAATAAAACAGTCAAAGAAAAGAAAAGTTACCTGGTAGCCTATCACTCTTCTATCAATCAAATATCATTTGATAACTTGTTCCACTTCCATCCTTATTAGCATCAACAACCTGAAATATAAATCAATCAAATAAAATTGTATAAGTTTCACTTAAGTTATAAACTTTTTTTATGCTAAGAATTTTGATAAATACAATATTTAAAAGCTTACCTCTTCATCTACATCTATGTCATCAATCATTGTGTAACATTGAGAGCGAGCCGTGGAAATGGAATCTAAAACATCAATTATTAATTAGATCAACTACTATAAATTGTAATTTGAAAAGTAAAGTTGATTGTAAAAATATGTAATAGATACATGTATATAATATATTATATTATCATACCTTTTGTAGGAGCTAATATCCAATTTTGTGCACACATTAATACTTCAACTGTGTTGGGATGCAATCTGCTACGATGTGGGCTTATAAATCTCCCACTTGTACTGAAAGCTGACTCTGAAGCTACTGTTGATACCGGAATTGCCAAAATATCTCTCGCAATTAATTGCAATGTAGAATATTTAAGGGCCAACTTCCACCAACTTAAAATATCCAAATCATTTTTTCTTGGCATCAACCATTCTTCCAAATAATGGTCTAATTCAGTACGCACACTCCCAATTTCAGACTCAGAAGAAACAACATATAAATCAAAATTGCGCATGCAAGATGACCCACCATCATGACTCAATGGTACTTGTGTAGAATTACTTGTTGATGACACGGCCGTTGAAACACCATGTTCACCAATCTTAAATTTTGATGAATATTCAGCGACTAAATCATAACAAAGATCTCGAACTTTAGCAACTTCCATTTTTGCCATTTCATCACCATAGAACAATGGGAAATAATATTCCAAAAATTTGATCTTGTATCTAGGATCTAATATAGTTGCCACACACAAGATACCATGAACTCGAGCCCAATATTTATCAAATTTTTCTTCCATTTTTGATGCCATAAGTTGAATGCAAGGTTTCCCACAATTAACCCAATGCATCAATTCCATCTTAATCTCACATATCTTGGGAATAAAAGAGATTGACAGTAGGGGTATTTAGTCCTGAAAAATGTCTCGGTGATATCATGAAATATTTTCAATTTACCACAAATTTGTGTAGCCATTTCCCATTCTTCATCTAATGGGAGACATTTATAAAGGGGCTCCCTTTGTTTCAAATGTTTAAAAACATCTTTGTAACAAATGGCAACATCGAGCATTAAATAAGTGGAATTCCACCTAGTTTTACAATCCAAAATCAATTTCTTAGTGCAAGAGATTTTCAATTGGTGTGCCGTTTCTTCAAACTTCTCATTTCTTTTCGGTGTAGCACTCCAAAATGCAACACTATCACGAACTTTTTCAATAGTTTCAAAGATAATATCTAAGCCATCTTTGACAATTAAATTCAGAATATGTGCACTACACCGAACATGCATCAACTTTCCATCTATCCAAACTGTGTTACTTGACAATTTGTTCAAAATTAAATTCACCATCGAGTCATTTGTTGAACAATTGTCTAATGTCAATGCAGATAACTTGTGATCAAGATTCCAATCCATTAAACAATTTGTGAGCACATCACATAGTACATCAGCAGTATGTGGGCATGGTACATAAATGAACCTAATCATATAAAGAATGAAATAACATTAAAGATATATACAAAAAACTAAACTAGTTCAACACCATGTCAATCAAATAATTTATTACATAAATAAAATATTCTTCTATTATTATGTTAAAAAATGATAACAACTTATATGAAAACATATATGAAATTTCATAAACAAAAATTGATTCATAAATAAAAACATATATGAAATTTCATAAACAAAAATTGATTTATTAATAAAAACATATATGAAATTTCAAGTGTTAAAGTTATAGCAAATTTAATATAAACATAATATCATTTATATGTAAGAATATGATAAGTGCTTGTGTTATAGTACCGCGAAGCGTTATTATCTTACAATGAGCATATCTTTTATCAGATTTTATCACTAAATTGTGTGCATTTGTGTACTATTGTGCATTGTAGGTTTGTGGAGCTAATTTGGAGAAAAGGAACGAAGTTAGATCGTGTTCGCCATTGTTGGGGAGTTTTTGGACCAAGCAAGGAACAAGGCACGAGCCTAGACTTGTGAGTGTGTGCCAACCTCCTATGGAGGGGCACAAAGGCAGTCACATTCGCAATAAGTCTAACTCGTGTAGCTTAGGAGAACTTCACCAAGAAGGAGATTTGAGGCAATCGGCACGATCTACCATTGATTGTGTGCCCAATTCAATGGCCTCGATGAAGAACAACGAATTCGGGAGCATTTTCGGCGAGTACTGTAGCAGCAATGTAGCAAGCTACTGTTCACTTTCAACCGAAATTCAGAAAACCAGAGAGTTCACAGGGGCATGTGGAAATTCCACACGGCCGTGTGAAATCCCGATAAGTCCAATTTTAAAGCCGCGACTCAACATTATAAAAGCCCAATTTGGAGACTTTTTGCACATCTTTTGACCTAATTTTCTCCCCAACTTCTGGAGAGTGCGGCTAGATTTTCGGAGAGAACTTTGTGGAGGTTCGGAGAGTGTCATCGGCATCGTCACCGACGTCTGGCGGCCGCACAAGACCACGGCCACAACATACGCAAGGGGTTTTCATCAATGCCTTTAGTTTGTACTTTCTTTTATATTTTGATGAACATGTATAGCTCCATGAGGAGCTAAACCCCTCGTGGGTATTCGGACTTGTAAACCCTAGGATTATTATATTTCTATGACATTGCTATTATGCTTTTCCATTATTGATGAATAAATTCTAGTTTCAATTTTAATTATCTCTTGCAATTGTTTTCCCTTAGCCGTGACACTAGGGTTGAGAACAATCTAGGTTGTCCTTTGGAGGTGTGACAACTCCTATAGGATTAGACTACTTAAGATTGAAGAGGGTTGAGAGGGTGAGTCGTGAGGTAGAGAAGCGTCCCCTTTCCCCTCCGGTGTGATTTCTTCCTACCTCCGTATTCCTTGATTTCTTAGCGGTCGAGATTGAGTGAAGTGCTAGGTAGATAAACTCCCCTGGGCTTAATTACACAAGCAGCAGAGTGAAGGGTTGACGTGAATCCTAAGTACTGGGGCTTAATCTAGACTAGGGTTCTTCCACCTGGAACAAAGGGTTAGAACTATACAAAGGAACATGTTTTATCACTAGGCATCCCTAGAGCTTAAAACAATCCAACGTAGTGTGAGGCTTAGGTAGATATACTCCCCTGGGGCTTAGTTGTGTGAGCAACAGAGTGAAGGGTTGACGTGAATCCTAATGCCGGGGCATAGTGTTGTGGTTAGTCACGGTTGACCTTAGGTTTGGGACCGTGAGTTTAAGGATATCCACGACTCAATTAACATCAATAGGAAAGTATAATAGCATATTCTTGCACTAGAAGCATAAGTCCTAGAGGTAGCTTGTCCGGATACCCTATTTCATCCATTGCTAGTCCTTCTTTATTCACTTCTACTTGCATTTTCTTGCGTTTCATCTCTCTATTTAATTTCTTGCCTTTTATTATATTTGCTTCCATATTCACTCATCGATTCTATTATCACTTTTCATACACCGCATAGCTAAATAGTGAAATCTCGTGTCTTAAGTCCCTATTCCCTGTGAATTCGACTACCCACTCACCAGAGGTAAATTTATTACTTCGACAAGCCCGTGCACTTGCAGGATACACGCAAGGGGTCATGTTAGAATACCAACAAATTATAGTTAAATAAATAAAAGAAATACCTAATAATCCGACTTTGCAAGCTCCAATTAGCATCAATGAAATGTGTTGTGATTGCCATGAATCGTTTTTTTTATTGCTTGAAGTCCACATGTCGGTTGTAATTGCAACTTTACTCCCATTATTTTCAAGGCAATTTCATTGTCTTCTCTTTTTCTTGCTCGTATATTTTAAATATATCTCTTCTTACCATATGTCGGCCAATTTTTTTAAATAATGGTTGAATAGCCCCAACAAACCTTCGTAAATATTCATGCTCAACCATTGATAAGGGATACTCATGTACAATAATCATTGATGCCAACTCTTTTCTTGCATAATCTTCATCAAATGTGTATGTCCCAATTGAAGCCTTGCCTTCATTATCTACTTTATGCTTCAAAATGCTTTGCTTTATATCTCTAGTTTTTCTCAATGGACATGATGCAAAATGATCATGTAATTGTTTCATCCCATTTTTTGTATCTCCTCCAAGTTTCTTTTGACAATAATTGCATATTGCCTTCCATTTATCATCTATTTTTTGTCTCTTATAATGGTTCCATACCGCTGATTTTAGACGAGTCTTCATGCCAAATTTCAATCCTTCACTTTCATCCGTCGGCAATGTTTGACTTGATCCAACCGGTGTTGTTGATTCAATGTGTACTCTAGATTGGTCACAACTTTGTTGTTCCATGGATTGTCCACAACTTTGAAGAGGTGAAATAGGTAAAATCTCTTCATTATAACCTTCATCCATATTGTCACTTGTTCACCTACAATAATTACATTATTATATACCCATGAGCAAACTAATAGATCATAACTTGAACATTAAAAATAAATAAACAAATAAAAAAATCACTACTTGACATAAGTTACAAAAACTTATATTTCATGAACATCATTTTCATTTTCTCAAAAAAAAAAAACTAACTAATAGATCATAACTTGAACATTAAAAAAAATAAATAAACATACAAACTTTCATTTTCTCAAAAAACTAATAGATCATCAAACCAAACACCATTAAATTTAATTACATTAAAATCATCAAAGCAAACATCAATCTAGCTCAAAATCAACAATGTTTTTAATAAAATAAAAAAAATAAAAGCATACCTGCGATTTAGATACGAAATTAACAATATTTAGAGAAGAAAAAGAGGAGATCCAATGGAGAAGATAGGAGGCTGGAGGCTGAAGGCTAGAGGTGGTGTCAGACTCAAAGATTAGGTTTCTCACTTCTCAGTTCTCAGTTTAGGCTTGTTTGTTTGTGAGTGATGATGAAAGTAATGGACGGTCAAGCTTGATGATGAAAGTGTCAATCATGCACTGAGTGATGATGAAAGTGATGGACGGTCAAGATTGTTCCTTTGACTAACTATATATATATATATATATATATATATATATATATATATATATGAAAGTGATGAAAGTGTCAATTATGCACTGAGAACCTGTATATATATATATATACACAAACTATATATATTTCTTGGTTTGAGAGTGCATGTGTGTATTAGATTCAGATGATGCCGTTACTTACTTAGCTGTCCTTCATTTCATCATGTTTAGATGATTTTTTTTTTAACCTTTATCTTATATTATATTATATATTTAAATGATTTTTTTTTATTTTAACCCATATATATATATATATATATATATATATATATATATATATATATATATATATATATATATATATATATATATATATATATATATTCGGGGCGGGTACTGACACGACCCCTTGCGTGTGTACCCCGCAAGTGCACGGGTTGTCGAAGTAATAAAATACCCTGGTGAGTGGGTAGTCGTATCCATAGGGAATAGTGTTCAGAAACAAGTGTTATAGCTATTTAGCTATGATGGGAATCGATGACGAGAAAAGTATATATGTATAGATGTAAAAGAAAATAAAAGAGTGCAAGAAGAATAATGAGGGTAGGAGAGGTAATCGATATAACGATGGGGTACCCGGACAAAGCTCCCCCTAGAACTAATGCTTCTAGTGCAAAACTTGTATTATGCTCTACAATTGATGCCTATTGAGTCAAGGATATCCTTAAACACACGGTCCCAAACCTAATGTCAACCATGACTAACCCCAACACTATGTCCCGGCAATAGGATTCACTTCAACCCTTTACTCTGTTACTTGCGTAACTAAGCCCCAGGGGAGTATATCTACCTAAGCCTAACACTACGTGGAATTGCTTTAAGCTCTAGGGATTCCTAGTGATAAAACCTGTTCCTATGTGTAGTAGTTCTAACCCTTTGGTCCAGGTGGAAGAACCCTAGTCTAAATTAAGCCCCAGTGCATAGGATTCACGTCACCCCAAAGCCTTGGGGGAGTTTATCTACCTAACACTTCACTCTATTTCGACCGCTAATAAATCAAGGAATCGGAGGTAGGGAGAAATCACACCGGAAGGGAAAGGGGTACATCGCTACCTCACAACTCTCCCTCTCAACCCTCTTCAATCTTAAAGAGTCTAACCCTATAGGAGTTGTCACACCTCCAAAAGGTAACGTAGATTGCTCTCAACCTTAGTGTCACGGCTAAGGGAAAACAATAGCACAAGATAATTAAAATTGAAACTCAATTAAATTCATCAATAAAGAAAGCATAATAAAAGTCATAGAAACAATGTCATCCTACGGTTTACAAGTCCGAATACCAACTAGGGTTTAGCTCTCCATGGAGCAATACAAAATCAATAAAGAGATTAAGAACATATGCAATAAAGCCATAAAGAAAACCCCCTTGTAGATCGTATCGATGGTCTTGTGGAGTCGCATGTCTTCTCCAACGAATCCCTTGTCAAGCCTAGGGCACACCTCGCCGAATCGATGCCGACGAAAGCTCCCCCAATAGCTATCTTCCAATAGATGTCGATGCCGATACCGTATAATCACCTCCAAAGACCTCCAATAACCTCTCCAAACCCTAGCCGAAAGCCCCCCAAAAGATAGGCAAAAGATAGAAGGGGTCCCCAAATAGATCTGAAAACGGGCTATTTATAGGCTGAAATCGGAGTTCCACACGCCCCTGTGGATTTTCCACACGGGCTGCAGAATTTCCACACGCCCGTGTGTTAATTCCACATGGCCGTGTGGAAATTCTGTTTTGATGATTTTCGGCGGAATGTGAACAGTAACTTGCTACAGTGTTTTTGTTCCAGTACTTTTGCTGCAGTGTGGAGTTTCCACAGTACTTTTGCTACGCCCGTGTGAAGTTTCTGTCTGACTAAAAAATCAATTCACACGGCCGTGTGGAATTTCCACACACCCGTGTGAATCCTCTGAAACCCTGATTTTCGGCAGAAAATGAACAGTAGCTTGCTACATTGTTTGCTACAGTACATGCTACATTGTTGCTACAGTGCTCGCCGAAAATGCTCCCGAATTCATCGTTCTTCATCGAGCCCGTTGAATTGGGCACACAATCAACGTTAGATTATGTCGATTACTTCATTTCTCTTCATTGGCAAAGTTCTCCGATGCTACACGAGTTATAGACTTTTGTGAGTGTGACTGCCCTTGTGCCCCTCCAATGGAGGTTGGCACACACCCACAAGTCTAGACTCGTGCCTTGTTCCTTGCTTGGTCCGAGAACTCCTCAACAATGGCGAACATAACCTATTCTTGCTTCTTTTTCTCTAAATCTTCTCCACAACCCTTCAATGCACAAAAGAACACAAATACACACTAATTAGTGATTAAATCTGAGAAAAGTAATGCTCAATGTAAGATAATAATACTTCGTATTACTATAACCGGGGATTCCTCACCCCGAACGGGGCGGATCCCCTCGGGGACCGGGGAATCCCCACCCCGTGCCCATCCCTACTCCAACTCATCCTTGGTCTCCTTAGGTGGTGTGGTAAAGCTTGATCTTTGATCTCATCAATGTTCTCCTGGTGGAGAGAAAAGTCCCCGAACAAAGATGAGATAGAAACCTTAAGTTCTGGGTTAAAAAGGCAGTTTCGAGCCCTGACACGGTCATGTTCAGACCGTGTGCTTTTCTGAGGATTCTTTGGGTGAAACTCTTGAGATTTGCAGCAGCATGGATACGGACGTGCGAACCCCGTGTCAACTATCACAAGCTCGTGGAACTAGCACCATACCCGTGTCACTCCTAAAAGGGATTCTCCTACGTTTTGCAGCAGCACGGGCACGGGCGTGTGATAACCGTGTTTTGCCTGGGACACTCCCATGTCAGGATTTTGCTAGTTTTCTCTCCAGGCTGGGATTTGCAGTAGATCTAACACGACTATGTTTTGCCCTTGTCAGCTAGTTTTCTTCCCCCATTCGTTGAACACGCACGAAACACACACAGTTTCACTCCGCAATAATTCAAGCCCTCAATTCCTGCACAAAGAACATTATACCTTAAATAGCACCAATTATATGCAAAAGTATGCTAAAGGATGACTAAAGGAATAGAGTAAATGGCATAAAAACATGATATAAAATGCACTCATCAGTAATCCAAGAACAATCGGTCCCTGCCTCCAGGCAACCGATACTAGTCCCCTACGAGGTCCCGGTGGACAATCTCAACACCTCACACCACATATGACCGCAATGAACTCTAGGGATACCTAAGAGCAAAACCAATTTCTAAAGATAGATCTAACCCTTTGGTCCAGGCAAAAAATCCCTAACCCCCTACAAGGTCCTGGCGGAGAAATCTATAAATCTCACGACTCACACCAAATATGGTTGCATAGAGCTTAGGGAATACGGAGATATGAAACACTCAATCTAAGAGGAAAGGGGGCACTCCACTATCTCATGACTCACCCTCTCAACTCTCTTCAATCTTGTATGTTCTAACCCTAATAGATACCTCTCTCACCAAAGCAACGAATCAAGCACAATCAATCAATCACAAGGATGAACAAGGCATGCAAGCATTGATTAAACAAGATTGAAACTCAAATAAACTCGGATTAAATAGAAAGCAAAAAGTAAATCAATACATGAATATGATCCTAGGGTTCACATGCCCAAATACCTACTAAGGTTTAGCCCTCCATGGAGCTTATTACAAAGCAAGAGATAGCACAATGAAAAGCAATGTAAACCATGAAAATAAACCCCCTTGAATTTATGATGATGACCTTGATGGGTCGCTCAACGTCTTGAAGGATCCTTCTCCAAAGCTAGGTTGCCAATGGCTTCCCGATGCTATGACGGCGAAAGATCTATCAAAATTGGTGAAGAACGGCCCTCAATATCGGCAAAAACCTCCTCCTTGAAACCCTAGCAACTTCTTGCCTTAAATGTGAGCAAAAAGTCCCCAAATAATCGGAGAAAGAGGCTATTTATAGGCTGGAACCGCGTCTGTCACGTGCCTCCACGCAACTGTGTGAGATTCCACGCGGTCGCCTGGGTTGCCAGAATTTCCACGCGGTCGCTTGAATAGTGTTTTGCCACAATATTGCTACAATAAATTACTACATTGATTGCTACAGTATTCTTCATAAACACACTCCACACTCTATTCTTTTGAGGCCACGAGCACATGTCCACGTGGTGGGTTCTAAGACTTTCCTTCGTCGAATCATCGTTTGGAATCTCTCGCTATCTTCACACAAGATGGGACATAAAGGTATGACTGCCTTTGTTCCCTCCAACACATAAATCCGGTTAAATTCTCTTAGAAGTTGGCACACACCCTCATGTACATGAATCCCTATTGTGCCTTGACCTTTTTTTTGTACAAAAGCGCCCAACAATATGTCTTCACAACCCATCTTTCCTTCTTTTTACTCCTTCAATGATTTCACAACCTAATTGCATAAAAAACCACCAAATACACTTTATGAGACATAAACCATGTCAAAATGATGCTTAATTCATGTAAAATATGTAGATAAAACATGTCTACTCAAGCACTTATCAATTACCTATGCAATACATAATTAATTGGAGACTCGATTCTCATTATACATGTATTTTCGATCCATGCTTATGGAGATTTTTACATACCCCTATAAACCTTCAATACACTCGTCTGTTATACTTATTCAATCACACACCAACACCCCCCCCCTGATTGAAGGCTACAAACACCAGGCATGTTTCTCATCTGAATATGTTTTTGAATTGTGAGAGGCTTTGTGAATATATTAGCTAACTGAGATTCGGTATTGCAATGCTTCAACTCAACTGTTTTCCCTATCACCAAATCACAAATGAAGTGGAACTTTATATCAATGTGTTTGGTTTTTTCCATATAGAATTGGGTTCTACTATTGGAATATAGGATTTGTTGTGACACCACAAAGTAACTGCATTCTTTAGTTGCACTCCACACTCAGCTAGCATTTTATTCAGTCAAATTGCCTGACATGCAATAGCACACAAAGCCACATACTCTACTTCTATAATAAATAAGGTAGTAATGTCTTGCTTCCTATAGATCAAACATATTAAACATAGTGCAGGTAGTGCTTTTCCTATCCTCCTTCAGCCTTTTTAATCACTGTCTAAGAAACCTTCAAGCTTACAGTATCCTCCGCTTTTATATAAAATTCCACAGTTCACTAACCCTGCCAGATATCTAAGCACTCTTTTACTTGCTCTAAAGTGATAATTAGTTGGCTTATTCATATATCTAGAGACTACTCCAACAGTGTATGTTATATCAAGTCTTAAGTGTGTTAGATACATCAGTCGTCCTATTAGCCTTCTATATCTTGTAGCATCTACCAATCCATAATCATCATTAGCTTCCAACTTGATACTTCCATTCATAGGAGTAGGTACTGCTTTACAGTGTAGCATGTTAAAATATTTCAGTAAGTCCTCAATGTATCTTCTTTGGCTGATATGAATGCCATGCTTTGTCTTTGATGATATCCGCAAGCACATGGGTTGTCAAGTAATACCTCTCGCACAAGCACGAGAGGGTCGTATTCCCTGGGGTCCCAAGAGCTACTATTACTTTCCTCTAGACTGCACTATCTAGTCTACCAAATATAGGATTAAAACAAAGTAAGAAATAACGAAAGAGAAAACTATAAACAAATGGACTATAACACACCACGTAAGCACATTAAGAAAGCAAATAACAATGAAAGCACGAGACCTCCGGGCGAGGATTTCCTCAGGACTACTTAAGCTAGAAGGATGGTAGAATTACACAAACAATGGTGGCTTTAGGCCAAGAGACATCCAAAAGTAGGTTACCCCGATGGTTACGGCGATAACCCTTAATCCCATACAAGTATTGGCTCGGAATCTCTTCCGACCAAATCCTCCTATAATTGCATTACGCCTAGGGAAATTTCTAATTAGGGCCGATACTCAATACCTAGGTCCGATTCGAAATACCCAGTGGTCACGGCGTATTCATACATGAATCCCCATCAAGCTAAGTGTGTCTAGTATAAGAACGATGGTCACTCAACCAAGTACAACCTAGAAATCAAACCATAGAGTTCTCATGCAATTCAATACATCAAAGAACACAAAGCTTAAACCATAAACCAAACCAAATGCCATAAATGTAAATCACAACATCCATACAAGCAAGTTCATCCCAAGGTTCACTTGATGCTCGATGACCTTGGGAGTCTAGTTCAACATGAATAACAGAGAGATCTCAAAATACAAAGGAAACCTAAGCAAAATTATAGAAGAACTCCCTTATACTCGTTGACTAGAAGGTGGTGATGAAAACTTGTCGGATCCATGCATGCAACCTCCTTGATACTCTCGTTGATAACACTCATCTTCTCCCCTTGGATTTGCCCCTTAGATCTGCCTTCTCCAGCCTCCTTGAAGCCCTAGGTGATGATGGTGGAGAAATGGTGGCCAAAAGACCATTTCATTGATGCCATATATCTGTTTTTAAACTCAACCGCCCAAGCCTGACGGGCTCCATAGGGGCGCATGGAGCCTATGAGGTTCACTGCCTTTTTTGCTCGAAAATTGATTCGGGCGCTACATTACATTTGCAATAGTACCAACTTCAATGATCCGTCCATAGTAACTGGTGCCAAAACCTCCAGTGAGTCTCACGGGCTTTATGCGGGCACATGGAGCCCATGAGGTTTACAGCCAAATTCCTATAGCACAACGATTCCTTTGCTACAGTGTCAGATACAGTACTAGAGCTCTAAAATGCAGCTTTTGATGCCGATTTCTTCCCAATTGCATTCTTGAGCTCCTCTTGGCTTTCTTGAGGCCTGTAACACAAATATAACTAATTTAAACATAAAACGGGCATCGATTCATCAACATTTCCATGAATAGTAAAAAATATATATGTATAAAATACATGCATTTAGTCGTTTATCAGTCTTGTTTTACTTCCAAGCCCAAGAAATAATTCATTAGACTGAGATTACTCATCCCAAACCTACTTTTCACATTTAATCTGAAATCATCCACCATTTCAAAGAATAACTCATCACCACAATATATTAATGCCACTCACATATATGCAAACTAACAACAATTCTCCTTCACGATTCTCCTTCTTATATAAAGTATGTTCATGGGCACTTCTCTGAAAAATTTGCTCTAGAAAATAACTATCAATCTTACTATATCAGGCACCTGACACCTATTTGAACCCATACAAGGCCTTTTTTAGCGTATTTATTCCCATAAATTATGAAACCCTTAAGCTTCTCAACTTGACTTCTTTAGAAATCCCACAGTTTAAAAATGTGGATTTCACATCCAAATGGTACACCAGCCACCCTTTTTGAGCTGCCACTGCTAAGAGTAATCGGATGGTCTCCATTCTTGCCATGGGAGAGAAGACATCATCATAATCCACTCCTTGTTCTTGAGTATATCCTTGTGCCACCAGTCTTTCTTTGCGCTTTTGTGTCTTCCCATCTGCTTTATATTTGGTTTTAAATATCCATTTGAGACCAATGACCTTCTCTAGTGGTGGAATGGTTAGTTCTCATGTGCCATTCTTTTCTATAGCCTAAAATTCCTCCTCCATAGCCTCCCTTCATTCATGATACGTTATTAAGCCTCTTCATAATTCATTGGATCAGAGACATTAAGAGTGAAGTAATACTCTCATATATGTCTCTCAGGGTCGAACTCTACTCAGAGGTGATTCATCACCAGCAACATCCTCATGTGAGGATGATGTGTTGTCTTCTTCTGATGCTAAAGTCTCTAAATTCTAACCTTTAGTACTTGTAATGCTTGATACAGGAAAGGGAAAGCTATCCAAAACACCATGCACAATGATTTTTTGTGTAGTTTGCTCCCTATAATTCCAATCCCAGCATGAACTTTCAAAAATGTTACACCTCTACTTATGATTACCTTTTCTTGTGATAAAATTATAAAGTTTGTATGCTTTTAATTCAATTGAGTAACCAATAAAAATGCATCTCAAGGCTCTATCATCAAGTATTTGGATGGTGTGTGATGGCACATATGAAAATGCAATGCACCCAAATGTTTTTAAATGACTTACATTTGGTTTGACTCCTTACCAGGCCTCATAGGGTGTTTGATTTGGTACAACACGTATGGATGAGACATTGAAGAGATAAGAAGTAGTTGTAACAACCTTGGCCCAGAAGGTGGTTGGCAACTTCTTGTAATTTAACACGCTTCTAGCCTTGTCTATTAAAGTTATGTTTTTCATCTTAGCAACTCTGTTTTGTTGAGGGGAATATGGCACTGTATACTCTCTTCTTACACCCAATCTGTCACAGAACACCTTGAACTCAATTGATGTAAACTCCCTGCCTCTATCTGTCTTCAGTGTCTTCAACTTTAAACTTGTTTGTCTCTCAACTAAGAAGATAAACCTATGAAAGCATTTAAATGTTTTAGACTTGTTTTTAAGGAAATAAATCCAACACATTTGGCTATGGTCGTCAATAAAGATCAAGAAGTATTTGTTGCCACACTAGGACTCAACTTGCATGGGTCCACACAAATCTACATGGATTTGTTGCAGTTTTTCTTTTGTTCTCTAAGTCTTTCCTGAAGGAAAGGCATTTTTGGATTTATTTCCATATACATAGGCTTCATACTGATCAAATAGCTTCACATTAGGCAGCAAATGCACCATATATTCCCATTTTAACAATTGGAGTCCTTTGAGATTTAAATGGCCATACCTTTTGTACCATATCATTGTTTTCACTGCTAAGTTAACACAACCCACACTTGACATTTCTAATTATTATGCTTTATTCGTTTATAAGAAAGTTGAGAACATGTTTAATATGGTACCTATACATGCAGAAAATGGTTGTTTTCAAGCATTGACTATATGGTTAGCATATGGGTGGATATTAAACATGATTCAGTCTTGTTTTATAGCTTGAATTGGAATATTTTCTCATATAATTAATTCCATTGAAAAAGGTGGTTTACATTATGTTATGGTTTGGATTATGTAATGGATTATTGTAATGTTTAAATATTGGTGAATGCAGGTTACGACCCTACCACTACAGTGGAAGTCCCTATGGTCTTGCCTATTAAGAGGCTGAGTGAAAAACCAGTTGTTTATTCCCTTTCAAGAGACGTGTAGAGAACCTGAGAGGTTAGTGGGAGGTTCCCTTACTAGATTCTGAGACATAGTGGACACCACACGGGGGATCTCAGAGACCAACGCCAAGGAGGGCAATTATTTTGTTACACTAACAAGAAACATCCTTTGTGGTCCCTAACTTAGTCACGACCAATACTAAGCTAGGAGTGCTTTCAGGCTAGCCCTATAAATATTTTATATAACTTGTATAGTTATTTTGAATTCTAAAATGTTATTATTTTGGGCATTTGGTTCTAGAAATTGATTTTATTCTTTTGATCTCATCTACTTCTCCCATTATAAGATTTTATACTTGAGCATGCGATTTTGTTTATTCTACTACAAAGGCTATGACAACCTTTATTCGGGCTATGCTTTCTATTAATTGAGTAACTAGGTTACTCACCACTTTCCTTTTCTCCTATTTATCAGGTTGTGGTGGTTGAGCGCACGGTAGAGTGTTGTAATGGAAGTCTCTGTGTCTCTTGTATCTTTGTTTAGGTTTATTTTCTTTTATATTTATGAGTATTGAGTATGCATAAGGATGGATTCACTAGTTGACCACCTATAAGTCTTTGTCACTATTCTATATATCAACAAGTTCTACTACTATCTTTGCATTACTTTGGTTGGTTATAAAATGTTTCTTTTAAGCAATGTAATTATTGTTGCCTATTATTTTCTTTGGGTGCATTGGTTGTGATACCAGGCTCCTAATGCTTTGCTGTGGCTCGAGGGTTGTGGATCACTTATCCTCCTCGCGTTATCATGGTAGTTGTTATAAACTCGACTGTGGGTCAGGTTGTAACACCAAGTGCATGGGTTACACAAGTAGTAAAGTGTATCTTGAGGTAGGAAGTCAAATACACATGGACCATCTTTTCTAGTACTAGTTCACCCTCTGATATTTAGCCAATAGTATGAATTTGTTACTCCTAAGCCTAAGTGAGAAAATCAAAAACTATGGTGGAGAGATGACAAACTTTGGATGAAATCAAGAGATAGAGTAATGCCCTAAGCTCCCTTCTCTTAAGACAATTGAAAAGATTTCCTATATTTTCTATTAGTAGAGTATTCTTGGACCATGGAGATCCCAAGAATAGTTGATCGCTTTGGTCCTGGCAATCAACCCTAATCTTATACGGTAATAGATCATTACCCTAATCCTAAATGATGGTTTAGCCTCTTATGTTCAGAAATAACAAGATATAATCCAAGATTAATGACAAAAAAGATATCATAATGAAAACTCCCCCAATACTCCTCTCAATGGTTGCAATGGAATCCATGGATGGAAAGGGCCAAATCGTTAATCGCTCTCCTCCGAACTATAGGGACAGGTTCAATCTATCCTTGAATGATTGCCTTTGGCTCTCCTTTCTAAATTATAGCGGTCATCTCTATTCTCCACCAAAAAGTCCCTATTAAAACCTAACTCACAGCTGTTAAAAGTAGGTATGACTAGTGCATGGCCATCTTCACTTTATTGGCTAAGTTCGAGACTCAAATAGAGTAAAAATATAACAAATTGGGATTAGCACGGCTTTGAGCACGGTCATGTAAGGAGCTGGCTACCTATGTCTCTTCATTTCCTCTTTTTGTAATCTACATAACATAAGCACGCTCGGTCTTCTTTCTACGTGGTCATGCAAAGAGAAAACTGGGTCGTATTACACTTTACATTCAAATTTCTCTTCTCTTGTGATCTGCACAGCTTAAACACTTAAACACAACCTAAGCACTATCATGCTTTTCTCTAGGGTGCTCATACTCCCTTGTTGAGCTCTACTTCATTCGTATTTTGCTTTTTTTTTTTTTTTTTTTGTTCTAAAACCTAAGTACCTATTCAATAAAGCACAAAATACCCAAAGTACCACTAAAAATATAAAAAGTTCAAGAAGAGAAGCTAAATGCATGTAAAATACATGTTAACATCGTGTACATTATGCACTCATCAAATACCCCTTCGCTTGAACTTTTGCTTATCCTCAAGCAAAGAAATAGAAAATACAAAAAAACAAAATGAGTGCATGACCTCTAATATCAAAGTAAACATGAGTCTCTTATGCGTTGGGAAGCAAAGTGATAAGTGTGCGCCAAAAGTAAGCAAAGAAAGATAAGTTTCACCTAATGCTTGTACCCCTCGCCCCAATGCTTACTTGATTGTGTGTCAACCCCAAACCATGGGTCCTAAGTTTGCCCAAGATTGACTAAGCTATCTACGTCTTTATTCTCCTAAGAACTAACTGCTAAAGAATGCTAGGTGGTAAGTAGCTTCACATACCCTTAAGGTATCCATTTCTCCCAGTAGGTCATAAAATGTACACTGGTAATTAATTCCCAAAATCCAACTGCTCAATAGGGGCATTCACTCTAAGGGGTGATAGCTCTTTCTACCATCTTTTGTGATATTTTTCTGGTAGGACAAGAATTTAACTTCCCAGTTTTATTCCATAGTTTTTTTTAACATAAGTTATAAGTGACTCCATGGTTAGGGTTTAGGGTGCGTTTGGTTCTCGGATTGAGAATAAGGAGTTGAATAGGAATGGAAATGAAGGGTAGTGAAGTAGGAATGTGAATAAAGAATGTGTTTGGTTGGTAAGATATAAGAGAGTAATTCATTAGGAATGAGAAAAATAAAAAAAGAACATGTGGTAAAAAAAGCTTTTATACCTTCAATACAAGTTAATAAGAAAAAAAATGTTAGGTTGGATAATGATTATTTTTTATAATAAATAATAATTATTTTTAAATTATAAAATATTTTGACTATTGTTATTCCATTTAACTAAATATTTCACTTTAATTATTATTTATTGTTAAAATTATCTATTTAATTATTATTTGAACTAGATTATTATCTTTAATTATTATTTATGCTTATTTCACATTAATTATTATTTATTATTCAAATTATCTAAATAATTATTATTTAAATTAAATTATTATTTTATTTATTAGTTATTATTATTTCACTTTAGTCGTTATTTATTATTAAAATTATCTATTTAATTATTGTTGAATTAAATTATTATTTTAATTATTGTATAAGAGTGGCAAATTTGAAATTTCACTCCAAGAAGTGTGCAAGGAACGATTGCTCACTCCTCACTCATCACTCACCCACTACTCTCTCGCTCTCATACCTGGTCATCCAAATAAGGCATTGGAATCACAAAGTAATGATTCCCACTCCATGCCTTACAACCAAACACCCCCTTACTACGAAATTAATGGGGTTTCCAAGACAAGGTAAAATCACACTTATGTTTAATGAAAATTACATATATACACTAATGTCCCCTTAAGCTAGAAATTCCCAAATCGATATCATGGATCATCATCATTCACGCATCAAACCATAAGCATATATAGACAAATAAACCCCTTCCTCACATTTAAATTATACATTGCCCTTAATGCGCACATTATATGCATAAAAAGAAATTTGCAAGGTAAAGCATATTAAAGGGATATACTTTGGGACTTTACTGAACACGGAGAGTGATGTTACCACTCTTAATGTGGAAGTTCAATTGCCATACAACCATATCAAAAGTCTAATAATAGAAGAGGGTACACAAGTGAAGCTTGAGAAGTATAAAATATAGAAAGCAAAAGAACATAACTAGAGTAATAAAAGAGAACAAAGTAACGAACAATTTAGCAGAGGACTCTTCTTGCTAACTTGAAAGTACAAGTTGGAAATTAAAAATCACTATAATAAAATAAAAAGTACAATAACGAAAAGTTAAAGACAACTGCGGTACTCAAAACTCGATGCTCTCGGTGGAGTCAAAGTCACAGAAAAAGATCCTGCATGCCGACCCCCACAGATCAAGACGGACCAGTGAGAGAGCAGGGTGGAGGGGAAAGCTGGACTTCCAAGTGTGTGGCTATTCTCTGAACCTTCCTTGTCAAACACTACCAAAAAGGTAGAGAGTAAGGAGCTGGGATGGCATGGCTAAAGGAGGCAAAGAATGGGGAGAGGGATGCATTACCCAATGCGGGAGCTGATGGCTTAGTGGCATAGACGGTAGCTTCAGCATCAATAATACAATATCGAACACAATTGGATGTCCACACCAATCACTGCATCTCCAATGATCTCAATGTATCGACGGTGATTGGAAAAAAACCCCTAACCATCATATCCATCTGGTCCTCTCTAGAATGCCCATCCCTCAAACGAATGGAGTGATGTAAGGACCAGCATAGATGACCCCGACTCTTGAGTCAATCGCCTAATGATGAATAAAAGTGGAGAACGCATGCCCCAGATGGAGGGGAAATCCATTAACCATGATTAGCAGGTAAAAGAAATCCTTGCTATTGACCATCCTCGTGCTATCTCCCCACCCTATCAGAATGTTTAAGGGGAGCATGAACATATACGAGGACGGGGGAGCGAAGTTAAGTGGCCTTTGACCAGTGGAGATCAAAACTGAATCGGTGTTGAGGTAGCTCCACATCTGCTCATGTGGCTCACCATGGGGCCTAGAGATGAGAAGCACCTCATACTCTGGCATCCTTGTGAAGTCAGCGTCATACAAACTAAGACCTAATCAGCTCATGCTTAAGAGTGCTTCTTTTCCATTTAATTGGTCCAAAATTGCTTCATTAGCTCCCTCATGCTCTCTATGCTTCACCCTTGCCCTGAGATAAATATATTAACAGACTAAGTACCATTTTCTAAATAAAATATCGAAGGCATGCCAATTGAGTGTGAGAATTGATTGAAATAAATTTTAAACTTACACACTTATCTCAAGCTAACAATGAATTCAATAGTTTAAGAAGGAAATACCATTAGTGAAAAGAAAATCATGATTTAAATTAAAGAAGCCATAGATTATAGGATTATTTCTTGTTTAAGTAGAACTGACACAGAATTAGCATGGCTCTTACCTTGAACTATAACTTAGGCATCATACTATGTTTAAACAAGAAAAGTAACCTAACCAAATTTCCAATTGCTAACAGGATTCAACAAACTACAACACATTCAAAGATTCCCTTACATAATAAAATAAACTTGAGAGGAAAACTTAAATGGGCTAATATCTAAATCTTATAAATCATAACCATGTATATGAGTCATACACTTCAATGTTTTATTACCAATGTCAACACCTGGAGAACCAATCTAACCTTAAAAAAAATAGTATTGGTGTGCTGGGAACATATCACATCCACTTATACAACTAATGGAAAATTTCCAGGACATGCTACAAGCAATCGAGCAGTAAAAAACCAACCATTAGGAACAAATATCATACATCCCATTGAAAAACAAATTCATAAATCTACTATGGATCCTCTTGCTATAATGAAACATTTATCATGTCCCGAACCCGGTGTGGCGAGCCCGGAATATGGACAAACAGCCGCACACCCACTTGGTCGAGACCAAGTGGGCATGCAAGGCCTCAACCCCTAAACAAAGTAGAAAACACAGAATACAAAACATACAAATAGCAAAACACCAAGTCTTTACATCTAGGAGTTTAGAGTTTTAATACAAGCCAATGTCTAATACAATGACAAACTACAACAAAAACTGCTAAGACACCCACCAACCAAAAAGGGACACGCGCTACCTGATGACCTGGCTAAGCTGACCTTTGCAAGACCTTACTCCTAATTTGAAAGAAATAATCAACAACTTTATGAGCTTCAAAAAAGCACAGTAAGTAATCCACTAAAAACAAAATACGGATTAACAGAGTCCAAAGATTTAAAGTAACATCATCACAAAAACCTCAACCAAAAACATATATGTACAGAAATTGAATCTCAAGTTAAAAGCATCCATAAAATCACAATACGGAGATTCATAAACATTTAGCAAAATACAGAAACAAAATAAAGTGGTTTTCAAATCGTTTAAGTGTCTCCAATTTACAAAAGCCATTATTTTTTTACCTCGGAAGCACCCGAGTCAGAATATCATAACCCATTTGTTTTACCTCAATAGCCTGAGTTAGAAATAACATACTCCATCTATTTTACCTCGTTGACCCGAGTCAAAAATTCAAAACCGCTATTATTTCATCAACGGCTCGGTGTGAAACTATAGTCTCGGTTACAGAGTTCATGTCGACATGGTCAGAGTTGACCCCTATTAACTGGGTTAGAACATAGTTATAATTGGAGACTTTATGCATAACAATAATTTTTGCAAGATCCCACTTTCGAGAAACTAACAAGTATTTTCAAAAAAAACAAATAAATAAATAAATAAACAAACAAGTAAATAATTAAATAATAAATAAATACTAAAACTTATGAAATTGTGCAATTGCCTGCTAACACAATTGTGTAAAAAAATTTAACAGAGAAACCATTTGAAAACCATGCCTTTTAAATAACTTAATAAATAATCAATTAACTAAATATTACAGGAATTAGATTAAAAATATTAACCAATTAATTAACCATGCTGATGAAGTATAAGCAATTAAACAATTGCTGCAGAATTTTAAATTATCCAACTAACAATCCACTAACTTTTATAAAATATTCAATTAAAGCTTTTCATTTTATAAGATATATATATATTATATATCAGCTGCAGGTAAATACTTTTCAGAAATAGGTTGTTTGTTTTAATACTTAAAATTTTGGGCGTCCTATTAATTTATGAAAGTGATTTTTTTTTCTATCAGAATAATGTTGTAAGCCCCACGCTGGTCAAGTATGGTCCACCATGCTTTGCTTTTATTGTTTTTCCCCTCCCATGCCCCGTAGAAAGATCAACCCTTTCCCCTTCTTTCCCCTTCTTTTTTTTTTTTTTTTTTTTTTTACCCATCTCATAGCTGAACTTCCCCCCCCCCCCCCCCCCCCCCCCCTCCCCCCCCCCAACCAACCATGCCCTACCTCTTCTTTGGCCACACCATGCAGCCATTCCTTGGTATCGAAAATATCGAGTTAAATGCCCTAGAGGTCACTTACCTTTGCTTTTGTTTCATTTCGGTTACCAACCTTTAATTTGCATCAAAACAGTTACTCATCTTTGATTTTGTATCAACAGAGTCACCCGCTAGTAACCAGATTCAAATCACAAGTGGTCTTATCATGTCCATGCACCATCCTTCCATGTTTACATGTTTTTTTCCATGAAAGCATGGTGCATGGACACGATAAGACCACTTGTGATTTGAATCTAGTTACCCGCGGGTGACTCCGTTGATACAAAATCAAAAATAAATAACTGTTTTGATGCAAATTAAAGGTCGGTAACCGAAATGAAACAAAGGCAAAGGTAAGTGACCTCCTAGGCATTTAACCCGAAAATATCAAAAGGTCCAATCTTTAAGAGGCCAAGGTTCTCTTCATCTTCATCTCCTTTTTCATCTTGCTACAATCTTGGAAAACTTGATTGGTTGGAGGTTGGAGAGACAGCTCTAGAATGGAGTGGCTTATTTTCTATAGCTAATTTTTTTTTTTAAAAAAAAAAAAAAGAGCCCATAGGCTAATTTATTAAAAGATAAAGGTAGTGTATGTACACTCAAACAGAGGGAAACCAAATACAAACAAGAGAGAGAGAGAGAGAGGACTGGTGAAGCAAACAACAGAGAAAGACAAAAACTAATACAAACAATAGCCTGCTAATGAGAATTTTCGCATGATCCAAGGAGGGAGGTCTTTTCCTTCATGAAATAGAGTGACCGAGTGAAAATTGGCAGCATGGACAGCCAAGCTAGGAGCAAGAGTCAACCAATTCCTGGGGAGGACAAGAACCTGGGGCCAATTAGCAACATTGATTAAATGCCGAAGGGAGAGAATCCAGTGTTGAAAGTGCCAGGCACACATCAATTATGAAGAAAAAATCATATCCTTGAGTTCTGAACAGGAGAGAAAGATATGGTGCACTGGAAGCTGATGTTGAATGCTAACTCTGAGAGCGAATATAAGAGCTTGAATCTCTGCAGCCAGTTTAGTATCATTCTTCAAAGGGCTACAACCTGCAAGAATAACAAAGTAATTAATATTAGCTAAAACACAACCTGCTGAACAAACTTGTGTGTATTCATTCCAATTCACAGCAGTATAGAGGAAGAACCCGTTAGAATCAGAAAAGTTATTTAACATGAGCTTCTTCCCAATGAGATTATAATTTGAGCAAAAGTTATCCTTAGAAAAATTGTAAGCTCTATTAGATATCACCTGGATATTTAAAGGGATAGATCTGAATATTATATAACAACAAGCCTTCCAAATGTACCAAGCAACAGCAGCACAAAGAGCTTTATAAAAATATGAAGATCTATGGCAAAGAACCCAGTAGCCATCACTGAAACCATTAGGAAAGTCAATAGTAAAGTTGGATAGAGAATTGATGTATTGCAGATTGCTTGAGATTTATTGCAAAGATAAAACAGGTGCTCAGGTGTTTCCAGATTGATGCCACAAAAAGTACAAGGGTTCCAGGGGCCCAGATTAATTGCGTGAAGCATTTCACTAGTTGGAAGCCTGCCATGAAACATTAACCAAAGGAAATGTTTGACACGGGGAGCAATTTTGATTTTCCAAATCTTTTTCCAACCTGGCCAAATATTTGAATTAGCATTCTTGGAATTAAGGAAATGATAAACACTAGAAGCCACCTTAGTTGTGTGAGAGTTGGGAAGCAGACCCAAGTGCAAGGACTAAAAGAGTCTAAACTTCCCAGTCTATTAATGATGTCGCCAGAACTACTGCCAAAAAGCAAGTGTAATTTTTGCAAATCCCAATTGTTGTTCAAAACAAGATCATTAAGGGACATATTAAAGAGATCGAGACCTGTGTTAAAAAAAGTAGACTTATAGGCAATAGGAATGTCAAAACACCAGGGATCAAAAAACAAGGATGCTGAGTTGGGATTAAGTGATTTGATCCAACAGTGTGGTTTTAAAACATTAGCAGTAGTACAGAGGCCCTTGAAAAATTAATACGACCATACTTGGAAATCACAATATCAACCCACAAAACATTGTCTTGATTTAAGTATTTGAAAAACTGCTTTGCAAGAAGAGAGTGCCTAGCAATTGAAAGATTTTTAATCGCTAGACCCCCCTCATTTTTATTCTCAGTTACACAACTCCAACGAACAGCATGGATGCCTTTTCCATTGCCCCCCTTATACCAGAGGAAATCCCTAATAATTTTATTAATTTCAGAAAGAACAGTCTCCGCAATAGGGTAAACTAAGAGGTAATAAATCAGAATCGAAAGAAAAATAGAGTTAATTAAAATAGTTTTCGCAGCCATAGAAAGTTTGGAATGCTTCCAACGGGCACAGGTCTGACGGATTTTATCAATCATCTTGTCAAAGACAGAAGCAGCTAGCTTTTTAGGAGAAACTAAAATACCAAGATATTTGAAAGGGAAATTATTAGCTTTGATTTTAAGAATGGCACAAATGCTATTCTGAACCCTTTTGTTGAACCAAGTGGGGAAATAAGCTGTGGATTTCGAAATATTGAGATGCTGACTAGAAAGATACCTGTAGGCCTCTAAGCAACTGATAATGCAATGAGCAGTAGCTCGAGAGGCACGGGAAATAATGACAAGATCATCAGCATATATTAAGTGATTGAACCTAGAATTGGCATTTATGTTAAAACCTAGAATATGACCAGCGGCAAGAGCAGAATTGAGCATATTAGTCAAGGATTGAGAAACAAGAATAAGGAGATAAGACGAGATAGGGTCACCTTGTCTCACTCCTTGAGAAGAATTGATCCAACGGGTAGGCTGACCATTAATAAGGAAAGAAAAAGAAGGAGACTGTAAACAAGCTTTAATCCAAGAAATCCAACGACTAGGGAAGTTCATTCTAGCAAGGGTGGCAAGAATTGCACTCCATTTAATCGTGTCATATGCTTTTTCAATATCAACTTTAATGATCATCCTAGGGGGCTAGTAAAATCATGTTCAATAGTGTGCACTACTTCTTGCAAAACAATGATATTATCAAAGGGACAGCGACCTACTACAAACCTCGACTACTCTCGACCAATAAGTTTTGGGATAACAAAAAAGAGTCTGTTAGCAAGAATTTTAGACACTAATTTATAACAAACGTTGCAAAGAGAGATATGGTAAAAGTCAGAGACTGAGTTAGGGTTATTATTCTTGGGAATAAGCGTAACAAAAGTTTTACCCCAAGAAGCTAGTAACACAGCATTATCAAACAAGGAAAGGACAGCATTCATTACCTGGTTGCCGATATCATTCCAAAAGAACCGAAAAAATTCAGCAACCATCCTATCAGAACCTGGGCTCTTACCGGCTGGGAGAGAAAGCAAAGTGAGATAGATTTCCTCCCTGGAGACATCTCTAATGAGTGATTACCCCTCCTCGGAAGATAAACAAGGAAGATTATGCGGGAGATCAAGAGCAATAGACATCGGATCACTGTCTAAAGAATCCGCCCAAAGGTTAGTATAAAAATTAATGAAGATATTTTCAATATCAGCATGCTAGGTATGCCAAGACCCATTAAAATCAACAAAATGAGAAATAACATTAGAATGAGCACGAAGACAAACAATATCATGAAAGAAAGAGGTATTTTGATCACCGTTAAGCAACCAGCTAAGATGCACCCGTTGTGCCCACCTAAGAGCATTTTGTCTCTAAAGAATAGTAAACTTACTATAAAGCTCAGCAAGAGCTTGAGAGGTATCAAAGTCCATAGAATTAGTACATTCAAGTGTAGCAATATCCACTTCAGTAGTTTGGATGGCAGACTCCAAGGAGTTTAAACCTGCACGTCTCCATTCATTGACATTAACACAAGTACGAGTAATAAGATGAGTTAACGCATGCATAGGGTTACCGTGCGGAACAAACTTCCATGCCCTTTTGACAGCATCTATACAACCGGTATAGTCAAGACAAAAAGAATCAAACCGGAAGATCTTACAAAAACTAATAGGAGAGAGATGGATAGTAAGTAAAAGAGGAGCATGATCCGAGAAAATTCTAGGAAGCGTTTTAAAGGTATAAGAATGATACTTATCAAGCCAATGGCTGTTAATAAGATAACGATCTAATTTGGCCCACCTACATCTCATACCTGTCTGATTGTTGTACCAAGTGAACTTGGACCCAGAAGCCTGAAGATCAAATAAATTGTGAAGAAAATGAGCTTTGCGAAAATAATAAGCAAACAATCCTCCTCTATGCACATCACGAGTTGAAATACAATTGAAATCACCAATTATAAGCCACGAAACGCCTAGATTGCAAAGTCTACTCAGCTCCTGCCAAAGAGAAATTTGAGAGGAAAGACGATGTGAGTTATAGATAACAGTAATGATGTAACTGGAATTGGAGTTCAGAGAAAGAATAAGATGGAGAGCTCTCCTGGAAACCGCCAGAGGAGAGACTAGACCGATAGACTTTTTCCAAATAACGATTATACCCCCTAAAAAACCATCAACTAAGATAGCGGCCCAACCCCAAGCACATGAAAGCTTAGAACACAATCGATCAAGCAGGGCAGAATCTGCTCTAGTTTTGACAAGACAAGCAATCAGTGGGTTGTGCTTCTTGATAAGCCATTTAAATTTGGTTGAGGTATCTCCAAAGGAGATTCCCCTGCAGTTCCAACAAAATATTTTAAAAGAGTTCATATATTAAGAGCTCAGGCCACCAGGCTCCAGTTGGCCCTTCTTCTGGGATGGAGACCCTACGTGAAATCCTTTTCTGATCAAAGTTTCCCGTTGTACTTCCTCTTGATAGTGATCCAGGGTCATAAGATCGTCGGGCTCCTCATCATTCGACATTGCCGATCCATCATCCTCTGAAATGTTTTCATTATCATCACTATTCTCTCCCATAGGCGCCACTTCCAGGGTAGATGAAACCCTGTCAACGGCCATCTGATGAGAGATGTTAGAATTAGAAGGGTCATGTGGGATAGTAAAGTTGTTTGAAGTTCAAATGACTGGTGGCGGAGAGCTCAAAGAGGCGAGAGCAATGTTCAAAGCCTTGGAACTAGGGTCTGACAATGCTTGGCAGAGAGCTTCAGCGGGTTTCAATAAAGCCGGATTGCTATCACATCGGATGGGAGGTGCTTTGGAAGCAGAAACATCCTGGGTTGGGAGAGGGATATCAATGGGATTATTAAAAGCTGTCAAATCCCGAGAATAGGGCTTAGTGCGAATAGTGTGAGGGTTTCAGGAATCACGATGGCCTCCTCAACCGCACCCACTAGAGCCTCTACGTGGCCCTCGAACAAAGAGAGAACATGATACGTTGGAGCCTTCCCCGCACCGGCTACTGCACCCGAGGTTAGGTGACTGGCACGAGAGCTAGTTCAGTTTCCGTGCTCGAGGCCTCACCGGTGGGAGACAATCATCCAAGGACCAAAGTCGGTCTCCGATGGGGCATCAGAAGTGTCTAGCATGGCATCAGGGGTCTTCGAAGAAGCCGCTGGCGGCGCCAAAGTAAAGGATTGGGGTTCCACCACCTCCACTTATCTGTCGACCTTCAGGACTGGACATGAGCTGACCGCCGACCCTCGTGGAACATGAAGGGTTGGAGTAGCATGATCCGGCCCGGTTCTTACCGTCTGAGTACAGGTATTCGAGCCATGACCAATAACCTCACAGTTATAGCAAAACGTGGGAAGACATTCATACATCACAACAACAAACACTTGTTGCGCATCATCCCCCACCCAAAACCCTTGGTAAAGGGGTTTGGATAGATCAATTTCGACACAAACACGAGCAAATTTGGATCGGGTAAGAGAAGAAGTAAGATCATCCACTTTCAGCAATTGACCTATATGAGTAGTGATTGTTTCAAGAGTATCATCAAACCAAAACTCCACCAGAAGATTGTGGAGCTGAACCCACACTACAGCATTGGATAATTTTGCAAAGGAAGGCTCGAAGAACGGTTGCCAAGGAGACAGTTGAAGTATGATGCTGTTAAGAGACCACAACCCATTATACAGCAAACTTTGGACAGCCTCTTGAGTAGGACATCGGATGTGAATGAACCCATTTGGAAGATTAGAGATGTGAATCTCGCCAAATTCCTCCCATTTAACCATCAGGTTTGTCTTCACCTGATCAAATTGGGGATGGGGCGGGGGCGGGGATCGAGGGGAGGCTTACCGAAGAATTTTCCAAACAAAGCATTTTGAAAACTAAGTTTGGTTTTGGAGATGGTATCTCTACCGATTTTGATAAACTCAGAGGAAGATTCCTTAAGTTTGGCTAATATTTGAGGATTGTGGAGTGGTGAAGAGTCAGTGGAACGGGAGGCCGAAGAGACGACTTTAGCCCAGAGTTCATACCAGAGGAAAGGGGAGGAGGAGAGGGAGAACCTAGCCCCCCACTTGCCATGGCAAGGGGGGTAGGGAGAAAACAATGGACCCGAACGTTGGAGAGAAGAGATAGCGTGAAAGAGAAGAAAGAGCGCCAAATGTCACAATAGGTTGCACCCTTTCTATAGCTAATTGGATAAGCAAGCTCTTATTTTGCTTTTAGCTGAAACCTAATATCTCATGCTTTGTTGTGTTGCATTGAGGCGTTTGTCTTGAATTGTAAGCCTTGTGTTAGTTGAACATGTGCTAAGCCTTAGAAAAATCTTTACTTGGCTGAAATCTTTCTTTTTGTGTTCTTGGAATGTATGTATTATTTTTAGCATAGCAATAATATCTATTCCATTCAATTATCACCATAGGCAAGAACTAGAACCCCAAACTCAGGACAGAAGTATAGTACTATAGAAATTCAAAGACATCAATAGTAACAATGCTCCATAAGCATAAAAGGAATGTCCAAATCCAACCCCCTAAACCTATAAACCAAATAATCCCTACAAGGACAATCATGAAACTTTCACAAATCTACAAAACAACTCATATCTAAGCTATGCAACTAAATCAAACCCATGAATAACACTTCCTTTAAATCAACTAGATGAGCCCATTAACCCTAAGACAAAATCATCTCGTATATAGAGAATCAAAACAAGAAAGGAATCAAAGATCCAGACTACAATCAAATCAAAGACAAGAGCTTACATGCTTGATTAGTTATAGGCATGAAGCCAGCACCATCCTTGAATTCCCTCCAATCTCTCGACAAGGCAAGGAAAGGATTAGCCTCAACTCACACACATACACCACCCTCCCAAGGATGTACCAAAGGATCCAAAAAGGAGATTTTTTTTTTTTTTTTTAGTATTTCCAAAGGATGTACCAAAGCTCATAGGTGTAGGAGTGTGGACCCTACCAATTTAAAAAAAAATTATGTCGTTGGGCTTACATTTAAATATTTATTTATTTTTATTTATTGTAAGTTTTCAGTTACTTTTTATTCAAAACCCTAGCCACGCCTCCTTCTCAATCTCTTATTCTTTGCCTCCGTATGTTTTAGTATTGTCATTTAAGAAAAAGTGAGACCTAGCATCTCTCCTTGGTTACAACGTTGTTATGGTGACGAAGACGAGGAACTCACCTCCATGGGTGCTTGATTGTGAGTGGTTGAGGTAAGGCTCTGATTTATTCTTTTTCTTCTTCTCCTTATGATTGTTTGTGAAGTGATACTAGTTAGGATTTGATTTATTTGAGGATATGATTCAGAAATTTTGCTTTTAGCAAAGTAGAGATTCCTCTTTAATTTGGGTGACTTAGAGACTGAATTTGGATGAGTTAAAAATAAAGAATTTGTAGATCTTATTCTTAACAAGATGATTGAAAATTTTCAGATTTTCTCCATGTGTATGATGTAAGTTACAGCCTTTAAATTCAGGTGTTGCGGATAAGACTTCCATGCAGACCTTGAAAAGTTATTGATTTATTTCATGACTTTAGAATTTGAATTAGATATAGAATTATATAGGAAAGTTGTAGAAGTCGACCTTATCTGTGGATCTACAGAATTTTAGAATTTATGCATCTGTAATGTTTGTGTTATAGCCATATTACTAAACTTGTGCTCAAATGACATTTCTGCAGAAAGCACGAAGATTGGTCAGACATTTTCATTGTCTTAGTTTCAAATAAGGTCAAATATTTCATTAGAAAGTTGTTCCATTTTGAGTTAGTTTTTTTCTCCTAAAGTTTGATTTTAGTTGAAGGTTTATGCTGCGAGATATTCTTGTTAGAATGGGTATGTCTATATTTTTTTTCAGGTTTGCAGAATAGGTTTACTCAAATTCATGGTTTAAATTTTGTAGATCTCAAATCATTATGAAATTTGAATATGTTATACCCATAAATGTCTAGTTTTCTTAGAAGGTAGAAATTCCTGATTTGGATCGGAATTCATAAAGGGGGCATTTGGTTGAATGTAGTTGAAAATGCAATCTATTTGTATTTATAAATCCTTGTATTTGAAAATTCAGGAGAGTCAAATCCAATGCTTGGTTGGATGTATTTGTAATACTTGATCACAAAATTTTGTTTTTAGTTGGAGGGATTTGTAAATTTGAATTTGGAAAACATGTGTTTGGTTTGATATATTTTTACTTGGATTACATGCTATGGTCACCCATGGTGAGGTTATCCCCACCCTGATTTATAAATAATTAATATATATTATAAAATATACATTTTATTTTATGTAAATATAAATTCAAATTTCAAATATTATGAGTAATTAATATAATTATTATATACTTAATTTATTATAATAAAATATAATATATTAATAATTTATTAAAATAATTAATATAATATAATATATCAATTATATATTACATTACTAATATTAATTACACTATAATTATATTTTATTTAATATTTTATAAAATACTCACTAAATGAATCCCTCACGTGCAAGTCATGTGACGGATTTACTGGAGAGGATTTTGGAATTCGGTCATTTTGGCTGAATTCCATAATATCATGAGTTTAGGATTTGAAAATGCAAACGAATATAAAATCCTTTGAAACAAACAAAGGATTTCTCAAATCCTTTGGCTTTCAAATCCAATCAAAAAAACACCATCAAAGTTACGCCGTTTTCTATCATGAAGGGCATGATGGAGTTGATTATTAGCCACTTGACTTTTGTAGCTTCATGGGTGTCATGAAATTGTTCTTGCATGTCATTGGTTATGTTTTTTTATTCTTATTGTTAGTAATTCTAATGGGTTTTCTTCCCAAACATAGGATTCCAACGAGAAGTTAATTGGTGTGAGTTAGAGTTTTGGGTATTAGACATGTAAGTACCTACATATAAATTCTGTATACAATATATACAAACTTTTCGTTTTCCGCACTCTCCGAATTTCAAGATAAAATTATGATTTTTATTTAATATTTTAATTGATTACATATTTATTAGGTAATCATTTTGATGATTGTTTTGTTATATTTTTTAAAATAACCATTAACTTATTTTATGTAATTGAGTTATAGTCGATTTGTAAATTTCGATTATAATTACAATGGCTCTATTATTAATATTAACAGTATTATTATTATTATCATCATCTTAGTTGTTAAACCAAGTGATCTTTATTTTCAAATAATTCAAGTATATAGTTAATTATTTTACATAATTATTGTTTTTGTATTTATTTGATATTTGCATTATATATGGTGAAGTAACTTATTTTGATATAATTCAAATTATTTTCATTAGAAAACGGTATCACCAAATTTCAGTATTTTTCAGCTGACAATAATTTTGGACCCAACATATTTTAATATAGTAACTTGTAGTCTCCAAATTAACTTTGCAATAACCCTGTCATTGGGGGTTAAACACTGACCATGTCGACATGAACATCTGATGAGATCACCGGCAAATGCACAAGATACTCAAGTAATAACATGTGTGTGACATAGGGATCGTATTCCATGGGGCCAAGGAGCTACTATTACTCTCCTTTCTTCAATTTCCTAGCCTAACACTTCAATTGATGAACAGTAATTACAAAGAGAGAAAGAAGAAACTAAAATGAAATCCATACTACTACTACTCACAATTAGCATTCAAGGGAGAACCAAACACAAGGAGTGATTTGGACAACGAATCCCCTTAGGGTTGTCATTAAGACCTGAACTAGGGATGATATGTTGTGATGGTAGTTTGGGCCAAGAGACTCCTAAGGTAAGTAATCCTGAATCCCTCAATGACTACCTCTAATCCAATACAAGTATTAGTTCAAAATCTCTTCTAACCAAATCCTTCTATGATTGCATTAAGTGTCGAGAAATCTCTAATTAGGGTCAAACTCAATACCTATGTTTGACCCTAATGGTTGGAGGGATATAAAATACCTGAATCCCTCGATGTATTCATACATGAATCCTTTTCAAGCTATGTGAGTCTAATACAAAGTCGCATCCCGCGCTCCTAGTACAAACTAGAATTTGAACCACATAGTTCTTATGCAATCCAAAACATCCAAGAACACATAGCAAAAATCACAAACTACAAGATTCTATAAAAGAAATCCAACATCCAACAACAATGATGATCATCCAAAATTACAACAAAGCAACCCTAGAGTTCATTATGTCCAAACCACAAATAAGTTAGTTCCTCATAAAAGAGAAACACTCATACAACTCCAACGAACAACAAACAAGAAAAGAAGCATGAAATACTCCCTCTAACTTATGATCCCCTTGGATGGATGAAGATCTTGAAAGTTCATTGAGATCTCTCCTCAAACGACACATAGATGCCTTGGATCTTCCCCCATATCTCCTCATTTGATGTTTACCTCCCTCTTAGTGAAGAAATACATGGTAGATCGCTGGAAAATGGACCCAAGAAGGGTGGGGTGACGGCCCAAGGAGCTAAAGAAGAAAAAGTTCCCCTTTTTTTGCCCTAGAAACATCTTAGAAACCCTTATCGGGTTGGCTTCAAGGCCTGCCTTGTAGGCGCAAGGATGCTCGCAAGGCCCTTGGGATTTCTACCGAAATTTCCAATAAGTGCTACATTATTTACTATAGTAACACTACTACAATATCTGCTACACTATAGGTACGCAAATTCTCCAGCTGGCTTGCGGGCATCTTCATTGTCGTAAAGTTGCCCTCAAGGAAAATTTGAGGCCTTGCCATTTTTTCAATCTTTTGTGCTACAGGACTTGCTATAGTATTGCTACAGTGCTAAGAGCCCTTAAAAGTTGTTTTTGGTGCCGATTTCTTCCTAAATTTCATTCTCGAACTCATCTTAGCTTCTTGGAGGCCTATCACACAAATGAAACCAATTAAACTATAAAAGGACATCGATCTTAAAAAATATAAATGAATAGTGCATAACTTATACTTATAAAATACATACATTTAGGCGCTTATCAACTTTTGACTCTGATAAGAAATTATAGTTTTGCTCTATTCCGTCGATAGAGAATAACGGCCTCTGATAATCTAGCTTGGGTCACCGAGGGTAAATAAAGGCTCTCTGAAAATCTGACTCGTGTCATCGAGTTTAAATATATTAATTATAGCTGATAATTATTTTTTAATGTCACGTTTATGTATGATTTTAAAATTTACAAAATTTTATGTGATCCCGAAATTTTTAATGGGTGCTTATTAGTTTGTCAAGCTCATAAATAGTTATTTTATCCTTTTCAGATCAAGAGTAAGTGTGTGACGGATAGCTTAGCAGGGACCATTGAGTGAACACTAGTTAGCAAGCATGTAATTAGTTCTTCTTTGTGTGAACTTGGAGTTTTTATTGTTTAAACATCGACTCTTGTTTTTTTTTATTTTTCCCCTGATCAATAGTTATAAACCTGATCATCGTACCCCTTGAATTCTTGTGCTTTTGTGAAGTTGGTACTTTGTTCAATTATATTCGTTGTGAGAGGGATTGTGAGGTCTTGTGTGCCCACTTGGACTCGGCATAGTGGGTATGAGGCCGTTTGTCGGCACATCAAGTTTGGTGAGCTGGGTTCGGGGGCATGACAAATCTAAGTGGTATGAGAGATTTAGTTAAATGTTGATGATATTAATGTGACAAATAGAACTTTTAAGCCTGTATTATTATGAAAAATTGAACCTAGAGAGTCAATTTACAAAGGGAATTTATTTCCCTATTAATTGATGATATTATTGTCCCCTCCTCTTTCTCGTATTTATTTGTAGCAGAAACTTTTGGGCCTTTGTTCCAGTTTGAATCAAATATAAAGCTTAATTTGTGTCCTTTAACATTTATCTTTGATTTGTTTTTTGTTACAAACATGGTGTTTTGGCATCTTTCGAGGGCAGTCTACTAGCGACCCTATTTATTCTTAGTACAGAAAATCATGTGGCCATGTACTATTGGTAATTAATTAGCATGTGTATTAGTTATCTCCCAGTATTAACTTTCTTTAACTTTCAAGCCAAGGAGAATATGATGGATTGATAATCTTAGACTATTAAGACTAGAAAGGGTTATGGTTGTCACTATGTTTCTCTAGATGCTATTTTTTCTTAGAATTCCTTGTCGGAGTTGCATGTCAGGATATGAGTGTTTGTTTTTGATAATTTGAATTGAATGAAAGCTATTTCTTTGGTTGGAATTTGAGATTGGATCTTGTAGGATTGCATTGTATCTGATTTTCTTTGACATGGCCATTTGATATGAAGAGAATAAAGGATTTAAAAATTTGAATATATGATGATTTGGGGAAAATGATTAGAATTGAACTCATGTTTGAATACATATAAAAGCATAGGAATTGTGACTTTCAAGATTTTGATTTGAGCAGGCTGATGTTCTGCCCCAAATCCAGAGGATATAGAGATAGAATTTGGAGAAGTTTAAAACAAAAGAACTGTGGTTTTTATCCATAGCTACCCACCTACAAAATTTTAAATTTACAAGATTTTTATTTTAAGAGATATGCTCCTTTAAATAAGGCAATCCCAAATGTTACTGTTGTGCAAAATTTGAAGACTAAATGATACTTTTCATAACTTTGGAGGCAAATTTGGCTAAAGTGTAAAAACATATGTGTGATGATAGGAAACATAGTTTGTATATTCAAGTTAGGAAAAGAGTACAAGGGTATATATAGAAAAATATTAGGGTTTTGTGGTATAGGCCCAATATGGCCCATTAACCAATTTAAACTATAACATAACTCTAACACTCCCCTCTCAAGTTGGAGCATATATATCAAGATGGCCAGCTTATTACATAGATGACTAAAGGCTTTAACCTTTAAACCCTTAGTGAAGATATCCGCCAGTCACTCAGACAACTAGGTGTATGGCGTAGAGATGACTCCCTTCAGTACTATATCATGATCATAGTGACAATCAACCTCAACATGCTTGTTACGCTCATGAAATATTGGATTATTTACAATGAAGATGGTGGTCTGGTTATCACACAACATCTGCATAGGTATCGTGATAGGGAATTCCAACTCAGATAGAAGAGACTCCACCCAAACCATTTCACAAGCTGTTTGTGCCATTGATCTGTACTTAACTTCGGCACTCGATCTCGAACCAACATTTTGCTTCTTGCTTTGCCAAGTAACCAAGTTTCCACCGATATACGTACAGAAGCCCGACATAGATTTTCTATCTCCTCTATCGCTAATATAACTAGAGTCAAAATAGGCTGCAACGTCCAGGTGACCATGATTCTTATAGAGAAGACTTTTGTCAGGAGCTCCTATAACATATTCAAGAACCCTCAAAACACCCTACTAGTGAACTTCTCGTAGTTCATGCATAAACTTACTCAGGAGTCCAACTGCGTAAAATATATCAGGAAGAGTAATTGTTAAATAAATAAGCTTGCCAATCAGACGTCTCTATTGACCTAGATCTTTAAGAGATGAGAAAGATGTCTCTCAGAAAGGTGTTGACTGCTCAATAAATGTACTCGATCTATAGTTTACAACCCAATAAACCAGTCTCCTTAAGTAAATCCAACACATATTTTCTTTGTGAGAGCGTCATCTTTCCTTTGGTATATGCAAACTCAATACCAAAAAAATAATTAAAAATAATTATTTTTAATTAATATGTTTATAATAATTAATAATAATAATAATTCAAGTGAATTATTTAATTAAAATATTTAATTATAACAATTAAGATGGATAATAGCTAAAGTAAATTATTTAATTTAAATAATTAACTATAATAATTAGAATGAATAATAACATTGAAGACATTTTATAAATGAGTAAATTTATCTTTTATTAAATATAATGCACTGTATTAGATATTAAAATTAATTATTTAATTAAGTACATAAAAGTTATTTTATTATATTTTTTTCCTACTTATCTCATTCCTAATTTCCTCGTTGGATTTTAAGTAGTGTGGGGTCCAACATCGTAAAATGAATCCAGACCGTTGATTCTCTTAAGATAAAAAAATGATGATCTAATGCGAAGGGCAAGAACATTTTGACTAATCTTCTTCCTTTTTTCTCTTCTTCTTCCTCCTCTTGTTTTGGTTCTTGTTCTTGGCTTCTCCTTAACAAATATAATCTCCCAGAATTACATCTTAAATATTTTTAACGAACTAAAACACCCTCTCTGTTTTTTTTAATTCATCACCAAAAAATTTGGGAAAAGAACTTTACCCTAGCATTAAGGAAATAATCAGGTGTTGATTATGTTAGAAAGATATTCGAGATCATGGTGATTATGTTAAGAAAATATTCATGATATTATTTACGACAATGAGATAATCATGGTGATATTTATTGAATTAATTATGAACATAATTAAAAGTAATTTGAGGAGAAGTTAAGATGATTTTTCATTTGTCGTCTCCATATAAAGTCAAACCTTCTTGTGATCATGCACACTTGTAAACATGCAATTCAATTCTCTTCTCATCAATTCATTTGCTTTTTCATATTGAATTTGCTTTAACCAAGTAAACTTCAAAAGAGCCTCAAAGTCTTTACAACTTTTCCTCACTCAAATTCTTTTTTATTTAAATTTACATTTTTATCTCTCTTAACCCTAATCTTATCATCTCACACGGCCTATCCATTAGGGATGGCAACGAGTCGAGTCGGGTCGGGTGCAGGTTTTGCCATACCCATACCCCACCCCCATACCCGAACCCAAACCAGGCTGGTTTTTAAAACCCCAATCCACACCTACACCCGACGGGTAATCGGGTACCCGCGGGTATACCCGCCCCGCCATAACCCTATTTAAAAATATTTAAAATAAAATTAAAATACAAAGAAAAATTAAAAATGTCAATTTAAAATCATAGTTTTTTTGTTTCAATGAACACCATGGAGTAGAAATTGAAAATAAACATTCAATGCAACACAAAATAGATAAATTCAACACTATAGAGTCGGAATTTAAAAAACCATAACAAAAAAAATTGAATATATGTAATGGGGTATATTTGTTAATTGAATTCGGGTTCGGGTCGGGTATTAGGATTCCCATACCCGCACCTGTACCCGCTTTATATTAATCAGGTTTTATCCGAACCCGACCCAAAACCCGGTCAAACCGGGTTTTACCCGTCAAACTCGGGTCAGGTCGGATCAAGTCGGGTTTGGGGATTATTGCCATCCCTACTATCCATCCTCTTGGAAGAGAGTCTAGCACTCTTTTTCCAGAGAAAAAAAGAAAAAGAAAGCAAAGCATATTTCCTTGTTTTTACGAGGTCTTGACACAATGGAGGAGAGAGAAATGACCAAATCATAAATTTATAAATTATAATTTAAAAAGAAAATTGAATTACTAGGTTGTTATAGGAAATTGATTTTTTTTTTTTTTCAAAACTATAAATGGTGATAAGAAGCTTTCCCAAGGACTTTGGAGTCCTTATCTGAAAACATCTTTAATCATAAATTTATCACAAAATAAAAAATTATCAGTTATTAATTCCTAAAAAACATAAATGATGTCCAAAAAAAAATATTTATCATTTTAGTTCAATTTTAAAAAAAATTAAAAAAAAATTATAGGTTATATTTTAACTTATTTCAACAACAGAAGGGGCTCAAGAGTAAACTATTAAAACAATTGCTCTAGATTTTTTATTTTGGAGCAATTGTCATTTACTTTTAAAGTCTTAAATTTTTTTAATAATAATTTTAAAGTCTTAAATTCTTGGAACCCTCCCATAATTATTTATTATTATATGCATGTGCTACGCACAGGAGAGATGAATAATGTACATCAATAGTTTAAAACATAATTTGCCCTGGTTTAACCAAATCCGGTCATGATATTGGGTTAGGTCATATAAAAACCCAGCACAAAAAATTCACTTGGATGAGATAATTATTTAAATATTATTTATGAATTTTTTAATATTGTCATAATATTATATGATTTTAGTAGGAAAACTTTCAAGAATATGTAGCTTGAAACTTTCCTACTTTGATATATACATAATAAATGAAAATCACAATTTATTTAGGTTAATGTTTAATCAATGATAACGTTAAATTATCTCAACACCTTTTTAAAATTTAAAATAATAAATTAAGATATTAAATATTTAAATTTAATAATTAATTAATCCCATCTCTTTGTAACAAACATTTTAAAATTCTCATTTTTTATATCTCTAAATCTTTAATATCCTATGTCATTTCTTTCTCCAAGACTAATGAAAAGTTTTTTTAATTATAAATCAATTTTTAGATTTATTTCTATTTATCATAAGTAACGGTGAATGCTAATTCCTAATAACCGGTAAAGAGATTAACAAATATCTTATATACCCATTTGTGAAAATAAATTTACATTACCTTGACTAGCCTAATCAGAGGCTTTAAATATTTTAAAAATTAAAAGATGAAATTAAATAACAAGGCAAAGTAAGGCGAGAATTAATTACGGGAAGTGGAAAAGACATGGAAGTCCGATTTTTCCTCTTTTAATTTTTTTTCTTCTGAAGTTCAGTAATTTTTTTTTACTGTAATCAGAAAAATGAGCCACATTATAAAATTTCATTTCCCTCACTTTAATTTTTTTTAATTTAAAATTTTACATAATAACTAAATTTTTTTTATTTTTATAAATAAACATTAAAAATATTAAAAATGATATTTTTTTTTTCACAGAAAGGCACTTTTTTCATTTTTTTCATAGCACTACTGTCAAAATGAACGATCTTGAATATGGCGTTTTATTTATTTATTTTTTTGAATAATAAGTGACAAGCGCCCCGGTATATAAATAGTATTAGAGCCCGATGTACAGTATATAAATAGTATAGAATAGTACAAATATCCCGAGTGAACAGTGTATGAACAGTACAGAGAATAGTACTGTCAGGAAGAAGATTTGAACTCATAACCTCCCTTTAACACATTGGTGTCTTACCATTGGATAGCACCATTGGGCTATCCAATGGTTGACATATGGTGTTTTATTGGACACAAGTCTATATTACAAATAATTTTAAATATTTAAATAATATGTACAGAAAATTTTCTTTTTTTAAGGGTATACATGTAATTTGAACTCTAATATTAAGTAGATTCAAATTGAAGGACCTGTCTCAACCTCATGTACAACATACCCTCTTTGCTTGTACACTAGGGAAATTTATGTGACCATCCGATTCTGCATGTCGGACACGTCAGCAGACAGGTCCTGAAAATGAGAAAATCTCGAGTCAATTTGATTTATTTATTTATTTATTTATTTTTGCAAATTAACCCCCACAAGAAAATATAATTTCATCCACCCCTAACAATGTAAATCTTAATTACATAAAAAAAAAACCCTGCTTGATAATAATTAAACTTACTATCCTTCCTTATCCACTTAATATAAATATTATTTATTATTTAAAAATTTTAAATTTTCAGTTTATTAGATTTAGATAAGTCATTATTTTTTTTATCTGTGTGCGATAAGAACGAATTATAATTTATTTAATTTAAAAATCAAATTAAATATATTTTAATGTGAGAAGATGACCATGATCCTTGATTTTTTTATATTTATTTATAAAATAAAAAAATAAGTCTATCCACTAAACTCACTTTTCCAAGCATAATTATGCAATTAATTTCAAATTTCACACGCTAATAAAGGGATGGATAATTTGCACAAGCACCCTACTACTATCTACAAAAAATTTAAATTATTTGTCTTCATAGATTATTATCCACTTTTTACAGGGGTATGATTGCAAAAAAAAAAAAACTCTATATAAACTATAAATTTTTAGTTGGTCTCTGCCATAAAAATCTCATCTTTTTGGGATTTATTCCTTCAGCCGGAGAATTCTCAGAGAGAGAGAGAGAGATGGGTGGAGGAGCCATTAGAACTGCGGCCAAGGTTGCGGCAATCAAGGGCTATCGGAGCACCGCCACCGCCCGGGGATCGTCCCGCAGCGCCCCCGTCGCCTCCTGGCCCAACGCCACCGGAGCAGGGCAGTCGACTCCCCTTTTATCCGTCGAACATGGCCACGACGATGCGCCTGTGGCTTCGTCGATCCAGAGGCCTTCTTGGGAGCTTGATGAGTGGGAGTTTGCTGGAGGAAATGAGGAGGAACTTTTGGATTTGCTGCATCCTGCCCCTAGGCTTGTTTTTGGGCCTGTTCCGACTTTGGAGGAGGCTAAGGATGCTACTTCTGATCTGAAAGATGCTATTGAGAAGTAAGTTTGATGAATTTTCATTATGTTCTCTCATTTTCTTTTGTATGGATTTTGAATGATCCGAAAGATGATGTCGAGATCTCTGTGGATGGAATTTTGTTTTTGTTTTGATATCGCTTTGAATGATCTGAACGATAATGAGCAGTAATTTAGACGAACTTTTCGTTTTCTTCATCTTTTGGTATTGATTTCTGATGATCTGATAGATGCTATTGATAAGCAATTTATATGAAGTTTTAATCTCTCTCACATTCTCTTTTTTGGTATCGATTTTGAATGATCTGAATAATGCTATTGAGAAGTAATCTAGTTGGAGTTTTATTCTCTTCTCCTTTTTTTTGGGGTATCAATTTGTCAATGAATTGTGATGTTCTGTTAAAGTTTTGGTTTTTATATGAGCAAGATATTTCTAAAGTTATGAAATCGTGCCAATCTTAGTGGATTTGGCGATTGGCGTCCAGGAGAAATGTTGATATTTTTTTTTTTTTTTTTGTGTGTGTGTGTTCCCGTACAACTCTAACTTTATCAAAATAAATAAGTAAGATGTTGTAATTTGCATGCGCTTTACATTGATTTTATTTCAAATTACCTGATTCATGATTGATATTGTTGTGCATCAAATATTGGGTTCTTTGTTGTTGTTCTTAATAATATTCAGCTTGGGGTGCTTCTGTAGTCATTCATTATCATCTTTAGTTTGAAGAGGAGAATTGTTCATTGTATTTGGTTGTGTGACTTGTATACTAGCCATTGTTTCATATGGTAGTCTGCAATTTGTTCTGTAAGTTTGTTTCTCTCTGTGATTGAGGCGCCTTCTCAAGCAATCAATCAACTTGTGTCCATACATTGAACAGGAGTTCTATGTTCTCAATTAGCCTTAAGTCTTTATCTCGAGAATAGACTGCCTTACACAATAGGAATGTTCAGCATATGCAACTCAATAGTAACTCATGGGAGGATTGAACAGAGTGGTTGGCAGGGTCAAGAAAGTACATGTATAGAGGTTGGAAGGGACTGCCTCTTGGGCTACCATGGAAGTGTAATTTGTGATTTGTGCAAAACTTGCTTGATGAGTGAAGATATTACATTGTGCCAAGATCAAAGCCATGACCTTGTCTCCACTGCAGTAATGCGATATGGGAATTTAATGGCAGTGTATTCCAATGTACATAGGAGGGACAGATATCTTAGAACTTTAGAGAATATTTTAACAAGAATGAATTTTGAGTTGATATACAATTCCACTAACTGGAATCTCTGGCTATTTCCTAAATGTTGTATGTGTGTGCGCTCACACGTGCACACATGCTATGCTGCCTTGCTCACACGTTCTAAGTAGAAAATTCAGAAAACATTGTTAGATTTAGAATGATACTATATCCTTTTTCATAACAAATTAATAGTTTTGTATTGAAAATGACTATTTCCTACACTTTAAAGGTCATGATTATTCTGTCTTGATTTCATCAAGTTCCCTTCCGTCTGTGTTTTCTCCTGGTGGTTGAGGAGCAACCTTGTTCTTTTCTGGGGCCCTTTGATGGATGTCAAGAATTACGAAGGCCCATGCATATCTAAACAAGTTGTATTTATGACCAATGCTCCTTCCCATTCATGTACATGCACTTTCAATGGCTTGCCCTTCTTGTCCTTCATACACAATTTATCAGTACTGTTTCATCTTATATAGTTAATCGAACTGAAGAATGGTTCGCTTTTTGCTTCTCAGTTTGTTACTGCTCGGGATTATGGGCACAATTTTGTAAATTAATTATTATACTGTTTATGGGGTTTATGTGTAATTTTTCAGTTCACGGATTTATATGTAAAAGTTTTAATCTTTTTGGGTTATTTGATTCATAGTACTTGGGTTGGCCCACCACATAAGCTGCTTAGGTTTCACATGTTTTGAGCTTGAGTTCAACTCAATTATTTGATAAATCTAGTCATGCCCTGTCATGGTTGGTTCATTCCATCTTAGCTTGAAATAGCTGGTTAAAAATTTTAGTATAAAAAGATATTATGTTTAATCTTTATCACTCTCATCAGATTTAGAGCAGTTGGTGGTTGGAGCATGTTTCTCCTCAACGATATTATTTGCATAGGGAACTCTGGTGAACTCAGCTCAGATCAAGCCAAATTCGAGTACATTGAACTTGGCTTAAATTTGGACATGCTGAGCTTGAGTTGGACAGTTCAGTCATAACTAAAACTTGATGAAGGCACAGTAAGCTCAGTTCATTTGTTCTAAAAAGTATATGGTTTTGTAAGTTCTTGGCCTATAAGTTCTATAATAACATATTGAGATGGCTTTGAGGTGCCCCATATATGTTTTTGTTAGCAGATGTGTGATCTTTAATAGCCCCTCAAGCTTTTGTCATTGTCATTTTGGCTGCTGAGTTTTACAAAATTGTTCATTTTGGCTTGGACTAGTCAAATCTGTTTGTTGTAGGTTTTTTAACCGACATTACATTTGATGCTGTGGAATACACATCACATATTTTTTGCAAGTCACATATGATGGTGGGGTCAAAATCAATAAGGCTGTATAGTTCAGGTGAAATGAACATTCCATGTTTGAGGAGCCCAAGCAAACAGTAACTTTGACTTTGGGCACTATTGATGGCTTCATCTGTAAACTTTTCTTGTAAATGAGCATGGATAGAAAGTGAACGTCATCTTTTATTTATTTGACTTATGGAAATGAAGGTTACGTCTCTTCACTGATGACCTGCCATATTTTGCAGGGTATACTTTGCTCCCACGGCTGAGGTTGCAATGAAAGATATGCAAGAAACTTCTCCCGGCTTAACTGCAGCAATCCTCCCTTCAGTGCCCAAGCATGTTGCCCAAGCATTTTCTTTACTGCAAGGATCTCCAGAGGCTCAGGTACCGCACCTAAATTAGAATTGTGGAAGTGTTTGGAGTCTTCAAAACTTTAAACAAGGTTTAACTTTTCCAAACATGCATATTTACTTAAATCTGTAAAAGGGGAATCAAAAAGAAAATTGAGATAGGATTTTTTTTTTTTTGGGTATATATGGGGCAAGATTTTTCTGTGGCAAACTCTGCACTTCTATTTTACTTTATAACATGCTTGATAGTTGCTTCTATAATACTCCAATTACTAATATCTGTTGTAATGCAAAGTAAAGACTGGTTTATAACCAGAAATTCACTTAAATACTGAAACTGGGGTTCTAACAAGCACAATGCTTACTAACCAAGCAAAACTTTCATTTTTCTTTAATAGATCATTGATGTATAATCATCCAACTGGATATTATATACTCCAAAGAATAATCAATTAATCATGAAGGTAGATTACAATGACATTATAACGGGTGTCATCAATTGGGAAGGCCTCCTCCTATACACACAGTTTCAAATTGTAGTTAGCTGTCACATATTCATCATTGCCCCACAACTGAATTACTGATCCCATATGCAGCCTATAAATGAATCCACATATAATAGAGTTTTTGGATGTGCACCTTCACTTCCATTATCCCGTATGCGGACCAACCCATTTGTCCTTCAATTTTCATACTATCCATTATTTATTGGTTATTTGCTTTCTACAGATGGTTAGATTCACAAAACAAAATTTAGGTCTGCATTTTATAGTACTCTTCTTATCCTGTCTTTTCCTTATTGATGGTTGATAACCTCCAAGAATGGGGGAGAAAGTACAACAGCACTGTTATGAACCATGGACTTTGTCAAGAAGAAGCCCTGGTGTGAGATCTTATGGCAGAGTTTCTAGATCTTCAGTTTTTGACTGATTGTGAGCATCCCATGCAACACAATTAAATATATATATATATATATATATATATATATACATTTATTTTCTCGTCCATCACCTTTGTATATATTCATCAGATCACTCAGATTGGAAACTTGCAATATTTGTATATCATAATCATCTAGTGAAGGAGTTGGATTAAGGGGCAAAAAAGAGATCTTTTACATTTTATAAAGAAAGACCAACGACTATTGTAGAGATGAATGGAGCTCGCAGTCTTGGGA
Source organism: Dioscorea alata (assembly GCA_020875875.1). Classification (NCBI taxonomy): domain Eukaryota; kingdom Viridiplantae; phylum Streptophyta; class Magnoliopsida; order Dioscoreales; family Dioscoreaceae; genus Dioscorea; species Dioscorea alata. The sequence goes on from CM037019.1 coordinate 14,597,645, forward strand.
CATCTGGCAGAAGGCTTGGCCTCCTGGGCTGGAGGCAAAGACCCAAAGGGTGTGCTTCTGGTGATTAGCTTAACATCAGTAGGCATTATGTTTTGGAGTATAACTGGATAGAAAAAACTAATCTATGATGCCGCATATCTTATTATGTTTCAGACAACTTTAATTATTCCTTGCAATAACCTCTATTTTCGTGGAGGCATAAAATTTAAAAATTTTGAAGGTGACTACCGGTTTACCATTCACTTCAATCCTACAATAATCCATGAGATTAGCATGCTTGGGCCTTCATTATTATTAGAAGTCATCTTAAAGTCTCCATTGGGGGTCCAAGCATGTGGAAACTTAACAATTTAACGATGCTTCTTTTGCTGTCAGCTTATTACTATCATTTGATTTCTTTTTGTTGTCCTTCCTTTAATTGTTCTTATATTTTGGTTGTGTTCCTCTGATGGTCAGAACATGTGTCACATTAAACCTCTTGTGTTCTTTAATTTTAAGGGTGTTTTATGTCTCTGACAAGTTTTGATGGGGATAGTGAACATTAAATTTACTTCAATGCTATTCTCATATATATAATAAGTATATAGTTGTATTATTTGCAAAGATCTCATATGATTTGTGGAATTCAAAACAATGAAGCTGCCAATTGTTATTATTGATGAGTAACAATATACTGGATAAGTTTTGAATCTTGTTTTTGAAGCATATTACATAATATTGAAAATTCCTCTGCCTAATGTGCAGGAGGTTGTTGCTTCAATTGCTTCGGATAAGAATGTCTGGGATGCTGTAATGAAAAACCAGAAGGTTTTGGACTTCTACAAAACTCACCAAACTGGTAAAGCAGAAGAAAAATCTTTTCCTGCATTGTTTCATATTTAATTTTGTTAAGACATCTGATATGTATCTTGAGTTTTCCATTCAGTTATTCCATGTGAAACTATCGTGGACTCAGCAAACAGTGTTGTCGATGAGATAAACACCTGCCGACATGCCAATGAACAATCAGAGAACCCTGAAAAACTCAAGCAGGAAACACCAGAGAGTTTTGTGTTGAACCCTGAAAAACTAAAACAGGAAACACCAGAGAGTTCTGTATACAGGGACGTCGTCAATGCAGTAAAAGAAAATGTCATCGACCCAGTAAAAGAAAAGGTTTCAGAAATGGTAGCTAACATTTCCAACTTCTTTGAAGGTCTTATTGGCTCAACAATGGACAACCAAAGCTCAACAGTCTCAAAATCTAGCAGAAGCACTGGTGAATCTTATGTTGATGTTGCAATTGGAGGAGCTTTTATGGCTCTGGGCATTGCAACAATTCTGGTTATCTTATTCAAAAGAGCGTAAAAAATAAATGATCAGTAGTAGCAAACCTCTCTCTCTCTCTCTCTATAAGTATGGTGTTATTATGATACTGTGTTCTACGGGTGTTCTAATACTCTAGATTGTACAGTCTTTTTTCTATGAAGTTTTAAAACATTTACTTTATTTCTCTTTCTTGTGTGTATAGGCACATTATTATAGAGGTTGTTTTCTACTTTTGAGTTTTGACATCAATTGGCAATTATGGAAGTGGAGCCCTTTCTAAATACTTGCAATAAATGTATTTATTGTCAACTTTCTTGACCCTTTTACCCCACTCTCCTGCCCATGTACTGCGCATTCACAGAAACACAAGAAAAACCACCCTTGCACAGCACCCCAATTAAATATCTGTACCACCATTTGCCAACACATAAATATCTTCCCAAGAAACACAACATTCATTAATAATCCAAACCCTACAAGTAACCACTAAACAAAATACAACAAAAGAACAAGAAGTTCACTATCCCTTCTTTTTACATCCATCACCACCACCACTAAAAAACCAAAAAACACCACTAAAAATAAAATTCAAAGAAAAGATGACAAAAAGTTTCAACACTTCAACGTTTACACTCCGGTGGCGAAGCCGGAAACCTACCAGAATCAAAACAATAATCATAAACAAGATGCTTAGCTCTAACCCAAACCAACTGATGACTCTGATGAACACTCAACTCTTCCATCTCCTTCTCCTTCCACCAATACCTCCCTTCTTTCCCTTCCCAACTCTCCCCACACCTCTTCACCTCCTCCTCCACCTCCTTCCCTTCCACCACTTCACACCCTTCCATTTTCACCTCCCTAAACTCCGTCACAAACGGCTGGTGACTCCAATCTGTTTTCACTCTCCCCCCTTGCGTCGCCCAATCATCCGCATTCCATATCGAACTATAAATCCCCATCGGTTGACTTTTCGGAAACACCAACCCTTCCTCTTCCCTGTTCTCATAAACCCTAACCGGTGTATCATCAACCAAAAACATCACCTGCTTCGGATTCCAAAGTATGGAATAATTATGGAAATCCAGAGTTGGATCATACCACAAACCCATCCTCTGCTCTCTATTACCAACTCCATTCACATACACATTTGTCTGAACCAGATAAGGTTCACCACTTGTGTTCCCAAGAAACTCAAAATCAAACTCATTGTGCGCTTCTCCGTCTGATGACATGTAGAACGCCGTCACTGTTCCGGCCGAGTCTCCCGGCACTAGTTTCATCTCCACCGTTGTTTTCCCATATAAGTACTTGGATTTTGAGGCAATGCCTGCACCTGAAAAACAAGCATAACAACTTTAAGTTCATGTTCAAAATTTCTTCATGCTTATCATCCTTTAATCAATAATGATTTTTTTTTTTTTTTTTTTTTTTTTTTGTTACCAGAAGAGCTATCGAGCTTGAGCTTGACAGTGTCGCCTTCTTGAAGGATATGGTCTAAAGCCCAGCTCGGTTGGAACTGGTCCTCAAACCTCGCTGATGATAATGGAAAGAAAGTAACAACGCAAATGAGACTTACAAGATATGAATACTTCATTTTTGAGTGAGATGGTGAGATGGTGAGTGAGAAGAGTGGTGATTGTGTTAGTGGTTTTATAGAGGGGGTGGAGGAGTGCCACGTAGATTAGGAGTGACACGTAGGATAGAGGTAGCCGTTGGGGCGTTTTGTTGCTTAGCTGGGAAGGAGCTGGAAGGGAAGGGGGGTGTCACTGTCACTTAAAGAATTGATTCTGGAGATTGGCGAATAGGAGATTGACGCGTGGTGGTTTTACAGCTGTATGGAACTGGCTTGGTGTACGGTTTGGCTGTGGTTAAAGACTCCAGCTAAGGGCATTTGGTGGTGCCCTATGCTTGTCTAAGGGCACCTTGTTTTGGAGGTACACTTTAATTGTACCTTTAATTTGTTCTAATTTTTTTAAAATATATAAATATGTATAAATATATATTTAAAAAAATAAAATTTATACGTTGAATAAAAATATTTTACAATTAACTATCATCCTGTTAGGAAAATAGCAACTCTTTGTTTTAGCCTATGTTTGGTTCAAAGGGGGAGGAGGAAGGAGGGGGAGGGAGGGGGGGTGAGGGGGAGTATGGAGGGGTTGAGAAAATATTGTGTTTGGTTTATGGAGGAGTGTGGAGGAGTGTGGAGGAGTAATTTATTTGTTTTTTGTTTGATTGAAAAGAGGAGTGGGGAGGAGAGAGAAAGAGTGTAATGTGTATTTGACTATTTTGCCCTTTACAATATATAAGTAATAATATATATATAATCAATTGTAGAATAATAATAATAATAATAATAATAATAATAATAATATACGATAAACATAATAAAACATATTTATACATAATATAATAATTAGGGAAAAATATTTTATTTGAAAAAAAAATTATGAGGAGTCATGTAATAATTAGGGTTTTATAATGAGGATGTAACGGGGATTATAAAAATTTATGAGGGGTAATCTTGACTTTTTGGTATTATTTAAAAAAATTAAAAAAACCATAAAATACCCACATTTTCTCACCCCTCCTCACTCCCCCAATTTGGGGGAGTGGGTTATGAGGGGTGAGGAGGGGTGCCTCACCCCTCCTCACCCCCTCTCACCCCCTCTCACTCCCCCAACCAAACAACACCAACTCCTCCTCACCCCCTCTAATCCCTCCCCACACCCCCAACCAAACAAGGCATATTTAGTGACAGATGGAGGATAAATTTTTTATCACAACAATACTTGATTTGATGCGATGGTTCATTCATTTTATTAAAAAAAATGTATTTTATATGATTTTAATTTGAAATTAATTTTTTAAATTATTTCTGTAAAAAGAGTAATTGATATTTTATTCTTTTTCTTAGTAAAAAATTGAAGATCCTAATCCTATGGTTGGAAGGGTTTGAAATGTATTTTTAAAATTTAGGGTTGTTTGAATAAATTTTTTTTAGCTAAAAGGGTTTAATTTAAGAATTGGTATGTTAAATTGGATATTTTTAACAGTAATTTTTTGTTGTTGAATTAAGCAAAGGTGCATGTATAAAAGCAATTTGTAATTGGTTGTAATTGAAATTTTAATTCAATTAATTATTAAAATTAAAATTTACAATTTACAATTTTTTTTCTTTTAAAATTATTAATATATGTTGTTGGGCAATAAATATTTTCATTATTTTTAAAAATTAAAAAAAATTCTTTTTTTTTTTGCAAGGACATATATTTAATTAATTATAACTATTATATACTTCTCGAAAACTAAGTTTTAAAATGGAGCCTTTTTTCCAATTCATTTTTTTTTTTTTTTTTTTGGTGAATGGTGATTAAAGAGTGGGTGACTTTTTTGAGTATTGTTTTTGGTGACTCTTTAATGGAAGAAATAAATAAATAAGGGTGCCCTTTATCTCGTGGGAAGCGCCATGACATATTTATGCTCATTGAAAGGAAAAGATTGATGCCAGCTGGTGCTTCTCAACGGTTGGATATTTTTAAGAGCTCTTGCAGCCCCCCACTCTTCTTTCGTAAGCTTTCTCAGTTTTTGTTCCAAAATTGCCCCACATGCTCCAAAGTTTCTTTTTCTCATTCTTATCTTCTCTTCCTACAATGCCCATAATAGCTTTTGGAAATAAAAAATAAAAAAAAATGAATAGATTTAAAATTTTCATATATATATAGGGTAATTTTTTTTGGCACCAATGAACACTAACCTTCGGTCATATTTCAATTTAAGCACTAACATTTAAAATGTATTAAAGTGAGCCCTTGATTACACCAGTGGGCTGTTGGGGTTTTTCGGTGAGAATTCAGTGACAAGGACGCTGGACTCCATATCATCTTCACCCATAAAAACTGCCACATTAACAATTTCTCAGCATGTGTATTTCTCCTCCATGTCAGCTATCACATCAGCATCTTCATCCTTTTTTCTCATCATTTTCTTTCTTTTTTCTCCGACACAATCGGCAACCTAAGAAATCAAAGAGATGGTATTCAGTCTCCAACCAGGCTGAGGCTGCGTGCAGCGGGCAAACGGTGGGGCCTCCACGCGGGAAGGTGCCAGTGTTTCACATTTCTGGGAAGATTAGTGGTCTGCATAATGTATATTTTTTTTAATGTTGGTGTGCACTGTATATTGTATTTCAGTAGCAAAGTTAGTTACTTCCCACTTATTTGTGTGTTTATTATGTATAATTCAATTGATATATCTATAGTAAGTGAATATATTTATAGGCACAGATGAGCTACCCAAGTTAGGGACGGAACCGGGACTTATTGGTAGGAGAGGATAAGGGCAAAATATCAAAGAAAATTCATTTAACATAACAAATATTTCCAATACAAAATAATGTGACAATGTAATCTTTGATTAAAACTACTTATTTTATTATGCATTTTATAACGTAGTTATAACATTTTTTTTTATGCATTTTGTTATTTAGACTTAACACTAAACTTTATTTAATTATACATATATACATTTTGTGATATATATTCTCAATGAACTCATTGAGGCATTTAATCAAACATATTGTAGTCGTTTCACAAGAATGAAGTTACCAATCATGTTCTATGTTTTCACCCAAAGTTTTATACAATCATTCTCATTTACATTAGAGGGTGTTTGTTTGGATGTATTTAGTTTTACATATAAAACTAAATACTTTATTTTTAAAGATCCTTTGTTTGTTTAAGTGTATTTGTAAATCCTAATGTAATTGGGTTTACACTACAGTATACATTTGGGTGTATTTAGTTTTACCCCCAAATTGGCTATAAAACCAAATCTTTCATTTAGAATTATGACATACATACATACATACATACATACACATACATATACACATACACACATATATATACATATATGTATATAGAAATATATACACATACACATATGCATATACACAAATACATATACTTATATACACATATATATATATACATGCGTACATACATATATACACACTCATATGCATACACTTATATACACACGCATATACATATACTCATATATATATACACACACACACGCGCGCGCATTTACATATACTGATATATATATATATATGCATAGGTATTTTTACATATGTATACATACATATACATATACATATATGTATATATACAACACATACATATACACATATACATGTATGTATATGTATACATATACTCATATACATATATGTATATATACACATGTGTTTTTTAAATCCAGATTTACAAATCCTTCCAAACAAACATAAAATCTTATAATGCAGTAATTCCAGTTACATTCAACCAAACACAAGATTTGACTACACTATATTTTGAAAACCAAGTATTTTCATTTACATTGTAACTGGAAATTCACTGCATTTAGAATTACATCCAACCAAACGCCCCCTAAAAAGCAATACATGATCCAATAACAGAAAAAAAAATTGCTAATATGCTCACTATTATCTCCAACTAATTTACAGAATTGCAAGAAACCAATACAAAAAATTTTCAACTTAGTTTGCTGCCTTGCCTCTCCTTGGTCCATAAAATATAAGCTTGCTAGCCCACAAGTCTCACATACAACACAACCCCACCAATTCCAAATTCAAAGCAAAAATTGATTTAAATCTGGTGGATGGATCATAGATCCAATGTAACTTGTATAGATCATGAGGTATTAAATAACATACAATTCAATGTAACTTGTACATATCACAAGGCATTTAGAAAAACAATACAATCAAATGTAACTTGTATAGGCCACAAGGCACTAAAAACAATCTAATCCAATCCAATGATTCCCATGGATTTTCAAATTCTCAACTTGGCTAGGATTTTTTTTTCTTAACCGCATCCGATTGACCTCCTAATCTTCCCATCTTAGTTATCATCTTAACAACCCGAAAGCAAAAATTTAAGGAGAGGAGATAAAGAGCCTGTTAGTGCAAATGCACTTTAATGATTGGCATAATTTGACACCTAGTCAAGGTGACGTGGCAAACATGATGACATGGCATGAAGAATGATGTGGAATGAAGGATGACATGGCAAACAATCTTGACTAGGTGGAATATATCATGAGAGATCTTGGAGGAGTTATTTTTGGCAAGAAATTACAACTCTCATGAAGATTGTATGAAGATCTTGTGAAAAACTATTTTAGGCAAGATGATCAAGCAAGCATCAAGTTGAAGACAAGATCCCAATCAAGACCATATTTAGAAGATTGATTGAAGACTAAATATGGGTGAAGCTAAATGAAGAAACAACCTATCAATGGAATGATTCTTGAAGACTATTGAAGGCAAGATTTGAAGATTCTTGTTGAAGATTTGAAGAACCATAATAGAGAAGATATGAAGTCTATTATGGGTATGTCTGAAGATGCACCTATTGATGGCAAGATTTGGATGATGGATTGAAGATCCTTGAAGACCAAATTTGGGTGATGTGAAGACCAAGCTTGGCAAGGTTCATGAAGACGCACATAGGACGTGCGCCCCTTGCGAGGGGGCTGTGTGGTGAGGAGCTGAAGAGAGAGGTTAGTTGCTGGTAGGTTCGGATCAGGTGATCGAGCTACATCGACTCAGATAGGGTGTCTTGAGGTCGCTTAGCAATGGAGCCAGAATTCAGCCAAGCCAACAGCCAGGGCCAATGTCGCAACAAATGTTACAACATAAGTTACGACATCTAATTTCGGAAGGTTCCAAAGTTAGAAGCCGCGGAGATTCTAAAAAGGGTTTGTGCTATATTTGGGACGTTGAGGCGTCTATATATACCACCTTGGTCTAGGATTGGGTACGACTCTTGAAAGAGGGAGTAGGGAGGTACCGGACAATCTAGAGAGGGTAGTATTCTTTGTATTGAACGAGAGAGTGACAAGTATGTTTGTACTCCTCTATCTTTTACCTCTTTTAGTGGATTGTTGATCTCCGGGCATGGCCCCCCAGATGTAGGCAAGTGGATGCCGAACTGGGTTACCAACGTCTTGTGTCTCCTCTTTGTGGTTTGTGTTTATTTTTCTTGAGTGCTTAAGTGAGTGAGTGTTCCTCTTATTTCACAAACCCTAACCGGCGGAACTAACAAGTGGTATCAGAGCATAGGTCGTCGTGTTAACTTTGTTTTCAAAGTCGGCGAGATCCTAACTAGTTCCTTTGATGGCCGGAAGAGAAGGTGCCTCCGTCACTCGTCCTCCATTGCTCAACGGCTCCAACTACCCATATTGGAAGGCTCGTATGAAGGCCTTCATCAAGTCCATTGATGAGAGTGCGTGGATGGCTGTTGAAGATGGATGGACTCCTCCAACTCAAGTTGATGAAGACAAGAACGAGATTGTGAAGAAGAAGATCAACTGGAGTGCTGAAGATATGAAGAAAGCTAATGCAAATGGTAAAGCTCTAAATGCAATCTTTGGAGGTGTGGATGAAGATCAATTCAAGTATGTGGCTACGTGTGAAAGTGCCAAACAAGCTTGGGAGATTCTTCAAACGATTCATGAAGGCACAAACCTGGTAAAAATCTCTAAACTTCAAATGTTAAACACCATGTTTGAGAATCTCAGGATGGGTGAAGAAGAGACAATAGCCACCTTCAATGCAAAGCTTATGGACATTGCCAATCAAGCCTATCAACTCGGCAAGAAGTTCTCGGACAAGAAACTGGTTCAGAAGACTCTTAGATCTCTTCCAAGAAGATTTGAAGCAAAAATTACTGCAATAGAAGAAGCAAGGGACATCACTACCTTGAGACTTGATGAGTTAATGGGATCTCTACAAGTCTATGAGATGAATCTGAAACCAGGAAGAAGAGAAGAAGATATAGCCCTGAAAGCTGAAGCAATAAGATCGACAGTAACAGAAGGCAAAGCAGAAGACATAATCAACCATAATGTGTCCTTACCAGTTGTGATGAATAGAGGTGAAGTTTTCAGAAATTTCAATGTTGTTGCAAGTCCTGTTACAACATCAGTTGCAACATCCACAGAAAAAGATTGTGAAGTGGTTACTGAAAAAGATCTTCTTCATGGATATGAATTTATGTTAAAAGCTTTCGATCAGGTGGTCAAAGAAAATAAGCATCTTGTACAAAGGTTGGCAGAATGTCAAGAAAAGTTGGATGAAGCACTATCAAAATCTCAAAAATCCAAAAAGCTGAAGGAAGACATGAAGAATGGGGGAACAAAGAAGTGGATTCCAACATGTCACTATTGTGGGGTCAAAGGGCACATTCGTCCAAGATGTTGGAAAATGAAGAAAGACTTGAATAAGGGCAGACATGTGAAGAAGCCATCATCTACCAGAGAAAAGAAGAAAGAAACTAAGAAGACGTGGGTTAGAAAGGAAGACTTAGTGGGATACTCTTCAATGAAAAAATCCAAAAAGGACAATTGGTATTTTGATAGTGGCTGCTCAAAACACATGACAGGTGACAAAGATTTTCTGATGAATTACAAAGAATGTCAAATTGGACATGTGACTTTTGGTGATGGTAAGAAAGGTCAAGTAGTTGGAAAAGGAACATTGATGGTTCCGGGATATCCAAGATTGAAAAACATTCTGCATGTAGAAGGACTCAAGGCAAATCTTCTGAGTATAAGTCAATTATGTGATCGAAATCTGGTGGTAAAATTCACTCAGGACAAATGTGTGGTATATGATGAAGCTGGCCAATGTGTTCTAACCGGTTCAAGATCTTCAGACAATTGCTATTTGCTGGAAAAATTGGAAGTATGTTATAACACTTCTTGCAACATCACTGAAATCTGGCATCAAAAGCTTGGACACTTGAACTTCAGAAACCTAATGAAGATAACCGAAATGGGAGCTGTTAAGGGAGTGCCAAAGCTTACAAAAAGGGAAGATGGTGTTTGCGGACCTTGTCAATTGGGAAAGCAAAGTCGTGCTACTCACAAAGTGCTACGAGACATTGTTACAACAAGAGTGCTAGAACTTTTACACATGGATCTTATTGGACCCACACAAACAGAAAGCTTGTCAGGTAAAAGATATGTATTTGTTTGTGTTGATGACTACTCCAGGTACACTTGGGTGGATTTCCTCAAGGAGAAATCAGATGCTTTTGAAGCTTTCAAGAAACTATGCATGCAACTTCAAAATGAGAAAGAATGCCAAATTGGGAAGATTGTTAGAATCAGAAGTGATCATGGAAGAGAGTTTGAAAATGCTCAGTTTGCAGAATTGTGTAGAGAACATGGGATTCGTCATGAATTTTCAGCTCCAAAGACTCCTCAACAAAACGGAGTTGTTGAACGCAAGAATCGCACTCTTCAAGAGATGGCTAGAGTTATGTTGAATTCAAAGAATCTCCCTACAAGGTTTTGGGCCGAAGCAATCAATACAGCATGTTACATCATCAATAGAGTATATATTCGACCTTCAACCATCATGACACCATATGAAATTTGGAAAGGGAAAAAGCCAAACCTTAAATACTTTCATATCTTTGGAAGCAAATGTTACATTTTGAATGATAGAGATCAGCTGGGAAAGTTTGACAAGAAAAGTGATGAAGGAGTGTTCATGGGATATTCAACCACAAGTAGAGCATATCGGGTGTTCAATTCAAGAACCAAGAAGATGATGGAGACCATTAATGTTGTTATTGATGACTTCTCTGAAATGGAGACTCAAGATCCTTCAAGCAAGCCAAAGAAACTTATCACACTGAATTGTGAACCAGCTGATGAAGAGTTGCAGGCAGAACAACAAGTTACACTTCCAACTGCAACAACAGAAACTAGTCAGGAAACAGACAGACAGCAGATTATAACTGATGTTGCAACCGATGTTATAACAAAAGTTACAACAGGCGGAATTATTTCAGAATCAGATGAAGAAGATGAAGACATCAGCCTTGAACCATCCTCCAGAATTAAGAAGAATCATCCTATACAGAATGTGATTGGTAATGTGACTGAAGGAAGAAGAACTAGAAGCACTCAAAGAATTGATTATCGAGAATTGGCCGGATACACATGTTACATCTCTCTTATTGAACCAAAGAATGTCAAGGAGGCCTTAGTTGATGAATACTGGATGGAAGCAATGCAAGAAGAATTAAATCAGTTTGTTCGAAATGATGTGTGGACATTGGTCCCAAGACCGAAAGATATGAATGTTATTGGAACAAAATGGATCTTCAAGAACAAGACAGATGACAAAGGCAACATCACAAGAAATAAAGCAAGACTAGTGGCTCAAGGGTATACACAAGTAGAAGGAATTGACTTTGATGAAACATTTGCACCAGTTGCACGTCTAGAATCCATCAGATTACTGTTAGCAGTTGCATGTTGCATGGGGTTCAAGCTACATCAAATGGATGTCAAGAGTGCTTTTCTAAATGGAGTCATAAATGAAGAAGTGTTTGTGGAGCAACCAAAAGGGTTTGAAGATCATCAACATCCAGATCATGTGTATAAATTGAAAAAGGCTCTCTATGGCTTGAAGCAAGCTCCTAGGGCTTGGTATGAAAGACTCACAAAGTTTTTACTTGAGAAGGGCTACCAAAGAGGGGGAGTAGACAAAACCCTATTCATCAAGAAGTCTAAGTCAGATCTCATGGTGGCACAAATCTATGTTGATGATATTATATTTGGTTCAACATCTCAGAAGCAAGTGGATGAGTTTGTTCTTCTAATGCAAGAAGAGTTTGAGATGAGCATGGTAGGTGAACTAAGCTACTTCTTGGGTTTTCAAGTCAAACAAAGAAATGAAGGAATTTTCATTTCTCAAACCAAATATGCAAAGAACTTGGTAAAAAGGTTTGGTTTGGAGAATGCCAGACACATGAGAACACCTATGAGTGTAAATGAGAAGTTGATGAAAGATGAGCATGGAAAAGATGTGGATCCAAGTCTCTATAGAAGCATGATTGGAAGCTTGCTTTATCTCACAGCTAGTAGGCCAGATATCTCTTTCAGTGTTGGAGTTTGTGCTAGATATCAAGCAACACCAAAGGAATCTCATTTGAAGGCTGTTAAACGCATTATTCGATATGTCAATGGCACTGCTGAATATGGAATTTGGTATTCGAAAGACTCCAACTCACATCTTGCCGGGTATAGTGATGCAGATTGGGCAGGAAACATTGATGATAGAAAGAGCACCTCAGGAGGATGTTTCTATCTTGGTAACAACTTGGTTACATGGTACAGCAAGAAGCAAAGCTCTATCTCACTCTCCACAGCAGAGGCTGAATACATAGCGGCAGGAAGTTGTTGCACACAATTGCTATGGATGAAGCAAATGCTTGAAGATTATGGCTTACAACAAGGATTGTTGACTATATTTTGTGACAACAAAAGTGCAATTGATATCTCCAAGAATCCTGTCCAACATTCTCGTACCAAACATATTGATCTTCGACACCATTTTATACGAGATTTGGTTGAAAACAAAACAGTTGTTATGGATTATGTTGCAACAGAAAAACAATTGGCGGATATCTTCACCAAACCCCTTGATGCTACAAGATATGAAAAGTTGAGGGGTGAGATTGGTCTTTGCCAACTTTAATCCCTATTTGGGACTGCAAACGACCTGCATCTGCTACAGTTTATCAATGTCGTTTGCAGCAGCAAGAAGAAGTTCTGAAGATAGGGGGAGCTGATGATCAAGAATCCTGAAGATAGGCGGAGTTGCAGAAAAAGTTATAACATATCTTGCAACAACCAGTGAAGACTTTGGCACATTATGACACAAAGGGGGAGAAATTGAAGAGTTGAAGAGCTCCAGACTGAATTGTCCAGTTGTCTTACTTTTGTATTTTTTTTACATTTATGCTGAATTTGTAAATCACTAGTTGTAGTATCTTGTTAGCAACTAGTTGATATGTCAGTCTGTAAAAGTCTGTGTCCCGGTCAAATGTTGTAACAGAGTGTTGTAACAGTCGTCAGTCTGGGAGCAGAAGAAGTTGTGTCAAATTATGCCAAAGGGGGAGATTGTTAGTGCAAATGCACTTTAATGATTGGCATAATTTGACACCTAGTCAAGGTGACGTGGCAAACATGATGACATGGCATGAAGAATGATGTGGAATGAAGGATGACATGGCAAACAATCTTGACTAGGTGGAATATATCATGAGAGATCTTGGAGGAGTTATTTTTGGCAAGAAATTACAACTCTCATGAAGATTGTATGAAGATCTTGTGAAAAACTATTTTAGGCAAGATGATCAAGCAAGCATCAAGTTGAAGACAAGATCCCAATCAAGACCATATTTAGAAGATTGATTGAAGACTAAATATGGGTGAAGCTAAATGAAGAAACAACCTATCAATGGAATGATTCTTGAAGACTATTGAAGGCAAGATTTGAAAATTCTTGTTGAAGATTTGAAGAACCATAATAGAGAAGATATGAAGTCTATTATGGGTATGTCTGAAGATGCACCTATTGATGGCAAGATTTGGATGATGGATTGAAGATCCTTGAAGACCAAATTTGGGTGATGTGAAGACCAAGCTTGGCAAGGTTCATGAAGACGCACATAGGACGTGCGCCCCTTGCGAGGGGGCTGTGTGGTGAGGAGCTGAAGAGAGAGGTTAGTTGCTGGTAGGTTCGGATCAGGTGATCGAGCTACATCGACTCAGATAGGGTGTCTTGAGGTCGCTTAGCAATGGAGCCAGAATTCAGCCAAGCCAACAGCCAGGGCCAATGTCGCAACAAATGTTACAACATAAGTTACGACATCTAATTTCGGAAGGTTCCAAAGTTAGAAGCCGCGGAGATTCTAAAAAGGGTTTGTGCTATATTTGGGACGTTGAGGCGTCTATATATACCACCTTGGTCTAGGATTGGGTACGACTCTTGAAAGAGGGAGTAGGGAGGTACCGGACAATCTAGAGAGGGTAGTATTCTTTGTATTGAACGAGAGAGTGACAAGTATGTTTGTACTCCTCTATCTTTTACCTCTTTTAGTGGATTGTTGATCTCCGGGCATGGCCCCCCAGATGTAGGCAAGTGGATGCCGAACTGGGTTACCAACGTCTTGTGTCTCCTCTTTGTGGTTTGTGTTTATTTTTCTTGAGTGCTTAAGTGAGTGAGTGTTCCTCTTATTTCACAAACCCTAACCGGCGGAACTAACAGAGCCATCTTGAGAGCTTGGTCCTTCAGCTTTGGGGAGGGAAGGGCTGGGCAAAGGAAAGATGGGCGACCATCAGTGACAAGGGGGTTGGTTCCATTTAAAATAACGAGATCACCAATGCCAGGGGGGCTGAAGCCCCCTTGGTTCCATCCCTAACCCTGGTTCCACAAAAATCAATTGCACAATAATGTCAAGCTTTCTCAGAAACGTGAAACATCAGTTGAGCTTTGTCTAGTGAACACTATTACCTTCCTGCGTGGATCCCCAACTATTTGGTTGCTGTCAATAACCTTAGGCTGGTTGGAGATTGTATATCACCTCTTTAATTTCTTAGGTTACCGGCTTTGGGGAAGAAAAGGAGAAGAAGATGATGAGAAAAGAGGATGAAGAGGTTGATGTGGCAATTAACATGGGAGGAAAAGTGCATATGTGGAGAAATTGCTGATGTGGCAGCCTCCACGAGTGAAGATAACGTGGAGTTCGGCTTCCACGTCACTGATTTTTCATTGGAAAACCCTAACAACCTCACTGATGTAACCAAATTAAATGTTAGTGCTCATTTTAATATGTTTTGAATATCGGTGCTCAAATTGAAATATGACCAAAGGTTAGTGCTCACTTTTATTTTATCTATTTTTCGTTTTTTTTAAATAATCTGAAGTAAAAAATAGGGGAAGTGGTGTTACTTTCATTATATATAAAAAAAAATTTGAATGAAATGGGAGAGTTTAAATATTTTATCGAATTCTATGAGTTTTAAAAAATATTTAAAAAAAGGGGAAATGGGTATTAGGAAAAATAAAATAAAATAAAATAATCGAAGTGAGATGAAGTGAGCCGACTTTTCCCACTTCTCCCATGATGTATGACACCTAATTCTTTCTCCTTCATTTGTTATGTATTCAACTTTTTACTTTAATTTTTTTTAATTAAATACATGTTATTTTTATGTGCATTAATTTGTTTTTTATAAGAACAAAAGAAGGCATGAGTTTGTAATACTTCACTTCTAGAATGCAATTTGTTTTGCTGGTTGATCTATTTGAAGGTTATATTTAATATAATAATAGTGCGAATGATACATTCAAAGAGATATAGTGAGATTAAATTTAGAAATTTAACTCTTAAAATAGTTGCTTGAATAGATAATTTAGGGACATTTTTTTAAATGTACAGATAAAATGGGACAGAGGAGTACCATTCATTTTGATTTTTATATTTATTTTAAATATTTCTAATAAAAAAAATGGAATCCAATGAGCTCAACAATTAAAAGTTATTTACAAAAATGATTTCAAATTAATAATTAATTAAATCAAACATTGGTAATCTATTTTTGTTGACACAATTAGAGCAATGATAAGCTCACAACATTATAATAAAAAATATTATAAAAAATAATAAAGCAATAATTATCTCATCTGTTAAGTAAGATATTATGCATAATAATAGTAATAATACTAGTGTTATGTGTTTTTGTCTCTTTATGGGGGACCAACTAAAATTATTGTCCCCAAAATGACGCTGAGGGCAGAAAGAAGAATTACGAAAAATAATGTTCCCGAAATAGCCCTAATCAAGTAGGGGCATTATTAGGATGAAATTTAATCCAGAAGGGTGGAATGATTGGTGTTCCTGTGTTTGTACGGGTGGAGCGTGCATATACAAACAGACCAGAAACGTGTTTTTCTTTCTTTTTTTTATTTTTTATTTTTATTTAATAAAAAAGTAAAATGAGTAATAATTAACTGAATGGGCCTAACTTGTCAAATCTGAGTCAGCATTATAAGCAGGACTTCAACATGTTTTATGTTTTATTTAGGAAGACTTTTTTAATTGTTTTCATTTGTTTATAGTTGAGATGTGTGTGAGCTAGTGTTTATCATATGGGATTTACCTTAAATATCAATTTGCGTTATATATATATATATCATGAATTTATTAAAGTAAAGATAATTAAAAAAGACAAAAAAAAAAAATTATATAAGTCACATGATGTATTTAGCCATTTACATGAAATTAATATTGTAGGTGCGTGACTTGGATCCTTATTTGTTTTACCTACACATAATCTTTACAATATTTTATATTTATTTAGAATATATATTTTATTATCGTATTATATTTTGATAAATTATATATATATAAAGTTAATGAGATCCATAAAATTCTTACCACTTCACAAAACTTTTTAAATCTTTTATATTTCTAATATTTTAATTATTTATTTTTAAATATTAAATTATATAAAATTGTTAGTATTTTTAGTATTTAAAAAATTACAAATGTGGAAGCTACCAAAAAATATATATAAAAATTGGAAGATTGGAAAATATATAAATCACAAGGGTTAATCAGGAAAGTTTGAAGTGCCAAAGGATTAGTATATAATTTTGTCTAACTAAATGTTGACAATAATAGTAATCAATATTTAATATTTAAATAAAATCGTACATTGACGCCGCTTGACGTACATCACTGTCTCTCTTGTGGGGAGTGTTGTCCTTTATTTATATTTTTTATTTAATATTTTATTAAGTTTGTCTTATCCTATGGCCACATAGTTTTTGTCGTTTTCGATGATGACGAGAAACAGAGAATGATGCACGTGACCACGGCATACTTAGCCATTCTTCCCTCACGTGTCTTTCTTTTTTTAATTATGTTTTATTAAGTGTTATACTAATCTGGGATATTTACTTGTTCCCCCATGAAATCTTTTGATTTTACAAAAAAAAAAAAATTCTATAATATCTTCATTAGCAGTACGAAAATTTCTTTTTGGATATTATTTGGAGTGCCTAATTCATGGATAACTATGGGTTGATCTTAACGATAAAGTACCCATGTTGCCTTTAGTCCTAGATTAAGATTTTGCGTTTCTTTTCTTATAAAGAAGATAAAAAGAAGCAAAAGGAGATAATAAAGAGTTTTCGATCCTGAGGCGATGGAAGACAAAGTGAGGAAAACATTTAGGAAATAATTTTATTTTATTTTATAAATATAAACAAGCCACACACTAAGCAAGGAGTAAATAAATCAACCAACCTATGCCCTCATTTTTAGTGAACTACAAACTACAAAGACATGAGTATCCTATGCAGGGACCAGGTGCCAATGTCACATGAATATCCTATGCAGGACCAGGTACCAATAGACATTGGTGAAAACAATGCTAATTTTTTAACTAAAATTTTATTTGAAAACAATTTTAAACAAATAATGTTAAATATCCTCTGCCTCTAAAACTCTATTGTAGCCTATTAAGGTATTCGCAGATCAATGAGATTTTTTTATTATTATATGGATAAATCAGGTATTAAAAGATAATCATAATTTTGGACTCATATAAGAGAATTAAATGTTTTATTGCTCAATTATTGGTATATGTCTTATGCTTAGTTGTTGCCGCGGTAACCCAATCAGGTTTTAAATGTTTGTATTAAATTACTAAAAAATTAAAAATTTATTCTAAGATCAAAGTAATAAAAAAATGCTATATCACAAAAAGGTTCAAACCCCATAATTAATGTTTGAAAATTTATAAACAATTTTTTTTTTTTGACACAAGACGACAAGCGTCAGCCAGGGACGTGCACGTGCGTGTAGTGCCACTGCACTCAACACAACCGTGCCCTCACCTTTGCGTGGGTTTGGGGATTCGATCTCGGGTCCTCCCCGAAATGAACACCCTACGCAAGGGACCTGGTGCCAATAGACCAAATGGTCGTTGGCATTTATAAACAATTTGTTGAATTTTTCAACAAATGATCCATTTTATTTTTGTAAATTAAAATATTCAATTTTTAGAATTTTTTTATATAAAAAAAAACCATACAATGCAGATTGTTGTCAAGTGATAGTTAGGTTGAATATTTTGAATGTACGATTTTACAAATAAATAAAAAGCTTGCCTTATACGATCATTATTTTTTCTCAATATATAAAAAAGACGTGTTGATTGTTTTTCAATGTATTTTTTTAATAATAAATAGCCCAAAATCATGACTAAGAATATTATTATAAATACCATAAAGGTCAATGTATAGTTTAGCGGCATTTACTCCACTATGAAGGTGTTGGTATCAAAAATTTAAGTTCCATTAGGCATAATAATGATGACGGATCCTCGAGTGAGAACGCATAGGATGAATAGTCGTGCACATACGCCCTGTGGTTATTATAAAACCAAAATAAAAAAAAAGATAATCATAGTCTTTGAAAGCTTTGTAGTCTTCCATCCATTTTAATCAGAAAGGAACTATTTAACAAGGCAGTCAAAATTGGCCCGGCTAAGTCCAGGGGTCAGGGGTTAATGGATTCTATCCGATCAAACCGTGGTCAATAATAAAATATTAAAAAATATATTATGATAATTAATAATGATAAAAATAATATAACTTATACATTAATAATTAAAAAGCGCAATTAATTAATTATGATATTTTAAATTTTTTTATATATTTTCTTTGATTTTAAAAACATTTAAAATACAATTAAATTTAATATTTAAAGTTTTAGTTTTAATATTTTATATACAATATTTTTTTAAAAAATAAAATATTAAAAAACTGTGATTGGAAGGGTTTAAGAGGTTTCATACAATAAAGGTTCTTTGGACCCATGCTTGGAGAGAAAAAATGAAAGGGTAGACAAGGGTTAAGGAGGTAATGGGGGGTTGAAAAACCCCCCATTTCCCTCCATTTATCAACCCACCAAAATGGTGGGTTGGAGAGGGTTAAGAATTTTGTGGATGATTTTGTCCTTTAAACATTTCTATAATTACAAGTTATATTACAATGTGTATTATGTATTTTGAGGAAACTACGTGTATTATGGTTTATTTTGATAAAATATTATGTATTTTGGTGGTTTTATGAAAATTATTTTACTCATTTTATGGTTTATTTTATTATTATTTGTTATAATTGCGGTGCTACAGTAATTTTTATTACATTAGTGGCTTTTATTAAAATTTTGATGAATTTTATGTTGGAATGAGGCCCAAACCAAAAATTTATATTAGTTGTGCAAAAACATAAATAAAAATAATTCAAATGCCTATGCTTTTTGTGCTTGAATTAAAATAAATATAAGTGTATTTTGGTAATAACAGTACATAACCTTACTTTCTTTTACTTCCAAGTCAAAGACAAAATGGTGAAAACCTATACGGCCACGAAGACAGTCGCATGTAGCTACTGTAGCAACTTACGCAATTCTCAGCATTTTTCGGGAATCTTCCCAGCTCGTATGCCGCCCGCATGGGGGGCTGTATGCCACCCCGAGAATTCTTTTTAAAGAGGGTTTGGGCATCTTTTCAAGTGTCTTTGGCTGCCTCTTCTCCTCCATCATCTTTTAGGGTTTCAAGGCCGCGGGAGAAGGCAGATTTGAGGGGCAAATCGACGGGAGAAAAAGGTTACACTCAAAGTAGCACATCTAGGAGTTTGTTGGTGCTGATCCATCGGATTCCCATCACCACATTTTATTCTTCATATTTGTGGAGTTTGTTATGAGTGTCTTGTATTTCTTGTTTTCTATACTTTCTCTCTTGTTGATGATGAACTAGACTCCCAAGGTTACCGGGCATCTAGTGAACCTTGGGATGAACTTGCTTGTATGGATGTTTTGAGTTACATTTATGGTATTTGTGTGGTTTGTGGTTTAAGCCTTGTGATCTTTGATGTGTTGATTTGCATGAGAACTCTGTATTTCAACTTCTAGGTTGTACTTGGTAGCGTGACCGTCGCTCTTGTACTAGACACACTTGGCTTAAAAGGGATACATGTATAAATACGCCGTGACCATCGGCTATTTCATACCCCTCCAACCATTAGGGTTGGACCTTGGCTGAGTATCGGCCCTAATTTGAGGATATCTCTTGGCCCAAAACCACCATTGCCTTTGTAATTCTAACATCCTTCTAGCTTTAGTAGTCCTAAGGGGATCCTTGCCAAGGGATCTCGCACTTCCAATGCTATTTGCTTCCTTAATGTGCTTAAGTGGTGAGCCTTAGTCCATGTGTTTATAGTTTTCTCTTTGTTATTTTTATCATCTTGTTTTAATATTATATTTGGTAGACTAGATAGTGCCGTCTAGGGGTAAGTAATAGCAGTTATTGGGACCTCAGGGAATACGACCCCCTCGTGCTTGCGCGAGGGGTATTGCTTGATGACCCGTGCGCTTGCGGAATCATACTATTTACATTCTTTGGATTCTTTGGAGTGGGTCCCAAAAACTTTGTTAGTTTCTAGTTCTAAGTATTTCATCCAAAATTATCCATTGATCATTGTAATAGGCCTTAAGCTCTCTCATGTTTCTCTGAGAGAAACTTGCTTAATGAAAGCTGAATTCTTTAGTAAGATTAAGTCTTCAGCTTCAATCAAATTTCTTTTCTTTTAGCTTGGTATTAGAGCGAAGTTCATCTTAGGAAGATCTTCTTGTTGCTTTTTCGTGCTGGTGGATTTTCCATCTTCAAGGAGCCTTCTAAAATTTTCATCCAAAGTTGAATCAAGCTTTTTGATATTTGAAAACCCTCCAGCTTTCATAAACCCCAAGGGTTTATTTTATAGCAATATTTCATGGGAGATCTTTCAGATCGGCCATCTTCTTCAATCTCTTTTGTTTCTTTTTGATCTCTATATAACAAGTTCGTGGAATATTTTGCATCTTGCCAAAAGCACTAATCATTCTGATGATATAAGCTTGGATTTATCAAGCTAATGTGAAAGATGAGATTTCATTTGGTGAAAGTGATTATAGAATTCACAAATCGGTGACTTAAGCTTCTAGTTATTCTAAATTGTACTCATAGAAAATCTAAATTTTCTAAACCTATTCAGATTGTTTTTTATGGTTCAAATTATATGTTATGGGCTGATAAAATGTGTAGTGACAGGGGCCCGAAAGTGTAAGAGTTGTCGCAGTAATAATAGTACCCCGGTGAGAAGGTAGTCGAATCAACAGGAAATAAGGATTAATGACACAAGTGTTCGCTATTTAGTTAGTGCGGTGTACGAAGAGTGAGAATAGAATCAATGTGTGGTTGTAAAGCAATTAACTAAAACAAGAAATAAAAGAGAAATATGGAAGGTAGGAGAGTGCAAGTAAGAGTAATAAGAGAAGGACAATCAATGAATGAAATAGGGTACCCGGACAAGCTACCCCTAGGATTTATGCTTATGGTGCAAGTCAATACTATTATACTCTCCTATTGATATTAAATGAGTCGAGAAAATCCTTAAACATATGGTCCCAAACCTAAGGTCAACAATGACTAACCCCAACATTATGCCCCGGCATTAGGTTTCACTACGACCCTTGACTATTATCAACCTGTCAACTAAGCCCTAGGGGAGTCCATCTTCCTAAGTATCGTACTACGTGGGATTGGTTTAAGTTCTAGGGATTCCTAGTGATAAATCATGTTCCTATGTATAGCTCTAACCCTTTGGTCCAGGTGAAAGAACCCTAGTCTAAATTAAGCCCAAACACTAGGATTCACTACAACCCTTCACTCTATTGCTCACGCAACTAAGCCACAGGGAAGTTCATCTCCTAGCACTTTGCTCTATCTTGATCGCTAAGAACTCTTGGAACACGGAGGTAGGAAGAATCACACCGGAAGGGAAAGGGACGTTTTGCTACCTCACGACTCACCCTCTCGACCCTCTTCAATCTTAAGTAGTCTAACTCTAAAGGAGTTGTCACACCTCCAAAGGATAACCTAGACGATTCTCAACCCTAGTGTCACGGTTAAGGAAAAATTGATACAAGATGCAATTAAGATTGAAACTCAATTTTATTCATCAATAAAGAAAAGCATAATAACATGTCAAAGAAACATAATCATCCTAGGGTTTACAAGTCCAAATACCCACAAGGGGTTTAGCTCCTCATGGAACTATACAAATCCATCAAACTAAAAAAATAAACACAAATCAAAAGCATAGATGAAAACCCTCTTGCGTAGAGTGTGGCAGTGGTTTTGTGCGGCCGCCGGACATCGATGTCGATGACGATGACGCGCTTCGATCCTCTACAAGGTCCTCTCCAAACCCTAACCGCAACCCTCTAGAAACCAAGGAAAAAAGATTGGCAAAAAGATCCAGAAAAAGTCTCAAAAGCGGCCTTAAATACTGTTGAGTTGCGGCTTCAAATCGGCTGAATTGGGATTTCACAAGGCCGTGTGGAATTTCCACATAACCGTGTGAAGTCTCTGTTTTGCTGAATTTCAGCAAACAATGAATAGTAACTTACTACATTATTTTTGCTGCAATAACTTGCTACAGTCTGCTACAGTGCTTTTGCCAAAACGCTCTCGAATTCATCGTTCTTCATTAAGGCCATTGAATTGGGCACACAATCAACGGTAGATCGTGCCGATTGCTTCAATTCTCCTCCTTGGTGAAATCCTCCTATGCTACATGAGTTAGACTTATTGTGAATGTGACTGCCTTTGTGCCCCTCCAAAGAAGGTTGGCACACACTCACAAGTCTAGGCTCGTGCCTTGTTCCTTGCTTGGTCCGAGAATTCCCCAACAACGGCGAACATGATCTAACTTTGCTCTTTTTCTCTAAACTGGCTTCACAACTCTCCAATGCACAAAAGTACACAAATGCACACAATTTAATGATAAAATCTGATGAAAGTAATGCTCATTGTAAGATAATAACACTTCGCATTATTATAACACGAGCACTTATCATGTAGCTTTGTCAAGTGAAGGAAGTTGTGGTGTTTTATTATAAGTAAGGCAACCAAACCTGTCAAGAATGAAGATGAGAAAGATGATGGATTCTTTGATCGATTTAAGGATTGGGATTGTAAATGCATATGATGAGTGTAGCTAGCCACACATTCATGATTCGAATTTCAATTTATCATGCAAAAAAAAGGATGTGGCATTGATCCTTAAACTATCTCACAGGGGTCTGATCGTGAAAGACCAAGGAAAATGATTTTAAGAATAAAGAGGATTACTCCTTTCATAATAGAGTACTTAACTAGAGTCACCAATGGAAACATAGCTCAACAACAGAAGAAATTATATCGCTTTGTGAAGGATGGACCTATAAGGAGATGGTCTTAATTTGAGAAACACTTTACATTGTTAGCTAGGCTTTTAGATAATTGGTTTTGAATATGGAAGCTTTAAAGGAAGATAAGTTGAAGGAGAATCCTAATTTCTATTGAAAGATGATTAAAAGTTGCTTACATGGTAGTGGAGTATTGTTGTAAGTGTCATTGCTTATATGAATTAGCAGCATGTTTAGATGAGTTTGTCTCATGTCATTTGCCAAGTCTTTATGTTTGTGTTTTAGTTGGAAGTTATTTAACATGTATATGTTTGTCTATTTAATGCATTGTTTCCTTGTTGTAAGCCTTTTTTAAGAGGCATATGTTAAATGATTACTGATCCTAATAAGGTGAGTGCGAGAGTCCCATGTGTGTGTACACTCTCACTATTAAACTTGATCAACTTCTGTCCATTTTGATATTACATTGTGGTACCAAAGCTAGTGTAAAAAATCATCACTCCATGGCTTCAAATGGCAGTGCTATGAGTGTTTTCTAGCCTTCTCACCAATCTTCAAAGGTGAAAGTTATGAGTTTTGAAGTATAAAGATGAAAACTTTGTTTAAGTATTAAGATTTATGGTACTTAATTGAGCATGTTTATCTAGATTTAGATGAAATGACTCGATTGAAGAAGAATAGAAAGAGAGATTCAAAAGCTTTGTTTTCATTTAGCAAGTTGCACATGAAACAATCTTCTCAAAATAACTGCAACCAATGCATTTAAATAGGCATGGTTTATATTGCAGACAAAGTTTCAAGGCTCTTCCAAGGTGATAGCAGTAAAACTACAAACTCTCAAACATGATTTTGAGAGTTTAAGCATAAAGAACACTGAAACAATATAAGATCTCATATCAAGAATGGTGATAGTCATCAATTAGATGAAGGCATTTGGTGACAATATTAATGATCAAACAGTAGTATCAAAGATGTTAAGGAATTTAACACCTCAATTTTATCATGTTGTGGTGGTTATTGAGGAGTCAAAAGACTTGACAAAATTGACTATAGATGAACTAAGTGGCTCATTACAGGCTCATGAGTAGGGTTGTAAATGATACACTACTACTCGTAAGCTACTCGAGTTCGATTCAGGGAAAGCTAGAACTCGACTCGCTTAAGATCTAGTCGAGCTTGAGCTCGAGTAGCTCGAGTAGTCGAGCGAGCCAAGTTCGAGCATCTTAATACTTGACTCAAGTACTCGCGAGCTTAATCGAGTAGTTGTAGTTATGTGTATATATATTTTATCTTAGTTTGTTATATATATATAATTAAGTTCGAGCTTGAGCTCGAGCTCGAATTCGAGTTCGAGTATAAAATTATCTATGATCAAATCGAGTTTATTAGGTTTTATCGAGCTTAATCGAGCTTAATCGAGCGAGCTCGAGTAGCTCGATTTATATATTGATTCGAGCTTGAGCTACAAAAATAAAACTCAATCGAGTTCGAGCCGATTATCAAACACTGAGTTTTCAACCGAGCTCGAGCTCGAGTAGCTTACTGTTCGGCTGGAACTTGATCAATTACACCCCTACTTATGAGGCAAGGTTGATAGATCTATAGAGAAGTTAGAGGAGAAAGAATTTCAAGTAAAGATGGAGACATTTGGTGTAAGAGGTGTTGAAACGATGGCTGGAAGAGGATGTGGAAGAGGTGCATTTAAAGCAAGGAGTCAGGTAGAGGCAAAGGGAGATATATAGAGAAGAGATAGTCGTCTAGTGATCAAAGAAATCATAAAGGCCACATACAATGTTACAATAGTAGGAAATTTGGAGGTATCAAGGCTAAATGTTGGTTTAAAGATAAAGATGTGAACCTTGCAACAAGAGAGTTAAGAAACAAGTCTGTTCATGGCTCAATATGATACACATGAAGCATCAATCAATGTCTAGCTAGTAGACAATGGCTTATAAAATCATGGAAGAAAGAATTATTCAAAATGTTAGATGAAACAAAGAAGTTGAAAGTGATGCTAGGATATGATAAAGAAATTCAAGTTGATGGAGAAAGGGCCATGACACTTCAAACAACTTCAGGCAAGGTAAAACTTATACACAATGTTTAGTATGTTCTTCGACTTGCACACAACCTATTAAGTGTTGGATGGTTGCTTAATAATGGGTACTCAATTTTCTTTGAAAATGAAACTTGCTATATCAAGGAAATGAAGAGAAGACAACAAGTGTCTAGGATACTAATGACCAAGAATAGAATATTCCCACTTGAGGTTTCACAGGCAGAAAATCTCAATATGGACTCTAAAGCTCAGAAGACCTTAACACTTTAGCATTTAAGGTACAAGCATCTGAATGTGAAAGGTTTGAAAGTACTCTGTCAAAAGAGTATAGTGTTTGGTCTACCTGATATTGATCACCTTGATGTGTATAAAGGGTGCATATATAGTAAATGGACTTGAAAATTATTCCCTACTAGTGCAGCTTAGTGAGTCTTAACACAACTTGAACTAGTCCATACAAATGTCTGTGGCCCCATGCAGACAGTTTCGCTTGGAGGAAACTATTACATCCTCTTATTTATAGATGATTATATCCAAATGAGTTGGGTATACTTTCTTAAGTTTAAGTTGTAGGACTTTGAACAGAAGATTCAAAGCTCTTGTGGAGAAGCAATGTGGGAGCTATATAAAGACACTATACACATATAGAGGGGGAGGATTTCTCTCTAATAAATTTAAGATTTTCAGTGAAGAGAATGACATTCAAAGAGAACTTACTGCATCCTATATACCTGAGTAGAATGGGGTGGCAAAAAGGAAGAATAGGATAGTAATTGAAATGGATAAGCTCACTGATCCAAAATATTTCCAGGGAGAAGTAGTAGCAACAAGAAGAAACTTGTTGAATTTATCTCTAACTAAAGTAGTGGCAAACAAAATATCCTTTGATGCATGGAAATGTATGAAGCCTTCAATAACTCATTTGAAAAATTTTGGTTGCATTGCCTTCTCAATGTTTAATTCACAAATTAGATAAAAATTGATTAAAAAATCAGATAAATGTATCTTAACTGGAGATTGTAATAAGTCTAAGGTATATAAATTGTACAATCCTATTAGTGGGTAGGTCATAATCAGTAGAATTGTAATATTTAATGAAGGTGCAAGCTGGACTTTGAGTGATAAGCCAAAGGTGTAGTAGAGAATTGCAATTGAAGTCATGGGAGATTCAACACCAATTAATTTATATCATCAACATTCATTGGTTCCACTTCTTCTACTTTAAATAGTGATAATGCAACAAGTCCATTAAATGATGGCTCTTCAACTAGCTCAGTAAATTCTTCAAGGAGTGAATCCTCAGCAGAAGACATACCACCATTAAAAGTCATAACTATGAGAGAATTATATGAAACAAGTTCATTTGCTCTTACTGTTACAGATTGTTCTACATATGAAGAAGATGCTAAGAAGCGAGAGTGGCTAGAAGCATTGAAAGAAGAGATGTTAGCTATCCAAAGAAACAAAACTCGAGAATTATGTAATTTGCCCAAAGGGAAATAAACACTTTGTCTAAAATGGATATTTAAAACCAAATATCATGCAGATGGAGCCATTCAGAGGCCAAAAACCTGTCTAATTGCAAAGGTTTATACACAAGTGCAAGAAGTTGATTTTGAAGACTGATTCTCACCAACTGTAAGAATTGATATAGTAATTAGGGTTTTTCTTTCATTGGCTGAACAAAAGAAATGGCCGATATTTCAACTTGATGTAAAATTTGTGTTTTTAAATGGAATGCTACTAGAAGAGATGTTTGCTGATCATCCCAAAGCATTTATAATGAAAGGAAGTGAAGACAAAGTATGCAAATTAAAGAAGGCCCTATATGGTTTGAAACATTCTCCTAGGGTTTGATATAATAAGATAGATTAATGCTTCTTGTAACATGGGTTTGAATGAAATGAGATTGAACCCATATTATATAAGAAAAAGGTAGTAGAGTAAAGATTAGCAGTTGGTATGTCTCTATGTGGATGATATAATATACATAAGATCATTACAATCACTAGTTGATGAATTTAAACTTGGAATGATGAACGTATTTGAAATGAGTTATTTGGGACTATTGCATTACTTAAGTTGGAAGTTAAACAAGGAGAAGAAGCAGTATTTGTTTCTCAAAAGAAGTTTGCATAAGGATTACTCAACTATTTTAATATGCATCAATGAAAGTATTGCGAACAATGAGTACAAATTAAAAATTACAATTAAATGATGGCAGTGGTGGTGCAGAAGCTAACAAGTACAAGAGATTAATAAAAGGATTGAATTATTTGGTCCACACCTGCTAGATCTTCACTCTTTGTTAGCATGGTGTCACGATTTATGCAAAATCCAACAAGGCACCATTTTGGTGGAGCCAAGAGAATTTTAAGATTTATATGTTAGTAATAATTGATCTAATCAAATTAGGGTTAGGAAAAATCGTTCTAATCAAATTAGGACTATCAATTCCAAGTAATTGATGTTTAATCAATAATTGATTAATTATCAAGGATCGATCACATGAACACATGAATATATGTGAAAGATCAGGGTTACCTCACAGAGATTTTACAAGTGCAAAATCCTCCAACGTGCACATGCAATGTTCTTGAACTTTTCACCCTTGATCCGGAAGAAGTAATGGCTTCTTTTGCTCCAAGCAACTAATCTAAATATTAGGGTTTTTGCCGTAACGGCCTTTTGATCACAAAATTAATTAATTGAAAATCCCTAATCTCAGATCACATATTTATAGGGAATATATATTCAGATAATGTTAGAACACATAGCGTGGACCCGTTTGGGATCACTACATCTTTAGCAAATTAGTATATACTAATTTTGATAATCACAATCATATCCATCAACAAATTGCAATTTAACCCAAAAATTAGAGATATTGATATGTGAGACCCCCAATATGATATTTTACATATTAGTCCCTCTATCAATAAATATTCCATATAAGTGGGATAATTAGACCACCAATGGCACTGCCAATCTCCACTTATATGCATGTTTCTTTACAGTATTGAACATAAAACAATTTAAAAAAATATGTATAATAATATATATTTATATATAATAAAATACTTTTCAAGAATTTAACTGGCCGGATTTTTATCCAACACATAAGAAACACAATCTAGAATATTCTCTCCTACAATAGCAGTGATAGATCTCATCTTGGATGACTACAAACCTTCATGTATTTATTATATAACCCAACATGTCCGTATATAGCCTGCAATTAGCATCACTGGTTGACACTATCAAAATAACATAATTTATACATAAGATTTTATACCATCCTCAGATAATAAGGACTTCTGTAACATAATAACTCTTTTTTCTATGGCAGTGTTTGGTCTAAGAGTTCTGTATGGTCCAGTTCAATATTTGTCAACTACAAATATCCACAATATTACTAAGAGTCTCCACTTTAGTGGCTGAGACATACCACTCTATCACATGTAATAGTACAACATGTGACAACTAATAATGAATACAAAATCGTATTTTATCTCATAGGCTATGAACTATTTTGGGTTGCAAGGAACATAGATAACCATGTCTCACTTTAATGATCTCTATCATTAATTTGAAATCTATACAATGCAAGCCTATAATAATATATCATCAAACATGAATAATAAAATTCCCATAATTATGCATGCAATGAAATAAAACTATTTTATTCTTAAACCTAACTAAAATTGACTTTGTAGGGCATACTAGTTTTTCAGTCTCCCACTTGCACTCAAAGCCCATCATGCACAAATCTCAAACCCATCCTTTCTAAATGTTTCTCAAACACATTTTGACTTAAAGGTTTAGTTAATGGATCTGCTACATTTTCTGCAGAAGCGATTTTCGTTATCTCTATATCTTCTCGTTTAGCAATCTCTCTTACTAAATGAAACTTTCTTTCTATATCCTTTGTTCTTTGATGAGCCCTTGGTTTCTTAGCTTGTGCAATTGCTCCATTATTACCACAAAACAATGTGATAGGAGACTCTATAGTATGAACAACGCCCAACTCTTGGATGAACTTCTTGATCCATACTGCTTCTTTTGTTGCTTCACAGACCACAACATACTCTGCTTTAGTTGTGGAATCAGCTACAGTACTCTGTTTACAACTTCTTTAACTAAAATCCCCATTGTTTAAAGTAAATACAAATCTAGATGTAGATTTTCTATTATCGGGATCCGATTGAAAATCTGAATCAGTGTATCCATCAACCTTTAATGGACCCCACCATATATCAAACAATGTTTAGTCATATTAAGATATTTAAGAATATGCTTAATGGTAGTCCAATGCTTATTTCTAGGATTAGATTGATATCTACTCACAACACTAACCATTTGACTAATATCTGGCCTTGTACATAACATTGCGTACATCAAACTCCCAACTGCAGATGCATATGGGCAGTGTTTCATTCTTTCTAACTCCTAATCAGTTTGAGGTGACATTTTCTTAGAAAGAATAATTCCATGTCTAAAAGGTATCAACCCCTTTTTGGAATCTTGCATGTTAAACTAGACCACTATCTTTTCAATATAGTTAGACTGAGACAATCCCAAAAGTCTATAACCTCTATCTCGATAGAATTTAATGCCTTAAATATATGATGCCTCACCCAAGTCTTTCATAGAAAATTGGTTAGACAACCATAATTTTGTTGAAGATAACATTCCTATGTCATTCCCAATGAGAAGAATATCATCAACATAAATAACAAGAAAAGTAATAGCGTTCCCTTGTGTTTTCTTATAAACACAATCTTCATCCGGATTTTGAGTAAAACCAAACAATATGATTGTTTCATCAAACCGGATGTTCCAACTTCTAGAGTCTTGTTTAAGTCTATATATAGACTTGTTAAGCTTGCATACTTTATGTTCCTCCCCTTTGGATACAAATCCATTAGGTTGATCCATGTAAATTTCTTCTTCGAGAAATCCATTCAAGAAGGCTATCTTTACATCCATCTACCAAATTTCATAATTATAGTATGCAGCTATAGCCAATAAGATTCTAATGGATTTAAGCATCACTACTGGTGAGAAAGTATCCTCATAATCAATTCCTTCCTTTTGATTATAGCCTTTTGCAATCAGTCTTGCTTTATAGGTCTCTACCTTTCCATCTAGTCCTCTTTTCCTCTTACGGACCCATTTACAACCAATTGTCTTTACCCCAGCAGGGTAGTCTACAAGATTCCAGACTTGATTAGTATACATAGAATCCATTTCTAATCTCATGGCATCTATCCATTTATCTTTATCAATGTCAGACATTACCTCATTATAGTTGTAAGGATCATCTTCAAACTCTTCTGAGATCATAGCATAAGTTTCATTCAAAAGAGTCAATTTTTCTGGAGGACGAATTATCCTACAACTTTTTCCTTATTGGAACACTTGGCTTATCAATAACATTAGGGGTGCATTTATCTTGTGAATAATTTTCATTAGACCCAACATATTCCTCTAAAGCAATCTTATTGGTTTTATTACAACTAGTTGCAAAATCATCTTCAAGAAAAATTGCGTTCCTACTCACAAACACCTTTTGTTCTGTAAGATTATAAAAATAATATCCAAAAGTCTTTTTTGGGTAGCCTACAAATAGGCATCTATTTGTTGTAGATTCCAACTTATCAATAGTTTGTCTCTTAACATGTGCAGGACATCCCCATATCCTCAAGTGTCTTACACTTGGGTTTTTATTAGTCCACAACTCATATAGAGTTTTTATGACTGACTTAGTTGGAACTCTATTTAACAAATAAATCGCAGTCTCTAATGCTTAACCCCAAAAAGATAAAGGCAAATCTGTCATACTTATCATAGATCATACCATATCCAATAAAGTATGATTTTTTCTTTTTGAGACACCATTATGTTGTGGTATTCTTGGAGGGGAAAGTTGAGATAAAAATACCATTATCTCTTAAGTAGTTCCTGAATTCATTAGAGAGGTATTCACCGTCTCTATCCGAACAGAGGCATTTAATACTTCTACCTTTTTTTTTCTACTTCATTTTTAAATTCTTTAAATCTTTCAAAAGATTTGGATTTATGTTTCATTAAGTAGATGTATCCATATCTAGAGTAATCATCAATAAATGTGATAAAATAAGCAAATCCTCCGCTAGCTACATGATTCAAGGGACCATATATATCTGAATGTATCAAGTCTAGGACATTATCACCTTATACCTTTTCTAGTAAAAGGCAATTTGGTCATCTTTCCATGCAAACAAGACTCACAGGTTGGATATGGTTCTACTTTCAGAAAATCTAATGGACCATCTTTCACCAATCTATTAATCATATCTGCATTAATATGACCTAATTTTAGGTGCCACAAATAAGTAGGAACAATATCATCGCTTTTTCTTTTTGTTGACAGGACACTATCATTCACATTATTTTCAACGCATGCAATAGTATCACAAGAAGGAGTAAGATAATAAAGACCATCTTGTTTAAAAGTAGAAGTCACAAATTTATTATTCAATTTAATAGTAACTTTATTACCAAATAAAATAGAATATCCAAGTTCATCTAACTTCGAAACAGAAACTAAATTTCTTCTAATTTGAGGCACATAAAAACAATCTTTCAAAAATAAAACAACTCCTCCTTCTAAGACTAAATTAAATGTTCGTATGAAAACGAGACCTTTGCCTCTGTTCCCATCAATAGTGTCACTTCCCCTTCATTTAATCTTTTGCTTTCTTGAAACCCCTGCAATGTATTACAAACATGAGAGGTTGCCCAGAGTCAATACACTAGGAATTAGTAGAACCTACGAACAAATTGGTTTCATTGATAAGAATATTAGACATACCTTCCGAAGATTTGTCCTTGAGTGAAGCTAGGCACTGAAAACAATTTCTTTTCCAATGACCTTTCTTTTTACAATAATGACAAACATCTTCTGATTAGTCTTTCTTCACTCTTTTTGAATTACCCTCTTGGACTTGCTATGTGCCTTTCTTGTTCACAAAATTCGTTTCCTAATAATTTTAGGCCTAGATTTCAAAGGTTTCCTTTCTTCAGCTGCCATGATAATTGGCTTTTCCTTTTTGATCAAATCTTTAGCTCTTTGCAACATATTGTGAAGCCCAGGAAGAGTCACTACCAAAATATTCATATTGAAGTTCAAAACAAACTGATTGAAAGACTATGGCAGTGATGATAAGATCACATCTATCTTTGGCTCATTATCCATTTCAGATCCAAGAGATTCCAATTCATTTATAAAACCTATCATCTTCACGACATGGTCATGAACTAGTGTCCCTTCAACCATCTTAGTAGACATAAGCCCTCTCATGGAACCTTGCCTAGCAGAATGATTCTGCTGTCCAAACATCGCTTTAAGGCTTTCCATTATTTCTTTTGAAATTGTCATTTTCTCATGCTGCTTTTGAAGACCACTTTCAAGAGACACTAGCATGTAACATTTAGTCAAAGAATCATGCTCATGCCATAAGGTGTAAGCATTAATGACAACTTTTTCCGCATCAAATGCAGGCATTTCATGTGGGTTCTCATCTAAAATATGTATCAACTTTTCAACAGTAAGTACAATATTTAGATTTTTTTCAGTCACTGTAATTTGGACCTTTGAGACGATTCTCATCTAAAAGTTTCACAAGTTGGCTATAGTTGTTCATGTTGTCTACACATAATACATTAACCAACAATCAAGACAAATTCCATTAGTGTGCAAGGGGGCGAGGGTTCGAAATCTTGTTCTCATAGCATTGTTTATTAATACTGTTCACACACTGTAGACTATGGGCCAATACTATTCATCAGTATTTTTTGTTGGTCCTGGTGTAGGTCCCATGTGGGAGGAATAATGTTTTCTCTCCTCTAGAGTTGCATGGCAAAGAGAATTTATCCCTACAGAGTCATTAAGCCATAGTAACAAGTGCACCTATCTACTTGTCTGTCCCCCTGAGAACGCTTGTCGCCTTTGAAAAAATTAATCTTACAATGTGTTTGAATTGAGGGTTTTGGAGCGAAAGTCAAGTAAAGGAAGGGTTAAGGAAGGTTAAGGTAAACCTTTGACAGGCCGCAGGGGAACAAATGGACAATAGCAAGGAACTGAGAGGCTTAGGAGAGGGAAGGAGAGGAAGGAGAGGAGGAAGAATGAGAAGAAAAGGGAAGGACATAATGAGGAAAACGATTCTTTGCCTTTCATTCCAATGTCTCAGTACAAATGTAAGAAGACAACCATTACAAAGGTGTTACAACCCCTATGAGGCATTTCTACAAACACCTACTATGCCAGCACATTCTCCACTAGCTTACATGATTTCATACAACCATGATTTTGCTAATTACAACCTCTTAAATACAGTCTCCCATTACATAACCACTACATAACCATTCTGAACAAAACATACATATCCATTCATAACAAAATCAACAAACTTGGCTGCTGGTACGATTCCTTTGCTCTCACGATTACTCCACCTAGGCAAACCTTCTTTTGTTTGGATAAATTTTTTAAATTTAATGAAAGTAAATAAAGTGTTAACTTTGGCCCTCCAAAACCTTTCGAAACATTTTTTTTTTAGCCTCTCAATTTGGGGTTCTGGGGAGGGAGAGAACCTCAAAAATTTTTTTATAACTTTTAAAATGACTACAATACCATCAATATTTTTATTAATTATATAACCTTAATTTCTAATATAGGTATAACTAATAAATCATACTATTATCTATCTTTAACTTTCTTTTCGCTTCTCTATCCAAACAAATTTTATCAAATAACTCAGGGTTCATTTCATTAATGGTCATAAATATTTGCACTTTATAATGCTGTGGCCTCAAAACCTTTTTTTATAACACAAAAGCAACTTAACTTTTCTCCGGTTGCATCTAGGCCATATAGGTGAGTTCCGGTGAGTTTCCGGTGAGTTTGTTGTGGCCGGAAATAGTCTTAAAACAAGTTATTATGACCACAAGTGTAACCAGAGAAAAGGTAAGTGGCTTTTGTGTTATAAAAAAAGTTTTGCGGACATAACATTATAAAGTGCAAACATTTGTAACCATGAGTGAAATGAACCCAATAACCCATCCTTTTCTTTCCCTCTGTGAAATTTGATTGTCCAAACAAAAGCTCAACCCTTCTTTTTTTTTCTTTTTTTTTTTTTAATTTTCCATTCATTTTCCCTCTTTTTTCTTTTTTTACTTTCCTTTTTACTTTTGGATCCAAATACTATATTAAAGTGATAGATAATATGAACTAGAGGGAGTAACATATTTTCATATAAATGAGCCAAATAAAATGGGTGTCGTTAGTTACTCCTCAAAATCAATGGAATTTACTTGTCTCCAAAATTTTAATGATCGATAATTATGATTTCACAAAATAAAAATAAAATTACGAGCAAAGAGTGAAATTAAACCCTGAATCTGAACTTAGGTATATATATGGAAATTTGCTCTTCTTCTTCATTTGCTGTGAAAGAATGCTTAAAAAAAGTTTGTTTTCTTTCCTCTTTCCTTTGTCAGCTCTCTTGCAATCCTATAAAAAGGACACCACTAAATAGATATGAGAAACAGTAAAATCATACTCATGAAAATAGAAAAGAAAAAAAACCCCAAAAGTTCATGCATACTAAAAAAATTTAGGCAAAAGCCAAAGGAGGACTAAAATAAATTTGTACTCTTGGTAAGATTACCATAAAGATAAAGATTTAGCTGTCAATAATTTCCAAAGAATTTACATAGACCTTATAATCAAAGAGGTATATACATGTGAATGAGATACTTTTATCCTAATCAGACTCAAATGCTAACCTTTAACTAGGCTCAAAATTATATTGAATCCATACACAAATTTACATTGAATTTGTAATTTACAGTGTCTTGAGTGATAAATGGAGTTGATTTCATATTTTTTTTTATTGATAAAGTGGATAAGTCACTCACCTCAATTAATGCTACAAGAAATAGTTGATCACTCACTTGGTAAGAAAAAGAATTACCATCCTTCAAACATGAAGGTGGTTGACAATTCAACTAATGTTTGACAATTCATTTTCAATCATCTTTATTGTAATATGAATTTCTTAAATGCAACAGATATTAAAATTTGTGTCATTGTTTTCAATTACAAAAAAACTCCAAGGGGTGCTGGAAATAGAGATAATTGGTATAAGGTTTTAAAAATTAAAATTATTTTTAAAGGAAACTTTTGCCAAAAATTTGATTTTATTAAAATTGAACAAACTAAGTATCAGAAAATTTAAAAAATAAATTTCTAACTAATGATGGTTATTTATAAATATTATTTTTAAATAAGTATTAACTATATACATTTAAATGATAAAATCTCTTAAAAGAATGATCATAAGGTAACTTTGGGTGTTTGGTTGTTCAATTGCTAAACACATCTCCTCACCACCAATTTCAGCTTAGCTATTGCAATATATTTTTTTTTGTATTTTTTATTTTTGTGTGAGTGGTGTATTAGTTGTTATAAGACAATGTATAAAAATTATTGTATAATAAATATTGTAAAAGTACTGTTCATTTATTGTTTAGGGGTCTCATGTGGGAGGATATCATTTTCCTCCCCTCTCTTTCCCTCCGGGATTGCATGGTAAAGAGATTTATTAACTCTATTTGATTCCTGAAATATCTTTTGGGCATGTACATAATAAGAGTCTAATCACCACATGTGACGTCTAGCCAAGTTAATAAATCCTTAGGTGGTCATTAAACCACTGTAACTGATTTACCACTGTATCTCTTCTTGATATCCTTTTTTGACAAATAGAAGTTTCGTGATAGATTGGTTGATTTCACAATTGATAACAAATTTAACTTCTTTCTATTGGTAACATTGTCTTTGCAAAGAGAAGCCATTGGTCATTTAAGGTTTTTTCCCCCTTTTCTCATAGCATGTGAGATAATTTAGATTATCACACCACCTCTAACTTTTGCTGTTACTTAGACTAAGCTATTTGTGGGCAGCTCTAGTGTAGAACCAAATTTCAGCCTTTCAAATTGAGCATAAGCTTAAGAGTAGATTCAAAATATTATAACTATCCATAAATATGTCAAGGCTGATTTGGTGGACAACATAAAAATGATAGGATAGGATAAATTATCATATCTTACTCATATTGTTTGGTAATCTAGCAGATAACATTATTGTATTAACCCACGTTATCCTACATACCACTTGATCACTAATCTTATAGAAGGTTCAAGATAGATTTAGATAGGAAAGAATAAATAAAAAAATTGGCTTGAGATAAGAAATGTGTCAAATAGGTCCAAAAAAGTTTCTTTTTAAAAAATAAATATAGTTATTGTGAAGAGGAATAAGGCCTGATGTACCTCAATGTATATTAAGAACATATATATATATATATATATATATATATATATATATATATATATATATATATATATATATATATATATATATATATATATATATATATAAGAATACAAGACTATAAATGCTTAAGAATATTCCTAGGCCTTTATATGTACAAATGGCTAAATATAATTATGCCTATCTAATACACAAGTGACCAAGTCTATTATGAACACTCTATTTTAGTTCAAAGGTCTAGAAAATTACTTCTGGATCTTCCAAAACTTTTCTTTTGATGTGCCAAATTGGTCCTCGGATTGTCGCAGATCTTCTAACGCTGGATGAAAGTCCCGTGCCTTTAGATCACATGCCAGAATTGAGAAACAACATCCTCTTCTTCTCCAAATAGCTGCTAGGATTAGAGAGGGAGAGAGATTGGGGATTTTCTTACTAGAGAATCAATTAATTTTTTTTAAGGTAAAAAAGGAGTCATATTTATAGAGACTTCATAAAGCATGATAAATATCATCATTGAAGTTCTATTAGAAATATGAAATTTCATAACATGATAAATATTATCATTGAAGTTCTATTAAAAAAATGTGAGTACTAATGTAAGTAAAACCACTTTTGTCTTTAATTCCTTATAATTTTGATTAATTATTTGACTCCATCGAATTTTAATCAAAATTAAAACTTAAGACAAAAACACTAGACCAATTTACAATTTCACTCATCCCATGAAAAAAATTATAAATTGACAATTTTATCCCTACACTCAAACAAACTGATTATTAAACCCTTTAAGCATGACTCTCTAAGTTCATTTCGATTGGTAATGGGAGGATACCAAAGGATGTGGGTGACACCTAGCCAGTCCCGTGGCTCTACGTCGTAGCCCAATTGAATATGAATGAGTATATCATTATGAACCTTTCCTATTATTATTACCATATATGTATAAACCCTTTGTTATTGTATCCCAACTGAGTAAGAACCATGGTAATTGTCAAACTCATAGAACTTGATCATATACAAATAACTATAGTAGATTAAGATTACCAAACTACCCTTCGTATCCCACATGATTAGTTTGATTGCCTTGGATAAGGTCATCGAATCTCACATACTTATAATCGCATAGGATACTAACTCGTTTACTTATGAGAGAATGAATTCCATCTTGGTGATCACTCACAACTACTACTTGCCTGACACAGCCAAAGTTTGAGATAGGCCCTACCAAAAGGTAAACTGAGCTTAATGACTTTAGTAACATATTAGATGTCACAAGCACATTATGATCATGGTACCTCAAGTCTAAGGTCCACTTATATGATCATAACCAACAATCCCAATTATTAACCGTCAAAGAGTAAAACCCATGTGATTGGATTGTTACGAGTCATGTTTAAATACACCAAACCCAGTGATGTATTTATGGCATATGCTCCCACTATTTAATAATGTTGAACTAGCATTCTTTGTCAAAGTATATAATATAAAAA
Source organism: Dioscorea alata (assembly GCA_020875875.1). Taxonomy (NCBI): domain Eukaryota; kingdom Viridiplantae; phylum Streptophyta; class Magnoliopsida; order Dioscoreales; family Dioscoreaceae; genus Dioscorea; species Dioscorea alata. Next base: position 14,636,063 of record CM037019.1, read on the forward strand.
TCCTTACGGATCTTTAACGCCCAATTAAAAATTCTCCTATTTGTGAACTATTTAAGTGTATAAATACTAAACTCTTTTGGTGCCTTCCTCTTTATCTGACAAATAGTAGAGGGTTTAACTTAATACACATGGACTATGATGTTTAAGACTAAAAAGTGTCATCACAAGATTTATACGAATATCAAAATAAATATCTCATAATAATAATAATAATAATAATAATAATAATAATAATAATAATAATAATAGAATGTCCTAATACAAGTATCCTTGTTGGCATTCGAGAGCATAATCCTAACAGTAAGCTCCTCCTGCATAGCTGCTAGCCAATATGGATTTTGACATGCTTTGCGTACAGACTTATATTCTTGAGGAAGAGCATTAGAAACAGTGCCATGTAAAAAAAATGTAACTTTGGGTTTTCTGGCTCCATCTTGAGTTCGTGTAACCATAGGATGACGTATGGATAAGGATTGGTCTTGAGATGAGGATTGAGTGTTAGTTGTTTGTATCATGAGTAAAGAATTATGATTAGGATTAGGGACATGAGCAGGAGGGGGTGGTGAGGTTGTGTGTGTTAGGTTATATTGCAAAATTAAATAACATCATCAAAAGCATGCGGAAGTAATAATAAATTTGCGATATGGTTTAATTGTTTTAATGAACACCGCAATTTAATTGAAAGGCCTACAAAATTATCTCTTAATGTTTGAAACCCTTTCTTTTGATGTGCCGAATTTATCCCTCGGATTGTCATAAATCTCTTAGCGCCGAACGAAAGTCCCAGGCCTCTAGATCACAGGCTAGAATTAAGAAACAATCTCCTATTTAATTGAGATGAAGAGAGAGCTTGAGGATTTTCTCACTAGAGAATTAATTGATTTTTTTTAGGTTTAGAAAGGAGTCATGTTTATAGAGACTTCATAAAAACATGATAAACATTATTCAATTATGAGCCCTATTCAAAATATGAACTTTCATAATATGATAAACATTATTCAATTATAAAGTCCTATTCAAGATATGAACCTTCATAATATGATAAACATTATCATAGAAGTTCTATTAGAAATATGAGTCTTAATGTAATTAAAACCATTTTTGTTTTTGAGTCCTTATAATTTTATTATCTATTTGACTCCATCGAATTTAAATCAAAATTTAAACTTAAGACAAAAACCTTAAACTAATTTACAATTTCACTTAACCCATAAAGTAAAATTATAAATTGACAATTTTACCCCGACACTCAAAACGAGACTGATTCTTTATCCCTTCAAGAGTGACTCCCTAGGTTCGTTCCGATTAGCAATGGAAGGATACTAAAGGACGTGGGTGACACCTAGCCAGCCCCGTGGCCCCACATTATTACCCAATTGAACACGAATGAATAGATCATTACAAACCTTTTTTTATTATGGTTACCATATGTGTATAAACCCTTCATTCTTGTATCCCAACCGAGTGAGAGCCATGGTAATTGTCAAACTCACTTAACTCAATCATATGCAAATAACTATAGTAGATTGGGATTACCAAATTACCCTTCGTGTTCCACATGATTAGTTTGACTGCCTTGACCAAGGTCTTCTAATCTCACATACTTATAATCACATAGGATACTAACTAGTTTACTTTTGAGAGAATGAATTCTTTCTTGGTGATCACTCACAACTGTTACTTGCCTTACATAGTCGCACTTCGAGGTCGGTCCTACCAAAAAAGTAAATTAAGCCTAACAACTCTAGTAACAGACTAGACTCACAGGTACATTGTGATCATGACACTTCAGGTCTAAGATCCACTCATATGATCATAACCAACAATACCAATCATTGACTGTCAAAGAGTAAAACCCATGTGATTGGATTATTGCGAGGCATGTTCAAATACACAAATACCAAGATGTATTTATGACATATTCTCTCACTTTTCCATAGTGTTCAACTAACATTCTTCATCAAAGTATATGTCATATAAATCCTTATGAATTTTTAACACCCAATTAAAGATTCTCTAATTTGTGAACTATTTAAGTGTATAAGTACCAAACCTTTCTAGTGCTCTCCTCACTATCCCACAAAGAGTAGAAAGTTTAACTTTATGCACATGGGCTATGATATTGAAAACTAATTATAATGCCATCATAAAATTTATATGAACATCAAAATAAATACCTATAATAATAAGAATGTATAATATAAATGAAATGCCCTAATACAAGTATCCTTGTTGGCATTCGAGGGCATAATCCTAACAATGGGTTCGTTATCAGCTGAGTGACAAACGCTTGAACTTACTGCTATGGTACCACTATCTTTAGAAGGTAAGCTTATGCAAGAAATAGGGCGATCTTGAATGACAAAAGGAATAAAATCTTGAGGATTTGTACGAAAATTAGTAAAGGGAAGCTTTACAGAAGAGAAAGATGATAGAGAATGAGCTAAGGGAAAATGGTTCTCATTGAAAACCACATGATGGGACATAATAACTTTGTGAGAATACAGATCATAGCACCTGTATCCTTTGTGATGTTGTTGATATCCCAAGAAGACACATAAAGTGGATCGAGGAGATAATTAATGTGGAGCTTGAGAGAGGATGTTAGGATAACAAGCTCAACAAAATACCTGAAGATGATCATAGGAAGGTTGCTTATGGTATAGAGTTTCATATGGAGTTTTATAATTGAGTAAAGGACTAGGCAAGAGATTAAGAATATGGCTAGTTGTGAGGAGTGCTTCCACCCAAAAAGGAGGCATAGAGGCTTGTATTAAGAAAGTACAAATCATATTTCCAATGGTATGATTAACACGTTCAGCTTTCCCATTCTGTTGTGAAGTGTATGGACAAGAAAAATGATAATGAATGCCATTATTTCGGAAAAAATCCCAAAAAGAGGAATTAGAATATTTAGTACCATTGTCACATTGAAACATTTTGATGGTGGCATGAAATTGACTTTTAACGAGAGCATGAAAATGGAGAAAATGGATGAAAACCTCATCTTTGTGTTTGAGAGGATATACCCAAGAATAATGAGAAAAATGATTACAAAAAAGTGAGAAAATAATGATAACCATTATGTGAAGAAATAGGTGAAACCCAGATATTAGAGTGTATTAATTCAAAAGAAGAAGTGTAAGACTTAGATTGATCAAATGGAAGGCTAGCATGCTTTCCTAATTGACATGCATGACAAACACATGTATTTGAATTCTCAAATTTATTACAAGAAATCAAAGATTTTTGAAAAAGATGAGAAAGCACTATAGAATTTGCATGTCCTAAATGACGATGCCAAGTGAAACAAGTGATACGTACAATAGCAAGAGCAAATGTGTTTGGTTGGTTGATGGAATTATGGAGAGGATACAACCATCTTGGCTAGAGCAGCTGAGAATTTTGTGCCCCATTTTCAGGTCTGTAACACGAAAACCAAAAAGAGTAAATTCCACAAGACATTTATTATCAATAGTAAGTTTTCTAATAGAAACTAGATTTCTAATGAGAGTAGGAGAAACAATTACACCGTTTAAAACAAGATTATGAGAACCAATTGGAATAACATAAGACCCAAAGAATTTAATCTGTAACTTAGCACCATTTCCAACACAAATTTGCTAGGACCATAGTATAGTGAAATAGAGCAAAGCTTAACAGGATCATTGGTCATATGAGCGGAAGCGCTAGAATAAAAAGCCCCACCATCAGTGCTAGTTTCATTAGTAGGGAATATAATGAATGCCTGTGGGCTAGCATCAACTTTTGGGACTGAGGGACAAAGTTGAGACACATGTCCAAAACCTCCACAGGTGTAACATTGAACACGATGTTGAAAATATTGAGCTCCCATAGTATTTGAAGCAGAAGACGGAGGACCAAGAATGCCTGAAGAAGACAAACTTGGAGAAGTATTATTAGTCCTTGGTCTAAAGGGATGAAAACTACCATGCCCACCTCTATGACCAACACAGCCACCACGTCCACCTCGATTGACAATATGCCCACCACCATTAGGGAGAGATGGAGTCTGAGCAAGAAAGTCTTGTTGAGAAGCAAAGGGAGGAGATTGTTATTTTTGAAGTTTGGATTCTTCCATAAGTAACAGAGACCTGCATTCCTCAAAAGTAGGTAATGGTCATTGAGTAATAAGGATAGATGTGATACGATTATATTCTAAGCCAAGGCCCATGACATTTTGTATGATAATATCATGCTTGGAAACATTATCTCCAAAAGCAGTACGACAATCAAACAACTCTTTGAGCTTATTAAGAAAAGCATTCATGGATAATGTCTATTTTTCTAAATGATAGAACTCTTGATGAAGAGACATAATGTGAGACTCAACATGTTCTCTAAGGGTGTGTTTGTTTCAAGGGATTTGGAGTTACAAGTAACTTCAAATCCCTTGTGTTTTGAAATCATGTGATTGTTTTGTGGGATTTGTTTTTCCATAGGATTTCAAAACACCATGGTAGAGGGATTTGGTTTTACGGTCAAAATGACCGTAAAACCAAATCCCGGGAGTTCAAAACCAATGTATATACATATATACATATACGTATACACAGACATATGCATATACACACACATACATATACTTATACACATACACATACACATATGCATACATATACTTATACATACACACACATACACATACATATACATATACACATATACATACGTATACGTATACGTATACGTATACATACATATACTTATACGCATACACATACATATACATATACATATATATATATATATATACATATACATATTTATATAAATAGACATATAGATATATGTATGTATATACATATACATATTTATGTATATGTATAAACATACGTATACATATACATATTTATATAAACATACATATACACTTCTAGATATACTTGTACATAGTATGTTTACATATACAAATACACCTATATATGTATGTATATATGTGCATATATGCACAGATACACATACATATACTTATATACATATATATACTCATATACATATATGTATATACACATATGCACACATATACATATATTTATACAGATATATATACTCAATACATATATTTATACACATGTTTTCCAATTTCAGATTTTCAAATCTTTCCAAACAAACATAAAATCTTATAATACAGTAATTCCAGTTACATTCAACCAAACACAAGATTTAACTGCACTGTATTTTGAAATCCAAGGATTTCCAATTACATTGTAACTAGAAATCCACTGCATTTAGAACTACATCCAACCAAACGCTACCTAAATAACTTTTCAATTTTCAACCAAGGCTTACGAGGAGCAATAATGGATCTTAAAATATCATGAGAAATAGTGGATTGAATCCAAGAAAGAACAAGATTATTAATTTGTACCCATTGAGCATACCTTGGATCATCAATGGAAGGAGTGACAAAATCATCTACATGTTCATAGACTTGATGGCCTTTCAAGACAGGAATCAATAGTTCCCACCAAACTAAATAATTAGAAAAGTTGAGTGTTTTTGGAATTAACGAATATTGGACAAAGAGAATGCAAGATGAGGAGAAGACGGCATAACTCTTGCAGACATAGAAGTAATGCCAGAGGGTAAAGGAGAATCAGTAGTCAACATTGGAAAGGAGAGAGGACAAGACAAACAAAGAAACCAAAAAAAAAAAAAAAAATTTAGAAAACCAGGCTCTGGTACTGACAGACTCTATTAGTAGGGTTAGCTCTTTTCGTGAATAGTCACCTGCAGAAGAGAATAGCGAGAACAAGTTTTTAAAGTTACAAAAGAATACAGTAAAGTAATATACAGAAGAACAATTGGTTAAAACACTAAGCTACAAGTTTTGGTAGAATCTCTCTACTATGTGCTCCCAGGCAATGGTGCCAAAAACTTGACAGACTCTAGAGTGTGGGTGTAAATAAACAAAGTTAAGTCTGTGAATACCACAAGTGCACGGGTTGTTAAGTAATACCTCGTGGGTGAGTATGAGGGTCATATTCCTCAGGAAACGACGAGAGGCTCATATTACTTATTTTTCACTTAATCAATAGCCTAAATGTCTACGGTGTTTTTAAGTCTATTTCTACAAATTTATTAAAATAATACAGTTAAGGATTGTTAAATACAATTGGAAGGAGTTGGGTAATCGTATGACAGTTTTCTTAACTATTAATTATGATATGCGTTGAGTTATGACAATCGTGTTTTAGTGTTGAACTAAGGGAGTTCAGAGGCCTACTGATCCCAATCTCTTGGCAACTAAGTTTAAATCACTAAGAATTTAAGATGGAATTTCTTCCTATCCCAGCCTCCTATGTTTGCCTTAAGTTCAGAAATTCCTCTAGAAGGGGCAAATCAAACCCTAAGCCTAAGGGGGTGATCAAACCCTAATCCAGAAACCTAGCTATGCCCAATCTCTTAGCGCATGAATAGATTTAACAAGGCATGTGTGTTCTAATGTAGGGGTATATCTTCCTCACCATATCAACATAATAAGCATTCAATAAACATGCAATGAATCACAAAATACTTGAGATATTTATTGAAATTATTAATCAAAGTTCACAAGTAATGATCAAAATACTAGACATATAATTCCCCTCAAATTGGGGTCCTATGGATCAAGAATAGAGATATAAATAAAGATAAATACATAGAAACAAAGAATAAAGATGTAAGAACTCCTAGACTAACTCTCTCCAATAGATCTTTGAAGATTGAGGTTGAGATAATCCCAAGATCGTCAAGACGACGCCGAATATCTTCATGCGCCCTCCACTATTGATGGACGTTAAATCTCCCTTGGAAAGCTTGATGAAACTCGTTCCAACTGCTTAGATCTCCAGAACTTCTGCAGCTTTACCCAATTCGGCAAAAGAACCTCCCTAGATTAGAAAACCCTAGGGTATTTATAATATCATGTCCTCCACAACTTCACCATGGGCGTTGTGATGCACGTGGTGAGTAAGTTATTGCTTGAGCTCCAAGTCACATCTTGGCATGGTTTCTCTGGGCATTGTGTGGGTGGATTGCGGTCGTGATGGTTTCATAACGGTAGTGGTGAGATATCACCACGGCAGTTGTGAGCGGTGGTGGAGCTTTAATTCAGCAACTTGTCTATTTTGCTTCAAAATGCCTCCGTATTCGCTTCTTTGACCCTAAAACAGAATAAAAGCTCATAGTGAACAAAAGAATGAAATTATGTACTAGTTTGGTGCTAAACATGTCAATTCTTATGCTAAATGCAATTTAAATAGTATGGAAAATATGTACTCTCAAGCACTTATTAGGTATCATGAAGATGAATAAGGCTTGATGAGCCTTAATGTATATTGAGAACATATATATATATATATATATGAGTACAAGATTGTATATGCCTAAAAATATTCCTAGGCCTTTATATGTACAAATGGCTAAATATAATTATGCGTATCTAATACACAAGTGACCAAATATAAACATGACAAATATATAAGATTACATGACAATCATAAAAGATTGACCAAAATCAAGGAGGCCAAATATAGAGGGTAAATATTACTGTAGATCACCTAATTATACCAAATTCTCACTTTGGATACCAAATTTTGATTTGTATCAAAATGGTCACCTCATTTCAATTTGGTTTCAAAAAGATGTTACCCAAAGGAATTCGGTGAGATTATGCTAACGTGGACACCGGCAATCCAATGTGGTCGATAGATTTCCATATCAACCGTCCCAATGGCCTGACCACGTGGATTAAAATGCTATCACATCACCTGCCCCAATGGCATGACATGGATCATAGTGGCATTTTAATTCATGTGACAAGGCTATTAGGACGGGTGATGTGGAAATCCGGTGACTACGTTGGATTGCCGGCATCCACGTCTGCATAATCTCACCGGATTCTTTTGGGCAATATCTTTTTGAAACTAAATTGAAATGAGATGACCATTTTGATACAAATTAAAATTTGGTAACCAAAGTGAGAATTGGGTATAATTAGGTGACCTACAGTAATATTTACTCCAAATATAGACACCAAAATCAAGGAAACCAAATATAGACACTAACATATTGCAAAACATAATTTTATTTATTTACATACAATTCATATTATATTTTATCGTTATTTGGTTCACTCCGGATAACAAAATACTATCTTATCTAATGTATATCAAGATAGAGTATGAGTTTATTGTGCCCATATATTTTCATACTCGTATCTAGTCCTCATATTCTATCCACTCGTATCCCAGCCATTTCACAAGATGGATCCCAATAATATTAATATAATTATATAATTTTATTATATTAAAAAAATATTATATTATTTGTATCATTGATTTTTTTTAAAAATTAAATTATAATTGAATTTTATGTTTAAAATTAAATCCATGGGGATGTTCATAATTAAAAATAAATGGGTTTGATTTTAATTTTACACTAAATTGAGCTCAAGTCGCGTTTTCGAACTAAAAATCAAGCTGGCCTCCAACAATCCCTTTTAAGCTAATAAAAAACTTGTGCTGGGTAATAAGTTATTTACCCTTTAATCATCACTCATCATCATCATATTCATATATAAATGCTTTCGCCATAATATGGTTTGGCCACCGTCACAAAGTGAATTACTAAAACTGGAAGAATTCAACAGTCTGCACAACCAGAATTTTGCAGAACTCTACAGATAGTGTGCATAAACTGAAATACTGAAAACAAAAGGATTCTACAAAGAGCTGATTCGTTAATGAGTCATACATGCTTAAATTGCACCTAAATTGAAGTTTGCACATTTGAATGTTTAGATAAATTTAAATAAATATGTTTAAAATCTTAATTTTTATACACTAATGGTCTATTTGACCTCCAAAAATAATTTTCATAATCCCATAAACCTAATAAAATTGCTTCTGCTTGCCTCCAATATAACAATGTAGTGGTTCCTTTTTCAGTTTGGAGCAAACATTTTAATATTAATAAAATTAAATATTTCAAAACTGAAATTTTTATGTTTTCATTAATAATAGATCAATATTAAAAATCAAATAGTAAACCTATGTACTTGAATAATTTGTGTTTTTAGGATAACTTTCTGGTGTTTGTTTTGATGATGTGGAATACTCATCAATTAAACACCCTCAAATTATGAATTATTATATTTTAAAAATATATAAAAAATATGACTTCCCCTCAATAATTTTTAAACTAGTTTTTTTAGAAAATATGAACAAATTAAGTTAAAGATGTGCATAGATCTATACATGAGTTGAAGTTCAAATTCGCGTTTTCGGCAAAAAACAAAAATACTCTAAATTACTTAAAAGATTTAATGTTAATTGATCAGGAGGTCATTATTGATTTTTAGAAATATATATTGAGTTCAGGGGCGGAGGGACAAGGGGGGCGGCTGCCCCCCTGTCGCCGGCGGGGTCAGTGGACCCTGTGGCTCGAGATGCACTCTGCCCTTCCTTCCTCGGCCGAACCGTCACCCTTCCCCCATTGACTGTTGTCCCATGTCCCTCCTCGAAGGCTTCTTTCCCCTTTTTTGCAGCCCGGCCATCCGTCTCCTAGCCTGCGGTAGCGCTCTAATTGCCTGATCCCGGACAAAAGCGTAAAGGCCGAGGGAGAGTTTGGGATTAAAAAAAAAAATAACCGTGTAATCAGGCTTAAAAGAACCAATGAAAAGTTGAAATGTGTTTTTTTTTTGTAGAAATATCCGTTGTATGATGTTAAATATATAATATATTAATACATATATAACAACCTTTGTTACATAGTTTACTTCTCATTGTTCTCAACCATTTTCAAAAAATTGAGATTATGAGATACTCAATTTTCCTTGATAAACAATACTTGAGCAATCTCCATCTATTTTTTATCTTCCAATCAGGGCGATATCTCTTTTATATATATAATTTGTTAAAATATTTGTGAATTGATATTGATTAATGTGGTATGTGGATTTATATATCATTTACTATGATGTGGCATTTAAATTGATATCGTTAATTTAATTTAGATATTTGAGATTTACTAATAAATAAAAAAATATCTTTAAAATTTTTTTAAATATAAGATATCACTTTAAAATAAAACTTCATTTATAAATACGAAGATCTTAAATATAAAAAATTAAACAAATTAAACTTTTAAAAATTATCTAAATAAATTCAGAAAAAATATTTAAAACATAGTCAATGTCTACTCAACATAGTCATCGAAGTTATACGATCTTAAAACATAATCATCAATTCATCACAATAAATTCGAACTTATAAGATATGCCCACTTATCATATTTCTTCTAAATATTATTTTTATTTAAAATATTATTTATATTTATTTAACTATAATTTATATTTATAATCATAATAATGCTTGTTGAATTATAACTTATCCCACTCATCATAATTCTACTAAATAAGAATTTTTAATTTAAAATATTATTTACATTTATATAACTAGTATGAGTTATAACTATACATGTGAATAAAAATATTTATTTTAAGATAATTGTTAATTAATAATTATGTCTTGATTTTATTTATTAAATTTTAATTTATTGTTCTCAAAAAATTTAAATTTATACTAAAGAATTATTTTAAATAAACTCAAAGAGGGGGCACTATTCTAACTTAGTTCAATATGATTAGGATAAAGTATCCAATTAGTGTTACACAAATTTGATTGGACAATTTATGATTTACTTCAAAATATTTATATATTTAATTTGATCAATTTCATAGATATGGAGAGGTTTTTTAAATTGTACTGAAACAAGAACGAGTTCATCGTCTGATGTAAGTGTTGTTGCACAAAAGAAAAGTCGTGTTGAGTTTGATCTAAGTGATATTATTGTCGAGCTAGGGCTTCGAAAGCAATTGAGGAATATGACACAAGAATAAGAGATTAAGTAAGGAGAGAGTATTTGTTAATGGGTCCATGTCAATCAGTTTGCTACAATTTTGCTAGAAACAACAAGAAAAAGATTTGAGAAGCTTTAAAGAAGTGTGGTTTTAAAATTTGATTGGTTGGAATATAGTGTGGAGAAAGATGCAACTTACTCTTTCGATTGTTATCTTTTTAAGCTGCCAAGGGGTGATAAACTTGGGATTGATGCCTTCACGAAAACAGGGTTTAACAATTGGAAGAAGACAATGGAAGTTTTCACTGATCATGTTGGTGGAGTTAATAGCAACCACAACAATGCAAAGCAACATTGTCAGGATCTCAAAAATCAGAGGCAAATTGTGTAGCATATATTCTCTTCTCATAGCAAAGAGATGGAGATTGCATATAAAGCTCGTGCCATTGTTGTTTTACGTGTTGCTAGATTTCTTCTGTTACAAGGTCTTGATTTTCGTGGACATGATGAATCTTCTTGTCCACAAATAAGGGCAACTTTCTAGAGATGCTAAATTTGTATGGGACGGAAGTTGAGAGTGTTGGTCGTGTAATTAATGAAAATGCTCCTAGAAATAATCAAATGACTTCTCCACAAATACAAAAAGATTTAGTAAGGGCTTGTGCAGAAAAGACCACACGGGTCATTATTGATGAGATTGGAGATAGTCATTTTTCTATACTCTTGATGAGTCTCGTGGGAAATCAGTTAAAGAGCAAATGGCTGTGATTGTGAGGTTTGTGAATAAGGAAGGGTAAGTAATTGAAAGATTTCTTACCATTGAACATGTTGTTGATACTTTAGCCCCTTCATTAATGACAACTTTAGATGGATTGTTTGCCCGTTGTGGTTTACCTATTTCTAGATTGAGAGGGTAGGGATATGATGGAGCCTCAAATATGAAAGGATAATTTAATGGGTTGAATATGTTAATTTTAAATGAAAATCCATTTGCCTTTTATGTCCATTGCTTTACCTACCAATTGCAGTTGGTTGTCGTTTCTGTTGGTAGGACCATTTTGGCTATTAGTGATTTTTTTAGCTATGTCACTATGATTGTGAACATTGTGGGTGCTTCTTGCAAAAGGAGAGATGTGTTGCTTCAAAAGTACCATGATAAGATTGTCGAGAAATTGGAGAGAGGTGAAATCTTCTCAGGAAGGGCCAACATCAAGAGACTAATCTTGCAAGACCCGGTGATACTATGTGGGGCTCACATTATACAACTTTAATCCGCCTATTTACTATGTGGGAATCAATATTAGAGGTATTAGAGAATGTATGTAATGATGAGAATGTTGCAGAACAAAGAGGCATAGCATCAAGTTTGATACAAAGGATGGAAAGTTTTGAATTTGTATTTACCTTGTATCTGATAATCAAAGTATTGGGATTAACTACTGACTTATCAAATGCTTGCAACAAAAAGATCAAAACATTGTTAATGTAATGAGGTTGATAGTAACTGTAAAAGAACTAATGCAAGACTTGATAGAAAATGGATGAGGTGCTTTTTTAGAAGAAGTCAAGAGATTTTGTGTTGCAATGTCAGTTTTAGTGCCCAATATGGAAGATAGTATACTAGTTCGAGATCATTCGAGACGTGGAGGGCAATTGGTTACTTATTACCATCATTATCATGCGGAGATCTTTATTGCTGTGATTGATTTACTTACTGCTGAGATAAATAACCGGTTTAGTGAAACTTTTACGGAGTTATTAAGATGCATTGCTTGTCTTGATCCAAGAAACTCATTTTTGAAATTTGATCATGGTATGCTTGTTCGACTTGCTCAAATTTACTCTGATGATTTCTCCATATCCGATCATCTTATCTTGAAAGAGCAACTTCACATATATATTCTTGATGTGAGAAGAAATTCTGATTTTTCAAGTTGTCATGATCTTGCAAGTCTTGCTATGAAAATGGTTCAAATTGATAAGCATTTGATTTTTCCATTGGTTTATTGCCTTATTGAATTGGTGTTGATCTTACCGGTGGCAACAACAATAGTTGAAAGAGCGTTCTCAGCAATAAATATCATCAAAACAGATTTGCTAAACAAAATAGGCGATGAATTGTTGAACAATATGATGTTATATTGAGCGAGAAATGTTTGTTAACATTGACGAAGAAATAATATTGCAATGTTTTCAAAACATTCAAAAGCGAAGGACTCACATTCATTAGTGTTATTTTTATTTTACATTTTAAAATATTGTTTTTAGTGTATTATTTTAAATTTTAAATTTATTAAATTTTGTTATTTGAATTTTTGTTTTTATTTATTTGTAGCTCGCCCCCTTTCTCTGCGATTTCTGGATCTGCCCGTGATTGAGTTCATTTGTAATATATATATATATATATATATATATATATATATATATATATATTAAGAAAAAAAAAAATCAAATTTAGGTTTTTCCAACTTACGTGGACCCCTTTGAGGGCTAAAATTGCAATCCATGCATGACTTTTGATCGGACGGCACCGGAGGTTGGATGATCAACGTCAACACTAGTCAATGGCGCGTGGGCGCGCGCCACCGGCATCACCTGCGATTATGCCACGTGTCATGTGTATCAATTGCACGGTTTACTTTGAAATTTCCCATTGTCAAGGCGGTGCATTATCATATAGATATTAATATATTTTACCATTTACAATTATAAATAATCTTAAACTAAATTTGATTTCAAGAGTTGGCTTTGATTTTTTTTTTCTAAATATACAAAGTTTAAAATATATATATATATATATATATATATATATAATCATGAAAATATCTCACCTATGTGTGTTTTTTTTTTACAAAAGTGACAAGTGCCGCCTTCTAAGGGATATATATGTACAAGATGCACTAGATTTAATGACCCCTAGAAATTTATTTTATGAAATAAGCTAATCCGTGGGCAATGACAAACTGCCACAAGCATTCAAGATGATATATTATAGACATAATCTCACAATGGTGGATTCTATGTCATGCAACCTGGAGGGATGGAGAATGTGTACAACTTCTCCCATAAGAGACACAATAAATAGTGAACAAACAATATTACATGGTATTGCTACAATATTATATAGTGTTTGTATAGTACTGCACAATGCCAAGACCAAAGGGTTTCTATCCCTAGGTTGCCCATTCACTATTCCAATGAAATGCCACTGATATACCAGTGGTTCTTGTCAATTAGATTTTTTAGACAAAAATTGGTTTATTTATTGTTAATTCATGATAAATTATCATGAATATATTAATAACCACAACCCAGCAATGATAAATCTCTCTTGCCGTGCAACACTGCAGGGATGAAAAATACGACTCCTCTCACAGGGGTGACCCTATGAACATTGGATGAATGGTACTAGTACACTATTTCTATAGTATCTCTATAGAATGTTTACATAGTACTGCATCACAAGAGAGTTTACCTTGCACCACTCACTCGCAACTAATTCTCTTCGACATATTCCAGTCCTCATAATAATAATAATAATAATAATAATAATAATAATAATAATAACAACGAAAAACATGCTGATATTCCCGGAGTTATACCAAAATGTACTCACATGTGAACCAAAATTATTTGGTTCTTTGAGATATACCAAAGTCTAAGAGTTGTGAATGTGCCACACACATATATAAATTTAGATGTCATATGTTACGTTTAATGCATTTTGCTATGATATACATAGACCTTTCCAAAGGCCGGGCTATCCACCTAAGCCCAAAGGTTGGTTTGAAAATTAGGCCCGATGACCGGGACTTGGAAAAAATATAGAGCCCATTTTAAAAAGGGGCCGTACGTGTTTGGGTTTTATTGTTAAAGCCCAGGCAGGCCATATATATATATATAAAATTCAGATATTAATAAAATAAAATATTCATATATTGTATGTGTGTATATTTAAGGCATGTACTACTATTTTGGATTGATTAACTGTGAATAGATGGTCTACTTGGTCTCATTATTGACTATTGTTGATTACCATTGGTTATAATGGTTTGAATTTTAGATGTTGTGACTAAATAAAAATGTATATTTGGTATTTTCATTTCAATATGTTTTGTAGAATAATATTTGATAGTATTCAGAGATTAATATTATTGTTAACTTTTTTTATAGCTTATTTATTATTTAATGAAAAAACTTATTTGGTCGGGCTTAGGCGTCTTTTGTTCAAAACTCATAAAATTAGGGCGGGTTCTATAAAAAATTAAGGCCCGTATTATTAGGCCGGGTCGGGCTTGGACATGTTTGAATTTTATTTGGTTAATTTTTTGGCAGGGTATCAAACTATGATCATTTTTCATTATGGGGTCTGAACTTCAATTTGAATCAAAATGGACACCCAACTTCAATTTTGTTTTATAGGGTGGTTACCCGAGAGATTCTGACCTATTTTTTTAATGATATAAATGCCGAAAATTTTCTGTCAAGATATGCATGGCACATTAGTCGCCCAATTGGCAATTTCATTTCAGATATTGATAGAAATTTTTAACATCAAATCATAAAAAATATGCTAAAATCTCTTAGGTGATCATCCAATGAAACAAAATTAAACTTGGATGACCATTTTGATTCATAATGAAGTCTGGACCCCAAAATGAAAATGAGCCATAGTTTGGTACCATATCAAAAAATTTACCCAATTTTATTAATTATAGGATTAGCCCGGCCCAAACTTGGCTCCTGCTTGGCCAATGGACAGGTCTAGACATACACATATACTTTGCTAGATAATCATCAAATAAAACATCTTTGAAAGTAAATTGTAAAATAACTCTTGAAGTCCACCAAATCACAATAGTATTGGTTCACAAAATCTAATTGATATTTTACCTGTAACTGAATTTTATCAAATGATAGTAAACAAAAACAACTTAGGGTCATTTTGCATCATTTTACTTTATTTGTTTTTGTTTCATTTTTGTTTTGTTTTTGTTTTTGTTTTTTTTTTCTTTTTTGCCAGTTTTTTGTTGCCAATTTTTTGAAAACAAAAGTATATTTGGATACACTAATTATTGTGCATTTTAAGAAGCCGAAAACACAAAACATATATGGTTAGCATAAAATTATTACGATGCTTTTTTATCATTTGTTTTCAAATTCATATTTTTTTAAAATTTATTTTTCATATTAGTTTACTTGATTGTATTATTTAATAAAAAATATGAATTTAAAAAAAATGATAAAAAAAAGGCTCGTAATAATTTTGTGCCAACAAATTAAAACTACAAAACAATTAATGATATCTTAAATTAGACCCATCAAATTTTCAAAAACAAAAAAATGAAGGAGGAAAATTATAGTGACGTAGTCATATATGTTCTTTGGAAGATCAAGTAAAAAGTCATTAGATAGTAGATTTTTACTATATAGTAGATTTTTACTATATATATATATATATCCTAGTTTATAAAAACAAAGGTTAAATAATAATTTTCACAAATACTTTTGAAAAATATAATTTTTTTATATTGCATAAACTAATTTGTAAAATATCAACATGCCAACATGCCATTTAATGCATTTTATAGATATTTTTTTAACTATAGGTATTAATTTGTAAAAAAAATATTTTTAAAAAATAAAAATAAAAAACCAAAAGGAGTGAGAGAGAGAGAGAGAGAGAGAGAGAGAGAAGAGTAGAAGAGGAGAAGAGAAGGGGTTTCATAGAGGGAGGAGGAGTTTTGGTAACGTTTTTAAAAAAAATTGGAAATATAAAATTATTGTTTGCTATGTTTTAAGAATTATGAGGATTGTTGCCAAAATTTTTGAAAACAAAATTAAAGTGTCAAACATGTTTTTATTAGTTTTGTTTCCAAAACTTGAAATTGAAAACAAAAAATAAAAATTGACAACAATGCCAAACGGCTACTTAGTTATTCAACATAATTCATTTAAAATTAAATTTTTATAGATTTGAGTCTTAATTATTTACAATTTTAAATATTAATAAAATTTGCTCATGGTTATTCATTTTAGATCATTACGAGTCAATTTGAGCAACTAGTTAGTTATGTTCATTTATTACCAATTAGAGTCTCCTTGTTAGACGCACCAGTAATTTAATTTTCTTCCTCACCTCTTCATATTTTTTCATTACTTGGTCATTTGAGCTCTTGACTTGTTATATTTATTCTTTACCTATTCCCTTAGAGGCACCTTGCACTACACCAAAATTGGGCACGGGAAATTATTTTTTTCCGCGGCGTTTATATATTAAAAACGCCGGGAATATGCCGTATTTACACTGCGTTTTTAGAATAAACACCGGGATGTTTTTTTTTCTTAGTAATTTATAAAAGAATAAATTATACTCGGTGGCGTTTAGATGTATAAATGCCGGGAGGTTTGGTTTCTAAAACTCATAAATCGACTGCTCTCTAGCTGGCTGTCTTTCTCCCTCTTTCTCACTTCTCGTTCTCTCTTTCTCTAAATTTACAAAATCTTCGCCCCCCATTTTCTCATTGCTCCCCGATTTTGGGTAATTTCTCATTGCTCCCCGATTTTCTCCCCGATCGTGGCTTTTGTTAAGTATCTGCGGGCAAAGCTTTGGTTAATCGAACCATCATCTTTTCACGATTCCCGATGAGAGCTTGAGGTGATAAGAACTACATTCCTTCTCCGCCTTCCTCATCATCTAGATTCCATTGAAGCTTCGCTCGATTTGGGTGAGTGATTTGTGTTTCTTCTCTCCCTAAACAGTTTAGCAAATCCATAGATTGCAATTCCTTTTTTTTTTTTTTGGAGTGTTTGTTTTGGCTAGTTTGATTTTGTTTAAAAGTTTTGAGATTTTGGAGTTGTGCTCTAGATTCATGTTGGCAAAGTGAAAGAATTGAATAATCTCTATAATTCTTTCTGGTGATATAGGTCACAGTCTGTTGAATTTTCATCAGTGCACAAATGTTTGTTTCAACATCTAATTTGTATCAGGAGAGCATCCACAATCCATCAAATACTGTTGTAAGTGCTGATTCACCTTTGTGACAAATCATAATTCATTACATTTCCTGCTCTGGTAGTTTTGATCAATGTTTCTCATAATTCTTCGTGGGGTTTTCCTTGTCCTGTTATGTGTGCAAGGGATACTTTGCTCTTTGCTTTAGTGAGGCTCTATAGTTAGGTTCTGTAATCTCAAATAACATCATAATTATTTTTATTTTTTGCTGGTAATCTCTTTTCTCTATCTCTGTTCATTGGTTTTTAGAAATTTTTGCTAGAAGCGAGCACACTAGCTGGTTTTTCATTCTTCATGCTAAGTAAAGTTACTGTTTTATGATGCAAAAGAAAGATCTTTATTGATCTGGGAATGTCTATGAGCACCATGATGGTTGAAATGGTATTGTTGTTTGGGTATGCAGGACGGCTATTTGATTTTGTGATCTTTTCATTGGACCAGAATTATGCGCTGGTTTTTAAATTTTAGCTGGAATTAAGTGGTTCTTCATACTTCATACTAACTAGAATTGTTTTTCTGATGTTAAAGATTGATATGTAGTGATTTTTGAGTGTACTATAAATGTTGTGATGGTTGTGCGGTGTTGCTTTCTCTGTATGTGAAGGAGATATATTTGATTAGCAGCTAGTTTTCTGACCATTATGCGTAAAACATTTTTATTTGTGAATTAGATTCTTTGATTCTTGATGGATTTAATCATTTTGGTTCATACCATATATAGTTACAAGACCATTATGATGGTAATTAGCTACTGTTTTCGTTGAGTATGAAGATAAACTGTTTGATTTGTCCTCCGTCTTTTTGTATGTTTTAAAACATTCTGATTTGTGCACTAGTTTCTTGAATCATTGAAGATAAACTGTTTGATTTGGTTCATTAATATTTGTGTGATGTATGAATTTTATGTTTTTAGATGGATGATACTTCATTTTGAAAAATCAAAATTTCTCAAATAGTCACTAAGATACATTTGAGATATAAATTGGTTACTTTATTTATTTATTTTATTTATTTCTTTTATTGATATAGAATTGGATATTTCTTAGGGTCTAGTTCATCGTCTTGGAGTAATAGTGAAATATTTTTATTTATAAAAATTTGTTATTAATTTATTAGCACTTAAACAGTAGTGCATTTCTAAATTCTTTTTCCTAGTTATAGATATTCTTGTATTAATGTTAAAGGAAAGTGAAAAGTTTGTTTTTTCAAGTGATTCTTATTGAAGGCATGAGCATTATAATAAGTTACTTTGTTTATTGAGAGTGCCATTGTGTTTCATAGTTTTGGTTTTTGTTGTTTGGGTATTTAGTTTTCGTTGGATTGTTTTGTGTTTGGTTTTTGATGAGATTTTTGTGTGATTTTAAGGAATAAGAAGGATGTCCTAGGACGTATACTTGAGCCAGCCTCCCTCTCATTTGAAGAAAAGATCATTTGATCTAGAGGTTGAGCAGGTACTTTATGATTTTATTTGTTATGATACTAACATAATTTACAAGCATAAAGTACTGTACTAACCTTGCAATCTTTGCATACGTGAATTATTTAAAAAGATAATTGCATAAATGTTTGAATGATTTAAATTTAGTTAGTTTTGATATATCTTTGGACTAGCCTCTGATTAGCGGTTAAATTATTATCTTATTTTGTAGCTATTACACCTTGGTTATGGGTTAATGTCTATATATATATATATATATATATATATATATATATTCTGATAACCTATTTAAGAATTTATTTGTTTTTGGTTAAAATACCCAATGAAGTTGATATATATATATATATATATATATATATATATATATATATATATATATATATATATATATGTTATCAATGGAATAGTTTCAATTTAGTTTAAAACCTTATATTTCTTAATAGTTTTAGATTTAAATTAGTTTTATATTATGCATTGTATGGGACATACATACATAACATTAATTGCAATGTAGGGATTTCTCTTTTATAATAATCAATATTTAATCTTCACGACACTTGAACATATAATTTGTAACTATCCAATTCTTTTTTTTTTTATATATTAAGCAGAAATGAATAAGAGTTGGATGCATAAGTCAAGGTTGAGCCAAGAATATGAACATGGAGTGGAAGAATTTCTTAACTTTGCATTTGATAATGCAAGTCAAGATGGTATGATTGTATGCCATTGCATAAAGTACGCAAATGTTCATTGGCGAACCCGTGAAGTAGTGCTTGAACATTTAATATATGATGGAATTCTACAAGGATATACATGTTGGTTTTTCCATGGAGAACGTGTTCCATCACCCACTACTAATATAACAACCACTTTCACAGATGCTTCAATTTTAAATTCTCATAACATAACCCCTCAAGTTAGGAAAGATGGCATGAATGAATTGTTAAGGGATGCTTTTAATATGCATCAATTTGATCAGGAGAGTTCATATCATAATATCTATGAAATTGATGTTGAAGTGAATGTTGGGGATGGAACTTACAGGGGGTAGATGATGAACAACCTTCAGAGGAAGCTACAAAGTTTTATAAGTTGCTGACAGAAATGAATGAAAAACTTTATGAGGGATCCAAGCATTCTAGATTGTACATTTGCATTCGCCTGTTTCATCTTAAATGCATGTTTGGGATGACCGGAAAAGGGCTCAATCTATTGATTGAATTTCTAAAAGAATTCTTTCCCTCAGCTACTATTCCTAGAAGTAGTCATGAGTCCACAAAAGTCATCAAGGATTTGGGTCTTGGGTATGAAAAAATTCATAGTTGCCCTAATGACTGCATGTTATATTGGGAGCTTAATGAACATCAACAATCTTGCATGTGTGTGGCCGTTCTCGCTGGGTGGTGAATGATCCCAAACAATCTTTTGATGATGATGGTGATATCGTTCATAAGAGACCTGCAAAGATTTTAAAGTATTTTCCTTTAATACCACGGTTGCAGAGGATTTTCATGTCTTCTAAGATTGCAGTTGATATGGTTTGGCATGCTACTGGTCGAACAAATGATGGTTGTTTGAGACACCTTGCCGATGCTAAGGCATGGAAATCATTTGATGCAAGATATCTAGATTTTGCTTCTGAACCATGAAATTTTAAGCTTGGGCTTTCTTCAGATGGATGTAACCCATTCAAGATTTTAAGTACATCTTATAGTACTTGGCCAGTAGGTTTGATTCCCTATAATTTGCCGCCATGGATTGCGATGAAGCAACCTTCTTTCATTTTATCAATGATTATTCGAGGTGACAAAGGTCCTAGAAATGATATCGACATCTACTTGCAACTTCTTATTAAAGAGTTAAAGCAATTGTGGGTCGGTGTTGAGACATTTGATGCATCAAGGAGAAGGAATTTCAGCTGAGGGTTGCTTTATTATGGATTATTAATGATTTTCCTGCTTATACAAATTTATCAGGTTGGAGCACCAAAGGAAAATATGCATGTCCTTGTTGTGCAGCACAAACTCTTCAAGATGGTTACCTAATGGGAAAAAGTTTTGTTTCATGGCACATTGACGGTGGTTAGAAAATGATCATCCATTCTGATCATAGAAACATATGTTTGACGATACAAACGAGATGTGTGGCGCTCCTCTGGCAATTTCTGTATCAGATATTTTGTTAATGTTAAAAGATTTGCAATTTACATATGGGAAAGGGATGAACATAATTTTAATAAATCCAAATCTACTACTACATCAGTGAAAAGACAACATCAAGTGTCCAATGTCGCCGTAGACATTGATGAAGATGAGGCAGAGTAAGATGAATCACATGTGGCAATACTCACTACACCAAATCAGGCTTTTAGCGGCGTTTATATGGCGGCGTTTCTTAAAAACGCCGGTAATAAATTCCATTTTGCGGCGTGTTTAATTAAAAACGCCACGAAAGTTGCTTGGAGGAGTAAGATAGAACTTTGGCGGGAATTTTTTTCCTATCAGCGGCGTTTTAATATAAAACGCCAGTAAAGGGTCTTCCATTGGCGGCCTTTTAATATAAAACGCCAGTAAAGGGTCTTCCATTGGCGGCGTTTGTGATTGTAAACGCCGGACAAATTTATTTCCAATACTAAATTATATATAATTCATTTTTGTGGCGGCGTTTATAGTGTAGAACGCCGGGCATTACAACGCCATTGTTGGTCTTTGCCGGCTTTATGTACGCGGCGTTCAGAAAAACGCTGGGAAAGCAGCACGACCTACTTATAAACCTTTGCCCTTTTGCCCAACGTCCGGCGTTTTCTTGCCTTCCCCGTCATTGTCCACACCGATCAGCTGTGTCCTGGAAAGCATCATCGCCACCATCTTCCCCGTCAGTCGGCCGGCATCGTCCACACCGAGCAGCCGCCAACTTCCCCGTCGATTTCCAGCGTCTCCCCCATCGATTGCCAGCCTCTTCCCCATCAATGAACCGGCATCATCCTCACTGATCGGCCGGTATCTTCTTATCCGCGACATTGCCACTGTGGTTTCATCTAATTTTGTTTCTAGGTTTCCCAAACTTCTTACCATTGAATGTGGCTCCCTTGTAGTGAATCATCAACTGTTGATTTCATCTGCACCTTCAAAAAAGGCCCCGTGCGCACTCCTTCCCATTCTCAGATCTCTTCGCCTTTGAAGGTACCTTGGATCCCTTCTCTCGTCCTGAATTTCATCTTTTTTCACTGAATTTCAGTGTGCCAATTGAGATCATCTATAGAACTATTTCAGTGGCTGCAGGCATTTCATTCCAAGCCGATTCGAAGCCCTCAAGGATTACAGAAGTTCAGCTTGACAAGCTCAAGGTACACCCTCGACCCTCTCTCCTTTGTGGGGGGTACCAATTTTTCGATGTGTTGCATCAATTCTAATTGTATTCCGTTGGCTTTTGAATGTGAATTGTTTACTGATTTGTTTATGTCCAGGTTTTAAAATTTTCATACATTATATATAGCATATAATGATCAAGTCATACTTGGTGATTTGTTTGTGTCCAGGTTTTAAAATGTGCACATTTACACAATTTAGTTATGATTGTGATATAATTTAAAACCTGGACACAATCAAAATAAAAATTAGATATGTTTTTTTTTAATTTTATTCATGTAAATTTATTGCTCCGTTTTGAGACGAAAATATAGAAAATCATTAGTTATGAGAATAATATGTAACCAAAAATAAATAGTTATGCTCTTCTGTTTTCTCTTCCAATGTGGTTTCAGCCTGTTAACTCTCCAGGACAGAGATATCATTTGTAGTATGATTGACTGAAACTGTCATTTCAGCCTGTTAATTAGCTCCATCTGTTTCCTAATATAAATTGAATGCTTACTTATAAATAGGCCAATACTATTCTACTACAAACACAACAGTCAAGGAAATAACTTTTCACTAATGTTCTTTTGAAAATACAGCTATTCTTTTCCAATCAAATATTCTAATTAATGGCTCTTATAATGAACAATCATATCTCATATTTTCTGGCCTTCAGTTTGGAGAGCCAAGAAATCCATATCTCTGATATAAAATGTGGCCAAAATGTTTCACATCACAAAAGATAATGAGATAATTTTGAGAGTTAGTAAACCTGTAAGCAATTTTGTGGATAACACCTTGTCCGTTAGTAAACCATATTTGATATAGAAAATCATCTCCAGGGCTTGTTTACAACCCTGGAGATGATGCTGCAAACCTTCATGAATTTCTAATTCATCCCTACCAATATGAAACTTCCTAAAGTTCAGATTGATCATTTAATAATTTTTGAATTAATTTTGAGTGAAGCTTGATTATAAGTTGGCTCCTTCAAGCTTGATATAATCTGGAATAGCTTGGTGTTTTTAGATTTACTTTTCATATATAAGTACAAAATAGAATTTTGTCATAACATGCAAAGCAGTTAGAATCCATCCCTTAGGACGTCAGATCTTTCAATCTTGGGAAGAAACCATTGAGCCAAGTGTGAGGTGTCTCTTGTTTCCTTAAGCTCTGCTTGCTAACATCCCTAGAGATAGCATTATTGACCTTCATGATCTTCTGATTCATCTTCTCTGAACTCCTAGTGCTCAATTCTGCAATTTTAAATGGTGTGTTACTGTCTTGAGACACAAATGGCTTGTGAAATAGTGCACAACATTTTTCTGGATGAATTTCTAACAAGGCCCTGTTAAAAAAAAAATTAGAGAATCATACCTTGGCCAAGGTTCTTCTACACTTATTCAGTTTTCTGGCTCAACTCAAATTAGGAATCTTTCACCTTCCTTTATTTCTCAATACTGATATTTTCTTCAGCTTCATTCAAGGCGGTATTTGTGCATTATGTCCTGGAAACCACCTTTGGTTTCATGAACAAGAACTTATCTAGACTGCATCTCATCATTGAACATTCTGCAATTTGGAAACACAAGTTTATGCGTCTTAATTTTTAGGTGAATACAAGATTTGAACCAAAAAAACCTCCTTCAACAACAAATCAATTTTCACTCCCTTTTCTTCTGCATGCAGCTCAGAAGAGAGTTATTCAGTAACTGCCTTTTGATTTTCAATATCTCAATTGTTGTTTGCCATTACTTTTTTTTAATCAAATTATGTGCTTTTATTTGGATTTTAAATTTCCCACATATTGTCACTCTGAATAATATTCTGGCTACCACTTCCCTTTAAGTTCTTAGAGTATTTGTTATCCTTTTCTTTTTATGAAACTATTAGTAGGAATATTTCACCTCTTTTCAATCCTTAATTTATTTTTGCAAATTCTAAGCATCAAATTACTATCCTTCAAATAAAGGTTCCAAAGATGGACAAGAGCTGGATGAATAAATCAAGATTGCGTCAAGAATATGTGGATGGAGTTGAACAATTTCTGGATTTTGCATTTAATAACTCTAGCAGTGATAATAAGATTGTCTGTTCATGCGTAAAATGTTCCAATGTACGTTGGCAAACACGTGAAGTAGCATTTGATCATTTAGCCTGTGATGGTATTTTACAAGGGTATAACTGTTGGTTCTTCCATGGAGAAAATGTTCCTCTATCGAGAACTTCTTCTAGAAACACTTCTTCAACTAGTTTTACCAGTCATCGTACGACAAACAACACATCCACCAGACAAGATGGTATGGAGGAATTGTTGCGGGATGCGTTTAACATGCAACATCATCATGATGCCCCAACATTTGTTGATGTACAGCCTACTGAGAGAATGGAAGGTGGTAATGAAACCCACATGGGGTTCAATGAAGAACAACCTTCTGAAGAAGCGTCAAAGTTCTACAAACTGCTCGAGGATATGAATGGAAAACTTTATGACGGGTCAAAGCATTCTACATTATATTTCTGTATTCGTCTTTTTCACCTAAAATGCATGTGTGGTATGACTGGAAAAGGGCTGGATTACTTGATTGAATTTTTGAAGGAGTTTTTTCCGATGGCCACAATTCCAGAGAATAGTCGTGAATCAAAGAAGGTCATAAAAGATTTAGGACTGGGGTACGAGAAGATCCATAGCTGTCCAAATGATTGTATCCTTTACTGGGAGGAAAAGGACATGCAACAATCATGTCATGTGTGCGGCGCTTCTCGATGGTTGCCTACTAATTCTACCCAACCTATGAATATTGATGGTGATCAAGTACTCCATAAGCGACCAGCAAAGGTTCTAAGGCACTTTCCTTTGATACCAAGACTGCAGAGGATATTCATGTCATCAAAAACTTCTACTGATATGTCTTGGCATGCTAATGGTCGCACAAAAGATGGCAACTTGAGACACCCAGCCGATGCTGAGGCATGGAGATCTTTTGATGCTAGATACCCAGACTTCGCCGCTGATCCCCGAAATGTTAGGCTTGGCCTATCCTCCGATGGTTTTAACCCATTCAAGTTGTTAAGTACTTCGTACAGTACTTGGCCAGTGGTATTAATTCCTTACAACTTGCCACCTTGGATTGGAATGAAACAATCCTCCTTTATTTTATCCATGATAATTCCGGGTGACAAGGGCCCAGTTAATGACATTGATGTCTTCATGCAACCTTTGATTAAAGAGTTGAAACAGTTGTGGGCTGGTGTTGACACGTACGATGCGTCCTTAAAACAGAATTTTTGCTTGCGGGCAGCTTTGTTATGGACTATAAATGATTTCCCAGCATACGCCAATTTATCAGGTTGGAGCACAAAAGGAAAATATGCATGCCCGTGTTGCTCTGCAAATACTTGTTCAAGGTGGTTAACTAATGGGAGGAAATTTTGTTACTTGGCGCATCGGCGATGGTTAAATGAAAACCATCTGTACAGATTTCAGAAGCATTTGTTCGATGGTACGGTAGAGTTGCGTGGACCTCCTTCACTCCCTATTGGTTCAGACATTCTATTAATGCTTAAAGATGTGCAATCAATCTACGGAAAATATAACAAAGGTAACATGAGTAAATCAACATCTACTTTAAAAAAGAGACAACGGGATGGTGATGTAGACAGTGATGATGAGGACCTAGAGGAAGATGTGTTGCGTGGTGTGAATTTATGGAAGAAGAGAAGTATCTTTTTTGATTTGCCATATTGGGAACATAACTTACTGCGCCATAACCTTGATGTCATGCACATTGAGAAGAATATTTGCGAGAATATAGTTGGAACTATTCTTGATATTGATGGGAAATCAAAAGATAATATGAAATCCAGACTTGATATGGCCGAAATGGGAATCCGTCGTGACCTTCATGTAGAATATCTTCCAAATGGAAGAACAAGACTGCCCCCTGCTTCTTTCACAATGTCAAAAAGGGAGAAGGACATGTTCTGCCAAGTTCTGAAAAATATCAAAGTTCCGGATGCATACTCTTCGAACATTTCGAGATGTGTGAATCAAAAGGAACAAAAATTGCATTCTCTAAAATCACATGATTGTCATGTATTATTGCATGATCTACTCCCAATTGCCCTACGGTCATCAATGTCAAAGCCCGTTACACATGCAATTTCAGAACTTTGTAATGTCCTTAAAATTCTATGTGGTAAAGTTCTTAATGTAGATGAGTTGGACAAACTTCAAGTTCGAGCGGCAATTTGTCTATGCCAGTTGGAGAAGATTTTCCCACCTTCATTCTTCACTGTAATGGTGCATTTAGTTATTCATCTTCCTCTTGAAGCTAAACTAGGTGGGCCCGTTCATTACCGGTGGATGTACCCTATTGAACGGTACTATTTTACTTGCAGTACCACTGTATAATTATATCCTTCTTTATAGTACTAATTAAATGTAGTCATTGTAGGTTTTTGCTCAAGTTAAAAACTTATGTTCGGAATAAAAGATATCCTGAAGGTTCAATTGCTGAAGGATTCTTGGCAGAGGAATGCGTTACCTTTTGTTCGAGATATATGGTTGATGTGGATACCATATTTGATAAACCTGCACGCAACTTAAGAGAAATCAATCAAGAAATAAATACGACTCCTTATTTGTTTGCAACTATGGGGGAACCAATAGGCAAGGTTGATGTAACTGAGTTGGAAACGAAATCATGGGCACAAGCACATCGTTATGTCCTATTGCATCACGAATCCATTGAGGCATTTCAACTGTAAGTCACACATTTTGTGTTTTTAATTAATGAAGAATTATTTGTTGAAACTTACACACATGCCTAACAGTGAGTATAGGCATAAGTTGCGGGAT
Organism: Dioscorea alata; assembly: GCA_020875875.1. Lineage (NCBI taxonomy): Eukaryota > Viridiplantae > Streptophyta > Magnoliopsida > Dioscoreales > Dioscoreaceae > Dioscorea > Dioscorea alata. The sequence goes on from CM037019.1 coordinate 14,663,602, forward strand.
CAATTCCAAGGTCGACGGTCATATGCACGTGAAATTGACAAAAAATTTACTGAAACTTTTCATGAATGGTTGGGAGAAATTGTAAGCAAGGGAGAAATTTGTGTTTTCTTTACCATATAATATGTTTTCTACTTGACTAAATTATATCTATGTACTTCACTAGGTTTGTCAACGATCAGACGTATCTGAGGAAGTTAGATTTCTAGCGCAAGGTCCAAATAGGATTGTTAAGCGCTATAAGGGTTACATCACTAATGGGTTCAGATTTCATACTAAATCTCGTGAGAGATCTAGAAGGACTCAAAACTCAGGATGTCTTGTCACCTCATCGACGACTAGCTATGCTACTGCTAGGGATGTCAACCCTTCGCAAGGGAATGTTGACTACTATGGGATTATAAATGACATAATTGAATTGGATTATTTCATGAAATTCAAGGTTGTGTTGTTTCGTTGTGATTGGGCTGATGTGAACACAATTAGAGGAACTAAAAAGGATGCTTATGGATTTACCATGGTCAATTTCAATCGATTAATTCACACCGGTGACAACATTCTAGACGAGCCTTATGTGTTCTCATCACAAGCTAAACAAGTTTTTTACTCTGAAGATCCCAAAGAAGCTGGTTGGTCCGTCGTGATTCGCAACCAACCAAGGGAGATATTTGATATGGGGGATGAATTTGTAGAGAATGGGTTGAGAACGGAATGCTTCCCCTCGAGTGATGCTGATATGTTAGATGCAACTTCACAGTCTCGATGGGTTCACGAAGATTTCTCTGAAGACATTTATGTGTCTTGATGCTTGTCATTTACCAAGGAAAATAATAACAAATAAATCTCAGTAAGCCTGCTGCATGTCATCTTCATTTGTTTTCATTTCTTTTTTCACTAGCTATTTGTTTTAAGGATTTATTAGATGGCTCGAATAATTCTTCTTGTTTCTACTCATTTTGAACCCATTGTTTCTGCTTTTTCTATGAACTAATCAATATTCCTATGTGTTCTGATTTGTTGGAATCTCTCTAAACAGGAAAAGCTAAGAGTAAACTGGTTGCAAGAAGCAAGATTTCCTCAGTTGCGGGCATTGGCCACAGACCTTAGCTTCCCCCAGGTCGACCTTTGTTTTCATTTCTTTTTCACTAGCTATTTGTTTTAAGGATTTATTAGATGGCTCGAATAATTCTTCTTGTTTCTACTAGCTATTTGTTTCATTTGGATGTTTGCTTTAAAAAACTTTCTTCTACAGGTATATACTATTATCATTTACTGATGGATTTGAAACTTTTCAGGTTGAGTATTACTTCAGAGCTGAAAATCTGCCTGCAGATAAATTTCTGAAGAAGGATAAGGCAGGATTTGGTAAGTGTTTAAAATTTTCCTACTTGTTTACCATGTCAAGATTGAGTGATTTGCTGTCATGCTCTCTGTCCTGGTTATGCTAAGAAATGTAGAGATTTTTCTGTTAAGTGTGAACTTTTACTTTACTTTACTGCAGTAATATGTGCTATAATTTTCGGCTAGAATTGTTTTCCTGGTTATGCTTGCTTTTATTGAGTGATTTCTTGCGATGCTCTTTATCCTCAATTAGTTTTAAGTGAAAGAACTCAGAAATGTGGAAATTTTGTAGTTAAGTGTGAACTTGTATTCTTTTGTGAGGTAATATTTTCTGTGATTTTGGGCTAGTGTTGTTATCCTGGTTGTGCTTGCTTCTCTGTTTTGGCAGAGAGAACGTCAGTCATGCTGCTGCATAAGTTGAATTATATAAATATATTGTCATTTATTTTTATGTTTTGAAATATATAATGTTGCATAAATTGTTTCATTTATCTTTTTTTTTTATAAAAAAATTCTAGATAGATTAAACGGGATTGGGGTCAGGTTGAATTAAAATAAAGTTTGTTCAACCTGATGAAGAATGTTCAAATGTAATAGTTACCTGTGTGTGTAAATACATGTATATTTTAAATGTATATAAATTTGTTTAAATTTGATTGGCATTTGAATCAACTTACCGTTCCTCTGAACCTTTTTTTAAAGGAAACCTCCAACTTGGACCCTCTTGTAGTGATTTCTGAACTCATTTAGGCTCAGTCCATGATTGTGACCAACAAAAACTGCCTGCAAAATTGCACAATCAGAAAATTAACTGCCCATTTGCTATAGTTTGTGAAGCCCAACAATCAGAAAATTAACTGCCCATTTGCTATATTCCCCTTACTTACTTTTTATAGATGCACAATAATCAATCACATTCAACTGTTTATCTCCAATGTCATACACAGGACACCAAGTGGGGATGTTGTAAGAATTGACCTTAAATTTGGATAAAATCAATCCAATTAGTATGACACTTTGAGTGATTGATGCTTCTAGTTCATCTACCAAAAATAAATAAATAAATCTCTTTTTATTTTTTCCCATGGACTCAAGTGCTCATTCTCTCAATTCTTATTGTTTATACTTACCTTCTAACCCCATCTTTTTCCCAACTAACTTCAATGATGTAGAAGAGAGGAGGAATAAGTAGAAAAGGAATAGAACCCCACAATTAATAAAAGAAAAAAAAAAGTTTTTTTCACTCTTGACTTAGAATAGCAACAATTCCTCCACTAGGCCCTCCACTAGTGAGTGCAAAAGATATTCCCACTACTTTGTTGCTTGATCTTGGATATGGATTTATCCTTTTAAATTCTTATCTTTTCTTATCCAATTTGGACACCTCTTTGAGCTAATTTGGTGAGTGAAAAAAAGGCATTTCTTTTTTAGGCCAAACATGGTAATCAAAGAATGGAATTTGTTTTCTTGTCAAAAGATATGCTATTGTTTTTAATCTTTTGGATTTTCATTAAGTTGGATTAGAATGATTTGTTCCTTGTTAGATTTGAGATATGGTTACTTTTGCTTCTGATAATAACCAACCATTCAAAGCTAGTGGCCATGCAATTTGCAAGCACTTGCAGCTGCTCATCCTAAACTTTATAGAACAAATGCACTTTAAAATAAATAAATAAGCAAAATTATATTCAAAAGGTTACAAAATTGGCAAAATAAAGAAGCATAAACATGTCACTCTGCAGAGAGCAAGGGACCATGAATGTTTAAGAACATTAAAAAAAGGATCAAAATGAGCTAAAACACCAAAATTATTAGGTGGCACAAAATGTAGATAAAACCAGTTAATGGCCATGCAAAAATGCAAGCTCTGAACTGGGAGAAGAATAGGTAATTAATAGAGTCCCTGACTGAAGAAAATGAAACATTAATTCATTGGCAATCTAAAGGCCTTGATCAATAAGGTAGTCACCCATCCTCTCGACGACCATGTTGCACTGACCGGGAGCCATAGGTTCATCATAAATACCGAATATCAGAGCTTGGTTTGTTTTCTTTACAGTGACACCACCTGATCCCTATTATACATTCAATCATGTTTGTCACATTAATGTTAACAAAAAATGCTTTAACTTTTGAGTGTTCGGCCAAATGCCATTTTAATGCTGAAATTTACCACCATGAAGTGGAATAACAGTGTACAAAATTGAGAGTAAATTCTTATTGATTACCTTTTTACCACGAATAACAGCTCCAGCTTCTCCTTGGATCACCATATATTTTGTTCCAGCAAGATGTAATCCGGTCGGAGCAAGGGAACCGGGTTCATTGAAATCATTCACAATAGCAGTTCTGTAGATGGCACTTGTCTTGTTCTTGTCTTGTCCTTTTTTTTCATATTAGTATATTAGTATCATGAGGAATTATATATTTTTTTCTGATATTGCACTTGTCTTGTCCTTTTTATCTCATTATTGAATAGGAGGAGAATGCCGAGAGCAAATTTGAAACGCATGAAAGTAGTGCGATCTGAAGGCACCACGAATGATGGTTCTGTAGATGGTGTCCGTGCGAATGCTTCAACGGGCAATGCTAGCCATTCTGATAGGGTGACACAAGTAGCAAATGTGCAACCTGAATGTTCTATTTCTACATCATCTGAATCATCTGATGATTCAAATAATAATGAAGCTTGTGCGGATCATGAAGATCATAATTTGGTTACAGGAAAGCAAGTGAGAAGAGGGCTTACTACTTTGAAGGGGTTGTACTCCTTACCTCCTAATGAGAAAATTTTGGTGAGTAGCAATGAACTCGGCCAACCAATTGGCCCTGAGGGTCAGTTACTATCTGGGTTTTTAGGGATGCTTGCTCGAAGTGGTTAGCGGGTTGGCCTTCATTATGAAAATTGGCGTAAAGTGCCAAAGACGTTGAAGGAGAAACTTCTAAAGTTTGTTGAGGTGAGTGGTACACTATGTACACTTAAGAATTTTTGTTTTTAATGGCAACATCATCCTTTTTAAAATGAACTTGTATTAGAACTTAATACTTTATGTGTTATTCATGGATAGTTACGATTCATTATCGAAAGTTCAAGGGAGTTTGTACTGAAATCTTTGGGGAAAAAGTGGCGTGATTACAAGCATGACTTGAAGAAACGTTACTTTAAAAGAGAGGCTGGACCACAAGCAAACAAAGACAACTGCCCTGATGGGACGGTTCGTTGGCAGTGGGAAGAATTGGTGGACTTTTGGTATTCAAGGAAAGGGGAGGTTAGAATAAATGTTGGTTTTATGTTACTTATAAATAACATTCTAGTTACTTCTTACTACATGTTATGTATAGGAGGCTGAAAAAATTGGTGTCGCATGTAGAAAGCAACAAAAATACACACATACGTCGGGATCAAAGAGTTTTGCAACGAAGAAGAAAGAAATGGTATGCAACTAATCATAAAAAACTCAATTATCATCCATATGAACTAGCATGGGCCTACTTTTTTGTTTACTTGCAGGAGCTTTTAAAAGGGGGAAAAGTTGGACGTTTTGAACTTTTCAAAGCGACACATACAAAGAAAAATGGATCCCACTTGAATGTAGAAACAGAGAAAATCTTGGTAAGATGATATATTGTATGATAATTTACTTGAAAATGAGAACAATGTTCACTAACTTCGTCATCAATTGAGGTAGGAACAAGCAAATGGATTGTTAGGCGAATATGAAGGAACAAACGACAATGCACAGATGGTTGAAGCTGAAATCTTGACACAAGTCATAGGAAAAGAAAGGCATGGCCGAGTTAGAGGACTTGGGTTAGGCCCAACGCCTAAGACGTACTATGGTTCATCTAGTAGGCGGGTGACTACATGTGCATGCCAGGAAACAAGGCAGGGTGACGGGCAATCCAACCAAGAGTTAGTGCAAAGGGTCCAACAGTTGGAACAAGAACGCGCCCAAGAACGTGCTCATTACAATGCCCTTGTTAGTTTTCTACAAGATCAATTTCCCGAGAAAGATATCCCTCTTCCTAATATAGGTGTATCGACCTCGCAATCTCAGGTATAATGGGAATATTAATAATTTATATAATTATTTATACTTTGTGATTATATAAAATTTATTACAGAACCAATCTATTGGAGCAACTACACCAGAAGCTAATACAGGAGGCTCATGTTGAAGATCAACAGGTATTAGTGCTTCGAGATGGTTTTTGTCTGTGTGTTTTGTATTTTTATTAAAATTTAATACTTAGCAAAGGCTGGGATCTTTACCACCTGGTAACACAAGGCAAGTTTTTTCATTTGGTTAAAGCATTGTTTATGTGGTCTTCTAAATTAATTTCATGATGATTTAGCTTCTGTTATACTAAACTCCATTTTGTTTTTATAGGATGCTCTGTATTCATATAAGAAAACCATTGGTGTTCTTATGAACAAATCGATTTTGACTTACATTTTCTTGTGCTTGCTTCTTCTGATTCCTTGTAGATTACATTTATGTGCTTGCAATTATCACTTTGAACTGTGCCATTGGATGAAAACAATGAAGCATTCGAAGAGACTCTAGACCCTGATTTTGGCAAATCGGCCATTGGACGTGTAGCTCCGGTTGATTCTGGTGAGCCACTGCTAGTGTGAATGAAGTTCCCACTGGATTTATTTTGGTGTTAGGATTTAAGCTGGACTATGTGCAATTGCTCAAAAACAGTTTGTAAACTGAGTTTGTGTTTTTTTTATAATGTTTGCATGTCTAGTAATTATGGTGTAACAAACCTTGGATATATACATATTTTTGGGAGGTTGTTTGACTTTTAAATTGTTGAATGGAGATGTGGCAAGTTATTCAAAATTGTTGATTAAATTGTTGTATGTGTAATTGTTGTCATGGTTGTATGTTTAACAGCAGGTTTAACTGGTTGTAATGTATAAAATGGATGTGAAAATACGTAAAATAAATACAGATTTTGTATACATTTCCCGGCGTTTTACATATTAAACGCCGGTATATCAACTGCGTTTCTAGATCAACGCCGGCATAATAACGTATGGTCACTGTGATATTGTTTGACCTTTCCCGGCGCTTCACTGTCAAACGCCGGTATCATCAAGAACATTACCGGCAATTATCGCGGCGTTCAAATGCAAGCGCCGAGGACGGTTCAGATGAGAACCGTGCGACCTTTACCGGCGTTTATATTATAAACGCCGGTACAATTACGGCGTGTTGGTAAAAAACGCCGGCCCTTCACCGACGTTAGCATTACCGGCTGTGTTGGCGGCGTTATGGGGAAACGCCGGTGCCTCCAAAGGCAGCGTTCTAAAATGCCGGGAAATGTTAAATAAAGCGCCGGCAAAGAGCTATAAGGGTGTAGTGACTATAGAAGAAGCGAGCCATTTTCTTCGAATTGCCTTATTGGGAGCATAATCTTTTGCGCCACAATCTCAACGTCATGCACATTGAGAAAAATATTTGTGAAAATATTGTTGGAACAATTCTTAATGTGGATGGGAAATCAAAAGACAATTTAAAAAGTAGACTAGATTTGGTAGAATTGGGCAATCGTTGAGAGTTTCATCCTGAATATCTTTCCAATGAAAATACATGACTACCACTGGCATCCTTTTCAATGTCGAAAGCTGAAAAGATCTCTTCTGTCATGTATTGAGGAATATAAAAGTTGCAAAATGGATACTCTTCAAATATTTCCAAAGCTGTGAATGAGAAAGAACAAAAACTTTAAGGGTTAAAATCTCATGACTATCATATATTACTACATGATTTGCTTCCAATTGCTTTGCACTCATCCATGTAAAACCAAGTGACTCTTGCCATTACAGAACCTTCAAATATATTCAAAATCCTTTACGGTAAAGTACTTAAGGTGGAAGACATTGACAAGCTTCAAGATTGAGCAACAATAGCTTTATGCCACTTAGAAAAGATTTTCCCACCTTCATTCTTCACTATGATGGTGCACCTAGTTATACATCTTCCATTAGAGGCTAAGCTCGGCGGTCTTGTTTATTACCGATGGATGTATCCAATCGAACGGTATTAGTTTCCTCGTTTAATAATTTTCATAATATCTTATCAAGCAAAATTCGTGGCCTTAATATTTTTAGCTTATTGTTATAGGTTTTTGCTCGAGGTAAAAAATTATGTCCGAAATAAGAGATTTTCTGAAGTGTTTATTGTAGAAGGATATCTGGCAGAAGAATGTGTAACTTTTTCTTCGAGATATTTGGTTGATGTTGAAACTGTATTTGATAAAACTGAGAGAAATCTAAGAGGAGTGCATGATGAGAGTATTGCGAGCTGTTATTTATTCCAAAGTGGTGAAGAGCCAATAGGGATAATTGATGTGGTGGAGTTGAATGATAGATCATGGACACAAGCACATCGTTATGTGCTATTACATTATGAAGCTATTGAACTATTCCAGGAGTAAACCAAACATTTTTGTTTTTTTTATTTGGTGATGGAATAGTGTGTTCACATGCTATATTATCCTTACTTGTAGTGAGTATAAAAATATATTGAGATGTCAAATCCGTGGTCGACGTTCAAATGCACGGGATGTTGATAGGAAATTTACTGAAACTTTCCATGAATGGCTGGGCCAAAATGTAAGCAATTGGAAAACCTTTTAACTATATCAATTCCCCATTACTATATGTACATTCAAATACATATGTTTAATTACATACATGTAATTTGGGCAGATTTGTCATCGTAGTGATGTGGTTGAAGAAGTTAAATTCCTTTCACAAGGTCCAAACATGATTGTAAAAAGGTATAAAGGGCTCATCATTAATGGATTTCGATTTGAAACAAAATCTCGGGAAAGATGTAGAAGAACGCAAAATTCTAGAGTTCTTGTTACTTCTTCCACGATGAGCTATGCCAGTACACGGGATGCTAATCCAGTAGAAGGAAATGTGGACTATTATGGGATAATGACTGATTTAATTAAGTTGGATTATTTCAACAAGTTCAAGGTTGTGCTATTTCGATGTGATTGGGCTAATGTGAATAATAGTAGTGGAATCAAGAATGACAAATATGGGTTCACAATGGTTAATTTTTCTCGTACTATTCACGCGGGCGAACACATTCTCGATGAGCCATATATGCTTTCATCTCAAGTGAAGCAAGTTTTTTATTTTGAAGACCCAAAAGATCCTGGTTGGTTCATTGTGATACACAATCAACCAAGGGAGGTGTACGACATGGGTGATGAAATTGCAGATTTTGGACCTACAACCGAATGTTTTCTTTCCATTAATGAGGGTATTCTCAGTGCATATGATGCCGCCCATTTGGTCCGTCAAGATGTTGACGGTGACATTTATGATTGTTGACACTCGCCATTCTGTTAATCTCACCGTTAACATTTATGCTACCTGGAAGTATGTCATTTCCCAAAATATGATTAAAAATCTGAGAATGCTAATTCTGTTAGTCTCCCCTTTAACATGAGATACTTAATTTGATGCTAACACAAATTTATATGAATTGTTATGTTTGAACACTCATAAAATTAATATTGTATTGAAATGTGGATTAGATAATGCCATTTAGCATAATTGTTTGTAGCTTTATATGTTCACAGTTAAGATTCATGTAGACATCTCATCCATATCAACTTAGTAGCATAATTGTTTGCAGCTTTATGTGTTCACATTTAAGATTCATGTAGACAAATTGAATATCAACTTAGTAGCATAATTGTTTGATGCCTATTCTTTGGTTTTGTGCTATTATGTCTTCTTAGGTTTCTCAAAAGTTTTTGTTCTCTTTGTATCAGCTCACTTGAATTTGGCTTAAAAGGATTGGATTCCGGTATATCATCACAGGTATATATTGTCTCTTTCTTCCTTCTAGATCATTGGTACTGCTTTTATCTTTTTCTTTTTTGCTTTGGATCATCATATTCATATATAGATGTACCCTAAACATTTTATATGCAATCAAACATTACTCTGCAAAGGATCTTATTTTGTTATTATAATTTTGTCTCATTGATAATTCAATTATCATTCCTTTGTTTATTCATACATATTTTTGTTTAGCTACTAGTGTGTATCTGCAGTTGATAATCTAGCTGAGTTTTACTTCAACAACATTACTGTAGGAGAGGTACCCCATCAACAGCTGCTTTGAATCTTGCTCGACACATTGCAGAATGTCTTGCATTATTTCCTGAGGTAAGGTCTAACTTAAAAAATATATTACTATCCTAGATATTCGATGTTATAATATATTTATATAGAAAAATATTTGCATCATGTGTTAATGAGAATGCAGGAAGTTCTATTGATAATATTTATGCTAGTTTTGTTGAAATGATACAACCAATTATTTATGCTCTTATAAAACAAAAGAAAGAGTGATTAAAAAAAATGAGAAGCCTAGGCTTGAGAGAATATGGTCCATATATTCATCAACATAAACATATGCACTTTATAATAATTAATTGAGACTAATATATATTCAGCAACATAGGTCTCATGGTCCCCCGTCTCCTAGTAAGGTGTTGTGAGTATATATATTTAGAGAGATCTTATGGTCCCCCTCATAGTCAGGTGTTGTGACTATATACCCCTCTCATAGTAATATACAAAGTAGCATCAACAGAAAATGCTTAGCAAAACATGTCACTATCTAAACAGAAATATGTATCAACACAACACAACATAAGCTAACTACTAAGGTTGACGGTAAATCCTCCATTGCTGGAAAACCTAGTAGGGAATAGAATATATATATATATATAACCAGAGTAATGTCGAAGGTATTCAACAGATCCTCACTAACACAGCCACAAAACTTCAACAAAATAAAAATCAAACGTAAGGACATCATGAGAAATACGGGGATTTCATCATGAGAAATATGGCTTTCTTCTAGAATGATCACTTTTTTAAATTTAATCCAAGAAATCACAAATCAGATGCTACAATTTACTAGCATTATTCTGTAGTATTCTTTCCCAGTTCTGTTTGGATTTTTTTAGAAAGGGTTCTGGTTTTTTTGTCCCTGATGTGGTTAAGCTCCACATCTTGGGATGTCTTTAATATTTTTCTTTTTTGTGTATGCTGGCAAACTGATAAAAATATTTATGCAGGTTTCTTACCCATAACAAGGTAACTGGAGATATACCAGACTGGATATTGAATAATAATAACAAATAGTACGTGACATTTTAACTAGAAGCATTCAGATTGATTTCATCATTAAATTTTGCCATTTTTTAAATGTTGCATACCATTCATTCATGATACTGGATATTTTAGTGATTTATCCTATAACAATTTGTGTTTAAATTGCTAGTTCATTCATGTTTTGATTTCACACTTTATCACTTATTTGACATATATTATGCAGAAAAAGTTGAAGTTAGGTTTCGTTGGTAATCATGGGGTAGCATTTTTTTTTAGCTGTGGATGATTGAATCTATTTGATCATGTACCAAATAAGGCTGCATTAATAGCTACTCTTTAAATGGATGTTGGTTTGGCAAATACAAGTTTGGTACCTTACCAAAAGAAAAGAGTTATTCCTCTGATTTTAGTGTTTGGCATTATGAGCATAAATTCCTTTTCTATTTCTTTCTTGCCTGTAGTAAGCCTGAAGATTTTCTTTTGATATCTGGACATCAACATAGTATACTAATTACTGTCAACATTTCTTAATAGCCCGACTCCAAAGCAACTTCAGGGCATCATTACTGTCAGCATAAGAAGCATTGAGACTGTTATAAATCTTAGCAGTTATTCTCAGTTGATTCTTAACCAACTAAGAATAACTGTAGAAGGGGATGTTGGGAATTTGTGGACAAGTCTATCATTTGTTAATATATTTATGCAGAAGGCATTACTCTTATTGGAAACATTACAGCTTTTATATTTGTTTTCAACTAGATTGTGATGTTTTAATTTCACAAATCAAGCTTCTTTTGATGGCTAACTGTCTCTAGAAAATTGTATTATCATATTTGATATCTCCTAGTCCTTTTTACATGCCTAAATTTGTAATTATGTCTAGTTTGCTAAAGCTTTCAATTCATATTTTATTATGGTTGGGTTGGCAACAGTAAGCTTTGCTTGTTCCTCATGGTTTCCAAAATTTTTGTTGATTATTAACATTCAGGTAATTACCCACATTATGACTAACTAGTTCTTTGATAATTTTGGCTCCTCAGTGCAACCTTGATTGTTGATGAACATAATTCAGGTAACTTGCAATGCTCAGAATTCTTAGTCTAATTCAGGTAACTAGCAAAACTTAATTCATGTGGCTCCTGATTACATAATTTGATCGTAAACTAATAGCTTGATTCTTTGTTTGTTGATGAACTTTAAATTTCTTGTGACAACCCTGACTGTTCGAAGGACAGACTTCCTTGGGTTTATTATATTTTAGTAAACCATCGGCGCTTTATCCTTGCTCAGGAATCTTCTTCCCAACTCATTGCTGTATTACAGAAGGTAATCTTTGAATCTCATCAAGCTCCATGAATCTTATATTTTAGTGAATTTCTAAATGATGATTGGTTGTTTCTCTTGATGTGCCATTCTGTAATCAAAATGTATAGTATATATATAAGTTACAAGACAAAACAACCTTATTTACTACTTATGGTTGTCAACATCAGGCTCCATGAATCCTCTTTGGTTTTTAGAACAGGTTTAGATTGTGATAGAACACAATGCATGTGACCAATTAAGACTAAGGTTTGACCTGAACTTTAATATTAAGTATTCGGTTCAGTTCAAAAGTAACTTTCTCAAACCTCAAATTGACCTAAACAAACATGACTTTAGTATATAATTCAGAAATCAAATTGGACTCTATTAAAATCTCAAACTGACCTGAACAAACATGACTTTAGAATAGAAATTCCTAACAAAAAAAAAATTAAGAGTAAACAAAAGCTCAATGACACACAATAAATGCTATACCTGCAGCATATTTGCCACTTCTAATAATCGGAATCATAAATAATAGCCTTTATAGACAAAGTGAACTCTTCAAAAGCACTTTGATTCTTCAGTAAAATTCCTTCTTGATTATTTTCTAATCCATGCACTTTGGTCCTTCACTAAAATTCTTATTAAAATGATTTGATTATATTTGTGGAGCTTCGTTAAATGGTTGGGTTGGAATTAACACTAGCTCGTTCTTATTACCATAATGTAATATATTTATCTTTTAGAAAATCATTATTTCTCCATGTTTGCTGTTATATATGATTAACTTATTTGAACATCACCTACTATCATCATTTCCTTGTTTTCTACATCATAGAATGACTTGTGTAACAGCCACATTGACCAGGACAAATATCTTTCAGGAAGTCATTTTGACTTCATCGACAAAATTTTTATTGTCTTGAACATCATTGTGGTTGAAAATCTTAAACCACTTGGAAAAGACTTTGCAAGATACCAATAGAGAACTATCAACAAAATGAGAATCATCTTGAACTTGAGTTACCGTGAGATCCAATAGGGCAAGCCTACTAAAACTGTTCTGTATTGACATGAACCAGATACACCTTGCTATGTCTTTCAGGGTATTTGTTCTGTAATTAATATAACAAGAAAGACAAGCACCACCTTCACAATTATAACATCAATGAAACAGTTTCACATTGTTTGTACTTGATAGAGGGAATACCAAACTGTGACTATTGTATAAAAATAATCCAATGCATAGTGGTAGAAAAGCACAAACACACGAGGCTGGTCAAATTTTTCATGCTTTAAATTAGTCTAAAATATGTTTAGTGCCTGACAAAGTAAAACTCCAACTAAGATGGCAAATCCAAATAATATCCTACTGAACAAGCATCATTTTTTTTTGAAAAAAACAAGCACTATATTCATAATGGTAGCAAAACCTTTTCAATGAGACTCAAGACATCTGGTTATTAGCAGATTCAATGTGGCTTTAGTCAATCTCTTCTTTTGTTTATTCTTCTTGCTCCATCTTAAAGACATGCTGTTAAAAAAAAAGTATAGACAAGTGCTTAGAGAAAGAAAGGAGAAAATTTTGTTTAAAGATCTAATAGCTGACATACTGTTAATGGCAACCTAGACATGGAGATTAGAAACAAAGTTCACTGTCATTGGAGACCTTCAAAGTATAGACAGTGAACTTTAAGATGGTTAGATGTCCGTTAAAGATCTGATAACCCCATCTTTGAAGGTCTCCAATTCACAGTCAATTAGAAACAAAGTACACCATAGACATGTTCACAGTGTACATAGATGTCCAAGGCAACCTAGAGATTAATGGCAACCTACAAAAACAAAGCATGATTAGAAAACCTCATACAAATAAAATGTCGAAATTAATGTCAATGCACAAAGCACACCATAGACATGTTCATAGAAAAATGTCTCATGGAATTAAAGGTAATAATTTGGTTAGGTTTTAAATTAAACTAGGCTTACATTACAAGGTTAAGTAACTGTATTATTTTTTATTTTTATTTTTATTTTTTGCTGACAAAGGGGAAACATGCAGAGATTAAAGTTGAAGGGTATCAAGATGGTCCAATCTGACCATGCTGTGAAAAATGCTAGTGGATGTGATGCTGTTGGTGCTACTATGTCTGATCCAATACCTGATGTTACTCCACAAAGCTCGATTCCACCAATCCATGTTGGTTCTACAAGGTCTGCTCAATTACCTGACGTTACTCCACATAGGTCAACTCCCTCATCCTCGGATGATTCAAATTTTAATGATGAAGTTGAAACCAATAACACATGCACAAGATTAGATAATCTTCACCCAATCAATGAAGGCAGTGATTTAAATTTAGGTAATTTCATGGTCTTCAACTGCTATTAAAAATCACTGTATTTGCATGGATAGTAATATTTTATGATATGTATATATATTATTGTAGTTGATAATCAAGGAAAACAAAGAAAAATAGGTCGAACTACTATCAAAGAGTTATGGGCATTACCTCCTCAAGAAAGGATTTTCTAGTTCCAATCAATTAGGACAACCAATTGGACCCGAAGCACAATTATTGGCGGCATTTTTAGGTATGCTTGCTCGATCGGGTCAACATATTGGCCTCCAATATGAGAATTGACTTAAAGTACCAAAACAGTGAAGGATGAATTATTCAAATTTATTGAGGCAAGTTCACTTAACTGAATTGTTCAAATGTTATGCTTATAAATATGCAAGCGTAGGTAGTAAATTCTATTACTAATCCAAATGGATTATAATGTTTTCATACAGTTACGATTTTCCCTTGAAATTTCAAAAGAGTATGTGCTCAAATCTTTGGGGAAGAAATGGAGGGATTATAAGCATGATTTGAAAACAAAACATTTCAAACGAGAAGAAGGTCTGCAAGCAAACAAGGACAAACATCCAAGTTCTACTATTCGATGGCAATGGGAACAATTAGTTGACTTTTGGTATTCCAAAAAAGGAGAGGTATGTTGGAGTAAATATTTTCCTTATTTCAATGAAAGTATCTTATCTTTGTTATTTATAATTTAAAATGCATGTTGTATGTAGGATTCAGAAAAACTTAGGGTTGCTAGTAGAAAGCAACAAAAATATACACACACTTGTGGATCAAAGAGTTTCGTGAGAAAGAAAAAAGAAATGGTATGTAACTATAAACTTTTTATGTTTATCATAGAAACTAATTTGTGGTCAATTACTTGTAGGAGGTTAGCACAAATTATGGTAATACCTTTGTTTTTAGTGTTCTTTAATCACTTTACAATTTGTTTTAAAGTATATTATTTCTTTTACAAATTGTTTCTTGATATAGGAGTTGGCAAATGAGAAGTTAGTTGGATGTCAAACGACAGATGAGGATATGCAAATGGTTGAAGCTGAAATTTTGACACAAGTTATTGGAATCAAACGCTGTGGGCGAGCAAGAGGGGTTGAGTTAGGCCCAACACCCAAAAGCTATTATGGAGGTTTGAGTAACCAAAATTCTACCAACTCAAACACTTAATCAAGTGAACTTGTTGAGCGACTTCATCAAATGGAAAAAAGAAATGCAAAAAATGAAAGACAAGCTTATGCAAGAACGAGCTCAAGTAGAACAACAAAATACTCAATACAATGCACTTCTTAGCTTTTTACAAGTGCTAATTGATTGGAACTAGAAAATCCTCGCAGTCGCAGGTATTTTAAAAGTGCACGAATTATTTTGGTTATGCCTAGGTCGATCTTCTAATGATTTTATTTTATTTGCAGGATAACTCTTCTGCAGATCAATAATTAATGTCGCCATTGTTGATGCATTCAAGGCCTTTAGTCAGTTATATATATATTACGCTATGAATTTATGTGGAACAAGAATCATATGACATTGATATTAGTTTTTTTGGTGTTTTTGGAACTTATTGTGTTATGATTGGAATCCCTAATATGCGACTTCTTGTTGAAATGAATGTGGATTATTACAAATCATCAACTATTACATATGGTTAATTGTTTGTGTGTGTAAATAGGAATATCTGTGAGTGTTATTAATTCCAGGTTTCTCAGTGGCATCAATAACAAAATGCCCAGAAAAAATGTAAATTTTCCCGGCGTTTATTTAAATAAACACCACGAACACCGAAAATAAAAACCCTACACAGAAGAGAACTCGCGGCGTTTTAATCCAAAACGCCACTAAAATAATTGAAAAATCAAGGTGTTTTAATCCATTAACGCCGGGAAAACACTGACAACATTGCGGCGTTTTAATCTAAAAACCTTGGTAAATCATGAACAATTGCGCGACGCTTTTTACAGTAAACGCTGTTGTATGGGCGAACAATTGGCGGTGTTTAGATCTATAAACACCGTTAACAGCCCCCTCTTGACCTTTAACATCATGGCGATGATACTGGCGTTTAGATTTGTAAACGCCGCTAACATGGCGGTGTGTTTTGAAATAAACACCGGGAATATCCCGACGAATGTATTATCGGCACTTGAGCCGGTGTTTTATTGTAGCGCCGGTTTGATATTTATTGGCGTTTAAAAACACCGATAAATCTATTTATAAACGCCGCAAAAGGCCTACTTTGGTGTAGTGTTGTTGGACTAACAAGCTTAGATTTCTTCTTTAGTTGTTCATATCATTTCTTACTAGTTCAGTTAGAGCCACTATTTATTCGTACGGTCACCAGTTCAATTACACCCACTAACTTATACTTCCATGTTTTCATTCAATATTTACCGGTTTAGTTAGAGAAGATAGCTGGACAACCATCTTTTCTTATACTTTTCAAGATGTTGAGTCTTAAAAAAGTTGTTTATAATATTTCCTTATCTATTCCTACACTGAAAAAAACGTAAGCGTTAAAAAAAAAAGAAAAAAAAAATTCCAACGGAATTTTTTCATCATTGAAAGTCAATATCAGTGACGAATTTTGCAATAGAATTCCAACAGAAAAAATTTGGCAGATCAGAACATATTAGTGATGGAATATTATATTAGAATATTTCGTTAGTAATAAAAAATTTTGTTGGAAAAAACCCTTATAGACTAGAAACTGAATTTTGGATTATCATCGACAGAATTCAATATTATCATAGATGAAATTTTGAAGTATCACCAATAGAATTATAGAGTATTAGCAACGGATTTTTTTCACTATCACCAACTAAGTTGCGGATCATTAATAACAAAAATTATATATACTATAACTAACGAAATAATGGGACATCACCAACATAATTTCATCCTACTACAAATGGAATTTTGGATTATTTCCGATTAAATGTGATACTATCACCAACAAAATTTCAAAATAGATGTTGCTACAAATATAATTTTGTTTTAATGCAGAAGATATGAATGTTATCAATCCCAACTAAGAGATGTCAATGTGAGATGGGGCACATTGTTGTCCTTACCTATATATTTATGTACTTTCCAATGTTAACATATATTGGGGACTTAAAACAAAATGTCAAGGAATTTTGTGTAACATAATATGGCGATGAGTATATATCCCACTTAAATTAATTTTGCCCCTTCAGTTTTTTCTTAAACTTATTTGTATGGTTGGTACCAAATGCCTTTTGAGGATACTTATCCGTCTTCTCAATAGATTTATGGTAATTCAAATTTTGTTTCTTTAATGATGTTTTAAATTTACAGGTAGTGTTTGCAGATATTTGTGGTTAGTGAAGAACCTTTTCGCCGTTGTGAAGAAAATTATGTTTACAATGTTGAATAAGGGCCGGCATGGTTCTTTCTGATCTTGGATGATGGTGTTTTTACAACAATCCACAATACAAATTGTGCGTTGATTTCCTTATATGAAAACTTTGGACATGCTTTTTTTTTTGTAATGAGGAAGAAAATTACTGTTTTTAACAATATTGGATTTTTTTTTTGTAATTAATAAATGATTTTGGACTTCATAGATTAAGTTTGTTCAATGGTATTAAGATTAAATGTAAGATAGGGAAATAAAATAGGAAAAACAAAAGTATTAATAAAACAATAAAAAATTTAAATATCAGAATTTTATTATTAAAAATCTTGTCGGAGAAGGAATTCTATGGATGATAGAGACAGAGATAGAATTCCGTTGGTTAAATATACTTTTAAGAATATAATTTCATGGGTAATAAATATTATTAGAGACAAATATTTTTTATGGAAATTGAAAACACTATTAGCATAATTCTTGTATGTTCTGAGTGGATATTGATCTTTGCCTTTGTTTCAATTTAAGCACTAACTCTCAATTTGTATCAAAATAGATATTAAATTTTAATTTCGTTTACTAGTAGGGTAATTGGAGTTTTACGGCGAGTTTCTAATGATGTGGATGTTGAAATATTTGCATAAATACCCATAGTCCATGTCACTTGTTTGCATGGAGTATGCCATATCAGGCATTCCGACGTTCATGTCACCAGAAACTCACTGAAAAATTTCAACCTTTTAGGTGAAATAAAATCAAAGTTAACTGTCCATATTAATAAAATTTTGAAAGTTAATGTTGAAATTGAAATAAAACCGAAGTTCAACACCCACTCAAAACAATTTACTGTGCCAACTTGTAAGTAGTATTATGATTATGACATCAACTCCTTCGGTCAAAATTAATTAAAAAAGATATATCCCACAAGTGAATAATAACAATAAATTTCACTTTCATTTCTCTTGTTACGAAATTGACTACAGTAGTCAAAATATTAAACATCATTGCACTTGGAAAAAAAAACACGGTACTGATTTCCATTTTGCCTGTCATCAAACTGGCAGCAACGACAACCAAACCCAACACGCAACAACAGCCGCTCAATGTTATTTCAACGTTAAAGTAAACCCCAGGGAATTAATGAATGCACTCTGATCCCAACCTTCCCAATTCCTTCTCCACATTTAATTCGCTTTCTTGACAACTAATGAAAAAAACTCCACATAAAAGTCAAGTCCCAGAACACTTATATAAAAGGTTAAAAACCATCACCGAAATCACAAACACATAGATACACTCATTGAGTCAGTAGTACTGCCATCTTTCATGGCTAAATTTCTAACCTTTTCTTTGATCATGCTCTATCTTCTTCATCTCCTTGTCAGTACATTTCCAATGGCTATGGCAAGGCTTCTTCTTGATCTTGAGACTTCATCTTCTTCTTTGGCTCCGGGACCAGGCGGCGCTGATGCTCCGGAGATGGTACGACACATGAGACATGGCTCGTCGGTGGTCGGAGGAGCCGTGATATTGGGTGGGCTTGGCACGGCCGTGGTTGTAGCTGTCTTCTTCTACATTCGTGTCACTAAGAAAAGGAACGTGCTTAATAAATAACACTTGAGTTTTGTAATCTCAGTATTGTTATTTTTTTTTTCTTAAAGGATTTTTAATGGAGTTTGGGAGTAATTTTTGTATGCAAAAAGCCCCAGGCTCCGGTACCTGATATCCGCCGCAAGTTTTTGTACTTAAAATTTGTCATATCGGTTGTTTGCTCACAAAAATTATATACAAAATGAGTGAGTTTCGTCATTGACTGTGCCTTTTCTCAGTCTGTTTGCCATAACGTTGTGAAACTCCTTGATTTTCATTTGATGATTTATGCAAAATGTGCCCCTTGGACCTGTTGGAAGTAACAGCTGGCCAAGATGTGCACAAGAAAGACGTTAGGAAGAGGAATATATGAAATAATACTCCTCCATAGAGCTCTATTCAAATCTTTATCTCTTACCAAAACTTTATAAAGATAGCCACGGCCGGCCCTAAGCATAGGCAGTCAATGCCTTTGCCTAGGGGCCCACATTTTATATAGTTTTTTAAAATTATATTTAAAATTTTGTTTGAGTATAATCCTATTCATATAATTATAGATTTTATTCTCTCCGTACCTTTTTATTTATCATAGTTAATTGAACACAAAATTTTATAAAATGTAGTTATTTTTTTCAAAATTACACTTAAAAAATAGCAGATAAAAAAAAATTGAATTTATGACACGGAGGGCATAACTTCCTTCTGAAATTATAAAACTTAATTTATGATAATATCAATGTAAAATAAATTTGGCCCTATAATAATACCCCATGATCTTCCAAGGCCTCACAATTATATTTAAAATTGTTATTTACAATCATCCTATAATCCTAATTAATTTGGTCTTATAATAAGGTCTTCAATGTTCATATTTTTTTAAATTATATTTAAAATTTTTATTTACTATTGCCCCATATCCTATCCACATAATTATCTTGATAATTTAAAATTTTATTAACTATAACATCCGAAATTTATTGAGGGCCTCACAATGTTTTCGTTTTGTTTAAAAAATATATTTTAACTTTTTATTTATTATTATCTCTTATCCCATGATCCTATCAACAAAATTATAATTTAAAAAAAATTTTAATTATTTTTTAAACGATAAATTTATCTTATTTAATTGATTTGTAATAATATTTTTTTATTTTGATTATATAATTTATTATTTAATAAAAATAATTAAAAAAAATACTTATTATGATTTTTCTTAGAACCCCATTTTCCTAAGACCGACGCTGAAGATAGCTTTTATATAGGCCTTACAAACAACTTTTAAACATTCTAAACCTCTCACATCTAACAATGCTTAACTCACCAATTCATTCCACAATAAAACCTTATAAGTAATTCATGTAACTCATGACCCTTGCACTTCCAAACCTTACAACTCCCATCTTAATAGCATGAGGTTCTCATTTTATTAACCAAATTCTTCTCATATTTTATGATAAAATTTGTTGAGTTTATTATTCCAAGATGAGTCATTAATAAGTGCTTGTGTATAAGTATTACTAAGTATATTTTTCTTACATTGAGCATCACTTTTATCATATTTTATGGCTCATTCGTGTGTATTTATGCTCTTTTGTGCATTTAGGGTTGTGGAGACAAGTTTGGAAGAAAGGAAGTAAAAATAGATTATGGACGTAATTGTTGAGGAAACTCTTGGACCAAACAAGGATCAAGGTACAAGTTGTGCTCATAGACATGTGAGTGTGTGCCAACCTCCAAAATGCTCAAGTGAATATACAAATCGGAGGGGCATAAAGGCAGGCACACTCATATATTCCAACTTGTGTAACATTGTTAAGAGCTTCATTAATGTGCTTGAAAGCAAGACGTGACGTGATCTACCGTATGGTTATGTGCCCAACTTGGCGGCCTCAATGAAGAAAATGAAGTCAGGAGCATTGTAGCAAAATACTATAGTAGTTACTGTTCACAGCGTGCAGGAAAAACGAAGCCTGGAAATCCACACGCCCGTGTGGAATTTCCACTGGGGCGTATGGATGCCTGATTTCAGCCTTATAAATACCGCTTTGAGAGTTTGATTTGGCAATCTTTTTCCTATCTTTTTCCTATCTTTTGGGGAAAGCACGGTTAGGGTTTGGAGAGGTTTTTACTGGGATTTTGGAGTGGTTCTACGGTATTCAACATTGACATCCTTCGGAGGAAAGTTATTGGGAGAGCTTCATATGGTCTTGATTCGGCAGGGTGTGCCCTAGGCTTGCCGAAGGAGTCCTTGGAGAAGAAGAGGCAGCTCTTGAAGACCATCAACACGGAAGGAAAGGGGGTTATCTCTATGGATTGCTTGCACTTATCTTTGATTTTATATTTGGCTTTGTATTGCTCCATGGAGAGCTAAACCCCTAGTGGGTGCTTAGACTTGTAAACTCTAGGATGATTTTGTTTCATTGGCTTTTATTATGTTTCTTTAATTGATGTTCTAATTGAGTTTCAATCTTGTATGATTATTGTGGTGATTTCCCATAGAGTGACACTAGGGTTGAGAGTCCATCTAGGTAATCCATTGAAGAGGTGACAACTTCATTTGGATTAGACTTAGCGAGACTGAAGAGGGTTGAGAGGATGAGTCGAGAGGTAGCGGAACGTCCACTTTTCCTTCTGACGTGATTTATCCTACATCCATGTTCCAAGAGTTTTTTGTGGTCACAATAGAGTGAAGTGCTAAGAGACAAATTCCACTGAGTTGCGCGAGCAACAGAATGAAGTGTTGAGTAATCCTTAGTACTGGGGCTTAATCGTGATTAGGGGTCTTTCGCCTGGACCAAAGGGTTAGATCTACACCAGGGAATAGGGTTTATTACTTGGAGTCCCTAGAACCTCAAGCAGTCCCACACAGTGTGAGGTGTTGAGAGAATTCCTTTCCGCCGGGCATAGTGTAGAGGGCTAGTCACGATTGACCTTAAGTTTAGGACCGTGTGCCTTTGGATTTCCATAACTCATTAAACGTCAATTAGGAGGTATAATGTTAGTCTTGCACTTGAAACAATAGTCCTAGGGTGAGCATTATCCGGGTACCCCATTTCACCATTGATTATCCTCTCCGATTACTCTTATTTGTTCTCTTTTCTCTTTTACTTTTCTCTGCATTGATATCTTGAATCAAATCACAACTTAGTTTTCACTCTAGCTAAATAGCAATACTTTGTGTTTTTGAACAACTATTTCCTGTAAATTCAACTACCCACTTACCGGGGTATTTTATTACTTTGAGGACCCGTGCACTTGCGGTACGCACACGCAAGGGATGTGTCAATCATATAGTTAAGATCAAGTGTATTTTGAATAAAATTGTACGGGTGAATTCATTAGTTGTCATTTTTTTTAATTCTTCAAATTGATAGTAAATAAAACCTCAAAGCAAATCTTGCTAATTATATACCCTTGTTTTGCGATATAAAACTAGATACATCTTGTTTCATCAGGATTGGTTCTTGTTTTCATGTTAATTCATATCACACGGATAGGTAATTCAAGATCTATGCTAGCATAATTCATTCTCAATAACTTGTAATCTTGTAAATTTAAATGGGTTCTGATAAGTGCACAATTGAACATATTGAAAGTATTTTTGTATTATTTTCTACCATTAATTGTCATGTATTATTGCATTTATTTGGAAGATGGTGCTTAACATGGTATAAAATTGATTCTAGGTTATGTCAAGAGCATAATGAGTAGGAAGGAGTTAAAAGAAGCAATTTTGAAGTAAGATAAGGAAGAAAGAGCTTCCTCAATATCAAGAACTAGTGAACATGTCAACCAGAGCACTTTAAGGCTCACTTACGACCATCACTAATGCCTATGTCAAGGAGCTTGATAACCTTATTTCGCACTACCTTTTTCATGTTAGGGTTGAGTTATCCTTGAGGTATTACCGTTGGCTTGTGATTATCTTCCATGATGATCTTGTGAGTATAGAAAGATAGGTTGATATCCCTGATATCATGGATTTTCCAAGCGATTGCCCTTATATACTTCTTCAGTACACTTAGGAGTTTGTTTTTCTGCTTAGCTGTTAGATTTGAAGCGATAATAACTGGAAGCTTGGATCCCTCTACCAGGAAAGCATACTCTAAGTGTTCAGGAAGTGGTTTCAGCTCTAGCTCCAGTGGTTCCTCAATTAATGACTTCAGTCTCCCATATTTTTGGGGATCAAATTCCTTAAACTCATGATTTTCCTCCTCAAATGAGCTACCATTATCCGAACTATCCCCAGAGCATGAACCTCAAACTTTGATGTATCTGAATCGCTTCCTTGAGGATGATTTATTTCTTCATGACTACTTAGCCTTAATTGATCAGTATCTTCTTTATCTGGCTACATTAACACTGAGGGAATATCCAACTTACTCTTTGGTTCCTCATTGGTGGATACGAAGAAGAGACTGGGTGGAGAAGGCTTCACCACTGGGGCCATCCCATTTGAATCCATAAATTGCTTGAAGTAGCTATGTACACTATGCTCCCCTAGATTCATGGTGTTCGGTGTATTACAATACTATGTCTTCCACCACTCATCACCGAAGAGTAGTGTGCTGCTACCCACCCTTGTCAATTCAATTCCCGCTGACGATTCACTTGGACAATAAGGGTGTGGGTCCTATAAATAATGGTAATTAGTCGAATCGTTAGCTAGATCCATAGCCACAAAGAGGAAAAATGAAATATTTATATAAATAAAACATGCCAGTAGAATACAACAATGAACAAGATAAGGAAAATAAGTATATATAGCGAAAAAGAATAAAAATAAAAGAAACAAAATGCAAATAAATGGCTAAATCAACAATATCTTAGTTTTCTGAGTATTCCTTGCGGATCCCTAGCAACAGCACCAAAAACTTGGTCGGTTGTGAACACCCGCAAGTGCACATGATCATCAAATAAAACCTCTCGCGCAAGCACGAGAGGGTCCTATTCCCAGGGCCTAAGGAGCTAACCTTACTTTCTTTTCGTGTGTTGTTTGACCTACAGGCTACAGGTTCAAATGTGTGATTTACACTACCAAAAGAACTAAAAAGAACTAAGGAAAGAGTCTATAGATGACATAAAGGGGGTGAAAATCAATGGGTGAAACTGGTCACGGATGTGGATTCCCCTGGGGCTACTAAAGTGAAAAGGATGCTAAGACTACCATGCAACTGGTGGTTTAGTCTAAGAGATTCCTAAGATAGATCAACTCGATGGTCATGAAAATTAACCCCTAATCTAATACCAGTATTAATACAGAATTTCATCTGATAAAATCCTCCTACGATCACACTAAAAGCAAGGAAAACTCTAATTAGGGATGAAACTCAAACTAGATTCAACCCTTATATTGGAGGGGCACAAAATACCCGATGGTCATGACGTATTTGTACATGAATTCCTTCAAAGCCAGTGTGTCTAGTATAAGGATGTTGGTCATACCACCAAGTACAACCTAGAAATCGAAATACAGAGTTTTCATGTATAGCAATGCATTAAAGTACACCAAGCTTGAATCTCAAATACACGAATTGCAATAAAAATAGATCAAAACATCCAACTATACAAGTTTACCCCAATGTTCACTAACATCCGGTGACCTTGGGGTTTAGTTGTTCATACTAACAAAATACATTCTCAAATCCATAAAAATAACCAAACAAAACAACATAAAACTCCGTCAAGTAATGAACGCAGAGTGACAAGCCATGGGAAGCTTCCACCAATGCCACGAAAGGAATGACTTCCTTGTCCTCTACAAGCCTCTATATTAGGAAATGAGGAGAGATCTGCCAAATCTTGCTTCTTCCTTCAATTTCCACTCCAAAGAATATCTTCTTGAGCTTCTTTTAGCTCAGATTTAGAGGTGGAGATGAGAGGTCCAAGGTGGAAGGAGAATGAATGCCCAAAAAACCCTAAAAGCATCTTTTAAAACCATTCTTAGGTTAGCTTCACCATCTGGTTCATGGGCATAAAGGTACCCAAAAGAGCCTCAAGATTTCTGCCAAAAATTCAGTGAAGTGCTACAGTGAAATAATACAGTGAATTGCTACAGCAACTGTGCATTCTTCAGCCAGTTTACGAGCGTCTTCATGACCATCAACAAAACCTAAGACTTCGCCATTTCCTAACTCCTTCGTGTTACAGTGCCTGCTATAGTGTTACTACAATATTAGTGCTATAGAACATCGTTTTTTGTGTTAATTTCTTTCTCATTTGCATCATCGAGCTCATTTAGGCATCCTTGAGGTTTGTAACATGAATAAGACCACTTAAAACACAAAAACGACATTGATCCATCGATCAGTACATGAATAATACAACTAATATATGTATAGAATACAAACATTTAGGTGTTTATCATTTGCTCATTTTGTTTCTCTTGTTAAGAATTATATCACTAATTGGAGAATTTCTAGTAAGTCTTCTTTAAATGGTGACAATTAGAATACTGAACAAGATATTAAGGAAATGGAAATCTTGGAATGTAATTCTAGCAGCCTTTTATACCACGATAATAAGTTTAGAGCTCTTTATAACAACTATGCCGCCCTTTTGAAGCAAAATTCCATTAAATGGGCTCAAAGTGTGGTACTTTGGTCTTTTCTCTTGTTTGTTACCTTGTTATCTTAGTTGTATTAGTTGTTTTCTCATTGTCTTTGGTTTGGGGTTTCTCGCCAAGCGTTTGGCGATGTTTTGATGGTTAAAAAGTGGTTTTTCAGTACAATCGTGCTTAACCCTTGTTTGTCCCTCTGATTATCTCAGGAGAATCTGGGTATTGAAACATAGAATTTTCAGCTCTAACATGCCTGTGCTTAATGTGAGAACACGGTCGTGTTAAGAGCACACAAACCATGTTCTTTCTCCAGAGCTATGCTACATTGTTTTTACTACAACAACCGGATGCAGTGATTTCGCTACAGTACTGTACTTCTCTTGATGTCAATTTCACCTAGGAAAATTAAAAAGAGGAACATGGTCATGCTTAGAC
The DNA here is from genome assembly GCA_020875875.1 of Dioscorea alata. Lineage (NCBI taxonomy): Eukaryota > Viridiplantae > Streptophyta > Magnoliopsida > Dioscoreales > Dioscoreaceae > Dioscorea > Dioscorea alata. Next base: position 14,689,737 of record CM037019.1, read on the forward strand.
CTTGTTCCACTTGAAATACTGTGATTTCATCCTTTCTAAACCCCGTTTGAGCTCGTTTTCTTCACTTTTCTTCCCTCAACCCCCCCTCCCAATCCTTTCCTCCTCTCTTCCTCCACCATTCTTAGATGTTTAAGGGCTGATTTTGGAGGAGTTTATGGGCTTGTTCTTGGATCGTAATGTGTGATCATCTCTTGACTCAAGATAAGCTCCCTTCCTTACTTGTTCTTCTTTGTTCTTTGGATGAGTATACCTAGGGTTTGGTTGAGAATTCAAGTGGGAGATTGATTCTTGCTCCGTTTCTTCTTCTTTGATGGTAAAACTTGAGGGGAGTATTGGTGTTGATTTGTAATACTTTGTTGTAGAGAAATCCTTGAACCCTCTTGTTCCTTATTTCGGATTTACTATAGCACCAAACCAAATTAGATTTTCCTCGCTTTCCTTTTTAGTTTTAAGGGTTGTGAGAGATTTGTTCTTGTTAGATCTTCTAGCTAGAGAGTTTAGAAAACACTAGAGACAATCATTTTCCTATTTTGAGCATTGCCCTTCATTTCAATTGATCTAGTTATTGATGTTGTTTGGTTATTTGTTTGGTTTGTTTAATTGCTTCTAGGAGGTGAAACTTCAAGCAAAGGGAAAGAGTCGATGGAGAAGTAACACCAGAGATTTCTAGCTCGCCAAGTTTGTGAGTGGGAATTACTAAAGTTTGGACTATGATTCATGCATGTTTGTCTTTAATATTTAAGTTGCTTGCTTTTGAATGATAGACTCCTTATTGCTAAATCTCTTTAAAAGTTTTAAATGGAGTTTAGAAATCATGATGATTTATGATTTGGCTCATTTCCTGAACATTTGTAAAATATATATATTGTTGTGGTTTGGAAACCCTATGATTTGAAATATACATTTCAAATTATACATTTTTAAGAGCTTTGAGATTCTTGTTATGATGATCAAAAAGGCATGTGTAAACCAAATTAGATTTCATTGTGATGATGCTATATTTAAAGTATATTTTTAAAAGATACTTTTGCATGATGTTCTTGACGAAAATGATTTCATTGTAGATGTTATAATCAAACTATTCACTCTTGGAGTGAGAATTGCAATTGTGCACACTTGTGATCCCTCAATTAGAATTATGCTATCATGTGGATGTATATATACTGAGCCTACGGGTTGGATTATTATTTAAATGTTTTGATGGTGACATGGGAGCGAGCTCTAGTACTTACTACAGTAAAAGAAATAGACTATTTCCACTAGCCGACCTAATAGAGGTGGCGTGAAAAACTGTAAAACCGGTTATGCCATGTCAGGTGGGAACATAGATCCTTGACTTGGATATAGTTGGGTTGTTTGGAGTCACCACACGAACTTCCCAATGCCCAATGCCAAGATACGCGCATCTTGGTGGCTCCTGACCTAACCGAGGCCATGGTTAGTGATGGAGGGTTTTTAGGCCATTTTGGATACTATTGATTATCGTGATTTGTTGATTTATTCATTTCTAAGCATTGTGACATATGAAGCTATCGAAAAGAATGTGTGAATATTGGATTCCATAATTGAATATATTTCTTGATGATTTCAAAGGAATTTTATTTTGCATTTTATTGAGAGCGCTTATATTCTTATGTGATATTTGTTATTTAAAGTATCTTTATTCTTACTAAGAATTTAAACATTTTTATGATATTTTATTCTCATTTGATCATGCTTGAGTTATAGTCCCTTGTTTAGGCCCTCAAGAAGCAACCTAGTTACTCACTCCCTCTTTCTTCCTCCCAGGTGATAGCACAGCGTAAGGGTGAAAGGTGTGAAGTGCTTGGCAAGAGTTGTATCTATATTCTCATTTTGAGTTGTGTATGTTTCTTATTTCCTTGGCATGTGTCATCAGGGATCCACTATGTGTTGTTGAACCCTATTATGATTCTCTTTATTTGGAATACTTTTGTATGTCAGTCTGGTCCATGTTTTGTATGAGAGGTATTCCCTATGTTTTGTGGTCATTGTTGTTGTTGTTATGTTTATCCGATGGGGTTTACTTATATTTCTTACCTTGGTGCCAATTTGATGAACTCGAGTAAGATGAGTAATGTATGTATTTATTGTTGAGTTATTTCTTGTGATTATAGATGTATTGTATGGGGAACAGGTTAGCCTTATGGCGATCTAGGGTGGAGGCAGTGTTCAACCTTCCCTGGGTTATCGTGGAGGTATATCATTTGTGGGATCCGCGGGATGGGGCGTGACACAAAGGGCTAAACTTCTTTGGGTTCAAAATGGTGACATTAATACTAGATTTTTCCCACAACACTACTCGTATTTAAAATTTCATATATTATTGATATTGTTGGGGATGATCATTTTGATTTTTATGCTAATCATTGGTCTTCCCGATCAAATCCATCCATGCATGATATTTTCTATGCTTTACGAGATGATCTTTTCAAAAAGACCTTTGATGGCCGGTAAGGAAGTTTTGGTTAGACAAGTGACTATACCAGAGGTTTACCAAACTCTTAAGGGAATGGCCAAAGGGAAAAGTCTTGGGCATGATGGTCTTAATATTGAATTTTCTCTTTATTATTGGAATATTGTTGGCCAAAATCTACTTAAACCCATTTTTTTTATGTTTTTTTATAAGGCAAACCTTCCCAAATCTTGGGGTAGGACTTACATTGTTTTGATTTCCAAAGTTAATGCCCCTAAAGTAGTCAGTGATGGATTATAGGCCTATATCTCTTTGCAAGGTGAGTTACAAAATTATTTCTAATGGGCTCAAAACTATCATTCATCATCCTATTAGACAGAAACAAGTTGGGATCCTAGCTAGTAAGTCCCCAGTTGGTAACATTATCACCATTCAAGAAGTTGCTCATTCACTAGAGAAGGATACCCATTCTAATCCTAAGATGATGATCAAAATTGATGTTAAGAAGGCCTATGATACTTTAGAATAGAAAGCTATTTTGTCACTTTGAGTAGAATGGGTTTCACTGATATATGCATTAGTTCGATTAAAGCTTGCATCTCCTCCCATAGCTTTGACTCTTTAACAAATGGTCAACCTACAGAGTGGATTTGAACCTCCAGAAGCATCAGCCAAGGAGATCCTCTATCTCCTTACTAATTCATTCTTGTCTCTCATAATCTGGCTTGCCTTATGAACTTTGTCATAATTTGGCTTGCCATATGAACTTTGTCGTGGCAACCCGAGGGTGAGGCAGGGTCTGCCCTGACCCTGGATCACTGTAACAGCTAACCTGTGACCTGGTATGAAGCTGATAGCAAGAATAATACAAAATAATAATACAACAAAGCAAGGTACATCCCTGAACCACGAACCAGGGTACACCCATGATCAACACCTACATAAGTAGGAATATCCACAATAATGTCCATAATAGCACAAGCTAAGGTATAAACAAATACTCGGTGATCAAGACAAACAGAAAACATGAAAACCAAATACAATTCAGAATACAAGAGAGCGTAGTATAAGTAGATCCCACCTATATGCACATATATCCTGGAGGTGTAATGTGCACAAAAAGAATTGCAAACAAAAGGCTAGTGCAAACTTTAGCCCAACAAGCACGCTCGCACTGAAACTGAGACTTACCACCTAGAAAGGGAGGGAGATGGGTGAGTAACTACGATACTTAGTAAGGAAAACTGCATGAAATACATGTCATATAGACATACAAGATATGTGATGCAAACCTATTCCACAGTTTATATAAACAAAATACGAAATACAAAATACAGAATTTACAACATCTCAGTAACCTTGCTCGTATTAGAGTGATATCAATTTATCAAATAAAGTAACATACCCAAATAATATGAAACATGTATCATAGCATATCATTATTATCACATAGTTTATACAAAATACAAAATATAGAATATGAAATATAGGATTTACAATATCTTGATACTCGTGCTGGTACTAGAATCGTATCAGTTTATTGAATAAAATAGCATATCCAACCAGTACGAAACACATATCACAACATATAATCATTATCACATAGTTTATACAAAATACAGAATATAGAATATGAAATATGAACAATGTAGAGGAAATAATACCCACAAGTAAACATGCATATTCAAAATACAATATGATAATCAGATTTCAAATAAATATGGAAAACATGAATCAATCCATAGCCTTGTTCTCATAACACAGCTGTTAAGCAAATATTAGTGTAAAACTGAGAACAAGTAACCAGCCTCAAAACCCTCCTTCCTTACCTGTGGCAGCTGCTAAGTCCAAAGCCAACAAAGGTCACGCCCTTCTGTGTTACCCATTGAGACCTTGTGTGGTGACCTTGGGCTCTAAATCAATGCCGCTAAGACTGGGATCTCTATGCACCTCCCGCATGGCTGAAAAATCAGGGTATGAGTTTCCACGCCACTCTACAAGTAGTCTGTGGACCCATCTTACCGTTAAATAACCAGGGCCACAACCTTATATCACCAACAAGACCAATGCACCAACCCTACTGCCTGAAGGCTTATGACTAATGTACCGTCCGAATGTGAAAATCGTCAGTCATCTGAAGATGAAAATAATAACATGATTGATAACTATAAACCATATACCGTTTGTAAGCGAATACAATATTCCACCAAACTGATTTTTCAAAGACACAATAAAACTAGACCAACATGTTATCTACAAGCTAAAATTAGTAACTGGCTCATAGGTTTGAAAAAGATAAACACTTGATGCCCAATAGGTTATAAATCAATATAACAGAACTTATTTTCCGAAGACACAATATACCGTTTCACACCCATTTATGGAAAACCTTCAGAAAACCCAATTCATAACAACTAGTACTTTTCCAAAACCAATCCGTTGAGAAAACACCAAAAAGGAAACTAATACTCATAACACAAAATTTTCCAACAATATATATATATATATAAATATAAGCAACAGGTTTATAACAAGTAATCCATGCATATCAACTATTTCCACTCACAGGCGTGGATGACCACAAGTCCGACGCTACCTGTCCTCCGGTTCCTTACTCCTACCTAAGGTCTCGCCTCATGGGACAAGTTCAACCAACAACCAAATAGAAGTCAAAGGCTTTCAACCAAAAAAAAAAAAAACATAGAACATGCGACCCTAGTATGCAATAGAACCCCTAGGGTTCGCAAATCAACCTCTAAACAAACCCAAATCTACCCCCCACAAGGGTAGATAGAACTAAAGGTTCTCCAAGAACCCTTGGCCATATTAGAGCGCTAACTATACCGACGAAGAGTCCACTTCGAATCTTCACCAAAATGGAGAAATAACAAGGGATTTAAGTCCCTTGTTACTCCTAGCCTTGTCAAAAGCTAGGATCCTCAAGAAATTTCTCGATTTAATTTGAGAAATCCAAACCCAAAGGCTAGATAAGGGCTTACACTCGAACTCAAAGAAACGAACTCCAACCATCGATTTTGTCGCTGTGAAATGGTAGAGCGACATCTAAATTCCTTCTCCTAGCTTCCATGACAAAATTGGCGAAGAAATTTAAGGGAAAACCGGTTGACAATCAAAGAAGAACAAGAAGGAAATGAAGAGGGAAAAGAAAAGAAGAAAAAGAAAATATTGAAAATGGATATATATATATATATATATATATATGTGTGTGTGTGTGTGTGTGTGTGTGTGTGTGGCATTCCTAAATCCTGGCCTCAGTCCACGTTGTGGCCACCTAGAATAACATGAACATGGAAATGAACCTGTTCTCACAAACTTTGCCATGAGACAATTTCATTTCTCGGGTTTGATAATAGGCTTAGTAATAATTTTAATCAACTTCTCTTTGTAGATGATCTTATTATTATTACTAAAGCTTTTAGGATGGTTGCTAGATCTTGTCTTATGTGTTAGAGCATTTATAGTGGTCTTCCAGGTCAGTGCCCCAACCCTAGCGAGTCTATCATCTTTGTTTCTTCTTAGCTCAACAAAACTATTGTTGCAGCTATTAGCAAGATTCTTAACATGAGAGTTGGAAATTACCCTTTTAGATATCTAGGAACTAAGATTAATCCTTCTAGGCTTATTGTTAATCAACATCAATTTCTCACTGACAAAGTCTTTTAGACTGTTAGTGCTTGGAGCCACACAAACTTCACCTACATTGGCAAGCTTGTCCTTATCAACAGTATCCTTCTGACAATTCCCAACTAACTACTCTCTTCCAATGCCATTCCTGATACTATTCTTGATAATATCTCCAAGGGTGCTCAAAAGTTTTTCTGGTTAAGTGGTTGCAATAAAAGTGGCATCCATTCTATTGGCATGGAACAATGCTACACTTGTTAAATCTGAGGGTGGCCTGGGTATCTAAAATCTTCAAAATATCAAATTTGCATTAATGGCTAAGAATCTTTTCTGATTGTTGAATGGTGATAATAAACATTGGGTTGAAATTGTCAAGGTCAAATATGGTTATTTTAATCTTTGGAATCTAGTAGTGTTTCTCACTCTTCCAGTTTTTATAAAGGTTTGTGCAAAGTAGCTAATATTATTAGATCTGACATATGTATTAATATTTGCAACACTTCTGCCAATTTCTATGAAAATCCCTGGCTGTTTGAAATTCCCTTGAAATACAAACCCATTTTTATTAATATACAGATGCCTCTGGAGAATCTTACAATTCTTGATTTTGTTTGTGGTAACCATGTGGATGTTGATTCAATTCAGGAGTTGTTAGGGGCTCAGGTTGACAGGGATAATTTTATTCGGATTACTTTTTTTTGAGAATGAAGGAAATTTCTGGGTTTGGCATCTTAATTCCTCTTATGGTAAGATTGCTAGGGCAGTGTATAATCATGTTAATAGGAGTTGGGATCTGGATGATGCTTGGCTTGGTTAGATAGCCCTGTGGAAACTAAAAGTTATTCCTAGAATCAAATTGTTTCTCTGGAAGGTTATTCATGGCAAACTCCCTACATTTGCCTTTCTTTATGGTATAAATTTTGGCCCACCTTTACCTTGCATATTTTGTGGCCTTTATTTGGAAACCACTGAGCACATTTTAGGGGAATGTCATAAATCTGCTATATGTTCGAACATAGTAGCATCATATGCAGGTTTCTCCTTAAACATGATCCAGAATTTTACAGATGGAAACTGGCTATTGAAAGATTTCCATAGCAACATTGGAAATAAGGATTTAAATTTAAGCGCTTATGGCAACCTGCGCATGGGCCCTTTGGAGAGTTAGATCTAGACTTAGTTTCAATAGTTTTCGGCCCTAGTTTTTAAGCATTATCTTCATGGTGATTAATCTGATCAAAGATTCTAAGAAGATAGACTCAAATCAAATCAGGGAAGTTTCTCTTATATCCCATTCCACTCCTGATATATCTTTATACTATGATGCTTCCTTGATTGATGAAAATTCCATTGCTGGTCGTGGCTTTGTCCTAATTACTGATTTGTGTTTTATTATATTGGCAAGATGTTGTTCTATTCTAACTGATTCTAGCCTCCATGCTGAGCCACTTGCACTTCTTAAAACTCTTAGGATTTGTAAAGAGAGGTTTTATCTAACCAAGTAATATCTTATTGAATTAGCAAAATCTCCTAGATAGTATCAATACGAGGGATTTCAGAATCATCTGGAGGATGAGGAACACTATGGATAGTATCAGACGCTTACTGAAACGTGTGCCGAAAGTGAACTTGAACTATATCTCCAGAAAGCACAATGAATTTGTAGACAAGATGGCTAGACATATATATGGTCTACAAAACCCAGGACTTTTGCTCTTTCGTAGAGGAATGGAGATGCTAAGATGGGTTGCACATGCAGCTAAGAAGGATGGGATTAGCTTTTGAGTGTGTTTTGTTTCTGTTTGGTTCCTTTGGTTTAATGTGGGGTTATTGTTCACTACACCAAAAGGGAGCTTTTGAGGCAGTTTTCAAGCTCTATAAAGGTGGTTAAAATCACCACTATAGCTATAGCGTTGGATATTTCACCCACCTCTAAACCACCTTGTATCAAGCTGGCTCTACATTTAAGAGCCAGTTTATAGCAACCATTGGGGTAAGTTTTATATAGGGAAGCGGTTTTTAACAACAAGGGTAGAGGCGGTTTTAACCGCCTCTATAGCTAATAATCTCTTATTTCTTCTCAATAATTTCTTATCTCTTCTTCAATAGTTTAGAGATGGTTATAACCCCCTCTAAAACTATTATTGTTCTAATATGTCCATACTTTTAGAGGCGATTATAACCATCTCTAAATTTGTTCGTTAATTGAATTGAATTTTAATTTATTTTCTATTAATAATAAATAAATTTGTTTAACCTGTAAATAAAAAACATAAATCTTTTAATACATTCAAAAGTATTATAAATTTAATTTCATTGACTTTTATTGACAAGTAATGAGCTCAAGTACAATGTTTTTTTATTAATAACAAAATGTAAAGAGCTTTACTTATTTATCTATTTTTATTACAAAACGTTATTTTTTTTTTTTTTGCTTAATTACATAAAATAAAAAGCTTTGTGTATCCCCTTAATCTTCAACCCTCTCAATCTTTAACCATGAATTCTCCCACATAAATGAACAAAAATTATCAAATTAAGAACTATAATTGTAATTAAAATCAAATAAAGAACTATTAAATGTTAAATTATAAATTATAAGGATCAATAGTATGGTTTTCGAAGGCCATAAATGCAGGAGATAAAGTGGACGGTGCACTGAAGGACATGGCTGTAGTCATGAAACAACAAGACAGAGCAGAGGAAGCTATGGAGGCTATCTAGGACACAAGTCATCAACCATGTATGAACCTTTAATCTGAACAAGCTAATGGCATTTATCTAAGTCTAAGAATCTGTTGACAATATTTTATTGCCTTAATGCAAGATATATTAATTTATCTAAAAATACATGTCAATACTAGTAATACAAAAGACACACATATTCATCTAGGATAACCTTTAATCTGAAATGATGTAATATTATCAATGTGAACACAAAAGTTTAGATCCAAAACAAGTCTAACAATTTGTAGATAATATTCCATTGCCTTAATACAAGATGTATTTGTCTAAAAATAATTGTCAAACATCCTTCTTTTCAAAATTCTCAATTTGGGCAATAAGCTAGTGGTTTCAGTGTAGCTTAGTATTGAAAACACTAGAACAAATAGGTTGCCAAATATTCATATGGTTACCATTTGTTTTGGTGCTTAGAAATGTGGAAAAATACTGGAACAAACAGAGTTGTTAAAGAGAAAGCTACAGAAGATATACCTGGGGGAGACTTTCAATGGAAAGACAACAAAGACGGCATGTTCACACGGAAAGAAATTCCAAGTTACCATCCATCAAAAGATATCTTGCCTTTTGGTAAGCTTTAAAATTTTTACTAGTTAATTAACAAAAATGCATGCATGTTGTGTGTGAATGAAATAAATATTTCTGAATGATTCTAAAGACATTTGGTACCTTGATAGCAGACAAGTGATCTAACTTATTGATCCCAGGGGAACCTTGGTTGGGCATACATGCAACAAACCAACCTCATGAAGCAAGCCCGGTTTGATGAAAATTGAAGTTTGCTGCAGGACATCCTCCATGGGAGACTACCGCATTTGGATGATAGCAGGACCCTAAAAAGAACAGAGGAATTGATGGATGAGATAGAATCACAAACTTTGTTCTCTTAGTTAACATGATACCAAAGCATGACAGATGACGAGATCGTGAGAATTGAGCACCTGTTAGGAGAATAGTCTCCATTTGATTCTTGTTATTGAAGAGATATCTCCATTCAGAGATCAGATAGCGTGCTGAGATTATGCATTTAGGCTGTTTTTTGTGTGTGTCTGTGTGTGTGTGAATGTGCACCTGTAAAGCATATTTGTGCAGATCTATAAATAAACAATAATATGTTGTTTGAGTGCAACATACATACCCAAATGTTAAACATAAAATGAGGCACCGCAAAAGTAATATTTTGAACATGACATTCAACGAGCAATTGTCACATTGGACAAGAGAAAATTTCATCAACTAATTGAGAATACGATGCAAGACATCCAAGAAGTCTTTGCCTTTTATGTGAAAAGCAATTTCCCGCCACATAAATAGTAATACATATATAACAAAATTAAGCATTGGACTAAGGTTTTTGGGAATGAAAAGCGTGAGACAAGCCTGGAATAAAATCAAGCCTGAAATCATTTATTAATCCCTGAAAAATGGATAAGTCCATCAACATCTTTGTGTCTTTGGTCCCATCATAATATTATGTTCTCATTCTTATTCTTTAGTATAGTTTTATAGTATTCCTCATCTCTGTTTAATATTCATTATTTTTTTTGTTTAGAATGTAGGTGAGAACAAAATCTTTGGTTTCCAATCTGTTTTTCAATAGTTATTTAGGGGATCATCATTTGTGGAAGTTAAAAAGTATTCATGGACTTATTATTACTATTTTTCCTTCCTTTGGTTTCCAATCTGTTTTTCAATGTCAGGAAACAAATCATCATCTCATTTCTCAAACTGACTTTGACTAGATAACCAAAATATTTTCATAGATTCATAAAGGAAAAGGCCAAACATATTTAATAACAAATACTTCAGCATAGATTTCATAATGATAAACCAACTACATACATAGGATCTTATTCAAATTCCAGAAACTTCATCTTATTCATTCAATCATAAGCATTCAAGCAACAAACTGGTTACTACTCACTTATTTCCAAATTCATGCAAACCTACAAAGAAACAACAAGAATAACACCTACTAGCAACTGATCACAAATTTATTCATATCCATAACTTCGTAACCAAACTATATACTTGTTACTTATTGCAGTTAAAAGATGAGCTTAAAGCAATGATATTGATGGCAATACGGCAAATGTCAGAGAGTGCGGTGCCATGCACAAAGGTAATACTCCCAGCTGAAGCTAACTCTAACTTCAAACACTCACATATGCTCTTTCCAGCTGCTGGAGAACTTGCAAGATCCTTCCTTACTTGCACTCCTTGGCAGCAGGCATGGGCGTTCTTGGTTTAGATTCCCTAAGTCTATCTTGCTAGTTCTCAAGGGCTAAATTTGACTACTGGATTTTGGTCTTTCTTAATTTCTAATGCTTGGTTGCTAGATTTCACAAAAAATGTATAGATTATAAGTAACATCCCTAAAGTTCAAACTACTTTTTCCCTACAAATTTTATGCTTCAAATGATGAACTCTAGATATTATAAGTAACAAGAATGTCATGGATATGAAGAAGCACATGAAAGTGAATGCAACGAGCTCACAGAGACAGAAAAGAAAGAACATAAGAAGGTATCAGATTGCTGTGGGAAATTACCGAATAAGTCTCATCGTTGTTTAAAATCTGTTGCAAAGGCAAACAAAGAATATCTTATTAGAATACCTTGTGCAGAGGAAAAACATTCAGAGAAAGACAATCTATGTGGTTGCAGAGAGAATGCAATCCAAGATGATGCTTGTTGCGGAAAAGCACTTGTAATAGATCTGAAGGTATAGAGCAGTAACTGCCTATACTTGAACAGTAAAAATCATGAGATTACTGTACATTATGCATGAATCAGAAACAAGTGTGGGAGGAATGCAGGAAGCTCTTCAATTGGAATAAGGAGCAGAGAGGTTGCTAAGTGTTGCAGCAGCTACAGGATGGAATATCAGACAAAAACAATTGCTGTAGAAGTGCAATGCAACACCCCTCCCAAGGATTGTTATTGATTAGGGAAAGCAACAGAAGAAAGCAAAGGAAACAACAAATACTGATAATAACCATCTTTGGATGCTTAGTTATTAATGCAACTAAAGGAACTTATGAATATCTGGAGTTCATAATCTGAAGCATAGAATCTGTAGGGAAAAAATAGTTTGAACTTCGGGAATATTACTTATAATCTATGCACTCTAATGATGCGGATGAATTCAAGTGGAGACAAAAAATTCTGTTGATATGCAATAATTATTTCTTTAGAAATATTGTATAGTTGCTTCGTTATATGTTTTTTTAAGGAATTTTACTTAATTGCATATAGATAATGGTGCCTTCAATGAATCTCTATAGTTTTGAGTTAATAATAACTCTCATTTGCGCAGTTGACATCAAATTTTCCGTAAAATGACATACTATAAATTAGTATAAACCATGCTATAGGAAATAACCATATCCAAACTTTATAAAAACAATACAACTCTCTTGAGCAAAAGGGTATTATTGATTTCTGTAATAAAATGATTAATTCAAACACTCATAAGTATATCTAGTAAAATAGTTAACCATGAACAAGAATTACTAGTGAGGAAACTAGTGAGTCTGCATCAGAAACATTACGAATGTAATGAACTCCAAGTAAGTTACCTCTACTTTTTTTCTGGTAATCTGAAATAATGGCAAAATAATATATTAGGATGAGAGTTGCACATAGATTCATATATAAAATAAGTTAATCAACTCAGACCCACAGGAAAAATATCATATGGAACAATAATGCAAGAAAATTTTATATTACCTTGTGGTTGAGCAGCCAGTTGAGATTATAAGAGAACCATATTTTAGTAGTTTTCTAGATAGGAATAATTACCAGATTGGTCCCTCTATTATAGTGAAAGTTCCCCTTTAATCCCTCTAATATTTTTCATCCTCATGAGGTCCCTCTATTGTTCGTTTTGGGTAAAAGCAGTCCCTCACCCTGACGTCCGTTGTATTTTCCGTCTTCCCATCTGACGTGGCATAGAATGCGATTAAAGTATTAATAAAAAAATGCAAAATATTATATAAAACACATTAGTCAGCTAACAATTTAATTACAATATCGAGTTCGGATCTTAAGTAAGTAAGGATCCAAACCCGAAAACTAATCCCTTCTTCTCCTCTCCTCTAATCTCTTCTCCCCTTCTCCCCGTTCTCCTCTAATCCCTTCTCCCCTTCTCCCCTTCTCCACTCCGTGATGATGACAAGGCTGAAAGCTACAACCTGCGACCACATGTAAGGCTGCCACTGTATCCAACATCTCCCGACGAAGGTTTCTTACAACCAGTATCGCCATCGACACTACCGTCCACTTGACATCCACCATGACATCTGGCGCCCAACAACAACAATAACTATAGAATACTTGATTTTGGTGTATAATTTTGTTGTATAATTTTACAAACTGTAATTCACCATAAAACTATAATTGGTGTATAATTTTACACATCCTGCTGACATTCACCACAATTATTCTTCAAAACTCTTTAACAAAATACTGTAATATCTACTCAATGCTACTCAATATACAAATATAACAACTATTATTCAAAACTGTAATTCACAATTATGCAGACTATTGATAAATATTGTAATTGCATTGGTATGGTGAAAATATACAAAAATGCAACATAATCATCCTCAAAATTGTTGCAAGTATACAAAAATGCAACATAGTGATCCTCAAAATTGTTTCAAATAAGTAGCATATACAAACATAATTCTATAGACTATCCACATATCATAATGATCCACAAAACATAGTGATCCTCATAATTCGGACTTATGGGTTTTCTTTAAATGCAACACTCTGTTGTGTGCCAAATTCTGGAGCTTCAGAGTTAGTTATGATGCTTGGCATGGTATCCACAAGTTCTTTTTGCCTTGAATCTATTGCTGAAACCTTGTTGTCCCTTCTTGCATGTGCCATTTCATATAAAAGTCAGTCATCCATAAGGTTGCATGGGGTAGGATAATGACAGAAATACCTTTAATTCAACAGCAGTGACGAATGATGAGAACTGGGGATTGTCTCTTCCAATCAAAAACCCTCCAGTGTGTTTTCCCTTGAAAACTTTGAGAGGACCTTGTATGGAAGGAGGTAATTTCTTCTTGGATTTGGGTGCACCTGTAGTCTTTTGTTGTTGATGTTTTGGTGTGGCTTCACCTTCATCTCTTGTCTGACTAGTTGTAACATTTTCGACATGATTAGTATTACCTGTAGTTGATGTTTGCTTCTTTTTGTGTGCAATCCTTTTAGGTTTCTTCTTTGCTGGAGGTACTTGACCTTCATCAGCAATTTGATCAGTGGGTTGTATTCTTGGAATTCCATTATCTTGGGGATTTATAGTGCTCTCCTACAAATAAGATGGTATTATTAGGACAAACAAAAATAACATGGTATTCATCAAGTTACACAATGCAGTAAAATAACTTACACTTGCTTCTTTTCTTTTAGGACATGTAAGCTTGTTGTGATCTTCATCCAAACAGACACTGCACTTAAAGACTCTCCCTGCACTTGACAGCTTTGTGTTGTGCTTGTTTTTACCCTCCATTGGTTCCCTCCTCCTTTTTTTAGTAGGTCTTCCTGCTATCCTTCTAGCAATTGGAGGCAACAAAGGACTCTCCTCACTTGTGGGCCAAAATTCCCTGCCCTTTATTGGATTAACAAGAGATTGGTAGGCTTTAAGGTACTTGTTTTTTCTAAACCATTCAGATACATAATCCAGTGGATCTGCACCACAAAAGCCAATGGAAGCCATTGCATGCTGACATGGAATTCAAGATTTATCACATTTTCCATAAGAACAGACATGGTCTGCTAACATAACCACATAGGCCTCCCTTACATGTAAGACCAAGTTGTCATAGAACACTTCATGTCTTGAGCCCCTATTCCACTTGACTTGCCATTTACCACTACTTTTCATCACCTTTTCAACCATGGCAATTATATTCGGTCCAATATCACATCTCCACTTATTAACATACTCCCTTTTAACAGCTATTCTAGTCATCACATACTGTCTTATGTCTTCCAACATACTTATAATTGGCCTACTCCTAGCATCTAGGATGACTCCATTAAATGTTTCACACATGTTGTTGTCTATGACATCACATTTAATTAAATCAGAAAAGAAAGCTTGGCACCAACCTGTAATTGGCCAATTCACCAATAATTGTTTCACAGCCTCTTGTCCTCCATGCATGGTAGACATTTGATCCAGGTTTCTTTGCATCTCTGGTTGGCTAGTAGACCTGGAAACATTCCAAAATGCAAGCTGGAGCTCCTTCGCAGGGTGTTTTCCCCCCATCTTGCATAGATGTGCCGTGCACACATTCTACGCTCAATGAAAGGGAAAATATCCCTGGCCGCATGTAGTAGACCCTGAGAAAAAGATATTAGATAAATTAAAATGCAGGCATGAACGGTCAACTTTCAACTGCTCAAAGAACCAAGTCCATGATTCAGTAGTTTCCTTCTGCACCAATGGCCATGCTATCGGGAATATTTGGTTGTTCCCATCCCTTCTAACAGCTACAAGCAACTGCCCCTTCATCAATCCCTTAAGGAAGCTGCCATCAATGCCAATAATCCTTCTACAACTACTGCAAAAACCTTCTCTTGCAGCAGTAAGACAAATGTATATCTTCTGAAATGTGGGAAACTCCTGTGGCTTAAGGCTTTGAGACATAACAATTACATTGCTCCTTGGATTGGTGGCTTTTAATTCTAGAGCATAGTTATTTAAAACTTTGAAGTCCTCCCTGAACTACTCTTCAATTTTCTTGACCACCAACCCTTTGGCATTTCTGCAAACTTTGTTAGTAACAAAAACACCCAACTCCCTTCTCACCATTGATCTTAAGTGCCTTGGCCTAATGAATGGCATTGCAGAAAGTATCTCCCCAAACCTCGTGGCAATTACCGAGCTGTTACCCTTCTGTTCCTAATACATCCAAGTAGGCAAGAGTGTTCAGCTTCATAATGTTTGACTATGAATGATTTCTTCCCACTACACCAGGAACACAATATTAGTCATTTGCAATTTTTTCCTTCGCATGTAGCCCTAACCCTGACTGCATCATTCTTGATGTATCTCAATTGAAAACCTTTCTTCGTTGAGTAATCAACTAATGCCTTCTTGAATAGCTTCAAATCCTTGAACCTCATATCAAGAAAAAAATCATCTAAAGGAATATCAGGGTTGTACACCTTCCTTGTAGACCTATGCCTTTGTGCATCTTCTACTGCTGACCCTTCACTAGTGTCTTCATAGCTCCCTGGATTTGATGATGAAATGTATTCACTTTCATATCCCTTAACCTTGCCATACCCTACACCACTGCTGACATTGATCCCATCCTCTCGATCAGAACTGACATTGTTATTCGGTCTTTCACCAACATCATTCTGACCATCTTGCCATAGGCTTTTCTTCAACGCAATATATTTTAGCACCTTGTCTCTAGCTCCATCTCTTTCAACATCTTCATCTGAGTTATACTCAGCAAATGGCATTTGAACAAGTAATTCTTCATCATCCCTATTGGAGTCATTGTCACTGTCTTTTTCATGATCATCATTTGTGCTTTCACTCCTCGAAGCAGTCAAGTTTACCCCTGAATTTATCCCTTCCTTGACCTGCTCATCAGTCACCAACCTATCTGAATTTGTCTCCAATACCTGCTCATTATCCAATCCTCCTGAAGCAGTCACTAACACTTCTTGTTTTTTTTTTTTTTTTTTTTTTTTGCCCTTGTCCTGCACTTCATCTTGGATTTTACTCCATGAGACAGAACATGCATCATTCTTGCTACTTTCGTTATCATCCTCCTTGTTCTGTACTTGATATGAGCTATCACTTTCATCCACTAGATTAGTCAAGGCACATCTGGCAATGTCTTTTTATGGATAACACTTCTATCAACTGACAACAATTCTGCAAAAAACTTCTCTTGCACACCAGGTCTTAAAGTTTCTGGCAAAATATTGTTATGGCTAACAGGTCTTGACTCAATAAATACATCTACTGATGAATGCTTTCTTAGTTGTTCTGCTAGACCTACCATGCCCGCATCATCAGAAATTTGTTTCAATGTTCCATTCCCATCCACAAAATACATATCCACAGCATTGTTAATATCATAACCTAGTATCTTGATATCCCCAAGCAAGTCCCAAATGCAAATCTTATCAGGATCCACTCCAAATTCATCAACAATCCCATCTTCATATTTTGGACACTCTTTCCTTTTCAATTTCCCTCCATGATGGTACCTTATAATGTATTTGAAACTGCCAGACATAATTTGATAGCCTAAATAGAGAGGAACAAGTGCAGACCTAATCAAATTCACCCACCAAAGACATGAAAACAGAACTAAATCCTACTGACAAAATCAACAGTAGTTACCTGATCGGGCCGATTAAAGATGGTTATTGCGTTGGAGGGACTATCAGGTAGAGAATAACTTGCCCTAGAAATTGGGTCGTCGATGGCGATGGTGGCGTCGAGAATGACCTTTCACTCCAACTTGTAAGAAACCTTCGTCGGGAGATGTTAGATGCGGTGGCAGCCTTACACGCGGTCGCAAGTTGCAACGTTCGGCCTCATCATCATCACAGACTGGAGAAGGGGAGAAGGGATTAGAGGAGAATGGGGAGAAAGGGAGAAGAGATTAGAGGAGAGGAGGAGAATGGATTAGTTTTCGGGTTTGGATCCTTAATTACTTAAGATCCGAACCCGATATCATAATTAAATTGTTAGCTGACTAATGTGTTTTATATAATTTTTTGCATTATTTTATTAATACTTTAATCGCATTCTATGCCACGTCAGATGGGAAGACGGAAAATTCAACGGACGTCAGGGTGAGGGACTGCTTTTACCCTAAACAAACAATAGAGGAACCTCCTGAGGATGAAAAATATTAGAGGGATTAAAGGGGAACTTTCACTATAATAGAGGGACCAATCTGGTAATTATACCTTTCCAGATATTGTGGTCAAAGTTTGCCTGGGCATCAAAGCCTACCACTCGATCTTGATATAAAACCTTCAAATGAGTAAATATAAGAAAAATCTATTGGGCTACCCTAACAAGTATAAGGATGAGGAGGAATTCAATACTATAAGAGTAAACACAATCTAATCATAAAAACTTAAATTATAACAAAAGCACACAAAATTAGTAAATCAACCTCATAAGAAACAATCCAATTGATAGCATTACAACCAAATGTAGCAATAAAAAACTAAAAATACTCATCACACAGTGAAGTGCTTCTCCTTGTGGATGAGCAGCAGATTGGTTGAATCTGACGCCATTAGAGAGATGAAAGAGATGAAAAAGAAGAAGGAGAGAAGGAGAGAGAATGAATGAATGAATGAATGCGTGAGTGAGAAGTTACTTTTATTTTGAGGGTTTTTGTTATTAATATTTTATTGAGGCAGTTGTGTTAAACCGCTTTGAAAAGAGAGGAAATTTGTTTCCTTTCTCTTATAGATCCAGTTATTTAAAAACCCCTCTATAAGCCTGCCTCTAAAGACATAAAATGGTGTAGTGGTTGTATTAGTTTCTAAATTTTGTTTCTTAGTTTAGCTGTCTTTTTCAACTCCTTTGCATGTGGTTTATCCATTTTAAAAAAAAAAATAGATGAGTTTTCTTTCTTGTCTGGCTTGTTTTCTAATAAAAATTTCGCTGTTATATATTGTTTAAGGCATAATTTAAATATCTTTCTTATAATAAGTAAAAAAGTAATTTATTTATAATTTTTAAAAATAATTGTCTTACGCAACTCAATAGTTTATCACTCTCATCGCTTATTTTATATAATAAATCAATCATTAAATATAGTCAAATAGTAAAAATTGGACCACAATGGAGCTGCAAATTATCAGAGTCTCCTAATTTTTTTTCCAGTATTGGTAATAATATATAATGCTATGAAGTTGGTATGATTAAGACATACATTTATTACCAGATAATTGACCATCAAATCTAAATAATCGTTCAATTAAATTGTGATGTTATAAGTTGGTATGATTAAGACATACATTTATTACCAGATAATTGACCATCAAATCTAAATAATCGTTCAATTAAATTGTGATGTTATAATCCATTTTGTTTATATATATATATATATATATATATATATATATATAAAGGAAGACTTTATTTCTGTCATTTTAAAATAATTTTGCTCCTTAATGTGTGAAAAAACAAATTTTTTTTAATGTAAGGCACTAAATGCCAACTCTCAGGGGATTACGCGGTCTGAGAGAATTGAACTTGCATCTCGCCCAAACAAAAAGATTCAGGACACCAATGGACTACAAGCCATTTTTTTTTTTTTTTAACAATTTTACTCCTTAATTTGTGGCTTGACACATTTAAATGAAATAAGATATTTCTAAATTTTGTATATAATTTGATATTTCCAAAATTAACTTAATTAATGAATTTTCATAGATGCTAGCTAGAGTTGACTTGGCTTTTCTAGACATCTTTGGGAAAAATTAGTGATGGTATGAGAAATTACAATTGTTTTCCAGGATTAACTGAATTCCTTTTATCAATATTCATATATAATTTTATAATATATATATTGAATTTACATGTGATGTTTAAGGCAATGTCAACCATTCCTATGATCCATAGGCCTCTTGTAGAGATACCAGTGCATCCCTCATTGGGTGGGCATACAGAAATGTATACAATACTTATTTTTTAAACTCATTTTATACTTTAATTAATTTTGAATAAGACCGCATTAAATAGACGGATTTATTGGTTTTTCTTCTTTTCTTATACCTTATTTTAATTATTGCATATATACTATAAAATTAACATTACATTAGTAAATAGACTGATTTATTGGGTTTTTTCTAATGAGTAAATTTTTATAGCATAAGCAGTATTACTTAATCTCCCTTCCTTTAACTTGTGTCTTTAAAATGAATTGACTGCAGAATTGGACTAAAATGGTTGTTAATGTAGAGTTTGTGGGAGATGATTAGTGTGAAAGGCCGGGATTCAGTGATGTGTTTGTTAACTTGAGCCGTTCTCTAGTGATGCTTAACACCTTCAATTTTCTCTCTATTCATCATCTCATATATGCATGATCCCCCATCCTAGGTGTGATGTGTACAGCTTTGGAGTGATATTATGGGAACTTGCAACTCTGAGGATGGTTTGGTCTGGTATGAACCCAAAATGCAAGTGCTGGGTGCTGTTTAACTTCCAGGATCGCCGTCTTGAGATTCCAAAAACGTTGATCCTCTTGTGCCCAAAATAGTCTGCCAGTGCTGGCAAAAGTAAGCACATT
Source organism: Dioscorea alata (assembly GCA_020875875.1). Classification (NCBI taxonomy): domain Eukaryota; kingdom Viridiplantae; phylum Streptophyta; class Magnoliopsida; order Dioscoreales; family Dioscoreaceae; genus Dioscorea; species Dioscorea alata. The sequence goes on from CM037019.1 coordinate 14,709,869, forward strand.
ATATATATATATATATATATATATATATTAGGTATTATTGAATTATTCTGACTCTGTTTTGTTCTCAACCTTCGTTTTTTTGTCCACTGAACACGCTATCCAAAATTACAGCCCTCCTTTGCAGATCTTATAATAGTTCTTAAGTCTTTACCACGGCTTGTTGTCCCTTCTTATCAGGATACTTAAAACCCATTGTTGGCACAAGAAATATTAATAAACACAACGCCTCGAAGTGAAAACCAGGGCCACCGTATAGGCGAAAATGGAAAGACCCTATGGCTAATTATGAGGAAAGAGAGTGCCTTTGGTTTGTAACTAGTGTAAATAATAGTGATGGTCCTTGAGTAATTGAAAAATGTAGACGCGGGAATCTCTAAGAATTCCATTTCTTGAATGAATGAATGAATGAATGATAACATGACATTGTCATATAGGTGCCTGCAGTACTGTTACTGGAATTAAATCTATATATAAAACAGTGAATGCTTTCGTTGTACCTTTGGTTTGTGACTATTTTAATCTAGCAATGGTTTCTAATAAGATCAACCCAAAATCATGCACGGTCTACACTGGTTTTTGTCTTGAATTTTGTCAAACTGATTTTACATTCAGGACTAGAAAGAAAATAAAATGCTGGATAATCTCCCAAGTAATGAAATGGTTTTATAAATTTATTATCTATTGGAAATAATAAAAGCGGTGGTGTAAATACCAGACAAATGGTTATTAAACAAAGATTTGGAGAACAGAGATGGAATTTGATATCAGGGAGCTGTCTACTAACTCTGCAGTTTGGGTTCAGGACTATTTTGAAAAATGATTGGTCATGGAACTAATAAATCATTCTTCAATGATCCGGCAACAGATGATGGATCCATAAATCTGAAGTTGTAATTCAACTATATATACTAAATATGATGATTATGACATAATCTTTCAGCTGTTCAAATTTCAACTTATCTGGCCATGGATGATCTTATGATTGTTCACTTCTATCAAAGTTGTTCCTTGCCAAACTTCTTCTATCTTGCTCTCTAATATTAAGTCAACTTGAGAAATTGTTAAAGCTCCTCTAGCAGCATTGCGAAATCAAAGCTTTGATCTTCAGCATTGTTCACTCTTTTACGATGATGATGACCCGGTTGTCGCTATCACTCTGAATCCTCAAGGAAAATCCATGCATCTCCAAAGCCTTCATTTCCACAAACCAAGCTAGCAACACATTTGCCAACACTTGAACAGAAAAAAAAAACAAAAAACATTGGAAAATAATAAATTATAACACTCACACACCCATATTAGAAATTTCTAATACAGTTAAATATATGCCATGAAAGTCTAGAGAAAATAATTCAACACCAAACAGACAGGATGACCAGTTGAGAATATCACAAAATTGTGATAGAAACATCACCTTATCAGTAACTGTTGCAACGAAAGACCCCTTCTAATTCTACTAGTGCTTCATTCCATTGAGATATTAAACTTTTGATACTCCAGGTTTGCCTTAGCTAGATGAGTAGGCTATTGCTATCACACTGAATCCTTAAGGAAATTCCATGCATATTCGAATGCAATAAAACTCCTTTTGCAGGTGCCAAAGCCTACACTTCCATAGCTTTACAGCAGCACATAACACCAACACCTGCTTTTGCCTTCCACTTGCCAAAATTAAAATTAAAAAATAAAAAAAAAAACCAGAAGCATAAACAAAGATCACAACACCAGCACCAAATACAGAGTCAGGTCAGGTCCAAGATTTGAGGACCCCTTATTGTATACCATTCTGCACATTAGCAAAACCAAGGTTTCTAAAGTTCAGACAGAGTCCACAAGTAATCCTTAGTGATATTAACAGATAAACAACAGGTTATGTATATATGCTTCCAAACAAATCCAACATGTTAAGAATGCTCAACTTAGTTGAAAATAGTTTGAATGGAACATACAACCCAACAACTAATGTCTTCAATCCATGAACTTCCAAGACATACTTGATTTGGAAAATACATAAGAAAATAATGAACAAACCTTGAACTTCCGAACCAAATAATATGTCTTCACACCAGCATAAATAAGGAATTCTAATCAATTAAATTGTTTGGATTTGAGAAGGAAAACCAGAAACAACACGAGAGCAATCCAAAGTATAATCGCAAGGTAAATTTGGTAGATCATTGATTAATTTGCAAAGAGAACTTGCAGTTCTGAGAAGCTTTTGAGATGCAAAACTTAGGAAATTAAAGACCTGTCAAAAGATGGCATGATTTCTCAGTGTTAGTTTGACATTGAATTTGAAAACAAGAAAGAAAAGAAAAGGACAACTACTCCAAATGATCTTACTTGTTTTGAGCATGAGATGATCTCTAACTTGTGCGGATACAAAAAAGAGAGATCTTAAAGACCTTTCATTCACTATACTCGTCCTGCAAAGATATGCAAAGTAATCATTCTTAGTAAGTTGTTAATGCTCCTAGTTTTAGTTACACACTGAATGCCTGCTTCCATGCTTTAAACAATGACCAACTGTTTAATAAACATTCCAAATCTTGGTGTTATAATGGGTATATACTAACTTTCAAACAAAATAATAAGCTATGGCAAGTGGCGTACATATGCCAGATTAATATATGCCCCTTCAAAATTGAGATTTTATAGAGGTATACAGATATAATTAATATTAAAACTGCTTATAAGAACTCAGCATGAATAACAAAAATGAATTAATAGACAATTATATTAATAACTTTGCCATTCATGAATCCACAGTACATGGGAAGAAGTTGGAAATAAATATAAATAGGAGTTTATTTATATGCAGAATATTAGTGTTTGAAATGACTTGTTGAATGAAAGAAAAAATGAAAAGCATGAAACTTACCAACCAAATAATGGTTGAATAGTCAGGTGAAAAGGGAGATGGGATGGTGGCATCATCCCACTGTAAGCTTTCCCACCATTCTTTCTCACATGCAATATTGAATATTTTTTCATTGTTACGAGGCTTGAATGGAAGCTTCTTAAGATTAAGACATTCATGCACTGAAAGCCATGAAAGTTGAGTGAAATCCAATGCAACATTGCTTATGCTCACTAATTTTGGTAGATTTGTTAAAACTAAAGATTGCAGGGCAGGGAACATAGGGCGCTCTGAAACTTCTTGGATTTCTCTCTCCTCGACATAAAACAACGTTTCTATCTCTGCACAATCTTCTATATTTAATTCGGAAAGACAAGGGAGATGCAAGACCCAAGAAAAGCTGGCTGAATTACATCTATGTATAAATAACCTCTTCAACATATGAAAAAATTCTGGAGGTGATAGATCTGTCCAAATGATATTCTGCAGTTTTTTGACATCATAGATTATGAGGTCATTGAGATGAGTCTCAATTCCATTCATCACAAGCCTCTCAAGTTGTGGGCATGATTTAATTTGTAGTGCATGCAAGAATCCATGATTTTTGCAACTTAAAGTATCAAAAGGAAGAGAGATCAGGTTTTCCAAATTTTCTATACAAAGCTGAGTAGTTGGCAAACATGAGAGTTGTTGGAGAACCTCTTGTGATACTACACGCATTCCTATTGCTTTGATGCTTTTGTGTTTCTTCAACACTTTTAACTCTTCTGATTCTACCCATCCATACGGATATAGGTCAATGATCTGCAACTTGTGTAATCTTGAAATAAGACCATCCTCTACTTTGCTAAGCCTTCGCAAATCTCTGCATAACAGATATCGCAATTTATTCAAGTATACCAACTCCTTTGGAAGTGATGAGATATTAGTGAATGAAATGTTTAGGTATTGTAGATTAACCAAACATTTGATGTCCTTTGGAAGCTCTTTGATACCAGTTCTTGAAAGATCCAAATATATCAAATTTGGCATTTGTGGGAAAAATCCTTGAGGAATATTTTTCAAAAGAAAACTTTCTAGTATCATTAAACACAACAAATCAGGACATTGATGAGACAAAATTGGCAAAAGCTCCATGTCGCCGCCTGTTATCACTCGGTTTGCAAATCTCCAATTCTCTGTGTCATTTGTTGGTATTTCTGTGAACCCATAATAGTCTTTCACTATCCATTTATTTCTATTCATCCCACAGTCTGATGCTATCCAAATTGCCATCTCATAAATTACATCATGGAAGCACATATAGCCATCATGGGAAAAATACAAAAAACATGATTCCTCTAGAATCTTCAGTATATATTCTACTTTGTCAAAAGCTTCTTGTAGATAGACAAAATCATCAATTAGGCCTAAACCCATCCAACATTCTAAAAGTTTAAATTTAGGTCTCCCTTGCAACATGGAAGCAGATAAGAAACAATTTTTGACATTATCAGGCAGATTATCATAGCTGAATTTCAAAATGGGAAACAATGATTCCTCCATGCCTTGAACTACTTTAGTACTTGAACTTGCCAGTGATCTCAAAACAAATTTCCATTCTGGGAGTGTTTTTTTGTTTGACATGGCCTTACCAATCACTTTCAGAGCGAGCGGCAAGCCACTGCATTCATTCATCACTTGCTTTGCTATTTTATTGATCCCTTCATCTAACTCAATGACATCTGAATTGACATTGTCCTTGAAAAGATCCCATGCTTCATCCGGTTCCAAGCATTCCACTCTAATCCTTTTGCTTGCTCCCATCCGAGCACACACGTCTTCAGACCGAGTGCTGAAAACCACTTTATATCTGTATTGTTTGGTGGAATTATGGTCACCACAAGGATGGGGAATTCCAAGACTTGTAAGATCTATTTCTTCCCATATATCATCCAAGAGCAAGACAAAGTTGCTAATTTTTAGGACATTGAGGATGTCTTCTTTACCAGCAGAAGAGGGCAATTGCAACTTTTTAGCAATCTCTTCCATGAGCTTTTCCAACTGAATATTTTGCGAGGCGACGATAAATAACACATGATTGAACCCCATGTTAGCATTATCTAACAATGACTGGATTTTTCTCAGAAGTGTGGTCTTGCCTACACCCCCCATGCCCCATACGCCCAACATTCCGAATGTTTCATCTGTTAGATAACTGCAAATAGTATCAAGTTTGGAGGCAATACCTTTTCCCACAATTCTATGGGAAGCAGGAACTGGTTTAGGCGGTGGTATCTCCACGAGTGAGATTACCAACTGTTCAGCTTTCAACTGATTTATCTCCTCTTTCAATTTGATTGCAGCACTGCTAATCCTATACCTTGAAAAACAATTTAGAAAACAAGAGCCTGCAACACAAGTACCTTTGCTATGTTCATCCAATAATTGTTTTACATTATCATCCTTTTCTCCAACCTGTTCAAAACCACTTCAAATGTTGTTAAAAAATCTGTGAGAACACAACTTAATTTTTCAATATTATAACAAAGTGCAAATCACAAACCAAAGCATAAATTCTATGATGTAAGATGTACATAAATTATCTTGATTTAGAAGTAACCCCCCAAAAAAAAAATCATCTTAGGATGGTAGAAGAACCTTGACCTTGTGAAACCAGCGTTGAAGTTGATTGTCAAGTAGTTTCCCCTTGTTTTGAGGATCATCGAGCTTTCTCTGTATATCCATCTTCTTGGCCATGAGATCTTTCATGGCATCCTCCAAATCATCAAGTTTCTCTTCGGTAGAAAATACATAGCTCATGTCCTGACGCACAACAGGGCTTTGCATGCAAGAACACAAAGGTGAAAGGCAAAGCTTCACCAGATCCATGTATCTCAAAACTAATGCAAGGATTGTAAACACACGGCACTGATATGGTTTATGAGTTCTTCTAATGAGATTCAAACTTGTTCCTGAAATTCAAATAATGTAAATAATACAATTTCTTTGGTCTTCTAATGCTGGGTCAATGATTTAAATAAATTAAATTTGGTGGCCACTATTAATGGTGGTGGGCCCATGCCAATAATGTTAGCCACTATATTGTACTTTTGAGGTGCCAGCTTATGCGTGTACTGTATTTAAGATGTGTGTGTTTTTTTTTTTTAATAAACTGTATTATCTTTTATCAATGTATTACGGCTACTGAGGGCAGATTGGATTATTGGGAGGGAAATTGGAATTGCAATGATGCTTTATAACGGTATATTTATGTTTGGGTACACCATTAAAACAAAAGGGAATGGTTTTAGAGTGGGGCATGCAAAGGAAATCCCCATGTCCCCTGTATTTTAAAGGGTTATGGGCAGGGGTGGCAATAATCTGGTTTGAACAGAAGTTTTGTTAATATGGGCCTGGTCTGGACAAAGTCTGGTAGTCTGGATTTAAATCCGAGCCGGGTCCGGCCCAAACAATTTGGACAACCGGGCCTTTGTATTTTAAAAATTTTGATATAAAGCCCAATTGTCCGGGCCCAAATCCTTTTTAATTATTAACCAAATATCAATATATTTATATAAAATATAATGGGACAGATTGAATTATTAAATATTAATATAAAATGTAATGGGAACATTGAATGATTGAAACAATATATATTAATATAAAATGTAAAGGGAGCCTGAGCATTGAATTGATTGAATCCTTGAATTATGATTTAAAAATTTGTGTCACGTGTGTGCAGTGAACCTTCTTCATGATTGGAAATTTGCCAGAAGCCAGAAGCCTTTCTTTCTTCACTATTGGAATTTTGCCAGGGGCTTTCATTTCTTTACGTTTGGAGTGATTCAATTGGAATTAGAAGATGGAGGCACTCACGGCTTCATTTTCATACTCATAATTTCTCGCGAACTCCATCTCCGGTGACGGTCATAACTCCGGTGTTTTTAGGTATGTCTCTACTCTTTATCCATCTATTTATTTATTTGTTTGATTATCTATTTATTTATCTCCCTCCTCATTAATTCTTTGTCTATCTCTTGAAATTAGAACACCTTAGTTTATTTCAAAAGCTCATTGATCTTTATAGTTTAAATTCTATGTTTGCTTAACATTCACACTCTACAATATTATTTTTTTTAAATTATTTTGCAGAATTTGAAAGATGTCATCCACTGAAGAAATTGATGCATCTTGTAGTGTAGTTGACAATCAAGGTAATAATAAAAGGCCAAGAAAAAATGCATCAAGTGTATGGAATGACTTTGTTCCCCTTCCTCCAAATCATGCTATATATGGTGATAATTTGAAAAGGGCTGAATGTCAACATTGTCATGTTATAATAGTAGCTGATAGTAGCTATGGAACTAATACAATGAAACGACATATTTTGAAATGTCCTGTAAGAAAAAATCATGATGTGGGGCAAATGTTGATGTCTTCATCACTTGAAAAGGGAAATGTTGAACTTAGGCATCAAAAGTTGAATCAAGAACAACACCGGGAGAATATAGTGATGGCAATTCTTTTGCATGAATACCCATTTCAGTTTGTAGAGCATGAGGGTACTAGAAATATGATCTCTTATCTTAACCCTGATGTTAAGCATGTGACACGCAATACAATTAAGGCCGATGTGCTAAAGTTTTATAGAAGAGAAAAAAAGAAGTTGTTTGACATTTTACAATTAGTACCTGGGAGGATTAGTCTTACATCTGATTTATGGACATCCATTACGACTGATGGTTATATTTCTCTCACTGCTCATTTTGTTGACAAAGATTGTATATTACAAAAAAAAATTTAAAATTTCCATTACATGCCAACACCACACACTGGGTTTGCAATTTCTGAAATGATATCTTCTTTGTTGAATGAGTGAAATTTGGAGAAGAAATTGTTTTCCATAACTCTGGACAATGCTAGTTCCAATGATTCATTTGTTGATTTTGTTAAAAGTCAACTTTGCATGAGAAATGGATTGCTTCTTAATGGTGAGTTTTTTCATGTCCGTTGTTGTGCGCATATTTTGAATTTGATAGTTCAAGATGGGCTAAAAGAAATTGATAGTGGTATTTACAAGATTCGAGAGAGTGTGAAATTTATGAAAGGGTCACAATCTCGAAAGAAGAAGTTCCATGATTGTGCACAACAAATGAGCATCAATTGCAAAAAAGGTTGCTTCAAGATGTTAGCACAAGATGGAATTCAACATATCTTATGCTAGAGTCGGCTTTACATTATCGAGATGCATTTATTCATCTTTTATTGAGCGACTCTAATTATCTTCATTGTCCTACTTAGGAAGAATGGAATCACATCGAAAACATGGTCAAGTTTTTGAAAGTGTTCTATGATGTGACAAATATTTTTTCGGGCACCTTGTATCCCACTTCAAACTTGTTCTTTCTTGGGATGTGGAGGATCCAATGTATATTGCAAAGAAGAAGCAAGAAATCCCATTCTTTTTAGAAGTTCTTCATTGTAAAAAATGCAAGCAAAGTTTGATAAATATTGGGGAGCTTTTAGTGCTATCTTGGCTATTGCGGTGATTTTGGATCCTCGCTATAAAATGGATATTGTTGAATTTGCTTTTACAAAACTCTATGCTGATGATGAAGGCAATAACAAGGTGAATAATATTCGTGAGAAGCTTCAAAAGTTATTTGGAGAATATTGCAATATTGATTTACAAAATCAAGGTGGTTCTTCTACAATCCAAACAACTCAAGATCAAGTTATTGAAGGAGATCCAAATGATCCATTAATGGTGAGCACTCATGAGTCATAAGCAATTAAATTATTTTAATTATGTTACTTTTTCAAAGACTTTTGCTTTTACATGATTAATATGTATAGACCTATGAAGCATTTTAAAGTAAGCGCTTGGCTTCACAAGTATGAAAGTCAGAATTGGATTTGTATTGATAAACGCCTAAACATACGTATTTTCCATGTATTCGGGTGTATGTATTACGTATTTTTTCTATGAATTGACACCCGTTTTTGGTCTGAATTGGTTTCTTTCGTGTTACAGGTACTGACGTGACCCCTTCGAGCTCGTTGATAGAATTTGAGAAGAAATCGGCGACGAGAACACTGTTTCTGAGCCGGGGGTACTGTAGCAACCACTGTAGCAAATACTGTAGCACGAACCCTTTGGCGAAATGGCTAAATCTGGAGGTTCATGCGGTCTGGCATGCGGGCACTGCAGAGGCCGCATACGGTACTGTAGCAGGTTACTGTAGCATACGGTACTGCCGCAGTTTACTGTAGCGGCACTGTAGCAACTTACACGATTTCGGGTTTTCTCGGGATTTTCTCTCCCCGCATGCGAGGTCGCATACGGGGCCGCATAACGCTCTGGATGATGTTTTTAAGGGTTTTAGGAAGTCATTTTGGGGAGGAGACCTAGGCCTTGAGCAAGCTTGACTTCACCACCTTCTTTGGGAGCTTGAGGCCGGCTTTTGGAGGCGATTCTTGAGGAGAGGACGACGGGGAGAGCACGAGACGACGACTCCACATCTTCGATTTGGATTTGAGAGGAAGTTTGACAAGGGAAGCCACTCCTTGGGTGGCGTCCTTGGAAGCGTCATTCGGCCTTGATCCTTTGAGGGAGTGTTCTTATTATGCTTTTGGTTGTTTCCATGTATTTATTTGCATACTTTGTGATCATGAGCAACTAAACCCCAAGGTCACCGGATGTAGGTGAACCTTGGGGGTGAACTTGTGTATTTTTGGATGATTCCTTTCTAGTTTATGCATGTGTGTTGGTTTGAGATCCTTGTTTGGTGGTTCTTGAATGCCTTGATATGTATGAGAACTCTATATATCAATTCCTAGACAATGCTAGGTTGCATGACCATTGCCCTAGTATTAGGCTCACCAAGCTTGGAAGGGAATACATGTATGAATACGCCGTGACCATCGGGTATTTGTACCCCTCCAATTGTTAGGGTTGTCCTTGATTGTGTTTCAACCCTAGCTTGGGGAAATCCATTAAACCCATTGCAATCGTACAAGGATTTGGGCGGAAGAAATTCCGTATTCCAATACTTGTACCGGATTAGGGACCAAACACCGTGACCATCGGGTTGGTCTAATTTAGGGTTTCCCGGTCCAAACCACCCACGTGCATGCTAGTTAGGGTATCCTTAGCACTTTAGTAGCCCCCGAGGGAATCCTCATCCGTGACCATTCCCTCGCCCTGATTTCCCTCAGTATTTGTATTTATTATTTGTATGCTTTTCATACATCCGTAGATTATTTGTAGTTATCTCCTTTGAGTGATTGCTAGGTTAAACAACATTGTGATAAGGAAGTAAGAATAGCTCCTCGGGCCCTTGGGAATACGACCCCCTCGTGCTCGCGCGAGGGGTATTACTTGGCGACCTCGTGCACTTGCGGGTGAGCGATTCAAACGCATTCTCACCATGTATTTGGAAGAGCCACCATCTGATAGAAGAAAAAACTTGAACGTTTTAGAATTTTGGAGCTATGTTCAATATCGTTATCCACGTCTTTGTCAAATGGCGCGTGATGTTTTGGCAATCCCTATTACCATTGTTGCTTCTGAGTCTGCCTTTAGTTCAGGAGGTAAAGTGCTTGACCAATATCGAAGTTCTCTCACTTCAGACATTGTAGAAGCTTTAATATGTGGATGAGATTGGTTACATGCATCAATGGGTAAGTTTGTGAAATTTTGTTATTTCAAACAACACTCACATTATATTTATATGAAGACTAATACAGATATCTTAATTGTTGTGTTATTATCTAGGTGGTCATGGAAAAATGAAGGATTTTGATGATGGCATTGAAGGGATGTTGAAGGTTGATCTTGTTGCTCAAACTTCAAATCAAGCATCAAATGAAATTGAGATTAATTAACTTTGAAGATTGCATTAAAGTTTTTCATATGATTTTATATCATTAAGACATGTGTTCTTGGGTATTATTTTTGGCTTGTTATTTAATTTTGTATTATCAAGACATGTATTTTTATGTAATACTTATTAAAACTTGGATTATTGTATGAATTAATTTGTATTGTTGACATTGTTTTTTGCATTTGATATGAATTAAATTATTTTTATATAGTTTAGTATTTGAATGAACTTTAAATGTACATTATAGGATTCAAATAAAATCCGGACATTTGGACAACCGGACAACCCGGTTTTGAAAGAAACCGGGTTTGGACAAGCCACAATTGTCCGGATTTAAAACCGGGCCAGGTTCAGATATCAAATTAGTTACTTATAAGAGTAGTTGTCCGGACCCGGATTATTGCCACCCCTAGTTATGGGAGGGGATGGGAGGAAATGAGGAGTAAATTGCTTATTTATTATTAAATTTATTAATTTAAATAATTAATAATAATAATAAACTTTAATGATAATTAATATTTATTAAATAAATAGAATGATAATTAATTGCTTATTTATTATTTAATATTAATATGTAATTTAAATATTTAATTATTGTCAGTAAAGAGAAAAATAAGTAATATGAATTATTTTAAATCAAATATTTAATTATAATAATTATTTTAATAATATTATTAATTTTTTTAATAACAATTATTTATTATGAAATATAACTCACTATTTTATACATTAATACCAATTGTTTGTGTTAAAGTTATAAAAATAATTTTATCATATTTACTTGTATTTTTTCATTGCCATGAAATATTTTTTCAACAAAATATAATTGTCATTCCTATCCCCGTCCCTCCTTTCCGAATCCAAATCCCAACTAAAGGACTCATAGCCCAACAATAGTGGCTCTATTGTGAAAAGTGAGTGTGATAGATTTAAGAGATCTCGAGTTCAAGTCTCAATGGACGCAATGGTGATAATTGGTCATCAGTTGCGAGTGTGAGCCTGCTGCTTTATCCCTTGTCGCAGGGTGAGACTGTGCTGGTTAGACTATCAATTCTTAACCCGTGCGCATGCCCCAAATATATGTAGCACTTATTGGTTTCGTTAAACAAAAAAAATTCCAATCCCAATCCAATTCCTATACCATTCCATTCCGTGAAACAAATGCCTCATAATATAATATTTAGTGAAAATTTCAAAAATAAACCTTGTGGTTTCCCAGTTTTGAAAAAAAGGGACAAAGGTTTTTTTTGTTTTTAAACTATGTGGTTTCTCCAGCTACGAATTCGCACAGAATAGTGTATTTTGCCAACCCCTATGTTTCTTCCGAGTGAATTAACATTAGGGCTCCTTTTTTTTATGCAATCTTAGGGAGTGCAAATTAGGAAAAAATTATAATCCTCTTTCATATGGGATTAGGGTTAATTATATCTAGAGAAGTATTAATTACTTCTTGAACCCCGGTTAATCTCTAGAGAGAGTTCTTCGAGCATATTGTGGCCATAGGGTAGTCTATATTAGCGCTGTATGAAACCAATTATTGCTCGCCTTGATAAAGAAGCTAATATGTTTCAAAAACTCGCTTGGTACAGTTGATTTACATTTAATCAGTACAACCTTGTTTAACACACACTCAAAAATCATGGAGGCAATTTACATTTCCTTTCCAAAAGAACGACATTCTCTAAGGCTAAAATCGAATTAAGTTAAGGAGACATGTATTAGAAATAGTTAAAATCAAAGATTTAAGATCCACAATAGTTTTCATTCATTAGAATCTTTCATCACCATGTGCCAAGAAGGGTGTTATTAAAGTCATCAAGATCAAGGATTCATTAACCTCATTATTCTCCCAATTTACAAGGATGCTTCTAGTTGACAAGCCTATAACTAGCCTTATCAATGTTTGGGCCATGCTAGAGAAAATCCCTATGAATCCAATCAATATCCTTAATGACCCAAGCAAGGAGATTGAAGATTGGCATCTAATAAGTCATAATTGAAGTAAGGATTGAGTTAATGAGAGTGAGCCTACTGATAAGTGCAAAATAGTTCATGTTTTCCATATCATTTACACTGCATTCAACATGGATTCTGACATGTTTAGCACCTAATTAGTATGAAATTTTATTCATTTGTTCACCACGACCTTTATTTTTGTTTCTAGGGAAAAGAAGTGAGTATAGGGGTGTTTTGAAGCAAAATAGGCCAATTTGCTGAATTTGAGCCTCACCATAGCTCACAACTCTCGTGGAGGCATATCACCACGACGGTTGTCCATGCCCAACACTGCCTTTATCAAGCTATAGCAACATGGAACCATTTGAAGCAACACAGAAGCCACAATGGCCTCATAACGGCCATTATGAAAACCCATCACGCCCGTAATCTTACCACACAATGCCCAGAGAGCCATGCTAGGACGTGACTTGGAGCCTAAGCAACAACTTAATCACCACGGGCATCATAACACTTGTGGTGAGTTCGTGGCAGACTCAATTCTATATAAACCATAGGGTTTTCTGATTTCGGGGAGATTCTTTTGCCAAATATGGTAGGGAGGCCAGAGTTCTGGAGATCTGAGCGGCTGGAGATGAGTTTCTTCCATATTCTAATAGATCCTAATGAGTTTCTCAAGGATAATCCAACCATCATTGTTAGAGAAAGGTGCACGAAGTCGTTCGATGTCATCTTGTGAATCTTGTGATCCTCTCACCTTCAACCTTAGCGGACTTATTAGAGGTAGTTAGTTTAGAAATTCTTTGAACGCTTATCTATTCTTTGGTCTTATGGTTCTTTCTTGCTTTAATTGATCACTCTATATTCCATAAGAATCTAATTCGAAGGAAATTGTATGTTTAGGACCCTTGATTATTTTTTATGAATCTTGATTGATAATTTAATAAATCTTTCTAGTCTTTTGTGAATCATTGCATGTGTACTTGAATAATATTCTTGTTAGTGTGAATGAGGAAGATATGCCCCCACATTAAGAGACTCATGCTATGTTAGATCTATGCACACTCTAAGAGGTTAGGTATTGCTGGATCTCTGGATTAGGGATCGACTGCCTTTAGGCTTAGGGTTTGATTTGTCTCTTCTAGTAGAATTCTTGAACTTAAGCCAAACATAAAAGGCTGGGGTGGAAGAGATTCCAACTTAAATTCTTAGTGATTTATACCTAGTTGCCAAGAGATTGGGGCTAGTAGGTCTTTGAATTCCCCTAGTCCAATTCTAGAACATGATTGCCACACTCAATGTCTACCATAACTAATAATCAAGATAACTATCATACAACCTTTAAACTCCTTCTAATTGTGCTTAACGATTCTCCAATTGTAATGTGTAATATATTATAGAAGTAGCTTAAAGAAAGAACACAAACGTTTAGGCTATTGATTAAGTGAAAAGGAAATAATAGGAGCCTCTCACCGTTCTTGTGGAAATACTGTTGGGATCTTATCACTCTAACAAGGGAATTATCACGCGAAAATAAATGCCAGTACGCAGCGGATAACAAAATTTTAATGGCAAGTAAACATAATAAAACCCTAATGCACGCCAGAACTAGGATTAAATTCTAAATAAATAGATAATTAAAAGTTATACCTTTCTTTTGATGACGATTCTTAACGTACCCTTGTTCTTCGAAATCGAAAGGGACTGCGAATCCCGACTCCCCTCTACAATCACGTACACACGAACACCTTTGGGAATCAAACAGGTATGTTAGTACCTCAAGAAACAACACTTGTTTCTTGGTTCGAATAGCAAGAACTAGAGATTCAAGAGAAAATGGGCTATAGGCATGGTGGCGGTGGGTTCCGACGGTGGGATCCGACAGTGGCGGCCAAGGGAGAAGAGTGGGTGGAAGCTAGGGTTTCATGAGAGACAATCTCTCAATCACTCTATTTTTCTTTTTTTTCTCATATTAGGGTTAGACCATCTATTTATATTGGAAACCCAAAACCTCAATTTACGAAAAAAACCCTTCACTCCTAATCAAATTAGGAATCTCTTCTTTACTTAATTAATTAAACCATTTTAATTAACCAAATTGATTAGATTGGATCAACACTTAATGCGACCCAACCCAAATAAGCTATTCGCTCCACCTAATTTAGTTTTTTCACCAAAACCCTAAGTAGGTGGTCCAATAAGTAACAAATACTGAACCTTAATCCCGACATTCTTAGTGTACGATTCTGTAGGTCCATTTAACATTGGCAATGAGCTTAAACAATTTTAACACTCATAAATCATAATTATTCTCTAGGAAGATAATACGATTACCCAATATTAAATGAAGGTCAATTTCGAGAATTAACGGAACCTATCGCAACCTCATACAATCCTTTGCCACTGAATATCTTAATTAGCGTAAGGCATGGAGTGAGTCACCCTTATTTTAATGCTAATTAATTTCTTGATCTCTTAGTGAACTGACTATGTTAAGTAAATGAGAACTCTTATCATTTCCCTTGAGCATGGCCACCCACTACTCAGTCTCACTAATCAAGTGGCCGGTGATACTAACTCTCTCTATAGAGAGGGACAATCCCTTCACTTCACTCATGTCTCTCAGCATGAACCGTGACATGCCCAAACATACCCATACTTGCCACTTAATTACGAATGACGTTAGGCGTAAGTCAAAACATGTAAGGATTCATCCGAGATCTATAGTGATTGCATGTCGAAAGATTCTAGTACAAGAATTGCTTGAGAAAAACACTTATGACTTTACAACCATGTAGTGTTCTCAAGAGCGGATCGATCTAGGTACACTGCTCCCTAACATGTATCTATGTCTTTTGATTGATATCCCATATTCTATAACCCATAAAACAAGACCATCTCACGAAATACATACTAGTCTTAATTTATTTTCATTCCCATGAAAATAATCGACTAGGGACATTTAGAATATTGTTCTAGTTTATGCTTCAAGGGTTTACTATCCAAATCACGCATTTGATAACTTGAGCAGAACCAATATTCGAGGATATTTTATCTTATTAACTATACATAGAAACAATAATAGATAAAACGATGCCTCATAATAATTATCCAAATAATAAGAGTTAATACAATGTATTGGGGGCTAGGGCTTACACTAACAATCTCCCACTAGCACTAGTCCCAATCAAGCATAACTCTAAGACCAAAAGACCTAACATGACGATCATGTTTTGGCCTAGCCAACTGCTTGGTCAAATGATCATCTACATTGTCTTCTCCAGCAATCTTGCAAACTTTCACATCTCCTTTATCGACAATCTCCCTAATGAGATAGAATCTCCTGAGTATGTGTTTGGACTTCTGGTGTAACTGGGGCTCCTTGGCCTGTGCTATGGCCCCATTGTTGTCACAAAAGAGGTTTACTGGATCTAGGATGCTTGGGACAACTCCTAATCCAGTAAAGAACCTCTTAAGCCAAACAGCCTCCTTAGCAGCATCCGATGCAGCTATATACTCAGACTTTGTGGTAGAATCAGCGACGATGTCCTGTTTTGAGCTCTTCCAACTTACAGCACCTCCATTCAAACAAAACACATAACCAGATTGCGATTTATTGTCGTTGACATTGGTTTGAAATGCAGCATTAGTGTAACCTGTTACAATGAGCTCATTCTCACCACCGTGCACTAAGAAGTAATCTTTAGTCCTTCACAAGTACTTAAGAATACTCTTGACAGCAAAACAAAAGTGTTCCCCTAGATCCTGTTGGAATCTGCTAGTTATGTTTAGTGTATGTGCGACATCCAGCCTAGTACATAGCATGGCATACATGATAGATCCTATAGCAGACGCGCAATGGATCTTACTCATGTGTTCCCTTTGTTCTTCAGATCCCTTTTACTTAGAACAACTCCCTGAGTCATGGGTAAAAATCCTTTCTTGGAGTTAGACATACTGAACCGCTTCAGTATCGTATCTATGTACTTTTCTTGACTTAGTCCCAAAAACCGTCATGATCTATCCCTATAGATCTTTATACCTAGTATAATCTCAGCTTCACCTAAGTCCTTCATTGAGAAACACTTCCCTAACCATTGCTTAATATTTAACAATGTCGGGATGTCGTTTCCAATAAGCAAGATGTCATCAACATATAACACAAGGAAAATGACTACGCTCCCACTAACTTTCTTGTACACACAAGGCTCATCCTCGTTTTTGAGAAAGCTAAACCCTTTGACTGCCTCATCAAAACGGAGGTTCCAACTTCGAGATGCTTACTTGAGTCCATAAATGGACCTTAACAACTTACACAACTTGTTAGGGTCCTTCTAATCAACAAAACCGTCAGGTTGTGTCATGTATACATCCTCAAGGAGGTTTCAATTAAGGAAAGCCATTTTGACATCCATTTGCCATATCTCATAGTCATAATATGCTGCTATGGCAAGAAGAATCCTAATGGATTTAAGCATGACTATTGGTGAAAATGTTTCATCATAGTCAATACCATAGACGCCTAAAACCTTTCGCCACTAGTCTACCTTTGAAGGTGTTATCAGCCTTACATTTGAAAATCCATTTGCACTCAATGATCTTAGCACCTTCCGGTGGATCAACCAAAGTCCATACTTGGTTATCATACATCGATTACATTTCGGATTTCATATCTCCAAGCCATTTATCCAAATTAGAACTCTAAATTGCCTCTCGGTAGGTGATGGGATCATCCTAATCCAATAGCTCTAAGCTTTGATTGTCAGTAATGAGAAAACCATATTTCTCTAGCTTCTGACGAATCCTACCAGATCTTCTTGGTTCTTGTGCAATGGGTTCATGTTCCACAACTCTTTGTGAATTCGTTTCCATTTCCAAACTATCCTCTACAGGAGTTCATGGTACTTGAACCTCCTCAAGTTGTATTCCACTCCAACTATTCTTCTTGAGAAGAAACTCCTTCTCTAAGAAAACAACATTCCGAGTGATAAGTGCTCGTGTTATAGTAATGCGAAGCGTTATTATCTTGCAATGAGCATTGATTTAATCAGATTTTATCACTAAAAAGTGTGCATTTGTTTACTTTTGTGCATTGTAAGGTTGTGAAGATGAATTGGAGAAAAGGAACAAAGTTAGATCGTGTTCGCCTTTGTTGGGGAGTTTTCGGATTGAGCAAGGAATAAGGCATGGGCCTAGACTTGTGAGTGTGTACCAACCTCCTTTGGAGGGGCACAAAGGCAGTCACATTCACAATAAGTCTAGCTCATGTTAACAAAGAGAACTTCGTCAATAAGGAGATTTGAAGCAATCGGCACGGGGCTACTGTAGCAAGTTACTGCAGCAAAAATACTGTACCAAGGTACTGTTCACTGTCTGGCGAAAATCAGCAGTTTAGCAATTTCACACGGGCGTGTGGAAATTCCACACGGCCGTGTGAAATCCTGTTTTCTGCCGATTTAAAGCCGCGACTCAACATTATAAAATTCTGTTTTGGGGACTATTTTTGGATCTTTTTGGCTCTCTTCTGACCTAACTTCTGGGGAAGCGTGGCTAGGGTTTGGAGAGGACTTCATGGAGGTTTGGAGCACGTCATCAGCGTCGACATCAACGTCCGACGGTCGCACAAGACCACGGCCACATCACACACAAGGGGGTTTTCATCGATGGTTTCAATTTGTTTTCAATTTCATATTTTGCTGGATTTGTATAGCTCCATGAGGAGCCCCTTGTGGGTATTCAGACTTGTAAACTCTAGGATTATTATGTTTCTATGACATTGTTATTATGCTTTTCCATTATTGATGAATAAATTCGAGTTTCAATCTTAATTGCTTCTTGTTATTATTTTCTCTTAGCCATGACACTAGGGTTGAGAACTATCTAGGTTATCCTTTGGAGGTGTGACAACTCCTATAGGATTAGACTACTTAGGATTGAAGAGGGTTGAGAGGTTGAATCGTAAGGTAGCGGAACGTCCTCTTTCCCCTCCGGTATGATTCTTCCTACCTCCATGTTCCATGATTTCTTAGTGGTCGAGATAGAGTGAAGTGCTAGGAGAGGAATTCCCCTGGGGCTTAGTTGTGCGAGCAACGGAGTGAAGGGTTGAAGTGAATCCTAGTGCTGGGGCTTAATTTAGACTAGGGTTCTTCCACCTGGACCAAAGGGTTAGAACTATACATAGGAACTGGTTTTATCACTAGAAATCCCTAGAATGTAAAGCAATCCCACGTAGTGTGAGGCTTAGGAAGATGTACTCCTCTAGGGCTTAGTTGACAAGTCAACGAGAGTCAAGAGTCGTAGTGAAAACCTAATGCCGGGGTATAGTGTTGGGGTTAGTCACGGTTGACTTTAGGTTTGGGACCGTGTGTTTAAGGATATCCTCGACTCAATTAACATCAGTAGGAAAAGTATAATAGCATAGTCTTGCACTAGAAGCATAAGTCCTAGGGGTAGCTTGTCCGGGTACCCATCTTTACTCATTGCTTGTCCTACTCTTTTACTCCTACTTACACTCTCTCATCTTCCACACTTCTATTTTAATTCTTGTTTTTATTAATTGCTTTCACACTCACTCATTGAATTCTTTCCATACATCGCACTAGCTACATAGTGAATACTTGTATCTCAAATCCCTATTCCCTGTAGATACGACTACCCACTCATCATGGTATATTATTACTTCGACAACCCTTGCACTTTCGGGCCCTTGTCATCGAGCAACAAACACTTTGTTCTCGTTAGGGTTGTAGAAATAGTATCCCTTAGTTTCCTTGGGATACCCCACAAATAGGCATTTGCCGGTCTTGGATGCGAGCTTGTCCGATGTTAACCTTTTAACATGTAACTCACAACCCCAAATCCGTAAAAAGGTCATATTAGGCTTTCGCCCAGTCCATATCTCATATGGTGTCTTTTCAACTGCCTTAGTTGGAGTTCTATTTAGTAGGAATGCAGCAGTCTCAAGGGCATATCTCCAAAAGGATATTGGAAGACCAGCTTGAATCATCATTGATCGAACCATATCTAATAAAGTCCGATTTTTTTTGACACACCATTCCACTGAGGTGTTCCAGGAGGAGTGAGTTGTGAAACTATTCCACACTCTCTCAAATAATGATCAAACTATTGGCTTAAGTATTCACCACCTCAATCTGATCGAATGGCTTTAATACTTTTGCCAGGTTGGTTTTGCACTTCATTCTTAAACTCCTTGAATTTCGCAAAAGTCTTAGACTTGTGCTTCATAAGATAGACGTAGCCATATCTACTGAAGTCATCTGTGAAAGTAACGAAATACTCAAAACCACCTCTACCATGTGTGCTTAATGGTCCACATACATCAGAATGTATTAGTCCCAATAAATCACCTGCCCTTTCACCTTGTTTGTTAAAGGGTCTTTTAGTCATTTTGTCATGGAGACAAGATTTGCATGTCTCAAATGATTCAAAATCAAATGAGCCAAGAACTTCATCCCTATGAAGTCTTGAGATGTGTTTCTCATTTATGTGACCCAAACGACAATGCTAGAAGTATGAAGGGTTTGACTCGTTCAACTTAACCCTTTTAGTATCTATGTTATAGATCAACTTGTGGTTTATAAATTCTAGAACGTAAAGCCCATTACTAAGTATAGCATTGCCATATAGAATGTCCTCACGAAATATGGAAATATCATTTTTCTTAATAATGAAGTTATAACCATCATTATCCAAATAAGAAACTGAAATAATTATTCTGCTCATAGCAGGCACATAATAACAATTTATTAAATTCAAAACAAGTCCAGAAGGCAAAGTTAATGGATAGTCTCCTATCTCTATTGCAGCAACCCTTGCTCCGTTCCCTAATCTTAGGTCAACTTCACCTTTAGCTAAAAGTCTCCTATTTCTGAGTCCTTGCACATTTGAACAAATGTGAGAACTACATCCGGTATCCAATACCTGTGATATAGAAATAGAGATATTGACTTCTATCATATAGATACCTGAAGTAGAGGGCTTACCTCCCTTCTTTAACTCTTCCAAGTAGAGTGGATAGTTTCTCTTCCAATGACTAGCTTCATTGCAGGGAAAACACATACCCTCCTTCTGAGGTTTGGGCTTGGATTTCTTAGCCTCATTTCCTTTGGAATAAGGTCCAACCTTCTCCTTTGGCTTGGACTTAGCTTTACCTTTCCACTTTCTTCCCTTTCCATTGTCTTTTCATACCATAAGCACCGGGATGGATTTCTTGATAATCTGCTCAGCATTTTTAAGCATCCCATGCAGCTCGGTAAGTGTCTTATCCATACCATGCATGTCATAGTTCATGACAAACTGATCATAACTATCTAGAAAGGACCTTAAGATAAGGTCCACCGCAAGTTCCTTTCGGATCGGCGCATCAAGTTTCTCGAGCATATCAATATACCCCTTCATCTTCAGTACATAGGCACTTACCGAAGTACCCTGAGCCATCCTACAGGAGGTTAACGCTTTTGTGGTCATGAACCTTTCATGCCTGGCTTGTTCTTGGAACATTTCCTTAAGATGCACCATAATATCATAAGCCTCCATATCCACGAACTGCTTTTGCAATTCTGGAGTCATGGTGGCCAGCATGAGGCAGGTAACATCATAAGAGTCATTCTTTGACTTGTCGAATGCCTTTTTAATAGCAACCATAGCGTTCCTTGCCGGTGCTTCAGGCAACGGTTTCTCAATGGATTCCAGTTTCCGTTCTTGCCTAAGAACAATTCTCAGGTATCGAGACCAATCAAGGAAATTGGTTCCATTGAGCTTGTCCTTCTCAAGGACAGATCGCAACGAAAAATTTTGTGAATTTGCATTATTGGTTGTCATTATGATCTACACAGAATTAAAAGCAAGATTCAGTTATGAGGTCTTAAAAAAAAAAATTTTTCACAATTACGAATTAATATCCCAATGTAAATAATTCGTTGTTAGTGATTTATTGAGGGTCAAGATCCATATTTCACTTCATCTTGGTAAAGCTGAGCTTGTACACCCAAGATTAGGTTTTTTAGGTAGGAACTCTTTCTAATCACATCACATATGATTCTTGGACATAATGGGGTTAACATTTAGTGTTAAAGCACACCCGAATCTTTTCAATGCCTAGGGCTAGGACCGTCCCACTACCCATGTTAAGTCAAACCTTTACTCGAGTGTTGGCCATAACCATTATCCCAACACTTGCCTCACAAAGATAATTTAACGCGCTGAGCTTTGGCATGACCCGCGTTTTGATAATCGATGCCTTGACAAGTTTCGAGTAAGGAAAGGCATTTTTATGACTTACTATTGTTGGGATTAATTACGGCTTACATGGCAATAGAGGAATTCCATTCATCCAAAACATATGCAAGGAATAAATAAAAAAAAGAAATAAATGTGACATTCATGGGCCAGAAAACCCTAATCCTAGAGACTATCTCCAGCAGGTTCTTCTTCTGATTGTGCCACGACGAGCTTTCCCACCAACCTTTGGGGCTCCGACTTCATCAAGTCGTCCTGTCTTTAATTTTTATACAATATAAAATAAAAAACAAAATTAACGACGACACGCAGGCCGTACACAAAAATATAACGACTCACAGGCCGTATAAAATAAAATGACACGCAGGCCGTTTAAACAGCTAAGACCCATGAACGCACCAACCAACATTCATCATACGCATATTAAATAGACCAAGCAAGAAAGACATGGAATCCGAATTTTAATTAACTTTTAATTTAAGCCATATAGGAATTGTGTGTTTAGGTTTTAAGAACTAACCCAGTGATGGGCTTGGGTGTTAACCCAAACAATCAAACCCTTTGATCTATTTCATCAAATGAAATGTTCTTAAAAACCCTAAACCTCACTATTAGTTGATTTGTGCTATCAATTAAACTAATCAATTCCTTACATAAGAGTGACTTGAACTGCCACATTAGCTCACTGTTAAAGGTATTAGCGCCAGTGACCAAAATAACTATAATTCTTAAGTTGGACGATCTAATTAGATTTTTTTTAATTTAGTGACCGAAAAAGAAATACTTAAACAATTGAATGATTATATATCTATATATTTTACCCAAAGATTTAGAGTGGTGCTAAAGACACAGTTTTACCAAAAACACTGAACTGATTTGATGTCCCTTTTCTCAAATTCACATGTGTTATGAAAAAATTTACTAAGTATATTTATAATAAATAAAAAACTAGTTATTAAATATAATTAAAAAATATAAAAAGTGCAAATTGATATTGTTAATTGAACAATGCTTGTTGCATTGGTGTATCATTTCTAAGAGATTGACGTCACTAAAAAAGAAAAAAAAAAAATTAAACAATGTATTCCAAATCAACCTAAATTTGAGTGACACAAAATTGATAGTCTATGTAACACTCTTGTATCAATTGTTTATTATATATATATATATATTATTATTTCACAACAATTAGTTTGTTTTTAGATAAGATTGTGATGGGTTGAGAAATCAAGCTTTCCTTAAATCTCATATAATATTTTATATTATCTAATCTTAGTTTTTATTTTTTATTTAAAAAAAAATAAACCACTCTATTAAAAAAAAAATACAAGATTATAACAGTGGAGGAAACTATAAGCAAACAAGTCATTAGCTAAGGTAAAGTGCTAAAGCACAAATACAGTCAAGATGTAACAGGTGACAATATGGAAAAAAGGATCTTAGGAAGAAGCAATTTCCTTGTTGTCACAGCTCAAACCATGCAAATTGTTTAGTCAAAATCTTGAGTGGACACTATCTTACCAGATCTCCCCGCTTCCTCAACTCGGGATCCCAAGAACTCAATGTTGTTCATGCTGAGTTTTGCTGGTTGATACCTCAAGCTTGAATCATTTTGAAGCAAAAGTTACAGACACCTATGAAAGAAATATACAATTAATTTTGACATTGAACATTTGAACGAAGCAAGAAGAAATGGGAAAATAAGCTCATTTCACTCTAACTAAGAGCTTGTTTGGATCGGCTTATAAAAAAGTGCTTTTTTTGGCTTTTGTAGAAGCACTTTTAAGAAAAGTACTTCTAGAGTAAGTTAAGTGCTTATGCATATTTTTTTGTTTGTATGTATTAAATTCAGAAGTACTTTTGCAGTTGTGAAAATGTTTGGGATGTTTATTTGAAAAGTGCTTTTATAGTGAGAAATTACTAAAATACCCATTTACTGAATTATGAAAATTTCATAATTTACACATTTCTCACATGTCTTAAGAAATAAATAATATTTGTTACTATTGTTATAATAATAATAATAATAATAATAATAATAATAATAATAATAATATTATTATTATTATTATTATTATTATTATTATTATTATTATTATTATTATTATTGATTTGAGATGGGATGAGAGGATTTGGGAAGATATATAAAAGCAAGTAATTTTTTGGATTGAGTGAGGGTATTTTAGTAATTGCATTTAACCATTTAGCTTATCAAAAATAGCTTATTTTCATAAGTTGATCTTTTACAGCTTATTTTATAAGCTATTTTTCAGCTTATTTTACAGCTTGAGCTTATCCGAATAAGCCCATCCAAACACCAACTTTAACATTATAAGCACTTAACTTATGAAATAAGTGCTTTTGGATCAGCTTATAGCTGATCCAAACAAGCCCTAAATATTCTAGAGAATTGCTCTGGATATTAAGACCCACATTGCATTGTGTGTACCTAGAAAAGTTATAAGCCAAAGACCCCAAAGATCCCCTAGTATGTTTAGGAACCAAGAGTACCCAAACAAGCAACCCTAGTACATCATATGGGCAAACCAAAAGGTCAATAAAAGAGCAACTAATCCACCAGTTCAATCACTAAATGGTTAAAAATGCATGTACTTGATCTTAGTTACACAATTAATATATTGATAATGAATAAAATTTAGTCAAATTCCTCATTTATTTATATACAAACAATAGTAATACTGCTAAGATACATATCAATCCAGCGTGGATAAGCATTCATTGTAAGCGGCTCAAAGATTGTGGGACACATTCAGTTTTGGAGTCTTGCGAAACAAGTAACCCATTACACTGCCACGTCACATGTACCATGATGACAAGTTACCATTCAAACCATTAATGACTAGCCTGTTGCTTTTCTTCGTCTCCCACTCGCTCTTCTTCTTCTCCTCCTCCTCTTCTTGTCATGCCTTGACACACAGTCAGGCACGGGACAATCGCAACATTAATCCAAGTGGAGTGAACAACACTTCCCTTGAATTAGCCCAAGGATGACAGAAGACCTGAGCAAAAGTATATGTGATTATGGCTAGGAAATGCATAAAACGAAAATAAAACCTAGAAAAAACACCATAGTTATAGATATATTTATATAACCAAAATGCGAGTACACAATGTGATATATATAGCTCAAACATATTGCCCAACAGATCCAGTCTATATTATACACAAAATGCTCCAAAAGATGTGTACAAACCTACAACCCAAAACAACACACGCATAAGCAACTGCCAGCACAAGGAAAGGCCGCATGCACTACTCAACCTTAGAAGGGAAAAAGAAGAGTGATGAGTAATGCTATTACTCATTGAGTGAATAAGCCACATAATCCAAATATGATCGAAATGAAACCAATAAGTATGATATCAAGAATAACTAATAAACAAATATCTTATAATAAAGTGTAATCACAAATGAATTCAAAAATAGCTTAAGAAAAGATAGTTATTATGAGAATGCACAATTCACCAACAAAGCATTCTTTTGAAAACTCATCTGGCTAGCATAAAAGTATGTTCACCCTAATTGTTGCCACAACTAGGTGATAGGGACACAAGTGTACCTGCCGATTGTGTAATTAAGTGCTCAAAAGTGGGATATCGGTTTATAGGGAAGATTGAGAATACTAATACTAATTCCTACCTCAAAAGTTAGCCTAAAAAAAAAAATAGTGGTGTGTGTGAACAAACTAAAGAGCAAGGAATATAAAATAAAAGAAGTAGAAAAATTAAGGGAAGAAGTAATGTTGGGGCATAGTATCCCTCTAGGGTTCTGTTAAGTTTAGGACAAAGGTTGCCTAATCATGCAATCCTATTTGAACTGAGAGATTTCCTAAAGTATACTAAACCCCTCTTGCATGGGTAAATAGTAACTATTTCAGTACAGTGCTGATATAGACACCCCACAATCGCTTTACACTGTGAAATCTCAATGTGGATTAACAAGAGTTTCTAAAATAGATAATCATTCTTGCGAAGAAATTGCCCCTCATCCTATATAGAATAGAGATGTGATTTCTCCTGACATTTATTCCCTATGATTGGGAAGAGCATGAAAACCACTTGTTAATCTACTTGGGAGGATTGAGGGAGAAAAATTCTCTAAAGTATCCCATATGTAGGATTACTCACAATCCCCTCTAATCACGGCATGTCTATGCTAGGTGAGTATTCTACTCATCACAAAGCACATCAAATATGATAACTAAAGCTTTTACCATGATAGAAAACAAGCAATGCAAACATGCAATTAGATTCAAATAACACGGATTGTAATTATGAAACAAGTGATTCAAAAAAATCCACAACCAATGTTAATTAGGATAAAACCCTAGAATTAAACTACGCCCAAACATCTACAAGACTAGACCTCCATTAATGGAGGGCAAACATTCAAACAACAAGACACGAAGAGAATAACAATAGATATGAAAACCTCCTTCTCAATTGTGCCAGAGGATGATCGCCATAGAACGCCCAAGGACCTTCCATAGATGCCTCCAAGCTAGTCCTGACGTGTACAATCCTTCCTCTCTAAGATGATTGGGTTGAAACTTCCTCCAAAATCACCTCAAAAGCACTAGAGATTCGCTCCTCTTCTTCCCTTTGCCTAGCCTTTAAAATAGAACGAAAGATGCCCTAGAAATCCTCATCAGAACTATTTATACTGTACCATTTACAGGTTTCTTACGGGCCTAAGGACGTGGCTATATGGCGTTGGGATGATGGGTAAGGTCTTTTATCTTTTGTCTTTTGAAAACTTCTCCGTGTAAGGTGCCTGTAAGCCATCCTATTTGGCTTGTCCTTCTTTGATTGATGCCGAGAGAGCTCCATCTTTTTCGTTTTCGGTCTACAACATCTCTTTCGGCTCTCTCTCATCTTTAAGTGCTACTTGAAGCCTGAGAACGCAAAACACACTATGTTTAACATCTAATTCCACAATATGCCTCCAATGCATGCCAAATGATTGTACAAAATAATATAAAATAATAAAAATTATACACTCACACTAGGGTTTTAAACCACTAAGGTTAATTTTAAATATAACATAATCAACTAGATAGCCTACCTTCACATTGGCCAATGAGAACCTCGTGTGGTTACCCCGAGTGTCTTAGTTAGCATTTATTCCATTCAGGCTTTCTACGAGCCTTTTAATATTGACAATATAATGGTTAACCATGCTGCCTCTATAGGCCAACTTTGGGGACTTCCACTATAGTGAATCATACAAAGCATGTTACCATCAAATAACATGAAAGCATTTACACAAGACTTTTATTTCACAAGAAGTATCACATTTTCAATAATATAACCTTTCCTTTCACAAAGAGAATAAGGATCAAAGAAGAATAAGGATCAAAAGACATCATCTAAAATATCAAGAGTAGAATCATATTCCAAATGCATGCACAAGAGTAAAATCATACTAATATTAGTTATCATTCAAACCCTACTTGATTATGTGTTTTAACAACACAAATTCACTCACAATGAAACCCAAAATGTGGTTAAGCTCCCTCCAAGTCCTTTCCTTTGCTCGGAGGCTCTCCTCTTACATTTATGAAAGCATTCCAAATACAGAAACATAAGAGAAAAATATGAAAATGGAAATCAAGCACAACAAATAAAATAAATCAAATTTGATGCCAACAGTGAAGAATTTGGGCTTGCCCTTAAGATGGTGGAATGATGACTCAATGAGAGTTAAAACCTTAACTTCAAAGTGACAGACTTTGATTAACTCAAGAAAACTTT
The DNA here is from genome assembly GCA_020875875.1 of Dioscorea alata. Lineage (NCBI taxonomy): Eukaryota > Viridiplantae > Streptophyta > Magnoliopsida > Dioscoreales > Dioscoreaceae > Dioscorea > Dioscorea alata. Next base: position 14,737,585 of record CM037019.1, read on the forward strand.
GGAGAAAAATGGTGTGTCCTTTCTTGGTGGAGAACTACATTTATATAAAAATTACAAATTGATTTCTAGCTATATACAGATTCTGTTCACATTATAATTATGTAAAGTATAATTTACAACACAAATTTGCTGGTTATAAATGTCTAATTGTAATGCCTAATATTATGTATAAAATCAACGCAATCAATTAGAAATTAGCCAATTCTACTGAGAAGCATAAAATCAGCAATCAATTATAAATCAGCCAAGTAATTAATCAAAAATCAGCCAATTCTACTAACTTCCCCCCTCAAATTAATGCGGGTAAGTCTACGAGCATCAATTTGTCAATGAGGAAATTATGCCGCTATTGTGTTAAGGATTTGGTGAAGATATGAGCTAGTTGCAGAGTGGTCGATACATGAGGCAGGGTAACAACCTGGTGGTCATAGTCTTCTTAGATGGAGTGGCAGTTAACTTATATGTGCTTCGTGTGCTCATGGATGATAGGATTGGCCGCAATTTGAATAGCACTAGTGTTATCAGCATGTACTGGAGTTTGGTTGACTTTGTGGAAAACCAAGTTCTGTGAGAAGACCGTGCAGCCAAATGATCTCAGAGCATGCAATAGGCATGGCACGATATTCTGCCTCAGTGGATGAGTTGGATACATAGTTTTGTGTCTTGCATTTCCAAGATATAAGAGCATCACTAAGGAACATACACCAGCCAGTAGTAGATTTTCTAGTGTCAAGGCAATCTACCCAATCAGTATCACTGTAAGCTTGTAGTTGAAGTGAGAAACCAGAAGGAAAAAATAGACCATGATTAGGTGTACAAAGTATGTATCAAATAATGTGATTCACTGCAAATAAGTGGAGATGCCGAGGATACTGCATGAACTTACTAACAATGTGCACAGCATAAGAGATATCTGGGCTGGTGATAGTTAAATAAATAAGACTACAAACCAATTTCTAATATAAAGTAGGATCCGGAAGAGGTTTTCCTTCATTACTTCGATATTTTACATTCATTTCCATTGGAGTTTCAATTGAAGTAGCACGTGTGAGTTCAACTAAGTGAACTAGTTCTTGAATGTACTTCCATTGATTCAAGAAAATACCTTGAGGCCAATGATACACTTCTAACCCAAAGAAGTAGGTGAGTTGACCAAGATATTTCATGTGAAAAGTAGAGTGCAACAATATTTGAAGATTGGAGATACCCTCTAAATCAGAACCAGTGATGACAATATCATCCACATAAACAAGGAGGACAACTATGCCTTTGATCATCTGTTGAAGAAATAGAGATGAGTCATATTGACTCTGAGAAAAAAAAAAGACCCAAGGAGGCTAGATCAAAACTTTTCAAACCATACACGTGATGCTTGTTTCAAGCTATATAAAGAGCATTTTAGTTTGCAAACAACACCAAGAGAAGAAGTAAGCATAATTTATGGAAGTTTTATGTAAACTACTTTTTTGAGATCACCATGCAAGAACGCATTCTTGACATCCATTTGAAGTAAAGTCCAAGATTAAGATGCAGCAAGTGCTAGGATGGTTCGCATAGTAGTTATTTTGGCCACTAGTACAAAGGTTTCTTCGTATTCTAGACCATATTGTTGCTTATTTCCAAGAACCACCAACCAAGCCTTGTAACATTCTATGGATCCATTGGATTGAAGTTTGATAGAGAACACAAATTTACTGACAAGAGGTTTCACAGATGGAAGAAGTGATACAACCTCCCATGTTTGATTTTCTTCAAGTACAAGAAGTTATGCTTCAATAGCTTTCCACCAAAACTCATGCTCCATTGCCTATTTGTAAGATGAGGGAATAGGAATAGAAGACAAGGTGGCTGTCAAGGCTGTTGGATTTGAGAAACCATACTTTTTTGGCGGTTTACTAACCCAAGAGCTATATCTAAGTGGAGAAGATGAAGTTGTTGCAACAGGATAAACAATAAGGGAATGATCTTTAGGAGGCTTTGGACTCAGATTTATTGAGATGGATGGACATCTTTGATAGATCAAAGGTGGTTTAGAAGTTGTGGGATTTGTAGGAGAGTTAGTAAAAAAAGGTAATACATAAAATGAAGGAGAAAGGATCTTGATGTGAGAGAAAAAATACTGATTTTCCAAAAAAATCACATACCTAGAAATCTGAATGTGATGCAGGTTGGGATCATAATAAAGAAAACCTTTTTGATGTACAGAATATCCTAGAAAAGCATATTTAATAGATTGAGAAATGAGTTTTGTGCATTTATGTGCCGAAAGATGGACATAACATACATAACCAAAGATACAAAGGTTAGTATAATTGTGAGCATAACCAAATAACTGAGTGAAAGGAACAACATTATTTAATGAAGAAGAAGGCAATTTGTTAATGAGGTGGATGGTAGTGGAGAGAGCTTTACACCAAAACCGAGTGGGAATAGATGATTCCAATAAAAGTATGTGGACAACATCAAGAAGGTGACAATTTTTTCATTTAGCTACCTTATTTAGTTGCAGGGTTGAGGGACATGACCTTTGAGAAATTATTCCATTAGATTGTATAAATTGTTGAAACAAAAGAGACATATATTAACCCCCATTGTCAAAATGAAGAATTTTAATTTTGGCATAAAATTGGGTTTGGACATATGCATGAAAAGATTTGAAGGCAGAAAATATTTCATCTTTAGAATGTAAAAATGAGATCCAAGTGAAGTGGCTATAGTCATCAATAAAAGTAACAAAATACTTGTAATTAGCATGAGAAGTAACTGGTGCCATACCCCACAAATCACTATGTATCATTTCAAAAGATTAGACTATTTATTTCCAAATGTAGGAAAAGGCAGAGTTTTACTTTTACCAAGTTTACAAGAATTGTAATCAAATTGGATAGTACTGAGAGAAGGTGACTTTTTATTTCCAAGTAAACCAGAATTTATCAAATTATGAAGAACATTAGGGTTCGGATGCCCAAGATATTTATGCCATGCTTGGTAATCAACATGTGCAAAATTGCAAGAGACAAAGGAAGATGTCAGATATGAAGAGAAAGGAAATTTGAGAGGGAAACCTTATCCTACTTTAGGCCCCTTTGCAATCATCTTCCCTGACTGTTGATCCTGCACAACACATCCAAATTTAGAAAATTCTACTTTACAATTATTGTCAACTAATTGACCAACTAAAATAAGGCTAGTGGCAAGATTAGGAGAAACAAGAACATTAGTTAAAGAGGAAGAAATATCATCAGTGGATGTTATAGGTAAATGGTTGCCATCTACAGTATGAATCTCAAGGTTTCCAGAGTATTTGTGTATATTGATTAGAAATTGATCATTATTGGTTATATGATTGGATGCCCTAGGATCAAAATACCAAGTAGATGTAGAAGATGGATTACTTGAGAGTTCTAAAATAGAGAATGCAAAGATAATCATTTGTTTGATTATTTCAGGGGTAACTGTTTCAATAGGGGCAGGAGCATTCTGTGTCTGGGTAGTTGTATCCACAGAACCACTAATACTAGATGTACCAACTGAGACAATATATGCTGATGGAGATTTCTTAGGAAGTTAAGTAGGGAATTCTTTGATAATATGGCCGTCCTTTTTACAATAGTTGCATATTTTTTTTTTTTTTGGAACAATTTGAAGTATAATGGCCAAATCCCTTGCAACAAAAACATTGAACATTACTTATCTCCCTTCCTCTTGTCTTACTGAGTGCCACATGAGCCATTAGAATAGAGGTGGATTTTTGATGTTCCATGACTACTTGAGGGAACCGTGTCTTGATCCATGAGATTAGGTCTAGTACCTTCAAATTCAAATCTCAATTTCATAAGAAATTGATCTCTTTTTGTAATTTCATGGATAGATTGAACTGCACTAAGGCCTTCCTGAGATAAGGGAAGCATAGATGATATCAGTCTATTTAGCACAAAGATTCATAAAGTTAGAGTAAAAATCAATAGTAGGGAGATTGTTCTACTATAGAGCAACTAATTCATGCTTGAGCTGGAATTTCTAGCGATATTTTGCTGACTATACACTTTCTTCAAGTCCCCATCTCAATTAAAGTTTTATAAAGTAGAAGATTCAAAATAATATTAGGTTCGACAAATCCTAAAATCCATGCTATGATCTGAGCATCTTTGACCTCCCACTTGTCAAATTCATCTTTTTTTTTTTTTTGTCAGGAGCTAGTTTGCGTCCATCAACATGGTCCCATAGATCTTTACGTTTAATAAATATCTCAAAATGGAGTGCCTAGGTAGAATAGTTTTTCCATTAAAATGGATCAAGAAAGAGTCATACTTCTCTATAGACATAAGGCTGCGAGGACTTCATCAAGATAGCTAATAACAAAAGATTGAACTAAGGCTATGGAGAACAAGAGAAACAAGATTTCAGAACTGTAGACTGGTACCATGACAAACTTTGATTAACTCAAGAAAACTTTGAAGAAAGATGGTGTGTCCTTTTTTGGTGGAGAACTCCACTTATATACAAATTACAAATTTATTTCTAGCTATATACAAATTCTGTTCACATTGTAATTATGTAAAGTATAATTTACAACACAAAATTTATTGGTTATGAAAGGCTAATTACAAAGCCTAATATTATGCAAAAAAATTAGCAATCAATAAAAAATCAGTTAATTCTGTTAACAAGCATAAAATCAGCAATCAATCAGAAATCAGCCAATTGTTAGATCGACTTCAGGGGATGGAGACTTTGGACTGCTTGACATTGGATACAATTCAATTGATGGGGATGGTTGTGCGTTGCAGCTCTTGATACATCCTTGGCCTCATCACTATAGAGTTGCCACCAGAGGGAGGATAAGGATATAGATGAAGAGTCTGATGATGAGTTTGATAGTAAGTCATCATTGGCGTTGGCCACTACACTACTGAGCGCGTCCAGCCCAGTAGGTCCCCGACATCAATCTAAGATTTAGTAGCTTAGGGCTGAGGTTCGACAGCTTATAGAGGGCCATCAGGCGATCTTAGCGACCTAGGCACAATTACAGGCCAACTTAGGCCATGGCTTGTACATCTTATCTAGGCTAGTCCCTTACCCAGCTCCCACTCCACCGACCTTGATGTATCAACCTACTCCACATCAACCGACGGACTCAGCACCATCTGATACGAATGAGCCCGAGCATTACTTTTACTTTATTTTACTTTGTACTTTCATTATCAGTCTTTGTATTCATCTTTTATGGCAAGGGTTGGCCCTGCCTAGTTTTGCATCCATTTTTGAGACATTTTAGTGGATTTCACTTTCTATTTTTGTTATTTTATATTTTTTGAGCTTTGATGTCTTCCCATTGTACTCGCACAAGTCTATTGCAACACCCAACACCCTTAATAATAAAGGGGATGCTCACTCGGTCTTTTCTTGACCTTGAGTGACCCCCACCACTTGGGCATTATAACGGACACACTAGAAAGGTTTCAAGGATCCTTGAACTTTCATATGTGAACTGAGGAAGTACTCATTTTCCATTTGCCTCCTATTTGTGGTTACATCACCTTGCATATTCATCTTGTACACACATTGAGGACAATGTATGATTTTAAGTGTGGGGAAGGGGTTTAGGACTTATTGAACTCTTTTACTTGCTAAGTTTTGACTTATGACTATTTATTTGAAATCTAGTGGTAGTTTCTTAGTATTAGGGTGGACACTTGCGAGTTTGTTCCTTTTTGAGTTCTATATTTTTTTTGTCTACACTCTATTCTTGGTTGTTCACCCAAATTGAAGCACACAACTTCCCTATTGCAGCGACTTAGACCTTGTATAACTTTGTGTAGTTTTTAGTTCATTTTACTTCAAGAAAAATACATTGAGAAAATTTTTTGCAAATTTGAAAAAATTTGTTTTATAAAAAGAAATATAGGAAGAGGAAAGAGCTACACCTAGTAGATGTGTGAAGCTACTCTCGATAAGCCAGAAACTGTGTATTCCCTAATGAGAGAAAGAGCTAGCTCTTTAGGAGAGTGAAAGATATCAACTTCTAGGAAAAGATGTGGAAAGTGCTACCTCTCTTAAGCGTGAAAGCCACTTTCAAGGGCCACGTTAGAAAAGGCTACCTAAGGAATTGGCTGAAGATACCACCTTGGAAAGAAAAAAAGAAGTTGTTTGTGAAATTTTTGCTATCAAAGTCTTTTAGGTCAAAAGAAATGAAGTAAAGAGTTGTAACACACACAAAAGAAATAACCTTGAATAGAGTGTTAACTATTTTTGGGACTTGGAATTTGTAGCATTCTTGTTTTGTCTCATCCAATCACTTTTGAAACTCCCTAATTTTTTAGCGCCTGAGGTCTTGCACATTTCCCTCTTGGTTTGTAATATTTTCTTTTTTCTTGAGGACAAGAAAAAGCTTAAGTGTGGGAGAATTTGATGAGTATATAATATTCCATTATTTCATATTATTTTGTACACTCATTAGGCATGTATTAGAAATATACTGTGGAATTCAACACTAAACATAGTGTGTTTTGAATTCTTAGGCTTTAAGTAGCACTTAAAGATGAGAAAGAGCCAAAAGAAGTGTTTAAGATCCGAAATGAAGAAGAGGGAACTTTCTTGGCATCAATCGAAGAAGGATAAGGCAAATTAGATTCTTTACAAATAGCTTATGGCCACGCTTACAGCTGTAAACCTCTGCCTGAGAACCTTGTGGGCATGTTTATGCACGTAGGGGGAAGTATAAGACTACACAAAGGGACTTACGGGAATGACTTATGCCCGTAAGCGTGACAGTAAGAACCATCTAGAGCAGTTTAAAGTAGAACTTACACCCGTAATGGTGGTAGCAAGGGCAACACAGAGAAGCTTATGGTCCAGCATTTACGGCTGTAAGATAGATAGCAGCACAAGACAAAAGCCCTTAAGGATGGGATTTATGCTCGTAAGTGATCCCATAAGGCTCTCACAACCCATCATCTCCAACTCCTTACAGCCACATCCTTACGCCTGTAAGCAACCTGTAAGAGGCATAGTATAAATAGATTTGATAAGGATTTTAGGGTTATATTTTGTTCTAATTTGGAAGGGAGGCTAACAAAAGAAGCGATTTTAGGAGGAGATTCAACACCATCATCTTGGTGAGGGAGATCGTAGCTTTCAAGACTAGCTTCGCTACATTCATGGAAGGGCTTTGGGCTTTCTCCAGTGAGCAAGCTTTGGCACTATTGAGAAAGGGTTTTATTCTCGTTGTGTCTTGTAATTTGAATGCCTGTATTGCTTGATTGCTTTGGGCTTTGGGCTTGCATAATTAAACTCTAGGGTTTTATCGTTAATTTGACATTGGTTGTGGATCCTTATGATTTAGTTGTCTCTTAATTGCAATCCATGTTATTTGAATATAATTGTATGCTTGTATTGCTTGATTGCTATTGTGGTGAAAGCCCTAGTTATCATATTTGATGTGCTTGTGATGAGTAGAAATACCCACCTAGCATAGACATATCATACTTAGAGGGGATTGTGAGTAAGCCTAGCAATGGGGTACTTTGGAGAATTCTCTTGCCTCAATCCTCCTGAATGTTTGACAAGTTATTTTCACACTCTTTGCAATCATGTAGAATAGATTTTAGGAGAAATCACATCGCTATTCTGTATTCGGAGTAAGGGTAATCTCTTTACAAGAAGGATTACTTATTTAAGAAATTCTTGTTAATTCACAATGAGATTTCACGAAGTGTAAAGCGATTGTGTGGTGACTGTATCAGCACTGTACCGATTTAGTTACTATTCACCCTTGCAAGATGGGTTTAGTATAATTTAGAAAATATCTGGGTTCAAATAGGATTGCATGTTTAGATAACCTTTGTCTTGCACTTAACAAAACCCTAGAGGGATGTCTAGAAATGTTACACCTCTACAACTAGCATTTTTTTAATCAACAATATCAATTTTCACTTTTTACTTTTTCTAATTATATTTAATAGATTATTTTTATTTGTTATAAGTATATGTAGTAAATTTTTCATAACACATGTGAATTCGAGAAAAGAAACATTAAAACAGTTTCATGTTTTTGCAAGCCCGACCCTAGGCATAGGCGATCGGGGCGTATGCCTAGGGCCCCATATTTCATATAGTTTTCTTAATCATATTTAAACAAAATTTTACTATAATTCTATTCATATAATTATAGATTTTAACTTCTTTTTAAACTATAAAGCTTAATTTATGATAATATTAATGCACAATAAATTTGGGATTATAATAAGACCTCATAATTTCCAATGCAACAAAATTTATGTTCTCTTTAAAAATTGTTTTTAAATTGTTATTACAATCATCCTGTAATCCTATCCATGTAATTTTCTTGAAATTGTTTAATTTTTTTTTTAACTATAACACTTAATTTATGAATTATGATAATATCAATGTACAACAAATTTGTTCTTATAGTAGAGCGTTGTAATATTTTAGTGTTTCACAATTCAAATTTTTATTTACTATCATCTTATATCCTATATCCACATAATTATCTTGAGAATTTATTTTTTTTTTAACTATAACACCCAAAATTTTTTAGGGCCTCACAATTCATGTTTTCTTTTTTTAAAAAATTATATTTAAACTTTTTATTTACTATTATTCCGTGATCCTATCCACATAATTATAATTTTGAAAATTTTTAATTGTTTTTTAAAAGGTAAATTTATGTTATTTAATTGAATTATGGTCATTATTTTTATTTTTATTATATAATTTATTATTTGATTTTTAAAAATATCTATCATTATTTTGCTTAGAGCCCCATTTCTCCTAACACCGGCCATATGTTTTTTTTTGTTAAAACCATGTCTTTAGCACTAATATAAGGCTTTGGGTAAAATATATAGATATATAGTCATCCAATTATTTAAGTATTTTTCTTTGGGTCAGTAAATTATAAAACATTCTAATTAGGCCACCTACATTAAGAATTATAGTTATTTTGGTTACGGGAGCTTACGCCTTGAAAGGGATCTCCCGAATATTGGGTATCCATTGTTAAACCGAGTCGAATACTTTATGAAATGAGCAGAGTATGGCCACCAATGATTCTGGTAGATGATGGAGAAAGAAGGTGTGTTTGATGCCTCAATTAAACCCTGGAATCTAGAAAGGAATATCATCTCAAGGCATCCATCATACACACAAAAAGACAATACAAAAACAAAAACAAACAAAAGCAAACAACTAACATAACAAAAACAATGAATCAAGACATAATCCAAGCAAGTCCTTTGGTCAATCAATATCATGATATCCAAATTTCTCTATTGCAAATATTTCTAGGGGTCTACAAACATGCTACAAGGGTTAAACAAATTCAAGGAAACCACTATTCAAAAGTTACTGTAGCACCAACTTCAAAGAGCAAGAGTTTCACCTTGTTTTTGGAGCTTAAAAATTTTTTACAAAGCTTGAAAATTGCACATAATAACCATAAAAAAAAACAAAAAAATAATTCACCCACAATATTGGCATCAATAAAACTTCAAAAACAAGAGAATAGAAGAAGGAAGATGCACACATAGAGTTAGGGCTTGTGAGAGTGCCCTAATGGAAAGATCTTGAAAACAATGGTAACACTCCAAATAAATCACACAAATTAGGTTGCTAAAAGTAGGAGAGGAGTGTATAGGAAGTAAAATGAAGGAAAATGGTGAAAAACTGAAGGAAAATAGAGGAGAAATGAGAGAGATATGAAGAAAATGGTAAGAAGGTGGCCCCATTTAAGGGACTGCCTGTGCCTTTAGCGGGCTGGTTCACAGCCGTGAACTAGCCTGTGAACCTTTCCAGAGAGCTTCAAAAACTCAATTTTCAAAGCCCTTCCTAGAAACCTTTAAACAAGTAAAACTACTACCTTTTCCGCATCAAATTAAGCATAAAAATTCATCCACAAGGCACCAAATCAAAGGACAAAACCTAAGAATTCAAGAACAAGCATGGATTTAACTCAAAAGAAAAATAAACATTCTAACATTCAAACAATAACAAGTATAGAAAATACAACAACACAACAACAATCTATCACACAACTAGAATACAAAAAATGCAAGGACATGAATTTAAAACTTGGGTTGCCTCCGAAAAAGAGCTTGTTTTACATCATTAGCTTGGCGTACCTTTTTCTTACCTTAAGGAGGCTTGAAAATAGTGTGTTCATCCCGACTAGAGGTGGCATAAGAGCAATCAAGAAAAATGAAGCGTACTTTTTGGAATGGTGTCAAAGTGGATGCTATGCATGAAGTACCATTTGGCTTCCATGGAAAAAGTTGGGTCGGGCATTATTCAATCTTGGCATAGGTGGGTCCTTGGATGGCTTCAACCTCCTACCCACATCTTGTTCCTTGGCTTTTTGCAAATTTCCTTGAATTACCCACAAGAGTTGTTTGGGCTTCCAAGGGAACAAGTTTGGTTGAGAATTTGTCGAGCTTGACATGGGTGGATTATTGGGTGACTTCAGCATCCTATCCACATTTTCTTTCTCAACCTTGGTTATATGATCTTCAATTGCCCATAAAAGTTTCTTGGGCCTCCAAGGAAAAATCTTTGGTTGGGAATTATCCAAACCACGCATATGTTGGTTCAATGATGGCTTTAGTTACTTACCCACATCTTCAAATGCAATTTCCAGAATTTTTTTTCTGCATATGAAAATTATTGAATGATTGATAGAATGATCAATGTTGAGGCAAGTAGCATCTTCAATTGTGATTGATTGAGTTTCTTCTACTTCCTCACATCTTTCCATGGCCATGATGACATCCTCTCCTCTTTCTTCTTCAATTGCATCTTGAGGTGAAATTTCTATCATTTGCAAAAGTGTTATTAATGCCACACTATTTTTCCCTTCAATGTCCAATACCTCAATATCCGTTTCCACCTCAATTTTACCTTTGTTCTCTTCATTTCTAGTGTCATTTTTAGATAGGGCATCTATAGTTGGTGGCAATTCGGCTGATACACGGGTTTGTCAAAGTAATAATAGTACCTTGGTGAGAGGGTAGTCGAATCCTCAGCAAATAGGGATTAAAGACACAAGTATTCACTATTTAGAGGGAGATTTCTCCACGACCTCGGGTGCTTCTTTTGTCTTCTCTAGAGAGAGATTTCTCTCAACCTCTTTTCCACTTCTCAAGGTAATTTCCTTCAATTGCTCCCTTGGATTGGTCTCCGTATTACTAGGCAAACTACCTTGGGGTCTCTTGGCCAATGTCTTCGCAATCTGCCCCACTTGATTCTCTAAATTGTGTAAGGAGGCGGTGTGGTTGCGAAATGTAGCCTTCACCGACTGAAATCTAGCATCTGACGAAGAAACAAACCTTGCGAGGGCTTTCTCTAGATCGGTCATCTTTCCCTCTAGCCCGGTCACTAGGCTTTCTAAGTTAGGTGCTTGTTGACTTTGAAATCCCGGTGGTGCATTGCTCTTTTGTTGCGACTACCCTTGATTACTCCATGAGAAGTTCAGGTGGTTCTTCCACCCCGGGTTGTAGGTTCCACTGTACGGGTTGCCTTGGCCTTGTCCTCTATATGCATTGCCAACAAAATCAGCTTGTTCTACTGCACTAGTGCCCCCAATAGCAATAGGGCAATCGCTCGAAGCTTGACCTCCCCCACAACCGTTACAAGTAGAGATGGCCGCAACTCTTGGTGAAGCTTCAAGGAAATTCTCTATATGGTTGTTGGGATCTTCATCGGCCAACCCATTGAATTGTGCGGACTGTTGCAACATCTGAATAAATGACTGCTTCAACTCAAAATTCATTCCTGTGATCGGGGGCCTAACAATGCTCGATTGGGTCCCCATAACTACGGGTCTAACAAAATCGGACAACGTCCTCTGGTGTTCATTCTGCTCTTCCATTGCTTCTGACCCTTCTGTATCAATATCGACTTGATTTGAAGATTCTTGTACAGGTTCTTTTCCCTTACGATGCATTCTTCTACCAATTTTTGGGTCTCCTTCAACAAGAATCGAAGGGTTCCCATGGGTCATAACCTGAGCCGAAAGTAAAGAAAAGAAAACAAATAAGAACAATGATAGGAAATGAAAGTGTGAAATAGAAAACGAAGTGAATAGCTAAAATAGCAAAAAGCAAATATTTAAAATACGCCTATTCCCCGATAACGGCGCCAAAAACTTGACACACCCTTTGCATGTGTGTACCGCAAGTGCACGGGCTTGTCGAAGTAATAATAGTACCCTGTTGAGAGGGTAGTCAAATCCTCAGGGAATAGGGATTAAAGACACAAGTATTCGCTATTTAGCTAGTGCGTTGTACGAAGAGTGAGAATAGAATCAATGTGTGGTTGCAAAGCAATTAAACAAAACAAGAAATAAAAGAGAAATATGGAAGATAGGAGAGTGCAAGTAAGAGTAATAAGAGAGGGACAATTAATGAATGAAATAGGGTACCCGGACAAGCTACCCCTAGGATTTATGCTTCTAGTGCAAGACAATGCTATTATACTCTTCTATTGATGTTAAATGAGTGGAGGATATCCTTAAACACACGGTCCCAAACCTAAGGTCAACCGTGACTAACCCCAACACTATGCCCCGGCATTAGACTTCACTACGACCCTTGACTCTCGTTGACCTGTCAACTAAGCCCTAGGGGAGTTCATCTTCGTAAGCCTCACACTATGTGGAATTGCTTTAAGTTCTAGGGATTCCTAGTGATAAACCCTGTTCCTATGTATAGTTCTAACATTTTGGTCAAGGTGAAAGAACCCTAGTCTCAATTTTGACCGAACTAGGATTCATTTTAACCCTTCACTCTGTTGCTTGCGCAACTAAGCCCCAGGGGAGTTCATCTCCTAGCACTTCACTCTATTTTGACCGCTAATAACTCTTGGAACATGGAGGTAGGGAAAATCACACTGGAGGGGAAAGGGAATGTTTCGCTATCTCACGACTCACCCTCTCAACCCTCTTCAATCTTAAGTAGTCTAACCCTATAGGAGTTGTCACACCTCCAAAAGATAACCTAGATGATTCTCAACCCTAGTGTCACGGCTAAAGGAAAATCGATACAAGATGCAATTAAGATTGAAACTCAATTTTATTCATCAATAATGAAAAGCATAATAACAAGTCAAAGAAACATAATCATCCTAGGATTTACATGTCTGAATACCTACAAGGGGTTTAGCTCCTCATGGAGCTATACAAATCCATCAAACTATGAAAGTAAACACAAATTGAAAGCATAGCTGAAAAACCCCTTGTGTAGAGTGTGGACGTGGTCTTGTGCGGCCCTCCAGATATCGAGGTCGATGCCGATGATGTGCTCCAAATATCCACAAAGTCCTCTCCGAAACCCTAGCCACAACCTCCAGAAGTTCGGTCAAAAGGTAGGCAAAAAGATCCAGAAAAAGTCTCAAAAATAGGCTTTTTTTATAATGTTGAGTCGCGGCTTTAAATCGCTGAAATCGGGATTTCACATGGCCGTGTGGAATTTCCACACGCTCGTGTGAAGTTTCTGTTTTGTTGAATTTTGGCATACAGTAAACAGTAAATTGCTACAGTACTCTTGCCGAAATGCTCCCGAATTCGTTGTTATTCATCAAGGCCATTGAATTGGGCACACAATCAACGGTAGATTGTACCAATTGCTTCAATTCTCCTTATTGGTGATGTTCTCCTATGCTACACGAGTTAGACTTATTGTAAATGTGACTGCCTTTGTGCCCCTTCAAAGGAGGTTGGCACACACTCACAAGTCTAGGCTCGTGCCTTGTTCCTTGTTTGGTCCGGAAACTCCCCAACAACGGCGAACAAGATCTAACTTTGCTTTTTTTCTCCAAATTAGCTTCACAACCCTACAATGCACAAAAGCACACAAATGCACACCATTTAGTGATAAAATCTGATGAAAGTAATGCTCATTGTAAGATAATAACACTTCGCATTATTATAACACGAGCACTTATCAGATATCTTGGAAGATTCTCCTATCTGGTTCTCTATTATTTGAAGAGATGGTTGGACATTGAAAATTGTAGTATTCATGGCTTCAAATTCAGCATCAGCTTGCATCATGAATCTTGTGAACACATTATATGTATTGAATCCACATTGATTAGGTTGCTCAGTATAAATGACTAGAGGATGGTAATACCATAATTCTTGAAAGGAGGGTTCTTGTAGCAATCCTTGGTGAAGGTATTCCCATTGTTGAGTATGATGATGTGTTGAAGAATTTTGGTGCCCTCCGCAATATGGATCATAGACATTATGGTGTGGATTGCTTTGGCTCTCTTTCATGGCAAAAAATTCTTCCATTTGATTCTCAAGTGCATAGATTTTGGTGGCCAACAAAGCTTCTTCAAAACCCATGGCCTTGTGCAAACAAACACAACTAAAAACAATAAGCTAACAAATAATTTGAAAGAAAAGGAAAACAAATAAATGTACATAAAAGGAAAAGAAACATAGAGAAAGACAAATATTTACAAAAGGAAAGCAAAATGAGTAGAGCAGTGAGCTAGAAGTTATCCTAGTATTCTTGGAGCTCCCTAGCAACAGCGACAAAAACTTGATGAGAACCACAAGAGCACGGGTCATCAAGTAGTAAACCTCTCACGCAAGCGCAAGAGGGTCGTATTCCCTGGGGTCTCAAGAGCTGTTATTACTTCCCCCTAGACGGCACTGTCTAGTCTAATAAAAATAGGATTAAAACAAAGTAAGAAAAAATAAAAGAGAAAGCTATAAACAAATGGACTACGACACACCACATTAAGGTATGAGGCAAAATGACCCTTTTACCCTTGCCACTTCAACTAAACCACTAAAATGCCATTACACAAAACAAAAGGATAAGAATCACTTCCAACTCAAAGAAAAGACAAAGCAAAAGAAACAAATAACTAATACCCTTATAGAAGCAAAGAAAAGGCATGAAAACAAATAGAGAACAAGATACCACATTTAATCGCCTTTGTGAGGAAATTTATCCTTAAAATTTACTCATCAGCATCGTTGAACAATAGAGGATACTATTTCCATAAAGATGCTTCTAGCTCCCACGTCATCTCCTCAACATTACCACTTTTCCAAAGAACCTTAACCATACATATATATAACCTTCTTGAGAGGCACCTTATCTTGTTGATTAAGAATCTAAACTGGTTGAAGTTCAAATTTTAGATCTTATCAAAGTTGCACTGGCGGTGTCTTAGTATAAACGAAGGATCAGTCATATACTTTTTCAACACAAACATGAAAAACATCATGAATTCTCTCCAACCCTGGTGACAGCTCCAAATAATAAGCAACTGATCCAATCTGCTTGATGATAGGAAATGGTCCAATATAGTGAGGATTCAAATTTCCTTGATTCTAAAAAAGAATAACTCCCTTCCAAGGAAAGATCTTTAGAAATACTTTGTTATCCTCATCAAACTCTAAAGCTCTTCCCCTATTATCAGCATAGCTCTTTTGTCTATCTTGAGCTGCTTTTAACTTTTCTCTAATCAACTTCACCTTGACATTGGTCATCTCAATCAACCAAATACTCTGTAGCTTCCTTTCCCCAATTTTATTCCAACAAACTGGTGTTCAACACCTCCTTCCATACCAATGCTCACTTGGTAACTGTTGTTGTAGGCAAACTCCATAAATGGCAAATGTTGGTCTTAACTACCTTGGAAATCATAAATACATGCCCTGATATATCCTCAAGTGTCTGTATCATCCACTCATACTGGCCATCTGTTTGCGGGTGATAAGCTGTACTGAACTTCAAAGTTGTCCCAAAAGCTTCCTGTAATTTAGGCCAAAATCTAGATATGAATCTTGGATGTCGATTTGAAACAATGGCTATTAGCACACCATGAAGTCTAACAACTTCCTTAAGGTAAAGTTGTGCCAACTTCTCTAATATTCTCTTTCACTGGCAGCTAGAAAATATGCTGATTTCGTCAATCGATCCTCAAACACCCATATCATATCATGACCATGTGATGAGAGAGGTAAACCAACTATGAAATAAATGGTGATATGCTCCCATTTTCACTCTGGAATAGACAAAGGGTTGCAACAATCCTGTTGGTCACTAATGTTCTACTTTCGCTTGTTGACACACTAAGCACCTGGCAACAATCCTGCTGGTCGTTGATGTTCTGCTTCCACTCTGAGGGATCTATACATCTTGGTACTCCCTGGATGAATTGTAAATATTGAGTGATGAGCTTCTTCCGGAATCTTCTTTTGAAGTGCAAGATCTCTATGAACCCAATAACGGCCATGAAACTCCAAAGTACCATCAGCTCATGTTCAGAATTTACTATCTTCTCCTTTCTCTAGCTATGCATCTCCTATATTAGCTCCTCATCCATTTTGTGTGCCTCCTAGATCTGCTCTATTAACACAAATCTCACACTCAAAGATGCTAACAAAGCTGCACAAGCTTCTATTTCAAACTTCACACCCAACCTTAGGAGTTTCAATAATTGAGGTAGGTAGACCGAGAGCACAAATGCCAAAAACACAAATGACTTCCTACTCAATGCATCTGCAATGACATTCGCTTTTCTAGGGTGGTAGTTTATCACCATATCATAATCATTCATAAATTCCATCCATCTATGATACCTCAGGTTCAATTCCTTTTGGGTGAGCAGGTATTTCAAACTTTTGTGGTCTATGAAAATTTGACACTTTTCACCACAAAGATAATGTCTCCACAACTTTAGAGAAAAAACTACAGTATCTAACTCAAGGTCATGTGTCAAGTAGTTCAACTCATGCTTCTTTAATTTCCATGAAGCATAAGCTATTACGTTCCCCTCTCGCATCAACACACAACCAAGACCTTGATGAGAAGCATAAAAAAAGACCACAAATTACTTCCACTAGAAGGTAAAGCAAGAATTGGTGTTGAAATCAACCGATTCTTTAACTCATGGAAACTCTTCTCACATTTCTCATTCCAACAAAACTTCACTCCTTTGCTGGTTAATTGTGACAAAGACGCTGAAATTCGTGAAAACCCTTCAACAAAGGGCTGGTAGTAGCCCGCCAAGCCAAGGAAACTACAAACTTCCACCACATTCTTTGGTTGCTACCACTTGAGAATAGCTTCCACTTTCTTTGGGTCTGCACAAATACCTTTCTCCGGACACCACATGTCTGACAAATGATACTTCATGTAACCACAACTTGCAATTTTGAATACTTAGCATATAACCGCTTCTCTCTCAGAATACTCACCACTACCTGCAAATGTTGAGCATGATCTTCATCTGAAGTAGAATATAACAAGATATCATCAATAAAGATGATCATCAATAAATGCTTCTCTCTTGATTTATTAAGTCCATAATAGTTGTCGGGGCATTTGTCAGTCCAAAGGCATGACAAGGAACTCATAATGCCTATATCGAGTCTGAAGAGCCATTTTGGACACATCACTCTTAGCGATTTTTAGCTGGTGATATCCTGACCTCAAATCAATCTTTAAGAAGACATTGGCTCCACTCAGCTGATTAAATAGGCCATTAATCCTTTGTAATGGATACTTGTTCTTAATGGCTACCTTGTTTATTTGTTGATAATCTATGCACAACCTTAAAGAACCATCATTCTTCTTAACAAAGAGTATCGGTGCATCCCAAGGTGACACACTGGATAAAAAAAACCGTTATCTACCAAATCCTATAATTGCATTTTCAACTCCTTCAACTTAGCTAGTGCTATCCTATATGGTGGAATAGAGATCGGAGCAGTACTGGGCAACAACTCAATAGCAAGCTCAAGCTCACAATCTAGAGGAAGTCCAAGCAATTCCTTGGGAAAAGCATTCTAGAATTCTTTCACTATAGGGACATCCTCCACCCGAAGTCTTGTGACTCTAGTGTTGCCAACTTGAGCCAAATATGCTTGACAACCTTTCCTCAACAATTTCTCTGTAGCTATAGCTGTTATCAAACAAGTGGCCACAATCCTTCTGTTACCTAAAAGATCTACTTCAAGACCATCAGGTTCTTAAAAAACCACCTTCTTCTCAAAATAATTGATGATAGCTTGGTACTTCTTCAACTAATCCATACCAAGTATAGCATGAAAATCCTAGAGCTCCAAAGGAATTAAATCTTTCTCCAACTCAACTTTACCAACCTTAACAGGACATCCTTTAAACTCCACACTCTTAAGTATCTCTTTCCCTAAAGGAGTCTGAACAACTAATTGACGCTCAAGAGGGAAAATAATCCTATCAGCTAGATAAGAAAAAGTTGAGCTAATGAAGGACTTATCAGACACAGAATCAATCAAAACATGAGCATCGTTATGAAAGAGAGATATGATACCTGTAATCACATTGATCTTTCTTCAGCCTCTTCATTAGTCATACAAACACCCTAGTCTGAGCTCTAGTCTGGGGTTGGTGTGTCTCTTCAGTGGAGCATTACTAGTAACAAAAGACTTGCCGATAGAAGCAAGGTTCAAGGTGGTGGTATGAGCGCGTTTGGGTATTTGTAGATCAACTAGAAGTAGGAGAAAGTGATATCAGCATCTTAGGCACCTGATTCTTCTTTGGAAACCTGACTGAAGATGCCCTGTTTGGCCATAGTAATAGCATCGCCAAAAACGCAAACACTAACTAGAATGAAATCCACCAAAACATAAGCAATGAGGTAATGACCCAGATGGTCTCGATCGTTATACCTCACTAGCACTGCTAGTATCTCTCTGACTACCTCGCTGCCTGACAAGTGTCTAAGCATCACCTGAAACTACCGTCCCTTCTGAAGCAATAACCACTCTTCATCTTCTTTGCGAACCAGGCAAACTCTGTATTCATCCTCTTCGCAAAATGCTCTCGGACTCTTCTGCCCTCGTGCACTAGCTTCCTAGCTCGTAATGCTTGCTGTACTACCTCTTTGAAACACTGAGTACCTATAATCAACATCTTCTCCATGATACTCAAATTCAAGCCTTCTTCAAACTTCGAGCACAACATCTCTTTTGACCCTATCAACTCTAGTACAAATGCTAGCTGATCCTTCAACTTAGTCTTATACTCTACCATAGATCGGTTAACCTGAGTTAAACTCATGAACTCTTGCCTCTTCTGGTTCGGCTGGAAGTAAGTGTAATATTCCTAGTTAACTCCTTCAAGAAGTCTGTCCAAGTCAACTATGTATGAGAGCAACTCCTCAAGTTCTCCCACCAGACACTGACCCTCTTATCTAGCAGTCTAATAGATACTTTAAGCTTCAACTCATCCACTAAACTCATATCATCAAAAGTTGCTACCATCTTCCTTAGCCACTTCTTCTCCACGATAGTATTACTGGTGCCCTCAAAGGTGGAACAACCAATTGACATGCTTCTTACACTAGCTTGGACAAGATTAGAGTTTGACTACTCCCCAAACAACTAAAATTGATATGTTTTAGATCCAGGTATGAAACTCCCCAAACTCAAAACCCTAAATTAATTCCCCAACCTATTTTCTCCAAGCTCAATGCATATCTTTTCTAACGACGTTCAGGATCAGGTTATAAAAAGATAATTATATTTTTTTATTTACTAATATTTTCTTTATAATTTTTAATATTTTTTATTTTTATGAAAAATTATAAAAAGTATTAAAAAGTAATAATTTTTTAAATTATTTTATAAAAAATTATTAAATATATTTAAAATTAAAAATTATAAAAAATGATTTAATAGTATTAAAAAGTATTAATTATTTTTTTTCTAACTCGATCAACTAAAAATGATCAGGATCAAAGTTGGAGAAGATATGTTGGTGAAAGAAATTTAGCTTTTCGAGTTTGGGAAGTTTCGAACCTTGGAAATTACGCCACCACATGTGGTCTCATATGTGGGAGCCCTTCGTTTTTTCTAATAATTTTACAAATTTTAATAATTTTTATAATTTGTAATATTTTTTTATATTTAAATTTTTTGTATAATTTTTAATAAATTATTATAATTTTATTTTTTTATAATTTATTAATTTTTGTTAATATATAAAGCCATGTCAACAGGATATAAGGGAGAAGTTGATGTCTATTTGGTAGAGCAGCTTGACTTGCCTAATTGAAAAAAAGAGAAGGATGAAGTTAGTAACGTTTGTAATAGAGGGACCAAAGAGGCGAAGTGACTACAACAGAGAGACTAACTCATGGATTTTATCAAAATTTTAACATCCTTTCCACCACTCTTAGTGAAACGACAAAAATTTGGTGGCAGCCTAGTTTCTAATTAAAAAAACCAAGTAAAAGTTGAACAACTAATAGTTAGAAACACCAAAAAAACTTAATCCAATAGGCAAAAAAAATTTGATCATTACAAAATGTTTCAAGAATATTTAGTAAAAATAAAAAATTATCTTTTGAGACTTACAAAATCCTTAGTTTCTTTTTAGTAACACTTGACCATCTACATGTGAGCACATCCCAACTTTTTAGTAAAAATTAGGAGCAACTCATCAAGGGGAATCCTTGGCCATCTACATGAGAGCACATCCCTCTTCTTTCAAAGATATTGACAAAATGTGATGTTAGCATGTTTTTTAAAACACCTTGATGTGTGATGATATTAACGTGACTTGCAAGAATAATTTTAATGAAATGACAGTAGAATTCCACTTACTAAATTACTAAAACTTATGTTTTTAGGTTAACATTATGCTTTTTTCAACATTTTCCCTAATAAGATTATCAATTGTAGGGCAACAAAACCATAAGTGGTTATTAGTTAATGGTAAGAGCCCATCCCCCAAGTGAACAACCTCCTTAACCATCTATATGGGAAATCGTGATAAACATTTAAATGTTTGTATTTTATACGTATATATTTTTGACTATTTATGTGTATTTGGATGAATTAAACCCCTTTGTGTGGTTTAATCATTTCTATTTGTGTTACAGGCTTAGAAGAAGCCTAGATGATCTCAAGAAAGCATTCGGGAAGAAACGTACACCAAAAATGGCTTTTTAGGGACTTAAGTAATGTAGCAAGCACTGTAGTACAACGGGATGAAGAATTTGTGAAGTCTCGGATTTTGTTGACGGGCAATCTGATGGCCATGAGATGCCCGCAAGCTAGTTGAAGAATCTAACATACTGTAGTAGTTTAATGTAGCATTGTGTGTTGTAGTAGTTTAGTGTAGTATTTCATTGTAGCACTTTATGGAAATTTCAGCAGAAATCCCGAGGCTCTGATGGTCTTCTTCACTTCTATGAACTAGGCAGTGAAGCTAACCCAAGAGCACTTTAAAAGAGGGGTTAGGGCATCATTAAAGGGGTCTTTGGCCACTCTTTCTCCATCATCATCATCTAGGGCTTCAAGAGGCTGGAGAAGGCGGATTTGAGGAGCAAGGTCATAGGGGAGAAGAAGGTTTCTATCAAGAAGATCATCTACGAGTTCGTTGGTGTCGATCCGCCGGATTCTCATCATCACCTTCTAGTCAACACATCTAAGGGAGTTTGTCTATGATTTTTCTCATACTTGTTTAGTATCTTGAGATCTCTCTTTTATTCATGTTGAACTAGACTTCCAAGGTCACCGGGCATTCGATGAACCTTGGATGAACTTACTTGTATGGATGTTGTGATTTACCTCTAGTGCATTTGGTTTGGTTTGTGGTTCAAGCTTTGTGTTCATTGATGTGTTGTTTTGCATGAGAACTCTGTGTTTGAACTTCTAGGTTGTACTCAGTTGCTTGACCATCGCCCTTGTACTAGACTCACTTAGCTTGATGGGGGCTTCATGTATGAATACATTGTGATCATCGAGTAATTCATACCCCTCCAACCATTAGGGCTGGACCTAGGTATTGAGTATTGGCCATAATTTGGGATTTCCCTGGTTGTAATGCAATCGTAGGAGGATTTGGTCGGAAGAGGTTCCGAGCCAATACTTATATGGGATTATGGGTTATCACTGTGACCATCGGGGTAACCTACTTTAGGATGTCTCTTGGCCCAAAACCATCATTGCCTTTGTAATTCTAGCATCCTTCTAGCTTTAGTAGTCCCAAGAGGATCCTCACCAGGGGACCTCGCTTAGTTTTTTTATTTTATTTTAAACCTACCTTTGTTAGACTAGACAGTGTCATATAGGGGAAAGTAATAGCAGCTCTTGGGCATAGAGAATACGACCCTCTGGTACTTGCACGAGAGGTGCGCTTGTGGACTCAATCAAATTGCTATAAGATGGGTGAAATGGATCCCTAATGTTTTTATAAGTAGAACATAACACGTAATGTCATTTAGTGTTGTGTTTGATTGTTGTTTAGATTTCAAAATACTTCTTTCCCATACTCACTCAGACTAAGAAATAAAGGGATGTGTTAAAAAAAATGAGAATAGTTTTTATTTTGTTAAGGTTGTGCCACACATGTTGTAATGTGTTATTACAATTAATGTTATCCTCATTATGCAATGGACATAATTGATTGTCAAATTTGTGAAATCCCCTCCTCCTTCCGCTTCAGCGGAGCTTTATTCTCTTGGACATCAATCTAAGATAATAGCAAACACATCTCACTGGGATAAGACTGCACTCCCCGGAGTGCTTGTCTCCGGCCACACCCCATCACTATAAGGAACATCAACAACCTCATCGATGAGGCTAGGTACAATTTCTATATTTTTTAGTTGACCATTGTAGCCCTTTGGAGGGATGTCAAGACATTCAGAAAGCCTTATGGCTTTCTAGCCATTGTAGCACTTTGGAGGGATGCCAGGTCATTCAAAAAGACTTATGGCTTTTTGGCCATTGTAGCCTTTTGGAGGGATTCAAGGCCATTCCAGAAGCCTTATGGCTTTCTGGTCATTGTAGCCTTTCGGAGGAATGGTGGGCCATTCGGGAAGTCTTATAGTAGCATGTTTGACGATGAGTGATGCACTGAGGATCTCTAGGATGAGCAAAATATGGAACTTGGGCATTTCATTTTTTGGTTGTACAGAGAAGTGAATGTGCCCTAGTGATGCGGGACATATTAAGGAGTTGGCATACTCTTTCATGAAGAAATGGGATTTAAATTATCAGGAGAATTTTGGTAATTGTCCGAGCGGTTGAGTTTAGTTGTTTTATGGATCCCACTTGATGGAAAATGGGTCAACGAACACAAGTAACCAGCTTGTTGTACAAGCTCGTGAGGCATATTAGAATGTGGCCAAATTTCATTGCCTTGGCCTTGAAAACAGCAATTTTGCCATTTATGGTAATATTTGATTTGATCATATTTTGGGCTAGAAATCTCAGATTTGTATGCCTTTTTTGGCATTAGCTTTTATTTGTTAAGTCCTTTATTTTCTTTCTAAAATTTGAAAACTTGTCGTTTTTGGCAAATTCTCGAATCTTCTCCTTTTTTGGGTTTTCTTTTGCATCTTTCTTTGGGTCTATTTATTGTAAGCCTATGGGCTAGGAGGAGGTTAGTCTTGTAATAGTTCTTTATCGAGTAATAAAGTACTCCAATTTCTGCCCAATCCTGGTAATCTCTAATCAACAAGTTGGAAGGCTTGTTATTGGCATTCATCCGTAGATCAATAGTTTCAAGATTATCAGTGCATCACCTAGGGTCTTGAACACTTATCTCCCTCTCACCAACTCTTTCCATTGACATTCAAGTGGTTGGTGCATAAATAGCCATGCAAGGAGCAAATCCAACATCAAATATTGATGGCACAGGGAGTTTTGTTTCCCATACCACAACTTCGATTTCACTTACCGCCCTAATATAAAATTCACACACAATTGAATTGGTCATCTTGAATTACAATAGTTCCCACCAAAAAACAAGAAAGACAACTACTTTGCATTTACTTGATAGAATCTAAATAAACCCCAATGAAAATGCTATTAGAAAAAGGGGGGGGGGGAAATAGTATTATAACAACACATAACAGTTCAGGTAATATCAACATAAATGAATTACAAGAGATATCATATAAAAGGTGTATCTCAAAATGAAAGCTTTATGAAGACAATCACATTAAGTGTGAGAATATAAATAACCAGAGTGGACCTCAAAAGTATTAGTTTCTCCTAGTTTTCATTTCTACTACCTGTATGGAGAGGTCTTTGAAGGAGTTCAAAACTATTATCTATAAATGTTCCAAAAGAACCACCATTGAATTGGTGCCTTGTAGTATTAGTATCGATGGTTTTACTTTCTACTCTTGTTTGCAAACCATTTAATATCTCTAAATCTTTTTCTTTGTTCTATATTTCCCTGGTCAAACCTTTTGCGTGTGCTTATAAGATGAGATTTAGATATAGAATGTAGAGATAAGGTTAAAACTTCTGGAGATGTAATAGAAATTGGGGAAGTAACACCGAATTGCGTCACTGTAAGTTGTTCAACTAGACTGTGGAGCTGCTTCTGCAATAGCTTTTCTGGTTGAGCTACACATGAAAGAACTTATTTCTATACTAAAAAAAGGAGATGATTACTTTAATCATATAAATTATAGAATCATCTGATAAATAGACAAAAAGAGAAGTAGCAAGAAGTTCCTACCTTTCTAAACAAAAACATCTTGGCTCAGTTAACATAAGGGAAAGACACCAACGACCAAGTGGTTTATTAATATTCGGGTCCTCATTAGAACCCTTCATAAGTGGTGAGAGTTCGAATTATGGGTGAGGGCACATTTGTGGGAGTGTGAGTAGTGGTTGTGTGCGGGCCCTGCCCCCACTTGCTTCGCTGAGCCACTGATCCTGGCAAAAAAAAAAAAAAAACATAAGGGAAATACATCTGTGCTTAGCAGTAAAGTTTGTGATCAACCAACTGTAGTTCAATGTGGCTTAACTAGTTTTTAATACTATAATAGACACAGGAAATGCATGCCTACTCGGGTCCAGTCGCTAGAACATTATTACATACAAATTATTTCAACCAATTACATTTATGCTTTTACTAGATTATTGTACACTTTAGACCGATCATATTCCATTGGGCATAATTTTCATTCCCATTTCTCCTAAGATTTATTTAACTCGGTAGTGTTGATTCCATACTTCCCTCGGTTATGACACCACAATTTCAAATTTAATATTCACATGAGTCAAATGTTAAAAGTCATTTTTCCACATATCATAGAAGTATGCTGAAATCTAAATAAATGTTGTGCCTTAATTCAATATGGTACAAGAAAGTGACAAGGCGGAAATAGGGGAAATCAAGGGACATTACTTGAATGCTACTGCAGGTACATGTGAAGAAATGATCAAAAGGGAGGTATTTGCAAGTACCTCTCATCAAATTTTGCTAGAGTTTTTATATAGAGGTCCCATTGAAAGGCAAGAATTAAGTCAACAAAAGGTCAAGGAGATATTCTGTGAGCTATCTTACTCCAAAAGCATATTTCAATAAACCTGGAGCAAGTTGTCTGGCTAATTCATGTTGAACTGATGCCCATTGATTCTCCAAAATTTGCAAGTTTTCTTCCATCAAACTGTAGAAATAAAAGGGGGAAATGAAATTAGCAACATGCATACATTAAATGTCATTATATTTGTGAAAAACTAAGAATACAAGAAACCAACTCATGTTTCTTGTCTTCTCACTGTCACACTTTGCTGTATTTTGAAGGTTGTCTCTCTAAATGGGGCTCTTATGTGCTCCTTATATTATCTGATGACCTCCCAAATTGACTATTTTCAGTAAGTGCTTTTTCCAGCTCATCCTTCAAAATTTTCTCCATCATGTCCAATTCATACATGTTAGGAATACTTAACAAATGATGTTTACAAGTAAAGCCATTGTAGAATAAAAATTATATGCAAATAGCATACAAATAGGACAATGATTTCACTAGGTTTATAAATAAATTACTTAGATCCAGACTCAACACTGAATTGCACATGTTTCTGGCTTAGTTAATTCTAGTCTACATAGTGTTAGGATTGTTGCTAGTTGATTGAAAATGTGGAAGAGGAGAAATGGTCAGCAGTGGTCAAAAGGGAAAAAGGAGCTTTGACTTCACATTCGGTGTGTTGACTGAAGTAATGGAAAGAAGATCTCATTCCATTTACCACCGATGAATGAGCTAGCTTCACTTCTTACCTATGAGAGAAAAAGTATTAAAAGTTCTTAAGTGTTGTGTCTTTTCATTATTATGTTTTGATGTACTAGGCTACAACTCTGGCATACAAGGAGTAGGGGTGAGCAAAATTGGGTATCCGATCGGGTTTTTAAAACCGGATTGGATACCCAGTTTTTCAGATCGGCAAAAACTCGACCCATATCCGACCTAGTTTAAACCGGGAACCGAAAACTGGGTATCCGGTTTAAACCGGATCGGATATCGGATATCCGGATCCGAATTTAAGTTTTATCTACTCTATAGATTTGCTTTATATAACAATATTACATAAAAAAAAAAACAATATGAAAAAATTATAACTTACAAAGAGTACTAAGCTTTTATATTATTCTCCATACAACAAAAGTCATAACAAAAATAATAAAGAGTTTTATCAATCTTAGTCATTAAAACATCATGTGTCTCATCCATAATGATCATTAATTGCTAAAGAGAGAAAAGATTTGGATGGAGACTAGAGTGAAGAGGCAGGATGATGGCCGTTAGGGACTGGTAGCCAAGATTTGGGATTTTTTTTTTTTACTTTTAATCTATGTAGAATTTAAATTTATTAATATATATATAACTCTTAAAGGGTTTAGATGTGAGGGATTTGGATTTTTTTTTTTACTTTTTAGACCATATAAAATATAAAATTATTATGTATATATATATAAGAGTATACTAAAAAGTAAAAACCGGATCGGATTCATTTACCTGATTTTTTAATTTCTCCTGACCCGGATTGGACCTGATTATCATCTAAAAAATTCGGATCGGGTATCCAACCCTTTTCTCGGATCGGGTACCCAAAAAAATTTGTGTCAAAAATTTGGATACCGGATTGGATCATCGGATTTTTTTGCTCACCCCTAACTAGAAGAATGTTTTGTGTCTCAGGACTGTGCACAAGATATTATATCATCCTTACTTTTTGAAAAGGTGGATGCTTGTATTAATAGTTGGTTGGTAAACCCTCTCTTGTTATCTTCTCTAATTTTAATGGAAAAACTATGCTGAATACCTCTTATTCCTTATCTTTTCTTCCTTGATATATTATATACTAATATTTAGGAGTATAGCTAATCCTTAATAGTGGTACCAAAGCTTTTTTCAGTGGAGTTGATCACTAGCAGATGGCCTCAAATAGAAACAACCCAGCAGGAGTCTCCGGACCACCAATGCCAGCCTTTAATGAAGAAGGGTATGAGCTTTGGAGCTTGATGATGAAAACATTGTTCAAATCATAGGACAGCTGGGAACTAGTGGAGAAAGGATGCTCGAAGAATGAGGATGAAGCAAAAGTGAGGGAAATGGTAAAAAGGAAGCCAAAGCTTTGTACTTTATTCAACAAGCCTTCTCCCGGCAATTGCTCTCTTGTATAGCTTTAGCAAACACGACAAAGGAAGCATGGAGTGCTCTGCAAAAGGTGTGTCAAGGAAACCCAAAGATCGTAGCTGTTAAATTCCAGACCTTGAGACAATCATTTGTATATCTCAGGATCAGGAGCAATGAAGGAGTTCAGGATTATATCACTAGAGTTTTAGAGCTAGAAATCAAGATGAAGGCTGTAGGACACACAAGGAGGAAAGAAAGGAAAGAGAGAAAGCAAGTTAGTTGGCAAGTTGCTAAGGAGCCTAGGACCGAAGTTCAACCATGTTGTTACAACAATTAAAGAATCCAAGAACCTCACATAGTTGACCATGGATGAAATGAGTGGATCACTTATGGCCCATGGAGCAAGATTTGTGAGGCGGCAAGATGATCATGTTGAGAAGGAAGAAAAGTCACTGCACATTAGAGGTAAACAATCAGGAGCTAAAGATAGTGGAAAAGCATTAGTCCGAGGACGAGGGAGAGGTTTCTCTCAAGGAAAAAAACGCAGAAGAGGAAGATGCAGAGGTACTGACAATAGATAACTGATGACTACTCTTCACAAGTGCATCGATGCTGCAACATCATCAAACGTGTGATCAAGATAAGAGAAGAAATGATAGGAGAGCATTAGATATATGATTTCATATATTGGTTTTGTCAGAAGTAATAAAATAAATTCTTCTTTTATGCTAATCTACAAATAATGGTCTACAGTAGAATGAAATTATAGTGCATGTTATATCTTAAGACAAAGTAAATCCAATCATGATCTTCATCATGTTCTGAGTAACAAAACTGACTATGGTTGAGGTGCTGAAAACCTAAAGGGCCGTTTGGTTCATGGTAATGTAGAAAGATTACCACGTGTTACGTGGTAATCTGAAAATATTACCACGTTTGGCATTGCATTACCACTTGTTACGTGGTAATCTCGATGGTAATATCACATTACCAACATAAGAATATTACCAAGAAGTTGGTAATCCTATTACCACCAAATTTGGTGTCCATCTTGGATTACCATGGTAATCTTATAACTTTTTATATTTTACCAAGTTGATTACCATGAACTAAACAAGGTAATGAGCTATTCCTAGTAATAAGAGTTCCCAACCAAACATGGTTATATTAAATTACCATAATATTCCCAACCATATAACATTCCCACCCATATTACCATGGTAATCTTAATATGTGGTAATATGTTATTACCACGAACCAAACGGCCCCTACAAGTAATAATTGGGGAAAATTAGGGCTTTTTAATAAAGTAGCCCTATTTTGTTTTTTAAGCAAATGGCCCTAGGAGCATCACATCACCCACATGGCTGTTGTGATGTGCTGACTGGTCGCTGAGTCAGCGCTGATTGGACTGCTGATGTGGTATTTTCAAATAAAAAATCATGATTTTTTGCATTTTAACCAACGAATTGTTTTATAATCAATAAGTTGATTTATTCTTGGGTTTTTTTAACCAAAATATTTTTTAAATAATTTATCAGTGTTTTAAAATTTATTAAACGTTTAAATAACTTTTAAGAAATAGATAAATGTGTTTTTTTATTTAAATCGCTTATTTGTTCTATAATTAACAAATTATCTTTTTCCTTTGATTATTTAACCCAATTTTGTTTAAAAAAATTATGTATTTTTTTTAATTTAGTAAAAAAAATAATTTTAAAGAATATATGTGAATATGAAAACACAAAAAACTTATAATTTTTTAATTAAATCATAAAATTCATAATAACTTTTAAAATTATTTGAAGTTAAAAAAACATAGTTGCATTTAAATATAAATAAAGTTACATCGTATATTTCTTCCTTGCCTAGGGCAAGTAGTTCTATAATGACCAGGATGTTTACATATAGAGCATAAATTACGTCTAGTAAGGTAAGGGTTTCTATCCATGTGTATTCGTCTACGTTTGATCTTTGGTCGGCCAGCAGTACGTCGGCGACTAGGTGGAACCATCTTTGGCCCAGGTATAGGCTGCCAAAATTGTGAACTCGGTACCGGATGAAAAAATGGAGCATAAATTTGTCTATATAATATTATAGTCAACTAATGGGGGCATAACACATATAGGTTAATGTTTGCATTGGCTGTACTACAAACTCTCAAGACATGTATACATGGGAATTGGTGAGCAACCATAAATCCACATGTACATGTCAATAAAACTCCATTGATAATAACTTCATAGTCAATTATCTCATCATTAAGACATTTTGTTACCTAAAATTCATTGTGATTAAAACACCGCACAATTAAATATCTGCCTTTCTCGATACTATCATTCAACCTTGATTCTTGCCTTGTCGTCAAAGTTCAATCCATAGCAAGTCCAAACTCAAGGTGTTTAAAAACATAAATTGCAATACGATGAAAAGTGGATGATATAAAAGCTCTTACTGGTAAACCACTAGCATCTTTAAGAACTGAGTTAAAACTTTCTAATAAATTAGTGCTATGTTGTCCACACCATCTGCCACCATCATGTGCCATTGCCCACATTTGCCTTGGCCTAATAGATGATGTGAAATCAGTAAACGCAACATATTTTTATGTTAATATATTGATCAATTCTTCAAACCTCTGTGATGATTCAGCCGTTGATGCCTTCCAAAAAATATCTGCACCAAATTTACTTTTGCAAAGTTGCAAAAAGTTATCAGTTAGATACTGCAAACAACGTCGATGAACATGGCCATATTGCGGAGGGAAAGCATCATGAACAATATTTATGTTGCCTCTAAAACTATCGGATATGATGCATATAGGATGAGTAGGATCTAATGTTTTGTATAGATTATTTAAAAACCATGACCAACTTTCCCTATTCTTACTTTCAAATATACCAAATCCATAAGGAAACAAATGGTTTTCAGCATCTTCTCCCATTGCCATTAGCAAAGTCCCTTTG
The DNA here is from genome assembly GCA_020875875.1 of Dioscorea alata. Classification (NCBI taxonomy): domain Eukaryota; kingdom Viridiplantae; phylum Streptophyta; class Magnoliopsida; order Dioscoreales; family Dioscoreaceae; genus Dioscorea; species Dioscorea alata. The sequence goes on from CM037019.1 coordinate 14,767,962, forward strand.
TACTTCCCATGCAAAAATGTCCCATCTACTGAGAGAACAGGACGACATGCATTGAAACCAATGATTGATGGTCCAAAAGCCCAAAACACTCTCTTAAAGTGCTCCCATCCATGACCCCTATCAGAATCAAAGTCAACAATAGTGCCCCGGTTGCAACTGACTAAAGTGTTAATATACATTTGTAATTTACCATAAGAATGCTCCCATGATCCGAATATATATTTAAGAGCTTTATCCTTACCTTTGGAAGCTTTTCCATAATTGGCATCAATATGGTACCTATCTTTGACCATCGCTTGTACTTGTGCAATGCTCAAGCTAAGATCAGCTCTTAATGTTGGCAATATTAATTCACATATTATCTTTCCAGTGCAATGGCTATTGTTTGATTAGATTCTTTTGTTTGTACAAATATGCGGCCTTGGACATCTTTTTACAACCCATAGGGGTGTTCTGGATGAAACTGAAGCATGAAGATGCCAAGGACAATTTGTGCTGATATATTTTACAGTGAATATAGACGTATTACTTTTCACATGAGTAAATGCAACTACTTTTTTATAGACCATTGACTTAATAGGTCTATTAATTGAGCTTTTGAATTAAACATTTGACCAACCCAATAATTAAAATTTTATGATTGTTCATCTCCTATAGATATATGTGGATCTACATCATCTATTATTGTTGCATTGTATCAGTCATCTATCGGTGTCATACCTAGAACTTCCTCAAACTATGTGTAATCAACTGAGGCCACATTGGCCCTTTGCTCCATATTTATATTTGTTGTTCAAATGGCATCTTTTGCAATTACACCTTCTTGGACATTGGTGGGGAGACTTGCATCATCATCACTGCTATCATCTTCATCATCGGTATCATCATAGCCATCGTCATCATTGTTATTACAATCATCACTATGATCATTACCACTATTATTTCTTGGGGCTTCAAAATCTGTATTCCAAGCATTATGTTTATATGCATCAGCATTCTCATTATACCCTGACTGTTGATAGCCAATAGAGCTTCTAACATCAGTAATGTTTCTCTATCATTGTCGATGTTGATTACAGTACTATTGTGTCAATCCATAGGCCAGCTACATTTGATGCTCATATAATTGTCGCCTAAATTGAAGTTAATAGCTGCAGCAATTGTTTCTTGCAACTCATTCAAATTACTGTTGTTTCAAACTCCAACCATGGTTTTATACCCTCCTGAATAAGTAAGTTTTTCATTAGACTCTTGTAAATGTCCACCCCAATAAACAATCACCGTTACTTCAGTAATACTCATCCTTAAAAAATATATATATATATATATATATATATATAATTTGGAGAAAAATTAAATTAATTTGAGATAATTATTATAAACTATATATACTATAAAATTTTTACTAACCTTTTTGAATGCCAAGTTTTGAATATGTAAAGAAAGATAGAGTTTGAAGTTGGTGAAGATGAAAGTGGAAGGGAAAAGATATATATAGAGGGTTTTGCTTAGATCTATGAAGGCATTAGATTCTTCATACACCTAATTATACAATCATGCACACCATTGTTATAGGTGGAATCATATTCTCCCTACACCTGAAACCTACTTACTGGGTAATTAATACATATTATGTCTAATTATACAAGCATGCACACCTTTGTTGTGGGTGGAATAATATTCTCCCTACATCTGAAACCTATTTCTTGGGCAATTAATACATATCATGTCTAATTATACAAACATGCATGTCATTCAAGCAAACAAGTTATTATTGATTTCATGATTTAATTAAAATATAAATTATAAACCCTTTGTTGTTTCATATTCAAATATATTCTTCGAAAATTAATTTTTTTATTAAAAAATTACATAATTTTTTTAAACGAAATTAGGGTTAAATAATCAAAGGAAAAAGATAATTTGTTAATTATAAAACAAATAAGGGATTTAAATAAAAAACACACTTATATATTTCTTAAAAAGTTATTTAAAAGTGTAATAAATTTTAAACCACTAATAAATTTAAAAAAAAATTGGTTAAAAAACCCAAAAATAAATCAAATTAATAATTATAAAATAATTTAGGGGTTAAAATGCAAAAAATCATTATTTTTATTTGAAAATACCACGTCAGCAGTCCAATCAGCTGTGACTCAGCACCCAGTCAGCATATCACAACACCCATGTAGGTGATATGATGGTTCAAGGGTTATTTTGACAATTAAAGTGACTCTTGAGTCATTTGGTTAAATAAAAAAAAAAAGTAGGTCCACTTTATTAAAAAACCCAAAAAATTACCATTTGCTTCAGCTTTATTGTGGTGCTATTAACATACCTTTACATGCAACATATACAGTTCTGAGGTTTAACTCTGGTGATAGCCTTTTCCAAGTGTTTAAGCAAAAATAAATAATAAAGATAAAATAACTAAATAAATGAATAAAAGCAATTAATCTTTTTTTCTTCATCATAACATGTTCATCTTCCATATAAAACTTACTTCAATTCTTTCGAAGTAATTGGATCCTTTTCTTTGTTTGAGAATTTCCTCCCTTCTTCCACTCCGTCCTGAAGAGTAACTAAGACCAATTCAGTCAGGTTTTCATGTTCCAATTGAACACTTTAGGGTGTGTTTTATTGCCCTTTTTTTCCATGGAAAATTTTTTCACGGGTGATTTTCCAGTTTTTTAGGGTGTTTGATTGCCAAAATTTTCCGTGGAAAATTTTTCCACAAACCTGGTCACGTGACCCTATTTTCCCTCAAATCTGTGAAAAATTTTTCCTACCTCCACCCTAGAAAAATTTTTCCAAGGAAAATAGAAAGGTCTTTTTGGTAATAAAAAAATAAAGGGGGTTTTCGTAAAAAGACAAAAAAAACACCTTATTTCTCCTCTCCCTCCAAGCCTCCGCGGAAATCCTTACTCTCCCTCCCCGCAGCGCCACGACATCGGATCTCTCGCTCTCTCTGTGGCTCCCGGATATCTTGGGGATTTAGCTGGCAAGGATTTTGCAGGGTATGAACGCAAAAAAATTCTAATCTTTGCATTCAATTTGAGTATGTTTTCTTCTTTTGATTTGTTCTATGGTTTCTTCAAATTAATATGACAGCCTTTATAGCTAGTTCATGTGAGTTAATAGTTATGTTTAGAGATCAATGCTGCTGCAGATAATCTTGACTGTAACTAGTATATGATCTTTGATTATTCTATTTCCTGTTTGTGAAATAGTCTTGGTTAGATCTTTCCTTCTGAAATTTTTACATATAAGTATTTAACTTTTTTCTGAAGGCTCTTAACTGATTTTTAATAGCTATTGTCAATTTTTCATGTATTATATACATGTAAAGGGAAATTTCATCATGATCTATACTGACATGTTCACCTTTAGCATTTTTCTCTCAGATGGACCTTCACAAATTCATCCATTATAACCCTTCTCTGATTTTCTAGGTGTCAATTGTTTAATTTAGAACTGTTGTAGATACATAAAAGAAAATAGTGAAGTTGATTTTGTTAACATCTTCATTTTAAGAAATATAATTTTTAGATGGTCTGCCATCGTGCTCAAAATTAAGTTACGGTAATGGCTTCTCATCTGGTTTTGTTATTATTTCTATCTCATTCACGGCAGACTCATGAAATAGTGTCAGCTTGTTCATCTGGTAAGCTGAAGGCTTCCTAATATTTCATTCTTATTCATTCCTATTCATTCCCTACCGTTGATAAAAGCCTCGAGATTAACCCGGTTTGCTTTGAAAATAGTTCTCCTATTCATTCCCCGAGTCTTGTAGCCACCTTCTCTCCTCTTTCTAGACCTAGGGAATCTCTACCGTCAGAGCCTTTAAATCAAATCGGCTCCTTTCCACCGTCCCCAGAAATCTTGTCTCCTGAACCCATTGACCCTACCCCACTCATCCATGTGAATCAATTTGTGGAGAAGCAAACTTTCCCTTCTAGGTCCAAATCCCCTCCTCCCATTCTCCGCTCTTCTATTCCTAATGTCTCTAGCTCTAGCTTTGCAGCCGACCCTTCTCATTCTTCTTTGGTGGAGAGGGTTTCTGCTGCACTGGACCCCGGAGATATGGAGAAGGACTCTGATGAAGATGATGATCTTTCGGACGAGGATGACGAAGAAATGTCAAAGGATGAGAATGGCCCCGACGATTCTATGACTTTGGTCCAGTATCAAGATGAAGTTCGGCGAGATGCCCTTATTAGGAAGGGTTCATACACCTCCGAAGTATCGCCAAGAAAAGGCGTATTGGAAACCGGGGGCCCTAACCTCTGAGCTCTCCTAGTTTGTTAATCCTTTTCAGGAAACATTCGTCCTTTCTTCTTTTCTTATTCAATGGTTTTTATGAATTCGGGTAATATTTTGTGTTAGAATTGCAGGGTATCTATGGCCAGGGGTATCTGTGGCCGGGATACTTCTTCTAGAGTTCTCAGAATGATTAAAACCTTAAAACCGATTCTAATGTGCCTTGTGGAAACTCGTGCTGATTCCAAAAAACCTAATCGATTCTGCAAGAGGATCCCTCGTCAATGGGAGTGGGCTGCCATCCTTGCTGACGGTTTTTCTGGAGGCATCCTTATCCTCTGGAACACTGCTCTCGGTCAGGTTTCTCCTCTTGCTTTTTCTCGGAGGGCCTTACACCTGGTGGTCTCGACCCCGAATACCAAAAGCTTTATTATTACTGTCATTTATAACTCTTCTCGGTGCCGTAATCAGTGCTTTCTTTGGCAAGAGTTAACTAAAATTTCTTCTCTTGGTATTCCCTGGCTTCTCTTGGGTGATTTTAACACTGTTCTTTCTAGGTCGGAGCACAAGGGCGGCTCTTTTTCTTATTACAGTCATAAATCTAGATTTTTTTCTCAATTTAATTAATAGTAATAATCTTTTGGACTTAAAATTCATCGGTCCTACTTTTACTTGGTGCAACAACCAGTTTGGTCTAGCCCGGCGCTGGGCTAGGCTGGACAGGTGCCTGGTAAATTTGGAGTGGAACGATCTTTGTAAGTCCTATAAACTAAAACATCTTCCGCGTTCCTTTTCGGACCACTCCCCTCTTTTTCTTACCGTCAATTTTACTTTATTTCACAAAAAAAAAAAAATTAGATTTGAAAACTACTGGCTTGATTTTCTGGGATCGCATAACGCTGTTCATGATGCTTGGAATTTCTCCCCTCATGGTAGCCCTCTTCATGTTTTTAATCATTTGCTTTACCGTACTCGTCATAATCTTATTACTTGGAGCCGTTTGGGAGTTAATAATTTGGATTCTGCTATTGCGCGCTCTGAATCTGAGATTAATTCCCTTGAGCTTTGTGATTTTGACCCCAATAATTATTTTCTCTTGTCTGAGCATTATGCCAAACTCTCTGCTTTGTAGTGCCAGAATGCTATCAAATGGGCTCAACGGGCTCACCTTCGTTGGGTTGCTGACGGTGACCGTAACACTAAGTTTTTTCATTCTATTTATCGTATGAGGTCACATAATAACTTTATTTCGCAGATTGAAAGTTTTGATGGCACTGTCTTGAATAATCCTGTTGACATTGAACGTGCTTTCTTGGACTTCTACAAGAAGCTCTGGAGTGCCCCTACTAATAGCAATTCAAACTTAACTGTCGAACTCCCTCCAGATCTTCCGTGCATCTCTGATTCTGATAGGTCATTGCTTGTTCATGAGGTTACTATGGAGGAGGTATATTCGACGGTTTTGGACATCCCGTCAGGTAAGTCTCCCGGACCCGATGGTTTTAATATTGAATTCTATAAAAGTTTTTGGCATATAATTGGCGATAGTCTGTTCTCTGCTATCCAATTCTTCTTCAGTAATTCAGTGCTTCCCCCGTCCTGAGGTAAAACTTTTATTTCTTTAATCCCTAAGAAGGAGAATCCTAAGCATGTTACTGATTTCAGACCTATCTCGCTTTGCAATGTTTGTCTCAAAATTATCTCTAAACTTCTTGCTAATCAGCTTAAAAAAGTTATCCCCATTCTTATTGGTAGGGAGCAAGTGGGTTTTGTTGCTAATCGTAGTTCCTTTGATAATATTATTACTGTTCAAGAAGTTGCCCATTCCATTGAGAATGATACCTGTAGCCCCCTTGGATGATTATTGAACTTGATATTGAGAAAGCTTACGATACATTAAGTTGGAGTGCAATTCTTGCTGTTCTTTCCAAAATGAATTTCCCTCCGACTTGGATTTCTTGGATCTCGACTTGCCTGCATTCTAGTTCATTTGCTTTGTTAATTAATGGTAAACCTACATCCTGGTTTTCTTCTTCCCGTGGTTTCCTTCAGGGCGATCCTCTATCTTCCTACCTTTTCATTTTGGTTTCTCAAACTCTCACCACTATGCTTACTTTCAGTCTCCAAAATAATCTGATTCCTGGTTTTAAGTCTAATCTTAACATTAATTTCAATCATCTAATGTATGCTGATGATTTGATTTTAATCACTCAGGCTACTCGCATGTCAGCTCGTAATATTCGTTTGTGCCTTTCTTACTATTCCTCTTTTACTGGTCAGAAACCTTATCTTAACAAATCTCATATTTACTTTCCTTCTTGGCTTAACAAACATGTGATTAAGAGTATTTGCAGTATTTTTAACTTTAAGCAAGCTTCTTTCCCTTTTAAATATCTGGGCATTCTTATTTCTCCTAAGAGGCTTGCTTCTCAATTTTTTCAACCTTTGGTGGATAGGATTAGAGGTACTTCCAGCAGATAGGCTAGCTTTCATTTATCTCGAGCTACTAAGTGTATCCTCATTAATTCAGTCCTTCTTTCAATTCCAATTTACACTATGTCAGTCTATCCTATCCTTGATTTCATTATCTCTGAAATCTCAAAGATCGTTACAAAATTCTTTTGGAGTAAGAACAGCAATGGAAAGGGCATCCATAATGTGAGTTGGAATGTTATCACTGCAGGTAAGTCTGAGGAGGGCTTAGGTGTTAGAAATTTGCTTATCGCAAAGCATTCTCTTATGGCCAAGCACTTTTTTCAGTATCTCAATAATGAGGACACTTTGTGGGTAGATATTATCAATGATAAATATGGTAGGATTAACTTTTGGCACGATCGCCCTCCCCTTAAATGCTCCTGGTTCTTTAGGGGCTTTGCAAAACTGTAGCTTATATTCAAGGATATTGTAAGGTTCAAGTCATTAGCCCGATTTCTACTTCTTTTCTTGGGGATCCTTGGATTTTTGACACTCCTGTGGCTCTCAAACCCATGGTTCTCAACATGAATTCATATTTCGAACATACTAATATCGTTGATCTTGTTTCTGATAATCAATGGGATGAAACTTATCTGAATTTTCTTTTTGGCAATTGCTTTGACAGTGCAACCAATATCTTGCCTTCCATTGATCCTTCTTCTGATACCCATTGGGTTTGGAATTCTAGATCTCGTTATTCCAGAGTTTCTGCTGCTGTTTATCACCATTTAAACAATCTAAATTCATCTTCTAATCATTGGGGTGGGTGGAAACTTCTTTGGCGTATCCCTGTTGCTCCCAAACTAAAACACTTTATTTGGATGTGCATTCATGGGTGCTTATCTTCTTCTGCATTCTTACATTACATCAAGTTGGGTCCGGATAATCCATGTATTTTTTGTGGGTTGCATCGCGAAACTATTGATCATCTGTTTTTTCAATGTATTGAATCTCAAAGGGTTTGTAGTTTAATAAGTCATATTGAGAACCTCTCCATCTCTTTCCCTGAGAGGTTCTCTTCTGGAAATTAGATCTACGATTATAAGTATTCTCAGTACATTCAGGCCGTTATTACTGCAGGTGCATGGTTTACTTGGATCAGCCATTGTAATGTAATTTTCAAAAATATTCGGCCAAACAGGTTGACCATTGCTAGCCAAGCTATTTCCCATGTATGGGAATTCTCTAACTGTCATTCAAATTTGCTGGGCAAAAAACTTATTTTGAATAACTTCTCAAGTGCAGATGGCTATTTCCTTTTCACTCATGCCTCCACCAACCCTATTGCGCAGGTAAGATTAGTTGGCTTCTTCTTTTCTAATGCTAATTATACTGTTTCACTCGCAGGGTGCATCTCCCAGACAATGTTGAACAATTCCTCGGATGAATTATTTGCCCTTGAAGTCGCCCTGCAGACTGCAGTTGACCTTCACATCCGAATCAAGCATATTTTCTGCTGCCACCTTGATATCAAAGAGCAAATTTGGAACCCAAATCTGATTACTGCCTGGCGATATCATTCTCAGATTTGCAATTTAAAGTTCCTGCTGGACATGTCCTGTCACCCTAGCCTTCATGTGCTCCCTTCTGCTTGGTTGGTCCCAGCCGCAAATCTGGCCACTTTTGGTTTTAGTTTTCAACATCTTAATTTATTCCTAGCGGGCAAAGAGCTTCCTTTTTGGATTATGAAGTCTTTCCATAATCAGCGTTTCCTGTTCTAGTTTCTTCTTCTTTGCTTCGTGTTACTTTCATTGTATTTCTGTTGGTCTTAGTTGTTATTGCCTTTTTACTTTAATATATTAGCTTCCCTGTTGGGAAAGTTCCTTTAAAAAAAAAAAATTCATTCCTTGCTCCTGATAAGACTTGGGCTATTTGTTGCTCATACAACCTTTATTGCGGGCTGATCAAATTCTGTTTGGTATTTTGCATGACACTTGAAGCAAATATTTGTAACCCAACTCCACAGTTAATTTTTTAAAACTAATAAACATATATTTGAGCTTATTCATAAAATATAAATATATGTTTTATATGTATGAATAATTAAACATACTTATTGAGAAATTTTTTTAACTTGCGTTATATTATTATTAATTCATGTAGGATACTATTTCTAAATTTTTAATCAGAGTTGAACCGGATTAGGATTACCGGAATTGATGGGTTTAGCAAACATTTGTTTTTTTAGGGTTGACTTGGATTTGTAGTGTTTTTTAAGTTTTCTTGCCCACATGAATATAGATTATTACAATAATGCCACCATTACAAGGATAAGATGCAACCCCCATCACGAGAATATATTTATGAAAAAAAACACCTGGTTTTTGAGATTGTAAGGTATAAAAAAGTGTAATAATCATTATATATATATATATATATATATATATATATATATATATATATATATATATATATATATATATATATATATAATGTTAAAAAACACTTGGTTTTTGAAATTGCCGTATTCTTGGCAATCATATTTCCTGGAGCGTTGGTTGCTTTTAACTATGACTTGCTGCAGAGTTTACCACGTTTTTCTATGCTTAGAATATATTGTGCTAGCATTTGGCTTAATGCAGTGGTATGAAATGTTAATTTTAGTAGCATATGTCCTATATTTCCAAATTTCCTTTGGTTTTCCCTAAAATTACCATATGCCGGTGTCTTCTTTGTTTGCTGTTAGTATTGCTCTTGATGTTGTCATCATGATCTTTATGTTTGTCATCTCATGATTTCAGTTGGTATCTTTATTCAAACTTTGATTTTCATTTCACATGGAAGTTGATATTGACAAATCAAAACCAAAGAACTGAAACTATTTTCTGCACTTGATGTTGGCCCTCTTTGTACATCTAATTTGGAGTGTCAGGCTTTTCAACTATGATCAATTGGGAATTTTAAAATTGTGCTAGATTTTATAAGATTTCTCATTATTGCCTAAAATCAATTGCTTCGAATTTTAATTTGTAATTGTCTGATTATTGATGTGATGATTGATTGTAGACCACCATTTCTTATGCTAACTTTGTACAAATGAGTGAAGACGAAATCAAGAACCCGGTGGGAGTTGGCGTAGGGGATGAAGATGAGATGTAGGAAGCACAACCAACTCAATCAAACTTACCGAATGCATCTAATGAAGTAGGCCAAAAGAAAGGTCTGAGAGGTAAACGTAACCGTCAGCAATCTATGGATGATGCCGCGTCGGGCCTCACAATTATTGCTCAATCGTCACAAAAAATAGCCAATACGTTGGAATGTGTCAATGTGCAAGGCATTCTAGACAAAGTCCGAGGATTAGGTCTTGCGGATGATGATGTGATGGCTATCATGCAAATGTTTATGCATGATAAAAAAGAGGCTCGTTACTTCTTTGGGATTAAAGATGAAGCATTTTTTCAAGCTTGGGTTAATCACAAGCTCGGCAAGTGATATATGACTTTGATTGTGGTTTTTATTCAATGAAAAAAATATGTCTACTTTGAATTTCTTTTTAAGTTGGATTTTGAAACAATAGACTTAATTGTAAGGATGACTTTGAAGTTTGTGGTTTACTTAATCAACTTTTTTAGGAATATATTACGTTGGTTGAATGATAATTGTGTTTTAAATTCATCGGTAATGGTTTTTTTAATTTTTGTTGGACTGATAAAAAAATAGGAAAAATGATTGATTGGGTTTAACGCCATTTTAGGTAGCCAAAAATACATTTTCCATAGAGAATGTAAAAATTTTCCATGGAAAATGTGATATTTTCTAGGGAAAATTTATGCAATCAAACAACATATATGGGTTTTTCCATGGAAAATAAGAGCAATCAAACAACAAAATAACAATTTTCCATGGAAAATTTTTTATTTTCTAGCCAGAAAATAATGCCAATCAAACGGCCTTTTTTTCATTTTCCTTGGAAAAATTTTCTTTTCCACTTATTTTCCATGTTGCCAATCAAACATAGCCTCATATATTTAACTAAAATATATAAACTAACGGGTAATTTTTTTGAGTGGTCACCGAACTTTGGTCAACTTTCACTTTGGTCACCCGACTGAAAACACATCAAAATGGTCACCCATTTTTTAAATATTTTCACCAGGCAGTCACCGCCACTATTCCGGTGACTTAATGCTAATGTGGCGACCGGAAAAGGTAGTCTTCTCTCGGAGCAGCGATGAGCAAACCCTAGATCTTAAGATGTGCAAACCCTAGATCTCAAGAGGAGCAGCTTTGTCCCGTTAGAGAAGAAGCTGACTCAGATTTTTCGGTCGCCACATCAGCATTAAGTCACCGGAATAGTGGCGGTGACTGCCCTGTGAAAATATTTCAAAAATGGGTGACCATTTTGATGCATTTTTCAGTCGGATGACCAAAGTGAAAGTTGACCAAAGTTCAGTGACCACTCAAAAAAATTACTCATAAACTAACGTTTTATACTTTGATGAGGAGAGTGAACCACCACTTCTTTTTTTACCTACTTTTGAGTGGTAATTTGGAGCTTTCCGAAAAACTTTTAATTTCTCTTTATATCCCTTTTGAATTTTCTACCTACTTTAAAATTTTCTTTTCTTATTTTTAATTGTTTTTATATTTACTTCTACCATAAACCTTATATGGAATAACCAAAATATGCTACAACTAAAGAGCAAACGATCATTTTAGGTGAATCAATTTTCACCAAGAACCTTTTTTCTTTTTGAATCAAATGAAATTAAAATAATAAAAATTTAAAATAAATAAAAAGCTAGATGGACATGCAAATTTGCAATTTTTAAAAACATATCTTCTTCATAATAGAAAAATTGGTATTTCATCCTGCTTTCCAATCATAATTTGAGGATTCAATTCAGGTTTTATCCATATTTAATAAATAAATAAATAAATAAATGAAGATCTCTAAGTAATTATGCTTCGTGATGTAAATTCCCACCTGAGATATTTTTATTTTATTAAATAAAACTTTTTTTTTATAACGCCATAGTGATTTTATTTAAGATGGCTTGAAGGCCTTTATTTTAGTTTCATTTGTATAAATAACGGTAAAATTCATGAAATAACCCCTCTATTATAGCTACTCCACCTTTTTGGCCCCTTTATTATAAAAGTTACTAATTTCATTCTTTTCTTTTTAATTGGAAAAATTAATTCCCTCGGCCAAACGACTGTCAACATCTGCCTTAGGTTGTAGTGGGGTGGTTTAAAATATTAACAAAAAATTATTAAAATATTATAAATATTATCAAAAATAATAAAAAATTATTCAAATTTATTCAAATTTATTAAAATATAAAAATATTTAAAAAAAATCTTTAAAAAATTATTAAAATTATAAAAAAATAAATACATACAAAATTTTAAAAAAGTAAAAATATTAAAAATTATTGAAAAAAAATCAAAGGATTGCCTCATACTATGCCACATGTTGCCGCATCATTTTAGATCCGGATAAGAAACTCTCCAAACTCTAAATTAACTCCCCAACCTATTTTCTCCAAGCTTGATCCCGATCTTTTCTGATGATGTGCTGGCTAGGATCGGGTTATAAAAAAAAATTGTAGTTTTTAAATATTTTTAATATTTTCTTAATAATTGTTAGTACTTTTTATTTATTTTTTATAAATATATTAAAAAGCATCAATTATTTTTTAATTATTTTTTAAAAAATTTTAAAAATTATAAAAAATATTAAAAAATATTAATGTGATCAAGTGAAAAAGATCATAATTAAAGTTGGAGAAGATAGGGTGGGGAGTTAATTTAGGTTTTCGAGTTTGGGAAGTTTAAAACTCTAAAATGACATTACAACACATGGCATCACTCACGTGGCCGCCCTTCATTTTTTTTTTAATGATTGTTACAATTTTTTAATATTTGTTATATTTAAACTTTTTGTATAATTTTTAATAATTTTTTATAATTTTGTTTTTGTAATTTTTAATATTTTTTTAGCATTTGTTAATAATTTTTAATAATTTTTATAATAATTTTTATAATAATTTATTAACTTTTGTTAATATTTAAAGCCACACCAGCAGTATTTAATGGAGATGCTGACAACCATTTGGTAGAGGGACTTGATTTGCCTAATTGAAAAAAATAGAAGGATGAAATTAATAACGTTTGTAATAAAGGGACTAAAAGGGCAGAGTGACTATAATAGAAAGACTAATTAACTCAAAGATTTTCCCAACATTTTAACAACTTTTCCGCCACTCTTTGAGAAACAACAAAAATTTGGTGGCAACCTAGTTTCTAATAATAAAAAAAAAAAAGTTGAACAACTAATAGTTAGAAACACCATAAAACTAAATCCAATAAGCAAAGAAAAATTGATCATTACAAAATGTTTCAAAAATATTTAGTAAAAAAACTTTATCTCTCAAGACTCACAAAATCCTTAGTTTCTTTAGTAACACTTGATCATTTACATGTGAGCACATCCCAACTTTTTAGTAAAAATTGGGAGCAACTCGTCACGGGGAATCCTTAACCATTAACATGAGAGCACATCTCTCTTCTTTCAAGGACACTTTGATGTTGGCATTAGGGATGGCAATTATACCCAAACCTGACCCTACTCGACTTGACCCAACCAGAGTTTGATGGGAAAAATGGGGGTTGACCGGGTTTCAGGTCGAATTCAGGTAAAAATCAACTAATTTAAAGTGAGGGCTGGGGCGGGAATGGGGATCCTGATACTCGACCTGAACCGGACCTGAAAGTAAAAATATATGGTTCTGTAAATATATAAATATATGGGTGTTTTGTCCAAAATGAAGAATATATGGTTTTGTCCAAAATCGAGAATACTTGGTATCGTTTATAGTGATTTTGAATTGGGATTGAAATTTCCAATTTTTATTTTAATATTATGGGTGTTTTGTCAAAAAATGCCTACTTGTCATAGATTTATAATAAATTAGTGCATTAATTAAGCATTTTTATATAGGGGTTATGGCTAGGGCTGGGATTCGTGCGAGTACTCAATTTCCCATTGGGTGCGGGTGTGGGTTCAGGTTTTGAAAACCCGGCAAGCTCGAGAGCGGGGGTGGAGTAGGTAAAACCCATCTCCGACCTGACCCGTTGCCATCCCTAGTTGGCATGTTTTTGAAGACACTATGATGTGTGATGATAGGAATGTGATTTTCAAGAATAATATTAATGAAATGGAAGTAGAATTCCACTTAGCAAATTACTAAAACTGATATGGTTAGGTTAACATTGCTTATAACCACATTTTCCCAAACATGATTATCAATTGCAGGGCAACAAAACCATAAGTGGTTATTAGTTAATGATAAGAGCTCCCCACCGGTGAACAACCTCCTTTACCATCTTTATGGGAAATCGCTATAAGTTAGGGGAAGTGGATCCCTATTTTTGTACCCGTAAAACATAAAACGTGATGTCATTCAACCGTAAACCTTAAATATGTGATGTCATTTAGTGTTGTGTTTGGTTATTGCTTAGATTTCGAAATACTTCCTACCCATATTCACTTGGACTAAGAAATAAAGGGATGCGTGAGAAAAAAAAATGAGAATAGTTTTTATTTTGTTAAAGTCATGCCACACATCTCGTAACGCATTATTAGAATAGTTTTTATTTTGCTCATCTTCATGAAATCTTTTTCTCCTCCGCTTCAATGGAGCTTTATTTGCTCGGACATCGATTTAGGATGATAGCAACCACATCTCAGTGGGATAGGACTGCACTCTCCGAATAGCTTGCCTTCGGTCACACCCCATCGATATAAGGAGCATTAGCAATCTCATCGAAGGCACTAGGTGCTATTTCTGCAGTTATTAGTTGACCATTGTAGCCCTTTGGAGGGATGCCAGGCCATTCTGGAAGCCTTATGGCTTTCTGGCCGTTATAGCTGGAAGCCTTATGGCTTTCTGGCCGTTATAGCCCTTTGGAGGGATGCCAGGCCATTCTGGAAGCCTTATGGCTTTTTGGCCATTGTACCATTTCGGAGGAATGCCCAGCCATTCTGGAAGTCTTTTGGCTACATTGCCATTGTAGCCTTTTGAGGGAATGCCGGGCCATTCGGGAAGTCTTGCAGTAGCATGGCTAACTATGAGAGATGCACCAAGGATTGCGAGGATGAGCGAAATGCAGAACTTGGCCATTTTGTTTTCGATTGTACAAAAAGACGAATTTGCTCTAGGGTCTTGAGCACTTCTGGCTGACACTCAAGCGATTAATGCATAAATAGCCTCAAGGAGCAAACCAAGCTCTTCACATATGCACACCTAAAAAAGCTTTAATTGTCTAAGCGGTTACTGCAGCTACTCTAACATAATGGCCACTGATCCTTGCCGAAAGTGATGGCACAGGGAGTTTTGTTTCCCATAACACAGCTTTGATTTCGGTTATGGCTTAAATCCAACATTTACACACCATTTAATAGGCCATCTTGAAAGAGAACTAATTTGCATTTACTTCACAGCATCTAAATAAACCCCAATGAAATTTTAACAACACATAACAGTTCGAGTAATATATGAAAGAAGTTGAATGAATATATAGTAGTAGACAAACACAAAATGATAGTCGAGCTCACACTCTTCTCTTTAGTGGAAGTGTAACTTGATACTTACAACATCACCATAATTGAGTTTGAAAAGTCTTTAATTTTACTCCTAATATGTTATGTGCATAATGTCCAAATTTCTTATGAACTATTTATTACTTTGCCAATATTGTTTTTTTTTTAAAAAAAAAAGGAGCTACATAGTAGCTATTTATTAGAAGAGAAAAACTGTCTTACACCCTAACTGGAAATAAAGAACAACAACAGAAACAAAAGCTAAAAAACAAAACAATACAAAGAAGAGCCAAAGACTTAAAAGAAAAAGACGTCACGGATCAAGGCCCGCCTGTTTGATTGCCTTCATGAGCTAATGAGGCCTTTCCATGCCTTGATGATACAAAGATAACCTTGTAGCTCTTATTCCTTTGCCCGCTAAAGCAACAGCCACCCTATTCCAGGAATGCTGTATCAGATGAATGTCTGGTTTATGCAGCATATGCAGCTCCTGATGGACTTCTCTGATATTGTTTGAGCGCCTCCAGTGAATAGGTTCAACAAAGCCATGTAGAACATTCCAAAATTCCTTTGAACTGATGTAGATATTAGAGCATCTACCCTCCATTTCCTTTGTGGTCTTCAAAGAAGTGATTAAAGCTTTGTAGTCAAGTTCCAAGCCGTGAACAGAATCTACTGAACATTGACCTACACAAAGGACACAGGCATGAGAATCAATGATAATGAATCCAATTCCTCCCTTACCAAGTGCAGAGCTCCAAGCGGCCGCCGAGAAAATGCCATTGAACCCAGCCGAGGCGGATTCTATATAAGGAAATGGATTAATCTGGAATTGACTTTGCAGATCCTGAAGTCATAAAAGTGGTCCACTGCATTTTTTGCAACCTTGAAAAAAATTTGGATCAACATGTTTGAAGATGAAATCACATCTTTCTTTCCAAATGAACCATATAGCGGTCGCAATCAAAGAAATAACAGCAAAAGAGTTACCGTTTTGATTGGGCACCAGCCAATTCCCAGAAGATATGTGATCAAATAACTTGATTTTGAAACTGGTCATATTTTCAACCCAATTCCAAACAATACGGCTTTTAGGGCATTCTCTAAAAGGGTGATCAACAGTCTCTAGAACCAGGCTACAAAAAACATAATGATCTAGAGGACCCAAATTCATATTATATAAAAATTCATAAGTTTTCACCTTGCCATGAAAAACACAATGATCCAGAGGACACAATGAGCCACAGGAAAGTTTTCACTCTAGGGGTGACATTAAGTTTCCACAGGAGATTCCATCCATCCTAATGAGGGTTGTTTAAATGTCTGTTGTTCAAGAAATTGTAAACAACAGTAGTAATTCTGATGTTATTAGTCGTAGGAAACCACACCCAGTGATTATCACCCTCTGGAATGATTTTCCCGTGACTAAGAATTGGAGAGACTCAACCTTGACCAAACAACAGATCGAGAGCTTGAGCATTCCAAGTAAACTGGTTCAAAAGATCAGTAATTTGAAGATTGTCAAAGTTAACATTCATGTTGAGATAGACAGGTTTCATGGCAATGGGCACATCAAACATCCAAGGATGAAGTAAAACCGAAGTGTTGTTAGGGTTGACACAATTAATCCACAGGTTGGCTTTAATAAGATCGGCAGTAGAAG
Source organism: Dioscorea alata (assembly GCA_020875875.1). NCBI lineage: Eukaryota > Viridiplantae > Streptophyta > Magnoliopsida > Dioscoreales > Dioscoreaceae > Dioscorea > Dioscorea alata. The sequence continues at coordinate 14,784,911 of CM037019.1, forward strand.
ACAGGCCCTTAAAGAAGGCCGAACAATTGGCTGGTCTATTATGCTTCCAGAAATTATGTTCCCCATATTTCATGTGAAGAATTTCCACCCAGAATGCATCTTGTTTGTTAAGATAATTAAAAAGGTTCTTGGCCATCAAAGAATGCTTGACTGCGGAAAGGTTCCTGATCCTTAAACCCCCCTCAGGTTTATTAGAAGTGACATTGGCCCAATTAATCAAGTGAATACAGTTATCATTTTCACTATTGGCCCACAGAAATTTCCTAGATATTCTGTTGAGAACTGATTCAAAAATGGGATAAATAGAAAGGTAATAAATGGGAGAAGCCATGATGATACTGTTAATGACAATAGTCTTCCCAGTTTTGGACATTTTGGCTTTACTCCAACTAGCAATATAACCATTTAATCTGTCTATCATTAAATCAAAATGGGAAATAGGAAGTTGCTTGTGAGAAATGTTCACTCCAAGATATTTGAAACGGAGATTACCAGGCTTGAAATTAAGATTAGAACATATGCGGGAAGCGACCATCTAATTAAACCAAAATGGAAAGTAAATTTCAAATTTGGCCAGGTTTGGTTTTTGCCCAGAGAAGTAATGATAAAAGCCAAGGCAAATATTGATGTTTCGAGCCACTTTTCTAGAAGCTAAGGTAATAAGAATAAGATCGTCTACATAGATGAGATGATTGAAGTTATGCCTAAGATTACTAGAGAAGCCCGCGATGAGGTTGGAATGTCTAGCATGATTAAGGATGGCTGTTAAATTTTGGGCAACAAGAATGAAAAGGTAGGGAGAGAGGTGGTCACCCTACCTTACACTTCTGGAGGGAAAGAACCAATCTGTAGGTTGCCCATTAACTAAAAGAGCGAAAGAAGTTGAGTGAAGGTAAGCATTGATGTAAGAGACCCAATTGCTAGGAAATTTCATCTTCATGAGAGTTGCAAAAATAATATTCCAATTGAGGGTATCATAGGCTTTTTCAATGTCTACTTTAACAATCATCCTAGGGGGGATAGATTTATCTCTATTGATAGTATGACAAATTTCCTGAATCGCAATTATGTTATCCACAGGGGATCTGCCAGGGACAAAGCCACATTGCTCTTTGTTAACAAGAGTCCTTATAACCCCTTTAAGGCGATTGGCCAGCATCTTAGTAATTATCTTATAAGCCACATTGCAAAGGGAAATTGGGCGAAAGTCAGATGGAACTTTAGGGTGCTCTTTTTTGGGAATTAAAACAATGTATGTTCTTCCCCAGGCTTTAGGCATCATAGCATTATTGAAAAATAATTGATGGCATTCATGATATGGTCACTCAGGTCATCCCAAAAAAACTTGAAAAATTCCACATTCATTCAATTTGGGCCTGGAGATTTTCCATCAAGTAAGGAAACAATGGTGTTGTAAACTTCCTCCCTAGTTACAGGTCTATTTAAAGAAGTAATGTACATGTTTTGAAGGGAGGGGATATCATTGGGGATAATCTCTAAAAATCCTCTACCGCCCTACTATCAAAGTTGTACCATAAAGATGAGAAGTGATTTAACAAAATGGCATCAATTTGAATCTTTTTAGAATGAGAATTACCATTATTATCAATAATACTCATTATAAGATTATGGTGTCTACGAATTCTAACACTTTTATAAAAGAATGCCGAATTCATATCCCCACCAATAATCCAATTTAAACGAGATCTTTGAGCCAATCTGCTGTGCTGTTGTCTCAAGAGGGCCTTGTAATCATTATGAAGACTCCTAAGAGGTGCAGAGTCAATACAAGGATGATTACTATCATTGACCTCTAAAGCCTGGATCTGAGACTCAACTTGTTTAATTTCCATGTCAAGAGCACCCAAACCTTTTTGCTTAAGCGATAAACTAGTTTTCCTAACTCTGTTTAAAATATGATAAAACGCATGCATAGGGCCAGAATGAGCTTTGAAAGAGATAGCTTTCCTGATTTCAAGAATATAATCAGCATGATCGAGCCAGAAATTCTCAAATCTAAAAATTTTGCTAAAAGAAGAAGAGCTTTGAGTAATATTAATCATCATGGGAGCATGGTCGGACAGAATCCTAGGTAAATAGGTAAGATGAATAAAATTAAAAGTAGTAAGCTAAATATCATTTACCAGGCATCTGCAGAGTTGCGCCTATCTCCTAGCTTGGCCACTCTGGCCATTACACCAAGAAAAAATAGCACCAGAGTAGTTAACATCAATTAAGGAGTTACCATAAATGAAATTGGAGAAAGAGGCAGCTTTCTTGGCATAATAAGAAAAATTACTTCCCTGTTGCTCTTCCGAGGAGCTGATCGCATTAAAATCCCCCAGGAGAATCCAAGGAAGCTCAATTCTCACAATATGCGAAAGTTCATTCCACAACTTTTGTTGAAGATTATGACGTTGGGCGTTGTAAACTGCGGTAAGAATCCAATGCAAATTGTTGGGAGAAGAAATGATTAAGTGAAGGGCCCAACGAGAGTGGGCAACTGGAGAGACTTTGCCGAGGTGATTTTGCCACATGACGATGATTCCCCCTGAAAAGACATTAGCAGCACTAGCCACCCAGTTCCAGTGCTTGGAAAATCTGTTGCAAAAATGATTGACCCTGCTTTCATCTGCTCGAGTTTCTACCAAAATAAGAAGATCAACCTTAAGATTCTTCATGATTCGCTTGATCCTGTAGGTTTTGTCCACATTTAACAACCCCCTGCAGTTCCAACCCACATGTTTTAGGTTTTGCATAATCATAAGAAAAGTGAAATAGGAAGATTGATAAACTGAGAACTAGAAAAAAATAAACATGAAGATCATGTTAGGAGAGGTGGGGAAGCGCCCTGGTGGGAGCTGCCCTCTTCCCTATCCTCATGTCTTCCCTTTTTTTGGGTTGCATGGTCTGGTTGACTGCTTTTTCGAACAAGGGTTCCTCTTCTCAGCTCTTCCTGGTACTTTCCCAAGGTGAGGGAATCATCAGGTTCTTCCTCCATTTCAAGATCAGCATCAGCCTCTGAATCGCCATATTCCGCCATGCTGTCATCGGAATATTCGGATTCATCTTCTTCTTCATCTTCAGATAGAGCATTGGCAAGTTGTTCCACTACCATCTGATGTCTTTCTTCGTCAACTTGGAGCGTCTGGATCGAGCAATCGTTTCTAGTCACCAGTTTTGGTTGGGTGGAGTTGTTGCCTGTAAGAGGTTCTGCAGATCAGGCACCCAGTTTCGGTCGAGAAGATGAAGCCATTTGCCTCTTCTAAGAGACTGAACCTGATGCCTCTATGAGAACCTGTTTGCCCTTCAGAGAATGGCCATGAATGTTTCCAATGCCATGGTTGTCGTGCCCAGCTCCATCCCTAGGTGACTGAGGCGTCATATCAGAGGCAGTGCCATTAAGAAGTGAGCCATCAGGGTTAAGGACCTCCTCTCCACTAGCTGGTGCGTTGATCACTGAGTTAACCCCTCCATCATCATGTTTTGGAGAAGAGCAACGGGCAGTGGAGTGATGTGAGTAGCCTCCTCGCCGACTCTCCAGACCCACCATCCCTCCATGTGCCCCTCCCTCTACGAGATTTACCACCCCTGTGTCGCCTATCCAGATCAACAGTCCGATTTGTCCCATCATTGGCCGATCTAACTGTCGGGAGAGGCGCTTCCCTTCCAACATTGATCACGTGACCTTTGCGACTGTTCCAAGCTCCGGCGCCACCGCGGCCTCTTCCACGATTTCTCCAGCGAGTAGCCAACATCCATGGGCCAAAGTTCGATTCCAAAGGGTCTCCAGTCTCATTCTGTGGAGCCGTGGCTATGGCTGCTGAGATTCTGTCATCTTGACCATCATGTTCCCCGAAATAGTTTCGGAGGTGTTAACATTATTTTGGTCCTCCATGGAAACCTCCATCGGTTGGTTTTCATCAGGGTTTACTGGTTGGCGATTGCAGTTACTGGCTCCGTGGCCTATCATGCCGCATGTGAAACAGAAAGTAGGGAGGCGTTCGTATAATATCATCACAAACACCCTGGATGCACCATCCTCAATCCAAAGTCCTTGTTTCAGGGGTTGGGCCAAGTCTATCTCCATGCAGACTCTCGCAAACCTGGTACGCAATAAAGATGAGGTGAGCTCATCCACTTTCATGAGCCTGTCAATGGGTTCCGTTAGGGTTTCCAAAGAATCTCCATCCCACAGTTCAACGGGCAAGTTATGCAGTTGCAACCATACCATTGCCTTTGTGAGTCTTGTGAATGTCGGCTCGAAGAACGACTACCAAGGAACCAGATACAACGCAATTCCATTCACTGTCCAAGGTCCTCCGAAAAAGATTTGCTGTTTCGACTCCTCCGTAGCACAACGAATTAAGCAGTATCCATTGGGCATGTCTGAGATGTGAACCGTTCCAAATGCCTTCCATAATCCCAGCAGTGTGTTCTTGATGATCTCAAATGAAGGGGATTTTCCAAATAGCTTGCCATACAATGCGAATTGGAAACGCATATGAGCTCGCATATGGGTGTCAGCATCAATACGGACAGTGTCTGAAACAGATGCTTTCAAACGAGAGAGAGTCGCTCCATCGATCGATGATGGCAACCCCGGACGATGACGAACAGCACTAGCAATGTCCGCCCAAGAGGGTGCTGGGAGTAGTTCACCAGAGGAACCCATCTCCACTTTGCCAATATTGTTAACCCAACAGTAATATTTATAGAGGAGTTCCATGTGGGAGGTCAGTAGTTGGAATCCCTCCTCATATGTGGTGAATAGTTTAAATAATGGGTTGTCCACCTTGTCAAAAATTAATTAATTAATTAATTAAAAAGAGCTTAAGATATGTAAATCCTTCTTATGATCTCGGTGCATATGAGAACTCTATATCTGGAAGATAGATCCCAAGTTGAAATTCAAACAAACTAAATTTTCATTGTTGGAGACTAGGATAAACACAAGCTCAATTTTTTTTAAAAAAAAAACTAACATGGAATTCATGAACTATAAATTGGCAATAATAATATCAAAAATAAAATGAGGGAGAGACTAGGATAAACACAACCAAGTTTGATGCATAAGCAAATGCCTTAGCAATAAAATGGACACCCTAGTTAATATATATACTCATAAATGGGGGGTGCTTGTCACCTATTAGTCAAAAAAATATATACATATAATTATAAACTTAGTTCTAATCTTAGATAAATAGTTAAATTCAGGTTTTAGTTAAATTCAAGTCTTATTTTATTAAGATATTTGAATAAAATATAAGCATATATATTGGTATGGCTGCTTTAAGTATTTGAGCCGCGTGGTATGCTAAGTTGGGTGTCAAGCGGTGTGTCAAAGGAGTGGTAATGTAATAGCAGTCTGATGTGGCATTGTGGCAAGACAATAAAACTATTTGTTTTCTCCATAAAATTATAAAATTTTATTTTTCTACAACATTCATTCTCTTGCAGTTGTTCGGAGATGACAAGTAGCATGTTGCTGCGCCCAATTTTTATGGATTATGGCTTTGGTCTATATTTCTAGACTGCTCTTGACAATACCAACTTTGTAACATCATTAAACGTCCAATAACAGAAAATAAGAGAAACAGGAAGAAAAAAAAAATGTCCAGATGGCCCATCTGCCTATATGTTTTGAGATTTGGTTTCATCTGAAGTACGTCAATGTCCCATAACCCACAAATACTGTTCCACCATAAAATGAAATCAATTGGGAATAGTGTATAGTAAAACGAAGGAAACCCATGCATAACTATTTGCATTTAATTTGAAATATCATATGTTGCCAGCCTGCTGCTCGTTAACAAACTCAGTAAAAAAGTTTTTTTGTTATATATTTTTTTTATATAAAAGAAGTTTCTTGTGCATGAGATTTTGAAGACTATTAGTTACAATTGAAAGGAAAAAAAAAAGTAAAGACATAGATTGTCACCCAATTGTTCGTATACTTTTAATTGGATCACTGAATTATAAAAAATTTCAATTGGGTTACTCAAATTAAAAAATGCGATTATTTTGTCACTAGCGTTTAAATCGTTAACGGTGTGCTGATATGGAGTCCTCGTCACTTTTATTTGGCCAAGTCAACACTGTCACGGTACAATTCAATATAATGTTATAGTTTATTCATCCATTTAAAGAAGACTTCATAAGTCATGTGATACTACTGACGTGGCGAAATAAGAGTGACTTGAACTGCCACATTAGCTCGTTGGTAAAGGTATAACCACCTGTGATCAAAATAACTATAATTTTTAAGTTGGACGATCTAATTAGAATTTTTTTAATTTAGTGACCGAAAAAAGAAATACTTAAACAATTGAATGACTATATATCTATATATTTTACCCAAAGCCTTAGACTGGTGCTAAAGACACGGTTTTATCAAAAACACTGAACTGTTTTGATGTCCCTTTTCTCAAATTCACGTGTTATGAAAAAATTTACTACGTATATTTGTAATAAATAAATAAATAGTTATTAAATATAATTAAAAAATATAAAAAGTGCAAATTGATATTGTTAATTGGAAAATGCTTGTTGCATTGGTGTATCATTTCTAAGAGATTGACGTCACTAAAAAAAAATTAAACAATGTATTCCAAATCAACCTAAATTTGAGTGACACAAAATTGATAGTCTATGTAACACACACTTGTATCAATTTTTTATTATATATATTATTTTATTATTATTTCACAACAATTAGTTTGTTTTTAGATAGGTAAAATACCCAGATCAGTCCCTTTATTATAGTCAAAATGCCTTTTTAGTCCCCTTATTATTTTTCGTCCTGCAGGGATCCCTCTATTATTTTTTTTTGGGAAAAAGCAGTCCCTTAGTTTAACGACCGTGAGTTTCTCTGTCTGGTGAGCTGACGTGGCTTAAAAGTTGATTAAAAAATGAATTAAATAATCCCAAAAATTCGGAAACATCAAATCCGGATCCGATAGTAGCTAATTAACATTAAACTCAAGCACTAGCTAACCTAATCGGATCCGCATCAAAAAATCCGGATCCAATAACTAAATTAAACCCTTCTTCTTGTCCACCTCTTTCTCCACCGCTGAAGGTCCACCGGTCCTGCGATCAAACCCAATGGCTATGTCCAAAACCAACACCGGCCAGCCTCATTGAACAGTCTTCCCTTCCCCCCTCCCCCCCTCCCCTGACCATACACTACCGTCACCTCTTCCTCACTGTCAACCACCGTGATTTGTACGGCCGACCTTTGTGAAGCCTGGTTTCCTTCAATTTCAGCCCGATTTGTACTGGGTAAGCATTATTGAGTTAGGGTCTAGGGTTTTCGTTTGTCTTTATGTCTGTGTATAACATGAGGGTTTCAGTTGTGTAAACTGAGATATGGCGCTTGTTATGAGATGTTGCATCAAATGTTGTATTGATTGTGGTTTTAGTTTGTTTATTCTTAAATTCCAACATGTTTTCAGTTTGTTTATTCGCTATTAGTTCAGCTGGTCCCCCAGAGTAGGATCCGCTATATGAAAGTTAATGAAGCATGTGGAGGAATACCAAATAAATCAGATGCTGAGTCCCACTATTTTGGGTATACATTGTTGCTGCAAACAATAATTTTTTTTTAAGTGTTCTTCAATCTTTGTTGAGGAAATAAATTGATCTTTGTTCTCATTAATTTGTCTTCATCCAAGAGGATGAACAAAATCTTTACCATTCCTGATGATATTTAGTTGATATCTCATAATTTTTTTGTCCTCTTAGAAATTTGTGTTTGTCAGAACAGAAATGAGTTGGCTATTATTATTATTATTATTATTATTATTATTATTATTAGTAGTAGTAGTAGTAGTAGTAGTAGTAGTAGTAGTAGTAGTAGTAGTAGTAGTAGTAGTAGTGGTATTCATTAAGCATGGTAGCACAAACTTTGTTGTTATTGTTGTTATCAATATGTTGAGAATATGGCCGAACTCTACCTTTCTGTATAGGTGTCAAACCATGTCTGAGGAATATGTTGTTAGATACCACCATGGAGGCACACTGGTCAAAGAAGGGAGGCCAAAATACAATGATGGGAAAGTGGATGAGTTCGGTGTAGACCCTGACAAGCTTTACTACTGGGACATCTTAGGAGATCTTCAAGTGTTGGGTTATAATGTAAACTCAACTGTGGATTTATTTTGCATGGATGGGTGTGGGACATTGAAGCACATTTCCAATGATGATGAGATTAGAGGACTGGCTGAACAACTTCGAAACCAAATTGCAGTAGATGTGTATGTTGAGGTATCTGGTGGTAGCCATGTTTGACATATTCCAGATATTCTGAAGCCTGAAGTGCAAGAGAAGTTCTTTGCAGATTTACGTTCAGCAGAAGTGTTGGTTACAGATTTTGGGGAGCGAAAGTGAAGAGGAGTACAGCAACAATGATGCTTTGCTTACTTCTACAGTACAAAATGAAGGGCCAGTTGACTTTGAGGAGCAAGACAATGAGGTGCAAGGCCAAGGAGTACAACACTTTGATTGCTCTGCATTAAGGAGTGAAGTTTCAGTTCAGGGGCAGGTTGAAGAGAATAAAGTTAATGCACAAGAAAATGATAGGGCTGCTGATGAGGTGCAGGGCAATCAGAGTTGTAGTGGTTCTACTACGGATGACGATGAAAGTCTATCTCAAGTGTCTTTTGTAGAATGCAACTCCGAGGAAGATGCTAAAAGAGATGAAGCCAGGGAGAAGGTGAGGAATTACATTAAGCTGAAGAAGAACTTACAAGTAAATGTTGAGAATGAGACTGAGGATACACCAGCAGGAAATGTAGAAGATGAAGGTTTTGTTTGGAGTAATGCAAAGAGTGTCTCTAAATTTGGGAAAATGAATTGTTATGCCAGTGATTATATTTCATCATCTGATCCAGGGAGCTATGAAGACACAAGTGAAGGGTCAGACAAAGAGGATGCACAGAGACACAGATCTACTAGGAAGACCTTTGATCCCACCATTCCATTAGAGGATTTTTTCCTTGACCTCAGCTTCAAGGATCTGAAAATATTTAAGAAGGAACTAGTGGAGTACTCAACTAGGAAAGGTTTTGAATTCAAACACCTCAAGAATGATGCAATGAGAGTTAGAGATGCCTGTTCTGGAAAGAACTATAAATGGCTAATTCTCTGTTCATGGTGCAGTGGGAAGAAATCATTTGTTGTGAAGAACTATGTCTCTCAACACACTTGCCTCCTTGGAGCTAACAAAAACAGAAGAGTAACAGCTACAGTTATTGCTAAGAGGTTTGGTGAGCTACTGGCTGCAATGCCCTTCATTGCACCTAGACATTTGAGGTCACTTGTCAGGAAGGAGATGGGTGTCTTTGTTACAAATAAAGTCTGTAGAAATGTAAAGAGTTTTGTCTTGAGGAGAATTGAAGAGCAATTCTGGCAGGATTTTAGAGTTTTGAATAGTTATGCCCTTGAATTGAAAGCCACCAACCTAGGGAGCAATGTTATTGTGATGTCTCAAAGATTAAAGCCAGATCAGGCACCCACATTCAAATATATATATATATACCTGTTCCCTCACATTGAGCATAGGATGTGTGCACACCACATCTATGCAAGATGGGGTAAGAAGAACCAAGGTAAGGACCTCCAAATTGCAATCTGGAATGTTGCTAGATCAACCAGCAATCCAGAGATGCAGAAAAACCTAGATTTGATGTTTAGCATGAATGGAGGATAGGAGGCTATGAAGGACTTGTTGGAGAACTAGCCCATCACAGGTTGGTGATGTATTTAAGTGTGATGTTATAGACAACAATATGTGTGAAACATTCAATGGAGTTATGTTAGATGCTAGGAGTAAGCCAATCATAACAATGCTAGAAGACATTAGATAGTATGTAATGACTAGATTGGTTGTTAAAAGAGAGTTTGTGAGGAAATGGAGGTTTGATTGTGGACCAAACATAGTTGCCAAGATAGAGAAGGAGAGGAAAAAGAGTGGAAAATGGCAAGTTGAATAGAATGGGGATGCGAGTCATGAAGTATATTGGGACAACTTGGCCTTACATATTAGGGAAGCTTTTGTAGTCATGTTAGGGCAACATATATGCTCATGTGGAAAATGGAGTAAATCTGGCATTCCCTACCAGCATGCTATGGCATCCATTGCTTTCAATGGTGTAGATCCTATGGATTTTGTATCAGAGTATTTCAAAAGGGAATATTACCTTAAGGCCTATGAAACTTTAGTGAACCCAGTCAAAGGTAGAGAATTCTGGCCACCATTTGAAAAAGGACCATTGTTGCCTCCTATAGTTAAGAGGATGCCCGGAAGACCTGTTAAGAAAAGGAGAAGAGAACCATTGGAAGATAAGAACAAGAGCAGAACAAAACTCTCAAGGAGGGGAAGAATATTCAAGTGTAGTGTTTGCCTTAAAGAAGGACACAACAAACTCGCATGCCCACAAAAAGTTAGAACAGGGGTAAGAATCTCCACTTTATTGATATTAGAGCACTTGTTAACTTTGACAGTCCTAATATTTAAATCTCTTTTGTAGGAAAACAACGAAACCCACAAGAAGGTGACATTTCTTCTATAGATCCTGCTGCTAATGTTTCATCTACACAGACAAGGCATGAAGGACAGTCTGCACCAAGGGTTCATCAACAAAAGACTGCTGCACCTAGGAGAAGGAGAAAGTTTCCAGTGAATCCTGCAGATCATAGTGACCATGAACCAAATAGAAATCTGCAAACAGAGCATGAAGAGCAAGGAAGACCAAAAAGAAAACCTGCAACCATTGTAGCTCATTCTAACAGTGTGACAACTGACCAAACAATTGATAAAGTGGGAGCTACTCCAAAGGGGAATCAAAGGAAAAAATAGTCGAATGCAGCTGCACACAGTTTCCAGACTTTGCAGGTAATATCTATGTTATGCAATTTAACATTAACTTTACTGACTTTACACTAGAGCTCTTATGGAATTACTCATTCTGTGGTTCAGGGAAGATACACAGGGGGACTTATAATAGGAAGTGAGGTTCCTTATTTCTCTTCTTTTGTCACTGTAGAAGAATTGATGATAATGTTTATACTAATTGTGTTAAATTGCACACATGAGGATCATTGTAATGTTTTTAGTTTATTTAATGTGCATGCAAGAAGGTTTACTGTGGCTAAAAGAGCAGGTCAAAGTCAAAATGCAATACCAAGTACACAGGAAAGCATGACAACTGATGCAGGCAAACAGTAAACCTGAAGCTATGGAAGTTGAATGCAGTACTAATTTTTGAATAGCAGGCTTTGTCTTGGTTTTGGAAATTCAAAAACAGATATGTAATCAGATCTTTATTTGCTGTTGGTGTAATATGCAACAAACTTGAAGCAAACTCTGTTGCAATTTTGTATATTCCAGTTTCTAACTTAAATTAGCAGTCTCCAGAAAATTAAAATTAATTGTTGTTGTGTTGATTAATTTTGAATCCAGGAATTATTTGTGCCTTTGAATGACTTGTTGTGCAGGATGTATTTGCTAATGAATTGGTCTTGTCTATGATTTTATGATATTACAAGTTAATTTGCTGCAGTTTTCCAGCAAATTGTAAGGTTTCTCATGAAATTTTAGCCTGCATATTGTAAGTTTTCTTACGGACATTACACATCTGGCAGCATATATGGTGAGAAGCACTAATTTGATTAGTTCGTCTAAATCTCTTGTTCTAACAATACAATACAACCTCAAATTGATAAATAAAAACCAAAAGAAAGTAACAAAGATGGGTGATGGTGGACGGAGTTCAGAGATCGAAGCTGGCCATGGCCGGCTGTCGATGACTAAGTGGAATTGAATGAATTATGGCTTCATTAGGGTCTGCCGTACAAAATTGGGTTGGGGAAGGGGGGAGAATGTTCAATGAGGCTGGCAGGTGGGTGTGTTTGCAGCCCGGTGGACCTTCAGTGGTTGAGAACGAGGTGGAGGAGAAGAAGGGGTTTTATTTTCTTATCAAATCGGGATTTTGGATGCGGATCCGATAACAAAATTTCAGCTGTGATGTTAAATGCTGAGGTTTAATGTCAATTAGACATGATTTGATGTTTCTGAATTTTTGGGATTATTTAATTCATTTTTTAATCAACTTTTAAGCCACATTAGCTCACCAGACGGAGAAACTCACGGGCGGTAGGCTAAGGGACTGCTTTTTCACAAAAAAAAAATAGAGGGATCCCTGCAGGACGAAAAATAATAGGGGGACTAAAAGGGCATTTTGACTATAATAGAGGGACTGATCTGGGTATTCTACCTTTTAGATAAGATTGTGATGGGTTGAGAAATCTAGCTTTCCTTAAATCTCATATAATATATTATATTATCTAATCTTAGTTTTTATATTTTATTTTTTTTTAAAAAAAAGATAAACCACTCTATTAAAATAAAAAAAAATACAAGATTATAACAGTGGAGGGAACTATAAGGTATAATACCTTAGATAGTCCCCCTACTTTTCTCACCTTACCCTTTTAGTCCCTCAACTTTAATTTGGTCCCATTTAATCCCTCTACATTCCCAATTGGTGCAATTAAGTCCAACTCTAGAACGGTGTTGAGTTTGTTGTTTCTCATAGTTGATGTGGTAGTTAAGTGGCTTTTCGTTAATTAAAATATTAATAAAAAGTAAAAAAAAAAAGTTAATCGGGTTTGGATCCTCACTTACACCTGGATCCTATTTCATCTCCCCCATCTCCACCAGACACCCCACTCACCTCCACCCTCCGTCTTCCTCTCTCTGAGTGCTCATCCCCACCCATGACCTAGGATTTCACCCCTCTTGTATAATCTCGATTGCATCGCAAGTGGAAGCCCAACAGAGTACCCATTCTTTTCCCAACTAAGCAGTCACTGGCAGATGGATTTTTTTTTTAACAAATTCTAGCAGGAAAGGAAGGAGGAGGAATTGTTTGTACATGTTTTTTATAATATAGGAAATCTATGTAGGTTTTGATGTAAGGGTCATGTTGTACGAAACATAAAATCATGAAGATTGTTTGCATGTTTTTAATGACTAAACACTCAACATTATTTATAAATAGGAATTTATAAAGATTGCGTTAATGAAGTTACTCAAAATATATAATAAATGTAATTTAGAATCTGGCAAGATTATTCTCCAATCATGAAAGCATATGATGAGTGGGAAACATTTCGGTATAATTAGTCTCCAATTGATTTCTATTGCAGTTTTCCCTAAACTCAACAATTTTAGTACCACAACACCAATAAAACTTAATAATTTCAGTGTCACAAACATCCAAATGGAAAATAATTCCCATCTTCATTGATCATATAGATTTTGTACAAAATATCTTACTTGCAAGAAGACATGGTTCATGTATTTTGTACAAAATTTTCTAATTGCAAGGAGACATGATCCATAGATTTTGTAAAAAATTTCCTTCTTTCAAGATGACATGGTTTCACATATTAGTTCTGTTGGTTGAAACCAAACAAAAATAAAATAAAACAAATGCACAAAACAACCCCTACCAATCAAAAAGTTTCCTAAGAACTACATCTAACTTCAAAGGTGAGAATTTGCTTCAGTTGTGTCATCACTTCTGCTTTGCTGTGTCAAAAAATCTGCAAATGCAATTCCTGCAGAGGGTACGTCAGTTGTATCATCTATTATAGTTAGTTGTGAGGGAAATTCTGAGAAATCCAATACCTCAGAGGGTTCTGCATCCTGTCCTTTCATTTGATCAAGCCTTTTGTTTCTCTTATCCTACCCAACATAACCATAATTCAACATTTATTATCAAATAAAGTACGGTGAATGCATTGGTAAGACTTTGTTTAAAAAGAGAAAATATTTTACCATCAGTTCCCTGCTTATGATGAATGAAGACCTCTGAACCCCTTCCCTCCCAAGAATTAATTGTCCACTTTGAGCACCTTCCAAAACATAGGAGACATGTTTCAACAAATCATAACTTGCTCAAATCACCAATTTATCAACATGCACTATTAATGACTTCTACTTCTTACTCTCAAAATAAGCATTGGACTAACTAAGCTGGCAATAGCCTGCAAAAGGACAATCACATGGCTAAGCACTCTAAATGAAAAAAAAAAAAATGTATGCACTTCTGTATTGTCCATCCAAACTTTGGTCAAAATTTTATTGGTTGGAAAAATTAGAAATGTAAAAACTTCAAACATAGATAACTCTATGTTAATTAAAAGGGTAAAAACAAGAATGGCAATAGCCTAAAACACTTATTATTATACGAAAAATAGAAGATTTTTCATAGTTACTCAATAAAGTAGCAGTTTTTATTCTTTTTTGCACTCTTGTTTGAGTAACAACATTTCTAGGTGGTACTTGATGATGCTGGGCCTCATCAGTTGTCCCCTGCATTAATAGTTACAATCATTATCTGAAAAATCAGGTAATTGCAAACACATGCATCAAATGATTTTTTACTCACAGTCTTTGTTCTTTGTGGACAACTACACCTATTGTGACCTTGCGAATGATAAATTTTGCATGTCATCACCCTGTCTCTCCTATAAGGCCTTGTTTTGCTATTATTTTTGCTCTCTAATGGCTCCCTCCTCCTTTTCTTTGTAGGTCGACCTGGCATCTTCTTCACAATTGGTGCCAACAGTGGACTTTCCTTCCTTATTAGGGAAAACTGTCTTCCTTTAACTGGATTCACATTGAATTGATATGCCTTCAAATAAGTCTCATTCTTGAACCATTCAGACACAAAATCAAATGGACTCTTCCCTTCAAATGCAATGGCTACTAATGCATGTTGACAAGGAATACCACTCTTGTCCCATTTCCTACAAGAACAACTATGGCTTCCCAAAACAACCACATGGCTCTCTCTAGCATCTACCACTAGAATGTCCCAAAATACTTCATGCATAGCACCCATGTTCCATTCGACTAGCCATTTTCCACTATTTCTCCTTTCCTTGTCAATTCTTTTAACAATGTTTGGTCCACATTCACCACTCAATTTCTGTACATATGCTTTCTTCACAACTATTCTGCTCATAACATATTGCCTAATGTCTTTAAGTAGTGTGATAATAGGTTTGTTTCTAGCTTTGAGCATCACTCCATTGAATGTCTCGCACATTTTATTGTCGATGACCTCACATTTCACCACGTCATTGAAGAAAGCTTGACACCAGCCTTCAATGGGTCATTTCTTTAATAACTCTTCAGCAGCACTCTCTCCTCCTATAAGATTTTTCATGATCTGTAAATTATTTTGCATCTCAGCCATGCTTATTGATTTGGCAATATTCCAAAATTGAAGTTGTAGCTCTTTCCCTAGGTGTTTCTTCCCCCATCTGGCATATATATGCGTAGCACACATCCTATGTTCAATGAAAGGTAAGACAATTTTCACTGCATGGATAAGACCCTACAAGAAAACACATTATAGAAGTAAACATAGGTTCAATGTAGAGAAAAATAAAATAACATCTTATTTCTTTACATGCCTTTTGCATATCACTAATTAATAACCACCCAAGGCCATCTCTAATGTGTAGATCAGTCTTTAGTTGTTGAATAAACCAAGTCCAGCTTTCATTTGTTTCCTTTTCAACAATTGCGCAAGCAACAGGAAAAATTTGGTTGTTTCCATCCCTACCCACTGCCACGAAGAGTTGCCCCTTCATTAAGCCTTTAAGAAGCACCCATCAAGCCCTATAATCCTCCTACAACCAGCAGTGAAGCCTTCTTTGGTGGCTGTCAAGCATATATAAACCTTTTGGAAAACAGGGAACTCATTTGCATATTGCCTTTCAGCCACAACACATATATTACTGCCAGGATTTGTGTCCTTCAACTCTAAAGCATAATTGTTCAATAACTTAAAGTCCTCTTGAAACTGCTCTTCAATGTTTTTAAGCACTAAAGCCTTTGCATTCCTACACACCTTGTTAGAAAAGAACACGCCCAACTCCTTTTTAACCATTGCCTTCAAATGCCTTGGCTTAATGAAAGGTATACCACTTATCAACTCTCCAATTTTTTTTGCTACCACAGTAGCTGTTACTCTTCTATTTTTTGTAGTCCCAAGTAAGCATGAGTGGTCTGCCACATAATTCTTTATAAAATACCATTTCTTTCCACTGCACCAAGAACACAAAATCATCCATTTGCATCCCTCCATAGAACAGTTGGCCCTCACTCTAGTTGCATCATTTTTTATGTATTTAAATTCAAATCCTCTCCTAGTTGAAAATTCAATTAGCTCATCCTTAAACAATTTCAGCTTCTGAAAAGCAAGGCCTATGAAAAAAATCCTCCAACTGCACATTAAGATCACAGTAACTCTTTGGTGACCTATGCCTTCTTGCTTCATCTGCATCTGAGCCATCACTAGTGTCTTCATAACTTCCAGGATCTAATGAGGTTATATAATCACTCTCATGGCCAATATTCTTCTCAATCTCATCAAGTAAACTTTCAATGTGTTTTTAGAAGGACCTTCTTCATTTTTATTAAGCTATCACCATCTCTGCCTTTTATTTTTTTCTTCATATGGTCATATCCTCTAAGCTTAACCCTTGCCTATTCAGTTTCCTTATCTACATCTGAAGTGTAATTTACAAAGAGAACAACAACCAATCTTTCTTCATCATCTTTGTTTGAGGCACTATTGTTGTCACTATCAACATCCTGCCTCACATCACTATTAGAATCAGAGTCAATGCTTTTGGCAACTTCTTATCATACCTCATGTCTCCACTTTTAATGTAAATGTCTACTGTCCTATGTGCCCTCAAATGCTTAATCAAACCTAGAATAGGCTGATCACCATTAATACTTATTAATGTTCCCTCATCATCCTTATATGACAGCCCAATATCATTCTTAATATCACACCCTATCTTCTTCACATCATCCAATAAATCCCAATGACATAGTTTGTCAATATCTACTGCATATTCAACCATGCCCCCATTAACATATCTAACACCTCCTTCTGCCATTAATGCTCCCCCATGATGATACTTGATAGTATACTCATACCATGCAGCCATCCTATAAGAAATAAATTCAAGTTGAGAGCAATTTAAATAGGACAAAACTTTGCATAAATACACACAACAATCCTATACCAAATAAATTCAATTAGAAATACACACAAGCAGGACAAAATGTTGCATAATGATACATTAACATAAACCATGCCACCATATGTATATATATATAGGCAGCGCCCAAATTCTGACTCAGGATTAGATTAACCTCATTGTTTACAATATTTAAAAGTTTTAAAATAGCTAAAAGATTATATCAGAAACCATAAGAATTAAAGGATAAGCTTTTAATAAAAAAAAAAAAAGAGAACAAGGTTACTAATAAACTATAATAGGACAAATTAAGAAGATCAATAGCAAGCAAAAGATTAGCTTTTGATTAGAAACCATAATAGAATAATGCATTCCATTGTTCAAAAATTAAAAAATTTAACAACAATCAATAGATTAGCTTTCAATCAGAAACCATAATATAACAATTTACTCAAAATAAGAACTTACACCCATCTTAGAAAAAAGTACAAATTACAAAAGATCGAAGGCACCAATTAAATACATACATACATACATACATATATATATATAACGCATGATATTTTTGTATGCCATTATATTGTCTCTTAATAAGTTACTAAGTTCAAGTTAATAGTACAATATTTTTGAATGCATTGTTTTAGTGTTTAGAGTCACAAGCCATCCTCATAATATCATATGACCAAAGAGATTAAAAAGCAAAATATGTTGTGAAGGATAATAAGAAAATCAAATCACATTGGAAAGATGCAAATCTCGAATTAATCTTAGGAAGATATTCAAATAAATACAATAACTATATTTGAAGGCAAATTATGATTTTCTTCATTGTATTGTACTATAGTACTGCTATATAAGATTCTTACTGAATTGAGTTAAATTGTTACTTTTTATTTTAGTTTATTCCTTTAGAAAAAATAATAGTGGCTATGCAGATTTGATGAAAGATTATGCTGATTAACACTTCATCAATTAAGGTTAGTTATTTCTTCCACATTGTCTCGGTCTATGTATAAATTAAGAGTCATTGGTTTATAAAGAACTTAAACAAGCAGAAAAAACAAACCTATGGAAGGAAGGAGTTTCACATGATCTATTACAAAACATTTAGGTTTTTTATTTGTTAGATCAAGTAGAGATAACTAAGAAACATAAACTATACTGATCACCTAGGTCGGGAAGAGAAGGAAGTTTGTCTGCAAGTTGTTGTCTGACCAGGAAGACAAAGGCTTTGCACTAGTGGACTCCTAGGTCGAGGGTGGTGGTGAGTGCTCGAATACCAAAAGGAAGACAGAGGGTGAAGGTCAGTGGGGTGCTGGGTGCGGATGGGGAAGATGAAATTGGGTGTATCCTGAAATTTAGGTTTTAAATGTCAGATCAAATAGAGAAAAATGAGGAACATCAACATCACCTAGGTCAAGAAGATAAGGCGTTTGTTTGTGAGTAGCTGCTCGATTGGGAAGACAAGGACTTTGCACAAGTGGACTCCTAGGTTGCGGATGGTAGTGAGCGCTTGAAGACTGAGAGGAAAGAAGAGGATGGAGATTAGTAGGATGTGGATGCCACTAGGGAAGATGAAATCGGGTGGATTTGTGTGTGAGGATCCGAACCCGATTAACATGTTTATTAATATTTTATTAAAAAAAGCCATGTAGGTGCCACATAAGTTAAAAGGAACGGTAAACTTATCACCGTCCAAGTGTTGGACTTTATTGCACTAATCGAGAAATTATAGGGACTAAATGGGATCAAATTAAAGTTGAGGGACTAAAAAGGCATCATAAGAAAACTAGAGGGACTATTTAGGGTATTGTACCAAACTATAAGCATACAAACCATTAGCTAAGGTAAAGTGCTAAAGCACAAATACAATCAGGATGTAATAGGTGACAATATGGAAAAGAGGATCTTAGGAAGTAATTTCCGTGTTGTCACAACTCAAACCATGCAAATTGTTTTGTCGGATTCTTGAGTGGACACTATCTTACCAGAACTCCCTGTTTCCTCAACAGGGGATCCCAAGAACTCAATGTTGTTCCTGTTGAGTTTTGCTGGTTGATACCTCAAACTTGATTCATTTTGAAGAAAAAGTTACAGACACCTATAAAAGAAATATACAATTAATTTTGACATTGAACATTTGAACAAAACAAGAAGTAAATGGGAAAATACGCTGATTTCGCTCTAACTAAATATTCTAGAGAATTGCTCTGGATATTAAGACCCACATTGCATTGGGTGCACCTAGAAAAGTTATAATCCAAAGACCCCAAAGATCCCCTAGTGTGTTTAGGAACCAAGAGAACCCAAACAAGCAACCCTAGTGCATCATATGGGCAAACCAAAAGGTCAATGAAAGAACAACTAATCAACTAGTTCAATCACCAAATGGTAAAAAATACATGTACTTGATCTTAGTTACACAATTAATATATTGACAATTAATAAAATTTAGTCACATTCCTCATTTATCTATATACAAACAATAGCAATAATGCTAAGATACATATCAATCCAGCGTGGATAAGCATTCATCATAAGCAGCTCAAAGATTATGGGACATGTTCAGTTTTGGACTCTTGTGAAACAAAGTAACCCATTACACTGCCACGTCACATGTACCGTGATGACAAGTTACCATTCAAACCATCAATGACTAGCCTGCTTCTTTTCTCTGTCTCCCACTCGCTCTTCTTCTTCTTCTTCTCCTCCTTCTCTTCTTGTCATGGCTTGACTCACAATCAGGCACGAGATAATCGTAAAATTAATCCAAGTGGAGTGAACAACACCTCCCTTGAATTAGCACAAGGATGATAGAAGACCTGAGCAAAACTATATGTGATTACAGCTAGGAAATACACAAAACAAAAATAAAAACTAGAAAGAACACCATAGTTATAGATATATTTATAGAACCAAAATGTGAGTACACAAGGTGATATATATAGCTCAAACATATAGCCCAACGGATCCAGTCTATACAAGGATGTATAATACACAACATGCTCCAAAAGATGTGAACAGACCTACAACCCAAAACAACACACACATAAGCAGCTGCCAGCACAAGGAAAGCCCGCATGCACTACTCAACCTTAGGACAGAAAAAGAAGAGTGATGAGTAATGCTATTGCTTAGTGAGTGAATAAGCCACATAATCCAAATAGGATCGAAATGAAACCAATAAGTATGATATAAAGAATAACCAATAAACAAATAGCTTATAATGAAGTATAAACACAAATGCATTAAAAAATAGCTTAAGAAAAGATAGTTATTTTGAGAATGCACAATTCACCAACAAAGCATTCTTTTGAACACTTATCTGGCTGGCCTAAAAGTATGTTCACCCTAATTGTTGCCACAACTAGGTGATAGGAACGCAAGTGTACATGTCGATCGTGTAATGATAAGTGCTTGTGTTATAGTACCACAAAGCGTTATTATCTTACAATGAGCATATCTTTTATCAGATTTTATCACTAAATTATGTGCATTTGTGTGCTTTTGTGCGTTGTAGGTTTGTGGAGCTATTTTGAAGAAGAAGAACGAAGTTAGATCGTGTTTGCCATTGTTGGGGAGTTTTCGGACCAAGCAAGAAACAAGGCACAAGCCTAGACTTGTGAGTGTGTGCCAACCTCCTATGGAGGGGCACAAGGGTAGTCACATTCACAATAAGTCTAACTCGTGTAGCTTAGGAGAACTTCACCAATAAGAAGAATTGAAGCAATCGGCACGATCTACCATTGATTGTGTGCCCAATTCAATGGCTTCGATGAAGAACGGTAAATTCAGGAGCGTTTTCGGCAAGTATTGTAGCAGCGTTGTAGTAAGCACTGTAGCGAAAATACTGTAACAAGTTACTGTTCATTATAAAATCTCGATAAGTCCGATTGTAAAGCCGCAACTCAACATTATAAAATCCCGATTTGGAGACTTTTGACACATCTTTTTCCCAATCTTTCTCCCCAACTTTTGGAGAACACGGCTAGGGTTTCGGAGAGGACTTTTTCAAGGTTCAGAGCGCGTCATCGGCATCGTCATCAACGTCTGGCAGCCGCACAAGACCACGGCCACATCATACGGAAGGGGGTTTTCATCGATGCTTTCAATTTGTGTTTACTTTTATATTTTGATGGATTTATATAGCTCCATGAGGAGCTAAACCCCTTGTGGGTATTCGGACTTGTGAACCCTAGGATTATTATGTTTCTATGACGTTGTTATTATGCTTTTCCATTATTGATGAATAAATTCGAGTTTCAATCTTAATTGTTTCTTGTAATTGTTTTCCCTTAGCCGTGACACTAGGGTTGAGAACAATCTAGGTTATCCTTTGGAGGTGTGACAACTCCTATAGGGTTAGACTACTTAAGATTGAAGAGGATTGAGAGGGTGAGTCATGAGGTAGCGGAACGTCCCCTTTCCCCTCCGATGTGATTCTCCCTACCTCCGTATTCCATGATTTTTTAGCGATTGAGATAGAGTGAAGTGCTAGGAGAGGAACTCCCCTAGGGTTTAGTTGCACAAGCAACAGAGTGAAAGGTTGAAGTGAATCCTAGTGCTGGGGCTTAATTGAGACTAGGGTTCTTCCACCTGGACCAAAGAGTTAAAACTATACATAGGAACATGGTTTATCACTAGGAATCCCTAGAACTTAAAGCAATCCCACGTAGTGTGAGGCTTAGGAAGACGGACTCCCCTAGGGCTTAGTTGACAGGTCAACGAGAGCCAAGGATCATACTAAAATCCTAATGCCGAGGCATAATGTTAGGGTTAGTCATGGTTGACCTTAGGTTTGGGACCGTGTGTTTAAGGATATCCTCGACTCAATTAACATCAATAGGAAAGTATAAGAGTATTGTCTTGCACTAGAAGTATAAGTCCTAGGGGCAACTTGTCCGGGTACCCAACTTTACTCATTGCTTGTCCTTCTTTATTTACTCCTACTCGCACTCTCTTACCTTCCATCTTTCTATTTTATTTCTTGTTCTTTATAATTTCTTTCACACTCCCTCATTGATTCTTTTCACACTTACCGCACCGCTTAGCTAAATAGTGAAATCTCGTGTTTTAAATCCCTATTCCCTGTGGATACGACTACCCACTCACCAGGGTAAAATTTATTACTTCGACAAGCCTGTGCACTTGCGGGATACACGCAAGGGTTCGTGTCATGTAATAAAGTGCTCAAAGTGGGATATCGGTCCACAGGAAAGATTGAGAGTACTAATACTAATTCCTATCTCGAAAGTTAGCCTAATAAAAAATAGTGGTGTGTGTGAACAAACTAAAGAGCAAGAAATATAAAATAAAAGGAGTAGAGAAATCAAGAGAAGAAGTGATGTTGGGGCATAGTATCCCTCTAGGGTTTTGTTGAGTTCAGGACAAAGGTTGTCTAATCATGCAATCCTATTTGAACCGAGAGTTTTTCTAAAGTATACTAAACCCCTCTTGCATGGGTGAATAGTAACTATTTTAGTACAGTGCTGATATAGTCACCCCATAATCGCTTTACACTGTGAAATCTCAATGTGGATTAACAAGAGTTTCTATAATAGATAATCATTCTTGCAAAGAAATTGCCCGTCATCCCATACAGAATAGAGATGTGAATATTTTTCCTAACATTTATTCCCTATGATTGTGAAGAGCACGAAAACCACTTGTTAATCCACTAGGGAGGATTGAGTGAGAAGAATTCTCTAAAGCACCACATTGCTAGGCTTACTCACAATCCCCTCTAATCATGGCATGTCTATGCTAGGTGAGTATTCTACTCGTCACAAAGCACATCAAATATGATAACTAAGGCTTCACCATAATAGAAATCAAGAAATACAAACATTCAATTAGATTCAAATAACATGGATTGCAATTATGAAACAAGTGATTCAACAAAATCCACAACCAATGTCAAATAGGATAAAAACATAGAATTCAACTAAACCCAAACATCTACAAAATTAGCCCTCCATTAATGGAGGGCAAACATTCAAACAACAAGACACGAAGAGAATGACAATAGACATGAAAACCTCCTTCTCAATTGTGCCAGAGGATGATCACCATAGAATGCCCAAGGACCTTCCACGGACACCGCAAAGCTAGTCTTGATGTGTACAATCCTTCCTCTCTAAGATGATTGGGTTAAATCTCCCTCCAAAATCACCTCAAAAGCACTAGAGATTCACCCATCTTCTTCCCTTTGCCTAGCCTCCAAAAAAGAACAAAAGATTCCCTAGAAATCCTCATCAGAACTATTTATATTGTACCACTTACGGGCTTCTTACGAGTTTAAGGACATGTCTGTAGGGCGTTGGGATGATGGGTAATTTGTTTTGTCTTTTGTCTTTTGTAAACTTCTCTATGTAAGGTGCATGTAAACCATCCTGGTTGCCTTGTCCTTCTTCGATTGATGCCGAGAGAGCTCCATCTTTTTTGTTTTGGGTCTACAACATCTCTTTTGGCTCTCTCTCTCTCTCTCTCTCTCTCTCTCTCTCTCTCTCTCTCTCTCTCTCTCTCTCTCTCGTCTATAAGTGCTGCTCGAAGCCTGAGAATGCAAACACTATGTTTAACATTAGGGATGACAACGGGTCGGGTCGGGTGTGGGTTTTGCCATACCCGTACCTGCACCCGCTACCCCGCCCCAAACCCGAACCCGAACCCGACGGGTTTTTAAAACCTCAACCCATACCTGCACCCGAAGGGTAATCGGACACCCCCCTATTTAAAAATATTTAAAATAATATTAAAACACTAAGTCATTTCTGAGTTGAACAAGAATGAAATTGAAAATAGACATTCAAAGTCACAAAAAATTAGAACAAGAATGAAATTCATACATGTCTTCATGGTCTCAATGCCACACCCTAAATCATAGAACATTCATAATAGGAAATGAAAATAGTTATTCAAAGTCACAAAAAAATAGAACAAGAATGAAATTCACACGTGTCTTCTCTTCATGGTCTCAATGTCACACCCTAAATCATAGAACATTCATAATAGGAAATGAAAATAGTTATTCAAATTCACAAGAAAATAGACATTCAAAGTCAGAAAAATAATGTTAGAGTAGGAATTGAAAATTTCAATCCAAAAGCATAGTTTTTTTTTTTTTTTTTTTTTTTTTTTTGCTCAAATGACCATCATTCATCATCATCATCATCATCATGTCTTCATAGAAATCAATTATCTTCCAATCCATGAGTAGCTCCACTTGCTAATAATTCATCTACATAAAACAAAATAAATAGTAAGATTCCAAATATGAAACTATATATTTTATACCAAATATCTTTAAATTTGTAAAATTTTCTTTTTACCTTCACCTTCAAAATCTATCCCATTAAGTAAATTGAAGTCTTTCATTGCTTTAGAACTTATTCCTATATAACCCATATAAAATTTAATGAGTTAGTGATAATGAAACCATAAGTACTACACTTTCAAAATAAGAGCATTTATTTGTTTAGGTGATCACCGTTCATCACCAAATAATCAATCATCTTCCAATTCACGAGTAGCTCCACTTGGTAATTGTTCATCTACATTAAACAAAAGGAACTTTGGGTTTGAAAAATAAAATTTATATATTTTGCACCAAATATCATTTAATTTGTAAAATCTTCCTTTTACCTTCATCTTCGGAGTCTAGCTCATCAGGTAAATTGCCATAGTTTTCCATTCCTTTAGAACTCATTCCTAAATAAGCCACATGAAATTTAATAAGTTATTGATAATAAAACAAAACATATTAAAATATTAATACATAAAACATGTATGAAAACTACTTTACCTTTGTTTTTTTCACTCCATAACCAACTTCTAGCACATATCAAAGCCTCTAAAGTCTATCAATGAAGTGGATTACGATGCAGACTTAGTATTCGACCACCAATACTGAATGTAGATTCAGAAGCCACAGAAGATATTAGAATGGCTAATACATCTTTTGCAATTTTTTGTAGTGTTGGAAATTGACAGCTGGAAACCAACGCTAGAACCACTATTTTGCAACATAAAATACTATTATAATGAGTTCACTAGAATCACTATTGATTTGCAAGAAAAAAAATAGATTTGGAATTATACGCATAATTTACAAAAGGTAGGCTAAGTGGAAGAAGGGGAATGACAAGGGAATGATAGGAACCATCAAGCAAAGACTTATACAAAAGTATGTTTAAGAAATGCAATTTAATTCATCAATTCACACTATAACAGTGAAAGCGCCTGAAATCTACAAAACATAAAAGTAGTAATAGTTCCATTTTTGCAGCATAAAATTAAAATATAAAGCAATTAAAAATTAATTGATCTTAAAATTCATGCTAAAGATAAATAAAAGGCCTAGAAATAACACAAAATCTAAACAAACTCACAATCTGAAGGTTCAAAAGCATAATTTCATTCAAACAAAATCATGATCAGGCCTTACAAAATCCTGATAAATTTGAAGATACAAACCTACACATAACAGTAAAGATACCCAAATAACCATTAAAGCCTCGGTTGCGGTGTTCGAAGAAGAGGAAAGCAGCTGCGGCGTTCGAAGAAGAGGAAAGCGGTTGCGGCGTTCAATGAAGAGGAAATAATAAATAATAAATATTTCTTATTTGAATTTCAGGTCGGGTTCAAGTATGGGTTTGGGTCGAGTATCAGGATTCCCATACCCGTACCCGCACCCGCTTTATATTAATCAGGTTTTACTGAACCCGACCTGAAACTCGGTCAAACCGGGTTTTCCCCGTCAAACTCGGGTCGGGTCAGGTCGGGTCGGGTTTGGGGATTATTACCATCTCTATTTAACATCGAATTCCACAATATGCCTCTAATGCATGCCAAATGATTGTACAAAATAATATAAAATAATAAAAATTATACACTCATACTAGGGTTTTGAACCACTAAGGTTAGTTTTAAATATAACATAATCAACTAGATAGCCTTCCTTCGAATTGGCCAATGAGAACCTCGTGTGGTTAACCCTAGTGTCTTAGTTAGCATTTATTCCATTCAGGCTTTCTACGCGCCTCCTAATATTAACAATATAATGGTCAACCATGTTGACTCTATAGCCTAGTCGTGGGGACTTCCACTACAGTGAATCGCACAAAGCATGTCACCATCAAATAACATGAAAGCATTTGCAAAACATTTGCATATTAAAGCACAACACTTTTATTTCACCAGAAATATCACATTTTCAATAATATAACCATTCCTTTCACAAAGTGAATAAGGATCAAAAGACATCAACTAAAATATCAAGAGTAGAATCATATTCGAAATGCATGCACAAGAGTAAAATCATACTAATATTAGTTATCATTCAAACCCTACTCAATTATGTGTTTTAACAACACAAATTCACTCACAATGAAACCCAAAATGTGGTTAAGCTCCCTCCAAGGCCTCTTTGCTCGCAGGCTCTCCTCTTACATATATAAAAGCATTCCAAATATGGAAACATAAGAGAAAAATATGATAATGGAAATCAACATCAACAAATAAAATAAATCAAATTCGATGTCGACAACGAAGAATTTAGGCTTGCCCTTAAGATGGTGGAATGAAGACTCTATGGGAATTAAAACCCTAACTTCAAAGTGACAAACTTTGATTAACTCATGAAAACTTTGGAGAAAAATGGTGTGTCCTTTCTTGTGGAGAACTCCACTTATATAAAAATTACAAATTTATTTCTAGGTATATACAGATTATGTTCACATTATAATTATGGAAAGTATAATTTACAACACAAAATTTTCTGGTTATAAATGTCCAATTATAATGCCTAATATTATGTATAAAATCAATGCAATCAATTAGAAATCAGCCAATTATGCTAACAAGCCTAAAATCAACAATCAATCATAAATCAGCGAGGTAATTAGCCAAAAATCAGCCAATTCTACCAACTTCCCTACTTAATTTAACGTGGGTAAGTCTGCAAGCATCAATTTGTCAATGAGGAAATTATGCCACTAATGTGATAAGGATTTGGTGAAGATATGCGCTAGTTGCAGAGTGGTCGATATATGAGGCAGGGTAAAAACCTGGTGGTCATAATCCTATTAGATGGAGTGGCAGTCAACTTGTATGTGCTTCGTGCACTCATGGAAGACAAGATTGGCCGCAATTTGAATAGCACTAGTGTTATCAGCATATATTGGAATTGGTTGACTTTGTAGAAAACCAAGTTCTGTGAGAAGACCACGTAGCCAAATGATCTTAGAGTATGTAATAGGCATGGCACGATATTCTGCCTTAGTGGATGACTTGGATACATAGTTTTGTTTCTTACACTTCCAAGATATAAGAGCATCACCAAGGAACATACACGAGCCAGTAGTAGATTTTCTAGTGTTAGGGCAACCTATCTAATCAGTATCACTGTAAGCTTGTAGTTGAAGTGAAGAACCAGAAGGAAAAAAAAGACAATGATTAGGTGTACCAAGTATGTATCAAATAATGTGATTCACTGCACAAAAGTGAAGATGCCAAGGAGACTGCATGAACTTACTAACAATGTGCATAGCATAAGAGATATTTGGGTGGGTGATAGTTAAATAAATAAGACTACCAACCAATTTCTGATGTAAAGTAGGATCTAGAAGAGGTTCTCCTTCATTACTTCGACATTTTAAATTCATTTCCATTGGAGTTTCAGCTGAAGTAGAACATGTGAGTCCAACTATGTGAACTAGTTCCTGAATGTACTTCCATTGATTCAAGAAAATTCCTTGATGCCGATGATGCACTTCTAACACCAAGAAGTAAGTGAGTTGACCAAGATATTTCACGTGAAAAGTAGAGTGCAACAATATTTGAAGATTGGAGATACCCTCTAAATCAGAACCAGTGATGACAATATCATCCACATAAACAAGGAGGACAACTATGCCTTTGATTATCTGTTGAAGAATATAGATGAGTCATATTGACTCTGAGCAAAAGAAGGCCCAAGAAGACTAGATCAAAACATTTCAAACCATATATGTGGTGCTTGTTTCAATCCATATAAAGAGCATTTTAGTTTGCAAACAACACCATTAGAAGAAGTAGGCATACCATACGGAAGTTTTATGCAAACTACTTCTTTGAGATCACCGTGCAAGAACGCATTCTTGACATCCATTTGAAGTAAAGTCCAAGATTAAGATTCAACAAGTGCTAGGATGGTTCGCACAGTAGTCATTTTGGCCACTAGTGTAAAGGTTTCTTTGTAGTCTAGACCATATTGTTGCTTATTTCCAAGAACCACCAACCGAGCCTTGTAACACTCTATGGATCCATTGGATTGAAGCCTGATAGAGAACAAAAATGTACTGCCAAGAGGTTTTACAGATGGAGGAAGTGATACAACCTCCCAAGTTTGATTTTCTTCAAGTACAAGAAGTTCTGCTTCAATTGCTTTCCGCCAACACTTATGCTCCATTGCCTGTATGTAAAATGAGGGAATAGGAATAGAAGAAAAGGTGGTTGTCAAGGCTGCTGGATTTGAGAAACCATACCTTTCTAGAGGTTTACTAACCCAAGAGCTGTATCTAAGTGGAGTAGATGGAGTTGTTGCAGTAGGATAAACAATAAGGGAATGATCTTTAGGAGGCTTTGGACTCATATTTATTGAGATGGATGGGCATCTATGATAGACCAAAAGTGGTTTAGAAGTTGTGGGATCTATAGGAGAGTTAGTAAAAAAAGGTAATACATAAAATGAAGGAGAAAAGATCTTGATGTGAGAGAAAAAAATACTGATTTTCCAAAAAAAATCACATTCTTAGAAATTTGAATGCGATGCAGGTTGGGATCATAATAAAGAAAACCTTTTTGATGTACAGAATATCCTAGAAAAGCACATTTAATAGATTGAGAAATGATTTTTGTGCATTCATGTGTCAGAAGATGGACATAACATACACAACCAAAGATACGAAGGTTAGAATAATTGGGAGCATGAACAAATAACCGAGTGAAAGGAACAACATTATTTAATGAAGAAGAAGGCAATCTGTTAATGAGGTGGATGGTAGTGGAGAAAGCTTTACACCAAAATCGGGTGGGAACAAATGATTCCAATAAAAGAGTGCGGACAACATCAAGAAGATGACAATTTTTTCATTTAGCACGTAAGGGGGAGTATAAGACTACACAGAGGGACTTATGGGAAGGACTTATGCTCGTAAGCGTGACTCTAAGAACTATCCAGAGGAGTTTAAAGTAGAACTTACAACCGTAAGGGTGTCGCAAGGGCAACATAGAGAAGCTTACGGTCTAGCATTTACGTCCATAAACTAGATTGTAACACAAAATAGAAGCCCTTAAGGATGGGATTTATGGTTGTAAGTGATCCCATAAGGCTCTCACGACCCATCGTTTCCAGCTCCTTACAACCAGATCCTTACGCCCGTAAGCAGATTATAAATGGCATATTATAAATAGATTTGATGAGGATTTTAGGGTTATCTTTTGTTCTAATTTGGAAGGGAGGCTAATAAAAGAAGAGGGGTGAATCTTTAAGGCCTTGGAAGCGATTTTAGGAGGAGATTCAACCCCATCATCTTGGTGAGGAAGATCGTAGTAATCAAGACTAGCTTCACTGCGTTCGTGGAAGGGCTTTGGGCTTTCTCCAGCGAGCAACCTTTGGCACGATTGAGAAGGGGGTTGTAATGCTTTGTTTTATTTTCACTGTGTCTTGCAATTTAAATGCTTGCCCTCCATTAATGGAGGGTTAATTTCATAGATGTTTAGGCATAGTTGAACTCTAGGGTTTTATCGTTAATTAGACATTGGTTGTGGATCCTTATGATTTAATTGTCTCTTAATTGTAATCCATGTTATTTGAATCTAATTGCATCGTTTGTATCATTAATTTGACTCTAGGGTTATCATATTTGATGTGCTTGTGACGAGTAGAAATACCCACCTAGCATATACATATCGTGATTGGAGGGGATTGTAAATAAGCCTTGCAATGTGGTACTTTAGAGAATTCTTTTCCCTCAATCCTCCTGAGTGTTTGACAAGTTATTTTCGCACTCTTTCCAATCATATGGAATAGATTTTAGGAGATCAAAACTGCATGTTTATATTTCATATAGTTTTTTTAATTATATTTAAACAAAATTTTACTATAATTCTATTCATATAATTATATATTTTAACTTTTTTTTTAAGTACAAAGCTTAATTTATGGCAATATTAATGTACAATAAATTTGGCATTATAATAAGACCTCATAATTTCCAATGCCACAAAATTTATGTTCTCTTTATAAATTTTTTTTTAAATTGTTATTACAATCATCCAGCACTCCTATCCATGTAATTATCTTGAAATTGTTTAATTTTTTTAAACTATAACACTTAATTTATGAATTATGAAAATATCAATGTACAAAAAATTTGGTCTTATATTAGAGCACTGTAATTTTATAGTGTTTCACAATTCAAGTTTTTATTTACTATCATCTTATATCCTATATCTACATAATTATCTTGAGAATTTAAAATTTTGTTTAACAATAACAACCAAAATTTTTTAGGGCCTCACAATTCATGTTTTCTTTTTTTTAAAAAATTATATTTAAACTTTTTATTTACTATTATTCCATGATCCTATCCACATAATTATAATTTGGGTTTTTTAATAAAGTAGCCCTATTTTATTTTTTATTTAACCAAATGGCCATAAGGCCATTTTAATTGTCAAAATGGCTCTAGAACCATCACATCACCCACATGGGTCTTGTGATGTGCTGACTGGGCGCTGAGTCAGCGCTAATTGGACTGCTGATGTGATATTTTTAAATAAAAAATCATGATTTTTTGTATTTTTAACCCTTGAATGTTTTATAATCAATAAGTTGGTATATTCTTGTTTTTTTTAACCAACTTTTTTTAAATTTATTAGTGTTTTAAAATTTATTAAACTTTTAAATAACTTTTTAAGAAATATATAAGTGTGTTTTTTTTAATTTAAATCCCTTATTTGTTTTATAATTAACAAATTATCTTTTTCCTTTGATTATTTAACCTAAATTTTGTTTAAAAAATTATGTAAATTTTTAAATTTATTAAAAAACTAATTTTAAACAATATATTTGAATATGAAAACACAAAGGGCTTATAATTTATTTTTTAATTAAATCATGAAATCAATAATAACTTATGCCCCATTGGTTGACTGTAATGTCATACAGACAAACTTATGCTCCATGTTTTCATCCGGTACCAAGTTCACAATTTTGGCAACTTATACCTGGGCCAAAGATGGCTCCACCTGTTGACCGACTTACTGCTAGCCGACCAAAGATCAGACGTAGAAGAATGCATATAAAATAGAAACCCTGATTCTACTAGACATAATTTATACTCTATATGTAAACAATAGGGTCATTATAGAACTACTTGCCCTAGACAAGGGAGAAATATATGATGTAACTTTATTTATATTTAAATGCAATTATGTTTTTTAACTTCAAATAATTTTATAAGTTATTATTGATTTCATGATTTAATTAAAAATTAAATCATAAGCCCTTTGGGTTTTCATATTCAAATATATTCTTTAAAATTAAATTTTTAATAAATTTAAAAAATTAGATAATTTTTTAAAAAAAAAATTGGGTTAAATAATCAAATGAAAAAGATAATTTGTTAATTAGAAAACAAATAAGGGATTTAAATTAAAAAACACACTTATATATTTCTTAAAAAGTTATTTTAAAGTTTAATAAATTTTAAAATACTAATATATTTTTTAAAAAAAATTGGTTAAAAAAACCCAAGAATATATCAACTTATTGATTATAAAACAATTCAGGGTTTAAAATACAAAAAATTATGATTTTTTATTTAAAAATACCACATTAGCATCCAATCAGCAGTGACTCAACGCCCAGTCAGCACATCACAACACCCATGTGGGTGATGTGATGGTTCTAGGGCCATTTTGACAATTAAAATGGCCTTAGGGTCATTTGGTTAAATAAAAAATAAAATAATGCTACTTTATTAAAAAGCCCTAAAATTTATCTTATTTAATTGATTTATGATAATATTTTTATTTTTATTATATAATTTATTATTTGATAAAAATAATTTAAAAATATTTATCATCATTTTGCTTAGAGCCCTATTTATCCTAAGATCGACCCTATGCTTTTTGTTAAAACCGCGCCTTTAGCACCAATTTAAGGCTTTGGGTAAAATATATAGATATGTAGTCATTCAATTATTTAAGTATTTTTATTTGGGTCACTAAATTATAAAACATTCTATTAGGTCACCCACCTTAAGAATTATAGTTATTTTGGTTACGGGAGCTTACCCCTTTAACGACAAGTTATTGTGGCAGTCCAACTCACTCTTATTTTGCCACGTCGGTAGTATAGTTTACCTTTTTTTCCCCTTTCAATTGTAACAAATAGTCTTCAAAATCTCACCCGCAAGAAACTTCTTTAAAATAAATATAGAAAAAAGAAAAAGCTTTTTTACTCTGAGTTTGTTCAAGGGCAGCAGGCTGGCAACAAAGGACATTTCAATTTAAATGCAAGTAGTTATGCATGGGTTTCCTTCTTTTTACTGTATAATATGCCCAATTGATCTCATTTTTCTGGTGGAACAGTATCTGTAGGTTATGGGAAATTGAAGTACGTCAGATGAAGCCAAATCTCAAAACATATAGCCAGATTGGCCATGACATCTCCTTGTCTTCCTATTTCTCTTATTTTCTCTGATTACACATTTAATGATGTTACAAAGTCGGTCTTATCAAGAGTAGTCTGGAAATATAGACCAAATCCAATATCCACAAAAATTGGGCAAAGCAACATGCAACTTATCATCTCTAAAAACCTTCAAGCGAATGAATGTTGGAGAAAAATAAAATTTTATAATTTCATGGAGAAAACAAATAGTTTTTATTGTCTTGCCATAACGTGGCACCAAACTGCTATTACATTACCACCACTTTGACACACCACTTGACACCCAACTTATCACTAACTTTACTGCTAAGCGCAGCTGTATTTCCCATATATTAACTAATACAAGATGTCTTTGTGGAGAAAGGTAATGACTTTTTGCTACTTCTCTTTTTGTCTGTTTATCCAGTGATTCTGTAATCTATATGATTAAAGTAATCATCTCCTATTTTTTAGTATATTAATAATTTCTTTCATGTGTAGCTCAACAAGAAAAGCTATTGGAGAAGCAGCTCCACGGTCTAATTGAACAACTTACAGCAAAGCAAGTCGGTGTTACTTCCGCAATATCTTTTACAACTCCCAGAAGTTTTAACCTTATATCTGAATCTCATTTTATAGGCACAAGCAGAAGGTTTGAAGAGGGAAATACAGAACAAAGAAAAAGATTTAGAGATATTAAATGGTTTGCAAACAAGAGTAGAAAGTGAAACCATCGAGACTAATACCACAAGGAACCAATTCAACAGAGGTTCTTTTGAACATTTACAGATAATAGTTTTGAACTCCTTGGAAGACCTCTCCATACACGTAGCATAACTAAAAACTAGCAGAAACTAATGCTTTTGAGGTCTGCTCTGATTCTTTATATTCTCACACTTAATGTGATTGTCTTCAGAAAAATTTCATTTTCAGATACACCTTTTATATGATATCTCTTGTAATTCATTTATATTGATATTACTCGAACTGTTATGTGTTGTTAAAATTTCATTGGGTTTTATTTAGATGCCATCAAGTAAACGCAAATTAGTTCTCTTTCAAGAT
Organism: Dioscorea alata; assembly: GCA_020875875.1. Classification (NCBI taxonomy): domain Eukaryota; kingdom Viridiplantae; phylum Streptophyta; class Magnoliopsida; order Dioscoreales; family Dioscoreaceae; genus Dioscorea; species Dioscorea alata. Next base: position 14,818,749 of record CM037019.1, read on the forward strand.
GGCCTATTAAATAGTATGTAAATGTTGGATTAGAGCCGTAACCGAAATCAAAGTTGTGGTATGGGAAACAAAACTCCTGCGCCATCACTTTCGGCAAGGGTTAGTGGTCATTACGTTAGAGTAGCTGTAGTAACCGCTTGCATAATTAAAGCTTCTTCAGATGTGCATCTGTTAAGCGCTAGGTTTGCTCCTTGAATGCCTATTTATGCATCAACCGCTTGAGTGTCAGCCGGAAGCGTCGGTGAGAGGGAGAGAAGAAGTGTTCAAGACCCAAGGACACATTGACTTCTCTGTAAAACTGATAACAAAATGGCCAAGTTTCGTATTTTGTTCATCCTCATGATCCTCGCCGCATCGCTCGTCCTCAACCATGCTACTGTAAGACTTCCCGAATGGCCCGGCATTCCCCCAAAGGGCTACAATGGCAACGTAGCCAAGAGACTTCCAGAATGGCCCGGTATTCCTCTGGAAGGCTACAACGGCCAGAAAGCCATAAGGCTTCCCGAATGGCCCGGTATCCCTCCAAAGGGCTATAACGGCCAAAAAACCATAAGGCTTCCGGAATGGCCTGGCATCCCTCCAAAAGGCTACAACGGTCAACTAACAACTACAGAAATTGCACCTAGCTCCGTCAATGAGGTTGCTGATGCTCCTTATAGCGATGGAGCTTGACCAGAGGCAAGAGCTCCACTGAGTGCAGTCCCGTCCTAGTGAGATGTGGCTGCTATCATCCTATATCAATGTCCAAGAGAATAAAACTCCCTTGAAGCGAAAGGAGGAGGGGATTTCACAAACATGAGCATCAATTATGTCCATTGCGACATGTGTGGCATGACCTTAACAAAATAAAAACTATTCTCATTTTTTTTTCACACATCACTTTATTTCTTAGTCTGAGCAAGTACGGGCGAGAAGTATTTTGAAATCTAAACAACAACCAAACACAACATTAAATGACCTCACATGTTAAGTTTACTGGTAAAAAATAGGAATCCACTTCCACAGGCTTATAGCGATTTCCCATATAGATGGTTAGGGAGGTTGTTCACCGGGGAAGGTGCTCTCAACATTAACTAATAACCACTTATGGTTTTGTTGCCCCACTCAAGGATTTTATCAAAATTTTAACACCCTTTTCATCGCTCTTTGCGAAATGACAAAAATTGGTGGCAACCTTGTTTGTAATAAAAAAACTAAATAAAAGTTGAACAACTAATAGTTAGAAACACACACAAAAAAAAAAAAAAAAAAAAAAAAAAAAAAAAAAAAAAAAACTATATCCAATAAGCAAAAAAAATTAATTACAAAATGTTTCAAGAATATTTAGTAAAAATAAAAAATTATCTCCCAAGACTCACAAAATCCTTAGTTTCTTTTTTGTTACCCTTGAACATCTACATGTGAGCACATCCCAACTTTTTTGTAAAAATTGGTAGCAACTCGTTATAGGGAATCCTTGACCATCTACATGAGAGCACATCCCTCTTCTTTCAAGGACACTGTGATGTCGGCATGTTTTTGAAAACACCATGTGTGATGATAGGAACATGACTTGCAAAAATAATATTAATGAAATGGAAGTAGAATTCCACTTACCAAATTACAAATACTTATAAGCGGGTTATGTTAACATTATGCTTTTTTCAATGGTTGTGCATGGCGCCCTGTATAGTTGTTTATAACCACATTTTCCTAAACATGATTATCAATTGTGGGGCAACTAAACCATAAGTGGTTATTAGTTAATGTTAAGAGTGCCTTCCCCCGGTGAACAACCTCCTTAACCATCTATATGCGAAATCGCTATAAGCTAGGGGAAGTGAATCCTTATTTTTTTATTACCAGAAAAACATAACACGTGATGTCATTTAATTAGTGTTGTAGCCTTATGGCTTTCTGTTTGTTGTAATCTTTCGAAGGGATGCCAGGACATTCTGGAAGCATTATGGTTTTTTGGTTGTTGTAGCCTTTCGAAGGAATGCCGGGCCATTTAGGAAGTCTTACAGTAGCATGGTTGATGACAAGCAATGCGGCAAGAATCATGAGGATGAGCGAAATATGGAACTTGGTCATTTCATTTCAGTAGTATATAGAAGCAAATGTGTCCTAGGGTCTTGAACACTTTTGTTACACCCCTACTCATAGTCAGGCACGAGACAATAACAACATTAATTCAAGTGGAGTGAACAACACCTTCATTGAATTAGCGCAAGGTTGTACAGAAAACCTAACTGAGAAAAATACACCAAACAAACATAAATGAAACTTGGGCAGAGCACTATAGATATAGATATATTCATATAACCAAGGTGTGAGTACAAGAGATGATATAGATAGCTCAAATATACAACCTAACGGATCCAGCCTATATAATAATGGGTAATACACAACATGCTCTAAAAGATGTGTATAGACCTACAACCCAAAACAATACACACAAGAAACTACCCAACACAGGGAAAGGCCCCACGCACTACTCAACCTGAGGAGGGAAAAAAATGAGTGTGAGTAATGCTATTACTCAGTGAATGAATAAGCCACATAGTTCAAATAGGATCGAAATGAAACCAATAAGTATGGTAGCAAGAATAACCAATAAACTAATAGCTTTTAATTAAGTATAATAACTAATGAATTAAAAAATAGCTTAAGAAAAGATAGTTATTTTGAAAATGCATAATTTACCAACAAATCATTCTTTTGAAAACTCATCGAGCTGGCCTCAAAGAATGTTTACCCTAATTGTGGTCACGACTATGGTTTTGTACCTGCCAATGTTAGTTTTAAATATAACATAATCAACTAGATAGCCCTCCTTGGCTTTGTCCCCTGAGAACCTCATGTGGTGACCTCGAGTGTCCTAGTGAGCAATTGTCCCATTCAGGCTCTCTACGTGCCTTTTGATATGGGTAATATAATGGTCAAGCTCCATCGAAGGCCTTGCCTTTGCTCGGAGGCTCTCCTCCTACAAATATGAAAGTATTCCAAATACAGAAATATAAGAGAAAATTATCAAAATGGAAATCAATCGTAACAAATGAAATAAATCAAATTCAATGCCGACAATTAAGAATTTGGGTCTACCCTTAAGATGGTGGAATAATGATTCAATAAGGATTAAAATCCTAACTTCAAAGATTGAGAAACAACATGCACCAACACGCGATTACTACAGTATCCAAAAACAAACTCTCATATCTATAGCAATTCCATAGTGAGCTATAATATAGAGAGTTGAAACTCAACAAATCTCCCTAAAATATATCCCTCATCCCATAGGATTTCATGAAACACAATAAAGTGATGTATAAACAACATCTAGACCATTCAAAGCCCATGGTTTCAATAAAAAATTCCAACTAAAAGAAGACATTCAAAACTCTCAAAAGAGAATCAAGAACAAGATAAGCAAAACATGGAATTTAATACTTCTCTACTCAAAACAAGGATCCAATAACCTCCTTACAAAGGCTAAAACTTAGAAAGCTTAAACAATCACTGCAAAATGTCAAAGAGCATAAATAAAACAATGAAAATGATGAGATCCACAAGCGCACAAGTCGTCAAATAATAAACCTCTCGCGCAAGCACAAAAAGGTCATATTCCCTGGGGTCCCAAGAGCTCCTATTACTTTTACCTAGATGAAGCTATCTAGTCTAATAAAAATAGGATTAAAATAAAGTAAGAAAAAAACAAAAGAGAAAGCCATAAACAAATGGACCATGACGCATGACATAAGCACATTAAGGAAGCAAATTACCATGAAAGTGTGAGGCCTATGGCGAGGATCTCCTTGGGACTACTAAAGCGAGAAGGATGTTAAAATTACAAAGGCAATGGTGATTTTGGGGCAAGAGACATCCTAAAGTAGGTCAACCCTGATGGTCACGGCGATTAACCCCTAATCTCATACAAGTATTGGATTGGAATTGCTTCCGCCCAAATCCTCATATGATTGCATTACACTTGGGAAAATCTCTAATTAGGGTCAAACACAATATCTAGGTTCATACCTAATGGTTGGAGGGGTACAAAATACCTGATGGTCAAGGTGTATTCATACATGAATCCTTTCCAAGCTAAGTATGTCTAGTACAAGCATGATGGTCACGCAACCAAGTACAACCTAGAAGTTGAACCATAGAGTTCTCATGCAATCCAACACATCAATGAACACAAAGCTTGAACAACAAACTAAACCAAATACACTAGAAGTAAATCACAACATCCATACAAGCAAGTTCATCAAAAAGTTCACCAGATGCCCGGTGACCTTGAGAGTCTAGTTCCACATCATGGAGAAGGAAAGCTTAGAATATAAGTAAATCATGAAGAATCTCATAAACAAACTCCCTTAGATGTAGACTAGAGGTGGTGATGAGAACTTGTTGGATCCGCAACATCAAACTCCTTGATGCTCTTATTGATAACATTCCTCTTCTTCCCTTGGATTTACCCTTAGATCAGCCTTCTCCAGCCATCTTAAAGCCCTAGGTTATGATGGTGGAAAAAGGGTGGCCAAAGAACCTTTAATAATGCCCTAACCTCTCTTTTAAAGTCCTCTCAGGTTAGCTTCATGGCGTGGCTCATGGGCACAAGGATGCCCATGAGAGCCTCGGGGTTTATGCTGAAATTTTTGTAAAGTGCTGTAGTAAATTGCTACAGTAAAACTTCTGCATTTAATTGAACATTCTTCAGCTGGCTTGCGGCCATCTTCACAAACGTTAGGTTGCCCGTCAACAAAACCTGAGACTTCACTGTTTCTCCAATTCTTTGTCCTACAGTACTTGCTATAGTGTTGCTGCAGTGCTCGGGGCTCTAAAATGCCTTTTCCAGTGCACATGCTTATTAGGCACAAGAGTCATCCAGCTTACTCGATTACAAGTCTAGATAGACACATTCATGCTTTACTAGCAGAGGAATATTGACTCAGACTCCTTTTTTCTCTTATATATATATATATATATATATATATATATACATACTCTATCTCATACCTCTTAGTTTAATACGTACTACAGAAAACTTCATTTAAGGCTAAAAAAAAGACAATAAAAGAACCAAAAGCTCTTAAAGGAATATTGAAGGTAGAATTTAACAATCTAATACCGAAATCAAATCAATGGGTTTGACAGAGTATACAAGGTGGAAGTTTTCATGATAGAGTGTGAGTATGCACTAGAGATAAAACAAGACTTCCATTCAAGCAAAGATAAATAATATAACTCACGTCTATTATTCTTTAAAATAGGGAGTTTTTAACAAAGAATTATACCTATCATAGGTAGATCAAGCATGCAATTGCAAAAATTTTCAAAGTTCACAAAAATCCACTCCCCACTTAAAGATGTACATTGTCCCCATTATGCCTAAATTAATAGAATGCAATAATATAGACAATAAAAACATAGTAAGAGGGTTTCGTGAACTTCCATGAGATTGGGGTGGCCACCAATGATTCCGATAGATGATGGAGAAAGAAGGTGTGTTTGATGCTTCAATTTCACCCTGGAATCTAGAAAGTAATATCATCTCAAGGCATCCATAACACACAAAAAAAGACAATACAAAAACAAAAACAAACAAAAGCAAACAACTAACATAACAAAAACAATGAAGCAAGACATAATCCAAGCAATTCCTTTGTTCAATCAATATCATGATGTCCAAATCTCTCTATTACAAATATTGCTAGGGGTCTACAGACATGCTACAAGTGTCAAACAAATTCAAGGAAAGCACCATTCAAAAGTTACTGTAGCACCAACTTGAAAGAGCAAGAATTTCCCCTTGTTTTTTGAGCATAAAAGTTTTTTACAAAACTTGAAAATTGCACAAATTGGCATTAATAAAACTTGAAAAACAAGAGAATAGAAGAAGGAAGATGCAAACATAGAGTTAGGGTTTGTGAGAGTGCCCTTGATAAGTGCTTGTGTTATAGTGACGCGAACCGTTATTATCTTACTATGAGCATCTCTTTTATCAGATTTTATCACTAAATAGTGTGCATTTGTGTATTCTTGTACATTATAGGTTTGTGGAGCCAAGTTGGAAAAGAAGAATAAAGTTAGATAGTGTTCGCCGTTGTTGAGAGGTTTTCGGACCAAGCAAGGAACAAGGCATGAACTTGGACTTATGAGTGTGTGCCAACCTCCTTTGGAGGGGCACAAAGGCAGTCACATTCACAACAAGTCTAACTCGTGTAGCCTAGGAGAACTTCACCAAGAAGGAGACTTGAAGCAATCGGCACGATCTACTATTGATTGTGTGCCCAATTCAATGGCCTCGATGAAGAACAACGTATTCGGGAGCGTTTCGGCGAGTTACTATAGCAGCATTGTAGCTTTGTTACCGTTCCAATTCACTGCAGCAAGTTACTGTGCATTTTCTGCCGAAGATCAAGAATTCACACGGGCGTGTGGAATTACCACACGGCCGTGTGAATCATTTTTCAGCAAGCCAGAGACTTCACACGGGCGTGTGGAAATCCCACACGGCCGTGTGAAGTAATTTTTCAGGAAGACAAAAACTTCACACGGGCATGTAGAAATTCCACACGGCCGTGTGAAGCCCCGATAAGTTCAAATTTAAAGCCGCACTCAGCCTATTTAAAGCCCCATTGGGAGACTTTTTGAGTATCTTTTGACCTAGCTTTCTCTCCAACTTCGAGAGGGTGCGGCTAGGGTTTTGGAGAGGACTTTGTGGAGGATTGGAGCACACCAACGGCATCATCATCGACGTCCGAAGGCAGCACAAGACCACGGCCACATCACACGCGAGGGGGTTTTCATTGATGTTCTTATTTTGCAATTTATTTTACACTTTGATGAACATGTATAGCTCCATGAGGAGCTAAACCCCTCGTGGGTATTCGGACTTGTAAAACCCTAGGATCATTATGTTTCTATGACATTGTTATTATGCTTTTCCAATATTGATGAATAAATTCGAGTTTCAGTTTTAATTATCTTTTGCTATTGTTCTTCCTTAGCCGTGATACTAGGGTTGAGAACAATCTAGGTTATCTTTTGGAGGTGTGACAACTCCTATAGGATTAGACTACTTAAGACTGAAGAGGGTTGAGAGGGAGAGTTGTGAGGTAGCAATGTACCCCTTTCCCTTCCGGTGTGATTTCTCCCTACCTCCGTTTCCTTGGTTAATTAGCGGTCAAGATAGAGTTTTTGGGCTCAATCTATACTAGGGTTCTTCCACCTGGACCAAAGGGTTAGAACTACATAGAGGAACAGGTTTTATCACTATGAATCTCTAGAGCTTAAAGCAATCCCATGTAGTGTTAGGGTTAGGAAGATAGACTCCCCTGGGGCTTAGTTGACAGGTCAACAAGAGTCAAGGGTCGTAGTGAATCCTAATACCGGGACATAATGTTGGGGTTAGTCACGGTTGACCTTAAGTTTTGGGACCACGAGTTTAAGAATATCCTCGACTCAATTAACATCAATAGGAAAGTATAATAGCATAGTCTTGCACTAGAAGTATAAGTCCTAGAGGTAACTTGTCCGGATACCCTATCTCACCCATTGCTAGTCTTTCTCTTTTAACTTCTACTTGCTTTTCTCTTGTCTTTCATCTCTCTATTTACTTTCTTGTCGTTTATTCTAATTGTTTCCATAAATTCACTCATCACTCCGATTATTTTTTTTTCGTACACCGCATAACTAAATAGTGAATTCTTGTGTTCTAAATCCTTATTCCCTGTGGATTCGACTACCCACTCACCAGGGTAATTTTATTACTTCGACAAGGCCGTGCACTTGCGGTACACACGCAAAAGGTCGTGTCAAGTTTTTGGCTCCGTTGCCGGGGAATAGGCGTATTTTTAATACTAGTTTTTGCTACTTTAGTTATTTACTTCGTTATCTATTTCACACCTTCTTTATCTATCACTATTTTTACCAATTCTTTTCTTTTTAATTTCAGTTTACCGAGGGAATGTTTAACGCAAGCGAAGCTTTTGATACACTCGTAGGATTAGTCAAGGAAGTGGAGCAGAAAATGCAGTTGTTTATCGCACAACCATTTCCAAATTATATTGAGTGTGGGCAATCAGTGAGACAACCTTGTACAGGAATAGTGGATAGTATTGATCAGTTTTGCAAGGAGCAGAACATGAATTATGAATTGGGCAGTGTGTTAGACGAATTTGATAAATCACCTTTAGCTTTTGTAAATGGTGACACAGAAGAAACCCTTGAGAACGCTCTTGCACAGTTTGAATCAGGTTATTTTGAGCACAAACAAGCGGCCTTTTCAATGGGTATTATAGACCTGATAGAGGAAGTTTGTGAATTGGGGATTAGAATGGAACACCAGGACCAACCCCAGGAATGTGATTTGGAGAAGGTTTCAGGGTACAGTAATGAACAGCAAACTACAAAATTTGAAGAGATTGGCAGATCAATTGGAGACCGGCTTCGACGATCCATCGATGAGCCACCTGATTTGAAATTGAAAACACTTCCAAAACACTTGGAATATGCATTTCTGGCAGAAGAGATGAAGTTGCCCGTGATCATAGCATCGAATATCTCTTTGGAGCAAAAAGACAAATTGGTGAATGTGTTGAAAAAGCATAAGTCTGCTTTGGCATAGAAGATTGCAGACTTAAAAGGTATAAACCCTTCATTCTGTACGCACAAGATTTTAATGAAGGACAACTTCAAATCAGTGATCCAACCTCAACGAAGACTAAACCCGAACATGAAGGAAGTCGTAAAAGTGGAAGTGGTCAAATTATTGGATGCAGGGATCATTTACCCCATTTCCGATAGTGCTTAGGTAAGCCCAACACAGGTGGTCCCGAAAAAAGGTGGGATGACAGTGATCAAGAATGAAAAGAACGAACTCATCCCAACTAGAACGGTCATAGGGTGGAGAGTTTGTATTGATTACAGAAGACTGAATGATGCAACCCGTAAAGACCGCTTCCCTTTACCCTTCATTGATCAAATGTTGGAGCGATTGGCAGGGCATCAATTTTACTGTTTTCTAGATGGGATGTCAGGGTACTTTCAGATCCCTATTGCTCCGGAAGACCAAGAGAAGACAACATTCACTTGTCCCTACGGGACTTTTGCATATAGACGAATACCGTTCGGATTATGCAACGCACCTGCTACATTCCAAAGGTGTATGACTGCTATTTTCGATGATCTTGTCAAAGACATAATGGAAGTATTTATGGATGATTTCTCGGTGTTTGGTGATTCCTTCGAAATATGTTTAAGAAATTTGGAAAAAGTGCTGATAAGATGTAAGGAGACAAATTTTACGCTAAACTGGGAGAAATGTCATTTCATGGTTCGAGAAGGCATTGTTCTCGGACACAAGATTTCCCATTTGGGTATGGAGGTGGACAAGGTAAAAATCGAAGTCATAGAGAAACTTCCTCCGCCAATGAATGTCAAGGGAATTCGGAGTTTCCTGGAACATGCAGGTTTCTATAGACGGTTCATTAAGGATTTCTCGAAAATCACTCAACTATTGACTAAACTTCTTGAAAAAGATGCTCCGTTTGATTTTGGGAAAGATTGTGCAACAGCTTTTAATGTGCTAAAAGAAAAACTAGTTCAAGCTCCAATCTTGATTACCCCTGACTGGAATGAACCTTTTGAGCTCATGTGTGATGCCAGTGATTACGCTGTAGGAGCAGTTCTGGGACAAAGGAAGAGCAAGCAATTCCAACCCATCTATTATGCGAGCAAGACTCTCACAGATGCACAGAAGAATTATACTATTACAGAGAAAGAATTATTAGCAGTAGTATTTGCTCTCGATAAGTTCAGGCCATATCTTATCTTGTCAAAGGTCATTGTGTTTACAGATCATTCAGCTCTCCGTTACCTCATGAACAAAGTCGATGCAAAACCAAGATTGATCCGGTGGATATTACTCTTATAGGAGTTTGACATGGAGATAAAGGATAAAAAGGGAACTAAAAACGTAGTGGCATATCATTTCTCACGGTTGTAAGGGAGCATTGGGCAAGAGCCATCAAATAAGGAGATCAATGACTTCTTCTCGGAAGAACACTTACATTCAATTCAGGAATTAACATCATCAGGTGATACACCGTGGTTCGCAGATTTTGCTAATTACTTGTCAGGAAAAGTCCTCAAGCCAGGGCTCACATTCCAACAAAAGAAAAAGTTCTTTAGCGATTTGAAGAATTATTTCTGGGACGACCCATTCCTTTTCCGCATCTGTGCAGATCATATTATTCAGAGATGCGTTTCGAGGAAGGAAGGATGGGATATCCTTGCTTATTGTCATTCAGGACCAGTTGGGGGCCATTATGCATCAAGTAGAACCGCGGAAAAAGTTTTGGCAGCAGGGTTCTATTGGCCAACCCTCTTTCACGATGCACACCAATTTGTTCTTCGATGCGATAATTGTCAGAGGTCAGGGAATTTGTCTCGGCGGGATGAGATACCTCAGAATCCTATGTAATTTTGTGAGATATTTGATGTTTGGGGCATTGATTTCATGGGGCCGTTTCCAAGGTCTAAAAGGAACCAATATATATTAGTGGCAGTTGATTATGTCTCCAAATGGGTCGAAGCATAAGCATTACCGAGTAATGATGCTAGAACTGTGGTGAAATTCTTAAAGAGGTTGTTCACTCGGTTTGGAACTCTGCGAATCATCATTAGTGATCGAGGGACCCACTTTTGCAACGCCCAATTAGAAAAGGTATTGAAACGATATGGGGTACGTCACCGCCATGCCACTCCATATCATCCCCAAACTAGTGGTCAAGTAGAAGTCACTAATAGAGAACTCAAGCGGATTTTGACGAAGTCTGTGGAACAAGGAAAGCGGGACTGGTCGGAACGGTTGGACGACACACTCTGGGCCCATCGCACAGCATACAAGACGCCCATAGGAACTACTCCGTATAATCTAGTTTACGGAAAGTCATGTCATTTACCCGTGGAACTTGAGCCTAAAGCATATTGGGCAATCAAAGCAATGAACTTCGATTTGAGAGAGCAGGTGAACGAAGACTGCTTCATCTTCATTAGCTCGATGAATGGAGGTCGAAAGCATATGAGAATGCTAGAATTTACAAGGAGAGGATTCAGAAGTGGCATGACAAGCATATCAAATTACCTAAAAAGTTCAAAGTCGGTGATCAAGTTCTACTATTCAATTCCCGGTTGCGACTCTTCCCCGGAAAACTAAAGACTAGATGGTTTGGCCCATATACAGTCACTCAAGTATCACCCCATGGTGCAATTGAGATTACTCATCCGGAGAAGGGCACGTTCAAAGTAAACAGACACCGGCGGCAAGGTTTGTAATGATGATAAAGAGATATTCTTTCTTCAACCTCCGTAAGGTAAGCCAGGTACGTCAAGCTAAGTGACGTTAAACAAGCGCTTCTTGGGAAGCAACCCAAGGTTTACATGTTTTTCTAGGATCTAGTTTAATTTTAGCATGAATAAAAGTCTTAGTATTGGTGTCTTAAATTTTTAATGCTTATGCTGCGATTTTATTGTGGATTATTGATGTTTTCGTGTGCCTAAACGATAATTGATAAAGATTCAGCTTGTTGAGCATGTTTTCCATGATATCTGGTCGTGTTTTGATGGTTTTCACAGGCTCTAAGCATCATAGTTATGTTTCTGAATTTTTTCCTAAGTCTGTGAATTTTTCTAAGTAAACCAGAGAAACCACACGGCCGTGTGTTACCCATTAGGGCTCAACCAGAGAAAGGCACAGGGGCGTGACCTTGCCCTTGTGAAAACCATCAGAAGGGGGCACACAGGCGTGTGGAATTAACACACGCCCGTGTGACAGCCTGCAGAACCAAGCTCTCATTTCAGAGAAACCACAGGGGCGTGTGGGTGCCCCTGTGAGAAACCTAGTGCTACGGCACACGGCCGTGTGGGATTAACACACAGCCGTGTGAATACTCTGCAGAAACCCCTTTTCCTCCCGAGAATTCACAGGGGCATGTGGCTGCCCCTGTGAGAGAGCTTGTGTACGGCACACGGCCGTGTGGAGTATTCACACGGCCGTGTGGTATACTTAGGAATTCTCGGGATGATACAGTGAAGCCACAGGGGCGTGTGAGGTGTCCCTGTGGCTGGCCTTGTGTTCTTGACCAGGTTGGGCACACGGCCGTGTGCCATTAACACACGGCCGTGTAACATGTTCACACGGCCGTGTGAGTTCCCAGAACTTCAAAAAGCCAAAGATTTTCTTTTGGAATTCATTCGTATTTCTTTCGTTTTCACTCCAAAACACTCTCTGACCTCCTCTTCCACTTTCCCAACCGTTTCCTACACTCATTGAGGTTTCTTTTCGAGCTTTCCAACCGATTCCGAATTTTTCCCCATCTACACCGTCGGTAAGAACGACAAACCCTTCTTCTTAATCAATCTGGATTTAGAATGTTCATGATAAGTATTTCGGCCGTTTTACATGATTAACCTGGTTACCAATGAGTTACAAGGGTTTTTAAGCGAATTTTTTGTGAGAACACGGAGTTTTGATTCTACAACCTTGCAACCATGTCCGCCCGATAATCCACACGGGCGTGTGGAATTTCCACACGGCCGTGTGGAGCCTATCAGGGCAGATTATTATACTCAAATGATTAACTCCCTTTTACAATTCTTTTCAGGAATAGCACCTAGGAAAGAGACTAATAAACGGGCACGAGAACACTCTCCAGAACCAACCGACTTCGCCACACCTAAACAACGAGAAATATATAGAAGATTGGCGAAACTCAAGACCGGGCAATCTCGGTATTTGGACGTAGACTGTTTAAGACCAGCTGATTGGGGTAATGATATGGCAGACGAGATTGAAGAGCTTATTGCAGTGGGAAGTTGGAAGAGCTTACTATCTATTCGAGATCTAGCAAACCGTCTGCTTACTTTGGAGGTGCTCTCATCTTTCAAGTTTGACAAAACAAGTAGGAAGTTGACGAGTGCCAATTCTATACAGTTTCAGGCATTTGGGCATAAGTACAATATGTCAGTGACACAGTTTTCCATTTATATGGGGTTATACAACGAGGCGTTTACAAAAATAGAGGAGTACGAGAGCCTTCCAACTGACTATCCCGGTAGTTTGACCCCTCAAGGAGCTTACAGAGTATTGTGTGGACAAGGGAACTATGAACCAGGTATATCAAAATCTACTTATCTATCACGACCGGCTTATAGATACATTCATGCCATTCTAAGTAGGTCAATAAACGGCCGGGGCGATAGTACAGGGGTTCTTAGTCGGCAAGAGCTCCTTTACTTACATTCAATGGTACAGAAGGAGCCGCTCCATCTTGGATATATACTAGCTGAATCCATGCGTCATCAAAGTCAGTACCCCAGGCTTGGAATGATTTTTTCAGGGCCATACGTCACAAGACTTATGAAGGGGATGGGCCTTCGGGCAGCGATCAGAGGGATAGAAAAGACGGTCACACCTTCACCAATCAACTTAGAAATGTTGAGACAGATGGGAATGGCCAGAAGACATTACCAACAGTACATGCTGAACTGGCCCGATGCCTTTCTACACGAGGGGACACAGGCAGCGATAGAGCCACCCCCGGAGCACACAGAGGCCGAGGCACCACCCACCGCGCCGGAGCCACCTCCGGTGCGCATGTTCTCCCCTTCTCGAGGCCAGGACAGGTTCGAGCGCCTCGAGAGTGCTGTGGGTGTTATGCAGACAGAGCTGGCCGAGATGAGGGCCGCACAGGCAGCATAGTTTGCAGAGTTGAGGACCACTCAGGCATCGCAGTTCGCTCAGTTATCGGCACAGCTTGCCACGGTTATACAGATGTTTGAGCGATCTGTGGTACGACCCCGACGGGTCCCTTCACCGACTCCACCTCCATCTCCATCACCATCAGATCCACCACCACCAGCACCAGCACCTGAGGCGTCATAGTTTTATTTTAGTTTATTTCACTTCTGTTGCACTTTATATTTTTCTGTTGGACTTGTAGTACCCAGAAAGGACTCTTCTTCTGGGTTTTCTTTTAGTTTTCGTTTATTTTATTCTGTCTCGAGTTGTATCTCATTATCATATCTTTATATACTCGAGCTTTGTTTTGGTTTTTCTTGAGCTATACTGAACCCTTGCGTATGTGTGCAGATGGTCTTAGATGGAAGGAATTTGAGGAATAGTCATAGGCACGGTCATGGGACCGTGTATTCTCCACAAAAACATTGAGACTCAACTCTTAATGAGCCTAACTCCATCAAACGCAACACTTGGAGTTCAGCGGAGTAATGTTTCAATTGTCTACTTCCACACTAATTGTTGTTCATTGCTTTATTTTTATTATGCTTGCATGCATACATTGGGGACAATGTACATCTTAAGTGTGTGTGTGTGTGGGGGGGATTCACATTGCACACACCTTTACTTGCGCGTTCAATTGCTCATACTCAGGTAGCCTATGGCGGTTCACCTTAGTTGCAACGTTTGTATTCTTAGAGTCTAGGAGAATTTTTAAACATTGTATCCTATCATGCTCTAGTTTTTACTTGAATTTTTAGGGAATTTTTGTTCGATTACACCTTATTGCACTACTCACTCTTGAAATCTTTTGGAAACTCGATCTTGAAGTTTTTAAAGGACAAGTTTATCATCGTTCTTAGTTTTATTTTGGAAAATGCATATATATATTAAAAAAAAAAGAGAAAAAGATGGAAAAATGAAAAAAAAAATATATATATATATAGAAAAATCTGAGTTTGTGAATAGTTGTTTTCTTTTATGTATGCATTTGGGGTGGAAAGAGCTACCACCCATGAAGTATGAAGCTACTCTCATAAGTCGGATACAAGTTATGCCCTAATGAGAGAAAGAGCTATCTCATGGGATGCGTGAAAGCTACTACCCCGGTAGAAAGAGCTACCTCATCAAAAGAGTGAAAGCCACCTTTGGCGGCCGCTTAGGAAAGGGCTACCTTCGAGGATGTGTGAAGCTACTACCTCCTCTCTTATTTTTCGTATATAAATAAGTCCTTTTGAATAAGAGTTTGAGGAGTACTCGTTGGTTCTCTTGAGTGAATTCGCACACACTTACACGTCTTCGAGTTGTTATCCTTTTTTATTCATGTTTTTAGCTAGAGTAATGATAACATTATGCAATGTTTTGATTTCCCCTTACTTGTAGAATGCTTCCTTTGCATATTTTTGGTGAACCTAAGGCCGAGCACTTTCAATTGTTCTTCCCAAGAATTTTCACATTTTATTTTTGCTTGAGGACAAGCAAAAGCTTAAGTGTGGGGGGATTTGATAAGTGCTTGCGTTATAGTGACGCGAAGCGTTATTATCTTACTATGAGCATCTCTTTTATCAGATTTTATCAATAAATAGTGTGCATTTGTGTATTCTTGTACATTATAGGTTTGTGGAGCCAAGTTGGAAAAGAAGAAAAAAGTTAGATCGTGTTCGCCATTGTTGGGAGGTTTTCGGACCAAGCAAGGAACAAGGCATGAACTTGGACTTGTAAGTGTGTGCCAACCTCCTTTGGAGGGGCACAAAGGCAGTCACATTCACAACAAGTCTAACTCGTGTAGCCTAGGAGAACTTCACCAAGAAGGAGACTTGAAGCAATCGAAACGATCTACCATTGATTGTGTGCCCAATTCAATGGCCTCGATGAAAAACAACGTATTCGGGAGCGTTTCGGCAAGGTACTATAGCAGCATTGTAGCTTTGTTACCGTTCCAATTCACTGTAGCAAGTTACTGTGCATTTTCTGCCGAAGATCAAGAATTCCACACAGCCGTGTGAAGTAATTTTTCAGGAAGACAGAAACTTCACACGGGCATGTGGAAATTCCACACGGCCGTGTGAAGCCCCGATAAGTTCAAATTTAAAGCCGCACTCAGCCTATTTAAAGCCCGATTAGGAGACTTTTTGAGTATCTTTTGACCTAGCTTTCTCTCCAACTTCGAGAGGGTGTGGCTAGGGTTTTGGAGAGGACTTTGTGGAGGATTGGAGCACACCAACGGCATCGTCATCGACTTCCGACGGCAGCACAAGACCACGGCCACATCACACGCGAGGGGGTTTTCATTGATGTTCTTATTTTGCAATTTATTTTACACTTTGATGAACATGTATAGCTCCATGAGGAACTAAACCCCTCGTGGGTATTCGGACTTGTAAAACCCTAGGATCATTATGTTTCTATGACATTGTTATTATGCTTTTCCAATATTGATGAATAAATTCAAGTTTCAGTTTTAATTATCTTTTGCTATTGTTCTTCCTTAGCCGTGATACTAGGGTTGAGAACAATCTAGGTTATCTTTTGGAGGTGTGACAACTCCTATAGGATTAGACTACTTAAGACTGAAGAGGGTTGAGAGGGAGAGTTGTGAGGTAGCAATGTACCCCTTTCCCTTCAGGTGTGATTTCTCCCTACCTCTGTTTCCTTGGTTAATTAGCGGTCAAGATAGAGTTTTAGGGCTCAATCTAGACTAGGGTTCTTCCACCTAGACCAAAGAGTTAGAACTACATAGAGGAACAGGTTTTATCACTAGGAATCCCTAGAGCTTAAAGCAATCCCACGTAGTGTTAGGGTTAGGAAGATAGACTCCCCTGGGGCTTAGTTGACAGGTCAACAAGAGTCAAGGGTCGTAGTGAATCCTAATACCGGGACATAATGTTGGGGTTAGTCACGGTTGACCTTAAGTTTTGGGACCGTGAGTTTAAGGATATCCTCGACTCAATTAACATCAATAGGAAAGTATAATAGCATAGTCTTGCACTAGAAGCATAAGTCCTAGAGGTAACTTGTCCGGATACCCTATCTCACCCATTGCTAGTCTTTCTCTTTTAACTTCTACTTGCATTTCTCTTGTCTTTCATCTCTCTATTTACTTTCTTGTCGTTTATTCTAATTGTTTCCATAAATTCACTCATCACTCAGATTATTTTTTTTCGTACACTACATAACTAAATAGTGAATTCTTGTGTTCTAAATCCCTATTCCCTGTGGATTCGACTACCCACTCACCAGGCTAATTTTATTACTTCGACAAGGCTGTGCACTTGCGGTACACACACAAAAGGTCGTGTCAGCCCTAATGGAAAGATGGTGAAAACAATGGTAAATTTATAAATAAATCACACAAATCAGGTTGCTAGAAGTAGGATAGGCGTGTAGAGGAAGTAAAATTAAGAAAAATGGTGAAAAAATGAAGGAAAACAGAGGAGAAATGAGGGAAATATGAAGAAAATGGTGAAGAAGGTAGGGTCATTTAAGGGGCTGCCCATGCCTCTAGCGGGTTGGTTCACGGCAGTGAACTAGCCCATGAACCTTTTCAGAGAGCTTCAAAAACTCAGTTTTCAAAGCCTTTCCTAGAAACCTTTAAACAAGTTAAACTACTACCTTTTCCAAATCAAATTAAGCATAAAAATTCATCCACAAGGCACCAAATCAAAGGATAAAAACCTAAAAATTCAAGAACAAGCATAGAATCAACTCAAAAAACAAATAAACATTCTCACATTCAAACAACAACAAGTACAGAAAATACGACAACACAACAACACAACAATCTATCATACAACTAGAATACGAAAAATGCAAGAACATGAATTTAAAACTTGGGTTTCCTCCGAAGAAGAGCTTGTTTTAAGTCATTAGCTTGACATACCTCTTTCTTACATTAAGGAAGCTTGAAAATAGTGTGTTTATCCCGACTAGAGGTGGCATAAGAGCTACCAAGAAAAATGAAGCATACCTTCTGGAATGGTGTCAAGGTGGAGGCTATGCATGAAGCAACATTTGGTTTCCATGGAAAAAGCTTGGGTTGGGCATTATTCAATCTTGGCATAGGTGGGTCCTTGGATGGCTTCAACCTCCTACCCACATCTTGTTCCTCGGGTCTTTGCATATTGCCTTGAATTACCCACAAGAGTTGTTTGGGCTTCCAAGGAAACAAGTTTGGTTGAGAATTTGTCAAGCTTGGCATGGGTGGGTTATTCGGTGGCTTCAACATCCTATCCACATTTTTGTTCTCAACCTTGGTTATATGATCTTCAATTGCCCATAAAATTTTGTTGGGCTGCCAAGGAAAAATCTTTGGTTGGGAATTATCCAAACCACGCATAGGTGGGTTCAATGATGGCTTTAGTTTCTTTCCCACATCTTCAAATGCAATTTTCAATATTTTTTTCTGCACTTGAAAATTATTGAATGTTTGATGGAATGATCAATGTTGAGGCAAGTAGCATCTTCAATTATGATTGATTGAGTTTCTTCCACTTCCTCACATCTTTCGATGGCCATAATGTCATCCTCCCCTCTTTCTTCTTCAATTGCATCTTGAGGTGAAACTTCTATCATTTGCAAAAGTGGTATTGATGCCGTGCCATTTGTCTATTCAACCTCCAATACCTCAATATCTGCTTCCACCTCAATTTCACCTTTGTTCTCTTCATTTCTAGTTTCATTTTCAGATATCTTGGAAGATTCTCCTATATGGTTCTCCATTATTTGAGGAGATGATTGGGCATTAAAAATTGTAGTAATCATGGCTTCAGATTCAGCTTCAGCTTGCATCATGAATCTTGTGAACACATCCTATGTATTGAATCTCCATTGATTAGGTTGCTCACTATGAACGACTGGAGGATGGTAATGCCACAGTTCTTGAAAGGAGGATTCCTGTAGCAATCCTTGGTGAGGGTATTCCCATTGTTGAGTATGATGATGTGTTGAAGAATTTTGTGCCCTCCACAATATGGATCATAGACATTATGGTGTGGATTGCTTTGGCTCTCTTTCATGGCAAAAAATTCTTCCATTTGATTCTCAAGTGCAAAGATTTTGGAGGCTAACAAAGCTTCTTTGAAACCCATGGCTCTATACAAATAAACACAACTAAAAACAATAAGCTAACAAAGAATTTGAAAGAAAAAGAAACCAAATAAATATATACAAAAGGAAAAGAAACATAGAGAAAGACAAATATTTACAAAATGAAAGACTAGAATAGTAAGCTAGAAGTTTTCCTAGCATTCTAGGAGCTTCCTGGCAACGGCGACAAAAACTTGATGAGAATCGCAAGCGCACGGGTCGTCAAGTGTAATAAACCTAATAAAAATAGGATTAAAACAAAGTAAGAAAATAATAAAGAGAAAGCTATAAATAAATGGACTACGACACACCACATAAGCACATTAAGGAAGCAAATTACAATGAAAGTGTGAGGCCTCGGGTGAGGATCTCCTCAGGACTACTAATGCTAGAATGAGGTTTAAATTACAAAGACAATGGTGGTTTTGGGCCAAGAGACATCCTAAAGTAGGTCAGCCCGATGGTCATGACGATTAACCCCTAATCCCATACAGGTATTGGATCAGAATTGCTTCTACCTAAATCATCCTATCAATGTATTACGCTTAGGGAAATCTCTAATTAGGGTCAAACACAATATCTAGGTTCATCCCTAATGGTTGGAGGGGTACAAAATACCCAATGGTCACAGCGTATTTATACACAAATCCCTTCCAAGCTAAGTGTGTCTAGTACAAGGGTGATGTTCATGCAACCAATTAAGTACAATCTAGAAGTTGAACCACAAAGTTACCATACAATCCAACACATCAATGAACACAAAACTTGAACCACAAACCAAACCATATACACTAGAAGTAAATCACAACATCCATATAAGTGACACAACCCTTGCCTGAGTGTTCCATAAGTGCACGAATCATCGCAGTAATAAAATATACCCTGGTGAGTGGGTAGTCGTATCCACAGGGAATACTGCTTAGAAACAAAAGTTATCACTATTTAACTATAGAGAAAATCAATGGTGAGAGAGATCAATATATGAATGCAAAGAAAAATAAAAGAGAGAAGAAAATGAGCAAGAGTAAGGAAAGGACAATCAATGATAAGATGGGGGATTCGGACAATGCTCACCCTTGGACTATTGTTTCAAGTGCAAGACTAATATTATACCTCCTAATTGATGTTTAATGAGTTGTGGAAATCCATAGACACACGGTCTCAAACCTAAGGTCAACGGTGACTAGCCCTCTACACTATGCCCCGGTGGAAAGGGATACTCTCAACACCTCACACTGTGTGGGACTACTTGGGGTTCTGGGGACTTCAAGTGATAAACCCTATTCCCTAATATAGTTCTAACCCTTTGGTCCAGGCGAAAAAACCCTAGTCAGAATTAAGCCGCAGTATTAAGATTCACTACAACACTTCACTCTGTTGCTCGCGCAACTACGCCCCAGTGGAGTTCATCTCTTAGCACTTCACTCTATTGTGACCACAAGGAACTCTTGGAACATGAAGGTAGGATAAATCATGTCAGAAAGGAAAGGGGACGTTCCGCTACCTCTCGACTCACCCTCTCGACCTTCTTCAATCTTGCTTAGTCTAACCCTAATGAAGTTGTCACACCTTCAAAGGATTACATAGATGGATTCTTAACCCTAGTGTCACTTCTAAGGGAAAATCATAAAATTAACATTCAAGATTGAAACTCAATTAAAATCATCAATTAAAGAAGCTTAATAAAGTCAATGAAACAAAGTCATCCTAGGGTTTACAAGTCCAAGCACCCATTAGGGGTTTAGCTCTCCATGGAGCAATACAAGATCAACAAATAGATTGAAATCATGTGTATGGAAACCATAAATAAAACTCCATTATCGTTCGTGTTGATGGTCTTGTGGAGTGGCTTCATCTTCTCCAAAGGTTCCTTTGTCAAACCTAGGGCACACTTCACAGAATTGATGCTGACGAAAGCTCCCCCAATAGCTCTCCTCCAAAGGAACTCGATGTTGATGCCGTATAACCACTCCAAAAGCCTTGCAAAATCCTCTCCAAACCTTAGCCACTCTCTTCCCCAATGTTGGCGAAAAATAGGAAAAAGATCCCCGAGTAAATCTCAAATCATGGTATTTATAGGGCTGAAATCAGGCATCCACACGGCCGTGTGGAATTTTCACACGTCCGTGTGGATTCTATGGAATTTGATTTTCTGCGTGCTGTGAATAGTAATCTGCTACAGTACTCACGCCAAAATTACTCCCGACTTCATTTTCTTCATTGAGGCCGCTAAGTTAGGCACACAACTACACAATAGATCATGTCACCTCTTACTTTCAACACATTGATGAAGATCTTCAATGTTACACAAGTTGGACTCTATGAGTGTGACTACCTTTGTGCCCCTCCAATTTGTATAATTACTTGAGCACTTTGGAGGTTGGCACACACTCACATGTCTACAACTTGTGCCTTGATCCTTACTTAGTCCAAGAGTCTTCTCAACCATTGCGTCTATGATCTATTTTTGCTTCTTTTCTTCCAATTCGTCTCCACAACCCTAAATGCACAGAAGAACACAAATACACACGAATGAGTGATAAAACCTGAGAAAAGTGATGCTTAATACAAGAAAAGTATACTTCATATCACGTATACACGAGCACTTATCAACAAGCAAGTTCATCCCAAGGTTCACAAGATGCCTGGTAACCTTGGGAGTCTAGTTCCACATCATAGAGAAAGAAAGCTTAGAATCAGAGTAGGTCATAAAGAATCTTATAAAAAAACTCCCTTAGATGTAGACTAGAGGTGGTGATGAGAACTTGTCGGATCCACACCGGCAAGCTCCTTGATAATCTCATTGATAGCACTCCTCTTCTCCCCTTGGATTTGTCCCTTGATCTGCCTTCTCCCTCTGCCTTGAAGCCCTAGGTGATGATGGTGGAGAAAGAGTGGCCAAAGACCCCTTCAATGATGCCCTGAACCCTCATTTAAAGTCCTCTCGGGTTAGCTTCATAGCCTAGCTCATGGGCACAAGGATGCCTGTGAGAGCCTCGGGGTTTTTGCCAAAATTTAAGTAAAGTGCTATAGTAAACTGCCACAGTACTACTACATTTAATTGCACAGTCTTCAGCTGGCTTGTCGGCGTCTTCAAGGCCATTAGGTTGCCCATTAACAAAACCCTAGACTTCACCATTTCTTCATGATTTGCGTTGTCGAGCTCACCCTTGCTTCTTTAATGCCTGTAACATGAATGAAACCCATTAAACCATAAAAGGGCATCAATTTATCAAAGAATACATGAATAGTACAAAAGTTATAGTATATAATACATACATTTAGGCGTTTATCAGAAAACACCAACTTGCAAATCCACTCACTCTAATCAACTTCAATGAAGAAGAATTGACTCTTTAATTCCAAAAGATGCTTGAGAATTTGAGGGAACCTCAAGGAAGAGATGATGAATGACCAAAGTAGCAAAGTTCTCTTAAACTCTCAACCGTTGGAGAAGATGAAGTTAAAAAATTAAGGTTTGAGGCAAAATGAGCCTTTTACCCTCACCACTTCAACTAAACCACTAAAATGCCATTACACAAAACAAAAGAACAAGAATCCCTTCCAAGTTAAAGAAAAGACAAAGCAAAAGAAACAAATTACTAATGCCCCTATAGAAGCACAGAAAGCTATGAAAACAAATAGAGAACAAGATATCACATTTAATAACCTTTTTGAGGAATTTTGTCCTTAAAATTTACTCACCAGCATCGCTGAATAATAGAGGATACTATTTCCATAAAGATGCTTCTAGCTCCCACGTCATCTCCTCAACATTACCACTTTTCCAAAGAACCTTAACCATATGTATAACCTTTTTGAGAAGCACCTTATCTTGTTGATTAAGAATCTAAATTGGTTGAAGTTCAAATTTTAGATCTTATCAAAGTTGCAGAGCGGTGTCTTAAGTACATGCGAAGGATTAGTCATATACTTTTTCAAATAATAAGCAATTGGTCTAATCTACTGGATGATAGGGAATGTTCCAATATAGCAAGGACTTAACTTCCCTCGATTCTAAAAAAGAATAACTCCCTTCCAAGGAGAGATCTTTTAGAAAGATTTTGTTACCCGCATCAAACTCTAAAGCTCTTCGCTTATTATCAGCATAGCTCTTTTGTTTGTCTTGAGCTTCTTTTAACTTTTCTCTAATCAACTTCACCTTGGCAGTGGTCATCTCAATCAACCCAATACTCTGCAGCTTCCTTTCCCCAATTTCATTCTAACAAACTAGTGTTTAACACCTCCTTCTATACCAATGCTCACTTGGTTACTATTGTTGTAGGCAAACTGCACAAATGGAAAATGTTGGTCCTAGCTACCTTGGAAATCACAAATACATGCCCTGATATATCCTCAAGTGTCTGTATCATCCACTCATACTGGTCATCTGTTTGCGGGTGATAAGCTGTACTAAACTTCAAAGTTGTCCCATAAGCTTCCTGCAATTTCGGCCAAAATCTAGATATGAATCTGAGATCTCGATCTGAAGCAATGGATATTGGCACACCATAAAGTCTAACAACTTCCTTAAGGTAGAGTTGTGCCAACTTCTCTAATGAATCTCTTGCACAGGTAGCTAGAAAAAGTGCTGACTTTGTCAGTCGATCCACAACCACCCATATCATATCATGACCATGTGATGAGAGAGGTAAACCAACTACGAAATAAATGGTGATATGCTCCCATTTTCACTCTAGAATAGACAAAGCCTGCAACAATCCTGCTGGTCGCTAATGTTCTACTTTCACTTGTTGACACATTAAGCACCTGGCAACAATCCTGCTGGTTATTGATGTTCTGCTTCCACTCTAAGGAATCTGTACATCTTGGTACTCCCTCGATGAAATGTAAATATTGAGGAATGAGCTTCTTCTAAAATCTTCTTTTGAAGTGCAAGATCTCTATAAACCCAAAGACAGCCTTGAAACTCCAAAGTACCATCGGCTCATGTTCTGAATTTACTATCTTCTCCTTTCTCTAGCTATGCATCTCCTATATTAGCTCCTCATCCATTTTTGTACCTCCTATATCTACTATATTAACACAGATCTCACACTCAAACATACTAACAAAGCCTCACCAGCTTCTATCTCAAACTTCACACCCAACCTTAGGAGTTTCAATAACCGAGGTAGGTACACAGAGCACACAAAAGCCAAAGACACTAATGACTTCTGACACGACCCCTTGCGTGTATCCCACAAGTGCACAGGTTGTCGAAGTAATAAAATACCCTGGTGAGTGGGTAGTCGTATCCACAGGGAATAGTGTTCAGAAACAAGTGTTATCGTTATTTAGCTATGATGGGAATCGATGATGAGAAAAGTATGTATGTATAGATATAAAAGAAAATAAAATGGTGCAGAAAGAATAATGAGGGTAGGAGAGGTAATCGATATAACGATGGGGTACCCGGACAAAGCTCCCCCTAGGACTAATGCTTCTAGTGCAAAACTTGTACTATGCTCTACAATTGATGCCTATTGAGTCGAGGATATCCTTAAACTCACGGTCCCAAAACTTAAGGTCAACCGTGACTAACCCCAACGTTATGTCCCGGCATTAGGATTCACTACGACCCTTGACTCTTGTTGACCTGTCAACTAAGCCCCAGGGGAGTCTATCTTCCTAACCCTAACACTACGTGGGATTGCTTTAAGCTCTAGGGATTCCTAGTGATAAAACATGTTCCTCTATGCAGTTCTAACCCTTTGGTCCAGGTGGAAGAACCCTAGTCTAGATTGAGCCCTAACACTCTATCTCGACCGCTAATTAACCAAGGAAACGTTGGTAGGGAGAAATCACACCGGAGGGGAAAGGGGTACATCGCTACCTCACAACTCTCCCTCTCAACCCTCTTCAATCTTAAGAAGTCTAACCCTATAGGAGTTGTCACACCTCCAAAGGATAACCTAAATTGCTCTCAACCCTAGTGTCACGGTTAGGGGAAAACAATAGCAAAAGATAATTAAAATTGAAACTCAATTAAATTCATCAATAAAGAAAGCATAATAAAAGTTATTGAAACAATATCATCCTAGGGTTTACAAGTCTGAATACCCACTAGGGTTTAGCTCTCCATGGAGCAATACAAAATCAATAAAGAGATAAAGAACATATGCATAAAAACCATAAAGAAAACCCCCTTGTAGATCGTATCGATGGTCTTGTGGAGCCGCCTAGTCTTCTCCACGAATCCCTTGTCAAGCCTAGGGCACATATCGCCGAATCGATGCCGACGAAAGCTCCCCCAATAGCTTTCTTGCAAAGGATGTCGATGTCGATGCCGAATAATCGCCTCCAAAAACCTCCAAGAACCTCTCCAAACCCTAGCCGAAAGCCCCCCAAAAGATAGGCAAGAGACAGAAGGGGGGGTCCCCAAATAGATCTGAAAACGGGCTATTTATCAGCTGAAATTGGACTAAAATCGGAGTTCCACACGCCCCTGGGGATTTTCCACACGGCCCTGTGAAAAACCAGGAATTCCACACGCCCGTGTTTTAATTCCACACGGCCATGTGGAAATGATTTTCGGTAGACTGTGAACAGTGTTTTGCTACAATGCTTTTACTACAGTACACTGCCGTGTGGAATTTCCACACGCCCGTGTGAACTCTCTGTAATTCTGAATTTCGGCAGAAAATGAACAGTGGCTTGCTACGGTGTTTGCTACAGTGACAAAGCTACAATGCCGCTACAGTAATTTGTCGAAATGCTCCCGAATCCTTCGTTCTTCATCGAGGCCATTGAATTGGACACACAATCAATGGTAGATTATGTCGATTACTTCATTTCTCTTCATTGGCGAAGTTCTCCAATGCCACATGAGTTATAGACTTTTGTGAGTGTGACTGCCCTTGTGCTCCTCCAATGGCGGTTGGCACACACCCACAAGTCTAGACTAGTGCCTTGTTCCTTGCTTGGTCCGAGAACTCCTCAACAATGGGGAACATAACCTATTCTTGCTTCTTTTTCTCTAAATCTTCTCCACAACCCTATATACACAAAAGAACACAAATACACACATTTTAGTGATAAAATCTGATTAAATCAATGCCCATTGCAAGATAATAACACTTCGCATTACTATAACACGAGCACTTATCAACTTCCTACTCAATGCATCTACAATGGCATTCACCTTTCTAGGGTGGTAGTCTATCACCATATCATAATCCTTTAGAAGTTCCACCCATCTGTGATGCCTCAAGTTTAATTCCTTTTGTGTGAGCAGGTATTTCAAACTTTTGTGGTCTATGAAAATTCGACACTTATCACCACATAGATAGTGGCACCACTAGTTTAGAGCAGCAACTATAGTAGCTAACTCGAGGTTATGTGTCGGGTAGTTCACATCATACTTCTTTAATTTCCGTGAAGCATAAGCTATTACTTTCCCCTCTTGCATCATGATATGTGCTCGTGTTATAATAATGCGAAGTGTTATTGTCTTACATTGAGCATTACTTTTATCAGGTTTTATCATTAAATTGTGTGCATTTCTGTACTTTTGTGCATTGTAGGGTTGTGGAGCTAGTTTGGAGAAAAAGAGCAAAGTTAGATCATGTTCATCGTTGTGGGGAATTCTCGGACCAAGCAAGGAACAAGGCATGAGTCTAGACTTATGGGTGTGTGCCAACCTCCTTTGGAAGGGCACAAAGGCAGTCACATTCACAATGAGTCTAACTCGTGCAGCATAGGGGAATTTCACCAAGGAGGAGGATTAAAGCAATCGACATGATCTACCGTTGATTGTGTGCCCAATTCAACGGCCTCAATGAAAAACGATGAATTCGGGAGCATTTCGGCGAGAGTACTATAGCAGCACTATAGCAAAAACTGTAGCAAGTTACTATTTAGTGTTTGCCGAAATTCAGTAAAACAGAAACTTCACACGGGCGTGTGGAAATTCCACACGGCGGTATAAAATCCTGATTTCAGCCGATTTGAAGCCGTGACTCAACACTATTTAAAGCCCCTTTTGGGACTTTTTCTGGATCTTTTCGCCTATCTTCTGGAGGATCTTGGAGAGGACTTTGTGGTGGATTAGAGCGCGCCATCGGTATCGACATCGAAGCCCGGCAGCCGCACAAGACCACGGCCACGCTATACAAGGGAGTTTTTATCTATGTTTTCGATTTATTTTCATTCATATACATTGATGGGTTTGTATAGCTCCATGAGGAGCTAAACCCCTTGTGGGTATTCGGACTTGTAAACCCTAAGATGATTATGTTTTTATGACATGTTATTATGCTTTCTTTATTGATGAATTTAATGGAGTTCCAATCTTAATTTCATATTGTATTGATTTTCCCTTTGCCGTGACACTAGGGTTGAGAATCGTCTAGGTTATCCTTGGAGGTGTGACAACTCCTATAGGGTTAAACTACTTGAGATTGGAGAGAGTGAGTCGTAAGGTAGCGAAACGTCCCATTTCCCCTCCGGTGTGATTTTCCTTACCTCCGTGTTCCATGAGTTCCTAGCGGTCGAGATAGAGCGAAGTGCTAGGAGATGAACTCCCCTGGGGCTTAGTTGCGCGAGCAACAGAGTGAAGGGTTGTAGTGAATCCTAGTGCTAGGGCTTAATTGAGACTAGGGTTCTTTCACCTGGACCAAAGGGTTAGAGCTATACATAGGAACAGGGTCCTTCACTAGGAATCCCTAGAACTTAAAGCAATCCCGCATAGTGTGAGGCTTAGGAAGATGGACTCCCCTAGGACTTAGTTGACAGGTCAACAAGAGTTAAGGGTCGTAGTGAAACCTAATGCTGGGGCATAATGATTGGGATTAGTCACAGTTGACCTTAGGTTTGGGACGGTGTATTTAAGGATATCCTCGACTCATTAAACATCAATAGGAGAGTATAGCATTGTCTTGCACTAGAAGCATTAATCCTAGGGATAGCTTGTCCGGGTACCCTATTTCACTCATTGATTGTCCTTCTCTCACTTTTTGCGTGCATTCTCCTGTCTTCCATACTTCTTTTTTATTTCTTGCTTATTTTAGTTACTCTTGCATACACACACTGATTCTGTTTTCACTCTCCGTACATCGCACTAGCTAAATAGCAAACGCTTGTGTCTCTGATCCCTACTCCCTGTGAATTTGACTACCCTCTTACCGGGGTACTATTATTACTGCGACAATCTGTGCACTTTCGGACCCCTGTCACATCAACACACAACCAAGACCTTGATGAGAAGCATCAAAAAAGACCACAAATTTCTTCCACTAGAAGGTAAAGCAAGAATCAATGCTAAAATCAACCGATTCTTTAACTCATGGAAACTCTTCTCCCATTTCTCATTCCAACAAAACTTCACTCCTTTGCAAGTTAATTGTGACAAAGGCGCTGAAATTCTTGGAAACCCCTCAACAAAGGGCTAGTAGTAACCAGCCAAGCCAAATAAACTATGAACTTCCGCCACATTCTTTGGTTGCTACCACTTGAGAACAACTTCCACTTTCTTTGGGTCTGCACAAATACCTTCTCCCGACACCACATGTCTAACAAAAGATACTTCATGCAACCACAACTTTCATTTTGAATACTTAGCATATAACTGCTTCTTTGTCAAAATACTCAACACTACCCGCAAATGTTGAGCATGATCTTCGCTTGAAGTAGAAGACAACAAGATATCATCAATAAAGACGATCATGCTTCTCTCTTGGTTCATTAAGTCCATAATAGCTGTCGGGGCATTTGTCAACCCAAAGGCATGACAAGGAACTCACAATGCCTATACCGAGTCTGAAGAGCCATTTTGGACACATCACTTTCTGCGATTTTTAGCTGGTGATATCCTGACCTCAAATCAATCTTTAAGAAGACATTGGCTCCACTCAGCTAATTAAATAGGCCATTAATCCTTGGCAATGGATACTTGTTCTTAATGGTTACCTTGTTTATTTGTCTGTAATCTATACACAACTTCAAAGAACCATCATTCTTCTTAACAAAAAGTATCGGTGCACCCCAAGGTGACACACTAGGTTGAGCAAAACAATTATCTACCAAATCCTACATGGTGGAATAAAGATCGGAGCAATACCAGGCAATAACTCAATAGCAAGCTCAAGCTGTCCAATCAATTCCTCGGGAAAAACATCCTGGAATTCTTTCACTATAGGAACATCCTCCACCCGAAGTCTTGCGACTCTAGCGTTAGCAACTTGAGCCAAATATGCTTGACAACCTTTCCTTAACAATTTCTCCATAGCTATAGCTATTATCGAACAAGTGGCCACAATCCTTCTTTCACCTAAAAACTCTACTTCAGGACCATTAGGTCCTTGTAAGAACACCTTTTTTCTCAAAATAATTGATGATAGCTTGGTACTTCTTCAACTAATCCATACCAAGTATAGCATCAAAATCCTAGAGCTCTAAAGGAATTAAATCTGCTGCCTCCAATTCAACTTTACTAACCTTAACAAGACATCCTTTAAACTCCACACTCTTAAGTATCTCTTCCACTAAAGGAGCCTGAACAACTAATTAACGCTCAAGACGGAAAACATTTCTATCAGCTAGAGAAGAAAAGCTTGAGATATGATACCTGTGATCACATTTGTTCTTTCTTCAGCCTCTTCATTAGTCATACAAACACCCTAGTCTAAGCTCTAGTCTGGGGTCGATGTGCCTCTTCAGTGGAACATTACTAGCAACAGCAAACTTGACGAGAGAAGCAAGGTTCAAAGTGGTAGTATGAGAGCGTTTGGGTATTTACAGGTCAACTAGAAGTAGGAGAAAGTGATGTCAACATCTTAGGTACCTAACTCTTCTTTGGAAACCTTACTGAAGATGCCCTATTTGGCTACAATGATAGCATCGCTGAAACCGTAAACACTGACTAGAATGAAATCTACCACAACTTAAGAAATGAGGCAATGACCCAGATGGTCTCGGTCCTGGTACCTCACTAGCACTACTAGTATCTCTCTGACTACCCCGCTGCCTGACAGGTGTCTAAGCATCACTTGAAACTACCGCCCCTTCTAAAGCAATACCACTCTTCGTCTTCTTTGAGAACTGGGTAAACTCTGTATTCATCCTCTTCGCAAAATGCTCTCAAACTCTTCTGCCCTCCTGCACTAGCTTCCTAGCTCGCAATGCCTGTTGTACTACCTCCTTGAAACACTAAGTACCTATAATCAACATATTCTCCATGATACTCAAATTCAGGCCTTCTTCAAACTTTGAGCACAACATCTCTTCTATCCCTATCAGCTCTGGTACAAATGCTGCCTGATCCTTCAACTCAGTCTCATACTCTACCATAGATCGGCTATCCTGAGTCAAACTCATGAACTCCTGCCTCTTCTGGTATGGATGGAAGTAAGTGTAATACTCCTAGTTAAACTCCTTCAAGAAGTCTATACAAGTCAACTATGTATGAGAGCGACTCCTTAAGTTCTCCCACCAGACACTAGCCCTCTTATCTAGCAGTCTAATAGATACTTTAAGCTTCAACTCATCCACTAAACTCATATCATCAAAAGTAGCTACCACCTTCCTTAGCCACTTCTTCTCCATGATAGTATTACTAGTGCCCTCAAAGGTGGAACAACCCAATTAACATGCTTCTTACACTAGCTTAGACAAGATTAGAGTCTGACTACTCTCCAAACAACTAAAATTGATATGTTCTAGATCCAGGTATGAAACTCCCCAAACTCGAAACACTAAATTAATTCCCCAACCTATTTTCTCCAAGCTCAATGCCGATCTTTTCTAACGACATACAGGATCAGGTTATAAAAAAATAATTATAGTTTTTTATTTATTAATATCTTTTTAATAATTTTTAATATTTTTATAATTTTTATTTTTTATAAAAAAATAAATTATAGAAAGTATTAAAAAGTAATCATTTTTATAATTATTTTATAAAATTTATTAAATATTATAAAAAAATATTAAATATATTAAAAAATCAAAAATTATAAAAAATATTTAATAATATTAAAAAGTATTAATTATTTTTTTCTAACTCAATCAACTAAAAATGGTCAGGATTAAAGTTGGAGAAGATAGGTTGGTGAAAGAAATTTAGCTTTTCGAGTTTGTGAAGTTTCAAACCTTGAAAATTACGTTACCACATGTGGCCTTATACGTGGCAGCCCTTTGTTTTTTTTAATTATTTTTAAAAATTTTAGGCCCTGTTTGGATGCATAGTAAATTTTTCCGTAGGAATTTTATTCCATAGGATTCAAAAATGATTCCTGTGGAATTTACTACAAGAAAAAACCTATAGAATGGTGTTTGGATGTGCACAGGAATTTTTAAATAGAAATTTTTAATTTTGAAAATGAAGTAGCTGTTAAAGCTTTTAAGAAAAACTAGCCGTTGAAGTTTTTGAAAAACTAGCCGCTGGAATTTTTTAAAAACCAGCCATTAACAATTTCTTTCTATTTAAAGCCAACACTCTTGAGCAATATGTAAACTTATCTCTCTTCTGCTCAAATTTTTACGTCTCAAAGTTTTTTTGTTTAAATATGGATTTGGATCAATGGAAAAAGATAAATGAAGATGATGATGAATTCGTGCTCACCATTTTACCTTGTCTATTTCCTATAAGTTCAAAAAGTAGGCCTTATCATACATTAATATTAACAGATGCTGCATATGTATAAGAAATTCTTGAAGATCATCAAGCACGTTGTAAGCGTGAATTTTGTATGGAGCCTCGTATATTTGAAGCATTTACTAATATTCTAAGGAAAAGATCTCTTCTTCGCAACTCAAGAAGAGTTACAGTTGAGGAACAACTAGCAATGTTTGTGTACACTCTTTTGCACAACACCAGTAATTGTGACGTGCAAGAGTGCTTTCAACATTCGGCAGAAACTGTTAGCCGTCATTTTAGTAAAGTGCTTAAAGCTATTACTACTCTTGCTAGTACATATATAGAATTGCCACCAACAACAACATCACCCGTTATCCAGAACAATAGACTTTTTTTTTCATATTTCAAGGTTAGAAACCTTTATACTGTCATTTTTTTAATTTTTTTTTCTTAACAAATGTTATGGGTTTATTATTTTAGGATTGTATTGGTGCTATTGATGAAACACATATTCCAATCACTATTTCTCTGGCCTTGCAAGATCCTTATAGAAATAGAAAACAAACATTGTCCCAGAACGTCATGGTCGTATGTGATTTTAACCTATGTTTTGTATATGTTTGAGCGGCTTGGGAAGGTTCTTCTTCTAATGCTAGAGTACTTCAGCATTCAATCGACCAAGGCTTCCATGTCCCGCCCAGTAAATATTACCTGGTGGATGCAGGATATGCAAATACTCCAAATTTTATTGCTCCATGTGCGTTATCACTTACAGGAACAAGGACGGGCAGGATGTAGACTAAGCAATTACAAAGAGATATTTAATTTGAGACATGATTCATTGAGGACTCATATTGAACGCATTATTAGTGTCATGAAAATGAGATTTCCTATTCTTAAAGTTGCAACCTTTCATCCAATAGATTCTCAAACTGATACAGTAGTTGCCGCATGTGTCTTGCATAATTTCATATGGATACTAAATGGCATGGATGAAATTGAGGAAATCAATAATGGAGCTGATGAAGTTCCCATCCCAAATGGAGATGACACATATGAAAATGATGTCAATGTAATGAACTCTGAACGTATTGGAGGTGCTTGCAAAAGAGATGAAATAACAATGCAAAGGTGAAATGATTACTGTAACTATCATAGAAATATAATATAAATGATGTGTAAGATTATCAATGTTGCCTTGTGATCACGATCCCTTGCGTGTATCCCGCAAGTGCACGGGCTTGTCGAAGTAATAAAATTACCCTGGTGAGTGGGTAGTTGAATCCATAGGGAATAGAGATTTAAAACACAAGATTTCGCTATTTAATTGTGTGGTGTACGAAAAGTGATAATCGAATTGATGAGTGGATTATGAAATCAATTATACTAAAAGACAAGAAATTAAACAGAGAGGTGGAAGATAAGAAAGTGCAAATAAAAGTTAAAAGAGAAAGACTAGCAATGGATGAAATAGGGTATCCGGACAAGCTACCTCTAGAACTTATGCTTCTAGTGCAAGACTATGCTATTATAATTTCCTATTGATGTTAATTGAGTTGAGGATATCTTTAAACTCACGGTCCCAAACTTAAGGTCAACCGTGACTAACCCCAACATTATGCCCCGGCATTAGGATTCAC
This sequence comes from Dioscorea alata, assembly GCA_020875875.1. Taxonomy (NCBI): domain Eukaryota; kingdom Viridiplantae; phylum Streptophyta; class Magnoliopsida; order Dioscoreales; family Dioscoreaceae; genus Dioscorea; species Dioscorea alata. Next base: position 14,851,834 of record CM037019.1, read on the forward strand.
TATGACCCTTGACTCTTGTTGACCTGTCAACTAAGCCCCAGGGGAGTCTATCTTCCTAAGCCTAACACTACATGTAATTTCTTTAAGCTCTAGGGATTCCTAGTGATAAAACCTGTTCCTATATATAGTTCTAACCCTTTGGTCCAGGTGGAAGAACCCTGGTCTAAATTAAGCCCTAATACTCTATCTCAACCGCGAATTATCCAAGGAAACGGAGGTAGGGAGAAATCACACCAGAAAGGAAAGGGGACATTTCGCTACCTCACGACTCACCATCTCAACCCTCTTCAATCCTAAGTAGTCTAACCTTATAAGAGTTGTCACACCTTCAAAGGGTAACCTAGATTGCTCTCAACCTTAGTGTCATGGCTAAGGGAAAACAATAGCAAAAAATAATTAAAATTGAAACTCGAATTTATTCATCAATAATGGAAAAGCATAATAGCAATGTCATAGAAACATAATAATCCTAGGGTTTTATAAGTCCGAATACCCACAAGGGGTTTAGCTCCTCATGGAGCTATACATGTTCATCAAAATATGAAAGAAAGTGTAAATAAAAAGCATTGATGAAAACCCCTTGCGTATGGTGTAGCCTTGGTCATGTGCGGCCACCGGACGTCGGTGACGATTCCGATGACGCGCTCCAAACCTCCACAAAGTCCTCTCCAAAACCCTAGCCGCACTCTCAAGAAGTTGGGGAGAAAGTTAGGTCAAAAGATGTCTTGAAAGTCTCCAAATCGGACTTTTATAATGTTGAGTGTGGCTTTAAATTTGAACTTATCGGGACTTCACACGGCCGTGTTTAATTTCCACACGGGCGTGTGAAGTTTCTGGCTTGCTGGAAAATTAATTCACACGGCCGTGTAGAATTTCCACACGCCCGTGTGAATTCTCTGGAATTATGAATTTCGGCAGAAAGTGAACAGTAGCTTGCTACAATGATTGCTACAATGCACACTGTCGTGCTGCTCCAGTAACTCACCGAAACACTCCCGAATCCGTTGTCCTTCATCGAGGCCATTGATTTGGGCACACAATCAATGGTTGATCGTGCTTATTGCTTCAAGTCTCCTCCTTGGTGAAGTTTCCTAAGCAACACGAGTTAGACTTATTGTGGATGTGACTGCCTTTGTGCCCCTCCAAAGGAGGTTGGCACACACTCACAAGTCTAGGCTCGTGCCTTGTTCCTTGCTTGGTCCGAAAACCTCCCAACAATGGCGAACATGATCTAACTTCATTCTTTTTCTCCAAATTAGCTCCGCAAACCTACAATGCATAAGAATACACAAACGCACACAATTTAGTGATAAAATCTGATAAAAGATATGTTCATTGTAAGATAATAACGCTTCGCGTTACTATAACACGAGCACTTATCAAATCCCCCCACACTTAAGCTTTTGCTTGTCCTCAAGCAAAATAGAACGTGGAAGTACTTGGGAGAAGCAATTGAAAGCGCTCGGCCTTAAGTTCACCAAAAGTATGCAAAAGAAGCATTCTACAAGTAAGAGGAAATCAAAACATTGAATAAGGTTATCATTGCTCTAGCTAAAAACATGAATCAAAAAGGATAACAACTCAAAAACGTGTAAGTGTGTGCGAATTCACTCAAGAGAACCAACGAGTACTCCTCAAACTCTTGTTACAAGGACTTATTTATATACACAAAGTAAGAAAATAGTAGCTTCACTCAACCTCTAAGGTAGCCTTTTCCTAGGCGGCCGCCAAAGGTGGCTTTTACACTTTCGAGGAGGTAGCTCTTTCTACCGGGGTGGTAGCTTTCACGCTTCCCATAAGATAGCTCTTTCTCTCATTAGGGCATAACTTGTATCCGACTTATAAGAGTAGCTTCATACTTCATAGGAGGTAACTCTTTCCACCCCAAATGTAAAGCTTAAACTAATATTCACAAGCTCACAAGTTTTTTTTTTTTTAGCTACATAGTACTTCACAACTTACTAAAGTAATATTAAACTAGTCCTTAAAACTTCGAGTTCGATTTTCCAAAAGATTTCAAGAATGAGTAGTGCAGTAGGGTGTAATCGAGAAAAATCCCCTAAAATTCAAGTAAAACTAAAGCATGATAAGATACAATGTTAAAAATTCTCCTAAACTCTAAGAATACAACCGTTGCAACTAAGGTGAACCGCCATAGGCTACATGAGCATAAACAATTGAACGCACAAGTAAAGGTGTGTGCAATGTGAATCCGCCCCCCACACTTAAGATGTACATTGTCCCCAATGTACGCATGTAAGCACAATAAAAATAAAGCAATGAAAAACAATTAGTATGAAAAACAATTAGTGGAGGTTTGGAGCGCGTCATCGGCATCGTCACCGACGTCCGGCGGCCGCACAAGACCACGGCCACACCATACGCGAGGAGGTTTTCATCAATGCTTTTTATTTACACTTTCTTTCATTTTTTGATGAACATGTATAGCTCCATGAGGAGCTAAACCCCTTGTGGGTATTCGGACTTGTAAAACTCTAGGATTATTATGTTTCTATGACATTACTATTATGCTTTTCCATTATTGATGAATAAATTCGAGTTTTAATTTTAATTATCTTTTGCTATTGTTTCCCTTAGCCGTGACACTAGGGTTGAGAGCAATCTAGGTTACCCTTTGGAGGTGTGACAACTCCTATAGGGTTAGACTACTTAGGATTAAAGAGGGTTGAGAGGGTCAGTCGTGAGGTAGCGAAATGTCCCATTTCCCTTCCGGTGTGATTTCTCCCTACCTCCGTTTCCTTGGATAATTAGCGGTCGAGATAGAGTGTTAGGGCTTAATTTAGACCAGGGTTCTTCCACCTGGACCAAAGGGTTAGAACTACATATAGGAACAGGTTTTATCACTAGGAATCCTTAGAGCTTAAAGCAATTCCACGTAGTGTTAGGCTTAGGAAGATAGACTCCCCTAGGGCTTAGTTGACAGGTCAACAAGAGTCAAGGGTCGTAGTGAATCCTAATGCCGGGGCATAATGTTGGGGTTAGTCATGGTTGACCTTAAGTTTGGGACCGTGAGTTTAAAGATATCCTCGACTCAATTAACATCAATAGGAAAGTATAATAGCATAGTCTTGCACTAGAAGCATAAGCCCTAGAGGTAGCTTGTCCGGATACCCTATTTCATTCATTGCTAGTCTTTCTCTTTTAACTTTTATTTGCACTTTCTTATCTTCCACCTCTCTGTTTAATTTCTTGTCTTTTAGTATAATTGATTCCATAATCCACTCATCAATTCGATTATCACTTTTCGTACACCGCACAACTAAATAGCAAAATCTTGTGTTTTAAAAACCTATTCCCTGTGGATTCGACTACCCACTCACCAAGGTAATTTTATTACTTCGATAAGCCCGTGCACTTGCGGAATACACGCAAGGGGTCATGATCAAGTTTTTGGCGCCGTTACCGGGGAATAGGCGTATTTTTAATACTTGTTTTTGCTACTTTAGTTATTCACTTCGTTTTCTATTTCACACTTTCTTTATCTATCATTGTTCTAATTTTTTTTTTCTTTTCTTTGATTTTAGCCTCCGAAGGGATGTTTGACTCAAGCGAAGCCTTTGATACACTCGCAGGACTGGTTAAGGATGTACAACAGAAAATGCAGTTGTTTACTGTACAACCAGTACCAAACTATATTGAGCTTGGGCATTTAGTAAGACATCCTTTTGCAGAAATAGGGGATATTGTTGATCAGTTTTGCATGGAGCAAAACATGAATTGTGAATTGGGCAGTGTATTAGACGAATTCGATAAATCAGCCCTAGCTTTTTCAAGTGGTGACACAGAAGAAACCTTAGAGAAGGTCCTTGCACAGTTTGAATCAGGTTATTAGGAGCACAAGTAAGAAGTCTTTTCATTGGGAATTGTAGATCAGACAGAGGAAGCTCGTGAGTTGGGGATTACAGTGGAGCCCCAGGATTAACCAAAGGAGTGTGATTTGGAGAAGGTTTCAGGTTGTGTTAATGAACAGCAAGCTACTCAATTTGAAGAAATTGATAGATTAAAGGAAAGCCGACTTCGACCATCTATTGAAGAGCCACCTGATTTGGAGTTGAAAACACTTCCAGAGCATTTAGAGTATGCATTTTTGGTAGAAGAAATGAAGTTACATGTGATTATAGCATCAGCTCTTTCTTTGGACCAAAAGGCTAAGTTGGTGAATGTATTGAAGAGGCACAAGTCTGCCCTGGCATGGAAAATTGCAGACTTAAATGGAATAAACCCCTCATTCTGTACGCATAAGATTTTAATGGAGGATAATTTCAAATTAGTGATCCAACTTCAAAGAAGACTAAACCCGAACATGAAGGAAGTTGTAAAGGCGGAGGTGGTGAAGCTACTGGATGCAGGGATCATTTATCCTATTTCTGACAGTGCTTGGGTGAGCCCTACATAAGTGGTTCTGAAGAAAGGTAGGATGACAGTGATCAAGAAGGAATGGAATGAACTCATCCCAACTAGAACGGTCACAGGGTGGACAGTTTGCATTGATTACAGAAGACTAAATGATGCAACCCATAAGGATCACTTTCCATTACCTTTTATTGATCAAATGTTGGAGCAATTGGTAGGGCATCAGTTTTACTGCTTCTTAGATGGGACGTAAGGATACTTTTAGATTTCCATTGCTCCGAAAGATCAAGAGAAGACAACTTTTACTTGTCCCTACGGGACTTTTGCATATAGACGAATGTCATTCGGGTTATGCAACGCACCTGCTACATTCCAACGCTGTATGACTGCTATTTTCGATGATCTTGTCGAAGACATAATGGAAGTGTTTATGGATGATTTCTCCGTGTTTGGTGACTCCTTTGACATATGTTTGAGAAACTTGGAAAGAGTGCTGATACGGTGTGAGGAGACAAATCTCATACTAAACTGGGAGAAGTGTCACTTCATGGTTCGAGAAGGCATTGTTCTCGGGCACAAGATTTCCCATATGGGTATGGAGGTGGATAAGGCAAAAATCGAAGCCATAGATAAACTTCCCCCACCAACAAATGTTAAGGGATGCGGAGTTTACTGGGGCATGCAGGTTTCTATAGGCGGTTCATTAAGGATTTCTCGAAGATCACTCAACCGTTGACTAAACTTCTCGAAAAAGATGCACCTTTCGATTTTGGGGAAGATTGTGTAGCAGCTTTTAATGTGTTAAAAGAAAAACTAGTTCAAGCTCCAATCTTGATCACCCCGAACTAGAATGAACCGTTTGAGCTCATATGCGATGCTAGTGACTATGTTGTCGGAGCGGTTTTGGGACAAAGGAAGGGCAAGCAATTCCAACCCATCTATTATGCGAACAAGACTCTCACAGATGCACAGGAGAATTACACTACTACAGAGAAGGAATTACTAGCAGTGGTTTTTGCCCTCGATAAGTTCAGGCCGTATCTTATCCTATCGAGAGTCATCGTGTTTACAGATCATTCAGCACTCTATTACCTCATGAATAAAGTTGATGCGAAACCAAGATTGATCCGTTGGATATTACTTTTACAGGAGTTTGATATGGAGATAAAGGATAAAAAGGGAACTGAAAACGTAGTGGCGGATCACTTGTCGCGATTAGAAGATAGCACTGGGCAAGAGCCATCAAGCAAGGAGATCAATGACTTCTTCCCGGAAAAACACTTGTATTCAATTCAGAAATTAACATCATCAGGTGATACTCCGTGGTTTGCATATTTTGCCAATTACTTGTCAGGAAAGGTCCTCAAACAAGGGCTCACATTCCAACAAAAGAACAAGTTCTTTAGCGATTTGAAGAACTTTTTTTGGGACGATCCATTCCTCTTCCGCATTTGTGCAAATCATATAGTTCGGAGATGTGTATCGCAGGAGGAAGGATGGGATATCCTTGCTCATTGTCATTCAGGCCCAATTGGGGGCCATTATGCATCAAGTAGAACCGCAGAAAAAGTCTTGGCTGCAGGATTCTATTGGCCGACACTCTTTCACAATGCGCACCAGTTTGTTCTTCGATGTGATAATTGTCAGAGGGCAGGGAATTTATCTCGGCAGGATGAGATGCCTCAGAACCATATGCAATTTTATGAGGTTTTCGATGTTTGGGGCATTGATTTCATGGGGCCGTTTCCAAAGTCTAATGGGAACCAGTACATATTAGTAGCAGTTGATTATGTTTCCAAATGGGTTGAAGCGCAAGCATTGCCAAGTAATGATGCTAGAACGGTGGTAAAATTTTTGAAGAGGTTGTTTACCTGGTTTGGAACTCCGCGAATCATTATTAGTGATCGAGGGACCCATTTTTGCAACGCCCAATTAGAAAAAGTGTTAAAACGATATGGGGTACGACACCGCCTTGCCACTCTGTATCATCCGCAAACTAGTGGTCAAGTGGAAGTCACAAATAGAGAACTCAAGCGAATCTTGATGAAGTCTGTGGAACAAGGGAAGCGGGATTGGTCTGAGCGGTTGGATGACACACTTTGAGCCCATCGTACAGCATACAAGACCCCAATAGGAACCACTCCGTACAATCTGGTTTACGGGAAGTCATGTCATCTACCTGTAGAACTTGAACATAAAGCATATTAGGCAATCAAGGAAATGAACTTCGATTTGAGAAGAGCCGGTGAACAAAAACTACTTCATCTTAATGAGCTCGATGAATGGAGGTTGAAAGCATATGAGAATGCTAGAATTTACAAGGAGAAGATTCGAAAGTGGCATGACAAGCATATCAAATTGCCTAAGGAGTTCAAAGTCGGTGACCAAGTTCTACTATTCAATTCCCGGTTATGACTCTTTCCCAGGAAGCTAAAGACTAGATGGTTTGGCCCATACACAGTCACTCACATATCACCCCAAGGGTCAATTGAGATCACTCATCTGGAGAAGGTTACATTCAAAGTAAACGGACACCGGCTGAAGCCATACTTTGGCGGAGAGGTCTGTAACGATGACAAGGAAATATTCTTTCTTAAGCATCTGTAAGGTAAGCCAGGTACGTCAAGCTAAGTGACGTTAAACAAGTGCTTCTTGGGAGGCAACCCAAGGTTTTTACATGCTTTTCTAGTTAGTTTACTTTTAGTATGAATAAAGGTCTTAGTTTTGGTGTCCTAATATTTTCAATACATGTGCTGCGATATTTCTATGGATTGTTGATGTTTTCGTGTGCCTAAACGATAATTGATGAAGTTTGAGTTGGTTGAGCATGTTTTCCATGGTATATGGTCGTGTTTTTATTGTTTTCACAGGCTCCAAGCATTATATTTATGTTTCTGAATTTTTCTGTAAACCTGTGAATTTTTCAAAATAAAGACCCCTTGCCTGTATCCCGCAAGTGCACGGGCTTATCGAAGTAATAAAATTACCCTGGTGAGTGGATAGTCGAATCCACAAGGAATAGGGATTTAAAACACAAGATTTTGCTATTTAGTTGTGCGGTGTACGAAAAGTGATAATCGAATTGATAAGTGGATTATGGAATCAATTATACTAAAAGACAAGAAATTAAACAGAGAGGTGGAAGATAAGAAAGTGCAAATAAAAGTTAAAAGAGAAAGACTAGCAATGAATGAAATAGGGTATCCGGACAAGCTACCTCTAGGGCTTATGCTTCTAGTGCAAGACTATGCTATTATACTTTCCTATTGATGTTAATTGAGTCGAGGATATCTTTAAACTCACGGTCCCAAACTTAAGGTCAACCGTGACTAACCCCAACATTATGCCCCGGCATTAGGATTCACTACGACCCTTGACTCTTGTTGACCTGTCAACTAAGCCCCAGGGGAGTCTATCTTCCTAAGCCTAACACTACGTGGAATTACTTTAAGCTCTAGGGATTCCTAGTGATAAAACCTGTTCCTATATGTAGTTCTAACTATTTGGTCCAGGTGGAAGAACCCTGGTCTAAATTAAGCCCTAACACTCTATCCGGACCGCTAATTATCCAAGGAAACGGAGGTAGGGAGAAATCACACCAGAAGGGAAAGATGACGTTTCGCTACCTCACGACTCATCCTCTCAACCCTCTTCAATCCTAAGTAGTCTAACCCTATAGGAGTTGTCACACCTCCAAAGGGTAACCTAGATTGCTCTCAACCCTAGTATCACGGCTAAGGGAAAACAATAGCAAAAGATAATTAAAATTGAAACTCGAATTTATTCATCAATAATGGAAAAGCATAATAGCAATGTCATAGAAACATAATAATCCTAGGGTTTTACAAGTCGGAATACCCACAAGGGGTTTAGCTCCTCATGGAGCTATACATGTTCATCAAAATATGAAAGAAAGTGTAAATAAAAAGCATTGATGAAAACCCCCTCGCGTATGGTGTGGCCGTGGTCTTGTGCGGCCGCCGGACGTCGGTGACGATGCCGATGACGCGCTCCAAACCTCCACAAAGTCCTCTCCGAAACCCTAGCCGCACTCTCTAGAAGTTGGGGAGAAAGTTAGGTCAAAAGATGTCTTGAAAGTCTCCAAATCGGACTTTTATAATGTTGAGTGCGGCTTTAAATTTGAACTTATCGGGACTTCACACGGGCGTGTGAAGTTTCTAGCTTGCTGGAAAATTAATTCACATGGCCGTGTGAAATTTCCACACATCCATGTGAATTCTCTGGAATTCTGAATTTTGGCAGAAAGTGAATAGTATCTTGCTACAGTAACACACTACCGTGCTGCTACAGTAGCTCGCCGAAACGCTCCCGAATCCGTTGTCCTTCATCGAGGCCATTGATTTGGGCACACAATCAATGGTTGATCTTGCCGATTGCTTCAAGTCTCCTCCTTGGTGAAGTTCTCCTAAGCAACACGAGTTAGACTTATTGTGAATGTGACTGCCTTTGTGCCCCTCCAAAGGAGGTTGGCACATACTCACAAGTCTAGGCTCGTGCCTTGTTCCTTGCTTGGTCCGAAAACCTCCCAACAACGACGAACACGATCTAACTTCGTTCTTTTTCTCCAAATTAGCTCCGCAAACCTACAATGCATAAGAATACACAAACGCACACAATTTAGTGACAAAATCTGATAAAAGATATGTTCATTGTAAGATAATAACGCTTCGCGTTACTATAACACGAGCACTTATCACCTTGTTTTGTTATTAAGTAATAGAATGTTGCCCATGTCTCATATTATCAATGGGGCTACAATTGTTATTTATAAAACTCCTTTTTTGTTATTAAGTAATAGAATATCCGCAAATAATTCAAAAACCTACCCGCAAATAAACAAGTATATCTCAAATAAATAAATAGATCTCATAAACATAATGTCATATAAAAAAGAATCAAGTCATTATGACAATAATAAACATCCTCAAACATAAATTGCATGTAAGTAAATATAAAAAACATATAACATAACATAGCATTGTTTGTAATTAATCATTGTCGAAGCCATAACATTTTCTGATCTTCCTTGAGACTTAAGAAGATTCACGATTATCCTTATCTTTAAACAATGTTGCAGCTTTAACAAAATCATCATCTAAAAATTGATCACACGTCAAATTAAATGCCGCAATGCATTCTCCTATGGTGTACTTCTCCTCTACCTGGTTCATTTTCATAGCATTAATATATCTATCAGTCTCAGCTCAACGCATATCTATATATTGTTCTAAGAATGCCTCTTGAATATTTTTTCACTTTCGGTCCTTTTTTCTTCTTTGCATATCATCACCTAAGCTTTTTCGTCTTGCACTACATGAACTTTGTGGTTGTGAAATATATGGTTGACTGTATGGAGGCTTCTCTTGTGCAAAATCACAATCCTCTATCTCTATTTCGAGTGTAGACAATGATTGGATGGGATCATTTGGATCCGGAATGCTTGGAAATGGAGTGCCCATTGGCACGTTTGCATAATAATCTACATCACGAGAACATCTTCCTTCTGCATATCTCCCTGTGTAATAAATGTACAAATGATTAGAAAATTTATTATAAATCTTTGAAGCAAACATTAGTAAACAACACTTTTTAACCCTCATAAATCTCCTGCAATGCTGTGAAATATGAAAAGGGTTTTTGATGCCATCTTCTAGCTTTTTTATTTCTCTGCATATTTTGATGAAAATGTTTCAAAGAAATTATTGCATAAAGTTTATAAATTATGTGATAAAAATATATACCTCAAATAGTGGTGCCCAAACTTCATCAGTGGCATCTACCATATTTTTTTTCATAATGCCATCCAAAGCCACTTAATTCGGTAAACCCCTTCAGAAGCTTGTAAATTTTTTTTATCTCTTGCTCTAATGCTTTAACTTGTGCAACATTGCATTTTAAATTAGGGAATTTCATTACCATGTCATGCAATATTCTATTCCATGCCTTTTTAGTCCATCCATTTTGTGAGCGGTATGCTAGAACATTATAATCACCTAACAATTTCACTAGATGAGCCCTATGATTTTCATTCCATTTGGCCCTTGTGTCTGTCTTCTCTTGATTTTCCATTTATAATACAAAGGTAATGGTATTAGTCAATGTCATTTCTATATTGTTACACAAGAAGCATTCTACAAGAGATTTAGTTTCATGCTTTCAAAATCTCAGCTACAATTCATACAATTTGTTGATATTCCGAACACATATGAGATGGAAATAAAAAAACCTCTCCTTCTAGCAATTCATAATGGTACTAAATCTTGTAGATTAATGAACAGAAAGAGAAACATTAATGAACATAAGAATCATCTAGCACTGAAACTGAAAATTTGTGAGATAATTAGAATAAATGTCTCTGACTTCATTAAACAGGACATCAATGCCTTAAATTACATGTGGATCTGTATGAACAGGGCAACAAACATAAGGAAAATATCTAAGACGAGTGATGAAAGAGAAAGATGATATAATATACATTTCTATGTATGTTTTGGCCCTACAGGCAACAAGATAAGTATGCACATCTTTTCAATCCATAAGTACTTAATTATCTCATCTGTGAGCTCCTCCAATGTCCATATTCTCATGCCACGCATTACCTAAGTCACTACCATGTGTTTCATGAATACTTCAAAGTGCTTGAGAGGCTCTCAAAGAAGTCACCATTATTGATGGGGATTGAGAACTATAGATTTGATCTTCTTTAAGTTGATCCAAAGACTTTTGTTATGCCAAACAATTGGGATGCTCATGAAGTCTTTTATATCATTAATGGTATATTGTTTTTTTCTTTGTTTCATTGATTAATTATTGGTTCTTTTTCTCTAACTAATTAATTGATGCATGGATATATTTAGGGAATGGAGTTATATGTATGCTAATGGGAGAAAACCATGACCGTGAGTCTCAAGAAATTAATGAAGGAGATGTTATGAGAGTTCCAGCAGGTGCACAAGTGTATTTGATAAACAAGGATGACAAGGAGAAGCTCAAGATTGCAATGCTCATCAACCCAATCTCATTAGTTCCAGGTCGCTTTAAGGTTCATCTATTTCATTAGTTTAGAATATTGTTTTTAGTTTTAATATAAATTGTTATTACTTGTTGACATTATTTTTAATTAATGCAAGAGTTTTATGGTGTGGGAGCTCAAAAGAACTTCTATTGGAGCTATAGCACTGAAGTTCTTGAAGCTTCTTTCAATGTGTGTGAACATGGAATTATTTTAATCTTATTATAATTAATTTGATATATAAAATAGTTTCATTTTCATGCATGATATATAGTTAATAATATTATTATCTAATCAAGTTTTGTAGGCTAAAAGAGGTGAACTAAGGCATGTGCTTGGGCATGATCAGCAAAAGCAAGATGAGGATATAACGGTAAAAGCAACAGATGAACAGATAAAGGGCATTATCAAGCAATCGGAAAGTGGAAGTGGATACCATGACCTTTTGAGCAATTAAGCAAGCCATTCAATCTTCTCCATAAGAGGCCTTCTATTACAAACAAGCAGGCATGACAAGCTCCATGAAGTCAATGCCTATGATTACCAGCAAATACATGATCTTAATATTGACATCTCCATTACTAACATTACCAAAGCAATCATCTTTATTTAAACATAGGTATAATACTCTAATTAGTCCCTCTACTTTTCTCTCTCTTCCTTTTTGGTCCCTTTACTCAGAAATGCTCATGACTAGTCCCTCTACTTTTGAAAATGTGCCCACATAGGGAGAAATGCTCCCAACTAGTCCCTCTACTTTTAAAAATGAGCCCACTTAGTCCCTCCACATAGTCCCATTTTAAAAAGTAGAGGGACTAATTGGGAGCATTTCTCCCTAAGTGAGCACATTTTCAAAAGTAGAGGGACTAATCGGGAGCATTTCTGAGTATAGGGACTAAAAAGAAAGAGAGAGAAAAATAGAAGGACCAATTCGGGTATTATACCTTAAACATATATATGTATTCAGATCGGACTTCTCCAGGATTTGAACTAAAGTAATCATCAGCTTTGGAGACCAGGATTTGAATTAAAGAAGGGTAAGAGCTTATACCTGCTCGATTGGAGGGGGTTTCACCGCTTCCGACTGCCGCAGCTGCAGTGTTAATCGACGCACCACAGCTTCACCTGCTGCTCCCACCTCCATTTCTAGCCATGATCCCCTTTCTCGACACACACAGTGAGAGAGAGAAAGAGAGTGTGTGTGAGTGAGTGAGTGAGTGAGTAAAGATGATGAGCCCTTCTTTGGTGGGTCAGCAAACGTTGCGAGAAGCTGTGGCAGTGAATGAGTGAAGATGGTGGAGAGCAAGAGATAGATGGTGAAGATGGTGATGAGTGAAAAGGTTTTTTTATTTGGCAATGAATGAGTGAAGATAGTGCACAGCCCGAAATGTACAGGAAAATTTTATTTTGGGGTTCACCTTTTTTCAAAATTCGTATGGAATCATATGATTCCATAGGAATTTATTACTATGAAAATAGTATACAAACACCCTTTAATTTGATTTCCTACATAATACTAAATTCCAAAGGAATGACCACCATTCCTATAGATTTATTGGTACCCAAACAGGCCCTTAATAATTTTTAATAATTTTTAATTTTTCATAATCTTTATAATTTGTAATATTTTTTATATTTAAATTTTTTGAATAATTTTTAATAAATTATTATAATTTTATTTTTTTATAATTTATTAATTTTTGTTAATATATAAAACCACATCAGCAGGATATAACAGAGAAGCTAATGTCTATTTGGTAGGGCAACTTGACTTGTCTAATTGAAAAAAATAGATCTAAAATATCAATTTTAAAAACAACTTATCCGCTTTAATAAAAAATTTAAAAATAAAAATATTAAATCAATCCATATTTGAGTAGATATTTTATTTATTATGATCCCTTAATATTAATTTTTATCTAATATACTAATTTTATTGTTTTATTTTTTAAAATAGTGAGGATTATAAAAAAAAAATCCATAGTGCAGACCATCTCGCAGACTCCCACGTGATTATTGTTATGTTTTTGTCTTTTTAAATTTCATATATGCATATGTTATATGTGTCATGTTTATGTGTGTGTATAGATATATATATTAAAATTTTCAATGGGGCAAGGGGGTGTTACTAAAATTTTTTGTATAATTTTTAATAAATTATTATATTTCTTTTATAATTTATTAATTTTTATAACGGAGAAGCTGATGCCTATTTGGTAGAGCAATTTGACTTGCCTAATTGAAAAATAAGTGGTGATCCCACGGACTCGGTTCCGTGGGATCTCAGGTGAAACCGAGACGTGGCTGCATAGCAGCCACGTTGTTTTTTTTTTTTAACTACTTTTTAAAAATTATTATAATTTAAAATATAATGAAAGGGCACGCTTGCTTTTCCCCTTCTTCTTCGTTCCCATCTTCTCGCACGTCTTCTCTTTTCCCCCTTTTTCTCATCTAAACATCTCTCTCCATCGTGTCCGTTGAAGCAACAGAGAAACAGAAGGCTTTCGAAGAGGCTGAGGAGTTGGAAGAGGAGAACTGAGTCAATGTTTTAGGAGTCTGAATCAAGGTATGTGTGTTCATTAGTGATGCTTAGTTAGAAGAAATTAATGAATGTTTTTGTATTTAAAGATGTTTGTTTTTATCATGTTCGTTTGATTTAAAGTTTGATGAGAATATGTGGATATGAGAAGAAATAAATATCTTATCAAAGATTTTTAAGATTGGTGATAAGGTTTGTTTTATTTTATTTTTTAATATTATTTAGATTGGATTGATTGAGTCCTCCTTCAAGATCCGCTGATCCCGAATTACGGCCTTCGACGATGCATCCAGTCCCCGGAATTGATTCACCGGGGCTATGTAATAGGTGAGATGTTTTTTGTTCAATCAATAGTTAATTTATGTTCTTTGGACACTTCAAATATGTTTGGCCTTGACACTTTGATTGTTATTGTTCAATCAATAATTAATTCATGTTTTTTGGCTTTTTTCTGATTGTTGGAGAGACAATTGTGCAAATACCCTCACAAACCTTTGCTGATCTACAGACCAAAGTTTTTGTTCCATGTTTATTTTGTGTCTCTTCAGCTCTGATAACTTATATACTCAAATATAGAGAATGAAGTAAAGCTTTGAGTTTTCTTAATAATCATATTCCATATCATGCAGACTTATATTCATCTTCTATTTAACGAGTCAAAATGCATCTTTGGATTTGATCAAGTTAGGTTTTTTTATAATTGTTGGAGAGACAATTGTGCAGATATTTGGGAGCATAGCTGCTGTTATAGAGGACTTTCTTAAGTGCTGCTATTGTGGTTGTAGTGCTGAGAGCATTCATGGAGTGATAAACACCAGCAGACATGCTATCTATAAACAATAAGTGAATGGTATGCATCCAATCCCCGAAATCAAACCGGCATGCCATCATTAGCAGGCATGAGTTCCCCTGCACTAGCCATTGTGTTTCTGCTTCTCAGTTGCCCAGTATACTGAACAAGAATCAATAGCAATTTCTATTTCTATACTATCACTGGATTTGAGCAACAAATCATTATGTAAATTCAACTTTTGCATACCCTGTATCTGCATTGCCCAATATACTGTACAAGAAATTCAATGAAAAATTTCTAGATCTATTCTCAAATTTCCAATTCCAATGATTAATAACACAAAATTCAGAAGAAAGTCCTGTGACAATTTAATAAAAACAGAGTAATAGGATTCCCATTAACATATAAGTCCAGGATTCTATCAATCAACACATCCACATCCAGATCAATTAAGAAACTGGAATCCAATCAAACATCAATCACGATAATTCATCAATTCCACTAAACCTCAAGCAAACCAAACATAATAACAGAACAAGAAGAACACCAATTGAAGATAACCAATTCAGTAGCTCTCACCACCGAATTTGTTCAAAGGAAAAAAAAGGATGAAAACTTTATCAATGACAATATTATAAAATAGTTAAATACAATATCTAGGTTTGAATGAATCTTTCTTCTTGTGCAAACTACCTTAATGAACTCAATGGCTTTAGCATCATTACCATGGAAAATATTGCCTATAGTAGATCAATTCAAGCCATTTTGGCTCTCAGTAAAGGTAGGCTGAAGTGTAGCATTTTCCTGTTCGAAGTAAATATACAAGGATTATTATTATATACATGACCAACAATAAAGCATATGCATGTTAATAAATCACACTAAAACTAACCTTAATTGATACACTTGAATTGGAATCATCATCACAAACAAAAACTTGTCGAGGTTGAGTACCTTTACTTGCTAAAACATGAATAAAATAAGGATTATGATAATAATATCTTACATATATATCATTTTTTTCAATGTAAATATTAATACTTTATTGAGTACCTTTACTTGCTTGAGCTATAGTAATCTGTGAATTCTTTCCCATAGCAACTTTGGTCTTTCTTTTCTTGAGATTCTTCTCCCAAAATGCTTTTTTCTTCCACCATTTCCTTTACATTTTGCTAGTGGAGGGTCACGGATTATTACTTCGGTTGACATAATCGTTTGTTGTGATAAACACTTGTCAATGTTGTTATTTGGAACTTCAAACATTTGCATTTTAATAGCCTTTTCAACCTCTTTTCTTGTCTTCCTTAACCAATGCAAAGCCACTTTGTAAACTTCCGTAGAGCAAGATCCCTTGGTTGCAACTTCTTGTGCTTCATGAGAAAGGGTGCTATATCTAAGTGTTAAATGAGTATAGCAATCTTCTTGAACTTCTTGACCTTCTTCATCAAAAAAATTTCCACGTTTTGCATCTCTTGTCCAACGGTTTAACATGTATTCTCATGGAATCTTATCCACATTAGCCACAATGAATACCTTCAATATGTGACGACATAAGAAACCCGCAAATTCAAACTTGCAACAGCTACATCTCACAAAAAAAACTAGATTCAAAGCACATTTTAACAAGTCTAACTTGTTTGTCTGGTATCCAACATTTATATGAAGCTATATTCCCATTCTCTTCAATTTTTTAACACTTGTACCGAAGACTTCCAAGTAGTTCTTCTTGAAATTTAGCAAAGATAGCCGGTGTGTATAGTTTGCTTGTTTCTTCTTCAATAGGCATATGAAGTAGTAATGATGGTTGCATATTGTTCATTTTAAAATCAGCTTCAATTTCTTTCTCTCGGCGTCTAATTAGTGCCTTATCAACACCTTGCACAAACTCCAACAACAACATTTTTCTACTCAAAAACCCTTTGAAAAATTTGTTTATACTTTGACTTCGTTGAGTTGTACACATATCTGCACAAAAGAATTCATGCAAATACACAGGAACCCAATGTTGGCACTTCCTATACATTCTCAACATCCAATCATTTTCATTCAAATCATATTTAATGAGAAATTCACTCCAGTTTTTTTCAAAGTCTTCAATAGTTTCAGGACTCCTTACACAATAAGACAAATCTTGTCCAAACTTGGACCCTCTTGTGAATAATCTCCCTAAGTGTCGCTTAGCATTTTGAAAAATATGCCATAGGCAATATCGATGAATGGTACATGGCAAGACTTTGGCAATTGCACCACTAATGGCAGAATCTTGATCAGTCAGAATCACTTTGGGATGACTTCCTTTCATTGCTTGTAGCCATTTCTCAAGTACCCCAACAAAAGAGTATTCTGTTTCATCAAAAATCAGTGCACAACCAAATAATACAGTTTGAAGATGATGATTAACACCTACAATTGGAACAAATGGCATTTCATTTTTATTTGTTCCGAAGTTGGATCAAGGCAAACAACATCTCCAAAGTAGCTATAATCCATTCTACATCTTGCATCACTCCAAAATATGCTTGTTAATTTTCCATCATCATCAAGTTGGATTGCATAAAAAAAAATGGGGGTTCTTTATTTGCATTTCATTCAAATAATTCAACAACCTTTGTGAATCTCCCACTAAGAATTCTATTTTTCTTCTTGTGCGCATATAATTCCTTGCATCTAGCTCGATAAATCCAACATTTCGACTCCCTTAAGATTCTTGTGAAAGATAATTCATCATGAGGTTGGTTCTAATGCCGGACTGTCTCATTTTATCAATCATGCCTTTTTGACTTTCACTGATTTTTCTATGTGATGGTAAAAGATGACATTTTCTTGGAGTTGCTAAGACATGATTGTGCTCCTCCACAAACATCGAAACCACCCAGGTTCCATCCAAGTTTTTGTTTACTAAAAGTTTAGCTTTACAACCGCAACGTGTTTCACCCCGATGCCTCTTCTTGTTACCTTCAGTCTTCTTGAATCTTTCTTTTCTATAACCTTCTTTAGAGCAGTGCAAGCGTCGTCCAATGACATTGCTATCTTTTTCTGATTTTCTTATTGCTTCTTTTCTCACACTAAATCCTTTTTTGTATGCATATTGATTATAATAGTCATATGCTTCATCCATTGAATCGAAAAGCATACCAACATGTGGCGCAAGAAAAACTTCTTGATTAATATCTTCACTAGCTTTTCAGTGTCATCTTCTCCTTGTGCTTCATTTGGTTCATGGAGTTCATCTTCATTTATAGGTTGATTTTCATTTTCTTCATATGATTCAAATTCACTTGCATTATAAATATGGTCCTCCACTTCCCATGCATCCAGACATAAACTTTGTGCTTCACTAGTACTTGCCATATTAGACAAAACTAGAAACATAATTTCCAATAAGAACAAGGATAATATTAAAAATTATTTTATTAAAACAAACTTCAACCAAAGAAAAGTATAAGAACATACCAAATAACATGGATAGGCACAAACCCAGCTTTAGATTCAATCAAACTCAGCCTCCTTGTTTTTCTAGCTAAATAAAAACACTAAATATTATTAATATCTCCTAAAATCTGAGAGTGAGTTTGCAAATATATATATATATATATATATATAGAGAGAGAGAGAGAGAGAGAGAGAGAGAGAGAAAGAGAGAGAGAGCGCTTACTTGTTTAATTAGGCACAATTGTTGTGAAAGAAATGGAGAAGCCTGGGAGCCAAAGAAGGAAAGGAGAAAAAAAAAAAGAAGACGAAAGAAAGGGAAAGGAGCTGGTGATAGGGCAGTATGTAGGGCTGTCAAATGATCAAGCTGTTTGTGAGCAGTTCGAGCTTGGCTCGGTAATAGCTCGAATTCGGCTCGGAATTTCGAGCTTTCGAGCCGAGCTCGAGCTTGAATTTTGAGCTCAAAATTAATTTCGAGCCGAGCTCGATCGAGCTCGGCTCGATAGCTCGAAATTATATATATAATATAATATAATATCTTTTCCTTTATGGTTTCCAGCTTTCCACTAAATTTTTTAGATCTGAAGGCAAGGTTGCGAGAGCAAGCAGCACCGGTGTGAGTCGGCTCCTATCTTCCTCTCAATCAATCCATCCATCCGATCATCATCTGAAGGCAAGGTTTCCTTGTTCATCATCTTCATCGGTTCTTCATCCGTTCTCGGCATCTGTTCTTCATCCGTCCTTGTTCTCCGCTCATATCTCCCACTACTTCCAGATCCTTGCTACTGCATTAGGGCCTCGGTGTGAAAGCTCGACAAGGCCCTCGGGGTATTTTGGAGTAGTTTTCCCTGGTAGTCACATGATTGCCTTCTAAGATTTGTTTATATGCTTGATTCTTTTTATTGTGACCATGAAATAATTGTTAGGTTGATTTGGTTCTCCTTTGAAAATTTATTTCCTGTTCCTAATTTAATCCATTCTTACATGTTTCCAGGTGGAACTTCAATCAAAATCTTGTCAAGTGACGAAGCTCCAGCTTCCATTTCTCTACAGCCGTCCCCAAAAGTTCCATCATTGACAACTGAGAAGTAAGCTAACATTTATCTCTTTGCTTGGGTTTTTTTGAGTTATTTTATTGTGATCCTTATTTCTTAATTGCAATACCATGATGCATAAAGACATCATGCATTCTTCTACTCTTTGCTAATTCTATTGTTTATGAGTTATTTTATGGCTGACATTTAATGTATGAATCTTGCCATAAAGATATACTGTATTTGCATGTTATGAGTATTTTTATACTTCTGTAAATTCCATTCAATTCAATGATTCTGGTTGTGTCCCAATTAATTTTAAATGGATGTCGGTGAACCTACTACTGTTTACTGAATAACAAATACAAATATGTGGCTTTCCTGAAATGGAAGGAGTAATATGTAATAGAATATTAGTACTTGTAAATGAAGCATGGACAGGAGGTTAGGATACCTGCATGACTTGGCCTTTGTAGTTCTAAAAAAAGCAATGATACTTTTTGTAAAAGGATTAGACCCCTAATTATGTTTTTATATTTTCTTAATAACATGCCATCCAATATGAAATTAGAGTCATGTTCATTTGTGTAGATGTTCAAGGGTGAATTCATGTGACCACTTTATCCACCAAATCATAAAATTCTTTTTTATAATTTCTTTCTGTATGAATTATTGATGCAATTGCTTTTTCAATTTGAACTTTGCTGCTTGTTGCCCTTACTTTTGCAAGATTATACTGCAGAAGTGTTGGTGAAACTTACTGAATCTTTGGCATTCTTAGGGTATCTACAAATTAAGGATTCAAATTTCCAAATTTCTAGATTTTGTGAATTTGACAACAATATCTGATGTTTCTTTTTATTTCTATTTGTATGTTTTTTTTTTGTTTAAATAGTATGTTCACGTCAGGCATTCTGTTCAGAGGTTTCCTGATTACTGTCTTTGTACTATTAATTTAATTAAGAGAAGCAAAAAATGGTTAATAATTACTTCATTTACTAATTATCAACCTCAAAGTTAATTATTTTCCTGTCATTCAAATAAAAAATAAATTAAGTAGATGTTTGAATGATAATTAAAACCTCTAGCCCAACTGTATACCATGTTAGTCTAAAGACTCTAAACAAATAGGTTAGCATAAAGGTATAAGTGGTCCGTGTGGGAATATATAAAATAAACCATGATATCATGTTATTCTATTGCAATAACTTAAACAAATATATATATATAAATATATATAAATATAGTTTATGAAAGGAGAGTACAAACAAGGGAATGTGAGAGAGAGGCGTGAAAGATCTAAGGAATATTATGAACAGTAAAGTGAGTGTGAGAAAGAGAGAGAGTAGTGGCTAGTGATAAGCCAACATTCTAGTTATTAAAAGCTTTTTTTGCCATATGACTTTCTCTAGATCACTAAAAAATGTTGATTTAAGTCCTTGATTTTCTTGCAATAGAGTTGCATGTAACTTTTGTTTATAACTATTTTATCATTTTATAGGGATGTCAACTCCTATTTCTCAACAATCAAATGCAACTGCAAGTGTTAATGATTCAGAATTTCAACATGAAGAACATGAAGAAGAAAATGAAGAAGTAGAAGTGGAACATGGTGGACCAAATTTGAAACGAGGTCGGAAAAAGATTTCAAAAGTTTGGGATGTCTTTGAGGTAATTGAAGAAAAAGAGCATAATTTTTTTGTGAAAAAACACAAATGCAAGTATTGCCACCGAAAGTATACTATTTCTAAATCAGGTACCACCACCCACCTCAAAAGATATTTAGTAGAATGTCCATATTACAAGAATGTTGCCACAAAACAAAGCACCATCAATTTTCTACCAATAGAAAATGATTTTGAAGGCATGTCCTCATATGTTTCTTATCCTTCTACTTTTGACATGATGAAGATTAGAGACATTATTACAAAGATGGTTATAGTACATGAATATCCTTTCAACATGGTAGAGCACGTTTGGTTCAATGTACTATTGAAGACAATGAATCCACAATATGAGAAAATATCAAGAAATACAATTAAAAATGATTGTATGAAATTGTATGAACATGAGAGAGAGAAATTAATCAAGACTCTAAAGCATGTTGATAGGATTTCTCTCACATCCGACACTTGGACATCTAATCAAACCATTGGATATATGTGCTTGACTATTCATTTTATTGATGCCAATTGGAAGCTACAGAAAAGGATTATCAGTTTCTATGAGTTGGAGCCACCATACACTGGTCTTGTTATTTCAGATGCAATTTTTTATTGTCTTCTTGATTGGGGAATCCAAGATAAAGTCTCTACAATTACTTTGGATAATGCATCAAGTAATGATGTCGTTGCTAGACATTTGAAGTCTAATTTGAATCTAGAGGCAAACTTCATTTCAAGGGAAAGTTTTTTCATATTCGGTGTTGTGCACATATATTAAATTTGATGGTTCAAGATGGTCTTAAGGAGATTGAAGAAATAATTTACAGAATAAGAGAGAGTGTCAAGTATTTGAAGAAGTCACCAGGTCGGTTGCATAAATTTGGTGAAATTGCTAGGCAATTGAACATATCTACAAAGATTGTTTGTGTATTGATGTTCCAACTCGTTGGAACTCCACTTATAACATGATTGATGGTGCTATTGTTTTCCAATCAGTTTTTGATCAATATGCTGTCAGGGATGCCAATTATAAGTGGTTGCCATCATTTGATGATTGGGAAAAAGCCAAAAAAATTGCTGAATTTCTTGAAGTGTTTCATGATGTTACTCATATTTTCTCTAGAACTTTATATCCTACAACTAATTTGTTTCTTCCAGAGATATGGAAAGTAAAAGAAGTACTTGATATACATGCAGAGTCTTCTGATTATTTCATGCAAAGAATGGCATTGTTGATGCGTGGTAAATTTGATAAATATTGGGGTGATTGCAATATGCTTATGGCAGTTTCGGCGGTGCTTGATCCAAGGTATAAAATGGTTTTGATTAATTTTTGCTTTCATAGAATTTATTCAAATTCTGAGAGTGAAAGAAACATTCTTAAAGTCAAGCAAACCCTTTGGGAGATATATGAAATGTATGCAACTGAGCAAGCCTCCCATTCTACTTCAAATAGTACACATGAAGTTACAAATATTTCAATGGCATCTTCAAGCAACACATGTGGCTCTTATGGTAAAAAGTATAAAAGCAAAGGTAGATCAGAGTTTGGTGAATTTATAAAGCAGAAAAATACTTTACAACCTATGAAGAATGAGTTGGAAATTTATTTGCAGGAAGATGTTGTGAGATTTGGTGTTGAGACTGATACTAAAATTGATGTCTTAGATTGGTGGAAGGTCAATGTTGTGAAATTTCCTATTCTTTCAAAAATGGCTCATGATATACTCTCAGTACCTGTTACTACAGTTGCCTCAGAGTCCGCATTCAGTGCTGGAGGTAGAGTGCTAGACAAATATCGGAGTACTCTTGCTCCTAAGACAGTTGATGCACTAGTTTGTACTTCGGATTGGCTTAAAGCCGAACATGGAAATATGAAATCCAAGATAAAAAGTTCAATTATTTTCCATTTATTTATATCACTACTTTTAATTTCTATAACTTATCTTTTTGTTTTTGACTTTGATTTTATTTTTTTTTGTAGAAGGAAAAGGAAGAAGATGAACTTTGGATACATATTCCTGAAAGTAATTAATGTTTCTTATGATAGAAGGTATAATTAATTTATAATTTTAGTACTTTTGTTAATTTAGCACTTTT
Organism: Dioscorea alata; assembly: GCA_020875875.1. Taxonomy (NCBI): domain Eukaryota; kingdom Viridiplantae; phylum Streptophyta; class Magnoliopsida; order Dioscoreales; family Dioscoreaceae; genus Dioscorea; species Dioscorea alata. The sequence continues at coordinate 14,874,800 of CM037019.1, forward strand.
ATTATTAATTTATGATTAATTTATTTTGTTTTAATGGCTATTAGATGATCAAGATGAAGCTTCCAAGTTACAAATTTATAAATGATCAAGTCTTCAAGATCAACAAATCATCAAGCTCTTTAAGTCATCAACTATAAGTGTTTGATTTATGTTACTTAAATTTTTCTATTTTTGATTTATGAATTTGTGATGGGCCTAATGGCCATTAACTTTGAAGCATTGAATGTTAAGACTTTTAAGTGTTTGGTTTATGATATTTAAAAATTCTATCTATGATTTATGGATTTGTAATGTTAATGAACTAATTAAGATGTTCTTTTTTTAAGATTTTTTTTATAGATTACAAAATTTGTTATGTGTTTTATCGTTTACGTTATGTTAAATATAATATAGACAAAAAACACACTTGCATGTTTAGGTTGATAAATAAATTGATTACTTATGAATTTTATAAATTTTATCATGTGTTGTAAATTATAATTTATATATAAGATTTTAATTTTGAGCTAATCGAGCCGAGCCGAGCTCGAGCTTTCGAAAATAAAATCGAGCCTAGCCGAGCTCGAGCTTTCGAAAATAAAATCGAGCCGAGCTCGAGCCAACATTTTCGAGCTAATTTCGAGCTCGAGCCGAGCTTGAGCTGGAGCTAGCCTATTTCGAGCCGATTTCGAACTGGGCCCAGCCCGATCAAGCTCGGCTCGTTTACAGGCGTAGCAATATGGTTATATCAAATGACCATACTACCCTTTGTTTTTTTCTTATAATTTAAACTTTCATGATGTGATTTAAAATAATTTTTTATTAAAAAAAAGGTGTGGCTGTTGTGCAGCCAAGTCTCGGTTGCATTTTAAATCCCACGAACTCGAGTCCGTGGGATCACTACTCTTGAAAAATATAGAAGGATGAAATTAGTAACGTTTGTAATAGATGGACCACAGGGGCACAGTGACTACAACAGAGGAACTAACTCATGGATTTTATCAAAATTTTAACACCCTTCCCGCCACTCTTTGTGAAATGACAAAAAATTGGTGGCAACCTAGTTTCTAATTAAAAAAAAAAAAAAAACCAAGTAAAAGTTGAAGAACTAATAGTTAGAAACACCAAAAAAATTAAATCCAATAGGCAAAGAAAAATTAATCATTACAAAGTGTTTCAAGAATATTTAGCAAAAATAAAAAAATTATCTTTCGAGACTTACAAAATCCTTAGTTTCGTTTTAGTAACACTTGACCATCTACATGTGAGCACATCCCAACTTTTTAGTAAAAATTAGGAGCAACTCAACAAGGGGAATCCTTGGCCATCTACATGAGAGCACATCCCTCTTCTTTCAAGGATACTAACATACTGTGATGTCGGCATGTTTTTGAAAACACGTGATCGGCAATGATAGGAACGTGACTTGCAAGAATAATATTAACGGTTTGGTTAACATTATGTTTTTTTCAACCAATGCTGATGGCACCCTATATAGTTGTTTATAACCACATTTTTCAAAATATGATTATTAGTTAATATTAAGAGCGCCTCCCCCAGTGAACAACCTCCTTAGCCATCTATATGGGAAATCGCTATAAGCTGAGGGAAGTGGATCCCTATTTTTTATCAATAAAACATAACATGTGATGTCATTTGGTGTTGTGTTAGGTTGTTGTTTAGATTTCAAAATACTTCCTACACATAATTGCTCAGACTAAGAAATAAAGGGATGCGTGAAAAAAATGAGAATAGTTTTTATTTTGTCAAGGTTGTGCCACACATGTCGCAACACGTTATTACAATGCATGTTATCCTCGGTATGCAATGGACATTATTGATGCTCATCTTCGTGAAATTCCTTCCTCCTTCCGTTTCAAGGGAGTTTTATTCTCTTGGACATCTATCTAGGATAATAGCAACCACACTGGGACGGGACTGCACTCTCCAGAGCGCTTGCCTCCGGCCACACCCCGTCACTATAAGGAGCATCAGCAACCTCATTGACGACACTAGATGCAATTTCTGCAGTTGTTAGGTGACCATTGTAGGCCTTTGGAGGAATGTCAGGTCATTCCAAAAGCCTTATAGTTTTTTGGCCGTTGTAGCCCTTTGGAGAGATGCCAGGCTTCATGGCTTTTTGGCCATTGTAGCCCTTTGGAGGGATGCCAGACCATTCTTGAAGCCTTATGACTTTCTAGCCGTTGTAGCCTTTCAGAGGGATGCCAAGTCATTCCGGAAGCCTTATGGCTTTATGGCCATTGTAGCTTTTCAGAGGGATGCCAGGCCATTCCAGAAACCTTATAACTTTCTGTCCATTATTGCCTTTGAGAAGAATTACAGACCATTCGGAAAGCCTTACAGTAGCCTAATTGACAACAAGCGATGAGGCTAGAATCACGAGGATGAACGAAATATGGAACTTAGCCATTTCGTTTTCTGTTGTACAGAGAAGCAAATGTGTCCTAGGGTCATGAACACTTCTCTCCTCTCACCGACGCTTCCAGCTGACACTCAAGTGGTTGATGCATAAATAACCATTCAAGGAGCAAACCCAACGCTGATACTGATGCCACAAGGAGTTTTATTTCCCATACCACAACTTTGATTTCAGTTACTGCTCTAATACAACATTTACGCACAATTTAATAGGTCATCTTGAATTACAACAGTTCCCACCAAAAAAACAAGAAAGATAACTACTTTGCGCTTACTTCACAACTTCTAAATAAACCCCAATTAAACGCTATTAGAAAAAGGGAAAAAAAAAACCAGTATTATAACAACACAACCGTTCGAGCAATATCTATATAAATGAATTACAAGAGATATCATCTAAAAGGTGTATCTCAAAATGAAAGCTTTATGAAGACAATCACATTAAGTGTGAGAATATAAAGAACCAGAGCAGACCTTAAAAGCATTAGTTTCTGCTGGTTTTCAGTTCTGCTACCTGTATGGAGAGGTCTTCGAAGGAGTTCAAAACTACTATCTGTAAATGTTCCAAAAGAACCTCTGTTGAATCGGTTCCTTGTGGTATTAGTATCGATGGTTTCACTCTCTACTCTCCTTCGCAAACCATTTAATATCTCTAAATCTTTTTCTTTGTTCCGTATTTCCCTCATCAAACCTTCTGCTTGTGCCTATAAAATGAGATTCAGATATAGAATGTAGAGATTAGGTTAAAATTTCTGGGAGTTGTAAAGAAATTGGGGAAGTAACACTGACTTGCTTCGCTGTAAGCTGTTCAACTAGACCGTGGAGCTGCTTCTCCAATAGCTTTTCTCGTTGCGCTACACATGAAAGAGCTTATTATTATACTAAAAAAATAATGATTACTTTAATCATATAAATTACAAAATCACTGGATAAATAGACAAAAAGAGAAGTAGCAAAAAGTTCTTACCTTTCTCAACAAAAACATCTTGGGTTAGTTAACATATAAGAAATACAGCTGCTTAGCAGTAAAGTTTGTGATCAACCAACTGCAGTTCAATGCACAGCTCAACTAGTTTCCAAGACTACAATTAACACAGGAAATGTATGTCTGCTCGGGTCCAGGCGCTAGAACATTCTTACATAACAATCATTTCAACAAGTTACATTTATGCTTTTACTAGATTATCCTACACTTTAGACCCATCAAGTTCAATTGGGCATGATTTTCATTCCCATTTTCTCCTAAGATTTATTTAACTTGGTAGTGTTGATTCTGTACTTCCCTCAGTTATGGCATGACAATTTCAAATTTAATATTCACATGAGTCAAATGTTAAAAGCCATCTTTTCACATAGCACAGAAGCATGCTGAAAGGTAAATAAATGTTGTGCCTTAATTCCATACAGCACAAGAAAGTGACAAGGCCGAAACAGGCGAAATCAAGGGACATTACTTAAATGCTACTGCAGGTACATGTGAAGAAATGATCAAAAGGGCTGTATTTGCAAATGCCTCTCATCAAATTTTGCTAGAGTTTTAATACACAGGTCCCATTGAAAGACAAGAATTAAGTCAACAAAAGGTCAAGGATATATTCTGTGAGCTATCTTACCCCAAAAGCATATTTAAATATACCTGGAGAAGGTTGTCTCGCTGATTCATGTTGAACCGATGCCCATTGATTCTCCAAACTTTGCAAGTTTTCTTCCATCAAACTCTAGAAACAAAAGGGAGAAAAATTAGCAACAAGCATACATAAAATGTCATTATCTTTGTGAAAAATTAAGAATAAAAGAAACCAGCTCGTGTTTCTTGTCTTCTAACTGTTTCACTTTGCTGCTTTTTGAAGGTTGTCTCTCTAAATGGGGTTCTTGCATGCTCCTTATATTATCTGATGACCTCCCAAATTGACTATTTTCAGCAAGTGCTTTTTCCAGCTCGTCCTTTAAAATTTTCTCCATCATGTCCAATTCCTACAAGGCAGGAATACTTAACAAATGATGTTCACAAGTAAAGCCATTGGGAATAAAAACTTGATGCAAATAGCATACAAACACGACAATGATTTCATCAGGTTTAAAATAAAGTTCTCAGATCCAGACTCAACACTGAATTGCACATGTTTCTGGCTCAGTTAATTCCAGTTTGTACAGTGTTGAAATTGATTGAAATAAGATTATAAGAATACATAATCTATATTTATATGAGGGGGTGTCTGTGTGTGTGGACGCACGGGCGGATGTCTATAACGCAAATGTGACATGCTAAGTCAATCATTTATAAAATTTATTAGAATGATATTTACCCTTGATTAGAATAACTTCTCGATTCAGAATTTATCTAATGAAATATACAAGATTTATGATTCTAAATATTTTAAAGGCAAAATTAGCTCAGGCCGCCACGAAAATAGCACAAGAAGGAATCAAATGTTAACACCTTATTCTTTCAATTTACTCCCATACATCTATGGCTATGCATGTTTGCAAATTGCCCATAGAACCTTTTTTTCCTAAAAAAAAAAAAAGAATCTTTTGATTGGTCTTTTCATTGTGTTTCCAAAACATACTGCCATCCATGTGTAAGCACTATTTTGGTAAGTAGGCATTCATACCCTTGCTATCATATTAATCTAACACAATGGTTGCGTTTAGAAAGGGAATAACTGAGGATTGTGATCAACCAGGTGAATTGCCTGTTTGGCTCTCATTCTAGAAATAATAGAATTTTTGGTAAAGATACTAAATGAAATCCACTTGTTAAGCCAGAGAATCTCCATTGTGGGCTTCTTCAACACAAGATGAGGTACCCCATGACACTTCTCAAAAGTAAAATGTTTAAGCAACCAATGAAAGTCAAAACTCAATGACATGAAAGGATAAAAGGTTTCATGGAAAGTTTGATGGAAGTATAGGAAAGAATTAGTAAAGTCTACTGGAAAAAGATGAGAGTTTTTTTTTGGGGGAAAAAACTCTGCAATTCAAAGAAAATAGATAATACTAGGAAGTTTTCAAAGAATTTTAAGTCAATGTTGATGGCAGACTGGTCAGTGATGTGAACTTAAGAATGTCCACCTATCCACATCCAATAAGCTTCATATTATGTTGTGCAGAAAGCAAATGCACAATACTTCGCTTACAACTGGAGCTTCTAATTTCTCACAACAGGATTTAAGGCTTCCAATTATTCCAGAAATATGAAAACCGACAATCATTTAGGTTTGGACAAATTTTAATCAAAAACTTGGCAGACGAAAATACACCAATAAAGGTTTTTGTCAGTGTGACAAAAATAATCTTCTCAGACTAAAGAGAAATAAGACTGAGCACATGCTGACCTTCACGAACATGCCAGGAGCCTTTATCCTCTATACCATCCTCTCATATTAATGAAATGGGCATTAAGTTGTGTGCTTAAACAATATATAGAAACTACTCATTATCAAGAATCTGTGTACTGCACTCATAATAATTTTAAGTGTGTTTCTAGGATAATAAACAGCTGTACAAAATAATAATAAACAATAATAGAGGATAATAAAAAGAAAACTACGTGCATCAAGTAACACAAAAATCACAGCAAGACTTTGTTCCACATGAGACTAGCCAAAGATGAATAAATGTCTTAATCTTGTAGATCTAGGTTAGCATTTTCAAGCAATGATCTTCACCTGATAGCTTATAGAAGTTGCTAGTTCAAATCCCTTAAATGGTGGCACAAGCCATACTTCTCTGAAAGCAATACTGAAGCAAATTTGATGCATTAAATTCCCAATTAGGTAATATGAACAGATCCATAGAGAACAACACCCTCTAACAGCAGGCTTTGGCAGCATAATGCCAAGAAGAGTTTTCTTGATAGTAAAACAGACTTAAAAATGCATCATTTACTAAATAATAAGCTGGATTGGCATCTATAAATAAGTGAATCAGAGCTATTTAATTGATTAGGCAGATATAGATGAATCAAAAACCTTATGCTATATGATTGTTTTCTATAATGCTGGGCATTATGCTTATGCTAGTATATTACAGCCTTTTTCTAAAATGAGCCAACCCCTCTTTACTTTTGGGTTTTCAATTCATCTATATTTAAAATGATGTTTACTATAAAGGAAACTGCACAGAAACAAGAGAAAAAGGAAATCTGTGCAGAAACAAGAGAAAAAAACTGGCCATGGATAAATTTGCGAAGTGGCATCAGTGCAATTATAATATCCAATACTATTACTAAAATTACTCAGTAGCCAGGAAGGCAACAATTAAGTGCTACTGATAATCATAACAATAGCTGATTTATGGTCAGGTTGTTCAACAAAAGAGTTTGTGTAAGAATAGATGAAGATTCATATATAAAATTTGTAACCCATGAAACATCAGTTGATAATATGACACCAGGTCTAGCTTTTCATTAGTCTTCAAGTTCAGCAAAGGATTTAAGATTGAATTATAACAGAGTAGATGCAATTACAAGCACTTTCCAACTGTTTGCCATGATCTAGTGAATTTTTAATGAAATTAAATCTGAAACATTTATGCTTAAAACATCATATCACATGAATTCACATACAAATATTGAATTGGCATCAGATCTCACGAATTGGTATTGCAGTTAAAACTGAAGCGTTAATGATTACAGCATGTACAGTTAATTCTAGAATAAAGAAAATACCAAAAAGTGCAGGCCCTGACCTTGAGTTTACTGCAAAGCAGTTCAGCTTCATGCACCTTATCATCAATCTTCTTCTGACAATTTGATATAGCTTTTTCATATGCAGCATTTTCTTCAAGCAAAGTGACCTCTCGCAATTGTGCCTAGACAAAGGATCAGTACAGAAGTTAGGTGAATAGAAGATATGACAGGAAGGTGCAGAAAAAAAAGACACATTTGACTTGAATATGAAATAGAGAAATAGAGAATTAGAGAAATAGATGGTTGAATGCTACAAAATCCAAGGACCACACTTTTCAGACACACTTACAAGCTTCTCTTCAATATTAAATCCCTTTTAGTGTGGTGCAAGGAAAGATTTAGAAAAATTCATGGCATTTGAAATGGCAATATCTTTTCCATTTGTGCTTTCAAGGAGCTAAGAGGATATCTCACACAGGAACCTTCAAGTCCTAAAATGACTTCAGATATGATAATTGAAACTCCACGCAAGTGCTCATGTTTTCACTTATCTACCCTTAATTTGTTAGTGAAACATGCCCATAACACTGTAACAACTTTGAACCTCAATGCTCTATGTGAGTGCAAATCTCTCCGCATTATTCAAACAATTTTTAGAGCAACCAAGTTTCCTACAGAAAATAATCATTCTCGCAAAAAAAATAAAATAAAATAAAATAAAAAATAAAAAAAAAACCCTTGTGTTTACACCATCCTCACTGAGCCCAATGTTGGTTTCTGGTTGAATAAAATATCGAAACGAATGAAACATTGCCTGATATTTCCACTAATAGAAATTAAAACTGATGTCCGAGGTTGTTATAGACTATAATTCTTTTTACTTAGTATTTTAATTTTTTGTTTAACACTTCTTACTTCTTGGAAATAAGATTATAAAATGCATTTTTGTTTCCTTAAGCTACTCAAAATCTATAATATCTTCCGAAATGAAAATTTCACACAGGACAACCGCCAAAATACCTATTCAAAGAATGATATCTCTAACACTCTTCATCAATATAATCCAAATGCATGGATGAACTGTTTCTCATATAAAAAATAAAATCAAATTAACTAATAAATTACCTTGTCTTATGCCAAAAAATCCCCTTGAAATGTGAAATTTCAAGACAAACAAATAGAGAAGAGAGAATCCCCGTCCAGTAAAAAAGGACTCATTTTGAGTTCAGAGCTAATTAAAGACAGTGAACCACAGAATCCAACAATGATAAGAAACAAACCCTAAAGATCAGAATCACTAAAAAACCATCAAAATTCGAAAAAAAGTCCTCATTTCAATTAAGAGTTTAAAAAAAATCAAATTAAATGAAAATAAACAAAATGAATCAACAGATCTCAATAAACTCAAATGAAAACCCAAAAACAAACCCCCAAATCAAAATCACAAAAGGCAAAGCCCTCGAAATTCCCAAACCTGCTCGCGGGTAGTGGAGTGGGCGTTGAGCTGGAGAGCGAGCGCGTTGCTGGAAGCAACAGAGTGGGCATGGAGGTGGGGAAGGCGCTGTGCGATGTGGGCAGGGGGGATTCTAAGGCGTAGATCTTGGATCGAGCGCCGCAACGACTTCGCGCGGTCGTCCAGTTCCCGCGCGCGACTCTGCTGCTCCGGCGTGAACAACGCCGGTACTGACCTTCGTTCGTCGTCTTCCCCTTCGTCACTCTGCCCGCTGCCACCCACCACGTCAGCCGCCCACGCCAACAAGCCTGCCATTGCGCTCTCTCTCTCTCTCTCTCTCTCTCTCTCTCTCTCTTCGTGAGGTTCAGTTTTCATCAACTCGGTTGTCTGGCGAGTTATGTAACTCGGAATTCATCTATTTTAATTTAGGTCGGTTGGGAATTTATTTTATTTTATTTATTTTATTTTATTTTATTTTATTTTATTATTTTTATTATTTTTTACTGTTGTGATAAGTACAATAGTACATCCGGCCATACACCCTCACCCAACAGCACGGAAATTGAATTGTAAACCCACTTCCACACCAGGGCCTTATGACCCTTATGACCCAATATGCACAAGGCCGCTACAGCCCATGTACTGTGAATCTCATATTTGAACACCGGCCCCTATGTATGAGAGGAAATACTTTATCCACTGAGCTAGATTAATGTGGGTTGGAATTTATTTTTACATAGCATATTATTTCAAAATATAGGAGTTTTTTTTTTTTTTTTAAGTTACTTGTTATTTTTAGAAAAACCTATAGGCATTAATTATAATTTTTTTAATTGTATCTATCTCATTCAATGAAGTTCATAATTGTATCTATCTCATTCAATGAAGTTCATTTGAGAGAGAGAGAGAGAGAGAGAGAGAGAGAGAGAGAGAGTGAGTGTGCATCAATGGCAGTAAATAATCCCAATAAAAATCAAATTGTCATATCATACTTCTTCAAGATTTTAGGGGTTTTAATAATACTCTTAATATCATACTTTTACAAATGTCTATAGATTTGAAATTTACAAACATCCATAAATTTAAAATCTACAGATATCCATGAGGGTCGTTGGATCAATGTCCAATGCCCCCTTCGACCCTCTAAGAGTATGCTCTCTTTCTAAATTCCAACCCCACACATCCTTCTCACATTCTCTATCTTATTTTTCATCGTCGGATGTCTATAAACATGTGCAAACGATGGTTAGCATATACTTTCAATTGAGTTATAGTCTCTCTCTCTCTTCGAAAGGTTTAATTTTCACCAACTCAGTTGCATGATGAGTTTGTAACTCTGCGTTTATCCATTTTAATTTTAAGGGACAATTGGAAAAAAATCCAAAAATTCCCAATTTTTAGAAAAATGAGTAAAAGGTCTCTCCCAACTCTAAGAATCCACACATGGTCCATCCAAATTTCAATATTCCTAAAAAGGTCCATCTTTTTTTGTAGCACTTATTTTTCAGTCCTTCTATTCATTGACAAGGTTACTTTTATATAAATTGATAAAAATGTCAAGTGCTAGGAATGACCAAAGTTTCACTCTCCATCGACTTGACGCCATCAACCATTGGAAAACGACAGTTTGAGTGGTTACAATCTCAAGGAGACACGATGTAATCGTTCTAGGCCCCCTTCTCCATCTATTCACCCTTTTATCTTCTCATGAAGCATGATTGCAAGAACCTTTCTCTAATCCTTTCACCGCATGGCACCATCTATTCACTCCTCAACCCCTTACAACAACAGGATTGTAAGAGACCTCCCGCCATGTATTGTTGCTTCTCTGACATCATGGGTAAAAGTGTCTTGCAAGGGTGAAGCAACAAAAGCCACAACCTTAAGGTAGGAAGCCAACAAAGAAACACATTCCGTGCAGATCAATGTTTTCAGACTCGGACCGGACCGGCCGGTCGGACTGATGACCCAGTGACCTGACCGGGTCATCAACCCCGGTTTGCACCTAATTTTTTTTAATTCTTATTTATTTTATAATATCCTAATGTTTGGGGGTTATAATGTAAAATTGTAAAACTAAAAAAGCGAGAGACGAAGGGAATATTTTTATATTTCTTTTTTTATGCATTTCTTAGTTGTTTATTTCCTCGTTAAATCTTTTTATGCTTTTCAATTAATTTTGTACTAGTTTATTTTTATATTATTTGGTGTATTTCTTCACATATTTAATGTGGTGTGTACTTCAATATTTATTTATGTAAAATACTTGCTTAAAATTTGAAAAGTCATGTTTTTATTTTTTATTTTTATTTTTTATTCTTCAATATTTGATTTTTTAATTATATATAACTAAATTTATATTATTTTTAATAAAAATTGTTGACCCCGATTCAACATGGTTGAACCCTAACCCCTAACCTTTTTCGGGTTGATGCCTTGTCCGGGTATGAGAACCTTGGTTAAGACTGATTTCATTCCAAAGAAGAAACATCTTATTGGTTACTTTCGGCTAGACGAGTTGGAACAAGCAATAATTAAGATGTATCTAAACTACAAGAAAGACAAGTAAGATTTTCGCTTATTACATGGTTTTAAAAATTAAACCAGACCAACTGGTTCAACCAAGAACCGGGTGTCAGTTCGGTCCAATACTATACAAAGAACCGGTCCTTCATTAAACCACAATTGAACCGCAGTTGGACTAGGAACTAGTAAACTGGTTAGACCAGTCCGGTTGATCCAACCTGTCTGAATGAGGGTTTATGACTTTATGCCTTTGAGTAATTAGATGGGCCATGCAATACTAAGGACTTTTGCTCAGTGTTATTTTCCATTTTGGGTGTGTGTAGTAGTTTATTTTGAGTAATATGTGGAGTGCATGATTGTAGAATGGTCATTTATGCATTTCTCTACAGAATACATGGACCTCTGAATTCTCGAGTGTAAACTTAGGAGCTACACAAGCATTTACACGGCCGTGTATCTTGCCCGTGTAACTCTCAAGAACTTAGAATAAAGTAATGTAGCAAAAGTACTGAACCATGATATTGTAGCAATCGGCAAAAAGACACACAGAGTGACACACACTTGTGTGGATGTGATACACACCTATGTGAGGCTTTTTTCAGGGCATCGAGGTGAGAGAATTTTGGTCTTTTACCCATTTTTCCCCCTTTTTTAACCATTCTTTCTCATTTCTCTTTCATCTTTCTTGGATGAGATCCTTCCCCATCATCTCCACCTCCTTTGCTTGTGGGTTGAAGATTAATCATTCACTTCTTTTTCTTCATCTTGAAGTCATCAAGGTATGGTTTTCTCCTCTTTGTTTATTCATGTTTCCTCCTAAATGACAGATGTGGGTCCCAGTATTGTTTTGTCTCCATTTGTTTGTAACAAAGTTTCGAAGCCTGGATTCAAGGATTTTTTTTTTTTTTTTTTTAGTTATGCAAACCCGGGAATCCATGAAGCCTTGTTTTTTAGCTTTGTTTGTAGTCATCCTACTGTTAAGCCTAAGCCATTAGCATCCTTCTTCTAGCCCTTTTTCTTCCAAGAGAGAGAGAGAGAGAGAGAGAGAGAGAGATATTTGGGAGGGTTGCAAGTGAAGACGAGATCCATGAGGTGGCTCTTGCAGTAATAGATCGCTGCTTATTGACTCGATCGAAAACTACTGGTGGCCGATTTGATGCTTAATGTCCTGAATGGGATTGGATACTGTTCGATCCGGCCACCGCCCCACTTTTTGAGTGCCACTATGCTGCCTCCTCGAATACGAGATCTAGATTCATTTTTGAGTTCATAGAGTGGTTAAACGTTGAAACTTGATAGAGTGATGAGTATATGATTCTCTGAATTTGTTAGATTTATGCTAGCATGACTTTGATATAATCATCTCTTATGTTATAGAATGGTTTTGGTTTTGGACCTGTTAATGTTGGGAAGATGCTTAATTTCAATAAATCTAGAGTATGGTGGAGTTCTATATTTGCTTCATTGGTGTCCATTGCTAGGCGATTTAGAAATATGGGTTGGAGTTATGATGATAAAGACATGAGGATATGGTTGGGGAATGCTTTGTTGGTGAGCATTTAATGTTTAAGTAAAGCCTTTACATTTTCAAGCATATGTAAAATCTGCAGCCACTTTGATATGCTTATTTGCAAGAATGTAATCCTCCCTTTAAATTGAAAATCCTCCTAGTATAAAGTTCAAGGTTTTATGGACTAGTGGTGATGCCAACTATGAGATCCCTTTATTACTTTGTTCTTTTTGTTGATTATGCATCTTTATTATGTGGTTGCTATTATGGATTAAATTCTAGATTGGAGAAGGTTGGCGATTATTGTTTTAAGATAAAAGAATGCTTGATAACAGTAGTTGGAATTTGGATGTTTGAATCTGTTTTTGTGTTACTTTGCTTAGGTAATCTAATTACCATATCTGAGAATCATTTTTGACTAAAATTTTAACCTGGGAGAAATCTTTCAAATCACTAAGGTTTGCTATGAATATGGCAAAGTTGCATGTATGTTTGATCATGATTTAAGAGTATTTATTGAGTCATTAGATTTGGTTTCATGTCTATAGGCCTTTTGATGAGGGTTGAAATTGGTGTTCGGATGGGATTCAGAGTTTTGATTGGTAGCAGGTAAGTAATCCACTGGTAAAATTCTGTATTTTGAAATTATAAAATTTTCTGAAATTTATAGATGATTTATTTAGAGATTTTAATTATTTCCCAAATATGCTTAATTATTTGAGGAAAATAAATATTTCATTATTTACATGTTTATTTATTATTTTATTATTAATAATCATATACCTAGTATTTTATTTTATTCCTTACCTGGATTATTGCTTATTATTAATTATTTGTTATTTTAAAATTTGTTGGTTTTTCTCCATTAAAGTGTTATAATGAAATTCTGTATTTATTCTTGTATGTGTATATTTGGAAAATTTGTGAATATTCTATACTTCGACTATGAGTTTTATTTGAATGTTTTTCTCTCCAAATGAACTATACTCAGTCCCGTTAATAGGGGTTAATCATTGACCTTTGACAAGAATTTTTGGCAAAATGAAACTACAGTTTTGCACCGTGTCCATTGGTGAAATAATAACGGCCATCTGACACCATGCCCATCAATGAAATAATAACAACCATCTATATTTCAGCCTCGGGTCACCGATGGTAAATAAATGACTTCTGATATTTCTAGTAAATTTGGAGACATATTATTTTGGAAATCCGGCTTATTTTTTTAACTACACTTCTGAATTCCTTGGTTTAGTCTAGTTGGAAAATAATTATTCTTTGGAGACCTTTGCTCATATTTGGCGATTTATTATATTTCTGATTTGCAATTTTAAAATCTAATATTCTTTTGATTTCAGTATTCTTGGATAATGGTATTATTTTGGAACTATATCTTTGATGGATTATTTATTTTATATTTGTTTAAACTCTGTTTAAACTTTGAATTATTTTCGATGTTTGAAATTGTGATTTATAAATCCTGTTGATAATAAATATTTTTCAGCAAATTACTTACTAGGCTAGTAAACTCATAAAGTTGTTTCAAATATTTTTTCCAGATTAAGAGAAGTAGACCTGTGTGGACTTAAAAAGGTGGCCAATAGATGATGTTCTGTCATGTTGTGTTTGTCTGATCTAGTTTCTATATTTTATATTTTGGACTTCTTATATCCCTACAATGTGTACTCTATAGTTGGTTTGTTATAATTTTGTCTGCTTTGAATCAGGTTCTGAGGCCTTGCAGGCCTATAGTGTTCATGCCCTGTGGGTCTACGGCCGTTTGTCCCCACACAGGGTCCAGCAAGGCTGGGTTAGGAGCATGACAATGGATCTAGGTTTTATGGTGGATAATGGTTCTTGAGCTTTCATTCCTGTAATGTTTTCTTGTATGATGTGAAGAATGTTGATGAAGTTATAATATCCTTTTGTTTTTTACCTATTCTTGTTGAAATCTTCAATTGCCTTCATGCTTGAAATCGAGGGTCACTGTAGCATTACTGTATCATTGACGGATTCATTTCATTTCCATTGTTTTCTTAGCCTTGAATGGAGATCCCTTCCAGAGGAATTCATATGGATCATTTGGGCTCTAGATTGAGCCCTACCCAAACCTCGATTGGACTAACATTGCATTTTAGGGTTAGAGTTGCATTCATGCATTTTATTTTGTTTTCAATAATTCTTTTGTTGAGTTATTTGCATTGCGTTGGTGTGGTCTTAGGGCATGAAGCTTCGACTAGAAGCAAGGAGCCAGCGAAGGAGTAGCCCTATCACGACCCCCGACTCCCTAAGCTTGTGAGTGGGATTATGTTGTATTGCATAGTTCCATTAGTTTCTAAATGATTTCAATTATTTATATTATCATGTTTATGTTTCCATATTATTTTTGTAAGTTTCTAGTTGATATGTGCTATGGTTTTGCCTGTGTAATCACCTTATCAATAAGTGTATTTCACATGATTGATTATATGTTTCAATATATACATATACCTATATGTATATATATTGTTGGATGCATATAATTTGCAAATCCATCATAGATGAACACTTTTGAATTGATCTTTCAAGATCAAAGAATGGCTTCTTTATAAAACTTGAGTTTCTCAAATTTTATGTTGTGAAATGTGGAGAAATAGAACTCCTTACTATTATTGTGACACTTGATGATGTTAACATTTTATTGTTATGATATGGGCTCCAACCTTGCTCTATGACTATGTTTTGATGGTGATGGGGTTCTAACTTTACTACTGCAGTAGGGGTCCTCGCGATTCGGCCTTTAGAGGTGGCATGGTGGACCCAGATCATGTTTCCCTTTCAGAGGTGTGGAGAATTTCTCGAATGGGTGTTAATGCACTGAGATACGAGGTCATCACATGAGTCTCAGTGAGCTAATGTCAAGGTGATGAGGGCCTTAGCTGCTCCGGATCCAATCGAGGCCACGACTAGGGTCGGAGAGTTTTTAGGCTATTACAATTTGATAATGAATGTTTTCCTCCTTTTTTAATATTTTTAAAGAAAACATATTTTTGAGATATGTTTGGATTTTCCAAAGTGTTCGAAAAGCCTATGTTCTTCCTTTGAGATGTTTACAAGTATACTTTATTATATAATTTTCAAAAACTATTATTATTATTATTATTATTATTATTATTATTATTATTATTATTATTATTGTTATTATTATTATTATTATTATTATTTGTGAAAATATGTGAGGACTCTTTTGGTGCTATGTTTGTGGTGTTTCAACTTTTTTGTGTGTGTAGACTTAAACTTTTTTCGAGCCTATCTATTTCTGCCCCGGTCATTTAGATTAAGCCCATTTGAGAGCATTCGAGTCATTTTTGGACTCGGCGGTTAAGCGTGGGCGTGAGTGCTCGCCTTCGTGGCTTGGACCGAAGGCCGGGTAACGTACCAGCGCCTATTGGGCAACCGTCGGGCCGCCTGCACCTATGAGATGGGCACAGGGCATGCCAAACGGGCCCCTGCAGGCTGCCTACGCCCGTAGGGCACACCCAGCTCGCCCAGGCGGGTGCCTACTGGGTGCCTGCACCCGCACGGTGCGCCCTGGTTAGGTTTAAGCCCTTTTTGGCCTTCTTTTTGCTAGTATTTCCTCTTCCTCTCTTTGGTTTTCTCTTCCTCCACTCTTTCTCCCCTTTCTTCGGTGTTCTTTGGAGCAGGAAGGGAGGCTTTGTTGGTCTTGTTCTTCTAAGTTTGGAGCCCCAAGATTCATCCATCTTCTCTCTTTGTGATCTAAAGGTAAGGATCTGCTTTCTCTCCCTTGTTGTTAGATGGATTAATGATCTAGGGGTTGGATTGAGGCTTGATCCTTGTTCTTCTTATTAGTTATTGCTATCCGAACTTGATAGAATGATTTGCATTGTTATGCTTCCTTGATTGATTGTATCCTTGAACTAATTCTTTCTAGGGTTCTTAGACACTGTAGCATTATTGTAGCATCGCTAGAACTTGGTTGTTTCTTTGGATTATTTGGTTTAGAGTGAAGCTCAAACCCTTAGTAGTGCATTGGAAACCTTGGAATCCAGTTTTGAGCCAACCCTAGGTCTCATTAGGGTTACTTTGCATAGTGGAACCTAGGGTTTTATCCATGTCTTCCTTTGTCTAATTCTTGAATATTGTGTGTCTGCATGTTTGGTTGGTTAGGTGGTGAGGGCTCGTCACGAGGCAGGGAGCCAGTGGAGGAGTAGTTTACTTTTGGTTTTTCTCACCTGAGCTATGAGTGGGTTATACGATTGCATAATTCTAATAGAATATATTGTTTAAGTATCTTATTTTTATGAATGACAATGATTCATGGTTTATCATGTTGAACCAAGGTTTTGACCATTTTGAAAAGGCTTTTCAAGTAATTGTTGTTTTTATGAAATACATGGCATTTGAGTGAAGATGTCAATGATCATACTTATATTTTGAGATTGAATGATTTATAAACCATGCTTAGATATTATTGTGCTTTTGCCATCAATACTTGTGGACATGGTTTTTCATTCCAAGTTTAGGGATGTTGTCTTGGATTTGGACTTTAGGTGATATGTATATTTCGTATTATTGAGCTTCCACAGGTTTTGATGGTGACCACGCGTAGCCCTTCCCTTGCTACAGTGGCCGGTATTCATGGCCATCTTGTAGAGATGCCATGAAGACCCTGATTTATTGTTCACTTCAGGTGGCACGTAGAGCCTGATTGGATAAACATCGGGAACCAAGGGCCGCCACACGGATTCCTGATGGGTCAACATCAAGGGCATGAGGACCCTAACGGCTCTGGACTTAGACGCAACCATGGCTAGAGTTAAGAGAGGTTTTTAGACCACCCCTTGATTATCAAAATATTGATTTCATATTTTGAGAAATTTGATGTTTTCATGCAAAGGAACTCTTAAGATGTGATAACTTGTGTATCTTTTGGAATATTGTTTTGATGACGCATTTTATGTGTCAGAGCTATTAAAACTTGTTTATGCAAATCCTCGGATTTTGAATTGTGGACACTCTCATATGAACAAGAATGGTTCTTGTATGCTATTTATGGGTTCTTTACTCATATATATGTTACTATTTATTTTGACGGGTTCTAGTCTTTATGTAATATTGCAATAGCTTGGTTTTATTGATTTCATCGAGTATTTTGTATATCCTATCAAAATAGTGCTAGCCTATTCACTGAGTGACATTAGTTACTCATCTTCTCCATTTTTCTAGGCTTTAGCACCTAGTGGCGTTGCAGAAAGACGGAGTGTTGGGTATACCCTTGCTTGTCTTCCTTCACTTTTAATCCTATGTATGTTTTATTATTAAGCATGAACTCATTGTATTAGGATTATGGATCCACTAGTGTGTTTGTTTTTATATGAGTGGTAATTGCATGGCTTGTATGCTGATTACTTTTATTGAAAACTTTGTTGTATTTGTGTTTAGCTTGTTTCTTTGAACTCTACTATCAGGTTATGATATTATAGCTTCCCTTGTGTACCTTTGTGTTTCCTATTTTGTATGTTTTGTTCAGTGTTGTTCATTCCAAGGTTTTGTTAGACTTGCGGTGACTTGAGGGTTGAGTGGTGTGGGTATCCCTCCTCGGGTTACCGCGGCGGTTGTCGCATGTCGGGCCCACGAGTCGAGGCGTGACAATGTCTTTTTCCACTCATTGAGTGACCTTAGTTACTCACCCATTCACCATTTTTTTCAGGCTTTATTGATAGCAAAGACGTGATATGATGGGTGTTCAACAATCCTTTAATTCTCCCTCTAATCTTTGACTTATGCTTTGTCACTTAATCAGGATGCATTGTATAAGACTGCATATGCACTAGTGAACTATGTTTGATGTATAATTCATTTTTTTAAGTTATGTTAAGCCTTTGATCATTATTTTATAACCCTATATCTTTCTTTGTCCAACTATGTCAATTGGTATTATGTCATATACTCTATTATTGGTATCTTTAGTTCATGCCCTCTTGTGGTATACTTCATTATCATGTCGTTGATAGTGGGTAATTGTGAGCATTACGACAGTCTAAGATGGGGTGGTGTGTATCCCTCCTTGGGTTCTCGTGAGCCCCTCTTGCTGGTTAGGGAGTGATAGGCCAAGAGGCAAGAAAAACACTTCCTTCGTTCTAGTGGGAAACCTCAAGGAACTCACCCCTATTAATAGCATATACAAGTAGTGCTAGAGAGGAAAACGACTGAACAAGAGAATATTACCCTTGTTTCTCGATGTTTCATACTCTAGATTTCAAGAATTCTATACTTTCTTATTAATTATGGCGAGCTTTTCAATTTTGATTCTTCCTCCATCTAAGTGATGTTCTTGGAATATTTGTTTTTTTCCAATCTTTTAAGTGATTCCCTATTGTGGAGTCTGGCATTTTGCTTGACATCTTGATTCATTGTTGAGCAATAAAAGTACTGGCAAAACAAATATCATCAGGTTGAAAAATCTATGTCAAACATTTTATATTTCTCAACCAGCTCAAAGTTCACTAGTGATTATACACAAAAATAATAATAGAAGAGGCCCGCTAACCTAAACTCTCTATGTGAGGCATTCTAGCAATGTATTTTAGAATTAAATTCAAACAACGAGCTGCATATGGCGCCCACAAGATGTTAGGATACTTCTCATTAAGCAATCTTCATGTAGCTTGATAATTTGTTACCTTATGTGTGGCAACATGAACCACATTTTGCTACCCAACAATCTCAATAATATCGACAAACAAATTACAAAGAGTCTGAGCATCACAAATTATGTCTGATGCATTAACATATTGTTAAGCATTGTGAAAAACCTTCTCTTGTTCAGTTGTTCTCCTATCCAGCACTATTTGTATATGCTATTGCTAGGATTGAGTTCCTTGAGGTTTACTGCCAGAATGAAGAAAGTGTCCTTCTTGCCTCTTGGCTGATCTAATTATCTAAAGGAATAAAGTCATAAACCCTTATTCAAATAGGTTGAATCAACCAATCTTGTTTAACCAGTTCACTAGTCCACCGTCCAACCATGGTTTAACAGCAGTTTAATGAAAGAATGGTTTTTGGTATATTATTAGACTGGACTGATATCAGATTTTTTGTTTTTAAAACCATGGTTAACAGTCTTGTATAAGGAATGGTCCTTTAGAATCTAAATTACACGTGCATTAGAATCTAAACCATGGTCTTTTATTTTTGTTGGAAAGAGTATAATATAAGATTTTTAATATTTTTTTGTAAATTATAAGTTTGTTATATTTGTTTTTTATATAATGTTTCCCCAATAAAATTTAAATTTGGATCCATATATCCGATACCGATCCGGTTTAAACTAGGTACCCTATTTTCGGTATCCAATTTAAACCAGGTTGGATAACAATCGAATTTTTGTCGATCCGAAAAACCGAGTACCTGATCTAGTTTTAAAAACTGGATTGGGTACCCGGTTTAAATCTCCCCTAATTGTGATAGATTGGATAGTCACCCTATACTTATTATTCTTTATGAAGGTAAAGTTAAGGTTCCGTTTGATAGTAAAATTGGGAAGTACTTTCTTAGGGAGTTCATTGTATAGAAACAATTCACTGACTTTTAGCGTTACATTTTTAGAATGCTCTAATGAAGTATGAATGGCTAGGACCCCACAAATCCTTGTTAGGACAAAAACGTGCTTCAATTAAAGGATATGCTCTCCGAAAAAGAGTCTCAACTAGTGTATGTATCTCAAATGAGGTTTGAACAAATGAAACTAAGAAGGCAAACATGATGGCATTCGAAAACACTAAATTATAAGCAAAACTTGTAATTTTAACAGAAACATTGTATGCTAAGTGGAAAGTTAAAATGTTAAATGGAAATGACATATCCTAAGCTGAAACCTATGGTTTTAAGTAGAAACATTTTTTACTAAGAAAAAACTCAAAATATTAGAAATATCACAAAATCAATGAGACACTAGTGGGTAGTTAGTTAATGCACCCAAGAACATGTAACAAATACTTTTGATTGCATGGGACACAAAGCTGGTCACATAAAATTCCACCAAATGTAAGATCGCAAAGACATGATATATATGATGGGAATGAAGAGCGTGAGAAAGAGCCCAGGGCCTCTTCAACTATATCAACCATGAGGTCAATGATAATACTATTGAACATGTGGCATATGTGGGGCATAAGATGAAAGTTTGTCTTAGAGTCAATAGGACAAATTGCTCAATGTGCATCTGTGATTACAAACTTCAACTATACATGAGAAACCTTAAGGCCCCATCGCTTTAATATCCCAGCCAGTACTAACTTCTAAGAAGTCAACATGGTAAACTGTAGGACTTGTCCCTCCTTCTTATATCTCGTGAATATAAAAAAGATCTCCGTTAATAACTAGCACCAAAAAGGCCTTGCAATGACATGGTTTTAAACTACACATGCAATGAGAAACTTTTTTTGGTCAAAAAAAAAAATATATATATATATATATATATATATGAGAAATGAACTTACGTCAAAGGTGAATGTTTCCTCTAGTCTTCCTCATGTGGCCTAAGGTGGCGAGTTACTAAGGAAGATGTGGAACCTTTATATATCATCTTGGGCGCATGTGGTAAATTATTATTGACCCACGTATTAGTCCGTCCCATATGGTAAATCCCTAGAGGATCATTAAACCACCTTAACTAGTTTGCCACTGCAACTACCTGTCTCTTTAACGACCACCTTGTGGGGAGCCGCTTGTCGCCTTTGTCACAAAAAAAAAACATGTGATCACCCTAGGAGATTAAATGGATGCAATGGATAGCACCAGAACAAAATAACAATGTGTCACGCCCTGAACCCGAAGCATTGACAAATGGCCGCATACCTACAAGGCCGTAACCAAGTAGGCACACAAGGCCTCAAAACCTGTCTCATAAATGTGAACAATATCTAACAAGAGTACTAATTCCAAAAAACAAGGAAACCACAATGTTTGAATTACAACGAAACACATAATAGAGTCTGATATAACACTTAACAAGGACACGAAGACTTGAGTTCACGGCAAAGGAGTTTTATTAACTTGATAAAAGCTAGATGGTGACTTGCTCAACGACTCTGCTAAGCTATCCACCACCCAACATTACTCCTAATCTGAAAAGGAAATTGAACAGCTTATTGAGCTCGGGAGCCCAGTAAGCAACCACTAAAAATATCGGGATCACAAAAAATTCAATAATTTTTATAAACGTACAAGTATAACATAGTGATATAAAAATCAAGACGAAACCCAGAAAACAGAAATAATTCATACAGATTTAATTTAGCAAAATAAATATCATATAAGCCCCCCAACAACTAATGCCAAAACAAAACATCAGAATTCATTTATTTAAACTCGGTGACCCGAGTCAGATTTCAGAGCTCATATTTTTACCCTCAGTGACCCAAGCCAGAATATCAGAAGCCGTTATTCTTCACCGACAGAACAGTGCGAAACTGCAGTTTCTATGACAGAAGTACGTGTCGACACGGTCAGTGTTTAACCCCCAGTGATAGGGTTATTGCACAGTTAATTGGGGACTATGAGTTTTATAACAAAAATATGTCAGACCCAAAATTATTGCCTACACAATAATACCGAAATTCAATGATCCCGTTTCTAACAAAAATAAGCAAATTATTTTCAAATAATAATACGCTTAACAACCAACAAAAAAAACAATATTTCTATACATTAATTTGTAAAAACAAAACAAATAAGAAATTAATTAAAAACCGTATAGTTAAAGCTCAAATAATTAATCAAATAACTGATTACATATACAAGTGATCAGATAACTAAGTTTATAATTATAACTAAAATAATGATTCCCAAACAATTAAGTACTTCACAAGCTAAAGCAAAATAGTATACAAGCTAAACTTTAGTAATCCATGTTTAAGCACAACATTATAATCTCAAAGATAAATAATTGAATGAAAATATATAGGTTCTGAATTTAAAAGATGGGTACAAAATCTGGACATGAAGTTGAATAGTATAAAAATGTTTTATTAAACAGTAAACACCCGAATTAATTAAATAATTATGAATAAAAAATTTGCATATATATATAGATTTATATGTGGTTTACTTACCTGTCTAACGTCAAAAATATCCTATATGTGAGAACACATTCCAAGGATATCAATAACAATGACCACACAAAGCTAAAAAAATTATACCAGACTAACCTTACTCATTAAAAGACAATTTTCTCTAAACTAATTCTTGTGGATAATTATAACAAGATTAAACTAGGGAGCTTTGGCATGAGTATTAAAATCTCTAATACCAATTTAATAGGTTTAAGATCCCACAAATAAATAACAACATCACACAGAGATATACAGGGAATCAATTTCCTACACTAATAAACACCATATTCAAAATGTCCAACAATTTAATATATATGTATTAAATAAGTGAACACCTGAAAATTAATTTCCATGTACAACCAAACATGTACACACAGTAAATAAATAAATAAATAAACAAATAAAACATATACTAATTATGGACGGCAGGACTCCACCTAGAGGGGGGCCGGGCCAACTAATTATGGACGGCAGGACTCCACCTAGAGGGGGGCACGGGCCGTCATTTGGCCCGGCCCGGCCCGGCAGAAACCGCCGGGTCAGCTGACCCGGCGGGCCGGGCCGGTAACCCGTAACTGGCCCGCACTGTAGTGGGTCCGGTTACGGGTTGGGCTGTTACTAACCCGTGACCCGCCGGGCTGGCCCGGCGGGCCCCCGGGTTGGTTTTTTTTTTTTTTTTTTTCTAATTTTGTGTGTTAAAAATTTAAAATTTGTTACTTCCAAGATTTGAACCTTGGTCTTCAAGGAGCAAAGTTCATTGAGAAACCAATTGAGCTAGTTTTTGTTGGTGATGATTTATTTATTTTTTTAAACAAATTTATAATGAGGACATGATTTTGAATTCAAATTCAAAGTTAATGAGTTTTAAATTTTATGTTAATAAGTTTTTTATCCAATTATTTTAATTTATTTTATTACTTGAATTTTGTACTTTTTACTTCTATTTACTTATCAAATTATATATATTTATTATAACTAGTGTTTTTAATTTTTAGTTATAAAATAGTAATTTAGTATTGATTTTCTTTATATTTACATTTATTGTTATATTTGATTATTTCAATCACTAATTAATAAGATTAGTTATTTTCTTTTACATTAAGTTAATGAGTTTTAAATTTTATGTTAATAAGTTTTCATATAACATAATTTCAATCACCAATTAATAAGATTGGTTATAATATAATTTTCCTAATATTTTATGTCAATCATTAATAAATTTTATGTTAATCTCTCAAACAAATAGAAAGTAAAATTTTAATATAAAGCTGTACATTTTTATGACTATGATTTTTCATATAATATAATTTTATAACTCAAAAGAATATATAAACTATTTAATTCAATAAATAAACAAACTTAGTGTAATTTTTTATTACTATTTTTTTAATTTATTATGAGTCATTTAAAATTCTTCCAATTTATTAAACTTGTTTTAAAGTATTTCTTATTTTTTAATTTTTTTATAATTTATTTTGAAGTCTTATTTTTGTTTATAATGTTTTAACATAAATACATAAAACTCTCATAGGATAGTTGGTAATAATGTTTGTTGGTGTTATGGGTGACCCAAGTTCAAATCTCACCCATAACATTTAAATTTATTTTTCATTTTAAAATTTATTTAAATTAATAATAAATAAATTAAAAACCTGCCGGGCCCGGCGGGCTTGGACCGGCCCGGCGGGTCTTCAATAGTAGCCGGGCCGGTTCCGGGTCCGGCAAAACCCGACCCGGAACCGCCCGGCCCGGTTAACCGGCCCGTGCCCCCCTCTAACTCTACCCAACCACAATATATATATATATATATATATATATATATATATATAAAAGTGGCTGCAGAACATGAATCAAATCTGTTCCGTCCATCAAAATTCCATATAATATTTATTTACAAAACCTATGCTTCCCTAAAATAAAAAGCAACATATATCAATATATAAAGAACCTAATTTGTTTTACACAACATGAACCATTCTAACTTATCAATTATCTATATATATATTGTTTGTGTGGTGGACGGCAGCACACAACACTCAAATCCACTTTTCAAATGAGAGCTTTAAAAGAGAAAAACCGAATTTAGGAAATAAATAAATAAAAAAAATCTGATTTTTCTCTTAAATAAAATATAATATTTTTCTTTTTTTTTTTTAAACACAAACAACTTGTGCATCAATGAAAGTAAAAACAACTAGCAAATCAATAAAAACAATTCATCATTTAGCCCTAGATCCTAGAAGGAGAACGCTTACCTCACAACAACCGACACAAAACCCTTAACGAAGAGGTCTATCTCCGTCCTCGCCGCCGGCACCACACACACACAAAAAAAAAAAAAAAACAAAAACAAAAGAGAACAAGAAAGAGGCTAGATCTCTCCCTATTTCTTAACCCAATCGGAGATCTACAACCAAAGAAATGAGGAGTCATACGGCTAGGGTTTGGAAACTGAAAAAAAAAAAAATATATAAAGGTTTCTTTTTTTATTAATTAATATAAATGCTAGCAAACCAAAATTTTA
The DNA here is from genome assembly GCA_020875875.1 of Dioscorea alata. Classification (NCBI taxonomy): domain Eukaryota; kingdom Viridiplantae; phylum Streptophyta; class Magnoliopsida; order Dioscoreales; family Dioscoreaceae; genus Dioscorea; species Dioscorea alata. Next base: position 14,899,979 of record CM037019.1, read on the forward strand.
AAAAATAATAATAATAATTAACGGTGTGGGGCCCACACAAATGAATAGCATGAAGAAGAAACAAATTTATCACAAGCATATGGAAACAAAAGGGAACATAAAGGATAAAGTGAGGAAGAAAAAGAGGAGGAACATAGCAAGAGGGAAAAACTACGCAAATTGTACAAAAAATAAATGAAAAATGGCAAAAACTGGTAAGGTGATGAGCTAGAAGTAATTGGACAGCCTTTTTCCCTCTTGACACAAGGTAAAAAAAAATGGGGAATCCAATAAAAGATGGCTTTCGGTGTGAGATCAAGGGACCAGAGATAAATGAATTGTGAAAGCCAGGACTATTTGGGATATTCTAATGTTAAAACGACTACTTTGGATGTTTTGAAACTTACATGAACCTTTAATTAATTTTTCCTATTATTTTTACATAATACATTATATATATATATATATATATATTTCATGAAGTACATAGTTTTGGGTTTTTAACAAAATTGGAAACTTCTAAAAATTAATGCTAGATAAAAATATTTCCTAAAAAAGAAACTAAATATTTATTTTCATAAGTGAAATCCAAACAAATCCTATTTCTAAATTTGGGCTATTTAGGTTTATTAATGAAATTAAATATATTTAATTTATGTTTTGTAGAACTGCTTTAATATATATATACACACACACACAGGTGGATTTTGGAAGAAATATTTATTATATAATTAAACACTTTCTTCACTTAAAAAAACCAAACACTTTTTTCAACATGAATCACCAGATTTATTGCTTCTCAAAAAATATTAAAATTATTTATCTTATAAAAATAAATATTCTCTTAAAAAATAGGAATGTCCAATTGATAAGATAGAATTTGTTTATTTCATAAATAAAAGGCAGAAAACAAGAATTTGCTCATTGCAACCACCTAGGAACTGTTGTTTTTTAGCTGGAGTCTCTTGAACCCGGTTCATATTCCGGTCCGGTCTAGACCGGTCCTTTTTCTATTATTTATTTATTTATTTTATTAATCTCTTCTCGCCATTTCTCTACCTTCTCTCGGCGGAGAGGGTCGAGCTCCGCTAGGGCTAGGGTTTCACCATCTCTGGAGCTCAATCCATCCGCAAAGATGGCCACCATCCTCTCTAGTTCTTCCACTTGTCTCTCAAGGCCTGTGCTTCCTCCCAGAAGGTGCGTGATGTCTATCTTTGGTTTCTTTGATTCCTTGTGAAGAAAAGAGTTGATTTCTTGAATCACTTAGTCGCTAATTCTTGCGTTTTTTTGTGCTTTTTCTCTGTTTTCAGGGTGTTCTTGAGGAGTTTGAAGGAGGTGAGGAGGGGGACGTTCGGTGTGGTTCCGATGAGAGTTTGTTGTTCGGCGGATGTCTCTATTGGTGGCAGTGGGTTTGTCCATGGTGAGACTGCATTCTTGTGCTGTGAATTTGAAATAAACAAAAGGAATATCTTGAAACTGGTTCATGTATTGTTTGATTGATTTAGTTTCGTGTTTTTTCATAGTTTACTTCGTTCATGCTACCGTTTTCAGCTTAATTGCTATAGGTTTGTATATGTATATATATATATTTTTGGATTTTTTTCATTATTCTTGTGTTACTGGTATTTCCAGGGGTATTTGGCAATTTAAAGAGGCAATGCAATTCATGAGGGGAATTTTAGATTGAAGAGTGATGGAGCATCTGTAAATGGGATGATTTTGAGATAGGGCCATTCATAGGAGTTGTGGAAGATTTTGAAATCTTCAGAATCCTCCACAAGTCCCATAAATATTGTTATGAGTAATAAGGTATGAGACTGCTTAAGAATTAAATAGCAGAAATTCAAAGATGATTAGGTATTAGAGTTTAAGAGTAAAGTAAGAGTGATCACACCTTGAAATTTAGAATATGATACAAATAGCATGTGGAATTTGATGAGCTAATGCATTAGAAAGGTAGTGAGGGAAGTGCTTGGGGTGTTCAAAGGTATATCACCTCTTGTAGGTGGTAATAATAGAGATAGTTGGTGGTGAAATGAAGATGCTTAGAAGGTAATTAAGACTAAGAGGGATTATTTTAGGGCATGGGAAAAGAATAGGATGAGGAAAACTTTATGGTGTATAATTTAGCTAATAAGGAAGCTAAAAGTGTCATGAGTGATGCTAGATTTAAGGCTTATGATACGTTGTATGCTAAATTAGGTTCAAAAGAGAGAAAGATATTTATAGGTTAGTTAAGGCTAAAGAAAGGGAAAGGAGGGATTTAGGGAGTGTTAGGTGTTGTAAAAGATGAAGATGATAAAGTCTTATTGAAGGATGATGAGATTAAGGAAATATGAAAAGGATGCTTTTGAAAGTTGTTTAATGTGGATCATGAGAGTAATATAGCATTAGAAGTTATTAATACTAATGCTGGTGATAGAATTAAGTACGTTAGGAATATTAGAGTTGGCGAAATTAAGTGTGTGCTTGGAAGGATGAAAGTAGGGAAAGATGTAGGCCTGTATGGTATCCCAATTGAAATTTAGAAGTCATTAGGAGATGAGGGTATATCATAGCTGACTAGATTGTTTAATAGGATACTACACTATAGGAAAATACTAGATGAATAAAGAAAGATTATTTTAGTACCCATCTATAAGAATAAAGGTGACATTCAATGTTGCAATAATTATTGTGGAATTAAACTTGTCAAGTCATGTTATGAAGCTTTGGGAGAGAGTAACCAAGCAAAGGTTGAGATGTGAAACGCTTGTTTCTTTAAATAAATTTGGTTTTATATTTGGGTAGTCAATTGTAGAAGAAATTTATATTTTATGACAATTGATAGAGAAGTATAAGGATAGGAAGAAAGATTTGCACGTCATCTTTATTAATCTATAAAAGGCTCATGATAGGATAAGTAGGGATTTCCTTTTGTGGGTTTTGGAAAAGGAGATTACTACTAGGTACATAGATCTAATAAAAGATATGTATGATAGCTTTGTCACTTACATTAGAAATCTAGGGGTAGAGACGTAGTGAGTTCCCATTACTATAAGTCTACATCAAGGTTTAGTATTAAGCATTTATTCGTTTTCTTTAGTCATGGATGATCTCACTAAGCATATTTATGATCATATCTATTGGTGTTTGTTTTTTGCATATGATGTGGCCTTAGTTGATGAAAATAAGGAAAGCACCAACTTAAAGCTGGAGATGTGGAGAAATACTTTAGAAACTAAGGGTTCAACAAAATATGTGAAATGTAATTTAAATAATTAGGCCAGTAGAAATAAGGTAGAAGTTAGGATGGATGATAGTGTAGAAATAGAAGCTTTTGATACTTGAGCTTCATAATCCAAAATGTTGGGGAACTTATAGAAGATGTAGCAAATAGAATTAAGGCAGTTTGGATAAAATGGTTTGGGAGTAGCACCTATTACTGACGAGTTAAGAGAGATACAGAAATACATGTCAAACATTACTAGAAAAGATCGATTAAGGAATGAATTTATGCAAAATAAATTGGGAGTAGCACCTATTACTGACAAGTTAGGAGAAATTTTGTTAAAATGATATGGACAAACGAGCCATGGATGTCCCTATAAGAAAGTTTGGAAGCTCTCCAGGCAGTGTTGTAGAAGAGGAAGAAGTAGACCTAAAAGTATTTAGTAGAAACTGTGTAATGATATGTCTCTGTTTGGTTTATCCAATCCTTTGGCATTTGATTGAGCAGTGTGGAAAGGAAGGATTCATGTAGCCGACCCCAAATAGTTGGGACTAACGGCATGTAGTTGTTGTGGGGAAGGATTTTGAAATAATTCCTATATATCCAAGCTTTATATATTATGGTGGCCATGCAAGGGTTGTGGATTCTATGTGATGGCAATTCCATGTTCTCATCTTGGATATTGACCTAGATATGTAGGGAGAAGATAGAAACTTATATATATTTTATTTAGAATGAAAATGCTAAAGATGACTATATTTAAGTTTAATTAGGGAGAATTATCTATCATATCAGGCTACTGTGCTTCATCTCCATTAGTTTCATCTTTTATTTAGTTTATATTGAAAATTTGTGACCCAGGCACCAAAATTGTCATTTGTATGTAAGAAAGACGGGCATCATGAGCAGCTCAAGGAAAAAAAATCACTTCTTGGACATTGGCTATTCTATTGTATAATGATCATACCCAAAAATAATACAATTGGGAGCATTGGGTGGCTCAAAATAGAAATGGTTTTACATAATCTATCCTGATAATGAAATGTTCCTCATTTATACCCAGGTAGAAAGCTGTTAGCTGATGGTAATCACTCATGTATCCAAACCTTTTATGTGATAGCAATGAATTGTTGGCTATCTGCAATATCATTTATGTATATATAATTGATAACTTAGCTTGCATAATAGCATTCTTCTTTTGACTTCCCACAAAATTTTCCTATCACTTGTTAGTCAGTATGTTGTGTGCCGTGTATTTTTTTATCCAACAAGTTTGATTTTTTTAGAAATTGACATTGCAGAAAATGTTCCAAAGTTCCCTCGGATGCGTGTGTGGGATCCATACAAGCGGCTGGGAGTAAGTCTTGATGCTTCTGAAGAAGAGATTAGAGGTGCACGGAATTTCCTTCTTGAACAATACGCTGGGCATGAGCAAAGTGTGGAATCTGTAGAAGCTGCTTATGAGAAAATACTAATGAAGAGTTTTAGAGAACGAAAGAAATCAAAAATCAATTTGAAAAGCAAGCTCAAGAAGAAAGTAGAGGAATCTCCTACGTGGGTGAAGACATTGCTAAGTTTTGTTGAACTTCCACCAATTGATGTGATTCTTAGAAGACTTTTCCTCTTTGTTTTTATGGGGGTATGGAGTGTATTGAATTCAGCTGAAACTGGACCTGCTTTCCAGGTATATCCTTGTGAAGCATTGATTCTAATTTTAGTTCTACTCTTTGCACTATTGTTTGGCTTGATTTTAGGATTGAACTTTGTCATGACTAATGAGAGGAAAGTTTTATGCCTGAAATCTGGCTTCCAAGATGTTTCTAATAGGCTTTCTTCTGTTATTAGTTCAATTTGTAGAATAGAATGAGCTTTTTTATCTGTTTGAAAATGAAAACATACCTTGCATTCTGATGTCTTGATAAACCTTGCGTTCTGAATTCCTGGTTCCCTTCTTACAACTGCCTGTCAATGCTTCATCAAACTTGAGATTGAAATCCATATGTTACGTCAATAGGAAAAAGAAAACCCAAATGTAGACATGTTTAAGGTGATGGCTCTATGTTGCTCCATTCATTTTCTTTTCATGTCATTCTATCTTCAAGGACACTTTCTTGTTATGGTCATCAAGTCTATGCCTAGTGTACAATCATATATATGTGTTTGCCCTTGTTTTTTAGAGCAACAATCTTTATACAAACTATTACAATTTTGTCAGATAGCAGATTCTTCCCTAAGATTATTGGTAATATAATTTTTATTGACAAGCTCCAATTCATTTTGTTTTGTATAATGCAAATGCAAATGCAGCATGCTTCATTTTGGAATTTTGTTTTTAGATGGTATTCAATAGATCAAAAGGATAACTTGAATCCTAGCCTTATGACAAAGGACATTTGGTCTGACAAATCTAAGATTCACGATGACAAGTACAAGCACAACTTTACTGCTGTCATTTGATGAGTCCCTTGAAAAAAATTAATAATGTTAAAGCTGTGAATTTCCCACTCAGTATAGGCACCCTAAAATTTGTGATCATACTAATACCAGGGACCGAACAATAATTGTTTAGGATTCCCACTCACAAATGTGCATAAGTAGTTGCTTTGTGGCCCAAGTATAGTTGTGGGGGTTACCACTTGTAATATTTGTATATGTATATATATATATATGAGCCTTCTTATGTACAGTAGAAAACTGATTATGGACATATGTTGTCCTTGAGAATATGATTGCAAAATTAAACTGATACCATCAGTTAGGTCCTCTTATGCAAGGTATCTCTCTTCAAGTTCTGTTTTAAGAGATTTCTATGATTAAATGTTTCTAGCATAATACAACTTTAAATTTTGGATTTAGTGAAATCTAAGAGACAAACTCATAAAACATTAAGATTACTTGGTTCTACCTTCATACTGCTACACTATTCAAGTTCTAATGGATTTATTAATTAGTATCCACTTGATGTACAATCTAATCTTCTATTCCTTATAGAGTGCTAGGCCTCCTTGATTCCATTTCTGCTGCCATACATAACTGTAGTAATCACAACAGACTGATTATTGCCTGAAAACACTGCTGTAATGCACAGTTTCCAACAGTGTACATTTAATGTGATAAATGAAAATTGGTGTGGAAAACCTAGTCAAACCATGGAACTAAAAGTTTGTGGCCAAAGCCCTAGGAAAGGCAAATTTGGAAATCATAGCTAAGGAAGATGAGATAGAATAAAGAGTGAGTAAAGGTGTTAAGAACAATACTTTTCTTTTTCATGTCATTATTCTTATTATGAATCCTGTTGACATCCCTTGCAAACAATATCAACATTTATTACTTCATTTCATCGTGACGAGTTTGATTATGTGCAGGTTGCACTCTCTCTAGGATCATGCATCTATTTCCTTAATGAGAAGATGAAAAGTCTTGCCAGATCTTCCATAACTGGGTAAGATTGTCAATTATCTATGTCTTACTTTCTATTTTTAGATTTATAAATATTCCTTCATATATTGATTTTTCATTCTTTTTCATCTCCAGATTTGTTACCCTTGTTCTTGGGTGGGTCTTGGGGTCCATATTTGTTCCATTGATTCCAATAGCCCTGCTGCCACCAACTTGGTCACTTGAACTTTTAACTTCTTTGGTGTGCTTTGTTTTCTTGTTTCTTGCTTGTACCTTTCTCAAGTAGAGCTGTTTCCATTCCCTTCATTTAACATGGTAATTTTTAGATTTTCATTTGTCTTCGCAGTGCTACCCAATCATCAATTGCTGCATATTGTTATAATCTACGAGTGTAAATTTTTGTTACTTTTGCCCTCTGCCTGATATTATATTCTGTATCGTCAGCAAATTAGTGTAGCAGTGTTGCTTCTTATTGAGAAATGAGAAAAAGTAATGAGTATCTAATAATAGATTTTGGCCATTTTCAAAATTTTCCATTCTGAGGTAAATTTTGTTTGATTTACTGGATTGGCAGGCTTTATGTGACCTTTGCTTCTTCAGAAGTAGTATCACCATCCTTTATTTAGATTTGTATGGCTTTTGTATTTTGTTTCCTTCTTGGTTCATTAGGTCGTCTTCTTTTGTATCTTGTTTCCTCAGTTCATTAGTTCTCATCGTCATCATTGTTATTGTTGTTATTATTATTACTAGCAAGCATTATTTCAAAAACAAAAAACAAAAAATAAAAAATAAAAAATGAAGGTAATAGGATGTGTTTTTTTTAAATTTCCTGTCCCATTTTTAACCATAAATTTTATACACATAAATACTTTTAAATTAAATTAACTTTTTTTATTACTTTATACATTATAAATAGATGAGATTATTATTATTATTTAATAATTTTTGTATTTTATTTACAATTTTTTTATTTGAAAAATTTACTTATAGTTAAAAAAAACATTTAAGTATAAATAGAAAATGTATTTATTATTTTGCTTACATTATATATTTTTACCCTAGGTTGGGCAAGCAGTTTTATAATAATGAAATTGTTCACATAAAGGGTATGGATTATGTTTACTAAGATTAGGATTTTTTACTCATCTATACACGTGTGTCTAATTTTTGGTCTCTAGTGGTGCAGTGAAATCAAAGAATTATCTTTTGTCCAAGCTTAGGTTGTCAAAAATTATAAATTTGGTAGTTTAATAATAATATATTCTTTAAAAATAAGAGTTTTTAAAATAAATAAAATTAAAAATCAATAATAAATTTTTTAAAAAATTGGTTTAAAAACCACAAATAAATTACTTGAATAATTATAGAATAAAAAAGTGGTCAAAATCTAACTTGATTTGATGGTTTTAAAGCCATTTTAACCAATAAAAAAACTTTAAAACACAGAGGAATGGAAAAAAAGCAAAAAACCAAATTAATCTCGGGTGAGATAGGAACTCAAGTGGTGGCCAGATTTGGCCTGGTCTGATCGGGAAGAGATGATAAATAGAGAATATGTGCACTGAGAATAGAGAATATGTGCACAAAGAATAGATTAGTCAATATTTATATGTTTCGAATGCAACAAGATCTTATTTGTAACAAATAGTTTTGTTGGTTGATTAATTTGTCACTTTTTAATAGTTTTATTCATGAAATGACTTGAATTGGTATTATTCTGGATACCACAAAATTATTCTATTCAATTTAATAAGTATCTTATGTCAGAATTGAGAAATTCTATGAACTGAATCTTTAGTATTCTCTTATTTTTCACTTGCATCTACTATTTAGGCAGAATGACATCACCTATTATCCCTAATATCACTAAGAAACTGAAAAATCTCATAAACATAGGAAGGGGGAGAAAGTGAGAAAGAAAGCAAGGTAGAAATAACTTACAAAACAAGAGATACTAAATAGAAACAGGAGGAATTCACCAAGGAAGACCCTTACCTTTGTTGGGAAGTAAAGAAAGATCCAAAAAATATAGATGAAAGGAAAGATCGGAGTAAATGAAATGGAAAAAACAAAGAATAAATTCCACTTTCATTTTAAAGAGACATGCTATAAAAATAACACAGTTCACGAAGATTCTTATTTTGATACCTACAAGATTTAAAGAAAATAGAAACACAGGAATTGTAGGTTTAAAGAATATAAAACACAGAAGAATGGAAAAAATAACAGAAAATGGAATCAATCTCAGATGAGATTGGAATTCAAGTGGTGGCCAGATTCAGTCTGGCCTGGTTTGGACAATTAAATAAAAATATAAAACCTCAATGGCAAAAAAAAATCCAAAATAATTTCTGATTCCAGTAAAATAGCACACAAAATAATAGCATATTAACTCTTTTGACCAAGCATAGAATGAATTCTTGTTTAGTCATTAAAAAATAATTTTTTTATTTTTATTTTTACAAATAAGCGACAAAAGCTTAAACATAAAAATCCCAAACCAATAGACCAAAAAATTGTTGACAAAAATTTTAATTTCTCATATTCATTAGAAGCTCGTGGTTTTGAATTATTTATTATTTAGCACTGAACAGGAAACCGATCAGGGCAAGAATGGGCGACCAGGAGTCACCATAATGCTTATAATGCTTAACATATACAAAGAGAATGGTTGTAGCAGAGCCTAATTTTGTCAACTGCAACTACTTACAGAAAAAAAAAAGGGGTCACTAGTGAAAATTTGGTGAAAAAAAATATTAACAAGCATTAATAAAGTAATTCACACTAACAAAAAAAACACACTTCTGTAATCATGATTCCTGTTTACATTCATATCGAAACAACAAAGCCCCACTCTGTGTATGACAATACTTGATACCATGAAAATAACTGTTGGAACAAATAATGAAATTTGAAATCAAATTACTGCCAAAACAGAAATAATTGGCTTGAAAATATTTAACTTTCCTCATACCTCTGAAAGGAGAACAATCACATTTCATATATTATCACGCAAATCGCAACCCTTAGATACCACAATCAAAGATTGAACACCGTATCTAGATCTTGTAAGAAAATTGATCCAGACCACCCCCATCACATTATGCAGCTCAACCATCATATCCCAATAGGAGCAATGGGTACTGCCATAAAAGCACATACTCCAAACCAATTTGCAAAGATGAACGGATAATCCTAATAATGACCCGCATTTCTTGGATGCCATTCACTAGCTAATGACATTTGCAACTGCTTTCCTTTGCTCAGGTGTCAGACTCTGTTAGAATTGGATGAGTTACAGCCATTGATACCATTAAGATTCCATTAAATGGAGTAAACTGTAATTAAGTATACCTGGGTAAGTTGTTCAAAAAGTGATTTGTCACTATTTGCGAACTGAAGGAAGAAGTTTCTCAGATAATCAATAAGATTAATCTGTGAGAAAAAAAAAACAAGAGAAAACATTAAGGAAAATCACAGTACAGGATTTTCTCAAATGAGTTTCATATACAAATGTGCTGTTTCGAACCTCATTTAGTGGATCAGCTTTCATTAGATCATCGTTGTCATCATCATCATCATCGCCATCCCCCTGTAAATTTAGATTAAAATAATGCAACGTGTGAAAAGTTGGATCATACAACTCATGGCAAATATGATGTCAAGGAAATACAAGTTATTGACGGAGAATAAATTAATGTGTCACCTTGTTAAAGACTTTTGCAATGGCATCAAGATGTTCAGTGGAAGGTCTAGCATTGGAGGAGGCAGTAGCTGAATATACTGCTTCTGAGATTTCGCTTCCATATATGACTTCTTCCCAGTCACTATCCTGATTAAATTACAACAAAGGGAGATTAGCATAACTTCAATCCATAATACAAACCAGAAAGGCAAAAAGGTGCACGCTATAGTACATCATCATCTCCAGGTAGGGCTTGCTCTTGAATCTCAACTAATGTATCTGACAATAATGCAAAGATCTGCAGGCATACACATCAAAAAATGAATAAAAACATATCTGAGATGCACAAGAAGTGATATTGAATTACATTTTGCCATCTCATATGCTAATTCACTCTATGAACAACCAGAGGACAGTATAAGGACTACAGTTTATTAAAAAAAAATATTTGCTCGATTTGGCAATTTGAGAATAGAACAGGAATAAGCTCTGAATTGTATGTTGCAATCACAGTTTAGAATTTTACTACAAAGCTTTTTGTTAAAGAAAAGTCATTCTAGAACAAGAAGAGCAATGGTGTGATTACTTTAGAGACCGAAAACTATAGGCAAATCAGATTTGGCTCAACCAAGGTCCAAATATTATATGAAAAATTATTAATAGTCATGATCAGGCCAAGCCCTATATAATTCGTATTCAAGCATGGTTGGGATCCAAATCAGAACCACTTTCATCAAGATAAGGGGTGCCATTAAAATGTGATAGAATCCAGCATAGTTAAACTAATCAAAACCAAATCCAAATTATTCTGTTAACATGAACTCAGTGAGTCCATCGAAAATAGAATTTGATCCATGCTATTAGTACTCAATTTGACCTGAACAAGATCCATTTAGGTGGCTGATGCCAAATTCTAATCCCATATAGCATAGCATCTAGTGGTTTTTATAACTTGCATATTTGTGTACATACCTTCGCTGGAAGTGGAATTACAGTCCACTGATCAGGTGAGGCTTTAGCTTTTGAACGAGTTGTTATACCTGTGTTGGACTAGATGCGCAAACCAAATAAGGGCTTTGGATGACCTGATAATTATTGTATTACTAGGAGTCAAAGAAGTAACAGACCTTAATGAGATAGCCCTGGACATTAATTTTTCCCAATTCAAGATTTCGTGTAGAAAGCAACAAAGCAAGCGCTGTTGTAGTAAGTTTAATTTGATAAGCACCTTGAATTTCTCCTGCATCAAGGAAATCAAGTATAGTTCACGTGATGTGGAAAATACACTAGCTTTCTTCCAAAAAAATATTTACACCAGAATATCAAATAAGGAGCATTGAAGCTCACATAATGACAAAGGATAACACAACCAAAAGAATGTCTTATTTAGCCAATGTTGTCTATACCAAATCACCAGAACTTAAAGAATGCAACTTCTATGAGATTGAAATCAAAATACTGTTCATGACATCTGGTTTATTTATCTCATAAAATAAAAGAGTGAGGATGAAAGAAGAAATTCGATCGACAAACTTCATTGGAAGTTCCTACTTATTAAATAACAAAAACAGGGTTTTTTCTTATTTTACATATATATATATACCCTGCAAAACCCCAAAATACACATATAACCCTGCAGCATTTTTCCAGAAAATGAAATTCTTACACGGATACAAATGGATGTAAAATAAGTGCAACACCTTTTATAACTTTCATATATGCATCTCTGTACATTAACATTTCATATATAATTATATAGATTATATATTTATTTCTTTACATTTTTCAAACTATATACTTCGAGCTATAACCATTTATTAAATAAAATTATATTTTAATAACATATTTGTCTATTAAATTATTATATTTATCCACCTAACAAAGATACTTTATTGAATAAAAGTTCCGAAGTATTTGTGGGTGGATAGTATGGAGGAAGGGTTGTTTTCAAAAAGTAATTTGTTTATTAAGTGCAACAACCAATGGTCAACTGCCAAAATAGTATGCCTACATAGATATAGGAATCTAAATTTTTTTAGTGAATAGTAAGTGAGAAATTTTCTGAGGTCATATGTGTAATTTTGGGTTCTGCAGGTGCATATGTGTAACTAAAAAATTAGACAAACTTCATGGCATCTAGTTGGGGAATAAGTTCGTATAAACTAGTTTATCCCAATTTGTTCAACCAAACACCACCTTTGGAACAACTTGTGCCAAAAATAACTTTTTTTACAAAATTTAATTAATATATCAAATAAATATAATCATTAATTAATATTAAAGATCATTAACTATTATTAAGCATCAACAATTACTTGGAAGAACATAATTTCAACTTTCGTCAAAAAAAAATAATAATAATTTCAATCACAAAATAAGTTCTGGTTGGCATCACTGGAACTAAACAGGTAAAGGCTTCTTTAAATCAACCCATCTTTGACATGATTAATGCTAGTTAAAATAAATAATTTTGTAGTTCAAATAAAATAACTTCCTAATAAATGATTGATTTTTATTAAAATCATTTTTTAATATTAAGTAATGACCACATTTATTTATTTTACTAAATTTTAAGAAGCAATTAACTCCTACTCTAGTTATTCTTGTTTGCTTGGAAAGTTTATCCAAACTTACTTACCAGTCAAAAGCCTTAGGGTTTTGCACACCATGATATGCTTCTATTTTTTCCAAAGAAAAATATACCAACAAGCGACTTATTTATTTTGCCAAATATTTATTTGCATTAGTATTAATCAAGGTCAAAACTGGAACGTTCACACACAATATGGCGAAGTAACATGAATGGCGCATGCCCCAATCATAAATAAAATTCAACTTTTTGACAAAAAACACATCTATTAGTTTAGAGTGCTTATACATAGAACCAAGCGCATGACCATATCCACATAATAATGAATAGGCAGAAATCAAAGTACCTTAATTGCATTTCAAAATGACTATGCTAGTGTAAATTGCTGTTAAAAAGTGCTTTGCTAGAGAAAATGGTTAAAGAAAACTCAATTTCCACAAAAGAATGTTCACCTTGTTGCCTAGTCCATTCTGACATTACATACGAGAGAGCATTGTCATGACCTTTAGCAGGCACAGAAAGCAACAAAGTAATAAACCAATCAACATTTGGGGAACAGAGATGTACCTGTCAGAAAATGGGAAAGAAAGTCATTTGAAGACTTAGGAGTTAAAGATTCATTACTGACAGAAGTGCTCAAGGGCTCAAGATGTCACAAAGGAGCGACGATTAGATTCATAACAACTAGATAAATCGCAAAGCTAGAATCAAGTCTTCGTCACATTTTTTTTTAATACGCTGGAACACCCTCGGGCCACAAAAGCAACTCGTAGAAAAACTGAATTCTTATGCAACTAGCTCCAAACTCCTAGATAGCAACAAGTTATACATAGTAATAAAGCAAAATATGTGCTAACAAAATATAAAACTGACAATATTTAACAACTAAACTAGGATAAGGTCCAGTAAATTAAGAGAAGCACATGCTAATATTACTCTAGTTTATCAAGGGCATCTATGATGTAAGTAATCAACCTTAGGGCTGCAATCTAGTAATTGCACTTCCAAATGAGAATTGCAGTCATCCTTTAAAGCCAGGACTTATTTAGAAACTTTCATCTAGAACACAATAAAAATCAACAAAGTAATATTGAATTAGCACAAAACCCCTAGAGTTAGGTAATATCTGAACAGGCACTGGCATGGATTGCCTGGATGTAATTCACGGTATAATGGCCTGTGGGGCCTTTGGAATAAGGCTTTCTTAGTTGAAGAATGTGCCTTATGCAGTGAAGGGTATGCTACAGCCAAAAGAACGCATATTAGTTTAGATAAGTAATGTTGGTAAAAGGCTGGCCACCTTTGGAAATTCTCGATGCTTATATGTCGAACATTGGGCTTCAGTTTAGCACATCTGGACATCTGGGCTAAAAAAGCAGCAGGATAGAATATCTTCAGCATGATTCATGAAAGAATGACATATTTCATGTTCAACAAGGTTATCAACTGCTCTTTTTTATCAATACAACTGAAACATCTTCCCTGAACTACCATGCTGATTTATTTCAGAGATGATGACTTCTTTAATGCTATGTTTATTCATCTTATTTTATGCATCCAATCGAACTCAAAGAAAAAGCTCTAGTGGTTCTTTTATTTCTTTCTAGTTTCTACCAATCCAAAGACACCCTCCGTGTACAAGAAAGATACATAGATTATTCAGGTTCACAATCAAATAAAAATGCAAATGATATGCAATTCAATGACTAAATTGCAAACGTAAATATACAAATAATAGCAAAAGTCGAGAAAATTTACCAGTCTGGCTAGGATAACCAACAGTGAACTTTTCAATCCTGCAGCCTCACAAGATTGCATACGTCTCACAATAGCGGCAACAAGCTCAGGAATGTGTGGAGCCATTTGGGCTTGCAAATGTAAAATAAGCACCAGCATATAGCTTCCAACAAAAAGTGATCCAGAGCTTTCCACATCTGGATCCAAAAGCCTACAGAAGATCATTATAGACATCAAAACAGGAAAATAAAAACAATAGTACTAATAATAACAACATCAGCAACAGCGATGATGATGACAATGACGACAACAACAATAAAATAACAGAAAACATCTGAATACCAAGTTCTGCTATCGCAAGATAGTTAAACCATTGGGAATTTTGACTTGAGGTGGGAACTTTATTTCAAGAAAAAGCAGGTTTCAATGCTATAGAAATTAAAAATAAAAGATATAATGAGGGAGACAAGAAATGATCATAAATCCCCATAAACAAGAATGAAAATATGATAATCAAGATAAATATGAAGAATCTCCGGTTGTCTGGACAGCGACCTAAGTTCTGCTGACAACTCGACTAGTGGATTTGTGACCCAAAGTTCAATATATTATTTGATATGCAAGAAAACTTCTAAACATAATGTATACACTTCCATAGAGGGAGAGAAAAACATCAACTAACAATAGCCAGACCTGGAAATTCCAATTTATGAATACCTTAAGGAGTTTAGGTTCCAAATGTTCATGCAATATCCTATCAATGGAAAGTTGCATTATTTTCTTTGTGGTTAAAAGGTAACATGCTAAAAAATAAAATCCAAATATTAGCTAGTAAATCTGAACACATAACGTATGTTGTCAGAGATAATATTGCCAAAATATGCTTTGATTATAAACAAACACTGAGATCAATTTTAGAAGGTACATGATGCTTTTAATTTATATACAAAACCAGGAAAAAGGTCCAAAAAATAAAAACTTTATCTCTAACAAGGAAAATTGAAACTATCTTGTTAAACGTTTCCTTTTGCCTGAAAGAAAAATTATATATATATATATAAAATTTAGAAACATCACAAGGATTCTCCTTCATGTATACCTATTCAAAATCATTTAGATTTTCTACATTCATTTCTTATGACCTTCATGTCTTTATAGATCTACCTTTTGACCATTTGAATATGCTGTGAAATTTATATTCTTCAAAAAAGACTCAAATGATTCTACCAGGATGAAGATAGAAAATACTAAAGGTTAGCCATTTCCATATCAAAATAAGGGTAGTTCAAGTACCAAATTAAGGTCTAATTTGGTTCAAAACACTCAACTTCGTGTTATCTAGTTATTTAATTATATACAACTGGCTCAACTCCTGATATATCCCATTGGGTCAAATGCAGCATAGCAAGGATGGACATCAAACATTCAAATTGGATTTGATAATCTGACTATGTCAAAATCAATGGAACCCTGAATCCTACAAACATCACACAAATAGTGTGATTCAAATATCAAGCTCCAAGCAAATTTTTTTATTTAATACACATACTAGTAAAAAATTCAAGTTGAAGTACATAGCAATATAATAAATGTTTCATATATACAACAACAAAAAAGCTTTCTTTCTTTTCTAGAAAAATCTATTTGGAGTGATCACAACAATATTTCTCGTATTCTTGAAAAAATTATCCTTTCTTTTAAATTCTCTATGGCATTCACTATTATCTCAATCTCCATTCACATGTTCCTGTAACTTTTTTGGAAATATTGAGCATAAAGGTGGTTAAAATCATAGAGACGAAGATTCAGATGACTCCCTTGAGATGAGGAGTGGAAGCTATTGAAGATCGTATCTTCCAATTTCAACCAAGTGTGGTTCAATATGGATCAAAAGGCCCAATTGGACCCATGACACACTACTTGGGATTTAAGTTATACTCAACCAAATCAGCTTCAGATATATCAAGAGATAGCCACCTTGGGTTTGGATTGGATCATTAAGTCCTAAAGAAGGGAAACGACCAAGTCAAACTGAATTCGGTGATCTGATTATGTCAAAATTAGTATAACAATGAATCTGATTCTAGATAAATGCACAGCAAATTCAAGGTCCAAGCAACTCTATATCTTTGTAAACATGCAAGTAAGAAAATCTATTTCCCCATTTCCAGTAATGATGATGACTTGACAGGTAAACACCTCAACACAATTAGCTATGCAGAATCACTACCTGATAAGGTTATGATGCAGATTAAGATCTTTTAAATTGCAATACGCCTGAAACTGGCTCTTTCTTCCTTGACAATGCAAAATTAGGCAGAACTGAATTGACAGGCTCTTGAAATTTATTATTAGTTGAAGTTCATACATATATAGGAGTGTGTGTATATATCTTTCTTAGAAAAAATTACGTAACCATTAAGTAATGTAACAATTGACAACAACAATAACAATGACAAGCCGTTAGTCCAAACTATTATGGGTATGTAATGTAACAATTGAGCATGACAAAAATTGCAAAGCAAGCACATGGACAGTTCAATAAATGATGCACAGATCGCAAGTACAACTTCAACAATAATAGGCGATCTTTAAAAACATGAATATTTTATGGAAAGTTGAGAGCAACCAAAATCTACCTATAGGAAGCATCCAACAATCTTTTCATTGTCAAGCCTGGATCGCCACCCCAGCCAAGTAAGTCTTGCTTTCCAGCAGAAAGAAAAGTAGCCAAACATTCTGTTGCATTCTATAATTCATATGGTTTTAAATACGTCGACAAGAATAAAACATTTGAAGAGGGAAATTCAAAAACATATAAAGAAAATATCATACAGTAAGAGTTTTGGGATGGTAATATTTACCTGCATCTCACCATGATCGTGAGATTCAAGAAGAATTTGAACGGTGGGATGGAAGCAAATCTCAAATACGGCTTTCACTAGATCAATAGGAGCATTCTGCAAAGACATGTCCAGTTAGTTTATAGTCTATGCTTCAACACAGGGAATCCACAGAACAAGGATATGATGCCAGAAGAAAATTGCTAATATTTCCATTTTAATATTAAGATATCATACTTTCAGTATCATTGTCAAGAGGTCCAGTGAACCAGCGACTAATCCTTCAGATTGCAGCTGTGGCTGATGCATGCAATGGATAAATTTGTTAATGAGATGGAAACCACTGATTCCAATTTACATGACTATTGAAGGCCTTACTTTTTCTAATATTGACTTAATGGATGGCACAACCCGCAAAATGAAAGAGTGCATACATCCTGGAGCATTTTTTATAGCCTGAGAAGATAAAAGACATTTGTCAATCAAGAAGTCTTACCAACCCAGGTAAACAACACTCCCATTTAAAACATATTCTACTAGTCAGGGAACACATGTGAAATGAATTTTGAAAACTTTGGCAAATAACATATGCAAATATTGCCAAATAATTTATGACATATATATAGTACACAAAAGGAGAACAAGATCATTATTAGATGCTGTCAAAGTGGGTAGCGACGCCTAGACATGAATAGTTCGGCGGAATGAGAATGATGGGAATTGCAAAATGGGGACTATGAAGTGTGATTCCTTGGTGAGAATGAGATTTGGAAGTACATGGGGAAATTAAGTACTGGCACAAGTGCAAGACTGGACACCACAAGATCAGGAAATTGACATAACATGGTAGCGTCAAGATAAGAGAAATCTGCTGTGCAACCACAAATGGAAATATTCAACTGCAGCTATGGTCAGAGATGCTTGGCTACCAAGCATCGTTGTATGAGACTGTGCATGGCGTAGCAAGATGGGTGAGGACTAGCGTTTGGTTGGCATGCAATCAAGTTGATATTGTGCAAGCAAAGAGGTTCAACCTGGGAGAGTCTCACAATAAGCAACAAAGGGTCAAGTAACGGAGAAATACCAAGGCCCCCAGCACAGGGACTTGCATGGAGAAGTTGACCAGTAAGGAAAATCATGCATCGGGATAATCTAGAGAAAAAGGAAAGCATTTCTTTCATAGGCAAGGAAAAACTATAAAATTGAAATGTATCTGAACTGATTTATCTATATTCATAAACTTCTTTCAATAAAAAATTATCTCCCCCTCGTTTCATTAGTTCTTTAATGCATTCCTCAAACTTTGATAAACTTTTTCCACAGTTAGACTCATTCTGCTACATTACAATGATTTTGCCCAAGCATTCATATCAAAACCCAAGGTATCTTTACCTCCAACACTTCCAAAGCATCAATGCTGATGAAGGGATCTGAAACATGCTGCACCCACACATTGAGTATCATTGGAGAGAGAATTGGTTCTATGGATGCTGATAGTTCATGACCTAGATTTAGTCAAAATGACCAATTAATAATATAAACTGCTATAAAATACATCATCAGTAAAGTTTATTCGAAGCCAAGATACAATTGCATGGTAAACTTGGCCCAAAGCCCAGTGATAGTTGTTAATTGCAGAAAAATGATGGAGAAGACATGAAAATGAAGGAATATTACTTTTACATTTTGCAAGGGGAAGAGAGAAGGGAAACAAAACAAACAAGCAGGAAGAAAAACACAATTTTCATAATTTCAGTTTAGTCTTCCTACTTAGTTAAAGGAGAAACTGTTAAAAAACAGAAGCAGCACCATATTGTATACATGCAAAAGTGTTTTTGTAGGGCAGGCATGGAGAATTTCTTCATATGATCAGGGAACAGTATTGCAGCAAGGAGTAGACAATAGGTCAAACCGTCATACATTCAATCAAGATAAATCAAGTTACATATTGGACGAGAACATAAAATAGATTCCAAGTCAGGATTTGGCAATGGAAACATATTATGAATAAATGAATTTTCTGCTTCTATTAGATTTTTAAACAAGTAGAAAATTCAATACTTAATTTCTTTCCTTTGCAGCTTTCTTTTTTTCTTTTTTTGTTATTTTAGACCTTGTCTTGCCTCTCATTATCTATGCAACCAAGCATAGCCTGATAAGATGCAAACCTGCTTTAACAGCTGCTTGAAGTGTTTCAAGAACAAGATGCAGCGTTTCATCAGATGCCTGCAAAAAGAAAGAATCCACTATTACAGGATGCAACCTACAACAATATATAGCTAGAAGTTTTTATAAAGAAGAGTACATTCTTAAGAAGGTCTGTCAGAGATTGTAATAAGCTCATCATACGTGGATGGACAATTTCCTTGCTGGATTCTGGCAACAGTTTGGCAAGTGCACTGCATGCACCTACTTTTACTGGTGGTGGACTGTCGATAGCAACAAAAGCAAATTATTTATGGTAATAAAAGAAAACACTTAAAAGCACTTGGATTTTGTCAGAGAATAACTCATTTGAATTCAGTTTTCTTTCTTACACATCTGAAGCTAATGCTTGGATGGCAGCACAAGTAAATTGCTCACATATTCTCTGGTTGATCTGCGCATTTCTCACAATTAATGAAGTAATATTCTCATGTAAATAAGAACAAAAGGTAGAGATAATGACATATACCACTGAAGAAAAACTTGCTACAGCAGCAAATGCTCGTGCATGAAGGAATGGGTATTCATGTACTCCTGCAAATTGACATAGGGGCAGTGCATGTAAAACATAATTTATCATAGATACTAATAATAACAAAGAACAGCCCACACAGACCGCATGAGATAAACAAGATTACCTGTTCCCATGGCTTCAATAAGAATTTGATCAAGGAGATTCCCTAGGCTGGATGCCTAATTATAAGTAGAATAAATCATCACAAACAAAAAACCTAAAATAAAGATTCTGAAGATGGAATCCTGATACCTAGAATAAATCACAAATAAACATAAAATAAGGGCCAGGAATGTTAGTGACAGAAGTTTGGAAGTGAGATACATATGCCAAAGTAACAATACCACACATTTTTTTTGTTATGTACGTACTACATATTATGCAAATGAAGCACCTGGTTTCATTTGAAATAGTTGAGGGATTAGTTTGGGTCAAGATGATTTAGAAACGTCGGATTTCAAGACTTAGAAAAGTTCAATTAATTAAATCCCCGTTGACACGGAGTAAATAGATAGAACATGAAAAGAATAAGCTTAGAGATGAATAAGCTTGATGGACACGAAAAGAACCTTAGACGAATAAGTTTCAGGAGATGAGATGAAATGAGGGTAAAATGAGGGTTAGCCCATGCATGTAGACAGCAACTCTTTATCAAGACAAGAAAGACAAACCTGTAGTTCAAGCAGTTGTTCTGAAATAGAAATCAACGCAAAAAGAGGTGCCTCGTATAACTGTTATATGAGATATAAAAATTGAAATTAGCATGGAAAAAGGGATCTAGATTATGGTGATGCAACATCTTAAGCATAAAAATACACAAAAAAAAATTATTGAAACCTATAGTAGATGAGTAATTCTAGCAAATTGTAATGCAGGTCCAACTAAGGTATACAGAAAAATTCACCAACAAAGTTCAACAATCAGATTACTAACTTTCCACCAATACAGAGAACCAGCACTTCTTGATTGATTGGATTCAAAAAGGTGCCTTTGAGCCGCTTCAAGAATAGCAGAAATTCCTTCTTCATCATAAGCATTAACAGTCTCTTCCAGCAGAAGAGCCCCTGAAAAGAAAATTACCAAGTGCAGTAATGGAACTTCCTTTGTTAGTAAAAAGTTGAAGCATTCAAAGAAAATTAATACACTAAAAATTTCCTCAAAGTATTTGATGACTAGTTGCTGTGTAAAATATCTTCAAGCGACATATTAGACAAAGAACAAGAAAAACAGAAAAATTAATTATAACATGCAAATGAGAATACAATATTTCTTTCCTTAAACGTTGCAAAAAGGCATGTTTTCAGTTCTAAACATTTAAATTTCCCATCTTAATAAGTAAAACAAATTTCACACGAGATAAATAAGAAATAAGATGAATGACTATTGCATATATACATACATACTACAATCATGGATTATCCATATAAATTCACTACCATGCACTAGAAACATCAAAAAACTATATCATAAAATTTCCAGTTCAAATAATGAAAAATTCTCTAACAAGACAAACCATAATAGTCGAGAAGTCTCTTCTTCACAACAATCACTAATAATAATTGAACCTCAAGATACAGCATGCATTGGACAATAATGTATATACACGAAGGATGGCTACTGTAACGGTCTAACGGACCGTCCGGTAACAGCTCAGCCTTTCCGGGATGATCTTGGCCGAGAGGAAAAAGGCAAAAAATATTCTAAGTATGGAAACCCTTGGTAGGCAGATGCGCGGGAAAATCTGCCGTAACCGAGGGGTGTGCAGGAAAATTTGCTACAACTAAGGGAGCCTTGCGACGTGATCGAGAACGCCGAGAAAACTGACCGCAGGCAAGTTGGCCAAGAAGACATGGCCAAGAAAACCTACGGCTACCAAGTGGGCGCGTAGGTGTGACCAAGAGACATAGGCGCGTGCGCGTGGGCTGGCTGCCATGCGCGCATGACTGAGAGATGTGTGGGGCGTGCTCGCGCATGGCCAATGGACGTGGGCGGTTGAGGAGCCGACGGTTGCTCTAGACGGTTGCCGAGTCATGGAGTGATGGACAGTTGCTCCAACCATCTACTAAGGTGATGGAGAACATGGACGCTCGGTCATGGGCAAATGACTTTGACCGAAGGCATGAGCAAGAACGGTTGCAATGGGTGGTTGCTAGAGCGGTTGGCGCATGTTCTCCTTGATGATGAGCTTTGGCAGGAACGGTTGGAGGAGATATTTCCACCGGGGCACATGATCTCCTAAGGGTGGAAGAAGTGGCCAATTTCTCATCCATGTTCATGTAGTGGGGTGGATCCTCATCCGATGACCACTAGTGGGCTGTTTTGGTGACCGCCAAGGTCTCTTAGTGGCTTAGATAAATAGGTATTGTGGCCGGCAATTTTGGAAGCATCATCGAATGATCGAGAGTTGATCTAGTTGAGAGAGATCAATAAAATTCTAAGCTAAGTTTGGGTTGCCTATCTTTGTGTGCATTCTTATTTACTTCCGTTTGTGCCTTATTGACTCTTGTGGTGAGGTGAGGCTTTGGCTAGCGATGGCCAAGGGCTGTGTGTTGCGCCACACGGTGTCTTGTCTTAAAAAAAAAAAAAACTAAAGCATTCTCGCCGAAGGAACCTTCCATCGGTAGGACTGTGACAGCTGCCACAATAGGGTGTTCAAGTAAACAAGAGCAACCCAGAAAGATACGCATCAAAGTGAATGAAATCGGACAGGAACTAACATTCAAATATAAGATTTAGGTGAGTGAGAATTTGAGAAGATATGTCATAAACATTAACAATCAGAAACATGTTCACTGATGACAAGTGCGCTTGTTTACTTAAGGAAATAAAGAAGAAGATAAGCCGAGATGGCATAAATATGACAATGGATGCAATCGCAATTGATGCATCATTAATAGAAAAGATGGTGAGGAATTACAAAAAGTGCAAACCTCCAATAGTTGGACTAATGCTTTCAAGTTATGGTTGTTTCTGAAATTCGATGATATTGATGAACTGAACAATAAAATGAATGGAAGTTGAGAATCGTACAATGCGTGACTTGATTATGTTTCCTAAATGAAGGGAGAAAATAATCTCCTAGACCATGCACATTGGATTTCTTAAAAGGCCAAAGCAAGCTATGTTTAGATTTTATCAATATTGGTCAATGTCATTTTCTTTTCAAAAGTTGTCTTCCAATCATGAAACTCATTTTATACGTAGTTATATGACGCATGCCATTTCGTAAGCTTAGAAACACAATCAAGACTTTATTAATATTCATAGTAAAAAGCACACAAATTCATTACTTTGGATATCTTTTTGTCAAATATTCAAAAAAGTAGTATGATTAAGAAAGATGTGTTATGTAAGATCAAAGCTAGATGAGTTTGCGTGGTCATAGGCTGTCAATGGACCGGCAGTCCTGAAAAACAGCCTGAGGATTTCAAGTTAAAACATCAATCCAAGTTTTACAAAAAATAAATAGGCCCAAAAACTTTTGTGGAAAGCATGGCTTAATAAACAGCCACTTTAACTATAAGAAATTTGAGGCCAGTCAAAGATCATATGACATTGCTGGTTTGCAGCCCTATGTGGCTCCTTTCAATTAAATTACAAGCCCAACAAGAATATTAGTACACATGAAATTGTGGTATTAATTTCCAGTTCACAAAAGAAAAAAGAAAAGGTACCCACAAAAGATGAGTATAGTAAAGATAAATAACAACAAAAAGCAGATATTGGAAACAAGAGACAATAAAAAGGGCAATAAAAGGCTCTATGTTGCAGAGTTTCCTTCCTACTAAAACATAGCTATCCACAATCACTTTCCTTCGTGCAGCTCTATCAAGATATTCGTGATCACTTACTGTTTGTATGTCCATTCTGTCCGGCAATTCTTAAAACTCGCTACCTCAGGAGTGGTCTCAGCCTACACCTGGGCTCTCTTACTGTAATTCAAAAAAATTGAGCATGCTATTCGACTTATTGGTGCAACTTGTGCAATGCTTAAACAAACTCTACTGAACCATGATCTGCCATTTGTGGATGGAGAGTAATGAGTGAAGACTGAGGCTCATTTTCTTAAGCCAGAAAGTGCTATCAAAAGAGTTTCTATAGATTTACATGCCAAAAAGCTCAGAATCAGGCATGCAGAAAGATCCCCAAGGTTTTTTCTAATCCTGAGAATCCTCTAAGTTTGCATATAGAGTACATCCGGGGATCCTTTTGCTGTAACCATAATAATCAACCTTCCCGGTCATGACCTTCAAAGGAAAAAGGTTGAGTTGTAATGCAGCCCCTTTAAAGGGAGAGACTGGAAATAGTGCATGAGCCGCATAACCAGTTCAAATGAACAGCCCAGGACAAAAGAACAGATCGATCAAAAACAAAGAAACTCCTACTAAACCAGGAGTTCATTCAATTGAAAATGAGAGTCTCCTAAACTTGCTTATTTATATAAATTAAAGTCCAACCAACTATTAAAGCATACTGCAGAAAGGAAGGAACTTCAATTTGAGAGTGCCAAAAAAGGTAACAAAACAGGATAATTGAATCTAAATATGTAGAGGAGAATTCATCTGACTGATTCCAAATAGCTTTTTTGAAGGAGCAATACTTCTGTTATATATGTTGGAATTCAAATTAATTGTAGCCATTCCTGTTATTACATGCATACCTTCCTAGTTTTGAACCTCACAAATTTTAATTAATTGGATACTATTTGACAATGACTCGCTGATGTAGGTAAAGGATTGCTTGAAGATGGAATGAAGATGTAAATTTTGTCATAAGTATTTCAGCATTCCTATTTGAAAGGAAGCAGACTATAAATTACAAAGCAAGTTGCTTGTTACAAAAGGTAAATATGGGTAACTTAGCTATCCGCAAAGAAAAAAATCTGAAAAATAAAATCATCCAGGCACCATATGAGCAGAACATCAGCAGATTAAAAAAAAAAAAAGACATGGCTTCTTCACACTTCAGGCAAAGTACGCAATACAAAATGGCAAAGATAAATTAAACAGCCTTAGCAATATTCAGATGATAAACAAGATAAAAATATGACTTCCTATCGCTTGAAATGTAGCTAAGAAAGCACTACCTTGCTCTAGAGCAAACAAACCATTAAATTCCAAAATGCATAACTCAGTTAAGTATTGAACAAAATATGAAGGCTCTTTCAAGGCTGTGTGCAATGTCACTCTCTTTGTTACTTTTAAATATGCACAGCATAGAACTTTACACCTAACAGAAGTGTTATGTCCCTTAATATAAGCTGATCCTAAGGACCATATTTGAACCAATATGAAATATAACTCTGTTTACCCTGACAAGGGCTAATTGTTTCTTTATTCTGATTAATAGGTGTGGGACTGAGGGGTATGCAAGAAAGGATAGAATGCTCTAAGTGATATACACTATAGCCTCTTTTTCAGTGGTAAAACAAACAATTAGATCCTTTATTGTGCCAATACCAGAAACAAACCCTTTGAATAAAAAGGCCACCAAGAAGATCAACACCCACAGGAAAAGTCTCATTTCTCATACCAGATACACGGCAGCTATAAGTGGCATCATCCTCATCAGCAACATATCTGTTAGCATCAATGGACCAAGTATGAACCTAAAAACAGTTAACTTTGGTCAAAACAATAAACCAGGTTACACAAAAGCATATTAAGAGAACCTAGCAAGATACCAGGAGGAAATTTTGAGGCTTGAACAACATTTAGAAACAAAGTGCACAATTTAATGGAAAAGATTGGAGACATATTTAGAAACAATTGGGGAACACAAAGGATCAACAAAATCCAAAATTCAGCATTTTTCCTAAAAGAGAAGATTCAGACAACCTCCCTATATTACATTGAACAATTTGCATGGTATAAAATGCAATTGAAACTATTTGACTGTTATAAATTACAACCAATATTAAGATCAACAATCACTAATCATGTTACATGACAATAAACAATGAATAGGAGAAAAAAATTGTTTAAACAAGTCCCCGGTTGAAAATTTGACAAATCACTTGATCAGCTGTCTCTCTGATTCAATCATTGCAAAGAATATAGATTTACCAGATCATAAATGGCTATACCAAATATCTAGATTCTAAAAGAAATACACAACTTACTAGTTTATTTACTGACTTGCTTTTGACTTTTGTAGGCTGTGCTGACCTAGGATAAGTCCGATTACCCATACATTTTTTCCTTTCACAAAACTCATGCAATATGAGAGTTCCTCATTTGTACGCCTTGATAAGACAACCTCTGGGCATGGATGCTCATAAATATAAATGTCACTTTGAAATCTTCTGTAGACAAAATCTTCCATTAATCGAGATTGTTAGTCAAATCCCATGCAGCATCTTTCTAACCGCCCCCATAAATGCAGCAGCCACCATATTTGCCAATAATCTACTTCTCATGCTTACTTTCACCTACAAATTCTCTTGAATTCCTTTTTCTCAACCATTTCTACCACACATCAGTTCAGTTACCTCTAATCAACTATATGCTCAACCAGTCAATTTCCCCATGAGAGATCTAAGAATGGAGGTCTGCTTCCATCTGAAACAACCAACTTAAGTACATCTTTGTTGAGGCTGTCTGGAGTAATCTCATGTTCCAGACCAACTAGCCAAACCAAAAAATCTCTAAAAGGGACTCCATTGTTCCAAAATACAGTTAATGCAGATGTAACACCACACTCGAGTAAGATACACTAACATCTTCTTAGTAAAAGCACACCGTAGAAAGTCAGCCTGCACATTCCCACGGATTGTTAAGCATTTTTTTCGAAGTTCCTCAGTTTGATTTCCACCTGAGTTGCTTTGAGGAACAAGCCTTCCCACCTGCTTCGTCAAGTTGGTTGATCCAGACTGTTCTCACATGGGATCTAAATGAACCAATGACATTCACATAAGTATTGACGAACCTTAAATTTTCTTTCTAACTCCCACCATCAAGGTGTTTCATGCACCCCAAATATCAAACCAAATGTTAATCCTCTTGTTCCTAATTTTATCTTTGGTACATTGAAAAGACAGATCTCTGCTTAACACGACATCCTTCCAAATATGGGAGATGGTCTTGCTATATCCCTACATATCCAATATTAGATTCCTATACGTAAATTCACGTTGCTAAATCTAGTGCATTAGACAAGATTGGTACCAAAATTAGGGCCATACTTGCCAATTGTCTGATTGAATGCTATCCATACAAATGGAGCAAATCATATTATTCACAAATATAAACGTTGCGATAAGTTTTATCCAGTATGTAGCAGCTTCTTTTGGCTTCTTGTATAAGAATTGTGCTGTCTAATTGATGCACTTCCCAATTTTCTATTGCACTAAAACAAACACCAGATGTGAGACTCTGCATCTTCACTTCCTCCCAATTTATAAAAGACACTTCACCTTTACTATCCCACTTCCTCAGCTCCATACAAATAAATAGTCCCATACAGACAGATGGGAGTTCATCATTTACATAGTTTTGGTCTTGGCACAATTTCTATAATTGCCAGTATAACACTGTCAAACCAAAAGTCCTGCAGACAGTTAATGTTTGCACCAAAGACTAGGTGGCTAACCAAATAAATTATATAATTTACAGTACAAACAAGTGGACAAGGAGAACCACTCAAAGTAACAGAATGAATTTTAAATAGGATTCAACAGAAAAGAACTTAAGAATAAAATCGAAGGTTTAAGCTACAGATTGAACTTTCAGTATAATGGTAGCATTAAGCAATAAACATTTGGAAGCAGGTATAGCATTGCATACTTGTTCTTCTGTGATCTGAAGAAAGGCAATAGTATAATACGCCAGTTCATTAATCCTCGTAGCAAAAACCTAAAGCAATCAACTAAAATTTAATATCACAATCTCTAAAGAAACCAATATTAACAAAATGATGAAGTCCTACAAAAGTAAGTAATGAATATTAAGAGAAACACACCTTTGCAAACTTGGAGTTGCCCACAATAGTCAACAAGAGCTCAAATAACTGAGACAAAATAATGATTCGTTAAGTGCAAAAGAATAGAAATCAGCTACAGGAAAAAGAAAAGAACCAAATTAAAAGCTAGATAGGGAAGATTACAAATTCATGATATCTCCTATTTCATAAAAATGCATGAACTATTGTGAATACTACAATAGAGTCAAAAGAATAGCATATACACTCAAATTTATTTACGGAATCATGCTATTTATCAGACTTCAGAAGATTTTTTACAATACTGCAAAGGCATCATTAGGTTATCAATTATAGTAAATAAAATAATACAAAAAATCCTCCACCGAAAGTAGGAAATTATTTGCAGAATGGTCTAGGTCACTCAAAGATGTTTATAAATATTGGCATAAAAATAATGCGGTCAAGTACCACTAACAAAGGATGGATAAATGTTTTTTTTTAATAAATAAAGTTAAAGAGTGCTAAAAGAACATGCATCATATTTTATACTGAATATCAACATATAAAGCATCAGCCCAAAAGAGATAGCTGTTACACCAATATTGTCACATATTATCAAAACATCATCATAAAAGTATTGCATATGACACCCAGAGCATGTTCCACAGTCAAGTCAATCATTTACCATGTTGCTAAATTATAATCAATACAAAAAGAAGCAAGCATTAGAATTGCATTTCCTCTTCAGCTAAAATCATAAAAGTCATCCATGAGTGCTAAAATTGCGATTGAGTAAAAGAAAAAAAAAAGTCAAATTCCCACATTGTCTTATAAAGGTCATACATGAGCATACTGTCTTGAAATGCACAGTCAACTCTTATTTAGAAGTAATTGCACCAATGACCCTCTATACAAAAGGTTGCCATGTCACATCATTCTTCCCTCCATCTCTTTTCTTCTCCAACTAGATCATGCTAGCTTGTGGCTAAAGAAAAAAAGGCTGAGCCACATCAGGAGAGAATGCACCCACCACCAGAAAGGTCGGTGATAGGAAAAAGTTTGGTAAAAAGAGCATCTCTATGTGGAATTCCTATCTGGCAAGGAAAAATGAAACACATAGGAAACACAGTCCAACATCAGGAAAGCTAGATACATGAGCATGGGTCTTATATGGCAAGCCAGCTCCCAACATGGCCAACATATAGAGAAGGAAGGAAAAGATTGAGAGGGGAGAGTGGTGTTGGTGGATGAAGTAGGAGATAAATGATCAGCGGCCTGCGAGGAGCAAAAAAGGAGTAAGGAAGAAAAAGAGGGAAAAAATGTAGATGGAGAATTAATGTGGTAGGTCATCATAGAAAAATATATTGCTGCACCACATTCACCCTGACTCAAACCCCTTCTTCTATCTAATACTTATGCCTATATTTTCTCTATCCACTCCCTCACTCTACCTCACTTTCTGATTTTAGATTCTGACAATAATCTTCACTTCTTGGAGCCAAACACTTTCAGCATTTCAAAAACTGGAAATGAAAGCTTTTCTTTCTGAAAATAGAAATAGAAATAGAAATGAAAATTGAAAGAAAAAACTTTACAAAAGAAACACAACATCTGTATTTTAAGAAAAAAATCATTACCTTCCTGGTCATTGCATAATTAAGAAAATAAAACCCTAAATTAAACTCGAAAAGCAAAACAAGTTTGAAACAAAGAAGACTTAAGTGACTATGTCTAGGAATCGATACAAACATAATTATAAAGAAAAAAAAAAGGTCTAGTGCACCAAGTTTCATTCTCTTCATGACTATGAGAACATCAATCATAAACCAAATGGAGATTCTCTTTCCAGATTTGTCCAAAAAAACAAAGAACAGAATACATTGTCCAAAAGTAACATATCTTCACCAAACAACAAAAAAAAAATATTTCCTTCCAATTTCACACAAAGGACATATTGATAAGCAACATGAGCAATGTATATTTATTTTTCATAAAAAACTAAATCTTTACTCATGTACTACAACAGATGCACTTTTCTGCATCTAAAGCATCTAACATTCTAGGCTTTTATTAGTTGACAATTGACATACAAATATACAATCATTCATGGTTGCACTAAAGATGTGTGGCTGAAATATCTGTCTTAAACAAGGAAGATTCTGCTGCAAACCATAGCTGATTAATTACATCTGAAACAATAACTTTCAGATTGTTTCCTCTTCCATTTCAGTGTCTTTTGTTTATAAATGGTGAGCAACAGAACTGAAGTCGGGAATAGTTCATGTGCACGATATACATAACACAAGTTGCATTTCATATGAAAATTCTACCTGAATAACAAATGACTCGAGACTTTTTTCAGCACCATCAGAATCATATGTTCCTGAATAAGGATCCTCGCTACCTTGGATTGCTGCTAGCTGATATACTTTGAGAGAGGAAACAACCATCTGCCATAAAGGTGCAACAATGACTGGACCAAAATTGAGTTGTCAACTTCATGGACAATTTACGTATAAACCATAGAACCATTTAAAAGGTACAACAGATATTAAACTCAAGATGAATGGAGTATAATTACTGGAAAATTGGGCTTTCAACAGGCTCGGAAAATTCTGCACCAGCTGGAGCAAACATTTTAGTACCTGATCACAAGCCGGATTAATCATCAAATAAATTATCATTGAGCCATCAATCATCACATTAATGTACTAAGAGGTATCTACCTCCATCCTAATGCCCCAGTCATCAGGATCTTCAGGCTGCACTGGAGGTTGTAAAATTACAGAAAAATGTTCCAGCAATGAATTAAGCATGGGTGTCATCATTGCCATGACTTCAGTCTGGAGCATTAGTATCCACATATATTCGATGGTCACTTCCACGTTTTAAAAATGGTTCAAAGCAGACAAGTATTTCTCATATACGAAAAGCAAGGGATAAACTCTACCTTGTATACACCAGTCATTGATCCCAAAACAGAAATACAAGAGTGCATAATTTCAACGGCTTTTGCACGCAGAGATTTTTCATATGACTGCTAAATGAAAATAACAACAAAAAGATTGGCATTAGTAGCATTAAAGTACATACCCAAGCTTTCACATTCCCAAAATTTAACATTAAAATAAGCACGTGAATTGGGACATATCATTTAATTTGAAAGCTTGCCCAAAAGCTGAGACAACTTCTAAAATTACAATCAGTCCTCTCACCTCCTAGGGCTCCCTAAAACAGATAGACAAACTAATTTGACATTAAACCAGCAAAACTAAACAAATCATTACTTAGAAACTAAGAATATTGATTAAACTAATCCAACAAGCACATAAGTAATTGAGTGATTGGTCTAGATAAAACAGTAAAGGAGGAAAAGGTCCTGAATAGCTCACATTTGGAGATGATAAAATTGTTTGCAAGTGTGGAAACAGAGCAGGAACTAATTTTGGCACTAAGGTATCATCCAAATCACCCGAGAGAAGAGCCAAGCATTTTAGCGATCCACGGACTGCATTAGAGAGGAATTGTTAACAAAAATGAATAGAAGATAAGAATATAATTAAGTTATTCACAAATCACGAGCAGACATAACACAAAGAATTATAGGCTATAAAGCTAATGAGAAGGTGACTAAGGCATAGTTGATAATTTACCTCCATCAATATTGTTTTGACCACTAATTAGCTGCAATAGGAAAGGCAGCAATTCAGGCCAATCCTCTGGCCAATCATAATGAGCAATGGAAGCTATGGCCATACCAACAGCTGTACGGATTTTTCCATGAGGATCATCTAGAGATGGAAGCAATAGTTGGCGTATAGCTCCCTGATTATCAAAATGGTTCAGAATATGAGGCCAAGTTCTTCATATGCTTCCTACATGCTGATATTTAAATTTACCATGTATATAAATCAAAAGAGAGCAATAAATTGAGACAATCCTAGAAATCAGCCAGTTCATAAAACTAATGTCAATTGCATAATGTAAGAAACTTAACAAAAGGTAAAGTTCCCACAATGCAATATAAACATAAAATCATAATCTTCTGAGTGATTTTCTATAGTTCTGCATAAAAAAAAATCCATCTCATAAACTTCTGTAATAAAAATTTACAAAGATCATAGTCCCTCATGTAATTTTCTTCTTTATTACTTCAAGAAAAACCATCCTTCTGTACTTCAACTTTAAGAGGGATCCATTCATCAATCATATCCACTAGACCACAGCTTCAAAAGAAAGAAAGCATTTGATACAGAAGAAATGACAGAAACAACAGACCTTCTCTTCAGCTGAAACAACAGGATGCAAAAAAGTTCCTTCATCTTCTTGCCAGTGCTGCTTTATGAACTGCTTTAACAGGACAGCCGCCAGGTATCAAGTGTTAAGTTTTAACAGAAAAAATAAACTTTAGTCTCTTAGCATCTTGATCAAAAGGTTTGAGATAAATAATTATCAGAATTAACTTCATGGAAATAACATGCACAACTATAACCATTTTAAAGACAAGGATATCTGGCGAAGTCCAAAAGGAATCCCCTTGTTGACAGTGACCTTGGCAAGGGCCGCACCAAATCCTAACATAATGCCAAGAATAAACATCAAATAACAGTGTGAGGTGAAAGAAATTGTGATGAAGCAAGCAGGCAACACTAAATGAGTGTGCAGCCTTAAACTTCATCATAACACTTCCAAATAACGAAAAAGATTGACATGCAATATCAACAACCAAAAGCAACGACAAGTATTTATAATGTGTTCAAAGATCAAAAGCTAGACATCCATAGATTGAATGAGAAAGAGCATACAACAAATTTTCACTAATTTTAATAAATAATAACTTCACATAAGCATTATTAATGCAGCCTACTTTTTGCTGCATTTTGAGTCAAAGAGGCATGAAGAAATTATGATCAAATGGGGTATAGTTTGAATCCAATAACAGAAACACGATGTGGTATTTTTAAACTATTAGGCACCTTGATTCACAAAAAAAAAAGGAACATGTAATTATAACACAAACAATCAACCATCTCAAACTTGGGAAAGTTGGCCAAATTACAAAATATATTTAAAGTAGAAAATAAGTACCTGCAACATTAATGTCTTGATTTTTTTCAGTTAGGGTTATCCACCAATACCTTTTACAAGATTTAATTACAAAATTATATAATTAATAATTAAGTTTTAATGTGAAAGCATATAAATCATAAATATATTTATTTTACTTAATATTAATTAAGTAAGAATGTGGTTAACTTCAAAGTTTTCTCTCCAAAATAAATTCAAAAAACCAACAACTGCAACCACGTGATCTTTAGCCAAACCAAATAAGATAGTTTAACACTTTAACTTCAAGTCAAACATGACCTCACTAATAAATAAAGATCATGAAAGAGAATAAGAGTTCTAACAGGAATGCAATATAAAAGTGGCATTGGAATTCTAATAAAACTTTTGAACTTTCAAATAAAGAACAAAACAATAGCCGCTCAAGGCTCTCTTCAGATGACTGAAAGAGGCGAGGAAAAGGAAAACTGATTTCTTCTATTCATGTGAAGAAATAAAGTGGATAATAAAATAAAAGAAAACGTGTCAGCTGCTGATAGCTATTTACTCTATTTTCCATTTGTCATTTAACTCTTTTCCTCTTTTCCCTTTTCTCCAATCAAATGGAGACTAAATCTTCAGCCAAAAATAAGTAGGGCAAACCCAAATAAAAAAAGAAGTTGGGAACTTAAATTGTATGTGAACAATATTAGAGTCATATTGTCCTATTGCCAAAGTCATCCATGAATTTAATTCATATCACTCCATCAATAGTGAGCATAAAAATATAACATACAGCATGATAAACAGAGTTTTAGTTTTGGGTGTAATCAACAACTACTCTTCCATCAGCTTCGGGTGATTTATGCTTTCAAGATTCACTTCTGACCATCCATAATTTTGTGTAAAAACTAGCCCTCCTTTACTTTGAATTGAAATGAGCTAAGTGAAACTTGCCTAGTATTAATAATTTAAATGGAGCTAAATGATGACAGAGAAAAAGAAGCGAGCATTCTCATTGTGGCAGCATAAACACAATTGCTCCATGGGATGGTGTTTGTTTCCTGAGATTAAGAGAAGGGAGATAAGAGACAAAATTCCCAACAAGGAGTAGCAGAAAACAACCATCAAGATGTGGCATCCATGGATCTGTTGAACCCCCAAACAAGTGACAAATCATGAGTAGTTCTTGTTTATTAATTAAACAAAGAAGCAATAAAAGGTAGTATGATGTTTGATATTTCAGACATACCAAAGGATTATGAAAGATCAAGGAAATCTTATCCAATATTCCAATGATCAAAATTCTATGTGTACAACTGACAACAGCCCCCAATAATCCAATGAAGACTGCCAAGCACTGAAACCATCACCAGGTATATCAGTTAGCAACTGGTAGATTCTTTATGAGGATGCACCGATTAATAGAATGATTTTACAAGGGCAAATGGTAATGCAGTAACCATTTATACCAGCTGGCCACAGAGATTGGAGATGGTAAGGAGGCAAATTCAATGTGACATGAATGAAGAAAATTGATAAAACCAATAACAAGATTAGCTTAACTACATTCAATTTAAATTTATAGGGACTAACCGACTAATTTCTCTTTTCATCCACATTAAAAAAAATAATTACTTACTCAGAACAACATATTTCTAAATTTTTAAAATATACTGTGGCATATGATAACGCTTGATAGCTAGGTCAACCCCCATAAGTTCTTACTGATGTACCTTGTCTGAGTGACTTATAAGCTATATGAAAGAGAAAATTTGAAACCAAGTATGCCAACTAGAGCAATTATAAGTTTCCTAGTCTTATAAATGACATATACAGCATATTCTATCTCCCCCCATCAGCTTGTTTTACTGTTTTTTATATTGATGCTCTATGCTGGGACGGGAAGAATCTCACCCAGATACAATCATCAATCCAATTAAAAAACTAGGAGCTTTAATTTTGAAAGTTGAGTCTGTTCATTTTGATATGCATCACAAAAGCCGTCCATTTACAAACAGTATCCAGAGTTGCTTGAGTTTGACTTTATTTAAACTCAAGGTGGAACTTTACTAAATGAGGCAATCTCAAGCTAACCAGTCAAGCAAGAAATTAATTTCCAGATGATCTCCTAACAAGTTAGGTGGAATCTAAATTTGACTCGAGCAGGCTTCACTTAGCATAGTATTAGTTTATGTATTGGATTGACATTTATTTTTATAAATCATCAAAATGCCAATGGTCAAACACCAAAGAAAAGCAGATGCAGTGGTTAAAGGGTGTGCTCTAAATCAATCCCATAGCGGATCCAAGGTTTGGTCACCAATGAGAACATTTAAACTATTTTTTGTTTTAATTATTATTTCCATAGCAGGGACAGGATTGCATCAGCTAAGCCTTAGAGCCAACGCACTCAGGTGGTTTTTAGGTTGTAAAATAAGTTGCATCCAAATAATTCCAATATTAGTTATTAAAAACATCAAATATATATGTGTGTGTGTGTGTGTGTGTGTCAAGTATTTACTTTAATGACTATTAATTAAGTTAAGCTTGGTCAAGTTAGTAAAGTTCTCCCTCCAAACCATACTTAAGTTTCAAAACATCTATTCCAGCTTATTCCAAACCCAACCAAACACCCCATTTAAACAAAGGTTAGACTCAAATGATATCAGTGTTGTAGTCAACTTTTGAAGTATATTTTCATGTATTAGACCTCAATTTTTGTCATCTCATCATGCATTCTTCTTAAACTTTTATATGTAATTTTTCTCTTTAGTCCAAATTTGTTCTTTTTAGCACTCTTGGGAGATGATGCTGGAGTTAATGAGGCCAAGGAAAAGGATTGGAACTATTTGGCAGCTGAGGAAAAGGAAAAGGCCAGGCCCAGCAAGGAACAGGACCCACCTGTGTAGCAAGGTGGCTGTGGAACATAAAGACATTGGAATCCAAGCCGGTCATAAAAAGAAGAGCTGAAAAGAAGTAAAAAGGAGAAGAGAAGCCAGAAAGGGGAAGAGGACTGGAAAGGTAGTTTTGGGGAGGATAGGAAGGAGGAAGGAGTTCTCTCTTGTTCTTGACTTTTGTATTTTTGAGATGAAAATGCTTGGATTTAATTTTGTAGTGTGTAATTTTGTCATGGAAGAGTAAAACTCTTAGCCTAGGATTGGGTTTAACCCAAGATTGTAGAGAAATGTTTATGTTTTGAACTACTCTTTTCTTGTAATGATTTCATACTTTGATTTGGTTCTAAATTCTTCAACTCGTGGATGTGAGAGCATTTTCTTGTTTAATTTTAGAGATCCAGGTTTGTTGAAAGGTGAACCTTGGGTTTTGAACTCTTTTAGAACCAAACTAAAGATCCTAGGCTGGATTTCTTGAGGCCTTATTAAATTGTCCTATGATTAAAGGTTGATTTAGGCTAACCACCATGAAAATAGGGGTTAGTTTAGATTAATCTTCTTGTTGTACCTTGAAAGAGAATAGCAAGCATTCTTTTTGACAATTGCTTTCAAAGTAATTCCTTGAATTCAATAGAGATTCAAAACATGCATTCCACTACACTTTGTGGTGAAACCCATCCTAGGGATTAAAATTTCTGAGATTCCCCTCCTTGTTAATCCCCTTTTGTTTTTAATTTACTGTAGATTTCTTTTACTTCAATTTCTTGTTTTACCACTTTCACACTCTTATTATATTTTTGCCTAGCTAACCTCTAATTGCATTCGATTGGTAGTCAACATAATTGTCTCTGTGGGATCGATATCTTAAATACTACTTGGCAAAACCATACGCTTGCAGTTATGCAACAATCAGCTCAACAAATGGGGTTGAGATCAAATTGCTTCATCAAACTTGAGACATGACTGAGTGGACCACAAACCTAATTGACCCAAGAATTCATTAACAGATTCACCACAATAAATGATAATTGAAGACTTCAAAAGCCTATGTTTAAGACAATATGCATACTCCATTTCCTTAAAACTTTGGTTTAAAGTCACAAACAAAATCATAGTAGAATTCTAAAGAAACAAATTATAACACACGTGCATAAGAAAATAGAACAAAACAATTGTCTTGATAGATATTGCCAAAACACTTTAGAGATTTTATATTTCATTTCTCCTTTTCCTTATGGGAAAGATGGAAAGTTTAATTAAGATAACAAGAAAAATGCAAAAATGATTAAGAAAAAATAAATGTAAAGTATAATTAAGAAATCATACACTAAGTCATGACCCAGAAGGTAAAATAAAATAAAAAATAAAAATAAAAAACATAACAGATGCCAGGAAACATTCCAAATATGTTTGCAGCAATAATAGCAAAATCAAGATTTCCTACTTCTTCTAAGGCTACCATGATAGGAGTGGCCCCTCTTACATTTCTCTACAAATTGCTGGTAATGAACTTAAAACTTTTCA
Source organism: Dioscorea alata (assembly GCA_020875875.1). Lineage (NCBI taxonomy): Eukaryota > Viridiplantae > Streptophyta > Magnoliopsida > Dioscoreales > Dioscoreaceae > Dioscorea > Dioscorea alata. The sequence goes on from CM037019.1 coordinate 14,937,529, forward strand.
ATAGAGGAACGCCAAAAAAAAAAAAAAAAAAACATGATTTCAATTTTAAATTCCACTTCCACAACAGAAGAACAAATGAATCAGCACTGAAGCCAACATTTTACAATTTCATTAATAACAGAAAAGTGGACCAATTGAACTCCAAACACAACCAAAAACTAGAATCCACAAGGACCTTTTTCAAGCAGATGTTATACAATGTACTACAATAATCAAGATTTCAGAAATACCTCAGAAGCTAATTAACCCCTCTATCAGTCTCACGCCCAGGACATCAAATCCCAATAAAAACCATGCTTAAATTCAAAAATTCAAGCAAGAAAACAGAGGAAAACTGCAAGAAAGAAGTGACAATAGGGATCAAAGAAGATTGTGAGCAAACCAGGCTGCAAAGAAGCTTGTTGCAGAGATGCCTCAGCAAAAGATCGGACATCGCGGCTGGTGTCCAGCGTCGCCATAAGGCAATCGAGCAGCCATTTCTGGTCCTGATCCTCCATGAAGAACCTTCAATCGGAGCAGGAGAATATCTCCAAAGTTTCTAGGGTTTTGGAGAAGGGTTTGGGCACCACAAGCTCCCAATTCCCGGGCAATCGATGTAGGCGTTCTGCACGTGATCGATACTCAATTAGGGAATGCTCGCACGTGAGGCAATATTTTTGTGTGTGTATATATATATAGAGAGAGAGAGACCGGTTATTTGGGGCTGAATCATTGGATTTCAATTTAACAGTCACTCGAACTCAGAAAGAATTCTTATCTAAACAGTAAACACTTTCTCACCCCATTTTCCCCCAATATAACCATCGGTACTGTAGCTATTCGTGTTACTCTCTCTCTCTCTCTCTCTCTAAGCCACTTATGCTCTATCTCTTATTTCTTTCTTTCTTTCTTTTACTTTTGTAAATGTGCAAATGTATTTTTTTAGATATATATATAACCTGTAATATTTAAAATTACATGCTGTTTTTAGAGTTCTTATACTTCTTTTTATTTTGACTTTTATGGTGAGATTCTGATAATTATTCAATTACTAATATTTTTTAAAAAATAATTTTTTGAATTTTTATTTAAAACTAATTTATGAATGATGCCAATAACCTTTTAGTCTATTAATATCATGTCCTTTATATAGAGTGTTTATGTCTTTGTTAAGTGATGATGCCACGGACTAAGGAGGTGTTTGGATTGAGGGATAAAACACTATTGGAATGGGATTGATAATAAATAGTGATTTATGACCATGTTTGGGTATATTACTATTAACTTGGGAATTAATACTATAGGTAATATCATTATGCATAGTGAAGGCATTTCATTACTCTCAAAATTGGGGGGCATGGAGGGGAATGAATACTATTGATAGTGAATTGACATTTTTGCCCTTAGTTAAGATTTAATTAAATAATAATTATTTCAAATAACTAATTATAATAATTAAAGTAAATTATAATAAAAATAAATTGAGTCATTTAAATATTATAATAATTAAACTGAAATGGCATGTTTGCCCCTATATAATTAAATAAAATAGTAAATAAAAATATTTCATTATGGCAATTAAAGTAAAATGACACTTTTAGCCGGTATACATTTAATTAAATAAATTATCAATAGTGAAATGACAATTTTGCCCCTAGTTGAGATTTAATTAAATAATCATCATTAATTTAAATAACTAATAATAATAATTAAAGTAAATTATATTGAACCGAAATTGAGTCATTTAAATATTATAATAATTAACAAAACTTGTTAAAGATACATATTACATTACAATAATTAAAGTGAAAGGACATTTAATTAAAATAAAATAGTTAATAAAAGCATTTAAGTATGATAATTAAAGTGAAATGACACTTTTACCCGGTAGATATTTAATTAAATAAAATCATTAATTTAAATAATTAAAACAAATTTGCTATTTTCCAAATAAATTAAAGAGGATGATTAAAGTAAATTATTTAATTGGTTAATGATAAAATGAAATTATTTGTTCTAAATATTTAATTATAATAATTACAAAAACTAAATATTTATCTATATGTAATTACTTTATATATTAACATATCATTACTTAAGGGCATTAAAGTAATTTACATACAATTCTCTATTCCACTTTTCCTATTCCCAATATTTATTTTTTCCAACCAAACACCTTTTTCATTACCATTACCATTACTTTTCCCATTACCATTACCATTACCTTTCCCATTACCATTCCTATTCCGTGATCCAAACGGACCCAATTTCTGTGGGATTTAAGATGGAACCAAAACGTGAGTGAACCCGCTCCACATGATTTGAATCTACAGTAAAAAAGCTATTTTTTATTTTGAAATATGATTAAGGGTAATTAGATAATTTGACCCTTAAACCATTTCCCTATTTTTCTTTTCCCCTTCTTCTTCGTTCACCTTATCGTCTGTCTTTCCCCTTTTTCTTTTCCCCTTCTTCTTGGTTCACCTGGTCATCAGTTGAAGCGGCCGAGGAACGCAAGGCTAGGGAAAAGACTGAGAGTTTTCGTGCTAAGCTTCAAGAAAAGGTTAATAAAAAGGTGTAGGAGTTGGAAGAGGAGAGAAGGATGCTTCGAGTTGCTAAGGTTTGGAGATAGAAGCTAGTCCAGTTGAAGCTTTTTTTGAGCCTAAGATCATTATGGAAGTTATATGATCAAGATGTCATTAAGATCTCAATCTCCTCCGCAAAGCTGAGCTTCTCTTCATCTCCTCCTTTTGTAGCTGATCTAGGGTTCCTTCTCGTCTCCTCTCTTCTCTTTCCCAAGCCCAAGTATTGTCTTCCTCATATGCTATTTCCATCCACTCCTCTTTGGTTGCAATCTCAGAGCATGAATGATCCTTCAATTGCTATTAGTTTAGGGTTTTGTGTTTAGGATTATATGATAAAAATTTTGTTTCCTTTTTTTATGTATTTTTTAATTCAATTATTTCTCCATTTTTCTATGTTTTTTTTTCTTGTTTTAAGATCATGTATGGATCGAGAGAATTTATAGATAGTTGGAATACTATGAAGAAATAACTCTTATTTATCATATCCAAGTTGAAGGTTTAGAAACAAAGAATTCAAAAGTCATGATACAATTTCAAAAGAACAAATTCTATAAATTGGGATTTTTTTTCCATAGGAATGTGAATAACCTGATATTCATACATGCAGCTTGTGTATGAAATTTTTTTAAATGTGTTGTTTACTCAGTTTACTATCAATTGCCAAGGTCACACACACACTCATTGTTTATTTATCTGACAAAGGAATTAATAGTCCTAGTGTTATATATATATATATATATAGAGAGAGAGAGAGAGAGAGACAGAATGGCAAATATCAATGAGATACACAGGTTGGGCCCAAAAGTTTGGGAAGTGGATGAGCACATATATAATGCAAGTGAATTTGAGTCAGAGAAAGAAAATGAAGATCAACCTTTGGCAAAAAATGAATTCCAAGAACAAAATGAATACCAAGGAGATGATAACAATGAATATATTACTGATTATCAAGAAGAGATTTATCTCAAACTATATTTTGGCATGGTGTTTGATTCTGTGGATGAGGCTTGTGAGTTCTATAATTGTTATGCATGCAGAAAAAGGTTCAGTGTCAGAAAAGGAGCAACAAGAAAATCTGAGAAAGATGGTAGTATTATTGGGTGGCACTTGTATTGCTCTAAAGAAGGTTATAGAGAGGAAAGATTTTAACAAGAATGAAGCTAACAAGAAGAGACATCGGGGTGAAACACGTTGCAGTTGCAACGCTAAACTTTTGGTAAATAAAAGCAAAGATGGATCATGAGTTATTTCCATGTTTGTTGAGGAGCATAATCATATATTAGCCGTCTTTTGCCGTCACATAGAAAAATCGATGAAAGTCAAAGAGGATTAATCGATAAAATGAGCCAATCAGGCATCATAACCAATGTTATGATGAAGTATTTTTCAGAAGAATCTCAATCGAAATATTGAATTCATCGAGCTAGATGCAAGAAATTATATGCACACTAGAAGAAAAATATAACTTTCTATTGGAGATTCACAAAGATTGTTAGATTACATGAATCAATGCAAATAAAGAACCTTCACTTTTTTTTATGCAACCCAACTAGATGTGGATGGAAAATTAACAAGTATATTTTGGTGTGATGCAAGGTGTAGAATGGATTATAGCTACTTTGGAGATGTAGTCTGCTTGGATTCAACTTATAGAACAAATAAATATGGCATACCGTTTGTTCCAATTGTAGGGGTTAATCATCATCTACAAATTGTATTATTTGAGTGCGCACTGGTTTTAGATGAAACAAAATGTTCATTTATTTGGGCACTTGAGAATTGGTTGCAAGTAATGAAAGGATGTCATTCGAAAGTAATTCTCACTAATCAAGATTCAGCTATCACTGGTGCAATTGTGCAAATCTTATCAAAGACTATTCATTGCTATTGCTTATGGCATATTTTTCAAAATGCTAAAAGGCACTTAAGTAGACTATTCAAAAGGGGATTCATGTTTGATAAAGATTTGTCTTATTGTGCAAGTTTCCTAAAACCATTGAAGATTTTGAGAAAAAGTGGAATGAATTACTTGCTAAATATGATTTGAAAGAAAATGATTGGATGTGAGAATGTATGGGAAACGCCAATAGGTTGTTCCTGTATACTCGCGTGATTTTTTTCCAAGGGGTTTTTGAGCTAAAAAAGGTTGTTAATGGATTTTGTTCGAAGTGTTGAGAAGGCACTATTTAGATGTCAAGAGAAAGAAATTGAAGCTGACTTAAAAATGAATAATGTGCATCCATCTTTAATGCTTCATATGGCCATTGAAGAAAAAGTAAGTAAAATAAATACACCAACTATGCTTGCAAAATTCCAAGAATTACTTGGTAGTCTTCGTTATAAGTGTGAAAAAATTGAAGAGAATAAAGATATAGCTATATATAAATGTTGGATACCAGAGAGAGATGTTAGACTTGCTAAAATTTGCTTTGCATCTAGTCTTCTTGGGAGTTGTACTTGTTATAAGTTTGAGTTTATAGGGCTAGTCACATACTTAAGGTATTCATTGTGGTTAATGTGGATAAGATTTCAAGAGAATACAAGTTAAAGCATCGGACAAGAGATACAAAATATGGGAAGTTTTTTTTTTATGAAAATGGCCAATATATAGAAAAAGACTGTCATGCTCATTTAACACTTAGATATAGTAGTCTTTCACATGAAGCATCAGAAATTGCAACCAAGGGTTCTTGCTCTATAGAAGTTTATAAAGTAGCTATGAATTGGTTGAGGAGAACAAGGGAAGAGGTTGAGAAGGCTATTAAAATGCAAAACCCTAAAATTTCAAATAGTATCAATGGAGAGAACTCATCACAACAAACAATTACATCAACTGAAATAACAATCCATGGCCGTACACTAGCAAAATGTAAAGGAAATGGCAAAAGAAAGAAAGCATTTTGGAGAAAAATCACAAGAAGAGGAAGGCCAAATTTGTTATTGATGGACTTGAGGTTAGTTAATGACAAACATATGTACTTTAATTCAATTGTTGCTTACTATTCTATCAATTTTTTTCCTTTTCTTTTTACTTTAAGTCAACTGTAGCATTTTAATTTGTGTTGTAGATCTCGAAACTTGAATTGAATCGCCAAGAATTGTTGGGGCATGCCATGAGACTAGATCTTGCCAATGAAAGGGTTTTTTTATCCACCAACCAATGGGTGAATTCTCTTTTTTTTTTTTTAATCTTATTTGCCAGTGATAATGTAACATCTTTTTTGGTTTTTGTTTTGATAATGTAACATCTTTTCTTATCTTGCCAAACTATTATTAAGAAAAAGTTTTGCAGTCTTCCTAAATGCCATTTGATGCAGTTGCAGTCTTGTGTGCAGCCTCACAGCTAAATGCCATTTTATGAAAGCTACAATTTAATTTTATATTATTTTCAACTACTCATAATTTAGATATCAACACCTGGAATGTTATTAGATTGATTTACTTGGTATTTTGAATAGTTCTTTTGAATGGTTGGTGGTAGCCTATATGTACATATGAGAAATGATAAAGCTTCCTTATGTTGATCATTATGCAAAGGACACATGCATTCCAATGTGACCAGTGGCATTATTAATGAATCCATACTTTCTCATTAGATGATTTTGATCTGTATAATATAATATAATATGATAGGAAACATGTATAGGAAAACATGTATGCGTTCAAATTTCATCTTATGTTGGAATTTTGAATCAAAATTAGTTCTTATATTTTTGTTGTAATTTTTTTCATGTAGGTAAGAAGATTAACTATGATAATGGATAATTGCCAGGGAAAAGTGACTTGGATATATGTGTTTCTGATTTTTGTTGAGTAGAGGTGTGGTCTATGCTTCCCCAAGCATGAGAAGGAAAAGGATATGAATTTATTTTCTTAAACATTGTATTTGTTTTTGTTTTGAGTGTTTTGTTTAAACCTAAATTAAGTAACCCTTCTCTTGTCTTGTGTGTTATTGTAATAATAATGTTTGCCAATTTCTAAAAAAACATACATTAATCTTTGAAATACGCAATTTATATTTTATTTTTCACTAAAAAATCTAAATTAATTCATCGATTACAAGGTTGATCTGAGGATAACTTTTGGTTCAAGTTTGCACATTAGGGGATGAAGTATGTGTCTACAATGACAGCATACGAATTCAAATGGTGTATAGGTAAACAAAAATTTCTTTTGACAAATTGAAAACCTTTAAAAACCATCTTTCAAATGGATAGGCAAAGGATGACATAAGGAGTTGTATTGAATCCCACCAAAAAAAATGAGATACTAAGCTTTGTAAAATCTAAACATCCATTCATGAGAAAGGATATCAAGAATGTAAAAATTATTGTGCTTGTAATGATAGTCAGAAAGCTTCATCTAGGCTTGCTTCTCTCTCTAAATGTCAGCAACTTGAAGCATGTGAGGAGAACAATACCTGGGCCTAGGAAAAAGAAGAGACGAGACAAGAAGGAACCCTAGATTGGGCGCAAAAGGAGGAGATGAAGAGAAGCTCGGCTTCATGGAGGAGATTGAGATCGCAATGACACCACGTCTCATATAACTTCTATAATGATCTTAGGCTCCAAAAGCTTCATCTAGACTCCTTTCTCTCTCCAAACCTCAACAACTCGAAGCATCCTTCTCTCCTCTTCCAACTCCTCTACCTTTTTATTAACCTTTTTTTGAAGCTTAGCACGACGGCTCTCACCCTCTTCCCTAGCCTTGTGTTCCTCGGCCGCTTCAATGGCGGGGTGAACCAGGAATAAGGGGAAAAGAAAAAGGGGAAAGATGGATGATGAGGTGAACGAAGAAGAAGGGGAAAAGAAAAAAAGGGGAAAGGGTTTGTGGGGCAAATTACCTAATTACCCTTAATCATATTGTAAAATAAAAAATAGTTTTTTTGCTATAGATCCAAATCATGTGGAGTTGGTTCACCCACATCTTGGTTCCATCTTAAATCTCACAGAACCGAGTCAGTAGGATCACCGCTCGTCTTTACCAAGGAGACATATTTGAACTTCAACTCACACAGGGTGATTAGTTGCGTGATAGACATCACTTAAAAATTCTCTTAAAAAAAGGATAATATACTAATTTATATGAATAAATCAAGTTTTTTTGTTTGCTTTGAAATTAAATATTAAAAAACATGAATTTTTATTTTATTAAAAAATATTAAGGTGTTTTAATTATTTATTTATTAACTACACGAATCTTAAAATATACATATAACTAAAGGGTTCATAGTGTAACACCACTGGGCACATTATAAAAAGCATTAGTGTGGGAACTTAATAGACTAAAGTTCAAGTCCCGTTAGATATGGTGGTGGTAACGGGTTCCTAATTGTGAGTGTAGACAAAACAATTAATTTTCAGTTTGTGCGTACACCCCTTACTACATTGTGTTTGTCATATTTATCAATATATATATGTATACATATAAAATTTTAAATTAATGGCATTTTTATGAAAGTTTATATGCCTATATCCCATGAAAACCCAAAATTTGATGTGGGTGTATCTCATTTTTGAGAGGTACATAACGAAAGAGAAATTTGCCTAGGATATACATACCTTGGTGTTTGTATAGAAATATTAATACATTAAATCAGAATTATTTAATTCCATGAGTAATAAGAAAGTGGAAAATAATTAGCAGAATACTTTCAATTTCATAAAATATCACTCTAATTTTTAACTTGCACTAATTCTGAAACCAGGTTTCAATAGGGGTTTTCATATATTTTTTTCTACCCAACCTTGCCTCTATTTTATGATAAGTTATTTTTTCATTCAATATTTTTTGTAATCTTAATCATACTTAATAGAATAAATTTATGTTTTGAAAATACTTTACTTATATGGCCATTATTACAACACACCATAGTTAATAGTGTTTCAGTTTTCTTTTAGGTAGTGTTTATTTACATGAATTTTAAATTACATGTAACTTGAGTTACTAACTTCTTAGGAACTCAATATTTGGTCCACTAGATTTGAAAACCCATGCAATCAAGTTATACCAAATGAGAAAGTTAGATCTAAAACAAAACACCATAACTAGAAAAATAAATAATTAACTGAAAATTCATGGATAGATAATCACAACCAGCATACAATTATGGGATTGGGATCAAGTCATCGTCTTATGAAATGAAAAGCTCTCTAATGGAAGTTTGATTATGTGACCTTTGCCACTATCATTAGGATTTATGTTTTTTCTCTCATTCTTGATAGTCAGCATTCATTTCTCTCACTAGAACCATTTTCTGCTAAATGAACATCGGAGGTGAGAAACTATTTATTTCATGAAAATGACACTTCTTGCAAAATGAGCACCAAAATGATGAAAGTCATATCACTTCCCCCACTTCCCCCGAAATCAACACCCTTGATGTATATTTAAAAAAAATGCAAGCTTGATGTTAAGCCAAAATACCGTCATTTTTAACACTTTGCTAGATGCCATGGGATGAGCTAGAAGGCCATGGCAAGATACAATGAGATTTACTAATGGTTTGCCACCAAAAAAAAAAATTTAGGGTGTGTTTGTTTAGAGGTATTTGAAGTTACTTGTAACTTCAAATACCTTGCTTTTGAAATACCTTGTTTGGTTTACTGCTTTTCAAAAACCTTGTGTAACTTGAAATACCCTAGTGGATGTATTTGGACTTACGCCCAAATTGGGAGTAAGTCCATATCCTTGTAATTGGAAACACCATGTGATTGCTGACAGCTTGAGGACCTGAAGGTAACTCCAGCCATCTCCATCTTCAACAAGATTTTTCTCATCACTTCTCCAATTTTTTTCCCCATTGAAGCAATAGCAGATCATGCAGCAAATCATGTCGTTTCTCCTTCTCTCTATAAGTTCTATAATTTACTTTTTCATATTCCAAGCAACTTCTTTTTGTCCTCACCGAGATCATTTTCATCGTTTAAAAGATGTTTTTATGAAATCTTGTAGATCTAAAGTTGTAAAATCTAAAGTTTATCCTCACCGAGATCTCTTCATTTTTTCTCTTTCTTCCTGTAAGATATGTTATTTTATTTCACTTTATTTGGTGATTTTTTAACATGTTTGTATAAATTATTGTAGATATAACGGCTATCTTCATCAATTTCACTTGACCGTTCTCATCTCGGTGAGGTTCGGTTAGGTTTAGTGAGGTTAGAGATTTTTTTTCCCCAAATATTTCTTTATTTTCAAAAATCTATTTTTTTTTAATATTTTCTTATCTTCAAGAATCTAGCATATGATCTTATTTTGATTGATATTTAAAATGGTTATGTGTAAACTTTGATGATTATGTGGTGTTTTTTTTTTGTGGTAATGTTTGTTTTATTTCTTTGGCATAATGATATGATAGCTTAATTTTGAGTTTGAAGTTGCTTGGGCACATAAGAACTGATTGATATTTAAAACGGTTTTGTTTGTTTTCTCTCTTTGGTAATGTTTGTTAATTTTTAGTTTGATCTGTTGCTTTGATTGAATTGATGGTGGTATTATTATGCCTTTGCCTAGATCTAGATGGTGCTTGATAACTTTGTTGCCATTGGATAGCAGTTCTCACACACAAATTATCAAATCATACTGATTGTCTGCATAAGCATTTGATCTCTTTCTATGCAAATGTGCATACTTCATACAATATGACCAGTTTCTTATTGGAGTGCAATCAGTCAATTTGTGATGATAATTCTTGTTAATTAGGAAGTTCTATTGGTGCCATGTAGTATTATAAGGATTGAAGTTGAAGAAAATGAATCCATTTGCCATCAATATAGCCATGAGTATAATTGGTTGTTGCTTCTAACGGTCTAATACCATAAAAAAAAAAGTTAAAGAAAAAGAATTATACATCTCCACAAAACAAGAAATTCATTCACATAAACTTGATTGAAGTTTAAATATTGGCAATTCTTGGTATAAAAATCTTGAATTTAATCTGTTTGCAGGAGAACATAAATATGTTGAACTTTGACATGTTTGCATAAGAACACAAATTGTACTAAACTTTGATATGTTTGCAGCATAAGCGTATATGCTTATATACACACTTAATAGCTCAATGTCAAATAGGGGTTAATCATCAGATTTAGTTATTGTGTTTCAAAGCCTATCAACCAACACACACTGATACCATTATCAAACCTTTCTATCATAAACAATGCATACATCTACTCTATCACTTTTATAACCCCTTAGTCATACATTCTCATGTGCTCATTCTGATTTTGATTCTCTTTTGATGTGAGGCTATTGATTGGGCTGCTCTTATGCATTGCATTTGTTTTTAATCTTTGTATTTTAAAAAATGTAGATGCCCATGAATGACAAAAGGGATAAGTTGTATGCCATGAGGGCTATATTTTTAGTTGTGGCTTATGCAATCACTTTGCTTTTGTGTAGGAAAAGATGCAAAGTTTGTAGATAACCTTCATGAAGTCGGTTAAAAATTAGAGAGCAATATATGTCCAAGTTGGTGGATGGCAGCATCACTACTAGTATCAACATGGCATGTATGAAAAAATCCACCTTCTTCAATCTTTGCACTATAATGAGACAAAATGGTCTTATGAGAGATACATTACATACTACCATCAAAGAACAACTATTGATGTTCCTCCACACTATAGGATATAACCAATGCAATCACGTCATTTCGTAAAACTTTCTTAGGTCTGACGAGACTATTAGTTGGTATTTCAATCATGTGCTTTACGCAATTGGACAATTACGTGCTAAGTACGTGCATCCACCTAGTACACAAACGGCTACATACATAGCATCGAGGGCTACATTATACCCTTATTTCAAGGTAGTGACACATTTTTCTACTTATCTTGAATTTACCACACCAGAAACAATTCTTAGTTATACTATATTAATGATAGGATTGTATTGGACTCTAGATAGGACCCATATCTATGCTTCTGTTCATGCATCTAAAGTTGTAGCATTTCGAGGACGAAAACCATACCCTACACAAAATGTGCTTACTGATGTGGACTTTGGGTTACATTTTACCTATATCCTCGCTAGATGGGAACGTTCAACACATGATACCCTAGTCTTACGTGATGCACTTAAGAGGTCAAATAACTTATCAGTCCTTGAAGGTATCTATTTCTCATAATTTGCTATAGGTTTGCACGTGACATCAATCTAATCATTATAATTTTTTTAAACTTACATATTTTCTTTTTCTTAGAAAAGTATTACTTGGTCGATGAGGAGTACGCTACAACATCAGGTTTTATAGCTATTTACAAGGTTGTTAGGTACCACCTCAAAGAGTTTGGTTCACGAAGACCTACAAATTATAAAGAATTTTTCAGTCTTCGTCATTTCTCAGCTCATACAACAATTGAGCGTACATTTGGTTCTCTTAAAGGCCGTCTCAAAATTCTTGCATCTAGACCATTTTTTCATTCAAAACTCAAGCTGAACTAGTCTTGGCCACGTGCATTCTACATAATTACATATTAAGTGGGGGTGAATACGTGTTTATATTATCTGAGGGAGAATGGACTACACATCGGCCACCCTCATAAGGTAACACAAGAGAGCAAAGAGAAGAGGCCCAAGAATGGATCTTATACTGAGAAACGATTGCACTCAATATGTGGGTGAATAAGTGGATAATTACCTTTTTATTTGGACCATGAATTGTACTATTATTTCTAAGTTGACGAGTTATTTTGATATATGTTCAAATAAATTCTATGTTTCTTATGAGTGAGGTATTTAATTTAGTTCAAATTCAAAGCGAAGATTGGGAGAGCCCCTTTGTATTTCTTATCACTTGTTTGGCAGGCTAATCTTTTCTTATTAATTCTAAACATGGTGCATGAATAATCTGAGATGCAAGCTGTAGGTGATTATTGAAGAGCACAAAGTGACATTGAACCGTCATCATGGAGATGATACTCTTAATGCCAATTCATGAACAAAAAAAAATTTATGCATATAATTGAACTTTTAAAGTACTGTATTATCACATTGGCAGAGATGCCAATTCCCTTTTTCATAATGTAGATCATCTTTTGCGCCAGTCCTAATATTCTCATCATGTCAATGTTGAGGTGGTTATCAAGTGAGTTTACATTTATGGGGTTCTTGTTTGCAGGTGTGTCTTTTTTTTTATTATTATATATTCTATGGTATCTAGCACATCAAGAATATGATGGTAGAATTGAATATTTTGTCGAGCATAAAGAAGTATTTATTTTGTCGAGCATAATTTGACATATGACAATAGTCTGGTGTATGTTTGTGTTTGTGTGGGCTCTTGCTTGAATTGAATATATCTTGGCTCACACCAAAGTCAGCTAATTTAGCTCTTCTCTGCAAAAATTAGTTTACTAAGGGACATTGTGAGCTGACTGGTGGAGAAGTGCACATGTTCTACTGCATCTCTTTCAAGTTCATCTTTCAGGTTCATTTTCCCAACATAAGTCTTCTGGTGTGATGGTTTAATGCTTAATATTGGATCATGCCCATCAACACACACACACACACACATATAACCTGATCATTTATGACAGTTGATTTCAATATATTGCTAGTCCTGATAGCATAAATAATATTATTTCTAGCATTATATTGACCAATTTATGGCAATAATATTATTTCTAGCATTATCATTTATGGCTATAATACCAGTACATTTGATTCTAGTTGTGCGTGTGTTAGCACTGTATTGATGCCCATTTTTTATTTATATAATTACCTTTTTATTTGGACCATGAATTGTACTATTATCTTTTGTTCCTCATTTTTAATTATATTCTTAATTATACTGTTATCTCTTGTTCCCCATTTTGTACCACAATTTTATCTTTTGCTTATATGTTTGACAAATATAGAATGGATAACATGAGAGCATCAGAGGATAGCCAAACATTAACAATAAGAAGCCCTACCAAGAGAACTAGTGGCAACAAAAGATGGACACCCACTGAAAGCCGCTTCTTTATAAGATTCATGGCTTCCCAAGTAGAACAAGGCTTCAAAGTCAATAAAGGCTTCAAACCTCAAGCATTACATGCTGCAAGTAAGGCAATGAAAGATGAGTTCGACATCATTGTGTCCAACCACCTAAGGACCATTCACAAACGATGGGCAAGAATTAAAAAGCTAAAGGAATTAAGTGGAATGGGTTGGCATGATTGAATGAAAATGATAATCATGGGGGAGCTAGAATATAAAAACTATATCAAGGTATTAATTTACTTGGAAGCAATTTTTTTTATTTTATTTATAATTTTACCTAATGTAGTTTTTACTTAAACCTTATAGTGATTTTTTCTTGTGTACTAGATTCATCCACAAGATGAACAATTCCTTAACAAGCCTATCGAAGATCATGACTTGCTAGAGATTATTTGTGGTAATGACCAGGCTAGTGGAGGACGTCGTGTTGTTCACTTTGGAGATGAAATCGGTATGGACATGTAAGATAATGAAAAATTTTCACCAATCACCTTAAATTGGTGGTCTTGATGATATGTCTTTTGAGGAGACCGAGTTTCATGTAAATATGTCAACACCTATCCACACTCATTCAGAAAGTTTAGAACAAAGGGGAGCAACATCCACTTAGACAAGAAGAGGAAAAGGAAAAAGAAAATTAATTTTTGAAGTTGAAGCAATACAAGAAGTGAATAGCACATTTAAGGAGGCACTAGGGAATATAACTTCCACTCGTACTTTGGTCTTTGCCAAACACCTTATGAATGAGTGCATGAAATTAAAAGCATATGGATATTCTGGTCGTGAGATCAATAGGGCCTATGATTAGTTGATTGCGGATGAAACACGGGCTATATCTTTTTTAGCGAAGGATGAAGAACTTAGAATGTATTGGGCAGAGGAGTTCTTTGAAACAATAGCTAATCAAAGAGGAGGGTATTAAGGGCAAAATTAGCCAAACTTAAAGCTAATTTATATGCATTATTTTATACTTGTTGATGTCTTACAATGTTGGGATGGTCTATATTTGTTAGTTTATCTTATGATTGTGACTGTAACGAATATTTAACTTTGTTTTTAATTTGTATTATGCATGTTGAACATCTTATGCTTGTAATTGTTACATTTGTTATGTTTTATTTGTTATGTTTTATTTGCTATGCTTATAATTGTCGGCAAGTTGTTAATTCTAAATTAGGTTGCCTTTTTTTGAATTGTTATTGTTATTGTTTTTATTGTCTTGATCCAGGGACATGTTGAGTGGGAAGCACTCGATGGAGCATTATGGATGTAGTTTCTTCCTTGAATGTTTTTGGGAGTGAATGAATGTTGTATATAATTTTTATGGAATTTTTCAATTGTGTGAGCAAAACGCTTTCGATATGTTTTACAATTCTCAAATGGATGTAGCTTCTTCCATGAATGATGGAACAAACACATTATCAATGAATTGTAAAATGTTTGTATAAATTGATCTTGTTGTACATATTGCCTCGCCATATTTATTTCTTCATAGCTGTATGCCATATGGGGTACAAGAGACTAATTTGTAGCAATATTATTATTTAAAATTATTAAACGAGATATTATGAATTGTTGAAATTTATTTATAATTAAATTTTGAGAAATAACTCATTAATTAATTTTTTATTTAAAATTTATTTAACATGCATGATTAAATTTTATTTAACTTGAGTTGTTTAATTAAAATTTAAATAAACAAGTAAAATATTATTGAGAGAAGTCATCTATGATAATATATTTAAAAGATATAATAATAATTTTGAAATTAATTTAATTATAAATTTAATGTTTATGTTGATTATTATAATAATTACATTCAATAAAATAATCAACATTGACATTAAAAATAAAAGCAAACAAAAAAAATTGTGAGTTTGAGGGTTTGGGGATAATCTCACCATGGGTGCCCACATCTCTTAAATACAACAAACCAAACACTGGATTTCAGTTACATTCAACCAAACACTAGATTTTATATTATTATATTTTCAAATTCATGAATTTCCAATTACATTGTAAATGAAAATTCACTGTATTTACAATTATATTCAACCAAACGCATCCTTGTTGGTTTTAGTTACACTTTTTCTAAAACCAAATAAAAATTGGATACAGAACCACATCAATCTAGAAATCAATCACTTCGAATTGGTTATGAGTCTTAGGTATTCTCTTCTATCTTTGTAAGTTTTATTTATGCAATAAAAGTTTTATTTTTGTAAATTATAACGTTCTTGCTATATATGCCACATTGAGCTGGTTGTGTAGAGGATGTTCTTGGTGTTCAGGAGTTAAAAAGGAGAAAGGATTTGGAGTTGAATGCCACCTTGTATAATAAGGTGGTTTGGTTGTGGGATTTTTGTTTTTAATGTTTTAAAATTTAATTAATAATAATTAAAATAATGCCGATAATAATTAAAATTTATGAAAAGTTAGAAAATATATAGTAATAAATCTAATGATTAATTTAATAATAAAACTAATAATTAAATTAATCAATACAATAACTAGAATTATTAAAATAATATTTATTGATATAAATAAAAAATAAAAAGAAATTCGTATGTTAAACAATGTAGGAGTAATCTGCTTCAAATCCTTTAATACATCAAATCAAATACATTTTTTTTTTCTAAATCAAACACATTTTTTTTCTAAATCCAAATTTACTTAGCCTTGTAATCAAACACAAAATTTTATAGTTCTTATGCAACACCTCTAATTGGATCTAACAAAATATTAAAAATTTTTCCAAACAAAAACAAAATTTTATAATTCAAAAATACAACATCTTCAATTAAATTTAACAAAACATTACATTTAACTTCACTACAATATAAAATCCAAAAATTTATCATTATATGTAACCGGCAATCCCTTGAATTTACAAATACTTTCAACTAGACACTACCTTACCTCAAATACATATGAAGAAAATCCACTGAATTTACAAATACATTCAATAAAAAACTACCTTACTTTAAATACATATGAAAAAAATGCATACGAAAAAAAGAAGCTTACGAGCCTCATCAACATTGTTTAACAAAGAAAAAAAAAACCTAAATTTCTTGTTTCACAGCCATTAAAATCAGTCCGTCCCTAAGTGGCCATTTTGTTCTGAGCAACAAACAAATAAAAATGATTTGCCATGCCTATAACCACAAGATAATTATCTTAGTATTAGTGCAGGCCATTTTCTAGGAATGGAATATGTGCATTTATAGAAAAGACACAAGGAAGCAGCTTTACACAACACACATATAAGAGCATTGATAGCAGCAGAAATCATGGAGTCAGTGATTTACAAGCTCTGATTCCTTCAAACTCACCAGCCTTGATTAAATCTACGAACTCATTGATTGTGCCAGTGAGATCTCCAAATGCTCCAATCAGCTCTACAGCTTGTCGCCTCGCTAACTCGGTCTCGGAAGTCTCTGAAATCCCTTCTATTTCACCTTTCAGTATGGCATGAATCCGCATTGCATTGTCCTCAAGCCTGCTGGCTGTTTCTTGTGCCTTGTCAGTGCTCTTCTCATCTGTCTTGCTCCATGTTTCCCCTTCAGAACCTGAGATGAAACAAATATGAAATGGGCAAAAATATGGCAGACTGATATTATATCAAACATAATAGTCAGTCATGAGGGATGTGCAATGCCACAGAGGAATTCAAACTCATAAAAGGACCGCTTTTCATCGTACTTGCAAAATAAGCCATAGGTGGTTCCCATGCATGTTGAATCTTAAGACACATACTCAATCAGGGCATCTATACTAACAAATTAACTATTACAGCTCTACCATTAAAGATGAGAGATATGGTCACCTAAAACGAAAAAATGAAATCTTGTCTGGATATCTGCTCAAAAGAAAAGCAGATCCTATAAAGCACATCAGGTTATGAGAAGTAATGAAGTTGATTTGATGCAATGTGGATCAGCTCCCCTTTATTATTGTTGATGGAATCATTTTTATCTTAGAGATTACCTATCAATATGGCAGCAAACAATTGATACTTAGAGGGGTTTCCATTTCTATCCTGCATTAAACTATTAAACATCCTTTCTATGGGACGTAAACCAAAGGTAAGTTAAAAGGAGAAATGCATGCAATATTTCTATGTAGAAAGTAAATGGCATTTCTCAACATACCTGAATCAGTATCAACATCCATCTGTTGTTCAACCCCAGCGGTGGCAATATGGCCTTCTGAATCACTCTTGCTCAAGCCCATTTGATCTTCCTGCGCTTTGATAACAGCATCCATGGAGTCAAATACTTGATTGTCAAACACAGCTGGAAGACCAAAACTTTTTCTCCGTTTACCATCCAAAGACCAATAAGAGCTCCCCCGGGTGTGAGACTCCCATTTCCTAATTTTCTTATAATCAGCTAGCAGTAACTCCCACTTTCTCTTGCACTGATTTGAAGATCTAATGACATCTGAGGCCGCACAATTGTCAGACACAATCTTCCATCTCTGAAATGAGGATACAGATTTAAGCCAGTCTTCCTCCAGTCCTGCCATCTCATTAACAAGAATGAGCATCTCCTGTTGGGTCCAATCAGGAGCGGCCTGAGAGCGGGTGTAACGAGAACTTGGTGGTGCCTGAATAATAGCCAATTCCCACTTTGGGGGTGCACCATCATCTGTTTGACTAGTAGTACCTTGCTTTGTGGGTGCCCCATCGCCTTTTCGACTAGTAGTGCCTTGCTTTGTGTGTGCCCCATCGTCTTTTCGACTAGTAGTGCCTTGCTTTGTGGGTGCCCTAGCGTCTTTTCGACTAGTAGTGCCTTGCTTTGTGGGTGTGCCATCACCTTTTCGACTAGTAGTGCCTTGCATTGTGGGTGTAAGCTTGTTTGATGCTGCTGGTAGAGCTTGGACAATGCAAGGTAGTTGGCTTTCCATCCTGCTGGCATGCCGGCGATCTGAGACATGGTAAATGGACATGACATTATCAGTTTTAGAAACTCAAGACACACTAATGATCAAAAATCCAAACGGAAAGGATTTCTCTTGAAATCCCCTCACTACATATTATGTTCAATTCTCCTCGTACCCACAACAAGACAATGTTCCTCAAGGGTTTGACATGTATTACTAGGAACCGCAGAAACGATATATTTGTCAATTTCCCTATTAAGACTGGTCAAGGTTTTAAACCTCACAGTGTACTATCTTGAAGTTGTTTTGCTTTGATGATGCGCCCATGCCTGCAGCATTGATGGCTGGCAGAGCTTGTACAATACATGGTTGTTCAGTTTGCTCCATTCTGCCGATCTATGATAGTTCTGCAACAAGGGGCAGGAACTGCAAGGTAAACACAAACAATCATTTTATACAAACTATGAAACTGTACAAA
The DNA here is from genome assembly GCA_020875875.1 of Dioscorea alata. Taxonomy (NCBI): domain Eukaryota; kingdom Viridiplantae; phylum Streptophyta; class Magnoliopsida; order Dioscoreales; family Dioscoreaceae; genus Dioscorea; species Dioscorea alata. The sequence goes on from CM037019.1 coordinate 14,956,444, forward strand.
CGCAAAGTGTAAACCAATTATAGAAAAAAAATTTTTGGGCTAAGCACAATTCAAATCAAATAATGCTAATATAGAATAAATAGAGTAAAAACAATCTTATTGATACTGTACATACCAAAAATTCAGTTCAAGAGATAGGGTTTCACGAGTACTGCTTAAAAGAAAGATTCAAGTCATATGATGCTAATATACAATATATAGATTACCAACAATCTTATTGATTACTCTACTTTTAGAGTTTTTGTCGTATGTTAATACGTACGACAAAAACTCTAAAAGTAGCTACTCCAATAATATTTTCTACGAGGAGCTCTATGAATTTTTGTCCACATACGTAAGCCTCCTAGCAAGAATTATTACACAAATGTCGTATCCAGTGGAGTCTCCCACTTATCCGCGTATCTATATATAAGCTGAAACCCACTCTACACTTGAAATCCTAAACCATGAATCTCCTTGCAATATTTTTCTAAGAGGAGCTCTAAGAATTTTTGTCCACACAAACAAAATAATTTCATACACCGGGGTGATGATCATAACAACTAAAAGTATCTTAATCCAAGAATTTTGCAAAGTGAATTCACTTATACATGAGTTATACTGCACATCCTTTTCCAACAACTTATTTGTAAGAATGAACCTGCAGAAATGTTTCCAAATGCATGAACATCATATGAAATCAGAGCCCATGGCAAATAACTCATCAATTAAATTAACTAGACACTGACAGTGAGATTATATAGTTCAAATCAATCCAATTAATCAAAACAAATACATCAGGATCCCAAACATAACAGATAAACACATTCATAGAAATTAAAACAACTATTTAACCTTGAAACACCAACAAGAGAGTGATCAACACCCCAAAATCCATCTACCACCGCCCAAATTCTAAACCAAAAAACCTCTTCATCAATCCAACGATCAGACTCGTACAAAAACACGATAAATCCATATCCATTAAAAAAAAAACCCCCTACTGCAGAGATCAAGAGTCAAAACCACGAAATTTAAAATAAAAAAAAACCTCAAAGTAAAAGACAGCCGAATCAAATGCAAAACCCTAGTCCTGAGAAATGCGCGGATAAATTCACCATCTAAGAAGAAGAGAAGAAGGATTACCACCCCTGATGTCACCGGAAAGGAGCGGAGGAGGCCGGAAAGGATCGCCGGCGAGACGACGGAGAAATCGAGGAAGAAGCGGTTGAATGCTCGAACTGCGAGGAAAGAGTGATGAAGGGTTAGTAACGGCAAGACTTATTAATGAGTAAAAAAAAAAACCGGGTTTTTGGAAACCACTCGGTTCATCCTTTAACCGGATAAAACCGGGTTTTTGGAAACCACTCGGTTCACAATTGAACCTGAGACTTTTGTGGCTACACCCTTGGAAAATAGGTGAATGATATAAAAGTGGTGTTAAATACTTGGGATATTTGTTGTGTTGCGTTGGTGGACATAGTGGATTGCATCATTACTATTGGGTGTAGGTCATGTGAGTTTAAAATGAGTGATTCATATGAGTTTTTTATCGGTTTGTGATACTTATATGATGTATCTGATTAATATAGGTAAAAACTTATTCTAGAGATGGTGTAAATCGATAAATAAATATATTTAGATGTCTTATTAAAAAATTAAAAATTAAATTTATTCAAAATAAATTAGAGATGACATTTGTTAGTAACATGTTAAGCGAGAATTATTTAAGATGATATGGATATGTTTTTACACCATTGATGAGTACCCTATAAGAAAGGTGGAATCCTTCTAGGTTCAGAATCCTAGAAAAGAAGGAGAAAAACCTAAAATATGTTTAGCATAAATTTTATGAAATAATGTCTTATTTTGGATTATCTAGTTTTTTTATTCTTAATAAAGTAAGTGGACAAAAAAAAAAAAAAAGAATTCATGTAACTAACCCCAAATAGTTAGGACATGCATGTGATGTTGTTATTGTTAGTGTAATTTTTAGAGGAAAACTGTTTATTTCCCAAGTATGGTGATAGCATTGTGAAGGGAATGGATGCGATGAGGATCATGAGGATGAGAAAAATATGGGGCTCATCCATTTTCTGTTATAATAATTTTAGGGGTTTTTACAGGTGTACTCCTGAATAATTTTGAAATTACATATTTACCCCTCAATAAACAATAATTACATACATACCCCTGAATAATACATAAAATTGCTTATAAACCCTTCAAAAATTCTATAATTGCATATTTACCCCCTGAAAAAACATAGTTGTGTATATACCCCTGAAAAATATATGTAATTGCGGATGTGCCATGTTAGATTCCGTTAACATAAGTTAATTAAACTTTATTAACTATAGATATAATTTCGATTAAGATATACAAAAAGTCCAAAATAGCCCTTGTAAATGGTCATTTTACAATTAAAAAACTTTTTAAGGGTATATATGCAAGGGTATAATGGTCATTTTGTATATTTTCTATTTGTTAACAAATGTTTTTTTAGCTAATTTGAACCTTAGGGGTATATACGTAATTATATGTATTATTCAGGGGTATGTATACAATTATCTTTTATTCAGGGGCATATCCGCAATTACCTATATTTTCAGGGATATATATACAATTATCTTTTTTTTCTAAGGGTAAATATGCAATTATAGAACTTTTGAAGGGTTTATAAACAATTTTCCCATAATTTTAATATTGTAAATTTTAATATGACATCTTTACATATCATATGGTGGTTGTAGTAGTTAGTAAACATCTCTTCATGTAAATAGGAAGTTAGGGAAGCTATATTACATCTTTTTGTGTAATAAAGAAGTTAAATAGTTATCATGCATATTTTCATGTTTAAGAGGCAGTTAGAACTTCCAAATCTGAATTTATATAAGAACACTTAAGTGTTGCATGGAAGAGATAGATATAGAATATTTGGAAGATTTCTCTCTAAGTGTAACTACAAACAATTCTTCATTCTCTAAGGCTTACTTTGTTGTGTGTGCAACATAGTAAGGGGTTCTTTGTATCCTAAAGGCTTAGCATTCACCCTTGGCACACAAAGTGAGGGGCTAATTCTCCTTTAGGAAAGTGTTTCACGCCTAGAATCGAAAGTGAGCATCTTTTATTCTTCTTTGTTAAGTACTCTTGAAATTCCTCCAAAATTTCCAATTTTTCCAACATTTTCTTGTATCATTACTATGGAAAAATGGATGCATTTAAAGTTTCAAACATCCTTTAGATCTTTTTTCCCCTTGTGCGCTAGGTTGCTTTTTGTTTGAGGAGTTTGAGATTAATTTGATAGGTTTCAAATTTTCGTTTTTGGTAATAGTGGAAACCTCTCTTTAGTTTTAGGAGTCTTAGGGCTTCTCCAACCCAACGCTGGAATTGGAGTAAAATCCCTGATTTGGAGTAGGGTCAGCTCCAATCCGGCGCCAAACCCTGCGCCAAATCAGAGATTTGCTATAGTGGCGCGCAACATCTTGCGCGCCACTATAACAACGCTATTTTTTTCAATTTTTTTTTTGTTTTTGTTAAATTCGGTTTATTTGTTTTTATTTGTTTTTTTAATTTTAAATTCTGTTTATCTGTTATTGTTAAATTTTGTTTATCTATTTTTTTAATTTTTTTAATTCATATTTTTAAAAATTGTCTGTTTATCTGATTTTTTTTATTCTCTTTTTTAATTCTGTTTTAATTTTTTAATTTTGTTTTTAATTTTTTTAATTTATATTTATATTTTATATTTTAATTAAATTAATAATTAATAATTTAAATTTAAATTTTTTAATTAATAAGAAATATTAAATTAAAGAAAATAATTTGTGAAATATAAATTCGTTAAAATTAACGAAAATTACATGAACGATAAAATAAAAACTTAGAAAATAATCCTAAAACATACATTATCATTGGTAGTTAAAAAAAAATGATAACACATAAAATACAAATATGAAGTTTGCAGTAGATGGAGCTAATAGTCTGGCATGTTATCGTCATTTCCACCAATATTACCGAATATATCATTAAACATATTAGATCCAGAAGGGGGTGGTTGTTGAAAATGACCTCTTTCTGTAAAATTTCTTGTTGTTGTGCTTGTATATAAGCACGAATGTTTGGATCAGTGATAGAATTCAAATCTCGCATCAAAATTTTGTCCTCATATCTTATTTGTTGAAAGGCAAGATTTTTACTCTGCATTTCTATGAACATTTGTCGATCTGCATTAGTCTTCTCTAACATCTCGATAATCTTGGAGTTATCATCTTTTAGGCGACTAAGAGAAGATGCCACTTCGTCATCCATTTTTTTTCTTCAGTTTGGCTTTCTTCTGTCCGATTGGGCATTCAGAAGGTGAGCCACCAACACCATCGTCTAAGTTAAGAGAAAATTGAGAAAGTCCAGGAGATTCTGGTGCTTGAGATTCTGGTGTGGGATTTTCAGATTCTGATGATACATAGTCAAATGTATGCTTTCGAGTAATTTGTCTAGATGTCATAACATTATCTTTAAACTTCTCAAAGTTTCTCACAATGTGCCACACATGATCAAACTTGAACCCTTTCTTGTAGTTAGGATCATCCAAAAGCATTCTCTTCGCTCGATTCATATGTAAATGATTTCAGAATTATGTATTTGTAAAAATATAAAATTGCGAAGAATAAAATTTATAAAATACTTACAATATCTTGGTCTGATGCACCACTTGGATTCAAATTTTCCACCTGTCGAATACATCCGTTCAATTTTTTTACTGCATTCTCTATTGTTTGCATCCGACATTGTAAAGACCGAGCAGAACGTTCCACCCAAGACTTATCTCTTGTCAAATTGTATTTTTCCTCCATTCGAGACCATAATTTCTCTAAAGACCGGTTCGTACCAATAATGGGGTCTTGAGTCATTTCCATGTAAATTTCACAAAGGTGGACATCTTCATAAGAAGAGTACCCCGAACTACGAGATTGTTTAGACATTTTTCTTGGGTTACATTGAAAGAGAGTTTTTTTTTTATAATAATGGTTGAAATAAGAGATGACATGAAGTTGTTTATATGGGAAACATAATAATTGAATAATGTGTCATCTTATCTTCTAACCAACCGTTGGATGGATTTCATCTGCATCCACACCGTTGAATTTGAATTCATCCTACCAAGCCCTATCTCATCATACTTCCCAATGCCAGTCAATGAGAAATTTGAATAATACTACACTTCCCAGTGCCAGAAGATAAATAAATTGAATGATGTACTATCTTATCTTCTAAACAGCCGTTGGATGGATTTCATCTTCATCCACACCGTTGAATTTGAATTCATCCTACCAAACCCTATCTCATCACACTTCCCAATGCCAGTCAATGAGAAATTTGAATAATGCTACACTTCCCAATGCCAGAAGATAAATAAATTGAATGATGTGCCATCTTATCTTCTAAACAGCCATTGGATGGATTTCATCTTCATCCACACCGTTGAATTTGAATTCATCCTACTAAGCCCTATCTCATCACACTTCCCAATGCCAGTCAATGAGAAATTTGAATAATATCCCCATTTCTTATAAATTGACCTTATTATTATTCTTTTCATTCGTAGAGCCCATAAACATATACTCAAAATGAATTACAACATTGGAAAGACTTCGAATACTGAAAATAACATATTGTCGTCATCATCTTCAGATCATGACGACAATATGTTATTTTTAGATGATGATGACAATATGTTATGGATGTATGATCTATTTTCAGTACAAGAGGATGCAATGCATCGTGTTATTCAAAATAATAACATGATATTAGAGTTAACCTATAGTCATCTGAACAACCGTTCCTTCCATGGTGGCTCTATTCTAGGCCATGTTGTTATCAATCGTAACCGTGAAGCAGCAAATCACAATTTGTAGAATGATTACTTTTCAGAGAATCCATGATATAATGCTGAAATGTTTTGCTGAAGATATCGAATGTCATGAAGTTTGTTTCTTCGCATTGTTGATGCAGTGAAGGACCATGATAGTTACTTCCAACAACGCTGTGATGGTCTTGGTTGAGTTGGGTTATCTACTTTTCAAAAAATTACTGCTACTTTTCGAATGTTGACATATGGTTTTCCTGCTGATGCTACAGACGAGTATATCAAAATCGGTGAATCAACTGCAATCGAAAGCTTCAAAAGATTTTGTCTAGCCATCGTAGAGATTTTCGTAGAGCAATATCTTAGATCACCTAATGCTAATGATATTGTAAGACTCTTATACATTGGAGAACAATGTGGCTTTCCAGGAATGTTAGGAAGTTTGGATTGTATGCATTGGAAGTGAAAAAATTGTCCCACAGCATGGGTTGGACAATATAGAGGAAGGTATGGATGCCCAACAATTATTCTTGAAGCAATAGCAAATTATGATCTTTGGATATGGCACGCTTATTTTGGTATGCAAGGCACCAACAATGACATAAGTGTTTTGGAGTCTTCTAATTTGCTCTCCAACCTAGCACAAGGTATTGCTCCTCTTTCTCATTATGTCATTCAAGGAAATGAGTACAATATGAGATATTATTTAGCTGATAACAAAATGGTCTATTATTGTACAAACTATTCATCAACCACGAACTCTGAAGAAAAAATATTTTGCAATGAGACAAGAAGCATGCCGAAAAGACGTCAAGAGAGCATTTGGTGTTCTACAATCTCGTTTTGCAATTGTGGCAGGACCAGCACGGTTTTGGAGAAAAAAATGTCTTACATGACATAATGACTGCATGTATTATTATGCACAACATGATAGTCGAGGATGAATGAGATCTCAGTGTACCAATCGTGGATGTAAGAGAAGTGGCGACCCCAGTAGTTGAATTGGTAGAAGATGAAGACGCTCGATTTGAACAATTTCTTGGTCGTTACAGGTAAATTAAGGACAAAGACGCTCATATTGCACTTTGCAATGCATTAATTGAACATTTATGGTTACACTATGCAAATAACGAAGATAATTAGAAACTTGTGTGCTAGTTTAGTTTCTAATAATATGTTGTTTTTACTAATGGTGCTTGTTTGTATGTTATGTTTTTATTAAGTAATTAATGTAATGTTTGTATTTGTATTTTTTTATCACTTTTATATTTAATAAATATTTATAATAAATATAAAAATTAAAAATATATTTTAAATAGTATCATATTTAAATTTAATGGTTAAAAGTGAAAAAAATTAAAGATAATTAAATTTATTGATAAAGATGGTGGTCGGAGAAGAATATTCTTAGAATATTCTATTTTAGAGTTAAAAATAGAGATGATGGTTGGAGAAGATTTCACTGTAGAAGCTGTATTTTTGAGTACTGAAGCGCCAAATATAGAGTTTTGGGTTGGAGATGGCCTCAGAGGCCAAATTTGGAGAAGATTAGAATAAGAAACTTGTAGAGTTCAATGTTGGCGAAGTACCTGCAAAATTTTAAAATTTTTATAGTTGTATCCTATAAGATATAGCCTTTAAATGCAAGTGCCTCGGGTAGGATTTCTGTGCACACCTTTAAGCATTTTTGATTTGTTTTATGGTTTATGAGTCTGAATTAGACATAGATTTTTATAAGAAGGTTGTAGAACTCGGCCTTAGCGTTGTGATAAATGCTTAAATGCTTGTATTTTATATGTATTTATGTGTATGATTTGCATATTTTTGTGATGAGTCAATCCCCTTTTTCAGTCTAAATTGGTTTCTTTCGTGTTACAGGTACAAAAAATATCTAGGTGAGCTCGACAATGGGATTCAAGAAGAAATTGGCACCGAAAACACCATTTTAGAGCCTTGGTACTGTACCACAACACTGTAGCAACCTATAGCACAAAAACTTGAAGAAAACGCAAAGTCTGGAGTTTCATGCAGGCAGCCATACGCCCGTGAAGATGACCGCACCCAGCACTGTAGCAGTTTTTGCTGTACCCGCCACTGTAGCAACTTACACAAATTTCGGCATTTTATTGGAATCTTCATAGCCCGTATGATGACCACATGCTAGGCCGCATGTCACTCCGAGAGGGGGTTTTAAGAGAAGTCTAGGGTATTTTCTAAAGGAGGGAAGAACCTTGTTCTTAAAGCTCACTTTCACCACTCCGGATCCGAGCTAGAAGAAGGGTTTAGAGGGCATTTCTGAGGAGAGAACAATGGGAGAGTGAAATATAGTGAGATCTACTCCTTGATCAACATTTTGAGGAGGTTGAAGACGGGGGAAGCCACCCCTTGAGTGGCGCCTTTGGAAGCCCATCTTTGAGGGATTCAAGTGTCATTCGGCCTTCAACCTTTGAAGAAGTTTTACCATGCTTTGTTTAGTTGTTTTTATGGATTTGGTTGTGTGTTTTATAACTATGAGCAACTAAATCCCCCAAGGTCACCAGATGTAGGTCAACCTTGGGGGTGAACTTGTATAGAATGGATGCTCGACTTATTTATTGCAATTGATATGTTTGTGATCCTTGTTTGGTGTATTTGAATGTATTGGTATGCATAAAAACTCGGTATATCAATTTCTAGGCTTTACTAGGTTGTATGACCATTGCCCTAATATTAGACTCACCAAACTTGGATGGGATATATGTACGAATATGCCTTGACCATCGGGTATCTGTACCCCTCCAATGTTAGGGTTGTCCTTGGTCATGTTTCAACCCTAACTTGAGAAATCCACAGCACTTATTGTGATCATAGGAGGACTTAGGCGGAAGTGATTCTGACCCAATACTTGTACCGGATTAGGGGCCAATTGCTATGACCATTGGGTTGGCCTAACTTAGGGGTTTCTCAGTCCAAACTACTTGATTGCATGACAGTTATAGTATCCTTCACACTTTAGTAGCCCCAAGGGGATCCACATCCGTGACCAATCTCTTGCACTAATTCTCACATGCGGATAGCCTTCATCGTAGAGAATTTCATTAGAATTTGACTTGTTACTTTTTAGTTTAGTTACATCACTCGAATTGGTAGGCCAAACAACACACATAGAGAAAGTAAGGGTAGCTTTTCGGGCCCTGGGAATACGATCCCTCGTGCTTGCACGTGGGGTATTACTTGACGACCCGTGCACTTGCGGGATTCGCACCACTTTGGATCTGTAAAATTTTAAAATTTTTGTCTCTGTACGTTTTGAGTTAGAGCCAAATTACTACAGGTATGCTCAGTGACATTTTTGCACTAAGCTTGAAGATTGGTTAGAGAAATGTATGATCTTAGAGTTGAAATTAGGACACATACTTAACAACAAAGTTGTTAAAATTTGAGTTAATTATATGATCCTAAAGTTTGATCAGATTTGAAGATATATGCTGGGAGTTATCATTATTATAAAGGGCATGGTTGAATTTAATGGGTTGCAGAAGTATGTATACTTAATTTGATGACTTAAATTCTGTAGATCTCTAATTATTGTGAAATTTGGAAATTTGGTATCTGTAGATTTCTAGGTTTCTTAGAAGGTTTATATTCATGATTTAGTTCAAAATTCACAAAGTTATGTTGTTTTCATTATTAAGGGTCGTAATGGAATTATTATTACCCACTTAACTTTTGTAGCTTCACTAGTGTCTTGAAATGCTTCTTGCATACTTTTGGATTTTAGAACCTATTTCGTCTGAAATTTTGATCAGGTGTCTTCCCAAATTTAGGATTCTCCGAGAAACTTGATTGGTGTAAGTATTAACACATTTATTTATTTATTTTGGTATATTTCTGAATTACTTATTTATATATTATTTGCAATTCATATAGTTTGGGAAATAATTGGAATTATGTTTTATTCAAAAATGGGATCAATGAACTTCTCTATTATGTTTTGACAAATATTTGTACATGACATATCTTGATATAACAACTTGTATTCCCCAATTAACTTTGCAATAACTATGCCACTAATGGTTAAACACTGACCGTGTTGACACGTACTTCTGATACAGAAAATATAGTTTTGCACCATTTTGTCAGTAAAGAATAACAGTCTCTAACATTCTAGCTCAGGTCACAGAGAGTAAACAAATGAGCTCTGAAATTTGACTAGGGTCACCGAGTTTAAACAAATGAATTCTAATGTTTTGTTTTGGCATTAGTTATTTGAGGGAATTATATATTCGATGAGTTAAAACAAATTATATCTGTTTGAAATTTTTTGATTTATGGGTTTATTCAGATACTTATTGTACAATGTCACACTTTTGTATGTTTTTGAAATCTTTAAACTTTATATGATCTTGATATTTTTAGTGGGTGCTTATTGGGCTGTTAAGCTCATTAAGTTGTTCTATTTCCCTTTCAGATCCAGAGTAGAGCTAGGTGGTGGACTGCTTAGCAGGGTCGTTGAGCAAGCTATCGCCTATTGTTTAGCAAGTTAATAATTTTCCTTTCTTGTGAACTTGGTTTTTATCCTTGTTTAGTTGTTATATCAGAAATTGTTATTTGTTGTTGTTTTTTGAACATTGTAGCCTTCCTTTACTTTTGAAATTTAGTACATCTGTTAGATTTTTTCTCTAGTATGAGACAAGTACTGAGGCCTTGCGTGCCTACTTGATTACGGCCTTATAGGTATGTGATCGTTTGTTGATGCCTCGCTCTTGGGCGTGACAGAATTATTATGTTGTCTCTTCTAATAAATTTGATTCTTTAGGCTTTGCCAGAACCATAGACATGCTGTGCAGAACTACTTTACAAAATTTTTTGTCTCATTTCTCTTGCTTTTAATTCTGTGTTTGGTAACCAAAAATTTGATTATCCATGAAATTTGATGGAACTAATAGAAATGAATGGCTTTCTTTATGAAATGAAGAATTGTGTGAATTCCAAAATCTTAGCAATATGTTGATCTAAAAACTTGTTTTTCCCACAAACTACACCCTGATTCTGATTAACAAGTTAAAGAAATAGAGAAATCAACTAACACTAGTGGTCACAATGTGTGAAATTTCCTTATGATAGGAATTAGCTCCCAAACTACTCTTCCTTATTGGTGATTGCTCACAGACTTCTCATAATGGGTTCCTCACTAATCATATTCCAATGCTTAGTAAGATCTGTACAGTGAACATATACAAATGTCAAAATCAGTCAGACTCCTTTTCCTGAGAGAGACGCTTTGATGTCCCAAAATCAAAAGAAGATTGTTCTCCAAGAGGAAAAATGGAAGAAGGGTAAGAAAAAAAGAGACAGAGATAAGATCCCCAGCTCTCTGGTAGTATAATATTTAGTATGCTCTATTTCTTCCTTTTACCTTAATGATGATGATGATACTTTTCATAGCCTTTTGGCTAGATTGACTCAATTTCTTTCTCTAGATATCAATTTTCTCCTTTTAGATAATCAGGTGGAGTCTACTGCCTCTAGGAGAGTTTGTCCCTTTTGTTTTCATATTCGAGCAAGCCCTTATCATCGTTAGATATTCCCTCTTCTTCGGTAGATAAATTGGTGAGCTTTGTTGCCTAAACAAATTGTAATCTTCCTCATTGGATTGCTGGGCACTTAAATCTGAATTTTTATTTTGCTAAAATGAGTTGAAAATAGCTAAGATACAAAAAAAGGAACATAGGGAAGGAGACAAAACAAAAAACAAAACACAAAAACTAAAGAGAGCTAAAAACTAAACCCAAACAAGAACATCAATGGAAAAACCACCTAAGTTTTAAGCACTAAACTAACAAGTAAAACATAGGAAATCTTCTACCAAAGATGACTAAACCATCGGCTACCAAGAGCCTCTGCGACATAAAAGCTGCAAAATTTAAGAGAAGGTTTAACTTGCAAATGAAGTCTTTCAATGTCATTGTCATCCTCAAAATGAAGATTAAGGGTAAGAAGAAATTCTTTGACCCTTTTTTGGCTTAGTCCCAGATTTTATATTTCCTTTCCGAGCTAGAGCTTCCAACTTAATGCCTCTCTAGTATTGCCTTAGTGTTAAAGCATCATCATTGTCCTCCATGTCATCAGATTCACCTGCATCTCCAGGGTCATCATCATCTTTATCAGCCAACATAGGTTCAACCTCTCGAGATGCCTATCGAAGAGCATCCACCATTTTCACCACAAGTAACGCATGGGATCCCTGGTCTAAGGTACTTGCTTGATGAGTTGAAAGCCCTCTATTATATGATTCGAGAACAAAGACGAGAGTAAAGGCAGAGCAACGGTCCACTTGGAATGATTCACAAAAAGAGCCTCATCATACTGAGGTATGGAGGATGAGGGGCTAGAAGGACAATGGTTGGACTTTTGCTGCATCCTTGGAAGTCGTGGATAGCTTAACAGACACAGGTAGGTGAGAAGTCTTCTCTTTGGAACTCAAAACCGACCTTTTTGAATCCATGTCATGAATGCCAAAAGCATTCTCCATGCCTTGGCATTTAAGCATTACATTATCATTGGCATTTTGAGGCAGCTCCATTGCTTGATATTGAGGCATCACAACGGCTCTCTCCCATTGTGCCGATCCATCAACACATGTCCTCCTAACAACATTGACTTGTCACACATCATAGTTTTGTGGAATTGAAGTGTGGATTGGAGAAACATTGTTACTCCGGCGAGACTAAGTTGTCAAAAATCGGCCACCACCACGCCTACACCTGCACTGAATTACCGTCCAACGTCTAAAATTACCATCAAGGTCTCCGGTTTAACTCCACCGTGGACTATTCAGTCTCGCCTTCGCGCATGGTGTGTATTGCCGGACTGTGACCATCAATGGCCATTTCCTCAAGATCTACCTTACCACTTGCTAAGTTGCCAACAATAGACTCACATTGAGCTGTTCCATGGCCAACTCAGCCACATTTATAGCAAAAGATCGGAAGTTTCTCATAAAGCATTGCCACCATTAGCTGGTTGTCCTCTGGCTAGACCTAGATGCTCTATTTCAAAGGTTTGGAAAGGTCAATCTCTACACAAAGTTGAGCAAATTTAGCTCTCAAAACATTTAATGTATGCTCATTGATCTTAAGTAATTGGCCAAACTGAAGTTTGTCGTGTTCCAACACCTTACCGTCCCAATACTCCATAGGAAGATGGTGTAATTGGATCCAAACTGCTGCTGTTTCTAATTTCTCAAACACCGATTAGAAACCATCACACCAAGGAGTTAATTGAAGCACCATACCAGCCACAGTCCATGGACCATCCTACCTAAGTTGATCTATCATCTCTGGTGATTGACATCTGATAAAGTAAAATCCATTTGCCATGTCAGGTACATAGAAAGTACCCAAGCCACTCCAAAGCTTGGCCATTGCTTCCTGGACCTGATCAAAAGGAAGAAATTTCCCTAGAAACTTTTCCAAAAAAGGCATTCTTCATTCTAGCATGAGCTCGGCTTCAAAAATTTTCATCCAAACAAAAGGTATCCTTGTGGAAACTTTAAGTTTCTGCATAGTATCTCTCTCCAAAACCGGGTGTGAATCAGGATAGTCTCCATGATTACCACCACCAACCACCTTAGACCACGACTTACTTGTCGACTGAGATGCCTTTGAGAGAGATGGACAAATGGATGTAGAGGACCCTCCTCGCCGGTCATGGTTACCTTGGGAAATAAGATCGGGATACAGAGGACACTCAAATCTGAATTTGGATGTCTAGATGAAGCGATGTCTCCATAAATTAGATCATGCCAAGTGCCTGTTTAAATATTTTTCCCTCGTATCACAATAATTCTAGCTTTTTGACATGTCATGCTAATTTGAGATATGGTTATTGTCAATTTGGTTGTGCAACTGAAAGTTTGTAATATATCCTATTAAGTTACTATGTTTGGTGAATTTCTTTATTGGATACTAAAGAGTTTTTTTTTAATTAATTTTAATTTAAGGATTGAATTGATGTTTGTTTCTCTCTATTTTGTAAGTTTGACTTGTTTTTGTGTTCGAAATAATACCTAATTTGTCAGATTTGACATTAAACTTTACAAGGGTAAGTACAGAATTTTCATAATTTTGAAAGTATATTTACAAATAAAGAATTGCCATTTCCCTGCTTCCTTAGTATGTTTTCCATATTTATATTGATATGAGTATTTGATATTTGTAGAAAGGTATATTCGAAAATCCAAAATATTCATTTCTCATGTTTCAATTGTTTGGAATATTGTTGGAGAGAATTAATTTAATTCAATTGAATATATGCAACAATCTGCGAATTTCAAGAGTAGATATATATAAGAACATAATAAAAGACAAAAAATATACTTTAGTGGAAGGAAAATAGTATCAACCATTGTGCTATTGTAATTTCAGTTTATTTTTTAAAGCAAGCTTAACAACCATTTTGTTTCTTTCATATTCAATCTAATAAATATTTTACACTGAACATTTAAAATGACCTAAAAATTTCAATAAATATTTTGACTTATGAAATAATAAACATTAAGATGTTTCTATGTTATTATTTACTTCTGCCGGTCTTTATTTTTCAAAACAAATTTGTCCCTCATTAACATTTTATATCCATCAATATCTAATCACTATTATTATTTTTTTTTTTTCATTTTTCTATTGAAAATATTTTGCATGATAAAATTTCTTTGATATGAGTTCAAATCCTTCCTCCAGCAGTACTGTTTTTCTATACTGTTCATACACTGTTCATGCACTATTCACCCGGGTTCCAGTACTGTTCATACTATTTTTAAATCCTTTGAGGGGGAGGGAGCGCTTGTCGCCTATTAATAAAGAAAAAAAAAAAAATGAGTTCGCTAGTCTGTACTCACGGCAACCATTTCATAGTTAATTTATTTCAAATATGTTTTATACAAAATTATTTCTTTATTAGTATTTATTTACAAAATAAGATAGATTTATTATTATCCATACCATACTTAGTCAAGCTCATGTCAAGATTTTTTAGTCATTTGTGAAAGATTTTCATTCCTGCATTTCAATGAAAATTTTATTCATTTTAGCCACTTAGGTTGATCAGCTTTCGATACATAATTTATACAAACTTTGTTTTCCAATGAAATATGGATAAGCCATGTGTCAGAAGTGTGTGCATGAGCCAAAAATTGATTATCTAACCACTACACCAATTTTTAGTTTTAGAAACGCTTTTATAGAGGGGGTTATTGGAAAACCGTCTCCATTGTGTGTATATAATTTTTTTAAAATAAATTAGAGCCGGTTGTAAAAAAACCCCGCAAATTTAAAAAAAAAAAAATCTCTCCATTCACTCACTCACACATACACACACGCACTCACCTACCCTCACAGCCCGACAGACCCTCTCTCTCTCTCTCTCTCTTTCACTCCATTCATTCACTCACTCTCACACCCACTCTCACAGACCAATTGACGCCCTCTCTCTCTCGCACGATCTTCGTCGCACCGCCACACCGACGATAGCCTCCACTGGGCTGTGAGGTATTGATCTTCGCCGCATCGCCGCACCACCACCGGTGAGTTCTAACTGCCTCATTGATGATCGCCTCCATCGTGGTTTAAGTAGTGTCCTTCGCGGTGGTCCTGCTAGCTCTTCATTTCCCCTATATATTGTCACTCTCGCTACCCGCCCCATTTCTCCATCTTTCTCTCAGTCTCTCTCTCTCTTTCTAGGGTTTCAGGTGATCTTAATTCCCAGAGATGTTTTGCTAATTTTCATGCCATTTATTGCTTTAGATCATTATCAATTAGAGATTTGCTGATTTTTCTTATGATTTCTTGAAATTTTACAATAATTTTAGCTTGTTGAATCGATGGTTTTGTCAATTACTGCGAGCTCTACTAATATGATTTCTTGCAATTTTTACTGTAATTCTAGCTAGCTTTATATCATTGTCATCTCATCTGGGGCTATTGATCATCCTTCTATGTGTTGGGTTCTCATGCTAGAGTTCCCTTCTTGTTTTCAGGTTTTATCCTTTGCATCCCACTGTACCATTGAGGAGGTTGCTTCGAGTTGTGACGCAGTCCGGTTCTATCAGCTATTTGTATGATCCATTGATTCCGGTTTAGGATTGTTGATTCTCTCCGATCTGAATCTTTTTAAAGTTTCCTTTATGACCTTTTATGGGAACAGTTTTGGAAACAATGGGATGTTTGCATAACGTTGGTGAAGAGAGCTGAGAGCAATGGGTTCAAAGCCATTGTTTTAACAATTGACGCACCCAGGCTTGGTCGAAGGGAAGCTGACTTAAAAAACAAGTAATTCTTGTTTCCTCATGCTTCTTCCTTTGATTTTTCTAATATTGTGACCTGTCATGAGACAAATAGATACATGTTTGAAATAGACATCAATTAAGTGCTAAAAGACATAGCTTTTCTTCATGATCATATATTTGAATATTAAGCTGTTAAATGTATTGATCTACTTGATTGTTTGCCCTTCCATTTGTTATATTAGCAAGAAAGATCTTAAAGTGATTTCTTCTACAGGTTTGTGATACCAAGATTTGCAAACCTTGAAGGCCTACTGTCAGCGAATGTTAAATCAGTGAGTATGAATACACACTTTGATAATTTACAGCTTGTGACATTTTGGAGGAAACCATTTTATCGTAGGGTTTAAAACTGTTTGAGTTCTATTTATCATTGTCATCTCATCTAGCTAGATTGAAATTAATTGTTTCTCAAGTGCTCTCTCTGCTGTGACTGCTTCAAATTTTGAAAAGCTTGTTGAGTGATATAACATGGATGAAGAAAACAAAAAACTGATTCAAATTTTGCTCATCTATCTCTTCTGGTTTTTCAAGCTAAATTTTCTCTGATTCACAAGTCTATGACCAACATGTGGATATATTCAAATGGAAAGCAAGTATGTGATCATTCTGATGGAATTATGTCCAAGAAGATGCCATATATGATCATCTGAGTAGTATCATGTCCATTAAATAAAGAGATAAGTTAGTTTTCTAGTCATATATGTAGACAAGAAATATGTGTTCCTGTTTCTTTTGATCAACAGTGAGTTTGCTGTCGTTTAATTCCAGTCCAGCGGATTGTGTGTGGCTGAGAGATGACTGGACATGAGGACATGAATTCGGTTTTAAATTGAATCTTCGATGTCGATATTTCATATATATATATATAGGGTTTCAATTTCTAGTTGGTGTTCATGTTTTCTTGCAGAAGCTAATGTTATGTCAAAGAGCTGAATTTTTCGGCTTTTTAGTTATAGAATTCTGTTTTGTTCTTTCTTTGATTTATAGGTGGGCGCTTTATGTGTAGGTTTGGCTTTTATAAGTATGCATAATGTGCTAAAGCAGCCAGGAACTTTCAACTCCTAATTAGATTCTGTCTACTGTAAGTATTTGAGTCTTGAACTTGGCATTTTTAATTAAATTATGAATTTTTTGAATACTAACGTTCATGTTCATCTTTTTCTAATTGGTCTATATTACGTTATTATGCATCAAAGTTAGGCCTAAGGGCCTGAATTGGTGGTTTGGTATAATGTAGAGATTCTTCAAATGTAGTTTACACTTTTGTTGGTGATGGGTTCCTAAATTTAATCAAAGATGAAATTGGTCAAAATCATGAGCAAGCATGCCATAGCAGTAAACTTATTAGTAACATTTTAGCTTTTGATGCTTGAGAATTGAAGCTGATGTATAGTAGATCATTGATTTCTATTTGGATCATAGCCTTGTCATTTGCTTCATCTTTTAGAGTTTCATGATGATGCTTATCATACAATGTTTGACCTGGAGTGAATCATGTGCAAGATTATCATACAGTTATTCCTGTTAGATTCAACATGCAATTGGTTCTCTATCTTTTGCAAATTAAACATGTCTTTGACTTTATTCGGTGAAAAAATTTGCATAGCTGCCAGTTGTGATATAGCATAAATTGGGAGGAGTTATCGTATTGACTTTTATTGTGCAGAAGCTATAGTCAGCCTGTGTGAAAAAGTATGAAAATAAAATTTTAAAGAATAAAATATCAAAATAAAAATCTTACCAATAAAATGTTTCCTTTCCTAGGTCAAGACAATATGGATTTCAACCAAAAGGAGAGTTTGGGAATCTTATTTATTTTCTCAGATTTATTTGTTCTTGTTCATCTTGTATGATGTTGAACTGTGGTTGTGCAAATTTTGTTATGTTTAAAAAGGTTTTACTATGCATGTTAAACTGTGCAACTGTTCTAACTGTATAAACATTCGTCCTTCCATTTCCTGATTTACAAATTAATCTATATCATGATTGCCATATTGATGACCCTATAAAGTCATAGATTTTCAGAGCATTTGTTGGTTACTATGAGTCCAAGTTTCTTGAGCCATAAATACAAGGATTTCGATGTTTAGCTAATACTATCTATGTTAAACATATTCATATTTTTTGCATTACGCGTCTCTCTTATATTAGGTTAGTCTTTATATTAGATTGTTACTTCATGTGGTCTCTATTTTTAACAGCCTAATGTGCAATGTGATGTTAATTGGTTACTTCTGGATGTCCTTTCACATTATGTAGGGTTATTGATATGCTTTATTGATCTTTCCACATACTTGAATGCATTACCAGCTGGCAATGGATTGTTCCTTTCTCCACTCTGAGATCTTACATTTTTTTCTTCTAAATTAGTATTTGCTCTTACTTTGGTCTTCTCTAGATTCTGTTAAACACATTAAAAATATAAATTATATTTATATTGAATACATGAATACATGGCTACATGTTTTTAAGATGGTGACTAGATTTAGATATATTTCTACATTGCACATGACTCTTGAACTTTTTGAGGCTTCATTGAGTGATAATCTGTTTCCCTCATGGATCATGGTAACTTGTTTTGACTTGTTCAAGGTCTTACACTTTATGCAACTATAATCTTGACTTCTGATTTTTAATTTGTACAATGTTCTCGATAATTTGTAATTCTATCATTGACTTGCACATTTGTTATGTTTAGAATAAGACAAAGTTGTTGAAAAGGCCAACATGAAAATAAAGTCTTCTCCAACTTGTGGCTATCTTTGTCTGTCTTATCCAAGATCCAAACACCAGCTGCTCTATTTTTCTTCTTGTTTTAGTACTTACACCATGTGGTGGAAACTTGCTATATATCAATCCAATTTTTAGTGCTTACCTGGCATTAAATCGGCCATGTATTTTTGCAGCCAATTTTTAGTACTAGACATATATTTCTGCAGACTGGTTTAGGATATTTCTGCAGATCATACTACTTATCTTTCAATCAAATATATCTGTGTGTACACACACACACACAAATATATTTGATTTGAAAGATGAGTTACTTATATATATTGAGATCACAGACGTGAATCCATGTTCTCTGAAAACTTAGCTGGAATTAGTTCCCTTGTATAATCCAAGCTTTTGCAGGGATAAAAGTTGTTTATTGGCTTAAATTCATGATTGTGGATATTGATTGATTTATAAAAGGAATTTTTTATATGATGTTTGCTTTATTTCAGTAAAATACTTGGAAAAATAAAACAAAAATTGGTTTTGATGTGCTTTCATCTTGCTTTCAGAACTATAATCAATGAAAATGCAAATGCAAAATATTGCTTTCTAATTTTGTTGCTTTTGATGTGATTTAATTCTCTTGGTTCTTCGCAATGAATATATAGATAAAGCACATCAATGAATCATTTTTTACAAATTAGTTCATTGGGTTTCTAACTACGTTCAAATAAAATTTTTCATGATTTCGTTGTTAATCTAGTTACAGTTTCTAGGACAATAAGGTAAGTTGATTGCTCAAGTTGAATTCTAAGTACGCAACCATTAATTAAAATTTTTCATGGGTTTCTAGCTTGAGAACTTATTGCAATTCTTGGAGAGTTAGTGAACAGAACTGAGATATACTTTAAAATATGTCTGGATAAGATTTTGCTGATTTAAAGTGACATTTTTTGGTTTTTATCATGAATGGAGGCAAGAAAGAGTGAAGTACATGACATGATATGATTGACTATTTTAAGCTTTGTGTAATTCTTTAAGTAAAGTAATTGATATGGTAGAACATCTGCTAATCTTTCCAATTTATTTATTTTCAGTGTCTAATAGTATTGTTTTGTTTGTAGTGCTTTTGTGCTTTTGTTCAGTATCTAATATTTGTTCATTATTTTTATTGCAGAGAATCCTATGTTCAGGGATGCTGAAAAGCACTCACAATATTCAAATATTTCTTCATCCTAATGCTATGGACAGCATTTTCAAACAATCTATCATGTTGTTGATTGCCTAATGCTTTCAAAGTCCTTATATACTAGAGCTAGTCTTCTTGAACATGAGAGGGAGTTGCAAAGCTAAAAGGAGAACTTTTTTGTTAACAAAACTTTTCACATATTACCAATAGAGACAACTTGTGTGTATAATTCTTCTCAAATATGGGAATCCTCCCTTGTATATTGCTACTTTGTTTGAAAATTTTGTTATTAATCAAAATACATTGCAATCTAGTTCTTAATTTGTCGATTAAAGTCAATGACATTGAATTTAGCATATTTTTAATGTATTGAAAGGTTCATATTTGTGATTTACAGGTTAAAAAAATTTATGTATTATTAGTATAAAAAAATATTAATATCTAATTTAATTTAATTAATGAATAAATTTAGAGGCGGTTATAACCGCCTCTAAAACTATAACCAGTTTTAAAATTTTAATTGTAGAGGCGGTTATAACCGGCTCTAAAACTATAACAAAGTTTTAAAATTTTAATTGTAGAGGCGGTTATAACCGGCTCTAAAACTATAACAAGAGTATTTAAAGTTTAATTTTAGAGACGGTTATAACCGCCTCTAAAACTATAACTAGAGGTTTAGAATTTTAATTGTAGAGGCGGTTATAACCGCCTCTACAACTATAACTAGGGTTTTAAAATTTTAATTATAGAGGCGGTTATAACCGCTTCTAAAACTATAACTAGAGTTATAAAATTTTAATTTTAGAGACGGTTATAACCGCCTCTATAGGTAAAATATCTTGTAAGGTGGTTATAACCGCCTCTAAAAACCGCTTCCTTAGCTATTTGTTTACCTCAACGGTTGTATAAAACCGGCTCTAAAGTCTAGAGCCGGTTGAGAGGCGGGTGAAAAATTCACCGCTAAAGCTATAGAGCCGGTTTTAACCGCCTCTATAGGTCTTAAAAACCGCCTCAAAAACATTTTTTTTGTGTAGTGAACATGTGCATACTCAGTCGAGAAGAGGAGTGTGAGTTGCAAGCCGGCATTCACTTACGGCGATCCATTACCATCAATATTTTTATTAAGTTTTGAACTCAAGATTTTTAAATATTTTATCCTTGATTTTTACAACAGGGGCAAGTACCTCTGGTGAGCTCTTTTCGTTATATACAAACATTTTCATCTTAGTTAATGGTGTAACATATTTCATTTCGGCCTTTTATACCAAATTTATTCATTTCAGTCCTAAAAAATTTATGATAAGACAACCTATGCACGCTTCATGCCACATTATCACAAGTCCGTATCGAGTGGAGAAATAAATTTGTTTAGTTCATTTATTAAAATAAACATGCATATTTTTGGTTAAGTGATTTAAATAAACAAAAAAAATTCTACTAGTTTGACTTTCAATGGACACCCGTGTGCGTATATATATATATATATATATATATATATATATATATATATAGACCACAACACATCCCTATTTAAGGATGTAAAAAAATAAATAAATAAGAGATACACTAATTATAGTGTCTTAATAACTTTTTTAAAATTTACCATTTATGCTAGATACATGAAGTAATAAATATCTGTCATGTAAGTGAAAATGATATATCAATGGTTATAACCCCATGATAGTAAATTCTTTCTATCATATAATTTTAGAGGGGTGGAACTAAAATACAGCTTCTAGCATTGAAGACATACACTGAGACTCAATGTACAATACCTGATCGTAATAAATAGTGAATAAATAGTAACATCTTATAGTACATTGTACACAAGTATGGTGCTTAATTTGAACCTGTGCCAACCCACATTATCCAAGTGAGAAGTACTGTGTAATGGAGTGGTTCTCGATTTAAACATATTTTTAACTTTTTCTTTTGTTTTTTTATTACGTCAAATATTATCTCGAAGTTCATGCACCGTTAATAATATATCATGTTTTTAAAATAAACATATTGGTTAAGTGATTTCAATAAACAAAAAAAATTTTACTAGTTTGACTTTCAACGGGCACCCGTGTGTGTGATGTAAAAAAAAAAAAAAAAAATTAGATATGAGATACACTAATTACAGTGTCTTAATAACTTTTTAAAAATTTACCATATATGCTACATACATGGAGTAATAAAGATCTGTCACATAAGCAAAAATGATGTATCAATGGTTATAACCCCAGGATGGCAAATTCTTTCTATCATGCAATTTTAGAGGGGTGAAATTAAAACACAGCTTCTAGTATTGAAGACATACACTGAGACTTAATGTACAATACCTGATCGCAATAAATAGTGAATAAATAATAATATCTTATAGTACACAGTACACAAGTATGGTGTTTTGAACCTGTGCCTACCCACATTATCCAAATGAGAAATACTTTGTAATGGAGTGGTTCTGGCTTAAACATATTTTTAACTTTTGTTTTTGTTTTTTTATTACGTGAAATATTATCTCGAAGTTCATGCACCGTTAATAATATATCATGTTTTTAAAATAAACATATTGGTTAAGTGATTTCAATAAACAAAAAAAATTTTACTAGTTTGACTTTCAACGGGCACCCGTGTGTGTGTTCGATGTAAAAAAAAAAAAAAAAAAAAAAAATTTAGATATGAGATACACTAATTACAGTGTCTTAATAACTTTTTAAGAATTTACCATATATGCTAGATACATGGAGTAATAAAGATCTGTCACATAAGCAAAAATGATGTATCAATGGTTATAACCCCAAGATGGTAAATTCTTTCTATCATGCAATTTTAGAGGGGTGAAATTAAAACATAGCTTTTAGTTTGAAAACATACACTGAGACTTAATGTACAATACCTGATCGCAATAAATAGTGAATAAATAATAATATCTTATAGTACACAGTACACAAGTATGGTGTTTTGAACCTGTGCCTACCCACATTATTCAAGTGAGAAATACTTTGTAATGGAGTGGTTCTGGCTTAGCTTAAACATATTTTTAACTTTTGTTTTTGTTTTTTTATTACGTTAAATATTATCTCGAAGTTCATGCACCGTTAATAATATATCATGTTTTTAACTCTACAATTTTATTGTTAGATATATTTGTAAATTTATGTTAAAAACATACTTCTTGCATATAAATAATATTCATTTTATTAACAATGCTCTTCCAATGTACAGGCTCAACAACTTTTCATTATTCAGAAAGACATTGATATCCCCTTTATTCGTTAACATAATGTGAGTGTTACATAGCTATTATAAAATATCATATAATAACAATCAAACATGTTTGTTTGATACAAATTACATATATGAATTTAAAATCTTATTAAAAAAATACAACATTATATTATATAAAATAAGTCCCGAGGCCATTTTTAAGGATATAACTCAATAATTGATCGGACACCCGAAAAATAAGTAATTTTGTAATCTTCAAAACCTGCAGATTGAAATATGTTTCGCCATTCACATTCATTTCTTTCTCTTCCAGAAAGGAGACTCATCATTAATAAATCAAAAAGTAGTTGAGTTTCAATTGTACTAGAATGTATGTTTGCTGCAGCACCCACCACGACATCAATTATAATAAGTTTTCCTCCCTCTATTTTGGATGGAATGGCTTCTTTACAACGTTGCAATATTTTGACACACTCTTCATTGTTTCAATTATGAAAAATCCACTAAAACATATATAATTAAAGCATGAGTTAATAATAAACATATAATAAATTTAATTCAACAAACTATGAATGCACATAAGTTTCTACCTTTTCTTCAAGTTAATCTGTTTGTTTTTACTAAAATTTCTCTATCAATTTTATATACAGATGATATATGTGGAAGTATGCAAAGTTATCAGTAACCAAAACAAAGGCACACTTTGATGGTTAATAATTTTACATGAGATTTTTATTACTACATGTTAAAATATCTTTATCTTATCTAGTTATTTTGTATTCATGAAGTTGATCCTAGGTTAACGCTATGCAAAATTGTTCATTAAATAATTCAACTATTCATCTATATTATCATTATGCAAAATTGTATTCAAATTCATTTAAATTTTCGCTATTCCTGCCCTATATCCATATAATTATTTGTATTTACGTATAATATATAAATATACAGATGTTTATATATATATATATATATATATATATATATAATGAGATAGGGATTAGGACCGATAGGCAGGCACTACATGACCCTGACCTCCGGCGGGTTACACCGTCATCCGGATTAATTCTATCCATAGTCACTAAAGCAAATCGTTTGCTTCCATGAAGTAACAAAAACTAAAGAGATGAATGGGTAAGTTACCTTCAGTAGAACAGCATTTGCATGAGGGACAGAGACAAACATATCACCTCCAACATACTCAACACCGGGTTGTCGATCTTCCAATGCATCAATTACATGAGGCAGATCAAACACAGTGCACTTAATCTCCGGGAAAGCATGAGCTATAGATCTTGCCATAGTTCCATTCCCACCACCAACATCCACCACTGACTTTAACCCCTTAAACACATCTCTGCAAGTCATCATAACCACATCAGAAACAAGCCTTGAATCACTAGCCATCCCTTCATTGAACATCTTGCTAAACTCCGGCTTCTCACGAGCCACATCCCAAAACCCTTTACCGAAATAAAGTTCAAAAGGAGTCTCCGTAGGGCTCTTGAACCACGTCCCCAAGACATGTGAAGAGTCACAAATCATAGGATCTTGGTGCAAGGTAAGGAAAGGGATGATGTTCATCGCTTCATCTTTAACTAAGAGACGGGATGCTGGTGTGAGTACATACATTGTGGCTCCTGAATCACCAGCTTTTCGGCGAATAACTCTAGGTGAACTAGAGTAGTCATGAAGCGGCTGAAAGGTTCAAACTTTGATGGCGGGATTGAGAGAGCAGAGGTCAGCTCGGAGAGCTTCATTGGCTTGCCTTGTTTCTTGAGAGCATCAGCAATGCCAAGCTCCAGTGAACTCTTGAGGCACATGGATTTCAAGTAGCTGAACAAGAGGTTCCAGACTTGTATCTGGGCTTCCATCAGTTCAATAGTGGTGAACTCTATCTCAGCCATGTATCTGTGCTTGTATGAAATCTATATATATATTGTGTGTTTTTGTTCTTTCTGTCAGTTGGAATGGTCTTTGGAAGGAGACGAATGGTGGGTATATATAATGGTGTGAAAGAAGGATAAGAGACAATGGAGAAAAAGCAAAGGGGATAATAAAGTCATGCATGGGACATGAGACATTTAAATTTTTTATTAATAATATGGTTGAACACGGAAGATTTATATCTTTTGCATTCGTACCCCTAGCTGAAAAATTAATATAATATAGATATATATAAATGCAATATATGCATCATTTCCAAATTGTGCAGATGTGAGAGATGCTACGTACTAAGTAAATATGAATGTTATTTTGGGTATATTAACTCTTTAAATTATGGTCTATACGTCAATTACTCTATTTCCAGTCACAATAAATGTATGCACAAAAACCTTGGGTTTGTTTGTTGTTAATAATCTTAACCTGTCTAAGTGCAATCATGTGCATACAAGTCTGTGTGACATTGTGTGCGTGGGTGCGTATGTTTCAAAGTCAATTAGGAAGATTAGTGTTGATAATAACAAAATTGTGGGATAAACTTTATCTAAGAAATCTTGATGTTTGTTAGGAATCAGTTAGAAGTTTGTTAGGCCAGTTGTTGCTTATTTATATTCCAAAGTTTGTTAATGAAATTTGAGACGAATAATTATTTTGATAAAGTTGGTAGTTTTCTGTATTTTTTCCTCTCTATTTTTTTTCTACAGATTCTGGGAACTATCTTACATTTGGTACCAGAGCCTGTGTATGCCCAAATATCCAAGGTTTGATCCAATGGCGATCACCATGCAGCATGCAATGAAGGAAGGTGGTGTCTCGTTACATTACCCGATGTTGTCTTCTTCCAATTATTCCACTTGAGTGATTAAGATGGAAGTGTTCATGGAGGCCCAAGGGATCAGGGGCCTGGCAAGCAAATTCAGTGGACTTAGGGCCGTCCTGGAGGATAACGTGCTCGTCAAAAAGTTGCTTGGTTTTGTACCTGACAAGTACTTGCAGGTGGCGTTGTAATCGAGCATATTTTAGATGTGGACACCATGCCATTCGAGGAAGCCATTGGACGTCTCAAGCCATTGCTCACTCATGGAGGATGGCAACCGCAACAAAAGAATTACGGCGAGGACTCGTCGCTAAGTGGAAAGGATCGCAATCCTGGCATCTCATATGGGTATGCTCAAGGCAGAGGACGCGGCAAAGGACGCGGCCATGGCAAGGGAGGCCGTGGCGGTACCAACGCACCACGTCAAGTCAATTCAGGTAGTACCTGGAATAGCAAAGACAAGAGCCACATCAAATGCTTTAGTTGTAACAATATGGAGCATTACGCTTCTAAGTGTCCCAGCAAGTGTAACATGGAAGTGAACTTCACACGCACCCATGATGATAAGCCAGCGCTATTACTGTTTGTATGCACAAAGGATTTGCCCACCATGTTCTTGCTAAATGAAGACGACCACATGCCTAAGTTACGTAAAGGGGATCAGATTCACAACAAGTCGGATGTGTGGTACTTGGACAATGGAGCAAGTAATCATATAACCGGGAGAGGTCCAACTTTAAGGAACTAGATGAACGCATTTGAGGCCAAGTGAAATTTGGAGATGGTTCAACAGTACACATAAAGAGGAAAGGCTCCATCTTGTTCTAGTGTAAGAACGGTGAATAGTGGCTCCTACCAGAGGTATATTGTATACTCGACTTGTGCAACAACATTATAAGTCTTGGTTAACTAACTGAAGAGGGTAGTAAAGTTGTTTTGCAAGGTGAATTCTTGTGGGTGTATGACAAGAATGAGAGACTACTGATGAAAGTTAGTAGATCTAACAACCGAATGTACAAGATTCTATTGGAAACTTGCAACCACAAATGCTTGGCCGTAAGTTTTGAAGACCCGGCATGGTTGTGGCATACCAGGTTGGGGCATGTGAATTTTCAGGTATTGAAACTTATGTCTGAGAAAGAAATGGCTGTGGGGCTACTGAAGATAGATCATCCAACGCAGTTTTGTGAAGGATGCTTGGTTGCCAAGCAAACAAGAATTCCGTTTCCTCCACAAGCAAGCGGCAAAGTTGAGTGTCCATTGCAATTAGTGCATGTTGACTTATGTGGGCCGATCGCACCACAAACATGTGCTGGTAACAAGTACTTTCTTCTTTTGGTTGATGATTTTAGTAGGATGATGTGGCTATATGTGATCAAAGCAAAGAATGGGGCATTTGCTGCATTCAAAAGATTCAAAGCATTGGTGGAGAACTAGACAAAACACAAGCTCAAGATTCTACGGACTGACCGAGGATGTGAATTCCGATTTCATGAGTTTGAGGAGTTGTGTGAGAAATACAAAATTGACAGGTAATTCACAACTCCTTATACTCCCCAGCAAAATGGAGTAGTGGAGAGGAGAAACCGCAGAGTGATGGTAACTGCTCACAGCCTACTCAAGAGCAAGATGATGCCTAGACAAATGTAGGGAGAAGCAGTGCGGCACACAGTTTACATACTTAATCGTGTGCCAACCAAAGCTGTAGTTGGTCGTACCCCATATGAAGCTTGGTCAGGGAAGAAGCCGTAGATTGAACATTTGAGGATTTTCGAATGTGTAGGACATGTCAAAGTGCCCAGTTTACGACTGAAGAAACTGGATGATTGGAGTATGCCCATAGTGTATTTGGGTGCAAAAGAAGGAAGTAAAGCCTATTGTATGTATAAGCCTCAATCCAAGAAGTTGCACATAAGCAGAGATGTAATTTTTGATGAAGAGAAAACGTGGGAGTGGGGTGAGACTGCTGATCGTGATCCACAAGAGTGGGTTATTTTTACTATTGATGATTGTGCAGGTTGCTCTGATGGGGATATGAATGTTGCAGACGCAATGTTTTCATTACCACAGGATAAGATAGCAACCCTAGCGACACTGTCATCACCTACAACACTTGAAAACTCTAGTACTTCGTCCTCTGAAAGAGAGTTGCTTAAATATTGCTCTCTCAATGAAATTTACATGGAGACTGAAGAAGTGCAACTCGATGATGAGTTGTTCCTCTTAGCCTCTGAGGAACCAGCATCATACTGAGAAGCTATAGAAGAGAAGGAGTGGCAAACAACGATGCAGCAAGAACTTGACACCATCGAGAAGAACAAGACTTGGACACTAACAGAATTACCGGATGGCCACAAAGCTATTGGAGTTAAGTGGGTGTAAAAATTGAAGAAGGATCTAAATGGCAAGATCATCAAGCACGAAAGCTAGATTGGTGGCAAAGGGGTATGTGCAGCAAAAGGGGATTGACTACGATGAAGTTTTTGCTCCCGTGACAAGGCTAGAAACTATGAGACTTATTCTGGCACTATTAGCATAGCAAGGATGGCATGTGAATCATCTGGATGTCAAATCAGCATTCTTGAATGACAATCTTCAAGAGAAGGTGTACATCAATTAATGCAAGTTGGCCAAGGACACAAAGTATACAGACTATCAAAAGCACACTATGGTTTGTGTTAGGCTCTGAGAACGTGGAATGTTCGACTTGACAAATACTTGGTGAGTCTTGGTTTTGTGAAATGCCCATAGGAGTAGGTTGTCTATAAGAGAAGCAAAGGAGACAAGATGTTATTAGTTGGTGTTTATGTCAATGATTTAATCATCACCGGGACATGTCCTGCTGAGATCAAGAAATTCAAAAACCAGATGAAAGAGGAGTTTGAAATGATTGATTTGGGACTACTCTCGTATTATCTTGGCATTGAGGTGGAATAATCTAAGCAATGCATCGAATTGAAGCAAGCTTCTTATGCTAAAAAGATACTATAGTAAGCAGGAATGGATGAGTGAAACTCCACAAAATACCAGATGGAGATTGAATTGAAGCTCGGGAGACATGAAAAGGGGGCACCAGTAGATCCAACTCAGTATAGGAGAATTATTGGAAGTTTGAGATACCTAATTCATACCAGGTCAGACCTTTCTTATTCTGTTGACATAGTAAGCAGGTATATGGAGAGACCAACAATCTTGCATCTCCAGGCTGTGAAGCAAATTCTAAGGTATGTGAAAGGAACCTTAGAATTTGGATTGATTTATGAGAAGGTAGAAGCAAAGAAGGTGTTGACTGGTTATAGTGACAACAACTTGGCTAGCGACGTCGATGATCAATGAAGCATGAGTGGATTGGTGTTCTACTTCTTTGGGAAATTAGTTACATGGGGATCACAAAAGCTGAAGAGTGTTGCCTTATCCTCCTGTGAAGCAGAATTCATGGCAGCAATGGTAGCAGCCTGCCAAGGTATTTGGCTTAGAAGTTTGATAAGTGAGTTGACCAGATTGCCATTGGAGCCAATCAACCTATATATTGACAATAAGTCAGCTATTGCTTTGATGAAGAACCCGGTATTTCATGGGAGAAGTAAACATATAGACACTCGATTCCATTTCATCTGTGAGTGTATCGAAAAAAAGCTTATCATCGTTAAACATGTTCGCACGAAGGAGCAACAAGCTGACATACTCACGAAGGCACTTCCCAGAGTCAAATTCTGTGAGATGTGTGACTTGCTGGGAATAAAAAATCTTGAATAGCCAGTTAAGATTAGGAGGGAAAATGTTGTTAATAATCTTGACCTGGTTAAGCACAATCAAGTGCATACAGTTCCGCGTGACATTGTGGGTATGCGTATGTTTCAAAGTCAATCAGGAAGATTAGTGTTGATAATAACCGAATTGTGGGATAAAGTTTATCTAAGAAATATTGAAGTTTGTTAGGAATCAGTTAGCAATTTGTTAGGCCAATTGTTGCTTATTTATATTCCAAAGTTTGTTAATGAAATTTGAGATGAATAATTATTTTGATAGAGTTGGTAGTCTTCTGTATTTTTTCTTCTATGTTTTTTTTCTATAGATTCTGGGAACTATTTTACATTGTTTACATAAATGTTTGATAAGTGATAGCACAAGGAATAAAAAGTCGGCTAGTTGGTAAAAATATACTTACTGTTAGTGCAAAGGCACTTTAAGTTGGCATAATTTGACACCTAATCAAGATGACCTAGAAACCAAAATGACGTGGCATAGAAGATGACATGTAAGCATGGTGACATGGCAAGGTGGCTTGGCTAGGAGGCAAATATCCTTGAAGATCTTGATGAAGCTATTTTTGGTATGTGCTACAATTTGAAAACAAGATCTCATCAAGACCATATTTAGGAGATTTAATTAAAGACTAAATATGGATAGAGCTAAATTGAAGAGATACCTATCAATGGTAAGATTTGGATAATATTGAAGATATGATTTGAAGAACCTTAATAGATTTGGATGAAGACTATTAAGGGTATGATTTGAAGACATGCCTATTTGAGGCATGATTGAACTGATTGATTGGAGATCTTTGGTAGAAGATTTGAAGACCAAACTTGGGTGAATTGAAGATCAAGTTTGGTAAGTTTCGTGAAGACGCACAAAGGCGTGCACCCCTTGCGAGGAGACTACGTGATAAGGAGTTGAGGAGGTAGTCTAGTTACTGGTAGTTGGGATCAGGTGATCTGGCTGCATTGACTCGGACTAAGCATGACCGGGAGGTTGATGGGTCTTGAGGTTGCTTAGCAACGTAACCAGAACTGAGTCAAGTCAGCAGTCAGGGCCATGTTACAAGTCGTGTTACAACAAGAGTTATAACACCTAATTTTGGAAGGTTCTAAAGTTAGTAGCCGCGGAGATTCTAAAAGAGGTATGAACTTTATTTGGGACATTGAGGAGTCTATATATACTATCTTGGTCTTAAATTGGGTGCGACTCTTGAAAGAGGAAGTAGGGAGGCACTAGACAATCTAGAGATGGTAGTTATCTTTGTTTGTGAGTGTGAGTGACACGTGTTTGTACTCATCTTTTATCATCTCTTTTAGTGGATTTTTTATCTCCGGGCTTGGCCCCCAGACGTAGGTGAGTTGATGCCGAATTGGGTTACCAACTTTGTGTGTCTTCTTCTTGTTTGGTTTGTGTGTGTTGTTCTTTGAGTGTTTGAGTGATCTTTTAACCCACAAACCTACACCGGCGGAACTAACAAGTGGTATCAGACCATAGGTCATCGTGTTCGTCTTGGTTTCAAGGTCGGCGAGATCCTAGCAAGTTCCATTGATGGCCGGAAGGGAAAGAGCATCCATCACACGACCGCCATTACTCAATGGGTCCAACTATCCTTGTTGGAAGGCAAGATTGAGGGTGTTCATAAAATCTCTAGATGAGAGTGCATGGATAGTTGTTGAAGATGGATGGTTCCCTCCAACTTAAGTTGATGAAGACAAGAACGAGATTGTGAAGAAGAAGATTAACTGGAGTACTGAAGATATGAGGAGAGCTAATGCAAATGGAAAGGCTCTCAATGCAATTTTTGGAGGAGTGGACGAGAACCAGTTTAAGTATGTTGCTACATGTGAGAGTGCCAAAGAAGCTTGGGAGATCCTTCAAACGATTCATGAAGGCACAAACTTGGTAAGAACTTCTAAAATTCAAATGTTGACAATTATGTTTGAGAATCTCAGGATGGGAGAAGATGAGACAATAGCTATATTCTATGCAAAATTGATGGACATTACAAGCCAAGCTTACCAACTCAACAAGAAGTACTACGACAAAAGGCTAGTGCAAAAGACTCTTAGATCTCTTCCAAGAAGATTTGATAGAAAAGTTTCCACGATAGAATAGGCTAAAGATATTACAACTATGAGGCTTGACGAGTTGATGGGGTCCTTACAAGCCTACGAGATGAATCTGAATTCCGAAAGGAAAGTGGAAGGTTTGGCTCTAAAGGCGGAGGCAAACAGACAGAAGGAGTTACAACAGAATGTTGTAACAGAAGATGAAGATGAAGAAGATAATGAATTTGTGTTTCTATTAAGGAAGTTGCACAACATGATGAGAAAATACAAGACGCAAGGCAAGAAATTCCCAAGGAAAGATCTCCTTAATGAAGAGAAGGAAGAAGTTGAAGATCGTCAAAAGAAGATCAAGTGTAGAGAATATGGTGGCTTTTGTCATTATCAAGCCGAGTGTGCTAACACTCTGAAGAAGAAAGAAAAGTCACTCAATGCAGACTGATGCTCTTCCTTGACAGAACTCAATTGATGGGAAGATATAGTGTTATCCTCTTACACGCAATGCCCAAGGACGGTAATAAAGGAATCTTTCATTTAACATTTGCCATCGTGGACAATGAGACAGATGACAATGAGACATGGTTCATTTAAACTTTAGGTTATGCATTATGGCGATGAGGACTATGAGAGGTGCAATACATTCATATTGGATAGGTTGAAGGGACTTATCAATGCTATTGCTGAGGTTTTTCCTTCATCTCCACATGCATACCGTTTGTGATATTTACATGCAAACTTCCTAAAGACCAACGGCGGGTTAGCAAGGCATTAAAAGATGAGTGCTGGAGGTTGATTACCAAGGTCGCGTATGCCTGTACATCCACGAAATACGAAGAAGCTGTGAATGAGCTATCTACCACTTCATCACAAGCGCATATCTGGTTGTTCCATAAATCAGAACAGCACATTGGTCCAATTACCTATTCTGAGGTCAGCGGTGGGGTGAGATGTACTCTAATGTGGCTGAGTCATTCAATGCTTGGATCAAGGAGGCACGCCACCTCCTTGTATGCAACATGGTTGACTTGATTAGGTGTGTTCATATTCTTTCTTCTAATTTGCCCATAATGTATATGTTTAATCTTACTGATAGTATTTGTGAGTTACTAATTATTTACCCTGTAAATGTGATTATTTAGCATTGTTTCTACTATAAATACTATCTTCATGTTTATTTAACAATATAACAATTTATGATGCCCTATTTATGCTTATTATACCATGTTAGTGGTATTTATATGATTTGTCCATCATTTTTTGAGGTTATTATACAATTATTTTGGTTCCCATTCATAACTAGCCTTTAATGTTGATATGTCACACGTTCAAACTGATAAACATGGTGTGTGATGACCATTAGCACTGCCACAAATGGGAGACTCACCTATGTCGGGAGATACACAAGAAGATTGAAGATACAATGGAACAAAGTCGATGTTTGGTTATAGGTCATTTTAATAGGGTACAATTTGAAGTGATAGACAACTAAAGCAATTCTGTTAACTTACAGGAGAGAACATGCTCTTGCAAACGTTGGGAAGCACATGGCCTACAATGTAAACATGCTTGTGAGGCCATCATGCAGACAGATACCAATGTTCACCGGTTTGTTGATGACTATTACACTGTTGGCACGTACAATATAGTGTATGGTAACTCAATTTATCCTATCCCAGATCATGACAAACCAATGGATAATTGCAGAGATCTTCATCTTTGGTCACCTATAACAAGGAGATAACCAAGCCGGCCAAGACGTCGAAGGATTGAGTCACAAGCTTTCAACAAACGGGAGTTGCACTGTAGTTATTGTAATGAAGTTGGCCACAATAGAGTTATGTGCAATGAGGCCATTGCAGACTGAATGTTTGATATGAAATGTTATCGCCTTATCCATTTTGTTATGATACTCAGTTTATAGTGACTTCTGTGTTAAAGTAAAGGTTAACTTATGGTTATAAACAAAGACTTGCGAAAATGATCACGACAATTAATAAATAGTCAGAACGAGATCAATCTATACATGAAATTGATAATATATACAAAAAATTGACAACACATATAGGAAACTATCAATATTTATAGGAAATTGAACCTATATAGAGAAAGTTAACAATATGTATAGAAATCTGAGAATACATATAGAACATTGACAATATCTAAAGTAAACAGAGAATTTATACATTAAGTGAAGAATATACACAGGAAATTGACAATATATATGTCAAACTGACAATATGTATAGGAAATTGAGAATATGTACAGAAAATCGAGAAATAGTGCATGATATTCATGATTCAACAATAATGCAAAATACCAAAATGGAAGTTCTGATTTTCATCAGACTAGAGATGATAGTATCCTGAAACATACAATGTAAATAAAGGTTCAAACTTGGGTGGGTCTGATAACACTAATAATATAATCATAAAGTATATAATTGTATTTCATTCCAGCGCATTTTTAGACCCCTCGGGTGGGCCAGTTGAAGTCTCAAGTGTTCTAGATGTCGGTGGTGCGGGAGGATCTATAGCCATGTTATCTTTCATAGTTTCAGATACCGTGCTATCGACAGGGTCCTTTTCTGGGACATTGGTGGCACTGTTATTGTCAACAGCAAGTTCCTTTATTTCATCAGTTGTAGGGTCTTCTTCGTCAAAGTGGGCAGTATCCTCTTTGATGACCGAGATGCATAGTATGCCATATGCAATGATTCTAGTAGCATACACAAGCTGATAGAATGGCATGTCATCGACTGACAGTTGAAGTTTCTCACCATGTAGTATCAATTCCATAAATCAAATTGCACAAATAGGGCAATCTAAACTACCCGCCCTTTGCTGGGGACAATCACGCGCGTGCACTAGCGGGTATGCACTGGTGTTAGTGATGGCAAGCATTGTTTTCAATAAATTATCAAAAAGCTAGTGCTGCATTTCAGAGAAGAAAATAGAGACGTAAGTTAAAACAGATAATAGAAACAATGAGAGAATTAATTAAGTTTTAGGAGTAACCATTGCAATCACATCTTTATCATTGATAGGCTCGTAAGTAAGGAGTAATGACGATATTCCTGCCATTATTTATCCAAAAATGAGAAGACAGTAATGCTTGTGTAGTATTATCGGTATATGGATAATGACAACAGTTGTGTATTCATCCAAGACAAAAGCTAACAATTTATTCAATCCATCTTTAGAATCAGGTCTCTTCCATATGGCAAGCGCTATTGGTCTAGTAATCTTGGCTGATCACTTAAACTGGCCAGGGAAGTTCATCAACTAATATCAAGATAAACGTGTTAAAAACGTCATCAGGGACTATATGCTTCCCTTCAACCAAAGCGTGAAGATGGTCATAGCTAGTATGATTGAGTTTGTTGCTCTAAGAAAATGTCCTGTACTAGTGGGGAAAGAAATTAAATAAATCATTAACAGTATTTATGAATAAACAAAATGGATATAAATTGTATACCAATCATATTGGCCATTTATTTATATAACTGAACATAAACTGAAATATTTGAAAGTACCATATCAATTTGAATTGGAAGCTATATACATAGCATAAACAGTAGAATTAGAATAGTAAAATAAAAAAAAACAAATTAAAACTAGTAAAACACTTACGCATCCATCTGGCAATTGAGGAAGATTAACAACGTCATCTGTTGCATTTTGTCTAGCCATGTAAACCCTTGAGGTTGCTTTGTTGGAGGGATGAAATCTGTCGTACGTCTTTCGACTTCTCATTTCATCTGCATCATCTAGTTGGTTGTTGTATCTGTCGGTTGAAGGTACCCTACTTTTAAGGGATTTGATTGATTCTATTGCTCTCCTAATGGCGTCTAATGTGCTAGTGTCAACTACACTCATATCAGATGATGGTTTTGTATCATTCTTTTCCCTTTCCCAGAGGGGCAATTTTTTTTTGCTGGGGCGGGTTCGGGCAAGAGTACGGGATGAGATGAGGCTAAAGCCTTCTGATTGATTCCTCACAACTGTACAGGGTCGCAAAATAATACCCTATGTGTGACAAGAAAGTATTATTACTCACTCTTTATCTACTATCTAGCCAACAATTCTTCATAAGAGGAACAAATAAAATAAAATAAACTAACTAATCTATGGCCCAGTTACTAGCATACATAAATAAATAAATAGGGGAGTGCCAAGCATGAGAAGAAGGTGTTCGAACAAGGAATCCCCCTAGGGTTGTCATTAAGGCCCAAACTAGGATAGTTTAAAGATCTAATAACAGTAGTTAAGACCTAGAGATCTCTTAGATAGGTTAACCCCAATCTCTTGCCAGCTAAACCCTAATCCCATACGAGTGGTGATTCGAATTTCTTCAAGATAAACCCTCCTACCATTGCAATGAGTTCAAGGAAATCTCTAAATAGGAGTAAACCTACTTTTCTTTGGCTTAAACTTAATATTGGAGGGCTACCAACACCCAATCTCTTGACGTGTCGGCACAAGTATCCCCTTTCAATCTATGTATGACCTAGTGTAAGCATGCTCTCATGTCAATAAATACAGTTCAAGAATGAACTACAGATTTCTCCTTTTGTAGCTCAAGACATGCAAAGCACAATAGATTGAATCTTAAACAACCATCAAATTAAACAATGACAACATCTACTGTTTTTACACAAGATGAACCCTAGGTTTCATCCAAATCTAAACGCAACAATAAGTTAATCCCTCATGATGAGAGATACTTATACAACAAACAAGGAAAAGAGATACAATAAAGAACCAAGAAAACTCCCTTTATGATCTTGATCCCCTTGAATGGAAGAAGCTTCGAATGATTTGTAAGGATGGCTTAGATCTTCACTCCAACACCTTCTCCTTTGCTCCTCTTCCTCTTGATGATGATGTGTGCTTCTTTCCCCAAAGGATCATCGGTGAAAGATGGTCAGAAGGCCTCAAGAATGTATGGTGGTGGCAGCCCAAAGGGCCAAAGATAAGTCCCCTTTCTTTTACCCTAAAAGACTCCTTTATAACCCCACATTACGTTGTATATCGGGGTCTATACCAGGGGATATACGAACTCTATGCTGCACGTATGGAGGTTGCATAACTTAGGCAAAATTTCTAGCTAACAAATTCTCCAGTTACTACAGTAATTGCTATAGTAAACCTACTACATTATTCCATTTGCAGTAAATCTGCTACAGTACAACACAACCTGGTTTGCTCCTTTTCTTCGCCCAAATCTTGTCCTCGCCTTCTCCATGCCTTCTTCAAGTCCTACAAAGCAAATTACATGCGATTAAGTACAAAATAGGCATCAATTATAATAAAAATACATGCTAAGTGTATAAAATACATATAAGAAAATAAATACATTTAGGCACTTATCACCTTCGTAGCACTGGTGAGAGGCCTGCTATAAAGTGTGCCATCAATTGGTTCATCGGTATGAGGTTTATTCTTTCCTTGCTTTGTAGAATCCCTTTCAACCATTTACTTTAGGGGGCATGTGTTTGTTTCTGATGGGAGGGTTCAACATTGTCCTTTAATCCTACCTTTGCCTCAAGCAATTTCTCCTTTTCACAGTTTCTGTTTAATTTTTTCTCAAGTATGATAACTCTTTCTTTAAGTTCTCTAACTTTATTCAAGACCAGATCTAGTTT
This sequence comes from Dioscorea alata, assembly GCA_020875875.1. Lineage (NCBI taxonomy): Eukaryota > Viridiplantae > Streptophyta > Magnoliopsida > Dioscoreales > Dioscoreaceae > Dioscorea > Dioscorea alata. The sequence continues at coordinate 14,993,969 of CM037019.1, forward strand.
CTTGTCATCATTAACTTTTCCTCTAAGGTTTGTAGTGGAGGAATGGTGGCTATCGGTCTATTGAGGACTATCTAGACGCTATTTTGTCGACTCTTCTTTAGAGGGTGTTCTTCTGTAACTATTTCTTTTCCCTTTCTAGTTCTTGTCTTCACCATTCTTGATGACCATATTATTGTGGACAATTCTACAATGGGTCTTCATGTGGTCTTGCTGTCAAGTTTTCCACTGCCAATAAGGTCAACCTTATACTCATTCTCTGGGACCAAGGTGAAGAACTAGTGGGAAATAGCAAACATTAGCAAGTACCGGCAATGACCCATATAGAATAAATAAATATCCAACATGCACAATAATAAAGGTGTGTTATGAACACAAATTGTCAATTACAAACAGAAACACAAACAACAAAATTGTAACTCATGATACAAATTGTATAAACATCATTTCAAACCACCAACTCATGGTCTCAGCCAATTATACACAATCTAAAACATAAAGTTAAATAAAATAGCATTAATCCGGAAAAATAATCAGTTGACATAATTTGTAAACATTAACACATGATATGAACAGTGATTTTCACCTGTCCCTTAAATGTCTCCACTAGGGCTTCATCACCAGATTGTTTCTTGAAACTACTTTCACCTTAGCCCAAGATGCTCAGTGATTGTCCATAGTAGGTCCTCTTCCCAATCCCAATGACTTCATGAAACCAAAGATTAAGGGCAACTACACAACCCCTTAAGTACTTGGGACTTGATAACTTACCGGAACACCTATCCTTCACTTTGCCAGATGCGGCGGATACATCTTCCATGAGAAAACTATGTGTCACATACTCCCATGCATACTCACCAAGTGTGGATAAATCATCCACATAATGAGCTAACCATGCTGGTGCTGAACAACAAGTGGTCGGGAAGAGCAAGCATCTCATGATATATATCATTAAAAGCTTAACGAAATGTTATTTGCGCTTGTAATCTTTCTTAAGGACCAAGCCTTGTAATACCCTCACCAAAAAATCCTTGTTTCTGTCTACTCCTTTTGTGAAGTATTCCTCTTCCAGCTTGCAACATTCCTTCTTCCTCTTAAACTCAATAGCAATGTCTTCGCACTTTAGGCCGAGTACAGCCCTGAAATGAAAATGGCTCTTCCCTAGCTTAAATATTCTCGTCTGCTCATCAAACACTTGCATTAAAGCGCCTAGTATACTGCATTCTTAGACTATGGGTTCAATGTCCATCAGATGGCTAAACGCTGTTTGCTTCAGTATGTCCTAGTGCCTTTGCTTCATCTTCTTCATCAGCTCATGTATGGTGTCTACAAGTGGTGCTAAATAGCACCATCCATTCACAAGATTTCTGAAACCACTAGGCATAATGTGTCATTACACAAACAAATCAATTCATGTTAGTAAACATATTCATGGAAACGATAAACTGCATAAGCACTACATTGTAGACCGAAGTGGGGTTCACAACAATTCACACTATACAGTGAGCATGCATTTACAAGTAAAGGACATATTTGGTGTTAACCGATTGGCAAGATGCATTGACTCTATATATACAGCAGGAATGTAATGGACAAACCAAATTTTACAATTGAAATAATAGTAAATGAATTGGTTCTCTAATTGAAATACTGACTTTTCCAATAACTGAACAAAATTGTACATATATGCACAATAATTATGAAAAACTGAACAAAACACACATCGAAATGGGATTGTTTTGGAGTTTAATTAACAACAAGAGAAATTCAGTTGTGCATAGAATGGTATTATATGATTTACTCTCTACATGTAAAACATTACTTGATTCTTCACATAATCTGCAACAGTTCTTCACAGTGACAATCAATAACAACTTCAAGAACACAAAATTTGAATGGAAAAAAAGGTAAACATTATATTTCTACAAATTAAAAGAAGATGTCTAGATTACAAATAATATTTTCTATGATAGTCCATGACACAAGACTAACACTTCACTCACAATATTTATGAAGCTCATATACAAATTAAAGCATAAGAACATGAGTTCTTAGAATTGATTAGCAAAAGTGTTGCTAGATTGGGTGTTACCAGGCTTTGAACCTATCAAGTTTGAGGGAAGATCACATCTCCTCTCAGTCATGATGAAGCATGCCTTCAATCAGCAAAGGAAAGCTCTGGCACTAGGGGCACTAACAGTGTTTTTCTCTCCGCCGTGGATAGGAAGAACTCCAGCAGTGATCTGGCGAAGAAGATGAACCCTAAGCCTAATCTTCTTTGATTCCTTGCGATGCGAACCGATTTGACTGGTAGGATGGTCCCAAGGCTTTGAAAATTAAATAATGCTTCAAGGGTAGGAAAGTAATTTCTTAGCCAATTTCACACCGTTATCAGGCTATGAATTGGGAAGTTATGACCATGATAAAGGAGGGTGTTTTTAGCGATATGTCAAAATTAGGGGTTCTTTTGTGGATATGATAAAGTATGGGGACTATCTGAACAATTTCTCTTAAACAAATTGCTAAGATTAAATTTAGAAATTAACTCTTAAATTATGTATGTGGAGAAATTATTTCATGCATAAAAGTCTTCTATAAGTCAATGCTTATAATGTGACAAAAGAATAGTAAAATATCTAGAGAAAGAAAAATAAAATAAATAAAAGAGTATTACAAAAAAAAAAAAAAAGGCTTGTTAACAAATTCACTTGGCACAGTCTGGACATATTACGTGCTACCTAGTATGTACCAATCAACATATTCAACTATTTTGTTTTAGTTTTTAGTTTCTTAAAAACAATGAGTATGCATGGTTTAGTTTGGAAAATATGCGTTAGATTGAGTTAACAAGTCCATATCCACCATTAACTAAGCATGGCTTATTAAACCTTACTCATCCAAATATAAATCTATTTATTTCTAATTTGCCTATTATATATATAAATGGCTAATTAGTCTAATATATATATTTGACAATGTGGACAAATCAACTCGTACATATATACCCTTGCTCAAATCATGATCTTCTTAATTTATGGCAATGACATAATGAATTTCATAGATAAAAAAAAAGCCCTTGTCCTTCATGACACGGGGTTATGCGAAGCAACTCAACGCCGTGCGGCACTTGCTCAATCATAGTCGATCACAAGTCAGCCTAAACGCCCCGGAAGCCAAGAACGCCCAATAGAAACCAAAGATCGCCACAACCTTGTAGAGAAGATGCAAAGAGAGACACAAAGTATGAAGAGAGAAAAATTAAACTCTCTTGTATTGAGTATGAAGCATACAACCGTTGACCGACACTAACAAGAGACCTTAGCCCAACACGGACACTAAGGGGAGACAAGAACACTCTCTTGCTCACAAGCTCTCTTGCTCTCCTACTCTTGCTCTCATAAGAAGAAGAAGGAGAATGGAAGTGTGTTCATCAAAGGGGAATGAGAGGCTTCTTATAGCCCTTTGGAGAGAATCAAAGCCAAGGGGGTTAGGACGAACGTCAACCGAGACGTTCCTTGTCCAAGCACTAACAAACGAGGATAGATCCCAAGCCAAGAGGAAGAAGCCGTATTCTCCTCCTATTCGTCGGGTCCCGTTGGTCCTGCGTGCTCCCCACTTTGTCTCCCACTAGCCAAAGATGTCTCTTGCCTGTCCACAGCGCCCGATAATCACTGTTCATCCGCCCCGGGATGACTCGGCCCGTCCTGCCGAGGGACATGTCCTCCCGTACGCATACGATGATGCGCAAGATGATCGCATTCCAAAATAATCTAAGTGTCGCCAATAGCCGAGCGGTTCGCCACGCCGCCCTCGGTCATGAAGACTGGATCATGCCCGTGTATCTTTGTCCGATCATGAAAGACATGAAAATCGAACTAAGGGAATGGAATAACCATCCCCGGCTTCCCGACCTTGTCATACTCGCGCCAAGGGTTCGACGCCGAAAAAGCCCTGTAACACTTCACCCATATTAGTAAATGGTTGCTCTCCTAATCTAGTACACAACATTTGACTCCATCAAGATAACTTGCTAAGAAATGCTACCATGGCATTAAATCAAAGCTAAGATTGAATTGTCCATCACAACCGATGATCTTCTTGTCTGGCAAACTAATCGAGGGTTAGCATGTGTGCTAGTCCCACAAAATATAGTAAATATGTAAGGTTGATGATCCTATGAGAATTGGAAGTACTATTACTACCTAAATTTCTATTATCTATCCAATTTATACAAACAAAGAAGAAAACTCGGGAAAGTAAATTAATAATTAAAAAATCAACTAGTGCTAGAAAGAAGGTAATACATCATGAGAAGAAGGTATCCAATTGTGAATTTGCATAGGATTAAAATTTCAATTAAAAATCTATAGTGGTTTAATTTTAAGATCCTATCGTAAAGAGTACCCTTGAATTATGTCAACATCATTGTTAAAGCTATTCACACCTAATCCCGTATGAAGTTAGGTTGGAATCTCTTCCTAATCTGATTATTTGTACGATTGCATTAAATGCTTTATGAGTCCCTCTATTATGATATTGTAGAAAAAACTATTACGACACTATTACGGGTGCTATTACCGGCGTAACTCCCAACCCGAGAAGATTACGGGCACTATTATAGCCGTAAGCATTGGGCCGTAAAGACTTCGTTGGGATCTTTTCCTAATCTAATTATTTGTATGATTGCATTAAATGCTTTATGAGTCCCTCAATTATGATATTGTAGCAGTGCACTATTTATGATATTGTAGCAAAAACTATTATGGCACTGTTACGGGCGCTATTACCGGCGTAACTCCCAACCCGAGAAGATTACGGGCACTATTACAACCGTAAGCATTGGGCCGTAAAGACTTCTCATGTATGATGTGCTTTGTGACGAGTGGAAATAGTCACCTAGTATAGACATATCGTGATTTGAGGGGATTGTGTGAGCCTAGCAATGGGGTACTTTGGAGTTGAGAGTTCTTCTCCCTTAATCGTCCCGAGTGAATTAACAAGAAATTTCCATGTCTTTGCAATTGTAGGGAATAAATTTTAGCAAAAATCGCATTTCTATTATGCATGGGATTAGGAATAATCTCTACATAAAACGAATTATCTATTGCAAAAATTCTTGTTAGTTCACATTGAGATTTCATAGAGTGCAATTCAATTGTGGGGTATTTGTATCAGCACTCTAGTGAATAAAGTACTAATGGTCCTTCCAAAAGGGGTTTAGTATATTTTAGGATTTCTCTCGGTTCAAATAAGATTGTATACTTATACAACCTTTATTCTGAACTTAGCAAACCCTAGAGCGATACATTGCCAAGGCTCCCATTTCCCCCTTGTTTCTCGCCCAATTTTATTTCCATTTACTTGTTTTATTTTTCTCTCGTTTCTTAGTTTGCTCACACATATCACAACCTTTGTGTTGGCTAGTTTTCAGGATTTGGACTAATACTAGTATTTTGAATCTTTCTAGTAGATCGATAGCCTACTTTTGAGCACTTAGCTACACTATTGGCATGCACACTTGCATCCCTATCAAACACCTACCTATCTTTTGTAGGTTTCAACAAATATGCTTTATCGCTAAGTTAAATATTTTAAGTTATTTCTTTATTGTTTTGTCAATTTCGAAACATGTGGGGTGACACGACCCCTTGCGTGTATCCCGCAAGTGCATGGGCTTGTCGAAGTAATAAAATTACCCTGGTGAGTGGGTAGTCGAATCCACAGGGAATAGGGATTTAAGACACGAGATTTCGCTATCTAGTTGTGCGGTGTATGAAAAAGTGATAATAGAATTGATGAGTGAATTATGGAAGCAAATATGATAAAAAGCAAGAAATTGAATAGAGAGATGGAAGACAAGAAAGTGCAAGAAGGAGTGAATTAGAGAAAGACTAGTAATGGATGAAATAGGGTATCCGGATAAGCTACCTCTAGGACTTATGCTTCTAGTGCAAGACTATGCTATTATACTTTCCTATTGATGTTAATTGAGTCGAGGATATCCTTAAACTCACGGTCCCAAACCTAAGGTCAACCGTGACTAGCCCCAACACTATGTCCCGGCATTAGGATTCACGTCAACCCTTCAATCTGTAGCTCACGCAACAAAGCCCCAGGGGAGTACATCTACCTAAGCCTAACACTACGTGGGATTGCTTTAAGCTCTAAGGATTCCTAGTGATAAAACCTGTTCCTATGTGTAGTTCTAACCCTTTGGTCCAGGTGGAAGAACTTTAGTCTAGATTAAGCCCCAGCGCTTAGGATTCACGTCAACCCTTCACTCTGTTGCTTGCGCAACTAAGCCCCAGGGGAGTTTATCTACCTAGCACTTCACTCTATCTCGACCGCTAAGAAATCAAGGAAAACGGAGGTAGGGAGAAATCACACCAGAGGGGAAAGGGGACGCTTCGCTACCTCACGACTCACCCTCTCAACCCTCTTCAATCTTAAGTAGTCTAACCCTATAGGAGTTGTCACACCTCCAAAGGGTAACCTAGATTATTCTCAACCCTAGTGTCACGGGTAAGGGAAAACAATTGCAAAAGATAATTAAAATTGAAACTCGAATTTATTCATCAATAATGGAAAAGCATAATAGCAATGTCATAGAAACATAATAATCCTAGTGTTTACAAGTCTGAATACCCACGAGGGGTTTAGCTCCTCATGGAGCTATACATGTTCATCAAAATATGAAATAAAGCACAAATTAAAGACATTGATGAAAACCCCCTTGCGTATGGTGTGGTCGTGGTCTTGTGCGGCCGCCGAAGGTCGATGACGATGCCGATGACGCGCTCCAAAGCTCCACGAAGTCCTCTCTGAAACCTTAGCCGCCCTCTCCAGAAGTTGGGGAGAAAGTTAGGTAAAAGATATCTCAAAAGTCTCCAAAATCGGGCATTTATATTGTTGAGTCGCGGCTTTAAAATTGGACTTATCGGGACTTCACACGGTCGTGTGGAATTTCCACACGCCCGTGTGAACTCTTTGAAATCCTGTTTTTCGGCAGAAAGTGAACAGTAGCTTGCTACAGTATTTCGTTACAACAAAACAAGCTATAGTGCTGCTACAGTAACTCGCCGAAACGCTCCCAAATCCGTTGTTCTTCATCGAGGCCATTGATTTGGGCACATAATCAATGGTAGATCGTGCTGATTGCTTCAAGTCTCCTTCTTGGTGAAGTTCTCCTAAGCAACACGAGTTAGACTTGTTGTGAATGTGACTGCCTTTGTTCCCCTCCAAAGGAGGTTGGCACACACTCACAAGTCTAGGCTCGTGCCTTGTTCCTTGCTTGGTCCGAAACTTTCCCAACAATGTCGAACACAATCTAACTTCGTTTTTCTTTTCGAAATTAGCTCCACAAACCTATAATGCATAAGAATACACAAATGCACACCATTTAGTGATAAAATCTGATAAAAGGTATGCTCATTGTAAGATAATAACGCTTTGCATTACTATAACACAAGCACTTATCATGGGGATTGTTGAAAAGAATTAATATTGAATGGAAATTAAAGAGTTGAAACTATTGAAACTCCAAAATTATTTTGGAGTTCTAATGGTTAGTAACTTATTTTAGAATTCTAATAATTGGTAACTTATTTTGGAATTCCAATGGTTGGTAACTTATTTGGAATTCCAATGGTTAGTAACTTACTTCTTCCATAGCTTTATAAAGAGCTTTTTCTTAACCTCTAAAGGAGAGAAAAAACAAGACCAATTCCCTTTTACTTCTTTTTCTCCTACTGTCTCGTAGAAGGCCTAATTTCCAAGTTCAGTGTGATAGAGCTCACATAATTCAGTTCACCGGAGTTGTAACGTGGTGCTGTATTACAATTGAAGACCATTGTTATTTTGGGAAGTATATGCTAGTTAAAACCCAAGCATCGGAGGGTGGCGAATCTGTTTTAAGGAAATTGTGTCATACACATGCCTAAGTTCTGTCTCTCCTCGTCTTTGGGATAAAGTCTTCTCACTTTTAATATAAAGTATTATTTTATTTGTAATTTTTATTAATATCCAACATAGCTAGGATTCTTTGTTTCCAACATGTATATTGGAGGAAGCAAGAGATAGTTTCCTTAATACAACAGAGAAAAAAAATGAAGATGTTGATAACAAAGAAGGAATTTGGAGCCTAACTTTGAACATTGAGCATAGGGATGGGTGTAAAAGTCAAACAAACTAATATCTAATGTGATTCTTTATTATGAATGTTCATTTATGTCTGAAATTAAATTAAAAAAAAAAAGCATTATGCCTACCAATCAAGTTATCTGAAACAATTGGACTTGTTAACCATTTTATTATTATGGACTAGTTAAGCATTTCTAGTGTACATAAAATGAATATTGACAATAAAGACTAACATTAGGCATCATAATTAAAATTTACTAATCCAAACACTTGGATAAAGCTTAATTACATGCTATGACAATTTCATGCTCTTTTTTCATATAGAAAGCTAAAGTTTGCAAAATATCTTCACGTGAATACTAATTTTTTTTTTAATTCAAATAGATAGCATATAGTTAATTAAAACAGGTGAAGAATTAATTGAAACAAATAAAACATATAAAACTATATTTATAAAATGATAATAGTGGAAATAAAAAAATGCACTCTCTCTACACATTATAAATGTCCGCCTTCATTAATTTACCAAAAGTAAGAAAAATAGTTAAAATTAAAATTTTCATGAATATTTAGCTTTTTTTTTTTTTTTTTTTTAACTTACCCACTTTTTCTTCATCCACTAAACTTGTGCATTTAATATCACAATGGTGGTAAATAATGCATTTAAACAAATTGCTAATATTAAATTTAAAAATTAACTCTTAAAATATATATGTAGAGAGATAATTTAGTACTAAAGACCTCAATAAGTGAACACTTATAATGCGAGTGAGGGAGCAATAAAATATCTAAAAAAATAAAATAAAATAAATAAAAGAGTATTACAAAAAAAAAAAAAAAAAATTAACAAATTCAGTTGGCACAATTTGGACTTATTGGGTCCTACCTAATATGGACCAATCAACATATTCTATCTATTTGGTTTAAGTTTTAAGTTTCTTTAAAACAGTGAGTATGCATGGTTTAGTTTGGAAAATATGAGACATGGCTAATTAAACCATACTCATCCAAATGTAAAGCCATTTATTTCTAATTTATCTATCCAAATGTAAAGCCATTTATTTCTAATTTATCTAATATATATATATATATATATGGCTAATTACTCTAATATATATATTTGAGGACAAATCATCTCATCCACATACATCCTCGCTCAAATCATGGCAAAGACCTTATGAAATAATATATCCTCTCTCAAATCATGATCTTCTTAATTTATGGCGAAGACCTTACAATTTCATAGATGGAAGAATGAAAAGCCTTTGTCCTTCACCCATATTGGCAAATGGTGGCTCTCCTAATCTGGTACACAATATTTGACTCCATCAAGATAACTTGCTAAGATATGTTATCATGGCATTAAATTAATGCAAAGATTGAATTGTCCATCACAACCGATGCTTTTTTTTGTTTGGCTAACTACTCGTGGGATAGCAAATATGCTAGTCACATAAAATATAATAACTGTAAGGTTGTTGATCCCATGAGGACTAATGGAAGTACTATTACTAGCTAAATTTTTATTATCTAGCCAATTTATATAAATAAAGATGGAAACTCGGGAAAGTAAATTAATAATAAAAGAATCAACTACTGCTAGAAAGAAGGTAATGAATCATTAGAAGGAGGTATCTAAATATGAATCCCCATAGGATTACAATTTCAACTATACATCTATAGTGGTTTAATTTTAAAAGTGTATCCGATCGTAAAGAGTACTCCTGAATTATGTCAATACCTTTATTAAGGCTATTTGCACCTAAACAATACAAAGTTAGGTTGGAATATCTTCCTAACCTAATTCTTCGTATGATTGTATTAAATGCTTTATGAGTCCCTCTATTAGGTTTTATCCTAATTAGAAGAGTTTGAGACACTATGTCTAGGTGTACCTACAACTCCTGTCACTTACGGTTGATCTAGATATAGTTGGATTTCTCAATGGTAATCACACAAATCAAGGCATTAATTAGAGCTCTCGCTATAATTAATTCATGGCATCAATGAACACATAGATGAATCATCAATAAGGCTCTCAAATAAACCAAAAAAAAAAAAAAAAAAGAAGTTCAATTACAAGTTCATCCTAGGGTTCATAAATCTGAATACCCAAGGATATTTAGTTCTTTAACCTAAGAAAGTTCAAATTACAATCCAAGATAAAAAAAAAAAAAATCAAAATCAATATCATAATGAAAACTCCCTTGAACTCCACACTTCTCTTGATTGATACAATCTACCTCAAGGAGAGTTGATCCCTTCTTTTAATTGTTATGTTGTATTACGAATATCTTATTCCAAAAGTCACCAAGGATTTTTTTCTTCCTCTGAACGATGCCTCAAACCTTTGAGAAGAACCACCAAAAAACTCCATTAAAAAGCCCGTCTAAAGACTCCCAACAAAATCTATAAGAAAACCCTTATAGGTGCAGAATTAGAGATGAGCATGAGGTCGACATGAGGTGTGCTATAGGTCGTGTATTTATCCTTGAAGCAAAGCCCTAAAAATACCTAGGTACAACACAACCTTGGTATAACTCATCACAAGGTGTGTTTGTTGGACCAGAATGGCCATGTAAGTGCATCTATTAGACAAGTAATATGGTGTACTATGAAAGTAGGGTTGTCGACCCCACGAGGGCTGGGAGCATTACTATTGGTTATTTTCCTATTATCTATCCTAATGATAGTGATGAAAGATCAAATATTTAGAAACTGAATTAAACTCATACTACTATTGAAAAAGATAATAAACTAGAGAGAATCAAGCAATAGAAAGGTTTCCTGATAAAGAACTTAACTAGGATTTCTACTAAATCCTAGACTTGGATAAGAAATTTGTGATTGAGCTAATTTGGACCACATGCATTTCTAAATTATACCAACTACTTTCTCAAGGTGATCGACACTTAATCACATACAGAACAATATCAAAATCTCTTTCTAATCAAGACCTTGTATGATTACATTAGCATGTAATATCTAAATTATGCCAACTATTTCCAGACAATCAACATAATAAATTAAATGTTACAATAGATCATTACACTCACAAACCAGATCCATATACAAGATAATATATATATATATATATATATATACATATATATACAAGATATATTTTATTTTAAGAGATGGAGAGTGAAATAGTTTTGATAGAGTTTTTAAAAATTAAAAAAAAGGGAAAATTTGATCCGCATGGATTGATTTATAAGTAGTCAATAATCTGATAAATATATAATGTTGGTTTTGATAATGAAGTGTTAGTGTCGGTGTTGATGTTGATGTTAATGGAGTTGGTGTGGATAATGTTGTTTTAATGGAGGTTTCAATGTGTTTTATCTTTAGAAGAAGAGAAGAAGTAGAGTAGGGATTAGTTGACTTGTTGACCATTGAGTGTCATGCCAGATGAGCATGGTGTTAAGAAGTTAGTTGTATTTTGGTCATGTAAACGCCATGTCAGTATTATTGTTATGTTAGTTGAAAGGCTGGCTTATTGTAGAAGTTATATTAATTCTTATTCCCTTGTACAATTGATTACATTTTAAATACAATAAGTGAATTTTTTTTTTTTTTTTTTGTTTGCAATTTCTCACTAATTTTCTTTCATTCTTTGATCATTTGAAGCTTGATTTGTGAATCAAGTCATTGCATTGGTTCATAGCTTCACAAGGGGGGAGAAGATAGAGCTACTTAATTTGTTGATTTCTTAATCTACAGAGTTAATCTTCACTAGATTATTGATAAGTGCTTGAAAGTGCGCACTATATATATCACTTATACTGCATTTAGCATGATATTTTACATGTTTATCACTAAAATATTATTTAATTTCATTCTTTTGTTCACCATGAACTTTTATTCTGTCTTAGGGCCAAAGAAGCAAATATGGAGGAGTTTCGAAGCAAAACAAGCCAACTTTTGAACCAGAGTATCACCAAGGCTCACAACGGCCATGGTAGTATTTTACCACGGCCGTTGTCCACTTTTATTATGACAGTTATCAAGCCGTGTCAGTATGGAATCACAGAGAACAACACAAAAGTCATAATGGCATCAACAATGGCCGTTGTGAATTATAATGACCATGATCAATCCACACAATGCCAAGATAGACTGTGCTAGGACGCGACTTGGGACACAAGCAATAAACTTACCACGGCCTCTACAACGGGCGTGGTGAGGCTGTGGCAGATTCGATACTATAAATACCATAGGGCTTTCTGACAGGGCCCGAAAGTACATGTGCTGTCAAAATGATAAAGTACCCCGGTGAGAGTGTAGTCGAATCCATAGGGAGTAGTGATTCAAGACAATAGGAATTGCTACTTAGCTAGTTTGAAATACGGGTGGTGAGAGAAATCAATGTGTGTGTAAATAAAAGAAAGAGAAATATCAAAGACAAGAGAGTGCAAGTAAAGAGTAGAGAGGAAACAATCAATACGAATATGGGGTACTCGGACAAGCTCCCCCTAGGACTAATGTTTCTAGTTCAAAACTAGTATTATACTCCCTTATTGATATTTAATGAGTCATGGAAATCCTTAAACACACGGTCCCAAAACTAAGGTCAACTGTGACTAGTTCCAACACTATACCCAGGCATTAGGTTTCACTATAATCTTCACTCTGTTGATCTCTTAACTAAGCCCCAGGGGAGTCTATCATCCTAAGCCTCACACTACGTGGAACTGCTTGACATTCTAGGGATTCCAAGTGATAGACCTTGTCCTTAAGTATAGTTCTAACTTTTTGGTCCAGGCGAAAGAACCCTAATCTAAGTTAAGCCCCAGCACTAGGATTCACTACAACCCTTCATTCTATTGCTCGCGCAACTAAGCCCAGGGGAGTTCATCTCCTAGCACTTCACTCTACTTCAATTGCAAAGAACTCTTGGAACACGGAGGTAGGAAAAATCACACCGAAGGGGAAAGGGGATGTTTCGCTATCTCACGACTCACCCTCTCGACCCTCTCTAATCTCCGGTAGTCTAATTCTTTAGAAGTTGTCACACCTTCAAAGGATCACCTATATGATTCTCAACCCTAGTGTCACGGTTAAGGAAAAATCAATTACAATTAATATGCAAGATTGGAACTCAATTAAAGTCATCAATTAAGAAAGCATAATAAGAGTCATAGAAACAATGTCATCCTAGGGTTTACAAGTCCGAATACCCATGAGGGATTTAGCTCTCCATGGAGCTATACAAAATCATCAATGTATATGAATCAACAAGCATAGCAAACATAGATAAAACCCTCTTGTGATGCGTGGAGATGGTTTTGTGTGGCCGCTCCATCTTCTACACCAAGCTCCTTATCAAGCCTAGGGCACATCTCGCCAGATCAGTGCCGATGAAATCTCCCCCAATAGCTATCTTCCAAAAGATGTTGATGTTAATGCCATAGACTTGCTCCAAACCTCCACAAAATCCTCTCCAAACCCTAGCCGCGAGATCTCCAGAAGTTGGGCAAAAAATAGGTTCGAAAAGTCCCCCAATAAATCTGAGTCACAGCTTTAAATAGGCTAAAATTGGGCATCCACACGGCCGTGTGGATTCTCTGGAATCGAATTTCTGGAGCGTAGTGAACAGTAAACTGCTACAGTACTTATGTATAAAATGTTCCCGATTTCATGTTCTTCATCAAGGCCGTTGAATTGGGCACACAACCAACAGTAGATCATGTTGTTTCTTCATTTCTCCTTATTGACGAAGTTCTTCGATGTCACACGGATTAGACTTATTGAGTGTGACTGCCTTTGTGCTCTTCCAAATCATAGAACCATTTGAGCACAATGGAGGTTGGCACACACTCACAAGTTTAGAACCCGTGCCTTGATCCTTGCTTGGTCCAAGAACTCCTCAACAACAGCGAACATGACCTAATTTTGCTCATTCTTCTCTAAATCTTCTCCACAACCCTACATGCACAAAAGAACATAAATGCACATCAATTAATGATAAAATCTGAAAAAAGTAATGCTACATGTAAGAAAATAACACTTCATATTACTTAAACACGAGCATTTATTATTTTCAATCAGACGTGGTGTTTTTGCCAAATTGAGTAGAGACGGCCGGATTTTCTGGAGACCTGTCTGGCTAGAGACGAGTTCCATCAAGATGGATTCCAACGAGTTTCTCAAGGGAAAGTCAATGTGCATCAATAGTGGAGGGCACACAAAGAGATTCAACATCATCTTGATGATCTTGGGATCCTCTCAACCTCATTCATCGGAGATTTATTGGAGGGAGTTAGTTTAGGAATTCTTTTGCTATTTTTCCTTTGGATTATTGTTATTCATTGATTGATACTTGTATATCCATTAGAGGACCCTAATTCGATGGGAATTTCATGTCAATTCACCTTGATTGTTTCTTGTGATTCTATATTGGTAATTCAATATTCTTTCTACTCTTTTGTGATTCATTACATGTTTGATTAATGATGTTTTGTTGGTGTGGTGAGGAAGATATGCTCACACATTAGAACACCCACACTTTTTTAGATCTATGCATGCACTAAGAGATTAGGTATTTCTATATTTTTAGATTAGGATTTAATTAACCCTTCTAGTGATGTTCTTGAACTTGAGGTGGACATAGGAGGTGGGGGTGGAAGAGATTCCATCTTAAGTTCTTAGTGTTCAAGACTTGATTGCCAAGAGATTGTGACCACTATGGTCTTGCATTCCCCCAGTCCTATACTAGATTGAATTGTCACTACTTAACATTATTTCACAACAGATTGATTGAGGGAATCATCATATGATTACCCAACTTCTTGTAATTTCACTTAACAATCATCAATTGTATTTTATTAATTAGTTTATAAAAATAAAATTAAGAAACACCATAGACGTTTAGGCTATTGATTAATCAAAAAGGAAGTAATATGAGCCTTTTCACCGTTCCCTAAGGAATACGACCCTCATGCTCACCCACAAGGTATTACTTGACTACCCATGCATTTGCAGTATACACATACTTAACCCTTAATGTACCCTCACGTTTGTCAAGTTTTTTGGCACCGTTGCTGGGATGCCTAGTCGAGAGATTCTATGAAAACTCATAGCTTAGTGTTTTAGCCAATTATTCTTTTGTTATATTATTTTATTTTATCCTTTTGTTACTTTGTTCTTAATACCCTCTTTTGTAAGTAACTATTCATGACTAGAGTTAACCCTACTAGCCTAATAGAAAGAGATAGTGAGATTGAGAGAACATTGTTGAGAAAACTCCGAGAGAAGTCAATTGTAGAAGTAGAAAGTGATAGTGAAGATAAAGAGTCTACTATCATGGCTAATCCCTGGAGAACATTTTCTGAGTATGAAAGGCCACAGTTTACAGGAGAAGAGTTTAGTGTCCAAGCCCCAGTAGTGGCAATAAACAGCTTCAAAATGAAAGCTAGCATTATTGAGATGATTCAAAACTCTTGTCAGTTCGATGGCCTAGCAGATGAAGACCCAAATGGCCGTATCTCAAAATTCCTGCATATCTGTTTGACATTCAAGATAAGCATAGTTACAAATGACGTGATCAGATTGTGACTTTTCTCATTCATTTTGAGAAGTTCAGCATATCGGTGGCTCACTTCTTTAGCACCAAGGTCGATCAAGACATGGAATGACTAAGTGAAAAATTTTCTTGGGCAATACTTTCCACCAAGTAAAGCAACAAAGATCGAACAGGAGATATCAGCATTCAAGCAAGGAGAGTCTGAAACATTATTTGAGGCACATGAGATATTTAAGGATCTTCTCAGGTGGTGCCCTTATCATGGATTTAGTACGTGGATGAGGTTGCAAATTCTATACAATGGACTGAACTACTAAACAAGATAGATTATCAAGACCGCAGTTGGCTGGTCATTGAGCACAAGTACTCTGATGATGTAGAACAATTATTTGAGGATATGGCTAATAATGAGTCACACTGGAGTGTAAGAGGCAAGCAGCCAAAATGGTCTGATTGCATGAGATAGACGTAGATACCACTTTGGCAGCAAAAGTGGATGTGCTCACATGGAAGATGGATCTACTCTGGAGCAATGGTCAAGGTTTCATCATGAATTCCAGGGTTGTTATGTTTTATGAAACATATGGAGGAGGATATGGGGAAACTTGGAGGCGGATATGGGGAAGCCTTGGAATTCATGATGAAACTTCCTCCAAACATTGATCAAGAACTTGGAAAATTAGGTTGGACAGTTAGCAAGAGCTAGTACAGAGAAACCTTAAGGTAGTCTTCCGAGCAACACTGAAGGCAATTCAAGGGAGCACCTTAAGGCAATATCACTCATCAGTGCTAAGATCATCGAAGCAAAGACCGCTCAGGGTCCAAGTGCTGAGATGAAAAGGGCATCCATACAAGAAGACCCTAGTGCTTTGCAGGAATCCATTGAGGAGGATGAGCAGAGAGGTAATTAAGAATATAGAGATCCATCATTGGCTTGGCCTATAGTTGAAGAATACAGACCCTGAGTTCCATATTCTTCTAGGCAGAAAGTTGATAAAGTAGATGCACAATTTGAGAAATTCATGAACATCTTTAAGCAGCTCCACATAAATATCCGAAATATGCCAAGTTTTTGAAGGACTTGCTCACCAACAAAAGGAAATTGGAAGAGGTTGACATAGTGGCTTTTAATGGAAATTGTTCCACCATACTGGTCAGGAAAATATCGATGATGTTGAGAGATCCTGGGTGTTTTGTAATCCCATGCTTGTTAGGTGATGGCATGGAGGAGAATGCACTAGCTAATTCCAGGGCTAGTATTAATGTGATGCTATACACTATATACATGAAACATGGATTGGGAAAATTGAGGCTAACAAGGATGACTTTGCAGTTGGCCGATAGATCACTGAGATGACCACGGGGATTGTGGAAGATGTTCTTGTGATCATTGAAAAACTTGTTTTCCCTATGGATCTTGTGATACTAGATATAGATGTGGATGTAGAGACCCTACTTATTCTTAGAAGACCCATTTTAAACACATCTGAGGCTCACATTAGTTGTAGAGATGGAAAGGTGACCCTGAAGGTTGGGGAGGAAGAAGCGGTGTACAAACTCTCAAACGCTTGAAGCACTCTATGGATCAAGATCATGAATGTTATTTTTCACATGAACCTGACTTGTCTATTTCTGATTTTGTGCAAGATGTGTTCGCAGTAAACCATTTTACAGAATACTATGAGGGAATGCTTATGGAAGAATTAGCACAACCAATAAAGCCACCTCTTTAGCAAGTCAACAAGAGGAGTAATTCGAGAACCAAAACAATGAGGAAGGTATGAAGGTAAAGTCCAAAGAGGAACATCCTAGTAAGGTACCTAACACCATCGTACCAAAGGCAAGAAATTATGAGACATTCTCTTTACTTACTTTAAGCAAGAAGAAATCATCTTGAGGTAAGAGCAAGTACGTCAAGCTCGTGTCGTAAAATAAGCTCTTCTTGGGAGGCAACCTGAGTAGTTTTCTATGTTTTTAATTTTTATCATTTTAGTTTTGAATAAAGAGTGATACCTAATTAAATGGTCTAAAGTTAAGTTGTGTTTATTGGTTTTTATGCATGAAATTTGTATGTGGAGTCTATTTTCACGGCTAGGAATTATTTTCATGCCATTTTGTATAGGGAGAATCCATATTTATTCACTGTTTACATCACAACGGGTGTGGTACACTTGTTATGCACCCATTGTGATGTTTAGGAAAAGGGTTATGATTTTCTTGATTAGTTGAGTGAGTCTGTCACAAGATCACCATGGCTGTTGCTATGGTCGTGGTAACCAATAACGTCCATTCTTCAAAGCTACTTACTCTTTGGGTTTTAAGGGACACTGGCTGTGTTCAACACATAGAAACTTTTGAGCCCTAATTGAGTTAAAAATGGCCTCATAATGGTCTAATTGCGAGCATGGTTCTTTTGAATGCTGTAAACACACACAACGGGGGTTATCTGCCCGTTGTAAAGGCTGTTATCAAGGGCTATAGGGTTGCTGCCGACTGTCTCTTGGCCTTTCTCACTCTAAATTGAGTTATTTCTCCTATATTTCACCAGGAATCCCTCTCTTGCACTCAAGGTACTGGCCTGACAGTTCTCCTTCCATTATTAGTTAGTTTTGGACATCGATTCCTCAAGTTTCACCATGGATTTTTCTTATCCTGTCGACTGAATTTGTAAGAAAATCAAATATTGTTCAAATCTCATTTCTACTGCAATTTTTTTTGCATATGATTGTTTATATTTTTATGCTAAATGTTTCTAGTTGATTTCCAATCAAAACAAACAATGCATGAAATTAATAAGTGCTTGTGTATAAGTATTACTAAGTATACTTTTCTTACATTGTGCATCACTTTTATCATATTTTATGGCTCATTAGTGTGTATTTGTGCTCTTTTGTGCATTTAGGGTTGTGGAGACGAGTTTGGAAGAAAGGAAGCAAAAATAGATCATGAACGCAATTGTTAAGAAAACTCTTGGACCAAACAAGGATCAAGGCACAAGTTGTGCTCATAGACATGTGAGTGTGTGCCAACCTTCAAAATGCTCAAGTGAATATACAAATTGCAGGGACACAAAGGCAATCACACTCATATGTTTCGACTTGTGTAACATTGTTAAGAGCTTCATCAATATGCTTGAAAGTAAGACGCGACGTGATCTACTGCATGGTTATGTGCCCAACTTACCGGCCTCAATGAAGAAAATGAAGTCGGGAGAACTGTAGTAAAATCACTTGTAGCAATTACTGTAGTAAAAACAAAGCCTGGAAATCCACACGCCCATGTGGAATTTCCAAAGGGGCGTGTGGATGCCCGATTTCAGCCCTATAAATACCACTTTGAGAGTTTGATATTGGAAGGATCTTCCTATCTTTTGCCTATCTTTTGGGGAGAGCGTGGCTAGGGTTTGCAGAGGTTTTTATTGGGATTTTGGAGCGGTTCTACGGCATTCAATATCGCCGTCCTTCGGAGGAAAGTTATTAGGGGAGCTTCCGACGGCCTAGATTCGGCGGGGTTGTGCCCTAGGATTGACGAAGGAGTCCTTGGAGAAGACGAGGCAGCTCTTGTAGACCATTGGCACGGGCGAAAAGGGGGTTATCTCTATGGATTGCTTGCACTTATCTTTGATTTTATCTTTGGCTTTGTATTGCTCCATGGAGAGCTAAACCCCTAATGGATGCTTGGACTTGTAAACCTTAGGATGATTTTGTTTTATTGACTTCTATTATGTTTCTTTAATTGATGTTTTAATTGAGTTTCAATCTCGCATGATTATTGTGGTGATTTCCCCATAGAGTGACACTAGAGTTGAGAATCCATCTAGGTAATCCATTGAAGGGGTGACAACTTCATTAGGATTAGATTTAGTGAGATTGAAGAAGGTTAAGAGGGTGAGTTGAGAGGTAGCTGAACGTTCCCTTTCCTTTCCTATGTGATTTATCCTATCTCCATGTTCCGAAAGTTCTTTGTGGTCACGATAGAATGAAGTGCTATGAGACAAACTCTACTTGGGCTTAGTTACACGAGCAACAGATTGAAGTGTTGAGTAATCCTTAGTGATGGGGCTTAATCATGATTAGGGGTCTTTCGCCTGGACCAAAGGGTTATATCTACACTAGGGAATAGAGTTTATCACTTGGAGTCCCTAGAAAATTAAGTAGTCTCACACAGTGTGAGGTGTTGAGAGTATTCTTTTCCTCTGCGGCATAGTATAGAGGGCTAGTGATGGTTGACCTTAGGTTTGGGACCGTGTGCCTTTGAATTTCCATGACTCATTAAACATCAATTAGGAGGCATAATATTAGTCTTGCACTCAAAACAATAGTCCTAGGGTGAGCATTGTCTGGGTACCCCATTTCACCATTGATTATCCTCTCCGATAACTCTTGTTTGTTCTCTTTTCTCTCTTACTTTTTTTTTGTATTGATATCTTGAATCAAATCACAACCTAATTCTCACTCTAGCTAAATAGCAATACTTTATGTTTCTGAACAACTATTTCTTATAGATTTGACTATCTACTCACCGGGGTATTTTATTATTTTGACTACCCGTGCACTTGCGGTACGCACATGCAAGGGGTGTGTCACAAATTTTTTCACCATAATCGGGCTTCACAACGACTGTCTCATGGTAAACAACGGGCGTTGTGAAGACCTTTGTGTTTAAATTTTATAACCAATGGCAGATGAGCCACAATGCCCGTTATAAACTTTCTCCTACTCATCTTGCCTTGGCAAGTGCTAGCAACGAGCCTTGCCCATTGTTAGCAGGCTGTTGCCCTATTCTAGAATACAATGGACACATCATGGGCCTTGTACGCCTATTGTGTCTCGAAAAGGTGCACAACAGAGCTGTTGATCAACGAAAATGGGCCGTTGTGTACCCGCTATACATTTTCAGAGGCCGATGATGGCCATGATAACGGACATGTTGTGACCGTTAATGTACCAAAATGACCATGGTCTACTTGTTGTGCACCCGTTGTCCATTGATGCTTTATAATTTTCATATTTTATTCACTAATTTATTGTATTCTTTATGAATTACAGGATATGGGCCAAAAGAGAACAACTAACCATTCGTAGATGGAGGAAAAAAAAGAATATCGACAAGTCTTGTTAGTTGAAAGTACCTCAATTTGGAGATACCGAGCACCAAGTATGATACATATGGCTATGGATCAGTGCTTCATCAAGGTGCGTAGGATTGATTGGCTGATCCTTGAGAGGATTGGTCTCGCTGATGAGGTACGATACTTGATTTTAGTGTAAGGCTCAGAGCAGGTTTTTAGTATCAATGAGCCCACGTCCAGGGAGCACATGATGGAGGTGATGAGTTCGTTTGAGCTGGATCGGACGATCACCAACCTTAGCTAGAGGGAGAATATTAGTTTCCAAATATTCAACGAGCAGTCCCTCATGTCCTTCATGGATTTTTCCTTGAGGATGGGGCTCATCAACGTGGAGTATGCTCGCACCAAGCCATACTCTCAGCTCCACGTTGACTTGTCGGTCTACCTGAGTCTAGATCAGGTTTTGACCCAGATATTTCGAGGCCACGAGACATATGTATGTGGTAATTTAAAAGTGTCTGCCCTTGGGCGACTAGCCTTAAGTTATCTCCATGCCGTCTAATCTGGGATGATCACAGGTGGAGGCGATAGCACGCTGGTTGTGAACCTCCGGAACCTCTATTTCCTGTGGAGCATGGTAGCTCTGGATCAGATTTACATCGCCATGCCCTTGCCTGGCAGCTGCATCACTAGGACTAAGACCCCAGACTAGCGACCATCTTCCTTGGGCCTTATATTATTAGGCTTGCACGGGGTCTTGCCCTGATTGATCGATGCACTGGCATGCGACGAGTTGGAGGCATGCAGCCGCTCGGAGTCACTATGCTCCGGGTCATGTGCATGATTGAGCGGTGAGACACACCCCATGTGGTGTAGTACCGGGTGGTCCACGGGTCTGATTCAGAGTCTTCAAACGATGAGGAGTCTCTCTCGAAGACCACTGCAACCACTATTACTTCCTCGACTACTGTTCCAGTCTCAATTATTGTCGCTCCAACTCTATCCGTCCCACTAGTGATTGAGGAGATCCTGGCCCATCTCGAGGAGGGTCAAGCGATGATTGAGGGGCTCCTTTGATAGATTTTGGCGTATCTACATTACTAGGACCCTCCTTCCGCTCCGGCACCTACTTCACCAGCCATTATAGCTTAAGTGGAGCTGGAGTCTCCTCCTGCTTCACCGACAACACCAGTCTTCCATCATTCCTACACGACTCTAGAGTTTCTGCGGAGACGTCCACCATTTTGATTTTTATTTTCATTACTTTTGTACTTTTGATTTCAGCTGGACATTTTATATTCTATTTCCACAAGGAACATCTACCTTGTTGCTTTTGTACATGTATTTTGATCATAGTGAATTTATTTTACCACATTTTGTTCTATTCTTGTATTTAATTTCTTTTATTTATGTCTCCGTTAGGATTTCAGGTGATCTAGTGTTATTTTGGCCTGCACAATTTGGAGCTTGGACAAGGGTAACTTCATCACTGTCAATGGTCCAACTAAGAAATGAAGTGGAATACTAGTGTCCACAAACTCTTTTAATTCTTTTATTCTATTTTATTATCACTTACACTTGTGCATGTATGCATACATTGAGGACAATGTACATCTTTAAGTGTGGGGAGGGAGTGTGTGATTTCTTTGCCCTATATTGTAATTTTTTTTCTTTTGAAAAATTTAGTGCTTGTGCTTAGTATACATGCTAGTGTAGACCTTTGAAGGCATTCCACTTGTTGGAGTTTCGATAGTCTAGGGACATGATATGTGTTAGTTTAGCATTTTTTATCATGCTCCTCAAGAGTTAGGCTGTCTTGTGTGTTTTTGCTCTATCTTGTATTTCTTTTGGATACGCTTTGCACCTTATATCTAGAAAGTGATGTTTATAGTAGGGTATCATTAGTTCTATTTATTTTCTCGCTTTAGTTAAAATGAGTTTACAACAGAAAGAGCTACCTCCTTTGTAGTGTGTAGTCACTCCTAACAAGTCAGATACAAAGTATGCCCTAGTGGGAGAGAAGACTACCTCCTGGGAAGTGTGAAAGCTGCTAACTGTGAATAAACGAAAAAAATAGTATTTGCGTGTAAAGAGTTATGTAATTTATAGGGGTAGGCTGAATAGAACCCCGAAAAGTTTTTGTAACACAATCTAGACTATAAGATAGTGGAACAAGAGACCGACACTTGGGAGTATTTTTTCACCATGGAGTAGACTAACCTTTGTAGAGCATGTCCATGCTATCTAGCATTTGATTTTTTCCTTGTGCTATTGAAACTCCATCTCTTGTTGCCTGAGGTCAAGCACTTATCATGTCTTTCATTTTTATCTTTTTGCTTGAGGACAAGCGAACACATAAGTGTGGGGAGGTTTGACAAGTGCTTGAAAGTGCAAAATTTATATATTATTTATACTGCATTTAGCATGATATTTTAGACGTTTAGCACCAAACTAGTACATAATTTCATTCTTTTGTTAATCAAGAGCTTTTATTCTATTTTGGTGTCAAAAATGCAAATATTGAGTTGTTTCAAAGCAAAACAAGTCAACTTGTTGAACCAGAGCATCATCATTGCTCACAATAGCCATGGTAACATTTTACCACGCCCATTGCCAACTTTTATCATTACCATTATTAAGCCGTGTCAAGGTGGAATCATATAGAACAATAGAGAAGTTATAACACACTCAACAACGGCCGTTGTGAATTATAACGGTCATGATCAATCCACACAACACCAAGATAGACCATACCAAGACACGACTTGGGGCCCAAGCAACAAACTTGCTCACCATGGCCTCCACAAAAGGTGTGGTAAGGCCATGGCAGATTCGATACTATAAATGCCCTAGGGTTTTCAATTAGAGAGCTTTTTTTGCCGAATTAAGTAGAGATGGCCGGATTTTTCTGGAGACCTGTGCGCTAGAGATGAGTTCCATAAAGATTTCAGTAGATTTCGGTGAGTTTTTCAATAAGAAGTCAACGTGCATCAATAGTGAAGGGTGCGCAAAGAGATTCGGCGTCGTCTTGACGATCTTAGGATTCTCTTGATAAGTGCTTGAGTAGACATATTTCTCCATATGTTTTATGTGCATTGAGCATCATTTTTACTATAGTTTATGTCTCATAAAGTGTATTTGGTGCTCTTTTGTACAATTAGGTTGTGAATGCCTTAAGGGAAGAAAAGGAAGCAAATATAAGTTATGAAAGCACATTTTGGGAGCTTTTTGTACAACACAACGATCAAGACACAAGAGGAGCTCATGTACATGGGGGTGTGTGCCAACTTCCAAAAGAATTTCAATCCAATCTGTGAGTTGGAAGGGTACAAATGCAGTCACACTCCTTTGTCCCTATTTCTGTGAAGAATGCAAGAGCTTCGAAATGATGATTCGGCGACAAAAAGCCTCATAATCTACCATGTGGACGTATGCCTGACCATGTGGCCTTAAGAGGAGAGTGTGTGAGCCGTGTTTATGAAGAGCACTGTAGCAAGTACTATACCAAATCAATGTATCAGCACTATAGCAAAAACACTGTTTACGTGACCACATGAAAATTCCACGCGGTCGCGTGGGATTTTCTACAGCTCACATGGGCGTGTGAAATCTCACACGGTTGAGTAGAGGTACGTGATAGATGTAGTTTATGACTATAAATAGCCTTTTTACCCTATTCTTTACAGACTTTTTACTAGCGATTGAAGCGCGAAGCGGCTAGGGTTTGAAGAAGAGGTCTTTGATGAGTTTGTGGTGGTGGGGGGGGGGATGTTCTTCACCAACTTTGATAGATCTTTTCTCTGTCATATCATCAAAGGTGTGTTCGGCAACTTGGCTTTGGAGAGGGATCCTTTAAGACGTTGAGCGACCTATCAAGGCCATCATCACGAATTCAAGGGGATTTTATTCCATGGTTTTCATTGTTTTTCATTGCATTATTCTTTGCTTTGTAATGTGTCCCATGGAGGGATAAACCCTAGTAGGTATTGATTTACTTTATGCTTTCTATTAAATCTGAGTTTATTTGAGTTTTAATCTTGTTTTCTCACTGCTTGCATTTCGTATTAATCCTTGTGATTGATTTGCATTGCATGATTTGTTGCCTTGGTGAGAAAGGTCTCCATTAGGGTTAGAACCTCAAGATTGAAGAGGGTTGAGAGGGTGAGTCATGAGATAATGGAGTGTCCCCTTTCCCCTCTGATTGAGTGTTTCCTATCTTCGTATTTCCTAGGCTTTATGCAATCATATTTGGTGTGAGGCATGAGATTAAGAGATTCTCCATCGGGACCTTATAGGGGTTAGGGATCTTTCACATAGAAGTAGGGTTAGATCTATCTTTAGGAATCGGTTGCACTCTTAAGTATCCCTAGAGTTTATTTCTGTCATATGTGATGTGAGCTGTTAAGATTGAGCGTTTTCTCCACCGAGACCTCGTAGGGGACTAGTATTGGTAGCATGGACATAGGGACCTATTGTTCTTTGATTACCTCGACTTATCTAACTCTGTTTAGAAACATTTAGTAAATCTTGAATTTCATGTTAGATCCTAGGGGAAGCATTGCCCGGGTACCTCATCTTTTTTGATTGAGATATCCCTTACTTTCCCTTTGCTTGCTTCTGACTTTCTTATTCTTGCGATTGAGTTTATTCCACCATATTCTTGATTCTGAATAAATAACCGAGAAATCGTTACTACTAATACTTCTGTTCCTTGTGGATTTGACTACCCTACTCACCGGGTATTTTATTACTTCGACACCCGTGCACTTGCGGTACACACATGCAAATTGGTGTGTCATCTCTCAACCTCAACCATCGTAGATTTATTAGATGGAGTTAGTTTAGAAATTCTTTTGCTATTTTTCTTTTGGATTATTGTTATTCATTGATTGCTATTGTATATCCATTAGAGGACCCCAATTCGAGGGTAATTTCATGTCAGTTCACCTTGATTTTTTCTTGTGATTCTTTATTGAAAATTCAATATTCTTTCTAGTCTTTTGTGATTCATTGCATGTTTGATTAATGATGTTTTATTGATGTGTTGAGGAAGATCTGCCCACACATTAGAACGCCATGCTCTATTAGATCTATGCATGCACTAAAAGATTAGGTATTGCTAGATTTATAGATTATGGTTTGATTAGCCCTTTTAGTGGAGTTCTTGAAATTAAGACGGACATAGAAGGCTGGGATGGAAGAGATTGCATCTTAAGTTCCTACTATTCTAGACCTGGTTGCCAAGAGATTGGGACTACTAGGCCCTTGAATTCCCCAAGTCCAATACTATATCGAATTGTCACTTCTTAACGTTATTTCACAAGTGATTATTAAGGGAATCATCATATAATTACCCAAATCCATCCAATTGCACTTAATGGTCCTCAGCTGCATTTTATTAATTAGTTTTTAAAAGTGAAATTAAGAAATACAGTAGACATTAAGGCTATTGATTAAGCAAAAATAAAGTAATAAGAGGTTTTCACTGTTCCCTGAGGAATACGACCCTAATAGCTATGTGATGTGTGCTTGAATGTATATGATTTTATATTACTATTTGACACACTTTGCATGTGTATTTAATGAATTTTACTTCAATGGATACATAATTTTGTATTATTTTATATTTAGTGTATTATGGGGACACTTGGAGTGTGAGGGATGAGTTTGTTGTGTTTTGGAGAGATTACATGAATTATGGATTTTCCAAAAGGACATATGACCGAACACACCGCCAAACATGTGGGCATATAAACCCTTGAAGATGGAAAGAGTTTCAGAGTAATTTCAAGAAGACATAGGGCCATAGGATAGGGGCAAGCACATGGCCTGGATCATGGCTATGTGAATCAACATGCCCAATGGCCATGTTAAGACTCATATATTCCAGATTCTTAATCCAGATCCTCAGCTATAGAAAAAAATGAAGCCATACTTGGAAGGGCTTTGGTAGTAGTTCAGAGGAGAACTTTAAGGATTTATCACTAATAGTAGGGGAGGCCACACCAATGCTCAGGTACGAAAAAAATCAGTTAGAGAGATTCAAGTGACATTCTCTACCTCACTTGAGTGTGACCAAAGAATGAAGGAAGGGACTTCATCGGCATAAGTGGATAGCGAAGTCTGAATGAGTTTTCTATGTTTCATTTAACTATTAGTCTTCCCTTTGATGTTGATTTGTATTTTGATATTAGATATCTGCTACATATCATTGTTAAATGAGATTCAGTTGTGTTATATGGAATATGATAATTTCTATTATAATTTGTATCTTGATTTCATGGTTGATGTATGTGTGAGAGATCAAGAAATCCTCATGCATAGATCTTTTATAATTGAAGAAAGTTGTGAGCAAACCTAGATGCAGAAAATTACCACAATTCTCTCTATTAGGATTGACCTTGAATTTTGATTTCATTGAATGTGAATGCAATCATAGGAAGTTTAGATTTGAGAGAGATCTCAATCTAAATTTGTATTGGAGTAGTTGTTAATTACCTTAAGGAAAGGGTGACCATAAATTAGGGAATCCAAGATTAGTCTTTTTTTTTAGGGTTCATAGAGTATTAAGACAATTGTAGAGGACTTAAGTTAGAAATAGATTTCAATTTGGTTTTGTTAAAGCATGTTTTAGGAACATCCAAGGTCCAATGTACTTAATATCAGCCTCATATCCTTGTTTAGAGCACTTGCGCCAAGTGGGCATTACATATGCTAGACATCACTACATCTCAACAATCTTTCGGTAGTATTTGCATAACTTGTTGTCACTCTTTCCTTGACTACCCACCTAATTCTCCACTGTTCTTCCTTCATTATCTACAATCTTCATAGATAAGAGGGTAGTATGTTATATATGTCTCATATATACCAATAAGGGGGATTTCAATATCCTTACTTGGGAGTAAGATTAGATAGGTTTCGGGTGCAGGGACACCACCCTACAGCATGGTGCAAGAAAATTTTTATAATATGTACCAACTTATTTTATGATTGTACAAATTACCAAATAGCTCTAATTATATGATGAATGAGAAATACAACCACTTTGGTCGCAAGATCTAAACATATTGCTAAACATCATAAATAATGTTTTTGGATTTTCTCTTCTTCTATTTGATTTTCTTTGCATATTTCTCAATAACTAGTATCAGAGCTTTTCTTGAATTGGAGATCAATTTTGTTGTGATATTTAATTTGATAAACTTTGATAGTATTAGTGATTTCGAGTTGTAGCAATTAAGGATAAAAGATTCATAGGTACAATAAAAGATACTTAAGGCATTGTTTCATAAGAAAACAATTTCCATGGATGATTTGGATTAGGAAGAACTACAAGTGCCACTGGCTAGAATGATTCGGTTATGCATAGAAAATACAATCTTATATCATGTTATGAATGTTATATCTCTAGTAGAGGCATAGTAGAAATTGGAGAGTCAATATATGGCTAAGTATCTCACAAACAAGTTGTACATGAAGTATAAGCTGTATGGGTTGAAGATAGAGGAATGATAAAACTTGGTGCAACATATTAATGTCTTCAATCAAACTATGTCTAATCTATTAAGGATTGAGCTGAAATTGAAGATGAGGATCAAGGCATGATTTTGTTGTATTCTTTATCTCCATCATATAAACACATGGTGACTATGCTCACGTAAGGAAAGGAAACAACACATGAGTAAGAAAAAAACACTACATTTTAGGCTCATAATAAAATGAAACAAAATATTTGCTAGAGCTCTCATGGAGAAGTGTTGTTCGTGAAGGATTATAATTGGAAAGTGGGAGAAAAAGATAATAATGATGACTCTAGTAAAACGATAATGTTGATATCCTAAATACTTGTGTAGTGTTACTTATTGATGTCTTAAATACTTACATAGTGTTATTTGTTAATATTCTAAATACTTACATAGTGTTTTTCTTTATAATATGTTTTTATCAAAATGTGAGAGTTTGTTATTTTTGAAATATATTTGAATTTGTGATTTAATGGATAGATCTAATGAATTGCTGAAAGAAGAGCTAGGAATGCTTTATTTTTAATATTATAATTTTCTAGGTATTTTATATTATTAATAAGAAATTTACCTATGATTACCTAGCGCTACCTAGCAAACCTAACAAAATTTACCTAGGAATTACCCATGACATATTTATTGGGTAAATTTATTAATGATTTACCCCAGGGATTTCCCAGGACGTATTTGTGGGTAATTTTTGGTTTTTGTCAAATCCCAAGAATTATTTACCTATGGATATAATTTTTTTACACAAGGATTTATGTGTGTGTAATCCCTAGTCTTTTATTAAATCCCAAGAATTATTTAACCAAGGATATAAATCATTTACCCAAGAATTTGTATGTGGGTAATTTACTAATGGACAAGAAATGAAATGGGTAATTATTTACCCTTGAGCATACTAGCTAAGGACTCTTATCCATGGGTAATCCCTAAGAAAACATTTTTACTCAATGATTTTTATAATTTTTTTGGACAGAATAGTCTATGAGTACACTATTTTTTCTAGTGAGCATTCTAGCTCTAAATCCAAAGGTAAAAAGAATGTTCCTTATTGCAAATGCAGGCAAATTGGCCATATTAGAAAGAACTATCCGAACAAAAAGAAGCAGCATGATGAAAAGAAAAACATTGATGCAAGAAATTTAACTAATATTGTGAGTGTAATGACTTAGATTACAATGACAGGGACATGCTTTCTTTTTCATCAAGTCAACTCACAAACTCATGGATTCTAGACATGGGATACTCATATCACATAACACCAAACAGAGACTGCTTTGACACAGACATATCACATATTTTTTGCTATGTTCGTTGGGTGATGAGAAAGCAATGTACTAGTTGGAATAGGATAAGTCAAAATGAAAATGTACGATATTGTTGTCAGGAAGTTGTGTGATGTTAAACATGTACCAAAATTAGCGATAAATTTAATATTTTTTAGGACTTTGCATACTAATGGCTTTTGGCACACCTTTTGCATGCATATACTACAAGTGCATAAGTGTTAAAGTAATAAAGTACCCAATGGGTCGGGTAGTCGAATCCATAGGGAATAGAAGTATTAGTAATAACTACTTCTAAGTTATCTAGTCGAAATCAAGAATATGATGAAATGAACCTAATCATGAGAAATATGAATGTCACAAGCAAACACAAAAGAGTAAAAATGAGGAAAGTCTAAATCAATAATAATGAAGTATCTGGGTAGTGCTCCCCCTAGGATCTAACTTGAAGCACAAGATTTACAAAGTGTTTTTAAACTAAGTTAATTAAGTCGAGGAAGTCCAAGAATAATCGGTCCTTGCCATTAGAACCAATACTAGTCCTCTAAGAGGTCCCAATGGAGAAATCGCTGAATCTCAACACCTCACACCACATATTATAGAAGTAGACTCTAGGGATTCCTAATAGTACATCCGATTCCTAAGGATAGGCCTAACCCTACTTCTAGGTGAAAGATCCCTAACCCCCTACAAGGTCTTGGCGGAGAAATCTCTCAATCTCACACCTCACACCAAATATGGTTACATAAAGCCTAGGGAATAAAAAAATAGAATGTACTAATTAGAAGGAAAAGGTACACTCCACTATCTCATGACTCACCCTCTCAAGCCTCTTCAATCTTGGAGTTCTAACTCTAATGGAGACCTCTCTCTCACCAAGGGAAACAAATCATGCATACCAATCAAACATGAGATCAACAAGGGAAGCAAGCAATAAGAAAGCAAGATTAAAAATCAATTAAACTCGGATTTAATATAAAACACAAAATAAATCAATACGAAGAATAAAATCCTAGGGTTCACATGCACAAGCACCTACTAGTGTTTAACCCTCCATGGGGCAAGTTACAAAAAAAATAATGCAATCTAAATCAATGAAAACCATGGAATTTAATCCCCTTGAATTTGTGATGATGGCCTTAATGGGTCTCTCGACGTCTTGAAGGATTCCTCTTTGAAGCTAGGTCACTGATGGCTTCCTCAATGCTATGATGAAGAAAGAATTTATCAAAGTTTGTGAAGAACGCCCTCAAATTTGCAAAGAGCTCCTCTCCAAACCCTAGCCACTTTGCCTCTCAAAAGCCATGAAAAAGTTCCCAAAGAATAGGGCAAAACGGCTACTTATAATAACCAACTCGTGCTTGTCATGTACCTTGACCTGCTCGGGTCAACTGCCACCCGCCCATGTGGGCTGCAGATTTCTCCACTCGCCTGGGTGAAATTCTGACCCGATCGGAGGAACAGTGTTTTGATATAGTACTAATATAGTGTTTTGCTATAGTACTTTGCTATAGTGCTCCTCATAAACTAGGCTTCAACACTCTTCTTTTGAGGCCATATAGATGGGCACATGTCCGTATGGTAGGTTGTGAGGCTTCTTATCATTTAATCATCATTGGAAAGGTTTTTCAAGTCTTCACACAAGTAGAGACATGGAAATGTGGCTGTCTTTGTGCCGTTCCAACTCACCATTTAACTTGAATTCTCTTGGAAGTTGGGACATGTGTATGAGCTCCATTTGTGCCTTGATCCTTATGTTGGACAAAAACTCCCAAAAGGTGCCTTCATAACCTATCTTTGCTTCCTTTTCTTCTCTCAAGGCCTTCACAACCCTATTTGCACAAAAGAACAACAAATACAATTTATGAGACATAAAACATGATAAAAATGATGCTCAATGCATGTAAAACATACAGAGAAATATGTTCACTTAAAGCACTTATTAACTTTGGTTATAAATCTAGAGAAGAAAATAGTGTTAGGGTGAATAAGGTTGTGTTGATTGTAATGAAATGGCTAAGAACTAAATGAAACACTTATAAACTAACAAGAAATACAGTTATAGGTGAAGTCACATTACTATAGAGTTTGATGAGGATAGAAATGTACTATGGCATATGTAGTTGGGCCATTTTCGTAAACATGGGATGAATGGACTTCATAGACAAGGTTTATCGCATGGGGTTCAAAATTGCAAGTTAGATTTTTGCAAGTTTTTATTAAAAGGGAAATAGTCTAGAGTTAAATTCAAGTTCGGTATACTAGAAATGAAGAGAATTTTAGATTATGTAAATTATGATGTATAGTGCTTGCTAGAAAGTCATCATTTGGTGAATCCCATTGTTTTGTTACGTATATTGATATTTTTTCCAAGACATTTTTGGTATATTATATTACATGAATATAAATATGAAGTCTTTCCTAAGTTCAAAATGTGAAAATAGAGGAGAAAAACCCAATATCTAGAAGGATTAAAAACTTGAGATTAAGCAAGTACAATGACTCACATTTTCAATAGCTTTACATGGAGCATGGTATCTTGATGCATTTTATAGTTTATGAAACACCACAACAAAATGGCATTTAAGAGTGCATGAACATATTTATAACTAAAAAAGCCAATGCTTCAGGTTGAATGCTGGCCTTCTCAAAGATTTTTGGATACAAGTTGTGAATATGGAAAGCTATCTCTTCAATTGATTACCACAGGCTTCATTAGTTGTCTAAATTGCAAAGGAACTATGAATACACAATGATGTTGATTTCTTTAGGTTAATTTTTTTTTATTGTTCTACTAATGTGAATATTTATAATGATAGAAGATCTAAACTTGATCACTAAAGTTAAAAAAGCATATTTTCTTGGGGTATATGAAAGGAGTTAAGAATTAAAAGTTTTGAGATCCAATATCAAAGATAGTGGTGATTGATAGAGATGTAGTGTTTGATGAGCACTCAGGTGTAGCACACACAATGGAGAGGATATCTTGGTGTTTGGACATAGTACTAGTTCAAAATATCATATATCTAATTAGAATAAATATGTGGTGGATGTTAATAGGGCATGAAACTCTAGTTCAAGGATAGGAAATTCAATTTCATCCATAGCCAAACACAAACCCACTAACAAACCTTTAGTTATGTATGCTTTCAAAGACATCGTTTCTTTTGCACTTGCTATTAGTAGTTGGGATCTAATTTCATTTCAAAAGGATATGAAAAGTTAGGAGAAGAATAGGCATATGGGTGCTATAATAGGAGTGACAGAGTCCTTGCATAAGAACTAATTGTTGAAGCTAGTTGAACTTCCTAAAAGAAAGCAGGCTATAGGTATCAGAAAAAGAAGGGTTTTAAGGCTCGCTAAATAGCAAAAGTGTCCTCACAAAAACAAAAGTGATTAAATATGATGAGATTTTGTCTCCAGTGGTTAAACATACCTCCATCAAAGTAGTGTTGGTATTTCTAGTCAATTGGGATATATACTTGGAGTATGATGTGAAAATGGCTTTCTGTCATTATTATTTGGAGAAATAGATTTATAGGAAGTATCTAGAAGGATTTAGACAATGAGGATAGGAGTAGATGGTTTGTAGATTGAAGAAATCAGTTTATGGTTTGAAATAGTCTCCACACCAATGGTTAAAATAGTTGGACTCTTACATGATCTGAATTGCCTATTAGTACTTCAGTTATGATTTTTTATTTATATTAAAGCTATGCTGATAAGCTTTTTATATTATTATTTTTCTGCTGCTGTATATGGATAATATTTTTATTGCTGCAAAATATCATCCATATTTTGTAAGGGTAAGAATTTGATATGGAGGACTTAGGTCTTGTTAAGGACATTCTTAGAATGGAGATTTATAGGGACACACACTATAGAAAGTAGTAGTTTTCTCAATACAATTATATTGAGAAGGTATTGGATAGATTTGGCATAAATAGTTTATAAGTGCTTGAATAAAAATGTTTTCATAATATAAATAGATGCACTTCAGTTGTCCTCTTGAGAAATTTTAGTGTTTGTGGTAGTTAATTTGTTCCTTTTTCATATTTAGATCATAAATTATATGCTTGAAGAAAAACAAATGAATTCAAAGCAATTTCTAGCCAGATTTGAACAAGAATTGAAGCTCTAGAAGGCAACACAAGCATCAACATGGCCCGTACTAGAGCAATGCGCTATAACTATTGTGGCTATGTTGATTGGCACTTTGTGTTGAGCCACATTAAGTTTGTGGTTATCTTCTGATTATTTTATGAGTTTAACTTCGAAAGTAAGAACAAGGCTTGGAACACACCCTCGTATTACCGCCATGTTGAGCCTGGATTCTGTGACTATAAAAACGCAGTTTTGGAGATTTTTATGAGATTTTTGCAAGGGATTTGTAGATAGAGTTTTTGAGCAGAACTTCTTAAGGTTTCAAAGATCCATTTAGAAGAGAGATCTTTCGTGGCTATTATGAGAAATTATCAAAAACACAACATAACAATTGAAATCAGGAATCAAGTCTCCTTAAAGAAGATTCTATCAAACAAGAGAAGTGTGGAGTTAAAGAGAGTTTTCATGATGATTTTGATTTTGATTTCTTCTATCTTGGATTATATTTGAAAAGCCCTTATGATGATAAACTAAATTTCTTAGGGTATTTGGATTGATGAACTCTAGGATGAACTTGTAATTGAACTTTATTATTTCTGGTTTATTATTGATACATTTTTCTTAATGATTTATCTATGTGTTTCTTGATGCCATAATTAACCGTAGTTTGAGTTCTAATTCATGTTTTGATTTGTGCAATTATGATTGAGAAATCATATTACATATAGATCTACTGTAGTAAAAAAGATTGTAGGTATTCCTCGAGATAAGGTGTTTCAAACTCTCGGATTAAGGTAAAACCTAATAGAGGAACTCATAAAGCACTTAATGCAAGCATAGTCGAAGAATTAGGTTATGAAGAAATTCCAACCTAACTTCATATTTGATTAAGTGCTAATAGCCACGAGAAAGATATTGGCATAATTCAGGAGTTTTCAATATCGAATATATTCTAGAAATTAAAATGCGATAGAAGTTTGCTTACAATTGTAATCCTAGAGATTCATATACAGAAACCTTCTTTTTATGATTGATTGCCTTATGACAAACACCCACTAATTTTTTTAGTCCTTAATTTAGTTTCTCTTCTATTTTACCTTTATTCTTATTGATCGATTAAATAATAAAAAAAATAGTTGGTACTAGTACTTTCAATCCTCATGAGATTGAAAACCTTACACATTAACTATATTACTTGTGAGACTAGTGTAATTGCTAGCTCTCACCTAGTTAACTGAGCAAGATGAGCATCAATGGTGTTAAATCCATGAGTACTTTATTAGGAATCATTTCAAGATGTGCCTAGATCAGTGTCCAAAGTTAGATAGTGAGAGTAAAAATATCTATAGTTTTATATACTAAGTGTTGTTACTTGCTTGATGTATGCAATTTTTTCACTAGACCAAATTTGTCTCATGTTGTTAGTCAAGCTATCAAGTCATGTCAAAACCTAGGAAACAACATTGGGAAGCAATGAAGTTGACTTTCAAGAATCTAAGTGGTACTACAAACAATGGCCTTGTGTTTAAAAGCATCTTGGTGATCTTTCAATTATAGTCTATATGGATTCAAACTATGTGAGTGATTTAGATAAGAAGGAGTCTAGCATAGTGTATGTGTTTACTCTTACACAACAGCCTATTTACTAGACACCAATAATGTAGTCTATAGTTGCATTATTAACAATTAAAGTAGACTATATAGCAAAAGTTATGGCTTATAAGGTTGGTGGAGGAACTTGTTACTAAACAAGGGGGAGTTCAAGTATCTTGTGATAGTGACAGTGCTATCTTTTTTGTAAGGAATAATTACTATTATGCTATAAGTAAGCATATAGATTTGAGGCTACAAAAGATAGAGAGCTGGTTATATCAAGTTGTAATTGTTACAAAAGATCCACACTTCAAAGAGTGTAGCTAACATGTTGATAAAGGAAGTTATTGTTGACACGTTCACACATTGCTTGAATTTGACCAATGTTTCCAAACTCTAGATAACAATGTCACTCAGTCTCTTTAATATATGAGAAGTCCCAAGTCTTGTTTTCATCTTCATAGGGTAGACCAAGGTAGAGATTGTTGTATATGACTCATATATACTAGCAAAAAGGATTTCACAATCCTTCATTGGTAATACTATTACATAGGTTAAGGTGCAAGGGGAACACCTATGTTATGGTACAAGAGTGTTTTTGTATTATGTACTAAATAAGGTTAGGGTATTATAAATACCTAGGTAACTTTAATTTTATGATGAATGAGAAAATATAGCCTTCTACTTGGCTCTTATGGATGTAGTCACATTGTTGAACCTTGTACATACTACATTCAGGTTGTTTTTTCTACCCTTTAATTTTCTTTGGATATTTCTTAACATAACACTATATATATATACACATACATGTGTATATATGACTAAGAAACAATAATTTAATTTGTTTCAAACTTTAATCTTTATTGTACTCAAACACTAGCACTAATCAAGTTCAAAACCTAGGCCTAGTCAAATTAAACATTACAATAGAGCCTTCATTGAATTTTTGGGTTATATTTGTATAATCATAAGTGGGGTTGCTTTCAGAATTTGAGTCATATGAGTAGCACTTAGTACTCTAGAATATCTGATGCGGGACGTATTGAGGAGCTGGCATGTGCTTTCATGAAGAAATGAGATTTAAACTAGCAGGGGCATTTTGGTAATTTTCTGAGCGGTGGAGTTTAGTTGTTTTATGGGTCTCACTTGATGGAAAACGGGTCAAGAACACAATCACGAGCTTATTGTACAAGCTCATGAGGCATAAGAGAATTTGGCCATATTCCATCGCCTTGGCCACGAAAACAACAATTTTGCCATTTATAGTAATATTTGATTTGATTATATTTTGGGCTAGAAATCTCGGATTTGTACATTGTTTTTGGAATTAGCTTTTATTTGTTAAGTCCTTTATTTTCTTGCTGAAATTTGAAAACTTGCTGTCTCTGTCAAATTTTCAAATCTTCTCTTTTCTAGGTTTTCTTTCGCATCTTTCTTTGGTTCTATTTATTGAAAGCCTACGGCTTAGGAGGGGGTCAATTTTGTAATAGTTCTTTATCTAGTAATAAAGTTTACTCCAATTTCTTCCTAATTCTATTAATCTCTAATCAACAGGTTGGAAGGCTTGTTACTGGCATTCATGAGCGAATCAACAATTTCAAAATTATCACTACATCTATTTGGTACCATAGCAGAATTAATCATGCCACCGTATGGATGGGGATGCCCTACTCAGTGGATGGAGGATATCTATAAGCATGATGATAATGCCTAATTTGAATAGTGGGTTGGTCGCCTGTTGGACCATGGAGTGGAGTGGATGATGGAGGAGTTTATCTGAACAATTCACATAAATGATGGGAAGCATCAATCAAGGGCTTACCTCAGAGAGTGGAGGCGATGACTTGATGGAAGATGAAAATGGACATTTTGCTGACATTGCATAGGCACGGATCATGGAGGAGATGCTAGAACCCACCGCGATGAAGACAAGCATTAGGAATCTGACATGCAAATGGAGATTCTAGAATGTTATGGTGAACTGCAAGATGAGGAATTCCTCGATTGGCTAGCTACAGTCGAGGATATCTTGGAGTTTAGGGTGGTCCCCAAGGACAGGTGGGTAGTGTTGATGGCAATGATGCTCCCTTGCCCTGTAATCGTGTGGGGGTAGCAACTGAAGCTGAGTCGTAGTAGGCTGGGAAGGACAAGATCAATTTTTGGGAGAAGATGAAGAAACACATGCGCTCTAGTTTCTTGCCCCACAATTACTAGCGCTTGATTTACAGCCATCTAGACAATTTGCGCTAAGGCACTTGCACCGTGGAGGAGTACACTACAGAATTCTACCTATTGCTAGCTCGGAATGAAGTCTAAGAATCAACAAACCAGTTGGTGGCATGATATATTAGGGGTTTGTGAATCCAGATCCAGGAAACTGTCAACATGTTTAACCTGATCTCCATATTGTCTGCTTATCAATAAGCATTGATTATCGATCTGTAATAGTGATGTTCGATTCCTATGAGCTCGGGGGAGGAGGATGACACACCCCTTGCGTGTGTGTATCGCAAGTGCACGGGTTGTAGAAGTAATAAAATATCCTGGTGAGTGGGTAGTCGTATCCACAGGGAATAGTATTCAGAAATAAGTGTTATCACTATTTAGCTATGAAAGGAATCGATGGTGAGAGAAATGAATATGTATAGATAGAAAAGAAAGTAAAATAATACAAGAAGAGCAATATAGGTAGGAGAGGTAATCGATATAAACATGGGGTACCCGGACAAAGCTCCGCTAGGATTAATGCTTCTAATGTAAGACTAGTATTATACCCTCTAATTGATGTCCAATGAGTCGTGGAAATCCTTAAGCACACGGTCCCAAACCTAAGGTCAACCGTGACTAGTTCCAACATTATGCCCGGCATTAGGTTTCACTACGACCATTAACTCTCGTTGACTTGTCAACTAAGCCCCAGGGGAGTCCATCATCCTAAGCCTCACACTACGTGGAACTGCTTGGGGTTCTAAGGATTCCAAGTGAAAGACCCTGTTCCAAAGTATAGTTCTAACCCTTTGCTCCAGGTGAAAGAACCCTAATCTCAGTTAAGCCCCAGCACTAGATTCACTACAACCCTTCACTCTGTCAGGGGAGTCCATCTCCTAGCACTTCACTCTACTTCGACCGCAAAGAACTCTTGGAACATGGAGGTAGGGAAAATCACACCGGAGGGGAAAGGGGACGTTTCGCTACTTCTCCACTCACTCTCTCGACCCTCTCTAATCTCGGGTAGTCTAATCCTATAGAAGTTGTCACACCTTTAAAGGATAACCTAGATGATTCTCAATCCTAGTGTCATGGCTAAAGGAAAATCAATACAATTAACATGCAAGATTGAAACTCAATTAAAAGCATCAATTAAGAAAGCATAATAAAAGTCATAGAAACAATATCATCCTATGGTTTACAAGTCCAAATACCCACTAGGGTTTAGCTCTCCATGGAGCAATACAAAGTTAATAAGGAGTTTAAGAACATATGCATAAAAAACATAAAGAAAACCCCCTTGTAGATCCTATCGATTGTCTTGTGGAGCCGCACGTCTTCCCCAATGAATTCCTTATCAAGCCTAGGGCACATCTCGCCGAATCGATGCCGACGAAAGATCCCCCAATAGCTATCTTCCAAAGGATGTCGATGCCGATGCAGTATAACCGCCTCCAAAGACCTCCAAGAACCTCTCCAAACCTTAGCCGAAAGCCCCGCAAAAGATAGGTAAAAGATAGAAAGGGGGGTGCCCAAATAGATCTAAAAACGGACTATTTATAGGCTAAAATCGGGGTTTCACACGCCCCTGTGGATTTTCCACACGGCCGTGTGAAATTTTCACACAGGCGTGTGGATTCTCTGTTTTGCTGATTTTGGCCGACTGTGAACAGTATCTTGCTACAGTGTTTTGCTGCAGTATTAGATGCATTACATGCTACAGTACTTCGCCGAAATGCTCCCGAATTCATCTTCTTCATCGAGGCCATTGAATTGGGCACACAATTAACAGTAGATTATGTCGATTGCTTCATTTCTCTTCATTGGCGAAGTTCTCCAATGCTACACGAGTTAGACTTTTGTGAATGTGACTGCCCTTGTGTCCCTCCAATGGAGGTTGGCACACACCCACATGTCTAAACTCATGCCTTATTCCTTGCTTGGTCCGAGAACTCCTCAACAATGGCGAACATAACCTATTCTTGCTTCTTTCTTCTCCAAATTGGCTCCACAACCCTACAATGCACAAAAATACACAAATGCACACAAATTAATGATAAAATCTGAGAAAAGTAATGCTAAATGTAAGATAATAATACTTCGTATTACTATAACACAAGCACTTATTAGAGGGCGCTTGGAGGAAACAAACCGATTACTGCTGGTATGGGTGGCATGACTCGAGAAGGGGTTACCACTAATAGACTTGTAGGAACCACCGCTGTGAGGGGGCCAGTAGCAGCACCATTCAGTGTTTTAGTTTTGGAGAAAAGGGACATTGTCAGGCAGATTTAGGAGGGTGGGAAAGAGAGTTATGCTGGTGGAGGAAGAAAATGACATGATGAGTGCATTTCATATAGATATTTTTATACCCTTTTCATGTATTGATATTGTCCTTAACCATTTCTTTTGTTGTGATTCGATGCTACTATGGGCATTATTATGTAATTGTGCAGGAAAACATGTTCTTGTGCAAAAGAATAGGATTCGACATAAATACAGAGTGAAAAGAAGTCAAAATACAATGTTTCAAGTGAAGCACGGGCCAAGCACAGGTGTGCTTCGGTAAAGCAGGAGCACTGCAACCAATATACTGTAGCAAAATACTATAGCAAAACATTGTAGTAAAAGTCTGAAGAATAGCATAGTATCAGTGCTCCTTGCACGAGTGTGGTTTTTGGTAAGCACAGGCATGCTTATGCTGAATTTATGATTCAATTGCCCAGACTTTCCCGAGAAATCAACCGTGTAAAAGCACGGCCTAAGCACGACCATGCTCACCCCGAAAATCACTTTTTAAGCCCAGATCTAGTTCATTTCTTTGGGGGGAGAGGAGGGATCTGGGTCAACTACCATGGTCTTCCCCAACACATTTCTGGGGCTGGAGTGAATCTATGGTGCAAGAGTACGAGTGGAACGGAGCTTCGCCGGCGAGACTTCATCGGAGCACCGTCGGAGTAGTTTGCAAGGCAAAGAGGGTAGTCTTTCATGGCTTTTATTTCTTTTGTTTTCCTTAGTCTTGTATTGATTTATAAAACTATGAGTGGCTAACCATTCTCTGGGGCCTCGGATCTATGAACTTGGATGTTTATAAGTTATGTTGATTTACTTGCGTTTAATGTCTATGGAGTTTTGATGTGTTCTTGTGTTTATTCATGTGTTGCATAACTTATCGTGGTTGATTTGCATAGTTGTTTGTGTAAAACTTGGCGTGTGTGAATTACTGTAGTTGTGACTACCTTGTGTAGTTGCAAAACTTGGCGTGTATGAAGCCCATAGTTACACTTGAAAAATATAGCATATTTGATAGCCGTAGATGCAACATTGCTTTGGAGCAACCGCAAGGGTTTTAGGACATACCTGGTAGACATTAGAAGCAAGTCCATACACGTATCTCAAGGGGATTAGTCTGGGGCATTGCTCTATCTTTGTATTTCTCACCTAGTTCATTTCCAAGCCATACCTATCACCCTTCCCCCCTTTAGGTTTAGTTATCATCTTTACCCTGAACTAGTGATCTGAGTAGAGATTAGAAGATCAATTAGTACTAGGAGTCCAGTCCCTGTGGTTCGACAACCCTATCACTCATGGGGTACCACTTTATTACTTGTTACGATCCATATACTTGCGGAGAGTGCATCATGACTTGACAGATTTAGGCCTGCCTGTGTTTGACAAAGATGACCTTGACGAGGAGGTTGTTGAAGGTGATGTCGGTACTAGCTTAGTTGTACACAAGTCCTATTTGACACCACGGGCTACTGAAGACAGTTGGATAGGAACCAACATTGTCTAATCCACCTGTATTCTCCTCAACAAGATATGTCGGTTCGTGATCGATGTAGGTAGCTGTGAAAATATCATTTCTGAAAAGATCGTGTAGAAGCTCATGATTACTGCCGAGTGGCATACTATGCTATACATGTTGGCATGGCTTAAGCGAGCAAGTGAGTTGACAGTTTCAAAGTGTGCCTTGATCGTCTTCTTGATCTACACGAAGTACAGGGATGAAGTGTGGTGTGAGGAAGTATGCATGGATGCATGTCACCAATTATTGGGGAAACCTTAGTAATATGATCAAAGGGTGGTGCATGATGGCCGCACAAACTATTACAGTTTCGGCTTCGAGGGAGTAAAGATTGTGTTGGTTCCCAATAAGCCAGTGGAAACTCTACCTTCCACCAGCATCAACGTCAAACTGTTATCTTATGCACTATTCAGAAAGGAGTTACAAAATTCGGGAACTGCATTTGTCTTTCTTGAAAAAGCAACCACTGAGATCTTGGAAACCCCAAAAATTCTGGAAATTGTTCTTCCTTTTTTGGATGAGTTCCAAGATGTTTTCCCCGATCACCTACCAGATGGACTTCCACCACTTTGCAACATCCAACATCATGTAGAGCTACAACCTGGCTCTGTCTTACCGCACCGACCATACTACTGAATGAGTCTCAGGGAACACGAAGAATTGAGATGTCAGGTGGAAGAACTATTGGCGAAGGGGCACATCCATGAGAGTATGAGCCCGTGCACGCTCCCAGCTTTGCTGACGACGAAGAAAGATGATACCTAGCGCATGTGTGTGTACAATTAGGCCATCAACAAAATTACTATCAAGTATTGGTTCCCTATCCCTTGTTTGGATGATCAGCTTGACAACATTAGATACACATTGCTGGATCTATAGCGGCTATCACTAGATATGCGTGTGACCTGGGGAAAAGTGGAAAACCTCGTTCAAGACATGTGATGGGTTGTAAGAATGGAAGGTTATGCCATTCGGGCTTTCCAACGCCACAAGCACATTTATGCAGGTTATGAATCAACTTATTCGGCTATTCATTGGAAAGTTCATGGTAGTGTACTTCGATGGTCAGTAGGTGGAGCAGCCTTAAGGTTACGTTGCGAGTCGAGTTACCAGGTTTTGACTCTTTTTTGTGAATTGTTTCCTGCTGACCAATATTTTTCAAAGGTTCTGCTAGACATACAAGTTGTGAAATGGACAAATTTCTTATTACAGGATGGGTTCTTGTTTCAGGAAAATCAACTATGTGTTATGAAATATAGCTTGAGGGTATAGATCATTAGGGAGTTGCACGACAAAGGCCACGTGGGTAGGGACTGGACACTCCAACTGATTTAATATTCCTACTTCTGACTTGGTATGAGCAAAGATGTCAAAAAATTCACTCTACGATACCGAATATACCACGTCTCCAAGGGGAGCAACTAACACTGGCCTTTATATGCCATTGCTGGTACCTTCATAGCCATGGACGGATATCAGCAGGGATTTTGTGCTTGGCCTTCCTAGTACTCAGTGTGGTAGTGACTCCATCTTTGTTATGGTGGACCGATTTCAAAGATGGTGTACTTTATCCCCTGCAAGAAGTTGGCGGATGCTGTTAATGTGGCCCAACTATTTTTCTGGGATGTCTACCGTCTCCATGGCCTATCCTCCTCCATCATCTCTGACGAGATACACAATTTCTTAGCCACTTTTGGTGAAGCTTGTGGAAGATGGTGAATACCTGACTTGACCTTAGTAGCGCTCATCAACCCTAGACAGATGAGCAAAGTGAAGTCATCAACCACTCCCTGGGTAACTTACTGTGCTGCTTGTTTGGGGATCATCCTAAAGGTTGGGACATGAAATTGAGTCAAGCGGAGTTTTCTCACAACCATGATACAAATAGTAGTACCGGGTTCAACCCATTTCAGGTGGTATACTCTGCACTCTCTCATGTACTCCTCGATTTATTCCCTTAACAGCAAAGATCCTGATCCATGGGAAGGACGCTGATTTTGTGACAGGCTTACAAGGCATTCATAAGACCGTGTTTGACAACTTGACCACCGCAAATGCGCGTTACAAGTAGCATGCTGACCAACACCACCGCTATGTTGAGTTTGATGTGGATGATTTTGTGTAGGCCATGTTGCCCAAGGAGCGTTTTCAATTGGGGATTACATCATGCTTAAAACTAAAAAGATTGGGCTAGTTGAGATCATTGAGAAGCTCAACCTGAAGGTCTACTGAGTAAAGCTCTCAAGCTATATCTGAATGGCAGATGTATTCAACGTTAAGCAGTCAATACCCTACTATGGTGATTCTTCAGACGATGACAATTCGAGGGTGAATCCTGTCCAATGTAGGAGGAATGATGCGGGACGTAATGAGGAGTTTACCTATGCTTTCATGAAGAAATGGGATTTAAACTAGCAAGGGCATTTTGTTAATTGTTCAGGATACGGAGTTTAGTTGTTTTGTGGGTCCCACTTGATGGAAAATCGATCAATGAACCAGAATTTGGCCAAATTCCATCGCTTGGCCTCGAAAACAACAATTTTGCAGTTTATGGTAATATTTGATTTGATTATATTTTGGGCTAGAAATCTCATATTTGTACAACATTTTTGGCATTAGCTTTTATTTGTTAAGTCCTTTATTTTCTTGCTGAAATTTGAAAAATTGCCATTTCATTCAAATTTTTGAATATTCTCCTTTTTGGGTTTTTCTTCGCATCTTTCTTTGGTTCTATTTATTGTTAGCCTACTGGCTAAGGGGGTCAGTCTTGTAATAGTTCTTTATCGAGTAATAAAGTTTACTCCAATTTCTTGCCAATCCTTGTAATCTTTGATCAATAGGTTGGAAGGCTTGTTACTGACATTTGTGCGTGGATCAACAGTTTTAATATTATCACTGAATGAATATCTATCTTTAACTTACCTCCACATCTCTTTTCTTATGAAATCCTATCCAAATTTATGTTTAAGCCATTTAGCCTTCATTAGATGCAACTATTGAAAAGAATTCTTTAGTTCATCCAAAGTCACACTGCAATATGTTCTATACAAATAGCAATATCCTTCTACAACACCGGTACTTCTGATTGGGGATGCAATAAAAATGATGATACCTCTACTTTTATTCATATTATTTGTTTTATGATAATTAATATGATTTCATGGAGTTGATAAAAAACATAATCA
This sequence comes from Dioscorea alata, assembly GCA_020875875.1. Lineage (NCBI taxonomy): Eukaryota > Viridiplantae > Streptophyta > Magnoliopsida > Dioscoreales > Dioscoreaceae > Dioscorea > Dioscorea alata. The sequence goes on from CM037019.1 coordinate 15,038,417, forward strand.
ACTCAATATTTCATAGGGAAAATTACAACAAAAAAAAATTGTGGTTTTACAAAGTTACAGAAAAGAGCCACTACTTTTATTTTTTTCCATATATAGGTGATAACTCTTGGTAGTTTATAGCGATGTATTCATATACACATGCCGATCAAGTAATATAATATGCAAGAAACATAGGATAACAAACCCAGGTGGACCAAAAGTACTAATGCGGACCACTCTCTTGTTATTTAGCCAATCTATCAATAACAGTCGAGATAAACTATGCCTAGTAGACTACCTAGATCTAGAAAAAGAACTTTAGCATGAAATAACTAACAAGGAAGGGGTTAATAAAGTTAACGGAGAAGTTACTCTGATATGGCACCACCTAGGATTTCAATTGCAATTGGGTCTAATTATTCACTTAGTTATTGAGTTATTAGACCTTATAGACTCTTGATATATGTTGATATCTCTATTGAGAATGTAAACACCTAATCCTATATGAAGTTAAGGATAGAATCTCTTCTCATCCTAACTGCCTATGATTGGAATAACACTCTCTGAATCTATCCTCTAAAGATTAATGTACTCTTAAACTAACCCTAACTAGAAGAATTGCAATGCCCTATCTCTAGGTATGTTGTTGATTCCCTTAGCTTGTGCTAGATCTCTATATTAGTGATTTGTTAATCTCAACACATAATTAAACATGAATTAAAGCTCTCATTATGAATAATTGATGGTATAGAGGCGTGTGCCACTAGAAAATGAACACACCGCTACCCCAAGCAGCAAATACAGTGCTTGTTAAGTAATAATCCTCTCACGCAAAATGAGAGGGTTGTATTCCCTGTAGTCCCAAGAGCTACTATTACTTCCTCTTTGACTACACTATCTAATCTACCAAACAGAGATGATTATTGATTGCAAAGTAAGAAAATCAGAAAATAAACTAAGCATACCATGCACAAAATAAAGATAACAAATGCCAATGGGAAGGAGAGCCTCAGGCAACGATCCTCTCAAGAGTTAAACAAGCATGGATGAATTTATGTATGATGTCGCAATGTAGCCCTGATCCCATATGGGTTCCTCCATCAGAAAGACACGCCTATGATTTCATTGGGTACATGGAGTCTTGGCTAAGAAATCCCTAATGTTATTTAAGATAGGGCAAATCCTAATGCCTGTGGGGGTCTATTGATACCTGAAACCTTCGGCGTGCCGATACAATGATCCTCCTTCAACCATTGTGTGACATAATACATGCAAGCATTCAACTCTACAAGTATCATTCATGAATCAAAACCTATGAAATCCATTCATTGTAGATTGAACATTTAGACAATAGATTGAAACCAAAATAAGAAACATGCCAACAATCAATTAGAAACTAAAGCATTATTCATATAAGTTTTCTCCCAAGGTTCATTGAAGCCGGTGGCCTTGGGAGTTTAGTTCGACACCAAAGGAAGAGTATTCTATTGATTATTCTTCCTCTTGTCTATTGCTTGCTTCCCTTATTTCCATTTTTAATTGTTAACATCTGAACGCATTTCGCCAATCATTTGTCATTTAGCTTATTTAGCAATATTATTTGTTCTTTGAGCCTATTTCCTATGGATTCGACAACCCACCTGTTTGTGTACTTTATTACTTCGACAACTTGTGAATTTGCGGTACATATGCAAGGTGTGTGTCAAGTTTTTGGTGCCGTTGCCGGGGAATAGGCATTCTTGGAATACTTATACTTTGCTTTTTAATCTATTCATTACCTATTATGTTCCACACTTTCTTATCCTTACATCACTCTAATTATTTATTTATTTATTTTTGTTAACCTTTGCAGAGAAAATGATTAATAGAATAGATCTATTTGATATGATAACTGGAATGGTGAAGGATATAGAACATAAGATGTGTTTGTTTTCCGCACAAGCAACTTCGTGCTATTTCATGCAAGAGCAAGGTGTGATAAATTATTTTGCAGAAGGGTAGTCTATTAGTTATTTTGATGACGCTCAAATTAAGAGTTGTGAGTTAGTTGATGTGTTAAATCAATTTGCAGAATCAGCAGTAGTATCCATGAGCTATTATTTAGAAAATGATTTGGGAAGGCCTTTTATCAGTTTAATTCATTTTGTGAAGAGCAGAGATAGGAAATTTTCTCGTTGGAGGTTTCAAGTGCAGCATATGAAACTTTTGAGACAGAAAATTCAGAAATTCTTGAAGTTCATTTGGCCTCGCAAGCTGAAGAAAGTTTAGAGGAAACTCTTAAACAAGATTCAGAATAGTTTGTAGAAAATGACAGACTGAAGGAGGGTAGGTTAAGACCATTCATCGAAGACCCACCTGATTTGGAGCTCAAAACCTTTCCTGAACATTTGGAGTATGCCTTTCTGGCAGAAGGATCAAGGCTCCCAATAATTGTAGCTTCAAATATCTCCACCTCCCAAAAAAGGCAAGCTTGAAAACATGTTGAAGAGACATAAATCTGCCATTGCTTGGAAAATTTCTGATATAAAGGGTATCAAGGCCTCATTTTGCACTCATAAAATACTAATGGAGGATAATTATAAATCTGTGATTCAACAGCAATGGAGACTGAACCCAAATATGAAGGAGGTTGTTAAAGCAAAGGTTGTAAAACTATTAGACGCAGGGATTATTTATCCAATTTCTGACAGCCGTTGGGTAAGTCTGTCTAAAGTAGTTCCTAAAATGGAAGGAATGACAGTGGTGAAAAATGAGAAGAATGAATTAATTCTGACCCAAACAGTTATAGGTTAGTGTGTGTGTATTGATTACAGAAGGTTAAATAGCGCAACTCGAAAGGATCATTTCTTGTTACCATTTATTGATCAGATGTTGGAGCGATTGGCCGGGCATAACTTTTATTGTTTTCTTGATGGTATGTCAGGTTATTTTCAAATTTCTATCACCCTGGAAGATCAAGAGAATACAACATTCACGTGCCCCTATAGGACTTTAACGTATAGGAGAATGCCTTTCGGACTATGCAATGCGTCGGCTACTTTTCAACGGTGCATGACTATGATTTTTGATGACCTTCTAGAGGATATGGATGGAGGTGTTCATGGATGATTTCTCAGTATTCGATGACTCTTTCAAATAGACTTGGAGAAAGTGCTCATGAGATGTAAAGAGACAAATCTTGTTTTAAACTGGGAGAAATGTCATTTTATGGTCCAAGAAGTTATTGTTCTTGGGCATAAAATTTCTCAGAAAGGACTGGAGGTAGATAAAGCAAAGATTGAAGTAATAGAGAAGCTTTTTCCACCAACAAATGTGAAAGGGATCCGTAGTTTTCTGCGCCATGCTTGATTTTACCAGCATTTCATTAAGGATTTTTCAAAGATCACTTAACCGTTGATAAAACTTCTTGAAAAAGATTCCCTCTTTGATTTCTGGGAAGAATCGACTGGAGGCATTTAAGGTGCTAAAAGAGGAATTGATTCAAGGACACTTTTGATCACTCCATATCGGAGTGTGCCTTTCGAGCTTATCTGTGATGTTAGTGACTATGCAATTGGAGCTGTCCTTGGTCAATGGAGAGACAAGCATTTTCAAACTATATATTATGCTATTAAAACTCTCACAAGTGCGCAAGAGAATTACACCACCACAGAAAAGAAGCTACTAGTAGTTGTGTTCGCTTTCTATAAGTTCAGGCCATATCTCATCTTGTCTAGAGTCACTGTGTTTACTGATCATTTTGCACTACGATATCTCATAAACAAGGCCAATGCCAAACTGAGGTTAATTCGATGGGTGTTAGTTTTGCAGTAATTTGATATAGAAATTAAAGACAAGAGAGGTGTCAAAAATGTAGCTACAGACCATTTGTCTCGATTAGAGTGTTCTAAAGGACAAGAGTCATCAAATCAGGAAATTAATGATTTTTTCCTTAAGGAGAATTTGTATAAAATCTAGGATGTGGCATCAAGTGAAACTCCATGGTTTGTAGACTTTACGAACTATTTATCCAGGCAAGTACTTAAGCAAGGGCTTACATTCTAGCAAATGAAAAAAAATTCTTCAGTGATTTAAAGATTTATTTTTGGGAGGATCTTTTTCTCTTCTGAATTTGTGCAGATCATGTGGTACTGAGATGCGTTACTGAGATGCGTTTCACAAGAGGAAGGATGGAATATCCTTACACACTGTCACTCAGGATCTATTGGAGGTCAATATGCTTCAACTAGAACTGCTGAAAAGGCATTGGTTGTTGGGTTTTATTGGCCAACATTATTTCAGGATGCACATCAATTTGTTCTCCATTGTGATAATTGTCAGAGGGCAGGAAATCTCTCCTAGCGTGATGAAATGCCCAAAAACCCAATGAAGTTTGGCGAGGTCTTTGATGTTGTAGGCATTGATTTTATGGGGCTATTCCTGAGATCTAACAGTAATCGATACATTCTAGTCGCCGTAGACTATGTGTCTAAGTGTTTCGAATCCCAAGCTTTGCCCACTAACAATGCTAGAACTGTGGTTAAATTCTTGAAGAGACTTTTCTCCCGATTTGGAACACCCCAGATTATCATTAGTGATAGTGGAACCCACTTTTGCAACACTCAACTTGAAAAAGTGTTAAAACATTATGTAGTGCATCATCGCCTTGCCCGCTCCATACCATCCTCAGACTAGTGGTCAAGTGGAGGTCACCAATAAGGAGCTAACGAGGATCCTAACAAAATTGGTAGAACAAAGGAAAAAGGGATTGGTCAGAATGTCTGGATGTCACCCTGTGGACTCACCGAACAGCATATAAAACACCCATAGGAACTACTCCATAAAACTTAGTTTATGAAAAATCCTGTCACTTACCAGTAGAACTTGAGCATAAAGCATACTGTGCAATCAAGGCAATGAACTTTGATCTTGGTAAGGATGGGGAATGAAGGGTGCTCCATCTTAATGAGCTGGACTAATGGAGATTGTATGAAAATGCCAGAATTTATAAAGAAAAGATTCAGAAATGGCACAATAAGCATATCAAGATATCGAAGAATTTCAAGGTAGGGTATTAGGTTCTACTGTTTAATTCTCGCCTAGGGTTATTCCCTGGAAAACTCAAATCCAGATGGTTCGGGCCGTACACCATGACTCAAGTATCACAGCATGGAGCTGTAGAGATTGCCCATCTAGAGAGATATACATTTAAAGTTAACGGGTATCGACTCAAACCGTACTTTGGTGGCGAGGTGAGTAATGATGATATTGAGGTATTCTTTCTTCATGAACCCCTGTGAGGTAGGTCCAGATATATCAAGCTCATGACGTTATATAAGTGCTTCTTGGGAGGTAACCTAAGTGTCTATTTCATTTCTTATTGTAGTTTAATTTCTATAGTAATAATCGCCTAGGAGTGGGTGTTTTCAATTTAGTTGTTGTTGCTGTGTTTTTCATTGTAAATCCTTGGTGTTTCACAGGTGTTTAATGTGAGTGGAAAAGTCTTAGGTTGTTTGTGTGTGTTGTACAAGTTTTCGGTCAGTTCTACTTTGTTTGTGCAGTTTTTGCAAAAAAGCACACAGGTATGTGGAATTTTCACACGGCCGTGTGGATGTGTTTTCAGCTGAGTTTTTCCCATCCAAAGGATACACACGGCGGTGTGGAATTTCCACAAGGTCATGTGAGTGGTTCAGAGATATTTTGGGGTAATCAAAAGAATACATATGGGTGTGTGTAATTTCCACACGGCCTTGTGAACGGTTGTAGAGATTTTGGGGAATTCAGAAAATACACAGGGGCATGTGGATGCCCTGTGGCCTCCCTTATGCTTCGCTTGGCTGGGCACACGGGCATGTGGAATTTTCACACGGCTATGTGGTATTATTTTTAGAGCTGTGGTGCGATCCAGAGAGTTCACAAGGGCGTGTGAGAGCCCTTGTGCCCTCCCCTTTAGAGTCACATGGGTGTGTGGGGTATCCACATGGCCATGTGGATGCATAAAGTTTAAAAAAGTGCGTTATCTCTCACATTTCATTATGCATCCTTTCATCTTCAAACACATCTACACCTAAAGGTCACACCCTTTCCTTTTCCACAGTCATTTCCTCTCTATATAAAGGGTTATGGGTTAGTTCAAGGTTGTCATTCAAGTTTCCAAACTTCATCTTCTCCTATAAGCCCTTTATTTTGCCTTCATTTTGCATTCTTCTTTTTCTTTCGTATTTTTTGTGGATTGAGTTAATTCTTTAGCATGTTTATTCCTTATTTAACTTTTATGTATGCTTGTGTTTGAGTTAAGATGTGTTTGTGGGAGTTTTTGTAGAAAATTGAGCTCCGGCCCATGAGATACTTGCCGTTCTCGATATTCCACACAAGCGTGTGACATATTCACATGGCCATGTGGATTCCTGCAGTATTTTTTTCCAAGTTGAACTTGATCGCTTCACTTGTCTTTTGTGCAGGAATGGCTCCCGAACCAAGAGGCTAGCTAGCAAATGTCCTCGTGCCAACTCTGTAGTGTCAATCGAGTTCGCGGTCCCTGAACATCAAGTGAGATTCGAGCATCTCTCGAATCTCAAATTTGGACAATTGCGAATTCCTGATTTGAAGGCACTAGAGGGGATCAAATTAGCAAATGACGTGGCATAGGAAGTCTGTACTCTCATCTCTGTGGGTGGTTGGCAACGGCTTCTCTTCATCAAGGACCCCGCCATCCGCATTCTTACATTGGAGGTTCTTGCATCCTTTGAGTTTGATCAGACTCATACCAGTTTTAGCAGGGAGGATATGATCTGGTTTCATGCTTTCAAACAGTATCATAGCATGAGTCTGACACAGTTCTCTGTTAGTCTTGGACTGTATGATGATGATTTCATCCACACCAAGGAGTACACTCAACTTTTGATTGATTATCCGCCTGGAGTGACTCCAAAGCATATACCAGATGCTTTGTGGAGATGGTCAGTACGAGCCCGGGATGTTCAAGGCTTCTTCCCTCGCTCGTCCGTCATACAGGTACATTCACGTTCTTCTTAGTAGATCAGTGAATGGGTGTGGCCATAACATAGGAGTTTTGAGCTGACTGGAGCTCCTGTACATCTATTCCATAGTGCAGAGCAAGCCTCTCCACTTGGGACATATTGTAGCTGAGTATTTGCGACATCATGGTTAGTATGTCTGGGTTGGAGTGTTGTTTTCTGGATAGTACATCACTCGGCTAATCCGTGGCATGGGATTGATTGAGGCAATTCAAGGAGCGGAGAAGACCATCATTCCTTCTCCCCTATGGATAGACACCATGCGACTGATGAGCATGGTGAAGAGGGTTACACCTGGTAGGTATGTTCTGGTTGCCCCTTCCCCAGATGAGTTTGAGGATAAGGGTGACGAGGCCGAGGATTCCCAGACAGCACCCCCGCTACACCAGGGCTGCATGGAGACTGATACTCCCCCAACAGCTTTTGAGGCCCCTCAGGCACATGCACCTTTCTCATCTCGAGCCCATGATCGCTTTGAGAGGCTCGAGAGTACTATAGGTGCTCTTACACTACTCCAGCACAGCACCCTCATCTCGATTTTGAAGTGGTGCAAGCGACTCAAGCTGTGAATCATGAGGAGGTGATGGAACGCCTTACAGTACTACAGCAGATCCTGGAGCAAGATTCTGCACCATTATCCTCACTTGGGTCTCGAGCACTACCAGGATCCCCTGCTTCAGTACCATCACTAGCAACAGTAGATGATATCGAAGCCTGAGGTGTCCCTCTTTCTATGTTTTATTTTTTTGTACTTTTGCATTTTATTTCTTGTTGGGCTTGTATTCCTCATAAATGTTTTTCCTTTTGAGTTTATTTTACTGCTTTGGTTATTTTTGTTTGTTTGTTCTATTAAGTTGTATTTCAACATCTTGTCTTTATTAACTCGATCTTTATTGTGTTTGAGTTGAAGTTTACTGAACCTCGTCTATATTGGAAGTGAAGAATTATCATAGACACGGCCGCGTGGACTACTCACATGGTCATGTGCTCATCACAACCCATTGAACAGCACCCCAAGGATTTTAACTTCACTAGTTTCGCATTCCATATTCAGGGGAGTATTGTTCAATTGTGCATCGTCGTATATTTTGTTTCTATTATTGTTACCTTTTTGGTGCTTTAATATGTACATTGAGGGCAATGTATATCTTAAGTGCGGGGGGAGGGGGGGGGGGGGGGGGGAGTTCACATTACACATGTACTATACTTATGCATGATATGTCTTGCTCTTGTAGCCAATTTTGGTTCACCATAGTTGCAAGGGTTGTTTTCTTAAGTTTATGAGAATTTTAAACATTGAATGCCATCTAGCTCTAGTTTTACTTGAATTTCTCAAATTTCTTTTCTGTCCGACTATCTTGTCTGCTCAATCATTAAACCTGTGGAAACTTGAGGTCAACACTTAAAGGACTGTTTTAGCACTATTTTAATATGCCTTTTGCTTTAAAAAAAAAGTTTGTTGTTTGTTTTCTTGTACATAGGGGGTGGAAAGAGCTACCAACTATTAAGTATGTAGCTACTCTCATAAATCAGATACTAGTTATGTCCTAATGAGAGAAAGAGCTATCTAATAGGATGAGTGAAAGCTACACCCCTAGTAGAATGAGCTGCCACCTCGAAAGTGTGAAAACCGCTCAGGAAGCATCTTGGGAAACTGCTACCTTAGATAATGTGTGCAGCTACTTCTGATTCTTTATGTCTAGAGATAAGTCCGTTTTAATAAGAACTTCGAGGAGTAAGCATTGGGTTGACTTGAGTGAGTCTACACACACATATACATTGTCTGATTTTCATTCTTTTTTATTCGAGATTTTAACTAGAGAAACGATCTTTCTTATTTGGTGTTTGGAATCTTCCTTGCTTCTAGAATGCTCCTCTTGCATGCTTTTGGTGAACCTAACGCCGAGCACTTCCAATTTTCCTCTTAGTTGCTTTAATGAGGTAATTTTTGTTTGAGGACAAGTAAAGGTCACACGGTGTACCACACGGGCGTGTGCCAGCCTAAGCGGCCTCAGTAAATAGAGAAGTGAAGTGTGAGATAGGTTTCTTCTAAGTGTTGAATTCCAAAGAGTTCACACGGTCATGTGAAAATTACACATGACCGTGTGGTGGCCTATATGGAAAATCCACACCGGCATGTGGCCGTGAGCACCGGTGTGGATGCCTGATTTCAGACTTTAAATACTTGTTTTGAAGGGTTTAGAAGGGGTTTTCTTTTCTACTTTTGGAGGAGGCTGCAACAAGGTTTGAGGAGAGGTTTTGCAAGGTTTAAGGGAGATAATCTGACCATCAACATTAATTACCTTCGAAGGAGAGCCATTGGGGGAGCCACCGACGGCCTTGCTTCGTCGGAGTGTACCTTAAGCTTGATGGAGAGATCATTGGAGAGATCATGTGAATAGAGGGGGTTTTCTTTATGGAATACTTGTATTATCATTTGATTTCATTCTTGAAGATGTGTTGCTCAATGGAGAGCTAAACCCTTTTGGGCACTTGGACATGTAAACCCTAGGTTTTTGCTTGTTTCATTAACTCTTACTTTGTTTCTTTAATTGAGTTTTTAATAGAGTTTCAATCTTGTTTGCTCTTTGTTTGATTTTTCTCCTAGAGTGACACTAGGTTTGAAAATCCATATAATCATCCTTTTGATGAGTGACAACTTTGTTAGGATTAGATTCGGCAAGATTGAAGAAGGTTGAAAGGATGAGTCAAGAGGATGTGAAACATCCCCTTTCTCTTCTGATGTGATTTATCCTACCTCCATATTCCAAGAGTTCTTTGCTATCACAATAGAGTGAAGTGTTGGTAGACTTTCTCCACTAGGCTTAGTTGTGTAGCCATAATAGAGTGAAGTGCTGAGTGGTCCTTTCAGCTGAGACTTAGTTGTGATTAAGGATCCTTCGCCTGGACCAAAGGGTTTGATCTAGATTTGGGAATAGGGTTTATCACCTGGAGTCCTTAGAACCACAAGCAGTCCTATGTAGTGTGAGGTATTGAGAGTATTCCTTTTCGCCAAAACACACATATAGGGCTAGTCATGGTTGATCTTAGATTTAGGACAGTATGCTTTTGGATTTCCATAACTTATTAAATCTCAATTAAGGAAGCTTAGTTAGTCTTGCACTTGAAACAAAAATAACCTAGGGGTAGCATTATATGGGTGTCCTACTTTTCTGTTGATTGTTCTTCCTCCTGTATGTTGCTTGCTTCCCTTACTTGCATTTTTTATTGTTAACATTTGAACGCATTTCCCAAATCATTTGTCATTTAGCTTATTTAGCAATATTATTTGTTCTTCGAGCCTATTCCTTGTGGATTCGACTACCCACCCATTTGGGCACTTTATCACTTTGACAACCCGTGCATTTACGGTATACACACGCAAGGGGTGTGTCACGGTTCTTATTAACCACTACTCAAACTAGATGTAAGTACTGAAAAATACAATGATAAGAAATAAAAGTGCAAAGAAAACTGGAAGTCCCATGAATCATGTTGCAAGGTGATTGTGGTCATGTTGGTTGGTGTTATTGTAAAGGACACTAGCTGCCACAAGATGTAAATGGTACGCGCTTACCAAAAAAACAACTTGATAAGTGTCTAAATGTAAATGTTTTAATATACGTACTCTGTACACTTAGCATGTATTTTGTTAAGAATTGATGCCCGTTTTGTGCTTAATCGACTATTATTTATGTTGTAGGACACGGGGGAGCCATGAGGAGCACGAGAATACAATTTGGGCGAAAAAGGATGAAATTCAGGTGTCACAGCACTGTAGCGTATTTACTGTAGCATTCTTACTGTAGCAGTTGTTGTTGCACCTGAGGAGTTTTGGGCTGGAAATGATGGAAGTGCATAAGAGTAAACAGTGCATCATACGGGGCCGTATAAGGGCCCATGATCATCAAAAGACAATGATTTTATACTAGGGTTCACGGCCCCCTATCCACCCCGGGATCCATTCTTCCACCCCGGGATACACCCCCATATAAGCCAAGTTTTGCCTACCTATCCACCCCGGGATATTGCGGGCATATTTAAGGTTGTTTTTAGGGCACGCAAGAGAGACTTTTCTTGGCCTTTGAGGCCGCCGCCGCCATACCTTCTTGAGGCCTTACGGCCACCTTTTGGCGGCGATCTTTGTGGGAAACGAGCACACATCATCACCAAGAGGAAGAGGAGAAAGGGAGAAGGAGTTGGAGTGGAGATCTAAGCCATTATCGACAATCTTGTGAAGCTTCATCCATTTAAGGAGATCATCAACTAGAGGGGGTTTTCATTGCTTCTTTTATGTTTTTGTCTTCCTTGTATGTTGTTCATGTATCCCTTGTCATGAGGGATTAACTTATCATTGTGTTTGGATTTGGATGAACCCTAGGGTTCATCTTGTGTATGAACTTTGGATGTTGTATTTAATTTGGTTTGATGGTTGTTTGAGATTCAATCTTTCGTGCTTTCATGTCTAGAATTACATTTGTGGAGAAATCCGTAATTCTTTTATGAGTTGTATGCGTAGACATGACCTACTCACGTGTACTAGATCTAGGAGAGATTGAAAGGGGATTCTTGTGCCGACACGCCGAGAAATTGGGTGCCGGTAGCCCTCCATTGCTAGGTTTAAGCCGAAGGATAGTAGGTTTACTCCTATGAGAGATTTCCTTGAACTCTTTGCGATCATAGGTGGGTTAATACGGAGAGATTCCGATTAACACTCGTATCAGATTAGGGGTTAGCCGCCGAGAAATTGGGGTTAACCTATTTATGAGATCTCTAGGTCTTAAATGCCGTCAACACACTCTAAACCATCCTAGTTTGGACCTTAACGACAACCCTAAGTGGATTCCTTATCCAAACACTCCCTTCTCATGCTTGATACTCCCTTGTTTATTTACATTCGTGTGCTAGTAACCCGGTCATTAGGTTAGTTAGTTTACTTTACTTTGTTCTTTTCACTAAGAATTGTAGGCTAGAAAATAGATGAAGGGTGAGTAATAGTACTTCCTTGGCCCCAGTGGAATACGACCCCTGTGTCACTCACAGGGTATTACTTGGTGATCCCGTACACTTGCGGGGAAGCAATCCAGTTTTTGGCGCCGCTGCCGGGGACATTCAAAGAATACTAGGAAAGCTTGTAGTCTATTGCTCTAGTCATTTGCTTTGTAAATATTTGTTTTTGTATGTGTCTTCTACCGTTTTGTGCATATTTATTTATTTTACTTCTTGCTTATTTTCTTTGTTAGCTTATTGTTTTTATTTTTTTTTTATTATTGACACAGGGCCATGGATTTCCAAGAAAAGCTTTTGGCCGCCAAAATCTTTGCACTTGAAGAGAAGGTAGAAAAGTTCCTTGCCTTGAAAGCACGCCAATGCAATCCACCCCAAAATGACTACAATCCATATTGGCAAGGGTACCAAAATTTTTCGACACATCATCATACTCAACAATGGGAGCACCCTTACCAAGGATTGCCACAAGAGCCCTCCTTTCAAGAACCATGGCATCACCCCCTTCCAGTATTTCAAAGTAAACCATTTATTGGATGGGATCTCAATACACAAGATGTGCTTGAGAGATTCATGATGAATGCGGATGCTGAACCTGAAGCCTTGACTGCCGCAAATTTTAATGCCCAACCATCTCTTCAAAGCATGGAAAGCCAGATAGGAGTGTCTTCTAGTACATCAACCAAGTTGCCACACATTTTAGAAGACCTATCTGAGAATGACACTAGAAGGGAAGAGCACAAAGGTGAACTTGAGGTGGAAGTGTATTTTGAGGTATTGGACGTTAAAGCAAATGATGTTGCATCAATATCTTGTGAGCAAATGATAGATGTTCCATCTCAAGGTGAAGTTGAAGAAGAAAGAGAGGAGGATGACATCATGGCCATGGACGAATGTGAGGAAGTGGAAGAAGCTCCATCGACAACATTTGAAGACGCTACTTGCCTCGACATTGATCATTCAACGAACGAATCAATAATCTTCAAGTGCCGAGAGAAAATTCCGGGAATTATATTTGAAGATGTGGGGGAAAGGCTAAGGTCATCCTTAAACCCACCAATGCCGGGCTTGGACAATTGCCAACCAAAAATATTCCCATGGCGGCCCAAGCAAATTTCATGGGCTATTTGTGACTATTCAAGAGGGGTTGAGAAAAAATTGTGGATAGGATGTTGAGGCCTTCAATTGATCCACCTATGCAAAAATTAACAAGTTCTCAACCAAACTTATTTCCTTGGAGACCCAAACAATTACTATGGGTAGTTCAAGGCCATTTACAAAGGGTTGAGAAAAAGGATGTGGATAGGATGTTGATGTCACACAATGATCCACCAATGCCGAGCTTAGATAACTCTCAACCAAAGCTTTTTCCATGGAGGCCCAAGCAACTTTGTAGTTAGGTACTCAAAGGAATTTTTGCCGGGAACAAAGAAGAAGCGGGGAGGAGGTTCAAGCCGTCTAAGGATCCGCCCAAGTTCAAATTGCACAACTCCCGGCCCAAGCTTTTTCCGTGGAGGCCAAAAGGTAGCTCATGCATTGCCTCCAAATGTGCATCATCCCGGAAGGTATGTTTCGTATTTCTTGGTAGTTCCTATGCAACCTCTTGCCGGGATGAACACACTATTTTCAAGCCTCCTTAGGTAAGAATAAGGTACGTCGAGCTAATGACGTTAAACAAGCGCTTCTTGGGAGGCAACCCAAGCTTAAATTTCTTCACTTTCTTCTTTTTGTGTTTTTAGTTGAATGTGGTTTGTGTGTTTGTGTTTCTTTCAAGTCCATGCTTGTTTGCCTTGTGTATTCTTCTCATCATTGTTTTTGTGTTTTAATTGACAACCATCTTGAGAAGCATGTTTTTGATGTTATGCCATTCATTGGATCGAGTTTTTACGCATTACTTTCAAGTAGGAGGTGTTGTTAATCACTCCATGGCCTTCATTGGGTGTTTTGGGCTGCATTTGAGAGATTTTCAGAGCTTTCCAGGTCCTCACGGCCCTAAGGGGGCCGTTTGGAGGGCCATGAGACGATTCCAGTGAGTTTGGCTTGTGTCTCACGCCCCCCCTCACGGCCGTATATGGGGCCGTGACAAAATTCTAGTGAAAATGGCCTAGGCCATGCGGCCCCCTTCACGGCCGTGAGAGGGGCCGTATGCCACGGGTCCTGGACCTATATCCTCACCATTTTCTTCATAATTCTCTCATTTCTCATCCGTTTTCCATCATTCTTTCGCCGTTTTTCTTCATTTTTCTTCCTCTAAACGAATAATCTACTCCCAAGGACCTAATTTGCATGATTGTTTGGTAGTTTTTCCATCATCTTCACCTATCCTCAAAGGTACCCCTTTCAAAACCCTAGGTGTTGGTCATGAATGTTTCTTCTTCCTCTCTCTTAATTTTTCAAGTTGAATGGATGCCAATGTTGTGGGAGATTGGTTGTTTGTTGTTTTTGTGGGTTTTTGGAGTAATTTGAAAGCTTTGTAAAAATTTTGTTTTGCTCCATGTACAAGGGAAGCTCTTGCAATTTTTTTTGGGAAGTTACTGTAGCACATCTTGAACTCTTTCACACTCCCATCATGAAAACCCTTGATTTTCTTGTATTTGGGTCTGCTATTGTATCATCTTTTTATCCCTTTGCAACACTTGCAATAAGAGAGAATTGGGCATCATGATATTGAATAAGCATGGACTTGCTTGGATGATGTTTTGTTCCATTGTTTTTCTTTTGTTAATTGTTTGTTGTGTCTGTGGTTGTTCTTGTTGTGTTCTTTTTGTGTTTTGTTTTAGTTCTTGCATGATTACTCCCCGTCTCTCCTTTGTAAATTTTGTGGATTGATGATGTGCCCTTTTTGCCTTGTAGGGCATTAAGGGAAGTTTGGTGAGCTTCTTCACATTCAATGGAGATTGGACCCGACATGTATAGCTCGCCGTACTCTATGTTCGGGTCACACATCGCCGTTTGCGCAACAAGAACCGGGGAAGTTCATTTTCACCCTCCTCCTTTGTTATTATTGTGTATATTGCCTCTATTTTCATGAATAGTGTACATTGAGGGCAATGTACAACACTAAGTGTGGGGATGGGTGTGTTACATGTTTAGTGCCCATATCTACATGCTAGTGTTATCAATGATGGCTTTGTTCATTCTTGTTAGATTCTTCAAGTATGAATTAATGATTGATGTGAGTTACATTTCTTTTGTTGTGCTCTATTGAATCCTGTTTCACCTCTAGTATTATTCTGTGCACTGAGTCTTTTGTTGATGCCCTGGGAATAGCCTGCTTGACTTTCTTAACTCTCTTGTATGCTTAACACACAATTTTGATTACTTAGCCTTAGACTACTAAGTTCTATCCTTCAATGAACTCTTAAGAACTTCTAAGTCCTTTTGAGCTAGTCCTAATTTTGTAACTTGTAGTGCAGTCTAGGGTATGTAAAAAAAAAAAAAAAAAAAAAAAAAAAAAAAAAAAAAAAAGAGAGTCTATGACAGTATTCCTCTGCTAGTATAGCACGAATGCGTCTATGTAGACTGTAATCAAGTAGGATGGGTGGCTCTTGTGCCTGGCCAGCATGTGCATCTGTCTGAAAGATTATTTTTGTGCAGTCTACGTTAGTCGGACTTAAAAAAAAAAAAAAAAATGTATATACATGTAAATAAAACCCTAGTGATCTCTCAGACTGCCTACTTGAGTTCGTGAGTGGAAATGGAATTTAGTTTCAAGTATAGACTTAGAAGGATCTTATTTGTTCATTGAAGTGGCACTTAGCTTTTTAAGACTTGGTACTCTGTACTTGTGGAGTGATTAGCATCTAGAGCTGTACTAATTGAAGTCATAGGGTTAGGCCATGTCAGGGCAAATGAGATGAAAGATTCACTTACACTGTACAGACATATAAGAGGTGAGACAGGATCTATTTGTTGTACGTATTGACTGTAACTCAACATTTGTATATCATTATTCTATACTTGTATAATCTTGTATTCATTTGAGCCGGAGATGTACATTTAGCCGCTTATCATTCCCTTTATTTTTCATGATTTGTTTGCTTGGGGACAAGCAAACGCTTAGGTGTGGGGATATTTGATAAGTGTCTAAATGTAAATGTTTTAATATACGTACTCTGTACACTTAGCATGTATTTTGTTAAGAATTGATGCCCGTTTTGTGCTTAATCGACTATTATTTATGTTGTAGGACACGGGGGAGCCATGAGGAGCACGAGAATACAATTTGGGCGAAAAATGATGAAATTCAGGTGTCGCAGCACTGTAGCGTATTTACTGTAGCATTCTTACTGTAGCAGTTGTTGTTGCACCTGAGGAGTTTTGGGCTGGAAATGATGGAAGTGCATAAGAGTAAACAGTGCATCATACGGGGCCGTATAAGGGGCCGTGATCATCAAAAGACAGTGATTTTATACTAGGGTTCACGGCCCCCTATCCACCCCGGGATCCATTCTTCCACCCCGGGATACACCCCCACATAAGCCAAGTTTTGCCTACCTATCCACCCCGGGATATTGCGGGCATATTTAAGGTTGTTTTTACGGCACACAAGAGAGAATTTTCTTGGCCTTTGAGGCCGCCGCCACCATACCTTCTTGAGGCCTTCCGGCCACCTTTTGGCGGCGATCTTTGTGGGAAACGAGCACACATCATCACCAAGAGGGAGAGGAGAAAGGGAGAAGGAGTTGGAGTGGAGATCTAAGCCATTATCGACAATCTTGTGAAGCTTCATCCATTTAAGGAGATCATCAACTAGAGGGGGTTTTTATTGCTTCTTTTATGTTTTTGTCTTCCTTGTATGTTGTTCATGTATCCCTTGTCATGAGGGATTAACTTATCATTGTGTTTGGATTTGGATGAACCCTAGGGTTCATCTTGTGTATGAACTTTGGATGTTGTATTTAATTTGGTTTGATGGTTGTTTGAGATTCAATCTTTCGTGCTTTCATGTCTAGAATTACATTTGTGGAGAAATCCGTAATTCTTTTATGAGTTGTATGCGTAGACATGACCTACTCACGTGTACTAGATCTAGGAGAGATTGAAAGGGGATTCTTGTGCCGACACGCCGAGAAATTGGGTGCCGGTAGCCCTCCATTGCTAGGTTTAAGCCGAAGGATAGTAGGTTTACTCCTATGAGAGATTTCCTTGAACTCTTTGCGATCATAGGTGGGTTAATACGGAGAGATTCCGATTAACACTCGTATCAGATTAGGGGTTAGCCGCCGAGAAATTGGGGTTAACCTATTTATGAGATCTCTAGGTCTTAAATGCCGTCAACACACTCTAAACCATCCTAGTTTGGACCTTAACGACAACCCTAAGTGGATTCCTTATCCAAACACTCCCTTCTCATGCTTGATACTCCCTTGTTTATTTACATTCGTGTGCTAGTGACCCGGCCATTAGGTTAGTTAGTTTACTTTACTTTGTTCTTTTCACTAAGAATTGTAGGCTAGAAAATAGATGAAGAGTGAGTAATAGTACTTCCTTGGCCCCAGTGGAATACGACCCCTGTGTCACTCACAGGGTATTACTTGGCGATCCCGTACACTTGCGGGGAAGCAATCACAACTAGCCTCACTAGTGCATCCCTGATCTCTCGATACTATTATTATTATTCTCCAGAGTTGGTCTTCAATCTCCATTGGTCCATTCTTAACAGGAAGGTATAATGCTCCAGCTGGTTAATCCTCTTGTAGAGTCAGGGTGGCTGAGATGGTGCTTCAAGTGCTAGGATAGGCAATTTGGTGAAGGGCTCGCTTTTATCCTCGTTATAGCTCTCATCCTTGTCACTTTCTAAACATGACTCTGAATGCTCAATGAGGATGAAGCAAGGACCCTAGTGTCCCACCTAATGGCCATCCCCATGGCTCTAAGAATCTTCATGGTAAGCTAGTGGTACCACCTACACACTATATCCCCTAGATCCTATCAATCAAGCTAAGTTATTAAACAAAAAGCATGATTTTGGCTAGATGAAAATCGCTCCAACGCAAATGTTGTAGGCCTCATTCTTGATGAACCAAGCTAGCTGACATGACCCCTTGCGTGTATCTCGCAAGTGCACGGGCTTGTCGACGTAATAAATTTACCCCAGTGAGTGGGTAGTCAAATCCACAGGGAATAGGGACTTAAAACACAAGATTTCACTATTTAGCTATACGGTGTACGAAAAGAGAGAATAGAATCGATGAGTGAATATGAAAACAATTAAAAAGAGACGAGAATTTAAATAGAGAGATGGAAGGTAAGAAAGTGCAAGTAGAAGTAAAAAGAGAAAGACTAGCAATGGATGAATAGGGTATCCGGACAAGCTACCTCTAGGACTTATGTTTCTAGTGCAAGACTATGCTATTATACTTTTCCTATTGATGTTAATTGAGTCGAGGATATCCTTAAACACACGGTCCCAAACCTAATGTCAACCGTGACTAACCCCAACACTATGCCCCGGCATTAGGATTCACTACGACCCTTGATTCTCGTTGACCTGTCAACTAAGCCCCAGGGGAGTCTATCTTCCTAAACCTCACACTACTTGGGATTGCTTTAAGCTCTAGGGATTCCTAGTGATAAAACCTGTTCCTATGTATAGTTCTAACCTTTTGGTCTAGGTGGAAAAACCCTAGTCTAAATTAAACCCCAGTGCTTAGGATTCACGTCAACCCTTCACTCTGCCGCTCGCGCAACAATGCCCCAGGGGAGTTCCTCTCCTAGCACTTCACTCTATCTCGACCGCAAAGAAATCATGGAATATGGAGGTAAAGAGAAATCACACCGGAGGGAAAAGGGGACGCTTCGCTACCTCACGACTCACCCTCTCAACCCTCTTCAATCTTAAGTAGTCTAACCCTATAAGAGTTGTCACACCTCCAAAGGATAACCTAGATTGTTCTCAACCCTAGTGTCACGGATAAGGGAAAACAATTGCAAGAGGTAATTAAAATTGAAACTCGAATTTATTCATCAATAAATGAAAAGCATAATATCAATGTCATAGAAACATAATAATCCTAGGGTTTACAAGTCCAAATACCCACGAGGGGTTTAGCTCCTCATGGAGCTATACATGTTCATCAAAATATGAAAGAAAGCACAAATTAAAGGCATTGATAAAAACCCCCTTGCGTATGGTGTGGTCGTGATCTTGTGCAGCCGCCGGATGTCGATGATGATGCCGATGACGCGCTCCAAACCTCTACGAAATCTTCTCCAAAACCCTAGCCGCCCTCTCCAGAAGTTGGGGAGAAAGATAGGTCAAAAGATCTCTCAAAACGGGCTTTTATAACGTTGAGTCGCGGCTTTAAAATTAAACTTATCGGGATTTCACACGACCGTGTGGAATTTCCACATGCCCGTGCGAACTCTCTGGTTTTCTGAATTTCGGGCCGAAAGTGAACAGTAGCTTGCTACAGTGTTTGCTGCATTGCTGCTACAGTAGCTCGCAGAAACGCTCCCAAATTCGTTGTTCTTCATCGAGGCCATTGAATTGAGCACATAATCAATGGTAGATCGTGCCGATTACTTCAAATCTCCTTCTTGGTGAAGTTCTTCTAAACTACACGAGTTAAACTTGTTGTGAATGTGACTGCCTTTGTGCCCCTCCAAAGGAGGTTGGCACACACTCACAAGTCTAAACTCGTGCCTTGTTCCTTGCTTGATCCGAAAACTCCCCAATAATGGCAAACACGATCTAACTTCGTTCTTCTTCTTCAAAAGAGCTCCACAAACCTACAATGCATAAGAGTACACAAATGCACACCATTTAGTGATAAAATCTGATAAAAGAGATGCTCATTGTAAGATAATAATGCTTCGCGTTAATATAACACAAGCACTTATCACTAGCACATGGCCCGGGTTGATCCTAACGTGCTTCACTATCAATGAAGATGATATACATCTTGTTGACTGATAAGTGTATAATTGGACATGATTTTATACTATTTTATATATTTAATTAGTATGTATTAGGGTGTTTATTTGTAAGATGACACTTGACATGGTGTAAAATGTGATTTTAGGTAACAGGCAATGCATAATGAAAGGGAGCCAAAAGAAGCCATGTTGAGCCAAAATGAAGAAGATAGAATTTTCTCCACATCAACAACAAGGGAGTAGCCCAGACAGAACACCTTATAGCCCACTTACGGACACACTTGTGGTCGTAAGCCTTATCTAGAGAACCTTGCAGGTATGCTTATGCCTGTAAGGAGGAGCATAATTGGTAGGCAGAGGGAAATTGATAAGTGTACATTTATATGTCATTTAATATCATTTTATACACTTATTCAGCATGTATTAGAGTATTCTTATGGAAGATGGTGCTAAACATGGTGAAAATTGTATTTTTCAAATATTGGGTAGTGCTTAAGGATGAGAGAGAGAAAGAAAGAAAGCCAAAAGAAGTAATCAAGAGCTAAAACAAGGAAGATGGAGCTCTCTCAGCATCAATAAATGAAGAATAGGCCAAACAGAACCACTTATGAGCATCTTACCGCCATACTTAACTGTAAGTGTCAGTCAGAGAACCTTGCGGGCATTCTTATGCCCGTGAGCGTAGTATAAGGATCAATAGAGAAAGTTACGAGTAGAACTTACACCAGTAAGTCATACCATGAGGGTTGTCCAAAAGAGCTTACGAGCAGCAATTTACACTTGTAATGGTGATCACAAGTGCAACCCAGAGAAGATTGTAACCTAGTACTTATGGTTGTAAGCTGGACGATAACACAAGATAGAAGATATTACGGACTGGACTTATGGTCGTAAGATGTCCCACAAGGCGTGTGACCCATCATCTCTATCTCCTTACGCCCTCATTCTTAGGCCTGTAAGTGGTTAGATGTAAAAGATTCTAATGAGAGTTTTGAATTTATCTTTTAACGACCATGCTTTTGGAAAGAAAAAGCGGTTTTCCTCTAGATCTTAGAGGCAACTCATCAACGAGAGAGGGCTTACCCACCTTGGAGGAAGAAGACTAAAGCCATTGAGGTGCACCTTGGTGGCATTTGTGGAAGACAAGGGGTAAGTTCTTTGACATTCTTATGAGGTACAATAGAAATGGCAGGTTTAATGCTTTTAATGATTCTTGTTGTCTCTTATGAATTATATGATTATTATCCCTTAATGGAGAACTAATTTTGTAAGTGTTTGGACATAGATGAACTCTAGGGGCTAGATTTTATTGACATTGGTTGTGGATCTTTCATGCTTTACATTGTTTTCTAATTACAAGCCTTTACTTTCTAATTACATTGTTTAATAGACATTGGTTGTGGATCTCTCATGCTATTAAGGCAAAAGCCCTAGTTTCATGTATGATGTGCTTGTGTGATGAGTCGAGAGACCCACCTAGCATAGGCAAGCCGCAATTGAAGGGGATTTGTAAGTAAGCCTAGAGATTGGGTACTTTGGAGTTGAGAGTTCTCCTCCTACAATCCTCCCGAGTGAAAGGACAAGTAATTCCATACTCTTTGTAATCATAGGGAGTAGATCTAGAGAGAGATATCATTTCTACTTTGTATGGGATTAGGGGTGATTGCTTCGAAAGAAGGGTTGTCTGCACTTTGAATTCTTGTTGATTCTTGATAAGATTTCATAAAGTGAAATGTGGTCATAGGGCTATCTATATAAACACCGTACCATATTAGTTACTATTCACCTTGAGAAAAGGGAGAATATACATTAAAATTTCTCACAGTTTATATAGGATTGCTAAACATCCAACCTTTGTCCTGGACTTATAAACCCTAAAGAGAATATATGCTAAAGCACCCCGGTTCTCTTACGTTCTTAGTCGTATTTATTTCAGTGCTTTTGATTTATGTTTTCTTTTATTTTGTTTTCACATCACACAACTTTGAGTAGGCAAGTTTCAGAGTAAGGACTAGTACTACTAGACTCTATTTTCCTTGAGGATCGATATTTTTCTCTTAAGCATACTTTATTACAAAATTGGAGCGTACACTTGTGTCCCTGTTAGGGTTATCTTCCATGTTATGTGTGTAAGTGAAAGTCTGGTGTCATATTGTTGTTTTCTAATGAAATAGAACAACCTTTGTGAATGATCTAATGCTATATACTCTTTGATCTCTGCTTATAAATCCTACAATTGGTATCAGAGCTCGAATTGGTTATTGAGGACTGTGGAGATAGCAAATACCACTAGTTTTGTGTAAAGCGCAACTTTTCAAAGGACAAAACTATGCAGCATGGGAGGTGAAAATGAAGGCTTACATATGTGTATATGATCTTTAGGAAGCAATGGAGAACGATGAAGAACTAGAGCTTTCTCCAAAGCATCCAACAACAACACCAAGAAAGCTTAAGGCCACAACAAGGTAGTACAAAGTTCTCACTGCTATATATTCTATTGTGAGTGATGATAAATGATAAATGCCTAAATGTATGTATTTTATACGCATAATTTTTGCAGTATTCATTTATATCTTGTTAAATCAATTTCGTTTTATAGTTTAATTTGTTCCATTCATGTTACAGACCTCAAAGAAGCCTAAGTAGTTTGACAACTCAATTTAGGAAGAAATCAGCAATGAAAACTACTATTTAGAGCTCCGGGTACGCCAGTAACACTGTAGCAAGTACTGTAGCATAAAGGACTGGGGAATTGGTAAAGCTTCGGGTTTTCCATACGGGCAACCTTGCGGCCATGAGAATGCTTGCATGACAATTGTAGCAAAGGTATCGTAGCACTTTACTGAAATTTTGGTACAATTCCTGAGGGCCTTGCGGGCATCCTTGCACTCGCAAGCCAGGTTGTGAAGAAAACAAGAGAAAGATTTAAAAGGGGTTGCTAGGGCATTTAAAATGGGGTTCATCTTCTATATTTGGCTCTCCATCCATACAAGGCAAGATATGAGATGGAGGACCATAATTGAGACTATTTTGAGGTGTAAATAGAGTGAAGAAGCACATTTTGGCAAGATCCTTTCTCAATCTCACTTGTAGAAGCTTGAAGATGATGAGAGAAGCCGCCCCCATTGTGGTGTGAGTGGAAGTGTTCCATGCATTCTGACTTTTCATTCACTTCTAGAGTTTGAGGTAGTGTTTATTATGTTTGATTTAGTTGTTTCCATGATTTTGACTATATTGTTTGGTTGTATGGACGGCTAAATCCCAAGGTCACCGTATGTCGGTGAACCTTGCGATGAACTTGCTTGTTTGGATGTTTTGATTACTTCTAATGCATTTGGTTTGGCTTTTTTATTCAAGCTTTGTATTCACTGATGTATTTGATTGCATGAGAACTCTGTGGTTCTATTTCTAGGTTGTACTAGGTTGCGCAAACCACGCCCTTGCACTAGACTCACTTAGCTTAAAAAGGATTCATGTATGAATATATTGAGAATTTTGGGTATTTTGTACCCCTCCAACTAGAGGTGGGCACGGGCCGTGCCCGGCCCAAAACCAGCCCGTACTGTAGACGGGCCGGTTACGGGTTGGGGAAGCCCAACCCGTTGACCCGGCGAGTTGACCCGCCGGGTCAAACTCGGTTTGGGCCCGGCGGGCCATGCTTTAAATTTTTTTTTCTATTTTATTCTAAATTTTCTGATTTTTTTTTAATTTTTTAGCGGGCCAACTGACCCGGTCCACCGGGTTAGCCTGCTAGGTCAGCCCGGCCCACCGGTTCAACAGGGAGGCCGGGCCCGGAACCGCCGAGTCAGACTGGTCAACCCGGCCCGGCGGATTCTACACCCATGCCGGGCCGGGTCCAGGTTGGGGGCCGGTGAATCGCAACTCGGCGGGTCGAACTTGGATATTGTGCTTGACCCTAATTAGAGATTTCCCTAATCCTAAGATAATCATAAGAGGATTTGGTCGGAAGAAATTCTGAACTAATACTTGTATGAGATTAGGGGTTAATCACCGAGACTTTCAGGGTTAACATACTATAAGATGTTTCTTGGTCCAAAATCACCATTGCATTGTAATCCTAGCATCCTTCTTGCTTTAGTAGCCCTGAGGGGTCCCACATCTGTGACTATCTCTCTCCCTAGGTTTTTCACTTATTTATCCCGGCATGTAGAAACCTTCTATTAGTTCTCTTTAATCTTTTAGTTTTTAGAACCCTCACACTCGAAATTATAGGTTAAACAACAAGTGAGAAGAAAGTAAGGGTAGCTCCTTGGCCCCATGGAATACGACTCCTGTGTCATGCACAGGATATTACTTGATGTCCTCGTGCACTTACGTTGAGACCACACCAATAAATTCACAAGCTCATGACTTGTGAAATTGCCAAAGAGGGTTGGAGTAAACTTAAGGAGGAGTATGAAGGAGATTTAAGAGCAAGGAGAATTCAGGTTCATAACTTAAGAAGAGAATTTGAGATGGTAAGAATAAAAAGTGAAGAATCAGTAAAGGAGTTCACGGGATAGGGTTATATAGTAGTAAATTGATTTCGTTTACATGGAGAATACTGATGAGTGGTTAACTATGCATAATATTCATAGTATATTTATAGCACTCGACATGTATTTTACATTGATTCTAGCTAATTCTGGTGCATATTTGCTTCTTTTATCATTTTAGGACCATTTAAACTATTATGAAGCAAGAGTAATCAAGGTTAGGCATTTTGGAGTAATTTATAAATAGAAAATAAGATTTCCCGAGTGACCCATGGCTTCATCTACAAGAGAATGAGATTTGCTTCTTTTGTAGCAATGTTGTTGCAGAATACTAAAGCAATGTTTCTATAGCACTGCAGAAAAAAATCTTCAAAATAACCCACACCCATTCCCATGGGCATGGGTAAGTTGTGGGTCACCAAATCATGCTCCGTGAGTTTCAATTCAAAGGATAGAGCAACCCACGAGAGTGGATACCTTGTGCGCCGTCATTCTAGGGTTCAAGTATGAAAGGGAGAGAAGTAATTTTGAGAGGAGCTTTTAGCCGAATTTTTGCCATCTTGACTAACCTTTGGAGGTGAGTTGGTGTCTACGGCTCCCCAAGGCATTAAGGATTGAAAATATCATTTTTCCCTAATCTTTTGGGAGAAGGAATCGTAATTCAGTGCTTCCTTGGCAAAAACTCATGGAGGAGAAGAAGAGGTGACATCCACACAAAATCATTGAGGGAGTTTCTATTATATTTTATTGTCTGGAGTTATCTTCCATGTTTTGTATTATGAACATCTTCCATGTTTCATTATGCCATTCGAACTTTAGTGAAACCTTGATGAACTTGTATTTGGATTTCATTTCATATTGGATTATGTTGATTTTGTTGTGTTTCTATTATGGTATTCGATTCATTGTAGTGGGAGCTCAAATCTAATTATTTTGTCATGATCTTGGAGAAGTAAGAAACCCCGACTTTCATGACATAGCACAAGTGAAGAGAATCGTGTCATTTCTAAACATAGGGTCTTATGATTATTCCATTTGTGGCTAGAGTGAGAAACTCACCCTAACTTACGAATGGCTAGAGAGAGAATCTATCCTTGATCTTGTGAGATTCATTGATTGTATTGCAATCATATGAAACTTAGGCTACTAGGAGAATCTCGCCACATTTTTTTAAGGGATTTGTTGTCGTTAGACTCAAGAAATCTATCGGAATGTCTTTGGGATTTTTGCGGTCTTACCATTCCAACTTTCAATCCAATATAGATCTCTAATTACAAGTATAGCCATAGGTGGATTCATGTTTAAATGTCTTCCCTCATCAATTTGTTTATCATCCAAATTCACTCCTTATATTTTTTATAATTAAATAATTACACATAATTTTATACATTTAATTGGCATGTTATTAGAGTATTTATTTGGAAGATGATGTTAAACATGGTGTAAATTGTGATTTCAAGTGACTCATAGTGCATAATGAGGAGAAAGAGAAAGAGAGAGAGGGAAAGAAGAAATTTGGAGCCAGAATAAAGAAGATAAAGCTCTCTTGATATCAACAGTAGAGGAATATGCCAGGCAGAACACGATTAGCCTCTTCCAAAGAACATTGCGAGCATGTTTATGCCCATAAGGAGGAGCATATTGACCAAACAGAGGGACTTACTGTACGGTCAGGACTTATCCCCATAAACTAGAACGTAAGGGTCATCCAGAGAAACTTAGAGGGAAGAGTACATACGCATAAGGGAGGATTGCAAGCACCATCAAAAGAAGTTTATGGTCCAGTACCTACGGCCATCAGCTGGGCCGTAACATTAAGAAAGAAGACCTTACGTGTGGAACTTACGACTGTAAGATGCTTGTAAGGCACGTGACTTATCATCTCTAGCTCCTTATGGACTTGTTCTTACTCTCTTAAAGAGCCTGTAATTGGTTAGGTACACAAGATTCTGTTGAGGTCTTTTGGGTAATCTTTTGACGAGCAAGTAAAAGAAGAATAGGGGAACACTTCTCCAAGTCATCTATGGCAATTCAACAAGGAGAGGAAGCTCACCCACCATCTAGGAGACCATTGGAGATGCCTAGAAGCATCCTTGGCGGTATTTGTGGAAGATAGGAAGGGAGTTCATTGGCATCTCAAGAGGCAAAGAGAGAAAAGGGGTTTTCATGTTTTCATTCATTTCTCTTATCCTTTTGTCTTGTATGAGTGTTCTCCTCTAATGGAGAACAAACTTGTTGTTGTTTGGGTGTAGATGGAACCTAGGGTTTACATTTTTATTGACATTGGTTGTGGATCTTGAATGCTTTTATATTTGTTTGTTTATTTCAATCTTTTATTGTTGAATTCACTTGCGTATATTTATTGTCTTAGATTCTATTGTAGTGAGAGCCAAAAATCCATGTTTGATATACTTGTGTGGTAAATTGGGAGATCCACCTAGTATAGACAAGCCGTAATTGAAGGGGATCACGAGTTTTCCTAGAGATAAGGTACTTCAAAGTAGAGATTTCTCCTCCCACGATCCTTCCAAGTGAGTGAGCATAGAATTCCATTCATAATGCAATCATTGGAAGTAGCTTCATGAAGAGATTCTGATTTTACATCGTATGAGATTAATGGCAATTTCTTTGAGAAAAGAGTTGTCTATTCTTTGAGTGTGTGCTTTCTCTAAAAAGATTTCATAGAGTGTGTTAGGTCATAGGAAAGTCTGTATCAGCACCATATTGGACTTGTTGCTGCTCATCTTGAGAAAAGGGGTAGTATGTTTTAGAAACCCTCTCGGTTTAAGAACATTGTAAAACTTTATACAGCCATTATCCAAGACTTGACAAACCATACAAGAAGTCTATAATCCAACACCCTTTCTTCAGGCTTGTTTAGTTGTATTTTCTACTTGTGCTTTGATTCTCAGTCCTTACTTTGCATCTACATTCACTATTTTTGTTAGGGTAATTTTTAGATTTAGATTCAGTAGTAGTATTCTCTAGTTCCCTAAAAAAAGCTGGTTAATAAACAATGAATGTACACACACATGTGTGGAGACGTTAAAAGCTTTAAGAACATTTGATTGAAGCTACAAATCTAAAATTAAAGTTGGAAATAGAGATATTGTTGATGTGAAAAGAAAAGGAAATGTATTAATCAACATATCTAAATGTATGATGTAGATTTCCAATGTTTTATTATGCTTGAACTATCTCATAACTTGATAAGTGTCGGGCAACCATTAGAATCTTGTTTGGTAGTGAAATTTCATGATAAAAAGTGTCAAATATTTGATAAAGATAGCTCAAAGCTGGTGGAGAATGAAATATTTTTCCTTTAAATTGGAAAACATAGGTTGCTTATCAAGCACATATTGATAAAACAATGTTGTGTCATACAAGATATTGTCACTATAATCTTACATCACTAAAGCTTATGTTTGATAAACAAATGATGATTCAAATAGAAACTTTTGATGTAAGAAGTCTATGTGGTGTGTGAAAAGAAGAAAAATGACATATTATGTCTTTCCCTACTCAACAAGCAAGAAGGGCATCAAGGAAGCTTGAACTAATATACACAGACGTATGTGGACCCATGACGATAGAGCCAATATATGGAAGTAAATATTTTCTTATTCATTAATGATTTTAGTAGGTATACTTTGGTTTCATTTTATGTAACACAAGTCTGATACATTTGAACTGTTTGTCAAATTCGAGGCAATGGTTGATAATGAAGTAGTCTAAAGATCAAAACACTAAGATCAAGTATTAAAGTTAAGTACCTTTCTCATCATTTTTAGGAATACTTGGAGAAACATGGAGTTAAACATTAACTTGTTGCTCCCTATTCTCCTCAATAGAATAGGGTTTGTGAAAGAAAGAACAGAACAAATTGTAACATAGCAAGATGTTTAATCTTTGAAAAGAAAACACCAAATACTTATGGGTTAAAGCTGTATATATCGCTATATATCTTCAAAATAACCTTCGCTCTAAAGCTTTGGATCACAAAACTCCATATGAAGCTTAGACTAGCTTTATACCAAAGGTCAATCTCTTGAGAGTCTTTGGCAGTGTTTGTTATGTACATGTTCCATAGCAAAGAGTCTACAACATTGCATCATAGAAGATCACAGTTAGTAGGGTTGTTAAATATGATGAGGAACAAGTGTGCGATTGGCAAGCAAAGGAAGGGAAGCTTATGGAGATACAACAATAGGCTTTTGAGCCTCCTATTAAACTCAAAGCTCAGTAGATAAAGAAAATAAAGTAAATGTTTCTGAAGAATCTAAAGAAACTTCAAATGATGATGAAAACTTAGATCATGAACAAATTCGAGGCTTTAGGAGTTTGTAAGATGTTTATGCACATTGTAATATGGCTGCATTAAAACCAAAAACTTAATTTGAAGTATTAAAATTAGAATCTTGGAAGTAAACAATAGAAGATGAGTGATGAGTGCTATATTATACATGTTACATCGATCTTATTTAGCACTTAAATGGTCCTCAAGAGCATGTTTTTATGGATAATTGGTACTTAGTTATTCCATTATTCATAACAAGACAAAAGAAGCACAACAATAGCCAAAGGAAGGAAATCAGTAGTAAAACAATGCCAAAAGCAACAAACAAAGAAATACATGGGTAGGTACACACCCATGTATAATTTGGCAGAGGAGCAGTTAGAGAACATAGGCAGAAGTAGAGTATATGGCCGTGTAACTCAATAGCTGAAGCGAAGATTTTGCGTGAAAGTTACAAGGCTAGATGAAGCGTTACATGGCCATGTGGCACATCCTTGCATGTCTGTACCGCAAATGCACGAGTGTTGAAGTAATAAAGTACCCAAAGAGTGGGTAGTCAAATCCACAAGGAATAGACTCTAGTAACAAGTAAACCTTGCTAAATAGCGTAGTTGAAAATTAATTGGTGAACTCAATCAAGATGCTATCAAAATATAGATAAAAAGAAGAAAAGCAAATAGTCTAAGAAGAGGAAACAATCGATGAGAAAGGGGGGTACCTAGACAATGCTTCCCCTAAGACTTTAGCTTCAAGTGCAAAAGTAAGATTACTCTTCCCTAATTGAGATTCAATAAGTTGTGTAAATCCAAAAGCATAAGGCCCCAAATCTATGGTCAACCATGACTAATCCCCTACGAGATCCTGGCAGAGAAAAGACTTTCGACACCTCACACCACATATGATTACTTAAAGCTCTAGGGATTCCAAGTGATAAACCCTTTTCCCAAAAATAGATCAAACCTTCTAGTCTAGGCGAAAGATCCCTAATCACATATAAGCCCGATGGAGAAGGAACTCTAGATACCACACTCTTATATGATTAGTAAGAACTCTTAGAATGTGGAGGTAGGATAAATCACATTTAAAGGGAAAGGAGATATTTCACTACATCTCAAGTCATCCTCTCAACCCTCTTTGACACGCCTCTTGCGTGCATGTATAGCAAGTGCACGGGTGTCAAAGTAATAAATTACTCTGCGAGTAGGGTAGTTGAATTCATAGGGAACAGAGCTACTAGTACTAACTTCTTCTCTGCTATCTAGCCTAATGATCAATGGGATGATGTGATGATCTAGTGTGCGAAGAAATGAATACCAAAGAAGCATATGCAAGGGTAAAATAGAGGAAGATCACAATCAGTAAAAGCGGTGTATTCGGGCAATGCTCCCCCTAGGATTCAGGTATTAGGTACCGAGTATGCAAAGTGTTTCTAGAATGAGTAGGTTAAGTTGTAGAAATCCAAAGATAATTGAATCTTGCCTCCAAATCAGTAGCACTAGTCCCCTACGAGGTCCCGGTGGAGAAATCTCTTAGTCTCAACACCTCAGACCACATATGACCACAATAGACTCTATGGATTCCAAAGGGTGTATCTGATTCCTAAGAATAGACCTAACCCTACCTCTAGGTGAAATGTCCCTAACCCCCTACGAGGTCTCGGTGGAGAACTCTCTCAATCTCAACAACTCACACCACATATGGTTGCTTAGAGCTTGTGGAATACGGAGATAAAATACACCAATCGAAGGGGAAAAGGGACACTCCACTATTTCATGACTCATTCTCTCAGCCCTCTTCAATCATGATATTCTAACCCTAATGGAGACCTCTCTCTCACCAAGATGAAAAAAATCATGTAAACAAAACAACCATAAGATCAATAAGGCAAGCAAGCATTAGGAAAACAAGATTAAAACTCAACCAAACTCGGATTAAATAGAAACACAAAGAAAATCCACAAAAGATTAGAATTCTAGGGTTCACAAGTTAACACGACCTCTCCTGTGTGTACCGCAAGTGCATGGTGTCGAAGTAATAAAATACCCAGTGAGTAGCGTAGTCGAATCCACAAGGAACGGAAATACTAATAATAGCTAATCCTCAGCTATCTAGTCAAAATCAATGATATGGCAGAATTATTTAATGCGAGAATTATGAAAATCGCAAGCAAGCAAAAAGGCAAAGTAAATGATGAAGATCTCAATCAGTGAAGATGAGGTACCCTAGCAATGCTCCCTTAGCATCAAAACATGAAGTATAAGACTTACTAAATACTTCTAAACCGAGTTATATGAGTCGAGGTAATCCAAGAACAATCGGTCCCTACCTCCAGGCCACCGATACTAGTCCCCTACGAGGTCCCGGTGGAGAAATTGCTCAATCTCAACACCTCACACCACATATGACTACAATAAACTCTAGGGATACTTAAGAATGAAAATGAATCCTAAAGATAGATCCAACCCTACTTCTAGGTGAAGGATCCCTAATCCACTACAAGGTCCTGGCGGAGAAATCTATCAATCTCACGCCTCACACCAAATATGGTTGCATAAAGTCTAGAGAATACGGAGATAGGAAACACTCAATCGGAGGGAAAGTGGACACTCTACTATCTCATGACTCACCCTCTCAACCCTCTTCAATCTTAGGGTTCTAACCCTAATGGAGACATCTCTCTCACCAAGATAACAAATCAAGCACAATCAATCAATCATAAGGATTAATAAGATATGCAGGCAATGAACCAAGATTGAAACTCAAATAAACTCGGGTTTAATAGAAAGCATAAAGTAAATCAATACATGAATACGATCCTAGGGTTCAAACGCCCAAATACATACTAGGGTTTAGCCTTCCATGTGGCTTATTACAAAGAAAGAGATATTACAATAGAAAGCAATGTAAACCATGGAAATAAACCCCACTTGAATTCGTGATAATGGCCTTAATGGGTCGCTCAACATCTTGAAGGATCCTTCTCCAAAGTTAGGTCGCCAAAGACTACCTTGATGCTATGACGGAGGAAAGATCTATCAAAGTTGGTGAAGAATGACCCCCAATCTCACCAAAGACCTCCTCTTGAAACCCTAGCCCCTTCTCTCTTCAAACGTGCGCAAAAAGTCCCCAAATAATCGGCAAAACGAGCTATTATAGACTTGCTCCACATCTATCACTAGAAAAAGTACCCAAAATAACCTGCTACAGTAAATTGCTATAGTACCTGCTATAGTGTTCTTCATAGACGTGGTCCAAACTCTTTTCTCTTGAGGCCACATAGTCGAGCACATGTCCATGTGGTGGGTTATAAGACTTTTATTCTTAGAATCATCGTTTAGAAGCGCTTGTTATCTTCACCCAAGTAAGGACATAAGAGTGTGATTGTCTTTGTGCTCTTCCAACACATAAATCGGCTTGAATTCTCTTGGAAGTTGGCACACATCCTCATGTACATGATCTCCTCTTGTGCTTTGACCCTTGTGTTGTACAAAAGCATCTAACAATATGTCGTTATAACCCATCTTTGCTTCCTTTTCTTTTTTCAACACTTTCACAACCTAATTGCATAAAGGAACACCAAATACACTTTATGAAACTTATACCATGGTAAAAATGATGCTAAATACATGTAAAACATATAAGAAACATGTCTACTCAAGAACTTATCAAAAGCCATAGAAATAAACCCCCCTATACATGAACTAATAGCCTTGATGGAGAGTTTCAACAACTTGATGGAATCCACTCCGAAACTTGGTTCGCCGGTGGCTTTCTTGATGCTATGACGGAGGAGGAACTGATCAAATTTGGTGAAGAAATGCCTCATAAGCAGCAAAGACCTCCTCTCCAAACCCTAGCCATCTTCCTTCTCAATAACCGCACAAAAGATGTCAAAAGAATTGGGCAAATCGGCTATTTATGACCTAAATTAGGTTGTCACGTACCTCACCGCGATTGTGTGAGATTTCACTCACCTGCATGAGCTGCAAAAATTCCCACGCGACCGCGTGGAGTTTTCATGTGGTCTTCATAAATACGGCTCACACACTATTCTCTTAAGGCCACATGGTCAAGCACACGTCCATGTGGTAGGTTATGAGGCTTCTCATCGTCGAATCATCATTAAGAAAGCTCTTGCATTCATCACACAAGTTGGAACATGAAAGTGTGACTACTTTTGTGCCCTTCCAATTTATAGTATAGCTTGAATTCATTTGGAAGTTGGTACACACTCTCATGTGTATGAACTCCTCTTGCATCTTGATCTTTATGTTGCACAAAAACTCTCACACTGTGTCTGCTCTTAAGCATTTATCAAACTCCTCTACACTTAAGCATTCGCTTGTCCTTAAGCAAAACTAAACATTGAACTAATGGAAAGAAAAGAGAAGTGCTTGACCTTAGGTTCACCAAGAGGGTACAAGAATAAAATTCTAAAATCATGGAGAGAGTCAAACATCAAATAAACAATCAATACTCTAGCAAACAATCCAATCAAAAAGAAAGTAGTGAAATCCGAAAGCGTGTATATGTGAAGGACACAACTCATGCCAACACTATATTCACTACTCAAAGCTTTTATTGCAACGGGGTTTATTTATAAACAAAAAGATAGGTAGTAGCTTCACACATCCTCTAAGGTAGCCCTTTCACGAGTGGCCTTCGCACTTTTGAGGTGGTAGCTTTTTCTAATGAAGGTGGTAGCTTTCACTCATCCTATAAGATAGCTCTTTCTTTCATTAGGACATAACAAGTATCCAACTTATAAGAGTAGCTACATACAGCATAAGTGATAACTCTTTCCACCCCCCTATGTACACAAAAACAAAACTAAAATCCTGATTTTTTTTTTCTAATTTTCTGATTTTCTGATTTTTTTTCAAATAAAACTAGCACTAGAGAATCCAAAAAATAATGAACTAGAGTAAGTTTCCATAGGTTTAATGAGTGGGAAAAGTGCATTGAGGTAACAATCGGACAAAAAATTTCACGAAAATTGGATGAAAACTAGAGCATGATAAAACCTAATGTTTACAACTTCCAAAACTAAGAATTAAACTCTCAACCCTAAGGTGAACCTTTATTGGCAACATGAGCATGATCATGAAAAACACAATTAAAAGGCATGTATAAAGTGAACCCTCCCTCACATTTAAGATGTACATTGTCCTCAATGTACGCATGTAAGCACAATAAGAATATCATCAATAAAATCTAAATGTGTGCGGGAATGCAAATGAAACAATACTCCTGTGAACTCCTCATCGATCGTTTGGTGAAGTCTAACTAATGGGTGTGTTGTGTTCAACGGGTTGTGAAGCTCACACGACCATATGACAATGTCACACGGCTATTATATGACTAAATCATCATCAACATCACTCTGAAGGCCATCTACAAGGATACAAGGGGTTCAGTGAATCTCAAAAATAGAAAAGATGCACGAGTTCTTATGAATGAAGAAAAATAAAGCACAACTCGCACAATCAAAACAAATATAAAGATAACTAAAGTCTAAAAGATAAAATAAAGAAAACTAGAAATGAAAACAAAAATAAAGAAAACTAAAGTCTTATGAGTCGGACACCTCAAGCATCGGTATCATCTGCTGGTGTTGCAGGTGCATCAGAAGCCATGTCCTCATCCAAGGTCAACTATATATGATCAAGGCATTTTTGGGCAAGCTTTTTTGGTCCTTGGTCACATACCTATAAGAAAATTGCCAAAGAATGCACATTTACATGATATGGCAAGGTGCAGGAATCCACATGGGTGTGTGGGCAAGCTACATGTCCACGTGGATGGGCTGGAATTTTTTTTCTAGCAAAACGGGCGCGTGGACTGCCCACGCACCCTTGTGGGATCCCGGCTGATAAGTGCTTGTGTATGCATATTATTGCGTATGTTTTACTTACAACTAGCATTGCTTTTATCAAATTTTATGACTCGTTCTTGTGTATTTGTGTTCTTTTATGTGCATAGGGTTGTGAGAGAGTCTCCAGGAAGAAAGAAGCAAAAATAGAGTATGGAGCATCCATTTGGAGTTCTCTTGCAATGATAGATTGAACAAGGCACAATGTGTGTGTTATTCATGGAGGTGTGTACCGACTTCCAATGCTTTACAAGTCAAACAAGAGTTGGAAGGGCACCTAAGGCAGTCACACGTTCATAACCCAGTTTGTGCAAGAGATTCAAGCGCTTATCCAATAAATTTGAAGATTCAAAAGATCACACAGTCTACCACACTGGCGTGTGCCAACCTGGGTGACCTCAATGAACAGAGAAGTGAAGTCTGAAGCAAAATTTTACTAAGTGTGGGATCCTAGAGAATCCACAAGGCCGTGTGGCTTATTCACACGACCGTGTGGTGTCCTGTGTGGAAAATCTACATGGCCATGTGGCCGTGTGAGCGCCGGTGTGGATGCTTGATTTCAGACTTTAAATAGTTGTTTTAAAGGGCTTTGAAGGGAGCTTCTTTTCTACTTTTGGAGGAGGCTGTGGCTAGGTTTGAGAGGAGGTTTTTACGAGGTTTAGGATAGACAACCTGTCCATCAACATAATAAAATTTTTATTGTATTGTTACCTCTTATTGACTTAAATCCAAAATGTAAAACATCTTTAATACTATGCCAACGAAATCTGGTTTTTCTTATGCATCAATTAAAATTCTGAGAAAGTTGCCCATGAAAATTTCAGAAATGCTAGAAATTACACTACAATGAGAGACAATGTCTGGCAGAAAAGCAGGAGCAATAATAAACATAAAATTTATAGGGGGCTCTAAGTAATTGTGCAAATGGCTTTGAGCCGATTTTCAAAGGTTATATAATAAGGTAAAAAACGCAATTTTATGAATGAGCTTCTTTCACAATTTTGAAGATTATCCGTCCAGTTCACAATAATTAACTTTTTTATCATAAATTAGCATTGAAAACCTGTTTTCTACATCAATCCTGAAGTCTCTTTCAGAAATCTGGAGACACAAGCATTATTAGACAAAACAGAGATCATTTGTCTGCTTATTGTCACTTATATATTGCATGTGTCACAAGATTAATATGTAATTATTAAACAAAATGTACGCCATTACATGAACAGTGCCTCCATAAAATATCCCAAGCAAAAAACCACAATTTATTTTCAATTAATTTAAAAATGTAGAAAAAAAAGGTACGAAAATAAAAGCCAGAGAACTTCATGATGTCCTCTTGTTCAATTTATTTTATTTTTGCTTAAAAACATTTTACCAATCATTCTCAAGTATTCTGATGTACACATATTTTCGAAATAAAACAAAAAAAAATTACCACATTTTTAAAAAAAATTAAATTCAGACAATCAAATAAAAATATTTAAAAAAATAAACTAATGATCCAATGATAACTAAATTTTGTCAACCATTAGATAGCCCAATGGTATGACACCAAAGTGTAAAATAGGGAGGTCAAGGTTCAAATCCTTCCCCCGGTAGTACTATTCCGGTATTGTTTATACATTGTTCATATACTATTCATGCACTGTTCATCCGGGCTCCAGTATTGTTTATATACTATTTATACAAAGTACATCCGGGTCCAATACTATTCTTAAAATCCTTTGACTGGTGGCATTTGTCGCCTATTAATAAATAAAAAATGATTGCTAAATTTTTATATAAACAAATACAACTTTTCTATGCGGATATACACTTGAGAAGAGTTCTCTTTATACAACACTAACCATTATTTTTTTTCCACACAGTACAAATTAACAAAACAAATTGTGTTTCGATGTTAAAATAATAAAGTTGAAAATAGAACAAATTGAAATTCATATAGTATAAAGAGAACACTTATTAGGACAAACTTTTAACCAATACAACATAAAATTTATCTACAACCTTAGAAATGATAACATTCACTAAAAAACTTCAAAACAAATTACAGTGTAATGACAAGCCTAACACTTTAAAACAAATCGAAGGATTTAAAAAAAAAAATTAAAAGGTTTCCCAGGTTGATCCCAAAATGGAAAACTATCAAACAAACCTAGATCAACCCTAAGTGTTCAAAACATGAACCTTAATTCTAATATAAAAGCATGAGCCCCAGGTGTAGCACATAAAATAATATAGGATCATATGTGCCACCCCACAAACCTTATAATGTTTTAACTTGGCTAAAATCTAATTTTTCCTTTATTGTTTATATTAAATACATAAACAATAGACAAATTATCTGTTATTTTTAATGAGATCCATTACTTATTTATTAAAATTAATGGTATGCAATACAAAAGAGATTTTATTGTAAACAAAGAGAGTACAAAAGTCAGTCTAACAAAAATTAAAACATCAAAAAATTGTTCCATTTGTGGTGACAAAGGTGGCAAGTAAAATAATATTAAAGAGGGGGTGACCAGTAGTTTCTCCAATTTTCACTAAGTGACCGGTAAAAACTTCAATAATAGAACTACTAGGTAATTAACCCCATTGGTAATATATCCTAATGCATGTGCTACTTTTAAATATACCAAAAACTTAAAAAGCTCAGGAAGACCATGGGCACGGTTGATGTAAATAAAGATTAAAGATGCAGGCTCAAACTCATTAATAAGATGCCAGTATGATGCAGGCCTAAATAGTACAAAATGAACACCCATGTAGATGACCTATGAAGTCTGAATGTATAAAGCATTATTAAGGAGTAGCTTTATTAAAGAGTAGATTAATTAGTATGAATGTAATTAGTATGGGCATGGGTATAGTGTGTGTGGTTGGAGAGGTTGTTACAATCCTAGGTTGCTATATATGTAATGGGGTACAATGAATGAAGGAGAGAAATATTTTCCCAAATCTCTTCTTTCTCATCTTCTCTCTCCTACCTCTTCTTCTACCTTTTCTCCTTCTCTTCTTCCTTGATTCTCTTTCCCTTCCTCTCTTCTATCTTCACTCAACAATCTATCTCAATATTACCCATGGTTGCAACACAGTAATACCTAAAGTCTCATTTTATCTCCATACTCAAATTCTTGGATTCGTCACATAGGAGAGTGAGAATACTATAGCTCTGTCGTGCCACCAAAGGTGAGAACAATCTAGCCAAAATGCTTGTGCAAAAAAAAAAATTGACGCTAGTTGTAAACACAAAATCTGTGTTCATTATCTGGAAATAATTGTTCTAAAGCAAGTATGAGGCTTTAAGTTTATGTTTTTTTTATAAGCAGGATCATGATCAACCAAGAGGGAATAGGGCACAAAAAAAGATTATAAACAAGAAATCAAAGAGACACAGGACACTAAATCATTATACTTATTACAAAGAAGAAAAAAATTATTTGCATCACTAAGAATGTAGCCCACTTTCTGTCTGTCACTCATCAAAGGCTAGGCATAACTGTTGGGTATTTGCAAATCACTAGACAGTAGCTCTAAAAACCAGCTCTAGTTGTCATATTTTTCTTTATCATCCACAATCCATGCTATGGGATAGATGCAGTCATTTGTATCTATTCCCACAGTAGAAAGCAACTGCCCTCCAAACAAACCCTTGAGGAAGCACCCATCCAAGCTGATGATGTCTACATCCTGCAAGGAACCTTGCTTTTAGTGGACCTAAGCAAACATACATACCTTGAAATTGGCCTTGATTGCATCTAAATATGATTGTTGACCTTGGATGTGTCCTCAACAACTCAAGCTTATAGTCATACAGCCTACTCATTTGGTAATTCTCATCACCATCAAGAAGGCTTTTAGCATGAACATGCATAAAAAAAAATGAGGTAAGAACAAGTCAGATACTAAAAATAAGTAAGCAAATTACTATTACAATTGCATAGTTATATAAAAAAAGTGAAACCTTACCTCTTTGCAATGGATTTGACCCTCCAAGCCTTGAGTCTACTTATATTAACCTCCTGATTGCTTTTAATAGATTGAATAATCCCTGCTATAGACCATGAAGGGTCTACCCTAAATTGGTCCATGAATGTTTTCGAAATCCACTTTGCACTCACATGTCTAATGTTATGGTCTCGGACACATTCATGTTTGAGGATACTTGCCTTGATTTGGATTGTGCTCTTGTCTTTCACCATACGTGAAGCCAACAAATAGAAAGGGCATCCCTTTCTACAATAAGCTTTGCACTTTTTTTTTGTTGTTAGATCTAAAACTCATAACAACTTTGTTCTTGATACCATAATTCCTAACAGCCTCCCTGAACTACTTAAAACTACTGAATTACATTCGTATCTTGAAATGTGGATTCTTCATATCATAGTCTTCATTAAACTCTGCAAACTTGGGCCTTCTTGGTTCTAGTTCTTCCTGATCTGTTGAAGAACATAAATGAAATTCATCAGAAGAACCATAATCAGTTCATTTTCACTAATTTCTTTACCATGGCCTTCTACTCTTGTAGTTCCATCCCCTTGTGCATTTGTTCCACTATCTACAGCTACATCTTCCTTTTCACCTTGAAAACTGTATTCTGAATCATATAGGTCATTGTCCTCATCTTGCATAGCGTCATCTTCTTCTATAGGTTCCTCATCAGCTTCTTATAAATTATCAGCTGTATTGTCTCGTACATTTCCTTGTTGTACATTTTCATTCACTCCATCGTCTTCTTATATATTTCCTCCAGTTGCATTTTCTTCTACATTTACTTGACTTAGATTCCCACCTACATTTCCTGCCACATTTACCTTGGCATATAGAATTATTGTTGAATGGAAGACCACACTCCTTATCATTATTAGAGCATTTGCATCATCCTTAATTTCTCTCAAACCCATTGTGCTACTCCCATGATCTAACCACCAGAATCTAATTCCTTCCATTGTGTATTCCCATTTCCTTTGCCATGCCTATAATTTCCAATTTAGATATCTTATCGGTGCAACAGTAGTTAGCATATACTGTTATTCTACCCCATCAAACTTGTGCACATCACCAAATGTGCAACACAATTTTACTGTGAAGTACTTAGTGTTGGGTACTGAAATAAAATTGTCCAATTGCTAATAAATCGTATCAATGCAAACAAAATTAATTTGTATACTAACATACAAACTACTCCAAATGGTAAGTTATTCATAGATACATAGTTAATATATATGTAAATATCATGTGCTTCAAGTGACTATCAGGTTCTTTAAATGGCCCTTTGCCTCATGTGCAGAGAGTTAACAATGTTATTAATGATTTCACATATAGTAAATATAAGGCAAACTTCTCATAACTAAAACAAAATTTAATTTTTACATCATATTAGTAACCGAAATTCACAAGCCATGAATATTTGGTAATTAAAATTGTGTACATTCTTCTTGTTGACTTAATTTAGTAACATTTAATTTTTACATCATATCAGTAACTAAGTACATTCTTCTTGTTCACAAGCCATAACTTCATTTTTACATTCTTCTTTTTCTACAAATTCAAACTAGAATTACCAAAATATTGGTAAGTGTAAGGCATTACTGCAATTAAGGAACATTTCAGTAACTTGGTGGATTTTTGGTTTTAAAATTAAACTATAACCCTAAAATCAATCTTTAATTCAATTAACAAGACAACTTACAATAACTTGGTGGTTCCTCTGATGGTGGTCTAATTTCCCAGTCAACTTCCATGTTGCGCCAAGTGCTCTTCGGAGGTCTTTGCCGTTCACCGGCAGTTACGTGAGACTCTCTAACCGCTGAGCTACTAGTGTCTACTCGAGAAGACAATGTGTCCAACCTTAGAATACAATGCATTGATGAGCGGCCTACTTGATAGGCAAGGGAATTTCGCTTGGGTGGACAAGAAAGGGAAAAAGGGGGAAAAGGGGAAAAGAGGAAAGATGGTGTGAATGAAGGAGATGTTTAAATGGCTTAGGTGGCTTCTGAGGTGGCATTGGGATGGGCCACATGACAGTTAATGTTGATGTGGCAATGACACATAAACATGTTGACGCAACAAACTAATGCTGACAAGACATTTTTGGCTGCCATGTAGGTAAAATCATACCGGAATGCTCTCGGTATCCTCCTGGTAAAATGCAATTGAAATTAGGCGACTGAAATGATATAAATCAAAATTCAGTGTTCAAAGTGAAATTTGACCAAAGTCCGGTATCCGCTCAAGATAATTACCCTGCATATGATAATATTATACTTATTAACCGCAGATCATAAATTTTTTAACTCCATTATTGTGTCGATCTATTATTCATTTGTTGGAGGAGGTTGTAGTGATTACAAGACTATGCGTCTCATTGTTATAAATATAGATTTGGTAAATAATTATGCAGGTACGAAGATTCATCAAATTTTGCCATCCTTATGCATATCATTGGAATCTTTGAAGCATATGAATTGATTCCAGCTTCGTTTTTCACAAAGCATATCTCCGTCTTGATAGATGATGCATCATGTGCGCATCTTTTGAAGGAGACCATAACATTTCCTGTTAGAAATGAAATTAACAAGAATAATATTACTAAAAAGGATATTTGAATTTCAAAAATTAATCTGATGTCGGTAGCCTCTTAGTCTATTAGCATCGGATTCTTTGGATGCTTGTTTTAAAAAAGATCCAAGATCGAACCCCAAA
Organism: Dioscorea alata; assembly: GCA_020875875.1. Lineage (NCBI taxonomy): Eukaryota > Viridiplantae > Streptophyta > Magnoliopsida > Dioscoreales > Dioscoreaceae > Dioscorea > Dioscorea alata. Next base: position 15,079,673 of record CM037019.1, read on the forward strand.
ATCCATGCAAAGTGAGAGCATACATGTACTAAAATATTAATTTTATATTTATACATATACTTACTTTTTCTTAAATGGCTCGTGGTTGTTGCCTATTTGTTAAAAATAAATAAATAAATAAATAATATGATTGGGTTAATTTAATTGGAGTGCCACCTCAATACTTGATGTGATGACAAGTGGTAATGCAATTAACTCCTATGTTGAAGATTGAGGGTTCAGTTACTTTCCAAAGTATAAATAAAAATTTAAGGGATATGTATACGGTAGTTTGTCCAAATTAAAAAAATAATAATAATAATCATGGCAAGTGCTTATTGTTTTTTACTACATCTCAAAATTAGTTTTAAATTTATTTTATATATCAAAACATTGGGGTATGTTCTGATATTTTAACTTGGATCATGTTTTGTTATATGTAAATAATTCTTTTATACTCTTATGAATAAAGTATTTTTTCTAGTTAATCAATGTTATTAGATATTAAATACATGATTGGTTTTAACGAAAAAACATTTTTTAAAAAACATTTAGATGTATTGTATACCCGATTTTTATAAATAATAAAATTATTTACCATGCTCTTATAATTAATCAATATTGTTGGAAAGTTCTTAAATATACTTTATTTACCAAAATGCTGGAGTATGTTTTGATAGCTTAACTTGGATAATATTACATTATATGCAAATAACTTGTTTATTTCTTCATTCATAGTTCTCAATAATCCTTCTTTTGTTTCTTTAATATGACCCTGAAATCTTCCCTTGTTAAATCTTTTCCATCAAAATTATTGAAATTTATTATAATTTTTGGGACGTTTAGATGAAATTTTAAAAAGATATTTATTTATAAAAAAATAGTTAAAACATGATTTACTTAAGAGTGTTTATGGAAAAAGAAAATGAAAAAGTAAATTCATAAGCAAAAGCCATTTCAAGCAAGTACTAATACAGTGAAGTCGCCCTAGGTGCAAGTCATTTTGATGTTTTCATACTCATACAATACTATTTATTTATTATTGTTTATAGGGACTTTTTCTCAAAAATTTTAAATTATATATATGCATATATATATATATATATATATACATATATATATATATATAATCAATAAAAAATATCGATATCTATAAAAAAGAAAAAGAAAGAAAAAATTGATATTTTGAAATAAAAAAAGGAAAAAACATAATAAAAAAGAAAAAGAAAAATCTCCAACAGGCGGACGTGGGAGACTGAGAAACAAAAAAAAGAAAAGAAAAGAGAGAGAGAGAAAAAAGACATGAGAGAAGGGGAAGATGAGGAAAAGGAGAAGAAAGAGAGAAATAAAAAAGAAAACATATTAGAAAAAAAAAAAGGAGACAGAGAAACCAGGAAGAAAAGAAGAAGACTGGAAAAGGAAGGCAAAAAATAAAAAAAGAAGAGAAATGCTATATGAGCCAATTTGCTTGGCTGAAATCACAGGACTTCTTCTATAATTAAAAACAAATTCCTAAACTGAGCCCCTTCTTGGACATAACGCCTCCTCCTTCTTCTTCTTCTGCTTCAAAGCTTCTCATCTCCGTCCGAAGCCACTCCTCATCTCCAAACCGTGCTTGAATATCTTGACGAACATGAGCGTGGAGGGGATCGATACCTCCTCCATCCTCTACGAGGCTTCGAACACCGTCGCCAAACTCATCAACAAGCTGGAAGCTGTATGTTTTCTCTCCCTCTCTTGATTTTCTTCTGCTTTTGTTCTTGGTTGTAGTTTTTTATCATCTTGAGCTTCAAGGATGGTACTTCGGTTTGTAGCTTGCGATTATTGAAGATATGTTTGGTTTAAGAGAAAATGGAGGAAATAAAGCAGTTTTCTAGGGTTTAAGGTTTCCCCCTTTGATGTGATTTGCCATTTCATTTTAATTCATGAAATTATTTGTACAGAAGATATGAAATGCATTTCCTTGTTGGATTTTGTGCAATTGATTCAAGGGCTAGAATTAAGATTTGTTAGAATTTTTGGGTTTATTGGCAAACTAAATGTTGGAAATATTAGTTTTGTTGTTTTACTGATAATAGAGATTTTAATATGATAAATACGTATTATTGTTTGTTGATTGCGCTAACTTACTAAATGTTGGGGTGTGTGGAGCCTAATTATACTAAACACCAAGTCGCATTTTTATTTTAGAAATTTTGAGGGGGCTTTTTTGTAAAAAATTCCAATGTACTAAGTTTTTTTCCCCTCTTGTATATATATATTCATCCTTGTAAAAGTGGGGTAATTATTGGTGAAGAAAAAAATAGTGAAACGAAGCAGGTGGCCGTGGACGTAGCCCTAGTTTTGGGTGAACCACGTAAATCTCTGTGTTCTTCCTTTTCTTGCTTGTTTTCTTTTATTTTTGGTTTTGTTTCTCAATTCCTAACAAATGGTACCAGAGCAAGGTTTTGTTTTTTGGTTTTGAATGGGAGCAATGGCAGAGGAAATAGGAAAGACATCTGGAGTAGAAAAGTTTGATGGCGCAAACTTTGCGTATTAGAGGATGCAGATTGAAGACTATCTGCAAGCAAAGAAATTACATCTACCTCTCTTTGGGGTAAAACCTGAGACGATGAAGGCTGAGGATTGGGTTCTTCTTAACAGACAAGTACTGGGAGTTATCAAATTAACTAGGGGTGAGCAAAACCGGGTACCCGACCCGGTTTTCAAAACCGGATTGGGTACCCGATTTTTCGGATAGGCAAAAACTCGACCCATATCTGACCCGGTTTAAACCGGATATTAAAAATCGGGTACCCGGTTTAAACCGGATCGGATATCGGATATCTGGATCCGAATTTTAGTTTCATCTACTCCATAGATTTGTTTTATATAACAACATCAACATCCATAAAAAAAAAAAATATATAAAAACTTATATCTTATAAAGATGATTAAAACCTTACATTATTCACCCCACAAAAAAAGTCATAAAAAAATAATAAAGAGTTTTATAAATCATATACATTAAAAAAAAATCAAATATCTTCTAAAGCATCAATCTTAGACAGAGATGGAGGCTAGAGAGAAGAGGCGAGGTGATGAATGTTGAGGACTAGAAGGCAAGGATTTGAATTTTTTTTTTTTCTTTTACTTTTAACCCTAGAAAAGTTTAAATTTATTAATATGTATATAAATAAATATAACTATATAAGCAATTAAGTATATAACTCCTAGGATTTTGATTATTTTTCTACTTAAGCCCTTGTAAAATTTTAAATTTACAAATATATATATAAGAATATATATAAGAATATACTAAAAACCGGATCGGATTCGGATACCTGTTTCTTAATTCCCTCGACCCGGATCTGATCCGGTTTTCACCTTAAAAATTCGGATCGGGTACCCAAAAAATTCGGGTCAAAAAACCGGATATCGGATCGGATCATCGGATCCGGATTTTCTTGCTCACCCCTAAGATTAACTCTGTCAAGGTCTGTTGCACATAATGTTGTAAAGGAGAAGAGCACAGCAGATCTGATGAAAGCATTGTCTGGTATGTATGAAAAGCCGTCGGCAAATAACAAAGGTGCATCTGATGAAGAAATTGTTCAATTTGAAGATGGCAGAGAACGCATCAGTAGCACAACTCCAGAACGAGCTCAACACTATCACAAATCAATTGTCGTATGTAGAAATTGATTTTGATGATAAGGTTCGTGCTCTGATCGTTCTAGCTTCTTTGCCGAACAGTTGGGAAGCAATGAGAATGGCAGTAAGCAATTCTATGGGAAAAGAAAAGCTCAAGTACAATGATATACGAGATCTAGTTTTGGCTGAGGAAATTCGCAGGAAAGATGCAGGTGAAACTTTAGGATCTGGTTCTGCTCTAAATCTTGAGACAAGAGGTAGAAACAATTACAAAAATTCAAATCGAGGCAGATTAAAATCAAGAAATTTCAATCAAAACAGGAGTAAATCTAGATCAGGCCGTCCAGTACAATGCTGGAATTGTGGGAAAACAGGTCATTTCAGGAACCAATGCAAAAGCCCTAAAAAGAAGAATGAAGATGATTCTGCTAATGCTGTAACAGAAGAGATACATGATGCATTACTTCTTGCAATAGACATCCCACTTGATAATTGGGTTTTGGACTCAGGAGCTTCATTTCATACCACTCAAGACCGAGAAATCTTACAAAATTACACTGCAGGTGATTTTGGGAAGGTGTACTTGGCTGATGGTTCAGCCTTGGATGTTGTGGGTGTGGGAGAACTCAGGATATCGTCGCCTGATGGATCCATCTAGTCATTGGAGAAGGTTCGACATATTCCAGACTTGAGGAGAAATCTGATTTCTGTTGGGCAGCTTGATGATGAAGGGCATGCAATCCTATTTACTGGTGGTACCTGGAAGGTTACAAAGGGAGCCAGAGTATTGGCTCGTTGAAGGAAGACTGGCACTTTATATATGACCTCATGTCCAAGAGATACAGTTGCAGTTACTGAAGCAAGTATTGATGCAAGCCTATGGCATTGCAGGCTTGGTCACATGAGTGAGAAAGGATTAAAGATGTTGTTGTCAAGAGGGAAGCTACCAGAAATAAAGTCTATTAATTTTAACATGTGTGAAAGTTGCATCTTAGGAAAGCAGAGAAAGGTGAGATTCTTGAAAACTGGCAGGACTCCGAAGGCTGAAAAGTTGGAATTAGTGCACACTGATTTGTGGGGACCTTCACCGATTGCATCACTTGGAGGTTCAAGGTGATATGTAACTTTTATTGATGACTCAAGCAGAAAGGTATGGGTTTATTTTTTGAAAAATAAATCAGATTTATTTGAGATTTTAAGAAGTGGAAAGCCATGGTTGAGACTGAAACAGGTTTGAAAGTAAAATGCATGAGATTAGATAATGGAGGGGAGTATGTAGATGGAGGGTTCAGTGAGTATTGTGCTACAGAAGGAATTAAGATGGAGAAGACTATTCCTGAGACACCACAGCAGAATGGTGTGGCAGAGCGCATGAACAGAACTCTCAATGAGCGTGCTAGGTGTATGAGGCTACATGCTGGGCTACCAAAAGTTTTTTGGGCTGATGCTATTAGCACTGCAGCTTACCTAATAAATCGAGGACCATCAGTTCCTATAGAGGTTAGAATTCCTGAGGAGGTTTGGAGCGGTAAGGAAGTGAAGTTTTCACATCTAAAAGTTTTTGGGTGTGTATCTTATGTTCACATTGATTCTGATGCTTGAAGTAAACTTGATGCAAAGTCTAAAAGATGTTTTTTCATTGGATATGGTGATGAGAAATTTGGTTATAGATTTTGGGATGAACAAAACAGAAAAATCATCAGAAGCAGAAATGTGATATTCAATGAACGGGCTATGTACAAGGACAGGTCAACCATACTATCAGATGTCATAAATCAAAAGAAATCTGAGTTTGTCAACTTAGACGAATTGACTGAAAGTACTGTTCAGAAAATGAGTGAAGAAGATAAGAAGAATGCAAATTCACAGGTTGATCAGAGTACACCAGTAGCTGAAGTTCGCAGATCCTCCAGGAACATTAGGCCTCCTCAACGTTATTCACCATCATTAAATTATCTTCTGCTCACTGATGGTGGTGAACCAGAGTGTTATGATGAAGCTTTACAAGATAAGAATTCAAGAAAGTGGGAGTTAGCCATGAAGGATGAGATAGATTCCTTGTTGAGGAATCAAACATGGAAACTGACTGAGTTGCCAGCAACTAAGAAGGCTTTGCACAACAAGTGGGTATACAGAATAAAAAATGAGCATGATGGTAACCAACGATACAAGGCCAGATTAGTAGTTAAAGGATTCCAATAAAAGGAGGGCATTGACTACACAGAGATATTTTCTCCAGTTGTGAAGATATCAACGATCAGAGTGGTGCTTGGAATTGTAGCTGAAGAGAATTTACATCTTGAGCAGTTAGATGTGAAGACAGCGTTTCTTCATGGTGACTTGGATAAAGACATTTACATGCTTCAACCAGAAGGGTTTGTTGTTCAGGGATAAGAGAATCAAGTCTGCAAACTGAGAAAGAGCTTGTATGGCTTGAAACAAGCTCCAAGACAATGGTACAAGAAATTTGATAGTTTTATGCATGAAATTGAGTTCAAGAGATGTGAAGCAGATCACTGTTGCTATATCAAGTTCTTTGACAATTCCTATATCATCTTAATGGTGTATGTAGATGATATGCTCATTGCAGGGTCTAGCATTGAGGAGATCGATTATCTGAAGAAACAATTGTCAAAACAGTTTACAATGAACGATTTGGGAGCTGCAAATCAAATCCTTGGTATGAGAATCATTAGAGATAAGGCTAATGGTATATTGAAGATTTCACAGTCGGAGTATGTGAAAAAAGTTCTTAGCAGATTCAATATGAATGAAGCCAAATCTGTAAGCACACCCTTGGGTAGTCATCTCAAACTGAGCAAAGAACAGTCACCAAAGACAGAAGAAGAAAAGGATTACATGAGGAAGGTGCCTTATGCCTCAGCTATTGGCAGCTTGATGTATGCTATGGTGTGTACAAGGCCAGACATTGCACATGCAGTGGGAGTTGTGAGTAGATTCATGAGTAGGCCTAGAAAGCAGTATTGGGAAGCAGTTAAGTGGATTCTAAGATACCTGAAGGGCTCATCAGATATATGTATTTGTTTCACAGGTGCAAGTTTGAAACTGCAGGGTTATGTAGATGCTGATTTTGCTGGAGATACAGATAACAGGAAGAGTACTACAGATTACATCTATACATTGAATGGTACTGTAGTTAGTTGTATTTCTCAATTGCAGAAAGTTGTTGCTCTCTCTACAACAGAAGCAGAGTATGTTGCTGTTACAGAAGCTAGCAAGGAAATGATCTGGTTACAAATTTTTTTGGTAGAATTGGGAAAGAGGCAAGAGAATAGTGTTTTGTACAGCGATAGCCAAAATGGCATTCATCTTGCCAGGAATTCAGCATATCATTCAAGAACCAAGGATATACAGTTAAGGTACCATTTCATTCAGACTTTATTAGAAGATAAAGTGTTGGCTCTTGAGAAGATTCCAAGTAGTGAAAATCCGGCTGATAAGTTAACCAAGGTAGTTATTGTTGACAAACTGAAGCTATGCAAAGCTTCAGTTGGTCTGAGCACCTGATGATTAGAAGTTTTTATCGCCGGTCTGTTGTTCAGCTATGTTTCTTTGAAGATTTGAAGCTTGAGAACTTGGATGAGATCAGTCTCCAAGTGGGAGATTGTTGGGGTGTGTGGAGCCTGATTATACTGAACACCCAGTCGCATTTTTATTTTAAAAATTTTGAGGGGGCTTTTTGCAAAAAATTCCAATGTATTAAGTTTTCCCCCCCTCTTGTATATATATATTCATCCTTGTAAAAGTGGGGTAATTATTGGTGAAGAAAAAAAACAGTGAAACAAAGCCGGCGGCAGTGGACGTAGCCCTAGTTTTGGGTGAACCACGTAAATCTCTATGTTCTTCCTTTTCTTGCTTTCTTTCTTTTATTTTTGCTTTTGTTTCTCAATTCCTAACACTAAACTTGTACAATACTTCATGTGCTAAAGTTTTGTGTTTTGATAACTTTTGGGGGTCTTCATGGATCGAATAAAGTTTCATCGAAAAATAGTCATTTGAATATGATGAATGTGTGTTTGTGTTGTTGATGCAATCTAAGTAATGGTTATGGAGTTTGTCTTAGTGGACTTATTGACTGCTGCTTGGCATTTGCAGTACATATCTTGTGTTTTTATGGTTTAATCATGGTTCATTAACTTGTAGGCTATGCTATGCATAACTTCTATGTTGCTGTTTTTTTTTTTTTCCCTTTCATCCTTCTTGTGTATGGAGAATTTTATTGATGCCTTAAACAAGTCATTGATATATTAATAGTCAAACATTTTATTTGATGTATTTATCTTGTAGTGTTTGTTTGATAATCTTGAGTGCTAACTTAATTTGGATATCAAGTTGATGATGCACTTTTGTGTATTCATTCTGAAATGCTTTTAACCTTTTGTTGTTCTAATTACAGTATGTGATGATAGTGCTGAAGGGGTTTGTGCAAATGTCATTTGGAAGAACCCAGGAGTCTGCTGCTTATGGTGAACTTGTTTCAATTAGGGGGCTTACCCCTGATGTCAACAAAAAACTAAGTGCTACTATAACAAGGGATGTCTGACAAAGTTTGAGGCCCTATCATGTCTCTCAAATAAGCACATGGTTGTACATTATTGCCATCACAAACAGAGGTCTCGTCTTTGGATTGAGCGACAATGAAAGGGCACAACTTGGTCAGGAATGCTTAAGAGGATGCTTGAAACCTGTTGAAATTGCTCTTGAGAAAGCAATTGATAACATGGCCATTGCTGCACAAAGTGGATGCTAATTTCAAGTTGTGTTTGTACTACTGAATAAAATTAGGAATCTCTGAAAAATAATTTAGCCTATTTATTAATAATAATAAGTTTGTATGGGTTATCAATTGAAGTATTCTACTGTTACTTTACCATGTTGTTAATCCAATATGCAAAAAGTTATGCCTGCATAATAATTACTGGCAATAAGCAAGTTATTTATACATCAGCCAATTGAAAACACACAATCAAAATATTCATCCTTAATCTACTAAAACATAGAACATCCTTAATTTGCCAAAGCACACATAAAACATCCTTACTCCTAACTAGCAAGACACAATCTTGCCACCAAAACATAGAACACCCTTAATCTGCCAAAGCACACATAGAACATCCTTACAAGTGTGAGTATTTGCCAATTGAACAAACAAAGTTATGATGAGAATCACATAATAACTTGGCAACATCATCAAGATTCATCTTGCTTGTCTTTACTTTTGCACCACTTTCTGCCTTGATCTGAAGATCATAAATGAAAAATAAATTAACTTAGATATAACAAGAAATCAATAAAGATAATATTGTATGTATAAGGATAGTCACAACATGTGAAGAGGAATTTTTAAACACCTAAATTAAAATTGGCATTGGCCCATAAATTTGATTCTTGATCAAATGAAGTAGATGTTCCAATTTCATTTGATGGTTTACCTTGTAATCACAGGGGAAAAAAATGTGTGCAATATTGTATAGTAAATAACTTTTTATAAAGGGGTATCACTCCATACACTAGAAAATAGAGTTGCTTTATATTTGTAAATTACCTGCGATGAAGCATCAATGCCAACATTTTACCAAGTGAAGTTAGAAATATCTACATTGAACAATTTGGAAAGCAATTGGAGTTTACCTAACACAACAAACTGTTATCCAAATTATTAAAACAAGCTTATACAATCTTATACAATACTAAACAAATATAAATATAGAAGAATCAAACATTACCACACTTTCTTGAGTACAAAGTTCAACATGTGCTCCATTTTGCATTTGTACATTTCCTCGTGTTTGAGTTTTCTAAAGAAAATATTAAATTTAGTAAAAAAATGAAAACACTAAGAAGAATTATGTAAAAAAACTAAGTACCTTTCTTTTATTTCTAATGATCATTTCTTCAGCTTTTGATTTCTTTCTCTTCGATGGTGGTCGGCCTTTACTATGCACTTTTAAAGGAGTTAGAAACCTTGAAGATGTTGCTTGGAGATGGTCATGATTCTTTTCCAACTGTTTCTCACAAAAATTTGCATTAGCCATGAGCTTCTCGATTGCCTTATCTACACACCTCATTAAAAAAATCATATTTTTCAATAGATTCTACTCCAATTTCAACAGCCTTAGAAAAGTGAGAGCATAATCTATTGTAACGCACTTTTTGCTAATTAGTTTGTATATCTTCATAACAATTCTTCACATAAGTATGCCAGCATTTAATATCCTTTCTCCAACGGGGTAAAATATATTGAGATGGAATCTCTTTCACATTCTTCTCAATTAAAACTTTGCATATATGTCTACAAATAATTCCTTTGAACTCAAATAAACGACATGTGCATCTAATATCAAATTCAAGCTCTTTTTGATGAACATTAAAGCCTACTTGCCGTCTAACTCTACCATCTTTTCCTTTTAAAATATCTGTCACCTGAAATATACTTGTTACCCCTTCTAATCTGACAAATGTAAGATTGCAATATAACATTCCTCTCAACTCATCTTGGAATAGCTTAAAATTTTTATTTGTATAGGCTTCTTGTAGTTGCTTCTCAAAGTGGCAATTAGTTAACATTGGAAAGCTTGAGTTAAAAGTAGCAAAATCAGCTTTGTTCTCCTTCTCAATTTTGCTTTTTAATGCATTATCATATTGCTCCACAAATTGCTTCAAGGATGTTGTTGGACCAACATAACCATCAAAGAAAGCATTTATGCTTTCACTTCTTCGAGCGGTAGACATTCCAACCCAAAAAACTCCTTTAACATAAACAGGAGCCTAACGATGTTGATTTGTGTACAAATAATTTAGCCATCCATTTTTTCCAATGTTGTAATCTTATATCATCTTCAACCAAATGGTTTCAAATTCTTGAATATCAACTGCCTCATAAACAATACTCTTCAATATCTTCTTTATTGATTTGTACTCAGATAACCCTCCTAGCTTCTCGGGAATTTTTTTTTTATAATATGTCAAAGACAAAGTCGGTGATGAGAATTTGTAAACACTGTCTTAATTACACCTTGAATAGCCATACATTGATCTGTAATTATTACCTTTGGAGCCTTCCTCGACATGCATTCCAACCAAGTTCTGAATAACCGAATGTAGGTTTCTGTATCTTCTTTTGACAATAACCCATATCCGAATAATATTGTTTGTCCATGATGATTTACTCCAACAAAAAGAGCAAAAGGCATATCATATTGATTTGTTAAATATGTTATGTCAAAAGATACAACATCACCAAAAGCTTCAAATTGTAAAATATATTTTGTAGATGGCTTTCTTCATCCATATCAATCAAATTGTAAAAATTAGAATTTCTATGTTGCATACGTGAGAAATAATTCCCAAGTGCCTCAGCATCTCCAACTCCAAGCCTAAATTGTCTTGCTTTTGCAATTAATTCCAACAATCTTTTTCAGTGTAGGTTAAATTTTCATACCCACCACTTTCAACGGCCAAGGAATGGAAATTCTTATTTAAGCCTATACCCGCTTGGTCCTTTAATTCAAGCCTTCTTTTGACATATACATCCATTTTTTTTTTATTACACATTTGGAAGCGAGCTTTTATGTGGACTAAGTGCATGATCATGCTCCAAACTGACACTAGATATAGTAAAACACCCATCACTACCAATGATAATATTAATCTTGGCATCACAATTTATTTTTATAGATAACCTTGGATTTAAAGTGCTTTTTGCAGTAGATATTCTTTTACCACCTCTCACACAAGTGAGAGCGTAATATTTTAATTTTCCATCATCTCCACATCTTCTACTTTTTTTAGCAATACCAAAACCTTCTTGTCGAGCATATTTAACATAGAAATTGTAAACTTCTTCAGAATTAAACATCAAGCCTACCTTTGGCTTCTCTAACTCTACCAATTTCTTTTTCTCTTTGTTCAATATTTCTGTATCAGAAAATTCAACTTCTTTCACATTCTTCACTTGTTCAGAAAACTAAGTCCCAATTCTACGATAATGTTCTTAATTTGTATCTATAATAAACAAGTAACAATTACATCATAAGAATATTAAAAACTAAGGGGTCGTTTGGCATCGTTTTTGTTTTCTTGTTTTCTGTTTCTGTTTTGCTTTTATTTTGTTTTTGCTTTATTTTCATTTTATTTTCAATTTTTTGAAAACAAAAACATGTTTGGATACATTAACTATTTTCTATTTTAAAAAATTGTAAACAAAAACATGTTTGGTTAGTATAAAATTATTATATCATTTTTTTTTCAAATCCATATTTTTATTTATTTTTCATATTAGTTTACTTGATTATATTATTAAATAAAATTAATAACATAAATTATTATTATATTATATTATATCATAGTTTATCAAAATCAAGGGTCAAGCAATTATTTTCACGAATAATTTCTAAAAATATAATTTTTTATATTATATAAACTAATTTGTAAAATATCAAACCAAAATAATAAATTTTTATAAATATTTTTTAAAATATATATAGATATATATATATTTAAAATTGTTATTAATTTGTAAAAAATTAAAGAGAGAGAGAAAGGAGGAGAAGTGGAAGGGTTTCACTGTGGGAGGAAGAGTTTTGAAAACGTTTCCAAAACAGTTGAAAACATAACATTATTGTTTTCTGTTTTTTTGGAAACATGAGGATTGTTGCCAAATTTTTTGAAAACAAAAACGAGCTGCCAAACATGTTTTCTCAGTTTTGTTTCCCAAACATGAAATTGAAAACAAAAAATAGGAATTGGCAACGATGACAAACAAGCCCTAAGTAATTGTAAAACATGAAAGATATTGAAGTTAAAATTGTCTTAAGATTAGAATGGAAAGTAAACTTTGTTATAAACTTTTTAGCTTAAGTAAACTTTTAGAGTGATTAGATTTTCATGATCTAATGTATAATTTACTAATTAAAAAAAAGAGAAATTAGTTAATAATAAAGGCTTTGTTTATATCAAGGATAGACATTCATAACAACATTTCTCAAATAAAATTTATTTATTTGAATTTTTTCCCATAACAAACATCAATTTATAACAAATAGAATGCAAATAGTAAATATATTAAATCCAATACTAAATCAAATATTTAGTGAAACAATAAAACTAATATTTTCAACATTTACTTTGCCAATAAACCCAAAAATTCTAACAAATCTTAATTCTAGCCCTTGAATCAATTGCACAAAATCCAACAGAGAAACCCATTTCATATCTTCTGCACAAATAATTTCATGAATTAAAATGAAATGGCAAAACACATCAAAAGGGAAACAAAAACAGAAGAAAAATCGAGAGAGAAAGAGAAAACATACAGCTTCCGACTTGCCGATGAGTTTGGTGATGGAGTTCGAAGCCTCAGAGAGGATGGAGGAGGTATCTATCCCCTTCACACTCACGTTCGTCGAGAGATTCAAGCACAGTATGGAGATGAGGAGCTGCTTCGGACGGAGATGAGAAGCTTCAAAGAAGAAGGAGGAGGAGGAGGAGGAGGCGTTATGTCCAAGAAGGGGCTCAGTTTGGGAATTTTTTTTTTTTAATTATAGGAGAGAGAAAACTGATGACATGGTTGCCACATAGGCAACCATGTCATTCAGCCTGTGATTTCGGCCAAGCAAATCGGCTCAGCATTTCTCAAAAAAAAAAAAGCCATAGAGAGATCAAGAAAACAAAAAGAAAAATAAATAAGGAAGACAAGAAACAAGAGGAAAAAAGAAAAAGAAGAAGACAAAGGAGAAAAAAAAAAAAAAAGGAAAACGAGAAAGGAACCATAAGAAAGCCGAAAAGGACCAACCAAATAAAGGTACGATTCTATTTGTGGAGCAAGCATGGTTTACTATAGATCAACAGTATGTAATTACGTAAGGAAACAAATATACATGTGATGGGATAAATTTATAAAAAAGATGTGATTTTCTATCTGACCATATATATACTGTTGATAGGCCCCATGTTTTTTTTTAATGATTCAATTTATTGTCTCCTTGCCATGGAGTTCGTCTGTGTGCTTGAAACAAAGAACACATGTATACTCTGCTTGTAGACACCCGAATTTTATATGTTTTATATGGATTGTTTTCCCATTTTATGTGATGTACTAATTTGAGCATCCATTAAGGTCATATGTAATGTGATTCATGCTAGAGAGGGATTCTGTTCTTTTTCAGCATGTCTTTTTTTTTAGGTTGGGTAAATAGTGATGATGTTCTTGTAAAATTATAAAATAAAAATAAATAAATAAATAAAGAAAGAAAGAAAGAAAGAGAAGTGAGTTATATTGACAAAATTGATGAAAATGTTAAAAAAGGACATTTGAGGATTTGTTTGCCAAAAATCATAGGAAGCGTAAAATGGTGAGAATGTCGGATTTAATTGCAAAAAAAAAAAAGAACAGAATGTTGAAGAACGTGGAGAACTTTGTTATGTTGTAAGATTTATAAAAAAAATAATTAATGAAAACTTGAAGGGCTTGGTTGAAAATTTCATAGACAAAATATATATAAAAAGTAAAAATTATGGCTTATTTGCAAAGTTAGTTATCTTCTTTTGAAAGTGGAAAGACCGAGGGCTTAGTGGCGAAATTCATAGGTGAAATGTAAAAATATAAAAACAAATTTGGGCTTAAATACAAAGTTTGCAAAAAAAAATTAAGGAAATGAGAGATCTCAAGGGGTCTATTTATAAAATTGGGAAGGAAATGTAAAAAGATAAACAAAAAATTGGGTTTATTAGCAAAAATGACGGGAATTAAAAAAAAAATGGAAGAACTCAGAGAGTTTAGTTGCATGATTGAAAAAATATTTAAAAGAAGAAGAGTTAAGGGCTTAAATGCAAAAAGAAACCTAAAAGTGGCTAGAATAAAAACAAAATAAATGGATAAATAAATAAATAAAAATATTTTTGTAAAGATGAGAGGCATTTTGGTAATTTCACAAGACCCCACCCCCCTCTAAAGTCTACTGTGAGGTCCAATGCATAGCGACTGTTCTTCTTAAGGGGTCTCTTCATTGCCTCTTGACACTTACAAAAGTGGATGGGCTATTGAAGACTTTTAAAGACTGTCTTGAAACTAGCTGTGATATCCAATGCATGGCAACTGCTTTCCTTAAGAGGGCATCTCCATTGCCTTTTGACAGTCACACAGGTTGAAATAGTTAATGAAGACCTTCGAAGACTTCTCTTGAAGTTCATTGTGATGTTCGATGCATGGCGATTGCTCTCCTTGAGAGGTCCTTTTCATTGCTTCTTGACAGCCACAGGAGCTAAAAGAGTTGAGGAAGATATTTGAAGACTTCTCTTGAAGCCAGCTGTGATGCCCAATGCATGACGACTGCTATCCTTGATAGGGCTTCTCCATTGCCTCTTGACATTCACACAAATCGAAAGAGTTGATGAAAACACTCAAAGACTTCTCTTGATACTAGCTGTGATGTCCAATGCATGGTGACTGCTCTCCTTGAGAGTGCTTCTCCATTGCCTCTTGATAGCCACATGAGCTGAAAGATTTGAAGAAGATATTTGAAGACTTCTCTTGAAGCCAGCTGTGATGCCCAATGCATGACGACTGCTATCCTTGAGAGGGCCTCTCCATTACCTCTTGACATTCACTCAAATCTAAAGACTTGATGAAAACACTCAAAGACTTCTCTTGATACTAGCTGTGATGTCCAATGCATGGTGACTGCTCTCCTTGAGAGTGTCTCTCAATTGCCTCTTGACAGTCACACAAGCTGATAGAGTTGATGAAAACACTTGAAGATTTCTCTTGAAGCTAGCTGTGATGTCCAATGCATGGCAACTGCTCTCCTTGAGAGGGCCTCTCCACTGCCTCTTGACAGTCACACAAGCTGAAATAGTTGATGCAGAAATAATGAAGACTTCTCTTGAAGCTCACAGTGATGTCCAATGCATGGTGACTACTCTCCTTGAGAGAGCCTCTCCATTGCCTCTTGACAGTCACACATGTTGAAAGAGTTAATGAAGATCTGATAAAGAAAATGAAAACTCCTTGTGAGATATAATGCATGGGAGCTCTTAATGAGAGTGTCACCACTGTCTCTTAATGTTCATAAAAGAGTCTCAACATTCTTCAAAATGAAGAAAGATCAAGTTTATGATTCGTAACCATAGGAACACAACTTGAGATCCACAAGAAATTCTAAATGAAAATCAGTCAAAGTCATCAAGTTATTGACCCGATCATGTAAGAGGTCATGGTCTAATGATGTATAAGTGAAGGCTCCAAAGCATAAGAGAGTTAAGACTTAAAAACTCAAATGAAGTGACAAATGGACTCTAGAGCCTCAAAAGACATCAAGAGTTAGAGACTTAAATGAGTTTCTCAAGTCAAAAAATTTTGAAGACTTCACCGGCATGAAATATCGAAGTCTTCAAACATCACCTTGAGTCTCAAATAATGCTCAAGATGCAAACTATAGAATTCAAAGATGATTAAAATCAATAAAGTTAAGAGAAACAATCAAGCATGCTTTTCAGCTAAAAAAGTCAGAAGAAACTAAAATATCGCGACCCTTATTCACATAATCGAATAGGCACAAATCAAGTGAAGATAGGAACGAATTAAGAAAATATGATTATGAGAACTAGAATTCCTAGTTTATGTATTTTCAATCAAATCCTTGTACTCATGTTCTTTTAAAGTCAATAAAAACTGATTTTATGTTTATCCATTCTTTGTTTGCACTTGCTCTTATTGGAGGTTCTTATGACATCATCTGAGATAATTAACATTAGGGGCTTGCCGTTAATGGAAGTCATAAACCCACAATTACTTGAAATTTCTAAATAATTATAATTTTGATTGGTGATCTACTTATTTTTGGCTGGTCGACCTTGTTAAAGGCCGGACAAGAATAAAAAACCCCACAATTATACATATTTTTACTTTATTTTATTTATTTATTTATTTTTAACAATGTCGCATATACTAATTTACACTTCAACCACACATTAAGAGGAAGTTGAACCCTCAGTCTCCTCATGGGAATCAAATGTCTTAGCACTTGGCCATTGAGACAATAGCTTTATGCAATAATTCAATTGATATAATACAAGCTATTTTTAATGTTTTTTTAATGATGACTGTATGGTTTGTTTGATATAATATTTATGTTTATTATAGTTTGTTTTATAGAATAGTTTGATATAATTATTTATTAATTTGTAAATTTATAACCATCGAGTAGATTTTTATAAAATATTTTCTAATAAATTAATATTCATATTATAAAATAGAGATAAATGGAAGGAAATCTTTTTATGCTTGGTTACAACTTCAACTTGAACTTCTATGAAAGTTCGAAATAGTTTTAAAATAAAAGAAAGAAAACCAACGACCAAGTGGTCTATTGGTAGCCGGATCCCCATTAGAACCCTTCACAAGCGGTGAAAGTTCGAATCATGGGCGAGGGCACATTTTTAGTAGTGTGAGTAGTGATTGTGTGCGAGTGGTCCTAGTGCCCATGAGTGCGCAGTCCCTGCCCCCACTTGCTTCGCCGAGTCGTGTGCACGCCCTTGCTTTTTTTAGCGGCCTAGCCACTCATCTTGGCAAAAAAATAAAATAAAATAAAATAAAATAAAGAAAGAAAAGTAAGAAACATCGAAGCAATGAGTTCATGAGGGTAAGAAATACATTATTAATTAAGAAAAGTTTAAGCAAAGCATATGAAGCATGACATAGGTAATCCGAACTCTGTACTATAGTTGTTGCTTTTTAATTGCATACTTATGCTGTACACACAAGTGGAGGGTCCGCATTCTAAAAGGACGCCACCAAAAAGGGTTGCCCCCCATTTATATACATATGGCCACCTTTTCAATTAGCAGATATGAGATTAATTTTGTGTTTGTTACAACTTATTAGAAATTTTTTATAAGGCGGCAAATAAAATCTTGTAAATCAAATTTTGAATGCAATCAAAATTATATAATAACACAAGTTAAATATCATAACTAGTTAAAGTATTTTACACAAACAACTAGTACAAAACATTAACAAGAACAAATTCATAATTGACATCTACGAGTTTTCATATTTTGAAAACAATGAATAATAGTTTCATTATCTGTACAATCAAAAATTAAAGTCCATTGTATTGAAATATGTCAAACACAAAATTCCTATACTTAAATTTCAATTAACCCAAATCCAACACAAGATCATAGAATAATTAGAAAGGTGTGAAAGAATCTAATGATGAGAACCCTAAAATATGAATAATTAAAAAAAAAACCATGTTCTTAAATCTTAACCCTAATTGAAGACAAAGATGAGAGAGAGAATGAGAGATAGTGTACCAAATCTCGGAGGCTAGAGCTCGGTGGTGATGACTAATGAGTGATGAGATTGAGGGCTAGTAATCAAGGTGAAGATAAGAAACAAATACCCAAAGATTCCTATAAATGAGATGAGAGCGTGACTAATTGAAGATGAGACAAAAATGAGGGAGATAGCGTACCAAATCCTGCAGGACGGACCACCGGAGCTTAGTGGTGATGACTGATGAGGGTGAGAAATCAAGGTGAAGATGAAAAACAAATGCCAAAAATTTCCTATGGATGAGACGAGAGCTTGACTTCATTTAGTTTCTCTTCCAAGGACTCTCAAAGAGAAATATAAAGGGTAACTGATAAATATTTATGTTTTGTAACTTGTGAGGATGAACATATAAATATAATTTTATAAGAGCGTATATATAATTATATATTTTATAGGGGTGAAAATACAAATATTTCTATCATAACTTATAATAAATAAAAATAAAAGGGGGCAAATGAGATATTAAAAACATATTATATAATATGATTAAAAAAACTCTAAAAGAAAATTAATTTTTTTCAAAACTAAAAGAGGCAATTGCCTCCCATCTCGTATAGGTGGCTCCGCCCTTGGTAGCAAGGCTTCGACATGAGCAAATAATAATTGAATCATCTGACATAACATGGAATTCATGAATTAACAACATGAGCATGATTTGGCTATGTGAAGATAAATATAATTCTCAAACTCTAATGTGTTTAAGACCCTGAAATACTAATCCATCTCAAACATGTTTATAATTTCTACCTAAATTCTCAAATAAATCTTACATTTGTTTTATAATATCTAAATTAAAAAATAATTGTGTTTTTTTACAACATTAATAACAATTTATTTCAAATAATCACAGTCATAATTTTATTGAATTTTAATATATTAAACTTTTATTTTTTCAAAATAACTAAATAATATTTATTCCATAAACAAAAAAATTATAAATTACAAAGTTTTGTTAATATAAAATATTATATCATTTAATGTATTTATATGATTTGAATTATTAAAAAAAATCATTATGAACGTCGAAAACCCTCGAAGACATGATTGCTCAAAACTTGTTGACACAGCATATGGTGTTTGTTTAGAAACTAATTCATATTTTGAATAAATTAAAAAAAAAAGTAGGATATAAAAACAATATTGCAAAGATAAACTAATTTTGATTGACTTGCAAAAGAATTGAGAAATTAAAAAATGTCTCAAATATTAAAGAAAGTGTTTATATTTAAAATAATTATATAAAAATTAAAATTAAAAATGTGTTTATATTAGAGTAACATAGCTAATTAAAGACTTTCAAATAACAATATAATAGTAATTTATGAAGCATTCAAAATATATACTTTTATATATATATATATATATATATATATATATATATATATATATATATATATATATATATATATATAACACTTAATTACTAAGGGTTCATGGGTTTGGGCTTCGGCTAGCCAAGAGTCAAATCCCAAACCCAAACTTGCTGGTGCAACCAATATATCGGGTAAATATCTTGAGTGGATATCATACAATGGTCATTTTTCATTTTGAGCACTGAACTTCAATTTGCATCATTTAGTCAGTCAAATTTAATTTGTATTTATCAAGAGGGCACTAAGAGGATTCCGGGAAGAATTTGATGGCATGCACTCCCGAATTGTCATGTTAACAGCAGTTCACCCTGCCATCTAGATATGCGGACATACGTCATTGAAGAGAACCATGTAACCACTTTTATTGACATGGCACATGCCACGCTAGCCAGACGGACTAGTCAGTAAAAAATGATCATGTGCCTCTTTTTGATAATATGACATATCCATATATATAGATGAAGCTTGAACTGGTGTTGAAATGACAAATCTGACATCTATGTCATCCATTTTTTTTCCCGGAATCCCCTCAATATCCTCCAAGTGAACACAAATTAAAGTTGGATAACTAAAATGATATAAATTAAAGTTCGATGCTCAAAATGAATAATGACTATTGTACAATACCCACACAAAAAAATTTACCCCAACATATGTAATTTAAAGTTAAATTCTAAACCCTAATAAGATTTTCTTAAAAGGGTTCTATTATGGTTGGAATAGAAAGGGACACATCAAACCCATATAAAATGCTATTCTTAGAAGGGATGTATATCAACATGAAGTGGTTTTCAAGAATAAATCCTTTCACTTGGGTTGTTTGGCACTTTGCAGTGAAGACTTTCCCTACAAAGTCTTTCATTGCAAATGTTTTTCCTTGCAATTACCTTTCCTAGAAAGTAACAATATAGTGTTTGGTATATAATGAAAATTGTAATTTAAATGCATGTAAAGTTAATTCGTTCATTTGTTATGAATAGGTTTCTTATAAAGTTATATGCATTATCAATTTTACCCTTGATTACTCTAGTTAATAAAAAAAACATACAAAAAGACAAAATCCCACCACTAAATTCCCGTAATATCAAATGAACTCATTAAAAAGCATACCAAAAACCAAAATCCTTTTGAAAAAAGCAAAAGTTTAACAAAAAACAAGCATCACCACAAAAATAAATAAATAAAATAAAATAAAAAGGTAAGTATAATACCAAACAAGACCCAAGGAGTGATCCCTCTTGTGGCAGGGTTTTGGAAAGGATAAAAAATAAAGGAGGTTTACTCTAGGGTTTTCGAAAATAAGAAAAAAGAGAAGAATTTTTACTTAAACAAAAAGGTAGTTTTGAAATTTCATTTAGCTCATATTTTCACAGCCCCCCTCCATGAATTATTTTTTTAGTCAAAGGGAAAATGATTTCATGAAGACCATCACTTTGCATTATTCATATTCAAACCAAATTTGTGAAAAATCTTTCACAAGCTTTACTTTTCCTGCTAAGTTGTAACTTTCCCACATACCTAATAGCCCTTTGGAGTTTTCAATATATATTTTCTGCCAATAGTAACACTAGGGCTATATAAATGAAAGGTCCAACATAAATAAATAATCTATATTTCCTGTAAGTAGCATTAAATGTGTATTTATAATAGCATAGGTCTTAATTGAAACCAAGTTGCAGGTTGTCAAAGAAACTCTCCACATATACCAATTGCACCATCAATGTCAATAAGGATAGGTACATGGTCTAGACGTTAAAATCCAAGTTTCAAGGTAATAACTGTTTCCACCAAAATGGTTATTTATTCACCATTTGATAGTTTACTTGCAAAAAAATTGGTACAAGAGAGAGACCTAGAACACATCGGTCTTTCTATAATAGATAGCAAAATGGCCAAGTTCCATATTCTCCTCACCATCATGATCCTTTCCCCTTTGCTTGAAGTTAACCAAGCTACCACAAGATTGCCTGAATTGCTCGGTATTCCCCCAAAAGGGAATGATGGTGGGTTAATTGCAAAACTCCCCAACTGGCTAGCCATTCCGCCAAAGGATTATATTGTTGAGGTAGCTAAAAGACTTCCAGGATGGCCTGCTATCCCTCCAAAGGACAATAATAACCGGCTAACAACTTTGGAAATTGCACCTAACACAAGCGATGATTTTACCAAGGGTCCGTATGAAGATATGACGTGGTTGGAGGCAAGTGCCTCGGGAAGTATTATCCCAGCACAATGAAAAACATAAATGCTATTACCCTTATACCACCAATGTTTGAGTGCATAATGCTTGTATGAACTTGGAAAATGAGAGGATTCCATAACAATGAGAACCAAATAGGTCCATTTTCGTACTGAAGATGACTCATAATATATAGAAAGAAAAATAATAAAAATTATTGGCAAGATTTGCATGCATGCATCCCCCTACTTCTTCCTTGGAATGGGTATGGGTGTAGACTCTAGACTCTAGATCATAAAATATTCTCTTATATGAGGAACACAAAATTAGCCAACCGTAATATTACTTTTGGTAGTTCAAGAAGGGGAGTTTTATTTCTTTTCTATTAATATTGTTCTTGTGAATTCCGTTTGTATCTTAGGGCTTGTTTGGAACTTTGCAAGGAAGTAATTACAACATTTAGTTATCTCAATCAAATTGTAATTACTTTGCATGCAAACTTAATTTCCTCATTTGGTATGAACTTGTTTTCCAATGTAAAGTTAAGTTTATTCTCATTTTTTCCCTTAGTTGTTGCAATTACTAAATTTGGGTTTTTATTCAAGTCTAATAATATTACTAACTTTATCCAAATAATTATTAACCTATTCTTCATAAATTTTAAAAAAAATTCAAATGGGGTTTTTATGTTTTTTAGTACACTAAAAAAAATATGGATTTAAACCACCATGTGTTCCTAATTGTCCATCATATAATTTTATTTGTTTCAAAAAACAATCGTTGACAACAAGAAGCAAATAAAATATATGTCTTATATTCTCATCTTATCATGTTGGATTATTATATCAACATAGATTTGATTCAATCAAAACAGAGATTCTCATATAAAAAATATTATCCAAACAAATATGAAATTTATTTGTCTTTATCCAATTAAAACATGAATTTTATACCAAAAAAAACATAACCAAAATTTAACATAAAGATAATCTAACAAATTTGAGAAAAAAATTACTAGATGATTCAGAAGAAGCGACAACTCACTGCCGAATTGTGGAATATGATCGCGTTAGGGTTTTTCCAAAGACAAAACAAACAACGAAGAGTTTTATATCATAAATGGTTGTTTGGTAATTTGAAAATTACCAAACTTTACCATCCAAGGGTGTAATCACTTTCACACCACCCCCTTGCGAATCACTTTCCCTGGTTAAATGGAAAGTGTTTCCAAGGAGACCACCCATTTTTTAAGAACCAAATAGTTGAAATAGATTCACCCCTCTTACTTTGCAGGGAAAGTAACAACTTTAAATCATACCAAACAGGCTCCTAGTGTCTGAACTATATAACTTTGATCCTTTTAAAGACTCCATATATGTTAAGTGCGCTTCCAAACATATGCTACAAATTTCACTAAGTCAGCTGAAATGTTGGATAAAAAGATTAAAAATAACAAATCCACATATGTTTGTAAAAGTTAAAGGTCAAAATAAATTGTTTTATATTTTATGATCCATAAGAACAATGATAAAAGTAAGGATGCAAATGGAGCTGGGAATCCCCATTCCCCCTTAAAGACTCCATATATGTTAAGTGCGCTTCCAAACATATGCTACAAATTTCACTAAGTCAGCTGAAATGTTGGATAAAAAGATTAAAAATAACAAATCCACATATGTTTGTAAAAGTTAAAGGTCAAAATAAATTGTTTTATATTTTATGATCCATAAGAACAATGATAAAAGTAAGGATGCAAATGGAGCTGGGAATCCCCATTCCCCCTGGGATCCGCCCCCATGGGGTGGGGATTCCCTGAAAAAACCCCCTTGCAGGTTGGAGAATGGGAGAAAATCCCTCCCTGCCCGCGTGGTGGGGTGGGGGCAAGGAAGGCATTCCCCGCCCCACTCCCCGAGGGGATTCTCCTATTATATATATATATATATATATTAAAAATAAATCATACGATTATTTATTTATTTATTTTAAAATTCAATATGAACATAAGATTATAAGAATAAATATCTGGGTTTTGAAAAAAAAATAGATTATTTGTATTTATTAATAATATTTTAGACTTTTAAACTTTTAGTAAAACTAGTGTTACTCTCATGTGATGTACGAATATAATTATATGAAATTTTTTTAAAATTTTTTGATGAAAATTTTTTATTTTCCATAAAAATTAAGATAAAATTAAGGTTAGATAAAATAAGCTATTTATCAATTTTAAAATATATTATTTAAACAAATTAATTTTATTATATATTATGAGATAAAATAATAAAAACTAGTTTAAAATAATATAATTTAGTGTTATGTTATAAAATATTTTAATATTAGTAAAACTTTTGTGAGAAATTGACAAGTGTCAAATAGGTATTCTACTATATAGGGCTTTTTTCTGTTATAGCCATCCTTTTGTTTTTAATTGTTGAAATAACCCTACTAGATATGGCATTCTCTACCCTACCCGACGGCTATACCCATACCCATACCCGGTCAAAGAGGGTATTACCCTCTTTGAGCGAGTACGGGTATGGGTACGGGCATTACCCAATATTTTTTGAGCGGGTACGGGTCGGGTAAGGATATACCTCTACCCTACCCATACCCGTACCCTACCACCCTATATATATATATATATATTAAGCTAAACATTTCCCTAATAATTTACCTAACATCCATTGTGATTAATTTTAAAATAATACCTTAAATTTTCTTTTAATATATTATTTTGGATATTATTTATTTTTTATATTTATATTTAATAGAGCATAATAATATTAAAATTAAATTTTGGATTTATATTAAGAATCACAATTAAATTAAAAAATTTAAACATTATAAATCAAATATAAAAAATAATAATTTATTAATGTTATGCCCAAGAGAAATAAACTTATGTTAAAAATAATATTTGCACCAGCATAGTTGTGATTATTCTTATAATTTCTTTGAAAATTGAAATTTAACCAAGTATATAAGTATAGTGTTAGTTTGTTACTCAAACTTTTAAAAACAACAAATTGAATCTAAATTTTTAAATTTATTTATAAATTCTCTTATTATGATGATTTTATCATGAAAGTGCATAATATTATCAAAATTAAATTTTGGATATATATTAAGAACCATAATTAAATTAAAAAAATAAAATATTACAGGATAAATATAAAATATAATGTCATAATAATTTGTTAGTATTAGGCCCGAGCTAATCATTTACCCAACAATTTACCTAGCATCTATTTTCATGGTGATTATTTGAAAATAATACTTTAAATTTTCTCTTAATATTTATATTGTTAGTTTGTTACTCAAACTTTTAAAAACAACAATCTAAATTTTAAAAATTATTTATAAATTCTCTCATTATTATAAATTAAAAACAACACATAGTCAATGAAAATCAATCAACTTGTTATCTTATATAAATCAACTTGTTCTTATTATTATTTAAATTCAATTCGGAAATTTGAATAATGGGTAAACGGGTACCCTGCGGGTATACCCGTACCCTGCGGGTAAGGGTAAGGGTATGATTTTTTTTACCCTGAAGAGTACGGGTAAGGGTACGGGTACGGGGTAGGGGTTATGGGTACGGGTAAGGGTTTTGGCATACCCTACCCATACCCTACCCGTTGCCATCCCTAAACCCTACCTAAAATATATTCATCAAACTAACCATGAAACCATCACATCAATCTCATTTCATCACTCATGTGTTTTTAAAATATAAAATATTAGGTGTTTTTTCAAAAACACCCTTTATTTTTTAAAAAAATACAAAACAAAAATATTTTTATTTTTTAAAACATTTTCTTAAGTTATTATTATTAAATATTTATTATTTTTTTATAAAAAACCAAAAAAATAATTTTTTAACTTGATTTATTTTAAAAGATATATTAATTTTAAATATATATTATTATTTATTAAAAACACCAAAAACTTTTTTAAACGCTATTTATTTTTAAAAATATATTATTATTATTATTATTATTATTATTATTATTATTATTATTATTATTGGTTTATATATTTTTTTATTTTTAAGTAAAATGTGCTAGTTCAGAGATTGGCGCCTTCATGCTTCAGTTTCATCAAAAACATCTCTATAGGTTGTGAAAATATATAAACCAATAATAATAATAATAATAATAATAATAATAATAATAATAATAATAATATATTTTTAAAAATAAATGCTGTTAAAAAAGTTTTTGGTGTTTTTAATAAATAATATATATATATATATATATATATTAAAATAATATATATCTTTTAAAATAAATCCAGTTAAAAAATTATTTTTTTTGTTTTTAATAAATAATAAATATTTATTAATAATAACTTAAGAAAATGTTTTAAAAAATAAAAATAATTTTGTTTTCTATTTTTTACAAAAATTAAGAGTTTTTGAATAAATACCTAATATATTATATTTTAAAAACACATGGGTGATGAGATGGGATTGATGTGATGGTTTCATGGTTAGTTTGGTAAATATAATTTGGGTAGGGTTATTTTGACAATTAAACACAAAAGGATAGCTATAATGGAAAAAAGCCCTACTATATATATATATATATATATATATATATATAATTTTATGCAATAAAATAAACATTGGCGGGGGCGAGGATTCTCCGACCCCGCTGGAGAGTGAGTGGGACGAATTTTTCCCCTGCGCGAAATTTGGAGGCTAGGAATCCCCGCCCCGGGGGAAGCAGGGATGGGGACGGGGATCCCATTCCCTGTCCTGCCCTGCTTCACTTGCATCCTTAGATAAAAGACTTCAGGGCTAACAATGCTAAAGCATGAAAAGATTATAGAAGCAATGAACTGAGGTACCGACATTAAGAATTATTTATGGGAAGAGGAGAAAGAAGAGTTAAAGTTTATGATAAAGTACGCAGGTACCGACATTGAGAATTATTTATGGGAAGAGGAGAAAGAAGAGTTAAAGTTTATAATAAAGTACGCACTTTTCAATTAAAATTGGATGGTGAATATTTTTTTGAGGGGAAACCCAAAAGGTCGCTTGACAGTTAATAATAAATAATTTATTTTAAAGAAGTGTGCCACATGAACAGTTACTAAAGATGGCTCTTATGAAAAATTGTCTGAAAAATCAGAAGGTTTGACCATATAATTATGAACTCGTTTTCTTTTTTTACACTTTAATAGTTTTTTTTTTTCACTGTAATTTCTTCTATAAAACTTTTTACCATTTTCTTAGAAAAATCTTTTTCATTTGCTTTAAAAAGGTTTTTGTATGTTTTGTGGAGTATTACTTTTAAATTCCTAGAGTTAAATAGTGGGGGACAACAATTTTTTATTGATGATGATATTATTAAATAGAAAATATGGTTTTTTGTTTTTCTAGTTATTTATTCATTCTAATATTTGACCTATTCCTACGCGTTGGAAATAAATTTGAAATAAAATAATTGCTAACTAATTTTCTTTTGTATTTTTAGGTATATTTCTCTTCCAAAAAAAAAATTCTTTATTAAAGAAATGCTTTCCTTGAGAGTTTACATTTAAATCTTTAATTTATGAGTGCTTTTATGAATAATTTACGTAATTAGGGTTTTCTTATACATATATCTTTGCACATAGAAGTGGTTCTAAACTATAAAATTATGATTAAAATATATTTAAAACCATAATAAAACTTTTGTTATATACAAATTTAATATAAATTAATATTTAAATAATAAACTACCACTCTAACATCTTAAAAGAGGTTACACTGGCTAAGTGTTTATTTGGGAAAGTTATAGGGAAGT
Organism: Dioscorea alata; assembly: GCA_020875875.1. Classification (NCBI taxonomy): domain Eukaryota; kingdom Viridiplantae; phylum Streptophyta; class Magnoliopsida; order Dioscoreales; family Dioscoreaceae; genus Dioscorea; species Dioscorea alata. Next base: position 15,106,991 of record CM037019.1, read on the forward strand.
CATTAAAATGGATTGATTTCTACCTAGTTCAAATGTCCATTTGTTTTGAAGTGAAAGAAATGCCATTTTCTTAACTTAATCACTTTTTATATATTGAACAAATCTCATTTCAATATTTTTATATTGAAATGAGAGAAACAAAATTTTATATAAATTTATTTCCCCATTTTCCCTCTTTTAAGATTTTTTTTTTTTTACTTTATGCAAAATCAACACCAAAACCATGACAACTGATTTTAACTTTTAACTACTTCAAAAAAATATCATTTCTCCCAATTTCTGATTAATTTCTGTCGAGCGAAAGGCCTAATGAAGAAAATGAAGAAAAAATTTAATAAGGGAAAGATATCATTTTATGTTCATACATAGTGACAAGAGGAAATACTGTGTTACTGTGAAGGTAAGTTATTGTCAACTATATCAGAAAAAATAAAAAGTTAAAATTTAATATTACATATAAAAGACTCAAACTTGAGAGTATGATTTATTCAAGGGTATTTTTTGGCTACAATTATTTAGTTGGGATGGTTTTCTTCAAATGTCTTTCTTCAAATTTAGAAGTGCTTTTTTCTATAATTTTTTTTTAAAATAAAGTAGATAAATCATTTTTTTTTAAAGGAGGAAAAGAGCAAGCTTTTTTCTATAAACATTTTTGAAAAAAAAAATTAAAAAAGGTAGTTTAAGTCATTTTTTTTTATAGAAGGGAATCCAAATATGCAAATTAGATGTTAAAGCTTAATTGATAAGAAAAATGCTGAATCCAAATATACCTGATATATCTTATGGGCATTGATTGCTGCATGTATTTCCTGAGAAACTTGAAATTTCATGCATGCTGTTAAAAATATTTTTATTTTATGTATATGAAATTGTCCAATTAGACCAAGAAAATGAAATTTTAATAAATAAAAAAATAAAATGACAAGCTTAATCACTCTTCTGTTCCGCATTTCCTCCTCTCCCTGCATCTATTTTCCCAACCCTTTTATAATTTTAGGGATTATGATTTTTTAATTTTATATCTTTTAATTCAAACATTAAATTTGTAATTTTTATGGGCCAGGGGCAGCAAAGCAAAAGCAAAATATTCTTGATTGCATATACACAATTTCAATTTTAGTAGAGTATACAAGCGCAAGAGCAAATTTTTTAGAGGCCTTGTTTGAATGGTTAATTTATGAGGACTTTTCTTCAATAGCTTTTCTAAGTTGAGCCTTTTTGCTGTTGGGATATACAAGACCAATGTGCTTCTATAGTTAGAAATTATTTGAGTTTTTGATTGCTAGAAGTGTTGCAAATAAGTGATTGTTAATTGTTCAATAGTTGAGAATATTTTTCTTTTACCTTGACTGTAATAGAGTTTATGGATGGTTGTTGCTATCTCTTGGTTCTTGCTATCTATTTTTTTTTTTTAATTTTTTGACAAAGTTAACAAGCAACAAAGCAAATAACAAACATAAATGGAAGTGCACTAATTACGATAGTTTGACTCATTTTCTAGGGATAAATCCTCCGTTATGCAATCCTGAAGGGGCAATGAGAGGTATTCTTCACACAGAACTCCCATAGAGAACTCAGAAAGTGAATTATAATCTAAGAGATTCGAACTCGAGATCTCTCAATCACAAGCATGGGTAGTTACCAATTCCTTTATGCTATCTATTTACTTGATTGTAACCGATATGTTTGATATATTAAACAAAACAATTCTCCCTTATCTTTAGCCTTAATCTTACCATAAGTGCTTTTCTAATTAAGAAATACATAAATGATTATTTTCTTTAAACTCCCTAAATAACATTAATCTCTTTAGATCAACAATAAAACAACAACAACAACAACAACAACAACAACAACAACAATAATAATAATAATAATAATAAACAAAGAACCCCTATATTTGCTTCACAAAATAATAATTGTAAAATAGGATACCTTATAGAAACATAAGATCATTGGATAAGAATTGTCTTGGATGGTCAAGCTCTGATGATTGGCAGACTAGGATGCTTGGCTGCATTGATAACTTTTTGTATAAAGAGAAAACAAGGGTTGACTAAATATATATCAAGGACTTTAACAAATGACCTTCCGTAGGCCCTTGAAACTTGTTTTTGGCTCTAATAGGCTTACTTGGTACTAACCTAGGCCACCATTCATCACAATTAAGTTAGCACAAACTCTAGCAAGCTTGTGTGAATCTGAATCCTAGTGATTTGGCACCAGGGGGCAGTGCTGTAAATGAGCCTAGCCGAGCCGACCTTTGTCTTGTTCAAGCTTGACTCGTCACTATTTTAATCGAGCTCAAGCTTGAGCCGAGTTTTTTTCGAGCTTCATTTGTTAGGCTCAAACTTGATTCATTACTATTATAACCGAGCTTAAGCTCTAACTGAGCTTATTTTGAGCTTCATGCTTAAGCTTAACTTAATAAGAAAATTTGAAGTTTAGACTTGGGTTGTTAGCTTGATTAAGGCTCGATTATTTTTTTTATTTAGTAAACTATCATTTAAAGCTTATTGAATGAATCATGTGCGACCCAACTTGATTTGATATTGACGATCATTTTAGTAAAAAAATCATTTAAGCTTGCTTATGGAATCATCAAGGCTTGAGTTCTAGCTTGTTAAAATCTTCATTAAATAAGTTAACAAATAATTACAATAATAACAAAATAAACATTGTGATGTAACTATCTATAATTTTTTTTGTAATATAGTTAACGATCTAGTAAATAAGCTTTTCCATGACACTATAAATAATTATATTAATGATTGTTGCAAATAAAATTGTAAATGATACTATAAACGAGTCTTTTAGCGATTCCCATAAACGAGGTTTTAATTATACAATAAGCGAGCTGCTCATGAGCCTTAACAAGTTGCATTTGGTGGTGTTCAAGCTTTGCTCGTTTATCTTACGAACTCAACAGTTAGGCTTGTGATTCGCTCATTTAGCTTAATGAACTAGCTGAACCGAGCTTTTAACGAGCTAAGCCTTCGAGCTTTTAATGAACGCATTGGTTCATTTATATGTGACTCAAGTAGTAGTAGTAATAAAATAATAATATTAATAATATTAATAATAATAATAATAATAATAATAATGACAACAACGACATAGTCACATATACACTTTAATAAATATATATATAAACGAGCTCACAATCGAGCTTATTTGCAAGCTTGTTCTCGAGCTGTGTTCGTGAGCCTAAACGAGCCGAGCGGCTTGGCTTAAATACACCCCTACCAGGGGGGTGGGAGGATGATGAGCTTAGTAGGGGCATTAGCTCTCATGTGAGTTACTATAGCGGGGCTTTGCAGCGTCCGCCCTTGGCACAGGCGTAATCGGGTCACTTGGCTGAGAGGATGGCCTAGGGAAGATCATCCTCCTTAAACGAGGGCATGGACGGTACAGTTGGACACCACACTCGGTCATGAGTGGGAATGACTTCCCGCACAACCAACCTTGGGGCTTGATCGAGGCACGTAGGCAGGGCCGCACGCAATGACCAAGCAAGCGTGGTAGTACTGGATAGCACTAGGCCGGGAGATGCCAAATATATTCTAAGGCATAGGCCAAGAATATATAGTTATGACCAAGGATGGTCATTGCTTACTTACCGAGAGTTATGGCACGGGCCTCACATAGTGAGGCCAGCATAGCGCCGGCTCACAGAACGGCATTGCACTAGCTGACACTAGGCTGATGCAGTGACAAGGTGCGGGCTGACACGGCATGGCTGGCTGATACGAAGCATGGTCGCTGATGGGACGTGACAAGGCTTGAGATAAGATGGATGTGACCCGGCATGGTCACATAGGGCCGACCATACTTAAGAGAAGAGGTTTCTCTTGGGACTTTGCCTATAAATGGGGGCAAAGGGAGCCATTGACGGCAAGTTGGGTAATAAGCCTCAAGTGTGGTTGTAAACCTTTCTTCACTTCAAGAGAGTTTGTTTTTCTCTTTTTATCTTGGTGTTCTTGCTCTTTGTTTCTTACTTAGCCAGATTCTTTTCATTTATCGGGTGAGCCTGACTTGTGGGAGGACAAGTGCCACGCGGTATCGATTAGGACGGATCAACACTGTGACAGTTACCATGGTGGGGCTTATCTTGTTTGGCCACATGTAAGATTGTGTCAAACATGCCAAGTTGCTTGGGCCATAGGGTGAACTCGTTTACACAAAATGGAAAGATGATAGAGATTAGTGTAAAATAGTAATTCAAAAATTAATAAAATTTAAAATAATAGATTAAAATTTTTTAGAATAGGAATATTATTAAGACATTGAAGTTTGATAGATGTTTGGATATATTAAAAATTAGGAGGAACTTGAATTCCTTTTTCTAACTATGTATTTGATTTAGGCATATCTTTTGAGAGTTTCATTTAGAAAAGATAAGCAAATAATAAAACAGGGACGCACTCTTAAAGCTTTGAAATGCTGCATGTGACCAATGAGGCCTTTAAAAAAGTCAAAGGGCTTTTAAAGCCCTTCTAAATTTTCTTGTGATCATTTGAACCTTGTTTTTTTTTTAAAAAAATATTTTTTAATGAAATTGCACTTTTATCTTTGTCATTTTTCTTATTCCTTACTTCTATCTCCCTCCTATCCTGCATCACTAATGAGAGCATCAATCCAACCAATCCTTGTGACGAGCTACTCCGGCACATCAACCTATCTCCCATATATTCTCCGTAGCTTACTTGTTATCTCTATGCCTTCAAAGGACAATGCTATCATGGATCCAAATATTATTCAAATCCAATACAATAAGTTGATTAAAAAACATTAGAATATGCTAACAAAAAATAGAAGCATGGACTAAAATGAATTAAAAAAAAAAAATCAAATCAAATCAAAGAACCATCATTGCTCCAACAATCTATTAAATCTCCAAGGTTTTTCACTTAGTGTATAAAAAATTACCAACAATTAGTACATGCATGTGGGGGGGGGTCATTTTCATGTACAACCTTACGAAGACACTGAGAAAGAAATCATCACTGATGGCTCTAGAGGTAGAACCTTGGAATATGGGCTTGCCCATCATGCTCTCCAACAATCTCCTTGTCTTTACTGACCTTATCCATTGTTGCTATTTCCTAACTCATTTGCATGGGTCGGGCAGTAGGATGGCTGAGGATGGAGGCGAAGTGAAAGGAATAAGAAGAGCCTCTAGATCGAAAGAGGGGTAAAATAGGATATGAAAAATTATGGACCTAGTGGTCATTGTGAAACATCTCCTCATCCTTTAAGGAATAAAGGGGCAGCGCTCCCTGACACTTCATTTAAGCCCCATGGATCATGATATTTTTAGCCATTTGATCTTCCTCAAGAAATGAAGACCCCCAAAGTCCAAATCTCAAATCATATGCTCATGTCTTGTGCGTCATGTGCTCATGTCTTGTTCTCTATTTTCTCTGGATCTGTTTGCACAAATGTTGATGTTAAAGACATTGAAGACAAAAATCAAGATTGTGTTATTGCGTGAGGATTTGTTTGCACAAATGTTGATGTTAGCAAAGCAAGCAAATATGTGTGAGTCATGTGCTCATGTCTTGTTCTCTATTTTCTCTGGATCATCATCAAATCACAACACACAAACAACTAAGCAATAAAGCAAGAAATCTCAATGTCAAGCATTCCGAATTTCAGATCTCTCTTTCAATTCCATTGTTCCAGTCCATATCATTCAAGCATTCCTCGATAGCTTGATTCATGCTTCGATCTTTCCGATCCCTCTCACAATTCTCAAAGCCAAAATCCATATTGTGTTGAATCTGTTGATCCAGATTCCAAACTCTAGAGCATATCTCACATTCTCACCTTTTTGGTAATTATTAGATGAATTTTTGCTAATTTTTGGGTTGGTAGCTTGTATGTTGTGGGTTCGATCTTTATTTGTTTGATTAAGTGTTTATTTATGAAATTATTTGCAGGTGAAGCTTGTTTATATATAAAAAATTCACATGTCCTAATTAAAATCAAATTAAAATTTTAAATCACATATAACCAAATCCTAATCGAATTAGGACAACATGTGGTTGAGATAAATAAATTTTCATAATATTTAAATATATTCAAGATTATCCGAGAACAAATATTTCAAGGCGATCTAAATATTCAAATCTCAAGATCAGCCGAGAGCACCAATCTCGAGGCAATCTAAAAATATTCAAATATCCGATCAGCTAAGAGCACCGATCTTAAGGCGATCTAAATATTCAAATCTCAAGATCAGCCGAGAGCACCAATCTCGAGGCAATCTAAAAATATTCAAATATCCGATCAGCTAAGAGCACCGATCTCAAGGCGATCCAAAATATTCAAATCTCCGGATCAGCTAAGAGCACCGATCTCAAGGCAATCCAAATCTCAAAATCAGCTAAGAGCACAGATCTCAAAGCGATCTAAAACATATAAATCCTAAGATCAGCCAAGAGCACAGATCTCAAAGTGATCTAAAATACATAAATCCAAAGATCAGCCGAGAGCACCAACCTCGAGGCGATCTAAAAAATATTCAAATTTCAAGATTAGCCGAGATCACAGATCTCGAGGTGATCTAAAATATATAAATCCCAAGATTAGCCTAGAGCACCGATCTCGAGGCGATTTAAAAAATATGATTAGCCGAGAGCACAGATCTCGAGGCAATCTATAATATTCAAATTTCAAAATTAGCCGAGAGCACTGATCTCGAGGCGATCTAAAAATATTCAAATCTCAAGATCAGCTAAGAACACATATCTCAAGGCGATCTAAATACACAAATCTTAAGATTAGCCGAGAGCACCGATCTCGAGGCGATTTAAAAAAATATATTCAAATATCAAGATCAGCCAAAAGCACAGATCTTGAGGTGATCTAAAACATCCAAATATTAAGATCAGCCACGAGCTCAGATCTCGAGGCGATCTAAAATGTTTAAATCCCAAGGCGATCCCTATCCCAAGATCAACCATGGATACAAATCACGAGGCACATGTAGCAACTATGTTCAAATATACACATATATTATGTGATAATATATATATATATATATATATATATATATATATATATATATATATATATATATATATATATATATATATATGTAGTTAAAGCCAAATAGCCGAGTCAATACTCAAAATATGAAAAGAGTTAAGATTTGAAAATTTATATAAATCGACAATTGAACTCAGTAGTCTCAAGACCTCAGAAGTCAAAGACCCAAAGAGTTTCATAAGTCAAGACTTGAACGAAGTTTCACAAGTATAAAAGCCGAAGCTTATGAAAAGTCAAAATCAAGTTCATCAACATAGAGAAGTTGTAACTTCAAATTCAAATCAAACTCAAGATGCAAATCAAATCCAAAATGCAAAATGTCCAAGACACAAATTCAGACTCAAGCCAATTCACAAGTCAAGATGATTTAAAATTTCATGTATTTTCAATAAGTCTATGAATTCAAATTTATTGAAATGAATGAAATCGATCATCACAACCTATTTTTTTGTTCACACTTATTTCTTAATCGGAGGTTCCAGCGATAATGTCCAGGGTAATTAACATTAAGGGCTTGCCCCTAATGGAAGTCATAAACCCATAATCTCTTGAAGTCATATAAAATTAAATTTTGATTTATGATCCATTATTCTTAACCGGTCTAACCATAATTGAAGGTCGGGTGAGAAAAAAGGAGCCCACAAAGTTTTGTGTTATTTCTATTGTGAGTCTGTGATTGTGTGTTAGAACTTGGAATTGGTTTGGATTTTGGAAGCAAAGAGGCTTATGTAGGATCAACACTAAATTCTAATCACTAAAGATCTAGGATTTGTCTCTCAGCTTATGTAATATATACAAAACTTGGCACTAGTTAAGTTTAAGACTTAAAGTTCATATATTATAAATATATGTTAACATATTACCTATAATGTTCCAACAGTCAATATGTATAATTAAGTTTGCACACACACAACTAGAAAGTATAGAAGCTTAAGCCTGATCACTGATTTAGTCAACATTAAGGAAGCTTCATGTCAGAAATATACAAAGGAAATTTTATAGCCTTTTCATGTGGGTGGTTTGGAGGGATTATTTATTTCTAAATTTATTATCCCATTGATTTCTTTGAATGAGTCATTGCTTCTAAATTTATTATCTTGGATTTAGAGTTCATGCATGGTTGATGGTTCTTATGACTTATAAGTTATATTGAGACAAATCAAATTGTTGTGTCATTTTAGTAATCTTGAAGCTATAATTAAGTTTTGTGCAGTGTCATAATGTGCATGGCAGACCTTAAGTATTGGCATAGTTTAAATTCTATGTTTATAGAACACCCCGGTACTAGGGAACTTGAACGGGTTTTGAGTTTGGGAGTTATTTTAAGCATTTTATAAGTAAGTAAATTGATATTAAGTTTTGCATTAGTCAATATATATATGGAATTTATGATTTTATTATAGAAGTATTGTATTGAATGATTGTTGAATAATTGTTGCATTGAATACAAAATTAGGTTGTGAATTTGAGTTAAGTTGTTTTTTAACTACATTATTTGTTACTTTTGGTTTTAATTGATAATTATTTAGATATGGAGAGGTTTTTTAAACCTAAACTGAAAAGTTGTGAATTGGTAACAAATGTTACTTCTAAAGCTAGCACTAGAGCACAAAAGAGAGCTCATGTTGACTTCAGTCCAAATGATACCATTGATGATCCTAAAATTCGAAAACCAATTGAAGAGTATGATGTGGGTATTAGAGATCAAGTTCAAAGATCGTATTTATTGAAAGGTCCATGTCAGCTATATGGATATGACTTTCCTAAAAAACAACAAGGAAAAGAAATGTGACACTTTCAAGAAGCGTTGTTTCAAAAGTTTGACTATTTGGAATATAGTGTGGCAAAAGATGAAGCCTATTGTTTTTATTGTTATCTTTTAGGGACGGTAGAAGTGAAAAGGGAGTAAGTGATATTTTGAAACTTTTAGAAAACAAATACATCGGCGTATTGCCATGTAGGACCCACATTAGTGATAAAGATCAAAGTGAGCCCCGTAAGCATACAATAACGATCATAATAGACATCTCTAGGAAAACAAAAACTGAAGTGCCTTCTCTCTACGTTAAAGGGACTAATATTGCAGTTCCAATGAAGTATTAAACATGCTTAATGTTCTTTATTTTAATATTATCTTTTCTCACCTTTTTTTTTTTGTCTCCAATTCTTTATTTGGGAGTTTTTCTTGTTTTTTTCTTCTTTCATTTGCATCTTCTACTTTTTGAAACTCTCTTCCGACTCTGGTCTTCTCTTTCCCTTATGATCCAATGATATAATTACAATTATTATTACTATTATTATTTTTCTCAAATCCTTACCTAATCTATTGCCGTTTGACATGTAGATGGGCACGGAGGGTGCATGCCGAGAGAAGACACTCTCGGCATTGATTTATTTGGATTTTAATTTAATTTAAATTATTTATTTATTTTTTGAAAGATCAAAACCACTTGCTTTAGCTATTTATACCTTACTCACTTGGACCAACCTCGTTGGTGACCAACAAGAATTTGGTGCTAGTAAAAAAAAAAATTAAATATATAGATATTTAATGACTTTCCGTAAAATATCCCAACGACGCTCAAGTGAGCGCAGACACTAGCAAGCGCTCATGCAAACCCTACCGCGCTCGCACATGATCGGGGATACTCACGTGGGGCATGATGAGTTCAATAGGGTTTGTTAGGTCTCGTGCGAGCTTCACGTTGCTAGGCTTATCTTATTTGGCCATATGCAAGGTTTTGTGCACCCTCTCCAGCTCTGTAGGGCACATGTCAAGCTCAAAAAGACACAAAAGGAAAAGATGACAGAGGTCAGGGTTAAATAGTAATTTAACAAAAAATAATAATTAAAAACGGTTGACGAAAATAGTTTTCAAAACATAAACAATTTGAATATATTAGAGAAGTTTGAAACATCCATTGGGAATATTAAAAATGGGGTGCAACTTGAGCACCCTTTACTGCAAATACATATTGAGGGACATATCTAGGAAAGACAAACAAACAACAAAAGAAATGACCGTCATGAAAAAGTGGGAATCATCTGTACTTTGTGAATTCTAGATTCCAAGTCTTTGGAAGAGAAAAAAAAAGTGAAAAAAAAATTATGTACCGGTTCCACGCTTTAAGATTAAAAAGATCCGGTTAATCATTGTTGACTCTCAAAAATTCTTTTTTTTTCAATAAAATAATTTATTTATGAAAGTTAAAAAGTTTCTTGTTTTTTTTTTCATTATTTACCCTCTAATCAAAATCAAATGAGTATTAAGTCACTAATTTTAAAAAAATCTTCTCTACAATCAAAACTTTTCAGGTTAAATGCACTATTAATTGCTATGTTTGTATAAGAAACTTTCATCCATGTACTTTAAATGGATTACAATCTGTACTATGAATATATTTTTAATTCGTACCGCTTTCATTTCACCAACATGACAATGCACCTATATACTTTAATTTCTAATTACTTCTTAATGCCAAACTGTTCATTGCTTGGCAGCTCATCTATGCGTGGCACTTGCCATTGCATGGCTCACAATCGGAGATGAAACTTTTGTTCTTTTGTTGACAACTTGTCAGGTCGGTTACATTTGGGATTGAAAATTAAAAAAATAATTTTTTAATGCAAATTTTATAATTTCTAAAAGCATATTTTAAAACATTTAAACTTTATATTTATTGTAAAAAAAACAAATAAAAAAACATGCATGGAAGTTTTACCACATTAGCTACAGGAAAAGTTTTATTTAAAAAAAAAGTGAGGTGGATGATGATGTTTAATGTAACGTAGATCAAATACTGGTCACATCATCCACACATATCAGGCTCAACATAAAGATAATTTTAGAAAACAAATACAACGGCGTATTGCTATGTAGGAGCCACATTAGCGATAAAGATCAAAGTGAGCCTTGTACACATACTATGACGATAACAATAGACATCTCTAGGAAAACCAAAACTAAAGTGCTTTCTACTCTATGTTAATGGGACCAGTATTGCAGTTCTAGTGAAGTATTAAACATACTTTATATTCTTTATTTTAATATTATCTTTTCTCATTGTTTTTTTCTTTTGTCTCCAATTTTTAATTTGAGAGTTTTTTTTTTCTTCTTTTTCAAACTCTCTTCTAACTCTCATCTCATCTTTCTCTTATGATCTATTGATATAATAATAATTATTATTACTATTATTAATTTTCTCTCATCCTTACTCGTGACCTTGTTTCTCCCTGTTATGAACATGCTTGAAGATACTTTATTGCATTTATTCACTTCGGAAAACATTTCATTTTAATTTTTCTCACTGATTGTTTGAGTTATGGGCGACGCATGCATGCTTTGATGACAAAACAGTCATCTATTATTAATATTAGAAATCAATGAAATATAAGTCGAAAATCCATCTTTTCATAGCGAGGCATTAAATTTGTCATACCAAGGAGTTTTCATGATGTAATTGTTGTTCTTATCAAGATGGTTATTGCACAACCTTGGATCAATGTCGTTCGAGAGGTAACTGAAACCAAGATCCGACATGGGGAAAAACTCCCAACGCATGCCAATTACGATATTACCGTCGGCATGGATCAGTGGTCGAGATGTGAGAATATTTGTCTTGGCAATTAAGGCGTCTTTAGGTACACATTTATGAAGGCTTCAACTTGTCCCACCGAGTGGCTATTTATGCACCCACAGTTCAAGAGCAAACGCAAGCTTTGGTGAAAAAGAGAGGCAGAGGAAAGGCTTTCGTGACCTAGGACACATCCGCCTTTTCCCAGCCGACGACCGAAATGGCCAAGTTCCAGATTTTGCTCTCCCTCGCAATCCTTGCCGCATCTCTCATCATCAACCACGCTACCGTAAGACTTCCCGAATGGCCTGGCATTCCTCCGAAGGGCTATGGCGGCAACATAGCGAAGAAACTTCCGGAGTGGCCCGGCATCCCTCCGAAAGGCTACAATGGCCAAAAGGCTTACGGAATTGCACCTAGCGCCAGCGCAGATGTTGCTTATGCTTCTAATGGGGATGGGGCTTGGGTGGAGGCAAGTGTCACTGGAAGTGCGATCCCGTCATAATGAGACATAGATGCTATCACTCTCCCACCGATGTCTGAGCCGACAAGTCTATCTCATAGAGGAGGGATGAGGGAATTTCGCAATCATGAACACCACTTAGGTCCATTGTGTTCCTAGGATGATGTGAATTTTAATAACACATATCGACATGTGTGACACAACCTTCATAAAATAAGAAAACTTTTACATTTTTTTACACACATGGCTTTATTTTTTTTAATCTCAGTGAGTACAAGTGAAAACAAAAAAGTAATACTCATTTTGTAAGAGCGGTATACTGAAATCCCCAAAAAAGAAAAACCCAAAACACAGGCATGAAACTAAAGTGCTCGCTAAGGTTTACCAATATGAAAGCAAAGGGATCCACTTCTTCGATCTATCGCAGTTTAACACGTAGATGGTCACAGAGGATGCATGCCAAGAGAAGGCACTCTTGGCATTGATTTATTTGGATTTTTATTTAATTTAATTTAATTTATTTATTTACTTTTTGAAAGCTCAAAACAGCTTGCTTTTGCTATCCATACCTCTATCACCAAGACGAACCTTGTTGGTGACCAACAAGAATTTGGTGTTAGCAAACAACTTAAAAATATAGAAATTTAATGACTTTTTGAAAAATATCACAACGACACTCATGTGAGAGTAACACTAGCAAGCTCATGCAAACCCTACCGTGCTTGCACATGATCGGGGATACTCACATGGGGCATGATGAGTTCGGTAGTGATAGACAAAGTATGAATGAAAGAATGAGTGTGTTTATTTGAGAGAAAACAACACCATATAAATACAAGAGAGGTCTACATATGAGTAGGTATACACAATAGTATATGTATAAGTACTCTAACATGCCCCCTCAAACTTATGGTGGGTCATAAACCGAGAGTTTGCCAACTAGAAACTGAAATGGAGAGACAGTATGTGCCTTAGTGAAAAGATTAGCAAGCTGCTGTATAGAGGCAACATAAAGAAGAAGAATATTACCAACAAGATAATGATGACTAACAAAGTGAAGAGCAAGCTCAAAGTGCTTCGTACACTCATGAAATACTGGGTTAGCTATGATTTTAATGGCACTTTGGTTATTACAGAGTATAGAAGTGGGAGCAGAGATAGAGATACCAAAGTCCTTCAAAATCTGACGCAGCTAAAGAACCTTCTTAGCAGTAGAAGTCATAGCACCATACTTAGCCTCAGCAGTAGAAAGAGCAACAGTAGATTGTTTCTTGCTTTTCCAAGAAAAATGCAGAAACCAATAGTAACATCGATGAGCGGCATCACCTGCCCAATCAGCTCACAATAGGCGTGCAACTCAAGAGAAGACGTGGCAGAAAAAAGTAAAAAGCTAGATATAGTGCCATGAAGATAATGAAGAACTCGTAAGAGGGTAGCGTGATGAGTAGAATGAAGAGCACTCACAAACTGACTAAGAACACGAACAACATATGCAATATCAGGCCGAGTGATGGTCAGATAAACGAGAGCACCAAAAAGTGCACGATAGCGAGTGGGATCAGGCTGAAGCTCACCATCAGAAGAGGAGAGTCGGTGATACAGCTTAGTAAGAGTAGAGGCAGTGCGGAGATCAGAGATATCTGCTCATCAAAAAATTGTCATATATGTACTTCTGTTGAGACACCAAGTAGCCTTGACGAGAATAGGCAATCTCAAGATGCAAAAAGTAATGAAGAGGGCCAAGATTTCATCTGAAACTCGGTGTGTAACCGTTGTTTCATGGAAAGAACAATAATAATAACCATATCGTCAACATAAAGAAGAAGAATAGTGATGCTTCGAGGAGTCTGCCAAGTAAAGAGGGCATAATCATGAGAGCTCTCGGTGAATCCAAGAGTAAGAACCACACTGCGAAATCGCTCAAACAAGGCAAGAGGAGCCTATTTGAGCCCATAGATAGCTCGGCGAAGATGGAAAACATGTTGAGAAGGATGGGAGTAACCAAGAGGAGGAGTCATATAAATGTCCTCAGAGAGATCTCCATGTAGGAAGGTATTAGTCACAAGAGCAAATGTTTCCTCATAATCAATGCCATACTTCTGAGTAAAACCACGAGTAACAAGACGCGCTTTGTGGCACTCTATACTACCATTGGGTCGGGGCATGAATCGATAAACCCACCGACAACTGATAGGAGTAATACCAGATAGAAGAGAAACAAGATCCCATGTATGCATGCGTTGAAGAGCATCAAGTTCCTCTATCATAGCTTGTTGCCTCTAGGGATGTTTTACAGCCTCACGATAAGACTATGGCTCAAAATGCTAGTGAATAGTAGAAAGAAAGGCTTGAAAATTAGAAGAGTAGGTAGAGGAGAGAGAAATGGCGTACCGAGCAGGAGGTGGCGAGGCCGTTCTAGATAACTACGGGGAATAGCAGGAGCATCTACAGGAGAGGATGGGTCGACGGAGACAGGAGACGAATCACTAGAATTATTAATGCACCCAGAGGATGAGGAAGGAGAAACAGGAGAAGTGTCTTTGGAGACATCTGGAGAGGGCACAGAATTGACATTGGTAGTGGAACTCGGAAGAACTATAGAGGGGAGAAAAGAGGATGCACTAGTGGAAGACTGAAGAAAGGAAAGATTTGGAAAAGATGAGGAGAAATAAGGGGTATCTTCAAGAAAGGTGACGTGACGTGAAATAGGAAAATATTGGGAATGGGGATTATAACAGTGATAGCCTTTGCATTTAGAGCTATATCCAAAGAAGATGCACATAGCAGAACAGGGAGAGAGTTTGTTTCTCTGAACAGTGGGTAAAAGAACAAAACATGTGCAACTGAAAGTGCGAAGATGACCATAGGAGGGAGAAAGGAAGTAAAGACGCTCGTAAGGTGTGATGCCAGAGACAATGGAAGTAGAAGTGCGATTGATGAGATAAACAAATGTAAGAATGGCTTTAGCCCAGAATGATTGAGGAACAAAAGAGGAAAAAAGAAGTGCACGCGCAGTGTCTAAGATATGGTGATGTTTGCCCTCAGCAACACCATTCTGAGCAGGTATGTAAGGATAGGATTGCTGAGGAAGACTGCTGTGAGTTGAAAGTAATGTGCAAAAAGATGTAGAGAGATACTTGCGTGCCCCATCAGAGTGAAAAATTTAATACATTTACCAAACTGAGAATATACCATTTGCACAAATTGAGAGTAAATGGCAAAAACCTCAGATCGGGAACACATTAAATAAAGGCAAGTGTAACGCGAGAAATAATCAATAAAAGATATGTAATAATTAAAACCACCAAGAGAGGAGAAGGGTGCAAGACCCCACACATCAAAGTGAACTAGATCAAAAGTAGATTCAGAAGTATATTCGCGTGAAGAAAAAGAAAGAGCAGTGGGTTTAGCGAGTTTACAACCAATACACGGATATGAAGGAAGGGAAGAAACAGAACCAAGATTACCTGAATGTGTTAAGAGTTTCAGGCGAGAACCAGACAAGTAACCAAGACGACTGTGCCAATGATTAAAATAACATACAGAGGTGACAATGTCAGAAGATGGAAGAGCGGGAAGATGAAGAGAGTCTAAGTGATAGAGACGGCCAACTCTACGCCCAATCCCAATCCTTTGGCCTGTAAGATAGTCTTGTACAGTACAAGTAGATGAAGAAAAAGTAACTATGAGTCTATAATTAGTGAGCTGACTAACAGAAAGAAGGTTGAGAGCAAAGCCAGGGACATGATGGGCATCAGGAATGTCAAATGAATTGGACTAAAGATGATACACCCCTTGCATGTGTGTACCGCAAGTGCACGGGTTTATCGAAGTAATAATAGTACCCTGGTGAGAGGATAGTCGAATCCACAGGGAGTAGGAATCAAAGATACTAGCAATTGCTATTTAACTAATGAGAAATATTGAAAACAAGAGCAAGTCAATTGTGTGTGTGCAAAAGTAATCGAAAGCAAGAAGAAAATAAAGAGAGATATGGAAAGTAGGAGAGTGCAAGTAAGAGCAAATAGAGAAGGACAATCAATGAATGAAATAGGGTACCCGGACAAGCTACCCCTAGGATGTATGCTTCTAGTGCAAGACAATGCTATTATACTTTCCTATTGATGATTAATGAGTCGAGGATATCCTTCAACACATGGTCCCAAACCTAAGGTTAACCGTGACTAACCCCAACACTATGCCCCGACATTAGGTTTCACTACGACCCTTGACTCTTGTTGACCTGTCAACTAAGCCCTAGGGGAGTCCGTCTTCCTAAGCCTCACACTACGTAAGATTGCTTTAAGCTCTAGGGATTCCTAATGATTAACCATGTTCCTATGTATAGCTCTAACCCTTTGGTCCAGGTGAAAGAACCCTAGTCTCAATTAAGCCCCAGCACTAGGATTCACTTCAACCCTTCACTCTGTTGCTCGCGTAACTAAGCCCCATGGGAGTTCATCTCCTAGCACTTCGCTTTATTTCGACCGCTAAGAACTCCTGGAACATGAAGGTAGGGAAAATCAAACTGGAAGGGAAAGGGGACGTTTCGCTACCTCACGACTCACCCTCTCGACTCTCTTCAATCTCAAGTAGTCTAACCATATAGGAGTTGTCATACCTCCAAAGGATAACCTAGATTGTTCTCAACCCTAGTGTCACGGCTAAGGGAAAATAATACAACATGCAATTAAGATTGAAACTCAATTTTTATTCATCAATAATGGGAAAGCATAATAATAATGTCATAGAAACATAATCATCCTAGGGTTTACAAGTCCGAATACCCACAAAGAGTTTAGCTCCTCATGGAGCTATACAAATCCATCAAACTATGAAAAGAGATACAAATCAAAAGCATAGATGAAAACCCCCTTGCGTATAGTGTGGCCGTGGTCTTGTGCGGCCGTCGAACGTCAATGATGATGCCGATGACGCGCTCCAAACTTCCACAAAGTCCTCTCCGAAACCCTAGCCGCAACTCCCCAGAAACCAGGGAAAAAGATTAGCAAAAAGATCCAGAAAAAATCTCAAAAACGGGCTTTCATAATGTTGAGTCACGGCTTTAAATCGGCTGAATCGGGATTTCACACGGCCGTGTGAAATTTCCACACGCTGGTGTGAAGTCTCTGTTTTGCTGAATTTTAGCATACAATGAACAGTAATTTGCTACATCGCTTTTGCTATAGTAACCTGCTACAGTGCTTTGCCGAAATGCTCCCGAATTCATCGTTCTTCATGGAAGCCGTTGAATTGGGCACACACTCAACGGTAGATAGTGCCGATTGCTTTAATTCTCCTTATTGGTGAAGTTCTCCTATACTACATGAGTTAAACTTATTGTGAATGTGACTGCCTTTGTGCCCCTCTAAAGGAGGTTGGCACACACTGACAAGTCTAGGCTCGTGCCTTGTTCCTTGCTTGGTCCTGAAAACTCCCCAACAACGACGAACACGATCTAACTTTTCTCCCTTTCTCCAAATTAGCTTCACAACCGTACAATGCACAAAAGCACACAAATGCACACTATTTAGTGATAAAATCTGATGTAAGTAATGCTCATTGTAAGATAATAACACTTCGCATTATTATAACATGAACACTTATCAAACTCCCCCACACTTAAGCTTTTGCTTGTCCTCAAGCAAAAATAAAACGTGAAAGTACTTAGGAAGAACAATTGAAAGTTCTCAGCCTTAGGTTCACCAAAAGTATGCAAAAGAAGCATTCTACAAGTAAGGGGAAATCAAAACATTGCATAAGGTTATCATTGCTCTAGCTAAAAACTAGAATAAAAAAGGACAACAACTCGAAAATGTGTAGGTGTGTGCGAATTCACTCAAGAGAACCCAAAGAGTACTCCTTAAGCTCTTGTTTAAAAGGACTTATTTATGTACACAAAGTAGGGAGGTAGTAGCTTCACTCAACCTCTAAGGTAGCCCTTTCTTAGGCGGCCGCCAAAGGTGGCTTTCACACTTTCGAGGAGGTAGCTCTTTCTACCGGGGTAGTAACTTTCATGCTTCCCATGAGATAGCTCTTTCTCTCATTAGGGCATAACTTGTATCCGACTTATGAGAGTAGCTACATACTTCATAAGAGGTAGATCTTTCCACCCCAAATGCAAAGATAAAAGCTAAACTAATATTCACAAGCTCATAAGTTTTTTTTTTTGGCAATATAGAACTTAAAAACAATGCTAAACTAGCCCTTAAAACTTCGAGTTTGAGTTTCCAAAAGATTTCAAGAGTGAGTAGTGCAATAAGAGATCATCGAGCAAAAATTCCCTAAAATTCAAGTAAAACTAGAGCATGATAGGATACAATGTTAAAAATTCTCCTAAACTCTAAGAATACAACCATTGCAACTAAGGTGAACCGCCACGAGCTACATGAGCATAGACAATTGAACGCACAAGTAAATGTGTGTGCAAAGTGAACTCCCCCCCTCCCCCACCTTCAGATGTACATAGTCCCCAATGTACGCATGCAAGCATAATAAAAGAATAACAATGAAAACAATTAGTGTGGAAATGGGCAATTGAAACATTACTCCCCTGAACTCCAAGTGTTGCGTTTGATGGAGCTAGGTTCATTGAGAGTTGAGTCTCAATGGGTTGTGAAGCACACACGGTCCCATGACCGTGCCTATGACTATTCCTCAAATTCCTTACATCCAAGACCATATACACACATACACAATGGGTTCAGTGTAGCTAAAAAAAAAATCAAAATAAAACTCGAGTATATAAAGATATAGAAATGAAATACAACTCGAGACAAATAAAAGCAAAATAAAAGATAAACTCAGAAGGAAAATCCTTTCTGAGTGCTACAAGTCCAAAATATAAAGAAAGTACAAATGAAATCAAAATAAAAGGAAACTAAAATAATCTACGACGCCTCAGCGTCGGTGTCCTATGACGCTGAAGCCTCTGGTGCTGTGGAAGGCTCCGAAGGCACTGGTGGATCGATGGGTGATGATGCTACTGGTGATGGTGGTGGAGTAGAGGCTCGGGGTCGGACCACGAAGGGTGATGACACAGATCGCTCAAGTAACCGTTTGATAACGTTGAGCTGTGCCATCGTCTTTGAGTGTTGCGTGGTCTGAGTAGCCCTGATCTCGGCCACCTCGGTATGGAGGACACCCACAACACTCTCGAGGCGTTCAAGTCGGTCCTGGACTAGAGAAGGTGAGAAGATGGGCACTGGAGGTGGCTCTCGTGCTGTGGGTAGTGCCTGTGTATCTGCATGTGCTGGGGTGGCTCTAAGGTCGGCTGCCAGCCCTCTGCCTGCTTCCCCTCGACCTCGGCGTGCTCTGGCTGGGGTATGATGCATAAGTCCCTGATCCAACTCTACGGATCATACCCATCAACCGTAATGTCTCTGTGCCTAGGGGAGCTAGTACAGTAGCCTTCTCAGCCCCGCGAACTCCGTCTCTAAGACCCATGCCTATGAGGAGTCGAGTGATGTAGGGGCCTGAGAAAATAACTCCACATCTGGGGTAATGGCCCTGATGGCGTAGGTACTCAGCTAAAACATGCCCCAGATGGAGTGGCTTACTCTGTACCATGGAGTGCAGTTAAAGCAGCTCATGTCTACTCAATACCCCTATGCTATCTCCTCTACTGCTTACTGACCTGCTCAGTACGGCATGAATGTACCTGTACGCTGGCTGGGAAAGGCATGTCGCCTTTGAAACCCCCGGCTCGTACTGCCTGTCTCCGCACAACGCCCTGTACGCCCTCTGAGGTGTCAAGATCCCTGGGTAATTTGTAGGCAGTAGCGCATACTCCTCCGTCTCGGTAAACGCCTCTTCGTACAGACCCATCCTGACCGAGAATTGGGTAACACTCAAGCTGAAATGCTGACCAAGTGCATGAAACTAAATAGTATCCAAATCAATGAAACTGTCGTATCCTCGGTCAAACTCGAATGTCGATAATTTTAGAGTTAATAATTAAATTATATAAGTTTAGAGTTAATATTAAAAATATTAAAAAATATGCCATGTAAAAATTAAATTTAAAAATATGCCATATATGCACATACGCCGATCATCATATTAGTGTACCCATATAAAAATATTAAAAAATATGCCATATAAGCACATACGCCGATCATCATCTATATAAGTTTAGAGTTAATAATTAAATTTAAATTATACATCTAGTTTAGTGTTTTTCTATAAAAAAAAATATTTAACTCTTCTAGAAAGAAAAGTAGGAATGCTTTTAGACCAATAGATAAAATATATATAAAAAGTTAGAGAATAATAATAGATGATATGCTCTACTTATTACTAACAACATAACTACTTAGTTTAGCATCTTATCAAATGTATAAAAAAGATGTCTTGCTAGTAATAGTTTATGCTATTATTCTCATATTAACTTATCAAACTCTTGCAGTATAAGGTTGATATGATTATGCAATAGTTGTTAATAATATGTATAGTGTGTGTGTGTGTGTGTGTGTGTGTGTGTG
Organism: Dioscorea alata; assembly: GCA_020875875.1. NCBI lineage: Eukaryota > Viridiplantae > Streptophyta > Magnoliopsida > Dioscoreales > Dioscoreaceae > Dioscorea > Dioscorea alata. The sequence continues at coordinate 15,127,564 of CM037019.1, forward strand.
TGTGCCCTATTATGCCCATGAAGATATGCAATTATTCATGAATCATGATATGTTTTATGTTTTCCAAGGTTCAACCAATCTTAACACAACTCAATTCAGATTACCTATAGGTAGCCAATTTAGATATTTATCACATTGTGTATTTATGTTATTTTCATTTTGACCTCTTAGTTACGTAAATTTTTCTTTTATTTTTAGTGGGTAGTCAGTGATGGACTATCAGCACATTTTGCTTTTTCTTCTTGCCTGGAGAATTTATGTGAAAATGATGACAATATATACAGTTGGATTTTTTTTATTTTACTTTTATTTTGAGAAGCGATAGTGAGAGAAGGGCTATAAATAAAAGACCTTTTGCTAGATACGAGTCACGAAGAGATATAATAGATTCCTTTATTAAGTTAGGTGATAATAATTGTATATGGGAATTAAGATTGAGCACAAACACATTTGCACATATTTGTGAGGTCCTAAGGGTACGATGAGGCTTGATGCAACTTGGTAGAGTTACAATTAAGGAGCAAGTTATTGTTTTTTTAAATATACTAGCTCACCACACAAAGAACATGAGTATTTAAGTAAGGTTTTCTAAATCAGATCAAACTATTAGTAGATATTATTATAGGGTCTTAGCTGTTATTTTAAGGTTACAAGATGAATTATTTGTCAAGCCACAACCAATTCCAGAAAATAGCCATGAAAGCATATGCAAATGGTTCAAGGTATACTTTATTTAAGTAATGTAAAATATAAATTACATGCGTTTCATTAGACGTAAATCAGTAAAATTATAATTGTTAATGAACTTGTAGGGATGTTTAGGTGCCTTAGATGTTTGCTAATACCAAATCAATTTTCACCTTTTTAGGTTCATATTATCTTGTTGATGGTGGTTACACAAATGGGGAAGGTTTTCTTGCCTCATATAGAGGTAGGTGGTACCATATTCAAGATTGGGCCACCTGCAGATGCCCGCCTCAAAAGTGTGAAGAGTTATTTAATTATAAGCATGCTCAAGCAAGAAATGTCATAGAGAGATGCTTCGAACTTTTGAAGAAACGATGGTGTATACTTAGGAGTCCTTCATTTTACCCCATAAGAACACAAAGTCGAATGATTTTAGCATGTTGTTTACTACACAATTTTATTCATATCAACATGGTGGTAGATCCTGAGGAATTTGCTCCACTTGCAGATAATGAGATGCCAATAGGTGAAGAACCATTAGTTGGAACTGTCGAACCAAGTAATGAGTGGACTGAAAAGGGAGATAACCTTGCACAAGAAATGTGGCATGATTTTAGGCTTAGGCATGAACACTCGTGTCTGATGAATCAGCTAATAATTGTAACTTTTGTTATGTGATAACCTTCTAATGAATGTTGCTTAATTATTGTAGTCTCTTTTTATGTGTTTGGGCTACACTTTTTTGGCAATATCCATAATTGTACTTAATTTTGTATTTTGTAATTTTTTTTTTTGCATTGTATAATATGGAGTTCCAAGTTGATTATATGTAACCCATATTTACTATTAAATTTGAAAGCCATGTTTTCTACTAGTGATTATTGTTTACTCTAAAGTTTTGTAATGCATAAATTACAGGGAAAAGCTTGTTTTTGGGTCATTCCAACGGCTTTGAATTTTTTTGTTACTTTTTTCAACCATTCATCACTTTCCTCTCTAGGTTTTTCTTACTCTCATACTTCTCAATATTTGGTTCAATAGTTCTATATATTTTATATGTTATCATAAAGTGTTTATCACTTTAAATCCATTAAAAAGTTAATTAGTTTTTCAAGATAGTTCAAAATGGAGAATGAAGGAACTGGAAACATTGAGATGAATACCATATCAAAAAAATACAGACAAAATTGGACAGAGAATGAGGAGAATACCTTACTATCAATTTTGGAAGAATTATTATTGGCCGGCTACAAGGGAGATAATGGAACATTTAATACTGGCACACATGAGGAGGCTACAAAAAGAATGACAACTAGCATCCCTGGTATTATTATTACTATCAAGCAAGTAATTAACAAAATGAAAAAGTGGTCTATAAAATTGAATGAAGTAGTGGACATGATGAACACAAGCGGGTTTGGTTGGGATGATGCAAGAAAGTGCGTCATAGTTGGCAGTGAGCAAGTTTTGATTGAATATCTATAGGTACATATGTTGTTGTTAATATTATTCTTAAATTTAGTATGCACTTATTATGTGATAGCTAATATGTGTGTGTGTGTGTTTTCAACAAGTAATCTAATTCAAAAAAAAAATTTTAAAACATGTAGAAACATCCAAAGGTGGGAAATCATTCAAATAAGGAGTTTAAAGAATTCGAATGATTACAAGGTATTTTTGGTAAAGGCTGTGCTAATGGGCGAGGAGCTGAGACAGCTGCAGATGTTGTGGAAAGGTTGAATGATGACACAAATAATGTCATTAAGACCAATTTAGAGCTTGATGAGGAGCATTCTTCAGCGGTACCTATAGAGAATCATATGTCTAATGGACCTTATGTTTCTAGACCTATACTAAAACGTCAAAAAATGTTGGATGTTACAAACAAGTTTATTGATAATATGGACAATTATATGCATGCAGCAAGATCTGGCATATTACTTATTGTGGAAAAAATGGCAGCCCCTCCTATGGCAAAAATCTTGGGCCTTGCTTGGGGGAGGTGAAGGAGGGGTTCATAATGGAGTGTAGGGTAGGGTAAAGTAAGGATAATGGAGTTTTTAAGTTATACCTTGTTTGGGACTAAGATAAGGTAAATGAAGGTTACCAAACCTTGTAATGTTTGGATTAAAGGTAATAGAGGGTAAGGTATTATAGTAATATTACTAAAATACCCTTATAACAAAAAAGACATGTTGATGATAATATATGAGAGTTTTGTGTTTGTTGTTGGAGATATTGGCTGATATTCTATGAACTCACAATTTTCTTTAGACCTTTTTTGCCTTGTCCAATGGGAAAGAGTACATAAATGCTTGGACAAACCATAACTAAGATTCTTTTATATATGGAATTTAACCATTTAATAATCACATCTTGACTTTTATGTAATCCTTAGTATTTTTCAGGATGGTTTTGTACTTTACCGCTTGTTCGATAAATCTAATGAAAGGAATTCAAGCCCCTCTGAAATAGAGGGTAGTAGTCAATTTGCCTTGCCAGCCTTGTCTTCTCCTGGTGATACATTGAATGAAACAGAGGAATTTGGTACTCCACCACACCAAGAAATTCCATCAAATTAGTTGGATGATCAACAACATTTGGCATGTAGATCCAGTTGCTCAATCTCCCTAAAACAAGGAGAAAGCATTTGCACAAGTAATGCTGCTTCATAATTAGTTGATCATGAGGCAGATGTGGTTGGAGAACCGGTAAAATTCACTGATGCAAACTTGAGCTCCCAGAGAATGCAATATATTCATATTTTTTTTGCTTTATGTGTGACTACTGCATATTGAAATTTCATGGGATTTAACTTTCTATGTTCTGTTTTATACGGTTGAACCTGCTTGCTTTCAATTGTCTTGGCTATATTGTGCTGCCATCTTGTCATACTTTTCAATCTAAAGGTTGCTTTGTGTTCAATTTCAGGAGGATCAAGTGTTGCAGAACTTGTTGAAGCACTTCCATTTAGATAATGAGCAACCATACCTGGATGGTTTTCTTGAGATTATTTCACCAATGCAAACTTGTAAAGACTCCCTAATCCTGAGTGAATTGAATCAAGAATTGTGTAGGGAGCTGTTTCCAAATGAAATTGCTGGACTGGAGTCTAATGACTTCAGAGGAACAATATTCAAAGGATCAAGACTGAATAGATCTCCTACAGTATCCACCAACAAGTAAAGTCAAATTTGCTACCATGCTTGCATAGGCAATTGCTTAAAGAATGAAAAGATACTTACATGCTTTCCAAGCCTGACAAGCCATAATGCGACTTCTGCTGCAGTTTTTGCAGTTGCAATCACATATGCAACTTCTTACAGTAGTATAAACTTGGCAGCCAAAAATGATCAATTCATTAAGCAGAACCAAAATAACAAATCTAGCTATATCAATTCATCAAGCTACTACGCACCAAAGACTTGGCTTTGGTGCTGAGCAGGATCGAATTAAGCATTGATCAATTTCTTGCCATTATGCAACACATCTGAGTAACTTTTTTGAACCAAAAAAACCTCATAACCAACTAAAATCCACTCATCTTATCACTAACTAGGGCATAAAACAAGGATGCCATTAGAAACCATTTATATATCAACAGAATAAGAGCTCTCTACATAAAGTCATCACCATAATCAAACCAAGTCAACAATAACATCAAAAACAAGTTCAAAAACAAGTTCTCCACATAACATAAAAAACATCAAAAACAAGTTCAAATTGTTCACAAAAACTACTAGAGCCTTATAGCATTCATTGTTGCTGGTCATCACCATTATCCAACCAACTCAATAATAAAGATTTGCGTTCCTCTGCTGGACATCTAATTAAACCATCTAATAACTTAGAATCTTTGATGAGAAACCTATAAGCTTTTCCAAGAATAGAGTGTGAGATCCCTAAATCTTTAAGTATGCCCCAAACTTCATAATCCTTGGTAGGATCGGTGGTAGATTCTTGAACTAATATGTTGGTTGATTGAAGAATAGCATCAGCTACTGTCTCAATCGTTGTAGCCACTTTGTCACAGTTGTCATCATCATTATTCATTCCTTTACTCTTCTTGTGCCTAGATGAACTTGGAGCTTGAGTTTGCGATTGTTGATTTGTAGCCATTGGTGATGCTTCATCTTCCCTTTAGTTGTCATGTTCTCCTTCATTATCATGCACACTTGTATTTTGATTTTCACCCAAATTCTCTAAGTTCATTGTGTTTTGTGATACTAACAAATCAATTTCATCTATTGTGTTTCCAGAAGAATTTATTTCATTTCACCTCCGTCGCCTCATTTCTGACGCAGTCTCAGCTTGTAGCCCAGTTGCCAGATCTTGTCCATAAAGTTGAACAAGTTTCTCATAATTTCATACCCTTTTGTTCATCCATTCAGCAATTTCTGGTTTGGCCTAAATGTAAAATAATGTTGTTATCAAAATGTAGTTAGCATTACTTCATTATTAGAAAAAATAAAAAACTTACCTCAATTAAATGTTGCCATACTTCAGGCTCAGCATGCCACATTTCTGCAGTTGGTTTCCATGCGAACCCACTCATTCCATCCTTAAAAATGTCATAATACCTTATAAATGCTCTCTTTATATTTTTCATGCGGTTTTGGGCCCTTTCTTTGTCTATTGGCTTATCCAAAAATTTACTTCTCACTTCATTTACTATGTTCTCCAATGCATGTGTGGTGAATGTTCTACCAACTCTATTTCCCATTGTTTGTTGATGCAAGTATGCATCAATCAAAGCATCATCCATAGTAAACATCCATATACACATGTTACTTCCATCATGAACATTTGAACTTGATTTCCTCTTTGACATATTTTAAACTACATCAATAAGAACACAAAATTATTAATAACAATAACATATTTAAAATCCATGGATATATGTAATTAAAAAAGTTTGAAAGAAGGAACACAATCAAATAAAATAAATCCATTTAACAACAATGCCAAAACAACATCACCCATTTAACAACATCATCCATTGAACAACAATGCAAAAACAACATCACACATTTAACAACATCATCCATTACATCAACAACTCACTCAACGTAATTAATCCACATTTCAACTGCTACAGAATCCCTAATAATTTCTCCTACAATTGTTTCTTCATTGTTTTCCCCGATGCCATCATGTTCATCTTGAACTTCATCACTAAGTTCATTATCAACTTGAGCAATTAATATATCATTAGGATCTACACCCTTTACATAATTGTGCAAAATACAACATGTAAAAATGATTTCTTTCTGTGTTTCTGAACCATAATGTGGCTCTATTGAGCTCCCTACTATAGGAAAATGCTTCTTGAGGACACAAATACTCGCTTGATAGAATTTCGTAGAGATGCATGGCGAAGATTAAATAATTCACGTGGATTTCATGGTGGGTTCCTTGACTATTCCTTCAAGTGATATCGCTCTCCTTTATATGGCGTAATAAGCCCACTTCTTAACATGAATCCAACATCAACAATATAATATTTTCCTAAATAACAAATAAACTATATTATAACATTGTTTGTGTAAATATGGTCTTTAATAAAATATTGGATCTTATCAACAATTACCTTGAGGAATTTTTAGTGGACAAGATCTACTTAATGCATTTTTCATTATTCTTGAATCAGATGCTGTGCCTTCCCACCTAGGTAACACATAAGTTAATTTTAAATCAAATGTGCATGTAGCCAACACATTTTGTGTTGGATATTCCTTTCTTTCACGATACCTAGGAGCGTCGGCATTAGAAACTTTTACACGAATATGTGTTCCATCAATCGCACCAACACAATCTTGGGATAAATTTAATATTTTATTCACACCATACACATAATTGTAAAAAAATTAAAATTCATTGGAAATTCGATTACCTTAAAATATGGATAGAACCTACTACTGCTGAATATTTCTAAAGGGATTTGTGAGCCATCCGGTTTACTAGGTATTTTTCCTCTAACTCTACTATAGCTTACAATACATTATGAAAACGATGATAGACTGTATCACAAGAATGACGAAAGAAGAAGGACAACTCATGGTGAAAGACATTATGACCTAATAAATATAGAGTTTTTGCAACTTGTTCCTCGATGGATACTTGTAAAGTTCATCTAAGACCTTTGTCTCTAACTAATATTTCACATAATCCTAGGAAAGCTCTAGGACTCATTCTTATCATGTTATGACATAGATCACTTGACAACAAATGTGACATTAGTTCATCTCTTGCTTGGTCTCCTTGAAGGTGTAATTCACAGGCAATTTGATTGTTGACGTGTTTATGTTCCTTCTTACGCCTTGCAATCTAACTAATCACTAGAATAATAACTTGAGCTGCTGCTAAATGGTGCAACCGTTGCAATTTTATGAAGGGATTATCCAATAGCTTTTTTTTATCAGCCATCTAAAAATAATTACTTATCAATACTTGCAAAAAGAAAAAGGGGTGGAATATTAAACATTCTCATATAATAATATGAAAAAAAATTAACTATTCTCATGTGACCAGAAACATTATGTTATGACCAAAAATGTTCTCATATGAGCCTACAATATAATAACATGTAAAAAAAATTAACCATGGAAATTAACTATGGAAAGTAACCAACATTGGAAAATATAAATAGCATACATGAAAAGCAATTTGACACAATAAATGGGCAGCATTTGAGCAACCAAGTTCAATCAATATTTAAACAAAGCAAGCACTGGTTACAAATAGTCAAATATTGGGGGATACTGGTTTTCCCTGAAAGTGATACATTGCTTATTTGACCACATGATATATCCTAATCATTCAAAGATGGGATAATGATGAAATGTTCCTACTTATCATAGCTAGTCATGTGACCATATGCCAATTATTTAATAATATGCTCTTTGATTATATACCTTTTTTAACATTATCATAATTGATGGGATGTACACAAGCAATTATTTAAGGTGAAAAATTTAACCAAATCAAAAAATTGTAATATATGGCATCCATATTCAGAAGATAATATCCTCCATTAGTAGCTTCTAAAATGACAAGCTAGTTTTAAATTCCTTGAAAAGATTATAAACAAATAAAAAAATAACTAATCTTATCTTAAATTAGAACAACCTCACTTAGAGAAGTCACAACATTGAAAAATTAATGCCTTTAGAAACATGATAAATCAGTGATCACTTCAAAAAATTGCAAGCAATCGTATTTCTTAAAGCATGGAAGATATGTAGCAAAAAACCATATCAGCCAAGATATCCATCAAATCATATACATGCAGAGATAATGCTTTACATTTATGACTCCAAAATTTTGCACATGCAAAAAATTGATTAACATCCACACAATAAACTAAATTTCAAGTGCATCTTCCACTCCATACAATACTTGAAATCAACAATATTGTCTTCCCTAGATCAGAAAAAGGACAAATGTCACTGTTTTTCTGATAATTAAAAAATGATTAAAACATACCCACTACCACAATGGGAAAACAAGACAGAAACACACACACAAAACATATATATGTAACAAAATAAATTGTAAAAAGATAATATCAGAGCGTAAGAGCAAACCAAACAACACCAATTGGTACTCAGAAAATTTACTAGTTGTTAACATTTAAAAAATGCATAGATACTGTACCAAATTTCCAACTGAGTTTAAATACAAACCTTAATAAGAAGAACATACTTGTCTATAACATAAAAAGCAACAAATAGAAAGAAATCTGCCATTGAATTAAGTTAACTCAACTAGAATTCATCGCAAAATCTAGACCTATATATATAAACACAAACAAAATAGCTTATGCTGAAGCTCCAAGAAGAGAATTCCACAAACAACACCTTCAAAATTGCAATCACAACATCTAGGTCCCAAAAAACCACATTCCACAACTCATCTTATAAAAAAAAAATCAATAGAGATGGAAAGGGATCTCAACAAAAGAAGAAGGAGAGATGGGAGACGTTGGTGTAGTTGTTGCACTGTGGTGAAGCTCTCCTACTGTGATGAGGCCATGAGGTGGTGAAGCTCTCCACGGTGGTGCAGCTGTCGGGCTTTCCTTTCTGAATGTTTGAAAACCCTTTAACCTAAAAACATATAGATGTAATTTCTTGGAATGGTCAAGGGCATTTTGGTCTAGAAAAAAAAAATAAAACCTTCCCAACTCCCCAATTTGGAGGGTTGAGAAATTGGGGTAAGTGGAGGTTTCTCAACCCTCCAAATAACCCCCCTCAAACCTTACCCTCTATAAAATCAGGGGCAGAGCCACCTATACGAGACGGGGGGCAATTGCCCCCTTTTAGTTTTGAAAAAAATTATTTTTTTTTTAGAATTTTTTTATAATTATATAATTTTTTTTTAAATTTCATTTGCCCCATTCTATTTTTATTTATTATAAGTTATGATAGGAATTTTATATTTTTAATCCTATAAAAATATATAATTATATACACACTTTTATAAAATTATATTTACATGTTCATCCTCACAAATCACAAAACATAAATATTTATCAGTTACCTTTACTTTTCTCTTTGAAAGTCTTTGAAAGAGAAAGCCAACGAAGTCATGCTCTCATCTCATCCATAGGAATCTTTGGCATTTGTTTCTCATCTTCACCTTGATTTCTCACTCTCATCAATCATCACCACCAAGCTCCAGCGGTCCAGCCTCCAGGATTTGGTACGCTATCTCCCTCATTTTTGTCCTCAATTAGGGTTAAGAATAAGGTTCTCATCTTCAATTAGTCACGCTCTCATCTCATCCATAAGAATTTTTGAGCATGTGTTTCTCATCTTCACCTTGATTACTAGCCCTCAATCTTATCACTCATCAGTCATCAGTCATCACCACCAAGCTCCGGCCTCTAGGATTTGGTACACTATCTCTCATTCTCTCTCATCTTTGTCTTCAATAGGGTTAAGATTTAAGATCAAGGGTTTTTTCATTATTTAGATTTTAGGGTTCTCATCATTAGATTCTTTCACACCTTTCTAATTATTCTTTGACCTTGTGTTAGATTTGGCTTAATTGAAATTTAAGTATAGGAATTTTGTGTTTGATATATTTCAATACAATGGATTTTAATTTTTTATTCTTATTTATGTAGAGATTTTATGGAGCGGTATTTCAAGAAAAAAATAACAATAGAATTAGAAATGTCTCAAACAAAAAAAAAATGAAGACAATATGGTGAATTTTGAATATCATGGCTCAAAGAGGAGCCACATGGAATTTGATTTAGAAAATCTTCCTTCAGATCCTGGATTACGAAAGCCTATTATTGAATATGATCCTAATTTAAGAGATCAAATTCAAAGATCATATTTGCAAAAAGAGTCATGTCAACCTTGAAACCATACTTTTAAACAAACCATGCAAGGTAATGTGATGCGGCGATTTAATCCTTCATGGTTTGATGAATTTCCTTCTTGGTTAGAGTATAGCATTGTCAAAGAAACAGCATATTGCCTGTGTTGTTATTTGTTTAAAATGGGTAACAAGAAATATTCAGGAAGCTCAGATGTTTTTGTTGCCGAAGGTTTCACTGATTGGAAAAAAAAGAAGAAAAGTTATGAGAGCATGTCGGTGGTCCTAATAGTACACATAACAACGCTTGGAATAATTATCAAGTTTTAATGAATCAACAACAACATATTCAAACAATTGTGAGCAAGCAAAATGATCAAGCTAGAAGTGACTACCGTAAGCATTTGACTGCCTCCATTGATAGTATTCGATTTCTTTTACGACAAGGCTGAGCTTTTCGTGGTCATGATGAATCTGAAGATTCAGAAAATCAAGGGACTTCTTGAAAATCTTAAAATTTCTTTGTGATCATAATGAAGACATTAAAAGAGTTGCATTGGATAAATGCCCTGGAAATCTTAAGTTGACTTCACTAGATATTCAGAAAGGCATTGATCATGCATGTGCAATTGAGACCACTAAGATTATTGTTCGAGATCTTAAAGATTTTTTTTTTTTTCAATTTTGGTTGATGAGGCACGAGATGTATCAACTAAAGAGCAAATGGGTGTAGAAGTATGATATGTGAACAATGACGGACAAGTGATTGAGCGCATTTTGGGCATTGTTCATGTTACTAATACCACTGCTTTATCACTAAAAGTAACAATTGAAGACTTAATTTTCAAGCATAACTTGAGTCTTTTTCAATTGTGTGGTCAAGGATATGATGGTTCCAGTAATATGCAAGGTGAGTACAATGGTCTGAAAACTCTAATTTTGAAAGAAAATCAAAGTGCATTTTACATCCATTCTTTTGCACACCAACTCCAGCTAGCACTTGTAGTTGTTGCAAAAAAAAAAAAAATGTTTCCATTGAATTGCTTTTTATAGTGGTGAATGAAATTGTTGATCTAGTTGGAGGATCTTGCAAGCGTCGTGACATTCTTATAGAAAATCAAGCAATCAAAGTTTTTGAAGCACTCGAAACCGATGAACTTTTAAGTGGTCATGGCCAAAATCAACAATGCGCTCTTAAACGTTATAGCGGGACACGTTGGAGTTCTCATTTTAATACCTTAATTAGCTTGGTTAAAGTGTTTTCTTCTATTATTGAAGTACTTTATTTGATCATAGAGAATCCAAAGTCTAAAAAAAGGGGTGAAGCAAGTCATTTGCTAGATACATTACAATCTTTTGATATGGTATTTTGTATTATTTTGATGAAGAACATATTAGGAATCACTAATGAGCTATCACTAGCATTGCAGAGAAAAGATCAAGACATTGTGAATATAATGAATTTGGTTAAAATAGCTAAGAATCAATTACAGTCTACGCGAGAAGATGGATGGACTTCTTTGTTGGATGAGGTTTTCTTATTTTTTGTAAAACATGATATAAATGTCATTAACATGGATGATGGGTATATTGCTCATGGAAGATCTCGACGCAATGCAGAAAGTTGACAAATATGCATCATTATCAGGTTGATCTCTTTTATTCTATTATAGATTTACAACTTCAAAAGATCAATAATCGTTTTAATAAAGTGTTTACTGAGCTACTTATTTGTGTTTCATGCTTGAGTCCAATTGATTCTTTTTCATCTTTTAAAAAGAAAAGATTAGCTCAGCTTGCTCAACTATATCCAAGTGATTTTTTAGAGGTGGAAGTTCTTACTCTTGAGAATCAATTAGAGACTTATATTATTAATGTGAGATCCAGAATAGATTTCAGTAATCTACCAGGAATTAATGATCTTGCTATCAGAATGGTTAGAACAAGAAAAAATATTTTATATCCGTTGGTTTATAGGCTTATAAATCTAGCTCTAATTTTACCAATTTCAACTGAAATTGTGAAGAGGGTTTTCTTGCAATAAAGATTGTGAAGACTCAATTGCACAATAAAATTGGTGATCAATTCTTAGCTGATTACTTAGTGACATACATTGAGAAAGATATCTTTGATTGGATAGATAATGAATCTATTATTCATTGTTTTGAAAATTTGAAAACTCGTAGAGGTCAATTATGAATTTGTTCTTGTTAATGTTTTATACTAGTTGTTTATGTAAAAGACTTTAACTAGTTATGATATTTAACTTTTGTTATTATATAATTTTGATTGTATTCAAAATTTGATTTACAAGATTTTATTTGCCCCCCTTATAAAAAATTTCTAGCTCCGCCACTGTATAAAACCCTGGATCCAAACATGGGTTGGTCCATAACACTACCTTACAAAACCCCTCATAACCCCCTCCCAAGCAAGGCCTTAGGTGAAGAGGTAAAAAAGCTTGATTTGAGCGAGGATGTGAAGGTTGATTTAATGACCAAGTTCTCTCACAAGCCTAAGTATGAGAAATATTTTTGGGAGCTCAATGGTGTCCAAAGGATAAGTTTTGCGAAAAAAATTATGGGATACCATAATCTTTGCATAGTTTGAGAGGTGTGCAGCTTTTGTGAAGTTAATGTTTCTGTATCTATAAATGTATGCCTTTAAGTTGATGTGGCTACTCAAAGCTTTCATTTCATGATGACTTTTTATGGTTTTTTGTATAGTTATTGACAACTATATATGTTGTAATTATATATTATTAATATTAGTTTGTTACATATCTATTTATTGAATTTAGCTCATTTTTATTTAACCACTATTTGTGAAAAGCTACAATATATATATTAGGTACACATTCATGCACATTGACCCCGTTTTTCTTTTTTCATGTTGATGCAGATAATATAAAGCAATTCCACGTAGTGTGAGACTTAGGAAGATGGACTCCCCTGGGGCTTAGTTGATAGATCAATAGAGTGAAGGGTCGTAGTGAAACCTAATGCCAAGGCATAATGTTGGGATTAGTCACGGTTGACCTTAGATTTGGGACCGTGTACTTAAAGGTGTCCACGACTCATTAAACATCAATAGGAGAGCATAATACATTGTCTTGCACTAGAACATTAGTCCTAGGGGGAGCTTGTCCGGTTACCCCTTATTCACATTGATTGTTCCTCTCTTTACTTTTGCTTGCACTCTCTTGTCTTTCACATTTCTCTTTCAATTTCGTATTTCTCTTTAATACTTTCGCACACACACATTGATTGCTTCTCACTACCACCATATCGCATTAGCTAAGTAGCAATTTCTTGTGTCTCTAATCCCTACTCTCTGTGGATTTGACTACCCTCTCACTGGGGTACTTTATTACTACGACAACCCGTGCACTTTCGGGCCCCTGTCAGTAACCGTTGGACCAACCCCTATTAATAGAAGCTAATTTAAAAAAAAATTCAAGTTTAATGATTTTCAGAAATATTCCACAACCGAAGAGTTATTTTTTTTATTTTTCCATAAAATTTTCACCGAAACCCACCTGTAATGATATCTCGGTGAATTTTTTTTAAAAATAACTATTCCTTATTTGATAGGGATAAAATAGTTAATTCACTTAAAAACCTATCATATGGCATATAAAACATCATTTTTTTTAGTCTATTATTCTCTCCCAAAGTTCTATAAAAAAAACTAAAATCCCAAAATCAATTGAAATCATGTTGGAAATCTTTTTTTTTTCTTTTTGCCACATGGCAGATCTTCTTAATCGCGTTTGCAAAATAAAGAATAGCTAACACCATTAACCAGTTGCCTTTTTTTGTTTTTTTTTATTAACTTGAAAAACAACATATCCTCTAAACATGAAAAAAAATATCTTTATCTCTATTTCACAAATATGTGAAACCACAAGTTTTCTTTTCAAATTTCTATCTCCAAATGGGTAAAATTTTTGGGCGGGCATTATATTATTGTAATTTTTCAGTTTGAGAATCAAACTTTAATTTGTATCATTTTGATCACCAAACTTTAATTTATATTCACAAGAAATATATGAAGTGATTCAGGGAAGAATTTGATGACATATATGCTAGATTTACCACACAATCACTAATTTGCTAAGTTATCTGCATGCATAAACTTGACACGTCATCAAAGTGATTATTTAAGAAGGCTGACATGGTATGTCACAAGTCAATAAAAGTGACCACGAGGCTCTCTTTGATGATGCGTCATGTCCACGTATATACATGATGCAGCAAACTGGTGATAATGTGGCAAATTTACTTAGTACCTTCTCGGTAAACACAAATTACAGTTAGATGAGCAAAATAATGCAAATTGAAATTCAATTCTCAAAATAAAAAATGACCATCGTAAAGTACTTATCCATCCCCAAACACTACAACCGTACTTTGAAACACATGCAACTAGAGGTGTAATCGATCAAGTTCGAGCCAAGTAATAGGTGCTCGAGCTTGAGCTCAGCTAAAAATTTAGTACTCGATACTCTGCTTGAACTCGATCGAGTATTCATTTTATAGCTCGAGTTCGGCTCAGTACACAATTTGAGGTGCTTGAGCTCGCTCGATTAAGCTCAAAAATATTGAAAATAACCATAAGCATTATGCTCGAGCTCGAAATTTTTTCCCTTGATTTTCATAAAAATAAAATAAAACCTATTTTTTTCATCAATTCTAAAATGACCACATTCTAAAATTTTTTAAAGATAACAAGCACAATTTAGAATTAACCAAATACAAGAATGAGAATAATAACATTCTATACTTTTTCATAGATAAACAAATACATCCATATTTGACCAAATGCAACATCAACTAAAATAACTTCATTCCAAAATATTGTGAAACAACAAATAGAACTCATACTTAAACAAAATACAACAAATAGAACTATTATAAAACAAGTAAGTCCATAGAGTTGAACAAATAGAAAATAAAAAAGTGCTAATACAATTGATTAACAACAAACAAATACATTCATATTTAACCAAATGCAACATCAACTAAAACAACAACATTCCAAAATATTGTGAAAACAACAAATAGAACTCATACTTAAACAAAATACAACAAATAGAACAATTATAAAACAAGTAAGTCCATAGTTAATAAGTCCAAGTAGAACAAATATAAAATAAACAAGTGCTAATACAATTAATTGACAACAAACAAATAAGTTCATAGATAATAAGAAAACAATCAATCGACCATCAACATCCACCCACCATCTCAAGAATATATTTTCTTGAATGTGAAGGTTTGCCCCAATGTTTCCATCAAACCTAAACAAAATTACAAATGAGTAATTAGAAAACAAATCATTTTAATCATTGATGATAAAAAAAAATAAGCATGAATAAACTTACATGTTACTTACATGCAAAAATAATGCTTCATACCATTTTAAACTTGAGCTTCAAGGTAATTTAAGTGAAATCTCAATTGGTTTCTTCTCTTTCTAATATATACGAAGTGAACAAAGAATAGTAAAAAATGACATTAAAGCAAGAAAAGCCATGACAAATAAAAAATTATATTAAAACAAGAACTATTATAAACTCACTTTGTTTTTCTTCTCCACTCCATGAGGATTTAGACACCAATCTCCTCCACAAAGTAATTCTTGCATTGTTTCAGGAGCCAATGAAACGCAATAAGTGTCAATCACTCTACCGCCTGCACTAAAAGTGGCCTCTGAAGCCACTGTAGTGATAGGATTAGCAAATATGTCACGAGCCATTCTAGACAAGATGCGATATTTTAAAGTACTTCCCTTCCACCATTCTAAAGCATTAAATTGATAAGGATCTCCTTAAAAACTAAAACAACCTTCATCTAAGTATGCATCCAAATCTGATTATTATGGTGAGGCTTTTTCAATAGATTTCACATAACTTGAAAATTCGAACCAACCTGACGAGCCTTTGCCATTATTACCAACATTGTCAGTATTATGCATTCTAGTTACACACTATGCTCATTTCCATGATGATATTCACGAACACATTCTTCATAAATCTCATGTAGAGCTTCTCGAACTTTAGCAATGTTTTCTCTTGCTTCTCTATCAGAATACATCCTTGAAAAAGTGAAATCAACAACCCTCATTTTGCATCTTAGATCCAAGATGGCAGCCACGAGCATCAGCAAATCACATTCCCCCCAATATTTATCAAGTTTAGCCTTCATTTTGCCAATCATTGCTCAAATAAACTCATCTTCATCATTCACCCTTTTGTCTAGCAACATTTTCACACCATAGACTTCATTAAGAAATAAGTTGGAAGTTGGATAATCACTACCGGAAATAATTTTTGTGATGGCATTGAATACTTCTAAAATATCATATATTTTCTCCGCCTTTCCCCAATCTTCAGGGCATGGGCAACATTGATAAAGGATTTTCCGATCTTTGAACATTGGAAAAACTTTCTTAAATTTCATTACAACTGATAGCATTTCAAATGTTGAATTCCAACGTGTCTTGCAATCAAGAATAAGTTTCCACTCCGGCAATTGTAGTTTTTGCACAATTTCAAAAAATGACTTCAGTTTTTCTTCACTTTGATTAATAAACTTCACACTTTCATGAATATCTTCAATTATTTCTTCAATTTTAGAAATGCCATCTTTCACCATGAGATTAAGAATGTGTGCCAACAACGAACATGAAATAGCTTTTCTCCATAAAGTAACCTTTTAGTTCTTGAAAATGTGTCTTTAAGAATCCTAATTGCCACATCATTGCTTGAAGTATTATCAACAGAGATAGTAAAAACCTTGTTCTCAATTCCCCATTCCTTCAAATACTTAAAGATACAATCAACAATCTCAACACCAAGATGAGGACGTGGAAAATAAACAAAATTGATAACACACTTTTGCAATCTACAATTATAATCAATAAAATGAGCTATTAAGACTTAATACTAAATCTTTTAATTGCTAGACTTCCGTAAATCTATTGTCAAGCTTATCTTGCTAACATTCTTGAGCAATGTTATCAATTTTTTTCGGCTTTATAAACTTACGTATCTTAATAGTAACCCACGACACTTTTTTCCATTCAGGCATTCCACATCTTTGCATCATATTAAAACCTTCTTTTTCCAATATTGAAAAAGGATGCTTTTGCATCAATATCCAATGTACAGCTTCTTCTCTTATTTTTGCCATGTCAAACTTGCCATTTGTGAAAGCCGGTTGCATTTAAACATCACCATTACCTCCTTGTATAGGTTGGAAAAAAAATCCTTTGTTGTTGATTTTGATAAATTTTCTTTTCATGCAAGTTGACAAGTGTCTTTAAATTGAGTTGTACTATTGCTAGCATTTATAGCCAACTTCCTCTCGCAATGAATGCATTCTCCTTTTTTAGAACGATCAAGATGGTCAATTTCTTTAAACTCCAACCATACACTTGAAGTCTTAGCTTTTTTTTTTTTTTTTTTTTTTCTCATTGTCTTCCTCTTTTTCCCCCTCACCAACGTCAACAACATCAAAATCTTATTCAGTTGGATCAGTGCTTTTATTCACATTCCCACCATCACTATCAAAACTTTGCTCATTGAAAAATCACCTTCCAACACAGCCAGACTAGTTGATGAATTTGTTCTAGAATGAAATAGTGTAGATGAGAAATTTGGTGTGCTTGATGACATGTTGCCTATCACAAATAAAAAATAAATAAATAAATAAATAAGCCTAGCCTTTTAATAATTAAACATTTAAATAAAAAATTAGCTTAAACAAACTCCTCATGAACAATGGTTGTAAACAAATTTCTCCTAAACATAATTATAAAGTAATTTCTCCCATATGCAAAAACACCCTCGTAAAATTAGAATTTAGATTATATTTACACACCTGCTAGTCAAAATGAATTGAATCCCAAATAAATTATTCAAAAAAATTAAAATAAAGAGAAAAAGCTATGTAGTATGTGATAAGAACATTACAATAATGAAAAAAAATAACCAACAAAATTTTCATGGTTTTTAGACATTGCTGACTAAATGATTCTCAAAACGAGGTCATCAGGAGATGCATGTAGAATAATTTAGCATACAAAATTTTGAAGTGCATTCATTCCTTGATTGAAGAATTCGAAGGTTTTGATCCTTTGATGATTGCTTGAGTCCAATCAATTAAAGTCCAATACTAACAACACCATGGGTATAAGTAGAGATGGCAATAATCCCCAAACCCGACCCGACTCGACCCGACTTAACCTGAGTTTGACGAGTAAAACCCGGTTTGACCAGGTTTAGGGTCGGGTTCAGATAAAACCCGATTAATATAAAGCAGGTGAGGGTGTGGATATGGGAATCCTGATATCCGACCCGAACCTGAACCCAAACCCGAACCCGAAATTCAATTAACAAATATACAAAATTATATAAATTCAATTTTTTTTGTTAGGGTTTTTTAAATTCCCACTCTATGGTGTTGAATTAGTCTATTTTGTATTGTTTTGAATGTTTATTTTTAATTCTTATTCTATGGGGTTCATTCAAACGGAAAAACTATGATTTTAGATTGACATTTTTAATTTTTACTTTGTATTTTAATTTTATTTTAAATATTTTTAAATAGAGTTATGGCGAGGCGGGTAACCCCGCGGGTACCCGATTACCCGTCGAGTGTGGGTGTGGGTTGGGGTTATGAAAACCTGTATGGTTCGAGTTCAGGTTCGGATATTGGGGGGGGGGGGGGGGGGGGGGGGGGGGGGGGGTAGCGGGTGCGGGTACAGGTATGGCAAAACCCACACCCGACCCAACCTGTTGCCATCCCTAGGTATAAGTGATAAAATTCCCAACTTTGGCAGTCTCTCAGTGAAACACAAACAAAGAATTACAAAACCTAATATGTGACCATTGAGGAATAGCATAAACAGACTCCACATGGCTAAGCTGCAAACAAACAAGAGAAAAAGAATTAAATAAACCTTGGAACAAATGGGTTGGTTTGGGGGGAGGAGCATGAGGAAGGCAAAGCATGAGTTGGGGACGAGGCAATGCTTTAAGGTAGCGTTTGGATTGCGGAATAGGAATGGGAAGAAAGGAGGAGTGGGAGTGTGAATATGGGGAAAAGGGAGGATAATGATGAATGTGTTTGGTTGGAGGAAATGAGAGTTATGAATAGTAAAAAATAAGAGAGAGAAATATAGTAAAATTACACTTTTGCCCTTTTATATAAATAGAATGACATTTTAGAAAACATTGGTTTATATTTAATAGTAACTAATTGACATAATTATTAATAAATATTTATAATATATTTAATTATTTATTTTAATTTATTGTTATTAAATATTTCATTTAATTATAATATAACTTACGAAAAATTTTAATATATTAAATAAAAATTAAATAATAAATAATTAACATGATTTTTTTATTATTAAGTATTTGTAATATATTTACTTATTAAATATTTAACATTATTTATAATTAACATTATAAATAATTATTTAACATTATTTTTATAATTAACATTATTAAATATTTTTTTATAATTACATGTTTACTTATTATAATTAATATTAAATATTTAAAATATAATTATTTACTTTAATTTATTATAATTAAATATTTAAACTTAATATATTTAATTCACATATTTAATTAATATATTGAAATATAATAATTAAGATAATAATAGTTAAAAAAATAATTATGTTTAAATTATTTTATTATGTTACATATGTTATTATAATTTAACTTATTATAATTAATTATTTAAAGTAATAATTTTTTATTAACATATAATTAATTAACAAAAATAAAAAAATTCACTTATAAAATAATTTAAATATCATTATTTTTAATTATTATTTATTTGAAATTAATATGATTAAATTTATTAATTCATTATATTAATTTCAAATATTAATAAAATGTAAAGAGATGGATAATATGGGTATTACACCCTATTGGCATAATTTATTAATATTAAGTATTTACAATATATTTACTTATTTATTTTAATTAATTAAAATGAAATATTACAACTAATTAATATAGAGTAACACATGTTTGTTATATTAATTAATAAATAAATAACGTGTTTTTATTGTTATTTAATATTTTTAATATCTTATTTATTTTTTAATT
Organism: Dioscorea alata; assembly: GCA_020875875.1. Taxonomy (NCBI): domain Eukaryota; kingdom Viridiplantae; phylum Streptophyta; class Magnoliopsida; order Dioscoreales; family Dioscoreaceae; genus Dioscorea; species Dioscorea alata. Next base: position 15,147,713 of record CM037019.1, read on the forward strand.
GTAATTAACTATTTCAACCAATTAATATAATTTAACAATTGTTTATTTATTAAATAAATAACTAACTAACATGATTTATTATTATAAAGGAAGGGTATAATAGTAATTTCATTACTAAGGAGTCCAAATCCCCCCAAATTTGGGAGGATTGAAAATGCCCCACATGCATGCTTCCCATTCCCATGACAATTCACTATTCACTATTCACTTCTCTAAATAAATAACTAACTAACATGATTTATTGAAAATGCCCCACAATTCACTATTCAATTCACTATAATAGTTGCCAAACATGGGTTTAAACACTATAGGTGCATGCCATTTCCACTCCCAAGGCATGAATCCATGAGCCAAACACTACCTAAATCTTTGGCGTCATCATACTTAGAAAGAGATGCTCTATCTATGTCTGATAATTTCCAAGAAAAAAAGCACCACAATGTAAGCAATGCAATGCTTTAAATTTAAAGACTAGATAAAAATGAACTTTGAAAATTGAATTGTGAATAGGAGCATCAAGAAGTTAGGAGTTTGAAATTCTTGAAGGAAAATTATTTTAAAAATCCCAAAAAACATAAAATATCCCACATAACGAAGGCAAGGTTGATGCAAATACTAAAACTAGGGCAACATGGATAAAAAGAATTGATTTTTTTTTTAATCAAGCAAAAGTATGAAAACATCAAGATTCAAGATCACGTTCATCTTGTCATTATTAGCAAACTATAGGGCTGTCAAATGATCAAGCTGTTCGTGAGCAGCTCGAGCTCGGCTCGGTAAAAGCTCGAATTCGGCTCGAAATTTCGAGCTTTCGAGCCGAGCTCGAGCTTGAATTTTGAGCTCGAAATTAATTTCGAGCCAAGCTCGAGCCGAGTCGAGCTCGATCGGGCTCGGCTCGATAGCTCGAAATTATATATATATATATATATAATAATAATAATAATAATAATAATAATAATAATTTATTACAATATATAAAATCAACCTCCACCTCCTTTTCTTTATTATTTTATCATGTGTTATAAATTATAATTTATAAATAAGATTTTAATTTTGAGCTAATCGAGCTGAGCCGAGCCGAGCTTTCGAAAATAAAATCGAGCCGAGCTTGAGCCATTATTTTCGAGCTAATCTCGAGCTCGAGCTAGCCTATTTCGAGCCGATTTCGAGCTGGGCCTGGCCCGATCAAGCTCGGCTCGTTTACAGGCCTAGCGAACACCCATTGAAAATTGAAAGTAAGGGGAGAAAAAGAACAACAAAGACAATCAAAGAATCAATCCACAATGAAAACTCAGTATAAAAGCTAAAAATGAAATCCGCGGTCGTACCTCAGGCGCATAGCCTGAATGCAGCAAAACCTGGGAGCACAAATCCCTAGTACTGTAAAGAAGAGAATAATCAAAGTGGGGGACTGAGGTCCTTGGGAAAGGCAAAGCAAAAGTATTAGACAACAAAATAAAGATGAGAAAAGAAGAGAAAGTTAAAGATAATGCCTGGAAAAATCCCACCACAACCCACAATGATCATTCCAAAATTAAAAAAAAAATCACCTTTTCTTTTCCAACTATATTCTTGACCGGGAGAGAAAGAGAGGGGTGAATGCATGAGACGGAGAAAGAAGGGGTTTATGGATGGATACCGATAGCACGAGGGAATCGGAAGTGAGAATGGGCATGGGCTAACTTCACAATGACGGTAGCTACGCTGCGGAGGTGGTGGCTAGAGAGAGCGGAAGGGAAATTACCAAAGGTTTGGTTTTTTGAAAGGGGACGGCGGACGGGAAAAGCAAGAAAGAGTAAGAAAATTGATAAGTTAAAAAAATATATTAAATTTTCATTTTCAAACGATAAAATGATAATTTATAATATATCTAATAATATATATATATATAATCAATTAGGCTCGTGAGCACTAGAGCTAAATATCAAAATACTTGAACTCGGCTCGCTCAACTACTCGAACTACTCAAACTTGAGCTCGATTCGACTGTTACCGAGCCGAGTTTGAATTTTCGCTGAATCTAGCCCAGTAGTTTCTAAGTAGAAATGTATCATGTACATCCCTACAAGCAACTCTCAGACACGTGCTAGAAACAACGCACGTGCAAAATCACCAAAACACCAAATCCAACCCCACACGCGTCAACGTCTCCACTCCCAACAACCAAACCAAACGAAAACCCGTTTAAAATCAAACGCCATCTTCCACTCTTCGCTTTCATCGCCACCTCCGCGGACTTCGCAAAGCTTTCCCTCACTCCCACCAAACCCCAATAAAATTCGCCCCAGATCTCTCTTCTCTCCAAACCCTAACCCCAAATCCTCTTCTTCTCCAATGGCGGCTCTCTCCCAATCCTACCACATCCTCAATGGCTCCCTCCCCACTACCTTCCGCTCTAGATCCCGCCGACCCTCCATCCGTGCCTCCATTGCCACCCCTTCTACCGCCGCCGCCGCCACGACTGTGAAGGATTCCGCTTTGCAGTCTTTGAAGGCGCGTCAGATCATTGATAGCAGGGGGAACCCGACCGTGGAGGTCGATCTTGTTGCTGGTGGTCGTGTTTATCGCTCTGCCGTGCCTAGCGGAGCTTCGACTGGGATCTATGAGGCGCTTGAGCTGAGGGATGGGGATAAAGCGGTTTATGGGGGGAAGGGTGTGATGAAGGCTGTTAGAAATATCAATGAGGTTCTGGCTCTGAAGCTCGTCGGGGTTGATGTCAGGTGAATTTTGATTCTTTTTCTTCATTGGTTCAATTTCATTGGGCCTTTCTTGAGTATTGTTTTTTTCCTTAGAAGTAATTTGGAGAATTGCATGCTGGGATGGAAAATTTAATTTGGGTTTGCCATCTGAGAAAGAAAAAGAGAAACTACACAAAGGAGCAATTTACAATGTAGGAAAAAGCTTGATACATGCTCTGGCTAAGTATGTGATGAACCATTTTCAATGTTAGATTAGATATTGCCTATGTGAGCTTTTGGTGTGGCAAAAATTTATTAGAACTGGGCCGGGAAGAATTGCTATGTTAAAAATGTTTGACTGTTTCAGATAACCTTGATGGATAGAGACAAGATCATTACTTAAAATCCGCCAATTTCTATTTAATTTGGTAATGGTGCACGTATAAATTTTTGTTGCTTCTTGCACAATCCTGATCAGGTTTTAACATGTTTGTGTTGACCATAAATTTTTATGATGTTTAATTGATTTACACTGAATTGATTTGTATGATGAGTTTCTATTTTGATATATTATGATGTTTTATGTTTATATTTGCCAAACCATGAACTATCTATGATGAGCTTATAAAATATCGAGGTATTATATATATTAAACATATTTAAAACATATTTGTAAGCTTTACATTTGTCAAATAAAATTGGATTTTCAATTATGAAAATGGGTTATGTAGACTAACCCATATAAGCTTTATAACAATAACTTAGTCAGGTTTGGGTTGAGATGCTGGCCCAATTATTTAATCGGCAGGGTTTACTTCGACTTTTAAATTGGCCAGCCCTCTTATGACTTGACCTGTGTGATTCCACCAACCTGTTGTGTGACCCTTAATCTTGTTAGGTATATGATGTGCTCAAGGAAAATCATATTGTAAGCATTTAAAGCCATCCTGCTGGTTTGTTCCCTGACTATGTATTGCTTGGCTTATCTGACCAATGGTGAGGTTGAATCTAAAGAGGTAGCACCTTACTTGTATTATTGTTTCCACAATTCACACAGTAATGGTTATGTGTGAAACTTGTGTTGAGCAGTTGTTCTATGATATTGCTGCAATTTAGACAGTAACAGTTTTATGATAGAGTTGTCACATTGTCTTGTTCTCATTTTTCTCACTGATGCAGGAACCAGTCTGATGTTGATGCAATCATGCTCGAATTAGATGGGACTTCTAACAAATCAAACCTGGGTGCCAATGCTATCCTTGGAGTATCCCTAAGTGTTTGTAGGGCTGGGGCTGGAGTTAAGGGAATTCCTTTGTATAAGCATATTCAGGAAATTTCTGGAACAAAAGAACTTGTTATGCCAGTTCCTGCTTTCAATGTGATAAATGGTGGCAGTCATGCTGGGAACAATTTGGCAATGCAAGAGTTTATGATATTGCCAGTGGGTGCAGCTTCATTTGCTGAGGCACTCTGCATGGGAAGTGAAGGTAATGCAGTGCTTCCTCACATCTTTCAGAAACCATATTTTATGATTAAGAGATCAAATTGGACTTTAGTTCATTGCCAATTTGGTAAACTAAACTGAAACATGAAAATATGCTAATTGCTAAGTTTTCTGCGAACAAGTTTAATGGTGATTTAATTTGTTCTTTCATTCAGTCATTTCTGAGAACTGGTAACTTAAAATAATAAAACCTGAACATCTTTGTAAAAACGATTCGAGTTTTAAATTGATCTTCTCCTGAAATGCATCAACTTCTCCAGCAAACTGTTAAAACGAGCAAGTCTTTCAATCTTTTAGATTTTTCTGATTAGTTCTCTGCATAACATGTTTTTGAGCTTAATGATAAATTGAGATCATGTCATCTTATTTATTTATTTGTATGCATTAGTATATCACATTCTGAAGGGCATTATCAAGGCCAAGTATGGGCAAGATGCATGCAATGTTGGAGATGAAGGTGGTTTTGCTCCCAATGTCCAGGATAACAGGGAGGGTTTGGTCCTGGTTATGGATGCAATTGAAAAGGCTGGTTACTCCGGAAAGGTATGAATAATTTTTCTCTATGGCAGGATAACATCTTGAGCTTGGTCCTTGTCTTATGATAATTTGATTTTACTCTGTTGACATCATCTGCTATTGGCAGATCAAAATTGGGATGGACGTTGCAGCTTCAGAATTCTTTATGAAGGATGGAAGATATGATTTAGATTTTAAGAAGAAGCCAAATGATGGTTCTTATGTTCGCACGGCTCAAAGCCTTGGCGAACTGTATAAAGAATTCATCAGAGACTTCCCCATTGTTTCCATTGAGGATCCTTTTGATCAAGATGACTGGGGTTGTTGGGCATCACTTCAATCTTCTGTTGATATTCAACTTGTGGGGGATGATTTATTGGTCACCAATCCAAAGAGGATAGCAGAGGCAATTCAGAAGAAGGCTTGCAACGGATTGCTGTTAAAGGTGAGTATCTCAATGTCTTCTTTCTAACTTATTCTTACGAATTTCTTTATAGATTAACATGGTGTAGTGGTTACGAGAATAATGTGTTTAACACAGTTTCGACCATAGTGGTACTCAGTGTAATTAAAAGCGCTAGGCGCCCTTAAGGCGCTAAGACATTTTATCGCCCGAGGCCAGAGGCGCCACGAAAGGCGCACGCCCAAGCAAAGTAAAGCGTTAGTTAATAAATAACTAATATATATATATATTTTTGGAATAATTAAAATCAAGCAAAGTAAAGCTTTAAGTTAAACAAAGCATGACATAAAGTCAAGAAAACACTTCTTAGATGTCTAGAACTAAAGCTTTTAGAGTGTAAATTCTATCTTCATGAGTCATTTAATTCTAAGCATCATCATCCTCATTATCTAAGCTAGCTTCAACTCTAACACTAGATTTAGAGTTGTTGTCTCTTCAATTTTCTCTAATTAATAAGTTAATCCTTTAATTCACTCATTATTAAAAAAAAAAATTACTACTTAAATCACCTAGTTTTTCTTCCCTAAATTTATTTAGTAAGTGTGTCTTTTTTAAAATCACCTAATTTTTATATCCCTAAATTTATTTCCTTCCTTATGAGTAAGTGTGTCTTTTTTAAAATCACCTAGTTTTTCTCCCCTAAATTTATTTCCTTCCTTATTAGTAATTGTGCTTTGTTTAAAATTACCTAGTTTTTTTACCTTTAAATTTATTTTTTTTCCTTAATAGTAAATGCGCCTTTTGTAAAGTCACTTAATTTTTCTCCCCTAAATTTATTTCTTTTCTTATTAATAAATGTGCCTTTTTAAAATCTCAATTAACACTAATTGAAAGCATTGAATACAGAGCTAATAGCCAAAAAAAAAAAAAAAAAGACAAGCACGCCTTTCTTATGCCTGGCGCCTAGCAAAAGGCTCTCGCCTGGGCTCGCCTCATTGAAGGTGCCTCAAGCTGGGCCTCGCCTCGCCTCACCTGAGCGCCCAGGCGAGCGTTTTTCTCGCTTTTAATAACAATGGTGGTACTTAATATGAGTTGATGAAAAAAATGAAAATACTAATAGTTTATGTACCAAGCCTACATATAAGTCTGTATAGTAAGCATGCATGGTCATCAAGGTTTTATGTAGTAGACATGCCATTGAATTACACTGTTGCATGAAGATCCTTCTGTAAGTGGTTTTGATTGGCAATCAAATTATATCAAACTGGTTGAAGAACAAACTTTTATTGTGTTCTCTAATAAAATACAAAAATGCTTGTGTTTATCTTGATTCAGTTATTTCAGTTGTGTTAATATTTGATACTCCGTCATTTGTTTGACTTTTGAAAGGTTTCGTACATTGAGTGTACTCTCAATGTTGGTCCATTCAAGTAATTTTTGAAATAAATAGCTTAATAAGAGCCCATTTTGAGACATGTACTATGACCTTCAATTAATTCTAGCCTCATCCCGTCTCCTAAGCCTATATTGATGATGGGGCATATTATGGTTTTGCTGTAACTTATATCGCTGCCCATTCTTTGGAGTTGAATCAAATCTGAGGTAGCTTTTATGCTTGTAACTTTTGTCTTGTTTTTCTCATAGGATGAAATAATGTGGGTATTTGAACTTGTCAACTGGTTTTAGGTGTCCTGGCTGTCAACTTTTGTGACCAAATGTGTTGGTTAGAACTGAGCTCTGATTCTCAAGATATTGTTTTGATATTAATACTTGGGCATAATTTTTCATCTTGTTTAAAATCCATCTTTCACAGAGCTTTGATCTGTGTTGTCCTTTGGGTGTCTACAAGTTTGATCATGCTAGCATAACCTAAACACACAATTCTAGCATGACAACTGTGTTATTGTTTATTAACATTATAATAAATTTTATTTGCCAATCACTTCTGCACTTGCAGCACTTTGGAAACTAACACCGTTTACCATGATCTACACCATGCAAAAAATACTTTGAACTCTAAACAAATAATTTTTAAAGCATCATTTCCACACATCTTTTAACAAAAAAATATGTGAATACTTTCAAATATGACACTAATAAGACAGACATGATCAATTTTCTACATGAAAATCTAAAATAGTAAATTAAATTTGTAGAAACTTTTTATCATGCATTTTCGGCAACTCATTACCATGCTTTTGGAGACTACCTATCTAATATTTGAAATACCTTATAAATAAGATCTAAACTAAATGGTTTCTTTCATACAAAAATCTTATTAAACTTGTTACTTTGCAGGTTAACCAAATTGGGACAATTACCGAGTCTATTAGGGCTGCCCTTGACTCAAAAGCTGCTGGATGGGGAGTGATGGTCAGCCATCGTAGTGGTGAGACAGAAGATAATTTTATTGCAGATCTTTCTGTGGGTCTTGCTAGTGGCCAGGTACAATCTGTAACAATAAATACTTCCAATCTCTAACCTTTATTGGAGCTTTTCTCCACTATACTGATTGCCACCTATACTTGCAGATTAAAACAGGAGCTCCTTGCCGAAGTGAACGTTTGGCCAAGTATAATCAGGTACTCAGTAGGCATCTTTTATGCTGCAATCTTAATATCTGTCCTTCTATATTCTCTCTACTGGTAGAATCTCAAAAATTTATGCTGGTTATGCTTTAATGCTTCAAAGTACTAGAACGTGTCATAACTAGGGTGTTTCTGGGCACATCAATCTGGCTTTCCTTTATTTGAACATTGAGCTGGATGCCTCTTTCCTCCATCTTTTCATCATCTTTTTTTCTTGAAGAATCTAATTATGGTCTTATTATTTTATCATACCATTGGTTAAAATCAAAGCATTCTATATATGCCCTTATGTTCTCTTCAGTGCATGAATTCTAAGAATATCAGAAAGATGACTAGTTCTAAACCAAACTAGGGAAACGACATATTCCTTCCTGTTAAAGATACATAATTTTGCATGACATTTACTTAGTTTAACCGAATATTATCACTATGCAGCTTCTTCGTATTGAAGAGGAACTTGGAGATGTGCGTTATGCCGGTGAAGCATTCAGATCCCCGTAAAAGAGGATTCATAACAAAGTTTGTATCATTTGTTGAAATAAGGTACCATACCCAAATCCATCCCAGTTTGAGTTCTGTCTGATAAATGAATCTGCAGGAAATTTTGTAATTTTTCCTTGCTTTTGTCGAAAATTACAAAATGCTGATAAATGCATTTGCTGAAAATTTTTTTTTCTTGATTCACGTGTTAAATCACCACAATGAATTGTAATGAAAAGGCAAATAAACTTGATGGCCAGCAAAACTCACTACAAAAACCCACATGCTTTTTGTTTAACGTGCTTCATGCTTTTGAGTCCGCCAGCTGTTTTGTCAACCCTGGTTTCTTTACTTCGTTGCTAAGAACGGCTCTCATTTCTAGTCACATAAATATTTTTTTGTTCATAAAGTGCATGTTACTCATTCAAGCATTCATACTCGTCCGTTAACAGTGTCTTTTCTATCTTTTTCTATTATTCTTCTTTCATATCTCCATTTGATAACTTTTATCATCTATATATATCACCCAATCTAAACTCACCTTCATTCGATCCCTTCAGAAACAAACAGAGCTAGACACTTCTTCCTCTTGTCCTTCTCCTTGTATTCTTTTTATTATTATTATTAATTATTATTTTTTAAGGATAGTAAGTGAGAGAGAGAGAGAGAGAGAGAGAGAGGAGAAATGGGAGGAAGCATGTCTTGTTTTGGAGGTTCAGGAAGAGTGAAAGATGAAGAGATGGAGATAAGGGATCAGAGGATTAGAAGGAGACTAAGAAGTGATGAAGATGGTGATCCTAATGTTGATTTCAAAGCTGAGGATTACATTGCTAAGAAGAGGGGTGAATGGAATGAATAATAATACTACTTGACATGCATGCATCTCTATCTTGCATGAATTTTCTTCTTTATAGTTTTCACTTGCATTATTACTTTCTTCTTTTTCTTTTTTTTTCTTTTTTCCTTTGAAGAAGTTATTATTGTGTGACATTTTTAGGGGATTTAGTGTATTGATTGTATGTCTGGGTTCATGTCCCACCAATTTTTATGTATAAATAAAAGCCAGATATTGGGTTAATTAAATTAGTATTGACTTAAACATCATGTATACCCACAAATGTAGGAAAATATTATTTTTTTTTTCTTTTTGAAAATTAGACCATTTGGCAATGATTAGATAAGGTGATTGCTCGCAATCAAGTTCACATTATTTTTTAAAACAATAAATATGTGATATCTATTTTGACAACCTGTATTATGAATAAGAAAAATAATAAATATTTAGAAAATTTGTGTCATCGTAGAAACCCAATCAGAGGGTAACTATTGTGGAAAATCAAACATAGTAATTTAGTGGAAAATGACCTTCAGGTCCTTTTTAAATAAAAAAAATTGAATTCTGTAATAGTAAATGTTGTCATACATAAGCTTTAATTATAATAAGTGCTAGATTTTTCTTATACTTAAATTTTTGGGTAATAGAAAAGTTCCATGATTCACCAACTTCGCTTACAGTAAGTGTTTGGTTTTTTCCTGTGTTCATTCTAGTTTGCAAATTTTTTAATTTTAGAACTTAAATTTACATAAAGTATCCATTAAACCACTGTAACATAAATGTTTATAATTATGTATTTAATGTGAAAAAAATTACCTACAACAAGTACTAACTGTTTTTTTACCAAGTTGATTTATGTAAAAAAATATACGAGTATACATTCGAACAATGATGGGATCGTAACATTTAAAATATTATTATTATTATAGTAGCGCCATTCTAAGCCAACATTCATGTTTATAATTTTACACACACACACACATATATATATATATATAAAAGAAAGAACCAGCCATTGAATAAATATTTCCACCTGTTGACTCAAGTGTATTGTTTTTCTTCTGGTGTTTTTTTACTAAGTGTAGAAATATTTTTATATAAGGATTTATTTTAAAATCTTAATTTGCCTTAAAAAAAATATAGCAATGAAGATTTAAAACATATCAGCAGCCATGCAATCAACACTTTGGCATAAGAAGTTGTTAAAAATTAAAATATATGGATGTATTGTCATGTTTGTGCCATGAAAGTATATTATACAAACATAGTAACAAATAGTGCAGTTAACCTGAAAAAATAGTGCAGTTTACCTGAAAAAATTTGATTGTAGAGAAAAAACCAAAACACGATAAATTGATTTTTATAAAATTAGTGGCATAATATTCATTGGTTTTTTATTAAAATCTAAATTACGAAAGAAAAAAAAAAGCAAGAAACATCTTATCTTTTGTAAATAAAATATTTTATTAAAAAAATTCCGAGAGTCAGATAATGATTATCCAGATCTTTTTCTTCTCAAAACATGGAACCGGTACATAATATATATATATTTTTTCTCTTCTCAAAGATTTCGAATATAGAATTCACCAAGACCAGATGATTCCCACTTTGTAATGACGTTCATTTCTTTTGTTGTTTGTTTGTCTTTCCTAGATTTGTCTTTCAATATGTATAGGTAGCAAACGACACTTAAGTTCCACCCCATTTTTAATATTCCCAGTGGATGTTCCAAACTTATCTAATATATTCAAATTATTTATGTTTTGAAAATTTTTCATCTACTATTTATTTATTTATTTTTTAAATTACCATTTAACCTTGATCTCTATTATCTTTTTCTTTTGTGTGTTTTCGAACTTGACCTGTGCAAGGAAGCTTGCACATGGCCAAATATAATAAACCTAACCACGTCAATCTCGCAAGAGACCTAACGGACCCTATTGAACTCATCATGTCTTGTGTGAGTATCCTCGATCATTGTGCAAGCACGCTAGGGTTTGCGTGAACTTGCTAGTATTTGTTCTCACTAGAGCATCGTTGGGATATTTTTTTAAAAAATCATTAAATTTCTATATCTTCAAGGTTTTTTTTGTTAACAACAAATTCTTATCGGCGGGTTGGTCTAGATAATAAAGGTATGGATTGCTTAAACAAGTGGTTTTGAATGATAATAAATAAATAAATAAATGAAATACAATAAAAATAAAAATCCAGATCAATCAATGTTGAGAGTGCCTTCTCTTGACATGCACCCTTGGTGACCATCTACATATTTAAACGCAATAGATAAAGGAAGTGGATCCCTTTGTTTCACACTCGAAAACTTAGCGAGCGCTTTAGGTTCCTACTAGTGTTTTGTTTTTATTGGATTTCAGCATACCACCCTTACGAAATGAATATTACTTTTTGGTTTTAACCTGTAATCGCTTAGATAAAAAATAGAGGGATATGTGTATAAAAAGCAAGAGGTGTTTTTATTTTATGAAGGCTGTGCCACACATGTTGCTACGAGTTATTAAAATTCATATCATCTTAGGAACACAATGGACCTAAGTAGTGTTCATAATTGCGAAAATCCCCTCATCCCTCCTCTGTGAGGGAGACCTGTCGGTTTGGACGTCAGTGTGAGAATGATAGCATCCACGTCTTACTGTGACGGGATCGCACTTCCAGGAGTGCTTGCCTCTGCCCAAGCCCCATCCCCATAAGAAGCATCAGTAATATCGGCGATGGCACTTGGCGCAATTCCAGAAGCTTTTTGGCTATTGTAGCCCTTAGGAGGAATGCATGGCCATTCCGGAAGTCTTTTGGCATTCTCGCCGTTATAGCTCTTAGGAGGGATGCATGGCCATTCCGGAAGTCTTTTGGCTTTCTTGCCATCATGGCCCTTCGGAGGGATGCCGGGCCACTCGGGAAGTCTCTTCGCTACATTTCCGCCGTAGCCCTTTGGGGGAATGCCGGGCCATTCGGGAAGTCTTACAGTAGCATAGTTGAGGACAAGCGATGCCGCAAGGATCACGACGACGAGCAAAATCTGGAACTTGGCCATTTCGGTCGTTGGCTGGGGAGAAGCAAATGCGTTATTGGTCAAGAAAGCCTTTTCTCACCCTCTCTTTTTCACAAATGCTTGCGCTTACACTTGAACTATGGGTTCATAAATAGCCACTAGGGGGGTAAGCTGAAGCCTTCATAAATGCATACTTGAAGGTGCCTTAATTGCTAAGACAGTTATTCTCACATCTCGACCACTGATGCACGTCGAAGGTGATAACGCAATTGGCTTGTGCGGGGAGTTTTTCCCCGTGCCGTAACTTGATTTCGGTTACCTTTTGTACGACATTGATCCAAGGTTGTGCAATAACCATTGAGATGTGAATAGCGATTACTGTGTGTAAAATCCTTGGTTAGACGAATTTAATGCCTCACTATGAAAAGATAGATTTCGGACTTGCATTTCATCAATGTCGAGTATTAATAATAGATGACCATTTTGTCATCAAAGCCCACATGTGTCGCACATAACTCAAACAATCAATGAAAAAAATTAAAAACGAAATGTAGTCCTAAGTGAATAAATGCAATAAAAGTTTCTTTAAGCATGCTGGTAAGAGGGAGAAGTCACTAGGAAGAAATACAAGGTCATAAGTAAGGATGAGAGAAAAAAAATAATAGTAATAATAATTATAATAATTATATCAATGGATCATAAGGGAAAGAGAAGACAGGAGTCAGAAGAGAGTTTGAAAAAGAACAAATTAAAAACGAAAGAATAAATAAAATACAAGAGGAACTCGAAAATAAAGAATTGGAGACAAAAAAAAGTGAGAAAATATAATATTAAAAAAAACATAAAGCATGTTTAATACTTCACTAAGCTTGGGCTCAACTATATTATTATATTAAAAAAATATATGATATGGATTATAAATAAGCATTTTGCCATACGCACAGGTGAAGACCGAGGGTATCAAATGAATTTTCAAATAGATCTACTAATTTCTAAATGAAATCTTTGTAAATCAAATCTCAAACCTCATAAGATTGGCTGAGTTTATCTCATGTAATTAATTCCAACTCAAATTAAGTAAAGGAATTCAACAAATATAGCATGAATGGAAATAACAACTTTTTGCATGCTTCTTTAATGTAATGTAATAGCAATACTCTACTAACAAGCAAATGCCAAAAATAGAAGAACGAACTCTCTGTAGCTTGATCATTATGTAAGAAAACCTAGATCACCCAACATTTCCTTCTTCTCTCTTGAGAATCAGCCCTCTCCTTTCTTTTTTCTCTCATACCTCTCTTCGTCTCTGTTTTTTATATAGCTCGTATAGCTTGGTAAAAGAACCGTCCTAACAAAGATTTACTTTTCTCCCTCAAGAGCTTGTTTGTCATGTGTCTCTATCCCCTATCTGTGTATTGATTCTCTTCTCCTAAGAATTCCTCCGCCATGTGTCATCATTTCCTCAATCATTTCCTATCTGTTTTTGCATTGACCTGTCCTGAGTTGTTGGCATATCCGTGTGATCCTTCTGCATAGCCAACCTATTAGGAAATATATCATTACTCCCTCCATCAAATGGAACCTGCCCTCAAGGTCAAGGTCCATCTGAGGAAATTGTAGTTGTAGTTGAGAGAGATCCTCCCATGAGTTGTGTTCGATGCTCGATCTGAATTCAAACCAACCTATTGAACAAGCACTTTAGTAGTTTTCTATCCATGTTTGATAGCATTTTGCGCTTACAGGATGTAAGCTAGCTAGTTTGATAAGAGGCCCATACTTTATAATTAATAACCACAACTGAGCCTCCCCCGTCTAAGCCTTCCCTATGAGCCTTCGATGACCCAGTCGGGGGCCTAAACCTCCCTCCCTCGTTCAAGGACCAAGTCTGGCATTTCCTGGGCAAACTAGTCACTACTGTCCCAAACACAAACCCTCTGGAGCCCCCGCCTCACCTGCAAAAAGATCACTTCAAGAAAGTAAAAAAATCATCAAGTTCCTCCATCACAATTGCTGATGATCTCTGGCATTATGCCAGGGATTCCATGCATAGCTCTCTTTAGGCCAAATTTCTAGGAAAAGCCTTACCTTTGGACCAAGCCAAACTGGCGCTCGCTGATGGCTGAAGGGGTCTTGGTGCTTTCTCTGTTGCTAACCTCCCGAACGGTTACTACTTCATTTGGTGCGAAACTGAGAAAATTCTAAATCGACTCTTGTGGGATGGACCTTGGTCAGTAGTTGGACGAATCCTTCAACTATCTCCTTGGAAGAAGAGTTTTTAGCAGGCCTTTGAGAAGCTCGCAACTACTGTAGTCTAGATCCAAATTTATCACCCCCTATGGAGCTCTAGGGAGGGGATATCCTGGAGCTTGTGGCCTCTCAGTTTGGGCGTGTGCACAAGGTGGATGACCATACTCTCGATCGATCTTGGGCAAAATTTGCTAGGGTTTGTGTGGAAATTGATTTGGAGAAACCACTTAAGCAAGGCACATGGGTTAACTATGGTGATTCTCTATTTTCGTTCTTATTCTCTATAAAAAAAATTACCAGTGTTTTGCTATAAATGTGGTTGTGTAGGTCATGGGGCGGCGACTTGTCCCCTTGCTGGCAGTCACTTGAACGCGGGGTCTTCTGTACCCTCTGCTTTAGTTAAAGCAAGGATGGTGCAGAATGACTCGATGATGCAGGTTGACAAGGTAAGCGAGGATCAGGTTGTCAGCGCTGATGATCTCACCCCTTCCCAAAACTCTCTAGACAGAAGCGAGTTTGGTCCCTGGTTGAAACCTAGACGACGGCATGTGGTGTTGCGTAGTAGGGGTGGTAGTCGTGGTGGTGCTAGCCATTCCTGCACCAAAAACCCTAGCTCCGATAGCTCCTCTAGAAACCCTAACTCTAGTGGTTCTCTAGGAGACGACGCTCTAGACCCCGACACGTGGCCTCCTGCATGGGTTTCCAACCAGCATGTGGTAGAGACATTCCTCATGCAAGAGACACATGGCATAGGCTCTGTGCATGAAGGGCATTATCATCCTTTTGACTTCCCCACTGCTTTTTTTCCCGTTGGTCCTTAGGATCATGATGCTTCTTTTCCCCATCCTGAGAAATCACATTCCCCTTTATCTCCTTTTAACTGTGATGACGTTTCCTCAAAACTTGTTTCGCTGGCTCCCAAGACAAGCCCTCTCATCGGGAAGGTGGATAGTCACCCGTTGGAACTCCAACCAAGCCGACCTCTCCTATCTCCTGATGATCCCTTTCCCTCTGAGAAAACGCTCCTCATCTCCTCCATTTTCTCTTCTCCAACTAAACAGAGAGATTCCTCTTTAGCTCAACACAACATGGCAGTAGACCAAGTCACTGGTGCTCTCGTTTGCTCTTCCCCTGAGGAACATAATATGAGTGAATCCTCTTTTGAAGATCTTCGGTGCATCCAAGAAGTTGAAGATGATATGATCCTTAGCCACTACCAAAAGAACATCAAGTCTGAAGCTTTTGCGCTAAGAGATATCCCAAAGAACAATTCAAAGCCGAAGAAAGGGAAAAATCCCTAGTTTCTTAAAATCTCCTCCTTTCTGGTTACTTTTTATTTTATTTTATTTTTTATCTTCTATTAATCTTAATATTTTCTCTTGGAATTGTAGGGGTTTGTCCAACCCCCAAACCATGGATCACATCCACTCTATTGTGGCAAACAAGAAACCTGACTTTCTTTGTTTGGTTGAAACCAAAGCAACTATTCCCAAAGCTCGATGATTCTATGATAAAATCGAAATAGGCTGGGATTGGGCGGCTATCCCCTCAAATGGGTTTTCTGGAGGTATTATAGTGCTTTGGAAGAGAGACATTGGAAGAGTCACTCCAATTGCAGTGTCTAGACTAGCCCTGCATCTAGTTATCTCCTCCAACGAAGAGACGTGGATCCTCTCTACAATCTACAACTCTCAAACCCTCTCTTAGCACAAAGACCTTTGGAATTCTCTTACAAATCTCTCTCATCTCCCCTTTCCATGGCTCCTTAGTGGAGATTTTAATGCCATCGTTAACTCTGAAGAACACAAAGAGGGAAGTTTTACAAACTATGCTTCTAAATCCTTCTATTCCTCTAATTTTATTATTAATAATAACCTCCATGATCTTGGTTTTTCAGGCACACGGTTCACTTGGTGTAACGGCCAATAGGGCCTTGCTCGAAGGTGGGCAAGGCTTGATTGTTTACTCGCTAACACCAACTGGCTCCTTCTCTACCCAAATTTTACAAACCACCATCTTGCCAAAACCAAATCATATCACTCTTTAATGCTGCTAAGTGTCTATAACCCTAATTCCACAATTAAAAATATTTTCCGTTTTGATAACTTTTGGCTTGATTATGAGGGATGCCATAACAACGTCGTTAATTCTTGGTCTAATGTGTCTTCCTCCTCCTCTCCCATACATTCTTTCACGCACTGCATCTCTCGTACTAAATATTAGCGGGGCTTATTACTTCAATTAGTCCCCGTGGTTTGTGCCATTTGGATAAGGAGGAGATTAGAAAAATTGAACAAGAGGATGCTTCTCACCCTTGTGATTGTCATGCTACATGGCTTCGCGCTCTGTACAATCGCCACAATGCCCTCTTAAGACAACAGAACATCTACTGGGATAAAGGGCAAAAAATTCATTGGATGACAAAGGTAGACAGAAACACCAAATACTTCCATAATTCTATTAAAATTCGTCAACACAAAAACAAAATCAGAGAAATCAAGGATACTTCGGGTAACATCTATACTAATCAAACTGGCATTGAAAATTACTTTATTAATTTCTATGAAAAACTTTGGTCCTCCACTTCCTCCTATTCTCTGGAGACCCTTTTTCAAGCCCTCCTGAATGACCTCCCTATGCTCAATTACTTAGACATTGAGAGTTTAATTAGGCCTATCATCAAAAGAGAAATCTATAAAACTCTTAAGTCTATGCCTAATGGTAAGTCTCCTGGTCTTGATGGTTTAATTCTGAATTCTATATCTTCTATTGGAATCAGATTGGGGATCATTTTTTTTAAAGCTATTACCTATGTTTTCAACATTGGTATATTCTTCCTCCTTCTTAGGGAAAAACCTTTATAGCCTTAATCCCCAAAAAAACCAGCCCAGTCTCTTTCAATGATTTTAGACCAATCTCTCGTTGCAATGTTTGCTATAAAGTTATCACTAAAATCCTTTCAACTTGGCTCAGGCTTGTTATTAACAAACTTATTGGCCCTGAGCAATGCTTCTTTCTCCCCGGGTGTGGCGCTTGTGACAACATAATCACAACCCCAGGAGATTGCCCATAGCCTGGGAACTGAAAAATAATGCCCCCCTAGGCTGAATTGCAAAATCGATATTGAAAAAGCCTTTGATTTTATTGAATGGTTGGCTATTATTGCTACCCTCCAGAAGATGAAATTCCCTGATATCTGGATAACCTGGGTCCGATCTTGTTGCTCCTCTGTCTCCTTCTCTTTTATTATTAATGGTCGTCATTCTAATTGGATCAAGAGTTCTAGAGGTATTAGATTAGGTGATCCCATCTCACCTCTCTTGTTCCTCTTAGTATCCCAATATTTCTCTTTTATTCTCAACAAAGCCCTTTTCCTAAATTTAGTCCACTGTTTCAGCAACAACCTGTCTAGAAATTTTAATCATTTAATGTTCACTGATGACTTAATCTTAATCACTAAGGCCTCTAGAGCCTCTACCAAATTGCCTTATATGTCTCAATATCTTCCAGGACCTTACTGGCCAATGTCCTAACCTCCATAAGTCTACTATCTATGTCCCTTCATGGTGTAACAAAAAGCTTTCTAATTCTATTTCTAGGATCTTGGGTATAAGTCTAGGGAGTTTTCTTTTTACTTATTTGGGTATTCTTATTACTCCCAAAATATTTTTGATCAATTAGCTTCAGCACATTCCTCATAGAGTTAACAATGTCATTCACTCTTGGAATCATTCCTCTATTTCTACCGCTAGTAGGGTTACTCTCCTGAACATCACAATTTTTGCCATCCAAATTACATCCTTTCTGTTATACATCTGCCTAACACTATTTGGACCAAATTTCAAAAACTGCTCGGAATTTCCTTTGGGGAAGACCAACAATAATAGGGTTTTTCACACTATGGGTTGGATAATTACTACACTTAGCAAAACTAAGGGGGGACTAGGCCTTCGCAATCTAAGACTTGTCAAACACTCGCTTATGGCCAAAAACCTTTTTTCCATCCTGAATTTTGAAAACAAAATCTGGGTTGAAATCTTTAAGCATAAATATAATACTTGGCATATTTGGAGCCCTGGCAAAATAGCTCTGTCTTCTTGGTTCTACAAATCAATTTGCAATACTACTGAAGTTTTGAAGCCTTACCTCAAAATGATCTCTTGTAATAACATTGAAGTTGATCTATGACATGATCCCTGTATCTTGGACCTCCCAATTTCCCACAAGCCAACTTTCCTAAATATGTCCTTGCCTTTTTAAGACCTCCATTTTTTTTATTTCATCTCCCTTAGTGGCCCTTGTGTTGAAAACCTGGAAAATCTACTAGGCCACTCTTTGGATTGGGATTGGGTGGCTAAAATCAAATCTATTCCTAATGGTAAAATTTCTAGATTTGGAGCCGTCGGTCTTGTAATGCTTCCATTGCTCCTACAGTCTATAATCATATCAACCATTTAACTCCTGCAATTGGTATTTGGAAAGATTGGCAAGATATATGGAGGCTTCTTGTTTTGCCTCGTGTCAAAATATTTATTTGGAAACTTGCTCATGGTCGCCTTCCCACTGGCGGTTACCTTTATCAGCTTAACATTGGTCCTATCTCTTCCTGTCCCTTATGTGTTTATGTTGGAGAAACAGCTGATCATATTCTTTTGAAATGCCACAAAGTTCAATGTTGCTGGCAGGTGCATTTCTTCAAAATTGGTTTGGGCAACACTGACTTAAATTATCTAAGTTCGGGGTCTTGGCTTGTTCAAAATTCTCTTCCCGTTGCTATCAAATCCTGGAACAAAGCTTTGATCACCACAATTTCTTGGTTAATCTGGAAGCATCGCTGTTATGTTATCTTCCGCAATCAACTAGCTAATGTCAATACGATCTTTAATAGAGCCTGGTCTCAATGCAAGGATCTCTTTAAAGCCTCCACCAATACTTTCAAGGAGTGCTCTTTACCTACTTGAAATGCCCCTCTGATTACCATCTTCACATATGCTTCTTGGAGCTCCAATTCTTCTCCTTCAGGCCTAGGTTTCATTATCACTACTAATATGAATACTGTTGTGGTTGCAAGGGTAAGGGAGATACTTTTGACACTCCCATCATGGCGGAAATTGCTGTGATTAACCTACCCCTCAAAGTCTGCACCACATGGTGTTGGAGTCCAGACCAAATTCGCTGTGAATGGCCTAGAATTGAGCAACTACTGAAGAACTATTGTCCATGCATTACCTGGCATGCAAACCCTGAATTTGCTAAACTAAAACAGAATCTTGAGAGCTTATCACACATTAGCTTTAAAACAATCCCTAGAAAGGACAATGATATTGTCGATGCTCTAGCAAATTTTAGAAGATCCAATCCAAGGCTTTCTCTCTTCCTTCATGGGAAAGACCGACCTGCATGGCTTGAAGACCTCTTCTCCTTGAAAAATCTTTCATTCTAATTATGCTACTTTTTCCTTCTTGAGTTTTTGTTTTTCTTAGCATCCCACTCTTTTTTTTTAAAAAAAAATACTTTACAATTAATAGGGGTAGAGGAATGGAGGAGATGGTTGGATTCCCATGACATTGTTTTAGTAAAGAAACATGGAAAACTAGGGTGTCTTTGTCTCTAGAGGCAATTGAAGTTTGTAAGCTATTGCACCAATTCTCTAAATTGCTTGGAAAAGCCTGCAATACTTCATTCCCAACTTTTGATTTGTGCATAGTGTAACATAATGTTGTTCGTAGGGTTGAAGTTTGACAAACACCCAATCACCTACATTACAACAAACTTGAATCCTTCATTTATTAGCCATCTTCTTCATTCTAGCTTATGAGTTGAGTAAACTTTGCTTCAGTTGGGCCAACACCTTATTTCACTAGTGAAGCAAGGTAGACACTACTGGGGTGGTTCTTTGCCATAACCTTCTACAAAGGGGGTTATCTTAATACTACTGTGATTGGTTGCATTATACCACATTTTAGCCCAAGGAGCAGATTGACCCACCATTTTGGGTTCTTAGATGTGAAGCAGCGTAAATACAATGCCAAGCACTTGTTGAGAGCCTCTCTTTGCCTATACGATTGAGGAGGATAGACAGAGGGCATGGCTACTGTCATCCCCGTTCATTGAAATAAATGCTGCCAAAATCTATTTGGTAGTTTTGATCTTTATAACTAACAATCAAATGAGGCACACCATGAAGATTCACAACATTATTTATGAAGTCTTTAGCTACTATACTGCTTGTAAAATCTACTTGAAGAGGCATGAAATGGCCGTGTTTGTACAGGCAATCAACTACAACCAAGATAATTGAAACTTTTGAGAGAAGCAAGCCCAATATTAAATCCATTGTAATATCTTCCCATATTAAAAAAGGAATTGTCAATAGTTGTAAAAGTCCCCAAGCTTAGTATTTGCTTCCTTAGGCATCTTTATTAGTTAGACTATCCTAGAGTTTGATGCCCATGCCACCTTATTAGTTCATTAAACTTTTACTCATTAAACTATCTCCCATAATAGTTATACTATAAAATGAGACCCACAATCAACCCATCAATCTCCTACCCATTAAACTTTATGTCATAATAGTTATACTATAAAATGGGATCCATAATCATTTCATTCATCTTTTTAACTATTTACATTAATATATTTCATTAAACCATAGTTATTTAATAAATTCTTCAATATTATTAACAAAATAATTAATAGCATATTTAAAAAATTATATTTCGAAATAAATATTTAAAATATAACAAAATGTATAAATCATAATAAATTACTATATTATTTTGAAAAAATGTAAATTAATTTGTGATGAGAAAAAATAAAAAATAATTTATCAAGATGATGAAGAAATAAAAAAAAATAACTTATATAAATTAGAAAATACTAAAAATATTACATAATTAAAGTCAATTTATAAAAGACATAAAAACATTAATTTTCACATTCGTTCACTCCGAAGTGGTGCCAAATTTTCGTCTTTAGGGTAGCTTAAAGGGATCGGAAGACCACTTGTTTCTGCTTTGTCTTTCTCACTTATCATGCTTGGATTGAAAAATCCGGGTCCATAAAATGTAGTATAACCATATGAAAACTTGGTTGATTTTGGACATTTGAGTAAAAATGAGGAAAATTTTGTGAATTTTGTGGAAATTGAAAATTAGGGACATTTGGTGGAAAAAAGAATATGGAAAATTTTGGAGCTTGGGAAAGTGGAGGTGTTTTTTTATCCATAGCAGAGTAGAAAATTTAAAGATGAGGAAGTGGAGAAGAATGTAGGTTTTGTTTGAAAATGTAGGTGTATATACATAGATAAAAAGGTTTAAAATAAAAACAACAAAAACCAAAATAAAACTAGCCATTGTGTTATCTAACTGCTAAATAAAATATGATTTTTTTAAAGAACTATTATTAAAATAGGTAGGTCCCAACACTTTTTAATTTTTTAAAAAAATGGGATCCGCCCATTAACTGTTTTTAATTTGAAAATGTTGGTGGCCACTTAGCGCCCAGTGGCCACCAACCTTCTTTAATTGGTGGCTATTTTCATTGAGCGCTCAATGTGAGGTAAAAAAAAGATCATTTGTGATGCTTTTAGTATATTGACAAACCATGCGCTTTTTCACAAAATTGGGCACTTTTGCATAGCCAACCTAATGGGAAATATAACAGGTAGAATACCAGTTGCACCCAATGAGATGCATGGTATACTTAGAAAACCACTGCACCCCACTAATGTAGCTTGCCCATTTTGTAAAAAACAAAAGGGGGAACATTTTCATTTTTGAACTAAATCAAGTTAGACTTTGAGTTTTTTAACATTAATCATTGCAATAATTTTGAGCTGAATCAAATCAGGGCAAAATTTTGAAATCAAAATCGAACTAAGCTCAAATAATCTGTTTTCTCAAACTTGAGATGAAGGCAAGCTATAATTGGGCCCAATGCCATCAAAATTGCACTTATATATATATATATATATATATATATATATATATATATATATATATATATATATATATATATATATATATATATAAATATATAATGAATGTGAAGTTCAGCTCGACATAATTTATAGCCAAGGGAAGTTGGGCCCAGCATCGTCAATCTAGGCTGGTTTGCTACCCATATATATGTGTATAGATGATTTTGTATGAAATATGTATATTAAGTCATAAATTATTATTCTTATTGTTTGACTTAACTGTCAACATAGGACTAATGATAAAATGATTATATGTAAAATTAATTTTTATACATGTTGTGTATCTATTGAAAATTCAACACAAGAATGATATAATTTTCATTAGGAACATCAAAACAAATTAGTATTTGATATTTAATTTTGTATTTCTATGAGATCCTAAGCCATGCCATTATTATCTTATATGAGATTTCCCCTATCATTGACATTAAATCAAGTCCATTTTTTCAAGATTGTTTTAATATTTATTTACATATTTCATGATAAACATTAAGACCATGATACAACCTCATATAGTTAGGTGCCTTGTGTAAGGTCAGGTTCTCAATCCCCTTATCTATATATGTTTCCCTAAAATGATTTTTTGTAGGGATGATCAATAAAACATTTGGAATTATAGAACTCAATTTCAATTAGTTGTTCAAATTGTTTTACTTTCGTTCATATAGAGTTTTTCACTATCCAATTGATTGAGGTTTCCCCTTAAAACATTTAGAATCTTAGGACTCAATAAAACATATTTTTAGGGATGATTAAAAAAATATAGAATCATAGAACTCAATAAAACAAGAAAAACTTCAATTAGTTATTTAAATTGTTTTACTTTTGTTCATATAGAATTTTTCACAATCCAATGGATTGAGGTTTCCCTTTGAAAAAACAATGAATAACAAACCAATTTGCACTTCAGTTTTGTTCTAGTTAAAAGACTTAATAAATTAATCTAATTTATTTTAATTCAAATTAATGTTTTTACTTTCATTTATGTTGAGTTTTCCTTACCCTGATTGAGGATCTGTTTGGTTTAATTTGAGGTACTTCCCCTTTCCCCTTACAAAAAAAATAATAGTAAAAAAAATTGCATTTTAGTTTCATTCAGGTTAAAAAAAATTTAATAAATTAATCTAATTATTTTTAATTCAAATTGATTTTTGTGTTTACTTTTCATTCATATTAAGTTTTTCTTGATCTAATTTGAGGTTCTGTTTAATTTTATTTGACGTATGTCTCTGCCCATCCCCCAATAAAAAAAAAATGAATATGATAAACAAACAATTTTGAACTTTAGTTTCATTCTAGTTAAAAGACTTAGCAATCTAATCTAATCATTTTTAACTCAAATTGATTTTTTAGTTGTTGACTCAACCAAGAGGGTGAAATAGTAGATATGAGAGGATTTTATAAATAAAAAGGTATATGTATGTAAAATGATTATCTCTTAGTAAAAGGATTTTATAAATAAAAAGATATATGTAATTAAAAAGATATATCTCTTGGTCAACCCATTTAAAAATTAAGCCACTTATATAAGAGTAAAATACTTGGATGGTCACCCAACTATTCAAGTGGTCCTATTTTAGTCACCCAACTATAAAAGTTTTCAATTTGGTCATCTAACTTTGAAATTGTGTTCAATTAGACTACTCAAGCTCACACCATTAACGGTGTGCTGACGTGGCGATACATGTCATCCATTTTTGCCATATCAGCACAACCACATGCCATAAAATAAGGTAAAATACTTGGACTGTCACCCAACTATTCGAGTGTTACTTTAGTCACCAAACTATAAAAAAATTTCAATTTAGTCATGCAACTTTGAAATTATGTTCAATTAGGTTACCCAAACTCACGCCGTCAACGATGTGTTGATGTGGTGATACATGTCTCCTATTTTTCGCCATGTCAGTACAACTACATGGCATAAAGTATTATTTTTCTAGTTCAAGTTATCATGTGACTTAAGTTACCACGTTGACATTCACGCGGCATGGAGAGCCACATATATAAACTATAATATATTATATTTGAGAGAATTAACTATGTCAATAACAGCATTTGAAAAAAAAATTACATATAGCGATTGAATTTTATTAAAAAAATTGCATCAACATGAACTTTGGCAACTTAAAGAAAGTTCATGTGCTGCTTCACATAAAACAATTAGGGTACCTAAACAATTAAATTGAAAAATAAAATGGAAAACTCTTTATATCTCCAAGCCAATTGCAAATTTTGCCAATCAATCTAAACTTAGCATCAGCATTAGAAAAAGAATGATAGAGGGAAATCATCTCGATCCTTGATTGTATACACCACTTTTCTTTTTCTTCGCTGGCAGGATCATTTAGCATTAACATCCAAATTTGCATTATGATTATCGGTGTGGGCAAGCCTCACCGTCTTTAGGTTTTGAAAAGGGGAAAGAAAGAAAAATGAAAAGGGTTAGAAGTATTCTCTATAGTTCTTAACAATGAGATTTTAGGATTTTGAATGGAAGAATGAAAAAGGAAAGAAGGAAGTATTAGCATATATTAGCATATATTATTATTATGTTAGTATATATGGATATATTAGCATATATTAGAATTATGTTAGTATATAAGGATATATTAGTATTGCTATATTAGTATATATGGATATATTAGCATATATTAGTATTATGTTAATATATAAGGATATATTAGCATATAAAACATCTTATATGTATTCTCTTTCTTGTAGCAATGCGAAGATGAAATCCCTAGCCTCTGTTTCTCTATTTTTTTTTTTTGCCTTCGTCTCTTTATGTCTTCATGGTATCAGAGCGAGGTTAATGGATTCTTCTTTTTGTTTGATTGAAGAAATTTTCCCTCTAATTTGTCTTTGCTAATGTTGGTTTGACTAGATCCTGTCGATTGGTGGGGTTCTTTTTTTTCTTTTTTTGATTTCTGTTGATTTGGGGATTTCGTATGACTCCATCTGCCTTTGCTGCCCCACAACAATCTCCACCTAGCAACCAAAAGAGATCAGCTACTAAAGTCTCTCGGGATGAATGTGCTTTCTGCAAGCAGAAGGGTTATTGGAAGGCTCAGTATCCAAAACTGCTGAGTAAAGGCAAACTTCAACAACAACAATGCCCGCTGCAGACTGTTCCATGGATGCATCGTCCACTTATGTCCAACAATGCAGTTACTACCCCTTCTTTGGATCCCTATATGTTTGAGCAGTTTCAGCAATTCCTTGCTTCTCAGCCTCATGCCATGTCGCCCTCCTCTCAAAAAGGTTTGTCTTTATGCGGCACCTTAGGTACATCCTCTTCCTCATGGATATTGGATTCAGGAGCTTCTCATCATATGTCTCCTGATATTGATTCCTTTGTGTCTGTTAATTCTGCCCCATCTTTGTCTGTCATGACTGCCGATGGCTCCTCAATGCCATTCGCAGGAATTGGTTCTGTTCACACATCTCGTTTATCTCTCTCAGATGTGTACCATATTCCTAGTCTAACTTTAAATCTTACATCTGTTGCCCAATTATGTGATTCTGGTCTCTCAGTTCTTTTTACTTCTACCAATTGTTATGTTCAGGACCCGCGCTCTCAGAAGGTGATTGAGACAGGCCGTAGGGAAGGGGGACTCTACGTATTGGATGAGCTCAAAGTATCAGATGTTGCTGCCTCTAGTGTGGATTTGTCGTCTTTTCTTTTGAGTCGTTCGTTCTCTGATTTTTATCTTTGGCATTCTCGTTTGGGTCATGTTTCTGCATCTCGTTTAAAGTTTTTAGCTTCAACAGGAGCTTTAGGTCATTTGGATAGTCATGATATTTCTGATTGTAGTGGTTGTAAACTGGCTAAATTTTCAACCTTGCCTTTTTACCAAAGTATTTCTCTTTCCATTGCACCGTTTGATCTTGTGCATTCTGATGTATGGGGACCCTCTCCGGTACTCACCAAAGGGGGTTCTAGATATTATGTTTCGTTTATTGATGATTTTACTCGTTATACTTGGGTTTATCTTATAAACGTAGGTATGATTATCTTACCATATTCAGTAACTTTCGAGCCCTTGTGAAGACCCAACACTCATCTGTCATTAAATGCTTTAGGTGTGATTTGGGGGGTGAATACACTTCTAATGCATTTTCTCAGTTACTTGCTTCTGATGGGACTATCCACCAAACCTCATGTACAGACACTCCTCAACAAAACGGTGTTGCCGAAAGGAAACATCGTCATCTGGTTGAAACAGCCCATTCATTCTTGTTGTCAGCCGAGGTTCCTAGTGTGTTTTGGGGAGAAGCAGTCCTTACTGCTGCTCATGAGATCAATAGAATTCCAATCTCTCATAATTCAGGTTTGTCTCCCTTTGAGAAGTTGTATGGTCATTCACCTGATTATTCCTCGTTGGGCGTATTTGGTTGTACTTGTTTTGTTCTACGACCTCATGTTGAGCGTAGTAAATTGTCTTCTCGGTCTGCTTTGTGTGTCTTTTTGGGTTATGGTGTTGGTCAAAAGGAATATCGTTGTTTTGATCCAATTAGTCAGAAATTGTATGGTTCGCGTTATGTTGTGTTTTTAGAGCATATACCCTTATTTTCTGTTCCTGCTAGTTCCCATCATATGACACAATAAGATCTTATTCGTATTGATCCATTCGATACCAATCCCACTGGAGCTCTATCTGATACTTTGGTTGATGAAACATCCACCTCTGATGTCTCTGCTCCTACGACCACCCAGTTACCGGATGAGAATGTGGATAATCCTTCTCTACGTCAGTCCACTCGTATCCGTAAGTCCACTAAACTACCTGACTTTGAGTATTCATCCTATTCTACCTCCTTTGCTTATTTTGTTGCATCTGTTCATCGTCTTTCTGAGCCTTCGTCCTACAGAGAGGCAGTTCGTAATCCTCTTTGGCAGACTGCTATGGCTGAGGAACTTACTGCTCTACACTAGACTCGTATATGGGATTTGGTTCCGCTACCGCCTGGAAAACATGCCATTGGTTCTCGTTGGGTGTACAAGATTAAAACCAAATCTGACGGATCCATTGAACGATACAAGGCCCGACTTGTTGCTAAAGGCTACTCCAAAGAGTACGGTATAGACTATGAAGAAACTTTTGCTCCTATTACCAAAATGACGACTGTTCATACTCTGATTGCTGTTGCTTCCATTTGCCAATGGAGAATATCTCATATGGATGTCAAGAATGCTTTCTTGAATGGCGATCTTCATGAAGAAGCTTATATGACACCTCCTCCTGGTGTTGCTCATCAATCAGGTGAAGTTTGCAAGCTTCGTAAAGCTCTTTACGGTCTCAAACAAGCACCACGTGCCTGGTTTGAGAAGTTTTCCACTGTGATCACTTCGCTTGGCTTTGTTCCTTGTCACCATGATTCGGCGTTATTTATCAAGCGTAGAATGGCAGGTCATATTCTATTATCCTTGTATGTTGATGACATGATTATTACTGGTGATGATTGTGATGGAATTAACTCTTTGAAGTCTGAATTGGCACGTTGCTTTGCTATGAAAGACCTAGGTATGCTACGTTATTTTTTGGGAATTGAGGTTGCTTATTCCTCGAAAGGCTATCTTTTATCTCAATCAAAGTATATAGCTGATCTTTTTTAGCGTGCTCGACTCACTGATAGCCGTACCATTGATACTCCCCTTGAGACTAATGCTAGATACTCTCTGTTGGATGGTACTCCTTTGGCAGATTCCAGTCTTTATCATACTGTAGTTGGTAGCTTGGTTTATCTTATTGTGACTCGCCCTGACATTGCCCATGCTGTTCAAGTGGTTAGTCAGTTTGTCACTGCCCCTACTGTTCATTGGGCTGCCGTGCTTCGTATTCTCAGGTACCTTCAGGGCACTCAGTTTCAGAGCCTCTTGTTTCCTTCTACGTCATCGTTAGAGCTACGTGCTTACTCTAATGCGGATTGGGCTGGTGATCCTACGGATCGTAAGTCGACTACTGGATTTTGTATTTTTCTCGGTGACTCACTTATTTCGTGGAAGAGTAAGAAACAAGATGTCATCTCTCGATTTTCTACAAAACCTGAGTATCGTGCCATGGCCTCCACTACCTGTGAAATTGTTTGGCTACGTTGGTTGCTTGCTGATATGGGCATCTCTCTTTATCACCCTACTCCGCTACATTGTGATAATCAGAGTGCTATTCAGATTGCACGTAATTCAGTTTTTCATGAGCGCACCAAGCATATAGAGATTGATTGTCATATTACTCGCCATCACCTGCAGATTGGCACCATTACATTGCCGTTTATTTCTTCTTCTCTCCAGATTGCTGATATTTTTACAAAAGCACACTCGGCTTCGCGCTTCTGTTTCTTATCTGACAAACTCTCAATGCTTATCGCTGTCATATCGTGAGTTTGAGGGAGATATTAGCATATATTAACATATATTATTATTATGTTAGTATATATGGATATATTAGCATATATTAGAATTATGTTAATATATAAGGATATATTAGCATATAAAACATCTTATATGTATTCTCTTTCTTGTAGCAATGCGAAGATGAAATCCCTAGCCTCTGTTTCTCTATTTTTATGCCTTCGTCTTTCTATGTCTTCAGGAAGAAAGATGAACATCGGGAAAAAAAAAGGGTAATGACCTAAATAGTCACTGAACTATACACCAATTCCTATTTTGGTCACTGAAGTAAAAAAAAAAATCTATTCGGGTCACTAAACTTATAAATCCTTCCAATTAAGTCACTCGGGCAAACGGTGTTAACGACAGTCTGACTTGGCTTGCCACTTCACAAGTGCTCTTATTGTCACGTCACTGGCACTCTTCTTCTGGTCATCTCCATCCCAGTCTCAACCCTAACCCTAATTACCATCACCATCACCACCACCACCACCACCAAGGAAGTGAAGAAATACCACATCTTGATATTCTCATTCATGGTGTAAGGCCACACCATCCCACTCCTTTACCTTGCCACCTTCTTCTTAATCCACCACCATCTCCACGTCATTGTCATCACCACCTCCGGCAATGCCACTTCTCTCCGGCACCACCTCTCTTCCTCCATCCATCTCTCCATTCTCCCTTGCCCTTCCTCCTCTCCAATATAGATTCCACCAATCTCTTTCCCTCCATGGACCTTCACCCGATTTTTGCAGCCACTACTACCCATCTCCGCCCACACTTCCACCACCTCCTCCACTCCCTCTATCTCTCCAACTCCCTCACACTCTGCCTCATCTCTGACTTCTTTCTCGGCTAGACTCTCGACGCCTGCCATCTCTTCTTTGTCCCTTGTCTTGTCTTTCACGGCATGTCCACCTTCCCCATGTTCATCTGCATGTCCACTTCCTCCGACGATGAGCTCTTCCGAATCCCAGGTGCTTCTCCTTCTCTCCTTATCTCAAAGATGGTAGCCGGAGAACAACTCGGGGAACTTCCCAATGAACTGATTGTTACTCAGATGAAGCTCAAACAAAAGCTTGAACTTTTCAAACTTGTGAGGGATAATGCTGCAAAAACGATTGGAATTAATGTGAAACCAAGTAAGATCCATGAAAAGACTAAGCTCTTCAAGAAAATAACCCGCAATGTCGTCGTGGCTGAGGTTGACGCTAGCAACAACGAAAAAGGAATAGTTTGAAGGGAAATAAGAAGAGTGCTAGCCATATGGCAATGAGAGCACTTGTGAGGTGGCAAGCCAGGTCAGACTGCCGTTAACACCGTCTGCCCGGGTGACTTGATTGGAAGGATTTAATAAGTTTAGTGATCCGAATAGAACTTTTTTTTTACTTTAGTGACCAAAATAGGAATTGGTGCATAGTTTAGTGACCATTTATGTCATTTACCAAAAAAAAAAGTAAAAATAGGGAAAAGCTCTTCATGCCACATGAATGTCCACATAGGCGTTCACATGGAAACTTAAGCTACATGATAAATTGAAAAGAAAAAAATAATATTTTACGCCATGTGGCTATGCTAACATGGCAAAAACATAGGTGACATGTATCACCACATCAGCACATCGTTAACAATGTGAGCTCGGATGACCTAATTGAACGTAATTTCAAAGTTGGATGACCAAATTAAAATTTTTTTACAGTTGGGTGACTAAAATAGAAACATTTGAATATTTGGGTGACCATCCAGGTATTTTTACTATTTTTATCCACGTGGCTATGCTGATGTGGCAAAAAAATGAGTGGCATGTATCACTATATCAGCACACCGTTAACAGCATGAGCATGGGTGATCTAATTGAACATAATTTCAAAGTTGAATGACGAAATTGAAATTTTTTATAGTTGGGTGACTAAAATATAAACAATTGAATTGTTGGGTAACCATCCAGGTATTTTACCCCTTGTATAGAAAGTTATAAGGACTTTATATGTGCCCTTTTTAAAAGACAATATAAAAACTCCTAGGTTAGTTATAACTTCAAAATACACAACACAAAAACACCAAAGAAGATTTGTTATTAAATCCAATTTGCACCCAATGTTAGAACTCTCCTAATCTCTTAGGCGTTTGGATGACAACCATGATTCCCTCTAACATTAGTTTTGTAGGGGGATAGAATTATCCTAATTAATGAGTGTTGTAACCATTTACTTAAATGACCAAAGTTTCTACCCCTTAAACCAACCATGTTGTAGATTAATTTCTGGGAAAAGGATGTAGAGGTCCTCAGGTCCCTAACAAGTTTTAACAGGACCTAAAGGCCCCCATGAATTTCCTCATAGCTAGCAAATTCCTAATGTTTAATAAACATACCTCATTCATCCCTAATTCTTAAATTTATCAATTTTCCCTTATTCTTATTTTTTTTATCTTTCCCAAATTGCTATTGATAAATCCAATGACTCGTTCTTTTTTTTTTTTATCATCTTTCCCAATTCACCATAATTGACTCAAGCAAACTCGGCTAACTACCTAGAGTAGTAGGCTCCCCTTGCATCATTAATAAGGCTCATTGAAATTTGCCAAGAGTGCAAGTTGCTAGAAAGATCTAGAGCTTTGGAATAGGTCAAATTCTCAATCACATGTGAGATCTTCTCTTTAATATGATTATTAACAAGGAAAAAGCCCTGGAGACTCCTTAGCTCAATGGTCCCTAGAGAGATCTCATTGAACAACTGATTAATAGATACATTCAAAAGCAAAAGCCCTAATCTATTGAAATTCTCAACAATCTAACTTGAGACTCCTTAGTTCATGGAATGGCAGTACAATGGGAATGTGAAAGGGAATATGAATGAGATTGTAGCAATAACAATAACAATGAAAAGTGCATCTGGTCATAAATATGTTTCATTATTGAGAATGAAAAGGTAGAGGGATAGGATGTGATAAAATTATGTTTACACCCTTAAATACGTACAAATAAATAACATTGATAGTGAGTTATATTTAAGAATAAATAAATTTTTATTTATAAAATATTTTCAATATTCAAATTAAATATATTATTTTATTTAATTATCTATAAAATTAAATTTCGATTGGGGAAAGTGTTATTTTACTTTAGTTATTTATTTTAAATATTTAAATCACATTGTTGATTATTATTTAATTTAATTATTATAATTAATTATTTAAATTAAAATATTATTTTTAAAATCAACAATGTTTATTCCTATCCATAAAATTCCTCTAGTAATACTATTTATTTTTTACATAGTTCACGGACTCCATTCTCATTTTCACAGTTGTGCATCCAATCGTGTTTTATGTTACTATTGGAAATGATTTCCATTCCAACGTTGTCCATTATTTCATCCAAACGACTCTTACCTAAAATTAAAATAGAGAACCATGAACATATTGGAGAAGAAAAAACTTTAGTGAGAACTAGTACTTGAGAGCTTTGGATGATCCATCAAAGCCTACAAAGCCAAGATATTTTTTTTGCTAGCAATCATCTTTGAGTGAAATTCAATAAGTAGATGAAAAAAAAAATCAAAATGGAAGAACTCTAAAATGAAAGAGCCATATATCTAAAAAAGTTTTTTTAAAATCTTCTCGGAAAAGTTAGTGAAACTAAAGATTGAGGTGGTGTGTGAGCGCAAGGCCGTAAGAGAGCAGATGGTGAGCTAGTAGGGAAAAGATGGTGAAAGACGGTGAAAAAAAAAGATTAATGGAGGATAAAAATGTAATTTTAAAATTTTAAAAAATTATTAGGGATTTATAAAAAATTTTGACTTTTTCAAAGATCTGAATTGTCAAATATAATATTTACAACAACTTCACAGCCTTTCCATAACTAATCTAAACAACCCTAATTGTTGGGCGCATAGACTAGGCCAACCCATACATGAACAGTGCCTAATTACTAGGCATTTTACATGGTCCAAATTATACCACTGTTCATGTTTTTGTAGGTGCATTACATTACAATACATACATGAAACATGCAGGACAAGTTGAAGATGACATTGTCTAGGCACTAGGGACAAGGTGGGGATATTAAAAAAGTCTTGGATCTTCACATTCATTATTTTGTCACACCAAAAAGAAGACAGTTTGGTAATATCAGGGCCCATGCACATGTCTAACACATCTTGCATTAGTTAGAGATAGAAGAAAAAATAAAGGTCTCAAAGTTGAGCACTCTTTTGAAATGGACTTAAGCAACTTTGGCTCTCAACTATTTTTAATAAATAAAAGGTTTATAAATGCTAGAATTGTAGGATTTATAAAAAAAATAAAAATCCTTAATATTGGCAGGCAAGTTAAGTGGAACTTATCTGATAAAAAGGTTTATAAATGCTAGAACTGTAGGATTTAGATGGAATGAAAGCTATAGTTGTGGATGCTAATATAGCTTGGTCATTGTTGTAAGCTCTTTGTGGATGGTTAATTTAGTGCATGTATTTCTTGATTTAAATATGGACTTATGTGGCCCTAATATGAACCCTAGCTTTGGAGCATGTTGGCCTAACATAGCTTTGGGAAAGATAGTTTTGACTTTTTGAGTTTGGGAAGCAAGGTAATGTGTGGGGATCAATAATAATTAGGGGTTGTTGGATTGGTTTTATTAATTGTCAAAATATTAGGTATTGATTTAAGTCATGTGTAGCTCTGGACAACTTGCAAACCATTAGGTGAAACAGTGTAATTTTAAATTTTTAAAAAAAATTAAGAATATGAATTATTGTATGTAAAACAAACAAAGCATTTATATCTTGCTTTGACACAAAATTAATTAAGCTTGTAGGACGAAAATAATGCTTATATATTTCAATCTCTATTTATCAAATTAATAGATGTAAAATTATTATTTATTATAACAAAAATAAGGTATTTCATAAAACTATTTTTCTCTTAATTTATATATTACAGATGTAAGACTATTATTATTTATTTATTTCTAATGTGGAAAATAATTCCATGGTTGGAAAAAAATGCTATCATCATGGCCTCTACTTATTTTTATGGGTCTGCAGTGTTAGGTATTCTTCCTCTTTTCACTTTGACTTGTGGTTTAGTTTAGTACTCTCTGGAGAAAGGATGATTGTTAACCTTGCACATGAGTTGGGCTCCAATAGTGCTGCTTTTTCCAAAAGCAAAGTTCTTGGATTTCCTATCACTATGCTTCAATCCTTGCACTTATATATTTGTAGTTTGGCTTTTGAACTCCAACAGAATAAGTCAGATTTAATGCATACTGAAATATAAGATCAATAGAGGAATCACCTCCACATCGATAACTTCTCATAATATGTTTTTCTATGCATTTCTCTTATTAGAAAATAATTTTTGTATAATTTTTTACTTGTATTCTTATTATTTTTCGCTGTTAATATGAGTTTTGGTAAATAATTTTATTTTTGTTATGAAAAACCCAACATATATTACATAAATATATTATTCTTGACTAATGCAATTTATGCAATTTTCCATTCTTAGTTATATATATATATATATATTATGATTTTAATTAGTATTCACAATTTAGTGTGTCTGATTTAATTATGTGGCTGATTTGAAATAAGAAACGATGAAAATCAATGCATAACAAAAAAATAAAATAAAGTCTTAATTTGATAAATCAGATTACTCCGCTTTATAACAAAAACAACATTGAAAATAAATTTAGTGACATCCAAATACCAACATAATACATGTGTGATCAGTGGAAACATAACTTCACAAAATCCCAAGTATATAAACATATAAGTAAACGTACATATTTATTTTATAATATTATATACAGAAGATAACACACTAAAAGTCTGAACAAAAGCTAAGGAGAACAATCATTCTATACTTTGTGACCTTCTCATGTACATTGAAAACAAAAACTCATTAAAACCCTAGAAAGAAAAATAAATAATAAATAAATAAAGGAGAAGCACTACTAAAAGGGCCAAGGAGACAAATCTCTTCACTCAAATAAGTATATCACATGCTACAACAGTACTTACACATAAGAACTAGTGTTTCCCATTCTAATCTTCATCAACTATTACAACCATAACTAATATCCATCTATCCTACCATTTCCTATAAAAAGGTCCCATTCCTCCCTCCAAATAACCCCAAACTCTTTCATGCAATCACTCCACGTAATCGTCCCTTCATTCCAAACCATGCACACAAATGGCTCAAACAAGAAGGCTCACACTAACAAAAGGTCAAGCTACCAAAGTCATCATTGCCGGGACTCCGGCGAGCTTGACGTCTTCGAAGCATCACGATACTTCTCCGTCGACATCAATGAACTCTCTTTCGGCTTCGAAAGGTTGTCTTGTAGGCATGCACAAGGTTTTCCTCCTGAAAAGCCTAATGATGAGATGAAACTCAAAGACAAGAAACACAAGACTAGAACTAGCTCTCCTCCTTCAAGACTAGCTAGTTATATCATCTCTTTTATCCTTCAAAGAAGTCCAAAGAGTGTTGTTCATGAAGAGAGACTTAGAAGGAGAAAGAGAAGGAACAACATAAGCTCTTTCTATTCATGTGGAACTTGTGGCCTAGAGGAGAGTGAGGTTTGTGAGGACAAGAAGGTCATTGATTTCAATTGCAAGGTTGGAAGAACCAAGTCACTTGATCATCAAAGGTTTAATGAGAATCATGATGAGCATAAGGTTTTGAGTAGAGCTCAAAGTGGTTTGCCATTTGAGAACAAGTATGTGTTGAATAAAAGAAAAGATGGTTTTGGTGATGATGGTATCAAATTCAAGGGAATAAGGAGCTTTTCTAAGGGCGATGATGATGATGATGATTTGGAGAGTGATTCAAGCTCTGATTTATTTGAGTTGAGTAATATTGATGCTAATTTTCATGTTGCACAAAGTGAAGAGCCTCAACTGTGTGGTGGTAGTGTTAAATGGTCTTTATCAACATAAAAGTTTTTGTGGAAGTTATGTGAGTGGAAAATTATTTTCTATAGAATGTTATTTATGAATTATGCAATAGTATTAGTACTTATCAATGTAAAGTTTTTGTTTTTAGGGTGGTTCTTTTTTTTTATTTTAATCTTTGTAACTTTGAAAATATATTTGAAATATTGTAATTGTTTGAATGGCTCCCAAAATCTAAAATATTTGCTTATATATGCTTTTTTTAAGCAAAGGCAAATCATATGAGTTTGTTTTTTTTTTATATAAAGTTAACAAAAATATTCAAATTACTCGAACCAATTCGATATACATATATCTTGAAAAATAAAATCTATATTTTTCTAAATATTAATGGCAGTTTTTATTAATTTTATATCAGACAGATATAAATTTGTTTAAGATTTTTAAAATTATACATAATAATACTATTTTGGAGATCAAATAAACAATTGGACACGTTTATTTATATCAATATTTATTTAATTCATTACTCGAAAACTATCAGGGTTGTTATTATTTTTAAAATATAGATATTTATTAAGAACCCTCTATAGTAAAGATAAAACCATACAAAATAACACAAGGTGATACATACCTATATCTGCTTATTATTAGTTGAATTTTACACTGACTTGGGCTAATTTCAAACAAGACCTTTGACAAGTAAATTTGTTTGAAATAATAATAATAATAGCAATAATATATATATATATATATATATATATATATATATATATATATATATATATATATATATATATATATATAGCACACGTCATCGTCGGTACATCCATAAATTTTAAATATATGAACACCGCTTAGGACATGTTAGATCATCACTTAATGACCTATGTGCCCTGATAGTAAAAAATATATATGTATATAATAAAAATGGGATGCACAATATTTTACATAAACCATTAAATTAAATATGCACAGCAATTTAAAATCATATTTGTTGAATTCTATTTTTACTAAATCTACAACAGCCTTACTAAAAACCAAATCAAAACTAATCAATCAAAATTAAACCTAATTAACCCATACATGTGTCTGTCTCTCTCCATAATTACAATAATTTAATATTACAATAATTTAATCAATTACAACCGTTGAATAGACTTCTATTTTTACTTGACCCACAACAACCTTACAAACTAATCAAACCCAAACTAAACCTAATTAACCCATACATGTGTCTATCACTCTCCATAATTATTACTATAACTTGATTGACATTTTCTCATATATATATATATATATATATATATATATATATATATATATATAATCCATTAATAAAATTTAGATTGTGAAAATTTGAAACCGTTGCTCACATTTATCTGAATCTACCAGGTAGACATTAAGGCATATTTTCTGATTATACTTGACACATGCAAGTGGATGAAAATAACATGTCTTGTTGACTTGTCATGTAAACGTCTACAAACATGCATGCACCAAAATTTCACTAGCGCATAAATGCTACCTTTAAGGATTTTACATAGCTGTTTATTTTATTTTATTTTATATTTATGTTTGATAAAAATAACAGAAACATGGTACATCTTTTAATTTGATCTGCCCCAGTGTACATCCTCAGGAACTTTGCTGAATTGCATGATTCATATAATCAAAAGCATACAAGGACTTCAAAGTGGCTTTTACGTCTTTTTTGGGTACTCTCTTGCGCCAAAAATAGTCGAACCGATCCTAACATTAGTGCTCCCCGCTTCAATCTGTAGAGACAGAAATTTATCAATAACCGATCAGTTTCATCATATCATAGACAAAGTCTTTCCTTCTTCGGTTTTAGGTTTTGAATGCATGCAAATAAAAGAAAAACAGTAAATACTATTGCCGACAAAGAGAAGCCGAAACTTCTCTTAATTGCAATATGATTTTGTAGAGCAAAACTTGGTTACTTACCGCTTGTTCAAAGTCATTGGACATGCCCATCGAGAGCTCGCATTGCTCCTCTGGAATCCCAAGGGCTTTGCACACTTCAGTTCGACAATTTACGAGTGTCTACTCATAAAACACATGCAAAAGCGTTAGGAACTGATAAATATATACAATTGCTTGTTTGTTTCGAGGAAGACTACCTTGAAGTTTTCTGGTGTTGAGGAGTAATCCAGCATTCCAATTGTCATCAAGCCAGAGAAAACAAGGTTCGGGCAGTCCAGTTTCACATGCTTGGCCAGTTCAACACAACCTGCGGGATCCACACCAGACTTTGCTGCAAAGGAATTTGCAAATCAAGGAAAGATGAATGAATTAACCAGCCGACAAGCTGCTTAGGCAAAGTGTGAAATAAAGTCTGAAAGATCTCATTTGAAACTCAATGCTAAGCATAGGAAAAGACATGGCTAAGAATACAGACAGAACTTTGTCACTTTGCAGCAAATGCACATTCTGTTGTCCCCAGGATAACATGCCTACAGATGAGGATAACAGTGGGAGTATGTAAAAATTATGTGGTATGTGATTTGGCTTCGCATTGATAACATAAATACATAGATTAATCATTCAACGTAGAAAAGAAGGAAAAGCAAAAAGTTACTAGCAAAAGCAAAAATAAGAAAAGGAAAGACTGATACACTAGGATTAAGTCATGCAATGTAAAACTAATTGAAACCTTGTCAAGAAAATGTTCCACGCAACTTACACTCTTCTCCACTGGTATTCACTTGGACCAAAACTTTCAAAGGCTTCCTTCCCAAGTTAGCGACAATGCGATCAAGAAGATTAGCAATCTGAAAAGAATACACAGGGAAATCATTCAGGTGAGTATTACCAGTGTGATTTAATTTATTGATAATAAGGAATTTAGATTAGGAACGTAATGAACCAGCTCATTGAGCTATATCAAAGACAAGCCAATTTAGCCTCTTGCGCAATTTTCACTAGATTTGCAATACAACAATCACTCACTGGAATGATCCAGTTCATTTCCCTTGATATCTCATATTCATGGGATATCATAAAAGTTTAAGCCAGTAACCAACCATTCACAACCTTCTATCCAATCATGGAACTGGCTGTGTAAGTAACTTAAGCAAATTTTAGTGCTTAATAATAGAAGCATGGAAAAGTGGCATGGAC
The DNA here is from genome assembly GCA_020875875.1 of Dioscorea alata. Taxonomy (NCBI): domain Eukaryota; kingdom Viridiplantae; phylum Streptophyta; class Magnoliopsida; order Dioscoreales; family Dioscoreaceae; genus Dioscorea; species Dioscorea alata. The sequence continues at coordinate 15,186,398 of CM037019.1, forward strand.
ATATTGTCTTAATTTGGATGACAAATGTTACATGCAATGCAGTAACACAGCCACCATAAACTCATCTTACCCAATAAACTCCTCACCACAAAACTAGTGAAGATGGAATTTTCATGAATGTAAAGAAATTATGCAAACTTTTTAACAATTAATCAAACAGTAAATGTAAAGTAAAAACTAACCTTTTGATCATCTACGCTCTCAAACATGTCCAGGTTAGGGACACCAGCTGTTCATAAACAAGTGGAAAAGAATGATTCATTGTTTAGCCACAAGTAACCATTTTTAAATGAGACAGAACAAGGGAGACAGCCTAACTAATTATTAGATAGAACCTGAAAGAAAACAAAACTGAAGTGCTATATGATACATCCTATGAATTTGTGTGTAAACACAAAGAGAGAAACTTGAGACACCAAATGAATTAAATCCAACAAAACAGAAAAGAATAAAGAATAGAATAGTACAGGACTACAGGAGATCATTAATTGATTTAGTGCAGATTTTGATAAAGAGCTCAGATCCAATGGAGTACTAAACAGCCATGTTAACAAAAAACAATTGTGTAACTTAGATTTTAAAGTTCCATCGAATATCAAGGACCATTGGATTACAAACAAGGATCTGAAAATCTTCCAATAGCATAACATTTTAACTAAGCAATCAGATATCATTAAACAAGAACTAGAAAACTGAAGTATCGCCAATGAAAGTCCTGACTCTGCATTTAACTAAAACACATTATTGTCTTCCATCACGGAAAGTCAAGTGGCTATTTTGGTTCCTACATTTTGTCCAAGGAACAGTTGGGAAGTTTTGCAAGTCTTATAAGAAACCCTCTTCAAATGAATTCAATGACCATCCTTAGGGTAAGAACATAATGTGCTTATTCCCAGGTAACAACCAATCAGATATAGATGTTTCCAGATAATTAACTTCAAGTTGGATTCTTGGGAAGGATTTGCTTGGTGCAGATCTCATCAAAATATTTTCAGGTTTGTTCTGAATGGAAACCAGGGGCTTGTGCTCCGTGGAACTTTTGGTCAAATTGATACTTCAAACCCACAATATAGAGTTGATCTAGAAAATGGTCGTGACCAGCCTAGTATTTTTCCTTATAAGGCAGTTAGGTTTCTGCATTGCAAACTAAAATTCATTGATGAAAATTGTAGGTAATAGAAAAGATGTTAAGTTAAATACTACCATGTTAAATAGTTACTGACTAACCAAATCAAACTATCCAGCAAATCAAACTATCTAGTGTACAAGTTTAGAAAGCATGATTTCATGAGCCTTGAGTAGCAACAAACAGAATCAGACACAATGTTATGAACTTATGACACATCAGATGATGGACTGAAAATTCAGTGTCCAAAGGCTCCCTTAAAGGCTCAACTGCCAGCTTACTTGAACTGATAGGTTTGAAATAGTACGAATAAAACTTTTCTTAGATAGTTGCAGTTTAATTTCGGAATTATAATTCATACAGTACGAATTAAACTTTTCTCATGAACTATTTTCTAGATGCACAAATTAACTTCAGAAACTAGAAGATGATTACCAAGAAGGGCTTTGACTTTATTGCTTTGCAGGTTTCCAATAAAATGCCATTGAATATCTTCAGGAAGCTGCAAAAAGAGAAGTTTGCATTTACTTATTGTAAAAAGAACATGTAACCCTTCTCTTTCGTTTTACAACTACAAAAAACTCATCAGTTACTTTATTGCTTATATGAATGATTGCATTTTAAATGATACAGAAATATAACCATTGCAAGCTGCTGAATGACTCTTGATTCAAAATTTCACTAATTGACTCCAGGTCAATAACAATGGTAATGCTTCAAGTAGAAATACGAAAGCAAATCCTTGAGAAACAATACAAGAAAATAGAACCAAAAAAAATGTTTTCGACACCGAAAATAAAATTATAAACATATCCAAGAAGGTAGTAAATACATTTGATGTATGACAAAAAAATTCCCAGATTCTTTGAAGTTTGTTTGATACAATAATGCTAAGAACAAATTAAATTCATATGATCAATTAGATTTCCATGCTCTTAAATTCACATAAGACGGGCAGTAAAAGACACAAATTTAACCATGGCTTTTCAGCACCTGGACATAACAGAATGTTGAAGAACAAAAACATATCATAATGTTTAAGAACTCCGCATTTTTCTATGACAAAATTCTAGGGTTTACCAGTTACATCAAAAAAGATGAAAATCCCAGCTAAACCAGAACCAGAGGCACAATCAAGCAATCAAAAACCAATCCCTACACTAGCCAATCATGTTTCAAAACAATCAAGCATGCCAAAAAAAAAAAAAAAAAAAAAAAAAGCTTTGACACAACAATCCATAGATTATGAAAGATCAAACGGATAAAAGAGAAACCTGAGGAGCTTTCTCAATGATCTCCTGAGCATAATTCTCACCAAAACATCGGTGGCCAGCATCATACACTTGGCGGATAAGGGACACAGGCTTGGTCTTGCTGACGGCGACCAACCTAACCTGCTCCGCTGCGCGGCCAGACCTCTCAGCCGCCTGCTGAACCCTCGTGAGCACATAACGGAATGCCATCACAGCGTCCCCTGCTACGCTTGAAGTTGCCATGCCGCCCAGATTAACAACCTCAGCACCAACAACAACAGGAAGAAGCTCCACCACAAATCCTTCTGTGGTCTCAATTGTTCAAGCAATTCATGCTTCAGAAATCGATTCAATGTGAGAATAATCAATGAAAAATTGCAATAAAGACAGAAATCAAACCCTAGAATGGAGGAATTCTTGCTCCGGAGAAGAACCCTAGCAAGATTTGGGGGTGTAAAAGAGAGATCGAGTTGGATTTAGTAAAATAAATTATCTGGACTAATTCGTAAAATAAATTAGAACAAATCAAAATTTAAGTAGAGAATCTCCTTATGTGTATATCTATTTATATTTAGGTCAAAATGGGATTAAATTTTTAATGGGTTACTAACGTGTTGACTTGTTTCTTTAAAGTTGCCAAGCTTCAATTTGGATCAAAACGGTTACTAATATTTGATCTCATTTCTCCGGCAGGTTACCCGAGTAACCATTGACGTGTCTACCGGAAAAAAACCAGTCTGCTTGATGATGACATGTCACCAGCTACCAGAGAGTCCATATCAGCCTATTTAAGGTTAGAAGTGCCACATCATTGAGTAAACAAAACACTAACCTTAACTCGTTGAATCCCCCAAATGCGAGAAGTTGCCGCCACCACTATTTATTCTTTTCTCCCACCGTTTCATCTTTGAAACCCTTGGATTCTCATATCTCTTCTTCCATCTTGTGTTCTCCGACTGTTTCATCTTCGAAACCCTTAGATTCTCATATCTCTTCTTCCATCTTGTGTTCTCCCATCGTTTCATCTTCGAAATGCTCTCAGATCTCTTCTTCTCACTTCTGAAACCCTTAGATTCTTCTCCCATCTTGTGTTCTTCTCTCATACTAGGGCAACCTCATGAACTTGGGCAACATCGTGAGCTAGGCTTACCATCACCCTCTTCAGGAAAGTTTTCCTGTGAGTTTTACTCCATCAGTCTTCTCCCATCTTTTCTTCTCTCATACTTGCAACCACTAACATCCTATTCTCTTAACCTGTGTAGCTACACGAGCAACGAGTGAAGGGTTTGTTTATTTTCTTTGGCAGGTGAGGGAGTGCAAGGACGACTTGTAAGGGATGTCCATTGATTGGGAGGTTTGGCTTCCTGGAGGGGAAGCACCCGAATATTGTAAGAGTGTTTTCATTTACTGATTTTATTTTTAGTATGGAACCATATACTTTCAAAGTTTCTGCCATCTTGAGTTTGATGATTTAAACTTTGTTATTTTACATTTGTGTTTGATTTGAATTTAGGAGTGTTTTATTTTTACTACTGTTTTGTGTGTTATATAATCATTCTTGTTTTGTATTATGAAGTATGTGTGTTTTCCCTTCGACATACCTTGAAGGTTTGTACTGTTTAATTATTATGAAATATGTAATAGTTATGTGTTGTGTTGTTTAATTTAAATTTGCTTTGGCATTAGTTAATTGTATTTCTGAATTTTCTTTTATAATGAGTTTTCTGTTCTTATTAAAGAATATGCAATTGTGGATTTATTTTAATTATCTATGTGTTATTGCATTTTAATTTTAGTATGTTATGTAGTTTTGTTCATTTACCTTGTATGATGCGCATGTATTTTATGTTTGCAATTGTGTATGTGTTCATTTTAATTGTGTATGTTTGCAATTGTGCATGTATTTTATGTTCATTTACCTTTTGTGCATGTGTTTTTGATTTTTCTTTTATAATGAGTTTTCTATTCTTATTGAAGAATATAGATTGTGGATTTATTTTAATTGTGTATGTGTTCTTGCATTTTAATTTTGGTATGTTATGTAGTTCTGTTCATTTATCTTTTATGCAATTGTGTTCTTGAATTTTATGTTTGCAAGGTTTCTAATTTTTATTTTTATAATGATTTTTCTATTCTTATTGAAGAATATGGACTGTAGATTTATTTTAATTGTGTATGTGTTGTTGCATTTTAATTTTGGTATGTTATGTAGTTCTGTTCATTTACCTTTCATGTTCTGTTAATTTATTCATTGTTGCTAAGTGATATTTTGAACAAGGGTTTATAGTTCATATAAAGTCACTGGTTCGACTTGCCACTGGTTTTGAGGCTTGGCCTAGTCTAGTAACTTTATACCTTTGGTATAGAGAATATTGCACTTTAAATTGGAGAGCACAAACCTAAGTTCTTATGTGAAAACCCCTTCAATTTTATGTTTGCAGGGTTTTTGATTTTTCTTTTATAATGAGCTTTCTATTTTTAATGAAGAATATGAAATTGGGAATTTATTTTAATTGTGTATGTATTGTTGTTTAATTTAAATTTGCACTGCCATTAGTTAATTGTGTTTACCCTTCCATATACCTTGAAGGTTTCTGATTTTTCTTTTATAATGAGTTTTCTATTCTTATTGAAGAATTTGGACAGTGGATTTATTTTAATTGTCTATATGTTCTTGCATTTTAATTTTGGTATGTTATGTAGTTCTGTTCATTTATCTTTTATGTTCTGTTTGTTTATTCATTGTTGCTAAGTGATATTTTAAACGAGGGTTTATAGTTCATATATATATAGTCATTGGTTCGACTTGTCATTGGTTTTGAGGCCTTGCCTAGTCCAGTAACTTCATACCTTTGGTACAGAGAACATTGCACTTTGACTTGGAGAACACGAACCTAAGTTCCTATGTGAAAACCCCTTTAATTTTATGTTTGCAGTTTTCTAATTTTTCTTTTATAATGGGTTGTCTATTCTTATTGAAGAATATGAAATTGAGAATTTATTTTAATTGTGTATGTGTTGTTTAATTTAAATTTGCACTGGCATTAGTTAATTGTGTTTTCCTTTCCATATACCTTGAAGGTTTTTGATTTTTCTTTTATAATGAGTTTTATGTTTGATAGGTTGGTGGGATTTTAATTGTGTTGTGATATGACGTTAGCTCTCTTGAATGTATTTACTGCTATAGAGTTTATAAAAAAAATAACACTGTGCTTTAGTATATTGGACTTTAGCATGTAGGTTAGAACTCACCCTTTTACCAGGTAAAGGTCAAGAACCTAAGTTCTTATTTGTTGGATTCAATTTTAGTACCAAAATCAGAATTATTTACAATTCAGATGCATTGCATGGTCAATAGTATAAAGAGGATGGCAGGGTATGTAGACTTTGAGTGTGCAGATTAAATATCAAAGATTGAAATCCTGAGCATGGCCAAATAGTTGAAAATAGATGTGGAAAATTGTAACATATGGTGGTTGGATGCAAGTTCTAGTAATGGAAGTTTGATAGAATAAAAAATGTAAAATTTAAAAAAATAAAACTGGTATATATGTATGAGCATAATTTTTTCTCCAAACTAATCAAATTATTAGAAATATTAAAAAGTAGTTAGATTATATACAGGTGGAATTTTTATTCCCATTTGGTCTTGCTTGGTTTTGATAGATTAAAAATAATAAAAAGTGCAAGGGTTCATACTCCACCGACATTGATATCACTGTAAAAATGTTAATGTGGGATATTTAAAAGATTTCAAATTTAAGTTCCATTGAATACAGTAGTAATAACAGGTCTTTAGTTATGGATGTGAACTTGCAAACCAAACTCTGGGTCACCAAATAAAGGTGCACAAATTGGACATTCAATCCTCACCCCCATGCGCCTATGATAGCATTTACCGTATTTATCAAAATAAATAAACAAATAAATAATACTTTTTAAATCTTTACTTCTAAAAGGTTTTTAACTAACAATGAGTTTAAGATTTCTATTAAGAGTACCTTTATCCCATATTTTGTCTTGAGAGTCTCTAATTAAAAATAGATATGAATAGGAGATAAATAAAAAATTTAATTAATTTTAATAATATTATAAAGTAATAAAAATATAAACTTGTGTGGAATTACTAATAGTTTTTATCATTTTTATCAATTACATATATTTTGTATCGATTTGATCTTGAATAGAACAAAATAAATAAATTTTTAATAATAAAAATATAATTGGTAAATCGTATTTTATATATCAATTTTTTCATTTCCCCTTTTTTAACCAAACTAAGTCCATCAAACAACCATTCTCTTCTTTTATTTGGATAAAGTTTGATTATCCAAATAAGAGTTAACTCTTCTCTTGCTTTTTTTTATTTTCCATTCTTTTCTCTTTCCTTCCTTTTCTTTACTTTTCCTTCAACGTGTGCATCTAACACTATGTAAGACTAAAATTATTAAGACTAAACCTTATTTATTATTTTAATTTTTTTTTTTTTTGAATCAGTGGAGTTCTTTGATTTCATAAGAAAGGGAGCATCATATTGCAATTTAAATAAAAAAACTTTTACGTTGAAATGTAAATTAGAATTTTATCTATATATAAAATATATATAGACAAAGATGATAAGCGTTTCTCCAAAAAAGATTATTAAAGAAACATGTAACTATGATGATGCATCAGTTACGGTTAAAAAGATTCAACCCCCCTCCCCACTTATAGTTACATATCTCTTTACTGTCTTTTTACTATGCTACGCGTTGATTAGGTATTATATTTTGTTTGCCTAATTAATTTTAATTTTTCTTTTTTACTCTTTAGGTTTGTATCTTAATTTTATTTTAAAATTTCAATATATATATATATATATATATATATAGAGAGAGACACACGTGATGACCTTATTGTTTTTACTTCAATATTGAAGGATGCTGATTATTTATAATTATGATGATTTTCTAACATTTTGACAAAGATGTTTTTGACAATATTTAATTAATGTTTGATCATCAAACACTCCTAAAACCGTATTTAATGGCTATTTAACGTTTGGTGATGATCCAAACATTCAATCCCGTGGCCCACCAATATTTTTTCAATTGTTGTTGCACTATTTTAATATTCTTTTACAATGATGATTATTTTTTATTTTTTATTATTGTAACATATTTTTTTATTTTTTAAACTTGTGTCAATCAATATTTTTAATTTGAGATTTTTTTTGCGGCTTTTCATTTGTATTAAATAATTTTTTTATTTTTTCATCAATTTGAGAAAATATATTTAATTTTTTTATCATGAATTTAATCGTCCTTTATAAATTAAAAATATTTAGTTTTATAGAAATTTATATATTTATCAAATATTTAATTTTAAAAAGTAATGAAATATTTGGTTACATAAATGTATAAATAGTTAAAATAATAAATAAAATTATTGTAAGTTTAATACTATAATATAACTATTATAAAAAAAATAATCTAATAAAAAATTTAAAAAATTGGTAAAATAGTATGAGTATAATGAAAAGATTCAAAACCTTTAAATAGTCCAGCTATTAAAAACATTTTTACAAAATTTTTCCAATTATTGACTCTTTACTTTTTTTTAAAAAAAATTTAGATTTATGTCTATCATTTATTATGGACTTTTTTTTTTAATATTTTATATCATATTTACATCGTATATGCTTTTCCCATTAAAAAAATATTTTGTTTGATTGTTGCACTATTTTAATATTTTTTTAGAATGATAATTTTTTTTTATTTTTGTAACAGAATTTTTTATTTTTAAAATTATGTCTATCAATATTTTTAAATTTAGATTATTTTTGGGCTTTTGATTTGCATTAAATTATTTTTTATTTTTTCACCAATTTGTTTAAATATTTTTTCATCAATTTGAGAAAATATATTTAAATTTTTATCATGAATTTAATCCTCTTTTATAAATTAAAAATATTTAGTTTTATAGAAATTTATATTTGACAAATATTTAATTTTATTAACTAATTTAATAATTTGATTACATAAATGTATAAATAGTTAAAATAACAAATAAAATTATTGTAAATCTAATATTATAATATAACTGTTATAAAAACTAGTTTAATAAAAAATTTTAATAAATTTCAAAACACATAGTTCGATTGATGGTTCATTTGATCGTACTGTGGAAATCCTACGGTAGAGATTGTTTTCCTATTGAAATTTACAGCTCATTATGATAGAATCGTACTATAAAGATAGAGTTAATGTGTACGTTGGGTTGAGATATACTGTGATTCATCTTCCAAGGCTTTCAAAAGTCAGCAACAGCCGTGATTTGATCCTTTGCTTTTGCTATGTGAACTTCCCCAACTCTTAATAGAAAGATAGAGTTAATGTGTATGTTGGGTTGAGGGTTACTGTGATTCATATTTCAAGGCTTTTAGAAGTTAGCAACAATCGTGATTTGAGCCTTTGCTTTTGCTTTGTGAGCTTCCCCTACTCTTATTAGAAAGATAAAGTTAATGTGTATGTTGGGTTGAGGGTTATTGTGATTCATCTTTCAAGGCTTTCAGAAGTCAGCAACAACCGTGATTTGAGCCTTTGCTTTTGCTTTGTGAGCTTCCCCTAATCTTATTAGAAAGATAGAGTTAATGTGTATGTTGGGTTGAGGGTTACTGTGATTCAACTGTGCAAGGCTTTCAGAAGTCAGCAAGAACCGTGATTTGATCCTTTGCTTTTGCTTTGTGAGCTTCCCCTACTCTTATTAGAATGATAGAGTTAATGTGTATGTTGGGTTGAGGGTTATTGTGATTCATCTTCCAAGGCTTTCAGAAGTCAGCAAAAACTGTGATTTGAGCCTTTGCTTTTGCTTTGTGAGCTTTCCCCCTCTTATTGGGATGAGAAAATTCCCATATCCTTGGATTAAATAATCACAAAAGAATTAAGTTTATCACCTTTTTCTCTCTCTCCTGACCTCCTCTTCCTGAGCTCCTGAGCCTTGCCTTCGAAAGCCAAGCGTTCATGCTTTTTGTGAAGGCGAGTTAGGGTTTTCCGGCGGTACTCTCGGTGAGTCATCTATCACTAAAATCTCAATTTGAAGAGAGGTATTAATTCCTTCTTGGTGTGCGTATGTGACATTTTTTCCCACCAGCCAAAGGTTGCAGGTGCACCTCCCGTCTTAGAAGACTTAAAAATATGGATGAAGAGCTGAGAGAAAAGGTCTCTGAAGCGATTTTTGATATACTGAGTTCCGCCGATCTTACTGTGATGACAACGGCCATGGTTCGGCCAACGGTGTCTAAACATGTCAACATCGACCCATCACTTCCCGCTCTAGAGATATATGTTAAATATGTTGTGGATTCTTTCTACGAGTCCGAGCAAGATGAAGAAGAAGAGTCCAAGCGAGGTGAAGAAGAAGAATCCCAGCAAGTTGAAAAAGAAGAAGAGAATCCTAGTAACCGTCACAGTGAGGAATATACTACAAACGGGGATCTCATTATCTAGCGAGTGATTATTTTATTTTTTTTGTTTTAGAATTTTTTGCCTCTATCATCACAGTTGGTTATTTTTTTTTCTTTTAGCTTACAAAAAAACGATTGATTACACTGCAACCATATAATGGGACCACATTGGTCTCAATTAGGGAATATTTTACAAGAGATGGGAAAGAGCTTCCCACCTCCAAAGGTATTTGTCTTTATGAGTTTTTGTACTTAATATATCAGTTGGGGTTAGTTATTTAATTTTTTTCTTTGCATTCTATCTGAAGGGATTAGTTTACCAATTGATCAGTGGGAAGATTTGAAGAACACCATTCCTGCCATTGATAGGGGTATTGAAAAACTCGAATACTAGATGGCTTCGCAGGTATTTATCTCAAATATACAATAAAATACAAATTTTATTGCTATATTATTTTAGAGTGTCTCCTTATAGAAAAGAATACAGTATGCTTATAAGGATTTATCATTATCATCAAGTTAATACTTTTTTTTATTAATCAGTAAAACATTGTTATGGATGTGATGTTCATTATCTTGATTTTCTCATGCAGGTGCAGGAATGAAGATTTTTGGTGTTGCAGTCCGACTTAAGCTAGCACTGTTGTTTTTTGTGTTTTTCTAGAAATGTTTTGACGTACTTTTATCTTTAAATTGGTACTTTTTTTAAGCCTCTTTTGTCTATTTCTTAAGCTATCTCTGTTTTGAACTTTAGGTTTCTATTGAGCAATACGCTAGATGTCATATTGAGCAACTTTGCTCATTGTCAATGTCAGCAAATGGTGGTTTTATATGCCTATATAAATTGTGCGTTCACTACATCAATATTGGCCTTTTTGAAGTTTTGAACATGTTTGTTTATGCTTGTCGTTTGTATGTTTTTCAATTGGCTAGATGATTGAAAATTGAAATTTTATCATTTGGTGCTTGGTTGTTGTAAGAGGGAGTTCATGCCACCACACAAAATATGCTATCTGTTAGATGTTACTTTTATTTTGATGGAAATTGCCTTCAATCAGAATTTGGAGGTTCTTAACCATGAAAATTAGTTCTTTTCGTCAAAATTACTTAGTTTCTATGCAAGTATAACACTGTTTAAAAAGCTAAATCTAAAATGTCAGAAATGATTGGGCCTTTCTGTAAAAATTAGATGTGAGATTCAGTTTTGTGATCGGGCAAAAATGCATCAGTAAAAGTTCAATGAACAATTTCAAAATTACTGGGCATCTTTAGCAAAGTCACAAAAACATTTTATAAAGATCTATTCATTGTTGTACTTCTGATTTGTCGTTATCAATGGATTACTACTTTTGAGCAATCACTAAGCAATAGTATTGAGATTATCAAATATTTATGTTTGATGCTGTGTTTTATATTTGTGCTTGTGAGGATTTACTGGTTGATGATATGGTTATTGTATTTTCTATTGGAAGTAACTTGGTCTTTAGTTTATTAGAAAAAATTAGATCTTGGTACTTTGATAGATTTTCATTGATTTGATTTGATTAAAAATCTTTTAACCAGGTGTTTCAAACCGATAGAATTTATTAGGTGTCACACTGCTTTGGGAACATACATGAGGTAGCATGGATTCTATATCCTTTCTGTTGGTTTTCATGAATGTGAGTCTTGATCTTTGATTTTTTTTTCTTATTTGAATGTGTCTGTGGGGTAATTCAGTTTTGTTTGATAAAGGTGAGAGAAATTGTTCTTGTAGGGTTTAGCAGCTCAATGGTGTGCCTTGCAGTCATGCGGTGTCAGTAATATATTACAATATGGATAAACCAGAAAATTTCCTCTATGAATGTTACAGTGTCAATATATATCTAGATATTTATGGGCACACCTTAAACCCCACACATGGCTAGGAATCGTGGCCCAAAAGTAAACAATAACCTATGATACCACCTCTGCTTGTGAACAAGAAGAGAGGAAGGAAGACATTAATAAGGAGGAGGGCAGATGGTGAAGAGAACAATGGGTTCAATAAGGGAAAGATGGCCAACAAAGGGGCAAAGTTAGTTGTGGGGTCTGTGGAGCAAAATGTCATAATAGAAGATACAATGGTAAATAGGTATAGGCTTCGTTTATATTTAATACTGCTTTGGTTTCATTTGTATGTCATCTTCTGGGTGATTTTCTTTTTTTAAGTGTGAATTGATTTAATGGCAAGGTAATATGGATAGTTCAGAGGCAAGTAGCCATCAACATAAGCAACCGGATGGTAATGTGTATGTTGACATACAGGTCCAAGTAGATCTCCATGTATTTTGTTGTGCCATTTAATGTATGTGTTCATCATTATTGGCATACATTATACACTGAAAATTTTCTTCTTGCACTGCTTAAACTATAGGGTCATCAAGAACAAATGTAGCAAACTAAAGATGGCGAACCAAATGATGACCTCCAAGACAAAATAGGACACCAGATAATTTATTGAAAAATATAGTATATTACAAATATTTTAATCAGTACTAACAACTTGGGTTATTGTAACTAGGATCTATTGTATTTGTATTAGGTTAATTATCCAAGGCAATGTACAGAGGTAAAGGAAGGCACACGACATGAAGAAATCCCCCAGGAACAAGTTAGTGTCATTTAATTTTGTAGAGTCTACTTACAACATTGCATATATTCTTATTGTTCCCTCTTAATGGCAGTTAATCTACATGCCTAATGAAATTCTCCCTGCCAACACAATTCCTACAAGTGAGAATTTACTGAGGAGAACAAAACTAGGCATAAGGAGGGGGGCTAATTACTAGATCTCACAAGGAGCAGATAAAAGCACAACTGAACATAGAAGGGAACATGTGAACAAACCTTGAGGAAAAGGTAAAAAATATGATGAGAAGAAAAATGAGGGAGATGCTGGCAAAAAGAAGGGTGTGGCTTCCCCCAGGAATTTGACTGTCTGGCTTCAGTGTTTGTTATTTTGTGTAGAATGAATGTTTTGGTTTTTGTGTAGTATGCCTGGCTTTAGGAATTTGCTGATACAACTAAAATATAGCATTGCGTAGTATGTGTGCTTATTACAGTCACTACTGTAAATTTATTGTTATGATTCAATGAAATTTTTTGGTTTCATTCAATGCTTGCACTATTATGCATAAACTGTAATTTATTCTTTCAGGAATAAATACCTTTTATATGATGTGTTAATATTCATAGATTCTAGGTGGATTAATGAGAACTTTTGTAGGTCTTCATTGCAGATTGTACACACTGATAAGGGTGTCTGTTTACAGTAACTGAGTTGCAGAAATTTTGCATGTTTCTATTGTTATAGATTGTGCATACAAGGATTATAATAAGCACTTCTATATCTTATACATAAAACAATGACAACATTGAGCTTGATGTTTATTTCTGGTAATCAGCAGCCCAATGTAGAAGAAACAGGGAAGTAGAGGAAGGATAGGAGGAACAGAGGAGAGATAGGATAAGGGAGTTAGGAGATTTCAAGGAAATGATGGCCAAAAGATGCCATTCTTCTCATTACTCATTCTCTTATATAGTTGGTTTTGAGAATCTATACAAACTGTAACTAATCCTCCAGCCTGGCATATCAACAAACACCTGATATGCCAAGACACTATCCCTCATTGTAATTCTCTTGTTATAACTACAATTACTGAAAAATTATAAACACTCATTCCATACTACCAATTAACAATGAATTATAGCTCACGTAATAAAATCTTTGAATTTGTTGTTGTGCTTCCCCCGATTCATTCTTGCGCTTCTCTTGCCCACTTCCTTGAATGGCCTTCTTGCAACAGAGCTCTCTTTGGCATTCCCTCGAGCATCTTGCATGCTATAAAATAATAGGTATATTTATAAATCCACCAAACAACCACAAACAAGCACTCTAGTTGTAAAAGAACAATATACTAAAATAATGAAAAAAAATCTTCTACAACCCAGCAGTCCTCTCTTATAATTAACAATTATATCAATTCAAATGAGAAATAAACATAAATAATAAACCACCAAAATTATGTTGCTTCATTTTGCAATTTTTTTTAAAAAACAAAAAAATAAAAATAAAACACCCTAGCCCTAAATCTTCAATCGGAGCTCCATTATCTTCTGATGACACACCATTGATCCACTCATTACTATAGCTCCGCCTGGCCCCAAAGCTTCTCACCGACCAAGGATCCACTCATTGTCGGAGCTTCACTCTTTGTCGGGGACCCATCGTGCTCCCTTTTCATGTTTGAGCTAGGGTGAACAATAAGAAGAAGAAGAAGAAGAAGAAGAAGCTCCATTCATTGTCGGGGTTGTGCTCCCTGTTCATATTAATCAAGCTTGGGTAAACAATGGGAAGAAGAAGAAATGCTGATTTGGCAATTTTTAACCCGCTTGGATTCCTCATATGGTGTGGTAGCCTGGTGATGTGTCATCATCAGGTTGACTGTGTTTTTTCTGGTAGATATGCCAGCTAGATGAATGTGGTTACTCCTGGGTAACCTGCCGGAGAAATGAAATAAAATTTTAGTAACCGTTTTGATCCAAATTGAAACTTGGTAACCTTAAAGAAACAAGTAAAAACCTTAGTAACCTATCAAAAATTTAATCCACCCAAAGTGCCCTTTTAGTCCCTCTAATATTTTTTGTCCCTGTAGGATCCTTGTATTTTTCATTTCATGCCAAACAAGTCCCTCCCCCTAACGGCCGTCTGATTTTCTGTCTATGAGGATGACGTCGCAATTTTTATGAGTAAAAAATTGTTATAATACCTAGTTTAGTTCCTATATTAGTGCAAACAGACCCTTTAGTCCCCTTATTATTTTTCGCCCTTAGGAAGTCCCTCTAATTTTGGACTAAAAGGTAATTTTGAAATAATAAAGGTACTAAACTGGGTATTATACCTAAAAAAATTAATAAAAAAATGGGACTTCCTAAGGGCAAAAATAATAGGAGGACTAAATGGTCATTTCAAAATAATAGAGGGACTAAACTAGGTATTATACCTTAATTTTTTACTCATGAAAAATGCCACGTCAAACTCGCAGACGGAAAATCTGACGGGCGTTAGGGGGAGGGACTCGTTTAACACAAAATGAAAAAGACAGGGATTCTACAAGAACAAAAAATATTAGAGGGACTAAAAAGGCACTTTGGGTATTATACCTATATATATCTATACACACACACTTATATCATATTTTAAGTAAAGTGTTATTGATTTATACTTGTTTGCCATTTTGGTGAATGATAGTTAGCATTGAGAAAGATCTTGAATGCCTTATTTGGTATTTGATTTGTTAACGCTCGATTTGTGATTAATACACTTCCATAAGTTGGCGAAATCCTTGTTTTATGTGAAACTTGGGATTTGTTGTGAAAATCTTTGGTTTTGAGAATTCTAAGGCGTGAACTCATTTTGAATTGTTGAAAAGAAAGGCTTTCCATGTTGTTTCTTGTGTTGGGTTTTGTAAGTCAACTTGTGTTTAACAGCTTAAGTTTTCTTGTGCTTTTATCATTTCCTCGTGTAAATCGCGGAGATGTTAGGCGGAGCGACAGTGTGCTGGCCATTTGTTGCTTTCTACCTTCTGTGTATCTTTTCTGTTTCATGTATGTTTCTTTTTGGACATGGATGTGTTGTCTTGACTTATGGATCCACCAGTGTGCAGTAAACCTTGTTGCATGGTTTTGTATATATTGAACTTTCAAACTCTTATATATTAACATTTGTTAGTGTTGTTATGACTCTATATGCATTTGTGACCCTCTCTATTGTTGTACATCATTATTGTTGTTGTTACTTCTGCTGTACATTACTATGTCTCTTCCCTATGTTTTTGTGTTAATTAATCTGGATTTCAGGTTTTTGGTTAGCCTTGCGGCGTCCGGAAGGCTGAGTGGTGGGTATCTCTCCTCGGGATTGTCGCGTTCTGTGGCCCAGCGGGTCGAGTCGTGACAATTCTATTGGTATTAGAGTTATTGGTTTAGACTAATAGTTGTAGCCTTTCTTGTTGTTGATCGTTTTCTGTAGTAACTAGTGGATCCAGTTAGAGTTGAGCATGTAGCATTGTTGCATGTAGGTGTTGCACAAATGTTTATTTGGTTCATGGAATCTTATATTATCTTTTGAAATAAAATTATTGGTAATGTGATTCCTAAGTCATTGAAAATATGTGCAATTTATGTTTGGTTAACACAGTAATATAATTGGAATGCAATATTATCATCTTGTTTAGCTAGGAATCTTATATTATTAATTAGCTTTTGACTGAAATACCCTTACCTGATACCTGCAAAATATATCAAAATTTATAACATTTTGGTGCAAATAGCAACATTATTTAATAATAAATATGTGTTGTTATTAAGAAAAAGTAAAAATTAATTTTAAAATATTTAATTTTTATTAATATTAATTAAGTTAAACTTAATTATTTTAAATAAATATAACTTTTTTCACACCTAATACTCGAAATAAATTTTTAATCTTAAATGTTTTTTCTTATCTCCAACCAAATATTTCTATAAATAAATTTTCACATATTATATGTGTGGAAAGAAAAACATGAACTTTTCTTTTTTTTTTTTATAATTTTTATAAAATTAATGTTTTTGTGATTTTATTGGATTTAACAGATATAATGAGAAAAAAAAATTGCATTCCACCCAAAATATTACATTACCCCCTTATTAAGTTGGTAATCACATTCCAACAATATTGCTCAAATTATGAGATTCTGGATATATAATAGTTGCATTATAAGTAATATGTTCCCTTAAATGTACAACTTTAGTGGATAGTGAGAATTGGGTAAAATAAAAAAGATTAGCCAATTCTTGAGATTTTTATTTCTAATTTTTTTTATTCTTCATCAATTAAGCTAGACACTTGTAATAGGATGTAATGAGTAGTTAAATAGAAAATTAAATTTGAAAAAGAAATCTATCTAAAGAGAAATAAGAGGTAATTTTGAAAAATTAACTAAAATTTTCATAGAAATTTTGAAATTTACTAACTTTTTCAGTACGTGAGATTCAATTATTCATGACCGAAAATAGAATAGAGGGCAATCAGTGATATGGATTCCGCCTATAATTTCAATAAATTAATGATGATAATTAAGTTGTGGGTATGGCAGGTAGAATAGAAATTTTATTTTTCCTTTAACTCAAAAGTTGAAAGTTGGATCTCGTGCCTTGTCAATATTTATTAAAAAAAGTTTAAAAAATATTAATGCTATAGACATTTACCTTATTCACTCATTAGGCACACCTTTAAATCCAAATGTTAGCCTAACTCAAGGCTAGTTTTTTTTAAAGTGAGAAACGAGGGATGAATTCTTAGAATGACTTTGGGTTGTTTAAGTAAGTGGATTTAAAGTTGAGAGAAAAGTCTATTATTGTATAGAGCTTTTAAATGTTTTAGTCGGTTTAGACTCATAATTTTGGAAAATTGATTGGTTAAAGATCTAAATAAGAAAAAGAGGTGGGTGTATATATATATATATAAATAACAGTTTCCAGTTAGGTTTGTTTAAATGGTTTAGTCGGTTTAGAGTCATAATTTTGGAAAATCGATGGGTCAAAGATCTAAATAAGGAAAAGAGGTGGTTGTATATATATATAAATAACAGTTTCCAGTTAGGTTTTATAACAAATTGCAACTAAAGGAATATGGACTGTACCATATTTAAAAAAATATGCTAATTAATTAATGATAATAAGTATGCTGTGGATATGGTAGACAAATGTAACTTACTAAAATATTAACCACGGGAGATATTTACTCATTTCATTCATAGATGATAGATGCACCTCTGATGTCCGGGATAAAGTTCTTGGGTCTCTTAAGTGATAAGGACTGACATAGAGCATCACGCTATAAATGCTTGGAGTGGGCTTAACATCAAATGCCCGAAATCAGAACCAATGCCAAAGCCTGAATGCACAAAGCCATCTTAAAATAAAAAATAATAATAATAAATTATTGAGAAGGAGATATATTTTGATAAAAATCATATATAGTTTAAAGGGTTTTTTTTTTTGAGAAATTGTTCAAATAGTCCCTCATACTTCACTATATCTATAAAAGAACCCCTGAGTTTTGACATAACTCCAAAAACACCCTCCTTTTCATGGTCATAACTTCTCAGTCTAACCATCTGATAATGGTGTGAAATTGGCTCTAAATTTATTTTCCTACCCTTGAAGCATTATCTAATTTCAAAGCATTGGGACCATCATATCAGTCAAGTCGTTGCCCATCCCAAGGAATCAAAGAAAATTAGGCTCATCTTCTTCACCTGTCGTAGTTCTTGCTATCCAGGCCAAAAAAAAAAAAAAAAAAAAACACTTGAGTTTCCCAAGTGCTAGAGCCTGCCTTTGCTGATTGAAGACACGTTTCAACATGACGGAGAAGAGCAGTGATCTATCCTCAAACCTGATAGGATTGACGCCCTGTAACACCCAATCGGGCAACCTTTTTGCTTATTAATTCAAAGAACTCATGTGCTCATGCTTTAATTTGTGTATGAATTTGATAAGTATTTCGGATAAGTTATTAGTTTCTTGCATTCTTCTATGCACAACTGACTCCCTCTTGTCGTGAATTAAACTCTGGAACAATCCCATTTCGATGTTTGTTCTGTTTAGTTTTTCATAATTATTGTGTATATATGTACATTTCTATTCAGTTATTGGAAAATTCAATATTTTAATTGGAGAACCAGTGCATTTACTATTATTTCAATTGGAAAATTTAGTTTGACCATTATATTTCTGGTGTATGTATGGAATTAATGCATCAACTATGTCCTTTACCTGTAAATGCATGCTCACTGTATGGCATGAATTGTTGTGAACCTCACTTCGATCTACAAAGTAGTGCTTGGGATGTTTACCTTGTCCATGGATATGTTTACTAACATGAACTGATTTGATTGTGTAGTAACACATTATGCCAAGTGGTTCCAGGAATCTTATGAATGGATGATGCTATTTAGCACCGCTTGTAGACACCATACATGAATTGAGGGACAAGATGACGCGAAGGCATTGGGGCATACTAAAGCAAACACCATTTAGCCATCTGATGGACATTGAACCCATAGTCAAAGAGCGCAATATACTAGATGCTTTGATGCAAGTGTTCGACGAGCGGACGAGAACATTTAAACTTGGGGAGAGCCATTTACATTTAAGGGCTGAGGATGTATCCCTTTTACTCGGCCTAAAGTGTGAAGGCATTGTTGTAGAGTTTAAGAGGAAAAAGGAATGATGCAGGCTGAAAGAGAAGTACTTCACAAAAAGTGTAGATAGAAACAAGGATTGTTTGGTAAGGGTATTACAGGGCTTGGTCCTTAAGAAAGATCACAAGGGCAAAGAAAATTTTGTTAAGCTTTTATTGATATACACCATGGGATTCTTGTTTTTCTCGACCACTTATTGTTCAACACCAGCATGGTTAAATCATTATGTGGATGATTTGTCTACACTTGGTGAGTATGCATGGGCGCACGTGATGCATAGATTTGTCATGGAAGAT
Organism: Dioscorea alata; assembly: GCA_020875875.1. Lineage (NCBI taxonomy): Eukaryota > Viridiplantae > Streptophyta > Magnoliopsida > Dioscoreales > Dioscoreaceae > Dioscorea > Dioscorea alata. Next base: position 15,205,783 of record CM037019.1, read on the forward strand.
GTACCAGCTGCATCCGACCTAATGAAGGATAGGTGTTTTGGTAAGTTATCAAGTCCCAGGTACTTAAGGGGTTGTGTAGTCGCCCTTAATCTTTGGTTTTATGAAGTCACCGGGACTGGGAAGAGAACTTACTATGGAAATCACTGTGCATCCTGGGTTACAGTGAAAGTAGTTTTAAGAAACCATCTGGTGCTAAAGCCCTAATGGAGACACTTAAGGGATAGGAAGTAAGCTTTTTATTGTTCATAAAGTTTACAAATTGCGTCAATTGATTATTTTTCCAAATTAATGCTATTCAATTCAACTTTATGTTTATATTGTGTATACTTTGTTGAGATCGTAAGTTAGTGGTTGGAAACGACGTTTACACATTTGTATAATGAGTTACCATTCAGTTATTTGTGTTTTTGTTTATAATCGACAATTGGTGTTTATAAAACAACTTTAGTATTGTGTATGTTGGATACTTGTTTATTTTATATGGGTCATTATTGGTATTTGCTAATGTTTGGTATTTCCCACTAGTTCTTCGCCTTGGTACCAGAGAATGAATACGAGGTTGACCTTATTGGTAGTGGAAAACTTGACGGCAGGACCACACGAAGGCCCATTGTAGAATCCTCCACAACAATACAGTTATCAATATTGGTGAAGACAAGACCCCGAAAGGAAAAAGAAGTAGTTAGAGAAGAACACCCTCGAAAGAAAAGTAGACGAAATATCCATCCCGATAGTCCTTAATGGACGGGTAGCCACTGTTCCTTCACTGCAAGCCCTATAGGAAAGGTTAATGGTGACGAGAAACTAGATCTAGTCTTGAATGAAGTTAGAGAACTTAAAGAAAGAGTCATCATACTTGAGGAAAAAGTTAGCATAAATTGTGAAAAAGAGAAGCTGCTTAAGACAGAGGCCCTTCACCTATGCAGCGAAGGCTTCTGTTGAATCTCATCTCGTACTCGAACCCGAACTTGCCCCGATAGAAAAAGTTGCTCCCTCTGGGAAATGGATAAAGAATGATGCAAACCCGCCATCGAAGATGACTGTAGTTGACAGTGAAACTTTAGACGCCATTGGGAAAGCACTAGAGTCACTCACATCATCTAAAAGTGGGGTAGCTTTAGCTGATGGAGATAATAACCAAGTGGATGATACAAATGAAATATAGAAGCCGACAGATGTACCAACAGATTTCATCCCTCCAACTAAGCGACCTCAGGGTTTTGCACTACTAAAAAAGATGTAACATAACGTTTCAAATATTTCAGTTTCTGTTCAATTGTATCAATAAATTATCAGTATGATTGGTATAAGATTTGTATTCATTTTTGTTTGTTCACAAATATGATTAACGATTTTTTTTAATTTCTTTCCCCACTGTCTCAGCATATGCTTGGAGCAATGAATTCGGCCATACCAGGCATGACCATCTTCACACTTTGGTTGAATGGAAGCATATGGATCCTGATGACATTATTGACGCATTTGTCTTGATACTATTTGATTCTTTGAGGAACTTGCCCTTCCAATTTAAGCGATCAGCCACGATTACCAGACCAATGGTGCTTGCCATGTCAGAGAGACTTGATTCTGAAGACTGATTGAATAAATTGGTAGCACCCGCCTTAGATGAATACACAACTATTGATGTTGTTCTTACATCGATAATACTACACAAGCATTACCACCTTCTCATTTTGGATAAAGAACATCGGGAATATCATCACTAATCCTCACTTGTGAGCCCTGCCTATGATAAAGATGCAATTGCAATGGTTACTCCTAAAACTTAATTAATTCTCTCAATGTTTCTGTTATTTGTTATGACTTACGCCTCCATTTTATTTTTTGAAATGTAGTGCTTGATTTTTGACAATTTATTGAAAGTAAAGCTTGGCATTATTGTCACCGGTGCATACCCACTTGTGCACATGCGTGATTGTCCCCAGCATATGGCAGGCAGTATGGACTACCCTATTTATATAATGCGATTTATGGAATTGGTACTACAAGGTGAGAAACTTGAGTTGCCAGTCAGTGTCGTGGCATATTATCGGCTTCTCTACGCCATGCAGATTCTTAGATGGCATAGTATGCACCCAAATCATAAAAGAGGATAGTGCATAATTTGAAGAAGGAAACCTTGCAATTGATGATATAAAAGAACTTGCAGCTGACAATGATAGTGCCACTCATGTCCTAGAAGAGGATCCTGTCGATAGCACATTATCTAAAACAATGGAAGGTAACATGGCCATAGATCCTCTCGTACCATCCACATTTGGAACAATTGAGACTTTATATGCCCTACTGTTTTATATTTTGCATTAATATTTGAAATATGAAAATCAGAACTTCCGTTTTACATTATATGTTGTTTGAACATATGTTGGATGAAAATCAGAACTTTCATTTTACTAATTTGCATTAATGTTTGAAACATGAATGTCATTGATTGTTTCTCAATTTTTTATCCATAATTTTAATTTCCTGTATACAATGTCAATTTGTTGTATATGTCATCAATTTCGTGTAGATATTCTCGAATTTCTACACATATTCTCAATTTAATTTAGTTATTGTCAATGTTCTATACATAATTATGATTTTCATTGTATAATGTCAAGTTTCTGTAAAGATTTTCAATTTTCTGGATATATTCTCACTTTCTTGTATATATTTTCAATTTTCTTTATATATTTTCAATTTTCTTTATATATTGTCAATTTCATATATAATGATCTTGTTCTGACTATTTATTATTTGTCGTGATCGTATTCTCAAGTCTTTGTTTATATCCGTAAGTTGACTTTCGATTTAACACAGTAATCACTGTACACTGAGTATCATAACAAAATGGCTAAAGAGATAACATTTGATATCAAAATAGTTGCGTTCGAACAATCAGTCTACAATGAACCTCATTGCATGTAACTTGATTGTGGTCAGCTTCAGTACAGCGACTATAGTGCAATTCCAATTTGTTATAAGTTTGTGACTCAATCCTTCGACACCTTGGTCACCCTGGCCTTCTCCTTGTTACAGGTGGGTGAAGATGAAGATCTCTGCAATTATCCATTGGTTTTTCATGATCTGGGATAGGATAAATTGGGTTACCGTACATTATATTGTACATGCCGACAGTGTAATAGTCATCAGCTAACCGGTAAACATTGTTAGGTCATACACTTCCCAACATTTGCAAGAGCATGTTCTCTTGTGTAAGTTAACAGAGTTGCTTTGATTGTCTATCACTTCAAATTGCACCCCTTTGAACGATCTACAAGCAAGCAATGACTTTCTTCCACCATATCTTCAATCTTCTTATGTATTTCTGGACATAAGTGAGTCTCCCATTTGTGGCAGTGATATTGGCGATCACACAACATGTTCATCAGTTTGAACCTGAACATCAACATTAAAGGCTATTTATGAATCAAAACTTAAATAATTGTATAGTAATATCTAAAAATAATTGACAAATCATGCAAATATCAATAACTTAGAATTATAAATATAAACACGATATTATAAATAGTTATATTGATAACTAAATGGGAACATAGCATTTATAGTAGAAACAATGTAAATCTTCATCTGTACACGGTAAATCATCAGTAACTCTTAAATATTATCATTTAGTAAAAAAAATAAACATAATGGTTGAATTAGAAGAAACAATATGAACACATCTAATCGAGTCAAACATATTGCATACAGGGAGGTGGCGTGCCTCCTTGATCCAAGCATTGAATCACTCAGCCACATTAGAGTACATCTCACCCCACCGCTGACCTCTAAATATGTAATTAGACCAATATGCTACTTCTGATTTGTGGAACAACAAGAGATGCGCTTATAATGAAGGGGTAGATAGCTCATTCATAGCTTCTTTGTAATCCGTGGTTATGCAGGCATACCCGACCTTGGTAATCGACCTCCAGCACTTATCTTTTAATGCCTTGCCAAGCATGCTATTGGTCTTGAGGAGGTTTGCATGTAAATGTCTCAAACAGTATGCATGTGTAGATGAAGGAAAAACCTTAACAACAGGATTGATAAGTCCTTTTGACTGATCCAATATGAATGTAATGGTCTTCTCATAGTCTTTATCACAGTATAATGCATCACCTAAAGTTGAAATGAACCATATCCAATTCTCATCTGTCTCATTGTCTACAATGGCAAATGCTAAATGGAAGATTCCTTCATTACCATCCTTACCATTGCGCCTAAGAGGATACCACCATATCTTCCCATCAAATAAGTCCCTTCAAGAAAGAGCATCAGTCTGCAACCTTTCTTGAAACCATCAAGAAAGGCACGAAACCAAAAAAAAAAACGTTTGAATCGGTCACCATCCCTATTAGTGATAAAAATGCTGCCGAGATTAGTTTCAATTACCTTACCTGCATACCATATCAGGAGATCATAGCTTGCTACTTCAGAACCATGGAGGATACCCAATGTAAGTTCTTTACCCATCCAAGCTTGTTTATATGGTAGGTACACACCATGGTCGAGCAAGATATCCCGTTGTATTTCTATAGCCTTATATAGGGGTTGTTTGGATGGGCTTATTTTAAACCTAGAAGTGCTTTTCTATAAGTTAAGCACTTTTGGGTTTTAAAAACAAGTTTTGGGCAGAAGCAGAAGCTGTGAAAAAAAGCTGAAATTCAGCTTTTTTTCAGAAGCTGGCCATTAGGTGCTTCTCAAAAAAGCACTTCTGAAAAGCTATTTTCTTGGGTGTAAAATTACTAAGTTAGCCTTGATAAACTTAAGGAAATCTCAAAGAATGCCCATTTTAGTAATTTACCATCTCCAAAAGTGCTTTACAATTCCACATGCAAACAATTTCACACATATAAAAGTGCTTCTGAATTAACTTATCCAACATAAAACACAGAAAAGCACTTTTTCAAAAGTGCTTTCATAAAACTTAAAAAAAAACACTTCTATTAGAAGACAATCCAAACAAGGCCATAGAGGATATTGACGGAGTTTTCGAATCACATGCTTACTAACCCATTTCTTCATTGCTTTAGGGTAGGGATGTCGTGCCGATACCTCTGCCACAAGTGTGAACATCTTGTACTGTTTTAATCCTAAATGTAGAGAGATTATTTCACGCGATGCATGAATGCGGCATTGACAACCAACAGCCGCACATATGACGGTCACTCTCTGTTTATCATTTTTTATGAAACGAAAGTTGAAATAAGTTAATAGCAAAGTCATACAATGTCTTCTTGAATTTTTCTGCATTTCCATAATGTTATCCGATGGTAGTTATGCCATTCTCATAATTCGGTGAAGAATTGGACGGTATTATGGCTGCCCACAAGGCATTGCTGTCACCAAGGGGTTTAGGTTACATGAGGCACTTTGTGATACTGGTTTCTTGGTTATGGAAGTATCAGACAATTAGTAAGTTATGTAAGTAGTAACAGTCATAAATAAACAAGTAGTAACTTATATAATAAGAAACGGTCATAAATGAACAATTGTTACATTATAAAAGCATAAACAACCATTAATAAAATTTTACAGTTGGTTATAACTAAAACAATGACTTAATAAATAGGTAAATGAGAAAATAACCCCAATTTAACTTTAATGAGTGAGTGAGTGTTAAAAAATTGTAAAGAGTGTAACATCTAAAGGAGGTCGGTACTTACAGCGGCATTGATGACTCGGAGAGATGCCCTACTATTTCCTCAACCACCAAGTTAACTATATTCTTCTTGAACCCATGGTGAATGTTGCGCATATTTTTCTCGATAGGGATTAAATACTTTACTCTTACCAGAGGAGACTAAAGGGACTAACATGCGCATATTTCATCAAACACAAACTCCCATTCAGACATAATGGAGAACTCTAAGATACAACTGTCTTCCTTGTACTTTGCAATACCATAAAATGTATCCATATGAGGCCGAGGCCTGTTAGTAAAAAAAATAACTAAAACAAAAAAGAATAAAGACAAACTCATTAGTATCAACAAACTAACACTCACTTTCAGTCACAGTTGTTCGCGGGTTTGCCTTACAAAGGTGGAAACCTTCACTGGTCTTGAACCAATAAGTATTTTGCCTAATCTCATTATTATCAATGTTGGTGCTCAATTAACTCTAAAACTTATCAAGTTCGATTACTTCTCATGGAAATCTCAATTTACTGTTCTATTTTTCAGTCTTGATCTACTTGGTTATCTCGATGGCATGCTTGTATGTCCTCAGCTAACCTTAGAATAAGATGGTTGTACCATTCCAAACCCTGCACATATGGCTTGGCGTCATCAAAATCAACTTATTCTATGCAATTCCTGTCTCTCTCGTGAATATATTCCACTGGTTTCCTCTGCAACATCTAGCCATAAAGCATGGACTCATTTGACCCATCTCTATTGAAAGCGATCCATCACTCATATGATTCACTTAAAAGACAAATTAAGCATGATCACTTGATGCGATATTTTTGTTATTAGCTTTCTTGTTTTCATCAAGAAGATTGCAGATGAACTTAGCATTCTTGGCGATCCTCCTAGTGATGATGATCTTCTAGTTTATGCAACTTACAGTCTTGGCCCTACTTACAAGGAGCTTATCACTGCCATGTGCATTTGACATGCTATGGTTCCTTTAAAAGAATTATATGATAAAATTATTGACCATGAAACTTTTCTCCTTCACAATGAAAAACTTCATCCTAATCCAATGTCACGCACTGTTAACTCAGCCAAACATTTTGATATTTCAGTCTTTTTCTTCGATAGTTTGTTTCTTCATCATCTTAGTCTTTATGGTTGTTGTTCCATTGTCTTTTGTTCGAGGCGTCGTGCCGAGTTTTTGAGGCGTTTGGCGAGCGTGTGAGAGCATTTTGGAGGATTTTGGTGGGTGAGTGGGCTGTGCACAGGCCGCATAGCCTCTCCTTGGGGCTATGCGGCCTCTGTGTGGGCCACACAAAGGCCGCACACCCCAGGCAGAGGGGTGTGTGGGCGTTCTGCAGCCCGCACATGACCCGCACACCGGCCCGATTTGCTTATAAAAATCTCGTTTTGGGCATCTTTTCTTGAACTTTCTTATCCCAAGTTCTTCTATTTCCTTCTCCTCTCTTCCTCCATCATTCCATGAGGTTTTAAGGCTGATTTAGAAGGGATTTTCGAGCTTGAATCTTGTTTCATCAAGTTGCTCATCCTTTGGATCAAGGTAAGCTTCCATCCTTTTCTTGGTTCTTCTTTGTTCTTTGATGGAGATGGTTAGGGTTGGTTGTGAACCCTTATGAGAGCTTGATTCTTACCTCTTTTTCTTCCTCTATGATGGTTAATCTTGTGAGGATTGATTGTATTGAGTTGTATGGCTTTGGCTTCATGAAATCCTTGAACCCTCATCACCTTGATCCTGGAATTACTATAGCACCAACCAAAGTTAGGTCATTCTTGCTTTCCTTGTTGGTTATAAGAGTTGTGAGAGGTCTTTCCTTGCTAGAACTTCTTGTTATGGTGTTTAGCAAACCCTAGAAGCAACCATTCCCCATTTTGAGCATTTTCCTTCATTTTAGTTAATCAAATGTTTGTTGATGTATGGTTGCTTGTTTTGGTTGTTTGATTGCTTCTAGGAGGTGAGGCTTCAAGTAAGGGCAAAGAGCCGGTGGAGAAGTAACACCGAGGCATTTTGCTCACCAAGTTTGTGAGTGGGAAATTACCAAAGTTGGACTATGATTCATGCATGATGTTTATTTTGATATCTGAGTTGTTTGCTTTGAATTATAGACTTCTTATTGCTAAACCTCTTTGAAAGCTTAAATTGAAGGTTAGAATCATGGTGATTTATGAATTGGCTCATTTCTTGAATATTTGCAAAATATATATACATAGCTTATGGTTTGGAACTCTATGTTCAAAATATATGTTGCAAACTATGTATTTTCAAGAGATTTGATGTTCTCATTATGATGACCAATAAGGCATGTGAAATCAAGTCGAATTTCATTGTGTTAATGCAATGGTCGAAGTGTATTTTCAAAAGACACCTTTGTATGATACTTTTGATGAATATGATTTCATTACCAATGTTATGATCAAATCAATCACTCTTGAAGTGAGAATCGCCATTGTAAACACTTATGATCTTTTATTGAGAATTATGCTATGATGATGTATATGTTGAGCCTATGGGCCGGGTTATTGTTTTATGCTTTGATGGTGACATGGGAGCCGAGCTCCAGTACTTACTGCAGTAAGAGATGGATGCTGAGTTACTTATTTCTAAGTATCTTGATATTTGAAACTATTGACAAGAATTGTGCTTATATTAGATCCAGAATGGTATGTGTTTTCTTGATGATTTCAAAGAAATCCTATTTGTATTTCATTAAGAACGGTTATATTCCTATGTGAAACTATCAACAAGAGTCAAGAGTCGTAGTAAAACCTAATACCGGGGCATAATATTGGGATTAGTCACGGTTGGCCTTAGATTTGGGACCAGGTGTTTAAGGATATCCCTGACTCATTTAACATCAATAGAAGAGTATAATAGCATTGTCTTAGAATAGAAGCATAAATCCTAGGGGTAGCTTATCCGGGTACCCTATTTAATTCATTGATTGTCTTTCTCTTATTACTCTTACTTGCACTCTCCTATCTCCCACATTTCTCTTTTATTTCTTGTTTCGTTTAATTGCTTTGCAACTACGCATTGATTCTATTCTCACTCTTCATACACCACACTAGCTAAATAGCGAACACTTGTATCTTTAATCCCTATTCCCTGTGGATTCGACTACCCTCTCACCAGGGTACTATTATTACTTCGACAGGCCCGTGCACTTGCGGTACACGCACACAAGGGGTGTGTCAAGTTTTTTTGGCGCCGTTGCCGGGGAGTAGGCATATTTTAGATACTTGCTTTTTGTTATTTTAGCTATTCACTTCACTTTCTATTTCACACTTTCTTTTTTCTATCATCGCTCTTGTTTGTTTTCTTTACTTTGTTTTCGGCTCCAGGTTATGACCCGCGGGAACCCTTCAATTCTTGTTGAAAGAGAGCCGGACATTGGTAGAAGAGCACATCGAAAAGGGAAAGAACCTGTACAAGAATCTTCAAATCAAGCCGATATAGAAACAGAAGGGTCAGAAACAATGGCAGAGCAGAATGAACAACAGAGGACTTTGTCTGATTTTGCTAGACCCACAGTCATGGAGACCCAATCAAGCATTGTGAGGCCCTCGATTACAGCAATGAATTTTGAGTTGAAGCCGTCGTTTATTCAGATTTTGCAACAATCCCGCACAATTTAATGGGTTGGCTGATGAAGATCCCAACAACCATATAGAGAACTTCCTTGAAGTGTGCGACATATTGAAGATTAATGGAGTGACAGATGACGTGATTCGTTTGAGAGCCTTCCCATTTTCGTTGATGGGAAAAGTAAGACATTAGCTTCATTCATTACCGAGAGCATCTATCACTACTTGGGAGGAGATGGCCGAGGCATTCTTGGCTAGGTACTTCCCTCCGGGAAAATCAGCGAGACTCAGGAATGAGATATCATCCTTCATGCAAATGGAATTGGAGTCTCTATTCGAGACATGGGACAGGTTCAAGGAGCTCCTTCGAAAATGCCCGCAACATGGATTCTCCGAATGGATGATCATTCATACTTTCTATAATGGGCTGAATCCGAGCACCAAGCAAATCTTAGATGCAGCGGCAGGAGGAACTCTAGGAAGTAAGACTCCTTGTGAAGCCCGGCACCTTATAGAAGAGATGGCTATGAATAACTATCAATAGAACACAAGGGACCAAAAGAAGATGGCTAGAATTCATGAAGTTGGCCCAGTTACATCATTGGCGGCACAGGTGGAATCATTGAGTAAGAAGCTAGATGCTCTAGCTTCACCAAGAGTTGCGGCCATCACTACTTGTAAAAGTTGGGGAGGAGATCACGCTTCGAGCGATTGCCCTATTGCTATTGGGGGCACTAGTGCGGTGGAACAGGTCGATTTTATTGGTAATGCATATAGAGGACAAAGCCAAGGCAACTCGTACAGTGGAACCTATAACTCGTGGTGGAAAAACCACCCAAACTTCTCATGGAGCAACCAAGGGCAATCACAACAAAAGAGCAATGCACCACTAAGATTTCAAAGTCAACAAGCACCGAACTTAGAGAGCCGAGTGACCGGGCTAGAAAGAAAGATGACCAATCTAGAGAGAGCCCTCACAAGGTTTGTTTTTTCGTCGGATGCTAGGTTTCAATCAGTGGAAGCTACACTTCGCAATCACAACGCCTCACTACATAACTTGGAGAATCAAGTGGGGCAAATTCCGAAGACATTGGCAACTTGGGTGAAGAAATAGCATTGGCCGATTCTGGGGTAAGTATCAATGTCATGCCCTATACCTTCTTCCAAAAGCTAGGCTTGGGCGAGCCTAGACCAACTCAGATGACACTTCAGCTTGCAGATCGATTGGTGAGGCATCCGAGGGAGATTGTGGAAGATGTGTTGGTGAAAGTGGACAAGTATATATTTCCTGTTAACTTTGTGGTGTTAGACATCGATGAGGATGTAGAGGTGTCATTAATCCTTGGATGGCCTTTCTTGCGCACTTCCAAGGCTCTTATTGACATGGACGGCGGGAAGCTCACATTGCGAGTTGGAGATGACAAGCTTATATACCGCCTCACCGAAGCCATAAGACACTCTCTTGATTTTGATGATACTTTGTATTTCCTTGACACCACTGATGAGCTAATAGATGATTATGTGCAGAAAATGATGAACCCGGACCCATATGAAGGATGGCCAGACCAAGATGTGGAGATCGAAGAAGAAGTACTATCACTTGGTCTAGTAGAGAAGGAAGTCAAGACGGAATCGGGACTCATGAAACGGATGAGAAAGAAGATAAGGTGAGCGAGGAGGCGCCACACGAAAAGCCCCAAGGTCAATGGGGATGAGCAAGCAAGGAGTAAGGGTGTCTCACCCTTGTGTGGTAACAAAATCTCTAACTCCCCCTCTAGACTACATAAGCTATGTCATGCATGTTTTCAGGTGGTAGGAAAGAGGGCAACATTCATTCATGAGCCCCCATGAGCTTAAACAGGTATGTCAAGCTTAGTGACGTTAAACAAGCGCTTCTTGGGAGGCAACCTAAGTTTTTACTGTTTTCCTAGGTTTTAGTTTAGTTATTGCATGAATAAGAGTTTTAGTGTTGGTGTCCTGAATTTTCCATACATGTGCTATGATTTTCTTGTGGATTGTTGATGATTTTATGTGCCTAATTGTTGATTGACGGAGTTTTGGGTCATTTGAGTGTGTTTTCATGGATCTCTCGTCGTGTTTTTATCAGCTATGCAGGCTCTAAGTTTTATAATCGTGTTTCTGAAATTTTTTGTAGAGTTTGTGATTTTTCTAAGTCATCCAGAGAAAACACGCAGCCGTGTTTAAATTCCACACGGCCGTGTGGACCATCTCAGAGCTCATCCCGAGCGTCATAGGGGCCGTGTAGCTGCCCCTGTGACCGACCCTGTGAAGGGCACACGGCCGTGTGAAATTCCCACACGGGCGTGTAAATGTCTGCAAAACCTGAACTTTCATTACCGAGCGTCACAGGGGTCGTGTGGGTGCCCTTGTGAGTACCCATGTGTTACGGCACACGGCAGTGTGAAATTCTGCAGAGAGTTCCCTTCTTTCTCGAGAAAACACAGGGGCGTGTGGGTGCCCCTGTGGGAGAGCTTCTGAAATGCACACTTAGAGTTTCTCGGGATGAACCAGAGAGGCCACAGGGGCGTGTGGGTGCCCCTGTGGCCGGCCTTGTGTTCTTGGCCAGGTTGGGCATACGGTCGTTTGAAATTTTCCAAAGACCTTATGCGTTTTCTTGAGGGTCCACAGGGGCGTGTGACTGCCCCTGTGAAGCTCCCCTGTGAAAGTAGACGGCCGTGTGGGGTCTCCACACGGCCGTGTGGGGTAGTCCAGAGAGCAACCAGAGTGCACACAGGGGCGTGTGTCGGCCCCTGTGAACCCTAATTATAGAGGCAACACGGCCATGTGGAATTTCCACACGACCGTGTGGATTCGATGAACTTCAAAAGCCGCGATTTTTCTTTCGTTTTCACTCGTGCCTCTTGATTTTTCCACTCTAAACTACTCTCTGACCCTCTCTTTCACTCTCCCGACCTTCCCTGAGCATTCTAGAGGTTGTTGACGTTGTTTTCCAGCCGATTTCATAGTTTTCTTCATCCACACCATCGGTAAGAACTTCAACCCCTTTTTCTTTGTCAAATCTTGATTTAATTCGTTCTTTTTGGTTATGTCGCTTGGTTTGCATGATTAGATTGTATGCGAATGTGTCTAGAAGGAATGTGGAATGAATTAAAGTGTAAATTGAAAATTTTTCTAGGTCACGGCCGTGCAGCTCTGTCTGCCCGAAACTCCACACGGGCGTGTGGAATTTCCACAAGGCCGTGTTGATTCCTGTAGAGTGAGTTTTCCATTGGATTTAATCGGTTTCTCTTTTTATTTTACAGGTATGGCCTCCAGGTCTAAGAAAGCGGCCGATAAATGTCCTCGTGAGTCATCACCCCCACCAGAGCAGTCTCCACTTACCAAACAGATCGAGTTTCCTTTACGCGAGCATCGGACTTTCTTTGAGCGCTTAGTGAAATTCAAGTTCGGCCAGTCACAATACCCCGACTTGAGCACAGTAGGGAGATACAGGGGGGAGGCCGTATGGCAGATGAGGTTGATGAGATGCTTGCAGTCGGTAGTTGGGGCCGTTTATTGTCCATTCGAGAGCCAGCTATCCGATCGATCACGCTCGAGGTCCTATCGACTTTTGAGTTTGACTGGGGGTACGATGGCTTTGCTAATGTTGATACTATTCAGTTTCGGGCTCTCGGTCGGCACTTTAGCTTGAGCATGACACAGTTTTCAGTTAGGATGGGTCTGTATGACAAGGCATACACAGAGACAGAGGAGTACAGGCAGTTACCCACGGATTATCTGGGTAGTTTGACCCCACAGCGTGCCTACGGCAGACTGTGTGGCCAGGGACAGTATGAGCCCGGAGTGTCCAAGGCCACGTGCTTGTCCAGGGTTTCCTACAGATACCTCCACCCCGTGCTCAGCCGATCAGTGAACGGCCATGGAGATAGTACCGGGGTCTTGAGCCGACAAGAGCTCTTATATATCTATTCGATGGTGGAAACCGAGCCACTCCACCTGGGGCATATTGTAGCAGTGTACATACGCCATCAGGGCCAGTACCCCAGGGTTGGAGTCATCTTCACGGGCCCTTCCATCACCCGATTGATTATTGGCTTTGGACTTAGAGATGCGGTGCGCAGGGCTGAGAAGATTGTTGTACCGACTCCCCTAGGCACAGAGACCCTGAAGCTGATGGGTATGGTCCGCAGAGGGGGACCTGGAGTCTATGTACTGATCGTACCCCAGTCAGAGCAGGCTGAGGGATCGTAGCCCGCATTGGAGCCACCTCAGATGCAGACAGAGGCAGAGCCACCACCCACAGCACCGGAGTCACCTCCAGTGTGCATCTTTTCGCCTTCTCGAGGCCAGGACCGATTTGAGCGCCTCGAGAGTGCTGTGGGGTCCTACAGAGTGAGGTGGCCGAGCTCAGGGCTACTCAGACCACGCAGCATGTAGAGACGATGGCACGGCTCGACGCTATCAGATAGTTACTTGAGAGATCTGTGTCATCACCCTTCGTGGTACGACCCCGAGCCTCTACTCCACCACCATCACCAGCAGCATCATCACCCATCGATCCACCAGCGCCTTCAGAGCTTACCAAAGCACTAGAGGCTTCACCGAAGGACACCGACGCTGAGGCGTCATAGTTTATCTTTAGTTTTTTGTTATTTCGATTTCTTTGTACTTTTATTTCTTATTTTGGGACTTGTAGCACTCAGAAAGGCTTCTCCTTCTGAGTTTATCTTTTATATTGCTTTTATTTTTCCTCGAGTTGTATCTCATTGCTTCATCTTTATATACTCGAGTTTTATTTTGTTTTTCTGAATCATAGGCACGGTCATGGGACTGTGTGTGCTCCACAAACCATTGAGACTCAACTCTCAATAAACCAAGTTTCATCAAATGCAACACTTGGAGTTCAGGGGAGTAATGTTTCAATTGCCTACCCCTACATTAATTGTGTTAATTGTTATACTTTTTATTGTGCTTGCATGCATATATTGGGGACAATGTACATCTTAAGTGTGTGTGTGTGGTGGGTGGGTGGGTGGGTGGTGGAGTTCACATTGCACACACCTTTACTTGTGCGTTCAATTGCTTATGCTCATGTAGCCCGTGGCGGTTCACCATTAGTTGTAACGGTTGTATTCTTAGAGTTTAGCAGAATTTTTAGCATTGTATCTCATCATGTTCTAGTTTCTACTTGAATTTTAGGGAATTTTTGCTCGATTATCTTATATTACACAACTCACTCTTGGAATCTTTTGGAAACTCAAGCTTGATGTTTTTAAGGACTAGTTTATCATCGTTTTAGTAAGTTCTTAGCTTTGTTTTGAGAAATACATGAAAAAAAATGGAAAAGAGAAAAAGAAAAGTAATCTTGTGAATATTTGTTTGGTTTATTTGTGCATTTGGGGTGGAAAGAGCTACCTTCCATGAAGCATGTAGCTACTCTCATAAGTTGGATACAAGTTATGCCCTAATGAGAGAAAGAGCTATCTCATGGAAAGCGTGAAAGCTATTACCCCGGTAGAAAGAGCTACCTCCTCAAAAGTGTGAAAGCCACCTTTGGCGGCCGCCTAGGAAAGGGCTACCTTAGAGGTTTTGTGAAGCTACTACCTCCTTTCTTTTTGTATATAAATAAGTCTTTTTTAACAAGAGTTTGAGGAGTATTTTTTGGGCTATCTTAAGTGAGTCCACACACACTTACACATTTTCGAGTTGTTGTCCTTTTTTATTCAAGTTTTTAGCTAGAGCAATGGTATCTTTATGCAATGTTTTGATTTCCCCTTACTTGTAGAATGCTTCCTTTGCATACTTGTGGTGAACCTAAGGCCGAGCACTTTCAATTGTTCTTCCCAAGTACTTTAATGCTTTATTTTTGCTTGAGGACAAGCAAAAGCTTAAGTGTGGGGAAGTTTGATAAGTACTTGTGTTATAATAATGCGAAATGTTATTATCTTACAATGAGCATTATCTTTATCAGATTTTATCACTAAATTGTGTGCATTTGTGTGCTTTTGTGCATTGTAGGTTTGTGGAGCTAATTTGGAGAAAAAGTGCAAAGTTAGATCGTGTTCGCCATTGTTGGGGAGTTTCCGGACTAAGCAAGGAACAAGGCACGAGTCTAGACTTGTGAGTGTGTGCCAACCTCTGTTAGAGGGGCACAAAGGCAATCACATTCACAAATAGTCTAACTCGTGTTGCATAGGAGAACTTCACCAATAAGGAGAATTGAAGCAATCGACACGATCTACCATTGATTGTGTGCCCAATTCAACGGCCTCGATGAAGAACGATGAATTCGGGAGCGTTTCAGCAAAAGCACTGTAGCAAGTTAATGTAGCAAAAATACTATTCACTGTTTGCCGAAATTCAGCAAAACAGAGACTTCACACTGGCTTGTGAAAATTCCACACGGCCGTGTGAAATCCCGATTCAGCTGATTTGAAGCCGCGACTCAACAGTATTTAAAGGCGTTTTGGAGACTTTTTCTGTATCTTTTTGCCAATCTTTTCTCCTATCTTCTGGAGGGTTGCGGCTAGGGTTTGGAGTGGACCTTATGGAGGATCGAAGTGCGTCATCGGCATCATCATCGATGTCCGGTTGCCGCACAAGACCATGGCCACACTATACGCAAGGGGGTTTCTATCTATGCTTTTGATTTGTGGTTATTCTCATATTTTGATGGATTTGTATAGCTCCATGAGGAGCTAAACCCCTTGTAGGTATTCGGACTTGTAAAGCCTAGGATGATTATGTTTCTTTGACTTGTTACTATGCTTTTCATTATTGATGAATAAAATTGAGTTTCAATCTTAATTGCATCTTGTATCGATTTTCCCTTAGCCGTGACACTTGGGTTGAGAATTGTCTAGGTTATCCTTTGGAGGTGTGACAACTCCTATAGGGTTAGACTACTTAAGATTGAAGAGGGTCGAGAGGGTGAGTCATGAGGTAGCGAAACATCCCCTTCCCCTCCGGTGTGATTTTCCCTACCTCCATGTTCCAAGAGTTATTAGCGGTCAAAATAGAGCGAAGTGCTAGGAGATGAACTCCCCTGGGGCTTAGTTCCGTAAGCAACAAAGTGAAGGGTTGAAGTGAATCCTAGTGCTGGGGCTTAATTAAGACTAGGGTTCTTTCACCTGGACCAAAGGGTTAGAGCTATACATAGGAACAGGGTTTATCATTAGGAATCCCTAGAACTTAAAGCAATCCCCATGTAGTGTGAGGCTTAGGAAGATGGACTCCCCTAGGTCTTAGTTGACAGGTCAACAAGAGTCAAGGGTCGTAGTGAAATCTAATACCAGGGGCATAGTGTTAGGATTAGTCACGGTTGACCTTAGATTTGGGACCGTGTGTTTAAGGATATCCTCGACTCATTTAACATCAATAGAAGAGTATAATAGCATTGTCTTGCACTAGAAGCATATATCCTAGGGGTAGCTTGTCCGGGTACCCTATTCAATTCATTGATTGTCCTTCTCTTATTACTCATACTTGCATTCTCCTATCTCCTATATTTCTCTTTTATTTCTTGTTTCGTTTAATTGCTTTGCAACTACAAATTGATTCTATTCTCACTCTTCGTACACCACACTAGCTAAATAGCGAGCACTTGTATCTTTAATCCCTATTCCCTGTGGATTCGACTACCCTCTCACCAAGGTACTATTATTACTTCGACAAGCCCGTGTACTTGCGGTACACACACGCAAGGGGTGTGTCATTACTCACCCCCTTTTTCTTCCTCCCAGGTGATAGCACAGCGTAGGGGTGAAGGCGTGAAGTGCTTGGCTAGAGTCATCACTGTCTCCTCATTTTGAGTGGTGTATGTTATTTATTTCTTGGCATGTATTATCAGGGATCCACTATGTATTGTTAAATACTATCATGTATTTCCATACTTGAAACACTTCTGTATGTCAGTCTAACCTACATTATGTAGGAGATGGTGTATTTTGAGTTGGGACTTATTGTGGTCGTTATTGTTGTGGTTGATGTTGTTACCTATACTTCTCACCTTGGTGTTAAATTGATGTTCTTGAGTAAGTTAAGTAATATAGGTATTTATTGTTAAGTTATACATTGTGGTTATAGATGTAATGAACAGGGAACAGGTTAGCCTTACGGCTACCTAGGGTTGAGGCAGTGTTAGACCTCCCCTGAGTTATAGTGGCTGTATGTCGTGCACAGGACCCGCAGGTTGGGGCGTGACAAACACTATAATACCCAATATAGGCCTTATAACACCTAACCTTGACATCCTAAATCAAACTCCAGTATACTTCCTTCTCCCTCTAAGGTCTCTCAACCATTTAAATCTTTCATCTCTACCCCACCTTCTTCTACCCTCATCATCTGTCAATATTGTAACAATCGCGGTCATGCTGCAAATTGACACTTTAAGTTTTTCTCGATCTTTTCCCTTCTTGACCATCAGCCAATCATGTTATCACCTTTTTGCTAGTTTCTCCCTATTGGATTCTAGACTCTAGACCTTCTCATCATGTCACATCTAATTTGTCCAACTTATCTCTCTATCAAAAATATAAAGGGCCTGATGATATTCATATTAGTGATAGTTCAAGTTTGCCTATTACTTACATTGGGTCTACAACTCTTTCTTCATTTTTTTACTTTTTTATATGTTGTTAATCAAAACCTTATCTCTTTTTCCAAATTTTTCCAATCTAATAAAACATCTAGTGAATATTTTCCCTCATATTTTCTTGTCAAGGATTTACAAATGGGGACTCCTCTACTCTGTGGAAGGAATCGACATGATCTCTAAAATGGCTTCTAGCTCATTATGCAATTAAAAGTCATTTATTGCTTTATCTACCTATGTTGTTGCTCCGGCTTATTAAACCACATTGCATAGTAATTTTGGTCACCCTAAGAATTTTCAATAAGTTAGTTCAATCGGGTTTTGTCTCACTTTCCTCTTCTTGTTCATCTAATTTAACTTGTCATTCTTGTTTATGCAATAAAAGTTACCTGATAAGTGCTTGTGTTTAAGTAATACGAAGTATTATTTTCTTACATTGAGCATTACTTTTCTCAGATTCTATCATTGATTGGTGTGCATTTGTGTTCTTTTGTGCATGTAGGTTTGTGAAGTAGATTTAGAGGAGAAGGAGCAAAATTAGGTCATGTTCACCATTGTTGAGGAGTTCTTGGACCAAGCAAGGATCAAGGCACGGGTTCTAGACTTGTGGGTGTGTGCCAACCTCCATTGTACTCAAATGGTTCTATGATTTGGAGGGGCACAAAGGTAATCACACTCAATAAGTCTAACCCGTGTGACATTGAAGGACTTCGTCAATAAGGAGAAATGAAGAAATGACATGATCTACCGTTGGTTGTGTGCCCAACTTAACAGCCTCGATGAAGAACATGAAATCGGGAACATTTTAGGCGTGAGTACTGTAGCAGTTACTGCCGGTAAATCACTGTAGCAAATTACTGTGGAGGTTCGGAGCGAGTCTACGGCATCAACATTGACGTCCTTTGAAAGATAGCTATTGGGAGAGCCTTCATTGGCACTGATCCGACGAGGTGTGCGCTAGGCTTGACAAGGAGCTTGGTGGAGAAGACTGAGTGGCCTCACAAGACCATCGCCACGCATCACCAGAGGGTTTTATTCATGTTTGCTATGCTTGTTGATTCATATACATTGATGATTTTGTATAGCTCCATGGAGAGCTAAACCCCTCATAGGGTATTCGGACTTGTAAACCCTAGGATGACATTGTTTCTATGACTTTTATTAAGCTTCTTAATTGATGCTTTTAATTGAGTTCCAATCTTGATTGTTTAATTGCTTTGATTTCCCTTAGCTGTGACACTAGGGTTGAGAATCATCTAGGTTATCCTTGGAAGGTGTGACAACTTCTATAGGATTATACTACTTGAGATTGGAGAGGGTCGAGAGGGTGAGTCGTGAGGTAGCGAAACGTCCCCTTTCCTCTTCGGCTTGATTTTCCCTACCTCCGTATTCCAAGAGTTCTTAGCGGTCAAAGTAGAGTGAAGTGCTAGGAGATGAACCCCCCTGAGGCTTAGTTGCGCAAGCAACAGAGTGAAGGGTTGTAGTGAATCCTAGTGCTGGGCTTAACTAAGACTAGGGTTCTTTCGCATGGACCAAAGGGTTAGAACTATACTTAGAGATAGGGTCTATCACTTGGAATTCCTAGAAGGTCAAGCATTTCCCCGTAGTGTGAGGCTTAGGAAGATGGACTCCCCTGGGGCTTAGTTGAGAGATTGATAGAGTGAAGGGTTGCAGTGAAACCTAATGCCGGGGCATAGTGTTGGAACTAGTCACGGTTGACCATAAGTTTGGGACCGTGTGCTTAAGGATTTCCACGACTCATTAAACATCAATATGGGAGTATAATACATAGTATTGCACTAGAAACATTAGTCCTAGGGGGAGCTTGTCTGGGTACCGCATATTTGCATTGATTGTTTCCTCTCTACTCTTGCTTGCACTCTTCTCTCTTTCATATTTCTCTTTATCTTATTGCACACGCATTGATTTCTCTCACCACTCATATTTTCGCACTAGCTTGTCTTGAATCACTACTCTCTGTGGATTCGACTACCCTCTCACCGGGGTACTTTATTACTTCGACAACCCGTGCACTTTCGGGGCACACTCGATAGGGTGTTGTCATTACCGCTTACCTTTTCGTAACTCTACCTTGCAAAGGCATGCAATTTTGGAGCTTTTTTTATACTAATGTTTGGGGTCCTTCTCTAGTTGCCTCTCTTGATGGTTATCATTATTATGTTATTTTTGTCAACCACTTTACAAAGTATATTTGGTTTTATCCCCTTCTATTATTTTACTATCTTTCGTCAATTTAAAGCTATTGTTGAAAATTTTTTTCTCATTATTCAATTGTTTCTATTTATTCTGATGGCGGTGGTGAGTATACTGCTCTTAAGGATTTTTTATGCATCATGGGGATTAAACACCTCAAAACACCTTTACACACCCCTCAACACAATGTCACCACTGAAAGACATCACAAACACATTGTTGGTATTGGTTTGGCTCTACTTCATCACGCCAAACTTCCACTTAAGTATTGGACCTATGAATTTCAAACTCCAGTTTATTTAATTAACCGTACGTCTTCCTACTCCTTTTTTTTCATTTTTCTTCTCCTTATAAAAAATTGTTTAATCAATTACCGAACTTTAGTAAACTTCGTGCTTTTGCTATTTATGTTTTCCTTGGCTTAAGTTGGAACCCAAATCATCTTCTTGCATTTTTCTTGGGCATTCCTTACGCCAAAGTGCCTATCTTTGCATGGATCTTCAAAGTCACAAAATTTACACTTCTAGACATGTTTATTTTTGTTGAAAACGAATTTCATTTTTCAAAGTCTTCTTCTACTTCATCTTCTACTCTTTCTTCCAATTTTTTGTTTTTCTACTTCTCTTGCTTTTTCCATATCCACATCCACTTCCAGTTCTTAGTAGCAACCTCCACGTCTTAAAGCAACTCTAGCTCCAATGCAAATCTTACCTTATCTTCTCCAACATCAGTAACAGTTCTTTTTGGGGGACATGTCCTTCTCATATCTTTTCTTCACCTATTCCCTCTTCTCCTTCACCTAATCTTGTTCCCAACCACTTGCTTCCTCTCATCCCTTAACCAGTAGTTCAAAAAATAACATCTTTAAACAAAAACGTATATACCAAACTAGCACTCACTACTACATAACTGCACTTATGCAGCGGCCATAAACCGTTGCAAAATGCCTTAAAACCGTTGCATAAGCTCTATTGCAGCAGTTTGGCAACCGCTGCATCTGCTTCCGCTGCAATAGGTTATTGCAATGGTTCTATGCATCATAGTGCAACGGTTTTACACTGTTGCATAAACAGTTCCCATTGACACTAGTTTTTGCAGCGGTTTTAGTTATGCAGCAGTTGCTTCAAATACTGCAGTGATTTAGTTTGCAATGGTTATTTTATATAATGCAGCGGTTTTACAATACTTATTGCAACGGTTTGTTAATATATATTGCAGCGTTTTTGTAATATATATTGCAGCGGTTTGAAAATTGCTATAGCAGCGGTTTGTTTTTATATATTGCAACAGTTTTGAAATATATATTGCAGCGGTTTTGGAATGTATATTGCAGCGGTTTGGGAATAGCTATAGCAGCGGTTGTGTACAAATTATTGTAATAGTTTCATCTAATCTATTGCAGTGATTTACAATATCTCCTGCAACAGTTAATAAAATCCATTGTAGTGGTTTGTAATCCTGTACAATTTTACAAATAATAATTTTAATAATACAATTCAATAAAATAATAACATTATCAAACAACATCCAAAAATGTAATAAACACTTAGATCCAACAACATTACATTAAAATTGACAAAAATATTCAATAACATAAAAATTTAAGGAGAGAACAAGTTAATACAAAACAAATTTGAAGTTAATACAAAACAAGTCATCTTCAATGTTTTGGAATGAAACCAAAAGTATAATATCACTGTCCCTGTAATTATAAAAAATTAGTTAGTAAAAATAATAAGAGGAAACTTGTACCATACATACAATTTATATTACTTAATATAAATAAAATTTGTTAAAAAGAAAATAATACTATAATTAAACTACATTCCAACATAATAACATCAACTAAAATGATAATTATTATAAAAGAATACCTGAGGTTCATAGCTACTAGCAGAGGATACATTGCGTGCACGTATTGCTTGAGTTTGTTGTGCACTATTAGTATCTCCTGGGGAACCAAAATTCAAATTAAATGTAGGAACTTGGTTGTTGTTCATTCCTGGAACTAAGCCCTGGAGTTGTGATATCATAGAAAGAAATTGTTGCTGCACAGATGATTGCAAAGATGATTTATAAGCTGCCATATGTTCTTCTATTTGTTTTCTCATTTCTTCTCTCATTTCTTCTCTCATCTGTTCCTTAATTCCTTCAATAAAATTTTGAGAAATTTTTACCGAAGATCCATCATTAACTCCTTTTCCTTTGAAATCTGTTGGTGTAACACTCCTCCCATACAACATAAACCATAGAAAATGCATCAACAGATTGGTTCTCACTACTTTGTTGTGATTGGACAACTTGCATTTGAGACTATAATAGAAAAAAAAAACTTTAGTAAAAATTTATTTTTTATGCTATATTGACCATGTGTAAGACAAAATATCACATTCCAAAATCATATCATAAAAGCATATAAATAAAAGGAAATCCTTACAATCTTCTCGCTAGTATCATCAAAGGACTCCTTGTAGGTCTTATTCGGTTGTCTTTTTCGAGTTTCAATAAATAGGGCAGTATTACTTGGTACCTCATTGTTTTCATTTGCATCTTGCTATTTTAATTCCACAAAAAAGAAAAAACAAAAACATAGCTTTCATTAGTAAGGACTTGTATATGATCCAAAAAGAATGAAATGTAGCACCACACATAGCAATTATCATACGAACAAAAAAGACAATATAAATAGAATTAATTTCAAGATGATACAAAATTAAATTCATTGATGATACAAATCATAATAGGTATAGTGAAGGTAACCAAAGCAATATTACTCATAATAAGTGTAGTCAAGCTAATGAAAACATTCCTAGAATATCAATTTAAACTAAAAGCATAATTTTCATAAGCAAGGACTTGTATATGTTAGTAAAAAAAAAATCAATTGTAGCATCACACATAACAATTATCATACCAAAGACAATACAATAACAAATATTGTTTTATTCTATTATAGTCAAGGTACCCAAAACAATATTATCATAATAAGAACATGTATATCATCCAAAATAAATGTAGCTCCACACATAACAATTATCATACCAACAAAAAAGACAATACAATTACAAATATTTTCACAATACCACAAAGTTGAATTCATTAATGATATTACACATACTAGTTATGGTCAAGGTAACCAAACAATACTAATCATAATAAGTGTAGTCAAGCTAATCAAAACATTCATAGAATATCAAATTTAAAATACATAAAAAAACATACATACACTTACCATTTGTTTTCTTATCCTAGCGAAACTCTTTTTGCCCGCCGTGTGTATGTTAATTTGTCTCTTTCGATTATTTATATTTACTTTGGTGATTCTCTACATAAAGATTTCCATTACTATTAGCATATCTTGGAGAAAGTAATTTGACATTATAAAACAATTAAAAACTAAACATTGTTATACCTTTGCATTTGTTAATTCCAATAGTTCAAAAGTTCTTTGAATTTATCTTCTTCAATATGTTGTGGGCGATTCAATATTCTCATCTTATTAGTATTGTACTTGTAGTAATGTTCTTTTTTCACTCTACACTTATATACTCTCCAATCATCTCCAATAGTGCAAATGAACAAATAGTACAAATGAACACTTATATACAACTTGTAATAATTAAAAAATAATCAACCAAAACTATTCCTAGTTAATTAACAGATTTGTTGACCAAATTTGGAAGACTCTATCCATATCTCAATAGTGCAAATGAAGTCTAGATTCATAAGCATTATTACTACAAACAACTCAAAATGGCTCCACCGTCCTATGATTTCCATTAGATGCTTCACTTGCCTACATACCTCCATAAAACTACATCTCAAGCCTAATCTTCTCACAAACTAATAGTCTAACAACAAGTGTTCCTCATAAAAGCAAAAGAAAAGGGTACATCAAATTAATTAAAAGAAACAACCTAAGATGCATCATCCAGAAACAACATTCATTAATCAACTCCAATTTGGATTTGATGTAATCTCTAGACTCTAAAAAGTGAAGCATGGTTAAGGATAAACAAGACATAAACATTGAATTGTTACACTACTTTACAGCCAAAAGTACAATTAAATGCCATAAACAACATAGTTATCTATATATGCACCACCATGCATGTGAAGCTGACAGCTAAAAGGAATCAAGAGTTTCTTTTACTACCACTGCACTAAACACTCAATATCAAATTGCAGATAAAAAGGAGTACATGTGAATGGGAACAAGATGAAAAATTTAAGGTGAATGGGACAAGACTTACCTGATTATATCACAGGAAACAAAACCAAAACTGAAGTTGAAGAAGATCTACGGAGAAAGAGAGAAGAATTGGCCAGCTTTGAGATTATGAGAACTTAATTTTACCTAAGAATAACTTATGATCAGTTAGCATATCAGTAATTGCTAATGGCATGCGTAAGATATTAAAAAAATTATGGCATTTATACACTTTAAGCAACAGGGATGGTTATTATGAGTATCCATAACAATTTAATGATGTGCTATTAGTTATTGTGGTTGATTTTGAGAAGCAAGTTTTGATGTTGGTAGTTGTAGTTTTGCTATTGGTGTTTGGCTGTAGCAAGTGAATTTATACAACTACAATAGAGTATCATTCTCAATCACCATGTGGCTATGGTTTATAAATAACAAATATATTATCATATATGATGAGAAGCACTTGAAAATATTACTAGCCCAGTGAAATCATAAATTTCTGTTTACACCTTAACAAGTAGTAATTTGTAGCGCCTTGAGAATTTAGATTAGGTTTAGATGATTCAAGATTAGTGAACATAAGATTTAAATGTTACTATGGGAAGCTAAATCATGTTATTTGGCCTAGGAATGGGTGAAAAAATTTACCTGCTTCCCAGTACGACATGTCGTGAAATCTAACTGAACCATTTGAAGTTTAACATTATTCAACTTAATCAACTTATACATTTGATTAAAATAAAATAAAATTTTAATTTCACTACACTAGCTGAAATCTGAAATAAAGATGCCTAGGAAATAAAGACATGTCGTTCATGTAAAATGGTAATTATAACGTGAAAAGCAATCACATTATGTGCTAACCACATGAACCTAGGAAATCTGAAATAAAGATGCCTTCCATATACCTATTCATGCAGCACTTTGACTCAGGCAGTGAGTTCTCTAACTTGATTCCTTAGCCTATCAGGGTTGCAGAAGAAATCGACAAATACTTCCGCTCCCGCCCAACTTCATGAGGGTGATGCTTTACAATCTACAGAGTTAATGCAATTTATAAACATATTGTTATTATGTGTTAATGACAATCAATTTTCCTTTATAACAAGTATGAATGCTGGAATATCAAGTAAAACTAATAAAATTGAGGCTGCAACTGGTTTCTGCTACACTTTTAACAATCTACACTTTTTTGCATTGTTTTCTCAGAAAAACATGACCAATTAAACATTTTATTTCTCAATGTCACAGCAAGATTTATTGATATGGAAATGTAGACCAGCATGACAAGGACAAATACCTTAGCCTTCTGACGGTGTACATCAGTTACTTCCTCAACAAACGCAGAGAGTTGTGAATTACCCGCCCTGCTAAAACATAAATGTAACATGATTTAAAATCAAATGTATAAATTTCACGACATGTCTTACTGGGAAGCAGGTAAATTTCTTCTCTTCTCCACATTGGTTAAAATAAAAATTTACATTCATGAAGTAACATAAACATACTAAAAGCATTTCAAATTTAATTTCTATCAGGCTACTTTCATGAAGCCCTAAAATCCTGTTCTTCCATCCACAATATCAGCATTAACCATCAAATGAGAACATCAAAACCCCGCCAATACATTCACCAAGCAAGTCCAAAGACAATTTCAACATTGTTTGTACAAATGGAAAATGCATTTCCAATCACACTTGATAATAAAAAAACAAATACCACCAGCAGTCTACTTCACCATGTCAATGTTTTTGGAAAAACTAGAATTCAAGCTCTTTCTGAAACCAAACTTTATATCTTCTGAGAAAAAAAAAACTAATTAACAGTGCAAAAACTGCAAAATTTTCAAATCCATATCTCCATGAAGCAGATCTTCATGCTAATGCTAACTCATACATATGAATTCTAGTTCACACATGAAATTTTCCAATTAACCACCATTTACAAAATTCATATGAAACCAAAAATCTAGAAAACCTACAGATCAAAATCAAATGTATTTTATGCAAATACAAGAAAAATCATCCACAACACCACTTATAAACTCCATGATCCAACTAGCCTAAATAAAAAAAAAAATCCAAAATTCCATCACCATATACACAGGTTTGATACTCCATTCAATCAATCCCAAACACTATAATATTAGCATTAAATCAGAACAAATACAACCGAGAAAATAAAAAGAGAGCGAGGTTTGGGTTGTCAATGACCTGGGCTCAACTCGAGCTCGAGCTCGACCAAAGGAGGGCAAAGCAGTGGAGGATGATCCAGGCGGCGGAGGGCGGCTGGCGACCGAAAATAGTGATGGATAGCGGCGTGGGAAGTGGGCCAAATAGGGCACTCTCTCAATCAGAGATAAGAAGAGGAAGCTTGGTCCTTTCTAATGAAATATTTAAAACTAAAAAAAAATTATAAACCCTGTTGTTATATATATATATATATAACTTTTTGATAAGTTATATATATATATATATATATATATATATATATATATATATATATATATATAACTTATCTAATAAAACTTATCTAATAAAATTTTTATTAGTTATCAGTAATAAGTTTCTTTAAAAAATTTTAAGAATTTTAGTTATATTATGAGAAAAATAAAAATA
This sequence comes from Dioscorea alata, assembly GCA_020875875.1. Classification (NCBI taxonomy): domain Eukaryota; kingdom Viridiplantae; phylum Streptophyta; class Magnoliopsida; order Dioscoreales; family Dioscoreaceae; genus Dioscorea; species Dioscorea alata. Next base: position 15,232,653 of record CM037019.1, read on the forward strand.
TAATTTTATCTTTAAAAATATTTTACTAGCTCACATATGTTTGATTTTTTTCAATTATATTTGGAACTTTTGCTAACATTGAATTGTTGGACACTTACAACAATCAACAATTCATTGGTTTTAGTGAAAAGTTGAGACATTTCCAAGTTTTTTTATTAATAAAGTCTTCTAAGTTATCATTTTAGTTTTTAATAGATTTTTTTTTTTGACAAAAATAACTTTTATTATTATTATTTAAAAAAATAAACCATGAATGATTATATATATTAACAAAAAAACAAGATAGTTACTTGGAAAATTGCCTGTAACGATATAAAATCGTTACAAAACCGCTGCAATAGCTTGCATATAATAACAGTTTTATAACCGCTGCAAGGTAACCGCTGCATAAGTGCAATTATGTAGTAGTGACTAATTATCCTCTCCTCGACTTTATTAAACCAACATGTCTTTCTAAAGCTATGCAACATATTGAATGGCTTGAAGCTATGTCTGCTAAACTTACGGCTCTTCTTCAAAATGGTACCTAGGATCTCGTACCTCCTAGCTCTCTTCTTCTTCACAAAATTTGGTGGGTTGAAAATTTTTCCATCAAGCATAATCTTGATGGTTCCATATCTAAATACAAAGCCCGCCTTGTCGCCAAATATTTTCATCAACATACCGGTCTTGGCTTTTATGACACATTTAGTCTGGTTGTTAAACCGATAACTATTCATCTTGTTCTTTCCATTGCCCTATCTAATGGCCGGCCCCTTTGTCAATAGGATGTTAATAATGCTCTTTTGCATGGCACCTTATTTGAAGAGGTTATTTTGCGGCAACCACCAAGTTTTATTGATCAATCCAAAGCCAACTTTGTGTGCAAACTTCTCAAAGCTATATATGGCCTTAAACAAGCACCGTGGCCATGGTATACTGAACTCAAGTGTTGCTTGATCTCCTATGGTTTTTATAACTCTTGCAATGATGCATCCTTAATCATTCCACTACTACTATAGTTTATTTCTTAGTGTATATTGATGATTTATTAGTCACGGGGAATAATATTAACTTTGTCAATCAATTTTTTCATGCTTTGGTGACTCATTTTTTAGTTAAAGACCTTGGTGCTTTGCATTACTTCCTCGGCATCAAGGTTCTTCCTACTACGTCCTGTCTACTTCTTACTCAACATAAGTACATTCGTGATCTTCTTGCCAAAACCAATATGACAGGTGCCATAGCATGTGTTACTCCTTTGTCAATATATTGACGCCCTCTAGTACCCCCTCTCTCACTTGACCAGATGTATTATTTTTTGTCAACAAGCTAACTCAACTTATGCATGCTCCGAGTGTTCTTGGTTACCTCAGGGACACTCTTTATTACGGCCTTTTTCTCAAAAGACATCAACCGTGATGATTACACATCCATCTCCACCCACATTGTCTGTCTTGGTGGCAATGTGATCTCGTTGTGTTCAAAGATACAAAACACAATTGCAAGGTCATCAACTGAAGCTGAATATAGGTCTCTCGTCTCTTGTGCTGCTAATATTCTTTCGATTAAAAATCTCTTACAAGAGTTAGAAGTTCCATGTCTTTTGCTCCTCAAATTTTCTGTGATAACATTGGTGCCACATACCTCTCTGTCAATCCCTTCCATTCTTGTATGAAGCACATTGCCATCAACTACCACTTCATTCGTAATCATGTGGCTATAGGATCTTTCACTGTTTCTCATATATCTACGAAAGATCAACTCGCTGATGTCTTAATGAAACCATTTACAGCTATACTCTTCAAGTCATGTGGGGACATACCAAACAATTGTCATTTAATTTTCACTAACAAACACAGTCTATCAGCATCAACAACTTGTGCATTCATCTCAGCTAATATCATATTCTTCTCAAATGATATTTAACTTTCAAATGTTTGTTATATTCTCTTTCATTTATATAGGATATAGAAATAATCCTTGTTACAACAACTTCTTTATACATTGTAAACATCCATTTCATTTAGCTATGTGATTCCGATCCATGTTCATACAAACTCAACAATGTTAGAAGTGTAGAGTGTTAGAGAGACATTGAGTTAGTTAGAAGAGTGGAAAAAGAGGTACGACTGTTGTTGAATCTAATTGTTTGTTGGTGGTAAAAAAGATTACAGCTTCTTTGCTTGGTATTTCTAGTTTTGATTTATTAGTCACAGAGAAAAAAATTTTCTTGAAATTGATCAATTTTGACTTACTTAATTAAAAAATTTAATCTTGCTATTATTATTACTGTTATTATTGGAAAAATAAATAAACCATTTTATTCAATCATAAATAAACATTATAAAAAAATTAATGGGATAACCCTACCCTTAGAACATTTGACTGTAGTAGAGGGGTAACTTGGGGTAACTCCCAATTATTTCTAAAACCAAAACAATTTTAAAAATATTATTTTAAAAATTAATTTTAAATTAAAAATTATATCCGCAAGTTTTTCATATTTTTGCTGAAGGAATCTAGTCAAAGACACAAAAACATTGTCTTTGTCGAAAGAATCTATTCTCTCACAACACATATTAATTAAATCAAAATTTGGTAAATCTATACATTTTTCATATTGAAGAAATCTAGTCTAACACACAACCACATTGAATCAATTTCCAAGTTCCAACCTCTAATTAAGGCAGTCAAAGGATCCCTTATTTATGATCCTTTAGTTCTATTCCTTATGTTCTAAGGCTGGTACCTATCAGTTGACTGACTAGCAAAGCATCACTTGTTTGTGTCTAGCTCTATTTCTATAATGTTGTATATATATCATTCAATTATCTGTTTCTATTAGATTGGATAAATCAATCTTTCTAGTCAAGTCAAAAAGTTATCTATCTAAAATTGGAATATAATTTAATTTAATTAAGCTGAATATTTCTACTTTATTCTTTCAAAATCACATCAGTCTTTACAGTTTTCACAAAAGGTGAGAATATAACACCTTTTATTCAGCTAATGTTCGGTACTCGGATAGAAATAATTTAAGGATTAAGATCCTAATTAAGGTATGAGGTTTGTTGTCAAGTGAAAAGAGTTTTAATCAAGTTAATTAAATAAAAAGATTATGCTCATTTTCGATGCTAATAAAACTATATATATTAATGATATCTTTACGTCAAATCTAGATTTGCAAAATTTTCAAATTAAACATAAAATTATTCAAATATGAATTGTGAACCGAATAACTTCAAATCTATTTTTTTCCTAATTAATTAACCAGAACCAAAGCGCTTATGAATGATATACAAGATGTTAAAACTAAAATAGTAAATTAGAATCAGAGCAACCAATGGACAGTTATGTTTTCTCTCTCTGTGATACTATGTTAAGCCAAATAAGAATCGAGTCATGGTTGAAAAAAAATAATAGCAGAAAAGAAAATAATAATATATTAAATAAATCTAATAATTATATAAACTTATTTACTATTAAATATGAAATTTATTTTAACATTTATATTAGTTAATATACAATATATCCTAAATAATAATATTATTTAATATGCAAAAATATTTTAAAATAATATATCATTAAAAAAAGACTCACTAAATATATCTAATTAAATGCTGTGTGTGTATATATATATATAATCGAGATGATTATTAATATATGCTTGATAGAGATAGGATATAGGAATAAGTACATGAAAATCTCAGGTCCCCACCTCTACTCATTTGATACATCCCCCAACTTTTCTCAGCCTAATAATCCAAAATCTTGGTAAGAGAATATATGAATTAAAGAGAATTGTATCTTGTGTAGATTACATATATATAAACAATTCAATGAACATATGGACAAAATAATAATGGAGAATGAAAGATTTATGCAACCATAATCCCAATATTTCAATCAATAATACTAAGTGATTTTATTTTTCATAACAATGAATATATATATTTTAAAAAAAAATTATATATAATACGAGTAACTAAAACTTTTTTTCTTCTTGACTAATAGCAATAAGCGCACCCAATTAAGAGATTGTCAAAGAAACATATAGGTACGGAGGTGTAACAGTTACGGTGGCTTATAGATCTTTTAGAAAAATCTCAAGTTATGCAACCCTGGTAAGGTAAAACTACTGTTTCTCCCATAGGGGACTCACACCAAAGCTATAAATAGTACAAGAATAGTACTAAGCCTAGATGTACAATGCACAAACAGTACATGAACAATACTGCCTGAGAAAGGATTTGAACCTTTGCTTTCCCCTTGTACTTTTTTGTTATACTACTATGCTATTCAATGGTTGACGAGAAACTGAAACATGACAAGAAAATATACACAATAATAATAATAATAATAATAATAATAATAATAATAACAGAAGAAAAATCTAAAAATATATTTAACTACTTTTGTGAACATAAATTTCTTTCTAATTTTTATAAACTAAATGAAAATGCAAAAGGAAGGAACAGTGACATCACATGAGAAAACTTTTAGCTTTATTATATTCCATGTTCGCCTACTACACCGACTATTATTAATAATCCTTAAACTTTTGAAGTTGTATCTTTTTCACCATCACAAAATAATCCATATAAATTAGCATATGCCTACATATATATGTATATATATACTTGCACCTTCCATGCTATCTTCACTAAGAAGAGCCTCTATAAATAGAGAGACAAATTAATAAACCCACCTTCATTGCAAGCTATCTTAATTAAGAGCCTTCATATATATATACATATTTAGAGAGAGGGATGGGAGGAAGCTTGTCATGTTGTGGAGGTTCAGAAAGAGTTAAAGATGAAGAGATGGAGAGAAGGGGGCAAAGGATTAGAAGGAGACTTATAAGTGATGAAGATGGTGATCCCAATGTTGATATCAAAGCTGAGGATTACATTGCCAAGAAGAAGGGTGAATGGAACAATGATACTACTTAACATGCATGCATCTTCTTTATAACTAGCTAGTAATATTTTCATCTATATCATCATCACTTCTGATCTTTTGTTTTGTGCTGTTTCTTTCTACTGTTAGAGTCATATATATTGGTTGATATGAAAAATATTTTCATTCGTGTCATCACTTCTATTTTAGTTATTATGAAAAATATGAATTCAAATATATAAATTTGGATCTTTGCGGGACAAGTATGCCCTATAAAACTAAATTTAATAATAAAATAGTTTTTATTTTTTTATATGCATAATTATGAGTGTGGTATATTCATGATGGCATATTTTATTTTCGATTATATTGTATACAAATTAAATTAATGATAGAGATTATATTCATAATGACCTATAAGATGAAATATAATTTTATATTTATCATTGATTCTCATATATTGTATTGCAAAATGTGAAAGTGGTGTGCTCTAATCAGTAGGGTGGAAATAATTAACAATATTATGGGTATTTATAGTTGATAAATATTGAACTAGACCACTATAGAACTCTTAAACCAAATATTATTATAGGGAGAATGAGTTATACTATTTTAGAAAATTTTTATTGTTTGTATATGTAATTAAATCTTATGCATGAATTATATTACTTTAATGTTATCAACTAGTAATGGCTAATTACAGGTATATATGAACATGTTGGGTTATACGAATACATTAAAATTTATAATCATCTGAGATGGTTAATTTGAAGGTATTTTATTATATAAAAGTAGTAATTATTACAAATGTTTTTTAAAATTGTTTTATGTCTAACACAATATAGAAACCCATATAAGTGGGGATTGATAACATGATTGATTGTCTAATCGTACCTAATTATATTGAATATTTATTTATAAAATTAATATGTAAAATGTTATATTGGGACCTCGCATATAAATATCTTTAAGTATTTGCACTAAATTATAGTTTGTTGGTATGCATAATCTTGATTGTTAAAATTAATAAAATCTAATTTGCTGAGATATTAATTAGGGAAAAAAAAATATGAATACTCACATTAGTTGCTTTAAGTAAGAGAAGCCATCCTTCCTTCAAAATCAAAGGATGAAAAGTTAAAAAGTATAGCGTGTGCGCATTGAAAATTTTTTTATGTGTAAAATCTTTGTTAAGTAAGTTTGTTCTATCACATGTGGTTTATATAATTAATTTTCAATAATTAATCAATTGTTGATTAAATATCAGTACAAAATTATTTACACTCATTAAATATCACTACAAAAATTATTTACACTTATTAGTTTGTGTAAGCCACCACTCTCCTCGCTTTTGGTTAGATGAGACTTAGTTAATATGTTTGGTTTGTATATAAATATTGGTGATGATGAAAGCAACAAAAAGTGGAAGAATCATCACAAGAAAATAACAATTTACCCAAGGACAATTCTGTGGGTAACGCTATAAAAATCCCTGGGTAAATCCATTTACTCAGGAAAAACTCAAGGGTTTGAGACCTTAGCTAAATCGCTCGTGGGTAAAACATTACCCACGACATTTCTTATCCCTAGGTAAATTACCCACAGATCAATCTTCAGGTACATAATTTATTTTTCTAGCTAATTAATTTCTAAGATTTGATAAAACAACAAAAATTACCATGGATTAATCCCTAAGGACCTTCTAGGTAAATGTCCCCACCAAACATTCCTGGATAAGTCCTACGTAAATATATTTTTAATAATAGAAAATCCATGGGTAAATATCCTATTAATAATATGAAATTCCTTGGTAATCCTAAGTAACACTTTTGTGAATTATATGAATTCCCTGTATAATACCTGGGTAATTCTAACATTAAAATAAAAAAAAATTCATGGGTATTCGATAAGTAATTAATTGAACCTACATCCATTAAATCATAAATTCAAATATAATTTAAAAATAGAAATCGCTAATATCTTTATAAATTATACTATAAATAAAAATAGCAATGCATAAGTATTTAGGATATCAATAATACCACTACATAAGTATGTAAGACATCAACAACACTTAACAATACATAAATACCCATAGTTAGATAAGCAAAATAAAGTAGCAATTAAAATACAAATATTTAACTAAGTTCAGGATCTTCACCACCATCTCCATCCCCATCTACATCTCTTGCACCTTCACGCTCCTCTAGTTGACTGTTACTTGTATTTTATGTTCCATATAGAGGAGGCATACCAATGTGATTGCACAACATCTCTATTGTTCTTTTCAAATCAAATATCAAATTATCTTGAGCCTCTAGCCACTTGTTTATAGTTGCCAACTCATTTTGAAGCTTCTCTTGATTCTATGACTCAAAAGAGCTAGCACTTGACTTGCTTGCATTTGTATTACCACCACAATAATAAAATGCTTCAGATCCAAAACCATACACCTTTCTCTTTTTCTCACCACCAGCTGCCTCGTAATAAAGTTCAACCTCATATATTGGTTGAGAATTGTCATTTCTAGATCCAGAAATTGCTTAAGGTGTGTCTCTCAAACTCAACACTTTATCCTACATGCATAACTCAAAATATATAAATAAATAATTACAAATAAACTATGAAAAGAAAAATGAAAAAAATCATGATGATTTAAAAGACTTTAAAAACTTACATTGAGTGATTTAGACTTTTCATCAATAAAGTTTGTCCATCATGCTTCTTAGTTTGAGCAAAAAGAAACAACTTATGTGGTGTAGGCATCCAACCTAATGAAGATGGCTATAACATACACAAAATATACGCTTTAGCTATGATTATTTAGCTAACAATAAAATCATATGAAATTTTAAACATGAATAAAAAAACATATGTAAACAAGGTTTGTCCATGATGTTTTTCAATGAGAGTAAAATAAATAAATACTCATGTGGTGTACACATCCAACCTAATGAAGATGCTTAAAACATGCACAACATATACACTTTGACTATATATAATCATTTAGTTAACAATAAAAGCATCTATAATTTTAGATATAAAAAAAAAATCAATGTACTTCAACAGGCACAAATATACTAAATTTGTAAATAAATTACTTTACTTTATACTACAACAAGCACAAACTCATATAACATGCAAGTGAATTTTATTTATATTGCAACCAACACAAACTCATTCATCATACAAATAAATTCTATTTATACTTACAAGTCTCTTGCCATGTTCAACATTGGATATTGATCCTCCAATATGAGATGACGGTCCTACAATGCTCCTTTGATTATTTGATTTTTTTTTCTCGTTTTATCTTAAATTCAAGTTTATCCCAAGTGGATTTCCAATACCTCCAAACATCTTTAGACATGTATTTTAGTTTCTTTTCAGAATCTCATATATCTCGCAAAAAATCACTGTATCGTTATGAAGCTTTCACAACCTATGCCACCTTCACTTGGGCCTCCACTGAAGAATCCCACACACAATGCTTTTGCAAAACAATTAAATTGTTGATATTCAACAATGAAAATGGAATGAAATAAATAACTTGAATTCAAAATAAAAATACCCTAAACTCCTCAAAATAAAAATCTTTTTTAGCTTGTCAAATTGTTTTCCATATGTAGCCATCAGTGTCCATCTTTAGCTTGAACACCTTTTTTATCACATGATAGGGATGCAAATGTACATGCTGATCGTGTAATAAAGTGCTCAAAAGTGGGGTGTCAGTAGTCCATAGAGAAGATTAACACTACTACTACTAATTCCTATACTGAAAGTTAGCCTAACAGAAAATAGTGGGGTGTGTGTGGATAAACTAAAAAGCAAGAAAGACGAAATAAATGGAGTAGAGAAATCAAGAGAAGAAGTGATGTTGGGCATAGTATCCCTCTAGGGATTTGTTAATTTCAAGACAAAAGTTGTCTAATCATACAATCCTATCTAAACCTAGAGATTTCCTAAATTATACTAAACTCCTTTTGCAATGGTGAATAGTAACTAATACAGTACAGTGTTGATACATTCACTCCACAATCGCTTTGTACTCTGTGAAATCTCAATGTGGATTAACAAGAATTTCTAAAATAGATTATCCTTCTTACAAGGAGATTACCATTACTTTCATATAAAATAGAAATACGATTTCTCATAAAATCTATATATTCCCTATAATTGCAAAGAGCAGGGAAATAATTTGTTAATCTACTCAGGAGGATTGAGAGAGAAGAATTCTCCAAAGTACTCCATTGCTAGGCTTACTCACAATCCCCTCTAATTGAGGCATTTCTATGCTAGGTGGGTATTTTTACTCGTCACAAAACACATCAAATATGATAACTAGGGCTTTCACCACAATAGCAATTAATAAATACAAATACTCAATTAGATTTAAATAAAATGGATTGTAATTAAAAAACAAGTAATTAAATAAAATCCACAACTAATGTCAAATAGGATAAAACCCTAAGTTCAACTATGCCCAAACATCTACAAAATTTGTCCTCCATTAATGAAGGGCAAGCATTCAAACAACAAGACATGAAGAGAGATAAGCTAAATATGAAAAAAAAATCATGGTAGAGGATGATCACCGTAGAACGCCTGAGGTCTTTCCGCGAACACCACCAAGCTAGTCTTGATGGCTACAATCCTTCCTCCCCAAGTTGATTAGATTGAATCTTCCTCCAAAATCATCTCAAAAGCCCTGGAGATTCACCCCTCTTCTTCCATTTGCCTCGCCTCCAAAATATAACAAAAGATGCCCTAGAAATCCTCATAAGAACTATTTATACTGTACCACTTACAGGCCTAAGGATATGGCCATAAGGAGCTGGGGATGATGGGTCACAAGCCTTATGGGATCATTTACGGCTGTAAGTCTCATCCGTAAGGTCTTTTGTTTTGTGTTACTATCTTGATTTCCGTTGTAAATGCTAGACCATAAACTTCTTTATATAGCCCTTATGACCACCCTTACGAGAGTAAGTTGTGCTCGTAAACTCCTATAGATGGTCCTTACGGTCACACTTACGAGCATAAGTCTTGCCTGTAAGGTCATGTGATTTGTCTTTATAGTCCTCCTTACAATTATAAGCATATTCATAAGGTTCTTTGGAAGAGGCTTACGGCTATAAGGTGCTCGTAAGCCATCCTAGTTGCCTTGTCCTTCATTTTAGGTCTAGAACACTTTTTATGGCTCTTTCTCGTCTTTAAGTGTTGCCTGAAGCCTGAGAATGCAAAACACACTATGTTTAACATCGAATTCCATAATATACCTCTAATACATGCCTAATGAGTGTACAAAATAATATAAAATAATGAAGAATTGTACACTCATCATCACACGTGAACATTTGCTAGAGGGTTCTAACTTGTTATAATTATAAACATGTAAATGCATTCATATATTATAACATATAGTCATATTTTTTATTTTTTTAAAATATTTACAATCCATTCACAACCATGATGCGAAGTTTGCCTCCATTAGTTGTTGCATCAAGTGGATCATTACTAGCTTGGGATGTAGTAAGAGTTGAAATTGTATGATTTTGGTCACTGTTTGCAATATCACAGGATGCATTTGCGGGATTAGGGATCTCAGTTGCTATATCATTAACTTGAATGGAATTTAGAGGATTTGTTAAGTTCTATATGGAACAGTCCTTTCCTTACCTCTAGGCATGTCTTCAAAAATGACTACATTGACAAATATAAATTATAAATCTAACAATAATAAATAAATTCAAATAAAGCATTACAAATGCATAATTATATCCTAAAGCAAAAGTTAGAAAATGCTACATAAAGTTAAAAGCAAATTTTACTCGGTACATTAGAATAAAACATGACGTAAAAATGCTACATAAGGTTTAATGCAAATTATACTTATTACATAAAATAAAACATGACATGGAAAATGCTACAAGAGGTTAAAAGCAAAGTATATTCAATCATTAGAATTAAAATAACAATATTCACTATCAATAGAGATGTTATCATCTTCATCATCTTCCATATCTGTTTCTTGCAAATCAGGTTTAATTACATCTTCTAAGTCAAGATCATCATGTCCATCATCTACATTGACAAAAACACCATTTGAATCATTTATAGGTATTATTGCATCATCAATCGTATCAGTTGAATGCACTTCTACTTCATCATCATGGAATGGTAAATCAGTTATAGGGATATCAATAACTGATCTAGATTTAATTCTGCACACAACCACCGGTTAACCTTATTACGCTTCATACTTTGATAAAGTGCATAATATACTTGTAATGCTTGTTTAGCCAAAATGAAAGCATCATATTTGTTAAACCTTCTTTTATGGTTGATTTCAACAAGATTGTAATCCTTATCAACTTTCTTCCCAACATTTGGAGTTAAATCAAACCAATCACACTTGAAAATGACAACCTTTTTAATTGGAAGTGCTAGATATTCTAATTCGATAATTTCCTTTAAAATACCATAATAATAACTTGAAATTTCTTTGTAATTAGAACCTTTGATACACACTCCACTATTGGTGGTTGATTTTTTCCGCACTATAATTGCTTGTATGGAATTTAAACCCATTCATAAAATACATAGGATAATTGATCACATTCCTTAAAGTCCCCAGAGCCAACATCTTTGTTGATTTGACTAGTGACATTATTGTTTAAATCATGTGCTTATTAAATAAACATTAAAATATTATCACAAAAACATAAAAAATCATAGAGGAGTTATAAGTAATAATACTTGCATAAGATCTAGACCAATTGGCAAATTCAGTTTTGAGTTTAATATCAACTTGCTCATCAATCATATATGGCACATTCACGTTTAATTCTTCCACAAATATCCTTCAAATTAAGAATGTTAATTAATAAGAATGAGTGTAATTGAATTATATGTTTATTGAATTACTAGCAAGAAGCTTACTTAAGCTTACTTAACATAATGTTGAATCTCATCACAATTTAACAAGATGTAAGTTCTTGTAACATTATACTCTTCATCAGTCAACCATCTTGATTTTAGTAGCCCATATGATCGACCAGGATAAGTAAATAGAGAGAGGTTTCCTTCACGTGTCTCCATCTCACCTCTATCATCATTACGAGCTACTTTTCCTAATTTTGTGTTAAGTGAGGATCGAACTAATGATAACAAAAGGTCAATACTTCTTGAACCAAGGATGCACTGCAAAATGAATTTTCAGCCCTTGCTTTGTTGGTTACTTTTAACTTCAATTGCCGTAATAACCTAACTCATGATTAAATTTATTTATTAGTTCATAAATTAACACTATATAAATAGAAATTATAAATTATAAACATTCACACACCTTTCAAAAGGATACATCCAACGATATTGAACAGGTCTCCCAACTCTTGATTTATAAGGTAAGTGAATGGGAAAATGCTCCCTAGAATAAAAATCGCTAGGAGGAAATATTTGTTCTAGTTTGCACAAAATCACAAGAATAATTTCTTGGAGTCTGATCATATCTTCTTCTTTAATCACAATGCATGTAAGGTCTTTAAAGAACAAGCTCAACTTAGTTAATACATTCCACACAAACATTGGCAATAATTCACGAAAAGCAATTGAAATTAACCGTTGCATAAAAACATGGCAATCATGCCTTTTCATCCCAAAAAAGCTTATATTTGCACATGTCCACACACCTTGCCATATTTGAGACATACCCATCTGGAAAATTGAGTTTTGTCACCCACTCACACGCAACTTTTTTTCTTTTGTGCTCAATCAATAACAAGCTTTGGGATATTTGTCATCATTTTCTCCAACTCCTTAAGCATGCAATAAATTTTTATGTCCTTTCTTAATTTTGCATTATCCTTTGTTTTTCCTTCAACATCCATCATTGTATTGAACACATTCTTAAAAATGTTTTTCTTGATGTGCATGACATCAAGATTATAACAGATGAGATTAGTACTCCAATATGTCAAATCCCAAAATATACTGCGTTTGTTCCGACCACATGACTTGCAAATAGGAGCATTCCATTGTTCACCACCAAGATATGTTACTTTCTTCAATTTTAAATCCTCTATTTTTAAAAAAAAAAACTTGTTTTCCACTCAACAACAAAGGAGGTGTTGACTCTTCAATTTTATTCTTCATGAAATCATTTTTATTTCTTCTGAAGGTATGATGTTCTGGTAGAAATTGACGATGACAATTAATACCATCTTACATCCATTAGATGAGCAAATAAACAACATAAACAAGATGCAAGTCACCAAGTTAATTGGAAAGAATTCAGACATGAAAACATCATGAAATAGATGTGTTCAACTACTTTCTAGTTAACAGAAGTTACAAAACATACAAAATTTTCACTTCTCTATTAGGAAGACTGGATGTAATAAGTTTCACAATTGTTTTTTCTAAATTTTTTACAAGACAACCTTTTCAAGACTAAATATAATCAAACAAATGAGCATAAAAAACATAGATTTACAAAGGCATGAACCAATCGATATAAAGTTGTAGGTTATGACAAACATTTTCACACAACATACCTCCTTCTCATTGTTGTATGCCATAGCACAATCGATATGCCATCAAATAGAATTTTTGTAGTGCATCAGCAACATTTTTAGAATTCAATGGCCTATTTTGCTAGAACAAAAAAATAAAAATAAAAAGTCCATATAAGCAACATACTCATGAATTGGATACACTAATTTGTACTATTACACAATGAGAACTAACCTCCAAGCACAACCTTTTGAAAAAAAAAATCAAGGAAATACTAGCAAAATTAAGCAGCATTCAACCATATACATAAGAATATACCAATTGAATTGAAATAAGGACACTCAATGCAAAAGAATTTGCTTGTCAAAGGAGATTAATCTCAATTAATCTTATTCTAAAGCTCTTATAGTGCGCATCATTTCAAACAGAAATACATGGAAATAATAAAAATCAAATGTGAGCACAATTCTTCCCACATCCTATGCTTAATATTAACCAAAAACTTCATGGTTGAGAATTGGATTTAGACCTATTAACAAAAATAAGAATGTAAAAAAAAGGAACATTTAGAAAGGATGAATGCATATTAATTAGATTTACACCCAATTTCTAAAAGAAAAATTACATATATTAACAGAGATTAATTTCACCATTTTAAGAGTTCATAGAGAATAAAAACAATGCAACAAATCACATAGAGATCTAGATCAAACACCAAATTCAAGATATACAACCTCAAAAAAATCAACAAATTTATAGAAGAAAACAAATAAAAATTAGAATTAAACAAAACAAAAGGTGTCAGAAAGGAAGAGATCATGAACCTTGTTGATGTAGCTCAAAACAATGCCTGGAATTAGAAAAAGAAGAGAAGGCAGGAAGAATTTTGAGATGATCAGTAGTAAAGAAAAAAATCAGAGAAAGGAGAAAGAGGACACTGCACGCCAGCCGCTTCTCGTTGTATAACTAGCCTGCAATCAAACAGAACCATTAATGAAATCTAGATCGGCAACCACAAGAGTACGACCCTTCTCACATTGCATCAAATCAAACAGAGTTATCACAAAAAGGGAAAACATTATGGGAATGGAAATACCTTGACAATGGCAACGATGGCCTCGCCCACAACTACAGGTTCTGCCTGCCAGGTGCCAAGCCCTATGGAAGGGATCTTTACCTCAGTGTGCATCGTGAAGAACCTTTAGGGGAGTAGTGAGGTTGAGCTCATTCAATTGAGGTAGACACTGCACGCCAACAACTTGTCGATGGAGTCAGCCTAGTTATCCAAGCAAAGGCTAGAACAAATGAAGTTAAAGAGATCATCCACGGATAACACCAGAGCGAAAGACCATCACCGATCTGTTGAAAACCGCCAATCTGATGTTTTAGAGAAGAAGAAAATGGAGAGAAACCAGAGAGGAGAGTGAGGGGACTCTAGGGATTTGGTGTTTCTTTTGTTTTTTTAAAGGAGTTTTGTTTAATATTTAATATTCGTTGAGAGAAACTATTATAATTTTGTTTTTTAAACTGAATCTTGAAATTTATATTATTATTTTCTATTCATTATAATTATAAATATTATAATTACAATAATTTTATTTATTTATTTTTAATTGATCTCAATTAAAAATATTTTAATAATAATTAATATCAAATATTTATTGGCCAAAAAGAAAACCACAGATTTATATATTTATTTATTTTGTAATACTAATAGTCAATGTTAATGTTTTTAAAAAAATATTTTAATACGTAATTGTTTAGCTTAAATTATATAATCACATAAAAATTATGTCACAAATTGATTTATATAAAATAACAAGTTGATTGATTTTCATTGGCATCTATTTCGGACTCAATAGTAACTATACCTTTTCTTGGTTTATGTCTAACTACCTTGCCTCCTTGCTTTAAATTTTTTTCATATATGTACTATTTAGATTTTATATAGTTTCAAAATTTATAAATCCCTGGTGAGATTTTGAATAGATGTGCAAGTAATACTATTTTTCATTTGTAAATTAAGGAATTCTCATAAGTTTGTAAATTAATTGATTAATTTATAAATCCAATTGATTTTTTATAAGCATCTTATTTTCCCGGATGTTCTCATAATTTATAGCATGAGTTATTATGATATTAATTTTTATATTTTTTTATAATGTTAATTTTTTTAATTTAATTATGATTCTCAATATAAATCTCAAATTCAATTTTGATAATATTGTGCACCATCAAATATAAATATAAAAATTAAATAAAACTCAAAATAATATATTAAGAGAAAATTTAAAGTTTTTATTTTCAAATTAATAACCCATAAAAATGGATCTTGGATGAGCAAATGTTTAGTATCAAAATCATATCTTTAATTTTTATTATATTAGGATTATCCATGGTCTATTTACCTACAAACATTTCCCTAGATAATCCAAGGAAAAAGTTCACATATTTGATTAACCAAGAATTAACCGCAAATATGTGGCCCACAAATAATATGTCTGGAAAATTTGTGGGTGATGTCGCAAAGTTAAATTACATTTAAGTTACCCAAAGATTACCCACGACTATAACAGCCACAAACAACTTCGTTGGTTAATTCGTGGGAATATTATATTTACCCACGGATTTCCCATGAAAAGCTCCCACACAAATATTCCCTGGCTATGTCGTGGGTAATTTTCAAGCAGGAACCACTAGCGTTATTATCACACAAATTACCTAGGGATGTATAGTACCTAGGTAAATCCATGGGTAAATCCGTATCTATTCCCTAGGTAAATTTGATATATTTTATTTTATGAATGCCTTGGATTTTTTGGGTATTCCCTGTGTATATACCCACGTAATGTGTCCCTGGGTAAATTACCGTGGGTAAAATGAAATTTTCTTGTAGTGAATTGTGTATGTTAGTATTTTAGCATGCAAGTTTTTTTTAATATGTTTATTGTTGTTTATATAGCCTTTGAATGAATAATAATAATTAATTAATTAAAAAAAGAGAAGAAAAAAAATCAAATAAAAAATATAGGAGGGCAAAAGAAAAAAAAAAAAAAAAAAAAGGCATCACGTCACAAATTGTCACCTAGGAAAATAACAAAGAAAGAGAGAGAACAGGGACGGAGGGACAGGGGGTAGGGGAGCGGCCGCCTACTCTGTCACCGCCGGGGCCACGTTATCCAAGATGTCCTCCGCCTCCTTCCCCGCCCGAGCCGCCCCTCGTCCTCCGGTTGCACCCTTTCTCTAGGTCCTAACCATGGATCACCTCTCGAACCTCCCCTGTCCGGTTGTCTGACCATCCACTTTCCCATCGCAGCAGTTTGTGAGTCTATGACCCAAACGCCAGTGCTAGAAGTTTTGGATTAAAGAAGCATGATTTACAAAGATTTGAAAAGTCAAATCAGTTTTAAAATAACCAATGGAAAACAGAAAGGTGGCGAGAAAATGTATGTTGCACTGTTTTACTGTTACACACTTGCATTTATCCAAATCACGTACTCTTTAAATACATGCATTATATATATATATATATATATATATATATATATATATTTCAGACTATCATGTTAACTTTTTACACTCTTTCTCAATCTATTTTATCCCCTCTTTTGAGAGGGTAGAGAATTATTCTGATAAACAGGGTTTAGGGTTGCAGTCTCTCATCTATTTTTTCTCGGCAATTCAATGAAAATTGACTTTTTTGATCTCTCCGGTCTCCGACAAAGCTCCGATCTTTGAAAGGAGGTGAAGCTTTTTTTTTTTTTTTTTTTATGGGTAGTCTTCTTGTTTACTTTTTTTTTTTGTCATTTACGAAATATATATATATATATATATTTTATGTTGTTTGAAGACATTTGTTGAGATGTTTGTAGATTGAGATTGATTAATGTAATATGTGGATTGATATCATTGATTATTTAATTTAGAGATTTGACATGTGCATTGGTATCATTAATTTAATTCAAAGATTTGAGTAGTATTAAAATCAAAGTTCATGATTTACTAATAAATAAAATGCATTTATTTGTAAAAAAATTTAAAATATAAGTTATCAATTTCAAATAAAATTTCATCTATAATTCAAAAGATTTTTAAAATATAAATTATCACTTTCAAATAAAATTTTATCTATAATTAATAAGATTTTAAATTTAAAAATTAATACAAATTAAAATTTTAAAATTTATCAAAATAAATTCAGAAAAATTATTTAAAACATACTCATTTAAATAACATATACTCATCACAATTCTTCTAAGTAACGTTATTTTAATTTAAAATACTATTTATATTTATATAACTATAATTTATGACAATAATGATGACAAAATGAAATTATATTTTTATTATTAAATGTTAACTTATCACACTCATCCTCATTCTACTAAATAAGAAATTTTATTAATTTAAATAACTAGTATAAGTTATAACTATATATGTAGATAAAAATATTTATTTTAAGATAATAATAAATTGTAATTATGTCTTTATTTTATTTATTGAATTCTAATTTATTATTCTCAAAATTTTAAATTTATACTATAAATTTATTTTAAATAAACTCAAAGAGGGGGGCACTAGTTCTCCCGCTCTAAATATCTTTCATATTTAAAGAAATTAAGTTTAACAACGTAGTTATTTAAAATCAATGTTATAAGCTAACTAGTTAAAGTATTTGCAAACTAGTTGAAATTATGAAAAAGAACTTATAACCTCATATTTTGATAGTGTTATTTATTCATATATGTTAGTTAATATGTGTATATATACACACAAAAATTCTATTATAAGTTAAGGTGTAAACCTAGTTTAATTTGACTAGGATAAAGTATCCAATTTAGTATTACATATATTCGATTAAATAATTTATCAAATTATGATTTAATTCAATTCATTAATATATTTAATTTGATCAATTTCATAGATATGGAGAAATTTTTTAAATCAATACCAAAAAGTAATGAAGCAAGAACGAGTTCAGCATCTGATGCAAGTACTGCTGCACAAAAAAAAAGTTATGTTGAGTTTGATCCAAGTGATATTATTATTATTGTCGACCCTGGGCTTCGAAAACCAAATGAGAAATATGACACAGGAATAAGAGATCAATAAATGAGAGAGTATTTGTTAATGGGTCAATGCCAACCAATTGGCCGCAATTTTTCTCAAAAACAAGAAGTAAAAGATTTGACAAGTTTAATTTTAAAGAAGTATGGTTTCAGAAATTTGATTGATTGGAATATAGTGTGGAGAAAGATGCAATTTATTGTTTCTATTGTTATCTTTTTGAGCAACCAAGGGGTGATAAACTCGGGATTGATGCCTTCACGAAGATGGGGTTTAGTAATTGGATGAAGGTAATGAAAGTTTTCACTGAGCATGTTGGTGGAGTTAATAACAACTAGAACAATGCAAGGTGACATTGTGAGGATTTCGAAAATCAGAGGCAAAGTGTGTTACATCTATTATCTTCTCGTAGTAGAGGGATGGAAATTGCATATAGAGCTTGTGTCACTGTTGTTTTACGTGTTGTTAGATTTCTTCTGTTGCAAGGTCTTGTTTTTCGTGGACATGATGAATCTTCTAATTCCACAAACAATGACAACTTTCTAGAGATGCTGAATTGGTACGGGACGGAAGTTGAAAGTTTTGGTAATGTGATTAAGGAAAATTCTCTTGGAAATAATCAAATGACTGCTCCACGAATATAGAAAGAGTTAGTAAGGGCTTGTGTAGAAGAGACCACGAGGGAAATTATTGATGAGATTAGAGATAGTCATTTCTTTCTACTTCTTGATGAGTCTTGTGATAAATCAATAAAATAGCAAATAGCTATGATTGTGAGGTTTGTGAATAAGCAAGGGTAAGTAATTGAAAGATTTCTTGTTGTTAAACATGTTGTTGACACTTCAGCCCCTTCATTAAAGAAAGCTTTGGATGAGTTGTTTGCTTGTTGTGGTTTATCCATTTCTAGGTTGAGAAGGCAAGATATGATGGAGCCTCAAATATGAAAAGTCAATTTAATGGGTCAAAGACATTAATTTTGAATGAAAATCCATTTGCTTTTTATGTCCATTGTTTTGCCCACCAATTGCAGTTGATTGTTATTTTTTGTTGCTAAGAGTATTTTAGTCATTAGTGATTTTTTCAGCTATATCACTATGATTGTGAATATTGTGGGTTCTTCTTGCGAAAGGAGAGATGCATTGCTTCAAAAACATCATGATAAGATTGTGGAGACATTGGAGAGAGGAGAGATCTTTTCACGAAGAGGCCAGCATCAAGACACTAATCTTGCAAGACTTGGTGATACTCGGTGGGCTCACATTATATAACTTTAATCTGCCTATTTACTATGTGGGAATCAGTTTTAGAGGTGTTAGAGAATGTGTGTACTGATGAGAATGTTGCAAAACAAAGAGGAATAGCATCGGGTTTGATACAAAGGATGGAGAGTTTTGAATTTATATTTATCATACATCTGATGATCAAAACATTGGGATTAACTAATGACTTGTCAAATACCTTGCAGCAGAAAAATTAAAACATTATTAATACAATGGGTTGATTGTAACTGTAAAAGAACTTATGCAAGACTTAAGAGAAAATGGATGGGGTACATATTTAAAAGAAGTCAGGAGCTGCTATGTTGCAATGTCAGTTTCAATGGCCAATATGGAAGATAGTATACCAGTTCGAGGTCATTCGAGACGTGGAGGGCAATTAGTTACTTATTACCATCATTATCATGCGAAGATCTTTATTGCTGTGATTGATTTACTTACTGTCGAGATGAATAACCAGTTTAGTGAAACTTCTACCATGTTATTAAGATGCATTGTTTGTCTTGATCCCAGAAACTCTTTTTCCAAATTCAATCATGGTATGTTTTGTTCGACTTACTTAAATTTACTCTGAAGATTTCTCCACATCTGATCATCTTATCTTGAATGAGCAACTTCACATATATATTCATGATGTGAGAAGAAATTCTATTTTTTCAAATTGTCATGATCTTGCAAGTCTTACTATGAAGATGGTTTAAACTGATAAGCATTTGACTTTTCCATTGGTTTATCGCCTTATTGAATTGGCGTTAATCTTACTTGTGGGAACAACAACAATTGAAAGAGCATTCTCAGCAATGAATATCATCAAAACAGATTTGCGAAATAAAATAGGTGATAAATGGTTGAACAATATGATGGTATGCTATATTGAGCGAGAGATGTTTGCTAAAATTGATGAAGAAATAATATTACAATGTTTTCAAAACATGCAAAATCGAAGGATTCAGCTCCCCCTCAAAGGCATTAGTGGAATTTATTTTGTATTTTAAAATATTGTTTTTAGTGTATTATTTGAATTTTAATGTATACAAATTTTGTTATTTGAATTTTTTTATTTTGTTGCTCACCCCCTCTCCATGCAGTTTATGGCTCCAACCCTGTATAGAAGGACAAAAAGGAAACAGCCACCCAAATAATATTTATTCTTTAAATTTACAAATAAACCCAAAAGAATAACATAAAATAGTGTGTGTGTATATTACCCAAGAATAACAATCATTTATTCCCCACTTATTCTATTCAAGCCCTTTTATTCCAAATTCCTAACCCTTATTCCCACGTTGTTAAAACAATAATCATATCTAGAATCTATGTATGCATAGAATCCATGCAAATCCAAAAACCAATGTTTAAATTCATTAGTTTGTTACCTTAATTCAAACAATTTTTTTCTTCTTATTTTTATATTATTATTTGAAAATTTTTACCCTAATTTCTCATACTCAATGTTAAGGAACAAGGTAATTTTTTTACATGAGGTTACACATTTGAGTCTTTCATTTTTTTTTATTTTCTATTAATTTATCAAAAATATCTCTGTTTGAATATTTGAATAGTAATCTATCAAATTTACTCTAGTAATGATTTTAAAAATAAATTATATTAGATTTGTAAAAATATATGTTTTTTAATTTAAAACATTTAATAGATTTAAGACGGGTTTAATAAGTTTGGGATGTGATGGGTTTAGATAAACAACAAAATTGGCTTCAGATAAGTCTAAGGTAGTATTTGGTTTGCGGCATGAGAATGAAAATGAGGAGAATATGAATGATAATGAAAATAGGAATAAAAACTATGTTTAATTAGAAGTACAATTCATTGGGAATGAAAAAAGTAAAATAAGATAATTGGTAAAGTTACTATTTTGCCATTAACATAAATAAATAATATTTATGATAATTTCTTAATTTGTAAGAAAGGTTGCATATCTTATTAACTTGAATCATCATCAAGTATTAATTAAATAATTCATTTCAATTATTATTTTAATTGTTACAAACTTACAATTAAGTAGTATAAATAAATATGTAGTGCGTTGATACTTTTCAAAATAAACAAAAAATGTCTCAGACGTATTTATTTTTAAATACTTTAAATATTATTATTTATTTTAATTCTTATAATTGAATATGTACATTAAATAGATTACATGAGTATTGTTACTAATTTTACTTATTATAATAAATATATTTTTTAATGTTTATGACAAAAGAAAAAATTTAAGACGCCACCCTCTTCATTAGTCTCGAAAAAATTTTAGAAATAAATTACGGGGTAAATTAATCAATAGCCTTTAATTCTTCTCCATTCTCTCAATTCCCGCCACTTGGAATTATATTTCTATTCCCGTGCATATCCAAACAAGAGTTGGTCTTGAAATATGTGTCTGTTTTCATTCCGGGGATTGATTACCCCAATCCAAATGTAAATTTAAGAATTTTCTATAAAGCAGGTGGGAACATTGTTTATTTTGTTTATTTTGATATTTATAATAAGAAATATTTATTTTGGTCTTTCAAATAAATAAAAACTTATTTGTTTTGGCCTCTGTTACTGATGTGCATTGACAATAATGAGTGACAGAAAAATTGTTTATTTATTTTTACTTCAGATATTAAAAAGCATGGAAAAATAAGTTTAGATATATGCATAAAAACTAAAGTATCCAACCGCCCAAAGAAGCATCAAAGAAGCATCAAAGAAGCATTGAGTTATTGATTCACATCTACGGTGTAGTTAATTATATGATGTTGCTTTGATTCCTTTCAACTTTGCTTAATTTCTTTTATGCCGACCCATTCTTCACATTCCAATAGATAAGTAGCAGCAAGATTCCTCAATGATGTTTTAACTTTTATCCCATTTATCTATGTTTGATCATTGAATATATCTTTAATTATTTGTGGATTATAATAACAACGTGTAAGGTTCCTCTAATTTTGAGTTTATCTTTTATATTTTTAAAATATTATACTTAAAATATGGGGAGCATCTTATCTTGTAATTCCTGCTTGGTTAAGAGGAATAACTTTTACGGGTGTTTTAAATATAATTAGGAAAATGTAAGTGTGTGCTTATAATGTTTTTTTTTTTTTCATTCAAGAAGTGTTCCCACGAACAAAAATATTCCATTTGGATTTATTCATAAAAAAAATTAATTTATGTTTTTCAGGAAGTTATTGATCATGTGCTTTCCTAGTGGGTAAGAATTTAAACCCTTACACAGTTACACTTGGTCATGATCGAGATTTATACCCATATAATAATGAATGACCCTTTGCCTTAGCCGTGGGAGGGAGTCAGGGCGAGCCAATGTGGTCTAATCGAGGGGTGTTGAGATAGGCTAATGCGCATGGGCGCACAGCGCGCATGGAACAGGTTGCCGCATGGGCATGTAGTAGAGGGTATGTGACTGAGAGTGGGTGAGACAGTCAGCATGACCGTGTGCTAAGACCTAGCTACACACGTGTGTGGCAGTGAGTGCGCTCATATGACTGAGAGACGTGCGGGTGGGCACATCCGGACGGAGGCTGACGCCCAACACTTAGCCGATTTTTGGCATGGATGGTGCAGACATGCTGATATCGAGAAGGCACTCAATTGTTACTGAGAGATCTATATTGATAGCTGTGGCGTGACCGAGGGACTAGCACTTGGCCAGGTTGGCACACAAGTGATGAAGCTGGATGTGCACAGGGGTTGGATACTATTGGGACTTGACCGAGCAAGTGAATAGTGATGCCTGGGAGCACTGTAGCTTGGAGAGAATGGTTGGAACAGTGTCGGCACTGTAGCAAGGGACTGTTGTGTTTGTTTCGATAAGACAATTGAGTTCTTGCTGGGGCTAGGATTAAGTCCATCTTTAGTCATCTCTTGTATGAGGATAGACTATAAAAGGTCTCTTGTATCCTTGGTGTAGAGGGGGATGAAAATACTCTTGGTTGAGGTCTTGGCCATGGTTGTCTGAAATTTTCTCATTCAATAGAGAGTAAGATTTTTCTCTTTGAGGCTTGGCTTCTTGCGTTGTATGCTTACTTGCTTGCTTACTTTCTTGCTTATTTACTTAATATAGCTTGCTTGCGCTGCATCTTGTTAGGGTTTCATCGCATCCTACAATGGATAGGCAGCGGTTGTTAGGTTCATGTCAAGCGTCGCACAGTTGGTTAAGTGGTCGACTGGGAGATATGACAACAACCGCGGCTAGCCTAGTAGAATGTCATAAAAGCAATGGATAGGCAGACGCAGAATCAAAATCCTACAATGCAACACCGCAGCATACTATTTATCAATTGTACTTGAGGGCCGAGGTACTGTTCATAGTACTGTTTAAATGGGTTCCGGGTGAATCCCCTGTGGCAGGAGTTATATCCCTCCCCTCTACGATTGCATGACATGTGGGACTTATTAGCTCTATATAGTCTTTGCAAATCTTTTGAACATGCACATGGTAGCCTTTTATTGCCTCATATGATGCCTGATTAAGTTAATAAATTTCTAGATGTTGATAAGCCATCATAGCTTGTGCACTTCCGTACTTGCATGTCCTTTGATAAACCCTTAATTAGGAGGCACTTACCGCACAAAAAGAAACAATGCTTTCCTAGTGATTATTAGGAGATTTGTTTATTTTTATTTTTAAAAATGGTTAGCTTGTGAAAAGAATACTTTCTCAAAATTTAAACTGTGTATATTTTTTCAAAATTATTTATTTTATAAAAAAATTAATTTTGATGTTTTATTTTAAATATAAAAATATGGTGCTTCCTACAAAATAGTTAAAAAACATTCTAAAGTTAAACTCTCATTACCATGGTAGCCCCTTCTTTGTCTGCCAAGTCATATTTTGATTTGTGATAGTGCTACTCAATGCGAAGGGACTATATTAGCCCTTCCCGCCATGAGGTTTTTCGCCTTACCACTAGCATTGATGCTTGGGCAATGCAAATGTAACTTATGAGGTGAATTAAAAATCTAGTTTTTCTATAAGAGGTATTAAATTTGTATAATTGTAGAGGTTTCATGTCATAATCGTTGTTGTCCTCTAAGTTGCTACTCCATTATCTCAGATCAATTGTGCTTAAGTCGTAACTCCAACCAAGTTGAGATAAGAGAAACAAAAATTCCATTTATATGCCAACTGTCCCATCACCATTCATGGGGATTAGTGATCAAGATGTTTGAATAACTGTTTACACAAGTAAGGCTTATTTTGTCATGCATTTATATAGCATCGGCTTGCCCTCGACTAGTTATTTTTACATCAACCACTATAGTGCTAGCGGGAAGTGTCAATCAGAGGGAGACAAAGTTAAAAGGGGTTTGATACCTAGGATGCATCCTCTTTTTTGCCACCAAAAATGAAATGGTCAAGTTTCATATTTTGCTCACTCTCGTGATCTTCGCCACATCACTAGTGGTAAATTGTAAGGGCCATCACCCTTACTCTAGGCTATAATCTTGAATTTTATACTCAAGTGATTGAAACTACCAAATTGTGGACTTATTACTGTGCAGACTGGGTAGCGTGCAGTGGGTGCGTCGCTGTGGTTACTTGATCGAGTGATCAAGGTGGTGCTTTGCACAGCCAAGGCTAAGACTTAGCAGAGAACACATAGGTGTTAGGGCATGCACACTTGTCCTAGAGGTCGCACGGCCAGACTCACATAAAGTAGAAGCTAAGAGGCACCTAATCAGGTGCATGTGCGGGCGAGTGCACATATAACCAAGCTTGATGGGCGTATAAAATTCTGTGAATGAAAGACACACACATACGACCAAGGCCGATGGGTCATGGTAGAGGCGGGAGTGTAATTGAGACAACACGCATGGGCGTGACAAGACGGTGCCTAGCCAGAATGGCGCACAAGTAGGCTTGAGCTTTACTATAGCGAGGGGATATTGATGGATGAACAGGGGCATCTACAGTAGCACTCTAGTGATATGGTTATGCTTATGCTTATTGTAACATTACCATTGATTTATTGTGAGCCTTTGGATTTGAGTCATTAACACGCCCTTTATGTGCATGTACTACAAGTGCACGGTTAGTCAAGTAATACCTTGTGGGTAAGCATAAGGAACGTATTCTTCAGGAATCGGTGAGAGGCACCTATCAGTTCCTTTTCAGTTAATCAATAGCCTAATGTCTATGGTGGTTCTTAAGTCTACTTGTACACACTAATTAGTAAGATATAATTGAGGATCTTGAGGTGCAATTGGAAAGAGTTGGGTACCCGTATGGGGAGTCCCTAAGAAATTACTTATGATGTGAATTAAAATATGGTAATGTTATCTAATGATGGAGAGGGGGAGTTCAGAGGCCTACTGGTCCTAATCTCTTGGCAACCAGGTCTGAAATACTAGAAACTTAAGATAGAATCTCTTCTATCCCAGCCTCCTATACCTGCCTTAAGATCAAGAATTCCACAAAAAGGATAATTAAATCCCAATCCAGAAATCTAGTAATACTTAATCTCTTAACGCATGCATGGATCTAACAAGGCATGGATGTTCTAATGAGTGGGAATCTTTTCCTCACAACATCAACACATTAATTAAAAGGCAAACATCCAATGGATCTCAATCAACTAGAATAAATTATATTACCAATGGAAATCAATGTTCATAAGAAAAACCAAGGTACAATGACATATAATTCCCCTCAAATTGGGTTCTCTTATGGACAAGTTAAGAATAGAGATTAAAGAATAGAGATTGAAGAATAAAGCATCCATAAGAAAAGCATAAAGAATCCTAAAACTAACTCTCTCTCCCCAATGGTTCTCTGATGGTTGAAGTTAAGAAGAACCAAAGAACATCAAGACGGCGCCGAATCTCTTCGCTTGCCCTCCACTACCAATACGCGTTGAATTTCTCTTAAGAAATCCACCAGAATCTACTAAAATAAGGTTGATTCTTATCTCCAACCACACTGCTCTCGAGAATGACGGCCACCTCTGACCAAATTCGGCAAAAGAATCCACCTTAAATTGTAAACTCTAGGGTTATTTATATCCCGCGTTTGCCCTAGGGTCACAACGGCCATTGTGAAGCCTGTTTTGATCAAAATTGATTTCTTGGGCCGTAAGTCGGGTCCTGGCATAGTTTGGTTATAGGCATTGAATTCATTGACCACGGGTGTTTTATGTACAACGGCCATTGTGAGTGCCATTATCGCTTCTGTGACATCTTCTTGTGGACTTGCACACTAGCACGATCGGACCACGACCATGATGAGTCCATGATGATGTTTTGAATGTTGTATTTTGGTGTATTCTGCCTCGAATCACCTCAATATTCGCTTCTTAGACCCTGAAACGCATTTAGATCACATGGTGAACAAAAGAATGCAATTATCTACTAGGTTAGTGTTAAAAATATGAAATTTCATGCTAGATGTAGTGTAAATGATATGTAAAATATGCATATTTAAGCACTTATCAGTCATGCTAGCCGTCCCTTAGTATTTAGGATGGACTATAAAAGAGTCCCCTAGCCTCCATTTAATACTTAGTGAAAAATCTTGGTTGTGAGAGTTTTGGCCTTGGTTACTTCTCATTCAATACAGAGCTATTTTTCTCTCTTATATTTAGTCTCTCTTAGCATCCTTGCTTTCTTGAATCCTTCTTTACATGCTTACTGTGCTATTCGACTGGCGATTTGCCAAGCTAACATTTGAGAGGTTGGCTTAGTATTATAGGATAGCCAAGTATTGAACAAGCTGCCGAGGATGACGATCATGTCTATGACACATGCTACCATAAGACTTCCTGAATGACCCGGATTCCCCTGAAGGGTTGCAATAGTAATATAGCCAAAAGACTTCCAGAATGGACTTATATTCCCTTGAAATCCTATGAAGGCAAGTTAGCCAAAAGACTTATGATAAGGATGCATAATAAAGTGTGTAAACATAGAGTGTCGGTCCATAGGGAAGAAAGTGAATACTAGTAATAACCCTAATTCTAAAAAATAGCCTAAATGATCGAATGATGCGTATATGAACAATAGAAAAATTAACTAAGAAATACAGAAATAAAGAAAGAAAGAAACTAAGGGAAGAAACAATGTTCAGGCATATTATTCCTCTAGAGTTATAAAATGTAGCACAAAGGTTGTTTAAGTATGCAATCCTATTTGAACCGAGATGTTGCAAAATTATTCTAAACCCTGATTTCTTATTCGAAGAGTAACTGAATAGGTGAACAGCTGATACATACATCCACATAATCTCATTAACACTCTATGAAACCTTATTGTGAGCTAATGACAATCTCTTAAGTAGATAATCTCCCTAAGGGGGAGAGATTACGTCTAATCTAAATACAGAGTAGAAATGTAATTTCTCATAAAATCTACTCCATATGATTGTAAAGGTCACAGACATTACCACTAACTCACTCAGAAGGATTGAGGGAGATGAAGTCTCCAAAGTATCCTAACTAGAGGTTTACTCACAATCCCTTGAATTGTGGCATGTTTATGCTGGAGGGATTTTCTTCTCGTCACAAAGCACATAAGACATATGAAAACTAGGGGGCTCTTACCACAGTAGCAATCATTCGCTAAAAACACGCAATTAGATTCAAATAGAGACGATTGTAATTAATAAAACAACCAATATTAATGAAATAAACCCTAGAGTTCAACTATGCCAAAACATCTACACATTAGCCCTCTATTTAAGGAGGGCAATCGTTCATGATACAAATAATAAGAGAAAACATAAAAACATGAATCCCCTTTCTCAATTGCGTCGAAGAAGGATTGCCATAGAAGCACTAGGAAAGCTTCAACGCACGCCGCCAAGGTGAGCTTGACGGCTACGACCTCCAATCCCCTTGAATGCGTGTCCAAATCTATCTTCAAATATCCCTTGAGCGCTAGAGATTTGTCTCCTTTCTTCCCTAACTTCGCCTCGAAGAATCACCCAAAATAATAAAAAAGAATGCCCTAAAAATACTCATCAGTTCTATTTATACCTGACTGTTTACTGACTGCTTACGAGCGTAAAGATGTGGCCGTAAGGAAGCTAGAGAAGATAGTGTGAGCCTTACAGGAACATATACATTTCCAAGTCATATTTGTAAGGTCTTTTGTTTGTGTTATGGTCTAACTTACGATTGTAAGCGATGGCCCGTAAATTTCACTGTGTTGCTTGTTTCTCTGATTTGGCTCTAAATCCCTCCTTATGGGCATAAGCTTGCCCGCAAGGTTCACTAGAATCTACTTGCGGCCATAAACCACCCGTAAGCCACCCAGTTTGCCTTGTCCGTATTCAAATGATGCCGAGAAAGCTCCAACTCCTTCGCTTAAGATCTGGAATGCTTCTTTTGGCTCTCTCTCATCTTGAATTGCTGCCCTAAGCTTGAGAATGTAAAGCACACTAAATTTAGCATCTAATTCCATAATATGGTTCTAATACATGCCGAATGAGTGTACAAAATGATATAAAATATATGAACATTGTACACTCATCAAATTCCCCCTCACTTAAACTTTTGCTTGTCCTCAAGAAAAAATAAAATATTACAACCCAAGTGAAAAAAGTGTAAGACCTCGGGTGCTTAAGAATTGAGGAGTTGCGCAAGTATTTCGGGTCTCAACAATATAGGAATGCTAAAAACCTCAAGTTCTAAAAAATAGGGAACACTCTATTCAAGATTATCATTGTGTGTGTGTTACAAGTCTCTACTTCACTTCTTTTGACCTAGAGGACTTCAAAAAGTAAAAATTCACAGATAATTTCTTATTCGCATGGTGGTAGCTTCACACAATTGCTAAGGTAGCTTTTTCTCACGGACGCGCATTGAGCGGCTTTCACGCTTAAGAGAGTTAGCTCTTGCCACATCTTTTACTAGAATATGGTAGCTTTTACTTACCTAAATAGGTAATTCTTTCTTATGTTAGGGCATACATAGTATCTGACTTATCAAGAGTAGCTTCACACTTCAAAAGGGGTAGCTCTTTCCGTTTCTCAACTTTTATTCTTTTCTTCTTCTTCTTCTTCTTATTTTTTATTTTTTAAACAAATTCTTTCAGATTTGCAAAAAAATTTCCATTCCACAACATGAAGTAAAATGAACAAAACTAAATGAAGCCCAACAATGGTCTAAGTTGTTACAATAGAGAAGTTATGTGCTCTAATTAAGTGAATAAGCAAGAATAGAGTGCACACTCCAAAATGGAACAAACTCGCATGTGTCCACCTTAATACTAAGAAACTCCCACTACATTACAAATGCACCATTATAAGTCATAGTTGGCATGTAAAAGAATTAATAACGAAGCTTGAACCCCTCTCCCACACTTAATTCATATATTGTCCTCAATGTGTGTAAATAAAAGCATGTAAGGCAATGTAAACAAAAATAGAAGGGGAGTGTAATACGATTACTTCCCCGGTTCAAAATGAAGAGTTCAACAAAATTAAAATAACAAAAACAAAAAATAAAATTCAATAAAGGTCTCAAAATAGATACAAAATAGGCAGGGCCAACCGTTGCCAAAATACTGAATACAAAGTCCGAAAATGAAAAACAAAGTGAAACAACTAGTGCTCAGCGGTGCCCAACGGTGCGGAACTGGTTAGTGGATGTTGAGATAAAGTAAGAGTCGATGTCCAAGGAACTGGAGCCAGAGGAGGGACCAGCCTAGATAGAAGATCCAAGGCACAGTCAAAACCAGCCTGCATCTTTGCCAATGTCGACTAAATAGCATGCTAGTCCTCCTACACCTGTCTAACCTTAGCCTGTAGCTCTTTAATCTCTGATCTGCATCTCAGAGGAGATACTCGACTGGATGGGCCAACCAGCTCGGTGGCTGACAGCAGGGATGACTCACTACTGGACTCATCGTCCGACTCATCATCCTCATCCTCACCCCCTGCTAGTAGCTGTTCTATGGTCGAGGTAAGGATGTAACGGCCACTACAAAACACCACCATCCCTATCAATCATAATGTATAAAGGCCTAGGGAAGATGTGCCATCAATCATCTCCTATCCCTGTAGTAATCAATCATGCCTATACCTTGGATGAGTCGTGTGATGTACGGGCCTACCAAGATCGCACTGAGGCGTATGTGCTAGCCTTTATTTGTGATGAAATCTGGTAGCGCATAGCCAAGGTGGACGGGGAGTTAAGGTTGTAGAGAAATAGGAACTCCTGCCATCGCACCACTTCACTACTATCAGCCCTACCTACAAAAAAGTGGGCCATGATAGAATGGACGTACCTGTGAGACGAGTAAGGAAATAGGCCTTAGCAAGGAACAACTTGTAGCTCTGCCCTCTGCTCAAATGCTACCAAACTCCCATGGTGTTGACATCGGGAAGGAAGTTGATCAGCAACTGCTCGTATTATTGGTTGATTGTGAAGTCTGTGTCATATAACCCTAGCAGTAGAGCGAAATCAATGAAAGACATCCTTCGCTGCTCTTTGAACAGTTAGAATCTGATGGAGCCAGCTCTGTTAAATCCCACTAGCCAATAGTTTACCTCAAAGGTGGATAGGACCTCAAGAGTACTGTCCCTATAAGTCTGTGCCTCGTAAGAGAAAAGTCTACTCCAACTACCGGTCTTGAACATTCCCCTGGACTTCCGTTTCAAGACAAAGCTGAACAAGGACAGTCAATCCACCGTACGGGATTGGCCAAACCGCTTCAACCTCAAGTTCATGAACCGTTCTCGGAAGTGAACTCAGTAAATGTAGGGGCTAAAGGGACCGAGGGAGTAGATATCTCCTCCGCAACTAGACTTGAGGTAGATGCCTCGGGTCGCTTTCTCTTGGCTGGCCTAGAAGCTACCTTATTTGCTTTAACCATCCTGCATGAGAAGAATTATGATGTTTAGAACACAAAAAATATGATATTTACTCAAATCATGAGTGCTTACGACCTGCTTATAGGAAGGCTTATAATCGTAAGACTCGGGGAAAGTCACCTTTATGGTGACATTATAGCCGTAAGCCATGGGCTCAAGCTGTAAGAACCCCTCATGTAGAATAAAGCTCAAAATTTTTATAAGAATTGTGTCTAAACAATAAAATAACAAATCTAACCATGCAACTAATCATTTTAAATCGAATTGTCCATCGTTTAACTCAAAAATCAAGAAAAATAAGGAATACCTTCGAGGCAAAGAATATGGAGAAAAATCGGCCAGTGAAACGCTTCCTAAATGATCTAACCCCATTCAAAAACACTCAAAAATAGAAGAGGAAGATGAGGGAAAAAGAGCAGGTTCAAAATAGAAACACTTCTCACTACCAATATGAATGTCTCTGAAATAGTGCCTAAGTACAAGATCAGAGAAAATGGGGAACTTACCAATGAAGTTGACTGACTCAGGTGTTACCTCTTTGGAAGAGGGTTTTCTCTTGTCTTTCTTGGGGGAAGTGATCTCTCACCAATGCTTCTTGCTCGTGTTTTCATCAATCAATGTTGATGTAAGTAAAGGGGTGATCTCTTCATCATGAAGGTCATCCAATGGCTCCTAGAAAGGCTCTTTATGCAAAATTTCCTACACACATTCATTAACAATTGAATCAGTCTTGTCAATAAAATAACATGTATCAAGTATTAGATAAGGCAAACATGACTTTCTTATCCCCAACCCTTAGTGTCATTCTACCATTACTAACATCAATTAGGGCTTGGGAGGTGGCTAGGAAATGGCTACCAAGAATAAGGGGTACCTCAACATCTTCATCTATATCTAAAATCACAAATTCTACCGGAAAAATAAAATTTTCAACTTTAACCAACACATCTTCTATGATTCCCCTAGGATGCCTAATGGAACGGTCCTCTAGTTGCAAGGTCATCCTAGTTAGCTTAAGGTTATTAAGTCCAAGTTTCCTATCATGGTGTAAGGCATTACATTTATACTAGCACCTATATTCAAGTAGGATTTTTTCATTTACCAAATCAACAATGTTACAAGGAATAGTAAAACTCCCTGGATTTTTCTTCTACTTCGGTAGTCAATTCTGAAGCAACATTTAGCTCCCCTGGCTCAATGTGACCATTGACACCTCTTCAAATTTCCTCTTGTTTGTTAGTAAGTCCTTAAGGAATTTAGCATACTTTAGCATTTCGGAAAGAGCTTCAACAAATGGTACATTAATGTTCAATTACTTCAATAGATCCATAAATCTCTTGAATTATTCATACGTGAGATCATTCTTCAATCTTCATGGGTACAGGGAGGCATGGAACATACTTCTTCACCAGTGGCGGTGTTCTCTTCTCAACAATTGGAGTGGCCTCTCCCTCCTTCACCAGACTTTCTATAATCAAAATTTCATGTCCCTTTTCCTTCTCCATCACCCTTTCACTACCCATTCCCACTTCTTTACCACTTCGAAGAATGATAGCCTTCAGATGCTCACAGGGATTAGCTTTAGTATTACTCGGCAAACTCCGTTGACGATGTTTAGAAACTCATTTAGCTATTTGCCCCACATGATTCCTTAGATTCTGAAGAGAAGCCTACTGGTTTCTTAACGATGCCTCTATGCTTTAGAATTGGTTTTCAGACTGTTAAAACTTAACATTCATGCTTTGAATGAACCGAGTAAGTACTTCCTCCATTGCGGGTCTACTATGATTCTATTGGTGAGGAAGAAATCCTAGTTGAGGCTTTACTACTGCCCTTGATTTCCCCAAAAAAATTAGGGTGCTTCTGTCATTTAGAGTTATATGTGCCATTGTAGGGAATTCCTTGTTATTGGAGGGCACTGCCAATGAAATCTACCTGTTTGAGGGGTCCATGCATCGCTTCTACAATGGAACAATCTATCAAAGCATGCCTCCCCCACATCTGTCACAAGTCATAACTACAATTGATTTCTGAATGGACAAGTTGTCAATCTTCTTGCTTAAGGCTTCCACTTGGTCGGCTAATGCAATGACCTCGCTAACCTCAATCATCCCAACGGGCTTTCCAACTAACTTGTCTCTAGAATTCCATTGGTAATTGTTCAAAGCTATTTCTTCTATTAGTTGCTTGCCTGCCTCTAGTGTCTTACTGCCAAGTGATCCTCCTGCTGCTGAGTTAATAAGCTGCCTAGTACTCTGATTGAGGCCTTGATGGAAAATCTGAACTTCCATCCATTCGGGGAGATTATGAAGTGGGCATTTCCTCAACAAGTCCTTGAATCTCTCCCACATCTCAAATAATGATTCGGTGCCTAACTGTACATTAGTTGTAATCTCTTGAGGCAACTTGGTCATTTTTTCTGATGGGAAATATCGAGCTAAAAACGCTTCAATGAGCTGCTCTCAAGTCGTGATAGATGCTCCAGGAAGAGCCTAGAGGCACTGCTTGGCTCTTCTTTTCAGTGAAATAGAAATAGCCGAAGTTTGATGACGTCGTCAAAAACATGGCTGATCTTCAACATATCACATACCTCAAGGAATTCCCCAATATGACTGTTGGGATCCTCAGTCAGTAATTCATAAAAGATAAAACTGTACTGAATTCTAGACGATCTGTACAAAAGCAGGATTAAGCTCAAAATTATTTGTAACTACTGGTGGGCATACTATACTTGACTGAGAACCATAAAAAATGGGATGAGTGTAATCCGAGAGGGTCCTATATCAGTTCCCTTGATCTGCCATGGCATTCAACTACTTTCCCTTAATACTCACTATCAAGGTTCTTGTCTTATTTAGGAAAGTTATTCTCAATATGGTTCTAGTCACTCTTTCTATTCTATTCTCGCCGTCTTGCAGTCTTGTTGCCTTGCCCTTTGGTAGCAAACACTGAAATCAAACATAAAAAAAAGAATCAGAAAAGAATAAAGATAAATAAAAGAAAAACAATAAGAAAGAAAAGAAATGGTTAATGACAGAAATTTAAGTGTTCCTAATATCACTAATCTTCCCTAGCAATGATGCCAAAAATTTGATAGGGACACAAGTGTATGTGTCTATCGCATAATAAGGTGTGTGTGAATGCAAAGTGTCAGCCCACAAGGAAAAAAGTGAATACTAGTAATAATCCTAATTCCAAACAATAACCTAAATAATCGAATGATGTGTATGTGAACAATAGAAAACTTAAGTAAGAAATACAGAAATAAAGAAGGAGAGAAACCAAGGGAAGAAACGATGTCCGGGCAGAGTATCCCTCTAGGGTTATAAAGTGCAGGACAAATGTTGTTTAAGTTTGCAATCCTATTTAAATTGAGAGATGTCCAGAATTATACTAAATCCTAATTTCTCAGGTGAAGAGTAATTGAATAGATGCAGAGATGATACAGATATCCACACAATCGTATTAACACTCTATAAAACCTCACTATGAGCTAATGACAATATCTTAAATAGATAACCTCATACGAAAAGAGAAATTACCCCTAATTCGAATATAGAGTACAAATGCAATTTCTCCTAAAATCTACACCACATAATTTCAATGAGCATGGAGATTATCACTAACTCACTCTGAAGGATTGAGGGAGATGGAGTCTCCAAAGTACCCTAACCACAAGCTCACTCACAATCCCCTTGAATTGCGGCATGTCTATATTGGGTGAGGATTTTTTCTCATCACAAAGCACATCATACGTATGAAAACTTGGGGCTCTCACCACAATAGCAATCATTCGATAAAAGCACACAATTAATAAAACAACTAAAGCATAAAAGATCCAACAACCAATGTCGAGGAAATATACCCTAGAGTTTAATTATGCCCAAACATCTACAAATTAGTTCTCAATTAAAAGAGGGCAAGCATTCAAGATATAAATAATAGGAGGAAACATGAAAAATATGAAAACCCCCTTCTCAATTGTGCCGACAAGGTGAGCTTGACGACTACGACCTCCAATTCTCTTGAATGTGGATCCAAATCTCTCTTCAAATATCCCCTTGAGTGCTAGAGATTCATCTCCTATCTTCACTAACTTCGCCTCCAAGAATCATCCAAAAGAAAAGAAAAGATGCCATAAAAATCCTCATCAATTCTATTTATACCCTACTGCTTACGAGCATAAGGACATTGTCGTAAGGAAGTTGGAGAAGATAGTCGCGATCTTTACAGGAACACTTACGGGCGTAAGTCACATCCTTAAGGTCTTTTGTTTGTGTTACGGTCTAGCTTACTGTCGTAAGAGCTGAACCATAAATTTCACTATATTGTTTCTTACAACTGCCTTTACGGGCGTATGATGTGGTCTCAAAGTCCTCTGGATGGTCCTTATGGGCATAAGCCTTGCCAGTAAGGTTCTCTGATTTGGCTTTGAATCCCCTCTTATGGGCATAAGCATGGCCACAAGGTTATCTAGAATCTACTTACGGCCGCAAGGTTGTCCGAAAATGACCAGTAAACCACCTAATTTGCCCTGTCCTTATTCAAATAACGCCGAGAGAGCTCCAACTCCTTCATTTAAGATCTAGATGCTTCTTTTGGCTCTTTCTCATCTTGAAGTGCTGCCTTAAGCCAGAGAATGTAAAACACACTAGATTTAGCATCAAATTCCATAATATTGTTCTAATACATGCCGAATAAATATACAAAATAATATGAAATATATGAACATTGTATGCTCATCAACTTCCAGAGTGCCCAGGTATCCCTCTGAAGGGATATGATGGTGAGAAAGCTAAAAGGCTCTTTAGTGGCTAGTCATCCCATCCAAGGGTTACAACAGCCAAAAAGCCAAAAGACTTTCAAATATCTTTAGTGGCTAGTCATCCATCCAATTCCCTCTTATTTTCACTGCTTCCCTTCCCTGTTGTCTCTCCCACAATGCACATTGCCATGACCATTAAGGTCACTTTCCTCTTTTGCTCATGGCTTTGATGCTACCATGGTCAATGGTGAAATCTCCTCCATTGGTCGCACCCTTAATTAGCCCTTTAACTGCGCCCTTATCTACCTCACCAACCTCCTCCTCACATATCTTTTAATGCGTCATCTGCCTTGGTTCTAATCTCGCCACCATGAAGGGCCATGGATCTCGGTCGGGGAACTAAGGTTTTGCTTTTTTTTCTTATGATCGGGAGAAAGAGTAAATGACATGAATGATGAATGCAAACTGAATATTCATATTATTCAGTAATGCTATTTGGACAACATGTTTGGCCTTAAAAGCATTACTCTTTTAAAATAAATAATTTTGAAAAAAAAATACATGCAAACATGGTTTTATGATAACCAAGCCATATCAAATTATTCCAAATTATTCTATCTACAGTTTCTACACAATCTAATTAGTTAAATAAATTTAATTATCATTAACATTAAAAATATTTACTATTAATTAGATTTTAATAATTTAATGGTTAATAAAATTCAAATTCAGATAATTTATTTTAAAAAAATTAATCATTAAATAAATAAAAGTTCTATCAAAATTCATATTCAAATTCCATCATCTTTATTCCAACTTTCTTTTTCCAAAACTACCCACAACAGTGAATTTGGATTATTTCTATCTCTCTCCTCCTGCCTTGTGCACATTTCGTTTTCAATTCAATTAGTAAAATATATAAATTATAGTTCCTTTTTAAAAAAGTTCTTATTTTCTTCAGACACGCTTTACTTTATTATACTTAATAATTTAATATTTAATACAAACCTCCACATGTTACTTATTTTAATTGTAAATTACCTTTTCAAGAAATCTATTAACAGATTGTGTGAAATCACAAAAATGACTTCATTATTTAAAGATTATTTGGTAATTTTAGTTTTTTAAATTTTATAATTTTAATTTAGAAATATTTTTTTACCTGTACTAGTCAATAATAGAAGGATAGTTAAGGTATATTTTTCTTATTTATTTTCTATGTAACGTTTGGTTATTAAAAATGTTTAAATATATATAATTATCATTTCAAAGCTTAATAACAAATATTTTATTAATATCTTATTATATAATGATAGTTAACGAAGAGATTAATGTGGGATTTATGTGCAACAAAGAATGAAGTATGCATGTGAAAAACAAACCCATAATGAATTATTCCATTGCAGTGAGTAATATGTAAAACCATTGAAAAAACAATTGTTTACTTGTGTTCAACGGAACAATCATATTCACTAAAGAAGACCTAAAAGTAAGTAAAAAAGCTGTAGACACATAGGGACCTTCCTAGCAAGTGAAAACTTAACCAGGGACCTCAAAGTAATTACCCCTGCTTCCCTTATAAAAAAAAAAGTACTCATTATTTATTATTATAAAGCAAAAGGAAATCTAAAGGAAGGGATTCACAAGTCAAGAACCTTAAGTTGTTGAGGAGCAGGGAATATGCTAGTCATCTTCATGTGAAAACAAGCTTTTGTTCTCTCTTTCATGCCAACTTCTCCCTGAATATAAGTCAACAATATTGATTACAAGCAGATGCACCGATAGTGCTTGGAACCTTCAAGGTTGCAACCCTTGTTCTTCGACTCCGTGAGCCTATAAATATAAACCCCACCTTCCATACGACTCTCAACTAAGACCCTTCAGAGAGAAAGAAAGAGAGAACAAAGAACCCTACAATCTTCTAACTAATTAGAGCTTTCATACATACATACATATATATATATATATATAGAGAGAGAGAGAGAGATGGGAGGGCAGTTATCTTGTTTGTGCTTTTCTGAAGGTTCAGTGAGAGTAGACGATGAGAACAAGGAGAGCAGGAGGTACAGCAGTGATGAGCCTGGGGATCCAAATATTGATGCCAAGGGAGCTGCGTTTATTGCTAAGATGAAGACAGAGTGGAACAGTAACAATGAGTAGCATGTGTTAGTGCCGGTTTGTATTCAATATAAATATAAGTGCTTAATTTATATGATGTTTTTTTCTGAAGTGCTTCTTATATCAAGTGTTATGCTTCGAGAGTAAATTTAATCCAAGTAATTGTTAGTGTATTTATTTGTTCCTTTTTTATTTTCATTTTTAGTTTTCTCTTGATGGTACTCTTTTTCTAGTTAATTAACTAAGTTCAATGTTTTTATTGCTTGTGAGTTCTTCATGGGTAACCTTGTCCATGTTTCTTTGGATTCAACAAAAGACATTTGATGTTTTAATAAATATGTTTCTTTTTTGTTTCCTTTTGAAAGTAGTTCAAATTGAGAGTTTCTTCAGATGAAGCAACATCGTCCTTTTAGGGTTCAGTGGAAGTCTTTATCTGATGAAGACATTTTGACAATGGTTTTTCAAAAGATGGTGGCTTATCTTGTAGCATCTATAAAAATAAATATTTAACTAAATATGGTTTTGATAAATAATTTCGATGTTTGGTATTACATATCATGTAAAAAAGGTTTTATATATATAATATTTTTGTTGTTTAGCTCATTAATTCAAAATAATATATACTTGGATGAGAATTACTAAATGTTGCGCAAATACAAATTCTTTTTTGTTTTATAATTTAATATAAAATAATGTGTGTGTGTATATATATATAGACACACACACACTGCACGCATTGTGTACAAGCGTAAGAACAAATTTTTCTGAAGGTCTTTGTTGTGAATTAATTGAATGAAACCTTGCAACAATTCACAATCAGGTAATTTCACACAGAATTTCAACAAGATTCAATGCTTTTCAGACTTAATGACTTCTCTGATTGTCAAGTAATCAACCACTTCAAGAAACAACAACAGAATCAACTCTTCAAGATCTATCACAGCAACATCTTCCCACAGTTAATCACATCCAAGCACATAAGACTGCCCAAAAGTTCACAGTAGGCTACCCAAAAGTTCACAGTAACTCCACAACTCTCAGATCAATCTAATAAACAGCTATTACAAGTAACATATACTAGATTTACTAGATATATTGGGATACCTCCCTCTCGAGCTGGTGCCGGAGACGATCGCCGGAGATCCAGACCTCAAGCCAAGCTTCTCTGCTTCCTTTTTCCTCCCTTTCTCCTCTTGCTACTTAGCTCCCTTTTATTGTTGTTAACCTGTACCCCTTAACCTACGCCCACATCAGCCATATCAACATCCATTTAATGTACTAACTCCTCTCCCCCTGCCCAATCCCAGCCTTCTTAACTGCCACGTCTGCGGGAGTAACATAACCCGTGAGTCTGCTGCTCCTCCATTTCTTTCTCTTGCCTCTCTGTCTAGCAGTTGGGGACTCATCCACGTCAGCAGTATCAGCCCTCCCTCTCACGTGCTTCCCATCCACTCTCTCAGACACAACATTACTCCCCCCATTAAAAAGAACCTTGTCCTCAAGGTTAATTGAGGGAAAATAATCTGCTAGCTTGTCGACATCCTCCCACCAACTATCTTCTTCAGTTAATCCTTCCCATTGAATCAAAGCTTGCTTCACCACTTTCCCTTTCCTGACAATTGTTCGCTGTTGTAACACTGAAATTGGTTGCTCCTTCGGTTCTTCCCCCCTTGTTAATAATGGAATGGGTATATAATTTGCCATGTTACCAGGATCACCTTCACACTTCTTCAGCAATGACACATGAAACACTGGATGAATTTTTGCTTCAGGAGGCAATGCTAACTGATATGCCACAGCACCAATCCTTCTAACAATCTGAAAAGGACCAAAGTACCTCAAACCCAGCTTTTGATGTCTTCTAAGGGCCACCGAATGCTGTCTGTATGGTTGCAGTTTAACAAATACCCACTGGCCTTCAGTAAATGATACATCTTGTCTCTTTTTGTCTGCCAAAATTTTCATTCTGTTTTGAGCTTTCATTAAATTCTGTTTCACTTGCTGTAGTACTAAATCTCTTTGTTGTAGCAATGCAGCTATTTCTGGGGGGTCTTTATCAACCGAATTATAGCTGATCAATGTTGGAGGCTCCCTGCCATATACAATCTGGAATGGGGACATGCCCGCACTTGTGTGGTAGGCTGTATTATACCAAAACTGGGCCCAAGGAAGTAACTCCAACCAATTCTTTGGATTTTCAAATGCAAAACATCTGAGGTACATCTCCAGACATTTATTTAGTGCCTCAGATTGCCCATCTGACTGTGGGTGATAGGCTGTAGACATAGACAAATTTGTTCCCATGGCCTGAAAAAGAGAGGACCAGAATTTGCTCAAAAAAACTTTATCCCTGTCTGTTACAATGGACTTCGGTACTCCATGTAATTTCATAATGTTCTGAATAAATGCTGTAGCCACTGATGTACTTGAGAAATCAGTTCTCAGAGGAATAAAATGTCCAAACTTGGACAATCTGTCTACAACCACCATGATAACAGAAAAATCCCTCACCTTTGGTAACCCAACAATAAAATCCATGGCAATGTCTTCCCAGATTCGCTGTGGAATTGGGAGAGGCTGTAATAACCCTTTAGGGTGAGTATGATCACTCTTTGCTTTTTGGCAAATGAGACAATTTTTCACAAACTCATGTACCTCCCTCCGAAGTCCCTTCCAATAGAATTGTGATGCTATGCGAGCAAATGTCCGTAAAGAACCTGCATGCCCCCCCAATTTGGATGAATGATATTCCTGTAGAAGCTGTTGTTTGAGGATTGGATTATCGGGCACTACAATCCTTCCATCATGCCACAGCATATCCTGTTTCACAGTGAATTTAGTATCTACATTCTGCCCTTGCTGTACTTGACCTTGGTGTATTGTTGCAATTAAATCAGCACAGAATGTATCTTGCTTTTGCAATTCTTGAATTTGCGAAATCAATGTACAGCTCACTGAAGACAAAGCCAATAGGTGACACCTAGACAATGCATCTGCTGGTATATTCTCCCTTCCAGGTTTATATTCTATAGAGAAATCATAGCCAAGTAGTTTAGGCAACCATTTCTGTTGTTCAGGAGTTTGTATTGTTTGTTGGCACATGTGCTTTAGTGCTTCCTGGTCTGTTCTGATGATGAATTTATGACCCAACAGATAATGCCTGAACTTGCTGACTGCTTCAGTAACAGCAAACATTTCCCTTACATAGGCAGATTGCTTCATCATAGCTGTAGATAATTTTTTTGAAAAGTATGCTATAGGATGTTTCTCCTGGCTCAAAACTACCCCAATCCCACTTCCTGATGCATCAGTTTCTAGAATAAAAATCTTGGAAAAATCAGGTAGCTTCAGTACTGGAGCTGATATGATCTTAGATTTCAATTGTTCAAATGCTTCCTGAGCTGCTGCAGACCAACTGAAACTGTCCTTTTTTAACAATTCTGTTAATGCTTGAGCTATCTTTGCATAATTCATAATAAATCTTCTGTAGTACCCACTCAAACCCAGAAATCCTCTCAACTGTTTGACAGTGGTAGGAATTGGCCACTTAATAATAGCTGTTACTTTGGATGCCTCCATTTTAACTCCCTCTGCAGACACAGTGTGTCCCAGGTATTCTATTTCTGTCAAGCCAAAATTACACTTGGATAATTTGGCATATAGCTGATGGTCTAACAAGGTGATTAACACTGCCTCCACATGCTTCAGATGACTCTCCCAATACTTACTGTAAATTAAAATATCATCAAAGAAGATTAGTACATATCTGCGCATAGCAAACTGGAATATTCCATTCATCAGTGACTGAAAGGTTGCTGGTGCATTTGAGAGTCCAAAAGGCATCACAACCCACTGAAAATGTCCATGGTGAGTCCTGAATGCTGTTTTGAACCTGTCATCCTTGTGTAATAACACTTGATGATAGCCAGACCTTAAATCTAGCTTAGAAAAAAAATTAGCTCCATTTAGTTCATCCAAAAGTTCATCTACAGCTGGTATAGGATAGGCATCCTTCACTGTAATTGCATTCAGTGCCCTGTAGTCAGTACAAAATCTCCATGAGCCATCTTTTTTTTTACTAGTATTACCGGAGATGAAAATGGACTGTTGCTTGGCTCGACCAATCCTTCTTGCAACATCTGTTGGACCATCCTTTCAATTTCAGTTTTCTGTCTATGAG
Source organism: Dioscorea alata (assembly GCA_020875875.1). Classification (NCBI taxonomy): domain Eukaryota; kingdom Viridiplantae; phylum Streptophyta; class Magnoliopsida; order Dioscoreales; family Dioscoreaceae; genus Dioscorea; species Dioscorea alata. The sequence continues at coordinate 15,275,285 of CM037019.1, forward strand.
GGTATCTGTAGGGCTTTACTTTGACAGGTCCCGAATTAGGCTGTAAGGTGATCCTATGATCACACAACCTGGATGGTGGCAAGCCTCTAGGAATTTCAAAAACCCTTTTGTACTTCTTTAATAACTCTTTGAGATCTTCAGGCATTTCAACAAGATGTTCTGATCCCTCTATGGAATTTTCTTCAAATCCCATAGTTTCTGAATTTGATGTAGTCTGTTGTTCATTTTCTTCAGTTGGTTCTACTGTCAATTGATAGTATTCCGCAATTGATCTTACTGAACTCAACCTGAACAGTTGATGGACTGAAGTAGACTGAGGTCCTTGCTCTTTTTCACCTTTCATAGTAATAAATTTTCCATTCAAGAAAAACTGCAAAGACAATGCTCTATAGTCCAATATATGAGCCCCAATTGTTGCAAGCCAAGCTGCTCCTATAATGACTTCAGCTCCTGCTATCGGCAATAAGTAAACCGGAAAGGTTAAAGTGTTTCCCTGAACTTTAATTTCCAACTGCTCAATTTTGCCTTCCACCTGCAGTGAATTCCCATCACCCACCAACACTCTGAATGGACTAGTTTGCTGTACTTCCAATTTTAAAAATTCTGCAACCCTTGGTTGTATGAAATTGTCATCACTTCCTCCATCCAACAATATTCTAACGGGCTGTCCTTGAATTTGGCCTGTGAACCTCATAGTTCCTGCAGCTACAGCACTGTTCATAGCATTCAAAGAAGACTTTGGGCTGTCATGTTCTGCATTTTCAACTGAATTTTGTTCCACCTCCACCAAAAATTCATTTGTCTCCTGTTCCTTAGAGTCTGATGACTCTTCATCCCACTGTAACAACAACAGCCTCTTGTTTTGGCATTTATGTGATGGAGAATATTTCTCATCACAATTAAAGCACAGTCCCTTGGCTTTCCTCAATTGCATTTCATTGAAACTCATCCTCTTTGCAGGGTTATAAGGAATTATTTGCTGTGAATTTTGATGAAGAGGTGGTGCTGGTAATGCTTTAATTCCTGAATTGGCTGTCTTCACAGGATTGATGTCTGGTAAATAATTCACCTTTTTAACTCCCGGTCTAGTTGTAGTCATATATTTTTCTTCAAAGATTCTTGCTAGCTTTGCTGCCTTAGACAAGGACTTAGGTTCCCAGAGAATGATTTCCCTTTGGATTTCTTTCTTTAAACCACTTATAAAGCATGCCAACATCTTATCAGGAGCTATTCCTTCCACCCTATTAGCCAATTCTGTGAAAGTAGTATAATAATTCTCCACTGATTCCTCCTGCATTAGCTTGAATAAGGTGTATTCTGGGCTTTCCAGTATAGTAGGTCCATATCTGTCTTCTAAGGCTTCAACCAAAGCTGCCCAAGTTTTAACCTTGCCTTCTTTTTCCATCATTTGAAACCATGGCACCACAGACCCATCAAAATGGATTGAAGATATCTCCAACCAACTAGCATCATTAACCCCATAATACTTGAAAAACCTTTCATCTTGAAAAATCCATTGCAACACATTTTCCCCTTCAAATCTGGGCAAATCCACCCTTACTGACTTTGGATAGGATGCTTCTGATCTCCCATGGCTTCCCACCTCTCGAATCTTTAATTGTCCTGTAGAATTGATCTCATCCTGCCCCACAGCTTTAGCATTATGTCGAGTCTCCATCAGTGAAGTAAGGTTAATCATAGACTGCTCTAACATCTTCATCCTCTCATCACTTTGCTCGATTGCCGCCATAATTTGATCCTCCCTTTGGATTCTTTGCTCCATTACAATCATCATGGTCTCCACTTTTGTTGTTAATTCCTTCATCCTCGTATTCTTAGCCATTTCCTGTCTCAATTTGAAAAAAACTTCAACAATTACTGGCAAAAGTCCTCTCAACGAAAGCACCAAAATGTTGTGAATTAATTGAATGAAACCTTGCAACAATTCACAATCAGGTAATTTCACACAGAATTTCAACAAGATTCAATGCTTTTCAGACTTAATGACTTCTCTGATTGTCAAGTAATCAACCACTTCAAGAAACAACAACAGAATCAACTCTTCAAGATCTATCACAGCAACATCTTCCCACAGTTAATCACATCCAAGCACATAAGACTGCCCAAAAGTTCACAGTAGGCTACCCAAAAGTTCACAGTAACTCCACAACTCTCAGATCAATCTAATAAACAGCTATTACAAGTAACATATACTAGATTTACTAGATATATTGGGATACCTCCCTCTCGAGCTGGTGCCGGAGACGATCGCCGGAGATCCAGACCTCAAGCCAAGCTTCTCTGCTTCCTTTTTCCTCCCTTTCTCCTCTTGCTACTTAGCTCCCTTTTATTGTTGTTAACCTGTACCCCTTAACCTACGCCCACATCAGCCATATCAACATCCATTTAATGTACTAACTCCTCTCCCCCTGCCCAATCCCAGCCTTCTTAACTGCCACGTCTGCGGGAGTAACATAACCCGTGAGTCTGCTGCTCCTCCATTTCTTTCTCTTGCCTCTCTGTCTAGCAGTTAGGGACTCATCCACGTCAGCAGTATCAGCCCTCCCTCTCACGTGCTTCCCATCCACTCTCTCAGACACAACAGTCTTGTTTGAATTGCTTGTGAAAAAAATTAATTGTTCAGTTTAGTAGGAGTTTTTTCAACAGCTTTTATTTATTTATTTTTCTAAGTTAAGACTTTTTTTTCAGGATATATTATATTAGTTCAAAATGTTTCTATAGCTCAGAAATTATTTGAATTTTATTGCTAACAGTTCTTTTTATTAAAAAGTTACATAAATAGTCATTTCCTTAAACTCTCTGATTCCCACTTCCTTTCAAATTAACAATAAAACAAACAAATTAAACTTCAAGAAATAGCAATTACAAAATAGAATACCTTGTAAATTAAGAATGAGAGTACTGGATTCAAGGATGACAGAGGTTACAGATTCTTTTGATAACGAAGCTTGCTTGGTAGCCGAGCTAGGCTATATGGCATTTACAATGCAATTCATAAAAAGTAAATTGGGGTTTACAATGCAATTCTAAAATTTTTTTAAGGGTATTTTTTTCTGCAAAAATCCAAAAATTTAATTATTCTCAAAAGTCCATAGAATATATCAAAATAACGTGTTCATTGGATCATAAGTTTTTTTTTTTAATCTAAACATCAATTCCTTAAAAAAAACATTAAAAATTCTTATTCTCGGAGAATTGCTATTTTACCTCTCTTTTTCCTTTTTCGTATCTTTCTAGGCAAGCTCACGACAGTGACAATGACTTGATGCATGGCCAAGCAAGCTCAGACGAGCAAGAAAGACCAAGGCTAGGTCGTAAGCAACCTACCCCTGATGAGTGTGCCCTTGAACAAATGAACTGAAGGAAAACTTATTTTGACCCTAGTAAGCTTATTTGCTACCAAGTCAAGTCAACAACCATACATACTCGAGCTAGCACAAACCCTAGCAAGCTAGCAAAAAAGGAGAGGGAACTCCCATAGAGTGTGTCCTAGTTAGCATGATATAGTAAGGTTTATCTTGCTTTGCCGCGTGCAAACTCTTGTGTGCACCCAAGCAGGGTTGCTAGAGCATAGCTCGACAACGCAAAGGAGAAGATAATTAAGATTAAGGCAAAATTATACACTACAACAAAAACAAGAATTTTGTCACGGTTTTAATTCCATGCCAAATTTGTCACGGAAATTGGCACGAAACAAAAGTTAGCGACGAAGTTGTTACAGTATTTGGCACAATTACCAAATCTTGACAATTTTGCCATGGTATTTAGCACCATTTATGTTTTCGTCAAAAATTTAGACAAAAACCCAAACCAAAACTGTGCAAAAAAACCGTGACAATGGAGCACATGACATTTAACACGGTTTTTGGCATGATTTTGGCTTGGCTGTGATAAAAAACGTGACAAACACATCTTCCCTTTCTTTATCACGATTTTTGGCACGGCCAAGCTAAAACAGTGTTAAAAACCTTGACAATGGAGTACATGGCTTTGGCATGGTTTTGCCTTGGCCATGTCAAAAACTGTGACAAATACATCATCCCTTTTTTGTCACGGTTTTTGGCACGACCAAAGCCAAAACTGTGCCAAAAACCGTGACAATGGAGTACATGAAATTTGGCACTATTTTGCTTTGGCCGTGCGAAAAACCGTGACAAACACATCATCCCCTTCTTTGTCATGGTTTTTGGCACGACCAACACAAAACCGTGACAATGGAGTACATGGCATTTGGCACAGTTTTGGCTTGGTCATGCCAAAAATCATGACAAACACATCATTGCCTTATTTGTCACTAATGTTAACCAAGATGAATTATGGGATGAGAAAGCCATCAGTAGTCGTAATAGAATGGTAGGAAAGGGTAATATTGTTAGGCAGATGTCTTCATCCACTTACAAGCCATGCCTGGGATCTTTTGAATCAATTGAACAACTTCACGACAAAATTAAGGAATTGGAGGTGGATCTTGCTAGGTCTCGTGCTGAGGCTGATGATTGGTTAGAAGCTGCTGATGATTGATTACAAGCTGAGTCGGCTCATTGCGAATTATTTGAATTATCTTTGCTTGGCGCATTTCGTGGGAAAAGTATTGACCATTGTAGCATGCCTATTTTTAGCACATTTTTTACTTGGTTGTGCCAAAAAACCGTACCTAAAATCGTGACAAAACAAAATCATGTCAAAAAAATCGTGCCTAAAACAGTGACAAAATTTGGTACGGATTTACTATTTTATGACAAATTATATTTATCACACATGCTATAGGCACGGTTATGTTTCCGTGCCAAAATTCATGCCAAAATCAATTTGACATGGTTTTTGGCTCATTTATGTACCAAATCTGCTATGCCAAATTCCTTATTTTCTTGTAGTGATAGTTTATAAAATAATAAAACTATAAAAATAGTAGATTAGGATTTTTTTAAAATATGAATATATATTTTTAAGATTTTGATATATTAAAAATTGGGAGGAACTTAGGTACCAATTTTTCTAACTGTATATTTGATTTTACTATACATTTGGAGACACTCATGGAGGAAAGACAAACAAATAAAAAAAAAAAAAGTAAAAGTAATTGCCCATTGGGAATTATCTAGATTTGGAGAATTTGAGATTCTAAATCTTTGAAAGAAAAGAAAAGAGCATGAACAGTATCATTAATTTAAAGATAAAATTTTAAATTAAGTATTCATTTTGAATATTATTAATTGAGTAAAAATTTCTTCAATTTAAGATAAAAGTTATTGACGCAAAACAAAATAAATTTATCAATCAATGTTAAAAGTGCCGATGCTTGTTTAATCTATTGATAAAGGCACTTGGTAATGCATGGATATGTGCAAGTTTGAAACCCCGCACCCACAAAACCTATCCATAATATTATTTATTCACTATTCAAAGCCAAGATGTCGTTTATAATATTATTCAAATGGGTTCCGATAGGTCTCTTATGGGAGGTGTCATACCTCTCCCCTATTAGGTTGCATAATAGAAGATTTATTAGTTTGAAATAGTTCCTACAAATCTTCTGAGTATACATGAGATGGATTTTCATTGCCCCATGTAGTGTTTGACCGAGTTAATAAGTCTCTAAAGTGTCAAGCCATTATAAGTGATACACCTCAGTACCCACCTTTTCTTTGACAAACTCTTAATTGATGGCACTTGTCACCTATTGTCAAAATTAAATAAATAAAAGTAAGTAAATATTAATATACATGCATTTTTATAAAGTAAAAAAAAATCATTTTAATATTAGAATCTTTGAGTTAAAGTTTATGTTAGTGCAAATGCACTTTAAGATTGGCATAATTTGACACCTAGTCAAGGTGACGTGGCAAGCATGATGACATGGCATGGAGAATGATGTGGAATGAAAGATGACATGGCAATCAAACTTGGCTAGGTGGAAAATATCATGGGAGATCTTGGAGAAGTTATTTTTGGCAAGAAGTTGCAATTCTCATGAAGATTGAATGAAGATCTTGTGAAAACTATTTTAGGCAAGATGATCAAGCAAGCATCAAGTTAAAGACAAGATCCCAATCAAGACCATATTTAGAAGATTGATTGAAGACTAAATATGGGTGAAGCTAAATGAAGACACAACCTATCAATGGTATGATTTTGAAGACTATTGAAGGCAAGATTTGAAGATCCTTGTTGAAGATTTGAAGAACCCTAATAGAGATGATATGAAGTCTATTAAGGGTATGTTTGAAGATGCGCCTATTGATGGCAAGATTTGGATGATGGATTGAAGATCCTTGAAGGCAAAATTTGGGTGATGTGAAGACCAAGTTTGACAAGTTCCATGAAGACGCACATAGGACGTGCGCCCCTTGCGAGGGGGATGTGTGGTGAGGGGCTGAAGAGGGAGGTTAGTTGCTGGTAGGTCGGATCAGGTGATCGAGCTACATCGACTCAGATAGGGTGTCTTGAGGTCGCTTAGCAATGGAGCCAGAATTCAGCCAAGCCAACAGCCATGGCCAATGTCGCAACAAATGTTACAACATAAGTTACGACATCTAATTTCGGAAGGTTCCAAAGTTAGAAGCCGCGGAGATTCTAAAAAGGGTATGTGCTATATTTGGGACGTTGAGGCGTCTATATATACAACCTTGGTCTAGGATTGGGTACGACTCTTGAAAGAGGGAGTAGGGAGGTACCGGACAATCTAGAGAGGGTAGTATTCTTTGTATGTGAGAGAGTGACAAGTGTGTTTTGTACTCTTCTATCTTTTACCCCTTTTTAGTGGATTGTTGATCTCCGGGCATGGCCCCCCAGATGTAGGCAAGTGGATGCCGAACTGGGTTACCAACGTCTTGTGTCTCCTCTTTGTGGTTTGTGTTTATTTTTCTTGAGTGCTTAAGTGAGTGAGTGTTCCTCTTATTTCACAAACCCTAACCGGCGGAACTAACAAGTGGTATCAGAGCTTAGGTCGTCGTGTTAACTTTGTTTTCAAGGTCGGAGAGATCCTAGCTAGTTCCTTTGATGGCCGGAAGAGAAGGTGCCTCCGTCATACGTCCTCCATTGCTCAACGGCTCCAACTACCCATATTGGAAGGCTCGAATGAAGGCTTTCATCAAGTCCATTGATGAGAATGCTTGGATGGCTGTTGAAGATGGATGGTCTCCTCCAACTCAAGTTGATGAAGACAAGAACGAGATTGTGAAAAAGAAGATCAACTGGAGTGCTGAAGATATGAAGAGAGCTAATGCAAATGGTAAAGCTCTAAATGCAATTTTTGGAGGTGTAGACGAAGATCAATTCAAGTATGTGGCTACTTGTGAGAATGCCAAAGAAGCTTGGGAGATTCTTCAAACAATTCATGAAGGAACAAACTTGGTAAGAACCTCTAAACTTCAAATGTTAACTACCATGTTTGAAAATCTCAGGATGGGAGAGGAAGAAACAATAGCCATCTTCAATGCAAAGCTGATGGATATTGCGAATCAAGCCTATCAACTTGGGAAGAAATACTCCGATAAAAAGTTAGTGCAAAAGACTCTTAGGTCTCTTCCAAGAAGATTTGATGCAAAAGTAGCTGCAATAGAAGAGGCAAGAGACATCACAACTATGAGACTTGATGAGTTGATGGGGTCTTTACAAGCATATGAGATGAATCTAAATCCTGAACGAAAAGTGGAAGATTTTGCTTTGAAGGCTAAAGCAACCAGACAGAAAAAGTTACAACAAGCTGTTGTAACAGAAGATGAGGATGAAGAAGATAATGAGTTTCTTTCTATGTCAAGGAAGCTGCGCAACATGTTCAGAAAGTATAAAAAGAAAGGTAGCAGATTCCAAAGGAGAGAGGTTCCTAAAGAAGAGAAGGAAGAAGCAGAAGATAATCAACAAAAGATCAAGTGTTGGGAGTGTGGTGGTGTTGGACATTATCAATTGGAGTGTGCTAACACTCTTAAAAAGAAAGGGAAGTCACTCAATGCCAAATGGAGTGATGACTCAGACTACAGTATGGGGGAAGAAGAAGATGAAGACAACTGTAACCACCATATCTCTTTTCCAGCAGTCATAAGTGAGGCAGCCTGCAAATTGAAACATGTTGCAAAAAGTGTTACAACATATGTTACAACATCTGGCAGTGACAGTGAATTCGATGAGGTGACTGAAAAAGATCTTATCTTGAGTTACAAACTTATGCTCACAAAATTTGATAAGATGATGATACGAAACAAACACCTGGAGGAAGAAGCTTAAAGTTTGTCAAGGGAAGTTGAGCCATGCCGAAAAGGTTCTAGATTCCATGAACAAAGGCACAACCAAGCTTGATGAAATACTTTCAGTTGGAAGATCAAGTGAAGACAAGAAAGGCATTGGCTATGTTGGAGAAACTTCAAGTGCCAAGGCGGAAGGCTCAGGAGTTATGTTTATTAAGGCAACTACTCATCAGAAAGTGAAGCAAGTCAAAGTCAAAAAGAGGCACATTAGAGAAGCGCCTACATGTTTACATTGTGGAGAAACCGGGCACATAAGACCTAAGTGCAACGAATTGAAAGAAGACTTGAGGATGGAAAAGTGGTTGGACATGAGCAAGCAATCATCAAAAGGAAAGTCAGAGGAAAGACCATTGTAATAAAGAAGCTTTGGATCCGAAAAGATGAAGTGCTAAGAAATGAAGCAGAGTGCTCAAGTGCAAGTCAGAAGATTATAGAAGAAAGAAGAAAACAGAAGGTTTCAACATCAGTATGCAACATGAAGTGCTTTGACCGAGGACCTTGGAGGTCAACAAGTAAAATACCCCAATGGGTGAAAATCTCTTGATATCTTTCGAAGTTTTTTAAAAAAAAAAAAAAAAAAAAGAAAGAAAGAAAGAAAATATAAAAAAAAAAAAGAAAAAGGAAATATTGAAAAAAAAGAAAAGAAAATGAAGTCTAAAAAAAAAAAAAAAATGGCAAAGGAAAGAGTCTAACAAATTTCGAAGAAGATGAATGCTTAAGCTCCAATATTGAAGAATAATATAAGAAGCTCTTGAAGGAGCAGCTTAAAGACTTGGAGGAAAAATGACAGGGAGAGTTGATGTCCAAGAGCTATAAAGACAGGGGGAGTTGATGACCAACAGTTCTGAAGATAGGGGGAGCTGATGATCAAGAATCCTGAAGATAGGGGGAGTTGCAGAAAAAGTTATAACATGTCTTGCAACAACCAGTGAAGACTTTGGCATCATTATGTCACAAAGGGGGAGAAATTGAAGAGTTGAAGTGCTCCAGACTGAATTGTCCAGTTGTCTTACTTTTGTATTTTTTACATTTATGCTGAATTTGTAAATCACTAGTTGTAGTATCTTGTAAGCAACTAGTTGATATGTCAGTCTGTAAAGTCTGTGTCCCAGTTAAATGTTGTAACAGAGTGTTGTAACAGTGGTCAGTCTGGGAGCAGAAGAAGTTGTGTCAAATTATGCCAAAGGGGGAGATTGTTAGTGCAAATGCACTTTAATGATTGGCATAATTTGACACCTAGTTAAGGTGACATGGCAAGCATGATGACGTGGCTAGGTGGAAAATATCATGAGAGATCTTGGAGAAGTTATTTTTGGCAAGAAATTGCAACTCTCATGAAGATTAAATGAAGATCTTGTTGAAGTTATTTTAGGCAAGAAGATCAAGCAAGCATCAAGTTGAAGACAAGATCCCAATCAAGACCATATTTAGAAGATTGATTGAAGACTAAACATGGGTGAAGCTAAATGAAGAGAATCCTATCAATGGAATGATTCTTGAAGACTATTGAAGGCAAGATTTGAAGATCCTTGTTGAAGATTTGAAGAACCTTAATGGAGATGATATGAAGTCTATTAAGGGTATGTTTGAAGATGCGCCTATTGATGGCAAGATTTGGATGATTGAATGAAGATCTTTGTAGAAGATTTGAAGACCAAACTTGGGTGAAGTGAAGACTAAGTTTGGCAAGTTTCATGAAGACGCACATAGGACGTGCGCCCCTTGCGAGGGGGCTGTGTGGTGAGGAGCTGAAGAGGGAGGTTAGTTGCTGGTAGGTTCGGATCAGGTGATCGAGCTACATCGACTCAGATAGGGTGTCTTGAGGTCGCTTAGCAATGGAGCCAGAATTCAGCCAAGCCAACAGCCAGGGCCAATGTCGCAACAAATGTTACAACATAAGTTACGACATCTAATTTCGGAAGGTTCCAAAGTTAGAAGCCGCGGAGATTCTAAAAAGGGTATGCGCTATATTTGGGACGTTGAGGCGTCTATATATACCACCTTGGTCTAGGATTGGGTACGACTCTTGAAAGAGGGAGCAGGGAGGTACCGGACAATCTAGAGAGGGTAGTATTCTTTGTATGTGAGAGAGTGACAAGTGTGTTTTGTACTCTTCTATCTTTTACCCCTTTTTAGTGGATTGTTGATCTCCGGGCATGGCCCCCCAGATGTAGGCAAGTGGATGCCGAACTGGGTTACCAACGTCTTGTGTCTCTTCTTGTGTGGTTTGTGTATGCTTTCCTTGAGTGCTTAAGTGAGTGAGTGTTCCTCTAAGTTCACAAACCCTAACCGGCGGAACTAACAAGTGGTATCAGAGCTTAGGTCGTCGTGTTAACTTTGGTTTCAAGGTCGGCGAGATCCTATCTAGTTCCTTTAATGGCCGGAAGAGAAGGTGCCTCCGTCACACGTCCTCCGTTGCTCAACGGCTCCAACTACCCATATTGGAAGGCTCGAATGAAGGCTTTCATCAAGTCCATTGATGAGAATGCTTGGATGGCTGTTGAAGATGGATGGTCTCCTCCAACTCAAGTTGATAAAGACAAGAACGAGATTGTGAAAAAGAAGATCAACTGGAGTGCTGAAGATATGAAGAGAGCTAATGCAAATGGTAAAGCTCTAAATGCAATTTTTGGAGGTGTAGACGAAGATCAATTCAAGTATGTGGCTACTTGTGAGAATGCCAAAGAAGCTTGGGAGATTCTTCAAACAATTCATGAAGGAACAAACTTGGTAAGAACCTCTAAACTTCAAATGTTAACTACCATGTTTGAAAATCTCAGGATGGGAGAGGAAGAAACAATAGCCATCTTCAATGCAAAGCTGATGGATATTGCGAATCAAGCCTATCAACTTGGGAAGAAGTACTCCGATAAAAAGTTAGTGCAAAAGACTCTTAGGTCTCTTCCAAGAAGATTTGATGCAAAAGTAGCTGCAATAGAAGAGGCAAGAGACATCACAACCATGAGACTTGACGAGTTGATGGGGTCTTTACAAGCATATGAGATGAATCTAAATCCTGAACGAAAAGTGGAAGATTTTGCTTTGAAGGCTAAAGCAACCAGACAGAAAAAGTTACAACAAGCTGTTGTAACAGAAGATGAGGATGAAGAAGATAATGAGTTTCTTTCTATGTCAAGGAAGCTGCGCAACATGTTCAGAAAGTATAAGAAGAAAGGTAGCAGATTCCAAAGAAGAGAGGTTCCTAAAGAAGAAAGGGAGGAAACAGAGGTTAATCAACAGAAGATCAAGTGTTGGGAGTGTGGTGGTGTTGGACATTATCAATTGGAGTGTGCTAACACTCTTAAAAAGAAGGGGAAGTCACTCAATGCCAAATGGAGTAATGACTCAGACTACAGCATGGAGGAAGAAGAAGATGAAGACAACTGTAACCACCATATCTCTTTTCCAGCAGTCATAAGTGAGGCAGCCTGCAAATTGAAACATGTTGCAAAAAGTGTTACAACATCTGGCAGTGACAGTGAATTCGATGAGGTGACTGAAAAAGATCTTATCTTGAGTTACAAACTTATGCTCACAAAATTTGATAAGATGATGATACGAAACAAACACCTGGAGGAAGAGCTTAAAGTTTGTCAAGGGAAGTTGAGCCATGCCGAAAAGGTTCTAGATTCCATGAACAAAGGCACAACCAAGCTTGATGAAATACTTTCAGTTGGAAGATCAAGTGAAGACAGGAAAGGCATTGGCTATGTTGGAGAAACTTCAAGTGCCAAGGCGGAAGGCTCAGGAGTTATGTTTATTAAGGCAACTACTCATCAGAAAGTGAAGCAAGTCAAAGTCAAAAAGAGGCACATTAGAGAAGCGCCTACATGTTTTCATTGTGGAGAAACCGGGCACATAAGACCTAAGTGCAACAAATTGAAAGAAGACTTGAGGAATGGAAAAGTGGTTGGACATGAGCAAGCAATCATCAAAAGGAAAGTCAGAGGAAAGACCATTGTAATAAAGAAGCTTTGGATCCGAAAAGACGAAGTGCTAAGAAATGAAGCAGAGTGCTCAAGTGCAAGTCAGAAGATGATAGAAGAAAGAAGAAAACATAAGGTTTCAACATCAGTATGCAACATGAAGTGCTTTGACCGAGGACCTTGGAGGTCAACAAGTAAAATACCCCAATGGGTGAAAATCTCTTGATATCTTTCGAAGTTAAAAAAAAAAAAAAAAAGAAAGAAAGAAAGAAAGAAAATATAAAAAAAAGGAAAAGGAAATATTAAAAAAAAAAAGAAGAGAAAATGGAGTCTAGAGAGAGAGAGAGAAAAAAAAAGGATGGCAAAAGAAAGAGTCTAACAAATTTCGAAGAAGATGAATGCTTAAGCTCCAATATTGAAGAAAAATATAAGAAGCTCTTGAAGGAGCAGCTTAAAGACTTGGAGGAAAAACGACAGGGGGAGCTGATGTCCAAGAGCTATGAAGACAGGGGGAGTTGATGACCAACAGTTCTAAAGATAGGGGGAGCTGATGATCAAGAATCTTGAAGATAGGGGGAGTTGCAGAAAAAGTTATAACATGTTTTGCAACAACCAGTGAAGACTTTGGCATCATTATGTCACAAAGGGGGAGAAATTGAAGAGTTGAAGTGCTCCAGACTGAATTGTCCAGTTGTCTTACTTTTGTATTTTTTACATTTATGCTGAATTTGTAAATCACTAGTTGTAGTATCTTGTAAGCAACTAGTTGATATGTCAGTCTGTAAAGTCTGTGTCCCAGTTAAATGTTGTAACAGAGTGTTGTAACAGTGGTCAGTCTGGGAGCAGAAGAAGTTGTGTCAAATTATGCCAAAGGGGGAGATTGTTAGTGCAAATGCACTTTAATGATTGGCATAATTTGACACCTAGTTAAGGTGACATGGCAAGCATGATGACGTGGCTAGGTGGAAAATATCATGAGAGATCTTGGAGAAGTTATTTTTGGCAAGAAATTGCAACTCTCATGAAGATTAAATGAAGATCTTGTTGAAGTTATTTTAGGCAAGAAGATCAAGCAAGCATCAAGTTGAAGACAAGATCCCAATCAAGACCATATTTAGAAGATTGATTGAAGACTAAACATGGGTGAAGCTAAATGAAGAGAATCCTATCAATGGAATGATTCTTGAAGACTATTGAAGGCAAGATTTGAAGATCCTTGTTGAAGATTTGAAGAACCTTAATGGAGATGATATGAAGTCTATTAAGGGTATGTTTGAAGATGCGCCTATTGATGGCAAGATTTGGATGATTGAATGAAGATCTTTGTAGAAGATTTGAAGACCAAACTTGGGTGAAGTGAAGACTAAGTTTGGCAAGTTTCATGAAGACGCACATAGGACGTGCGCCCCTTGCGAGGGGGCTGTGTGGTGAGGAGCTGAAGAGGGAGGTTAGTTGCTGGTAGGTTCGGATCAGGTGATCGAGCTACATCGACTCAGATAGGGTGTCTTGAGGTCGCTTAGCAATGGAGCCAGAATTCAGCCAAGCCAACAGCCAGGGCCAATGTCGCAACAAATGTTACAACATAAGTTACGACATCTAATTTCGGAAGGTTCCAAAGTTAGAAGCCGCGGAGATTCTAAAAAGGGTATGCGCTATATTTGGGACGTTGAGGCGTCTATATATACCACCTTGGTCTAGGATTGGGTACGACTCTTGAAAGAGGGAGCAGGGAGGTACCGGACAATCTAGAGAGGGTAGTATTCTTTGTATGTGAGAGAGTGACAAGTGTGTTTTGTACTCTTCTATCTTTTACCCCTTTTTAGTGGATTGTTGATCTCCGGGCATGGCCCCCCAGATGTAGGCAAGTGGATGCCGAACTGGGTTACCAACGTCTTGTGTCTCTTCTTGTGTGGTTTGTGTATGCTTTCCTTGAGTGCTTAAGTGAGTGAGTGTTCCTCTAAGTTCACAAACCCTAACCGGCGGAACTAACAAGTGGTATCAGAGCTTAGGTCGTCGTGTTAACTTTGGTTTCAAGGTCGGCGAGATCCTATCTAGTTCCTTTAATGGCCGGAAGAGAAGGTGCCTCCGTCACACGTCCTCCGTTGCTCAACGGCTCCAACTACCCATATTGGAAGGCTCGAATGAAGGCTTTCATCAAGTCCATTGATGAGAATGCTTGGATGGCTGTTGAAGATGGATGGTCTCCTCCAACTCAAGTTGATAAAGACAAGAACGAGATTGTGAAAAAGAAGATCAACTGGAGTGCTGAAGATATGAAGAGAGCTAATGCAAATGGTAAAGCTCTAAATGCAATTTTTGGAGGTGTAGACGAAGATCAATTCAAGTATGTGGCTACTTGTGAGAATGCCAAAGAAGCTTGGGAGATTCTTCAAACAATTCATGAAGGAACAAACTTGGTAAGAACCTCTAAACTTCAAATGTTAACTACCATGTTTGAAAATCTCAGGATGGGAGAGGAAGAAACAATAGCCATCTTCAATGCAAAGCTGATGGATATTGCGAATCAAGCCTATCAACTTGGGAAGAAGTACTCCGATAAAAAGTTAGTGCAAAAGACTCTTAGGTCTCTTCCAAGAAGATTTGATGCAAAAGTAGCTGCAATAGAAGAGGCAAGAGACATCACAACCATGAGACTTGACGAGTTGATGGGGTCTTTACAAGCATATGAGATGAATCTAAATCCTGAACGAAAAGTGGAAGATTTTGCTTTGAAGGCTAAAGCAACCAGACAGAAAAAGTTACAACAAGCTGTTGTAACAGAAGATGAGGATGAAGAAGATAATGAGTTTCTTTCTATGTCAAGGAAGCTGCGCAACATGTTCAGAAAGTATAAGAAGAAAGGTAGCAGATTCCAAAGAAGAGAGGTTCCTAAAGAAGAAAGGGAGGAAACAGAGGTTAATCAACAGAAGATCAAGTGTTGGGAGTGTGGTGGTGTTGGACATTATCAATTGGAGTGTGCTAACACTCTTAAAAAGAAGGGGAAGTCACTCAATGCCAAATGGAGTAATGACTCAGACTACAGCATGGAGGAAGAAGAAGATGAAGACAACTGTAACCACCATATCTCTTTTCCAGCAGTCATAAGTGAGGCAGCCTGCAAATTGAAACATGTTGCAAAAAGTGTTACAACATCTGGCAGTGACAGTGAATTCGATGAGGTGACTGAAAAAGATCTTATCTTGAGTTACAAACTTATGCTCACAAAATTTGATAAGATGATGATACGAAACAAACACCTGGAGGAAGAGCTTAAAGTTTGTCAAGGGAAGTTGAGCCATGCCGAAAAGGTTCTAGATTCCATGAACAAAGGCACAACCAAGCTTGATGAAATACTTTCAGTTGGAAGATCAAGTGAAGACAGGAAAGGCATTGGCTATGTTGGAGAAACTTCAAGTGCCAAGGCGGAAGGCTCAGGAGTTATGTTTATTAAGGCAACTACTCATCAGAAAGTGAAGCAAGTCAAAGTCAAAAAGAGGCACATTAGAGAAGCGCCTACATGTTTCATTGTGGAGAAACCGGGCACATAAGACCTAAGTGCAACAAATTGAAAGAAGACTTGAGGAATGGAAAAGTGGTTGGACATGAGCAAGCAATCATCAAAAGGAAAGTCAGAGGAAAGACCATTGTAATAAAGAAGCTTTGGATCCGAAAAGACGAAGTGCTAAGAAATGAAGCAGAGTGCTCAAGTGCAAGTCAGAAGATGATAGAAGAAAGAAGAAAACATAAGGTTTCAACATCAGTATGCAACATGAAGTGCTTTGACCGAGGACCTTGGAGGTCAACAAGTAAAATACCCCAATGGGTGAAAATCTCTTGATATCTTTCGAAGTTAAAAAAAAAAAAAAAAAGAAAGAAAGAAAGAAAGAAAATATAAAAAAAAAGGAAAAGGAAATATTAAAAAAAAAAAGAAGAGAAAATGGAGTCTAGAGAGAGAGAGAGAAAAAAAAAAGGATGGCAAAAGAAAGAGTCTAACAAATTTCGAAGAAGATGAATGCTTAAGCTCCAATATTGAAGAAAAATATAAGAAGCTCTTGAAGGAGCAGCTTAAAGACTTGGAGGAAAAACGACAGGGGGAGCTGATGTCCAAGAGCTATGAAGACAGGGGGAGTTGATGACCAACAGTTCTAAAGATAGGGGGAGCTGATGATCAAGAATCTTGAAGATAGGGGGAGTTGCAGAAAAAGTTATAACATGTTTTGCAACAACCAGTGAAGACTTTGGCATCATTATGTCACAAAGGGGGAGAAATTGAAGAGTTGAAGTGCTCCAGACTGAATTGTCCAGTTGTCTTACTTTTGTATTTTTTACATTTATGCTGAATTTGTAAATCACTAGTTGTAGTATCTTGTAAGCAACTAGTTGATATGTCAGTCTGTAAAGTCTGTGTCCCAGTTAAATGTTGTAACAGAGTGTTGTAACAGTGGTCAGTCTGGGAGCAGAAGAAGTTGTGTCAAATTATGCCAAAGGGGGAGATTGTTAGTGCAAATGCACTTTAAGATTGGCATAATTTGACACCTAGTCAAGGTGACGTGGCAAGCATGATGACATGGCATGGAGAATGATGTGGAATGAAAGATGACATGGCAATCAAACTTGGCTAGTGGAAATATCATGGAGATCTTGGAGAAGTTATTTTTGGCAAGAAGTTGCAATTCTCATGAAGATTGAATGAAGATCTTGTGAAAACTATTTTAGGCAAGATGATCAAGCAAGCATCAAGTTAAAGACAAGATCCCAATCAAGACCATATTTAGAAGATTGATTGAAGACTAAACTATGGGTGAAGCTAAATGAAGACAAACCTATCAATGGTATGATTTTGAAGACTATTGAAGGCAAGATTTGAAGATCCTTGTTGAAGATTTGAAGAACCCTAATAGAGATGATATGAAGTCTATTAAGGGTATGTTTGAAGATGCGCCTATTGATGGCAAGATTTGGATGATGGATGAAGATCCTTGTAAAGATTTGAAGACCAAACTTGGGTGAAGTGAAGACTAAGTTTGGCAAGTTCATGAAGACGCACATAGGACGTGCGCCCCTTGCGAGGGGGCTGTGTGGTGAGGAGCTGAAGAGGGAGGTTAGTTGCTGGTAGGTTCGGATCAGGTGATCGAGCTACATCGACTCAGATAGGGTGTCTTGAGGTCGCTTAGCAATGGAGCCAGAATTCAGCCAAGCCAACAGCCAGGGCCAATGTCGCAACAAATGTTACAACATAAGTTACGACATCTAATTTCGGAAGGTTCCAAAGTTAGAAGCCGCGGAGATTCTAAAAAGGGTATGCGCTATATTTGGGACGTTGAGGCGTCTATATATACCACCTTGGTCTAGGATTGGGTACGACTCTTGAAAGAGGGAGCAGGGAGGTACCGGACAATCTAGAGAGGGTAGTATTCTTTGTATGTGAGAGAGTGACAAGTGTGTTTTGTACTCTTCTATCTTTTACCCCTTTTTAGTGGATTGTTGATCTCCGGGCATGGCCCCCCAGATGTAGGCAAGTGGATGCCGAACTGGGTTACCAACGTCTTGTGTCTCCTCTTTGTGGTTTGTGTTATTCTTTCCTTGAGTGCTTAAGTGAGTGAGTGTTCCTCTATTTCACAAACCCTAACCGGCGGAACTAACAAGTGGTATCAGAGCTTAGGTCGTCGTGTTAACTTTGTTTTCAAGGTCGGCGAGATCCTATCTAGTTCCTTTGATGGCCGGAAGAGAAGGTGCCTCCGTCATACGTCCTCCATTGCTCAACGGCTCCAACTACCCATATTGGAAGGCTCGAATGAAGGCTTTCATCAAGTCCATTGATGAGAATGCTTGGATGGCTGTTGAAGATGGATGGTCTCCTCCAACTCAAGTTGATGAAGACAAGAACGAGATTGTGAAAAAGAAGATCAACTGGAGTGCTGAAGATATGAAGAGAGCTAATGCAAATGGTAAAGCTCTAAATGCAATTTTTGGAGGTGTAGACGAAGATCAATTCAAGTATGTGGCTACTTGTGAGAATGCCAAAGAAGCTTGGGAGATTCTTCAAACAATTCATGAAGGAACAAACTTGGTAAGAACCTCTAAACTTCAAATGTTAACTACCATGTTTGAAAATCTCAGGATGGGAGAGGAAGAAACAATAGCCATCTTCAATGCAAAGCTGATGGATATTGCGAATCAAGCCTATCAACTTGGGAAGAAGTACTCCGATAAAAAGTTAGTGCAAAAGACTCTTAGGTCTCTTCCAAGAAGATTTGATGCAAAAGTAGCTGCAATAGAAGAGGCAAGAGACATCACAACCTATGAGACTTGATGAGTTGATGGGGTCTTTACAAGCATATGAGATGAATCTAAATCCTGAACGAAAAGTGGAAGATTTTGCTTTGAAGGCTAAAGCAACCAGACAGAAAAAGTTACAACAAGCTGTTGTAACAGAAGATGAGGATGAAGAAGATAATGAGTTTCTTTCTATGTCAAGGAAGCTGCGCAACATGTTCAGAAAGTATAAAAAGAAAGGTAGCAGATTCCAAAGGAGAGAGGTTCCTAAAGAAGAGAAGGAAGAAGCAGAAGATAATCAACAAAAGATCAAGTGTTGGGAGTGTGGTGGTGTTGGACATTATCAATTGGAGTGTGCTAACACTCTTAAAAAGAAAGGGAAGTCACTCAATGCCAAATGGAGTGATGACTCAGACTACAGTATGGGGGAAGAAGAAGATGAAGACAACTGTAACCACCATATCTCTTTTCCAGCAGTCATAAGTGAGGCAGCCTGCAAATTGAAACATGTTGCAAAAAGTGTTACAACATATGTTACAACATCTGGCAGTGACAGTGAATTCGATGAGGTGACTGAAAAAGATCTTATCTTGAGTTACAAACTTATGCTCACAAAATTTGATAAGATGATGATACGAAACAAACACCTGGAGGAAGAACTTAAAGTTTGTCAAGGGAAGTTGAGCCATGCCGAAAAGGTTCTAGATTCCATGAACAAAGGCACAACCAAGCTTGATGAAATACTTTCAGTTGGAAGATCAAGTGAAGACAAGAAAGGCATTGGCTATGTTGGAGAAACTTCAAGTGCCAAGGCGGAAGGCTCAGGAGTTATGTTTATTAAGGCAACTACTCAACAGAAAGTGAAGCAAGTCAAAATCAAAAAGAGGCACATTAGAGAAGCCCCTACATGTTTACATTGTGGAGAAACCGGGCACATAAGACCTAAGTGCAACGAATTGAAAGAAGACTTGAGGGATGGAAAAGTGGTTGGACATGAGCAAGCAATCATCAAAAGGAAAGTCAGAGGAAAGACCATTGTAATAAAGAAGCTTTGGATCCGAAAAGATGAAGTGCCAAGAAATGAAGCAGAGTGCTCAAGTGCAAGTCAGAAGATTATAGAAGAAAGAAGAAAACAGAAGGTTTCAACATCAGTATGCAACATGAAGTGCTTTGACCGAGGACCTTGGAGGTCAACAAGTAAAATACCCCAATGGGTGAAAATCTCTTGATATCTTTCGAAGTTTTTTAAAAAAAAAAAAAAAAAAAAAGAAAGAAAGAAAGAAAATATAAAAAAAAAAAAGAAAAAGGAAATATTGAAAAAAAAGAAAAGAAAATGAAGTCTAAAAAAAAAAAAAAAAATGGCAAAGGAAAGAGTCTAACAAATTTCGAAGAAGATGAATGCTTAAGATCCAATATTGAAGAATAATATAAGAAGCTCTTGAAGGAGCAGCTTAAAGACTTGGAGGAAAAATGACAGGGAGAGTTGATGTCCAAGAGATATAAAGACAGGGGGAGTTGATGACCAACAGTTCTGAAGATAGGGGGAGCTGATGATCAAGAATCCTGAAGATATGGGGAGTTGCAGAAAAAGTTATAACATGTCTTGCAACAACCAGTGAAGACTTTGGCATCATTATGTCACAAAGGGGGAGAAATTGAAGAGTTGAAGTGCTCCAGACTGAATTGTTCAGTTGTATTACTTTTGTATTTTTTACATTTATGCTGAATTTGTAAATCACTAGTTGTAGTATCTTGTAAGCAACTAGTTGATATGTCAGTCTGTAAAGTCTGTGTCCCAGTTAAATGTTGTAACAGGGTGTTGTAACAGTGGTCAGTCTGGGAGCAGAAGAAGTTGTGTCAAATTATGCCAAAGGGGGAGATTGTTAGTGCAAATGCACTTTAAGATTGGCATAATTTGACACCTAGTCAAGGTGACGTGGCAAGCATGATGACATGGCATGGAGAATGATGTGGAATGAAAGATGACATGGCAATCAAACTTGGCTAGGTGGAAAATATCATGGGAGATCTTGGAGAAGTTATTTTTGGCAAGAAGTTGCAATTCTCATGAAGATTGAATGAAGATCTTGTGAAAACTATTTTAGGCAAGATGATCAAGCAAGCATCAAGTTAAAGACAAGATCCCAATCAAGACCATATTTAGAAGATTGATTGAAGACTAAATATGGGTGAAGCTAAATGAAGACACAACCTATCAATGGTATGATTTTGAAGACTATTGAAGGCAAGATTTGAAGATCCTTGTTGAAGATTTGAAGAACCCTAATAGAGATGATATGAAGTCTATTAAGGGTATGTTTGAAGATGCGCCTATTGATGGCAAGATTTGGATGATGGATTGAAGATCCTTGAAGGCAAAATTTGGGTGATGTGAAGACCAAGTTTGACAAGTTCCATGAAGACGCACATAGGACGTGCGCCCCTTGCGAGGGGGCTGTGTGGTGAGGAGCTGAAGAGGGAGGTTAGTTGCTGGTAGGTCGGATCAGGTGATCGAGCTACATCGACTCAGATAGGGTGTCTTGAGGTCGCTTAGCAATGGAGCCAGAATTCAGCCAAGCCAACAGCCAGGGCCAATGTCGCAACAAATGTTACAACATAAGTTACGACATCTAATTTCGGAAGGTTCCAAAGTTAGAAGCCGCGGAGATTCTAAAAAGGGTATGTGCTATATTTGGGACGTTGAGGCGTCTATATATACAACCTTGGTCTAGGATTGGGTACGACTCTTGAAAGAGGGAGTAGGGAGGTACCGGACAATCTAGAGAGGGTAGTATTCTTTATATGTGAGAGAGTGACAAGTGTGTTTTGTACTCTTCTATCTTTTACCCCTTTTTAGTGGATTGTTGATCTCCGGGCATGGCCCCCCAGATGTAGGCAAGTGGATGCCGAACTGGGTTACCAACGTCTTGTGTCTCCTCTTTGTGGT
Source organism: Dioscorea alata (assembly GCA_020875875.1). NCBI lineage: Eukaryota > Viridiplantae > Streptophyta > Magnoliopsida > Dioscoreales > Dioscoreaceae > Dioscorea > Dioscorea alata. Next base: position 15,296,698 of record CM037019.1, read on the forward strand.
TTGTGTTTATTTTTCTTGAGTGCTTAAGTGAGTGAGTGTTCCTCTTATTTCACAAACCCTAACCGGCGGAACTAACAAGTGGTATCAGAGCTTAGGTCGTCGTGTTAACTTTGTTTTCAAGGTCGGCGAGATCCTAGCTAGTTCCTTTGATGGCCGGAAGAGAAGGTGCCTCCGTCATACGTCCTCCATTGCTCAACGGCTCCAACTACCCATATTGGAAGGCTCGAATGAAGGCTTTCATCAAGTCCATTGATGAGAATGCTTGGATGGCTGTTGAAGATGGATGGTCTCCTCCAACTCAAGTTGATGAAGACAAGAACGAGATTGTGAAAAAGAAGATCAACTGGAGTGCTGAAGATATGAAGAGAGCTAATGCAAATGGTAAAGCTCTAAATGCAATTTTTGGAGGTGTAGACGAAGATCAATTCAAGTATGTGGCTACTTGTGAGAATGCCAAAGAAGCTTGGGAGATTCTTCAAACAATTCATGAAGGAACAAACTTGGTAAGAACCTCTAAACTTCAAATGTTAACTACCATGTTTGAAAATCTCAGGATGGGAGAGGAAGAAACAATAGCCATCTTCAATGCAAAGCTGATGGATATTGCGAATCAAGCCTATCAACTTGGGAAGAAATACTCCGATAAAAAGTTAGTGCAAAAGACTCTTAGGTCTCTTCCAAGAAGATTTGATGCAAAAGTAGCTGCAATAGAAGAGGCAAGAGACATCACAACTATGAGACTTGATGAGTTGATGGGGTCTTTACAAGCATATGAGATGAATCTAAATCCTGAACGAAAAGTGGAAGATTTTGCTTTGAAGGCTAAAGCAACCAGACAGAAAAAGTTACAACAAGCTGTTGTAACAGAAGATGAGGATGAAGAAGATAATGAGTTTCTTTCTATGTCAAGGAAGCTGCGCAACATGTTCAGAAAGTATAAAAGAAAGGTAGCAGATTCCAAAGGAGAGAGGTTCCTAAAGAAGAGAAGGAAGAAGCAGAAGATAATCAACAAAAGATCAAGTGTTGGGAGTGTGGTGGTGTTGGACATTATCAATTGGAGTGTGCTAACACTCTTAAAAAGAAAGGGAAGTCACTCAATGCCAAATGGAGTGATGACTCAGACTACAGTATGGGGGAAGAAGAAGATGAAGACAACTGTAACCACCATATCTCTTTTCCAGCAGTCATAAGTGAGGCAGCCTGCAAATTGAAACATGTTGCAAAAAGTGTTACAACATATGTTACAACATCTGGCAGTGACAGTGAATTCGATGAGGTGACTGAAAAAGATCTTATCTTGAGTTACAAACTTATGCTCACAAAATTTGATAAGATGATGATACGAAACAAACACCTGGAGGAAGAACTTAAAGTTTGTCAAGGGAAGTTGAGCCATGCCGAAAAGGTTCTAGATTCCATGAACAAAGGCACAACCAAGCTTGATGAAATACTTTCAGTTGGAAGATCAAGTGAAGACAAGAAAGGCATTGGCTATGTTGGAGAAACTTCAAGTGCCAAGGCGGAAGGCTCAGGAGTTATGTTTATTAAGGCAACTACTCAACAGAAAGTGAAGCAAGTCAAAATCAAAAAGAGGCACATTAGAGAAGCCCCTACATGTTTACATTGTGGAGAAACCGGGCACATAAGACCTAAGTGCAACGAATTGAAAGAAGACTTGAGGGATGGAAAAGTGGTTGGACATGAGCAAGCAATCATCAAAAGGAAAGTCAGAGGAAAGACCATTGTAATAAAGAAGCTTTGGATCCGAAAAGATGAAGTGCCAAGAAATGAAGCAGAGTGCTCAAGTGCAAGTCAGAAGATTATAGAAGAAAGAAGAAAACAGAAGGTTTCAACATCAGTATGCAACATGAAGTGCTTTGACCGAGGACCTTGGAGGTCAACAAGTAAAATACCCCAATGGGTGAAAATCTCTTGATATCTTTCGAAGTTTTTTAAAAAAAAAAAAAAAAAAAAGAAAGAAAGAAAGAAAATATAAAAAAAAAAAAGAAAAAGGAAATATTGAAAAAAAAGAAAAGAAAATGAAGTCTAAAAAAAAAAAAAAAAATGGCAAAGGAAAGAGTCTAACAAATTTCGAAGAAGATGAATGCTTAAGATCCAATATTGAAGAATAATATAAGAAGCTCTTGAAGGAGCAGCTTAAAGACTTGGAGGAAAAATGACAGGGAGAGTTGATGTCCAAGAGATATAAAGACAGGGGGAGTTGATGACCAACAGTTCTGAAGATAGGGGGAGCTGATGATCAAGAATCCTGAAGATATTGGGAGTTGCAGAAAAAGTTATAACATGTCTTGCAACAACCAGTGAAGACTTTGGCATCATTATGTCACAAAGGGGGAGAAATTGAAGAGTTGAAGTGCTCCAGACTGAATTGTTCAGTTGTATTACTTTTGTATTTTTTACATTTATGCTGAATTTGTAAATCACTAGTTGTAGTATCTTGTAAGCAACTAGTTGATATGTCAGTCTGTAAAGTCTGTGTCCCAGTTAAATGTTGTAACAGGGTGTTGTAACAGTGGTCAGTCTGGGAGCAGAAGAAGTTGTGTCAAATTATGCCAAAGGGGGAGATTGTTAGTGCAAATGCACTTTAAGATTGGCATAATTTGACACCTAGTCAAGGTGACGTTGCAAGCATGATGACATGGCATGGAGAATGATGTGGAATGAAAGATGACATGGCAATCAAACTTGGCTAGGTGGAAAATATCATGGGAGATCTTGGAGAAGTTATTTTTGGCAAGAAGTTGCAATTCTCATGAAGATTGAATGAAGATCTTGTGAAAACTATTTTAGGCAAGATGATCAAGCAAGCATCAAGTTAAAGACAAGATCCCAATCAAGACCATATTTAGAAGATTGATTGAAGACTAAATATGGGTGAAGCTAAATGAAGACACAACCTATCAATGGTATGATTTTGAAGACTATTGAAGGCAAGATTTGAAGATCCTTGTTGAAGATTTGAAGAACCCTAATAGAGATGATATGAAGTCTATTAAGGGTATGTTTGAAGATGCGCCTATTGATGGCAAGATTTGGATGATGGATTGAAGATCCTTGAAGGCAAAATTTGGGTGATGTGAAGACCAAGTTTGACAAGTTCCATGAAGACGCACATAGGACGTGCGCCCCTTGCGAGGGGGCTGTGTGGTGAGGAGCTGAAGAGGGAGGTTAGTTGCTGGTAGGTCGGATCAGGTGATCGAGCTACATCGACTCAGATAGGGTGTCTTGAGGTCGCTTAGCAATGGAGCCAGAATTCAGCCAAGCCAACAGCCAGGGCCAATGTCGCAACAAATGTTACAACATAAGTTACGACATCTAATTTCGGAAGGTTCCAAAGTTAGAAGCCGCGGAGATTCTAAAAAGGGTATGTGCTATATTTGGGACGTTGAGGCGTCTATATATACAACCTTGGTCTAGGATTGGGTACGACTCTTGAAAGAGGGAGTAGGGAGGTACCGGACAATCTAGAGAGGGTAGTATTCTTTATATGTGAGAGAGTGACAAGTGTGTTTTGTACTCTTCTATCTTTTACCCCTTTTTAGTGGATTGTTGATCTCCGGGCATGGCCCCCCAGATGTAGGCAAGTGGATGCCGAACTGGGTTACCAACGTCTTGTGTCTCCTCTTTGTGGTTTGTGTTTATTTTTCTTGAGTGCTTAAGTGAGTGAGTGTTCCTCTTATTTCACAAACCCTAACCGGCGGAACTAACAGTTTAGATCCTAAAACTTCCTTAGAAGACAAAATTTAAACCGTCAAAGTTGGGAGTTTTCATGGGTAATTTGTTTGCCCAAATTCTTAGGTTGTATTTAACAACATGAATAAGGGTCAAAACAAGCTTTTATTCTAGAAATAGGCTACAAAACCTTATACATTAAACTATTCTATTTATGGCTTTTCCGAATAAGTCACCTTATTCCTATTAATAGCTACCACGTTATGAGAGGTATATTAGGTTATCTCGGGTTTGAAGAAATAAATATAAAGTTCAGGGGGCATTTGGATGGCATGGGGGAACCATTACCCATTCCCATGTTTGAATGATTTTTTAGAGAGAAGGGTGGGGTTATCATTAACCCCACAAAGTAATGGTTCATACCCCCTATACTGGGGGTAATGAAGGCGGATAGAGACGTAATGGGTGTAAATTACTCATTTTACCCCTCACTATATATATATATATATATATATATATATATATATATATATTACAATAATTAATATTTAATTATGATAATTATATAATAACTATATTAAATAAATATTTATATTTAATATATAAATATATTAATATGAAAATAATTAATATATAATTATAATAATTATATTATATAAATATTTATATTCAATGTAAATGTATTTAATTAAAATAATTAATATTTAATTATAATAATCATATAATAATTATATTAACAAAAATATTTATTTCAAATATATGACATAAAATAATTAGTAAGTGATTTAAATAATTAATTATAAAAAATAAAATTTATTTAAAATATTTTATAAAAAAATAATAATTTATTTGTTTATTTAAGCGCATAAAAATAATTTTACATCATATCTTTCCATTATTTTTTTCAATTTCCAATAATTTATTTTTCTATTTTTCCCATTCCCAATGAATTACCTCTCTAAATAAACATCTTTTTCATTATTATCCCCTACTCATTCCTTTCCCTTTCTTGTTACCTAATTCCCCTTCATTCCATTACGTTAATCCAAACGTACACTCATAGTCTAACGATATTGATCCTATTGTGAAAGATGATGCGAGATGTTCAAATGTCTTGAGTTCAAGTCATGTTAGACTTATGTGATGGTGTGAGGCCCAGTATGGGTACAAACTTGTAACCCATAATCTCGTATTATTGGGTGAGAGTGCATGAGTTTAATGATTAATTTTCGACCCATGCATATGGACAAACTGCTTTTGTCACATTTCTACTAAAAAAAAGAAAACAAACAAACAAACAAACAAAAAAAGGCATACAACACTATGGTGCCCTCAAATAAATAGTAATATATTATGGTCTTCGTTCTGAATTTTCTCTTTATTTTTTAAAGATGTTTGTTTCTTGTTATGTTTACATTTTTGTATTAATAATTTTAAGATTATCTTTTTATTGTTTTCTGCAATCTATATAATTTCTTATACATAATATCGTCTTTTTACGGTTGCGGTTAATCCAAGTGGTAGTCTCGTAGAGGCTTATACAATAGAAACAACATTTTAAAATATTTATGTAGTTTTATTATTTTATGTAATTTTTGTAAGAGATACAATGCTCACAAGCTTTCTGTTTAATTAGCAATATATATATATATATATATATATATATATATATATATATATATATATATATATATATATATAAGTTTTCAAATTTAATTTTATGCAAATTATGATTATATTATAGTTTGTCAACATTATGCATTAATAAATTACAATTTTTTTGTTATTATATAAGTACAAATGTGAATAATTATCATCAAAGGATGAGGAGGAAACACCAACTCAAATAATATTTAGGGCCTGCTTGATTTCAAAATAAAAGAAATGTGGTATAATTTTATTATGTAAGAAGTGCAAGTGATTATTACAGAAATTGTGACATATTTTATTCTTACAGAATAAGTGTTTGGTTAGTAAAAAAAAATTACTGAGACCGAACCGCCGGTGGACTCCGGTGACTAAATCAAGAAAGAGAGATTTTTTACAATTAAAAAACATTCCACTAAGACATTCCACTCTTAGTGGAATGTTTTTTATGCCATAATACCCATATTATAACATAATTTTATACTCTAAACTAAATACCTAAACAGCCATATGGCGTAATTCTCATAAAATATTAAATTATGGCATATTATACGGATTATATATGTGCACATATATATTATCATGTTATTTGCTAAATAATAACCCAAGAATAACAATGATTTATCCCCCTCTTATTCCTATTCAATCCTTATATTTCTCCCGCCTCCTATTCCAAAATCCTTATTCCCAAGTTGTTAAAACAATAAGCACATCTAGAATCTATATGAATAGAATCCATGAAAATCCAAAACCCAATCTCTAAAAGTTCATTAGTTTGTTACCTTAGTCTAAACAATTACCTTCTTATTTTCAGATTATTAATTGAAAACTTTTACCCTAGTACTCAATGTCAACTAACAAGGTTTTCTTTTTCTTTCCTTTTTTTTTTTTTTTTGTCACATGAGGTTGCCCATGTGAATCATTCAAAATTTTTTTTTTTAGTTAATTGAGAGTATCTCTCTTTGGTTTTTTAATATCAATCTATTAAAATTTACTCTAGTGATGTTTTTAAAAATAAGTGTGCATTAAGTTTGTACTGTACAGTTTAATGGGTTTGGGAAGTCATGGGTTTATAAAGTGTGAATATTGTCTATTTTGATCTTTATAATAAACAAAATATTTATTTTGGTCTTTAGATAAAACATATTTGTTTTTGTTTTTGTGGTTATGCGCATTAGCAATGATATAAAGGGACAAGTCCAGATTAGTCAAAAGATGTGCGCATGCATAGTTAATGTTTCATATGTCTTCACCTCGAATTATTGGGAAATATATTTTAAACTCTCATAAGTTATTATTTCTATGTAGATTTTAAACTACTCCTTTAAGGACTTGGGTTAATACTGTTACCATCCGAATTGGGTTGCTTTGGTTCATTTACAATGATATAAGTTATAGAAAATTATTAACTTATTTATAATTCAAATATTAAAAAGTGGAAATGTAATTTAGATTTATGCATAAAAACTAGAGTATCGCACCGTCCAAAGAAGCATCATGGAAGCATGAGTTATTGATTCATATCCACAGTGTAGTTAATTATATAATGTTTCTTTGATTCCTTTCAACTTTGCTTAATTGCTTTCCGACCAATTCTTCACATTTCAATAGATAAGGAATACAAGATTCCTTAATGATGTTTGTAACTTTTATCCAATTTATCTAAGTTTGATCATTGAACATATCTTCAATTATTTGTGGATTATACTGACAACTTGAGGTTCCTCTAATTTTCAGTATATCTTTTGTATTTTTAGTTTATTATACTAAAAATGCGGGGACCATATTATCTAAGTTAAAAGGAATAACTTTTGTGATGGTTTAACAATAATTAGCGAAAAAAAAAATGTGTGCTTGTAAATTTTTTTTCAAACAGTACGTGTTCCTACAAGAAAAATTATTCCATTTGGATTTATATTTAAAAAAAATTAATTTATGTTTTATTTAAGAGGTGTAATAATCAAAATAGTCTATGCACTTTTTGTCATTATGCCATTTGACCCTTCCACTAAATTTTACTCGCTCTACATTTTAAGTTGATGAAATCAAGTCCGACTATATAATAAGAGTTACTTTTGTCATTTGTTTGAGATATGCCATTTTCTCTAATAAAATATTAATAAAAAATAAAGAATAAAAAAGAACCTAAGCCCTTGTTTGGTTCAAAGGGGGAGGGGGAAAGAGGGGGAGTGAGGGAGGAAGGAGTATGGAGGGTTTAAGAAAATATTGTGTTTGGTTCATAGAGGAGTGTGGAGGAGTAATTTTTTTTTTTTTTTTTTTTTTGGTTGAAAAGAGGAGTGGGGAGGTGAGAGAAAGAGTGTAATGTGTATTTGACTATTTTACCCTTTATAATATATGAGTAATATTATATATATATAATTGTATAATAATAATAATAATAATAATAATAATAATAATAATATATAATATATGATAAACATTATAAAACATATTTATACATAATACAATAATTAGGAAAAAATATTTATTTGAAAAAAAATGATGAGGAGTCATAACATAATACAAGAAAATAGAACTTTACAATAATAAAAAAGTAATAAATCACAATAATAAAAAGCATGTATGATTTTTTCCCCATAACATAAACATTAAATGAGGAAGATAGGGTTATAATAAGGATGTAATAGGGATTATGCAAATATGTGAGGGGAATTATTGACATTTTGTATTATTTAAAAAAATAAAACAAAAAACAAAAAAACACCCAACTTTCTCACCCCTCCTCACTCCCCCAATTTGGGGGAGTGGGTTATGAGGGTTGAGGAGGGGTGAGGCACCCCTCCTCACCCCCCTTCACCCCCCCTCTCCTCAACCAAACACTCTCCACTCCCCCTCACCCCCTCTCACCCCTCCCCACTCCCCCAACAAAACAAGGCCTAAATCACATGAGAGTTGGGTATTTGGATTTGGAACTCTCACCCAGATCTGATCCCAACTCCTATGAATCCCCTCCACTCCCATATACCAACACCTTTATGCTCCTACTCCACACATTGTCATTTGTGATTTGTGAAGCCCTAGTTTTGCTCCCATTATGAGATAACACCACCGCTCACGTTTGTCTTCTAACGGAGGAAGGTTCCATACACAACCACGACATCCTTCTCCCCCTCTTCTACCCCCTTACAACCCAAATGCGACAAGAGCACCAATTGCGCCAAAGCCCTCCAATCACCATATCTTGGCCTAGACCATTCCAAAAGTGAATATTAGATTTACACAAAAGAAGCAAAATCTATTTTGCTAGTACGAAGAATTTGAAAATTTGTACAAAAATACTTTGGTATTTTCATGTTTGGTTGAATGAAAATTTTTCATAAATTTTTATAGATTTTGCGCAATTCTGTAATATTTACATTTTGTAGAAGAATAGAGAAAATATGAAGATGTTTTTGACGTCTAATCTAATGGAAAGTTTTCTCTATTTTTTTTTCTTGTTTATATTTATCACATTCTATAATTAATTTTGACTACAAGAAGCACCATATTTTAGTTATAAGAAGCACAATATAATATATATAGGGGTTTTGATTGGGGGGGGTGGATGGAAGAGGATGAAGGATGTTGGTAGACAGGGGATGGAGTGGTTCGTGGGAGTTGGGATCGGATTTGTGTGAGAGTTTCGGATTTGAATTCGCAACTCTCAAGTGGTTTAGGTTTTTTATTCTTTATATATTATTACTATTTTATTCAATAAAATGCCACGAACTCCCATTACATGTTGAACTTGATTACAGTATAAGGGTTTAAATTATACCGGGGACCAAAGGGATGACATGGTTTAGGAACTCTCTCGATTTAATTAAATTGAAAAACTTATACAACTATTGTCTAGAACCTAACGGCCCTAGAGGAAATCTATGCCTAGACACTCCATTTTTATGCTTGTTTAGCCGTGTTTTCTTTTGATAATTTTGATCCTTGTTTTTAGTTCACTTTCACACTCCACTATTTTTAATTAGGTTAATTGTCGGACTTAGATTTAATACTAATATTCTCTGATTTCCTATAGACCGATATCTAGCTGCTTAGCATATTTTTTTTATTTGATCACTTGCGTTCTATAGGTGACTACAGTTTTACCTATCATTTGTCTTTAGTCTGGACTTCTATAAATACTTGTTTTAGGAGTACTTGTGAAAAGCAAACCAATCTATTAAAAATTTATGCCTTTTTACTCAAATTTAAGTGTTAGTTTTTAAATTAGAATTGTGGGCGATTGTGTCAAAAATGCTCAATAACTCTCCGAAAGTTTATAACAACTAACTAACAAAATACAGTAACTGCACTTAGCGCTAGCATCTATGTTGGAGATGCTCCTCATAGGGATGGGGCGTGGCTAGAGGCAAATGCAGCCTATTTACATTGAGATGTGGATGCTATCCCTCTCATATTACAATTAAGTCCATTGAATACCAATCACCCAACTATAATAATATGTAGTGATATATACAGCCTAACCTTCACAAATTAAAAACTACTCTCAATTTTTTTCACACAACCCTTTATATTTTTTACTCACTGAACAGAAAACTTCTTAAAAATTAAAAACAAAAAAAAATTAAACACTCATGTTAAATCCAAATGGGCACTTAATGCTTTTTTTTCCTTTTTAAATAACTCATATTTACAAAAAAAGTAAAGTAAACACCTTTGTGAAAAATGGATGTGTTGGAATTTTTTCTTTAGAAATGAGTATTCATAAGTTCATTTTTTTCTACAAGGAAAGAGATACGAAGGAGCCGTTTTGTTACTTTTTATTTATGAAAATAAGTAATTTTGAAACCATAAAACAGATGCAAATATGCTTTTATTATAACCCGGATTATCTCAAATTATTCCAAATTATTCCATCATCAGTTTCTGCACAATCTAATTAATTAATTAAATTAAATTATTATTTATTTTAATTGTTATAAATTATTAACTTAATAAAATTTCAATTATCCAAATTCATATTCATATTCTAGCATTTTTATTCCAGTTTTCATTTACTAAAACTACCCACGACAGTGTCAGTGAATTTAGAATATTTTCCACATTTCTCCTTTAATTTCTTTGTGTACGTTTCATTTTTCAATCAAATTAGTAAAATATATAAATTATAAAGTCTTTTTTTTTTCAAGCACACACTTTATTTTATTGATATTATATTTAATAAAACCACCACGTGCATGTTTTCTATGTTTTAAATTATCTCTCACCAAATCTTTTTGACAGAATGTGTGAAATCGCAAAATTGACTTAATGATTTAAAGAATATTTGGTGATTTTAGTTTTTTAGATTTTATCATATTAAGTTAGAAAATTTTTTATATTTTTAATATTCAATAATAGAAGGATATTTAGGTTATAATTTTCTTATTTATTTTATATTTAAAATTTGGTTATTAAAAACTTTTGAGCATATATTTTTCGCATTGCAAAACTTAATAAAAACAAATTTATTTTATTAATATTTTATTAACGAAGACATTAATTAATGAGGGATTTATTTGTAACAAAGAACGAAATATGCATGTGTAAACCAAACCCAAAAAGAATTATTCCATTACAGTACCGAATAAGACCATTTAAACAAACTACGGCTGATTCGTGTTCAAAGGAGCAAACATATTCAGAAGGAAGACCTAAAAGTAAGTAAAAAAGTTAGTCTTATAAGGACCTCTCTAGCAAGTTAAAAAGAAACCAGGGATCTGTAAGTAATTACCTCTTAAAACCATCATCTTACATAATAAAAAAAAGTACTCATAATTTATTATTATGTTATTATTATAAAGCTAAAGGAAATCTCAAGGACCATAAGTTCTTGAGGACCAAGGAATATGCTAGTCATCTACATGTGAAAATAATCTTTTATTCTCTCTTTCATGCCAACCTCTCCCTGAATATAAGTCAACAATATTGTCATATTGATGACAAGCAGATGCACTGGTAGTGCTTGGAACCTTCAAGGTTGCAACCCTTGTTCTTCAACTCCGTGAGCCTATAAATATAAACCCCACCTTCCATACCACTCTCAACTAAGACCCTTCAGAGAGAAAGAAAGAGAGAACAAAGAACCCTACAATCTTCTAGCTAATTAGAGCTTTCATATATATATATATATATATATAGAGAGAGAGAGAGAGAGAGAGAGAGAGATGGGAGGGCAGTCATCTTGTTTGCGCTTTTCTGAAGGTTCAGTGAAAGTAGACGATGAGAACAAAGAGAGCAGGAGGTACAGCAGTGATGAGCCTGGGGATCCAAATATTGATGCCAAGGGAGCTGCATATATTGCTAAGATGAGGAAAGAGTGGAACAGTAACACTGAGTAGCATGTGCTTGTGCCTGTTTTTATTCAATATATAAGTGCTTAATTCACATTTTAATTTGACAAAAGATATTTGATGTTTAAATAAATATGTTCTTAATTTCTTTATGAAGTGTTTAAAATTAAATGTTTGTCAGGATAAGTCAACATTTTTTTTATGGTTCAGTGGAAGCCTTTATGTGATGAAGACATTTTGACAATATTTGTTTCTTCGAAGATATGCTTTTATTGTAGGATTTCTAAAAATAAATCTTTAAATAAATTTTATTTTAATAAATAAATTTTTAATTTCAATACTTCATCATGTTATATATGTAAAAAAGCATTTATATCATATTTTTTTTTGTTGTTTAGCAAGCTCATTAATTCAAAATAATAGTTGGATGAAAATTTTAAATATTATAAACTTCCTTTTGTTTTAAATTTAAATATAAAATTATATATATCAATTATATGTATACTGCAAACTATGGGCTTACTGAAAAATGACCTTATTCTGGGAAACATACACTTCCCTATGCATATTTGGTTGTCTTTATCACTTTTAGTTTTGCCTGCCCACAACCCATAAACTCGAACCAAAAGTGCAAATCTTGTGTTATTTGAATACTCCATCATTGACCATAGATCTATATGTTATGAGTCTTCATCTCCAATAAATTGTTTCTTTTAATCATGTTATCATTATTGAATATAAGTTAGTACCTACTCACTTCACTTCATCCATCAAGCCTCTCAAAGATCACCTTGCTCTTAATGAAACAATCATGCCATTTATCATGATAGGGGCGCAAGTGTATACACCGATCAAGTAGTAAAATGTGCATGAAAGCAGGGTATCAATCAACAAAGAAGATTAAGGTTACTAGTATTAATTATAACCCTGAAAGTTAGCATAAAAGAAAGTAGTGGTGTGTGTGAACAATACTAAAAAGTAAAAAACACAAAATAAATAAAGTCGAAAAATCAAGGGGAGAAAAGATGTTGGTCATAGTATCTCTAGGGTTTGTTAAGTTCAAGACAAAAGTTGTAAAAACATGTGATCCTATTTGAACCAAGAGATTTCATAAAGTATAGTAAACCCCTCTTACAAGGGTGAATAGTCACTGATTCAGTACAATACTGATACATAAACCTGACAATCGCTTTGCACTTTATGAAATCTCAATGTGGATTAAAAAGAATTTCTAAAATAGACAATTCTTCTTACGAAGAGATTACCTCTAATCTCATACATAATATAAATACGATTTCTAATAAAATCTATTCCCTATGATTGCAAAGAGTATGGAAATAACTTGTTAATCCACTCAGGAGGATTGAGGAAGGAGAACTCTCAACTCCAAAGTACCACATTGCTATGCTTACTCACAATCCCCTTTAATCGCGGTATGTCTATGCTAGGTGGGTATTTCTACTCATCACAAAGTGCACGAACATGATAACTAGGACTTTCACCACAATAGCAATTAAACATTACAAACACGCAATTAGATTCAAATAACATGGATTGCAATTAAGAAGCAAATACAATAAAACCCTAGAGGTCAGCTATGCCTGACATCTACAAAATTAGCCCTCCATTAATGGAAGGCAAGCATTCAAACAACAAGACACCAAGAGAAATAAGCTAGACATGAAAGCCTCCTTCTCAATTATGTCAGAGGATGATCATTGGAGAATGCCCAAGGACCTTCCGTGAACGCCGCCAAGCTAGTCTTGACGACTACAATCCTTCATCTCCAAGATGGTTGGGATGAATCTCCCTCTAAATCACCTGAAAAAGCCTTGGAGATTCATCCCTCTTATTTTCCTTGTCTTGCCTGGAAAATATAACAAAAGATGCCCTGAAATCCTTAGTAGAAATATTTATACTCTGTTATTTATGGGCTACTCACGTACGTAAGGAAATGGCCGTAAGGAGCATGGGTTGATGGGTTGCGAGCCTTACAGGATCACTTACGGCCATAAGTCCCGTCGGTAAAGCCTTTTGTCTTGTGTTAAAGTTTAGCTTATGGGCGTAAGTGCTGGAACATAAACTTCTCTATATTGCCTTTGTAACCACCCTTATTGGCATAGTTGTGCTCGTAAACTCCTCTAGATGATCCTTACAGTCACATTTACGGGTGTAAGTCCTGCTTGTAAGTCCCTTTGGAAATTTATATGCTTCCCCTTAGGGGCATAACCATGCCCATAAAGTTTTCTTCAAGAGGCTTACGGTCGTAAGACCTACAGTTAGGTGCAAGTAAACAATCATGTTTGCCTTGTTCTTCTTTAATTGATGCCACTAGAGCTCTCTCTTCATCGTTTTGGCTCTAGAACACTTCTTTTGATACTCTTTCTTCTTTAAGTGTTGCCTGAATCTTGATAATGCAAAACACACTATGTTTAACATCGAATTCCATAATATAACTCTAATACATGCCTAATGAGTGTACAAAATGATATAAAACAATGAGCAATTTTACACTCATCAAATTCCCCCACACTTAAGCTTTTGCTTGTCCTCAAGGGAAAAAACCATTACAAGCACTACATCATTATAGGGTTTTAGCAGCATTTATTTGGCGGCGTTTTACATAAACGCCGGCATATATACAACGTTTTCATTGTAAAACGCCACGAAAGGTCTTTCTAGTATAGAAGGATTAGACTTTTGCGGCGTTTGAAGCCAAAACGCCGGGATTGGTTTTCCATTAGTGGCGTTTATCAGTTAAACACCGGCAATGTGTATGCGCGCGCTATCCGGAAATGGATGGCGCGAAGTATTTGAGAACATCAACGGGGTTTTCTCTAAAACGCCAGGAGAAATGCCGATAAAAATTTTGTTTTAGCGGCGTTTTTTAGTATAAACACCGGGAATATATTTGTTTTAGCGGTGGTTTCGGTAAAACGCCGATAAAATTCAATTTTAATAATTTTTATTTAAACCGTAACCTTTGAGTTGCCTGTGTTTGTTGTGAAAAACGCCGGCAAGGGTATTATTTTGCTACCCTTGCCTTGTCTGCAGGGAGGTCATCTTCTCCATGCTGATTTAGCGTCCAAATCCCCATCCTCTTCTCTTCATTTTTTCTTCGAGGGTTCCTCAAAATCACTCCAGATCCTTGCCGGCGCCATTCCGATTTAGAGTTCCTTCGTTGCGATCTCTGGTAATTTTTATCTCTACTTCCAATTTCTTCTTGTGATCTTTGGTTCTCGATTCAATTCGGTTCGATTCCTATGGGCGTTCGTTTTGTTTTTTAAAATTTTATGGAAATTTTTTTGTTTTTTTATTTGTGGTTTTATTTCTGATTTCCTGGTGGGTTTTTTTTTTATCCACTTCATCACAATGTCGATTATGGTTCTATGAGTTGCTCTGTTAGGTCTTTAGTTCTCAATTTAGATTTGAGATTCTCTGTTAGGGTTTTGATCGGCTGAAATTGATCACTCTATTTATTTAGTTTTATGGTTCTATGAATTGCTTTTTATTCACTTTCATGTGATTTTTATCCTTTTCAATGTAGTTTTTAGTTTTGATTCCGATTTGTAGCTTTTAGGGCAATTTGTGGTTTTGATTTTGTTTGTCTAATTTATTATTTCAGAAATAACCAATTAATTCTACATTACAAGTGAAGTCTTCTCAGAATTATGTTCTGAATTGATAGTTTACCAAAATTAATCCATCCGTAGATAGTTTCTTATCAATTGCGATGAATTTAATTAAGCTTGAGAAGTATTAATGTTTTTGCCTGTGGGTCAGAGTTTTTTTAGGAATTTCTGTGTGATCGATCTCGATTTCATTGTCAAAACGCTTAGCTTGCTCTCGGATTGCAGGTGTTCAACCTTTTAGGTATTAATTTTCTTATATTTTTCAGAAAGAGTAAGACCTTAGATATTCTCTGCATGACATATGCAGCTCTTAAGTCTTATTTGGTTTGTGTTTTAGGAAAAACACAGATAGCGTCGCTTCCCTTGTCTTTATGTGAATTAATAGTCATCAAACTTTTTCAATAAGAACTCTGCATAACTATTTTTCGTCATTGTGTATTGCAACTGCTTTTTGAGGTATGATTCAATGAATGTACACGAAGCTCCAAAATCATATCGGCACTAAAAAGCATGGAATGAGTCCGAGAAATTGACTTCCAAAAAGAAATATCAATACAACCTTTAGTGCTGATAAACTCTTCCTTGGAATCTAAGGTGGACTTTTGCTGCCCCAGATGTATTTGGATGTCTCTATTTTAAGTTGGAAAATAAAAGCAGCTAGAAGAAGAATTGCTCAGTGGAGGTTGAGCCTAGTGCGCCAAATGGGAACTTCATTTCTTTAAATAATGACCCAGAAGTTTCTATATAAGCATAGTTGAATTATTGCAGTAAAGAAATTTTAGTCTATTCTATTAAATACTGACTGCATTCATTGGGACATAAAAATTTTAGGGGTTTATTTTTCTTTTTCCAATTTTCTCATCTGTTTCATGCTACACAATCATGATCTGTTGATTTCTTTCTCTGCTTGTGATGCCAAAAAGTGGATGTTTTAAATAGATTATAAGATAATTGCTATGTTATCTGTAGTGCAAAAGAAAATGGTGAACTTATCCAGTCATCATTAACTTTTGCTATTTTTATTGTTCAATTCTGAATTCACGCCTTTGGTTGATTTGGTTATAGTGCTTTTACTTTTTTGAATTGTTTATTAGTTATCGTTTTCTACTTTTGCTACATAGATAATATACAATAATGTGGATCTTTGAAATTTACATTATGATTTGAAGACTACCTCTCTGTAAGATATTGTGAATTCTAGTTAAAGATTTGACCGTGAAGGAAGAAATTAATTTGCATTTTTTTTTACCTAAGATGTGATGGATTATTGTGTTTAGTAAGTTCTACACAGATTTCATGAACATATACCATATTACTATCCTTTCAAATTGCCATATGTCACATGCCTTTGATTGGTGGTTTGCATCATCCTTTGAAGTATCCGCAGCTTGTGTGGGTTCTTTAAGCAGAGTTGTGCATGATGTCTGTGGTTCTAAACTTTTTGTGTTCATGACTGATAACAATTAATGTGATATGAATATTTGATATGAAGTTCTGTTACACAAAGTACAACCTTTTCTGAATCCAAACTCTGTTTTGCTATGGAATTAGATAAGAAACTAATGTTGTACTTACACTTTGTTGCATTTATTAACATTTTCTTGCATGTTGTTAGATATTTAGTTGAGAAGAAAAGCACTAGTAGGTCTTATACGGTCCATAGTTTTTAACAAGCCCACAAGATTAGGATTTCCAATATTGATCAAATACCAGAGACTGATACTTTTACCATTGAAATTTTTACAGAAGTTGGAAAGGAATGTTGAATGTTGAGTTTACCATTGAATAGGTTCCAGGATTCTAGAATTCATGATCATATTGCTGAACATTGTTTCTCTTGAAATTAATAATTAGCAATGCAGTGATAGAAACTAGTCAATAAAGTTGCATTTTGGCCACCAAAGCTACAGACATAACCACTTTATCATATCTCAGAAAGTGACAACTTTTATGCTTTAAACATTAAACATTAAGGAAATATTGCTATCCACAATTGCATTAAACATTAAAGTGACCTGTAGTGGGTAGTTAGGAACTTATGTTATTGTCCAAAAGTTCCTTAGAGATAGTCAAGGGTTTTACTTTGAATAAGGGCATAAGTATATAACCATATCCAGTTAAGGATTGGAAGAAAACACTACTTTAGTTGTTAGACTGGACTGAGCATCCAAGACAGAAACAAAATCTTAATATATATAACCAAATTCAATCCATCTGTTTGCAGTACTAGACTAATTTAGTGTGTGGATTCCCAACTTAAAATAATACAATATATGAGTACTTTGATGCTTCCTCTCTATAAGTTTTTACTACTATATTATTATTTTCATTTCTATATTTTAACCATGTAATTGTAATTATTGCAGAATCAATGCATTGGATCTCAAATTCCTAAGGCAAACACAGCAGGGTCTAGTGTGTATGTTCAGGTAATTGTACATTAAATATGTAATGTTTTGTTTATGAATAGTATCTAATACTCTACATTATTCTTGCAGAATATGGCTTCTCCAAAACATTAATGCACTCTTAGGAGGTTTGATGATCAAAACCGATGAGTGTTTGATATTTTTCCCCTTTTTGATGTGGTTGTATTCGAACTTAGAATGGTCTTGGTGTCTTTATGAGATTTATTGACAATTTTACCTATCATATTTTGTTAAATACTTGTAATTGTCAATGAGATTCAAGATCTCTAAGTTGATTTATATATCTTTGTGGCATTCAAATATGTACATTATTTATTTCTTTCATATTTGTTTTTATTAACATATGGAGAACCTTGAAGTTTAATTTGGGTTTTAGATACATAATATTCAAGTTTATTACAGGCATTAAATGCAAAAATACAAAAAAAGGAGCATATTACAGGATTAAAACAAAAAAACTGGTGCCGTTTATGAATAAAAATGCCGGCACATTGGTGGCGTTTTATTTATGAAAACGCCACAAATAAAACAAAAACTCTATATTACACGCAATTCTTTTGCCGGAGTTTATGAATAAAAATGCCGGCACATTGGTGGCGTTTTATTTATGGAAACACCGCAAATAAAACAAAAAAATCTATATTACACGCAATTCGTTTGCTGGCGTTTATGAATAAAACCATGCACATTGGTGGCATTTACATTGAGAACGTCGGTAAAGCCAGGGTTTTATCAGAGATTCAGCTACAACATTGACGGCGTTTTATGTTCAAATGCCGCTAATGTTAGCAGCATTTTAAGTGGACAAACACCGCTAACTGGCGGCGTTTATCCGAAAAACGCCACTCCTTCAGCGACGTTAGAACTCCCGGCATTTATTCCGCCATTTCCCAAAGTTGCCACTTAGTGATTTGGCAGCGTTTATAAACACCGGGAAATGCCAATAAAAACGCCAGGGAAGACCTTATATGTTGTAGTGAAGCCAAGAGGGAAAAATGCAAGACCTAGGATGCTCAAGAAGTGGGGAGTTTCAAAAGTAATTGGGTGTTAACAATACAAGAATGCTAAAAACTTAAAGTTTCAAAAATAGTTCACACTCTATTCAAGGTTATAGATTGTGTGTGTGTTACAACTCTCTACCTCACTTCTTTAAGTTTGCATTTTATTCTTGGGTGAACAACCAAGAATAAAATGCAAACTAAAAAAATAGAACTCAAAAAGAAACAAACTCGCATGTGTCCACCATTATACTAAGAAACTGCCACTGTATTTCAAATGCACCTTCATAAGTCACAACTTGGCAAGTAAAAGAGTTTTATAAATGCTAAACACCTCCCCGACACTTTAAATCATACATTGTCCTCAATGAATGTAAGTAAAAGATGAATATTCAAGACAATGCAGGCAAAAGTAAGAGGAGAATGAAAGATAAGTACTTCCCCAGTTTATATATAAATGGTCGATAATCCTTGAAACCAACATGGTGCGTCCTCTGATGTGCCCAAGTGATGGGGGTCACTCAAGATTTAGAAAGACAGAGTGAGCATCCCATTTACAATTGAGGGTGTTGGGTGTTGCAATAAAATCCTACGAGCACAAATGGGAAGCCATTAAAGCTCAACAAAAATAAAATAACAAAAAGCAGAAATAAAAATAAAAATCCACTGAATGTCTCAGAAATGGATACAAAACTAGGTAGGACCAACCCTTGCCATAAAAGATGAATACAAAGACTGAAAATGAAAATACAAATGAAAGAAAGAGAAAATCTAATGCTCTGCAGGGTTTAATGATATGGAGTCTATTGGTGGATGTGGCGGTAGAGGAGGAGTGGACGCCGGTGGAGGAGGGGCTAGCCTAGAGAGGATGTTCAACACACGCTAGAGGTCGTCCTGTAGTTGTGCTTGGGTAGTCAGGATTGCATGCTGGCCTTCCCTGAGGAATTGGACCTCAGCCCTAAGCTCTTAGATCTCAGATCTACGGCGGGGAGGAGCTACATCGGTAGATGGGATCGATGAGTCATTGTTAGACTCACCGCTCGAATCCTCACCTGCATCTTCACCTCCTACCAGTGGCTGCTCTATAGGACCTAGGTCAAGAACCCACTAGGATCCACACCAGATGATTATCCCCATGGAGCTAAGGGTCTCATTTCACAGAGGAACTAGGGTACTGACAGTTGGGAGACCCTCTAGTCGCTCTAAAAGTCTCATCCTCACATGAGTCATTTTGTCTTCAAGCAAGTGTACCACTCTCAGAAACAGGATGTGGAGAAGGTTATCTCGGTAGGTGAAACGGGGGTGGAGGAAATTGGATCCTCTACTCTATCTGGACCTAAGGTGGATGCCTTCGTCCTCCACTTCGGGCCAACAATCGTATTCTTTGCCCTAGTCATCCTACGTAAGAATAATGCGAAGTTTAGTCCAAAAATATGAAAAATTTTTTAAATCAAAAGAGCTTACAATCTCCTTAGAAGTAGGCTTACTATGGTAAGCCTGGGCAAAACTCACCTTTACTACAAGCCTTATGGCCATCAGCCACGGCTCAGTCCGTAAGGACCCCTCCTAAACAATAAAGCTCTAGAATTTACAAATTTTGAATTAAAACTATTTCTAAAGCATTGCTTAACATTTATTCATCCAAATTATACTTTCGAGCAATCATTCATCCATAAATTCAACAAAAGTGGATTACCTATGAGGGAATATATTGAAAAATCGGCCAGTAAAAATTGCAAAACCTAGTCTAATCCCATCAAAAAAACTCAAAAGAGAAAGGGGAAGACTAGGGGAAGTGAATGTGAGGAGGAAGAGTTACCAGTTACAAAGGATTGGCGAGGAACAATTAGAAATGAAGATCAAAGGTTGTCAGTGGCGCTCAAAAAATAATTTCTTACGAGGTGCTTGAGGCCGTAAGTCTTGCATTGTAAGGGTTTTGTCTCCTTTACAACCTAGGTTATAGTCGTAAGAGACTTTACGCTATAACTCCTAAAATTCTTTGGATTGCTCTTACGGTTTGGCTTAGGGGCATAAGTGACCCATAAGGAACCTAGGTCATAAGTATTGGGTTACTCCCTATAAAGGACAATGTGAAGTGTGTCATAAAGCTCTCTAGGTCACCGTTACAGTTGTATTACTGCTATAAGTTGGCCTATAAGATAACCAGTATAATCCCCATTGAGGTTACGGGTCATAAGGGTCTCTTGATTTACCAGTAAAGTGCTCTAGATGACCCTTATGGCTCACTTTATAGGCATAAGTTGCCCATAAGGTACCTCTGAACTATACTCTTTAGGACTCACAAACCGTAAGTGCACTCGTAAGGCCCTCTGGAACCCCCTTGGGGGTGGCTTACGGGTGTAAAGATGCTCATAAAGTTCCTTCTTGAGGCATTACAGTCGGGCTTACAAGCGTAAGTAGTTTGTAAGCGGTTTTGAAAATTTGAGCAAAGTTTCCCCGTTCAAACAAGAAAGCTTAAATAGAAATGTGATCTGGTGAGCACAAAAATGAGTGTCTAGGATGACATCCAACCAACTAAATCATGAAAAACAAGGACAAGGCAAGCATTTTATTACTAACTCAAATGAAAATAAAAACTACAACTAAAAGGGAAAATAAACAAAAGAAATACGAAAAATGCTTGGGTTGCCTCCCAAGAAGCACTTATTTGCGTCAGTAGCTTGACATTCTTGGTATGCGCATGTCAAGGAGGTTCCAAATAGGAGTATTTCTCGAACACGACATGTGTGTCTTCGAAATAATGCCTAAGTGTGAAATTAAGGAAAATAGGGAACTTACCAATCAGTTTGACTGATTTGGAAGTTATCTCCTCGGCAATGGTTTTTCCTTGCCTTACTTGGGTGAAGTGACTACCTTCCAATGCTTCTTGAATGTGCGTTCCTCAACTAGATTTTTTGTAAGCAAAGGGGTTATCTTTTGGTCTTGAGGATCATTCAATGGCTCCTCAAAAGGCTCCTTGTGCACCATTTCCTGTAGAAATTCATCAACAATAGAGTCACTCATATCCATAAAATAGCAAGTATCATCAAAAGCAAGAGAATGTTTCATGGCATCAGACAAAGAAAAAATAGCCTCCTCATCCCTAACCCTAAGAGTCATTCTACCATTACTCACATCTATAAGGGCTTGGAAGGTGGCTAGAAATGGCCGATATAAGATGAGGGACACATCAACATCCTCATCGACATCTAGAATCACAAAATAAACTGGGTAGATGAATTTATCTACTTTCACAAGAACATCCTCAATAACACCTTTAGGATGCCGAATGGATCGATCAGATAATTAGAGGGTCATTCTAGAAGGTGTGAGGTTACTAAGCCCTAGCTTTCTAAACATGGTAAATGGCATAACATTAATACTAGCTCCTAGGTTTGTTAGGGCTTTCTTATTCACTAATTCACCAATATTACAAGGGATAGTGAAACTCCCTAGGTTCTTCATCTTCTTTGGCACATCCGCTTTTGCAAGAGTGCTGAGCTCCCCTCACTCAATGTGACTTTAGAGACTTCCTCAAATTAATTTCCACTTGTTCATAAGTAGTTCCTTTAGGAACTTCACATACTTAGGTATAACTAGGGCTTTTATCACATTAGCAATCAAGCATTACAAGCACGCAAATGTCAAATAAGATAAAACCCTTAGAGTTCAACTTTGCCCGAACATCTACAAAATTAGGCCTCCATTAATGGAGGGCAAGCATTCAAACAACAAGACACAAAGAGAAATAAACATAACATGAAAACCCCTTCTAAATGGCGCCAAAGGATAATCGCCGGAGAATGCCCAAGAAGCTTCCGCGAACACTGCTAAGCTAGTCTTAACGGCTACAATCCTTCCTCTCCAAGATGGTTGGGTTGAATCTCCCTCTTAAATTGCCTAAAAGCCCTGGAGATTTGTCCCTCTTATTCCCCTTGTCTCGACTCCAAAATAGAATAAAAGATGCCCTAGAAATACTCATCAGAATTATTTATACTCTGTCACTTACGGGTTACTTAAAGCGTAAGGACATGGCCATAAGGAATTGATGATGATTGGTTGTGAGCCTTACGGGATCACTTATGACTGTATGTCCCATTCATAAGGTCTTCTGTCTTGTGTTACGGTCCAGCTTATGGCCACAAGTGCTGGACCATAAACTTCTTTGTATTGCCGTTGTAACTATCCTTACGGGCATAAGTTGTGCTTTGGATGATCCTTAAGGTCACACTTACGGTCATAAGTCCTGCTCGTAAGTCCCTCTGAATATCTATATGCTCCCTTTTAAAGACATAAGCATGGCCACAAGGTTTTTTGGAAAAGGCTTACGGCCATAAGGTGCCCGTAAATAATCCTGTGTTCGTTGTCCTTCTTTAATTGATGCTGAGATAGCTCCCTCTTCATCGTTTTGGCTCTATAACACTTCTTTTGTCTCTCTATGATCTTTAAGTGCTATCCAAAGCCTGAGAATGCAAAACACACTATGTTTAACATCGAATTCCATGGTATAACTCTAATACATGCGTAATGAGTGTACAAAATGATATAAAATGATGAACAATTATAAACTCATGAAATCACCTTAGATCCAAGTAATACTCTATTTAATTATTTTCCTTTTCTCACACATGTAGTCACTTGTTTACATTATAACCAAATTTTCCAGCCAAAGAAAATATTTAATTGCCAATGTTTCCCCAGATATTAAACCAAGCTATGTCACACAAGCCTTTGAATTTGTGAAATGCATAGACATATGTGTGAGGAATTTGATGTCTAAATCCGTCACAACACTAAATTCAGGCCTTATTCCTCTACTACTAAGCAAAATATTATTAGTCATAACTAGACGACAAAATAAAGTGGAAGATAAATGGCAACATTAAACGCTACATGGTTTGCCTAGTTGTAAATGACTTTCACCAATGTCTACTATGGAACATTGAAGATACCTTCAATCGAGTTGCCAATTATACACAATACAATCAGCATTATCTTTACCATTGATAGTATCACAACATCAATAACCTCTCCACCAACATGCCATCAACAATACATGTTGGAGTGCTGCCACATTTGTGGCCCAACAAATGAATAAAAGTGGGTCATCCCATATAATTATAAAAAAAATTATGTCAATTAATGAAATGGCAAAAGAGAAATTTTATTGGAGAGGTTTAGATGATGAAACTCATTCATATGAGATGTGAGGGAACATTGTAGACAAAATTGGGAAAAAGAACTCAAGGAGAAGAAAAGAAAGGGGTTAGTATTTATGATTACAAGAAGATCAGATGGTATTTAGTGTCAAATTTCGCCTACTTTGGGTAGTAGATCCTTGCAAGAAATTAAATCCCCAAATCCACTGGTTTGATCTCTTTTAATCTCTCTTTGAAGTCGTTGTCACCCATCCTTGTATGATGATGATGTATTTGTCTTGTTGGGAGCCTATCTTTGTTGATAATTCATGTCATTGTACTTATAAACCTCTAGTTAGCTAGGGAGAAATCTTTGTTACATGATAGTTGACATAGTGAAAACATTTTAGGTAGATCTAAGGAATCCCTTGGTGATTCCTTGATTTGAATGGGTTTCCATGCTAAAATTTAGTGTCTTGCGTCGATTGTTTGCATTAGTTGGTTTTGTTGCTCATTATCCCATTCTTTTTGACAAATAAGGGTCATTTTTAGATTTGTAAGAGTTGTATTAGCCTAAAGAGGTCATACATCCACATTGGAGGTCATAGTATAACTTAATTTGGGAGTCATACGAGGAAGTATTCTCCTGAATACATCAAGGTTACATCTGCACAACACCACCAGTGAAGTGTGCGGGCTATTGTGTGGCTGTACAAAAGCGAGCATAGACTTGGCAAAGAGGTGTGCACCTGTACACATGACAGTATACTTGAATAGTAATAGTGCTATAGTATTGTTGTAGTGATGTGAATAGTACCTTTTATTGAAAATTTCAACTATTGCAATGCCATGTTGATAAAGGTATTTCTTGTCAGCTAAAACGGAATGACAAAGTGCATGTGGGATGATCAAATTAAATCGCTCCATCTATGCAATTTGGAAGAGAAAAAGGCCAGAGTCATTGATAGTCAAGGATTTGCAATAACTTGTTATGAGGAAGTAGAAATTAAAGAAAATGAGTGATGATATATGGGAGTTTTACATCTAAAGGCTATTGCAACATTTCAGCAATGGATGGATGTAAACATTTTTCATCACGTATCTGAAGATGTGAAGTTTGATGCACTCTAGGGAAGTTAGAAACCATGCACAAGAAGAATATATTTAGATACAAGGCCACACCCATCAGAAAGCTTGTAAATTTGAAGTAAAAGAATGGAAGGAGTATACCAGGGCATACTAGTGGCTTCTAAGGCTTAGTGAAACAATTAGCATCTATGTAGATACTTCTTGAAGATGAGTTGCAAGCATTGTTACTTCAAAGCTATATGCCAGATAGTGGGAAAACATTGGTAGTATCTTTAAGCACTTCAGCACTAGGTGGAAAGCTAACCATGGAAATGGTTAAGGAAAATCTCTTGAGTGAAGAAATGGGAGAAAAGAGGAAGGTGAAACTTCCTATGGTGTACTTGTTTTAGAAAAACTTGAAAAGCAGTGGTAGAAGCCAGAGCAAGCATCCTCAAAGTCATAGTAGAAAAGATACATCTAGAGACAAGTTAAAGAACAGGAATAACATCAAGGTTTTCATTGTAACAAGATGGGCCATATGATGAAAAAATGTAGGTTCCTCAAAAGGGAATAGAGTGAAGGAAATAAAGAGGAGAAGAAGACTAATACAATAGCTATAGAGGGTGACATCAATGTCATTTGTGATTATAATTGCACTAGTCTAGTAAGCTAAGAGAATGATTCGGTGTTTGACTCAAGAGCTACATTCCACGTCGCTCCCCAAGAAGACTCAATGATGATGGGTTCAAGCTAGTACTTAAGGATATGTAAGGCATGTCCTAGACATTCGCCTAAATATAATATCTACAAGAAGACTCGATGATGATGGGTTCATCAGTTGGTTTGGTGAAAGCAAGTGCAAGATCACCAAAGGTTCCCTAGTAGTTGCAAGATGAAAGAAGACAAACACACTCTATGTTATGCAAGCTAAGCTAGACATAGGAGAATTGAATGCAGTTCAAAAAGGTGCAAGCATTGAATAGTACAAAGACTTGGCCAATTTAGTGAGAAAAGACTACAAATTCTTGCTAAGAAAAGCCTTCTACCGAACATTGAAAGGACATCTCTGAAAACATGTGTTGATTGTTTAGCAGGGAAAACACATAGAGTGGCATTCCATTCACACAACACATCCAGAAAATCAAATATTCTTGATTTGATTCTTACTGGTGTTTGTTATATGCACGAATAACACTAAGGGGTGGACACTATTTCATGACCTTTATCGATGGTCACTCAAGGAAGGTCTAGATAATTGTGTTGAATACTAAAGATCAAGTGCTTGATGTCTTCAAGGACTTCCATATTAGAGGTGTGAGGGATAGGAAACAATAGAAAGTAGTTAGGGCAGATAATTGTCGTAGTATAGAGGGCCTTTTGAGAGCTACTACGAACTTCATAGTATCAGGCTTGAGAAGACTCCAGACAAAACACCTCAACTTAATGGTATGGCTGAGAGAATAAATAGAACAATTGAAGAGAGGGTCAGATACATGCTCTCTCATGCAACACTTCCTAAGTTATTATAGATGGAAGCTAGGAGAACTATAGTGGATGTGATAGACCTTTTTCCAATAGCTGCTCTAGATAGTGATGTGTTGAATAGAGTGTGGACTGGGAAAGATGTTTTTTATACTCATTTGAGAGTATTTGACTACAAGGCTTTGTCTATATTCCTAAATATGAAAGGTCCAAGCATGATGATAAAGTGAAGCTGTGTATTTTCTTGGGTTATGCCCATGAGGAGTTCGGGTGCAAATTATGGGATCCATTAAACAAGAAGATTGTTAAGAACAGAGATGTTATGTTTCTGAAAGACTAGATGGCCAACATTGATGATCAGGAAGAGGCCTCTAGCTCCTCAATTGAGTTTCCTAATGGTTTGTTACAATTCCTTAACCTATACAAAATTTAGCGCAAGGTGAGATGCCTAAGAAAATGGGAATGATGTTGTTGTTGATGAAGTTCCTCTAGCTAAAGACATAGCACCAATTAGAGGGGGCAATGGCCGGGTAACCAGGCCCCACGGGCCCAACTTGATGGGTACAAGTTGGCCAAAAGCCAACCTGAAACCAACTAGCAAACAATGCTCGACTGGCAGGCCATGTTGACCCGATAGATTCGGCAGGTTACAAGTCACCTTCTTGTGACAGAAACCCGACGTGGGCCACCTTTATGATCGACCGACCGACCAAAACCGGTCGGTTCACGGGCTTGCCCACCTGTTTTCTTTTCTTTTTTTAATTAATATTATATAATTTTAAAAGTAATAATAAATAAATATAAAAAATTAAAGTACAACTTCAAAAATTAAAAGAAAATTTTTAAATCTGTCAAAAATCACTGAAAAAATTAACTCAAAGCACTAATAAAATTATAAAATTAACAAACAAAACTAAGAGAAAATTTTAAAAGTCCATAAAAATCATTTAAAAAATAAAATCAATGAAAATTTCAATCTTGAATGTTTATTATGTTGATTTTCGTTTAGATGTGACACTAGGGTTGAGAATCCATCTAGGTAATCCATTGAAGGTGTGACAAGTTCATTAGGGTTAGACTAAGCAAGATTGAAGAGGGTCAAGAGAGTGAGTCAAGAGGTAGCGGAATGTCCTCTTTCCTTTCCAACATGATTTATCCTACCTCCACGTTCCACGAGTTCTTTGCTGTCATAATAGAGTGAAGTACTAAGCGATGAACTCCACTGGGGCTTAGTTACGCAAGCAACAGAGTGAAGTATTGAAGTGAATCTTAATGCTGGGGTTTAATTGTGACTAGGAATGTTTCGTCTGGACCAAATTGTTAAATATATATTAGGGAATAAGGTTTATCACTTGGAATCCCTAGAGCCCCAAGCAGCCCCACAAAGTGTGAGGAGTCAAGAGTATCCCTTTCCACCGAGGCATAGTGTAGAGGCCTAGTCACGGTTGACCTTAGGTTTAGGGCCATGTGTCTTTGGATTTCTACGACTCATTAAACATCAGTTAGGAGGCATAATATTAGTCTTACACTTGAAATAATAGTATTGGGGTGAGCATTGTCCGGGTGCACCATCTTATCATTGCTTATTTTCTCTATTTACTCTAGCTTACTTTCTTTTCTTCTTTTACTCTTCTTTGCACTGTTACATTAATTTCTCTTACCACCAATTTTCAACTTAGCTAAATAGCAAAATCTCTTGTTTCTAAGCAACTATTCCCTGTGGATACGACTGCCCACTCACTAGGATATATTATTACAGCAATGACCCATGCACTTGCAGAACACTTACGCAAGGGGTGTGTCAGTACCTTTACGAGGGTACCTTTACGGGGTATGCCTTATGGTCGTAAGCACCCCATAATTGTTCATTATGAGAGACTTACGATCACGGCTTACGTAAATAAGTACCTAGGGTTTGAGCACCACCGGCGACCTTTGATTTTCATTTTGAATTATTTCTCACTGGATTTTGGTCACCGATGCCATTTGCTTCTACCTAGGGATGGCAACGGGTTGGGTTGAGTATGGGTTTTGCCATACCCGCACCCGCAGCAGCTATCCCGCCCCGATATCAAACCCGAACCCGATGGGTTATCAAAACCCCAACCCACACTCGCACCCGACGGGTAATCGAGTACCTGCGGGGATACTCGCCCCCACCTTGACCCTATTTAAAAACATTTAAAATAAAATTAAAATGCCAAGTAAAAAATTACAAATGTAAATAAAAAATTATAGTTTTTTTGTTTGAATGAACACCATAGAGTAGGAATTGAAAATAGATATTCAAAGCAACACAAAATAAACAAATTCAACACCATAGAGTAGGAATTTAAAAAATCAAAACAAAAAATTGAATATTTGTTAATTGAATTTCGAGTCAAGTTCGAGTTCGGGTTCAGGTCGCTAACCAGGATTCCCATACCCACACCCGCACCCACTTTACATTATTCAGGTTTTACCCAAACCTGACCTGAAACTTGGTCAAACTCGGTCAGATCGGATCAGGTCGGGTCGGGTTTGGGGATTATTGCCATCCCTACTCCTGCCATTTACTTCCAATCATTCTCCTTTTTTTTTTATTTTGAGTGTTTTTGAACGGGTTTCGACCATTCCTAAAGCTCTTCACCAGCCTGCTTGTCTTCTTCTTCTTTATCTCAAAGGTGATCTTCATTTTTGATGATTCTTGAATCAATTGATAGATATTTTTCTTGAAAATGGGTGTATGAATGATTAACAATGCGTTATAGATGTTTTAGATGGATAATTTGTAAATTTTCGAGCTGTATTATGTAGGAGGGATCCTTATAGCCTAAGCCTGTGGGTTACGGTCATAAGGTCGTTGTAAAGGTGACTTTCCCTGAGTCTTACGGGCATAAGCCTTCCTGTAAGCCAACTGTAAGCACTCCTGGTTTAAACAAATTTCATATTTATATGTTCTAAACATCGTTTTTTTGTGTTGTAGCATGATTAGAGCGAAGAAGATTGCATCTAGACTGGCCAAATGGGTTGGGCCAAGGCTTGCAGCTCGGCTCCGCCCACCATGGAGGAGGCGTTGACCCCTCTAGTCTCCTCAAACCCCATATTTCAGGAGATTCACTTCAGAGAACTGTTCACCCGCTTAAGGATTAAGCGGTTTGACCAATCCTGTATAGTGGATTAGCCCACCCTCATTCAGTTGGGGCTAGAGGAGGAAGTAAGAGGTATGATGTAGTTGAGAGGATGGAGCCGACTGTTTTCATTCGAGGAGCAGGCATACTGAGATATAACTCTTGAGGTCTTATCCACCTTTGAGGTGGACCAAGAATTGGGAGAGGGGTTGGGGGGCTTTAACAGGCCCTCAGTACGAGCATCTTCTAATTTACTTTCCATCTTGCATGACGTCTCAGGAAACATGGCATCACTTAAGCCGGGGATGGAATTATGAGCCGGGCCTCACTAAGGCCACATTCCTTACACGGGCAGCTCTCTGGTATGTACATGCTATCATCATTTGATCTTTGGAAGGCCGAGGTGATAGAACCGGAGTGATGGGGCGGCAGGAGCTCTTATTCCTATTCAGCCTAGTTGAGCATCGCCCTATCCACCTCAGCTATGTCCTAGCGAACTTCATTGCTTATCAGGACCAACATGTATGCCTAGGTGTGATCTTCACCGACCCCTATATCACGCGATTGATTAGAGGGATGGGGCTGGCAAATAGGCTCTAGGGCCAAGAGATCACAAACGGGTCAGTACCCTTCAGTATGGACACACTCCAGCTGATAGGGATTATCATCAGTTGTAGCTTCCGGAATGTTCTCACCCCGGGTCCAACTGAGCAAGCACTAATAGGGGGAGAGGATACAGGAAAGGAGTCAGATAATGGGTCTGACAAAGACTCCTTCTTGCCGTTGGCCACTGAGCTTGTACGCCAATCCGGTAGAGCAGTTCCTCCCCGACGTAGATAAGATATGCAGGAGCTGTGGCCTAAGATATGATAGCTGCATGAGGACCAGCAAACTATCCTAGTGACCCAGGCATGGCTTGAGGCCGACCTCGGCTGTGCCTTGCATCTTTTATCCCGCTTGGTCCCTCCTCCATCTCTAGTTCCTCCGACATCGACTCCTCCTTCATGCCCACATCCGCTAATCAATTCTGCACCATCGCACGCCGCTGAGCATTAGTTCTTTTATTTCATTTTGTTTTTCATTTGCAAACTTTGTATTTATCATTTTGGCAAGGGTTGGCCCTGCCTATTTTGTATCTATTTTGAGACTTTTAGTGGATTTCAATTTCTATTTTTGCTATTTTATTTTGTTGAGCGTTAATGTTCTTTCCTATACTTTGCAAGACTTATATGCAACACCCAACAACCTCGAGTGACCCCCAACTGCTAGGGCACAACAATGGACACACTAGGCCGATTCCAAGCATCAATAAACTCTTCAATGTGAACCGGAAAAGTAATCATATTCCACTCCCTTTCCATTCTTGTTTACAATGACTCGCATGTCTTTTATTTACACACATTGTGGACAATGTATGAATTAATTGTGAAGGAGGGATTTAAATTTCATTATTAATTCTTTTGCATGCCAAGTATGACTTACGATGGTGTATTTGTAATATAGTGGGAGTTTCTTAGTATTAGGGTAGATATATGCAAGTTTGTTACATTTTGGGTTCTATGTTTTTTTAGTGTGCACTTTATTCTTAGCTATTCACTTAATTAGAGCACACAACTTCTCTATTGTAACAATTTAGACCATTGTTGGGCTTCATTTAGTTTTGTTCATTTTACTTCATGTGGTTGAATGGAGAAAAGAATTTTTTTTTGCAAATTTGAAAGAATTTGTTTTGGAAAGTTAAAAAAAAAGAGAAGAAAAGTTGAGAAATGGAAAGAGCTACCCTTTTGAAGTGTGAAGCTACACTCGATAAGTCGGATACTATATATGCCCTAACGAGAGAAAGAGCTGACTCTTTAGGTGAGTGAAAGCTACCGTATTCTAGTAAAAGATGAGGCAAGAGCTACCTCTCTTAAGCGTGAAAGCCCCTCAACTAGAGCTCATGGGAAAAGCCTATCTTAAGAGTTGTGTAAAGCTACCACCATGAAAATAAGAAGTTATTGGTGAACTTTTACTTTTTAAAGTCCTTAAGGCCAAAAGAAGTGAAGTAGAGAGTTGTAACACATACACAATGATAATATTGAATAGAGTGTTGACTATTTTTAGAACTTAAAGTTTTTAGCATTCCTGTATTGTTGAGACATAAACTACTTGTGAAACTCCCCAATTCTTGAGCATCGGGGATCTCGCACTTTCTTCACTTGGTTTGTAATTTTTATTTTTGCTTGAGGACAAGCAAAAGCTTAAGTGTGGGGGAATTTGATAAGAATATAATGTTCACATATTTTATATCATTTTGTACACTCATTCGCCATGTATTAAAACCATATTGTGGAATTCGATGCTAAATCTTGTGTGTTTTACATTCTCAGGCTTAGAATAGCACTTAAAGACAAGAAAGAGCCAAAAGAAGCATTCCATACTTAGAGCTCTCTCGGCATCATTTGAATAAGGACAAGGAAAATTGAGTTACTTTCGAGCAGCTTATGGCTAACCTTACGCCTGTAAGTAGATTCCAAAAAACCTTGTGCGTATGCTTATGCCTGTAAAGGGGAATTCAAAGACAAATCAAAGAACCTTACGGGCAAGGCTTACGCTAGTAAGGATGCCCGTAAGGATCATCCGGAGGAGTTTACAACCACAACTTACGCCCATTAGGGCAGTTGCAAGAAACAACATTGTGAAGTTTATGGTCTAGTGCTTATAGACATAAGTTGGACTGTAACACAAACAAAAGAACTTACTGACACAACTTACAACCGTAAGTGGTCTCGTAAGGCTTGTGACTATCTTCTCATGCTCCTTACTAGCTACGTCCTTATGCCCATAAGTAGCCTTTAAGAAGTCAGGTATAAATAGAACTGATGAGGATTTTTAGGGCGTTCTATTCTTTTCTTTTGGGCGATTCTTGGAGGCAAAGTGAGACAAGAAAAAAGACGAATATCTAGCACTCAAGGGGCTATTCGAAGGGAGATTGGAGGTCATTTTCTTCAAGCTCACCTTAGTGTCATGCATGGAAGCTTTCCTAGGGCTTCTTCGACGATCTTCCATCGGTGCAATCGAGAAGGAGGTTTTCATGTTTTTCATGTCTCCTATTATTTGTATCTTTAATGCTTTCCCTCCTTTAATGGAGGGCTAATTTGTACATGTTTGGGCATAGTTAAACTTTAGGATTTATTTCATTAACATTGGTTGTTGGATCTTTGATGCTTTAGTTGTTATCTTGATTATAATCATCTTTATTTGAGTCTAATTGCATTTTTTTATCGAATGATTCTACTGTGGTGAGAACCCCTTGTTTTCATATGTCTGATGTGCTTTGTGACGAGAAAAAATTCCCACCTAGCATAGACATGTTATAATTCGAGAGGATAGTGAGTACGACTCTGGTTAGAGTACTTCGGAGACTTCATCTCCTGCAATTCTTATGAGTGTGTTAGTTATAATCTCTATGCCCTTTACAATCATATGGAGTAGATTTTAGGAGAAATCACATCTCTACTTTGTATTTGGATTAGGGATAATCTCTCTATACGGGAGAGATTATCTACTTTAGAGATTGTCATTAGCTCAAGCAAGGTTTCATAGAGTGTTCATAAGTGCTTGAGTAGACATATTTGTTTATGTGTTTTACATGCATTGAGTATTATTTTTACAATGGTTTATTTCTCATAAAATGAATTTGGTGTTCTTTTGTGCAATTAGGTTATGAATACCTTGAAGGAAGAAAAGTAAGCAAAGATAGGTTATGAAGACACGTTGTTGGGAGTTTTTGTACAAAGCAAGGATCAAGACACAAGAGGAGCTCATGTACGTGAGAGTGTGTGCCAACTTCCAAGAGAATTCAAGCCGATTTGTGAGATGGAAGGGCACAAAGGCAGTCACACCCTTATGTCCCCACTTGTGTGAAGATTTCAAGAGCTTCCAAATGATAATTCGACAAAGAAAAGTCTTATAACCTACCACATGTACATGTGCCCGGCCATGTGGCCTCAAGAGAAGATAGGTTGGACCGCGTTTATGAAGATTATTGTAGCAGATTACTGTAGCAACGTGGAAATTCCTGCAGCCCACACGGTCGCGTGGAGGTATGTGACAGACGTGGTTTATTATTATAAATAGCCTTTTTGCTCTATTCTTTGGGGACTTTTTGCGCACATTCGAAAGGCAAAGAGGCTAGGGTTTCAAGAGGAGGTCTTTGGCGAGATTGGGGGCCGTTCTTCATCAACTTTGATAGATATTTTCTACGACATAGCATCGAGGAAGCCTTCGGCTACCTAGCTTCGGAGAGGGATCCTTTAAGACGTTGAGCGACCCATCAAGGCCATCATTATGAATTCGAGGGGGTTTTTCTCTAAGGTTTTCATTGCTTTTCATTGCACCATTCTTTGTTTTGACCATAGAAGGTATTTGGGCATGTGAACCCTAGGATCAATTCTTTGTATTGATTTACTTTATGATTCCTATTAAATCCAAGTCTATTTTAGTTTTAATCTTGTTTTATTATTGCTTGCATGTCTTATTGATTCTTGTGATTGATTGATTATTGCATGATTTGTTGTCTTGGTGAGAGAAAGGTCTCCATTACGATTAGAACTCCAAGATTAAGTAAGGTTGAGAGGGTGAGTCATGAGATAATGGAGCGTCCCCTTTCCCTTCCGATTGAGTTCTTCCTATCTCCGTATTCCCTAGGCTTTATGCAACCATATTTGGTGTGAGGAGTGAGATTGAGAAATTTCTTCACTAGGACCTTGTAGGGGGCTAGGGATCTTTCACCTAAAAGTAGGGTTATATCTATCTTTAGGAATTGGTTACACTCTTAGGTATCCTTAGAGCTTATTGCGGTCATATGTGGTGTGAGGTGTTGAGACTGAGCGATTTCTCCACCAGGACCTCATAGGGGACTAGTATCGGTGGCCTGGAGGCAGGGACCAATTGTTCTTGGATTACCTCGACTCATTTAACTCGGTTTATAAACATTTAGTAAATCTTGTGCTTCATGTTAGATCCTAGGGGGAGCATCGCCCAAGTACCTCATCTTTATTGATTGAGGCTTCCCTTATTTTACCTTTCCTTTGCTTGCTTGTGATTTTCATATTTGTGTGCGATTGAGTACATTTCACCACAACCTTGATTCCAACTAGATAACAGAGAAATAACTATTACTAGTACTTCCGTTCCCTGTGGATTCGACTGCCCTACTCACCGGGGTATTTTATTACTTCGACACTGGTGCACTTGTAGTATACACACGAGAGAGGTCGTGTCAAGGGGTAATGCCATAGCGTGGATGTTTGTATCAACTCTGCACCTATTCAATTACTCTTCTACTGCTAAATCGGGGTTTAGTATAATTCTGGAAACCTTTTGGTTAAAATAGGATTAAATGATTAAACAACCTTTGTCCTGCTCTTTATAACCTTAGAGGATGCTATGCCCAGACATCATTTTTTCCCTTGATTTTTCTCCTGATTTATTTTCATATTTCTCACTTTAGTTTCTTTTGTCCACACACACATCACTCGATCACTGATGAGCGCATTTTATATCATGTTCTTATGCCTTTTACTTTACTCTATTCTTTTAGTCGTCCTTTAGCATATTTCTGCGTATAATGGGTGCTATTCAAGGTATGACATTCTTTGTGCAGGAAATGAGGGCTTGAATCATTTTGGGGTGAAACTGTGTGCATTTCGTGCGAGTTCAACGACTGGGGAAGAGAACTAGCTAACATGGGCAGAACATGGAGAACATTGATGAGATCGAAGATCAAGCTTCACCACACCACCTAAGGAGACCAAGGACAAGTCGGAGGCACTATAAGAGGTAGGGTTAGCGCAAGGTCTCAGCAAGGAAGGTCATCCAATATATAGAGGGGAGTCATGTCTTCCTCTTGTTGTTCTTACATTGTTCTTTCCTTGTCGTACCTGGCCATGAGGGGCTAACTGGCCAAAGTGCCTTGGTGTTTGAAAACTTAGATGAATTGTAATGCTTGTACACTTGTCTTTATTTGTTCTACGGAGTTCTAATTGATGTTCGTGTTTAATCTTGTGTTGCATAACTTGATGTGTTCAATTTACACAGTTGTTAGGGTAACACTTAGTGCGTAGCTTATTAGTGAGAGATGCACAGTTATCTTAGGAAAATTCAGTGTTCTTGAGAACTCATAGTTGCAACATTGCTCGTGAGCACACACTTGTATCCTTGGAATGTACTTGGTAGACATTTAGGGAAAGATAGCGTGCACTAGTCTTAGGGATCACTCCGGGGCATTACTCTTGTGTTGCCAAAACACTCAATCCTAATCTCCTACTTTCCCACCAATTTATCTTTTCTTAATTGTTCCTTATTTCACTCATCCTCA
This sequence comes from Dioscorea alata, assembly GCA_020875875.1. Classification (NCBI taxonomy): domain Eukaryota; kingdom Viridiplantae; phylum Streptophyta; class Magnoliopsida; order Dioscoreales; family Dioscoreaceae; genus Dioscorea; species Dioscorea alata. The sequence goes on from CM037019.1 coordinate 15,332,546, forward strand.
ATTCATGTTTACTAGACATAAGATGAACAATTAGTACTTTGAGTATAGTTCTCTGTGGTTTGAAAACCCTACCCCTCACGGGGCATGACTTTATTACTTGTTTGTGACCCATACACTTGCGGTTAGCGCATCAAGTTTTTGGCGCCGTTGCCGAGGAACTGGTCACTCTTAGGAACATTAGGACTTTGGTGATCTAGGCTGTGAATATTTTATTTTTCTTTTTTTTTTCAATTATTTGCTTCACTATTCTTTGTTTCAATTCTTTTCTTTGTCTTGACAGTCCTGCAAGCTTATACCTAACTATATTATGCGCAGGCATATTTGTATGACCCGTGGGAGCACATCTTCCCCACTACTGAACTCTTATCCTAAGGTAGAGCAAAATTTCATACGGAGAGTTAGACAAGTGAATTTAAGTGAGATAGGGTCAGTTGAGGTCAGTGTTGAGGTGAATCAAGGAGAAGAGATGGCCAATAATCAACAACAGAGTATTTCAGATTTCGCCAGGCCAAATTTTGATGGAATAGGGTCTAGTATTGTCAGACCGCCTATTGCAACCAATAACTTTGAACTGAAGCCGAACTTTATTCAGTGGATGCAACAGGAATGTCAGTTTGATGGTTTCCAAGATGAGGACCCATATGAGCACCTCCGGAAATTTTTAGAAATTTGTGACACTTGCAAGATGAACAACATCACTAAGGAGGCCATCCGATTGAGGTTATTTCTGTTCACTTTGAGAGGAAGAGCCAAGCAATGGATCAATTCTTTACCGTTGGGGTCACTCACAAATTGGAAGCAAGTCACCGATATCTTCCTTGCACGGTACTTTCCTCCGGCGAAGATCACAAAGTTGAGGAGTGACATCTCCTCTTATCGGCAATGTTAGTCGGAATCCTTGTATGACACTGGGGAGAGATACAAGGAGTTATTAAGGAAGTGTCCATCTCATGGGATTGTAGAATGGATGCAAATCCAGATTTTTAACAATGGGTTGAGTAATGCCACCAAGCAAATTCTTAATGCCGCAACTGGAGGATCCCTTTGCAACAAACAACCAAGTGCCGCTTTCACTCTTATTGAAGAAATGGAAAGCAATAGTTACCTAATGGAGTGCTGAACGTAGCAAGCCGGTGAAGTCCGCCGGTATTTATCAAGTGGATGTCGTCACCATCCTCGGGGCTCAGGTTAAGGCGATTACCAAGCTACTCAACACCATGCAAATTCCTTCCTCTAGTTCTGGACCCTCTTGCAACAATTGGGGTCCTTCTGTAGAGATGATTGGTCCTCCATCTACGGATCCAGGGGTGAGACAAGTTGAATAAGTTGACTATGTGGGGCAGAACCGCCGATTTCAAAACAACCCATATAGGAACACTTATAAGCCGAGATGGAGGAACTATTCCAATTTCTCATGGAATCAGCCGGGACAAGGGCAAGGAGCACAACAACCACAACATGCTCATCTACCGCCGCAAGCACATCAACCGTCTTCATCATCCTCGGAACCATCCCCTAATCTCACTAGTATGATGGCGAAATTTATCAAGAGCACTAAATCTTGATTTGCGAGTCACGAGGAGATGTTTTGGCATACCAATGCGACGGCGAGGAATTTGGAGTATCAAATGGCCCAATTGTCCAAGTTGGTGGAAGAAAGGTTACCGAGGTCCCTCCCAAGCAACATGGTGGTGAATCCCAAGTAATGTCTAAAAGGTGTGCAATTGAGGAGTGGAAAGCACCTCCTGGATCCTATAGAGAAGAAGAATGAAGAAAATCATACCAACTCCATCGTTGTGGATGTTGATACTCCAACTGAAGAAGAAATCACTAAAGAACCAGATAAGGAGAAGAGCCCAACATTAGAGTATTAACCAAAGCTCCTATATCTGGTGAAAGTCAAGAAGGATAAGCAAGATGAGCAATATAAAAAGTTCCTCGACATGTTCAAGACTCTGCACATCAATGCCCCATTAGTTGAAGCTCTTGCTCAAATGCCAACGTATGCATAGTTCTTAAAAGAATTGCTCATGAACAAAAAGAAATTAGAGGAAGTGTCTTCTGTGACACTTAGTGAAGAATGTTCGGCCTTGATTTGTAATAAGCTCTCCAATAAGGAGAAGGACCCCGGCGGGTTCATTGTTCCATGCACAATCGGGGGACTAGTTGATGAGAAGGCTCTTGCAGATCTTGGGGCAAGTATAAACCTTATGCCCTATAAGATTTTTCAGAATTACGTCTTGGAGAGCCTATAACGACCATCATGATGCTACAGCTTGCAGACAGGTCCATCCGGCAACCAAGAGGAATCATTGAGGACGTGTTGGTCAAGGTGGACAAGTTCATCTTCCCGGTGGATTTTGTCATACTTGACATCGATGATAAAGTTGATGTGCCACTGCTTTTGGGGTGGCCATTCCTTTCGACCTCAAAGGCTTTGATTGATGTCAAAGATGGTCGGATGACACTTTGTGTGGGGGGAGAAGAAGTCATCTTCAAGCTCAAGGACTCCATGAGGCATACTATGGATTTTGATGACACTTGTTATTTTTTGGACGTTTTTTATGATCTTGTGAATGATTTTGTGCAGGAAACATATATGAAAGATGAACTGTCAGAACTTTTGGGGACTGAACCCCCGTGTGATGAGGTTATTGAGGAAGAGCTACATTGTTTAGACTTGGTCGCGGTTGAGAGTATATCACCTCCCACGCCTCCCTTGAAGAAGCTCTTCCATGCAGCAAAGTGATGGCGTAAGGTGCTCACAAAGAAGAAAAAGACAACAACAACACCAAGGGAGACCAACATACCAAGACCGACCCGTTCTTTGACCTTTGGTGAAAGTAGTTTAATTGACTCTTTATTTCCCTATACTTGTTGTTGTTACCCAGGTGACCGAGGGAGGTCTCGATCGCACGAACCTCCTTAACCTGGAAACAGGTACGTCAAGCTAGAGATATGAAACAAACGCTTCTTGGGAGGCAAACCAAGTTTTCTTTCTGTTTGTGTTGATGTTATTTTCCTTCGACTCTAATATCTTTTGTTCTTTTGCTTTTGAATTTTTGTTTTCAGGTTTCTGTGGTCAAGGCTCAGGCTGAATTCTTTGTTAAATGGGGGTTGACAACATACCAAGACCGACCCGTTCTTTGACCTTTGGTGAAAGTAGTTTAATTGACTCTTTATTTCCCTATACTTGTTGTTGTTACCCAGGTGACCGAGGGAGGTCTCGATCGCACGAACCTCCTTAACCTGGAAACAGGTACGTCAAGCTAGAGATATGAAACAAACACTTCTTGGGAGGCAAACCAAGTTTTCTTTCTGTTTGTGTTGATGTTATTTTCCTTCGACTCTAATATCTTTTGTTCTTTTGCTTTTGAATTTTTGTTTTCAGGTTTCTGTGGTCAAGGCTCAGGCTGAATTCTTTGTTAAATGGGGGTTGATGTTTGTTGTGTTTAAACATGTTTTCAGTGAAGAAACTGCTCTCACTAGACATTTTCAAGGTTAACACCGGGTGCCGTTGATTTTTACAGGTTGTGTCTCTTTTTAGTTTCTTAGGATGAACACAGGGACAACACGGCCGTGCGAAGACACGAACACGGCCAGGGTGTAAACTACACGACCGTGTCACAGCACTTACGAAATGGGCAAGTTTTTCCTATAATTTGAAGTGGTTGGGACATGATATAACACGGGCGTGTTTGTCTCGATGTTGTTGCGCAACATGTAACATAGGTGTATCAGGAACGTGTAAAATCGCACCCCTGGGGTCACGGTCGTTACTTGATCAAAGGTGGCGAGACCCTAGCGCTGCGCCCCTTTACCCTCAAACGCCGCCTCACCTCCATTCCATTACTATCCTCTTCCTCGCTTATAAATCTGCACAAATTGAGGTGTTTTCTTCGCCAATCTTCCATTCTAAGTGTTTCCCCTTTCTTTCTCCTTCTCCAAACAAGATATGATCTCGAATCTTTGCCCATTTCATAGATCTGAAGCTTACGTTCTCTATCGTGCTTGCTTTTCAAGTTTAGTCACATTCTTGTGCATGAATCTTCTGATTTTTCTGTGAAATGGAGTTGTTTTAAGGTTTTATGGTGAAGGTGACCAAAGTGGGGACGAAGAGTGTTGTTTGACACGGGTGTGTCACATTGGACACGACCGTGTCACCCCTTTATTCACGTTTACTCGCATTTTGGGTGACACGGTCAGGATGCTCCTGACACAGCTGTGTCACTCCCCTGTTTCTAGGCTGTCTGTACTAATTCTGCTCATGTTATCCATTGCAAATCATGCCTCAAAAATTTGTGGTTTCCAGGCCATTAAAGCAACCCAGGGGTGACTCTCCCTCCGGCAGAACTGATCGATGACCCCGTTTTCACACTCCGGCACATCAGGACAGTTATAAGCGACTCTCTCTCTGTCGTTTCGGTGAGTCATGAGAGATAGATTGGGATGTACTCCGTGAGGTGGGTTTGGAAGAGGAAATCCAGTAGTTGTTGCGTGCTGGGGCATGGAGGAAGCTGTTCATGATCACCGACACCACATATGATCAATTGGCGCTGAAGGTCTTGGCCACTTTTGAGCTGTTCCGCGGCACCATCGCTTTTCATTAGGCCGACTTCATACAGTTCCAGGTTTTTAGTGCCTTGCACTGAATGAGCCTCACCGAGTACTCCATTCATTTGGGACTATACGACACCAACTTCACTCAGACGCCTGCCTACAATGCCCTGCTGACATCTCAGCCGGCCGGGGAATCTATCGAGAATGCTTGGAGGCGTTTGAGCACTGAGCCGCACTACGACCCATGAAAGACTAAAGCAACTACACTTCGCTTACCCACATTACGGTATCTACACTTTTTACTTAATCACACACTTACAGGACGTGGGGACAGCACGGGGGTCGTTAGTTTACGCGAGTTTGACTTTCTGCTTAGTATGGTGGACGGCTTCCACTTGCACCTAGGCTACGAGGTCGCAGTTTTTATCTTTCGCCAGGGGACGAACCCCTGCATTGGCGCATTTTTCGTCGGCTCGTACATCACCCACTTGGTGCAGCGTATGGGCATTCTCCATGGTACTAGCCGGATGAGAGTGGTTGGAGGAGTAACCCCTATTACTATTGAGACACTGGCGATCCATGGGTATGCTCCGCCGGATCCAGACCACACGAGGGATAGAGTTTCGGGTTCATCGCAGCACTGATCCGCCAGCCCCCGAGCCTACTACCCCGGGTTGGATGCTTGCATGCTTGTTCTTGATGAGTGCTTTATTAATGATGATCCATGATTGTTTGTTTGGTTTGGCTTGAACTTAGGAGGACATGGGTGTGTTAGGAACCACTTAAGCTTAACTTTAGACTCTTTTCTACATCTTAGACCAAACATTAGTTCACTTTACCCAGAGTGTGGTTCCACTTGTTTTTTTTTTGTTAACTTGTGTTTAAAAAAAACCTAGAAAGTTGGATTCCGGTCTCAAGATGCCCTACTAGTGGAAGTTTGATTGTGTCGAGTGGAAAAATGGTAGAAAGAGCTATCACCTTAGTTGAGTGAAAAGCCACTCTTGAGTAGTCGAATTTTGGGCATTACAAGTGTACATTTGATGACCTACCGAGAGAAAAGGCTACCGCTAGGGTGTATGAAGCTACTACCCATTGTTTTGATTGTAAATAGGGTGATTTAGCTAGTAACATTCTTAGTACCGTGGGGCACATACTCTTGGGTTTTAGCACACACATATAGTCTTTGAAGTAAAGGGGGGCCTTATATAAATTGAAAGTATTTTTCCTAACTCTCGTTGTTCTCTTTCTGTTGCAAGCCCTACCAAGCATTTGAGATCAGAAATGTTGCACTCATCTTCTTTCTTTTGTGCTTATGTGAATTGCTTGATGACAAGCAAATGTTTAAGTGTGGGAGCATTTGATGAGTGCATTTTATATCATGTTCTTATGCCCTTTACTCTATTCTTTTAGTCATCCTTTAGCATATTTTTGTGTATAATGGGTGCTATTCAAGATATAACATTCTTTGTGCAGGAAATGAGGGCTTGAATCATTTTGGGGTGAAACTCTGTGTGTTTCGCGCTTGTTCAACGACCGGGGGAAGAGAACTAGCTGACACGGGCAGAACATGGTCATGTCCAATCTACTGCAAATCCCAGCCTAGAGAGAAAACTAGCAAAATCCTGACACGGGAGTGCCATAGGCAGAACACGGTCACCGCACGACCATGCCCATGCCGCTGCAAATCTCAGGAGAATTCCTCTCAGGAGTGATACAGGCACAGTGCTGACTACACGGTCGTGCGTTAATTGATATAGGGATCACACGCCCATGCCCAAACTACTACAAATCTCAGGAGTTTCACCCAAAGAATCCTCAGAAAAGCACACAATCTGAACACGACCGTGTCCAGACCGTGTCAGGCCCCGAAACTGCCTTTTTAACTGCAGATCTTAGAGTTTCTTTCTCATCTTTGTTCAGGGACTCTTCTCTCCACCGGGAGAACGTTCATGAGATCGAAGATCAAGCTTCACCATACCACCTAAGGAGACCAAGGATGAGTCGGAGATACTACGAGAGATAGGGTTAGTGCAAGGTCTTAGCAAGGAAGGTCATCCAATACATAGAGGCGAGTCATATCTTCCTCTTCTTGTTCTTACATTATTCTTTCCTTGTTGTACCTGCCCAGGAGGGGCTAACTGGCTAGAGTACTTTGGTCTTTGAAAACTTAGATGAATTATAATGCTTGTACACTTGTCTTTATTTGTTCTGCGGAGTTCTAATTGATGCTTGTGTTTAATCTTGTGTTGTATAACTTGATGTGTTTAATTTACACAGTTGTTAGTGTAACACTCGGTGCGTAGCTTATTAGTAAGAGATGCACAATTATCTTGGTAAAACTTGGTGTTCTTGAGAACTCATAGTTGCAACATTGCTCGTGAGCACACACTTGTATCCTTGGAATGTACCTAGTAGACATTTAGGGCAAGATAGCGTGCACTAGTCTTAGGGATCACTCCGGGCATTACTCTTGTATTGCCAAAACACTCAATCCTAATCTCCTACTTTCCCACCAATTTATCTTTTCTTAATTGTTCCTTATTTCACTCTCCCTCAATTCATGTTTACTAGACATCATATGAGCAATTAGTACTTTGAGTACAGTTCCCTGTGGTTCGACAACCCTACCCCTCACGGGGTACCACTTTATTACTTGTTTGCGACCCGTACACTTGCGGTTAGCGCATCAATCACTTAGGCTATTTTACGTAATTAGTGCTATTACTAGTGCTCACTTTCTTCCCTGTGGACCGACACTCTGCACTCATGCACACTATTATTACGCAATCGACACGTATGCTTGCATCCCTATCATGGTCCTCACCGTCCAGCCAAATGGGAAGTGGTGTGGTGGGCCTAGTTCATATTTAGTACCCGATTCTGGTGGTGCTTAGAAGTCTCAATGGGATAATACACAGAGAACCCAAAGATCACCACACGGAGTCTCAGTGGGTCAACGTCAATGGTATGGAAACCTTCATGGCTCTTAACTTAATCGCGACGGAAGCTAAGTGCTTGGCAACTGCATATCTCCTTCATCTTCATCTCAAATTTTGTGTGTGCTTATTTTTTAACATTGTTTCATTGTATAGGAACATGGATCCACTAGTGTCATTAACTCCGTATTTGTATTACTTGCACATTTACCCAATTTCTTGGAAACCTTGGTTGTATTTATAACTTGTATGTCATCTTGAACTCTGTTGAACTACTTATTTGAAGTTCTTGCTTCCGTGTGCAATTATTGTGTTCCATGCCATGTAAAATTCTTATTTGTGATTCTTATTCAGTTTTGTGTAATCGCAGGAAAATTGTTAGACTTGCGGCGACCCTCGAGTGATGTGTCCCTCCTCGTTTTGTCGCGGAGGTTGTCTCGTGCCAGTCCTACAAGATGGGCGTGACATCTATGAAGTGGGAACATTTTTTATTTTGATCTTTATAATAAAAAAGTGTTTTTTTTTATTTTATAAATGAGATAAAACGTGTGTATTGAAACTCAAACAACAATGTGTAAGAGAGAAAATTATTTATTTATGTTTCCATTAAAAATAATTTTGATATGCACTAAAACTAAATTATCCCACCGTCCAAAGAAAGGTCATAAAAGCATGAGTTATTGACTCATATATACAGTGCAATTGATTGCATGTGGTTTCGTTGATTCCTTTCAACTTTGCTTAATTGCTTTCAAGCCGACCAATTCGTCACATTCCAATAGATAAGGAACAACAAGATTCCTTAATGATGTTTTGAACTTTTATCCAATTTTATCTAAGTTAATTTGATCACTGAATATATCTTCAATTATTTGTGGGTTGTAATGACAACATCTATTGTTCCTCTAATTTTGAGATTATCTTTTATATTTTCAATGGGAACATCTTATCTTATAATCACAGCTTCATTTATAAGAGGACTAACTTTGTTGGTGGATTTATTTATGACATGTGTGCTTATAATGTTTTTGTTATTTAATAAGTGTTTCGATAAACAAAATTCCATTTGGATTTATTTATGAAAATAAATAACTAATTTATGTTTTTCTTTTGGAATTTCTTTCGTCCATTGCTTTTCTAGTCATTACTGTGAGATTTGTTTATTTTTTTTTCAAATGTTATTTGAATTATGAAATAAATACTTTTTAAAAATATTAAAACATGGTTGCTTTTTCAAAATGATTATAATCTAATGGGCTTAGTTCTGTGATAATTACCACGGAATCAAAATGTGGCTCATTTTTTAACCAAAGGTTTATAAATTTTATTATTTATTTATTATATAATGGATAGGTTGGAAATTTTTTTAGAGATTGGTGCCCTTTGTTCTAAAAGTCATTAAATTAAAGCAATCTAACAGGTGAAGATGAGTCAAATCTTGGTTCCGTCGTAACTACCAAGGAACCGCGTCCGTGGGATAATCTCTCTTTTTGGAAATATTTATTTTATAAAAAGAGTAATGATATTTTTACATGATCGGTTTCTTAAATAGCTTAATCACATATATGTCAAGTTGGTATCCATATCAATATCCATATCATCCATATCAACATCTATATCATTCTTTCTCTTATCTAATCTTTCTCTTTTTTTTTATTTAAATAAACTTGGTTTTTTTTTTATCATTAAAATCCTAAATCATAAATATTAAATCGAAACCCTTCAATAAATCCTCAATCATAAACCACAAACCCCTTATTTTTTAGGGTTTAGAGTTTAGGATTTAGGGTTTAAGGTTTAAAATTTAGGATCTAGGGTTTAGTATTTAGTATTTAGGGTTTAGGGTTTTAGAATTTTGGGCATATGGTTTTCTAGTATTTAAGTTTAAGATTTTATGGTTTTCGGTTTAGGTTTTTATAATTTTTATATAGTTTTTAGAGTTTAGGATTTTTAGAATTTGAATTTATAGTTTGTGAAAAGAAGAATGATGTGGTTGATGATGTATATACCAACTTGGCCTACATGCACGTCATTCAGGAAATATATTCGGGAAACCTAGTAGTTAAATATTGCATCACTCTTATAGAAAGTAATTTTGGTGTGTTATTTCTAAGATGAAATTTCGTGTTTCTTATAAAAAGTAAAACAAGCACCTAAAATTAAACACAGGCACACCGTATTTTGCTTTGTGACAATGCTACTAGATATAGAGGTACATCTTTTAGAATTGAGTGGCTCGTGGGAATGCAAATCTTCCTTCCGAAAGATCTCTCTCCAATGATGTTTAGGCAATGCAAATATTATGCCTAGATGAATTGAAAATCCAGATTTTCTATGAGCGGCATTCAATTTATATAACAGCTGAGGTTTCACACCATAATTGTTGTTCTCCTCTTGATGGTTTTCTGCATCTTCTTGGATCAATCCCACCTGAGCTGCAACCAAAACCAAGTTGCAACAAGAGAAATAAAACTCTCTACATATGACAATTATGCCATCACATTGGAGAATTGATAGTGAAGGCATTAAAATAACCACTCAGACAATTAAGGCTTCTTCAAATGCACATTTACAAAGCCCTCGACTTGCCCTTGAAATGTATATTTATGCATCAATATTTTGAGTATGATTGTTAAGCATCAATAAGAGGGAGAGGAAGAGAAAAGGCATTTGCGACCAAGGATACATTTGTCTCTTTGCAACCAATAACTAAATGGCCAAGTTCCATATTTGCTTGCACTAGTGATCCCTTTTGCATCTCTTGCTATCAATCATGCTACCGTAAGACTTCCTAAATGGCCCAACATTCCACCATAAGACTACAACCGCAACTGAGCTAAAAGACTTCCAGAATGACCTCGCATTCCTCTAAAGGACAATGAGGTGAGGTGTGAGGCTTGGCATTCCTTTGAAAGGTTACAATGGCCAAAAAGTTAAAAAGATTCCAAAAAACATGGTATCCCTCAAGTGGTCTATTGGTAGCCGGGTCTCCAATAGAACCCTTCACAAGTGATGAGAGTTCAAATCTTGGGTGATGGCACATTTCTGGGAGTGTGAGAAGTGGTTGTGTGAGAGTGGTCACTGCGCCATGTGTGAGTGGGACCAACTCCCACTTGCACTGCTGAGGCTTGTGCACACCCCTGCCTTTCTTAACGGCTACATGCTCATCAAAAAAAAAAAAAAAACTTGTAGGAATTGCACTTAGTGTTGGTGCTAATGTTGCCAATGCTCATTATGGGAATGGGACGGCAAGTGCCTTTGGTTCAATCATGTCACAGTGAAATATGGATGTTATCACCCTTGAATCGATGTCAAAGCCGATGAGGCTCCCTCGAGTGAAAAGACAAAGGGATTCTACGTTGATGAACGCAAGTTAGATCCATCGTATATCGAGGATGGCACGAACTATAATAACTAGTCACAATGAATGTGACACAACCTTTACAAAATAAAAATTTTTTTTTTAGCAGGCATTATTCTAATTCTTTTTTACACCAAAGAAACACTTCTATAAAAAAAATATAAGCCATTCACTAATTTTTTAAAATAATTCCAAATGTGCCCTTACTTTTTCTAAAACAAAATCATTTTTATAGAAAAAAAAAACTTAACATACCCTTTTATAAAATATCGATGCGTTTGAATTTTTTTCTTTAAAAATGTTTATTTTATAAGTTAATTATTTCCACAAGAAATAAGAATTGAGGTTTGTCGATTACAATAAAAAAATCATTAAAAAAAACAGACAACTCAGTTTGATTCAAATAAACATACTAATAAAGAAGACCTAACAGTATCTTTCTATCATGTTCAAAATTGACCATGGACCTCTCTAGGCAATTCCTCCTTGAAACCATCATCTAACCTAATAAAAAGAGTACTTATTTATTATTATTATTATTATTATTATTATTATTATTATTATTGTAGAAGCAAATCTAAATGGAGGGATTCACCATTCAATGACCATAAGTTAAGGGGGCCAACTTCATCATGACATGTGAAAACAATGATTCTTCTCTCTTTCATGGCAACTTCGTCCTCAATGAATTCAACATTAATGGTAAGAACATAGAAACCAAGCAGAGTAACTTTATGTACTTTCAATTCTTTCCAAATATTCCATGACCACACTTTCAAAATACACTGTTGATGCTTGGAACCTTCAAGGTTGCAACCTCTGTTCATCAACACAATGAACCTATAAATATAAACCCCACCTTCCATACCAATCTCAACACAGACCTTTTAGAGAGAAACAAATTAAGAACCCTACCTTCCCTTCTATCTTATAACTAAAAGCCTTCATATATATATATATATATATATATATATTTTTGGAGAGAGAGATGGGAGGGCAGTCATCTTGCTTCTGCTTCTCTGAAGGTTCAGTGAGAGTAGACGATGAGGACAAGGAGAGCAGGAGGTTCAGCAGTGATGAGCCTGGGGATCCAAATATTGATGCCAAAGGAGCTGCATATATTGCTAAGAAGAAGGAAGAGTGGAACAATAAAACTAACTAGCATGTGTCAGTGCCTGTTTATATTCAATAAGCGCTTAATTTATGGTTTTCCCGTAGTGCTTCTACCAAGTGTTGTGCTTCGAGATTAAATTTAATCCAAAGGATTATTAGTTGTTCCTTTTTGTTTTTGTTTTTTTTTCTTCTCTTGGATGGAACTATTTTTCTAGTTTGATCATTTAATTATGTCCAACTAACTAATCTCAATGTCGTATCGCTGGGCAATTCTTCTAACGGAACTTGTCTACGTTTCTTTGGAACCAATAAATGAGACTTGATTTTTTTTTTTAATAAATATGTCCCTTTCTTAGTTTCTTCGGTTGCTCAAAATGAGAGTATATTTAGTGAATCAATCACTTTTTAAGGTTCTGATGAAGAGATCGAACTTGACAATGCTTGTTGCTTTAAAGAAGTGCCTTGGATTCTTGCCTTTATTGTAGTATTTACAAAAACAAATCTTTAGATAAATATGGTTTTAATAAATAATTTGGATGTTGGTTATGTTATGTAAAAAAGCTTTTATGTCTTATTTTTGATGTTTAGTTCATTAATTCAAAATAATTGTTGAATGAGAATTTCTAAATATTACATAAACAAGATTTTTTTTAATTTAAATATAAAATTATATATATTATAAACAATGGCTTCTTTGAAAAGACCTTAACTTGCTAGAGGGTTCATAACTTACCAACAATGTGAAAAACATATGTTGCAGGAGCACATGGCTGGGTTTCGAAATACCCAAGCCGCAATGGTGGCAAGGGTCTTGAGTTGAGGGAGGGTTTGCAACATATCAACCTAGTGAGGGTGCCTAGCTTGGTGAGCCTTTGTTGTCCCCTTGCACAAGTCTCTCACTTGTGTTTGTCTCATTTGTCAAAATAAATAAATAAATAAATGAAAATTTTTGTAAAAGCCACAAAGTTGTACTTACCTTTAAATATTGTGATAATTACCAAAAAAACCCCCAAAGTTTGCAATATGCACAAAAAAACCCCATGAATTTTAATATCCCTAAAAACCCCCTCCTTTTGTATAGAATGAATTTTAAACCCCCAAGGCTGTAACGGTGATTGACGGAGTTAAATTTGAATTTATTGGACGAAATTGCCCTTGGGAAGTTGTGGCAATTGCGACTTGGTTTGACGGTAATGCCCTTACGTGGAATTATGTTACCGTTTATAGAGGAAGCGGTTTATTTTTCTTTGTTTATTACCAAAAGAACACCATTTGCGCCGTCGGTTATTTGCGATCATCGCCTCTTCACCTTTTCCGTTTCCGAAGTTATCATTGGCTGGGCATCTTGCTATCATCGCCCCTTCACCATTGTCTGGAAGGAGAACTCCCGCTCAAGTCTTTGGAATTTCATCAGTTTTCACACCAAGGTAAGGAGCCCATTGATGAATCTGATGATTGAGTTTTCTATGTGATAAATCTGATTTCGTGTTTTATAATGTTGTCTCCGTTTAACAATTTATGTCTTCATTTAAGTATTGAGTTTACTGTTTGACTATTTCTATTTCTATTTAACTATATGACTCTAAATAGATGTATTGTTCTTCTTGTAGGGTTTTGGTCATGGCGGTCAACCTAGTTAACGGCCGATGCTACTTGACACCTGTTGTTCAGACTCTGAGTGAATTGAAAGCTCACATGAGTGGACGTCAATGGGAGATCATTAGAAGGACACCGTTCGTGGCTTTGACCGAGATTGAAACCCTTCTTGATTCTTTGCTACAGAGGTTTGATGACCGCAGCAACAAATTCAGAATCGGGGCCAGCCTGGTCAGTTTCAGGCCTCAAGATGTGGCTCTCATCCTGGGGCTACGGTGTGTTGGAGACGCGGTCGTGTTCCAAAAGAAGAAACCACGCTCGGCATTCGAATCGAGGTTTCTATCAAAATCGTAAGAGAGAAATAAAGACTCCATCAAGAAAACACTTGAGCAGCTAGTTCGGCAGAGGGGGGAAGAGGAGAATTTTGTAAAACTCCTCATGGTGTACCTCATGTGTACTATCCTCTTCCCGAACACCTCCTGCTCTGTTCCAATCTGGATCGTTGACTACGTCGACGACCTAGCGGGTATGGGACGATATGCATGGGCGCAAGCGACCCACAAGTGGATGATGGAGGACGTTCCACAAGCGGCCGCTCGAGTGCAAGCGAGGTGCACCGGGAACAAGACCAACACGGGGTACGTCAAAGGTTGCTCGGTTGCTCTAATGACTTGGGTTCTATGAGCTCACCGGCACCGGCAAGAAGATTCGTTTTGGCAAGACCCCAAGGATCCTGTGCTACAGTGAGAACAGCTACCGGAAGCAAGTGTCCACAGGAACCTTATTTTCATCTTTTGAAGGAAAAGAGGTAATAAATCGATTTAAGTATCGTATATGTCGTTTAACAAAATATATTAGTGTTTAAACATATGATTTAATGTTTAACTATCTTGGGTATTGTTTAACTTACATGGTTTTTGTTACAAACATAGTATTTAGTGTTTAACAGTATTGTTGTTTACAATTGTCAGTTTCCCAAATTGGTCACCGCGAACCAGGACAAAAAAATATTTGTTGAGGCCAGCCATCGGGGTGATACAACTACACACGGAGGTGATATTCCCGCTCCCGTTCCGTTGGCGTCAAGGAGAGATGATCGACCAACATCCTCGAAGCGCGTCCGACGCCGATCACTTTCTCGAAGCCCAACCCGCGCACGGACTGCTCCGCGACGGGTAAGCCCCCCCTCTACCCCCCCGATAGCAACACCCGACGACCTGACCACACGTCTATTATAGACGTGCGAGATATTGACTGTAGAGTTCCCCAGGCTTGTTGCTCGCGTGGACGCTCTGGAGGCACGTTCGCAGGCCGATGTTGACGCAAAAGCCCCCCTCCATCCGCCGGGTGACTATGATACCATCTCCGATGACGACGTCATTGCGAAAGCAGACCCTCGAGGCCAGCATCGGAAGAGGCTTGTGTGGAAGGAATCAACAATATCACTGCCTTCGCCGGCAGACGTCGTCGCAACGGAAACACCAATTGATGTCGAAACAACAATGACAGAGGCTCAGCCAACTTTAGCTCCGAGCACGCCATTGGAAAAGGGGAAAGTAGTGGACGCGCTGGCTGCACTGGCTGTGGCCCCACCTGTCGATGCCGCTGGCGATGTCGAGAAGATAATAAAATCTCTTGCCAGTGAAGTCCCTTCGTTGGAGGCACTGGCCCTGACAACGAAGGAGAACACCATCCAGGCAACAGTTTCCGTGGAATCGGAGAAAGACGCTGGCTTGTTACCGGTAGCGGCACCGGCAATGAAGGAGGACACAATCTAGGTGACAGTATCCCTGGAATCGAACAAAGACGCTGTCGCGTTACCGGCACCGGCACCGAATAAAGACTCTGTGGCAGTACCAGAGTCTAATAAAGACGTTGCAGCAGCTACCGGAAATAAAGAGGCTACCAATAAAGGGCAAGGAGTCGTCAACGAGCAAACAACACTAACTCAAGCTGAGAGGACACTCCTTGCAAATCAACAGTTCGATGATGTGCAGAAGAACTTTCTTCTAAAGAAGAAAAGATATGCCGGGTTACCGCGTCTCGAGCAATTCGAACAGGAAATCATATCAATATTCTTGAACTGTTATATGGACTCGTAAGTTTCGTTTAACTATCTATGTTATCAATTAAGTAATTTTTGTTTCTATTTAACTATCCGGTTTATTATTTAGCTATCTCATTTGTCTGTTTAAGTATGTTACTTAGCATTTAAATAGTTTTATTTTTCGTTTAAATATTAGGACTATCGTATGGAGGAATGACTATGTTCACACGACACGAGCCAACGTGTTCATGTTATTGGACGGGAAGGAAATGGTAACAGACGACGTCGTCGACGTTCTCGTCTGCATCATCCAGAAAGAGCTGAAGAGATCGCGGTCTCCTTATAAGAAGCGCGCTTCCACCACCCGGCCACTGGCACTGTGCCTGTCCAAACAAGAGGACACGACGGAACATGCTCTCGGCATGATCGACGATGCTCCGCGGAACGTCCATGATGTCGACATCGTAATCATGCCAATAATTTTAAATGGCCATTTCCACGTCCTCGTTCTGGACAACGTCAAACAAGAGTACAAGCATTACTCTTGTTGCGAGAGTGAGGAATATGATAGAGACGCGATCGATATGGTAAGTTACATGTCACGTATAACACACACATCGGACTTCTTATTTGTCCATACTAACTTTAAAGTTTATTTCTTTACAGCGAAAACTATTCGAGAATTGCGTCGAGATGGAATTGAGCATGTCGGCGACGTCCTCGTACCCAATGATTCACGATAGGAGTGCTCCACGACAAAAAAAAAGAAGTGTCGACTGCGCAGTGTACGTGATGCGGTTCATTGAGCAAATTCTAAATGGTGAAAAGCTACGCCTACCGCAAGCGGATGTCCCTTACCTACGACTGAAGTATGTCGCACGCATACTTATCGATGGGAGTCCAGCCGGTGTAAGCGACAAAGGCGAGAAGAGTACCGCATCCGATGCACAAGTATAAATTAGTTTGTTAATTACAATGTAATCTTCGTAACATAACAAAGAACGGCTGTCCGTATCATTGGTAGTTTTTTTTCCAATAACATATGTAAATTTTCTTCTTCAGTGTTTAACTTTATAAATATATGTTTGAATATCAATGTATATGTTTAAATAAAAAGGTCTTTGTTTAAACTAAGATAGTTCATATTTAACAAAAACCGTTACATTTTACCTTTCAGATTCTATGTTTAAATATCAATGTCTTCATGTAAGTCATTAGGCTTTTTTGTCATAAACACTGATTGAGAAATAGAAAAGTTTTTTTTTTAACTCTGTATGGGAAGTCGTGGGAGTGCAATGTGGTTTGATCCTAACGGCCACTGCAATAATTTCTCCGTGTTGGGCGGAGGTCAGGGATTTTGAAATATATTCTCTATTCGCCACTATACGACCGGAATTAACCTTTCGATCATTGTCTTGACGGAGGGCTTATGGCGGCAACCCTAGTTAATGGACGATGCTCCTTGACAGCGGTAGCGGATACGATGGCTGAATTGAAGGTTTACATGAATGGATAGCACTGGGAACTTATATGAATAACACCATTCGAAGCATTTACTGAGGTGGGAGCGGTATTCCAAGATAGGGCCTTTCTTGATTTCCTGTTGCAAAGGTACGATGACCGCACTAATAAATTTAGGATCGGGGCAATCATGCTAAGTTTCAGGCTTGAAGATGTCACCCTCGTTCTTGGTCTGCGCTGCGATGGAGAGGAAATCGTCTTTCAGAAGAAGAAATCACACTCATCTTTCCAAGAGAGGTATTTCTCGAGAACGTACGAGAGACATAAAGACTCTATCAAGAGTACTCTTGAGCAACTTGTTCGGCAGAGTAGAGAAGAAGAAAATTTTGTCAAACTCCTGATGGTGTACCTCATGGGTACAGTCCTCTTCCCAAATACGTCATGCTCGGTTCCAAATTGGGACATTGATTATGTCGATGATCTACCTGCCATGGGACGATACGCTTGGGCGCAGGCGACGCACAAGTGGCATATGGATGACGTCCCACAAGCTGTTGCAAGAGTGCGAGCAAGATGCGCCAGGGAGAAGATCCAGATGGGGTTCGTGAAGGGTTGCTTTCTCGCATTGAACATATGGTTTTACGAGCTAACCGGTTGCGGAAACAAAGTGAATTTTACCAAGACACCAAGGATGCTGTGTTACGAGAAACAAGGGTCGATACAAACCATTTTGCCATCTCTGGAAGGAAAGGAGGTAATTATACCGAAGTGTCCGTATAATAATACATTTTTAATTCTTTGTATAAAAAGACAAGTTCTCTAAAATGATATGTTATGTATGTTATTAGTCTCTGTTTAACTATAGGGATTACTGTTTGACTATTTCCTTTAACGTTTACATTTTTACTTCTTTGTTTAAAAAGACATGGTCTCTAAAACCTTATCTTACGTATGTTAGTTTCGTGAGCTGGTTACTGCGAATGCGAATGAAGATATAATTATTGGGGCCGCCCGCCAGACAATGCAAGATGAAACTCCAATCTCTTCCGAGCGCATAAGCCACCATTCACGTACTACGAGCCCAATGCGCGCACGCATTCCTCCGCGCCGGAGGGGTCCACCACTGAACCGCCAGACGGGAACAACCCCCTTGATGTCGACTGCCCCCACCACTCCCCGACCTCGACAACCACCCCGACGGCACAAAGCGACGATGTCACCGCACGTCTACTGCAGGCGTGCCAGTTATTGACAACCGAGTTCCCTCGGCTTGTTTCTCGGGTTGACACAATGGAAGGACGGTCACAATCGAATGCGCCGTCGATACAAACAAATGAAGTTCCTGGTTCGGATGTACCGGAGGTAGCCCCAGCGAATGCGGGGGCCTTCAGTGAGATGAGCTCGGAATTTGACGACGATGAGGTCATTGGGGTCTCCATTTGAAGATGGTCACATTTGAAGAGACGTGCGAAAAAAACAAAAAGAACAAAGCATCTTTCTCCGCACGCTGCCGAGGAGACAATGGCAGCATCGCAGACAGACAGAAATCCGGGGAACGATGTCGTGGTTGCCGTATCGTAGACAGACAATAGCAACAATCAACCATACGAACAGGTATGGCACGACTTCATTCCGGAGCAAAAAAATACCCCGGGTACTCGTGTCTCGACATATTCGAGCAAGAGTTAATAACGATCTTTGCCAATTGCTATATTGACGAGTATGCATGTAGTTTTTACATGGAATGTTTAAATATTATTTTACCAGTTATTTTTTCACGTCTTCTACTTTAATGTTTAACTTAATCTTTTAACATTTAATTATTTGTGTCTTTGTCTGACTATATCTGTTACCGTTTAACAGCAGCACTGTCATTTGGACTAATGTCTTTGTCAGCACTACACGGAGACAACTATTCACTCTGCTTAAAGGGAAGGAAATGGTGCCCGACGAGTTAATGGACGCGTTCGTATGCATAATTCAAAAGTCCATGAAGAGGGTACCATACCCTTATAAGAAGCGTGCCTCCATCACACGTCCACTGGCACTGTTTATGTCCAAGCAACCTGACGTGTGCGAGTCGTCGCTCGCTATGATTGAACACGCCGCGTGAAACCTGCATGAAGTTGACATTGTTATCTTTCCAATAATCATGAATGGCCACTTCCATGTGGTGGTGCTTGACAATGACAAACAGGAATACATGCATTATTTATCATGCCAAAGCGATGAGTACACCAGAAATGCGTTTGAAATGGTAAGTTCCTCAGTCATTTACCGTTTCATGAACAGTATTTTAATACCATCAGGTTGTATATCTCAACAGAGGAGACTATTTAACTATTGTGTGGATAAGGAGTTCGCCGAGGCGGTGACTATGCTGTACCCGCTAATTCACGACGGTGACACCCCATGACAGAGACGAGGAAGTGTCGACTGCGCCGTTTATGTGATGCGATTTATCGAGCAAATACTCGAAGGTGACAAGCTACGCCTTCCTCAAAAATATGTACCATATTTCGGATTAAAGTATGTTGCCCGCATACTTATTGAAGGTTGAAGAACCGAAATCATAGAAAGAGGCGAGTATTCGACTAGGGTGGGGAAACTGACTTGAGTTATTGTTTTGAAATATTCTGTTTAACTAAATATATTAATGTTTCCATTTAAATGGTTCCATTTAAACATGAACCTGGCCATTGTACTATCTGCATTTCAGTCCTTTGACAATAATATATTTATTTTTAACGAAAACCCTTTCTGTTTAAATATCAAACGTAGAGGCAGTTTTACACTTGAAATGAAATATGTTTATTGCAAATACGAGAATAACTGATTGCATAACAAACAAGGACACGTAAACAAGTTTACAGGTTTACATTTGGTTAAACAAGTGTGTATTTGCAATGCGAACTTGAGGCGAGTCTTCGACTGGGGTGAGGAAACCCACTCGAGTTATTGTTTTGAAATATTCTGTTTAACTAAATATATTAATATTTAAACAAACACATTTCTGTATAACTATAAATGTATATATGTAATTTTAAATGGTTCCATTTAAACTTCAACCTGGTCAGGAATTTGAGATGATTCCAAGCTGGGGTGGGGAAAACCGACGAAGATGAACCTTCTAGCTTGAAATGATTCCAATCGAAGTGCTCATCCAACCTTGCAAGGAATTTGAGGAGCATTTTTATTGGAATCATTTCAAGCTGGAAAGTTCATCTTCGTCTTCAAATATCATCCACCAACTGCATCCAAAACATGTGATATCTATAGAAACCTTTATAAAGTTTTAAAACAATTGATGGGATATCAGATCGAACAAGGGATGTCCTGGATGCATCCCAGCAATGTAATCGTTGGAATCTTGGATATCAGAGGCTTCGCATGGGGTTGTACAAATTGCAAACCAAATACATTTTTTACAAGTTGAACAACCACCTGCGGATTCTCTGATCTCGAAGGATCCACCGATTACATTGCGAGGATGTGTCTAGGGGATCCCTTGGTCGAGCAGATGTCACATCAATTGTTTTTTTAACTTTATAACCTAATCACTCCACTCGAAGGCAATTTATAGAGTAGACGGGAAATGGAAGGGTCGTTCAACTTGGCATGGCTACTTGAATTCAGGAGATACATTAAATATCTTTGAATGAGAATTCCAAGGGTCGATCAATTTTGACCGGACAACTACGCTTTGTTATTATATGTATTACATTTCTATGTTATCCTTTAAACATAAAGTTTTCCATTTAACTTTAACTTACACCATTTAAATAATGATGTCTCCATTTAACAGACATTGTTACTCATTAAAATAATATGTTTATGTTTAAACAAACCGTTACTGTGTAAATATCAAACATATAGACATAAATATGCTATTTTTCGTTAAAATAGGTGTTCATTTACAATGCCTAGTCGGCGACAGGTTCATTACAAGATCTACGATTATGGCCGGACGCGTGGCATCGGTTGCACTATAACTCGCGGACCTCGGACGCTTGCGACTCGATCTTCTTCCGTCTAGGTCGCCCAGGTTGCCTTCTCGTAACAGGCGGACACAGATGGAGTTCTCGATTGTCGTCTGTAGGCTTGTCATCATCTGGTATAGGAAAAATAGCTTCCCTATACGCAAGTTTGTACGTCTCCACGGTGAAGTAGCCGCTAATAAATTGATGAACGTTGGTGTCTGTCTGCATTATTGCAGCACAAGCATGTGTGCACGGGATACCATAAATTTGCCACCTGCGACATGAGCATGTTCTACCCGATAGATCGACGGAGTTGCTGCAATGGTCAAGGACTTCATAACGATCATCGACACAACGACCAACAAAAAGATTTTGGCTTTCCGCAACCAGTTCTTCTACCTGCTTATGTATATCGGGGCATAAGTAGGTGTCCCATTAATTTGAACCTGTATAATAACAAATTATAATAGATTGTTAAGGTAAGCCAAGAATATTTTAACATCAAAATAGATAGTTAAACAAAAACAATTATAATTAAAAATGAACAAACGCAGTTAAACAAAAACCATTATAGGCAAACGTAAAGTAAACGTAGTTAAAGAGTGACGAAGATGTTTAAACATATTGAAAATCAAACATTCAAATACCATATGGAGTTGACCATTCTCGTCACGGGTAAATGGCACATCATCTGTCTCAACAACGAGATCGACTGCAGCGCATTTGAAGAGTGAGTATACATGACACATGCGCTGGAAGTCAACCTCATTTTCTATTGGACAAATCGTTTTATGTCCATCGGGTGTGATAAACTTCACCCTAACATGGGAAACATCAAGACCCCATCGGCCACATATCTCTGCTAAGATTGAATCCCAACAAATCTGTACCGTGAACACTAGCACTCGTCCCTCCCCATTGTATCTTGCAATTGCACAAAAACTCTCCATTAAAAACCTGCATATAAATAAATATAAATTTGTACTCTCTCTTAAAAGATGATCAAAGTGATGGAAAGGAAGACATTCTCACCTTATCTTAACTTATCGGCCAACCGGTGAAGTTCAAAAGAATGCAAAAGATTGTTACTCTCTCGCACGATGAGTCTTCCAAACTTTGTTTCAGAAAAATCAACGCAAGAAGGAATGAAAAAGATTGGCAAAAACCAAATAAAAAATGTTTAACATGATGTGAATGAGTGGTTTTTTCCCCACCATTTACAAGGGTACACACGGAATTTCACAACATAGACCTTGTACAAATGAACGACAGGGGGGAAAAAGGAATTCAAACACTAGCGGAAGGGCTTTCTAGGGTATTACAAACTTGCAGGGGCTGTCTGGGAAGTTTTGCAATTCCCGAGGGATGAATAGTAATTTTCCCTTAAATATTTGGTTGCCTTTATAACCATTAGTTTTGCCTATACACAATCCACAAACTTGAGTCCACATTCAAACCTTACATATTCCTAGGATACTCCGTTCACCATAGCTTATAAGCCTTTATCTATGGACTAGCACTCCTCCTTTAATGCCTTCCCAAGTCTGGCATTGGCTTTCATAAAATTGGCCTCCAAATGTCGAAGACAGTATGCGTGCGGGGAAGAAGGGAAGACCCTTGCAATGGCGTTCACAATCCCGTTAGACCTGTCCGAGAAAAAAATGTAATGATCTCTTCATAATCTCCGTCATCATATAATGCATCACCCAACTTGGAAATGAACTACGTCCAATTCGCATCTGTCTCGTTGTCAACAATACTGAAGGCCATGTGAAAAAAACCATTGTTTTCATCTTTGCCTGTGGTACCCAGTAGAGTACCCTGATATTTTCCAAGAAGGTGGGTAACATCGACAAACAGCAGCAGCCTACAACCCCGCTTGAATCCCATGATACAGGCACGGAACGAAAAGAATGCACATTTAAAACGTTCACTGTCTCTTTCCTCAATTGCAATGCTGCCGGGATTTGTCTCAGCCACCTTATCCACGTACCAGAGCAACAAATCGTAGCTGGAGACGTCGAGGATCACCCGAGCACACTCTTTACCCAACCAAGCTTGCTTGGATATAATGTTAACACCATATTCCCGCAACATGTCCTTCTGAATGTCGATGGGCCTGTACAAGGGCTGGTCTTTAAGTTTCTGAATCACTCGTGCGCTTACCCAATTTTGAGACGTTTTCGCATGCGGTACCGAGCCAATTCCACCACCGCAAGTGTGTGATGGGTGCATTGTCTTGATTTTGAAAGTATTTTTATTGTATTCCTTTTATGCATGAAGGCGTTAGTCACAACCAACGCCCGTGTATTGTACAGTCACCTTGTGTTTTTCATTCTTTATGAATTTGAAGTCAAAATTCGGCTTGATTGCAAAATTCTGAAGTGTGTCTCTGAAATGTTCAACGTCTACAAAATGTTGTCTGATATCCATCGATAACACTTTGGATTGATCTGAGCAGGACGGAAGGACTGCCGCACTGTCAGGGTCACCATGAGATGGAACAGGTGCGCTGGCAGAATCAGAATTCCTACCAACACTTCAGTTTACGCGGGAAAAATCATTTAGTTAATCGGAAATAAACCATGTTACACGGAAACATATATATTCAAACTGAAACATAATATGTTAAACGGAAACAAAATAAGTTAAACGTTAACTTAAATAATTAAGCCGAAACTAGGATTTGGAGCAATAACAAAGCAAAACTTATTTGTTTTAAATGGGAACTTATTTGTTTAAATGGAAAATGGAATAATTAAGTGAAAACGATAATAATTAAGCGAAAATTGTAACGATTAAACGTAAACTATAATAATTAAACGGAAACATATGATTATAAGAGTCAAGATATAGGATAAGAACTTTACAATGACAAGAATTCGTTTTGACTATGATGCGACAATGGCACATTATCTGTCTCAACCACGAGATCGACTGCAGCGCATTTGAAAAGGGAGTACATATGACACATGCGCTGGAAGTCAACCTCATTTTCTATTGGACAAATCGTTTTATGACCATCGGGTGTGATAAACTTCACCCTAACACGGGAAACATCAAGACCCCATCGCTCACATATCTCCGCTAAGATTGAATCCCAAGAAATCTGTGCTGTGAACACTAGCACTCGTCCCTCCCCGTTGTATCTTGCAATTCGACAAAAACTCTCCATAATAAACTTGCACATAAATATAAATTGTTACTCTCCCTTCAAGGATGATCAAAGTGAGGGAAAGGAAGACATTCTCACCTTATCGGCCAACCGGTAGAGTTGAAAATAATGCAACAGATTGTTAATCTCTCGCAGGATGAGTCTTCCAAACTTTGTTTCAGGAAAAGCAACGCAAGAAGGAATGAAAAAATATTGCCAAAAGCCAAACAAAAAAGTTTAACATGATGTGACTGGGCTGTTTTTTCCCACCATTTACAAGGGTAAACAAGGAATTTCACAATATGGACCCTGTCCAAGTAAACGACAGGGAGCAAAAAGGAAGTTAAACACTAACGGAAGGGTTGTCTGGGGTATTACAAACTTGCAGGGGCTGTTTGGGAAGTTTTGAAATTCCCGAGGGTAAACAGTAATTTTTCCAAATTTTAATCAATATAACATAACTACATTAATGATTTAAAAAAATATAAATTGCTACAATATTATATGGTACAGTACGGGAGTTTCTCATGAGCCTTAACGTGATGAGAAATATAAGGCTCGAGCTCGGTTCGATTATCTACTCGAGCCTGAAAGTCAAGCTTGAGCTCGGCTCGAGCTCAATTCTTTTGCTTAATAAACGAGCTTTTCTCAAACAGAGCCTCGAGCAGCTCACGAACAGCTTGGTTCATTTGCAGTCCTATATCTGATTGTATGGGTTAAAAAAATTTATTTAAATAAAAAATTAAAGCATACAATAATTTTGTCCTTTATTTACATCATATAAGTAAATGATGATAACATATGACCATTCTTCAATAGCAGATGAAGATTGTACATAAATTCCCTATTGATTGTAATCGCTTATCCTCCTTAAATCAAGTCTTCCTTTCTTAGAATTGAAGTTACAATGGTCAGAATAAGTCTTTGAAGTTGCTTTTATCATAGACCACTCATAGTTGTAGGTTTATTGATTTTGAGTTGTACACCATTTTAGTTGTCCCATCATATTAATTTAAAACTTAGACTTGGTTGTGCTTGCTGGATGCAACCATTAGCTGATCTGTGGCTAGCTCTAAATGTGATTAGAATATTTGGATAACTATGTTTTGTATCGATGATCATACTTCAGTTCTCCCAAAGTTGAGTAGATAGCTTATATTTAAGTGTTTGTATTGTTACTGAGTAATGGCTTACAATGTTATACATGTACTAGAGGACCTCATAATGGATTTCATTTTCTTTGATATTTAGTTTGGACCTATGCTTGAATCAAACATACAAAAGGACAAATATATATCACAAATGAGTTCAATAATCTTATTGGAAGTGAAAAAGAAATCTCAAAATAATATTATCATATATGCAATCATTATTTTACAAATAATTTCAAAGCCTAAGCTATATATTATTAGGTTTAGATTCTTCTCCATAGGTCTCTATTTCACTTCACCTTATTCTTGAAGGTTTTCAAAACAACTTTATAGAAATTGAAACCGAAATCAAACACCAAGGAACTTCTAGTGAGAAGAAGATGGACTTCAAGAAACTGCACCTACATCAATATTATTCTCCACACACTCACCACTTTGGTGATTGCTCAATATCTTGCCCAGCACCATGAACATCAAATTTTACTTGTGGATGAACGATATGGAAAGTACAAAAATTTTCACTATATAGGGAAAAGAAAGGAAGTCATGTGGCATTTGAGGCAAGCTGACATGGAAAGTTACCAGTGATGTGTGAGCCACATCAGCTTGTCGTTAACGTCGTTCGCAAGGAAGACTTGATTGGAAGGAAATAAATAATTTAGGGACGCAATTGAAATTTTGTAAGGTTCAATGACCAAACTAGGAACAACCCCATAGTTTAAGAACTATCTAAGTAGTTTATCCCATATTATATATATATATATATATATATATATATATATATATATAATTCTTGTATTTAAGTGGCCTCTTAATTTTGTTGGAATTTATTTTTTAATCACTCTCACTAGCACTAGTCTTAAATTTTATATAGATAGAATTTTGCCCCTTCTTCCCTTCACAATCATATCTTTTTGGCTAAAGTGCTTTAATAGTTAAATAGTTTTATGATAAGTATTTTTAAATTTAATTATAAAAATATGTAATAAAATGAAATAATTATTAGATATTTTAAATTTTGATAAATAATTTATTAAATTAATCAATTGTTTTATTTAAATTAATTTTTATGATGAATCTTAAATACTTAAGCTATCTCATCATTAATTATAAAAATATATAATTAAAAAAATATATTTTAATATTTAAATAATTAAATATTTTTATGATAAAAATATTTCATAATTGAAAATATTATAAAAATATTTAATGTTCTTAAAAATTCAATTCTAATTTTTTTAAGTAATAAAATTAAAGAAATATTAAGTAATATTAAATTTAATGAATAATTTATTAAATTAAGTAATTGTTTTTATTTAAATTTTTTTGATGAGTTCGAAAATACTTCGTGCTAATATACAATATATAAGGGGATAATCTCACCACCCCACTTACATGGTGGTTATACTCTTCAGCATGCATTAAGGGTTGTTTAGTTACCTGTAACTAGCTATAATTTAATTAATTTTACATGTAAAATGAGTTTTACAATTTATGATACATTCTTAGTATTTCAACTTACAATAAAATTTGTTGTAAGTTGAAATGCTTTAAAGTAAGTGGTGTCCACTCACTATCATATTTATTTCATATTTAATTATAAAAATATTTAATAAAGTAATTGTTTTAAAATTTAATAATAAAATATTTTTAAGTAATTTAATTAAAAAATATTAAATATTTTTATAAAGTAATATTCACATATAATTAAATATTTTTACCGCATAATTTTTTAATGAAAATATTTTGTTTTTACAAATTATTTATAATTTTTTAAGTAATAAAATTAAATAAATATTTTGCTTTTATAATTTAATATTTATACAATTAAATAATTTTATCATAAATATTTATATAATTAAAAATATTAATAGAGAATAAATTTAAGTATAAATTTTTTCAAGTAATAAAATTAAAGAATTCCAGGAACAAGGTTGATACACGTGTAACCCTGTGTACTAATCCTGATTCCAAGTGCACAAGGGGATTTAGCACCCTTATAACCCGGCATCGGGGTTACTAACCCACTATCATTTTATTTTTTTATTTTTTTTTATTTTTTTTATATGTATTCTTTCATGTAATGCAGTGATTATAGTTCTTATCTTAAAATAATGTTGTCCTAGTTGTGGTAATTTCCAATTTAATTTTTTGAAAAAGAAGGTATTTCTTATTTAAATTTAATGGTAATTTTTTTCAAAAATATTAAATATGTTTATATTTAATAAATATATTATTAAATTAATTAATTAAATTATTTTAGATTAAATTAATTTTATGTAAAGTATTAAATAATTAATAGTAATAATAGATAATGGGGGTAATCTCATCATCGTACATACATGGTGACTACATCTTTTAACTTATATCAAACCCAGCAAACAAAAAGTAAATAAAGTATTTCCAATTATATCAAACAAAATAACAATGATGTAAGTTAAAATACAGCATTTTCAGTTACACTATAATTCCAGTTAAATGTAATTTCACTCACAAGCAAACAAACAACCCTTAAATCAAAAAATAAAAAAATAAATACTACATTTCCAGTTCCAACAAATCAAGTAACAATGATATAATTTAAAATACAATATTTTTACTTATATCATAATTTTATTTACATTGTCATTTCACTTACCGCTAACTAAATAATCCTAAACTTACAATCTATACCATGTATATTTTAGTTTGCATCACCTATATATATATATATATATATATATATATATATATATATATATATATATATATATATATATATATATATATATATATATAATCCTAAAATGAGTATATTTCACGCATTGCAAATGATCATATGTATGTGGCACTTGCCACATTAACCGCCATGAAATATTCTTGCATTTTTATTACTGATGTGGCATAACTTATCATATTGGTCTCGCATATTTAAAACAAAAATTAATTTTAAATTTCCAAAGTTTTTATTTTTTAAAATTTCAAAAAAAAATTCCAACAAATATTTTTTTATAAAAATTATAAATTTAAAAATAAAAATTATTTTAAAGAAGAAATTTTTTTTTTAAACTTTAAATTTATATTTCAAAAAATCAATTGGAAAAATATGCCACAAGAAAATAAAAAATTCTGAGATGATCACGTAATTTAATGCACCACTGATCATATATACATGGGCCAACTACCACGTCAACAAAACATATTAGCAAAATCAAAATACTTGGGAATATTTCTATATAGGGGTTATATAAGCAATATGGACCAAAATGACCTTTGGATGCGTGCTATAATGACCATAATACATATTTTAAAAAACAACCACCAAGGTGCACCACAGACTATATGATAGGGACTAATACTACAATTAAGGGGCCGTTTGGCTCCTGGATTCATGCCTTGGGAGCGGGAATGAGATGCACCCATAAAGTTTAAACCCATGTTTGGCAACCAGGAAAAGATTGAGTAAAGGGTTATCATGGTAATGGGAAAGCTACATGTGGGGTATTTCTAATCCTGTCAAAATTAGGGGGGAGTTGGACTCCTTCGTATTGAAATAACTATTTACCCTTCATTTAAAAAAGATTTCCACCTTTCTTTCTCTTTTTCCAGTTGAGATCCACCGCTGCCCTTTTCTTTGCTCTCCAATTAGTCCTGTCCCTTTTCTCCCAGCTTGAGATCTATCGCCAACGACAATTTCATCCTTCTTTTCTCCATCCTTCTCTGATCTGGTCTCAAAGGAGTTTAACAAGGTTTTTTTTTCTTTTGCTTCTTTAGTTCACCTTTTTAATTGTCTCTGTGTTTCTTATGGATTAAATTTGGAGCTATTATTTTTGTTTTTTTGTTTGATCTTTTCTCCATTTGTGATTGTTGGGATTGAAGAAAAGCAGAGGAAAAGAAAAGCTATCCTTAATAAAAATGAGATTTTGATTGTAATATATTTGCAATATAAGAACCAAGTTTTTTGATATTATATATCTATTTTCTTGTCTTGTTTAGAGAAATTTATGGCTTGCTCATGTCAATGGTTGTGATAAATGTGATTATTGATTCACATAGTTGTTAAAAGGATTTGGTTTAAAGTTTACTGCTAGAACAAATACTTATATTCGTTTTGGGTATTTTATAATTTGTTTCTTTATTTTTGATATTTTCATTTTGTTTTTGTTGACATGTGATTTTCTTGGAGAGTTTCATAGGTTCTGTATGTCATTAGCTACTATATATGTGATTAATAATCAATAGATTTAGTTTGAAGTTTACTGCTGGAACAAATAGTTTTTTTCCCTTCCAAGTATTGTCAAATTTGTTTGTTTAGTTTGGTATTCAATTTGGTTTTTAGTTCGAATGTGATCTAGCTCAGAGAATTTCATAGCTTGTATATGTCATTGTTTGTGATAAATGTGATTACTAAATGGACAAATTTGTTTGTTTAGTATGTTCCATGTTATATGGCAATTGATGGATGAAAAAAGTGTCACATTTGGGTAAATTTACATTGGGGAGGAATGTTGAAAATGTGATTTTGATTGATCTCTCTTCTTCTTTATTTTCTGCTTTCTTTTGCTTTGTCTGTTTTCATTATCTTCAATGTATTATCGTGGGTGTGTTTCTTTGGGATTTTGGAGCTTTGGTTTTGGTCATTTTGTGATCTTTCTTATATATATGCAATTAGTTTTCTAGGTCTGCTAATCAAAATTTCCAACACTTCCTTCATAATTCTGACAAACATCATTCACATGGCCACCATAGTTGAAATTTGGATTAGAATATTTCCCTCTGGAGCTCCCTCTCAG
The DNA here is from genome assembly GCA_020875875.1 of Dioscorea alata. Taxonomy (NCBI): domain Eukaryota; kingdom Viridiplantae; phylum Streptophyta; class Magnoliopsida; order Dioscoreales; family Dioscoreaceae; genus Dioscorea; species Dioscorea alata. Next base: position 15,362,677 of record CM037019.1, read on the forward strand.
AAACTGACCTGAAGTTTGCTGACCAAAATCACCAACATTTCCTTCATGATTAGCATGAAAATTATTCACATGTCTTTCATAATTAACATTCGGATTAGAATACTGATCATGTCCAAAATTACCAAGATGAGCATCATTAACATGTTCTCCATTATTCACATTCTGATTAGAATATTGACCATGTCCAAAACTACCAAAATTTCCACCATAATTCTGATGAGCATCATGAACATGTCCTCCATAACTCCCTTTTAGAAACTGACCAAAAGCCTGTTGACCAAAACTACCACCCATATGTTCTCCATATTTCACATTGTGTTTCAAATACCGATCTCTATGATTCTCACTTGGAAATTCATTGGCAGCCTATTGAACAAAATTTCCAACACTTGCTCTGTAGTTAATATATATATATAGAGTAAAGCTATTCAGCCCGAATATAATTCCCGAAATGAATTCCCGAACGACGTGGCAAGGCACGTGCTTGGGTTTTCTCTCTCCTAATCACATCTCTCTCCTAAGAATGTAAAAAAACAAAAAAAAAAAGAAAGAGCTTTGACCAGCTCTTAAATAAATCCCTAGCTCTCATCTCCATCCTCATTTTTCCCTCCTCTTTCACCTTAGTTTGCAAGCAGCCAGCATATATCCAGAAATTCAACAACTTTCGACTTCCGGCAGCTTTCGGTGACTTCCGGCAGCTTTCGGCGACTTCCGGCGACCTTCGGCGACTTCCAAGCATCAATCGGCTCTCTCTCTCTCTCTCTCCATGGCGCTGATTCCTTTCCGGCAACTCTAAACTAGAGATTCGGTTTTCTCTCCTTCACTTTCGGCGACTTCCAAGCATCAATCATCGCTCCTTCGCTTTCTCTCCTCCAGTGGATAAAATTAGCTCTTTTGCCCCGGTGATCGAGAAACCGTAGTTTTGCGTGTTGGAGAGGAGGAGATCTTGATCCATTTGAGGGACCATTGATGGAATCCCGGTCTCGATCTCTTTGCCCGAGCCAAAGGAAGCCTTCCGTGCATTGTGGTAAAAGAATCGTCATTCGTTGTTTTTCTAGATTTAATTTGGGTTTTTTGTTTGAGTTTTAATCTAGAATTGGTTGTTCTTAATTCTGGTTTGCAGATGAGTATGTAATTTTGGAAGGAGGAATGGATAATGCTGAGGTTGAGGAGAATCTGTTCGACGCTGGCGATGCAAAGGTATACGAATTGGTTTTTTGATATATGAATTGTGGTATTGAATTCTTTTTTTTCGATTCACTTACAGTTGAAGAAATTCAATGACTGATTAATATTTTTGTTCATCTTTGATGTTGAAGGTATGATTCATATTGATATTGAGTTTAATTTTGGCATGTTTGCATATTCAGTTGCATGCGGAGGTGTGTGGAAAACTTTCTGAGTTTGTTTCAAGAGTTTTGGAGATTTTTGTATGCAAATTTATGTTTTCTATCCAAGCATAATAATTTTGTATAATAATTTTGTATCCAAGCATAATAATTTTGTCCAATAATTTTGTATCCAAGCATAACAAATTTCAACATCATTCATGTTTTCTATACAAGCATAATAATTTTGTAACATGGAATAAGTTACTTTGTCACATTTAATGTTTATGCTATATGCAAATTCTCCTTATATTTTGGATAAATTTTTTTTAATGCAATGCATGCTTGCTATATATCTAGAATAAATTATGTATGTGTCTAATATATATTTAATGCTTCAACCATGCTTGCTATTTACCTAGCATAAATTATTCATTTCATCATCTTTTTTTTATATTTAAAATAATATTAATTGATATAAGTTGATGCTATTAAACCAGATGGCAGAATTAGAAATTGGGTCTTCTGAAAAGAGGCAAAATGAGATAGAAGTTGGGTTTTCTAATTTGGAAATGTTAAACAAAGATAAAGAAAAAATGGTGGTTGTGGAAGATTCAATATGTGAAAGAATTACTCCAAAGGCGGGTATGGTTTTCAATTCTGAAGAAGAAGTTTATGATTTCTATGTTAAGTATGCACAACAAGAAGGGTTTGGTATTACAAAAAGAACTACAAAATCAGGAGATGATGGAAAATTAAAATATTACACACTTGCATGTGTACGAGGTGGCAAAAGAACATCTACTGCAAAAGACTCTTTTAAACCTAGGCTATCTACCAAAACAAATTGTCAAGCTCGGGTTAATGTCATTGTTGATAATGATGGGCATTTTATGATATCCCGTATCCATTTTGAGCATAATCATGCACTTAGTCCACAAAAATCTCGTTTTCAAAAATGTAACAAAAAAATGGATACATATGTTAAAAGGAGGCTTGAACTAAATGACCAAGCAGGTATAGGTTTGAGCAAGAACTTTCATGCCTTAGCTGTTGAAAATGGTGGATATGAAAATTTGACATATACAGAAAAAGATTGTCGAAATTATATTGCAAGAGCAAGGCAATTCAGGCTTGGAGTTGGAGATGCTGAAGCACTTGGGAATTATTTTTCTCGCATGCAAAGGAGAAATCCAAATTTTTTCCATTTGATTGATATGGATGAAGAAGGCCGACTAAAAAATGTATTCTGGGCAGATGCAAGATCTATAGCAGCTTATGAAGCTTTTGGTGATGTCATATCTTTCGACACAACATACTTGACAAATAAATATGATATGCCGTTTGCTCCTTTTGTTGGGGTAAATCATCATGGACAAACCGTATTATTTGGATGCGGTCTATTGTCAAATGAAGATACAGAAACCTACATTTGGTTGTTCAGAACTTGGTTGGAATGCATGTCAGGCAAGGCCCCTAATGCTATAATTACTGATCAGTGCATGGCTATTCAAGGTGCTGTTAGGACCGTCTTCCCAAATTCTCATCACCGTCTTTGCCTTTGGCATATTATGAAGAAGATTCCAGAGAAGCTTGGTGGACTTGTTCATTACAAAGCAGTAAAGAAGATGTTGAAGAGTATCGTTTATGAGTCAATGAATATTCAAGAATGTGAATACAATTGGTTAAAGATGATCGAGGACTATAACCTTGAAAAAAACGGATGGTTGAATTCTTTATACATAAGTCGTCATCGTTGGGCTCCTATATATGTTAAAGAAGTATTTTGGGCTGGAATGTCTACTACTCAAAGGAGTGAAAGCATAAATGCTTTTTTTGATGGTTATGTCGGTCCAACAACATCCCTAAAACAATTTGTGGAGCAATATGATAATGCATTGAAAAGTAAAATTGAGAAGAAAATAAAGCTGATTTTTCTTCTTTTAACTCCAATTTTTCGACGCTTACTGATTGCCTTTTTGAGAAGCAACTACAACAAGCATACACAAATGAAATTTTTAAGTTGTTCCAAGATGAGTTAAGAGGAATGATATATTGTAATCTTGCAATTATCAACTCAGATGGGCCAATATGCACATTTCAAGTGACAGACATCCTCAGAGGAAAGGAAGGTATACTCAGAAAGCAAGTGGTGTTTAATGTCCAACACAATGACCTTGAATTTGACATCAAATGCTCATGCCATTTATTTGAGTTTAGAGGTATTGTTTGCAGACATATTTGCAAAGTTCTTGTTGAGAAGAATGTGAAGGAGATCCCGTCTCATTATATTTTGACTCGTTGGAGAAAGGATGTTAAACACCGGCATACTTATATAAAGAATTGTTATGATGAGACACAATCTATTGAGCAAAAAGTTCGATACAATAAATTATGTGCTCATTTCTCTAAAGCTGCTGAAATTGGAGTTGAATCCAATGAAAAATAGTAGTTCTTTCACTTGTTTGGGCATTAATTAAAGCATGTGACTTGGGTGGTTCTTTCGCCTGTTTTAGTAGTTCTTATAATTGTTTTTACTTATCCTACTAATTTCATGTTGTAGCAGGTTTATGATTTAATGGAAGATTGTGGCAGAGGGTTTCAAAAGCTTTGTAAAAGGAAGTCCAAAACAATGGTTTTTGTGATGGAGTTTATGGTGTTCAATGTGTTTGTTTCCATATTATATGTTTTCATGTATTTTGTAGGCTTAAAATGATTTTTGTAAACTGCATTCAGGTTATTTTGTAAGCTGTATTTTGTTTGCAAGAAGAATGTGTTCTTAGATTATGGTGTGAATTTGATTTGTTATTGTTGTCTGAATTTGATCAGCAGGAAGAATGTGCATTTAATTTATTATAAATGTTGATGATGGCTTAGATGATCTATTGTTCCTGGAAATCTATAACACAATTTATATTGAGTATAAAAGATTATTTTAAGGTCTATGATCGGAGGTTGCTGGGTTCTTGTGTATAAATTTAGGATTATTTTGTTTACTGCTTAGTTCTCAGGTGATTTCGTCAGTGGAAATCAAATGCTTCATGTGTTTGTTATTTTTGGTAAAAGATGGAAGAGTTTCCACTATTGTTAACATGAATGGACATCACATAGTCTGTAAGAGTAGTCTTTTTCTCTCATGAACAAGCTGTGTTCATCTTTCTTTTAGATTGAACTTAATTAATTGTGAAAGGTTGTGGTGATTTCAAGTATATTACATTGTGTGCAGTTGATGATTAACATTGTCAAAGATGGCGAGGAGGTGATGCCTCACAGAAATTTCCAAACAGGATAACCTAGCTCGGCAGTGTCTCGCATTGGTAGACAACAGTTTGACATACTGAAGAAGGAGGCTCTTTACTAGTTAATGAAGAACAAAAGATTCACATTGTTCTAATACAACAAATTTCAAACAATTCAAGGTCTTGCATTCTAAAGTACAAAGTTGCTTCAACAATTCAAACAAAAGATTTACATTGTTCTAATACAAAAAATTTCAAACAAGCTACAACAAAAGGATAACTCTTTAGCTCATTTACGAAGTTCCTTTTGCAAAGGAGCATTGGCATATGAATAGTCAACCATCTTCTCAATGAATCCAATTGCTTTAGTTGTCGGCTACCCAATGGACCTGGAGTGTCACGAAAGTTAGGATTTTTACTCTTAAAAACTGGAAGGTTAATAATGGCATTGCTTCATTATATGCACTTCGCATTGAATATATTATCAATGAATTTATCATCAAATTTGAGAAGCCCCGAATTACTACTCTAAATCACTAATTTGGAATGTATAAGAAATTATAAGTACCTGCAGAGATTGTATTGACTCTGATTTTGGCTTTTCTTCCCGCTTCAAGGTACAACAAAATGATGGATTATGAGCATCCAAACATCAATTATACCAAAATAAGAAAGTTACCATCTCTTAGTTGAGCTTGTTGTTACATTGCTTGAAGACGGAATTTTAATTCATTGTTCTGATTAGTAAGCCCAGCCGAATTTCTCTGCACGCAATGTAAATACTAATTAAAACTTAGCAGAACCACTAAAAACTAAATGCAAGAAAATAATATATCAAAAGTTAATCAGATATGCATGTGTGCCACAACCATTTCTGCATAGCCAACGCCATTGTAAGTCTCAAACAACAAACCTGTAACATAGTCAGCTGAATGTATTCGGAGATCCACTAAACTCGGCATGATCTTCTTCAACATGGCGCCACTAAGCTCCCCATTTCCAAACTCCAAGCTAAATGTATTCGGAGATCCATCCATGGAACCATTGTGCGAGTGCTGCCCCGGCCGAATTCCTGGAGAAGTTAGCAGCTTAGAAGGCTCTTCCCCAAAATGCAGCTTGCTCATGAAACGCGAATGGAATATCACTCTGCGACCTTCGATGAGCCTTGCGGGGAGGAAGCCCATAGGCACCACCGACTCGGCTTGAACCAGGGCTAGTCCTCGCTAATGCTACCGGCGGTGGCGCCACAACAACCAAATGCAAAGCAGCCTCACGCTCATCCATGGCGACGTCTCCGCCACCGCCCGAACTGGAAACACCGAGGTCGGAGGAGCAAAAGAAGGGAGCGAGTCAAGAGAGAAGAAAGCAGGTTGAGAGAGAGATCGGGAGTGGCAGGGAACTGGGTTGAATCCATAAGCACTCGATGGCGACCGTGTGGTTGCGGGGGAAGGGATCTGAGAGAAATGGGACAGAGGAGGGATGCCAACCATCTTAGCATTCTCAAGGCTAAAAATAGGCATAAAACTCCTCGACGCCGCCCGATTTACGCTGCCGGCGGAAGTAGCCATCGCCGCCCGATTTGCAAACTAAGGTGAAAGAGGAGGGAAAAATGAGGATGGAGATGAGAGCTAGGGATTTATTTAAGAGCTGGTCAAAGCTCTTTCTTTTTTTTTGTTTTTTTACATTCTTAGGAGAGAGATGTGATTAGGAGAGAGAAAACCCAAGCACGTGCCTTGCCACGTCGTTCGGGAATTCATTTCGGGAATTATATTCGGGCTGAATAGCTTTACTCATATATATATATATATATATATATATATAGAGAGAGAGAGAGAGAGAGAGAGAGAGACATTAATGTAAGCAAAAAAGGGACAAAGTGGTTAAGTGGTCATGTATGAGGAGAAAGTGAGAATGATATACGGTGCGCTGGACTAATTATATGGCATACATATGATAATTCATACTTATAATATACAAACATAAATGATATATGTGTTTGCTTTGATTATTATTATTATTATTATTATTATTAATTATGATTTAGTGCTTTTGGAATGTGACTTAAGTTTTCAGGGTTCCATTTGTAGACAACTTTGGCATAGAAATGAATCAAATCAGTATAAGCTTATCCAAAAGTTTCATATATCATTTATGTTTGTATTTAACTTTGGCATAGTAATTAAAATAATAATGTAATTCAAAAAAATTAAATAGATAATTTTAATAATAAATAATAATTAAAGTGAAATATTTAATTATAACGATAGAAAATAACAATACTCAGAATATTTTATAATTAAAAATAGTTTTTTTTTTTTAACAAAACACTCTATTTTATATATAATATTATTAACTTCAATCAAGGTATAAAAATTATTTTACCATATTTTCTTCTTTTACTCTTCCCATTCCAATGAATTACCCTTTCATACCTTACCAACCAAATACATTCTTCATTCTCATTCATACTTCTATCCCTATTTAACTTGTCCCCATTACCAATCTAGAAACCAAACACCCCTAAGAGCAAAAAAAAATAAACTATTCTAGTCAAGGTTTTTTTTTTTTTTTTGTTCAATAAGTTACCTTATCTGCATGAATAACTATTAAGCTTTAGCTATTCTTCTGCCGTAGAAATGAACATATATGACACCTTTGCCTTCATACAAATAATAATGTTTATTCTTGTCTTCGCCCTAAATTGCTATCTTTTATATATTTTTTTAGTTGTAGCTTTTTAAGTTTCCTTTTTTATTATATTTTCATTTTCTTAAATAACATTTTTAAGATTATTATTTATTGTTTTCTCGAATCTATATAATTTATTACAAAATAATAGATTTTTAAAATACTTATATATTTTTTTAATATTTAAAATTCTTATTATATATATTTTATTGTTTTGTCCAATCTATTTAATTGAGGCAATGCTCCCATTTTTTTTATTCAATCAACAATTTATATAATTATTATATTATATATATTTCTTAATTTGGACATGATGTCATATTGTTATATTATATTCCGGCAGACTACTATATATTAATACATTATTTTTTTTCCCTTCATTATTACTGAATAATCATCGCATAAGGATAAAGTAAAAATAACCACTCAAATAATATTCAATCCTCAAACTTGCCAACAAATACAAAAGAATAGCAATAAAATAGTAGCCTTTCAATTTCATTCATGTCATCTACCAAATAAGAGGCCAAGAATAGTTAGTCATTTGTTCCTTCTTATTCTATTCAATTCCGATGTTTACCTCTTTCATCCAAATTCGCTGATTCATGTCGCTAGTGTAGAATCTGTGAAACTTAAAAGCCTAAAGCCAATTTTAGACATCATTTGTTTGTTATCTTGATTTAAAAACATCTTTTCTTTTTATCCCCCAATTATTAGTTGAAAAATTTTAACTCTAATTTTTCTTACTCAAAATCAAAGGAACAAACATATTTTTCCTAGCATAAGGTTATTGATTAAGAGTAATGATATTCTTACAAAATAGGTTTTCCGATAGCTTTTCCTCCATTGTAGAATGATGCCGATGCCAAGTTGGCATACATATTGGCATCCACATAATTCATTCATTATTTTTATTTTTTATTTTTTGAAAAAATGACTTAAATTTTCTTTATTATCTAAACCCCTAAATGGTAAAATGGAAACCTTCTCCCTAAACTCTAAATTGTAAATCGGTAGGGGTTTGCGGTTTACTATTTAAGTTTTTGGCCTTAGAATTTAGGGTTTAGGATTTAGTATTTAGGGTTTAAGTTTATAAAATTTTGGGTGTAGGGTTTTATAGTTTTTGGGTTTAAGATTTTAGGGTTTTAGATAAGGGTTTATAATGTTTTATAATTTTTATAATTTAGGGATTTATATGGTTTAATTTGAAGTATGGAAGAAGGAATGATGCAGATGCCCATGTCATTCAGAAAACCTATTTGATAAACCTAATATGTAAATATAGCATCACTTATGGATTAAATTGATATGGATGAATCGTGGTAACCTACAGAACGCAAGTTTGCATGCAGATCAAGTAATAAATGTGCTAAGAAGCAGTGTATCGGTCTATATAGATCTAGAGACTACTAGTACTGATTCCAAGCTGAAAATTAACCTAATTCAATTAGTAAGATGTGAAAGTTAACTAAAGAAAACAAGAATTGAAAGCCTGAAAGAAAATATGGTTAACCAAGCATAAAAAGGGGATGCTCAGATTGAGCATAGATTTTCTCTAGGGTTTGTTAAGTCCTAAACAATGGTTATCTAAGTCTAGCAATCCAAATTAAACCAAGAGAGTTCTTAAGTTATACTACCCCTGTTCTCAAGATGAGTAGTAACTAATTCCATACGATATTGATACAGACAACCCTACAACTGCAATGCGCTCTATGAACTTTTAACAAGAATAAACAAGCATTCGAAATATAGATAATTTTCCTCTCAAACTAATTTCCTAATCCCATACAAAGTAGAATAGAGATCTCTCTCCGAAACTACTCCCTACGATTACAAGATGAATGGTATTGCTTGTTAATTCACTTGGCAGGATTATGGGAGAAAAACTCTTAACTCCATAATACCCTATAGTACCCTATCTCTAGGTGTACTCATAGCACCCTTCAATCACAGCTTGCCTATGCTAGGTGGGTCTTTCGACTTGTCACACAAGCACATCAAACATGAATCTTGGCTCGCCTCAATAGAATTCAAGACAATTGACACACGTAATTGAATTTAGTAATGAAGGATTACAATTAATAATCAATGTAAAAACATTAAAGATCCACAACTATATCCAATCAAATCAAAAACCCTTGAGTTCATCTATTCCCAAACACCTACAAATTATTTCTCCATCAAAGGAGAATAATCAATCATTTCACAAGAGACAATATACATAATTGAAAGCATAAAACCCTTTTTTCTAATGTTTCTCCTTGAGATTGCAGATGGATTATCTCCCTAGCTTCAACAAACACCACCAAGGTGCTACTCGCTGGCTGCAACTATGCTTCTCAAAGGTGAGTAAATCGCCTTTCCTTAATAGATTGCCCTAGAAAACTTTGAGAAGTTTTCCACTCTTTTCCCTAAGCTTGGTAGTCCAAAAATGTCTCCAAAACCATCATCATAATCTTTTATACCTAGTCACTTGCGGGTACCTTACTGGCTTAAGAACAAGGCTGTAAAAAGCTGGAGATGATGAATCGCATGCTTTATGAGCCAACTTACGGTCGTAAATCTTGCTTGTAAGGTCTCCTAGCTTGATGACAGGAGACGCAAGCATACACCCGGATTAAGTAGTAAAGTGTGCTAAAGAACAAGGTATTGATCCAAAGGAAAATAGAAAGTACTAATACTAATCCTAACTCCGAAAACTAGCCTACTGAAAGTTGTGATGTGTAAACGTGAATAAAATAACAAAAAACATAAATCAAGAATACAAAAATAGAATTGGTCAAATAAGTAAGGAGAAATGGGATACTCTGGCATAGAACCTCTTTATGGTTTTATAAGTCCAGTACAAAGGTTGTTATTTAGAAATCCTATTTAAATCGAGAGAAATCCTAAACCACCCCTCTTGTAATGGTGAATGGTAACTAATCCAGAATAGTGCTGATATAGACATCCCACGATTGCATTGCACTCTATGAAATCTCAATGTGAATTAACAAGAATTCAATAAGTAGACAACCCTTCTTGCAAAGCGATTGTCTCTAATCTCATAGAAAATAGAAATGTGATTTCTCATAAAATCTATTCCCTATGATTGCAAAGAGCATCGAATTACTTGCTAATTCACTCATGAAGATTATGGGAGGAGAACTCTCGACTCCAAAGTAGCTTATTTCTAGGGTTACTCATAATCCCCTCCAATCATGGCATGCCTATACTAGATGGGTCTTTCAACTGGTCACACAAAAAAATCATACATGAAGCTTGGGCTTTCACCTCGATAGCATTCGAGATATTAATAACACGTGATTTAATTCAAATAATACGGATTGCAATTAGAAAACAATTAAAGAATAAAGATCCATAACCAATGTCAAAATAGATCAAACCCTAGAGTTCACCTACGTCAAAGTATCTACAGAATTAGTTCTCCATTAATGGAGAACAACAATACAATTCACAATGCATAATAAGAATAAATGAAAACCCAGAAACCCTCTTCTCAATTGCGCCATTAAAATTACTGTCGAATCTTCACAAGAACCTTCCAAAGACGCCACCATGAAATTCCTTAATTGCTCCATTCTCTATTATTTAAAGTAGGTGGGTTATTTCTCCCTCATGATTTTGCTCCAAAGCTAGTAAGAATTGCTCCTTACTTTCCCCAAGCATCACTATCAAAATGACCAAAGATCTTCCTCACAACCTTATTCAAGAATATTTATACCTAACCACTTACGGGTTGCTTATGAGCATGAGAACATGGTTGTAAGGAGCTGAAGATGATGGGACACGAGCCTTACAAAATCACTTATGGCCATAAGTTCTATCCGTAAAGTCTTCTATCTGGTGTTATGATCCAGTTTACGATTGTAAATGTTGGAACATAAACTTCTCTAGATTTACCTTGCCACCACTCTCACTGGCGTATGTTGCTCCTCATACTCTCCTTTGGGTAGCCCTTACGGTCTAACTTACAGACCTAAGCCCTTCCTATAAGTCTCTCTATTTAACCTAGCACTACTCCTTACAGACATAATCATGTCTGGAAGGTTCTCTGGATGAGTCTTATGGCCATAAGCACGGCCATAAGTGGGTTAGTTTGGCCTGTTCTTCATTGGTTGATGTTGAGAAAGCTCCATCTTCCTCGTTTTGGCTCTAGAATGCTTCTTTTGGCTCTCTCATTCTTAAGCACTGCCCAAAGATTGAAGTTATAATATTCATCATATTTAGCATTGAATTCCATAATAGTATTCGAATACATGCCTAATGAGTGTACAAAATGATATTAAATAATGAATAAATGTACACTTATCAAATTCCCCCACACTTAAAACTTTTCTTGTCCTTAAGCAAAACTAAAACATTACAAGCCAAGAGGGATAAGTGCAAGACCTGAGGTAAAAAAAAATTGGGATCTTCAAAAGTAATCAGGTAAGTACAATGCAAGAATGCTTAAAATTATGAGTTTAAAAAATAGTTAAGATTGTATTCAAGGTTATTGCGTGTGTGTGTGTGTGTTACATCTCTCTACTTCGCTTATTTTAATCTACAGGATCTTAATAACAAAAATTCACAAATAACTTCTTCTTCCTCAAGGTGGTAGCTTCACACAATTCCTAAGGTAGTCTTTTCTCTCGTCGCCCCGTAGAGTGGTTTTCATGCTTAGAAGTGGTAGCTCTTTCCACATCCTTTATACATGACAGTAGCTTTTATTCACCTACATAGGTAGCTCTTGCTCTCATTAGAGCATACATAGTATCTAAGTTATAGAGAGTAGCTCCACACATCTAATAAGGGTGGCTCTTTCCATCTCCAATATTTCCTTTTTCAAACTTGCTAATTTTCACAATTATTCCACTTGAAGTACAATGAAAGATAAACTACAAAAAGTCATAAAAGGTCTAAATTGCTTTAATAGAGATGTGTGCTTCAATTAGAAAAAACAAACAAGAATAGAGCAAAACTAAAAAGAAAAAAAGAACCCAAAATAAAACATATTAGCACGTATCCATCCTTATACTATGAAACTTCCACTAGCTTTCAAATGCATCCTCATAAGTAAACAACTTAGTAAGTAAAAGAGTTTAATTTATCCTAAACAACTCCCCCACACTTAAAATTATATATTGTCTTCAATGTGTGTATATGATAATAAGAGAGGTGACAATTCAAGAAAAATATGGGAGGTGATTGGAAAATAATTACTTTCCCTATTTACATAGGAATGTTAATAGTACTTCAACTGGCATGGTGCATTCCTTATTGTGCCTAAGTGGTGGAGGTTCACTCAAGGTTAAGAAAAGACAGAGTGAGCATCCTCTTTAAGTTGGGAGTGTTAGGTCTTACAATACTAGTCCTGCGAAGACAATTGGAATGACATTAAAGCTGAACAAAAATAAAACAATAAAAAAAATCAAAAAATATGTCCAAAATAACTACAAAATCACCAGTTCCAACCCTTACCATAAAATATGAATACAAGTAATAAAAATAAAAGATATAATTGAATAAAATGAAATCTATTCGGCGGTGCCCCTCGAATGTGTGGAGTCAGTCAGTGGGTGATGCTTTGTCATCGGTGGAGTAGGGGCCGGAGATAGGACTAGTTATGAAAGGGTTTCTAGGGCATGCCTGAGTCGGGCTCAAACTGTGCCTGGGTAGTAATAATCACTTGCTGGCCCTCCTGGACCTGCCAGATCTCGGCTTGCAATTCCTGAATCTGGGGTTGGTATCGATGTGGAGATTTTGGGTTAGCTATGGCCGATGGAAGCTATAAGTCACTATAAGATTCGGTGGTTCTAGGGGTGAGATTGTTTCTAGAACCGTGACATACAACCAACCCCATTAGGTATAAGGTGTCTATCCTTAAGGTGCTTTGCAGCCAACGATTTCTTGGAGCCAATCTGTAGCCCCATCCCTCTAATCACTCTCATGATGTTGGAGCTAGCAAAGATTGCACCCAAGCATACATGCTGGCCCTGGTATGTAATTAAATCTACTGGCATATAGCTAAGATGGATGGGACGATGCTCAGTCAAACTATATAAGAAAAGCAGCTCTTGTCGCCTCACCATTTCCGTACTGTTGGCTTGGCCTGCAAAAGAATAAGCCATGCTCGCATACACATATCTCACAACGTTGGGGGGCAGTCCAAGAATGAGGTCTTCATCAGGCCCTACTCATAGTTTTGCCTCTGACTCATGCGGAGCCATACTCCTACTGGTGTGACGCCCACGGGAAAATCTATCAGCAACTGCTCGTACTCTAGGGTGCTGGTGTAGTCTGTGTCATACAACCTCATCAATAAAGCAAACTTTATAAAGCTTTGTGTATTCTACTCCTTGAACAACTCGAAGTGGATGGTGGTTGATGAGTGTACAATATTCCATTATTTTACATCATTTTGTATACTCATTAGGCATGTATTAGAAGTATACTGTGGAATTTGACAATAAACATAGTGTGTTTTACATTCTTAGGCTTCGGGCAGTACTTAAAGATGAGAGAGAGAGAGAGAGAGAGAGAGAGAGAGAGAGAGAGAGTTAAAATAAGTATTCTAGACACTAATCAAAGAAGTTGGAACTCTCTCGGTATTAATTGGATAAGAACAAGGCAAACAGGATGGTTTGTGGGTAGCTTACTTCCTGACTTACGGTTGTATGCCTTTTTCCAAAGAAACTTGCAGGTATGCTTATGCTCGTAAGAAGAAGTATAAAGCCAAAACAAAAGACTTTATGAGCAAGACTTACACCCATAGTTATAACCGTAAGGACCATCCAAAGGAGTTTACGAGCAGAACTTACTGATAAGTGTTAAACTGATCATATTTTCTATATCATTTACACTGCATTTAGCATGAAATTGTACTTGTTTAGCATCTCATTAGTCCAAAATTTCATTCTTTTGTTTACAACAACTTTACTTCTATTTTAGGAAGAAAGAAGCAAATTTGAGGAAGTTTTGAAGCAAAATAAAGCAAGTTGCTGAGTTAAGACCGCACCACAACTCACAATGGGCGTTATAACAACACACAATGGTGGTTGTCTACACTCACCAATATCGTGATCAAGCTGTGGCACCATGAGCTCACTGGTAGCAACATAGAAGCCATAACAGCGTCATAATGGCTATTGTGAAGTCCACAACTGCCGTTGTCAAGACACATAACTCCCAAAGACAGTGTCATGATGCGACTTGGAGCCCAAGTAAAAACTTACTCACAACAAGCATCACAACGCTCGTGGTGAGGCCATGGCAGAGCTGATTACTATAAATACCACTGTATTCTCTAAATTTACCAAGACTCTTTTGCGTAAAAAGCTAGGACGACTGGATTTTTGGAGATCTGAGCGGCAAGAGATGGTGTTTCTTCTATATTCCAATGGATTCTCATAGATTTCTCAAGAGTACATCAACGAGCATCATCGGAGAAGATCGAGCATGGCAGGCATCTTCAAAGATCATCATTAGAGGGGGCAAGTGACACACGTTATCCGGACAATCTTGGGATCCTTTAATTCCCATCTTTGGAGAACTATTGGAGGGAGTTAGTCTAGGAATACATTAAAAGCTTATTTATTCTTTATTTGGTCATGTGGTTCCCTCGTGCTTTGATGCTTTGTTTTATATGATCTATAAGAACCTAATTCAAGGGGAACTGTATGTCTAGGTCCCTTGGTTATTATTTATAAATCTTTGTTGATTAATATAAATTGTTCTAGTTTTTGCAATCATTACATGCTCTTAATTGCTTATTATTATTATTGATGTGGATGAGGAGTATATGCTCCAATATTGATGATGCCCATGCCATGATAGATCTATGCATGTTCTAAGAGGTTAGGAATAGCTAGGTTTCCGAATTAGGGATTGATTGCCCCTTAAGGCTTAGGGTTTGATTAGTCTTTTCTCTTGGGATTCCCGCACTTAAAACAAACATAGGAGGCTGAGGTAGAAGAGATTCCAACTTAAGTTTCTAGTGATTTAGACTGAGTTGTCATGGCTTATTGGGACTAGTAAGCCTTTAAATTACCCTAGTTTGATCTTAGAACACGACTGATGATACACCTCTTACATGTGTGTACCACAAGTGCACGTGTGTTGAAGTAATAAAGTATCCAACCATCGATTAAATGATGTATGTGTGAACAAAAAAGAATAAAGCAAGAAATACAGAAATAAAACAGGAGAGAAATCAAGGGAAGAAATGATGTCCCCGGCATAGCGTCCATCTAGGGTTTGATAAAGTGCGGGATAAATGTTGTTTAAGTATTAAATCCTATTTGAATCGAAGGGTTTCCAGAGTTATACTAAACCTCCATTTCTGTTTAAATAGGATTTCATGCTTAGACAATCTTTGTCCTATGCCTTAGAAGCTTAGAGGGATGCTATGCCTGGACATCACTTTCTTCCTTGATTTCTCTCCTATTACCTCCCATATTTTCTTGTTTTCACTTGCCTTTGTTCTCACACACATCACATAATCTTTTTGGCTAATTTTTAGATTTAGAGTCAATACTAGTGCTCACCTCCTTCCCTATGGACTAATATTCTGCATTTTATGCATACTCTATTACGCGATAATCACGTACACTTGCGTCCCTATCAGTAGGAATCAGGGGTTCTCACGGCCATAAGAGGTCTTACTTCCCAAGGCTTAAGACCATAACATTGACCATAAGGTTCTCAGGTTGGGGCTTACGACCGTAACTGTGCCCGTAAACAATAACTTGCTACATTGCATAACTGGTGCATTGCTACAGTGAACGTCCATAATAACACTCGTAAGCTTGCTCGTAAATCACTTAAAAAAACTCTATTCTTCTTCCAAAATTAGCGCAAATCCTCTCAAACTTGTTCCTCTTGATCAATATGTCTTCATTCTAGCCTATCAAAAGTTGTGATGTGTGAATGTGAATAAAAGAACAAAAAAAAAAAATCAAGAAAATGAAAATAGAATGGTTCGAATAAGCAAATGGAAATGGGATGCTCGAGCATAGAATCCCACTAGGGTTATATAAGTGCAGGACAAAGGTTGTTAGTTGGCAATCCTACTTGAATCGAGAGAAATCTTAAAATATACTACCCCTCTTGCAAGGATGCATAGTAACTAATCCCTTAATAGTGTTGATACAGACAGGCCATGATTACATTGCACTCTATGAAATCTTAATGTGAATTGACAAGAATTCAATAAGTAGATAACCCCTCTTGCAAAGATATTGCCCCTAATCCCATACAAAACAAAAATGATTATTTCATATGATTCAAAGAGCATGGAATTACTTCTAATTCACTTGAGAGGATTGTGGGAGAACTCTTGACTCCAAAGTAGACTATTTCTAGGGTTACTCGTCCCTTTAATTACGGCATGCTTATGCTAGGTGGGTCTTTCAACTCATAACACAAGCAAATTAATCAAACATGAATCTAGGTGTGAATACCGCAAGTGTACAGGTCATCAAGCAATACATAGTGGGTGAGCATGAAGGTCATATTTCCCCAGTAACAGAGAGAGGCTCCTATTACTTTCTTTTTTGCTTAATCAATAACCTAAAAGTTTATTTTATCTCTATAGTCTACTTCTACAAATTATTAAACAATACAATTGGAGAATCGTTAAGCACAATTGGAAGGAGTAGGGTGGTTATATGACAATTATCTTGATTATTATTTATGATCGGCATTGAGTATAACAATCATATTCTACTATTAGACTAGGGAAATTCAAGTGCCTATGGTCCCAATCTCTTAGCAACTAGGTCTAAATCACTAAGAACTTAAGATGAAATTTCTTCCTACCCCTACCTCCTATGTTTGCCTTAAGTGTAAGAATTCATCTAAAAGAGATAAATCAAACCCTAAGCCTAAGGGGCAATCGATCCCTAATCCAGAATCCTAACTATGCCTAATCTCTTAGCGCATGCATAGATCTAACATGTCACGTGTTTTTTAATGTAGGGGCATATCTTTCTCATCCACATTAACAAGAATATCATTCAAGAAACATGTAATGAATCATATAAAGTAGAAAGATTTACTGAATTTAACAGCAAGATTCATAAGTAATCAAGGGGCCTAGACATACAATCCTCCTCAAATTGGATTCTTATGCATCACAAATAAAAATATAAATAAAGATAGAACCATAAGACCAAAGAATGACGTTAAAAAATTCCTAAACTAACTCCCTCCAATAGGTCTGCGAAGGTTGAGAGGATCCCAAGAATGACAAGATGGCCCTGAATCTCTTCGTGCACCCTTCTCTAATGATGAACGTTGACTCTCTCTTGGAAAACTCATTGGAATCTGCTGAAAAGGTGAAGAAAGTCATCTCCAGTAGCTTAGATCTTCAGAACTCCAACCATTTTTCCTTATTCGGCAAAAGAATCTCCCCTAAATCAGAAAAACCTAGGGTATATATAGGTTCGAGTCCGCCATAGCCTCACCACAGGCGTTGTGATGTTGGTGGTGAGTAAGTTATTGGGTGGGCTCCAAGTCATGTCCTGGCACGGCTTCTCTAGGCGTTGTGTGGGTGGATCACAGTCGTGATGGGCTCACAACGGTCGTGGTGAGGCCATTGTGGCAGTGTTAAGTATGGACAACGGGCGTGGTGAGATGTCACTATGGCCATTGTGAGACGTGGCGAAGCTCTGATTCAGCAAGTTTGTCCATTTTGCTTCAAAAGGCCCCGAATTCACTTTTTTGTCCCTAAAATAGAAATAAAGCCAGCGGTGAATAAAAGAATGTAATTTAATAGTAATTCGGTGTCAAACATATCGAAACTCATGCTAAATACAATATAAATGATATGTAAAATAAGAACTTTCTGGCACTTATTAATAACATTCAAGACATTGATAGCACGTGATTGAATTGAAATAATACAAATTGTAATTAAAAAATAATTAAAAAAATAAAGATCCACAACCAATGTCAAAAAAGATCATACCCTAGAGTTCATCTATACCCAAGCATCTATAAAATTAGTTCTTTAGTAATGGATAATAACAATACAATTCACAAGGCACAATAAGAATAAATGAAAACATAGAAAGCCCCTTCTCAATTGCGCCACTGAGATTACAATCAAATCTTCCCAAGAATCTTCCAAAGACACAGCCAAGAAGCTCCTTGATGGCTCCAATCTCTATCTTCCAAGGTAGGTTGCCTATTTCTCCTTCTTGATTCACCTTCCACTACAAGAAAATTAGTGTTTAAAAACAACATTTTCCGTTTCTATTCCGTTGCTAATTCAGATTAGCAACGGATTAGAAACGGAATTTATCTGTTTCGAAATCCCTTGTTTCTAATTTAAATAGAAACGGAAAATGTTCCGTTTCTAACTTTAGAAACGGATTAGAAACGGAACCCAATATGTTTCTAACTTTTGAAAAGTTAAAACGGAATGATATATGTTGCTAATCCTTTTCTAAATTCCATTGTAATTCCATTACAAAAATTAGAAACGGATTTCAAACGGAATATTTTCTGTTTTATTTTTGTACCTCCTCATTAGAAACAAAAGTTTTTTTGTTCCTAATCCGTTTCTAATTTTTTTAAAAATTAAAAACAATATTGAAACAAATAAATCCGTTTCTAATCCGTTTCTAACATTCAAGTAAAAATAAAAATAAAAATTATATTCATAATTTTTTTAAAACCTGGTACATGAATTTTTTTAAACCTAAAATACCAACAAATAAGATAAACTCCTCAATTCATACAAAAAGAAATGTTTAAGTATATATGTTCAACACAAAATAATAAGTATATGACAAGTACAACTATAAGTCAACATCATGATCATCAGTCAATGGTTGCGAGTCCTGTGTGGCAAACTGCGATTGCTGAAGAATCCTCTTCTCAAAACTCATCATCATGTCCTTCATTTGGCGCATCATCTCCTCACGATATTGGTCCCTCTCCTCTTTCATTTCAAGCAAACTTTGTTGAAGCCTCTCCTCACGATCTTGAACTTGACTAAGACTCTGTTGAAGCCTTTCCTCACGATCTTGGACTTGAGTAAGAGCTTGACGCAAATCTCTAACCTCAGCCTGTAGTGTCTCAGATGATGAACCTGTGGAAAAACTTGAAGATAACTGTGGATAATAGATACACGCTTGGGACCCTATTCCATAAACCCGACTTTTCTTTCCTCCCCTAACAGCCTCATAGTATAAAGCTGTTTCATCCACGATAGGAAGCTCGTCATGTCCTTCTTGTGTTTGAGATGCCTGCTCCACAAGCTCCAAATAGCGATCCTACATCAATTAACTCAACTCATTAAAAATTATTATCAAAACAACTTAATATAAACTCACAAAACATTGTAAACAAAGTCTATAATTGAAAACCCCACAAAAAATTGTTCCGCTTACCTTAATAGATTGAGCACGTGCATCAACAAGTATAGAGGTACCCTTCTTTGTATGAGTCACTTCAAAAAGCTCAAAAGGGCGAGGATCACGTCCAAGCCTCGATCGCTAGAATAACACAACAAATTGAATTTTGTTACAATTATCACTAAACTAATTCTTTATAATTTTAAAACACATTTATATAAATATTAAACAAATTACCAATCTATCCGCATGGGAAGCATGGGAAATGGAGCCTCCTATGTGCCGGGATATACCAGATCCAGGTCCTGCAATCTCAGTGAGTCGGTTTGTTGTAGCTTTCTCACACCTAGTTTTAAATTCCGGGGAATTCCATGCCTCGGTCCATGTTTTCCAAACAGAGTCAGACACATGCATTGATTTTTCTTTCCCTTTTCTCAAACTACACATCAATGCTCTATACCGTTCTGCAGCTTTACGTTGCCATGCCATCTTAATAACAGATGACATTGACTCATCCCATACAAAGAATTTCTGTAGTTTAACATAAACAAACATACATATTATATATAATTGTTTATTCAAAAATACTAACCAATGTTTTATATTAAACTACTAATGTTTTGCTAATTATAATTATACTAAAATACTAACAATAAAATCTAGATTATGGAAAATGACACTATATAATTAATAATTCAATAAAATTTAGTTCCACAAGCAACATCAATTACGTGCTTTTCCAACATCCAAACAATCATGATAAGGATTTTCAAATTCACTAACAATTAACAATTTAAGTACTAAATAAGCAATAATAATATTTGAATGATGTCGATGACATAATACCTATTAACAAATAATCTCTAGGTTATTGAAATTGAACCTATACAATTAATATTCAATCAAAAAATTAACATTGCAATTTATTTATCCTCACAAACATCAATTATTTATTTTTACCAACATGCTAAGGATTTACAAATTCAATAAACATTACAAATAAAAGCAAAAAATTTTCTTTAAATATTATATAAATCTATCTGAAATTCATTCCAATAGAAGTCCTTTGTCTCCTTAGAGACATTCTTCCAGCTGTATCCATTCTCATCCATTCTTTCCTTAAAAATGAATGTAATTTTTCGAGCACAGACATCTGAGGGATGCAACCTACAAATATACAAAGATAATAATGAATAAATTAAATAACTCATCATCAACAATTGTACATAAAAATATAGCAATTTTAATACTTACATTCCATTCACTAGCTTTATGCGTGGTCTCCTTGACTCATCAAGAGCAAGGGGCAAGCAATCCATGGATGATGTCGTAGTATCTCTAGCATGCATAGTAGGCTCGCTATTAGGAGTAACCCCTCCACTAGCACAAGGAGTAGAAGCAGAAGATGATGATGACCCCGCATTAGCATTGGCAACAGATGACTGTAATGGTCGCCGCAATGCATTAGGTGCAGAAGTAACTGGAGCTGGAGTATCACGTGCTATCGAATGTAAACTATCATAATGTTCACCACGCACAGCCTGACTCCTTTGATCTGTGGGTGAATCCATATGCCTCAACTGATCAAATGAACCTCTATAACTTGAACCTCCTTTACGACCCGTCCGTCTCATGTTGCTTAAACATGTACTGTTATATAAGAATATATACAAATATGTATCAGAAGGAAATAGAAAGAAATTTATGCTATTATTAGTATTCGCTTCATTACTTTCAAGAGTTTTACAAAATATTTTACCTTAATTTATTCACTACCACTTTCAATTTCATCAAACTCATCATCTTCATCATTGCTTTCGGATTCAAACATAGGATCATCTTCAAGCTCAACGTCTTCATCATCAATTTCAATCAATTCTCCACTTGGATCATTTAGAGATTGTTCTTCATCATCAACATTGATTTGTATAGATGAAACTTCCATTTCATCTTGCTGAAAAGGTTCTTCACATGATGTTGATGCCTTCGGTTGAACTTGTTTAGGAAGATCTACAACATATCTAGCTTTTACTTTGAATACTGCCCACCAGTCGGCCTTGTCACGTTTTAAACTAGGATATGTTGCATAATTAACTTGAATTGCTTGGGAGGCAAGAACAAATGGCTCATATTTGTTGAAGAACCGTTTATGATTGACATCCACGAGTTTATATTGTTGATGGCATTTTGTACCCACCTTTGGTGTTGGATCAAACCAATCACATTTAAACAAGATTGTTCGCTTAATTGGTAATCCCGGGTACTCCAAGCATAAAACCTCAACTAATTGTCCATAGTAGTCATTTTCATCTGTAGTATAATTTGTGCCCTTAACCCATACTGCAGGGAAGGGAAGAAAAAAAAAAGAAAAAAAAGGGAGAAAGTATCAGCATCTGTTGTATACTTGTATATTAGTACCTAAACAAGTTCCTTTGCCAGACAGTCACCACTATAGTATCAATTCATCTGCTACTATTAATACTCATCAAGAATTTTAACTGCATTGATAATTAAACAGAAATAGGCAAGATAATTTTAGCTGCATTGATAATTAAGCAGAAATAGGAAAAGCTATTATTCATTGATAATTGTAAGATGAGGAAGTATGCACACACTAGAAAAGAAATGCCTCAAAGATGCACTGATTGAAAAAATAACAAACTTAAATGCAAGCATGAACTTAAATAAAAATCAGGATAAAAAAAAACATTACAAATTACCATCAAACTTCAGCTTGTATAAAAAAAAACAAAAATTCAATCATAATTATTATCATTCATTTGTTACCATCAAAACTAAAGACTCATTTACATTGTATAATATTGATTTATCATAAATATCAAATGAATAGCGAGTGTGACGCAGCAAACCGTTGAAGCCCCACCACAATCAAAGGAAAACCTAACACTAACATGAAACCCTAAAAAAAGAAAAGGAAAACCTGAAAACGTAACACTAATCCGAAACCCTAACAAAGGAAAAGCATACCTTGAGGGTGGAGGAACGGATGGTGGGGAAGAAGCGAAGGCGATCCAAAGCAGCCGGAGGTTCTCGCGCCCACTCCGCCCAATAGAGCACCCCAGCGAGAGAGAAGAGGCAGCGAGAAAGAAGAAGACGGTCAGGAGAGAGAAAGAAAGAGAGAGAAAAGAAGAGATTATATATATTAAGTTTAATTGCAACGGTTATTTATTTGTTTTTTTCACATAACCCCTCAAAACTTAATTTTATTAAAAGTATATTTATAAATATAAATTTATTTAAAATTTTATTAAAAAATTATATAAAATCTTAAATGTATATTATTAATAACACATAATATTTAATAATTTTTAAATAAAATATTAATTTTTAAATCCGTTTCTAGTCTCTTTCTATTAGAAAGGGATTAGAAAAAGATATTTTCTAATATTTAATAATATTTAATAAAATATTAATTTTTAAATCCATTTCTAATCCGTTGCTAATAGAAAGGGATTAGGAACTTCTAGTCCCTTTCTATTAGAAACGGATTAGAAACGGATATTTTCTAATGTTTTATAATATTTAATAAAATATTAATTTTCGAATCCGTTTCTAGTCCGTTGCTAATAAAAAGGGATTAGGAACAAATATTTTCTAATATTAAATAATGTTTAAATAAAATATTAATTTTTAAATCCGTTTCTAGTACCTTTCTATTAGAAAGGATTAGAAACGGATTTTTTCTAATATTTAATAAAATTTAATAAAATATTAATTTTTAAATCCGTTTCTACTCCCTTTCTATTAGAAAGAGATTAGAAACGGAATTTTTCTAATATTTAATAATATTTAAATAAAATATTAATTTTTAAATCCGTTTCTAGTCCTTTTCTATTACAAAGAGATTAGAAACGGAATTTTTCTAATATTTAATAATATTTAATAAAATATTAATTTTTAAATACGTTTATAATCCCTTTCTATTAGAAAGGGATTAGAAACGGATTTTTTCTAATATTTAATAATATTTAAATAAAATATTAATTTTAAAATTCGTTTCTAGTCCCTTTCTATTAGAAACGGATTAGAAACGGATTTTTTTTAATATTAAATATTGTTGAAATAAAATATTAATTTTTAAATCCGTTTTTATTCCCTTTCTATTAGAAAGGGATTAGAAACGGATTTTTTGTAATATTTAATAATGTTTAAATAAAATATTAATTTTTAAATCCGTTTCTAGTCCCTTTCTATTAGAAAGGGATTAGAAACGGATATTTTTTAAAATTTTAATAAATTATATTTTTAAATGTCCGTTTGGAAGCCGTTGTTATAAAAATTATATTTAAAACGATTGTTATTCCGTTGCTAAGCCGTTGCAATTACAAACAGAATAAAATCCGTTTCTAATATTCTGTTTTTAAATAGTAACTTTCTTGTAGTGTTCAAAGCTCTGGAGAATCGTCCTCTTAATTTCCCCAAGCCTCATCGTAAAAGAACCAAAGATTCCCCTTAAAACCCTTTTCAGCAATATTTATATCTAGCCACTTAATTACAATCTGCTTACGGGTATAAGAACACGAACGTAAGAAGCCGGAGATAATGGGTTATGAGCCTTACACTTATGGTTGTAAGTTCGGTCTATAAGGTCTTCTGTCTGGTATTGCGGTCTAACTTACGATTGTAAGCACTAGACCGTAAACTTCTCTGGATTGCCTTGTGACCATCCTTACAGGCGTATGCACGTTGCTTCTCATAAGCTCCTCTAGATAGCCCTTATGGTTTGACTTACGAACGTAAGCCCTACTTGTAAGCCCTGCCACTTAACCTTATACTTATCCTTACAAGCATAAGCATGCCTGCAAGGTTTGCTGGATGAGGCTTATGGCCGTAAATCTGACCGTAAGGTGTTTTGTTTAGCCTATTCTTCAGCAGTTGATGTCGAAAGAACTCTATATTTTTCATTTTGGCTCCAACTTGCTTCTTTTGGTTCTCTCTCTTCCTTAAGTGCTACCCGTTACATGAAAAATATAATTTTCACAATGTTTAACATCATCTTCCGAATGAATACTCTAATATATGCCGAATAACTATATCAATAATATATAATGATGTACAAATATACTCATCATAAATCTTTTATTTTGTTTTTTATTTTATAATTAGTTTACAAAAATATCTCTATTTGATTTTTTGAATATCAATTTATTAAACTTTACTCTACTAATGATTCTTAAGTGTGTATTAAATTTGGAAAAATATAATTTCCACCCTCTTTAGCATCATCTCCTCAATGAATACTCTAATACATACCGAATATATATATATACAACAATATAAAATGATGTACAAATATATATTTATTTTAAATCTTTTATTTTATTTTTTATTTTATAGTTATTTTACAGAAATATCTCTATTTGACTTTTGAATATCAATTTATTAAGTAAACTTTACTATACTAATGATTCTTAAGTGTGTATTAAGTTTGAAAAATATATGTTTTTTAATTATAGATTTTGGACCAGTTTCCAGTTTAACATGTTTGGGATGAAATAAACATCATTAATTATTTTTTAAAAGGCTTGGATTTAGAAATTTTCTATAAAGTAGGAATATAATTTATTTTAATTTTATAATAAAAATATGTTTATTCACCGGGAAAATAAGTGTTAGAAACTTATTTTATTTATTTTTCATTATAAATAATTTAGATATGCATGAAACTAAAGTATCCCACCGTCCAAAGAAGCATCGTAGAAATATGAATATGAAGCATGAGCTACTGACTCATATACCCAATGCAATTAATTATATTCGGTTCTTTGATTCCTTTCAATTAACTTTGCTTAATTGCTTTCATGCCGACCAATTCTTTACATTCCAATAGATAAGGAACAACAAGATTCCTTCATGATGTTTTTAACTTTAATTCAATTTTATCTAAGTTTGATCATTGAATATATCTTTAATTATTTGTGGATTATAATGAATGACGTGTGATGTTCCTCTAATTTTGATTTTTCCTTCTATATTTTTAAGTATAATATACTAAAAATATGAGAGCATCTTATCTTATAATTCGAGCTTGGTTAAGAGGACTAATTTTGTGGTGGTTTAAATATAATTAGGAAAACACACACACACACACACACACACACACATATATATATATATATATATATATAGCGTTTTTTTATCGTTCAAAACTCAAAAGTGATTCTATAAACAAAATTATTCCATTTGGATTTATTTATGAATATATATATTTAATTTTTTTTTAAGTTTTTCATTATATGCTTTTTTCTATTGATTGTTGGGAGATCTGCTTATTGTTTTTTTAAAAATTGTTTTAACTTATGAAAGGAACAATTTTAACAAAAAAAAAAAAAATTAATATATATATTTTTTTTCCAGAAATGTTTATTTTATATATACAAAAAAAGATTTTGGTGTTTTATTTTTAAAACAAAATTTTGTGCTTGTTGTGAAACAATAAAAGAAACATCTAAGTTTAACACTCATTAAATCTATATAACTGGGGAGGTAATAGATGTTCTCATCTCTGCTGTTACTCATCACCTTGGATCAATGATGTTTGAGCTAAAACTGAAACGTGGTATTTGTTTGGGGATATTTGAAGTAATTTCACGTACCCTTCTTAGAATCCCATGTTTGGTTGGAGGCTTTTAAAATGCATTAGTAAATTAAATTACTTTAGGAGATATATTTGAACTTACTCCTAAATTGGGTGCAAGTTCAAATCAATCCCATCTAAAAGTCATTTACGTGACTCATGTGAGGCTTGATGCACTTTGGGAAGGGTATGGTAACCCATGAACTGCTCCTCTAGTTTGATCATCTCCTCCATCTCCATCGGTCAAAGCAACTCCATTCCTTGCTGCACAAGTGCAATTGCTTCTCCTCCGTTCGATCGTGAGATCAAGGTAAGATTTGCTTTATTTTTATTTTTATTTGATTTCTTTTTGAAGGTGAGGATTTTGTGTGAAATTTATAGATCTTGCCACGACTCAACAATCTTTTGATCTTCAGTTCTTTACCTCTTTGTAAGGTCTATTAAGATATATATATATTTTTTAATGTCTTACTAAATATGATATAAAATCTTTAGATCGAGTATAATGTTAAGATAATAATTTTTTTAATTAGTTTTATGTCTTCAAATATTAGACTATGATCTAAGGTTTTAAAATTTTAAATTTTAAATTTTGATGATTATGTTGTGATTATGTTTGAATTATTATTATTTTTTAATTGTGTTTGGATAATGTTTTGATTGTCGGGTGGTTATTGCGTTTTTGTTTTTATTAAATATTTTTATATTTAATAAATAGTTTATTAAGTTAAATTAAATTAAATTTATTTTAGGTTAAATTAGTTTTTAAGTAGGGTATTAAATAATTAATAGTAATAATAGTATTAAATTTATTCCACCTACATTTCAATAAATATAGTTTTAATAATTTAACAAATTAAATTTAAAAAGTATAGAGTAATAAATTTAATAATTGATTTTTATAATAAAACTATTATTTATACATATTAATATAATACTTACAAGTATTAAATGATATCGCTATGTTTGAGCATACTCCCGCGAAGTGGAAGAAGGATCAGATTACACAATGACGAGCATCAGTGACTTCTATTAGTTACCGAGGATGGCATGACTTGTAATAGTCCATAGGGACACATGTAGTTTGATCTTCACAAAATAAAAACTATTCTCATTTTCTGTGCGCTTCTTTTTATCTTTGCACACATAATAGAAACTCTTCATATAAATATATACATTAAGAGCAAAACATAAAATAAACACTTAGAAATTAGAATGTTTGAATTTTTTTCTTGAGAAAATGAATTATAAGTCTCTTAAAGTTTTAAAATATCACATATAGCCTCTCTTTTTTGTGACCGCTTATTTTTTCGGTCATGCAACTCACTCTTTTTTGTGACCGCTTACTTCTCATTTAAAATATATAGTTTTTGTTTAACATTATTGGTTTTCGTGTAACTATATAAGTTTTCATTTAGTATATAGTATATTTTTGTCTGATATTAGACATTTCCATCTACGTCAGTTACTTTTATGACAGAAAGACAAAAAGTACATTGTAAGAAAATAGAAAGCACTTCTTAGGAATACTCAAAGTTTGTGAGATTTATCTGTGAATAAGTGAAAGTTAGAGGAATTTTTAGGGTATTTTCAGTTTTTCGTTAGAAATACTTATTTAATTTCATAAGTTAATATTTTTATGAGAGAAAAAAAAAAAAGCAAAATGTAACAGTCCAGACCTATAGGCAGAAAATTGTTTGGGGGGTACTTTCTAATTTACAAAATAAGTAATCTTGGAAAAAGCAAAAAAAAAAAAAAAATGCAAACATGCTTTTATTAGAAACCAGGATTATCTGAAATTATCCCAAAATATGATATCAACATTTTCTACACAATCTAATTAATTAAATTATTATTATTATTAGCGTTAAAAATATTAACTATCAAGTACCTTAATCATTATATGGCTAATAAAAAATTCAAATTCAAATTTTTTATTTTAATTCTTATTCATCATTAATTAAATAAAAGTTCTTTGATAAATCCAAATTCATATTCAAAATTACCCACGGCCATGAATTTGGATTAGCTTCTCTCTCTTTCATCTGGGTATAATTTTTTTTTTTCTTGAACATGGACAAGCCACCGGTAAGATTTCAACCCAAGACCTAAGAGATAGGAGGAAGTGAAATACCAACTATTTATTCAAGAGGTAGTGTACCCCAAATTTTTAATCCTATTAATTTGTAAAATATACCAATTATATTCCTTTAAAAATATTTCTTATTTTTATGTCATGGTAAATTACTTTATCACCAAATCTATTAAAGGAGGTGTGTGAAATGACAAAAGTGACCTCATTATTTAAGAATTTATAAAGTTTTTAAAATATTAATTTGGAAATATTTCTATACTTTTGGTTATCAATAGACCTGTCCAAGGGTCGGACTACCCGCCCAAGCCCGAAGGCCCGCCCGAAAAATGAGAGGGCTAGGACAAATATATAAGGCCCGATGTCCGGGCCTTGGACAAAAAAAGAAGCCCATTTTAAAAATAGGCCAGGTTTGGTTTTCATTGTTAAAAGCCCAACCCGGTCCGGTCCGGCCCGAATTATAAAATATATTTATTAATTAGTTTTGTTTATATATATATATAATGGTGAATTTCCATTGATTATTTATTAATTAATTTTGTATATACTTATATAATATATATTTATTGTTGATTGCTATTGATTATAATGGTTTGAATTTTACTTGTTGTAATTGTATAAATATTTGCATTTGGTATTTTAATTTTTAAGTGTTTTGTAAAATAATATTTGGTCATATTCGCATATTAATATTATTGTTAATTTTTTTTATAACTTATATATTATTTGATGAAAAATCTATTTGGGCAGGCCTTGGGTAGAGGTCATTAAATTTGGGCGGGTTATGGCAAAAGTTAAGGCCCGAATTTTTGGGCCGGGCGGGGCTTGGACAAGGTTGAATTTTAGTAATTATAGATAAAAACCCGGCCCGAACCCGGCCGATGGACAGGTCTAGTTATCAATAGTAGAAAGATACTTAGCGTTTAGTTGTCTTATGTTGTGTTCTATGAAACATTTAGTTATTAAAAAAAAAATAGTAAGCACATATATAATTAGTATTTCAAAAATTAATAAAATTAAACAAAAATATTTTCTTGATGATAATGAGAGTTTAATGAGGGATTATTTGCAACAAATAATGAAGTGTACACGTAAATAAAACCATAAGGGATTATTCCATTGCAATAGCGAATAAAGCTATAAAAAATTAAAAATTTTTAATAAAATCAACGGCTTAGTTTGGTTCAAATGAATGAACATATTCAAAAGGAAGACCTAAAAGTAAGCAGAGAAGTTAGACTTAAAAGGACCATTCTTGCAAGTTAGAAATTGACCAGGACCACATAAGTCATTACCCCCTAAAACTATCACCTTCCCTAATAAAAATGTACTTATTATTTACTATTATTCTATATAAAGCAAAAGGAAATCTAAATGAATTGATTCACCATTCAATGCCCACAAGTAAGGGACACCAAGGAATATGCTAGTCATGTTACATGTGAAGACAATCTTTTCTTCTTTCATGCCAACTTCTCCCGAAAATAAGTCAACATTGATGGCAAGAACATTGATAGCAAGCAAAGTAATTAACTTTGTATACTTTCAACATACACAGATAATGCTTGGAAACTTCAAGGTTGCCACCCTGGTTGATCAACACTATGAACCTATAAATATAAACCCGGCTCAGCTTCCATACCAATCTTAACTAAGACCTTCAGAGAGAAAGCAAGAGATAAAGAACGAACCTTACTTTCCTTTCTATCTTATAACTAATTAGAGCTTTCATATATATATATATATATATATAGAGAGAGAGAGAGAGAGAGAGAGGGAGAGAGAGAGAGATGGGAGGGCAGTCATCTTGCTTCAGCTGCTTCTCTGAACGTTCAGTGAGAGTAGAAGATGAGGACAAGGAGAGCAGGAGATTCAGCAGTGATGAGCCTGGGGATCCAAATATTGATGCCAAGGGAGCTGCATATATTGCTAAGAAGAAGAAAGAGTGGAACAATATTAAGGAGCATGTGTTAGTGTCTGTTTATATTCAGTAACTGCGCGCTTAATTTGTGTGTTTTTCCGAAATGCTTCTACCAAGTGTTGTGCTTCGAGAATAAATTTAATCCAAAGGATTCTTAGTATATTTGTTTGTTACTTTAGTGATGGCTAATTAACTAATCTCAATGTTTTATTGCTAATTAGTGAGTTCTTCATGGGGAACTTCTCCATGTTCTTAGGATTTAATTAAAAAAAAAATGATGTTTTCAACAAACATGTTCCTCTCTTGTTTTTTTTTTTTTTTATTTATTTTTATTAAGCGGTTCAAATTAAGAGTTTGTTTGTATGAATCAACCATTTTTTAAAGTGAGTTTGTGACTTCAAAGATGTTGCTGTCTTCTTTCTTTATATTAGCATTTATAAAAATAAATATTTAAATAAGTTAATATGGTTTGAATAAATAAATTTTTTTAATAAATAATATTCATGTTTGGTTGTCATGAAGAGAAGATTTTATATGACATTTTTTTTCTTTTTTTTTTCATTAATTCAAAATGATACCTGGATGAGAATTACTAAATATTACACAAATAAAATTCTTTTTGTTTTACATTTAATTATATATATATTTATAAAGACCCTAGTTAGGAAAACTTGCAGTCTTTATGCATTTTTGGTTGTCCCTATTACCTTTAGCTTTGCCTGCAACAACCATAAACTTGAACCCACCCTCATACTTTGTGCCTTCCTCGAATATTCCAAGTCACTGGCTCCTCTGATAGGAGATTTGTCTACATGCTATATGTACGTTGAATGCATCACTCACCATATCTAGCTATATATGTGTTTTTATGTCAGCCTCCATCCAATAAACTATTTCTTTTAATCATGCTTTCTTTATTGAATACAAGAATACCTAGCTACGTCGTTCTCCATCCTTTAACAACATCTCATGTTTCACCTTATCAAACCCCTAGGCTTCACTTCTCTGTTATTAATTATTCCTTGCACCGAGCATGATCTCCTCCAACACACTGCAATTTATCTGTCCAGCCTCTTTAATATTACCCATCACCTTAGATCCAAGTAATACTCCATTCAATCTTTCTTTTCTTACATATGTAGTTATTGGGGTATTATTGGGAATCGAATCCAACAAAATTAATCTTACTCTATTAACATAAATAATTTGTGAATAACGATGAGAACGGTCTCATATAAACATGGATTGGTAAAGTTTAATTTTTTGTGAAATTAATAAAACAAAATTAATAAAGAAGCTTGAAATTTATATCAAAGTAAAATAAAGTAAATAAACAAATCTTCAAGTTAATAAAGTTCAATTATAAGACCACTGGATAATTTTAGTATTATTTCGTTGAATTAATCGTAGATGCAAAGATACTTGCTTTTATTCTTTAATAAATTTGTTATAATTATTAACAAGTTTTAACAACTCATTCCTCCTTACCTCAATAACCAAAACAAACTCTTTAATTACTTAATTTATCACTAAATGGACCTAAACAAGCTTTTAGGATTTAATCTACTAGTAGTATAAAATATAATAGCGACCACCAATTCTAACCAAGAAACATACATGCTCATTTTATTTAGATTAGATTATATATACATATAATATGAGTCTAATACGCTACATTAATTAAACCATATTATTTCACTACTAATTATTACAATAATTAAACAATTACATATTAATATTTTAATTGGTAATATATTATTTTGATAATTGAGCAATGCACCCTTTTACATCAATTAATTAACGAAACAATATTTTTAATCAACTCAAAAGATATATAGATACTAAAGAGCAAAAACTAAATGGGAAAACAATTAAATCTTATAATTCTTGATGAATCAGATTTTAATTATTTTTGAACGAGATAAAAAGAGTTTAGTTGTATATATTTCTCAAAGGAAACATAAGAAAGAGAAAGATAAATGATTAATTTCCAGATAATTTTGTTCGTTTTAGTATTCTCTTTTTAAGAATAGATTAAGAATTCAAAAAAGGTCAACTTATCTTAAGATAAAAACTAAAATTAAAAGGAAGTATCATTTTCATATATTCGGATTATCTTTTTCTTTATCATTTGAAATTGATTCCTAAACAAAAATGATAGGGACGCAAGTATACTTGCTGATTGTGTAATAATAGTACTAGAAAGCAGGATGTCGGTTCACAAAAAAGAATTAGATTAGTAGTAGTAATCCTAGTTTTGAAAATTAGGGGAAAGGAATGATGTCCGGGCATAGTATCCCTCTAGGATTTTATAAAGTACAGGACAAAAGTTGTCTAAGTATGCAATCCTATTTGAAAAGAGAAGTTTCCTAAATCATACTAAACCCCTCTCTGAAGGGTGAAGTGTAACTGAGTTAATACAATGCTGATGTAGTTACCACACAATTGCATTAACACTCCGTGAAACCTCGGTGAGTTAACAAGAATTTTTTAAGTAGGTAATTTCCCTTATGAAAAGAAATTACCCCTAACCCGAATACAGAATAGAGATGTGATTTCTCCTAAAATCTACTCCACATGATTGCAAAGAGCACGAATATTCTCATTAACATGCTCGGAAGAATTGAGGGAGACAAGGTCTCCAAAGTACCCTATTTCTAGGCTTAATCACAATTTCCTCTAATCACGTTATGTCTATGCTAGGTGGAAATTTCTTCTCGTCACAAAGCACATCAAATATGATAACTAGGGATTTTTCCACTATAGCAATCAAGCATACAAACACACAATTAGATTTAGATAGTATGGATTGCAATTAAGTAAACAAGTAAATCACATAGATCTACTACCATTGTCAAAAGATATATAAACCCTAGAGTTCAACTATGCCCAAACATGAAAAAATTAACCCTCCATTAATGGAGGGTAATCATCCAAGTAACAAGACAACAAGAGAATAGAAATAAACAAAGAGACCCCCTTCTCAATCGTGCTAGAAGTAGATCACAAGGAAAATCCCAAGAAGCTTCGACGAACAAAAAGATTGAACAAAAATTACCTTGGTGATGGATCCAAATCTCCTTAAAAAATTGCCTAATAAGCCCTGAAGATCCGTCTCCTTTCTTCTCTAACCTCACCTCCAAAAGGGCTTCAAGATTGAATTAAAAGATGTCCTAAAAATCCTCATTAGGTCTATTTATACTCAACTACTTACGGGTTGCTTACAGGCATAAAGACGTAGCGGTAAGAAGCTGAAGACCATGGGTCGCGAGCCTTGCAGGAATACTTACGGCCGTAAGTCCCATCCGTAAGGTCTTCTGTTTGTGTTGTGGTTTAACTTACGGCTGTAACCGCTGGACCGTAAGATTCACTATGCTGCTCTTGTGACTGCCCTTACGAGCATAAGCTCTGGTCATAAACTCCTCTGGATGGTCCTTACAAGCATTCTTACGGGAATAAGTTCTACCTGTAAGGTCAGCTCTGGTCATAAACTCCTCTGGATGGTCCTTACAAGCATTCTTACGGGAATAAGTTCTACCTGTAAGGTCCTCTGATTTGGCTATAATCTTCCCCTTACGGGTATAAGTATGCCCTCAAGGTTCTTTGGAAGATGCTTAAGTCGTAAGCCGGGACATAAGATGCTCGTAAGCCATCTTGTTTGCCTTGTCCTTATTCAATTGATGCCGAGAGAGCTCCATCTTCTTTGTTTTAGATGTAGAATGCTTTTATTGGTTCTCTCTTATCTTTAAGTGCTGCCATAAGCCTAAGAATACAAAAATACACTATATTTAGCACCGAATTGCACAAAGTATTTCTAATACATGCCTAACGAGTGTACAAAATGGTATGACATAATAGAATATTGTACACTCATCAAATTTCCCCACACTTAAGCTTTAGCTTGACCTTAAGCAAAAATAAAACATTACAAACCAAGAGGAAAGTGCATGTCTGTTATAACTCTCGATCTACTTCACTTCTTTTGACCTATAATACTTTAATAGCAAAAATTTCATAAATAGCTTCTTATTTTGCAAGGTGGTAACTTCACACAACTCCTAAAGTAGCATTTTTCTCATAAGGTCCCATTAAGTGGCTTTCACGCTTAAAAGAGGTAGCTCTTTCCATATATTTTACTAGAATACAGTAGCTTTCATTCTCCTAAAGAGATAGCTCTTTCTCTCATTAGGGCATACAAAGTATCCAACTTATTGAGAGTAGATGCACACATCTACTAGGGGTAGCTTTTTCCATTTCCAACATCTTTCTTTTTTTTTCGAAATAAATTTTTTCAAATTTGGAAAAATTTTCTCAATTTAAACCACTTGAAGTAAAATGAACTAAACTATACAAAGTCATATATGGTCTAAGTTGTTATAATAAAGAAGTTGTCTGATTTAGTTCAGTGAATAACCAAAAATAGAGTGCAAACTAAAAAAAATAGAACTCAAAAGGGAACAAACTCACATGTGTTCCCCCTAATACTAAGAAACTCCCACTACATTTCCAGTGCACCGTCATAAGTCATAACTTGGATTGTAGAAGAAAGCAATAAATCCTAAACCCCTCCCCCACACTTAAATCATACATTGTCCTCAACTTGCGTAAAAAATAAATATGAAAGGAAATGTAAACAAGAATAGGAGGGGAGCGGAAAGCGAGTACTTCAATAGTTCATATTTCAAAGTTTATTGCCCCTTGAAATCAGTCTAGTGTGTCCATTGAAGTGCCCAAGTAGTGGGGGCCACTCAAGGTCAAGAAAAGACTAAGTGAGCACCCCCTTTACAATTGAGGATGGTGGGTGTTGCAAATAAGACCTGTGAATATAACCGGGTAGACATTAAAGTTCAAAAAGATAAAAATAACAAAAACAAAAAATATAATCCACTTAATGTCTCAAAATAAATACAGACTAGGCAGGGCTAACCTTTGCCAATAATGATGACTATGAAGACAAAAGGAAATCGAAATACAAATTGAAAGCAAATAAATCAATGCTCGGCGGTATCTGAAGGCTTAGGATCTGTCAGCAGTAGATGGTACTGACAAATCAATGTCGAACTCATCATCTTACTTCTCACCTAAATCATCTCCCGAAACTGGTGGTAGTCCACTCGGGCAAGGAGTGAGTACGTATCGGGATCCCTGTTGAATGACCATCCCTATAGAATTGAGAATATCCATCCTTAGGGGTGTTATGCTACCCATGATAATTTGCCCTTAAGCTGGTCGATAAGTCCTATGCCGCAAATGATTCTTGTAATGTATGGTCTGGCAAAAATGGAACTTATACAAGTGTGCTGGCTTTGATGAGCTAAAAACTCTACCAGCATAAACCCAAGATGAAATAGCTTACGCTCAATAGAGCTATGCAAATAGAGTAGCTCTTACCGCCCACTACCCCTGTACTATTGGCTCTGCTTGCAAAAGATCACCCGATCAAAGCATGTATATATCTCAAAGCTGGCTTGTGAATGCATGAAGCTATTGTCAATCCGGGTTCATAGTTTCTTCTTGAACATAGCTGATCCATACCCCACCTGCCATCTTCCTCAGGAAGGGGGGGGGGGGGTAGTCAAAAGCAGCTGGTCATACGTCTGAATCATGGTGAACTCACTATTATAGAGGCCCAATGATAGAGAGAAATTCGTGTAACTTAGAGCTTGTTCCTCTCTGAATAGCTGAAATCGTATAGAGCCTGCTCTGTCAAAACTAGGTCATCGATGATCCACCTTATTAGTGCTCAAAACCTCTAGTGTAGCATCTCTGTCTCTTTAGCAATAGTGAACAGTTGGCTCCATCCTCCTATTTCTAATAGTCTGTGAATCTCCTTTTTTAATCCTAACTTCATAAGAACTTGCCAATCCACTATACAGAACTGGCCAAATTGTTTCATTCTTAAATGGTGGTACCATTCCCTAAAATGTGGAGCAGAAAAAGTGAGTGTTGTGGGTGCGGGAGGTATTACGATTGTCGTGGTCGTTGGCGCTTACTTGAATCCTAGCAGTGTGTTTTCTTTGTCAGTCTGGTAAGCACCTATCGAGAGATGGAAGCCTCAGTTCGTGCCCTCTTTGGTGGTTTGGAGGTTGTCTTCTTGGTCTTAGTCATCTTGTGCAAAGTAAGCATACTATTTAGCCCAAAATAATATGAAAAACTTTACAACAGAAGAGCTTACGACCTGCTTAAGGGAATACTTATTGTTGTAAATCTTATAAAACTTCACCTTTAAGGTGTACATATGACCGTAAACCACGAGCTCAGGCCATAAGGTTCCTTCTGTGTGTAGGAGCTCAAATATTTTTACAACATGCGTGGGATTCAAAAGAAATAACTCAAGAAACATACTAATAAAGATTTTATATGAATGTAAAACCAAGAAAAGACATTTACCTTCATGAGAGAGTCAAAATTGAAAATCGGATCAGTGAAAGCCAATGTGAATGGCCCAAACTTGTTTAAGAAAGCTCAGAGAAAAAAATAGGAAACAAGAGGAAAAAAAGAAGAAGAGTGTGTGGCTGCCACCATTGAGGAATAGTGAAAAACATTTAAAAAATGACTTAAAGATGCTTAACGGTGCTTAAACCCTAACCCCTTACAAGCAGCTTAAGGGCTTATGTTTGATCGTAAGGTTCTTTGAATTATTCTTATAGCC
Organism: Dioscorea alata; assembly: GCA_020875875.1. Lineage (NCBI taxonomy): Eukaryota > Viridiplantae > Streptophyta > Magnoliopsida > Dioscoreales > Dioscoreaceae > Dioscorea > Dioscorea alata. The sequence goes on from CM037019.1 coordinate 15,399,539, forward strand.
ATCTTACACCTGTAAGACCTACCCCGTAAGAGTACATCTCCTTTACAACCCAGGTTATGGCCATAAGAGCCTTTACATTGTGGCCCATAAAGTTCTCTGAATTGCTCTTACGGTCTGGCTTATGGTCATAAGCCCCTAGTAAGGTACTTCTGAACTGTGATCTTCAGGGCTAATGGACCATAAATGCACCAGTAAGACTTTTTGGAACCCCACTGCAGAGTGTCTTACGGGTGTAACGATGCCTGCAAAGCTCTTTGCTCATACATTACAGCTTGGCTTACTGGTGTAAACAGCCTGTAAGCAGTCCTGTAAATTTGAGAAGAGTTTCCCTTATTCTATAGTTAAGTTCAAATACAAATATGACCTGGTAAGCACAGAAATGAGTGTCTAAAGCAACATCCAACCAACCAAATCATGAAAAACAATGAGACGCCAAGCATTTTATTGCTAACTCAAACAAAAGCAAACTACCACTAAAAACCAAACTAAACAAAAATATGAAAAATGCTTGGGTTGCCTCCCAAGGAGCACTTGTTTTATGTCATGAGCTTAACGTACTTGATGTGTGCATGCCAAGGTGGTTGCTCATGGAAATGCCCCACACTTTCAATGTAGGTGTCTCCAAAATGAGGCTTAAGCCTCTGACTATTTATGTTGACGGTAACGTGCTCTAGATGTGTGATCTCAATGCCCCGTTAGGGTACACATGGGTAATACAATAAGGTCCTGACCACCTTGATTTTAGCTTCCCCAGAAAAAGTTTCAAATGAGAGTTAACAAGTAACACTTGATCCCCTTCTTAGAACTCACTGCCAGGCTTAATCAACTTATCATGGTAAATCTTTGTCCTCTCTTGGTAAGTATGGGAGTTTTCATAGCAAATTTGTTTCCATTCATCAACTTCATTTAATTGAAGTTTTCATTTTTCCCCTATGGTAACTAAATCTAGATTAAAAAACCTAGCGATCTAATAAGCTCGATGCTCTGACTCAACTAGTAAATGGCAAGCTTTGCCATACACCAAGCGATATGATGAAGTCCCCAATGGTGTTTATCTAACTTTTCAGACCAATCTTTCTTACCAATGGTTACTATTTTTTCTAAGATTCATTTCAACTCCCTATTTGATACTTGCACATGGCTGTTACTTTGAGGATGATATGGGGTGGCAATCCTATGGGTGACACCATACTTCTTGAAAACCTATTCCAATTGAGCATTACAAAAATGCTTGCCCTGATTGCTAATGATTGTCCTAGGTATGACAAATTGGGAAAATTGCTTTTTCAAGAACCTATAAACTACTCGGGCATCATTAAAGGGAAGAGCTTGAGCTTCAACCCACCTTGAAACATAATCGAGTGCAATCAAGATATACTTATTTCCATTAGAACTAGGAAAAGGGCTCATAAAGTTAATGCCTAAACATCAAAGATTTCACAATTAACGATAAGATTTTGAGGCTTTTCAAAATGTCGAGAGATGTTACCTGTTCGTTGGAAGTTGTCACAACATTGAATGTACCTTTGTGTGTCGTGAAAATTGGATGGCCGAAAAAGAACCTTGCCTTGTGTACTTTCACAGCGATTTTGTTAGCACTATAATATCCTCTTATGGGCTGAGCATGACATGATATGCACAAACCCGAATCAAATGCAGGTCTTCCCATATATAATTCTTCACATCAGCAAAAAAATTCTTTTTGAGATATGAGGTTATATCATTAGGAAGAACTTGGGCAACAAGATAACTTACAAAATATACAGACCAAGGTGTGTCGACCTTACCCCTTTCATTGATGAAATAAAGATGCACTTTAGGAAAGGTATCGTTGATCTTTATTTCTTCTTGCGATTTCAACTCAGGATGCTCTAGTCTTGACAAATGATCATGCACCAGATTCTCGACACCACGCTTATCCTTGATCCCTATATCAAACTTCTGCAAAAGTAAAACCTAACAGATTAGTCTTAATTTGGCATCGATTTTGCTGAATAAACATCAGAGTATGGAATGATCTGTGAACACTACAACTTTTGACAAAATAAGATAAGGATGAATTTTTTCAAATGCAAACACGACAGTTAGCGACTCTTTCTCAGTGGTGGTGTAATTCTCTTATGCCTCATTCAAAGTTTTACTAGCATAGTATATTGGTTGAAAGTGCTTATCCCTTCTTTGCCTCAACACTGCCCCAATCGCATAATCACTTGCATCACACATAATCTCAAATGGAAGACTCCAATCGAGAGCGATAAGAATTGGCGCATTCACCACCAAGTTCTCCTTGAGTGTCTCTAATGGCAATATGCATTCAGTGGAAAATTCAAATGGTACATCTTTCTCGAGGAACTTGAAGTGGCCTAGTGATCTTCAAGAAGTACTTAATGAAATGCCAATAGAATTCTACATGCCCCAGGGAACTCCTTATGGCTTTGACTGAAGAAGAAGGTGGAAGTTTCTTGATAGTATCAATTTTCGCCCTATCAACCTCAATACCATGTCGGGATATTTTGTATCCCAACACTATTCCTTCACAAACCATAAAATGGCATCTCTTCCAATTTAGGACCAAGTTTTTTTCCTTACACCTTTTTAAAACCTAAGTTTTGTAAATTGTATACAAAAGAATCTCCAAAGACAGAAAAGTTATCCATGAAGGCTTCCTTAATATCCTCAAAAAGATCATCGAATATAGCTATCATACAGTGTTGGAAAGTGGCAGGGGCATTGCACAACCCAAATGGCATCCGCCTATAAAAAAACATACCAAAAGGGCATGCGAAGCTCATTTTTTCTTGGTCTTCAGGGTTAATGGGAATTTGAAAGTACCCCAATAATACATCCAAAAAATAGTAGAACATGTGTCCCGAAAGCCTTTCCAATATTTGATCAATAAATGGAGGGAAAGTGATCCTTTTGTATGGCATCCTTCAATTATGTATAATCAATGCAGATCCTTCAACCTGTAACAGTGTGAGTCAAGATCAGTTAATTTCTCTCATTTGTGACCACTGTCATCCCTCTATTCTTTGGTACAACCTGGACTGGGCTCACCCATGCTTTATTAGAAATCAGATAAATGATCCCAGCATCAAGTAGCTTTATTACATCAGCTTTCATAACCTCCTTCATATTTGAATCAACCTCCTTTGAGGTTGAATAACTAGTTTAAAATTCTCCTCCATCAAGATCTTGTTGGTGCAAAAGAAGGGATTAATTCCTTTGATATCAGCAATCTTACATGTTATAGTTCCTTTGTGCTACTTGAGAACCTCTACCAACCTCTTCTTCTGGCCGCATGATAAATGAGAAAAGATTATAATTGGAAGTTTGGAGTTCTTGGCAAGAAAAGCATACTCCAAATGATTTGCTAATTTCTTCAGTTCAAGTTCCAGAGGTTCTTCGATCGATGTTTTCAATTTCTTGTTCTCAACATTAATCTTTTCTTCGCTATCTAGTTCCCCCAAGTCTAGTAATTGTGGTATATCATCGTCCCATTGATACACTTCTTCATTCTCTATTGACACTAACATCACATTTTGTATCAATGGAAAAGATGGAACTTGGTTCTTCTTTGCTTGTTGATCTCTCTTTTCTATATGCTCACCTAAGGAACTTACTAAGCGATCCAAGGCTTCCTCGAAAGTATTGAGTCTCACTCTCAAACTTCCTTGAGTCAAATTGGAATGAATAATTAAATAATAATGCCATTTCTTCCCCCTCATTCTATTGTACAGAAGAATCATCTCCCATCCAGTACTTCTATTGTGTAAAACTGTCCATCCTTGTATTCATAATTGGCAACTAATCTAAATAATTGGCAACTAATCATGCTCAAAAAGATGATTGAAAACAACTATATAAACCAAAATGAATCAATATAACCAAAATTAGAAAAAAACAAAAGAAAAATAAATGGTAAAATGACGAAAACATAAAGTACTCCTAATATCTCAATTCTTCCCCAACAACGGTGCCAAAAACGTGATAGTGATGCAAGTGTACATACCAATTTTGTAATAATAGTGTAATAATAGTGCTAGAAAGAAGGATGTCAGTCCACAGGGAAGAATGACATTACTAGTAGTAACCCTAGTTCCAAAAATTAGTCTAACCAAATGAGTGATGTGTGTGAACAAAAGAATGTGAAAACAAGGAGTACGGAATAAAAGAGTAGAGAAATCAAAAGAAAGGAATGATGTCTAGGTAAAGCATCCTTCTAGGGTATTATAAAGTATAGGACAAAGGTTGTCTAAGTATACAATCCTATTTGTACTGAGAGTTTTTCTAAATCATACTAAACCCCTCTTTCAAGGGTGAAGAGTAATTGAATTGGTGTAGTGCTGATTCAGTCACCACACAATCACATTAACACTTTGTGAAACCTCGGTGAGTTAACAAGAATTTCTTAAGTAGGTAATTTCCCTTATAAAGAGAAATTACCCCTAATCTGAATACAGAATAGAGATGTGATTTCTTCTAAAATCTATTCCACATGATTGCAAAGAACATACAAATTCTTATTAACACTCGGGAGAATTGAGAGAGACAGGGTCTCCAAAGTACCCTATTTCTAGGCTACTCACAATTCCCTCTAATCGCGATATGTCAATGCTAAGTGGAAATTTCTTCTCATCACAAAGCACATCAAATGTGATAACTAGGGCTTTCACCATGATAGCAATTAAGTATAGAAATATGCAATTAGATTCAAATAGCATGTATTGCAATTAAGTAAACAAGTAAATCATATAAATCTATGACCAATGTCAAAAGATAAACCCTAGCATCCAACTATGTACAAACATCAAAGATATTAGCCCTCCATTAAAGGAGGGGAATCATCCAACTTACAAGACATGAAGAGAATAGAAATAACATAGAAACCCCCTTCTTAATCGCGCTGGAAGTAGATCGCCGGGAAACTCCTAAGAAGCTTCGATGAACGCGGCTAAGGTGATGCTTGATGGCTACGATCTTCCTCCCCTTGCTGACGGATCCAAATCTCCTCTAAAAATAGCCTAGTAAGCCTTGGAGATCCGTCTCCTTTCTTCCCTAACCTCGGCTCAAAAAAGGTTTCAAGATTGAACAAAAAGATGTCATAAAAATCCTCATCAAGTCCATTTATACTCGGATGTTTAGGGGCGTAAGGATATGGCTGTAAGGAGCTAGAGAGGATGGGTTGTGAGCCTTGCGAGAACACTTACAGCTGGGAGTCCCATCGGTACAGTCCAACTTATGACCGTAAGTACCGGACCTTAAGCATCACTGCGCTGCCCTTTTCACCACCCTTATGTGCATATGCTCTGGTCGTAAACTCCTCTAAATGGTCCTAAAGGGTATCTTTACTGGGGTAAGTCTTGTTTGTAAGGTTCTCTGATTTGACTGTGAATTTCCCCTTACAGGCAATAGGCATGCCCGCAAGGTTCTCTAGAAGATGCTTACGAACGTAATCCAGGTCATAAGCTATCCACAAGCCATTCTGTTTGCCTTGTCCTCATTTAGTTGATGCCAAGAAAGCTCAATCTTCATTTTGGATATGGAATTCTTCTATTGGTTCTCTCTTGCCTTTGAGTGCTACCCGAAGCCTAATAATACAAAACACATAATGTTTAGCATTGAATTCCACAAAATGTTTCTAATACATGCCTAACGAGTGTACCAAATGCTGTGAAATAATGGAATATTGTAGACTCATCACAAAACAATATATAGATAAAGATAATTAGTACTGACTATCAAATATTGGGTTATAACCATTTAATTTCACCCATGTTCAGCAGCATTCTTATCGTATAAAGTGTTCTGCATGCCCTCTAAGCTTCCACATATTATGATTTTTTTTTTACTCTGATAGGTCTTCAAAAGTTCTCGAAATTTTTAATCTTGCCCATTTCTTGCCAAAACTCACTTTTGAACTTACTTTGACTCAAATATCTAATTTATTTCACAAAATATAAACATAATTATAATCTGTAATTACAAATATTTTATAAATCAAAATACAGAGAATTTATATAAAATGTGTATATTACGCTTGCTATGAAGTATTTAACAAAATTTTTAAATTCAAAGAAAATATTGAATTGGCCACTATTTCCCCAAATGATGAACCAACTTACGTCACTATAGAGCTTTTAATGTGATCAATGCATAATGCTATATATGAGCAATGATGTCCTAATCCTTCATTGCACTTGACACTTTATTTTACTATTACTAATTTAAATATTATCAATCATAATTAGATTAACAAAATAAAGTGGAAGATAAATGATAGCGCAACTGTTAGCCTTGTCCTAGCCACTGAGATATGACATAAATAGCCTCTTCACCAACTTGACATCAACAATACATTACTTCAAAGATTAGTGGATGATATTTGTCACGGGCTTGGACTTCTTCCAACAAACTGTGCAACACTTGATCACTCCTTCCTTGATTAAGTCAGCCAAGCAGTGTTCAAAAAATCGGCCTAGGAGGCCGCCTAAGAGCTGGAAGATGGCATGCCGACTCATTTTTGCAAAAAACAGGGAAAAATTGGTGTTGGCTTTCCATCCAAAAAAGGACACCCAGGCACCGCCTAGGCGGGCTGGGCGGCGGACTAGGTGGGCTAAGTTAGGCTAGGCAGCTTTAGGAAAAAAATTTTAAATTATATGTTTTTAACTTGTTTAGGTTTAGAATCACGACAGCGCCCCTTCGTTACCTCACAAGAACCCAACCAGCGGCGCCCCTTCGTTCCTCTGGTTCATCCGCCCTAGAAGCAGATCGGTGAGCAACACTTGGAGGAACTTGGTGGCTGTGTACCCCTGGCTTAGAGCGAAGCCATGATGACGTTTAATAGCTTCTTCTCCACGGTTAGAGGTTAGTATGATGAGGATAAATAGTTGGGATTTATGTTAAGGGATCAGTGGACTGTATGATGATTGACAATATGAATGTATGATGTAGTAATCAATGAATGAGATGTAATATTGGATGTTTTCTTTGATGTTCTGTTGTAGAGAAAAGAATTATATTAAAGCACTCACCATGTGTTCGACGAAATGCCCAAGTGATTTGCTATGTTAGTTTGGCTTGCTATGTTGAGTAATTGGAAGGCTAAAATCTAAGTAAATATATGATGTGTTAGGAAATTAGGACATTTCAAACATGGAGGTCTAATATGAGATAAATGGAGATTTCAGTCCTAGTTCTATGATGATGTTCATGCTTGTATAACTAATTGCTCAAGAGTATGGTTTCTATGTTATGGAGTTAGAAGGGAGCATGCATGCACTTGTGATGTTTGGTGAAATGTCACTTAGAACCTACAAAGCTGATTTCATGTATCATTGTATTGTGAACTGAGATCATGTTATGAGTGAATTCATGAACCTCTAATTAGTTGGAGATGATTAGTAGGAGTAAGAATATAATACTATATTCTTATATGAAATTGAATAGACAAAATTCAATGATTCTGATTTGTGAGACGAGTTGGGAAATTCATTTTCTTGGTTTGATTTGAATAGGCAATGACAACAATTATAGGTAATGCAAATTGATGAGATTTTAGTTGGAAATATTTAATTGTGAAGTATGCATCTTGATGTTTATTTTGCTAAGTGAATTAAAGTCTTCCCTTCAATGAATTTTCAGTTGATTCGTGATAAGTCATAAGTTTATTGATTTGGTATTGGAGTTTGGTTGTTAGTTTAATAGTTTGTTAGTTTGGTTATTTTCAGGTCTCTAATGGCTGAGAATGAATCTTCTGGAGCATCTAATTCAATGGCATCTTCAGATAATTCATTGAAGCATAATTCAAGTGATGTGGGGTGGGAGTTTGCTGTATTGGTGGATCCTACTAATCCGGATAAGTTAAAGTGTAAGTTTTGAATGAAAGTGGTTAGTGGTGGAATATATAGAATGAAACAACACATAGCCAATATCAAGGGAAATGTATCCTCATGTTCAATGTGTACGGAGAAGGCTAAAGCCAAATGCAATGTGGCAATAGAAGAAGCAAAAAGCAAGAAACAAGGTAAAACTAGACATGACTTGGAGAAAAGAGAATAAGTTTACATTACTCCGATTGATGAAGAAGACTATGAGGATGTTGAAGTTGGAGGGTCAATGAAAAGTCCACGCGTTCGTGGGCCGATGGATAGATTTACATCGTCTATTGATAAGGATAGTTTTATAAAATTTGTGGAGGTAGTTGGAATTTATGGCAAGGGCTATCAACCTCCAAGCCAATATGAATTAAAGGAGCCACTATTGAAGGAAGAAGTTGAGAGAACTAAAGGAATTATTAGGGACACTGAAAAAGAGTGGGAAAACAATGGTTGCTCAATCATGACAGATGCTTGGTCGGATCGAAAAAGGACAAGTATTATGAATCTATGTGTCAATTCTAGCAAAGGCACAATTTTCCTTTCTTCCAAGGAAGATTCTGAAGAAGCACACACGGGCCATATATCTATCACTATGTCGACAAGTGCATTGAAGAAGTTGGGCCATTACATTTGACGGTGTATCTTGAATCCTTAATACTCCTATAAAAAGGAAATGATACAAAGCAATTCGCTTGTCATGGATGGGCTACTTGAATGTGTTGAGAAATTTTTCCCCGATTTTGATGCTCAAAATGTGGTGTTGAATGATGAATTGTTGAATTCAAAGAATAAAGAAGGTAGCTTTGGGAGACTTACGGCCAAGATGGGATGCACTAAAACCAATCACTTATATGAAAGCTGTATACATTTGTGGTATGTATCTTATTAATTTGGTTATCGGAATTGTTTTATGTACGACAGTATTTTCAGCATTTAATGTTTAATTTTGTTCTTCGTTGTTCATTCAAATGAAAACACTTAATATGTTGAATGGATATGCTTGGTGTTGCTATTCAGTTTTTTATAAACATGTTTAGTGTCATCGACAATAATCACCTGAATGTATATGTATTGTTTGTGCAATCAGGAAAGTTATGGCTAGCCAGTCAGGAAATCTAGTGAATGGACGTTGTGACTTAGCACCACTCATTGACACTATACGACAGTTGAAAGATAAGATGACACGAAGGCATTGGGAGTTACTCTGATGAATGCCATTTAGTCATCTGATGGATATTGAGCCAATAGCACAAGAGCATAGTGTATTGGATGCGTTGATGCAGGCTTTTGATAAATGGATGAAAACCTTCAATTTGGGAGACAGTCATTTATAATTCATGACTGAAGATGATTCAATGATACTTGGACTAAAATGTGATGGTGTCACAATAGATTTCACAAGGAAGAAGGAATGTTGCTCCCTTAAGAAGGAGTTCTTAACCAAAAGAGTAGACCGAACAAGGAAATGCTTGTCGAGGACTTTAATGAGTCTGGTTGGCATAAAAGAAAGCAAAGAAAGAAGAAAGTTTCATAAAGCTTTTGTTGGTATACATCATGGGATCCTTACTTTTTCCCACCACTTCATGTACATCTCTAGCATGGTTAGCTTACTATGTGGAAGACCTATCAATGCTAGACAAATTTGCATGGGCCTAAGCCACCCATAGGTAAATTATAGATGATTTTGCCTACAATGCAGCTGCCCATGTAAAGGATAGATGTTCCGAGAAGCAACCATGCATAGGGTATTTGCGAGCATGTACAATTGCATTTATAATTTGGTTCTATGAAGAAACGGGGACTGGGAAGAAGACCCACTTTGGAAGGACACCACGTATTCTTTGTTATGGTGAAGCCAATATCAAGAAACAAGTAGGTGTCAGTGCCTTGCTTGAGTCATTGGAGGAAAAAGAGGTTTGCAAATTAGAACCCATTGAGAATTTTCTTTTATTTTTCTACTTTTATGCCATTCTGATTGCTTTTACTCATAGGTCATTAGTATCCATATTTCCTGCTCTGTATCACATTTAACCTTTTAATATTCATGGTTTTTCTTTTTTATATCGATTACAATTTAGTATCTTATACATGAATTTAGTTTTTTAATTGGATGTTTTGTTTGGAGAATAATGTGTATATGTCAAAGTTAATGTTTGTTGATATATCTGCTAGTTTTCCCCATTTATGCCAGAGAGACAATCTGGAGTTGACCTCATTGGTTCAGGAAAGATTGAGCTCAGCTTTGCAAGGACAACTTTGGATCCTTCTGGTGCAACCAAAGCACCAAAAATCATCAAGGCATTGAAAGCAAAAGGTAAGAGGAAATGACAGGGGCCCGAAAATGCACGGGTTTTCGAAGTAATAAAGTACCTCGGTGAGATGGTAGTCAAATCCACAAGGAGTAGTGATTAGAGACAAGAGGAATTGCTACTTAGCAAGTGTGAAATGATGGTGGTGAGAACAATCAATGTGTGTGCAAGAAAACGAAAGAGAAATATGAGAGGCAAGAGAGTGCAAGCAAAGAGTAAAGAGAGGAACAATCAATGTGAAATGGGGTACCCGAACAAGCTCCCCCTAGGACTAATGTTTCTAGTGCAAGACTAATATTATACTCCCTTATTGATGTTTAATGAGTCGTGGAAATCCATAAGCACACGATCCCAAACCTAAGGTCAACCGTGACTAGTTCCAACACTATGCCCCTGCATTAGGTTTCACTAAAACCCTTCACTCTGTTGATCTCTTGACTAAACCCCAGGGGAGTCCATCATCCTAAGCCTCACACTACGTGGAACTACTTGATGTTCTAGGGATTCCAAGTGATAGACCATGTCCTTAAATATAGTTATAACCCTTTGGTCCAAGTGAAAGAACCTTAATCTAAGTTAAGCCCCAGCACTAGGATTCACTACAACCCTTCACTCTGTTGCTCATGCAACTAAGCCCTAGGGGAGTTCATCTCCTAACACTTCACTCTACTTAGATTGCAAAGAACTCTTGAAACACGGAGGTAGAAAAAATCACACCGAAGGGGAAAGGAGACGTTCCGCTACCTCACGACTCACCCTCTCAGGTAGTCTAATCCTATAGAAGTTGTCACACCTTCAAAGGATAACCTAGATGATTCTCAACCCTAGTGTTACGGCTAAGGGAAAATCAATTACAATTATCATGCAAGATTAGAACTCAATTAAAATCATCAATTAAGAAAGCATAATAAAAATCATAGAAACAATATCATCCTAGGGTTTATAAGTCCAAATACCCACGAGGGGTTCCATGGAGCTATACAAAATCATCAATGTATATGAATCAATAAGAACGGCAAACATAGATGAAACACCCTTGTAATGCGTGGCGATGGTCTTGTGAGGCTGCTCCGTTCTCTCCACCAAGCCCCTTGTCAAGCCTAGGGCACATCTCGCCGGATCGGTGCCGACGAAAACTTCCCCAATAGCTATCTTCTAACGGACATCGATGTTGATGTCGAAGACTCACTCCAAACCTCCACAAAATCCTTTCCAAACCCTAGCCGCGAACTCTCCAGAAATTGGGTGAAAAATAGATCGAAAAGTCCTCTAGAAAATCTGAGTTGCGGCTTTAAACAGGCTAAAATTGGGCATCCACACAGCCATGTGGATTTCTGACACACCCTTGCGAGTGCGTACCGTAAGTGTACGGGTTATCGTACGAATAAAATTACCCTGGTGAGTGGGTAGTCATATCCACAGGGAATAGGGATTCAAGACACGAGACTTCACTATTTAGCTAAGTAGTGTGTGGTGAGTGTGAAGAGAATCGATGAGTGAGTGTAAAAGCAATTATAAAGAGCAAGAAATAAAAGAGAAATGTGGTAGGTGAGAGAGTGCAAGCAAGAGTAAATAGAGAGAGACAATCAATGAGTAAAGATGGGTACCCGGACAAGCTACCCCTAGGACTTATGCTTCTAGTGCAAGGCAATGCTATTATACTCTCCTATTGATGATAATTAAGTCGAGGAAATCCTTAAACACACAGTTAGGGGTGTAAATGATACACTACTACTCGCAAGCTACTCGAGCTCGATTCGAGGAAAGCTCGAACTCGACTCGCTTAGGGTCGAGTCGAGCTCGAGCTCGAGTAGCTCGAGTAGTTGAGCGAGCCAAGTTCGAGTATCTTAATACTTGACTCGAGTGCTCGCGAGCTTAATCGAGTAGTTGTATTTATATGTATATATATTATATATTAGTTTGTTATATATATATAATTAAGTTTGAGGTCGAGCTCGAGCCCGAATTCGAGTTCGAGTATAAAATTATCTATGATTAAATTAAGTTTATTAGCTTTTATCGATCTTAATCAAGCTTAATCGAGCGAGCTCGAGTAGCTCGAATTATGTATCGAGTCGAGCTCGAGTTACATAAATAAAACTTGATCGAGTTCGAGCCGAGTATCGAGTACCAAATTTTCAACCGAGCTCGAGCTCGAGTAGCTTGCTGCTCGGCTCGAACTCGATCGATTACACCCCTACACACGGTCTCAACCCTAAGGTCAACCATGACTAACCCCAACACTGTACCCCGGCATTAGGTTTCACTACGACTCTTGAATCTTGTTGACCTGTCAACTAAGCCCTAGAGGAGTCTATCTTCCTAAGCCTCACACTGCGTGGGATTGCTTTAAGTTCTAGGGATTCCTAGTGATAAACCCTGTTCCTATGTATAGTTCTAATTCTTTGGTCCAGGTGAAAGAACCCTAGTCTAAATTAAGCACCAGCACTAAGATTCACTTCAACCCTTCACTCTGTTGGTTGCGCAACTAAGCCCCAGGGGAGTTTATCTCCTAGCACTTCACTCTATCTCGACCGCTAAGAAATCATGGAACACCGAGGTAGGAAAAATCACACCGGAAGGGAAAAGGAACGTTTCGCTACCTCGCGACTCACCCTCTCAACCCTCTTCAATCCTAAGTAGTCTAACCCTATAGGAGTTATCACACCTCCAAACGATAACCTAGATTATTCTCAACCCTAGTGTCACGGCTAAGGGAAAACAATTACAAGATGTAGTTAAGATTGAAACTCAATTTTATTCATCAATAATGGAAAAGCATAATAACAATGTCAAAGAAACATAATAATCCTAGGGTTTACAAGTCCGACTACCCATAAGGGGTTTAGCTCCTTATGGAGCTATACAAATCCATCAAAATATGAAAAGAAATACAAATTGAAAGCATCGATGAAAACCCCCATGCGTATGATGTGGCCGTGGTCTTATACGGCCTCCGACGTCGGTGGCAATGCCGAAGACGCGCTCCAATCCTCCACAAAGTCCTCTCCGAAACCCTAGCCGCAACCCTCTAGAAGTTGGGAGAAAAGATTGGAAAAAAGATGTGTAAAAAGTCTCCAAAACGGGCTTTTATAACGTTGAGTCGCGGATTTAAATCAGCTGAATCGGGATTTCATACGGCCGTGTGGAATTTCCACACGCCCGTGTGAAATTTTTGGAATCTGATTTTTGGCAAACAATGAACAATAACTTGCTACAGTACTTTTGCTACATCAACTTGCTACAGTGCTTTTGCCGAAACGCTCCCGAATTCATCATTCTTCATCGAGGTCGTTGAATTGGGCACACAATCAACGGTAGACCGTGCCGATTGCTTCAAATCTCCTTATTGGTGAAATTCTCCTATGCTAACACAGCCCAGACTCATTGTGAATGTGACTGCCTTTGTGCCCTCCCAAAGGAGGTTGGTACACACCTACAAGTCTAGATCCGTGCCTTGTTCCTTGCTTAGCTCGAAAACTTCCCAACAACGGCAAATACAATCTAACTTCGCTCCTTTTCTCTAAATTAGATCCACAAACCTACAATGCATAAAAGCACACTAATATACACAATTTAGTGATAAAATATGGCAAAAGTAATGCTCATTGTAAAATAATAACACTTCGCATTATTATAACACAAGCACTTATCAATTTCCACAGGCTCGTGTGGATTCTCTGGAATCGAATTTCTGGCGCGCTGTGAATAGTAAACTACTACAATAAATTGCTATAGTGATTTGCTACAATGCTAGCGCATAAAATGTTCCCGATTTCATGTTTTTCATCAAAGCCGTTGAATTGGGCACACAACCAACGGTAGATCATGTCGTTTGCTTCGTTTCTCTTTATTGACGAAGTTCTTCAATGCTACACGAGCTAGACTCTTATGAGTGTGACTGCCTTTATGCCCCTCCAATGGAGGTTGGCACATACCCACAAATCTAGAACTCGTGCCTTGTTCTTTGCTCGATCCAAGAACTCCTCAACAATGGCGAACATGACCTAATTTTGCTCTTTCTTCTCTAAATCTTCTCCACAACCCTACATGCACAAAAGAACACAAATGCATACCAATTAATGATAAAATATGAGAAAAGTAACGTTCCATGTAAGAAAATAACACTTCGTATTATTCAAACACGAGCACTTATCAGGAAACAATAGGGGAGAGGCCTCCCGTACAACATATCAACAAGGTGAGAAGTCAGAGAGCCCACCAAGGGAGTCCAGAAAATCATCATCTTCGAGTCCAGAGAGGAAACTGATGGAAGATAACAAATACAAAACATTGATGGCTGAGGGGATAGCACTTTATGCGAAGCTTGCTATACTTGAAGAAAGGAAGAACTCGATTGACAAGAAAGAAGATGTTGTACCATCCTAATCAACAGATGACATTGGCTCTGCTCCACCAGCCAAAAGAGCTAAGAGAGTGGCATCCAAGCTACGAGCAACCAAACCAACACTGTAAGAAGCCTTAGAGATGGCTTAGCTAGAGAAACGTGTCACTCATGCCTCGAAGACAGCTACAACCGCACAACCAAAGATAGTTACTCAAGTAAAAGATACACCAACACCTAGAGGTAGGAAACGAGTTGCACCAACTCCATCCCAATTAAGTGTAGTGGGCGAGAAAACAATAGAGGACATCAATAATGCAATAGAATCCCTAGCACAGCTAAAAATTGGGGACTCTATATGAGTACAGAAGGAAGGAGATACAGAAGGAAAAGCAGAGAAATTGATAAAACAACCTGCCCTGCGAACCAATTTCAATCCAACCAAAAAAAGGCCTACCGGATCTTGGCCATCTACAAAAGATACACCAAATGTCACTAAGCGTTTTCCTTAATTGGAAAATTGATGAGTAAGCACATTGTTTACATTTTCTATATCAGAATTTTAAGTATGCAATTTAGAGTTGCAATCTACTTTTCTGCTAGAGTAATCAGTATTTGAAGTTACTGATGTTCATTAATACATAATATTTACTTTAAGCATTAAGCGTATAATATTCAGAATTCTTGTTTCTTACTTGGCATACCACATTAGTTTCCAATCATATATATGCACTATCATGAACATGCATCACACTGTTGCTTACCGAATTAATTGATTTTTCTATATTACATCAGAATATTGGTCTGGACCAGCAAGAAGGGTCACACATTCGTTCTCATCTTTATGCATTGACTGATGGCAAATAGATGGTGTTGGACAATGTGGTTGATATCTTTGTTCTCATGTTACTTGATAATTTGGAGAAATCACCTGATGTGTATAAGATGACCACTACAATCACCCGACCAATGATGCTTGCTTTATCTAGGTAGGAACATTCACTTGGTGGAATGGAAAGAATGATGGCCCCTATACTAGAAGATTTCCCCGCCACAAAATTAATTATCATGCCAATCATATGGAACAAGCATTATCACTTATGTGTTCTTGACAAAGTTAAGAAGGAGTACTTGCACTACGACTCCATCGGCGGACATGTTCATGATCAAGATGCAATAGTCATAGTAATAAAGACATTTGATCATTTTGGTTTTCAATTTGTTTTAAATGTGTGGGTCATATCTTTCTTTCTTGCAGTGTGCACTATTTGAAAAGCATTTGTAGAAGAAGCTTAGTGTTAGTGAAACTGTGGCATACACACTAACTCATGTGCAAGGTTGTCCAAAATAAAGGATGGATAGTTTGGATTGCTTAGTTTATTTCATGCGGTTTATGGAGCAATTGTTGAATGATGAAGGGCTATATCTCCCCTAATCAGATGTTCCACATGTGCGGCTATAGTATGCTGCACGTATTGTGGAGGATGGTATTATGCAGAACCCTCAAGGCAAGGAGCTTATGGCCGAAGAGGTGCTTAAAATTGACTCAGAAATTGTGCTTGTAAATGAGCCCGTATCCAAAGATGTATTTGCAGATATTTTGGATATTCTGATTGGAACTGAGCCAACACCCAAAGATGCCAACAATGACCAAGGAGAATCCTGCCCGAAGATGCAGTCACTGCCCCATGTATGCATATAGATCCACATAGGCAACCGAGTGAAGAGGAACCTGCACATATTGATTTGGCCCTAGCTTCAAACAAGTGAAAAAAGAACAATGGTTTCATTTATTCATTTAGAACTGACTATGGTGAACACAAGACATTTAAGTTTAGCTTGAATATTGTATGGAACAACTTCGTATATGAGTTTCTTATTTATTGTTTTGTGCTAATTGACAGCAGATAAAGTACTTCAGCTTTTAGGTGGCTTACTTTACCTTGTAATCCAAATGAATGTCTTCAATTTTTAGTTGTGATCTCCAGTTTTGGTACTTTAAATTTACTATTTATAGATCACCCTCAATGTTTAGTTTTAATCTTTTGTTTTGGCACTTAGAATTTACTATTATGAGAAAACCTTCAGTTTTTAGTTTTGCTATTTGGTTTTGGTACTTCATATTTACTATTGTTAGATTGCATTCAAATTTTAATTTTGTTCTTTGGTTTTTTGTGTATCTACTTACTATTTGACAAACCTATTTAAATTCGTGTATTGTCAAACAGAATTCAAACTTTATATGCAATATATATAACTGTCATTCATTCAACATACGATAGTAGTGTTCTAAAAACAAAAGAGATGCGTACAATGTACATGGTCAGTCTGTGATTACTTTATTTCATGTGGCCCTGTTATGCCCAACTTCGTGGCATCGACTATAATTGAAGTCACGAGTACCAAATGCTTTTGATTCAATCCTCCTTTTTCTCGATCGTCCAGGTCTCTTCTTTGAGATAGGTGGACGAATACGGAGATGTCAATCCTCATCCATCGGTTTATCGTGATACGATATAGAGAATATTGGACTCTCATAAGCTTCTTTGTATAATGCGACAGTGTGATAGCCTTCCATTAAGAGATGAACATTTATATCGGTCTGTAAGATTATGCAGTAGGCATGATTACAAGGAAGACCATACACCTCCCACCGGCGACAGGAATATGTTCTATTACGCAAATTGACATAGTTGACCTGCTTGTCCACGACTTCAAAAATATCACCATCAGATCACGCACCTGCTATCTTTGATTGTCTTTTCAATCTTCTTGTGAATCTCCAAGCAAAGATGGGTTTTCCATTTCATGCGATTCTCTCACCGCTTGTACATTAGGTTCATCATCTTGAACCTACATTAGTGGGAAGTGTTTGTGAAAGAATAAACACTACTTCTGCGAATATAAGAAAAAAGCATGGCAAAGCCACAATAGTAAACACTATGCATAAATAGTGAACACTAAAATAGCTACCATCTGCAAGAAATACAAAAAAAAGAACAACAATGTTAAAAACTATACGTCAAAAACAAATACAAAACAACCAAAGCGCAAAGTACTCATTGTTGTTAAAAACCACATGGCAAAGCCAAAAAAACAAACATTAAATAGAGATAGTACATGAGAATGTTTGAAAGTAAATATGATCATTTGAAATAGAAAGACAACCGTGTATAGTATTCTGATTGAATTATTTGTATGCATACCTTATCACGTCTACCATGTTACAGACTGGTAGATGTCGTGCCTCCCTAATCCATGCATTGAAAAACTCTGCGACATTCGAATACATCTCCCCTAATGGTGCCCTCTAAACAAGTAATTGCACCAATGCATCATGTACGACTTTTGAAATAACCAATTATGGGCCTATGTTGATGCCACTAACAAGACACCCATAACTTCATCATATTTTGAGGATGTGCATGCATAAGCAATCTTCACAATCAAGCTCCAACACTAATCTTTTAATCTTTTCCCTAGGCAGCCATTAGACTTCAAAAAGTTTGCTTGGAGATGTCGCAAATAATAGCCATGTGGGGCAAAGGGGAAGACTTTGGCAATAGCATTAACAAGTCCCTTAGAATGGTTTGAAATGAATGTAATAATTTTGTGGTAATCATCTTGACCATATATTGCATCACCCAAAGTGGAAATGAACCACGTCTAGTTATCGTCAGTTTCATTATCAACAATAGCAAAAGCTAGATGAAATAGACCTTCATTACTGTCCTTTGTGGTTATGCCTAGTAGGATGCGACCATATTTACCTAGCAAACGAGTGCCATCGAGGAATATCATGGGTCTACAACCATGCTTAAAACCTTCAAGAGATGCATGAAAGCAAAAAAAAAAAATGATACTTAAAGCATTCTCCATCCCTCTCAATGATAACGATACTACCTCGATTGGTTTTAGAAACCTTACCTGCATACCATATCAACAGATCATAACTTGCAACATCGTTTCCATGGAGATTTCCTTTTCCCACCTCTTTACCCATCCAGGCTTGTTTGTATGGTAACTGAACACCGTGGTCACGCAATATATCACGCTGTAGGTCTATGGCCCGGTATAGAGGACGATCTCATAATTTCCTCATTACTTGCCTACTAACTCATTTTTTAGAAGCCCTTGGATGAGATGCTGTGCCAATACCCCCACCACATGTATGAGTATTTTGGGTTGTTTTGATTCTAAATGTGGGGAGGTTGCAATCACTTGAGGCGTGGACACGCCATTGACATACCTCGCCAGCACATGTGACAGTAACTCTATCTCTATCATTTTTTATGAACCTGAAGTTGAAATTGTGGTTAATGGCTAAGTCGCACAATGCATCTTTGAATTCTTTTACATTTTTTGAAGTGCTGCCCAGCCATGAAAATTTCAGCTTCTGTATCTTGTGAAGAATTGGTTATTGTCATAGCTCCTCCATATGTAACTAGCGGAAACGTTGGTAGTGTATTTTGCGATGTTGGTGCACTTGTTATATGCATTCCGTAAATAGTTAGTAAATAAATAAATGACAACAATTTAAAAGTAAATAGTTATGGCAAATAAGCTTGGCAATAACAAAAACTAATGACTACAAAATAAAACTAATACCAAACAAACAATTGTATACCCAAACACATATTAATGACCACATATGCGAAAACGAAACATAATGCAAATCATTGCCACATTATACAAAAATGATTGGAAAACCAAAAAGAATGCAATATTTACAGTGGCATTGGTGAACTAGAGATGACCCCTTTGTTTCGTTCACAATTTCTATGATCATGTCTACCACAGTCTTTTTGAATATACGTCGAACATTACATATGTTCTGAAAGTCATCATCTGAGCTAATGGAACACATTGTCTTGTGCTCATCTGGGATTATATACTTGTACTGCAAGAGGCTCAAGAGCCCAATATGTGCCTATCTCCTCAATAATGTCTATCATCCAGTCAAGATAGTGAAATCCAACACATAACCATCCCATTCATACTTCGCAACACTGTAAAACATATCCATGGAGGGTCTGCATCAAGAAAAACCACTATAGATGAAGGACACATGAATGCGATACCAGTGAATGCAATAGTTAGTAAAACATATTAATAAGACCAAGATATGAACCTTGATGGGGATCTAAGAGATGCCTTCGCACGTTCTTTGGGATACAGTTTTATCAAGTTACCTCACCGCAGAAGAACATAGATGGGGAAATAGAGATGGGTAATAAAAGGGAAGAATCACTGCAAAAGCCATGCCAAGGAGGAAGAAAAGAAAATGAAATGAAGAAGATGTAAGCTTCTCCAGCAAGACAAAAGGTAAGGAAGAAGACTTTTAAGGCATGTCATGAAAAGTATAAGCACCATGCTATTTTGACAACACAGCCGCAGAATTCCCTCCCAAAAAAGCAAAGGGTAATGTGGAGTTTTTCAAAAAATATAAACGGCCAAAGGTGACGGGAGGGATAAAATGAAAATGGTTGTAAAATGGAGGGACTGCAGAGTATAATATTTGGTCAGAAGGACTGATTAGAATAAACAAAAAAACTTCAGGGACTAATAAGTAATTTTTCCATATATATACTATATAATATAAGAGGATGAGTTTCCTACGAATGTCCCTAGATTTCAAATCTATGGGCGTTCAACTGAACCGTTGGATTTTAATCCAACAATAATGAACAATTTCAGCAATAGTGTCATTGTGTAAGTAACAGTATCACTGTGCTTATGAATAGCTCCTCTGAACCGTTGGATTTTAATCCAATGGTGATGAACAATTTTAGCAATAGTGTCATTGTGTAAGTAATAGTTTCACTGTGCTTATGAATAGTTCATTTGAACTGTTGGATTTTAATCCAACGGTGATGAACAATTTCAACAATAGTGTCATTGTGTAAGTAATAGTATCATTGTGCTTATGAATAGTTCATCTGAACTGTTGGATTTTAATCCAATGGTGATGAACTGTGTTAGCAATAATGTCAATGTGTAAGTAATAGTGTCACTGTGATTATAAATAGTTAAAAGTGTGATGCACAGTGATTACATCTGAAACATCTTGATTTGTGCAGTATCCGAATCAATCACAACCATTCAATCTCATTTCTACTAGACTTACATTGAAGATTAAAAAAAACCTAATTAAGCTAAAACTAACCTCAACAACATCATACCAATTTGTTCGGCTGAAATACACTCTTTGGTTACTATTGTGAGTATTATTCATCTATCCATCTCTCCCTGTCTCTCTCTTTCTTAATATCTCTCTAACTTTTTAAAATCTGGACATGTTTTTGTGAACATCCCTATAATACGTTTGCTCATACAGTAGTATATTATTTTATATCTTATTTCATATATATAATAAAATATTATCAATCAGTTATAATATATTTTTATTTATTATATTATAGAATATGTATTTAGTTCTATTATAATATATAGTTTTTTTTATATTTTTTAAATTTTTTTGAGTTTTTAAAAAGTTATATATATATATATATATATATATATATATATATATATATATATATATATATATATATATATATATATATATATATATATATATATTGGGGTGTTTGTTTGTGAATAATATATGGACCATTGGCGTTTGTGTTTTTTTAGACTTTTTAAAGGGTCTTTTTAAGTGCCATGCTATATATTTAGTATATATTATTATATATAGTATATATGTATTGTTTTTTTAATATACTATATATATTTATTTATTTGGTTTTTTTAGTATATATATAATATTAATATTTGGTTATTTCTTTTTTGTATTTTTAATTAATTTTATTTTTTAATTTTCTTTTATATAATTTGCATCCCCTTTCATAAAAAAAAAAAAAATTGTATCCTGTAATGTAAGCTCGGGCTTCCATCCTAGTTTAGATAAACTTGGTAATGACTTTGGAATAGTTTTGGATTTGAGAATTATTTAGGAAGTTTGAATATTAATTATTTTGATTTTATATTGGAAAATACGGTTTATTTTGGTCTTCATATCAGATAAATTTATTCCTATTACTTTAGTGACTCATGTGCGTTAATGATAATATATATGATGAGACTAATCTCATGCATCAATTGCTACCAATGATAAAATAAGTGATAGATATTTATTTAATTATTTTTTCTAAAAATATAAGATTTATTTTGTTTAATTAATTTATTATAATATCAAGTTATATGGTTATCATATCATAAATGTTTATTATAATGTTATAATGCTAACATCACAACTCTTTAAGAAAAAAAAACCTCCACACTTTATTTAAAGGGTAGAACAGGGCATTTTATTTTCTTAACTGCATCAATTATAATCAATCTCAGTGTGTATTAGTAAAGGCTTATGGTTTCAATTTTATTTATTTAAATATTTTTTATAATTTAAATTCAATTTTTTAAAACCAAAACTGTATAGCTCATTGCTAGCCATGTTACCCTAAGATTTTCCGAGTGATTTGGCATTCCCTTGAAAATATAAATTGGTAACATAGCAAAAAGCCTCACAAAATAACTTAATATTCCTCCCAAAGGATATGATGGTGAGACAGCCAAAAATTTTGGAGTAGCCTAATATCCTTATAAAGGATACAATGGTGAGAAAACCAAACAATTTTGAAGTGACTTTGCTTCCTTGGGAAGGGTTACAATTGTTAGAAAGCAAAAAACCTTCTGGAATGGCCCATACCTAATAGAAACCAATTTTAAAAAACCTAATAAACCCCATGTTTGTTTCATAATTTAATTATTTCTACAACAGAAAGAACAAAAGTTTTTGTTTTTCATAAAATTGCCTTTACCAAAAAACTTATTTGATTTTTTATTTATAAATAAGAAAATTTGAAAAACACACACAGACACACATGGAACACAAGTTGTTATTATAACCCGGATTATTTAAAATTATTCCAAATTAATTATCCATCAACAGTTGCTAGACAATCTAATTAATCAAGTAAATTTAATTATTGTATTCATTAAAAATATTAACTATTAATTTATTTCATTTATATGATTGCTAATGAAATTCATATTTAAATTATTTATTTTAATTGTATTAACCATCATTAAGTAAATAAAAGTTCTTCTATCTAAATACAAATTCAAATTCCACCATTCTTGTTCCAACTTTTTGTTTTTTTGGGCAAAACTACCCACCACACGGAATTTGGATTACTTTAATTTCCATCTATCTCCTTTACCTGATATGCATCCCATTTTTAATCCAATTAGTAAAATATACCAATTATAAATCCTTTTTATTTATTTTTCTTTTTGGCAAACTTCTCGTTTTTCCCCGACCATTTACCTTACTAATATTTAATATTTAATAATAAAAAACTCCCCCAAACGTTACACGCTTTTATTAAAAATTACGTTTTCACCAAATAAGATTTATGGAATGACAAAAATGGTCTCATGATTTAAGGATATTTGATGATTTTATCTTTTTTTTTTCCTACTTTTAAAATATTGATTTGGAAAATTTTTTATACTTTTAATTGTTAATAATAGAAAGATAGTTAGGGTATAGTTTCTTATTAACTTTCTATTTAATGTTTAGTTATTTAAAAAAAGTATATAATCAACATTTGAAAACTTAATAAAAACAAGAATATTCTCTTAATATTTTGCTATGACAAGAGATTTAATGAGAGATTATTTGCAATAATAATTAGTTTTTTTATGAAAATTAATAAAATTAAGTGCTAAATTATAATAAATCCAAATTAAAGTTACAAAACCACCCACTCAACTCTTGCCACAACATAAATCAATTCAAAAAATATCCCAAGGTAGTAGTTAAATTGTGGGAAATATGAATAACTACATCGGACCATGCCAATTTATACTTTATTTGGAAGCTTTTATGATTATTTATTTATTATTTTGCATGAAATTAATAAAAGATCGTATAACACTCTGTCCCATGACCAAGTTCTCTTCTTCTTTCCCTTCTGTTGCTACCTAGCTCAAATAAAATGATTCCTTTGACTTACCTTTATTTAACCGACTCTAATTATAGAGTTTGAGCAGCTTTAATTAAAAAATGGCGGTTTATCATTAAAATAAGATATAAAACCATTAAAAATAAACCAATGGCTTAGTTTAGTTCAAATCAACAAACAAATTCAGATAGAAACCTAACATATGTTGTAGAAAAGTTATACACTTTTTAGCAGGCTAAAATTGACCAGGGACCTCTAAATAATCGCCTCCTTAAAACTGTCATCTTCCCTTTTGAAAAAGTACTTATTATTTATTTATTTATTTGGTTCAAATGTACAAACATAATAAAAAAAAAAGACCTAACATACCGTACTAGAAAAGTTATCCACTATAAGGACCTTTTTAGCAAGCTAAAATTGACCATGGACCTCAGCGTAATTACACCCCTTAAAACTATCATCTTCCCTATTTATTTATTTATTATTATTATTATGATAAAGCAAAAGGAAACCTAAATGAAGGGATTCACCATTCAATGACTATAATTAGTTAGGGGGGATCAAGGAATATGTGTTAGCCATGTTCATGTGAAATCAATCTTTAATTGGTCTCTCTTTCATGCCAACTTCTACCGGAATAAAGTCAACATTAATGGCAAGAACATAGAAAGCAAGCAGAGTTACTTTAGATATTCTTTCAGTTGATTCCAACTATTCTAGGTCTTCATTTTCAAAATACACTGATAATGCTTGGAACCTTCAATGTTGCAACCCTTGCTGATCAACACTATGAACCTATAAATATAAACCCCATCTTCCATACCATTCTCAACTAAGACCATTTAGAAACAAAACAAAGAGAGAAACGAACCCTACCTTCACTTCTATCTTATAACTAACACCTTTCAGATAGACATACAGAGAGAGAGAGAGAGAGAGAGAGAGATGGGAGGGCAGTCATCTTGTTTGTGGTTCTCTGAGGGTTCAGTGAGAGTAGAAGATGAGGACAAGGAGAGCAGGAGGTTCAGCAGTGATGAGCCTGGGGATCCAAATATTGATGCCAAGGGAGCTGAATATATTGCTAAGAAGAAGAAAGAGTGGAACAATAAGAATGAGTAGCATGCATGTGTTAGTGCCGGTCTGTATTCAATATATATATAAGTGCTTGATTTATGTTTATTCCAAAGTGCTTCTATCAAGCGTTATGCTTTGAGAATAAGTTTAGTCCAAAGGATTATTAGCGTATGGTTTTGTTAGTTTTTATTTTTTTATTTTTCTCTGGATGATATTATTTTTCTTGTTTGATCATCTAGTGATGGCTAATATGCTAATCTCAATGTTGTATTGCTTGTGAGTTCTTTGTAGGGAAGTTTTCTACGTTTCTTTGGATTTAATAAAAGATATATTTTGTTTTTAATAGATATGTTCCTTTCTTGGTTTCTTTGTTGATTGTTTCAGATTGAGGTTTGTTTGGATGAATCAAACCACTTTATAGAGTTTGCTTGTCGATTCAAAGCAAGGCAGATGGGGGAAGATTAAAATGGATAATTAACATAGGCCCAAAGGCAAAGACTACAGCATTCTATGGTGAATGTTGTCCGAAATCCATAATAGGGTCGTACTACCATAATAAAGTCCTGAATTTATTATCTTCATATATAAGAATAATAAATCACCTAGTAGAAAAGATTTAAATTAAAATCGATACAAGCCTTGCTTTTTTGGGAGACCATGAAATCTATAAGGCAAGTTAATAAGAAAGGGTCTCATAGAATGACTTGTTATTGTGAATTTGGGAGTCTTGTCTTCTTACCTTTATTATAATATTTATAAAAACTAATTTTTAAATAAATATGGTTTTTATAAATATTTTTTTTAATAAATTGTTTTCATGCATGGGTAATGTAATGTAAAGAAAAACATATTTATATGATTTTTATTTTTAATTTTATTAATTAAAAGGATTCAATTACTTAATATTACATGTTTTTTTGACAAAGTCGACAAGCGACATAGAAAAAGAACAAGTGGGTACGGAGATGCACCACTTACGGTGGCTTAATTGACCTCCCAAGGATAACCCCCGGCTATACAACCCTAGAGGGGAGAAGGAGAGATAATCCTCATACAAAACTCCCACAT
Organism: Dioscorea alata; assembly: GCA_020875875.1. Classification (NCBI taxonomy): domain Eukaryota; kingdom Viridiplantae; phylum Streptophyta; class Magnoliopsida; order Dioscoreales; family Dioscoreaceae; genus Dioscorea; species Dioscorea alata. Next base: position 15,425,184 of record CM037019.1, read on the forward strand.
ATATAGGACCTGAACATGAATTATAATCTGAGAGGTTCTAACTCGAGACCCCTCAATCACAACCATGGATAGTTATTCTTGGGTCAACCCATGGTTCCTAATTAATATTACATTGAAAAAATTATTTTGTTTTAATTTTAAATATATACTTGTGTGTGCGTGTGTGTGTCTATATATATATATATATATATATATATATATATATATATATATATATATATACACCATGAGCTTCTTGAAAAAGACCTTTTGAAAAACTTAGGCTTTCTTATACATGTTTGGTTGTCATTATTACTTTCTACTTTACCTGCACACAACACATAAACTTGAACGTAGGTTTAAATCTCATGCTTTCAGAATCTAATCTTGAACACCAAGGTAGTCACTACGATACTATAGAGCTGTCAGTATTATTCAAGGCACTATTTATGGTATTTTACACGGATTTTATCATAGTCCTAAATTAATGTTAATCCATAATGTTAATTTTCAGGAATTTGGTCTTGAGCATCACGGCCTCCACCTTTGTATTATAGACTCGAATACGGTTCATAGCATTGTTCACAATTTTGTACATGACCTTTTACCATGGGCTTGGTTCAGCCTTCAATACTCTCAAGAATTTGGTCATGAACATCTTGACCTTTATAGCAAGTACGGAAAACATTGTGGTGGGCTATGTATGTCAATAATCACCCACTTGAAGACAAATCTTCGATTAAGTATTGTCTCCCAAACATTCGAATCACATCTCCACTTGGATAACCTAGCTCCTATAATGAGAAATCTTATCTGCAAGCACAACATTTGTAAACAAATCTACAAGTCGTCTTTTGTGTGGATCCTCTCGGCATGCAAATATACATATTCCATAGCAATCATATGAAGTGATATCATACATTAATGTGCTTTGTTCTAGGATAAAAAGCTACATTCTTAGTAAAATGTATGCACTTTGGCTATCAAAATGCACCACATATACTTCTATTATACACATTAAATTGACACGTATGTGCTTCTACCAAATCATCTCTTTTGCTTCTTTTGTTAGAGCAATGTATTATGCGTCTGTAGTAGATAAAATAACAATGCTTCTTGAAGTTTAGATGTCTAATTCACCACGCCATGACCAAATGTGAAGGTATATCTTGTAATGGACTTCCTTGTCTCTCTGCAACTAAATTAATCAGCATCAACATAACCATTAACCACCAATGAAAAACTTCTAAAATTAACACAAATATATATTTTGTATACCCTTAAAGTAACATAAAATCCATTTGATGGCTTGCTAATGTTCCCAATTGGTACTAGACATACTTTAAGACAACCTCTACTGCATAAGCAATATCCGCCCTTATAATACCATAGCATACATCACCAACCACAGAGATATAGAGAACACTCTCAGAGAGCTATCATTGTTTGGAAAACTTTTCTTGGATAGATTAAAATATGTCGTTGGGATATAGAAATTGACTTCCAATTAACCATTCCAAACCTTTCAATGACTTTTCTAATGCATTCTGATTAACTCAACTAGGGGTTTCCATGCTCTCCATCCCGATGAATGCGTATGCCCAAAATCGATCTTTTTTCATGTACCAAGACCTTTAATAGAAAATGTCCTTGACATATGGAGTGTTAAGGACTCAATCTCAATCTAATCATTCCTAGCCATTAACATATCATCCTCAAAAAGTACTAAGCAATTAAACATGTGTAAAGGAGTCTTTGAAATAAACACAATGATCAAAATCACATCTAACATGGCCTTCATCCTGCATAAAAGTGTCAACTTCTTGTACTATCATCAATACTATTTCAAACCATGCAATCTCTTCTTCAACTTGCACACTAAGGTGGCGTCTGGTTGGATGTAATTCTAAATACAGTAGATTTTCAGTTACAATGTAAGTAAAAATACTTGGTTTTCAGTTACATGTTTGGTTGATGTATTTTAAGGGTATGGTTACTCATGGTAAGATTACCCCCATACTTTATTACATATCAATTTGTTATGATATAATAATTATTAATTATTAACTTTAGTATTTAATTTATTTTTATTATTTATTATTATATTTAAAAAGGTTATATTTAATAATTAGTAATAATAAATTAAATTAATAATTAAATTATCAACCAATTTCATGAAAATTAATTCAATTAATTCATTGTCAATTTAACTGTTCAATACTAGTGCAAAGGATAAGATTTCATTAATGGTCGTTTAGCAAACAACAATCTAACTTACCCATATCTATTTGTAAAGCAAACAAGTTTGAGCTTCAATTGTATGGATCACTCACGGAACTAACATGTCGATATAAGTTAGTGAATATATTTTTAAATTGCTTGATTATTCATGTACTTTGAACTTGTGGAAATTTTAATATAAATGAAAAATTAAATTGTCTTATACAAGTCCATCCTTTTTTATATAATATATTAATTTAAATAAATCAATTGGTCAGGCACATAGAAAGTAAAATACCATAGTAATTTTTCGAAAGCTAAAAATAATAATTAATAATGAAATGATAAAATCGTTTGAGTATACATATTATCTTATTTATTTATCTATTTGATTTTTTTTGGAAAAATAAAGATAGTTTAGATTTTGCGAAATTATTATTTATAAATTAACATACAAATGTTTCATTTATTTCTTTAATGAGGATGACAAACCTAGTTTTTATGTTAAGCATTCAAATAAAATCTCAACAAAGGCATCTTCTTTTATAATACCTAATTACAAGCAAAACAACATTAGATTTGATCTTGATCATCATTCCAATCTCAATGCTTCATACTGAACAACACAAAAATGTTACAATAGTGCAAATCCAATCTCATCATTGCAACCGACAATCCTCATGAAAAAAAACATGATCATTCAAGACTCAAACACAATTAAGTTCAAAGTTTCATACTGAACAACACAAAAATAACTCAACATTTAGTGCACACACACACACACCCACATACATTCAAAATCAAGGATACAATGATTACATAGTCAAATTTTAGAGTTTTCAATCTCATGCTACATTTGGAGTGTGGAGAAAATTCAATTTTCAGTCTCATCAAAATAATTAATAACAACATTATATATAAGACTTGAACATATGGATGAATGACCTGAACATATGGAAGAAAATTCAATTTTCAGCCTCATGAAATAATTAATGACAACATTATATATATAATTAAAAAAATTATTTACCAATAGCATTCTTCTTGGTTTCATGGCTAAACTGATGTCTATTTGATAAATCATAAATCAAATAATATCAATTTGATAAATAAGATATTATTATTCATAATATTGATTCGATTCAGTACATCAATTCATCCCATTGAATTTATAGGAGTTATTTATTAATCTTAATTCGCTATTTATTAGTCTCATTTCAGTAAATATTCTCACATTATTGTTACTATACTCAAAGTTCAAATCACAATGCTGGTAAGATATTGCATCTTTGAATGATAAAATGCTAAGATATTGCAAATTAGTTAAATTCAGTATATCAATTTGAGTCCAAATCTCAAAGTAGCAAATGTTAAAGTCACCATCAAGCCATAAAATTAGTTTACATATATAAAAATAGACAGCATAACATAGAATAGATGGATCAAGCTCATTGAAGATACAATGGAACCACCACCATAGAGATCAAATCTAAGAAAAAAAAAAATCAAGCAATCAATGAAATAAAGGCCACTTTGCTCATCATCATTTTCAAAACTAGAAGAAGAAAATTAATCCGAATTTGGTTTTGTTTCCATTTTTTGAGTATGAATTTCAAAAATCAATGAACCTAAACAAAAATAGAAGGGTCACAATAAGTAGCTATTTTGGTAGAGGGAAAAAATGTAGACTAGAATAGCAAACAACTGCATAAGCACAAGTGGTTTATGCAAATTAAAATTGAGAAACATTAACCCCCTAGATTTAGCAAAACACTATTCAGGCATTTAACTACAAAAGAAAAATCAAAGTAATGCAGCAAGGCATCTATCAAGCAAGATATATCGAATACAAAAACTAGAAGAAGAAATATAAGCTACACCTGCTAAAAAAATATCAATAGCTGTCATGCAAAAAAAAAGAAAGAAAGAAAGAAATCAACTTCACCATTGATAGCAAAAACAAAAAAAAAAAAAAACCTTCCTCAGATATCAAAACTTGTAAACGCATTACAGAAACATAAGCAAAAGATCATAAACATAGAACAAAGAAGAATATCACAATCATGGCATTAGTCATCCAATGCACAATAGGGAAAAAAGGGAAACCTAGTGAAAAATAGAAGCTCTCCACGAACACTATAATCAAGCAATGTTTGCGATTCCTTAATCGGATAAAGCAGCCATGTCCAAGGATCGATAGATGACAATAGTCACGTGGCTGACTAACTTCATTGAGCAAAAGGATAAATTTTAGTAACAATTCATAGAACAAACATATCCACACTAACATTGATCAACAAGATAAATTAACAAATACAAGCATTAATGCATTGTAAAACATCAAGCATGTAATCCAAGAATGTGAATTAGTGCATACCCTGCGGCTAAAGCGCTATGAAGGCTCACAATTCCACAAATCAAGAAGAAAATTTAAACAAAATCCGCAACCACCTCCACACACACACACACACACATGCACACAAATTAATTAGTAAAATCCACAAGAATAAGAAATTAATATAACAAAAACAATTGAACAAGAGCTCTCTTTTGTGGGTATGGAGTAATGTTGAGTACCTAGTGAAGACTTCTGATCAAATAATGGTTGCAGGATCTTTGCAAGGGTTACAAGGCTTGGGGATCCTAGCCACTCGTTGGATGGTCGCAGGATCTTGGCAAAGGAGAAGAGCGATCCCCGTGGAAAGAATGGAGGTAACTTCTCAAATCAGCGAGGAAAAGAATAAAGTGACTGTTAATGAAAGAACAGAGGTGACTTCTCCGATTAGCGAGGAAAGAACGGAGGCAAGGCTGTAGTGATCTTCAAGAAAGAAACAAAGGTAACTTCTCTGATCGGCAAGGAAAGAATGGAGACAAAAGTGGAGGTGGTCATCGGGGAAGGAACGAAGATGACTTCTCCAATCGGCAAGGAAAGAACGGAGGAGGTGGCAGTGATCATCGAGGTCCTTCGGAGGTGACTTCTTTGATCTATGTTTAAAGAACAGAGGCGAAGGAAAGATCGACGAATGTAGGCGAAGGAGAAGTCCAGCCACAGATGTAAAACCAAAATCCTCACAAATGTAAAACCAAATCCTCCAACTTTAGCCAGTCAAAGGGATTTCATTGGTCAATTGAAAATTGAATACATTGAAACAAACAAAGGATTTTGATTGACAATGTATTTAGAGTTACATGTAACTCCTAATACATGAAAATAAACACAGCCTAATTAATTAGGATAAGGCTTGTTAACAAAACTTTATAGATCTCCTTTTCAAGGTCAATATGTAAGAAAGCCATCTTAATCAACATGTTTAAGCTCTAAATCAAGATTAGCAATCAAAGATAGAACAACTCTTATGGAGCTATGTTTCACCACAAGAGTAAATATTTCACTAAAGCTAATCCCATGCTTCTTCTAATATAGTTTTTCATTGCTAGCCTGGCCTTGTGTCTTATTAATCCATCCATTTCATGATTCACATGAACCTATCTATTCTTCACATACTTTCTTTCCACTCGCAAGCTTCACTAAGTCCTATGTTTAATTTTGATGCAAAAAAAATCCTACTCTTCTTCAATTGCCTTTAATTTGCCACCTAAATTTTCTTAAGATAATTTTGTGCTTTCTAAAAAGACTCAAGCTTACCAACATCAGAAAACAAAACATAATATAAGGATGGAGAGTACATTTAGATGGGTTTTGGAGTCCTTGTAGATCTCCTTAAGACTTGTGGAGATTGAAATTCTTGTTCTTCCTCATCATCATGATCAACCTTTTGCTCAATCACCTCTATGCTATGATCATAACTATCAGCATCACCACGGCCATGACTATCATTATGATCTTGTGAATGAACTAGCTTCTTGCAATTGCAGGAGGAACACATGAGTTAGTACTTGTATGTGAACAACAAGTTTCTCATCTTTTTCTCTTTTTTGAACATCACATCCTCACAAAAATATGGCATCGCAACTTATAGTTGTCTTCCTCTCAATTAGATACCATAACTTGTAGCCCCTATCCTAACCACCATAACCAAAGAAAGTATATCTCCTTAATTTCAAATCATGCTTACTTCTCTTCTCATATGGTAGAGATTTCTATTCTTTTTTTTTTTATCTAGATTTCACTTCTTCTCCCTCTGTTTTCTATCTAGAATGGATAAATCGAAATTACAATTAGAAATCCAATACCCATTCCCTTGTTGCTTAAAAAATGGAACTTTTACTTCCCTCTTTTTGGTAGATAGACCTAAAATAAAAGGCTAATTTCATTGTGCACAAAGGTTCTAGCTATAGGCAAAGAGTTGGCTTCTATTCACATAAGCTTCATAACAAAAAACTCTTAAATGATCATAATAGATTTTCTTACCACACCATAGCATTTCAAGAACATCTTTGTCCAGTGGAACAATTAATGATCTATTGATGAGGTATACTACGGCATTTGCAGCTTCAGCTCAAAGGACTTAGGAAGATAAGAGTAATACAAGATACTTCTTACCCTCTATCAAATGGATCCTATTTATTCCTTTAATGACACCATTCTATTTTGGAGTTGATAAGTACTTATTTCACTTGTGAAAACGTAATTGTAAGTGCCAATCAAGTAGTATAAAGCGATACAAAGCATGGATATCGATCCACAAGTAACTAGATAATACTAGTACTAATTCTAAAATCGTTAATTAACCTAATCGAAGTTGTGGGTAATGAATCTGAAACAGAAACTAAGAACTGGAGCAAAAGTAAAATTGCTACAAATCAAACATGTAAATGGGTGTTCGAGCGTAGATTTCCCTAGGTTTTGGTTAAGTCCTAAACAAGGTTACACAAGGTTTTGCAATAGAGTCTAACCGAGAGAGAGTTCCTAACTCATATTGTCCCTTTTCTCAAGATGAACAATAACTAGTCTCATATGGCGCTAATATAGACTACACTATGACTACATTATACTCAGTGAACTCTATCTAAGAAAACACGGATTTAATGAGTAGTCAATCCCTCTTTTTAGACTATTGACCCTAATCCCATACAAAGATAGCTTAGAATCTCTTCCTAATGCTTGCTCTCTATGATTGCATTACACTCGGAATCCTATGTCAACTCACTTGGGAAAATCACGAGGAAAGAGATTTCAACCAAAAAGTGCCCTATTTCTATGCAGAATCGTGATCCCTTTCAATTGTGTGGTATTTCTATACTAGGTGGATCTTTCAAATTGTTACAAGTACAATAATCATGAACTCTTATTTTTCTCTATAGTAGAATTCAAAATGATTAAAATACACAATTGAATTCAACAAAAACACATTGCAATCAATCAATTAATATAAAAGCTCCAAAGTCTACAACCAATGTCAATAAAAAGCATAAACCTTAGATTCTATCCATTCCCAAACGCCTAGAAGTTTAGTTCTCCATTAGAGGTGAATAATCATACAATTCAATCAATACGGGAATAGTAAATCAAAACATTAAAAACTCCTTCCCAACTTTGCCAACATGGAGTGTTGGTGAATCTTCCACCAATCTTCCACAAACACTAATGAGAACTCTCCTCAATAGCTCCAATGATTCCCTAGATCGTGGATGAGACCCTCCGAGTGGCTGGATTGCTAGAGAAAAGCTTGGGGGTCTTTCTCCCTTCTTTTCTTTACTCGGCCACCAAAAGTTAACCCAAAATCCTTAGTAAAATCTTTTATACCTAACCCCTTACAGGTAGCTTATGGGTGTAAAAATAAGGTCGTAAGAAGTTGGAGATGGTGGGTCACGTGCCTTATGAGTATCTTACAACCGTAAGCTCCTCCTATAAGGTCTTATGTCTTGGTGTTACGTTCCAGCTTTCAGCCATAACTGTTAGACCATACACTTTTCTAGATGGTGCTTGCAACCTCTATTACGGGCGCATGTTCTGTAAACTCCTGTGAATAGGCCATACAGCTTGACTTATGAGAATAAGCATGCCTGCTAGGTTCTCTGGATAATGTTATGACCGTAAGTTGTGGCCGTAAGGGGACCGTAAGGTGTTCTACCTGGTATGTTCCCTTGTTCTTGATGTTGAGAGAGCTATATCTTTCTCTTTTTAGTTCAACATTACTTATGTTAGTTGCCTCTTATTCATTATGCCTTGCACATGGCCTAGAATAAATTTTTAGGCCATTTTAAGCATCATCTTCCAAACAAATGCCCCAATACATGCCAATTAAGTGTATAAAATAATATAAAATTGTGTTTAATTATACACTTATCAACAGTTTGAGGTACAATCTTCACTCTGCACAAAAATCATCATAAGCACTAGAGCAAAAGTTTCACCATTGTTAGTTTACAAGCATTTTATGAACCTTTTACTTTATGTCTCAACATTGGCCTTAAACATTTTGAAAGTTTCAAAATGTTGATCTTTGTATGCCAATGGATAAAGCCAATACTTTTTAGAGCAATCATCCACGAAAGTGACAAAAAAAAAGTACCACCAAAAGACTTGATATTCATAAGACCACAAACATCAGAATAAACTAACTCCAATGCTTTTGATTTTCTCTAAGATTTATGCCTCTTAAAGCTCACTCTATGTTTGTTGCTTACTCAAAATGCAACGCACACATAATTTAATAGATGAATTCTCAAATAAAGGAATGATTTTCTTATCTTACAATATCTTCATTCCATGCTCACTGAGATTACAAAAATAACTATGCTAAATATGCACATCATCATGTCCTCTTGTTGTCACCCCATACATCTTTGAGGTGAACCATGAAAGTATACAAACTCCCATCCTTTTGCCCCTTCAACATTGTCATACAACCCTTTAATATTTGCCATGGTCTATTACCATATGTGACCAGAAAGCTAGCCTTATCAAGTTACCCACCCGAAATAAAGTTCTTTGTTATCTTGAGAACATACCTCACGTCAGGCAAAATATGATTTTTCCCATTTTCTTGCTTAGTCACCACATTACTAATGTTTAAAATTTACAAGCATAATCATTACTAAGTTAGACATCTTTGCAATCAACCTCTTTATTAGTAGAGAAAAAGGATCGATTTGGGCTTATATATATATATGAAATGAAGCGTCGAAGTCCAACACCAAGTATCAACAGAAGCATAAACCATACAAGTAATTATTAATACGACTTTATCATCACCATTAGATGCTTTATTTATTTCACTATCAACTTGCTTCCACTTTCTCTTCCTCTTTAAGAGGTTACAATCAATCCCTATATGACCTTGTTTCTTGAATTACATGAAACAATAGTATTCCCTCATGATTGTGATCTTTCCATTCTTTGTGACTTACCTTATTAGCTAAGGCACCATTCTTTTGTTGAGACTTCATCTTTCATCAGCCACTAGTGCTTAACTCTAGTCACTAGACATTTGTGTAGAAAACCTTCTACTCTCCTCATTATACAACGAAGAAACAAGTAACTTCATTCAACCTAAATTTGTTTCATGTCATATCCACCATAATGGTAACAAGATTATCCCACTTAGAGGCAAAGAGCTCAACAGAAGTAAGCATAAGATCTCTTCATCAAAATTCACCTTTAAAGCCTTTAATTGCACCACAATAGAGTTGATCACATTCACATGCTATCACGGACATGGTTTAGCGCCTGGTTTTCTTAGGAATTTGGTCCTTAATATTATAGCTTTAACCACCTGTACTGTAGAAACCGTTGTGCACTAATACATACATCAACACTTACAATATATTGCCTCCAAACATCTATTAGTTAGTTGGAATAAAAATAAATGGCAAGATAAATGAAAAAAGTATGAGTTAGTACAGAGGAGAAACCAATAAAAGTAATGAAGACTCCTGGCAAGACTGTAGAAAGTTGTAGGACCAAGAAATTTTCCTTTGTACATGTGAAAAACAATCATTTTTCTCTTTGTTTCATGGTAACTACATCCTGAAGAAATTCAACATTAATAGCAAGAATGTAGAAACCAAGTAGGGTAACTTTATATATTTTCAGTTCAGTCCAAATATTCCATGTCCCCCCTTTAAAAAAACATTGCCAATCCTTGGAACCTAAAGGTTACAACCCTTAAAAAACAATCAAGCAATCATTTGTGGGCTAGAAAAATATAATTGGGTCAATCCCAATACTTAAATGAAAAAAAAAATACATCAATAGTGGAAGCCACTTGAGGGCAAAGTGGGCATTTTGCCAAGCTAATGAAAACCAAGTGAGAGAGAGGAAGAGATGTGAAGAGATAGGGTTGAAGAGAAAGGGAAGAACCCATGAAGAAGGAGGAGGAGAAAGTAGGGTTGCAAGACTATCGGTCGGCGAAGTCAAGCCAGATCTAGCTCCAATTTGTTAAGGAGAATCCTTACAAGTTATCCTACGAATCTATCGATTTGATCCTTCCTTGATCTCTTCTTTGGTGTTTATTGTGATTCTCATTATTGTGCGATCTAGATTTTCTCTTGAAGTTATCTCAAGTGAATCCATCTTGTGTTAATGAAGCTCACCTTCTTGTGAACCTCTAGCTTGTGTCTAGAGAGGTGTATCTTATTGTAATCCTCTAGTTATATCTAGAGAGAGACCTCTTATTATCCCATTGTTAATGTAGTGAAAAGGTTTAAGAGACTCTTAGAAGTCTTGTGGTTTTTCTCTTGATTAGAATGGTTTTTCATGCTAAAATTGCATTGGTTGCTTGTCTTGTTAGCTTATATCCCATTTTAACACTCAAGGGGGTTTGAAGTATTTTTTGAGTTTCATTTGAAGGTCTAGGGAACCATACAACCTCACAATCGCATCCTAAAAACTGTGCGGGGAAGTGCGCGCCAACATAAGAGGCCGCACATGTCGTCCTGAGAATCTTGCTGACTAGAATGCGCTTGTATAGGAGACCATACATGTGAACAGTATTTTACTACAATGTATATAGTCTTGTGTGCACCCTCACAAAAGCCTGCACAACACATCCAAAGAGCCATGGGGATTTGGCATACGCCTGTATAGGTGACCATATATATGAATAATACTTCTACATTATATCCAATCCCCGACAAATATATATAGAGAGAAAAAGAGAGGGAGAGAGAGAAATGAGAAGGCAGTCATCTTGCTTCTACTCCTCTGAAGGTTCAATGAGAGTAGAAGATGAGGACATAACTAAGAAGATGAAAGAGTAGACCAATAATACTGATGAGTAGCATGTGTTGGTGCCGGTTTGCATTCATTAGAGAAGTGCTTAATTTATATTTTCAACTAAAAGAACCAAATTATTCGTTTATTAAAAAAAAAACATGCAAGAGAGTAAATTGCATATAAAAGCATTATTATTGACTTCTATTTTCTAATTATTTTTTCGCTATTGTACTATTTTATTTGATCTCAATGCACGACAGTAAATTACATATAAAAGCATTATTTAGAGAACTTGTTTGTTTTATTGGATTCAAGAAAATCAATTTGATGTGGCTTCATTAATGTTGGGAGAATGAACATGATATATAAATAGGGTAAATAACCTAAATGATTTTTTACATTTATGTGTATTTTTATTTCAGTTATTCAGTTTTAAAAAGTTATGATTTAATCTCTTACTTTTAGTTTTGTTACAATTTGATGACCATAATAGTGATCTACTACGTGACACTTTTTTTCTCAAAGCTAGCATATGCTACGTGTGATCTTCATTAATGCCTTATTTTCGGGTGACCAAATTGTAGCAAAAATTAAAAATAGAAGACCAAATAGTAACTTTTAAAACCTAAATAATCGAAATAGAAATAGATGAAAAAGCAAGGCGGTATTCAAGTTATTTATCCTATATATAAATATATAGCATTGAGGCCCAGTCCATTTATTCATTTCAAATCAAAACCATAAAAAAAAAAATAAGCATAGTCATTTCTATATGAAATGACTTATTAATTATTATTATTATTAATCTTAATCATGTGAAAAATATCACTGATCAACAGTTGTAGATGCATAGGCATGCAAAGTCGGTCCTTTTGATAGGAGGAACGCATACACCATTTCCATTGAACATCTGAAGACAGTCTTGTCTGCATTGCTCAAGCACACATCCAGTTGATTTCAGGGTAACTTGACAAGTGGAAGCATCAACCTTGAGAACCATCATCTGATCAACTGCAGTTTCAAAATTGCATATATAATGTATGTAAATATTAATCAAGAAATTAGTAATTTCAAACCTTGATTTATTTAAGCCCTCAAACAACTATTCAATAAAATGTTTAGAGCTATTGTTGTAATAGGAAGAAGTAAAGTGGGAGATCAAAAATTGGACTCCTCACAATACATATTTTAAGCATAAAAAGGGTATGTAAAAAAAAACATAAATAAATAAATAAAATTAAAGAATTTTAACCCAACTAAATAACACTTATTTTTAACAATTTAGAAAAAAAGAAAAACTACCTGAAGCTATGACCACAAGCACCAAGAGAAAAGTTGCGAATGAAAATTTTGCCATCTTAGTAACCACAATGACGAGAATGACTATACTATTTTACTTTTTTTTTTCAAGATATCGAAAGGCAAAGCAAGTTATATATTTATAGAAGAAGATGAGGTAAGGATGGGGTAATTGAAATTTGATTAATTTTTATTTTACAAATAGATACGGTGAATTTAAGATTGGATTTGCAATTACTGTCATCATATTTTAGTGTTGATTTTTTTTTTTAATTTGTTCAATGTATCAATTTAATTTCATTAAATAAAAACATTGAATAAATTGACTTCTTTGCATTGTGAATTAATTTGCATTGGATTTACCATTATTTTGGGTGGATTACGTCATGCATTTGTTTTTATTTAGTTCATTACTTCAACTTAGTTATTTTTTAATAAAAATATATAAATTGATTTTTTTTTAATTACGCTGATCCATTTTTGCTTCTCAAATATATGAAATAAATTGGTTGGACATGCAATTAATTTAGTTTACCAGATTCTATTATGTTATTCTAGCACTTATTTCATTATTTAGTTCGTTGTTTCAACTTGATTTATATAACAAAAATATTTAAAATTGATTTTCTTTCATATTAACAATTTAAATTGCGCATATATTTTTTCCTCTGCCCTGTATGATGTGTTTCTAAATAATTTTATACAATAAAAATTGGTCTCTTTTCTCGCACCATTGGTTATTTTGATCTTTTATTTTTATTTTGTTTTCAAACATTATTTTGACATGAGGGTTTAATTTATCTAGTATATATACCGTAAAATAGTCAATTTTCATGTATAGCTTGCTTGTATACTCTAAAAATTTGAATTTTTTTTTTCCATATATAACCTTGATAAAAGGGCAAGGGCATGTTTGTGTCAGAAATATTTTTAATTTTATTTTCTATTTTTATTTACATACAAAAAATTTTAATTTAATTTTTTGTTATCAAAAAATGTGTTTGTTGAAAACAAGTTCTTCAAATTAATGTTTGCTATAAAGAGACCATCAATGTATATTTTTTTTTATAAACTATTAGGGTAAACAACCTAAATAGTCCCCTACCTTTTTTAGCGTTACCATTTGAGTCATCAAACTTAAAAAAATTATAATTTGGTCCTCTAAATGTAATTTTTATTACAATAAGGTCATATGGGCTTACGTGACTTACAATATGGCAAATCATGTATGATCGTTATTAGTACTGTAAGTCCAAAGATTTTATTATAACAAAAGCTAAATGCATAGGATCAAATCGTAACCTTTTAAAACTGAGTGATCGAAATAAAAATGCATGAAAAGTTAAGAGACTCTTTAGATTGCTTACCCAAATTATTATAATAATTATACTATTAAAATTTACTTATATGTATTTTTACTATGTGTGCTATTTCATTCTTGTTTCTACTGATTAGAATTTGAATTATAAAAAATAATAAATCACAAATCAAATTTATAATTATTTAAATTTTTAACTGATTACTGATTTATGATTACCATTATATTAATTACCTTAGATTTTGTCATAGGAATAGCTCATTAGCTAGGAATAAGGGCAAAAGAGAGATAAAGAGAGATAGCGTGATAGAGATAATAAATTAATTTTATTAATCTCATAAAATGCAAAGATACAGGCACTTGACTAGAGTTAATTAGATTAGAAATTCTATTTTCATAAGTTTTCTTCATCTTGTCCCTAACTTGAGTACCTGGCTCATCTTAGAATCTGTTGGGTCCAAGCTTGCTCCTAATTTGAGTACCTGGCTCATCTTAGAATCCGTTGCGTCCAGGCTTGCTCCCAACCTGACAGATCTTTTTAATATCTTTATATACTATTATTTTAAATATTATTTTACTTTTAAATTAATTTTCTTGAACCGAGACATCTAAGAAACCAAACATGGTACCTTGCAAACTAGCCTACACTTCATTAGTGTATTGTTTTTAAATAAATAGATAGATAAATAAGTAAATAAGTAAAAAGAAAACTACAAACTGAGTTTTTTTTTTAAATTTAATTTTACAAAATCATAAAATAAAAATAATTCCTAATAAATAAAAGATTTGATACAAGTCAAAATAATTCAAAATAACTTTAAAAAAGATTAAGGGCTATTCGTTTCCCCCATTAAATTAAGTTGGTCACATATCTTCTTAGGTGTGAGAGAAATTGAACCTCATGTAGTTCTTTTACTTTGGATTGAAGTTGGCACCACTTGTTCATCACCATCTAGTTTTACCTCTGCTTTGGCTTTAGTATCCAACTCATCATGTTGTTAGTAAAGAAAAAAAAGTAACTAACTTCACTGCTTCCCATTAACTTAAGCACGTTCTAATAACCTATAAAAACTTGCATTTCAATAATTAGTGGCAACAATCGGGAACTTGTGTCCAATATGTTTCCATTTGTATTGAATGTCTGCTTACATGCTATTGCAAACATATGAAATGCAAAAATATTTTTACATTTAATTAAAATGCAGTAAGACTTTTCATAGCCTTCCTACCATTCAAGGATGTTAAGGTTAACATCCTTGTTAATGTTCTCAATGAATCAAAAGACAGTGTGTATATATATATATATATTCCCAACAACCTATTAACAATAAATTGTAGCTTAATTAGTTAGCACTATGCTTCAGTAAGTTGGAGATTATGGGTTCGACTCTAATAAGAAACATGTTTTTTAAAACAATTCTTAAAAATTAAAAAAAAAAAATTTCAAGTCACACATCAGGTCACAAGTTGGTAGCCCAGTCATGATCCTTGAGGGGCCTAATTGTTTTGGCCCATGGCCCCTTCTATCTTTGTCTTCACAAGGAGATAATGGAAGAAAAATGGAAAATCTGATGTACACTCCATTACAATATCACGGAAGCTATAATAGATTTTAACATACATTCTACATTAACTACATTCAAAATCATATACAACCTCCAAGATAAAAGTCAATTTTTACTCAAGAATTATCTTTCATATAAACAATCCAATCTATAAAAAGTTTCAACTCTACTGACAATTCTCTAAACCCCTAATCAACATATTATTTCTTGCATTCATCAGAGAGTAAGAAGAATATGACATCTCACTAGTGTCAAACATAATCACCACCAACTCTGTTCCTTTCCCTTGGGAGAAGTCACCATTCTTAAGTAGCTCTGTATAAACCTTCTTCTTTGCCTTTGCCTCATCATTTTAATCCAACCCCTAATTAAGCTAATGATGCTTGTGAACTCATCCTAATTGAGCTAATGATACTTATGAACTCATCAAGGACAACATCATGTGATGCTTGTAAAGTGGCAACTGTAGTGTTGTTATTATTGATATTTGCATTGGCCGCATTAGTTGGGCTCAGGGCTACACTTGCATTTCCTTCTCCATCAACTATATTCATTGATAAGTGCATAAATGAAGATATTTTTGTATTATTTTCTACACTCAATTGGCTCATATTCTATCATTTGTTTGGAAGATGGTACTTAATATATTGAGAAATTGATAATAGGTCACAGGCAAAGCATGGGAAGTATGAGAGATTCAAAAGAAGTATTTTAGTAAGATAAAGAGAGAAGAAATCTCATAACATAAAGAATAGAAGAATAGGCTAGCCAGGCCACGTTACAACCCACTTATGGCTACCACTTACAGCCATAAGCCTCAAATAGAAGGCTTTGTAGGCATGCATATGCCAGTATGTAAGATTATAATGGCCAAACATAAGGGTTTATGAGTAGGATTTACACTTATGAGCTTGG
Organism: Dioscorea alata; assembly: GCA_020875875.1. Lineage (NCBI taxonomy): Eukaryota > Viridiplantae > Streptophyta > Magnoliopsida > Dioscoreales > Dioscoreaceae > Dioscorea > Dioscorea alata. Next base: position 15,441,601 of record CM037019.1, read on the forward strand.
GCATAAGGGTCAGATAAAAAAGCATACGGCCATGGCATATGCCCATAAGGGAGGTCTCAAACACCAAACAAAGAAGCTTATATTCCAGCACTTACGGCTGTAAGTTGGAATTGTAACACAAAGAAAAATTACCTTATAGGAGGAGCTTATAACTATAAGATGCCCGTAAAGCACATGACTCCTCATCTCCAACTCCTTACAACCTCTTCAATATGCCCATAAGTAGTCCGTAAGAGGTTAGGTACAAAATGATTTACTAAGGATTTTGGGAGAATCTTTTTGATGGCTGAGCTTAGAGAAGATAAGGTGAGAAAGTCCAAGCTCTTCTCCCACAATCCAAGCACCTTTGGAGCTTCACCCACAGTGGCCTATGGAAGATATATGGTGGATGATAATCAATCTGAGACGGAAACACTTTGAGGAGTTTTAATGCTTCTCTTTGTTTTCATTGTCTCATTTGGATTATATGATTCCTCTCCATTAATGGAAAACTAAACCTCATGGAGTTTTAGCATAGGTAGAACATAGGGTATATTCTTTGATGACATTGGTTATAAACCTTTTATTTGTATTGACTTTTCTATTGCAATATCGTGCTTTTGAATTCAATTTCATGTTCCTATTGTCTTGAACTCTATCATAGTGAAAATTGAGTTTTTCTTGAATGATGTATGTGAGTGATGATCGAAAGATTCACTATGTATAAACATCCTACAATTGAAGGAAAGTATGAGTCCTCCTAGAAATAGGATACTTTGGGATTGATATTTATCTCCCTATGTTTCTCCCAAGTAAGCTAGCATTAGGGGTTCCGTGCATATTACAATCTTAGGGAGTAAACTTCAGAGAAAGATTCATATTTTTACCCTGTATGGGATTAAGGGCAATTGCTTTGAGAGAATGATTGCTTATTATATATATTCCCCTAAACCAATGTTCTCTCTTGAAAAAGTTCATCGAGTATATTGAGGTCATAAGGTAACCTATATCAGCACTGTATGAATCCGGTTATTGCTCACCTTAAAAAAGTGTCTAAAACATTTTAGAAATTCTCTTTGTTCATTTGATTTGCAATTGTTAATGAAACCTTGTCTAGATCTTAACCAAACCCTAAGGAAAGCCTATGCCCGTACACGCCCCCCCTCTTTATGCTTGTGATACACCCTTTGCGTGAGTGTATCGCAAGTGCACGGGTCATCGAAGTAATAAAATACACCAGTGAGTGGGTAGTCGAATCCACAAGGAATAGATGCTCAGAAACAAGAAGTATTGCTATTTAGCTAAGCTGAAAACCAAGTGTGAGTGAATTCAAAATATCAATGCAAAGAAAAGTAAAAGAGGAAAGATAGAAAAAAGAGGAGTAAAGAGAGGTAATTAATAATAAAATGGGGTAATTAGATAATTCTCACCCTAGGACTATTGTTTTAATTACAAGACTAATATTATACCTCCTAATTGAAGTTTAATGAGTCGCAGAAATCCAAAGACACACGATCCCAAACCTAAGGTCAACCGTGACAAGCCCTCTACACTATACCCTGGAGGAAAGGGATACTCTCAACACCTCACACTGTGTGGGACTGCTTGGAGTTCTACGGATTCCAAGTGATAAACCCTATTCCTTAGTATAGACCTAACCCTTTGGTCCAAGTGAAAAATCTCTAGTCACGATTAAGCCCCAGCACTAAGGATTACTTCAACACTTCACTCTGTTACTTGCGCAACTAAGCCCCAGTGGAGTTTATCTCTTAGCACTTCACTCTATTGTGACCGCAAAGAACTCTTGGAACATTGAGGTAGGATAAATTACGTCGGAAGGAAAGGAGACGTTCCGCTACCACTCGACTCACCCTCTCAACCCTCTTCGATCTCACTTAGTCTAATCTTAATAAAGTTGTCACCCCTTCAATGGATTACCTAGATGGATTCTCAACCCTAGTGTCACCCTAAGGGAAAATTACCACAATAAACATGTAAGATTGAAACTCAATTAAAGTATCAATTAAATAAATATAATAGAAGTCAATGAAAAAAAAATCATCCTAGGGTCTACAAGTCCAATCACCCACTAGGGGTTTAGCTCTCCATGGAGCAATACAAAATCAACAATGAAATAAAAAATAAGTGCAAGCAATCCATAGAGATAACCCCCTTGTCATCCATGACGATGGTCTTCAAGAGCCGCATAGTCTTCTCCAAAGCCTCCTTCGTCAAGCCCAAGCCATACCTCGCTGAATCAATACCGTCGAAAGCTCCCGAATAACTCTTCTTTGAAGAAAATCGATGTCAAATGCCATAGAACTGTTCCAAAATCCCAACAAAAACCTCTCCAAATCCTAGCCATACTCTCCCCAAAAGATAGACAAAAGATAGGAAAAAGATCCTCAAATAAAACTCAAAACGCCGTCTTTATAGGGTTGAAATCGGGCATCCACACGCCTGTGTGGAATTTCCACATGAGTGTGTGGATTTTCAGGTTCTGTTTTCCTGCGAGCTGTAAACAGTACTGCTACAGTACTGATGAACAGTGCTTTGCTATAGTGATTCTGCTACAGGAATTTTGCTATAGTACTCCCGACTTTATTTTCTTCATTTAGGCCGCCATGTTGGGCACACAACCATGCGGTAGATCACGTCGCATCTTCAATTAAACCACATTGACGAAGCTCTTAACAATGTTGCACAAGTTGGAACAAATGAGTATGACTGCCTTTGTGGCCATCCACTTTATGTATCAACTTGCACATCTTGGAGGTTGGCACACACCCACATGTCTATGAGCACAACTTGTGCCATGATTTTGTTTGGTCCAAGAGTTTCCTCAACAATTGCGTCCATGATCTATTTTTGCTTCCTTTCTTCTAAACTTATCTCCACAACCCTAAATGCACAAAAGAATATAAATACACACAAATGAGCCATAAAATCTCATAAAACTGATGCTCAATGTAAGAAAAGTATACTTAGTAATACTTATACACAAGCATTCATCAGCTTGATTGGTTATCAGTTCCATTTCGTCTTAGTTAAGTCCTAGTTTCTTGTTTTCACTTTTAATTTGACATCATTAATGGTAGTTAGGTTGAATAACAAGATTATAGTTAGTACTAGTCATTCCAAATTCCCCGTCGATTGATACCCTACTTTAAACACAATTTTAGTCACCATCATTCATGTCAAATTCAAAGTCACAAAAAGTTGATCTTATAATGAGTTCAATAACTATTATAGCTTCCTCATGTTTATTTTCTTCAACATCATCAACTAGAGCTTCAGGACCTTCTGCGGTGGGATGACTTTGAAAACAAACAGACAAATAATTTTTAAATATAGGCAATATATGCATAAGAGAAATGATAAATATCATCATATTTGCTATTGAAATAAAAATTATCTTTACCCAATCGTTGAAGACTACAGCATCACACGAAATGCATTTATCGTTATTATTCTAGCCAAAACCACTTGCATTGTGGGCCATCTCCTTCATTCATGATATACCTTCTTATTTGGCTGACTTACAATGTGTGTTTAAACCTTATTTACTTTTCATTGTGGTTGTGAAATATAAGTTTATTAGAATTGTCCTAGAGAACAGTATAAAATAATCGATCAATGCATGCTATTTTTATTGTTATGAGAGGAAATAATATAGGTTTATTGAATATTAAAATGATATTTTAAAAAATAAAATAGGATATTTTTATGTATAAATATAAGTTACTAAAACACATTATTGTTGTTGCTATATAATCCACATATATATTTTGCAAATATACATAAAATTCATCAAAAATAATTTTAAAAATATAAACATATTTTAATTACTAAAGAAATTCTTCAATACCACCCCAAAAATTAGGAGAGTATTTCATTTAGTCTCAACTCAAAAAATTAGTGTGTACAAATTTGTAGTCTGTATATATATCTAAAAAAGAAAGAAAAAACTGAAATTTCTAACTCAATCAAAGAAAAAGAATTTGGGGTAATTAGGTTTTTGATTTCAGGATGATGGGGTTGAAGAAAAGGGTTTGGAGAAAGATCAAGGTTGGGTTTTGATCTTCTTGGTGTTTCCTTTTATTGATTTCCTGAATAGGATGTGAGATTTGGAAGGGGTAGGTGCAACTAGTGGATGTTTCAACAAAGTTGATTGATTGATTCATTCATTCACCATTTCCTTTTTTCTCTCCTTTTTTTCTTATCTTTTTCTTATTTTATTTAATAGATATTGGATTTATTATGATTTACATTAATTTATTTTTTTAATTAGTGATATGGAATGCTTGCAAAAACACTACTTAAATTTTTAGAAAATTCTGAGAGGTGCAATGAAAATCTTTTTTTATTCAGATTTGGGTGGAGATGATGAATTTATTTATTTATTTATTTATTGTCAGAAAGAGATGGTGTGGAGAGTGTAAAAGATGAGAATGGTGGTCAGTGGAGGTGCAGAAATAGAGAATTGAGATAAAAGTCATTTGAAGGAAATGAAGAGGAAAATAAAACACTAGAATTTCATTAGGAGAGAAAAAGAGAGGAAAAAAAGAATGATAAGAATAACACATAAAACATCCATGTTATTTGTGCAAGACTTTCTGAAAGTTTTCAAATAGCATTACTCTTTTACAGTAAAACAAGTAGGGCAAAGATATTTGAATGTGAAGACATGCAAAACATTTCAAAAATAGGCTTCTACCATTCTCTAAATACTTAAAAACAGAAAAATTTTTTAAAGTTGTTCTTAAATGAGTTGTTGGGAGGTAAATTCTAGAAAATTTTCATTTTAATTAAAATATGAAAAATAAAAATTATGTATAAATATATTGATTGCAGAGCCAGCCTTACGGATAGGCTAGGGTCCTTTGGTTGCCTTTGCCCTATTTTAGTTCATAATTTTTAAAAGAAAAATTGTTCAAAACATCTCTTTATCTTTATCATATCCCAAAACATCCATTGATTTTGTTACATCTCCAAAAACTCCTTTATTTATCTGAATTATACTTTTTAATCCAACGGTCTGTTAACATGATTAAAATTTCAATAAAATTGACAACTGTTTCTGTTAGTTATTCAAAAGCTACATAGATGTCATGTCATCTCGTCACTAATTGCAGCTCAACATATGAGTCTTCTCTTTATCTCTCTATATAATATTATAATATATTTTTTTTATATGGAATTTATTAAGGGGTTGTTTGATCAGCAGTAAGTAGATGTAAGTAGATGTGATGCAAAAAGTTTTACATGTGTAACTTATTTTTTGGTGTTTGTTTTGATGTAAAACTAATTTTTATCTGTAAAAAGTATTACATTAGACCATCATTTTACAGTATTTTAACTCACAGGAACTTTTGCTATAAGTTGAATACTGTAAAATATTGTTACAGTAACTTCACCACACGCCCAACTCCAAAAGCAAGCAACTACCTCCTTCAGATCTCACCACCAGGTATCAGCTCATTAGATCTCCACCACCGGCGATGACCTCGACCAACTGCGACGCTCTCCAACGGTGATGAGAAGAAGGGCGGGAGTTATTGCTAGTCCTCGTAGTCTTCTTAGGATCGCGGAGATTTTTAGATCCAATAAATTTAGAGCAGGTGATTTGGATTGATGCATATGTTTTTGTGATTTATTGGGGCTTTGAGTTTCTTAGAGATCTGCATTACCGTCGAAGCTTGTAATTTGCTTGATTTGTTGCTTCGAGGTAAGAATGTTGGAGAAATCACTAGTCTTACTTTTGTCTAGAGAATTATGGATAATAGCGAGACTTATGGATTGCCTGGAGAAACGTCTATTAACATATATAAAAAAAAAGTTAGAATTGAAGTTATGTTAAGGATCATATATGGGCAAGCTAAGACTTTGCATTACTTTTGTATGATTTCCTTTAGTTTTTAACTTCCTTGATTTATGTGATAGTTATGATAGCTTGAGTTTTGGTATATTGATTTTTTTTTCCTTATTTTATGTACTTGTTTGATCTCTAAAGACCATGTGACATGAGATATTTTTAGTCCATACCTTTTTGTGTGTGTGTTTAACAAGTACTATATAAAATATTGTTATCATTATTGCCCAAAGACGTAGAAGAATGTTGGTTCAATTGATTAGTTTTCATTGAAGATTGTTAGAAGATTTTTGGTGTGTCTTACAAAAGAACTTTTCCCTCAATAATTGATGCCATATGCCTAACAACAACACATAAAAAATGCTTAATAATTAAAGAATTCTCAGGATATAATATGACCAAGCATAATTTGGTCAATTAAATTTAATTAGATTATTAGCTTAATTGACATGTAATAGTAAAACATTATTTTAAAAAATCTAGCCTTTACTTCATTTTAAATTTAATAAAAGTGAATTACATGCTAATTACATATTTTACTTCTTTGTTTCTCCGATATTTTTATACGTTATTTATTTATTTATTTTTACTTGCCTTACATATTGACTACCACAACATGATTTACATGCTAAATATATATAGTTCTGATGCGGCTAGTATATCAATGTTAAGAATAAGACGAGCATCATTTTTTGGACTATGTAATATATTAAAGACCAAACGAAAGGATTATTAGTCAACAATTTGCATGTAATTGTTGAAGAGCAAATGGCCATGTTCCTTCACATTGTTGGACATAATGTGAGAAATAGAGTCGTTGGAATGAATATTTTTACGATATGGAGAAATAGTGTTTAAAAAGTCCCCACCACCAAACCCATAACTCATTATTTTTCTTTTTCTTATTTATTATTTTTCACATGATTTAATTACTTGTTTGATGAGGGGTAATGGAATCTGATTAATGGAAAAGTAATGATAGGAAAGTAATTTATGGAAAAATAATATTCTTTTGTTTGGTATGCATTGGAAAAATTGATTAAATTGATGGGAAAGTAATATTTATCTGTTTGGTATTGGAAGATATTCATGGGAATCTTTGGGCATAATGACAAAAATACCCTTGTGTTATTGTACTTATTAACAACTTGTCAATCAATTGTTAATATTAAAATAATAATAAATATTTTAAATGTATAAAGTACATTTAATATTTAATATTTAAAATAAATATTTTTAAATAATAAATAATAATCAAAATTTTTGGATATTAAAATAATAAATAATAATATTAAAATAATAATAATAATAAAATGTTTTGAATAATAATATTAAAATAATAATGATGATGATAATAATAAACAACATTTTATAAATAAAATGTTTTAAATATTAATAAAATATTTAAGAAATATTAATTATTTCTATTAAATAAAATATTTAAATATTTATGTGTTTGAGAAAAACCTAGAGGGGAAAGTAATTTTAATAAAGTTTGAAGGTATTTTTGTAAAATTAAATAGACTCACTTTAATTTCCCATGGGAATCTAACTTTCCCACCATTTTGTGAGGGAATCAATTTCCCTTATTTCAATGAAATTTCTCTCCCATGGCAAACCTACTTTCCACTAAAAAAAAACTTTACCAAACATGGGAAAATGATTCTCTTGTGTTACTTTCCACCGAAAATTGGGTGCTTTCTCTTGTACCAAACACAAATGTTTGTGCTATTAAACCCAAGAATTAATGTTTGATTTATTAAGGGAATAGCCATTAGATTCATGTGAGAATTTTTAAGAAAGTATTATAATTTTGTTCGAATTATCTCCACCATTAATCAACTTTTAAGGCTATAACAAATTAATTTTAATTATGTCCCAATATTATTTTAAAAAATAGCATGAAAAAATATTTCATTGACTATTTTATTTTATAAAATCTATTTTTATCAAATAGACCAATCAGTTATCATACCATTTTCAAAAGCCTCTAAAGTCATCATGACTGCTAAACCATTTCACGAGAGCGCAAATATTGATTTGGATTCCAATATCATAGTACCATATGGTACACAAACAAATGACAATGTGCAAATATCAAGTGACCTATAAGAAGCTGAAAATGCTTTCTAAACAGCAATATTGTTCTTTTACTAATGCTTTTCGCTAATGATTTTTTGCTTTTGATTTATTAAAAGGTTGTTACTATGAACACTTTAAGACATTGTTCAAGATCGGCAATTACTTTTTAATATACATAATAATGTTCAATACTAAAAAAACAGTGTTCATTTATGGATTTATTGTTTAGTTTTATGCTTCTTACTAATTTCTTTAATTTCTTAGTGTTATTATCAAGTATTGTTCAACATATATTGCTCGCATTCAATATTCTAGATTTATGATTACATATCAAGATTAACCATCAAAATCTGACCTACAAGAAACTGAAAGTACTTTATAAAGTTGCAATATTGTTCAAGATCATCAATTACTCTTTAATATCCTTTAATAATCTTCAATACTTAAATACAGCGTCCATTAATGTTGTTAGTGGTTAATGTTCTTTAGTATTATTCCTTTATACACATTATTTTATGCTTTTCTTACTAATTTTTTTTTTCGTTTGTCAATGTTATTATCAAGTATCGTTCAACATATGTTACTTGTATTCAATATTCTAGCTTTCTAATTATATATCTATGATAAAATTAAAATTAAAATTTCTGAGTTATTATTAGTTTGTATGTTTTTTAGCAAGGAAGTTCATGTATTCGCCAGCATAATAATTAAGTATTAATCAAAAGTAAACGCGTATAATTTGTATATTCAATCTGCAATCACTTTATTACAAGTAACCCTATCATGGGCAACTTCATGGCAATAACTATAATGTCTCTCCAACACAGTGAATGCTTGAGAATTGTCCCCCCCCCCCCCCCCCCCCCCCCCCATTATTCCCATTGTGGTATTTCAGTCATTTCTTGGGTCTCAACTCGAATTTGTAGTTAAGTTATTGTTTTCTTTTGTCTCGGTAGGGCTTACCAAGTGGTTTAGTTTTCGTAAGAGCTACCATATATGTAAATAGTAATTGTGAACAGTAGTTATTGTTAATATGCTAAAAAATTCAATAATTCTATAAGTGCACAGCCGAAAAGCACACCCGTGCTTGGGTCGTGTTCCCATAAGCACGACCATGCTCTGGGCACGATGCCCATGTTTTTCTACTATAGAAATGTTACTGTCACGTAAGCAATGTAGTAATAGTATTGTAGCTTGTTACTTTAGCATTAGCGTGAAGCACGCTCATGCTTTGGATTTTCCGCCCTCGACATGAGGGTATTTTGGGTCTTTTTGTGAACCCTACATATTTCCCTTTCTTCCCTCTTTTCCCTCTTTCTCTTGGTTTTCTTTGGAGGAGAAGAAGGCCTTCGGTGACCTTTGTCTTCTTGGTAGATTGAAGCCTCATTCTTCTTCCTTTGGATCTAGAGGTAAGCACTCTCTTTCTTCTTATTTTTCTCCTTGTTTTCCTTGGTGTGTAGATGATAAATCTAGGGGATAGAGTTTCTTTCTCTCATTTCTTGTGTTAGTGCTAGATGCTTGAGATGAGTGTTTGTACCTCTTTTCCCTTCAAGATTTGGTGGATCCTTGAACTAATCTCTAGTTGGAAACTGATGTTACTATAGCACTAGTAGAACTTAGGTGTTTCTTTGGATTCTTTGGTTTAAAGTGAAGCTCATTTCCTTTATGAATTCATTGGTAACTTGATAACCCAGTTTTGAACAAACCCTAGGATCGATTTAGGGTTGTACATTAGTGTTACCTAGGGTTTCATTTGTTTGTTTTGTTTTGTTTAATGCTTGTTGTTGTTTGTGTTTGTGTTGTGGCTAGGAGGTGAGAGATAGGCTAGAGGCAAGGAGGCAGAGAAGTAGCGTCACTGAGAATTCAATCGTCTAAGTTGTGAATGGGATTTGAGATTTGCATAATTATCCTAGCATATTATCTATAACTTTCTATTGCTCTATTTGAAAGCATTTTATGGATTTTATAGCATTAAATCTATGTTTTGATTGTTTGGATGAAAATTATTTTGCTATAGAGCCATATGGAAAATTCTTGATGTTTAACTGAATATGTTTATGATTATATTTATATTCTGAATCTAATCGATTTATGAGGCTTTGATGATGCGCACATGATTCTGGCGTTTCTATGTGTGGAGATGACATTTATTCTGGATATTGGAATGTTGTCCTGGCTTTGCACTTTATGTTAAGGTATGCATGTATTTTGCATCATTTGGATGGTGGCATCTTACTATAGTAGGTTGTCTTCATAGCCAACTTATTGAGGTGGCGTGGAAGATCGGCGATTTATTGGTCCATTTCAGGTGGGAGTGTAGAACCCTGATTGGATATTCATTGAGAAGCTGGGTCACCACACGGTGAACCGATGGGTCAATGTCAAGGGTATAACAACCTTGACGGCTCTGAACCTAACCGCAACCACAGTGAAAGTTTAGAGAGATTTCTTGACCACTTCTTGTTTAATTTAAAATGATTATTTTTTTTATGCATATAAGTTTTTGAGAAGTAATCTCTTGCATATCTTTTGTATTGCTATTTTAGACTATGAGGAGGAGGTGAAGCCCAGTTGTTGCTCTTAGGAGGACAGCCTCTTACAAATTTAATTTGATGATGAGTATTATGTTTTATGGATTTTGAAACTCATATTATATATTATATATGTTGTTATATATACTTAAATGTATTATTGTTAAAGCTTGGCTTTGTCGATGTTATTAATTATTTTGTATATTCTATCAGAATTATACTAAGTCACTCACTGAGTAACCTAGGTTGCTTACCCTCTCTCCCCCTCTTTACTTTTCAGGCAATGCGGCGTGGTGGAGTGCTGGACATGGCGTGCATTATTCATCTTTCTAAACTTGTGTATTTGTATCTTTGGGCATGTTTGCATTGTATAACATTCATGTATCCACTAGTTGTTGTTGCATCCTCTGTGTTAGTGTTGTATCCTTATTCTTGGTTCAGAATTGTGATATTGTTGCTTCCACTATGTACCTTCATGCTTCCTATTGTGTATATTTTTGTTTAGGATTGTGAAATTCAAAGTTTTGTCAACCTTGTTGTGACTCGATGGTTGAATGGCATGGGTATCCCTCCTAAGGTTGTCACGTGCTGGGCCGCGGGTCGAGACGTGATATCCATAACCTTAATAGACCTTAGTTATTTATTTTAGTATAAGAATTTCGTAAAGAATTTGATATTGTTATGATTTCCCCAAAAAACCAAGATGAAAATATGCAATATGGGTTAAATGAAGTGTCTCATCAAAATAAATATGTAGTGGAATATACAAACAGAAACATCAAGCAATAAATAATTAATGAAATGTGTAAAAAGAAACACTACAAAATAAACAATAATAGGGCAGACTAATCGCAAACCAATTTTAATAGATACATAAATATTTAGATAAGCATAACACCAAAAGAATGACCACCATCTTACTATATAGATCATATAGACTGTACAGATCATATAAACATCATTCACTTTCCAAAGTAGACAATATACTTTATGGGACTAGAAATATGAAGAAGTGAAAGAATAAAAAGGATACCATATATTGGGTGATGTTGACAACGGGAAAGTACACTCCGTTATTCATTCACCACCTCTACCATTACATTAACCACATTTTCTTGAACATATGGTGAATATTGCATATCATTTGGAAGTCATATTCTAAGCTAATACAAGTTGTTGTCTTGGGCTTGCATAAAATTCCTTACTTTATCCTCACTAGAGGAGCTCCAAGAGCCCAACATACTCATATTTTGCCTACTATCAACTGCTATCCGATTAAGACAATGAACTCTAAGACAACCCTCTTCCCTATTCTTCACAATACTATAAAACATATATCTATCCAGCGACATCAACAAGAAAACTCCAAGAAGTCGAGATACCAATTAATGTGATCATTAACAAATCTACAAATCATGAAGAAAATATAGACCTCGACATAGGGTTTCTTGGTGGTAGTTTCCCCGCTTTTGGCCGTTGCAAAGGGGAGTTAATTGCAAGAAATTTACGACCATATCAAAAGAGTATTATCTACAAGTGTTATTTGCAACAAACTTGGTGCCATCTCAAATGAGTATTATTTGTAACCAAATTGTTTCCGTCACAAATGTTTTATGAACAATTGGAAAGCATTTCCGCCTTATTTATGCTCCTATATTACAATATAATCAGAATGTTATAAAAAAAAATACACAATATGAGCTCCATTGCAATTAAGCATTTACTCAATTTAAGACATGAATTCAATAATACCTCAAAATTAATTCATGACTAAAAAATAAAGTGATATAGACTTCTACAAATTAAAATGTGAGTCAATAAGATTATAAAACATGAATTCAATGTAAACTAAAAAATATTCAAAAACTTTGAAAAAATCTTCAATCATCATCATCATCATCACAATCTTGATCATTATCTCCATCGTTATCATGATGATTATCATCACTTCATATTAACTTGGATGGACACCATTGCTAAGGAGTATATATTAACACCAATATACTTTAAGAAGGGGAATCTTAGAGGAGCTCCCTTGGTGACATCCAGTTTATTACAACCATACCACTCCTGCCTAAGATATTTCATTTTAGTGGTAAAATTTTTTTTCTTGACTTATCCTCATTGTTCTCTGCCCAAGGAAGAGGCATTGTCGCAGCTCCTTGCCATTCCAATGCCAATTAATAAGAAGTTCATTAGGGTTCCGACGGAGCTCCATGATGATGGTCAACCGCATCTATACGTGATGATTCAATTAGAGGGCAGGGCTCAGATAACAAATCAAAGGTTGTTCGAACTCCAACATGTTTCTTCCTCTCAAAGCTTTCATCCAAACATTCAGACTACCAGGTCTTGCTTCAACGTCAAAGCGTAAGTTGGGAAGGAATGTGATTATACTGGCTGGGGTGAATTCCAAATAGATGGGAGATCTTCAAAGGATGGTCCACTTAATTTGTCTTAGGTTTATGCTGAGGCTTTTAATGCTAGTTCCGTTGAGGATTCATTACAAATAATAAAGGATAATGATCCTAAGCTATTTTTTCTTCAATATGATAATCTCAAGGCTAATGCCAAGTGTATATTCATGCGTCTGGTCTCTATGTTCAAATCAAAATGGGATTCTTCTTCTTTCACAGTTGACAGAGGTATTGCGCAATGGTTAGCAGAGGATTTTATTGCTAATGGTGCTGTGGGGCTGGAGGGAAATAATATATATATTCCTAAGAGTGATATTGATCCGTCAATGAGTTTGATATTAGAATGACCCAGCAAAACAGGTAAAATGGCATGGGCTCGATCTTTGGGCCCGCATAATTATATTTGTGGGCATATGGATTTTAATTCCAACACATTCAGCAATGATGTCATGTACAATGTAATTGATGACGTCGCTCCTCACTATCTTAAGTTAAAGCACTGTAAAGAGTTAATTGATGTACAACAAGACTGGCAATCAAACTGTAAGTGCAGTAAACTGGTTCAGATCAGGGGTGGTATTCCTACTATTGTGCTATGCAATCCTAGGCTTGAGTCTAATTATTCTGAATTTCTTGAGAAATGTGATAATCATTCTCTAGGGGAGTGGACCCGTCATAATGCGAGGTTCAGGTTCATTTCCTCTCCACTCTTCTGGCTCCCTGGTGACCAGATTGCTTCTACGTAAGTGACGGTGTGATATACACTGCTATTATCAAGTCCATGGCTTTGTCGGCTATGTGCAACATGGATTCCTATACCGGACTCCTAATTACTGCACCACGAGCGAAGAGTGGCGTATATGTTTGGCAGATAGATAATCCCTTATATTTCAAATTGGTTGAACATCACCGAAGGCCTTTTGGTAAGACATATGACATCATCGTCATTCAAATATGGTTCAACTATAATTTGAGGAAGGCGTTATAGATTCACAAATGCTGGTTCACTTTCAGATTTTTTACTACCATATATCCAAGTGGCTGTGGCTTCCTTCATATATTTAAATCTCATGTATTGTTTTTTCTGAATGATCTTGGTGTTATTTCTGTAAACAATGTAATTCGCGCTGTATCTTACTTTGTTACTAGACTAGACCAACATGTAATCAATGTAGAATAAGATTTTAATGTACAATACAACATTTATTAATATTTTTATTTTAACTAATGGTGTTTTTATTGGTTATTATGTATTAGCATCCGATATGGATCTTTGTGTATTGGTTATACATGTATGGTTTATTTTTAGACTTATATGTATGTGTTATAGCTATAAGTATGCTTCATTCTGTATTTCTCATTGTTTTATATTGTGCGTTGGAAGCATATTTTGTTTACTTATACTTTAGACGCTATCTTTGCAATATGTGTTTCGAAAGCTGTCGCTTATTATGTTTGTTTTTATATTTCTTTCTATACAAATACGCACGACGGGTAATGATTAACTGACTTAGCTAGGCATGTTGGGTAATCACAGCTACATACATAGGTTTTGACTTTAACAAGGCAATAATACAAGTTCTCGTGTTATTTTATTCACCAGGTACATCATCTTTTTCTTTTTAGTCTGCTTTCTAGGCTTTGTAGGTTATCTCGGTTGGGATGCCGGAACTACTCATCGATCCAGTGGAAAGAGATGGATATTACAGATGTTGCCACGTGGATCCAAGTAGGGGACAGGAGGATAGGGGAAAGGACAAAGAAGGCCCATGGCTCACCACTCCACCAAGGGGCTCTCCACCGAGGACAGGAACTTTAATTTGAATAGAGGCATTTGATTAGGCCATGTGGCGGTGAACCCGAGGGCTGCCATCCGGTTTTTTGACAAAGTCGATAAGCGACAAAGCAAAAGACAAGTGAGTACAGAGGTGCACCAGTTATGGTGGCTTGACTGACCTCCCTGGGATAACCCCTGGCTATGCAACCCTGGAGGGGAGAACGAGAAGTAATCCTCACACAAAGCTCTCACATGGGACCCTGAACGTGAAGTGTAATCTGAGAGCTTCCAACTCGAGACCTCTTAATCATAAGCATGGGTAGTCACCGTTGGGTTAGCCCACGGTTCCTACTTAATATTACATTGAAAAATTATTTTGTTTTAAATTTAAATATATACTTGTGTGTGTGTGTGTGTGTATGCACCATCTGCTTCTTGAAAAAGACCTTCTGAAAAACTCAGGCTTTCTTATACAAGTTTGATTGTCATTATTACTTTCACTTTGCCTACACACAACTCATAAACTTGAACCTAGGTTTAAACCTCGTGCTTTCAAAATCTGATCTTGAACACCATGGTCTCCACCATGATACTATAGAGCCTATGGTATTATGCATGACACAATTTATGGTATTTTACACTGATTTTATCATAGTCCCTAATTTAATCCAATGGTTACGATATTTTACACGGATTTTATCATAGTCCTAATATAATCCAAAGCTTGGGGGTCTTTCTCCTTTCCTTTCTTCCCTTGGCCACCAAAAGTTCCACAAAAATCCTCAGTAAAAGTTTTTATACTTAACCCCTTACGTATAGCTTATGGGCATAAAAGTAAGGTCATTAGGAGTTGGAGATGGTGGGTCATATACCTTACGAGCATCTTACAGCCATAAGCTCCTCCTATAAGGTCTTATGTCTTAGTGTTACGGTCCAGCTTTCGGCCGTAAGTAATAGATCATAAACTTCTCTAGATGGCGCTTGCAACCTCCATTATGGGCACATGTGCTCCTTGTAAACTCCTTTGAATAGGCCTTACACCTTGACTTACGAGAATAAGCATGCCCACTAGGTTCTCTGGATGATGCTTATGACCATAAGTTGTGGCCATACGGGGACCGTAAGGTATTCTATTTGGCATGTTCCCTTATTATTGATGTTAAGAGAGCTTTATCTTTCTCTTTTTAGTTCGACATTGATTATGTTAGCTGCCTCTTATTCATTATGCCTTGCTCATGGCCTGGAATAAAAACATCGTCTTCCAAACAAATTCCCCAATACATGCCAATCAAGTGTATAAAATAATATAAAATTGTGTTTAATTATACACTTTTTAGCAGTATGAGGTACAATCTGCACTCTACACAAAAATCATCATAAGCACTAGAGCAAAAGTTTCACCATTGTTAGTTTACAAGCATTTTATAAACCTTGTGCTTTATCTCTCAACATAGGCCTTAAACATTTTGAAAGTTTCAAAATTTTGATCTTTGTATACCAATAGATAAAGCCAATATATACTTTTTAGAGCAATCATCCACGAAAGTGACAAAATAAAGAAATACCACCAAAAGACTTGATATTCATAAGACCAAAAACATCAAAATAAACTAACTCCAATCCTTTCGATTTTCTCTGAGATTTATGTCTCTTAAAGCTCACTCTATGTTTGCTGATTACCCATAATGCAATGCACACATAATTTAAGAGATGAATTCTCAAATACAGGAATGATTTTCTTATCTTAGAATATCTTCATTCCATGCTCACTAAGATTACCAAAATGACTATGCTAAACAAGCACATCATTATGTCCTCTTGCTGTCACCCCATACATCTTTGAGGTGATCCATGAAAAGTATACAAACTCTCATCTTTTTGTGCCTTCAACGCTATCATATAACCCTTTAATATTTTCCATGGTCTATTGCCATAAGTGACTAGAGAATTAGCCTTATCAAGTTACCCACCCGAAATAAGGTTCTTTGTTATCTTGAGAACATACCTCACATTAGGCAAAATATGCTTCTTCCCATTTTCTTGCTTAATCACCACATCACTAATGTTTAAAATTTTACAAGCATAATCATTACTAAGTTAGACATCGTTGCAATCAACCTAATTATAAGTAGAGAAAAAGGATCAATTTGGGCATATATACAAGTATCAACAGAAGCAGAAACCATACAAGTAATTATAAATATGACTCTATCATCACCAATAGATGTTTTATTTATTTCAACATCAGCTTGCTTCCACTTTTTCTTCCTCTTTAAGAGGTTATAATCAATCCTCATATGGCCTATTTCTTGCAATACAAGAAGCAATAGTATTGCCCATGATTGTGATCTTTCCATTCTTTGTGACTTACCATATTAGCTAAGGTGCCATTCCTTTGTTGAGAACTTCATCTTTCACTGGCCACTAGTGCTTAACTCTAGTCACTAGACATTTGTGATGAAACCCTTCTACTCTCCTAATTATACAATGAAGAAACAAGTAACTTCACTCAACCTAAATTTGTTGCACATCATATTCACTATAACGGTAACAAGATTATCCCACTTAGAGGCAAAGAGCTCAACAGAAGTAAGCATAAGATCTCTTCATCAAAATTCACCTTTAAAGCCTTTAATTGCACCACAATAGAGTTTAATGCATTCAAATGCTATCGGGGACATGGTTCAGTTGGAATAAAATGAATACCAAGTTAAATGAAAAAAGTATGAGTCAGTACAGAGGAGAAACCAGTGAAACTAATGAAGGCTCCTGGGAAGAATGTAGAAAGTTGTAGGACCAAGAAATTTTCCTTTGTACATGTGAAAAACAATTATTTTTCTCTCTATTTCATGGTAGCTACATCGTGAAGAAAGTCAACATTAACAACAAGATTGTAGAAACCTAGTAGGGTAACTTTATATATTTTCAATTCAGTCCAAATATTTCATGTCCCCCTTTCAAAAAAACATTGCTAATCCTTGGAACCTTAAAGGTTACAACCCTTAAAAAAAAACAATTAAGTAACCTATCAATATAATTGGGTCCCCCCCCCTTCCATCAACTAAGACCCTTCAGAGAGAAAGCAAGAGGGAACACAGAATCTTACCTTCCCTTCTATCTTCTATTGTTGGGCTTCAGCTTATTTGAGGGCTAGAAAAATATAATTGGGTCCATCCCATTTCTTAAATGAAAAAGTAAAAAAAAAAAAAAAACTACATCAATAGTGGAAGCCACTTGAGGGTAAAGTGGGCATTTTGCCAAGCTAATGAAAACCAATTGAGAGAGAGGAAAAGATGTGAAGAAATAAGGTTGAAGAGAAAGGGAAGAACCCAAGAAGAAGGAGGAAGAGAAAGTAGGGTTAAACTACATCAATAGTGGAAGCCACTTGAGGGTATAGTGGGCATTTTGCCAAGCTAATGAAAACCAAGTGAGAGAGAAGAAAAGATGTGAAGAGATAAGGTTGAAGAGAAAGGGAAGAACCCAAGAAGAAGAAGGAAGAGAAAGTAGGGTCGCAAGACTATCGGCCAGCGAAGTCAAGCCAGATCTAGCTCCAGTTTATTGAAGAGAATCCTTACAAGTTGTCCTACAAATCTATCGATTTGATCCTTCCTTAGTCTTTTCTTTGGAGTTTATTATGATTCTCATTGTTATGAGATCTTGATCTTCTCTTCAAGTTATCTCTTGTGAATCCATCTTGTGTTAATGATGCTCACTTTCTTGTGAACCTCTAGCTTGTGTCTAGAGAGGTGTATCTTGTTGTAATCCTCTAGTTGTATATAGAGAGAGACCTCTTGTTATCCCATTTTTTAATGTAGTGAAAAGGTTTAAGAGACTCTAAGGAGTCCCGTGATTTTTCTCTCGATTAAAATGATTTTTCATGCTAAAATTGCATTGGTTTCCTGGCTTGTTAGCTTATATCCCATTTTAACACTCAAGGGGGTTTGAAGTATTTTTGGAGCTTTGTTTGAAGGTCTAGGGAAGCATACAGCCTCACGACCACATACGATACTGCATATCGCATCCTAAAAGCTGTGCGGGGAAGTGTGTGCCGCACAAGAGGCCCTACAGGTCATCCTGAGAATTTTGTAGACTGGAATGCGCTTGTATAAGAGACCATACATGTCATACATGTGAACAGTAATTTACTGCAATGTATACGGTCTGGTGTGCACCCTCACAAAGGCTGCACAGCACATCCAAAGAGCCATGCGGACTTGGCATACGCCCATATAGGTGACCATATATATGAATAATACTTCTATAGTATATCGAATCCCTAACAAATATAGAGAGAGAGAAAGAGAGGGAGAAAGAGAGATGGGAGGGCAGTCATCTTGTTTCTCCTCCTCTAAAGATTCAGTGAGAGTAGAAGATGAGGACATAGCTAAGAAGAAGAAAGAGTAGACCAATAATACTGATGAATAGCATGTGTTGATACCGGTTTGCATTCATTATAGAAGTGCTAAATTTATGTTTTTCAACTAAAAGAACCAAATTATTTGTTTATTAAAAAAAGCATGCAAGAGAGTAAATTGCATATAAAAGCATTATTATTAATTTCTATTTTCTAATTATTTTTTCACTATTGTAATATTTTAATCAATCACAATGTTGTAGTTGTGAGTTTTTTTTAGAGAACTTGTTTGTTTTATTGGATTCAAGAAAATCAATTTGATGTGGCTTCATTATTGTTGGAAGAATGAACATGATATATAATAGGGTAAATAACCTAAATGATTTTTTACATTTTTGTGTATTTTTATTTCAATTATTCAGTTTTAAAAAATTACAATTTGATCACCTACTTTTAGTTTTGTAACAATTTGATGACCATAACAGTGATCTACTGCATGACACATCTTTTCTTAAAGCTGACATTTAATTTAGCATATGCTACGTGTGATTGTCGTTAATAGCTTATGTTCGGGTGACCACATTATAACAAAAATTAAAAACAGAAGACCAAACCCGCGGACTTTTAAAACCTAAATAATTGAAATAGAAATAGATGAAAATGTAAAGGGTTATTCAAGTTATTTATCCTATTTATAAATATATAGCATTGAGGCCCAATCCATTTATTCATTTCAAATCAAAACTATATTTAGAAATGACTTATTAATTATTATTATTATTAATCTTAATCAAGTGAACAAATATCACTGATCAACAGTTGTAGATGCATTGGCATTGAAAGTCGGTCATTGTGGTAAAAGGAACGCATACACCATTTCCATTGTACATCTGAAGACAGTCTTGTCTGCATTGCTCAAGCACACATCCAGTTGGTGTCAGGGTAACTTGACAAGTGGAAGCATCAACCTTGGGAACCATCATCTGATCAACTGCAGTTTCAAAATTACATATATAATGTATGTAAACATTAATCAAGAAATTAGTAATTCCAAACCTTGATTTATTTAAGCCCTAAAACATCTATTCGATAAAAGGTTTAGAGCTATTGTTGTAATAGTAAGCAGTAAAGTGGGAGATAAAAAAATTGGACTCCTCAGAATACATATTTGGAGCATAAAAAGGGTTTGTTAAAAACAACATAAATAAATAAATAAATAAAATTAAAGAATTTTAACCCAACTAAATAACACTTATTTTTAACAATTGAGAAAAAAAAAAGAAAAAGAACCTGAAGCTATGACCACAAGCACCAAGAGAAAAGTTGCGAATGAAAATTTTGCCATCTTAGTAACAACAATGACGGGAATGACTATATTATTATTATTTTTTTTCAAGATATCAAAAAGCAAAGCAAGTTATATATTTATAGACAGAAGATGAGGTAAGGATGGAGTAAATGAAATTTGATTGATTTTTATTTTACAAATAGATACGGTGAATTTAAGATTGGATTTGCAATTACTATCATCATATTTTGGTGCGGATTTTTTTTTAAAAATTTGTTCAATGTATCAATTAAATTTCATTAAATAAAAACATTGAATAAATTGATTTCTTTGCATTGTGAATTAATTTGCATTGGATTTACTATTATTTTGGGTGGATTATATCATGCATTTGTTTTTATTTAGTTCGTTATTTCAACTTAATTATTTTTTAATAAAAAATAAATTGATTTTTTTTTAATTACGCTGATTCATTTTTGCTTCTCAAATATATGAAATAAATTGGTTGGATATGCAATTAATTTAGTTTACCAGATTCTATAATGTTATTCTAGCACTCTTATTTCATTATTTAGTTCATTGTTTCAACTCGATTTATATAATAAAAATATTTAAAAATTGATTTTCTTTCATACTAAGAATTTAAATTGCGCATATATTTTTTCCTCTCACCTGTATGATGTTTTTCTAAATAATTTTTATACAATAA
This sequence comes from Dioscorea alata, assembly GCA_020875875.1. Taxonomy (NCBI): domain Eukaryota; kingdom Viridiplantae; phylum Streptophyta; class Magnoliopsida; order Dioscoreales; family Dioscoreaceae; genus Dioscorea; species Dioscorea alata. The sequence goes on from CM037019.1 coordinate 15,462,610, forward strand.
AAATTGGTCTCTTTTCTCTCATCATTGGTTATTTTGATCTTTTATTTTTATTTTGGTTTCAAACATTATTTTGACATGAGCGTTAAATTTATCTAGTATATATATATATGATAAAATAGTAAATTTTCATGAATAGCTTGTATTCTCTAAAAATTTGAATTTTTTTTCCATATATAACCATGATAAAAGGGCAAGGGCATGTTTGTGTTGAAAATATTTTTATTTTTTTCTATTTTTATTTACATAAAATTATTTATTTAATTTTTTGTTTTCCAAAAATGTGTTTGTTTAAAACAAGTTCTTCAAAATAATGTTTGTTATGAGAGACCATCAATGTATATTTTTTAAAAAAATTATTAGTGTAAACAACCTAAATAGTCCCCTACCTGTTTTAGAGTTACCATTTGAGTCACCAAACTTCAGGGAAGTACCAGAAAGTCCCCGAGAAGTTTGCTTTTTCCCGCATAATCCCTCAAAATTTCCAGCTTCCTCATAGGTCCCTCCTTTTTGATAAAATTATTTTTCAATCCAAAGCATGGTATCGGAGAAAACGGAGGGGTTTAAATGGCGGTGAAATTACGAGAATGCCCGCTGATAACTTGCCATCATATCATGCGTCTGAAATGACCTTTTTGCTCCTCTTTTTTCCTTGAGAATCGGTGGCGATGGTGGTTGCCGCGGCGAGACGTTGAGATTCGTGAACGAAACCCTAGATTCCCTGAATGGCCGCAACATTTCTCCTTTTCTTTGAGTTCTCCGACGACTTCCACCGTGGTCTTCAGTTCTTTGGCGACTTTCAAGGGAAAAAGAAGGCACAAAGGTGAGAAGACATTCTTGTGTAAACTTGGGTGAGAACATCGACGTTCATGTGTGATATTGTGTGGTTTCATTGTTAAGCCCCGGCTCATGAGGCCGCCATGGATGATATCCCGTATAAAGTCATGCCTCCTGAGCCCCTGGTGGCCGCCAAATAATGACAACTGCCCAAGATAATCCCCCTAGGCGTGTTATGCGATGCACGGTTGCGCAAGACATGCATCAAACCAGTCCATCTCCGTAAAAATTCCACCAAAAAGAGAGTCCCACCAAAAAAGGCTCCAGCAAAGAGATCTCCAAGGAAAAGATTCCTACCAGAGAAAAACAAACCTGCTGAAAAGGCTTCCCTCCTCGAGTTATGTCTCCAGAGCTGACGATAAAGCATTATGCGTTGTCGACGCGCTACTTGAATCTCTGACCAGTTTGAGAAAGGATAAATCGACAAAGGAGCAGCTTGCGTTAGTCCTATTTCAAGCTAAAGCAGAAGGGAAGGTCTACCATGAGGACTAGAAAAAGCCTGATTCAGACTTTTAACCACAGAAGAAGACCTACCCTAGTTTTGGAAAGCTTAACCAACTGGGAAAAGCAGCCCTCTCCATCTATACCCAGACATCATGTCTGTAAGATGCATTCGAAATATTATGATGTTGTTGTTTGTTTAATTTTTACAATTCTGTATATATTTATAATTGACTGTTTATAATATCTGTTCCATGTGTAAATTTTAGTTTTCCTATGTAAATATTTCATTTCATGTGTATTACATGTGCTTCCTGTGTAGATAATATATTTCTTGTGTATAAATTTTGATTCCTGTGTATACTTATACTGTGTTTGATTGACAATTTTTTCCATGGAAAATTTTTCCATCAAGGATTTTCCACTAAAATAGGCTATTTGATTGCAAATATTTTTAATGGAAAACTTTTCTACAAAGCGGGTCACGTGACCACTTTTCCTCAAATTTGTTGAAAAAACCGAAAATATCAAATTTTTTTAAAAATAATAATAAACCAGGGAAAAAAAGAGAGATAAATAGGTACCGTCGAAGATCCGTCTTGGATTGTGATTTTGCTTCAATGGAAGAAATATGTGTACTTTTTTTACACAGTTCTGTGATTTGGAGGGATGAACATGAGTACGGGTATACCACCCGCGACAACCTGTGCTTCCTCCTTGAAGGGAAAGAAAATCTCCCCGATGATGTTTTGGATACCCTGATACTCATGCTTCATGTGGAATTGTTGACAAATCCATTAGAGTTGTAATTGCTTATCAAATCCATATTGTATATATAGGAAGCAAATCGAATACACAGAAACATAAAAGTATACACAGGAAATCAAATATCATACACAATAAACAAGAAACTTACATAGTAACTAGAATTTAGTACACAGGAAAGTTAGATAAATACACAGGAAAAGAGGATTCATACACAAGAAATGAAAATAAAACAAAGTTCATGCCAAAGAACATGCGAAACAAAACTCAAATATTTTATGCTACCATTACGTGTGGCATGCTCAGTCCGCTATGACCGCATTGCAGGATCGACGATTATATTAAGTCTCGGTAGGAGGTTGAAAGCAGTAACAAGAATAATTAATTTGCCATACCCTGAGTATTATTTACAAGTGGCATACAGTACTTTATGACATTATTCAAACTGATATGAACAATTAATTTCCCATACCTTGTAATTATATTTCATATATTTCTTTGTGACTGAAAACCTGGTTATGTAATTACCTAGCAAATCCATATTGATACAGATATCCTTACAGAAACTCTGAATAATAAACACGAATATATACACAGAAATGCCAAATAATACACAGGAAATAGGATATATACAGAGAAACACAAAATAATACACAGGAAAGAGGATATATACACATAAACGCAACAAAATAAACAAAATCGTGAAATAATACACAAGAACGACTATATATACACAGAAACGAAAAATTACACACACGAAAGCATATATATTGTACACTACCGTTAGCTGTGGCATCGTCAGTCCGCTATGACAGCGTTGCAGGATCGATGATTATGTCTAGCTTGATGGCACCGGCTACAATGTAGTTCGTGGACATCGAAGGCTTGTGACTCTATTCTTTTCCTTCTTAGACGGCCTGGCCGTTTCTTTGATATTGGAGGCCTAATTCATAGGTCACGATTTTCATCAGTTGGCTTGTCACTATCAGGAATAAGGAATATTGGCTTCCCATACGCCCGACGATACCATTGGACTGTGAAGTAAGAATCAACATAAGAGTGGACACTCGTTTCTGTTTGCATGATAGCCACACATGCATGCTTGCACCGTAAGCCATGTAGTTCCCATCTCCTACGGGAACATCCACGAAATTGAAGACTGACTGCGTTGTTATTATCATTGGTGACTTCTTAAGTGTGTTCAATCGACCGACCCATTCTCAGGTAACGACTGTCGTCAATGAGTTGTTCAACCTTTTTCCGAATTTCGGGGCAGAGATGTGTGTCCCACTTGTTGGATCCTCACGTCTATTCACGAACATATTCATAAATTTGAACTTGGAAATCAAATGATAAAGAGGCAAAACATACTTGACTTAGGAAACAAAATATACACCGAAAGGAAAAACAATACACTCGTGTCAAGAATTCCCTCTTTAGAAGCATGCACTCGCAATTGGCATTCCGGAACAGCGCACCTTACAGTCACCCTGATTTTGTCATTTTTTATAAACTTAAAGACAAAATTTTTCTTTATAGCTATGCTCCGCAGGCAATCTTTAAAATGATCTGTGTTATCAAACCGTTGCCCTAGTTGCAAAGTGGAACCATCTTGTGCATCAATACATCCGCCAACACTCAGCGCCCCAGAAGAATTATGTTGGCAGAGGAAAGTATCGCCAGTGGGGTTTATGCTATCCGATAAGGACTCCCTGCTTTGAAAAATCCCAAACATACAAAGAAAACAAAATATTATATACAGGAAGCAAATATTATACAAAGGAAACCAATAGTATACACATGAAACCATTATTATACACAGGAAACCAAAATTATACGCATGAAAGTAATAATATAACACACGAAATTATTAACATTCAAAAGGGCAGAAATATGGAAAACAACAACACGTATAACACAATTAACAACTAATAGAGGTCGTTGTTTTATTATGATGGGATCAAGGGGCCGAGTTTCCATCTGCAAAAATGCGCACTTCCTTGACAATGATGTTTACGACGAACTTGTTGAAGCTATGGTATATATGACACATGCGTTGAAAATTCACGTCGGACTCAAAGGGGCAAAGCGTTTTGTATGAATTAGGCATTACAAACTTCACTTTCACTTGAAAATCATCTAGGGACCGACGGGGACATATCTCACTCATGACTGACTCCCATGAACTTAATACAGTAAATTGTAGCACACGGCTTTCTCTTTTGAATCTCGCCACAACAGAGTAAGTTTCCATTGTTGAATCACGACACAACTACAACAATAATAAAAAAAACAGCAAGGTCAATAGAAAAAACCAGAAGAAGAACAACAACAACAACAAAAAAATGGAAAAGAAGAAGAAGGAGTGAAATATCCCCTCCTTTCTAACAAAATATATTTCATGGCCTTACTTACATTAAATGGGATTTGACATGGATGAAAAAAGTTACTTTTTGCTTTTTGGTACGTAGGCGTTTGTGTAATTTCCTCCCCCATTAACTGACGGAAGTAACATTGGGGACGAAATTGAATTTGCTTTTAAAAAGGAGGGATCTAAAGGGAAACAAAAATGTCAAAGGGACTGTAGTGGAAGTTTGAAACTTTCCAGGGACTTTTAAGTAATTTTCTCTATATTTTTTCCTCTGACCTGTATGGTGTTTTTCTAAATAATTTTTATACAATAAAAATTGGTCTCTTTTCTCTGATCATTGGTTATTTTGATCTTTTATTTTTTATTTTGGTTTCAAACGTTATTTTGACATGAGGGTTTAATTTATCTAGTATATATATGATAAAATAGTCAATTTTCATGTATAGCTTGTATACTCTAAAAATTTGAATTTTTTTCCATATATAACCATGATAATAGGGCAAGGTCATGTTTGTGTCGAAAATATTTTTATTTTTTTCTATTTTTATTTACATAAAAAGTTTTAATTTAATTTTTTGTTTTCCAAAAATGTGCCTGTTTAAAACAAGTTCTTCAAAATAATGTTTGTCATGAGAGACCATCAATGTATATTTTTTAAAAAATTATTATGGTAAACAACCTAAACAGCCCCATACCTTTTTTAGCGTTACCATTTGAGTCATCAAACTTTAAAAAGTTAATAATTGGTCCTCTAGATGTATTTTTTTATTACAGTAAGGTCATATGGGCTTAAGGTAAGGTCACCTCAGGGGTCTACGTGACTTACAATATGGCAAGCCATGTATGATGGTTATCAGTATTGTAAGCCCAAGGATCTTATTGTAACAAAATCTAAACGTATAGGATCAAATCGTAACTTTTTAAAGACGAGTGACCAAAATAAAAATACATGAAAAGTTAAGGGACTCTATAGATTGCTTACACAAATTATTATAATAATTATACTATTAATATTTACTTATATGTATTTTTACTCCGTGTGGTATTTCATTCTTGTTTCTCCTGATTAGAATTTGACTCATAAAAAATAATAAATCACAAATCAAATTTATAATTATTTAAATTTTAAACTGATTACAGGTTTATGGCTACAATTATATTAATTACCTTTGATTTTGTCATAGGAATAGCTAATTAGCTAGGAATAAGGGCGAAAGAGAGATAACGTGATAGAGATAATAAATTAATTTTATTACTCTCATAAAATGCAAAGATACCTGCACTTGACTAGAGTTAATAAGATTAGAAACTCTATTTGCATAAGTTTTCTTCATCTTCGCCTAACTTGAGTACCTGGCTCATATTAGAATCAGTTGGGTCAAGGCCTGCTCCCAACCTAACAGGTCTTTTTAATATCATTTTATACTATTATTTTAAATATTATTTTACTATTAAATTAATTTTCTTGAATAGAGACAACCAAGAAACCAAACATGGTACCTTGCAAACTAGCCTACACTTCATTAGTGTATTGTTTTTAAATAAATAGATAAATAAATAAATAAGTACAAAAACTACAAACTGAGTTTTTTTTAAGTTAATTTTAAAAAATCATAAACTAAAAATAATTCCTAATAATCAAAAGAATTTGATACAAGTCAAAATAACTTTAAAAAAGATTAAGGGCTATTTGTTTTCCCATTAAATTAGGTTGCTCACATATCTTCTTAGGTGTGAGAGAAATTGAACCTCAGGTAGGTCTTTTACTTTGGATCGAAGTTGCACCACTTACTTATTCATCACCATCTAGTTTTCCCTTTGCTTTGGCTTCGGTCTCCAACTCATCATGTTGTTAGTAAAGAAAAAAGTCACTAACTTCACTGCTTCCCATCAACATAAGCACGTTATAATAACCTATAAAACTTGCATTTCAATGTTTAGTGGAAACAATTAGGAACTTGTGTCCAATATGTTTCCATATGAAGCGCAAAAATATTGTTTACATTTAATTAAAATGTGGTAAGACTTTTCATAACCCTCCTACCATTCAAGGATGTTAAGGTTAATAGCCATGTTAATGTTCTCAATGAATCAAAAGACAGTGTTGATATATATATATATATATATATATATATATATATATATAGTAGCTTAATTAGTTAGTACTATGCTTTAGTAAGTTGGTAAGTTGGAGATCATGGGTTCGACTCTAATATGAAACATGTTTTTCTTTTAACAATTCTTAAAAATTAAAAAAAAAAAATTGTTCAACTCATACATCAGGTCACAAGTTGGTAGCCCAGTCAAGATCCTTGAGGGGCCTATTTTTGTCTTCACAAGGAGACAATGTAAGTAAAATGGAAAATCTGATGTACACTCCATTACAGTATCACGGCAGCTATAATAGATTTTAACATACATTCTACATTAAATACATTCAAAATCATATACAACCTCCAAGATAAAAGTCAATTTTTACTCAAAAATCATCTTTCATATAAACAATCCAATCTATGAAAAGTTTTAACTCTACTAACAGTTCTCTAAACCCCTAATCAACATATTATTTCTTGCATTCATCAGGGAGTAAGAAGAATATGACATCTCACTAGTGTTAAACATAATCACCACCAGCTCTGTTCTTTTCCTCTTGGGAGAAGCCTTCATTCTTAAGTAGCTCTGTATAAACCTTCTTCTTTACCTCTGCCTCATCATTTTAATCCAACCCCTAATTAAGCTAATGATCGATGCTTGTGAACTCATCCTAATTGAGCTAATGATGCTTATGAACTCATCAAGGCCAACATCTTCTGATGGTTGTAAAGTGGCTACTGTAGTGTTGTTGTTGTTATTGACATTTGCATTGGCTGCATTAGTTGGACTTAGGGCTACACTTGCATTTCCTTCTCCATCCACTATATTCATTGATAAGTGCATAATTGAACATATTTTTGTTTTATTTTTTGTACTCAATTGGCTCATATTCTATCATTTGTTTGGAAGATGGAACTTAATATATTGAGAAATTGATAATAGGTCACGGTCAAAGCATAAGAAGTATGAGAGAGTCAAAAGAAGTATTCTGAGTAAGATTAAGAGAGAATAGATCTCATAACATAAAGCATAGAAGAATAGGCTAGCCAGGACACCTTACAAACCCACTTATGGCTATCACTTATAGCCCTAAGCCTTAAATAGAGGGCTTTTCAGGCATGCTTATGCCCGTAAGTAAGATTATAATGGCCAAACATAAGGGTTTATGAGCAGGATTTACACGTATGAGCTTGGGCATAAGGGTCGGATAAAAAAGCATATTTATCATTGTTGAAAACTGCAGCATCACACGTAATGCATTTATCATTATTATTCTAGCCAAAACCACTTGCATTTGGGCCATTTCATTCATTCATGATATACCTTCTTATTTGGCTGACTTACAATATTTTTTTTAAACCTTATTTACTTTTCTTATAAATCATTGTGGTTGTGAAATATAAGTTTATTAGAATTGTCCTGGAGAACGGTATAAAATAATGGATCAATGCATATTATTTTTTTTTTGTTATGAGAGGAATTAATATTGGTCCACATATGTTTATGGTTGAATATTTAAATGATATTTTAAAAAATAAAATAGGATATTTTTATGTTTAAATATAAGTTACAAAAACACATTACTGTTGTTGTTATATTATGTACATATATATTTTGCAAACGTACATAAAATTCATCAAAAATAATTTAAAAATATAAAAATATTTTAATTACTAAAGAAATTCTTCAATATCACCCCAAAAATCAGGAGAATATTTCATTCACCTCAAAAATTACTAAAGAAAGAAAAAGCCAAAATTTCAAACTCAATCCAAGAAAAGGAATTTGGGGAAATTAGGGTTTTGATTTCAGGATGATGGGATTGAAGAAAAGGGTTTGGAGAAAGAGCAAGGTTGGGTATTGGTCTTCTTGGTCTTTCCTTTTATTGATTTCCTGAATAGGATGTGAGATTTGGAAGGGGTAGGTTGGTTGAGCTAGTGGATGTTTCAACAAAGTTGATTGATTGATTCATTCATCATTTCCTTTTTTTCTTTCCTTTTTTTCTTATTTTATTTAATAGATAATTATATAGTATTTATTATGATTTATATTAATTTATGTTTTTAATTAGTGACATGGAATGCTTGCAAAAACACTATTTAAATTTTTGGAAAATTTTGAGAGGTGCGGTGAAAATTTTTTTTCTTCGGATTTGGGTGGAGATGATGAATGATTTATTTGATTGATTTATTTATTTATTTCGTTAGAAAGAGATGGTGTGGAGAGTGTAAAAGATGAGAGTGGTGGTCAATGGAGGTGCATAAATAGAGAATGGAGATAAACGTCATTTGAAGGAAATGAAGGGAAAATAAAACACTAGAATTACATTAGGAGAGAAAAAGAGAGGAAAAAAAGAATGATAAGAATAACACATAAAACATCCATGTCATTTGTGCAAGACTTTCTGAAAGTTTTCAAATAGCATTAATCTTTTACAATAAAACAAGTAGGGCAAAGATATTTGAATGTGAAGACGTGCAAAACATTTCAAAAACAAGCTTCTACCATTATCTAAATACTTAAAAACAAAAGAGATTTTTGAAAGTTGTTCTTAAATGAGTGTGTTGGGAGGTAAATTCTAGAAATTTCTTGTTTTGATTAAAATATGAATAATAAAAATTTTGTATAAATAAATTGATTGCAGTGCCAATCACAGGCATAGGCTAGGGCCTTTTGGTTGCATCTGCCCTATTCTAGTTCATAATTTTTTAAAGCAAAATTGTTCAAAACATCTCTTTATCTTTATCATATCCCAAAACATCCATTGATTTTGTTACATCTCCAAAAACTCCTTTATTTATCACAATTATACATTTTAATAAAACAGTCCATTAACATGGTTAAAATTTCAACAAAATTGACAACCATTTATGTTAGTTATTCAAAAACTACTTACATGTTATGCCATCTTGACACCAGAAATAATTCATGAAAAATTGCAGCTCAGCATGTGAGTCTTCTCCTTATCTCTTTATATAATATTATAATATAATTTTTATATAGAATTTATTTATGGGTTGTCTGGTTAGTAGTAAGTAGATGTAAGTAGATATGATGTAAAAAGTTTTACATGTGAAACTTGTTTTTTGGTGTTTTGTTTGATGTAAAACTAATTTTTTATCTGTGAAAGGTATTACATTAGACCCCTATTTTACAGTATTTTAACTCATAAGAACTTTTGCTGTGAGTTGAAATACTGTAAAATATTGTTTACAATAACTTCACAGCACCCCCAACTCCAAAAGCAAACAACCACCTCCTTCAGATCCCACCATCAGGCATCAGCTCATTAGATCTCCACCACCGACAATGACGTCCACCACCTGCAACGCCCTCCAACACAGATGAAGAGAAGCTGGGTGGGATTTCTCTTTCTCTCAGTCTCTCTCGATCGATCGATTAGAGAAGCCCTGCGAATTTTGACGAGATCTATCTTTCTCTCGCTTTCTCTCAATTAATCTATCGATCGATTAATTTTGTTTATGGTAAGTGACTCTCCCTTTGATTTCTTAGTTTTGAATCTCGTTCTCTACTTCATTTGATGAGATTTCTCGATGTCGAATTGCTAGTCCTTGTAGTCTTCTTAGGATCGCTAAGATTTTTAGATCCAATAAATTTAGAGCAGGTGATTTGGATTGATGCATATGTTTTTGTGATTTATTGGGGCTTTGAGTTTCTTAGAGATCTGTATTATCGCCGAAGCTTGCAATTTGCTTGATTTGTTGCTACGAGGTAAGAATGTTGGAGAAATCACTTTTGTCTGGAGAATTATGGATAATAGCGAGAATTATGGATTTCCTAGAGAAACGCCTATTAACATATATAAAAAAAAAAGTTAGAATTGAAGTTATGTTAATGATCATATATGGGCAAGCTAAGATTTTGCTCTACTTTTGTATGATTTCCTTTAGGTTTGAACTTCCTTGATTTATATTGTCACACCCACCCCTTCTACCGAGGTAAATGTGGCACCCATCAGTTAAAATTTCTTTTAACTGGAAAACTGACACTCAAGAAACACCAAATCAAACTTACAAAAACTCTATTAACACCTTTTTAAACAAACTATAGATTCAAATACACGAATATAACACTCATAAGTACTCCCACATGCGGGTACAACCGCTACAAAATCATAACAACAACAGTAGAAAGGAAAGGGACCCACTAAACTCTGAACCAAGCCCTGACTGGCTCTATACTCGCACAGGCAATCTATCAGGGTCCTGCTCCTGCAACTGTGGCACATTTTAGTTGGTCGGTAGTGGCTAAATAATTTCAAATAATTAAATACAGCGTATATAAAGTGTATAAACATCAATTTTTCTCAAATAATTTCCAAACTCTCCAAAATACTAGAATTTTGGCAGAATACCAATTTAAAGAACTTTTAAAACATAAATTCACCATAAATCATCATTAAATCAATATCTAAGGAAATATAAACTTTTTGTGAGAGACTGTCCTCCTAAGAGCGACAGCTGGGCTTCGCCCCCTCATCACAATTCAAAACATCTTTTGCAAAAACAAACTATAAAACCATTCTCAAAACATTGGCCTAAAAACCCTCCCAAACTTAGCCGCCGTCGCGACTAGGTTGAGAGCCATCAAGGTCTTCGTAACCTTAACGTTGGCCACTGAGATTCCCGTGTGGTGACCCCGGGTTTCTCAACAGAACCAAACCCTGTCAATGGCTCCGCGCACCTCTTGACCAGGGTTAAACTCAGGGTTAACCACGCCGCCTCCCATCAGGCCGGACCGTGGGACCCCACACTGCAGTGTCGGACTAAAGTCCGTAGTCACCATCCAAATCCGAACAATATCCACCGTACAATACATACATTTCTATGCCAGGAATGAAAACCAGTTTCACAAACATTGTCGGTAAAACATTTTAATATACGCACATAATTTCACAATTCATCCACAGTCAAAGCATATGTAACCATTAAAATAAATATATGAAATGAATAATTAAAATCATGCGTACACGTATTTTCACTATTCAAAAATACATATAATTATACGAAACACATGCATCAATACGATTGTCATGCACGTCAACGACAAATAAATATAAGTATCTTTTAACAATATACAGAGTTAAACATAATAAAATTAAATAATTAAACAATTATTTCCAAAATACTAGTTATCAAATCATAATTTCAAAATAATAATTAACCAATTATTCAAAATAATAATAATATTTAACCAATTATTCAAAATAATAGCCACTACCAACTCACCTAGTCTCCCTTGAGTTTCTTGCTAGACCTGGAACTCCATCCTAAGCTTGAACAATACCTATCAGGGTAACAAGATAAAATAAATACATATTACAATCTAAATACACAACTTAACCCAAAAGAAATTATAATAAACAAATAACAGACTCTCTAACTGGGCCCACTTACTCCAATCGGTTAAAACCCGACATTGCATATTTAAACCGGTCTCCAATTGCTCTTAAACCACCTCAATTTGGGCTAAACCCTCCTTAACCAACCTGAATTTCTCTGAACCAAGTTCAATTTAAACCAACCAACATTAAACCAATCAAATTCTTATATAATTTCTTGTTGAACCAACTTGGTTCAACTGAACCAATTTCCTTCAATTGGTTCAGCCCAAAGCCATTAACTCAAAACCTGAACCAAGTCCAAACCCATCTCAACTTGATTTGATCAAACCAACTTAACCAAATCAATTTAAACTCAACCAAATCCAACTCTCATCCAAACCCAACTCCAACCCAATTAAATGAACTTGGCTCAACCAAATCAACCAACTTCACTTGATTTGGTCAAGCCCAACTAATTCAATCCAAACCCACTTGACTTGATCCAACCAAATCAATTTGATTTAACTTAACCAATTCCGATTCTCATCCAACCATCTTCATTAACACTTTAATCATCATCAACAACTTAATCAATTTAATTAACCAAAACCAACCCTAATCTCGGTGCTACAGTAATCTACAGTAAGTCCGAAAATTCCATCTTCCATTTCAATCCAAATTCATCACAATTACAAGGATTTTCCAAAATAACTTCAAGCATTAATTATCAACAACAATAAACCATGCTTTTGCCACTCAAAACCAAGCCAAATCTCATAAAAGCAAGTTAAAATTTAGCATGGTTGCTCAAGCTTAAATTTAACCAAACATCATGCATTAATTCAACCAAGAAGATGCTTACCAAGCAATGTAAATCTCCGGCGAACTCCCTCCGGCGATCTCCAAAATTTCCTCCTCAAAATTTTCCATTTTTCCTTTATTTTCTCTATCTCTCACTCTCGGGTTACTGTAGCAGCAAGGATGAGAAGAAGATGAATGGATGAAGAAAGGCCCTTCATTCTAGACTTTTCTCTCAATAAAATCTTCAGCCGAAATTTACCAATAGTCCCTGAAAATATAATCTATAATAAAAAGGTCCCTGAAAATTTCTCCAACGATCCCTGAATTATGAAACAGTATGTCCAAAAGGTTCTTGGAAACTTATCTTTCAGTCCTTAATCGATGGAAACAGTTTTGATCAAGTCCTTTTTAATTACTTTTAAACCCAAAATCTTATATGAACTCTTACAATAAGGTCCTTGTTATTCCCTCTTGGGTTTTTTCTACAAAATTGATCTGCAGGAAAATTCTTACTGTAACTGTTATAATACCCTGAATATACTTTTCAACAGGTATCCAAAGGTTCAGGGTATTACAATCCTTCCCCCTTAAGAAAATTTCGTCCTCGAAATTTCCTTGGCATGCATAAATCTGACATCAATGAATTCACTTGTTCCAACATTTGTTCTCTTGTTCCAAATCTACTCAACAGTACACAAAATCCTCTGAAGATACAATCAGGTATCTGCTGATGATCAAGGTAAACCTGATATCTCTTATACGGTGTTATACACGGTATACGACACTCTTCCGCTGCGCTACTCTGATTTCCTTATTTCCAGCACTCAAATAATAAAACAGTCCTGCAATTTTCCACAATCCAAGAGAAAAGCAAGTTCTTATTCACAAAGTAGGAATAAAGCATACTAAAGATACACTGATGGAGTACAAACATCTCAAGCACACAAGCAATAATACAAATAGGTTATTCCACTATTCACAAGTCCTCATACAAGTACTGAACTTCACTCTTGTCTACGATAGCGGTGCAACCTTTCCCGGTTCCATTGCTCAACTGCTGCACCATAGTTAAGAACTGCATGGGCATCATCATATGCCGTTGCAAACTCTTCAGGAACTCCATACCTCCTTCTCAATTCTGGCATGTGTGTCTCATCAAGGTAAAAACGTTCCATGTAAATATTCCTCAACTCTGAAGCAACTATAGAGCTAAAATCTCTGATATTCATGCTCACCACATAACGAGATCGTGGGACATAAACATCAGTCATTGCTTGCTCATGGTTACCAGGCATAGTAGTAGAACTAGAAGATGCTGAGGCAACAAGAGTGGAGCTAGAGGGTACTTGAGCGTCAGTCCGGTTTTCACTCTCTTCTTCCCTCTTTCGCTCTTCCTCTCTCCTCCTCTGTTCCTCCTCTTCTCTTCTCTGCTCTTCTTCCTCTCTCTGCTGCTCCTCCAAGAAATATCTCTCTACTCTTTCTCTATTAGACATTGTAAGAGGTCCTCGTCTCAGTCCTCTCAATCGTCTTGGTTCCATTACTCAAAAATTCTTATGACACTCAAAATTTCACTGATGAAAAAGGAAAGTCTGATCTTCTTCTCTATTTAAACACGACTAAACCACACAGAGGAGCTGGTTATAATACGTCCAAAGTCTGACAAATCAAAACTCGAATCAATGTCACGTTGTGACACACCTTTTAAGAAACATAGCTTGTATACTCTAAAAATTTGAATTTTTTTCCATATATAACCATGATAATAGGGCAAGGTCATGTTTGTGTCGAAAATATTTTTATTTTTTTCTATTTTTATTTACATAAAAAGTTTTAATTTAATTTTTTGTTTTCCAAAAATGTGCCTGTTTAAAACAAGTTCTTCAAAATAATGTTTTTCATGAGAGACCATCAATGTATATTTTTTAAAAAATTATTATGGTAAACAACCTAAACAACCCCATACCTTTTTTAGCGTTACCATTTGAGTCATCAAACTTTAAAAAGTTAATAATTGGTCCTCTAGATGTATTTTTTTTATTACAGTAAGGTCATATGGGCTTAAGGTAAGGTCACCTCAGGGGTCTACGTGACTTACAATATGGCAAGCCATGTATGATGGTTATCAGTATTGTAAGCCCAAGGATCTTATTGTAACAAAAGCTAAACGTATAGGATCAAATCGTAACTTTTTAAAGACGAGTGACCAAAATAAAAATACATGAAAAGTTAAGGGACTCTATAGATTGCTTACACAAATTATTATAATAATTATACTATTAATATTTACTTATATGTATTTTTACTCCGTGTGGTATTTCATTCTTGTTTCTCCTGATTAGAATTTGACTCATAAAAAATAATAAATCACAAATCAAATTTATAATTATTTAAATTTTAAACTGATTACAGGTTTATGGCTACAATTATATTAATTACCTTTGATTTTGTCATAGGAATAGCTAATTAGCTAGGAATAAGGGCGAAAGAGAGATAACGTGATAGAGATAATAAATTAATTTTATTACTCTCATAAAATGCAAAGATACCTGCACTTGACTAGAGTTAATAAGATTAGAAACTCTATTTGCATAAGTTTTCTTCATCTTCGCCTAACTTGAGTACCTGGCTCATATTAGAATCAGTTGGGTCAAGGCCTGCTCCCAACCTAACAGGTCTTTTTAATATCATTTTATACTATTATTTTAAATATTATTTTACTATTAAATTAATTTTCTTGAATAGAGACAACCAAGAAACCAAACATGGTACCTTGCAAACTAGCCTACACTTCATTAGTGTATTGTTTTTAAATAAATAGATAAATAAATAAATAAGTACAAAAACTACAAACTGAGTTTTTTTTAAGTTAATTTTAAAAAATCATAAACTAAAAATAATTCCTAATAATCAAAAGAATTTGATACAAGTCAAAATAACTTTAAAAAAGATTAAGGGCTATTTGTTTTCCCATTAAATTAGGTTGCTCACATATCTTCTTAGGTGTGAGAGAAATTGAACCTCAGGTAGGTCTTTTACTTTGGATCGAAGTTGCACCACTTACTTATTCATCACCATCTAGTTTTCCCTTTGCTTTGGCTTCGGTCTCCAACTCATCATGTTGTTAGTAAAGAAAAAAGTCACTAACTTCACTGCTTCCCATCAACATAAGCACGTTATAATAACCTATAAAACTTGCATTTCAATGTTTAGTGGAAACAATTAGGAACTTGTGTCCAATATGTTTCCATATGAAGCGCAAAAATATTGTTTACATTTAATTAAAATGTGGTAAGACTTTTCATAACCCTCCTACCATTCAAGGATGTTAAGGTTAATAGCCATGTTAATGTTCTCAATGAATCAAAAGACAGTGTTGATATATATATATATATATATATAGTAGCTTAATTAGTTAGTACTATGCTTTAGTAAGTTGGTAAGTTGGAGATCATGGGTTCGACTCTAATATGAAACATGTTTTTCTTTTAACAATTCTTAAAAATTAAAAAAAAAAAAATTGTTCAACTCATACATCAGGTCACAAGTTGGTAGCCCAGTCAAGATCCTTGAGGGGCCTATTTTTGTCTTCACAAGGAGACAATGTAAGTAAAATGGAAAATCTGATGTACACTCCATTACAGTATCACGGCAGCTATAATAGATTTTAACATACATTCTACATTAAATACATTCAAAATCATATACAACCTCCAAGATAAAAGTCAATTTTTACTCAAAAATCATCTTTCATATAAACAATCCAATCTATGAAAAGTTTTAACTCTACTAACAGTTCTCTAAACCCCTAATCAACATATTATTTCTTGCATTCATCAGGGAGTAAGAAGAATATGACATCTCACTAGTGTTAAACATAATCACCACCAGCTCTGTTCTTTTCCTCTTGGGAGAAGCCTTCATTCTTAAGTAGCTCTGTATAAACCTTCTTCTTTACCTCTGCCTCATCATTTTAATCCAACCCCTAATTAAGCTAATGATCGATGCTTGTGAACTCATCCTAATTGAGCTAATGATGCTTATGAACTCATCAAGGCCAACATCTTCTGATGGTTGTAAAGTGGCTACTGTAGTGTTGTTGTTGTTATTGACATTTGCATTGGCTGCATTAGTTGGACTTAGGGCTACACTTGCATTTCCTTCTCCATCCACTATATTCATTGATAAGTGCATAATTGAACATATTTTTGTTTTATTTTTTGTACTCAATTGGCTCATATTCTATCATTTGTTTGGAAGATGGAACTTAATATATTGAGATATTGATAATAGGTCACGGTCAAAGCATAAGAAGTATGAGAGAGTCAAAAGAAGTATTCTGAGTAAGATTAAGAGAGAATAGATCTCATAACATAAAGCATAGAAGAATAGGCTAGCCAGGACACCTTACAAACCCACTTATGGCTATCACTTATAGCCCTAAGCCTTAAATAGAGGGCTTTTCAGGCATGCTTATGCCCGTAAGTAAGATTATAATGGCCAAACATAAGGGTTTATGAGCAGGATTTACACGTATGAGCTTGGGCATAAGGGTCGGATAAAAAAGCATATTTATCATTGTTGAAAACTGCAGCATCACACGTAATGCATTTATCATTATTATTCTAGCCAAAACCACTTGCATTTGGGCCATTTCATTCATTCATGATATACCTTCTTATTTGGCTGACTTACAATATTTTTTTAAACCTTATTTACTTTTCTTATAAATCATTGTGGTTGTGAAATATAAGTTTATTAGAATTGTCCTGGAGAACGGTATAAAATAATGGATCAATGCATATTATTTTTTTTTTGTTATGAGAGGAATTAATATTGGTCCACATATGTTTATGGTTGAATATTTAAATGATATTTTAAAAAATAAAATAGGATATTTTTATGTTTAAATATAAGTTACAAAAACACATTACTGTTGTTGTTATATTATGTACATATATATTTTGCAAACGTACATAAAATTCATCAAAAATAATTTAAAAATATAAAAATATTTTAATTACTAAAGAAATTCTTCAATATCACCCCAAAAATCAGGAGAATATTTCATTCACCTCAAAAATTACTAAAGAAAGAAAAAGCCAAAATTTCAAACTCAATCCAAGAAAAGGAATTTGGGGAAATTAGGGTTTTGATTTCAGGATGATGGGATTGAAGAAAAGGGTTTGGAGAAAGAGCAAGGTTGGGTATTGGTCTTCTTGGTCTTTCCTTTTATTGATTTCCTGAATAGGATGTGAGATTTGGAAGGGGTAGGTTGGTTGAGCTAGTGGATGTTTCAACAAAGTTGATTGATTGATTCATTCATCATTTCCTTTTTTTCTTTCCTTTTTTTCTTATTTTATTTAATAGATAATTATATAGTATTTATTATGATTTATATTAATTTATGTTTTTAATTAGTGACATGGAATGCTTGCAAAAACACTATTTAAATTTTTGGAAAATTTTGAGAGGTGCGGTGAAAATTTTTTTTCTTCGGATTTGGGTGGAGATGATGAATGATTTATTTGATTGATTTATTTATTTATTTCGTTAGAAAGAGATGGTGTGGAGAGTGTAAAAGATGAGAGTGGTGGTCAATGGAGGTGCATAAATAGAGAATGGAGATAAACGTCATTTGAAGGAAATGAAGGGAAAATAAAACACTAGAATTACATTAGGAGAGAAAAAGAGAGGAAAAAAAGAATGATAAGAATAACACATAAAACATCCATGTCATTTGTGCAAGACTTTCTGAAAGTTTTCAAATAGCATTAATCTTTTACAATAAAACAAGTAGGGCAAAGATATTTGAATGTGAAGACGTGCAAAACATTTCAAAAACAAGCTTCTACCATTATCTAAATACTTAAAAACAAAAGAGATTTTTGAAAGTTGTTCTTAAATGAGTGTGTTGGGAGGTAAATTCTAGAAATTTCTTGTTTTGATTAAAATATGAATAATAAAAATTTTGTATAAATAAATTGATTGCAGTGCCAATCACAGGCATAGGCTAGGGCCTTTTGGTTGCATCTGCCCTATTCTAGTTCATAATTTTTTAAAGCAAAATTGTTCAAAACATCTCTTTATCTTTATCATATCCCAAAACATCCATTGATTTTGTTACATCTCCAAAAACTCCTTTATTTATCACAATTATACATTTTAATAAAACAGTCCATTAACATGGTTAAAATTTCAACAAAATTGACAACCATTTATGTTAGTTATTCAAAAACTACTTACATGTTATGCCATCTTGACACCAGAAATAATTCATGAAAAATTGCAGCTCAGCATGTGAGTCTTCTCCTTATCTCTTTATATAATATTATAATATAATTTTTATATAGAATTTATTTATGGGTTGTCTGGTTAGTAGTAAGTAGATGTAAGTAGATATGATGTAAAAAGTTTTACATGTGAAACTTGTTTTTTGGTGTTTTGTTTGATGTAAAACTAATTTTTTATCTGTGAAAGGTATTACATTAGACCCCTATTTTACAGTATTTTAACTCATAAGAACTTTTGCTGTGAGTTGAAATACTGTAAAATATTGTTTACAATAACTTCACAGCACCCCCAACTCCAAAAGCAAACAACCACCTCCTTCAGATCCCACCATCAGGCATCAGCTCATTAGATCTCCACCACCGACAATGACGTCCACCACCTGCAACGCCCTCCAACACAGATGAAGAGAAGCTGGGTGGGATTTCTCTTTCTCTCAGTCTCTCTCGATCGATCGATTAGAGAAGCCCTGCGAATTTTGACGAGATCTATCTTTCTCTCGCTTTCTCTCAATTAATCTATCGATCGATTAATTTTGTTTATGGTAAGTGACTCTCCCTTTGATTTCTTAGTTTTGAATCTCGTTCTCTACTTCATTTGATGAGATTTCTCGATGTCGAATTGCTAGTCCTTGTAGTCTTCTTAGGATCGCTAAGATTTTTAGATCCAATAAATTTAGAGCAGGTGATTTGGATTGATGCATATGTTTTTGTGATTTATTGGGGCTTTGAGTTTCTTAGAGATCTGTATTATCGCCGAAGCTTGTAATTTGCTTGATTTGTTGCTACGAGGTAAGAATGTTGGAGAAATCACTTTTGTCTGGAGAATTATGGATAATAGCGAGAATTATGGATTTCCTAGAGAAACGCCTATTAACATATATAAAAAAAAAAGTTAGAATTGAAGTTATGTTAATGATCATATATGGGCAAGCTAAGATTTTGCTCTACTTTTGTATGATTTCCTTTAGGTTTGAACTTCCTTGATTTATATTGTCACACCCACCCCTTCTACCGAGGTAAATGTGGCACCCATCAGTTAAAATTTCTTTTAACTGGAAAACTGACACTCAAGAAACACCAAATCAAACTTACAAAAACTCTATTAACACCTTTTTAAACAAACTATAGATTCAAATACACGAATATAACACTCATAAGTACTCCCACATGCGGGTACAACCGCTACAAAATCATAACAACAACAGTAGAAAGGAAAGGGACCCACTAAACTCTGAACCAAGCCCTGACTGGCTCTATACTCGCACAGGCAATCTATCAGGGTCCTGCTCCTGCAACTGTGGCACATTTTAGTTGGTCGGTAGTGGCTAAATAATTTCAAATAATTAAATACAGCGTATATAAAGTGTATAAACATCAATTTTTCTCAAATAATTTCCAAACTCTCCAAAATACTAGAATTTTGGCAGAATACCAATTTAAAGAACTTTTAAAACATAAATTCACCATAAATCATCATTAAATCAATATCTAAGGAAATATAAACTTTTTGTGAGAGACTGTCCTCCTAAGAGCGACAGCTGGGCTTCGCCCCCTCATCACAATTCAAAACATCTTTTGCAAAAACAAACTATAAAACCATTCTCAAAACATTGGCCTAAAAACCCTCCCAAACTTAGCCGCCGTCGCGACTAGGTTGAGAGCCATCAAGGTCTTCGTAACCTTAACGTTGGCCACTGAGATTCCCGTGTGGTGACCCCGGGTTTCTCAACAGAACCAAACCCTGTCAATGCCTCCGCGCACCTCTTGACCAGGGTTAAACTCAGGGTTAACCACGCCGCCTCCCATCAGGCCGGACCGTGGGACCCCACACTGCAGTGTCGGACTAAAGTCCGTAGTCACCATCCAAATCCGAACAATATCCACCGTACAATACATACATTTCTATGCCAGGAATGAAAACCAGTTTCACAAACATTGTCGGTAAAACATTTTAATATACGCACATAATTTCACAATTCATCCACAGTCAAAGCATATGTAACCATTAAAATAAATATATGAAATGAATAATTAAAATCATGCGTACACGTATTTTCACTATTCAAAAATACATATAATTATACGAAACACATGCATCAATACGATTGTCATGCACGTCAACGACAAATAAATATAAGTATCTTTTAACAATATACAGAGTTAAACATAATAAAATTAAATAATTAAACAATTATTTCCAAAATACTAGTTATCAAATCATAATTTCAAAATAATAATTAACCAATTATTCAAAATAATAATAATATTTAACCAATTATTCAAAATAATAGCCACTACCAACTCACCTGGTCTCCCTTGGGTTTCTTGCTAGACCTGGAACTCCATCCTAAGCTTGAACAATACCTATCAGGGTAACAAGATAAAATAAATACATATAACAATCTAAATACACAACTTAACCCAAAAGAAATTATAATAAACAAATAACAGACTCTCTAACTGGGCCCACTTACTCCAATCGGTTAAAACCCGACATTGCATATTTAAACCGGTCTCCAATTGCTCTTAAACCACCTCAATTTGGGCTAAACCCTCCTTAACCAACCTGAATTTCTCTGAACCAAGTTCAATTTAAACCAACCAACATTAAACCAATCAAATTCTTATATAATTTCCTGTTGAACCAACTTGGTTCAACTGAACCAATTTCCTTCAATTGGTTCAGCCCAAAGCCATTAACTCAAAACCTGAACCAAGTCCAAACCCATCTCAACTTGATTTGATCAAACCAACTTAACCAAATCAATTTAAACTCAACCAAATCCAACTCTCATCCAAACCCAACTCCAACCCAATTAAATGAACTTGGCTCAACCAAATCAACCAACTTCACTTGATTTGGTCAAGCCCAACTAATTCAATCCAAACCCACTTGACTTGATCCAACCAAATCAATTTGATTTAACTTAACCAATTCCGATTCTCATCCAACCATCTTCATTAACACTTTAATCATCATCAACAACTTAATCAATTTAATTAACCAAAACCAACCCTAATCTCGGTGCTACAGTAATCTACAGTAAGTCCGAAAATTCCATCTTCCATTTCAATCCAAATTCATCACAATTACAAGGATTTTCCAAAATAACTTCAAGCATTAATTATCAACAACAATAAACCATGCTTTTGCCACTCAAAACCAAGCCAAATCTCATAAAAGCAAGTTAAAATTTAGCATGGTTGCTCAAGCTTAAATTTAACCAAACATCATGCATTAATTCAACCAAGAAGATGCTTACCAAGCAATGTAAATCTCCGGCGAACTCCCTCCGGCGATCTCCAAAATTTCCTCCTCAAAATTTTCCATTTTTCCTTTATTTTCTCTATCTCTCACTCTCGGGTTACTGTAGCAGCAAGGATGAGAAGAAGATGAATTGGTGAAGAAAGGCCCTTCATTCTAGACTTTTCTGAGTTTTCTCTCAATAAAATCTTCAGCCGAAATTTACCAATAGTCCCTGAAAATATAATCTATAATAAAAAGGTCCCTGAAAATTTCTCCAACGATCCCTGAATTATGAAACAGTATGTCCAAAAGGTCCCTGGAAACTTATCTTTCAGTCCTTAATCGATGGAAACAGTTTTGATCAAGTCCTTTTTAATTACTTTTAAACCCAAAATCTTATATGAACTCTTACAATAAGGTCCTTGTTATTCCCTCTTGGGTTTTTTCTACAAAATTGATCTGCAGGAAAATTCTTACTGTAACTGTTATAATACCCTGAATATATTTTTCAACAGGTATCCAAAGGTTCAGGGTATTTCATATATGATAGTTATGATTTCTTGAATTTTGGAATATTGATTTTTTCCCTGTTTTATGTACTTGTTTGATCTCTAAAGACCATGTGACATGCGATATTTTTAGTCCATACCTTTTTTTTTTTGGGTGTGTGTGTGTTTAACAGGTACTATATAAAATGTTGTTATGATTATTGCCCAATGAAGTAGAAGAATGTTGGCTCACTTGATTAGTTTTCATTGGCGATTGTTGGAAGATTTTTTGTGTCTTACAAAAGCACTTTTCCCTCAATAATTGATACCATATGCCTAACAACAACACACGGAAAATACTTAATAATTGAAGATTTCTTAGGATTTAATATGATAAAGCATAATATGGTCAATTAAATTTAATTAGATTATTAGGTTAATTGACATGTGATAGTAAAACATTATTTTAAAAATCTAGCCATTTACTTCATTTTTAAATTTAATAAAAGTGAATTACATGCTAATATATATTTTACTTCTTTGTTTCTATGATATTTTTATACATTATTTATTTATTTATTTATTTTTACTTGTCTTACATATTGACTACTAACAGGGGCCCAAAAGTGCACGGGTTGTCACAGTAATAATAGTACCCCGGTGAGAGGGTAGTCGAATTCACAGGGAGTAGGGATCAAAGACACAAGAGATTGCTATTTAGCTAGTGTGAAGTACGAATGGTGAGAGCAACAATCAATGTGTGTGTGCAAGAGTAATTAAGAAAAATAAGAAAATGAAAGAGAAATATGGAAGACAAGAGAGTGCGTGTAAAGCGTAAGAGAGAAATAATCAAGTGTAAAGTAGGGTACCAGGACAAGCTTCCCCTAGGACTAATGTTCTAGTACAAGACAATGTATTATACTTTCCTATTAATGTTTAATGAGTCGTGGACATCTTAAAGCACACGGTCCCAAACCTAAGATCAACCGTGACTAATCCAAACATTATGCCCCAGCATTAGGTTTCACTACAACCCGTAACTCTTGTTGACCTGTCAACTAAGTCCCAGCGGAATCCATCTTCCTAAGCATCACACTATGTGGAATTGCATTATGATTTAGGGATTTCAAGTGATAGACCCTGTTCCTAAGTGTAGCTCCAACCCTTTAGTCCAGGTGAAAGAACCCTAGTCTTAGTTAAGCACCAATAATAGGATTCACTACAATCCTTCACTCTGTTGCTCGCGTAACTAAGCTCCAATGGAGTTCATCTCCTAGCAATTCACTCTACTTTAACCGCTAAGAACTCTTGGAACACGGAGGTAGGGAAAATCACACTAGAGGGGAAAGGGGACGTTTCGCTACCTCACGACTCACCCTCTTGACCCTCTCCAATCTTGAGTAGTCTAATCCTATAGGAGTTGTCACACCTCCAAAGGACAACCTAGATGATTCTCAACCCTAGTGTCACGGCTAAGGGAAAATCAATACATCAAGCAATCGAGATTGGAACTCAATTAAATGCATCAATTAAGAAAGCATAATAACATGTCATAGAAATAATATCATCCTAGGGTTTACAAGTCTGAATATCCACAGGGGGTTTAGCTCGCCATGGAGCTATACAAATCCATTAATGTGTATGAATAATCAAGAAAAATAAACATAGATAAAAGCCCCCTTGTGTAGCGTGGCTGTGGTCTTGTGCGGCCGATTCGTCTCTTCACCAAGCCCTCTATCAAGCCTAGGACACACCTCGCCGGATCGATGCAGATGAAGACTCCCCCAATAGCTATCTTCCAACGGGCTTTGATGTCGATGCCGATGACGTGCTCCAATCCTCCACAAAGTCCTCTCCAAACCCTAGACGCGACGCTCCAGAAGTTAGGCGAAAAATCCCCAAAAAGTCCCGAAAAAGGCCTTTAAATAGTCTAAGTCGCGGCTTAAAAATCGGCTGAAATCGGTCATCCACACGTCCGTGTGGATTCTCTGAAATTGAATTTCTAGCGCAGTGAATAGTAGACTGCTACAGTAATTGCTACATTGACTTGCGCGCAAAATGTTCTCGATTCCATGTTCTTCATCAAGGTCGTTGAATTGGACACACAATCAATGGTAGGTCATGTCGATTGCTTCATTCCTCCTCATTGGTGAAGTTCCCCAATGCTACACAGGTTAGACTATTTGTGAATGTGACTGCCTTTGTGCCCATCCAAAGAAGGTTGGCACACCCACAAATCTAAACTCGTGCATTGTTCCTTGCTTGGTCCAAGAACTCCTCAACAACGGCGAATATGACCTATCTTTGCTCTTTTTCTCTAAATTAGTTCCACAACCCTATAATGCACAAAAGAACACAATTGCACACCAATTAATGATAAAATCTGGGAAAAGTAATGCTTAATGTAAAACTATAACACTTCATGTTACTATAACACGAGCACTTATCAACTACTACAACATGATTTGCAGCTGGATACAAATTTTGAAGATGAATATGTCGCAGTTGCCTCCACTATGTTTGTTAGTATTTTAGCTTTAATGTGGTATAGAGGAAGAAGATTTAATTTGACATGGGAGCCTTACTATAATAGGGATGAACAACGCATAAATTATATTTCAAGAATTATACATAGCTCTAATGCGGCTAGTATATCAATGTTAAGAATGAGACGAGCATCATTTTTTGGACTATGTGATATATTAAAGATGAAAGGATTATTAGTCAACACTTTACATGTAAGTGTCGAAAAGCAAATGGCCATGTTCCTTTACATTGTTGAACATAATGTGAGAAACAGAGTCGTTGAATGAATTTTTTTTACGATATAAAGAAATAGTGTTTAAAATGGCCCCACCAACCAACCCACAACTCATTATTCTTCTTTTTCTTATTTATTATTTTTCACATGATTTAATTACTTGTGTGATGAGGGATGGAGAATTCCTTTTGGTTTAGATTGTATTTGGTGCTTTATTATGGGAATGTTGTAATGGAATCTGATTAATGGAAAGTAATGATGGGAAAGTAATTTCTGGAAAAATAACATTCTTTTATTTGATACGCATTGAAAAATTTAATTAAATTAATGGGAAAGTAATATTTATGTGTTTGGTATTGGAAGATATTCATGGGAATCTTTTGGCATAATGATAAAAATAGCCTTGTGTTATTCTACTTATCAACAACTTGTCAATCAATTATTAATATTAAAATAATAATAAAATATTTTCAAATGTATAAAATACATTTAATATTAAATATTTCAATAAAATATTTTAAAATAATAAATAATAATAAAATGTTTTGGATATTAAAATAATAATATTATGTTTTAAAATGTATAAAATGTTTTTAATATTAAATATTAATAATAATAATAATAATATTATTATTAAAATGATAATAATGATTATAATAATATACAAGATTTTATAAATAAATGCTTTAAATATTAATAAAATATTTTAAGAAATATTAATTATTTTTATAAAATTAATTATTTAAATATTTATGTGTTTGAGAAAAACCTAGAGGGGAAAGTAATTTTAAAAAAGTTTGAGGGTATTTTTGTACCGGGGTAGTAGCTTTCACTCTTCCCATGAGATAGCTCTTTCTCTCATTAAGGCATAACTTGTATCCGACTTATGAGAGTAGCTACATACTTCATAGGAGATAGCTCTTTCCACCCAAAATGCAAAGATAAAAGCTGAACTAATATTCACAAGATCACATGAGTTTTTTTTTTTCCAGCAATATAGCACTTTAAAAACTTACTATGCAATACTAAACTAGTCCTTAAAAACTTTGATTTTGAATTTCCAAGAGATTTCAAGAGTGATTAGTGCAGTACGAGATAATCGAGCAAAAATTCCCTAAAATTCAAGTGAAACTAGAGCACGATAGGATACAATGTTAAAAATTCTCCTAAACTCTAAGAATACAACCGTTGCAACTAAGGTGAACCGCCATAGGCTACATGAGCATAAGCAATTAAACGCACAAGTAAAGGTGTGTGCAAAGTGAACTTCCCTCCACACTTATGATGTACATTGTCCCCAATGTACGCATGCAAGCACAATCAAAAGTAAAATAATGAAAAACAATTAGTGTGGAAGTGGGCAATTGAAACATTACTCCCCTAAACTGCAAGTGTTGCGTTTGATGGGCTAGGTTTATGGAGTTACTAGGTTTGACGCCATAACTTCTCCTTCGAGATAATGATTTTTGCATTGAGAGATGAAAAATCAAAAAACAAAGAGCTTATTGCTTCTTCAGAATATCCTGATCTAAACCCTGAGTTCCTCCCAAAACGGAGAAATTACTTGCAGTCGCTGCCACGCGTCCGGTCATAATATCAAGTCTTGTAATGAGTCTGTCGCCAACTAGGCATTGTAAATAAACACATATTTTAACAAAAACAAACTTATTTACGTGTCCATATTTGATATTTAAACATAAACGGTCATATGTAAAAATAAACATCTTTATTTAAAGAGTACAATTATTTATTAAACGGAAACTTTGATGTTTGAAAGGAAACGATTATGTTTAAAGGATAACATATGGGGTTAAACAGTAACAGCGCAATTGTTAAATTGATAGGAACTCATTTTTTAGGTTCATTTATTAAACAGAATTTCTATTGATTAAACAGAACCCATAATATTTACATAAAAACCGCATCGTTTACTTGGAAAAGTCATTAATTAAATGGAAAAGCCAATAATTATACCTAAACAAAACCCTAACCGAGAAATATCAATGGCAAGTCAAACAATGATATTTTGAAAGCCTAGCTGTTCGTTCAAAATTGATCGACACTTCAAATTCTCATTCAAAGACAATTAATGTATATCCAGAATTCAAGAGGCAAGCCAATTCAATCGGTGCAAATTTGATCGACCCTTCAGAATCCCGACTAAGTCGATCGACCCTTTAAATTGGCATGGAGTGTTTAGGTTATAGAGTTACGGTAACAATTGATGGGACATCTGATTGCCCAGGGGATCCATTTTGGCTACTTCGATTGGTAGTGTAATTGTTGGAACCTTGTAAATCAGAAGCATATCTTGTGGTTGTTCAACTTGTAAAACATGAATTTGGTTTGCAAGTTGAATAACCACCAGCAATTGCTATGATTTCCAAGATTCCAATGATTACACTGCTAATCAAAGCAGCCAAGATGGATTCCCTGGGCGATCAAATGTCCCATCAATTGTTTTCATAACTTTATAAATGGTTCTATATATCACATCTTTGGATGCACTTCCTCAGCATCAATAGTGTTTGTGATTTTGTCCTTTACGAGTTCGGCCAATGTTTGAGCCTTCAAGAACCCTTCAACACTCCAAGATGAAGCTATTTGAAGACGAAGATGAAGCTGTGCAATACTGTGACCTTGTACAAGATGAAGTTATTTTGTCCATGTTTGATATGTAATCAGTTATTCTCGTTTTTACAATAAACATGTTGATTTCAAGAGTAAAATTATTTACGTGTCCATGTTTGATATGCAATCAGCCATGAACTAAACAGGAACTGTGTCTATCAAACAGAACCACATTATTTAAACAGCGAAGTCAATAATTAAATGGAAACTGTATTTATCAAATGGAGATGACATTTATTACATAGAAAACCAAATTGATTAAACAGAAAACTCAACATAAAGGGGAAACATACATCATAAACTGTCTCCGAGTAGGCATTGTAGATACACACTTGTTTATGATACATAAACCGTACTTGTCCATGTTTGATATGTAATCATAAACTGTCGTATTTAACAATAAATTCAGATTTCAAAAGAAAATACTTATTTACTTCCGAAATGCTGATTATGATACATACAAATACTTGGTTATTTAATTGAAGCCATTGATATTTAAACATAAACGCTTCACGTTAAACAGGAAAGTTTTGAAATAACAACAAACACTGATAGTTAAACAGAAACGTTGAAATGTAAACATTAACAATAACTTTTACATGATAAAAATGACAGTTAAACAGAAACAATGATATTTACATGAACAAATTTCATAAGTTATTACAAAAGGATGTATGTATGTTACAAAGTTTACATTATAATTAAGAAACTTTATACAACATTGGCTGTCGAACTTTCTCGACTTTGTCACTGATGCCAGCTACCCTCCCATCCAAAAGTATAGGATGTCCGTTTGCGGTACCCGTAGCTTTTCATCAGCAAGAAGTTGCTCAATGAACCGCATAACATAGACTGAGCAGTCGACACTTCCTCGTTTTTGTCTTGGAGCGCCCCTATCGTGAATAAGGGGGTATGAGGAGGTCGCCGACTTGCCAAGTTCCATCTCGATGCAATTATCGAATAGTTTCCACTGTAAACAAATAAATTTTAAAGTTAAGATGGACAAATAGGAAGTACGATATTTCCGCTATAGTTAACACGGAAACTTACCATATCATTGGCGTCTTTGACATATTCGTCGCTCTGGCAGGAAGAGTAATGCCTGTACTCTTGTTTCATGTTGTCCAGAATGACGAGATGGAAATGGCCATGCAAAATTATTGGCA
The DNA here is from genome assembly GCA_020875875.1 of Dioscorea alata. Lineage (NCBI taxonomy): Eukaryota > Viridiplantae > Streptophyta > Magnoliopsida > Dioscoreales > Dioscoreaceae > Dioscorea > Dioscorea alata. The sequence goes on from CM037019.1 coordinate 15,491,843, forward strand.
TGATTACGATGCCGACTTCATGGACGTTCAGCGTAGCATAGTCGATCATGCGGAGTGCCTCTTCCACCGTGTCGTTAATTTGGGATAGGAATAGTGCAAGTGGACAGGTAATGGAAGTGCGCTTCTTATAGGGATACGGTTCAAGCTTCAGCGACTTCTGAATGTTGCAGACGAAGGCGTCGACGACATCGTCTGTCACTGTATCCTTACCGTCCACCAACGTGAACACGCTGCTCGTGTAGTCTAAACTGCCTCAGTCCTCCATACGACAGTCCTGATGTTAAATAGTAACACACTTATTTAAACAATAAGCTTCATACTTAAGCGGAAACTAATATAGTTAAATGCTAACTTATAAATTTATATGAAAAGTACAAAACTTTAACTTATAACATGAAAATTTAAACGGGAAATATATATATTTAAGTGATAACATAAATATATAATACTTACGAGTCCATAACACAGTTGAGGAAGATTCTTATTATCTTTTCTTCAAATTGGTTGAGACGTGACATTCCGGCATATTTTTTCTTCTTCGGAACAAATATTTTCTACGCGTCATCGTTCTGGCTGACGTCCCCTTGCTCTTCCTTAGCAGCCTCTTTATTCAACTCCGGTACTATCATAGAGTCTTTAATCGGTGATGGTGCCGGTAAGGCCATAGCATCTTTATTCGATTCAGGTGCCAATATGGGCTGATTCAACTTTGGTAATGCCACCGAGTCTTTATTCACTTCCAGTGCCACCGTAGGCAGGATTGTGTCTTCCTTGGACGTGCAACTATCGTATATCGGTGCCGGTGCCTCCAACACAGGGACTTCACTGATGAGGGATTCAATTACTCTGTCGACATCGACAGTTACATCATCAGGCCGGGACACATCTATTACAGCCGGCGGAACCACTGCTTGTATTTTTTCCAATGGCGTGCTCAGAGCTAAAGTTGGCTAAGCCTCTGCCATTGTTGGTTCGGTAGCAGTTGGTGCTTCTGTTGCCTCGACGTCAGCCGGCGAAGGGAGAGACATCGTTGATTTCCTCCATGCGAGCCTCTTCCTACGCGGGACTCTTTCGAATGCTCTTGCAAGAACGACATCTTTGGCAAACGCCGGGGCTGCGTCCATAGCATCGGGGCTGCTGGAGATGATATCATAGTCAGCCGCTCGAGAAAGTGACGTCGTCTTAGCCTGCGAATGTACTCTAGACCATCCACGCGAGTAACAAGCTAGGGGAACTTTTACGCCATTATCTCGCACGCCTACAATAGACGTGTGGTCAGGTCGTCGCCTGTTGCTATCAAGGGGGGGTGGAGAGGGGCTTGCCCGTCGGTGAGCAGTCCATGTATGGGGTGGGCTCCGAGAAGTTGATCTACTTCCGACGTGCTTTGAGGATGTTGGCCGATCATCTCTCTTTCTCGCCAGCGGAGCGGGATCGAAAGCAATATCACCTCCGTGGCTGGTGGCAGCTCCGCAACGGGTGGCCCCAACAAATATTTCTTCATCAGAGTTCGCGGCTACCAGTTCAGGAAACTAACAATTGTAAACAACCGATATTGTTAACCGTAAACATATGTGTTTAACAATTAACTAAGTAATTTAAACAATAACCAAACTGTTTAAGCCCGGCATGCTATTCTTGAACACTAAAATATATACTTAAACAGTAATTGAACAACTTAAACATGAATGACGAATGTTAAACACAAAAACCCTTTGTTAAACACAAAACCATATTGTTAAATGACAAAAACTAAACTTAAATTGATTTTATAACTCTTTTCCTTCAAGTGACGAAAATAATGTTCCTGCCGACACTTACTTCGGGTAGCTATTTTTACCGTAGCAGAGGATCCTTGCGGTCTTGCCAAAATGAACCTTCTTGCCGGTGCCGGTGAGCTCATAGAACCAAGTTGTCAACGCAACTGAGCAGCCATTGACGTGTTCCCAGCGCATCTCGCTTGCACTCGAGCGGCCGCTTGTTGAACATCCTCCATCAACCACTTGTGGGTTGCTTACGCCCATGCATATCATCCTATAGCTGGTAGGTCATCGATGTAGTCAATGATTGCTTCCTCGCAAGTGTACGGGATCACCAAGTAATACCCTGTGAGTGACATAGGGATCGTATTCCACTGGGGCCAAGGAAGTACTATTACTTCACTCTTCATCTATTATCTAGCCTACGATTCTTAGTGAAAAGAACAAAGTAAAGTAACCTAACTAACCTAATGGCCGGGTCAGTAGCACACGAATGTAAATAAACAAGGGAGTATCAAGCACTAGAAGGGAGTGTTTGGATAAGCAATCCACCTAGGGTTGTCATTAAGGTCCAAATTGGGATGGTTTAAAATGTGTTGACGGCATTTAAGACCTAGAGATCTCATAAATAGGTTAACACCAATTTGTCGGCGGCTAACCCCTAATCCCATAAGAGTGTTAATCAGAATCTCTTCGTATTAACCCACCTACGATCGCAATGAATTCAAGGAAATCTCTAATAGGAGTAAACCTACTATCCTTCGGCTTAAACCTGGCAATGGAGGGCTACCGGCACCCAATCTCTCGGCGTGTCGGCACAAGAATCCCCTTTCAATCTCTAGTAGATTTAGTACATGTGAGTAGGTCACGTCTATGTTTACAACTCATAAAAGAATCACGGATTTCTCCACAAATGTAATTCTAGACATGAAAGCATGAAAAATTGAATCTCAAACAACTATCAAATTAAATGTTTAGCAACATCCCAAGTTCATACATAAGAATAAACCCTAGGGTTCATCAACATCCAAACACCAAAATAAGTTAATCCCTCATGATAAGGGATACTTGTACAACATACAAGGTAAAGAAAGACAATAAAGAAGCAAGAAAACTCCCTCTACTATCTTGATCTCCTTGAATCGATGAAGCCTCGAATGATGATGCAATGGTGGCTTAGAACTTCACTCCAACCCCTTCTCCTTTGCTCCTCTCCCTCTTGGTGATGATGTGTGCTCGTTTCCCTCAAGGATCATCGTCGGAAGATGGCCGAAAGGCCTTAAGGAAGTGTGGTGGCGGCGGCCCAAAAGGCCAAGAAGAAGTCTCCCCCCATTATGCCCTAAAAAATCCTTTTATAATGCCAAAACCCAAGGTATACCGGTGTCAATGATGGGGTCAATACCGGGGGTCAATGATGGGTTCAATGATGGGCAGTATGAACTAGTTATCCCTTTCTGGATGGGCCAGACGGCCTCATTGAGGCCGTATGCCTCGAATTAGATTCCTGCCACGAAAAATCCTCAGGTGCTACAGTGCTGCTAAAGTGAATATGCTACTATACTTCAATTACAGTAAATACGCTACAGTGCTATGACTCTTGTTTTTTCTCCTTTTTCTGCCCTAATCATATTCTCGTGTTCCCCATGGCGTATACATGCCCTACAAAGCAAATAATACTCAATTAAGCACAAAATGGGCATCTATTTCTATAAAAATACATGCTAAGTGTATAAAATACATATACTAAAATACATACATTTAGACATTTATCAGTCAACGATCCAAACAGGAACAAAGCAGGAAGTGTATGGGAAGAGGATAGTACCCATGAGGTACACTATGAGGAGCTTTACGAAATTCTCCTCTTCCCCCCTCTGGCGAACTATCTGCTCAAGTGTTCTCTTGATGGAGTCTTTATTTCTCTCATACAATCTTGATAAATACTTTAGCTCGAACACCGAGTGTGTTTTCTTCTTCTGGAATACGACTATGTCTCCATCATAGCGTAAACCAAGGATGGGGCCCACATCTTGAAGCCTGAAACTCACGAGGCTGGCCCCGATCTTGAATTTGTTGTTGCGGTCATCAAACCTCTACAACAGACAATCAAGGAGGGCTCTCTCTTAGAGGACAGCTTCAACCTCGGTCAAAGCCGCGAACGGTGTCCTTTTGATGATCTCTCAATGTCGTCCAATCATGTGAACTTTCAATTCACTCAAAGTCTGGACAACCGGTGTCATGTAGCATCGGTCGTTAACTAGGTTGACCGCCATGACAAAAACCCTACAAGAAGAACAATACATCTATTTAGCGTCATTTATTAAATAGAAACTCTATGTATTAAACGAGAACGTCATTTGTTAAATAGAAACGTCATTTCTTAAATATAAACCTTTATAGTTTAACGGAAACCCAACTTCTTAAACGGAAAAGACATTTATTACATGGAGAACTACATTTATTACACAAAAAACCCAATAATTACACTAATACTTTTAAACACAACTTAAAACCATATCAAATTAAAGGGGAAACATGCATTATAAACATCAGACAACAAAATGAGTTTGCATAACCATCTAAAAATCTCCTTCACCACAACACTATCGCTTTCGATCCTGTGCATAGACAAACAAAACCCTAGCCGAAAAATCTCGCTGCAAACTATAATATGATCCAATTATCAAACATAAAACCGTACGGCCAAAAACAACACAGTCAATACTTTACAGCCAGAATGTAAAAACAAAAGAAAAACCGCACAACTTCATTGACTCATTACCTTGGCTGGAAAATTAATGAAATGTCGAAGACTTGAGCGGGAGTTCTCCTTCGATACACTGGTGAACAGACTATGATAGCAAGATGCCCAAGCGATGATAGGAAATAATCGGCGCTAGTAATGGTGTTCTCTCGGGATTAAACAAAGATAGTAAAAAAACCGCTTCCTCTAAAAGCGGAAACATCATTGCACACAAGGGCATTATCGTCAAACCAAGTCGCAAATGCCACAACTTCCCACATAAGGGCAATTTTGTCCAATAAATTCAAACTTAACTCCGTCAATCACCGTTACAGCCCTGAGGGGTTTCAAATTCCTTCAATAAGAAAGCAGGGGGTTTCTAGGGATATTCAAATTTATGGGGTTTTTTGTGCATATTGCAAACTTTGGGGTTGTTTTTGGTAATTTCCAGTTAAAATAAAATACTGAAATAATGGAAACGACAAATAATAAATTTTGTATTAGTCAATATAAAGATAAAACATGTATGAAGTAAATCAAAATAATATATATATCAAAAACAAATTCGTGCTGATAACTTGTTTAAAAGTAAAGAAATTTGTGACATATAAATAAGCAATAAAATAAATAAATGAAAGTAAAATAAATACCCAAATTACCTATAGAAAACAAATAAGAAATAATAGTGAGAAGAAGAGTTATAATATGAAGATAGCTATATATCCAACACATATCGGAACCCTTATATATATAGTACAATATTAAGTAACAAAAGGGTTATCAATGGAGGAGGAGAAACACATCCACATTTATACTTCTCAACACATCAATTTATAACACTTTTACTATAATTGCTCCACGATATATAATTGCTTCCAGAGATATTAAGAACCTTGAATTCTCTTCTTGTGATATTCGCCATGATATCAAATTCTATAGAAAATAAATGGTATAACAATATTTCAATGAATAATTAAAATAAGGGAAAATTATTGTTTACCCTTCGGGAATTTCAAAACTTCCCAGACAGCCCTTGCAAGTTTGTAATACCCCAGACAACCCTTCCGTTAGTGTTTAACTTCCTTTTTTCCCCTTGTCGTTCACTTGGACAGTGCCCATATTATGAAATTCCTTGTTTACCCTTGTAAATGGTGGAAAAAAAACTGCCCAGTCACATCATGTTAAAAAACCTCCCCCTGTCGTTCACTTGGCCATTGGGTTAGCGGTAATGTGAAAATATTACCGCCTGTTACGTGGTAATCTGAAAGGATTGCCACGTTTGGATTGGTATTGGTGGTAATATTGATAGTAATATGTGATTACCAACCTTAGAAGACTACCATAAAACTTGGTAATCCCATTACCACTAAGGCCTTGGTTGGGAGAGGTGAAAGAGGGGTTCATAATGGTAGGTAGGGTAGGGTAAAATAAGGGAAATTGAGGTTTTAAGTTATCCCTTGGTTGGGAGAAAGATAAGGTAAATGGAGGTTACCAAACCTTATAATGTTTGGATGGAAGGTAATAGAGGGTAAGGTTTTATGATAATATTACTAAAATACCCTTATAAGAAAAAGACACATAAGACATATAATACCTCCAATTATAAAAGATAAATGCATTTAGATTTATCAAACCATGTTTTTCATAAGAAGAGGATTTTGTTTTTAATTATATATTTAAAATATAAATTAGAAGGTTTTATTCTCATCATAGTATTCATTTTTATCTCAATATAAAAAGCTAATTAAATGTCTAGCCAAAAAATTGTATAAAATAACCGATCAAGTGGACTTCCTCAACTTCCTCAACATCAATAGAATAATATTCAAAATAAAAATATGCAACCTCAAAATCAAATTCAAAGCATGAATTCACTACTAGAGTCTTATGATATCAAAAACATCAAAAACATCCAAACAAGTTCAAATTACTCATGACCACTACTGGAGTCTTATAACATCAAAAACAATACAAACAAGCTCAAATTGTTCATGACCACTACTAGAGTCTTATAACATCAAAAACAATGCAAACAAATTTAAATTGTTCATGACCACTACTAGAGTCTTATGACATCAAAAACATCAAAAACATCCAAACAAGTTCAAATTGTTCATGACCACTACTAGAGTCTTTTAACATTCACCCAACCAACTCAACAATAAAGACTTGCGTTCCTCGGTTGGACATCTATTTAAACCTTCCAATAACTTAGAATCTTCGATGAGAAACCTGTAAGCTTTTCCAAGAATGGGGTGTGAGATCCCTAAATCTTTAAGCATACCCCACACGTCGTAATCCTTGGTAGGATCAGTGGTAGATGCTTGAACGAGTATATTGGTTGATTGAAGAATTGCATTAGCTACAGTCTCAATCGCTATAGATATCTTGTCACCGTTGTCATCATCATTATTCATTCCTTTACTCTTTTTAGGCCTAGAAGAACTTGGACCTTGAGTTTGAGATTGTTGATTTGTAGCCATTGGTGATGCTTCATCTTGCTCTTCGTCGTCATGCACAACTGTATTTGGATTTTCTCCCAAATTTTCTAAGTTGACAGTGTTCTATGAAACTAACAAATCAATTTCATCTATTGTGTTTCCCGAAGCATTCCTCTCATTTCGCTTTCGTTGCCTCATTTCTGATGCACTTTCAGCTTATACCCCAGTTGCCCGGTCCTGTCCATAAAGTTGAACAAGTTTTTCATAATTTCTAACCCTTTTGTTCATCCATTCAGCAGCTTCTGGTTTGGCCTAAATGTAAGATAATGGTGTTATCAAAGTGTACATAGCAATACTTCATTATTGAAAAAAAAAACCTTACCACAATTAAATGTTGCCATACTTCAGGCTCAGCATGCCACATTTTTGTAGTTGGGTTCCATGCAAACCCACTCATTCCATTCTTGAAAATGTCATAGCACCTTATAAATGCTCGTTTTAAATTTTTCATGCGGTTTTGGGCCCTTTCTTTGTCTATTGGCTTATCCAAAAAATTACTTCTCACTTCATTTACTATGTTCTCCAATGCATGTGTGGTGAATGTTCCACCTACTCTATTTCCCATTATTTGTTGATGCAAGCATCATCCATAGTAAATGTTCATACGCGCGTGTTACTTCCATCATGAACATTTGAATTTGATTTTCTCTTTGACATATTTCAAACTACATCAAGAAGAACACAAAATTATTAATAACAACACCCATTTAACAACAATGCAAAACATTCATCATCCATTTAACAACAATGCAAAACATACATTATCCATTTAACAACAATGCAAAAACAACAACACCCATTTAACAACAATGCAAAACATATATAATCCATTACATCAACAACATCATCTATTTAACAGTGCACCAATGCCTCACTCAACGTAATTAGTCCACATTTCAGCTGTTATAGCATCCCTAACAATTTCTCCCACAATTGTTTCTTCATTGTTTTCCCCAATGGCATCTTGTTCTTCTTGAACTTCATCACTAAGTTCGTTATCAACTTGAGCAATTTGGGCTTCATTAGGATCTACACCCATTAAATAATTGTGCAAAATACAACATGCAAAAATAATTTCTTTTTGTGTTTCCAATCTATAATGTGGCTCTGTTGAGCTTCCTATTATAGGAAAGCGCTTCTTGAGGACACCAAATGCTCGCTCGATAGAATTTCTTAGAGATGCATGGCGAAGATTAAATAATTCACGTGGATTTCGTGGTAGGTTCCTTGAGTATTCCTTCAAATGATATCGCTCTCCTCTATATGGTGTAATAAGCCCATTTCTTAACATGAATCCAGCATCAACAAGATAATATTTTCCTAAATAACAAATGAACTATATTATAACATTGTGTGTGTATATATGGTCTTTAATAAATTATTGAATCTTATCAATAATTAACTTGAGGGATTTTTAGTGGGTAAGCTCTACTTAATGCATTTTTCATTATTCTTGAATCAGATGCTGTACCTTCCAACCCAGGTAACACATAAGTGAATTTTAAATCGAATGTGCATGCAACCAACACATTTTGTGTAGGGTATTCCTTTCTTCCACGATACCTAGGAGCGTCAACATTGGAAACTTTTACATGAATATGTGTTCTGTCAATCGCACCAACACAATCCTGGGATAAATTTAATATTTTACTCACACCATACACAAAATTGTAATAAATTTAAAATTCATTGATGATTCGATTACCTTAAAATATGGATAAAATCTACTGCTGCTAAATATTTCTCAAGGGATTTTGTGAGCCATCCGGTTGTACTAGGTATTTTTCCTCTAACTCTACTATAGCTTGCAATACATTATGAAAATGATGGGAGATTGTCTCACGCGAACGACGGAAAAAGAAAGACAATTCACGATGAGAGATATTATGACCTAATAAATATAGAGTTCTTGCAACTTGCTCCTCAATGGACACTTGCAAAGTTGGTCTAAGACCTCCGTCTCTAACTAATGTTTCACATAATCCTAAGAAAGCTCTAGGACTCATTCTTATCATGTTATGACATAGATCACTTGACAACAAATGTGGCATTAGCTCATCTCTTGCTTGGTCTCCATGAAGGCGTAATTCACGGGCAATTTGAATGTTAGCATGTTTATGCTCCTTCTTACGCCTCGCAAACCAACCAATCACTAGAATAATAACTTGAGCTGCTGCTAAATGGTGCAATCGTTACAATTTAATAAAAGGATTGCCCAATAGCTTTTTTTTGTCGGCCATCTAAAAAAATTAATTATAAAAAAATTAATAAAATGAAAAAAAAACTATTTTAATATGACTAGAAACATTATGTCGTGACCACATTTGGCCTAATATCTTTCCCACAAGAGGATCAAAAAAACAATAATGGTGTTAAAAAAAAAAAAGGGCAAATCATCCACTCTCTTTTTACCACTTCCCAACTTCCCATGTTCAATAGTTTTGACTAAGTCAAATATGCAAATTATATACCAAGATAGCAAGAAAGCTGTATCACATGACAATGAACAATTTTCTAAGATGTTCTCTTTGAAAACTATAATGTCCTTTAAATTATAAAAGAAATAATAAAGTCAATAATTTGGGTGTCAGAAATCTTCAGTAGCTTTATTCTTGTAGTGTTCCTTTTCACATTCACTTTAATTCAAGATTATTTCTAAAAATGAACACACATGAATAACATTTCTGAAATAAAGATGAAATGGAATATATTTGGAGGAGAAACTATGGCTAAAGCTCTAATTTTGGGAGTTAGTTATAGTTTAACAAATTACTTTAAAAAATATACAACATGGATGCTGAACACTAAACACCTAAAAACTGGGCAAATATGGTTGCTGTTGAACATAAACACCCAAAAACCATACACCAAAGCATTTATTTTAAAAAGAAATCAAAATATTTTGGAAAGTATATATGAAACATTTATCTAATACAGGACAGGAATATCAACACAACATGGATGCTGACAAATCAATGAATCAATAAATAAATAGCAAGAAAATTACAAGTGTTAAGAATAAAAGAAAAGCTAAACTAATATAAACACAACATGGATGCTTCTTGAACTTTTGCCAAAGCATGTACTGCCAGCCGCAGGCTCATTAAGTTCTAGTTTGAGAGAATTTTCAGACTAGGGTGTGTGAGAGAAAAATGGGCATCAGATATGGTTTGTGATCAGAACTAATATTTTGTATAGAAGGAATAGTAGACATAGTAATTGTCTTGTGTTTGCCAAATATACCAAGAATACCAAAGTTTCATGTGCCAATATATTTTGTATTCATGCATGACAAACTGTTGTATAGGCTACAGACCCAACAATTATTTCTCACAATATTTGTATGGTTTATTTATGAGACATTCTGATTAACGGTCATTTTATCTGAAATGAAGAAATTATAATTTATAAATAAAAACTTTAGATTGAGAAACACAATGGTTAAGGAGTAATGGCTATTGATTTTCAAGTCATGATTTACTAATTGTGTTCTTTGGCAGCAGGTGCCCTACCTGCAACTGAAGGAGAACAATTGGACCCTCAATGCTGACATGAAAGGAAGATGGAATGTCAGATATGATTTGTGAATTTTAGCTTTGATCCTTATGTTTTATGCTTGCTTTTTTTTTTTGTCTATTTTGGATTATTCAAAAATCCCAAAAAATCACACCAATAAACTCAAAATATATCAGGCAAACAAGCGTAAATCTCAATATAAACTGTTTCATGAAGCCAAGGTTGTTGATAAAATAAAGAAACAAATCCCAAAAAAATACAAAAAAAGATTTAAACACAAAGAAAGAATGAGAGAGGAAAAAACTTACATCGAAAGAGAAAGATCAAGATCAACCTGCAGAGTTGAAGAGAGAGAGAGAGAGAGAGAGAAAAGAGAAGTGGATGAGATAAAAATCCTTCTCACGCAGCAATGGTAAAGCTCGCAGGCACAGTGAAGCTGAAAGAAATCCAAAAAAAAAATTTAAATTAAAAAAAGAGGTTCAAACACGAAGAAAGAATGAGAAAGGAAAACACTTACATCCAACGGAGAGGGATGATGATCAACCCGCAGAGCTGAATCGAGAGAGAGAAAAGAGAAGTGGATGTCTCACGTAGCGATGGTGAAGCTCTCGGCGAAATTTTCTGAATGTTGGAAAACCTAAACAAGTGGATGTAATTTTTGAAAAGATCAAGGGTATTTTCATCAAGAAAAAACCCAAAACCTTCTCAACCCCCCAATTTGGAGGGTTGAGAAAAGGGGGTAAATGGAGGTTTCTCAACCCTCCATTTAACCCCGTCAAGCCCTACCCTTTCCAAAACCCTGGATCCAAACAAGGGTAGGTTGACAACCTTACCTTATAAAACCTCCATCTACCCTCTCCCAAGCAAAGCCTAAAATAGGTGGCTATGTTGGATTACCAAGTGGGTGGTAATCTAAAATATTTTTTGGACAAATATGCCCTTTGTTTAAAAATAATAATAATTTTCATATTTTATTTGTTGGAAAAAAATTAAATTTAAATAACATTATTTTAGGAATATATTCAGCTTTGAAAATTTAATTTTTTTATCCAAAATTTTATTTTACTTTAATAAATTTAAATTTGCATAAAATGGTAGACACAATGGTATTTTGGGAAATTTAGAACATTACCAAGTTGATTACTATGTAATATAAGTTTCCAACCAAACATAGTTATCATAAATTACCACAACATTCCTGGGCATATAACTTACCCGATCTTATTACCACGGTAATTTCATTACGTGATAATATATCATTACCGTGAACCAAACGGCCCTTTAGTGTTATTATCAAGTATTGTTCAACATATATTGCTCCCATTCAATATTCTAGATTTATGATTATATATCAAAATTAACCATCAAAATCTGACCTACAAGAAAACTAAAAATACTTGATAAAGCTGCAATATTGTTCAAGTCATCAATTACTCTTTAATATCGTTTAATAATGTTTAATACTTAAATACAGTGTTCATTTATGGTGTTAGTGGTTAATGCTCTTTAGTATTATTCCTTTATAAACATTATTTTATGCTTTTCTTACTAATTTTTTTTTTTCGTTTGTCAATGTTATTATCAAGTATCATTCAACATATGTTACTTGTATTCGATATTCTAGCTTTCTAATTATATATCTATGATAAACATTAAAATTTAAATTTGTGAGTTATTATTAGTTTGTATGCTTTTTTAGAAAAGAAGTTTATGTATAATGAATACTTGTACTTGCCGGCATAATAATTAAGTATCAATCAAAATTAAATGCGTATAATGTGTATATTCAATCTGCAATCACTTTATTACAAGTAACCCTATCATGGCCAACTTCATGGCAATAATTATAATGTCTCTCCAACACAATGAATATTTGTGAATCCTCTTGCATCTCAAGCGGCCTTGACTTTATTTGAGACATGTGGTCGATGACAAAGATGATAAGAATTGTCCTTCCCATTATTCCCATTGTGGTATTTCGGTCATTTCTTGGGTCTCAACTCGAATTTGTAGTCAAGTTCTTGATTTCTTTTGTCTCAGTAGGGCTTACCAAGTGGTTCAGTTTTCGCATGAGCTACCATATATAATGAACATTGACCAATGAATAGTAGTTATTGTTACATGCTATGAATAGTAAAATACTGAAAAATTCAATAATTCAATAAAGTGCACATCCGAAAAGTACGCCTGTGCTTGGGTTGTGCTCCCATGAGAACGACCATACTCTGGGCACAATGCCCGTGTTTTTCTACTGTAGAAGTGTTGTTATAACATAAGAACTATAGTAATAGTATTGTAGCTTGTTACTTTAGCATTAACTTGAAGCACGCCCGTGCTTCAGTTTTTCCACCCTCGACATGAGGGTATTTAGGGTCTTTTTGTGAACCCTACCTATTGCCCTTTCTTCCCTCTTTTCCCTCTTTCTTTTGGTTTTCTTTGGAGGAGAAGAAGGCCTTCGGTGACCTTCGTCTTCTTGGTAGATTGAAGCCTCATTCTTATTCCTTTGGATCTAGAGGTAAGCACTCTTTTTCTTCTTGTTTTTCTCCTTGTTTTCCTTGGTGTGTTGATGATAGATCTAGGGTTTGATAGTGTCTCTTGGTCTCATTTCTTGTTTGTTTAGTGCTAGATGCTTGAGATGAGTGTTTGTACTTGTTTTCCCTTCAAGATTTGTTGGATCCTTGAACTAATCTCGAGTTGGAAACTGATGCTACTGTAGCACAAGCAGAACTTAGGTGTTTCTTTTGATTCTTTGGTTTAAAGTGAAGCTCGTTTCCCTTATGAATTCATTGGTAATGTAATAACCCAGTTTTGAACCAACCCTAGGATCGATTTAGGATTGTACGTTAGTGTTACCTAGGGTTTCATTTGTTTGGTTTGTTTTGTTTAATTTGTGTTGTTGTTTGTGTTTGTGTTATGGCTAGGAGGTGAGAGCTCGGCTTAAGGCAAGGAGCCGGCGGAGAAGTAGCATAGCTGAGAATTCAATCATCTAAGTTGTGAGTGGGATTTGTGATTTGCATAATTCGCTTAAAATATTATCTATAACTTTCTATTACTCTATTTGAAAGCATTTTATGGATTTTATTGTATTAAATCTATGTTTTAACGGTTTGGATAAAAATTATTTTGCTATAGAGGCATATGGAAAATTCTTGATGTTTGACTAAATATGTTTATGATTATATTTATATTCTGAATCGAATCGATTTATGAGGCTTTGATGATGCACACATGCTTATGGCATTTCTATATGTCGAGATGACATTTATTCTAGAGATTTGAATGTTGTCCTAGCTTTGGACTTTATGTTGAGGTATGCATGTAGTTTGTATCTTTTGGATGGTGGCATCCTACTACAGTAGGCTGTCTTCTCGGCCAACTTACTAAGATGGCATGGAAGACCGTCATTTTTATTAGTCTAGTTCAGGCGGAAGTGGAGAACCCTGATTGGATATTCATCGGGAAGCCTGGGTCACCACACGGTGAACTGATTGGTCAATGTCAAGGGTATAACAACCTTGACGGCTCTGAACCTAACTACGGCCACAACGAAAGTTTAGAGATATTTTTTGACCACAACTTGTTGAGTTACGATGCAAACTTCGCATTTTAAAATGTTTATGTTTTTCATGCATATGAGTTTTTGACAAGTAATCTCTTGCATATCTTTTGTATTGCTATTTTAGACTATAATGAGGGGGCAAAGCTCAGTTGTTACTCTTAGGAGGGCAACCTCTTACAAATTTGATTTGACGATGAGTATTATGTTTATGGATTTTGAAACTCATATTATATATGTTGTTTTATATACTGAAATGTATTATTATTAAAGCTTGCCTTTGTCGATGTTATCAATTATTTTGTATATTCTATCAGAATTATGCTAACCAACTCACTAAGTAACCTAGGTTGCTTACCCTCTCTCTCCCTCTTTAGTTTTCAAATTTTAGAGGCGATGTGGCGTGGTGGACTGCTGGACATGGGTTGTATTATTCATCTTTCTAAACTTGTGTATTTGTATCTTTGGGCATGTTTGCATTGTATAACATTCATGGATCCACTAATTGTTGTTGTATCCTCTGCATTAGTGCTGTATTCTATAACTTGTATATTTTGCATATGTGATTCTTAGTTCAAAATTGTGATATTGCTGCTTACACTATGTACCTTCATGCTTCTATTGTGTATATTTTTGTTTAGAATTGTGAAAATTCAAGGTTTTGTCAACCTTGTGGTGACTTGAGGGTTAACTAGCGTGGGTATCCTTCCTCAGGTTGTCACATGCTGGATCCGCTGGTCAAGGCATGATGACATCCATAACCTTAATAGACCTTAGTTATTTATTTTAGTATAAGAATTTCTTAAAGAATTGATATTGTTATGATCGCCCCAAAAACCAAGATGAAAATATGCAATATGGGTTAAATGAAGTGTCTTACCAAAATAAATATGTAGTGAAATATATAACCAAAAACATCAAGCAATAAATATTTAATGAAATGTGTAAAAAGAAACACTACAAAATAAACAATAACGGGGCGGACTAACCACAAACCAATTTTAATAGGTACAAAAATGTTTAGATACGCATAAAACCAAAAGAATGACCACCATATTACTATATCAATCATATAGACTATACAGATCATAAAAACATCATTCACTTTCAAAAGTAGACAACAAACTTTATGGGACTAGAAATATGAAGAAGTGAAAGAATAAAAAGGATACCATATATTTGGTGATGTTGACAACCGGAAAGTGCGCTCTGTTATTCATTCACCACCTCTACCATTACATCAATCACATTTTTCTTCAACATATGGTGAATATTGCATGTCATTTGGAAATCATATTCTAAGCTAATGCAAGTTGTTGTCTTGGGCTTGCGTAAAATTCCTTACTTTACCCTCACTAAAGGAGCTCCAAGAGCCGAACATACTCATATTTTGTCCACTGTCAACTCCTATCCGATTAAGACAGTGAACTCTAAGACAACCCTCTTCCCTATTCTTCACAATATTATAAAACATATATCTATCCAAGGACTACAAGAAGAAAACTCCAAGAAGCTGAGGTACCAGTTAATGTGGTCATTAACAAATCTACAAATCATGAAGAAAATATAGACCTTCACATATGGTTTCTTGGTGGTAGTTTCCCTGCCTTTTGGCCGCTGCAAATGGGAATTAATTGCAAGAAATTTATGACCATCTCAAAAGAGTATTATCTATAAGTGTTATTTGCAACAAACTTGGTGCCATCTCAAATGAGTATTATTTGTAACCAAATTGTTTCCGTCACAAATGTTTTATGAAAAATTGGATAGCATTTCCCCCTTATTTACGCTCCTAAATTTAATATAATCATAATGTTATAAAAATAAGTTTACACAATATGAACTCCATTGCAATTAAGCATTTACTCAATTTAAGACATGAATTCAATAATACCTCAAAATCAATTCATGACTAAAAAATAAAGTGATATAGACTTCTACAAATAAAAATTTGAGTCAATAAGAGTTTAAAACATGAATGCAATGTAAACTAAAAATGCTCAAAAACTTTGAAAAAATTCTCAATCATCATCATCATCTTCATCACAATCTTGATCATTATCTCCATCGTCATCATGATGATCATCATCACTTCATAATCTCCCTCAAAGTTAACCTCATTGTACTCATTTTTAATAATATTTCCAAGCTCCTTTCTTGTATTTCTTGAGAATTGACCCTCACATCTCTAAGCCCATCATCACCCCCCGACAAAAAAATAATTAATGAAAACTAATTCAAAAATAATTTTACATGATTATTACAATAAATCAAATATGCACGGCTTAAAACCATAAGTTGCATTAACTATAATTTGAATATACTATAAATACCAAAGAACATCAACCCTGTGTACCTAATGGTACATTACATAAGCCCAAAGTTTGCTACATTGTTTGAACAAAAAAAAAAAAAAGGAACTTGTTGAAATTCATTAAGAGTGTACTCGATTTGCTTAAAATGTTCCTCCCATTCCTCTTTCTTACTGTTTTAATTTTCTTTACATTTTTTTATGCATGCTTAAGAGGAACTACTGCCATAAATATCTTTTCCTTTTATACTTGCACGTAATCCAAGCACATGACCATGACTAGGTTCTTCTGTAACATTGCAATTTGCTTAAAACACTTCTCTCATTCCTCTTCCTTACTATTTTAATTTTCTTTACATCTTTTGATGCATTCTTAAGAGGAACTACTGTCATAAATATCTTTTTCTTTTATACCTGTACGTAATCCAAGCACATGACCATGACTAGGTTCTTCTGTAACTTTGCAATAAATTTCCCATTCATTGACCACAGAGCCCTTAGATATTGCAGTTGACTTAATATTGTCCATTGATTTTGACATTAAAAAAATAAATGTAAATATTCATTGTAATAGTTAGAGGGTTAAACAATAATATAAAGCCCATTTATACAAATAAGTCTTTTGCTTTGTCGTAGCCCAAGTTCCTCCACCATTTTTTGTAAGGAATTTTTTAAAGCAATCAATTGGACCTAGTTCTTAACCCGCCTCTTTAACCTATAATTATTCAAAAAATATTAACCAATTATAATGTCAAATAAAGATATGTGTTCATAAAAAAAATTAGAAGTAAATATTAATTACGATATCACTCCTATGGTTAGTCATTGAAAATCTACTAGTAGTGTGAATGATTTGATACTGTAATCAATTAACCTTATTTTTTATCACTTTTGTGCTATACACATACTAGCAACATAAGTATTTTCCCACAATTATCAATAACCAAAAAAATCCAAAAGTTTATATATATCAAACCTGCCAATTATATATCTCACATTAACTTATCTACCTTTTTAATCCACACACTAATAGGGGAATAAAAGATGGGTTTTTATAGTGATCTTCTCGGATTTTGTATTTTTTAAAAAAGCGGTTGCCTTATATCCATCATCCAATCAAAATATTGATACCTCATTGAACTCTCAAATTCTTCGTTTCACTTCTTCTTCAGATTGGATATGTAAGAAGCCTATAGCCAAATAGAGGGCAAAAAATGTATCCAACGCTAATTTTGGATATTTTATAATAAGATATCCATGGACTATTAATTTGTTTTTGTGGAAAAGAGCATGTATTTCAGTAATGACTTTTGGTGTTATAATCCTATATATTCATGGTGAAATGACTACTATAAGTTATGATGTTTAAATGATGATAAAAATATGCCAAGAAATTATAAAAGCATATTTTCCAAACCCTATATTGTGGTTCATGTTAACAAAAATTGAATTAACAATTTAAAAATAAATTTCTATAAGATAGTATATTTACATGCCATCATGTATCTCAACTTTAATACCCTCTCGTAATTTGACACATTTAGTTTTTCATCTAACCTTTTGTTTTCCAAAAGCATGATCACACACACACACACACACACACACACATACACACACATAAACCTCGACACACACACACACACACCTTGCCATATATCCCAAGAGTCGAGGTTTTTAGCGATCCAAAGATATACACGAGCAAAGTACATACCCGTGTATTTGCCAGTGTACTTACCAAATTTCTGGGGGTATAAATAGAAAATAGAAAAAGGTATTCATCATGCAGGTTTTGGGAAAGTGGCTTTGGGGCTATCGGCTAGGTTTTGAAGATGAATCAAAGAAAGAGGAAGGAGATCAAAGGAGTCACTGGAGTGACGATCTAAGCTGACGATATCAGCTCACATCTACGTTGACATTGAAGACATTGAGAGGGGGGTTATGTTAGTGTTAGCCCTAGCCCCAATGCGTTGATCTGAACCTTTATTAGTTATATGTTTTTTTAATAAAACCTGGCTTGTTTTATCTTACTGCATTTCTGTGCATGTATGCTTGGATAGAACTATTTCTGAGAGTTTGTTCCGAACAAGTTGCCGAATACGTGATTCGGGCAATAAAACCTTGGTGCGTAAAGGAACAACTTTCTAAACATCCATAGTCAATTACTATCATGGGAATGATAGTAAACTAAGACTAGTATGCCTATTGTGTGATGATCATGTTTTACGGATTATAGGACATGTTATGTCAATCAATAGACATAGACATGTGTTAGTGAACAGCGTGCCTGGATCGATCCGCTCACGAGATCACTACATGGTTGCAAAGTCATAAGTGGTTCTCGTGTAACGCTTATACCAAATCCTTAGACTCAAGGTCGCTATGGAGCTTGGATGAGTGTTGGTATACTTTGACATACGTCTAACGTCATTCGTAACAAAGTGACAAGTGTGGGTATGATTGGGTGTATCGAGATTCATAGCGAGTAACATTAGCGATGCGAGAGGATTGCCACTCTCTGAGGAGAGAGAATATCACCAGCCACTTGATCAGTGAAACTGAGTAGTGCGTGGCCACGCCCAAGTGAAATGGTAAGGGTTATCATTTATTTGACCTAGTCAGTTCACCGAGGATCAAGAAATCGATCGACAAATAAATAAGGGTGACTAAGCTCCATGCCTTATGTTGATCGAGATATTCAAATGGCAAAGGAATCAGATAAGGTTACGAGGTTAGTTGATTACCCAGTCGACCTCCGTTTTAATTCGGGTAGTCACATTGCCATGCTAGATGGCATTTGTGACTTATGGGCCTTAACGAGATTAAAATCCCATTGTCAATTTTAAAACAGGCCTACAGGATTGCACACGTAAAAGCCGTGAAATCCAGACTCAATCTAATGAGTCGAATAGCTAAATGGAGTTTAGATAAATCAAGAGTTGATTTGGTCTAACCGCGAATGTGTAAGGATTGAGTTATGAGATAACTTAAAAAATGAGGGACTTAATTTGAATTAAGTGTTAGCTTATTTGATCTAATATGATTAATATCCAATAAGAGGGAAGATCCAATAAGTGGAATCAATGGTTAATATTTCATTAGGATCGGTTTTAGGGTTTTATAAATACATGTGTATTAGAGAAAACCCTAACCCTAATCTTTCCTCTCCCTCTCTCCCTCAAAGAAGACCAAGGGCCGCCATAGCCAAAGAGGACGCCGCCTCTGCCGGTCCGCCCAAGCCGAGGCCACCATCGGGTCCAATTGTTTGTCGCCGTCATCCCTCACAAAGGTGCTATCTACCTTTTTCCCCTTTTGGAGAAAGTTTTCTCCATTCGGATTGCCATTACTCGGCTTTGGGGAAGGTATAGGTCGACACCCCTTTTGATCTTTCTTGTTTATTCATGTATGTTAGTTCATAGGCCGACCTTTTCATTGATATTTCATCATCAATGGAGATCGCCGGAGTGAGAGCCTTTTGAGATTAGTTCATAATGGTTGTGGAATTTTTCTCAAAAGATTCTCACATGTGAGACATTCACCGAGTGTCGGTTTTGGATTTACAATTCCTTACACATGTTTACGATTAGGTTTTGGGATTGAAAAATACAATAGAATATTTTATTTTATTTCGTATTTTAGATCTCTAAACCTAATTTTTCAATTGCTATTCGTATTTCTCGATAAGAGTTATCGTTGGATACTAGCAATCCATACCGGATTGTTTCCGGCTTGTGTATGTGTGAAAGTAGAAGGGAGTCACGTATATGCAGTCCCTTTTTTTGACTTCACCCTTGGAATTGTATTTTATTTTATTTTAGATTTTTATATCTTTATTCGCTGCCATTGCATGCTAGGGTCCATGCTAGTTTTGTTTGTTATCCGCTGTGCATAATTTTTTTGCTTCTAACATGCTCGTAGACCCTTGACGATCCCAACAGGTTCTTCTTCCATGGATAGTGTCTTAGGCTTTATTTCCATTGCTTTAATTTGAACAGTGATCCCATGGAGGGCAAACATCTTTGGTGTTCAAATTGATGTAGCTTGGGATATTCACTCTTTATTGTTGCTTTTAATATAGATTTTTTTTTTCTATTTATTGGGTTCATCTATGTCCCTATATTGTTGATATAGAGTAACGAGAATGGCTATTTCATTTTGATTGCATGATTGAGATTGAAAAATTCATCACATGAGATCATCCATAGATGAAGAGTATCGAGAGTATGTGCTAGAGATATGCCACTTGTGATTCTTTCAACTAAGGTCATGTAGCGAGAGCTCTGGCTTCTAATTAGGGATTTCCTAGATCTTTATGCAATTGTATGAAAGTAGGATTAGAAGTAGCATGGGAAGAGCTATTGAGAAATCTTGAGAAAGCACCCAATATATATTTGAAATCTTTCGGACCAATCTACAAAGGTTCAATCTATATTAAATGCAACTACTTTAATCTATAATTTCCAAGTAAAGTCAATTCTGGGCACCATTTTCTCCCATTATCTATTACCTGTTATTTTCCTAGACTTTAGTGCTTTTCATTATTAATTGCTATTTTAGTGTTTGCTCTTGATCAATTGATTGTTCTTAGCTAAATAACAAGATTTGAGTTAGTACTTCTATTATTTAGTCCTTGTGGATTCGACCTTAAATTTTAGTACTTTATTACACAATCGGTACATACACTTGTGTGCTCCCTTACATTGACTAACACATATTAGTCCCTTGGTATAAATATTGTCATATACTGATTCTTATCAATGATGGTTGTCAATATCTGAAGCTATAGACTATTTATACCAAAGGAACTTTATTATCGTCACAATAAATCAGATATTTATTGGCACATGTTCTTTCATTAGTGTAAGTATTCCTCTGTACTGACTTTATCTATAGTGATGATGAAATAAAGTAGCTATTAATGCCTTTAGACCAATAGATTTTTATCACTGTCAGAATAAATTAAACATTTACTGATTCATATTCTTTTGTCAGTATAAAGATTATCATATACTGTCGCTTATTTATAGTTACGATCAAATTCCTCAAGTATATATTGTTTATGCCAATGAAACTTTATAAATGTTAGAATAGACTAGGCTTTTATAATTAATTTATTTAATGAACCTTATCTTTTAACGATATTTTTTTTATTTAATATGGATACATCAAATATAAAATAAACCACCAAAAAAAAAAGCTTATATATAAATATGGAAATTTTTAAGCCATAAAATGCATCCCATGTCATACTCTTGCTATCTATCACTCACTCAAGGATATGCAAATAACAAAGAAGTATCTTGCAAACTAATAATGTCTTAACTTTAAAATAATATATTTTGATGCATAACATAATATGTAAACCACAAATTTTCTAAGTGATGCATATATATTATTATTATTATTATTGTCACACCTTGACCCGCAGGCCCTGGACGCAATAACCGCTGTGAAAACCTAAGGAGGGATACACGCACCACTCAACCCTCAAGTTACGGCAAGGCTGACAACTCATGCACAGAAACATAAGCTGAACAATAACTCAACAAGAGCACTCGGAAGCTAGAGTTTCACTCAGAAAATCGATCAAGTTGCAAAAGAACAACAAATCACAAATACAAAATTTAGGACACTGGTGGATCCACTTTTTTTATACAATGCGACCTACCAAAAACCAACTTACAACAAGACTCAAGATGTCAATAAAAGACCGGGAACTGTCAAGCACTTCACCTCGCTGCGACACTGCTGACTACTTAATCCTAGAAGGGAGGGAGAGGGGGTGAGTAACCTAAGTCACTTAGTGAGTGGGTCAACACATTTCCAAACGAATATCATAAATCAGTCAATAAATTTCAACAGCCAAGGTTTTACAAAAATACAAATGGTAATAAAACATTCCAACATTTATAACACATATAACTTCAAGGTACAATACCACCATATTCAAAAACCCCAAAACATAGGTTTCCACAGGGGTAATCAAAGCCTCAAAGCTTTACATCATGAGTTAAACAAATGCATACACATAAGGCCCATAATGAGTGTAAACATCAATTTGATAAAATCAAGTTTTCAACTTTCACAAATACCCAATTTGGCATAATACTAGTTTTAAAACTTCAAACCATTAAACTCGTCGTAAAACTCATTCTTTTCTTTTCAAATTCATACAAGGGATCAATGCAAGAATAATTCCACATAAGTTACATAATTTCTCAACATCAAACTTCCATCTAGATAAATTATGGTCTAGAAGACCCTCCAAACAATTGCCATGGTTATGGCTAAGTTCATAGCCATCAAGGTTCTCAAGTCCTTGACGTTTACCTACCGGTTCCATATGATGATCCGGAATCCCAATGTATCATCCAATCAGGTTTCTCCTAGCCACCTGAAGAGGATAATCAAACTGGGTCCTCCATGCCACCTCTAAAAGCTGGCCCTTGGGGATCCCCTACTATAGCAGGCAGGTTATAACCCTATCACCATCAACGATAACATAGAACAAGGCTGAAGCCCACATCATAAACAAGGAACAGAAATGACACCAAGTGTCACAATAATATCCTGGATATTCATATCCAAAATAATTCACGTGTCCACATTCCGGAGAAATATCTCATTCCAAAGATGGTTCAAATATTTACATAACGAAAATGAAAACATTTCCATATAAACCAATGCTTGAAAGCATAACTATATGTGTAGGATACCAAAATTCATTTCAAATCTAATAAGTCAACATAACATAAACATTTTCATCAAACATCATGAATTTCAAATATAATATCCTAAAACATGGAACATCACTCAAATTGATCAATTCACAAGTTTAATAAGATATGGCCATGAAAGTCATTTCAGATTTAGAATAATACCAACAGTACAAATTTATGAATAAAGATTTCACCAACCACTTTTCAATATAAATATCAATAGTATCAATCTAAAGTATTGACATAATTTTGGAATATCTTCAAAACATATAATGATAATTAGTAAAATCAAATCATGGCTTTTGGTCCAAATAAAACTCACACAATACTTGTGATTGAACTAGCTTTACCTCTCACAAATTTCAATTAATATCTCCAAGATATAATAGCAAAGCTAAAAAACCTTCCAAGCATAATACCAAAGTTTCCATGAATATCATAACATATTACCTTTCATACATTCTTCTCAAACTCTTTATCATCTTTGCAACCTTTCACAATTGATAAAAGCATTCATCAAAGACCCTCAACAATATACAAGTCATTACCAATCCTCAATTGCTAAAATACAAGTTTAATTCACCCATATACATTTCCAAATAAACAAATTTACTTACTAAAGCCACAATGATCATGGAAAAAGTATTCAAGTCATTACATACATCTATGTGTGCTAAGACATCTACCAAGTCTTTCATTTAAGATCTTCATTATGCTTGCAAGATTTACACATCATCGACTAGCCACATACAAAAGCCTATAACTCTTCGTATTTTTCCTGTATTTTAGATCATACGTAAATTCGTCAACAAAGTGCCATTACTCTCAAAACACCAACATTAACTTCACTAGTAACAATTTCATTATCAAAGCTATTGAGATTTGATTTCCATTTCTTATTAGTGTTATACCGAACAATTTATGGACATTCACAAAAACCTTCAAGTTCACATTCAAAATTCATAACTACTTTTAGCATATACAACACATGTTATCCATCATTATTCTTCCAAGCAATTTTCACTTGTATCAAAATAAGCATATTAAATTTATGAATTTCAGTTCAACAATAATTATAGTAGTTAACATACATCCTATCGATATACTTATAAAATCAAACTATATTCAAATTCCATATACCTCTATCATAATATCATACCCCAAAACTTTAAAGATCCTAGAGTAATTAGATCATCCATAGTTCGCACATGACCATAGGCAAGTTTTAACATCAATCACATAAAGATTACCCGAAAAAATATGCATCACTTAAATCCATTATTCTTCCCTTATTAATTTTATAATTCATAGCCATATATTGACTTAATGACATAACAATATACCCCAAATCACAACATAGATAATCAATTTCATGTATGTCAATTAAACTCAATGCAATTGTGGTGATACTTGACTATTTTCCATCATTCAAGAAAATATAAATCCTATCAAGTTCAAATTCAATCATCACCAATCAAAACACAATAAACTTTCCTAAGAGAATAAAACGATAAGCCCATGTCATTCTCATCACAATTGTAGGCTATAACGACCAATTTAACTCCATTTTAACCACAAACATCATTTTAAAATGTGATAAATTCAGAATAATGATTTCATCATGCGAATAAAATATTTAGATATTCGATTAGAACTGTGCATTCAACTTAACCAACTCACAACTTAGAATACCGGATTTTTCCCCAAAGGTGTTATTCCTCCTTTAGCTCCTTCCCTTGAGCGGTGCTCTCACCACCTGACCCAAAACATGCACGAGAGCTGGACAACAAAGAAGAATAAGTAAAATAACCAAAGAATGAGCAAAGAGATGCACCAAGAAAGATCAAGGTGCCTAAGTGCAATGCAACCCTACAAGGCCTAAGGTTGGTTCAAATTTGGATTCAAGGACTTTCAAAGAGTTTCTATGGAACTAGGCTTCCTTCCAAACCAAAGAGATAAGAGAACTAAGCAAGGTATGTTGGTGCTAAAGTATTACTACAGTAAACTGACCCTAATCGAATGGTTTTCTCCCGATTTACATCATCAAGCAATGAAACTTCTTTACAATCATCCACCATAAAGAATCACAAGATCAAGGGCTTCAATTTAAGCCCATAATCATCCACAAACAAGTAAAAAATTTAGGATTTATTCTAGGTTTTCAAATAATGCAAATAGGGAAAAATATGAACCAAATAAAAAGTAAAATGTCAAATCAAAGCTCTTACTAGATTCAAGAATAAGACAGGAGGATTTTGTGTGGTTTGGTTCGCCGGAATGATTGCCGGAGGTTTTCTAAGGATAAAAGGAAGGGATCGACCGAAAAGAGAAAAGAAAAAGGAGAAGGAAAAGAAAGAAGGAAACAAAGTTACTCTTGGGTTGCTACAGTAATATATGCTACAGTGATAAGCACTAGCTACAATACTATGCTGCAAAAAGAACGGGTTGGTTTAAATACAATAATAGGCTGGCTATAACTATTATTATTATTATTATTATTATTATTATTATTATTATTATATCTTTTAAATATATTACTTTTTTGTATATATAAAAATTCTTTCTTAACTAATTTTATAAAAGTAAAAGCAAATAAATAAAATACAAAAATAGCTACTCGGTTTTAAGAGAAACAAAAAAAAAGGTAAAACAATTTTGAAAGCCCTTAATTAATATTAATATTAATTAAATTTTAATTTTTAAATTAATAATAGATTTCTTATTTGAGTGTCCCCATCATATTTTTCAATTAATGTTTAGTGTGCGTTTGAATTACCGTAATACGAATGAGAGGGAATGAAGTACTAAAGAGGGGGAAAGGAATGGGTAGGGGATGATAATGAAAAATGTGTTTGGTTGGAGAGGTAATTCATTGAGAATGGAAAAAGTAAAAAAATAATTTATTGGGAATTGAAAAAATAATGAAAATATATTATGTAAAATTACTTTTATGCCCTTAATATAAAGATATGAATTTTTTTGTTCATAAAATATTTTAAATAAATTTTAATTATTACAATTAATTATTTAAATTACTTATTAATTATTTTATCACTTATATTTGAAATAAATATTTATTTAATATAATTATTATATGATGATTATAATTAAATATTAATTATTTTAATATTAATATATTTATATTTATTAAATATATTAATATATTGGTATATCTATAACCATATACATATAATAGTGACGGGTAAAATGGATAATTTACACCCATTCCCCCTCCATCCTCCTTCATTCCCCCAACCATTACCCTAAAGGGGTTAATGGTAACCCCCATAGAATAATGATTACCTCCGTAAAAAGTAATCCAAACATGGGAATGAAAATGTGCAATCAATGATTCCCCCAAGGGGGGAACCATTACCACCATCCAAACGCCCCCTTAATTCTTTGAATAAATATATTGAATAATTCATTTCAATTTCAATTTAATATAATTTATAATAAATTAATGATAATAATTATTATAAATTAAACACATCTTTTCTTTCCCTATCTTTTCTTGCAAAGGAAAAGCCCCATCTTCTCCTTTTTCTCGACCTCCTCTCCTCCTGATTTGGTTCCGTCCGACGCGTGATTGCTTGGCAATCGATTAGTGTTGTTTGGTGATAGGGTTTCGGCAATAAGGTAAGCAATCTTGTTCTTGGTTTTGGGATTTCTTTTGGTTTTGGGGGAATGTTTAGGATTGCTTAGGAGTTTGGTGAGGGTTTGGGATATGTGGTGTTAGGGTTTTGATGAATCCTTAAATGTTTCCAATACTTTGATCAGGTTATGAGATTGGAGGTGTTGTGAAAGTTATGACTCGCACAATGATATTAGTATCTCTGACTGTTTGTATTGATCATGCATTCATTGTCTGCATTGTCGGCATTATTGGCATTGGTTTCTAGTTTATTCATTCATTATTAGCATTGTTAGTAGTTCTTTATGAACATGTAAATTGCTAGGTATTTCACTTCTTATTCTCCGTTGGAATGGTCACTTAAATTGTAAAATAACCAATGTTAAAAGAAAGATGAGCTAGATTGCAAGCTTCTAATCCTCAAAAGAGGATTAAAGGAGTTTCTATATGCTATAATGCTATCATCCTTTAGGATTGGATGTCATATTCACTAATACACAACTTACTAATTTCATATATGGTTTCTATGATGAATGCTTAAGAAAATATGGCAATGAAAATTTGTGGAAGTATTTCACATACCTTTTTTTTCTTATTTGTACCCTTATAGCTCTTGTTGAAAACCAGGTTAGTGATTGAAATTTACATAAGCCTTCATATTTTTTTACTTTAAATGTTGATTGATCTTTCAAAAACTATGCTATTGTATATAATGCAGGCATTGTGATTGTGTGGTGGCCTCTCTGTATCCTTGAATAATATCCATGCACTTGACTATATACAAGAGGTATTGTATTCATTGCTGATAAATTTTGATACTTTATAGCTAGGTAAAGGAATTATAGATCACATTATATAATTTTCTTGTGCTTAATCAACTTGTATTTTCAAAGTGTACTTTCCATTCACTTTTGGGTCACAGTAGGAATGATATCAATGTTATCTCTCTTTTCCTCTCCCTCCTTCTCCCTCCTTCTCCCTCTCTCCTTATATATAATACGCACACCCACACACACACATATATATAGATTGTTGTTTATATACACACATATGCATGTTGTACAGTTAGTTACAAGTTGCTTGATTAATAATAGTTTTTAAAAAATTTCCAAGGGTGAAGCCGTTGAAAAGAATTACAGTTGAAGTTATTCTAATATATATATCCAAGTGTGTCCTAGCCTTCCATTTGGCATTGTAGATTATATTTTGTGTATGTGGTGTTACTCCTCTCAAACTTTATTGACTATCAGAGTTTGATGGCGAGTTGGACAACTAACTAGTCCATGACTTTGTTAATGAATTATCATGTTACTTTTTTATTTCAGATTAATGGGAAAACGTAAATGGGTGAATAGTCCTAAGGCAAATTGCATCTCCACTTCTCAACAGCAATTCCAACCAAACTCACAATCTGAACAACAATCTGTGCCTTTGGAAACTGAGCCTTCACTAAATGAACCTCCACAACAATCTGAACTACCATCAACGTCTTGTATAAATTCTAACACATTAGTTAATGTATTTTCATTTACTTAAATTTGACTATAATTTAATATTTATTGAGTTATTGTTTTATGTAGCCAATGTTAAGCAAAAAAAGGTTCGACGTCCTACACGTAAGGCTGTTATTTGGGATTTGAATGATGAAGAACCAGTTATTGTCAAGTTAAATGATCAATGTATACCAATCGGAAAAGAAGCTACCAAATTAACTCAATTTATAGGTAGTATGATGAGAATGCCCAACTTTGCACCTATTATTTATACAACTTGGTATGAGTTCCCAAATTCTACAAAGGAAGAAATATGGAAAGTCATCGAGGTATTAAATTTTATTATGTTCAAGTTGATTTTTTTTTTAATTTACTTCCATGTATTAGCATTCAACTAATACTTTTCTTTTCTAATTTTTTTTTACTATCCTATAATTTCAGTCCAAATTTACATTTGAGTTGTTTGATTCTCATCAATATGATGAGTCTGAAACCGAAAATACAATTCAAATGGTTAAGAGTTGGATAATGTCTGCCATGAGTACTAAGTGGAGGCAATGGAAGAATATTTTGAAGTCCAAATATTATGATGAACACAAGACAGTGGAGGAAATGGCTGCAAAGATTGATGATCCTCGAGTAGACAAACAACAATTTTTAGTAATTGCTTCTTATTGGTTGACTGACAAAGCAAAGGTATATCGATATTTCATAGTATATAGCATTTACATCGTTGTGATAATAAAAAACATAATGAAATTTTATGCTATATTCAAACTTTGTATAGGAACAAAGTGAGACAAATAAAGCAAATCGTTCAAAATCCAATGAACCCCATTATGCAAGAACAAGATCATTCCCTACTATTATTCAAACTCTGGTACACGATTTACATTTTTCATTGAATTTTGATTTATGTTTTAGATTTTGGGAATTTGCAAATGTTATATCTACTTACATAATGTAATGCTGTAGATTGAGGAATCCAATGGAGTTCTGCCATCATGTGCTGAAATGTATATTCGTACTTGTACTCATAAAGATGTAAGCATTGTGAATGAAAAGGCAGCTTTTGTTGTGGGTAGTTATTTAACTCCATATTACCTTTTATTAATGGTTTTTATTTTTTAATAACTTGATAATTCTGCTATATTCCATGGTTTATACGATTGTGGATGGAAAGGTAATGAAGATTATGTTTTTTTTTAATTTATAGTTTTAATTTATATTTGGTATTTTTTTAATATCTCTAGGAACTCATGAAGAAAGGATTAAGTGAAAGTAATTCACAAGATCCTGAAAGGTGTCCATGGGAAAAAAATGATGTGTATTCACAAGTTAAAGGACTTGAGAAAAGAGGATGTATTTGTTGTATGGGAATGATTTCTACTTCATCAAGTAAGGCTGATCCTTCATGTTCTCAAACCATTCATCATGGTGAAGAGGTACAAAGGTTGAGGGTTAAGGTTCAAGGATTGAATGAAGTTTTGACTACTATTATATCATTATTTCAAAAACAATTTCCTAATGAGACTGTGGAAATCCTAAACACTGTTACTCGCATGGTCAATGGAGAGGTATGTGATACTATATATATGTTTAGTTTTATGTATAACTTATAGTGGTAAATTTTTTGTTGGGTTGGAGTTACACAATGATCTAGATTAAAAAAAAATTATATACTTATTTTTTCTTATTGGCATATATTAGTTTTGTTCATCTTTTGTTTTGAGGGTTATGTATTTAATTATTCTTATTTTGTTTAGTTATAGGTTTTTTATTGATATATTGTCGACTCCTTTCTAATGGCCTTTGATATTTGTCATTGTATTTAAACTTTACAAATGTATTGCTAGCTTTGAAGTCCTTTCTAGCCCTTGTGTAAAAAAAATTTAAACTTCTATCTTACATGATTTGTAGGTACTTGATGCATCTACTGCTCAACAAACACCGTGTGGAAGTAATCATTCTCCCAAATCAAGTCATCAAGCAAATCCAAATGCATTGAGTAAACTCATTGTTTTTTGTCATTTAAATAGTTTGTTTTGATTTTAATTCATTATTTGTAGTTTTTAGAATGGTATTTTATTATTTAATTGCATACCATCTTACTAATTGTTTAATTTTTTTTTTAAATTTTTTTTTTTTTTGCAGGTGATGCTTTTTAGACGATGGCACCAGTTCTACTTTAGCAAATCTTTGTCTCTTCATGTGTTTGTTAGACATTAAATGAAAGTAGTTTATATTTGTGTTAGATTTGGAATTTAAGGCTAGAGATCTTGGTAGTCAAAATTGAATGATGGTTTACTTTTGGACATGTATGTTATAAACATATGTTTATGATGATCAATTTTTTTCTTCTTTTTTATTTTTTGTGGAATGTCTTGGTTTTTTATGGTAGTGATTGTTTTAATTTATTGTAAATTAATTTAATTATGAAAGATATTTTAAATTATTTGTAATGTATTTACAAGTGCAATAATGGTTATACTGATAAATTAATTATTAATATGAATAGTTTTATCAATGTTATAGCTGTTTCTAAAAGTAAAAATGCCCTTTTCAATATATATCTATAGCAATAGATGTTGTCGACGTTGATAAATCAAATGGATTTATGCCAACAAAAGTTGTAATTGTTGGGATAGGTCTATGCTTGTGATATTTTGACCGATGATAAAAAAATATTGGAATATGCATTTTAGCATTGGTATTATGTAAATAAATCTAACGGTACTCTACCAACTGTGAGACCAATAGGCGCAGTCAAATTCTGTAGGTAAATCTCATGAATCTATTCCAATAAAAACTATAACAGTTGGTATAAATCTATATATACAAGACTTTCACTAATTTTAACAGAATAGTTGGAATAAGTATTTTTATTGTTGGTATAGGGTAAACAAGTCTAACACACCTCTCAATGGTATCACCAATAGTTACAATCATATTCTGTTGGTAAAACTAATAAATCTATTTCAACAAACACTATATCCATTGGTATAGGACTATTCCTATGAGACTTTTACCGACTATAAAAAAAATATTAGAATAGGCATGTTTACCATTGGTATAAGATTTTGGGGCCTTTATCAACGGATTTTTGACTTTACCAACGTTTTGTATATCACCACTATATGAAAATTTATTTGTAATAATAATTGATATTTGATAATCCTGTGATTTTAATGTTGCATCATTTCTAACTCAAGCTTTTCCTTTCTTTGCCATGGTGGAATATCAGTTTTTATAATATCAAATGTGATGTTTTCCTACCTACTAAAAAAAAGAAAGAAGGCAAATGCTAACATGCAGCAAATACATAAAGAGCTTCATGGTTTATCACTAAAATACCCATTATGGTTTAAAATACTAAAATAAGAAAGCATAATAGGTTTCTATCAATATTTTAATTCCAAGGAAAAATTAGCATATGTGAAAGTAGAGATATTACAAAAAAAAAGGTATCATAGTAAGATCAAGATCAAAATCATTGACATAAATAAACAATGAAACTCACAAAATAATATAATGTAAAATTGTAATGAGTAGTACCAAAAACTTCAATTAGTCTACACATACATTAACTCCATGCTTATTTTAATCTATATCGTCCATCTTGAAGCTGTGACTCTCTTATATCATGAACTACATAGTCTTCTTGGTATGACTCATCTTCATTTTTTGTCATTTCATAAAGATTTTTTGACATTGTCTCGATAACTGTAGCCCATGTAGGATCTCTCAAACATATAATATAATAAACTTGATTGAGATGCTAGAACAAATGGTTTATTTATATATAGTTTTCTTGTCATGTTAACACTAACAATTCCATAATTATCTCTTTTATAACCAATACCCTCCTGAAGAATATCATATCAATCACATCTAAATAGTACAATTTTATTCCCTCCAGTATAGCGTAGTTCAATTATATCTAGTATAACTCCGTAATATGACAACTCCCCATTATTTCATTCCATTTCAACCATAACTCCATAATTTTATATTTTTTATTTTCATCACGATCACTTGTGCGTAATCAAAACCCATTGATTATAGTAACCTTAAATAACAAATTAATCACTCTTTGTTCAGGACCTCATACCAAAGCAACATATTTACGCTGTATCCTTCAACATTTTTATTATATGCATCAATTATCTACATAATATACCAAAATCCAAACATTTTTGTTAATTTTTAATCTAAAAATTAGAGGAAAATATATTACACTAAAATAATTGACGTGTTCTTTTCTCAAACAAAGGTGGGAATTCATAGTTGTGAACCTTATCAATATTCGTAACACACTTTAATGATAGGATGCTCTTATATATTTTCACTATAAAAACCATGAAGAGACTTTAATCTTAATTTTATAATATCATAATATAATCAATCATTCAAATGAGTACTTAAATTACCTAACAAATAATTCAACATCTTCTCAATTGTGAAGGATGTAAATAATAGCCACATTTAAAATGTCATTACTCAACTTTTGCATGTTTAGTTTCCTAAAAGGTTGTCCAAGTTCACAAAAAATTGACAAAGATGAGATAACTCTTGCATCTCGATCATAATTTCTTTCTGACAATTGAATTTTATTTCAATTCCATATAAGTATCAAAAACAAAATGTCAAACACTCATAAGCTTGGTAAATTTTAGCAATAGAGCCCTTAGGCCATGATTTATTATGAACACATCCATTAAGTTTATACATATATCTACACAAGAAGACTTGTTATAAATCTTTCAAAAGCAACAGTAATTTAAGCGATAAGAAATAATTTTGACATTTATCTTTCAATAAAGTAAATCCATATTGGTAGCTCACAGGGCCACACACTTTGGCTTTCCAAGCTAAATAAATAGGTAATTGTACCATAATATCAAAGAAAGGTGAAATAATTTTTTTTAACTTGCAAAGTGTAAGTGCAATTTGTTCTTGAAAACATCCAAATCTTCTATTCTTAAAATTTTAGAACACAACTTTGAAAAATATGCTTAGTACTTATCAGACCATCAAAAACAAATCGAGGTAATAGATCCATACAGCTAAAGGGAGAAATCTCTCCAAAAACACTTGACAATCATGTGTTTTCATTCACGCACCTTGAAAAATTTGCTAAGCAACCATTGGGAAACTTAATTTGTTGTGGCCATGACCTATGGAGAAACTTCAAGATTGCTAACTTAATTTACCAAGTCTACAATCATGTGTTTTCATTCCAGATATTCTACATACATCTATAATACTTAACAATTTGTAGTCAAGCAAATAGAAAAGAAAAAGAGCCTTGTAAGAAATGTTAATTTTTGCCAATGGC
The DNA here is from genome assembly GCA_020875875.1 of Dioscorea alata. NCBI lineage: Eukaryota > Viridiplantae > Streptophyta > Magnoliopsida > Dioscoreales > Dioscoreaceae > Dioscorea > Dioscorea alata. The sequence continues at coordinate 15,525,408 of CM037019.1, forward strand.
CTTAGATAGGTACAACATGCTATATATTTTAAGTTATAAGAGCCACTAAGAAGAAGGCTAGAATAAAGGAGTTGAAATCTTTTCAAGAGGTAACCCCAAGCTAGAAAAAGAAGGCATCCTCAAGATTTGCAATAGACTGGAGATCTTCAAGAATCCTGGTTCTAATTATATGAATCCCTAGTCTATAAAAGTTCATCTTCAAGATTAAGAGATCAACAACATAATCTTGAAGCTCTCCTCTCTATCTTTTGGCACCTATCACTTTGCTAGAAAAGGGATTCAAAGATAATTTTAAAACCTTATAGAGATGGTTTTAACCATCTTCATAGCTTTAGCGCTAATTTTTTAACCCACCTCTACACCAACTCATACAAAGCTAGCTCTACACATTAGAGCTAGTTTGTACCAACAATTAGTGCAAGTTTTAGTTATGGAAGGGGTTTGTAGCAATTAGTTTTAGAGATGGTTATCAACGCTTTCAAAAATTATGTGTTGTAGAGGCGGCTATAACTGCCTCCAAAACTAATAATTTTTAAACTTCTCTCTATGGTTTTAGAGGTGGTTATAACCTTCTCAAAAACTAATATTTTTTAAAGTCCTCATAATGGTTTTATAAAAAGATACGATATATAAGAACGGCCTCAAAAATTAATAATTTTTAAAAATGTTCATGTTTTTGAGGCAATTATAACCCCCTAAAATGTAATAATTTTTTGCTTTTAGAGGTAGTTATAATTGCCTCTTTAACTTGTTCAATAGCTAAGTTGAACTTAATGTATTCCTGTAATAATTGTAAACAAAATCTTTTGAACCACTAATCTGACAAATCTTAGAACACAATCATAAATATCCATAATTCAATTTCATTGATTTTTTTTTTTTTTGACAAGTCATTAGCATCTGAGTACAGAGTATTTTGCTTAATTACACAAAGCAAAAAATTTCACAACATTTATCTATATCTATTACAATGTTTTTTTTGGCTTAAATACAAAAAGTAAAGAGCTTCTTATAGCATCCTAATCTTCAAGCTTCTTCATCCTTGACTATGAGTTCTCCTACAAAAGTAAATAGACATTGTCAAATAAAGAACTATAATTGTAATTAGAGTCAAATAAATAACTATTAAATGCTAAAATATAAAGTTCATAGCATGCAAAATATTTTTTCTGGAAGAGAGAAGAATAGAGAATATGTTCGAAAGAAGCATTTAGATACTTAAAAAAATATCAAGCACTAAAATATGAAATTCTTAATATGCGAAGTCTTAAGTATATTTTTCTCCAAAAAGTAAGAACATAGAATATGCTTACGAAGCCATGAAAACCATTTAAGATTTCTAATGTTATCAATGAAACTAAAATACAGTGTTATAAATTCAGCATTTTGAATAAGATTTCTCATTGTGTGGAAGGATAACTAATTCCAATTTAACATTCTCCAACTCAGCTTTTTGATTACTTTTGGTAGGTGAAGCACCTGAGCTAGTGAATTTTGATATGACACCAAAATACCTACTTGGAGTAGGTCCTAATCCTAAACCACCATGCACCTAACCATTATGTTCAGCTCCATAAATCTTTTGAAACACCATCTCATTGATTTCATTTCGTTTTAGAATTTGCACTTGAGCTTGTCTAACTAACTTGAAGATCATATGTTGTTTCTTGTAAGTTCAACCAAATATAATTTAAAATGGAAACAAAGAAATAATATCATTAGTTGGAATAGAAATAGAATAAACAAAACACACAAGGAATAAAATAGACGAGTATCAAATATCATATAAGGTACTTATAGGAATGCCTTAGAAATCTAATTTTGATCTACTTTGTGTGGTACTATTTGTGGATCTGGCTAAAGGATCACAAGATAAAGATGGGGGGCTTGGAGGAATTACTTGTAGGCAAAGATGACAAACTTATGCATATTGAAACTAAATTAATCCTCAAGGTTGATGTTGCAGAAGTTTGTACTGAGGTATGAAGTTGAAATGATTAAGCAACTCCACTAAATCATTAAACTTTTGCCACATGCCATATTCTTGACATGCATTCGGATCTTTTCTGGTGCATGTTATAATAATAGAATGTAAATCATATGTTAGCTAGCCAGAAGGATGTTAAAAGTGAGAAGTTATGATGCTCAACGTTTTTCTATCAATCCAAGCATTGCAGTTTGAAGAGGCAAACTTCAAAGTACACCAACAAAAGATTTCTAGGCAATATTTTCTCATGTCTCTGTTAGGTTCTAAGACATATCATTACTGTATCTTGGAATGCGACGAATAAAGTCAAAATGTTGTATGTGGCCTAGGATGATTTATCCATCTCCTAAGCCTACTATATATATATATATATATATATATATATATATATATATATATATATATATATATATATATATATATATATATATAGTGTTAGAAAGAGTACAATTTCATGAAATTATGAGTCAAGTTATGGTAAGAATTTACTAATTTCTTTCTAAATTCTTCATTTACATAGCTGCCATCTTTCTTTTTATGAGTTGCATCCCACATTGTAGGACAATCTGGCTCTTTTCCCATTTAGAATTCCTATAAAACAATCAAAACTTTAATCATTTCATTCTAACATCAATTGTAAAAGAAAATAACTTACCATTTTATTTCAAATTCATGAAAAACTTTTTTGACCACATGTTTGTGCATTGTTGTGTTTTTAACATTTCATTTATTTATTTCAACAAGTTCCTACACAAGAAAATATATTTTATTTACAAAAGATAAATAAGATTCAAATATAAATAATAATTTAAGTAAAACTTATGCATGTTTCCTTATTCCATGGGCCATACCACTGATGAACAAGGCCATGCCATTGTTCTTCAAGGGCAGTTGAAGGTGGTTCTACTAAAACTCATTCTTTTGCCTTCAGAATATAAAATTCTGCCTTCAAGTTACCTTTACAACCTCTCTATCTCTTGTTTAGTTTTTGCAAAATCCATGTAACCATCTCTTGTGTGTGAGGAAAATCAAACTTTTTCTATAATCAAGCATTAATTTAATAATATCAAGCCACATTAACCATGAATATATTATAAGGAAAAAAAAAAGAGAGAAAACAACATTGAAAATATTGAAAAAAAATTACCATTAGGAGTTTTAGACATTTTGCTTTGTAAGGAGTAAAATTTTCATGTCTCTGATTAAGAATGTTAACTGAAGCATAAGAACCATTCTTTGCTAACACACCAAGGAAAGAACTTAGCATGGCAACATCTTTGTTGCATGGGACTCAATATTTATCTACCTTTATTGCAATTTTTTAATTGATGTCCAGACATTTTCCATTACTGTCTTTCCTCAACATCGAGATTGTTTTGCTTGTATATCATCATCATCATTTTATTGCCCAGGTGATTCATGATGTGAAGAAGTAGGATGAGCTTCTAGTAGGATCCTAATCTTCAAGCCTTTTAATCGACGAACCATGAGTACACAAGTTTCATAGATTGTTACATTGCACATAAAAATTTATATCTCTATATAAAGTGATATTAAAAATACAAATATAAATAAATATAATGTGAATTATAATTAATATATCTCAAAATTTAGAAGTCATATGTTAAAATAGACATAAGAGAAATGCTAGTTAAGGATAAAAACCTACAAAAGAAAATTTTAATCAAATATCATTATATGAAAGATGCACCAACTCATTAGTTCATATAACTCTCAACTAAAAGTTTCATCATTCAAAGGTATAAATCCATTATTAACACTTTTCTCCAATGGTCTATACACCCATATCAAACAAATCCCACCGATTCTCATTTTTTAAGATCTTGTATATAGAATACTTGTTCAACTTGAGATGAAAATACATAGGAATTGTGCCCTAATTTTTCTCCATTATGTATCAAGAGAGAAACATTTACAAGAGTGAACCCAAATTCATCTTTCCTAATACGAGAATTACGGTGTACATCCACCCAATCACACTTGAACAACACAACCTTGAAATTGCCATAGTAATCTAACTCAATAATATCTCTTAATATACCGTAGTAATTTACACTTCCAACTTCTGAAGTGTTAGCCACACCACTATGTTGAGTCATTCTATTCTCTTCATGAGATTTGGTATCAAATCTTAATCCATTAATAATGAATGATGAGTATCTCTTTGCTATTTTGTTAGGTCCCACACCAAGGGCTACAGCTTCATCTTTAATACCTAGATAATCCTTTTCCAAAACCTACATAGCAAAATTTATTATCAAAAAACAATGATACAACAAATAAAAATTTTCATTCTCTAACCTCCCTCCATCAACAATTAAAGAAGTAAACTATAAAATAATGATACAACCGGATTAGCTTACTTTAAAACCACAAATGAAAATTTTTATTCACTAACTTCTCTAAATCAACTTTAGTGAGACGAGAATGGTAACATCACTTTCTTTTTTTCACTTCAATGAATTCTCTATATAAATATATCATATACTAGTTTAAGAGAACCATAATTTTATGAACTTTTTTTTATTTTCCATTAAATCATAAAAAAACAAACACTTACCTATGAAACTTCTCAATTTCATCACAATGACGAAGGGCATAACTATGTGCTTGAACCAAAGAAATTTCATCTGAGACAACTTCTTCAATCTTCCTTATATGTTAACCAACACTTGGCCAATTGTAGGCGGGTTTGGATTTCTTATTGCTCAATTGAACTCTCTTTCAAGATATTGTGACCAAAATGTCAAACATTCTTTAGCTATATATCCTTCAGTAATGGAACCTTCAAAATAAATTCAATTTTTAACCAAGATTTGAAATGGGTGAAGAACCTGAAAAGAAAAAAATTAAAATATATTACTTAATTGTGCAGATTATATGATAAGTGATTTCATTTCTAATAGATTTAATAACATATCTTTCAAAAGGATACATCTATCTAAAATAACTTGATGATTAAATGTACCATTATAATAAACAATGATGGAAGAAAAATCTTCTCCATTTGACAAATTGACATGGCAATTTGATTTTGAAGTTCTTAATGCTCATTCACATCCACCACTTTAGAACAAAGTGATTTGAAAATGGTTGCCAAATCCCTTATAATTTGAATGACTTCTTTGGGGGATTGCAAACTCATAAAGCTAATGGAATGATGTCTTCAACCAAAACAAGACAGTCATGGCTTTTAAGAACCAATAATCTTGCGCTCTTGTAGGTTTACACATCTTAAAATATTTGAAGCATAACCATCGGGCACTTTTATGTTTTTAATAACTTGACAAAAAAAAATTTGTTCTGTAGATAATGTAAAACAAGCTAGAGGTAGTATTTTCTTCTCATTTTTAAGAATTTGAGGGTGAAGTTAAGATATTATACCAATATCAACTAAGTCAAGACATGCCTTTAAATAAATAGCCTTCAACCTATCAAGTCCCAAAAAAGTTCTAATCAAATTATCGCACACATTTTTTTTTTTCTATGTGCATCAAATCAAGATTGTCACACAATAAGTTATATTCCCAATAAGGTAACATAAAAAATATACTTTTTTTTCTTCCACCACTTCAAATGATCAATAAGGCCCTTGTCATTTCTACTTGAACTCTCCTCATTAGATTCTTGCACACTAATTCTTGGATGTTTTGTCCTCTTGCGCTTCTTCTTTCCCTTTTCCTTCTTGCCTCTTTTCTTCTTAAATTTTCTAAAAGTGAATTGAAGCATTTCTAATTTCCACTTGCCTGTTTTGGTGGTAGTCTTACTTTCTCAGTATCATCAATAATTGTTTTTGTTAACAAAACTTGTGACCTTCTAGCAACCATCTACAAGAACACATGTAACAATTTTTTTATCCATGATAACCACAAAGAAGATGTGTTTTTAGCACAATATGGACATGCAAACTTCCCTTTAGTACTCCAACCTGATAAATATGCATAAGCTAAAAAACTATTTCTAGCCCACATTAATGCAACCCGCATGTGAAACTTTTGATAATTGGAAGCGTCATAGGTTTCCACACCTTCCAATAATTTTTTTTAACTCCTCTATTAGAGGTTGTAGAAAGACATCAATGTCATTTATCTACCCCTTATCTCTTGGAATAATCATCGATAAAATAAATGAATGTTGCTTCATTCCAATTTAAGGTGATAAAATATATGGACAAGGACAATTGGTCAAATACTATAGCTACTACTCATCATCCTGAAAGGATTGAAACCATCACTAGCAAGAGTTGCCTAACATTATGAGAGTCTGAAGAGAAGTTTGGATATCTAGAATCAAAATATTTCAATGCTTCACCATCTACAAGATGCATGTAGTAGAATTCAATCTTTATTGTGACCTTCATCATGCCACCTCATATCATTTGTAGTATACTCCAAAATGATAAATCTTTGTAGTCTTGATATTAAGGGAAAATACTGTAAGACCTTTACAAGACTTTTCTTTGTATTATCCACCCAACAAGAAATACTACAAATATGACATGATTCTACACTTGTATTCTCTCTCCAAAACAACATCCAATCTGTTTATAAACATGAACTTTCTCATAATTAAGACCTAAGGTCTTTATAATTTTCTTTACCTCATAAGAAGAGTTTAGCCAAGATAAATCTTCAGCAAATGCTCGACCTAACAATTCAAGCACCTTTGTAAATGATTTTTCAGTCCATCCACCAAAGCACTTCATGTGATATAAATGTACTATGAAAGACAACTTTGAAAATGTCTTGCATTCAGGAAACAACTCTTCTCCCGCGTCTCTCAACAATTTCAAAAAATTTCTACTTTTTATAGCACATTCATCTCCATGTTTTCCTACAGAAATCCCTTCTACTAGTTCTTCTACCTTTTCATCATCATCATCATCATCATCATTTTGAGCATCAAAAGTGTTTCTAAACAACTAACAACCTCATTCTTGACCACTAAATTGACTAATCAGACCCATTGTATCACACAACAAAGCCTCCATGTTATTCAAACTACTAAAGTTTGGGAGAATATCCTCTTGTACATGTGGAACTTCAAGATTTTTGGACTGAAGAAGATGATGTAATCTCATTAATAGAAGAAAATTCACTATGACAAACCCATTGAGTGTATCCCCTCAAAAACCCATCACAGAATAAATGTACCTTAACTTCATCCTCTTTTTGCCATAATGAGTAAACACAGTGCTTGAGGGGACAAATTATCTTCGCACCAATAGACTCATTATTAAAGGCAAACTCAAGAAATCAATCAACTCCTTCTTGGAATTCTCTAGATTGACTAGGCTTATACATCCAACTCTTATCCATTGGATAAAAATAACACAACTGAAATTAAAAAAGTAATAATTTAATATTATTAACTCATTAAAAGAACACAAAGAAACAAATGAAAGAGAGCATGTACAAAATCTAAAAAAAATAAAGAAAGCAATCAAATAAAAATATCAAAGAATTATCCCAAATAAGACATACGCAAATAGCAAGTGAAACAAACAACCCAATATAGAAGCTCAAATAAAGGGTATAACTTACAGTGGTTTTAACTTAAAGGAATAAAAGTATGTCATGAAGCGCGTGGTATGGGGTACACAGTCACATGAGATATCTTTCATCTTTTGATGCTAAAAGCAACACACAACACCAAGTTAAAAGCAATTTTTTTTTTTTTTTGCCAAAAGGCTTGATAATTAAAAATGAATGGTTAGCAGCATATATAACAACTTCAACAATGACTAGAATTCATAACATAGATTATGTACAAAACTCAAGTATTGAGTAGAATCTGTAAATTAAAAAGGCATACCTCTTGTCCTCTTCTTTATTTTTTTTTCAATTTTTTGACTTGTCAAAAGTGATGAATATTGTGCCTAATTTTTGGTATGTCCATAGGAATTACTTCGTCTTTCAACAAAAATCAAGAAGAAGCAATTGAGACAGAAACACGGAGAAAATTTCAAACTCACAATTCCAAACTCACTAATAGGAGAATTATTGTGTCAACTCCCTATCACTCCTTGAAAGTAACAAATGCACATTGAGTTCTTGCAAATTTAATGCCAAAAGTGAAAGAAAAATTAGCAAGCTAGGCCTATTTTTCTATTTTTTTTATATAGCGACAAGCATTAAATTTTGTATTGGACTTAGAGCTATGCTTCATGCTAAATGTGGAAGATCATTCAGTTTAATTTAGATGCATGATATCTTGTTAAAACATTTTTGTTTGTCATCAAATCCAATCTATTTAGATGTGTTTTCATCACACGCAACACCACTAGTTAGATCCTACTAGAAAGGATTCAAATTAACATACATATATATATAGTGGACAAAGTACAATATAGGATTCATCATTAAATTCTACTTAATTGGTTTCTCAATTTTATAAATTAAAATCAAAATCTATTGATGTGATCTATATCATAAAAGTTAGTTCCTTGACAACAAAACTCATGTAGCTTTTAGTTATTAGTTGGTGACTATTTTTTAATGGTTCAGAATTAAACTATCCAATCCCTATTTGTCATGATGTAATATATATGTGATCTAGGCATTTGTAAACACAAGTGGACTACATGAACTATGGTTTCAAGTAGTTTTCAAAGTATAGATCACATAAACCAGTTTCAATTTTAATTTTGATATAGAAAAATTGAAAACAAATAAATAGGACCATACATGTTCGTGTTTTCTATTATAAATATTTATATATGTATAAAGTGATCTACAATTGGAGAAATTATTGATTTAGATTAACTTTTAATTTTTAAGTAAACCTTGTTCAGCAAGAAAACCTGGAACTTAAGAAGAAGGTTAACCTGATAAGTCAAGAAAACATGGAGATGCATTATAATGTATATAAGAAATTAACCAAGGTGGAAAATTAGTATGTACATTTAACAAGATAGAGTAAAGTGTTAATAGAGGAATGCATGTATACTTCTTATGGCCTCATGAATGTGTACTTCTTATAGATATAAATACATAGCTTCTGTTATAATTAAATGAATAAGTTGCTCGCCTTCACTAAGCCCTCAGGGGTGTAAATTTGACCTCCAGGAATAGTCAAAGGATTTTGTAGTGTATACTTCCTAGTTAGAATACCTGAAGGTCCTATAAGAGATGATCACATAACCTTATATGGATTGTTATCTAGATATTGTTTTATTTGGGCACAAGGGTAATGCCTTGAGCAACCAGATAATATGCAACCAGATTTTCAGGCGTATACTTCCTAGCTAAGCAACAGGATAAGCTGTATTTACACCGTTCTCCTCTAGAGCTTTGTAAATTAGACTGTTATTGACTTGATTTGAAGCAAGTGGAATTCCTCTCTTTTGATCATAAGTGTCTCAAAGCCCCTGTTCTGAAGTGAAGAACAATAATTTTATCGATGATGATACAATGTAAAATTTACAAGTTTCAAACACATCGGAGATGATGACCTACCATCAAACTCTGACTGGCATCACAAGACCCTCATCGACTACATCTTGAAGACCATCGATGTATCCTAAGACGATTTTGAAAGACTAATAAGTTTAGACAAAACAATATATATATTCTTATGCATCACATAAAAAGCTAAGATTACACGTAGTGAGGTCCTACATGAATAAATAAAATCTAGTTATCAATTTTGTCATTAGCTTAGTTAACTTTTTTTTTTTTTTGGATAAAAACAATAGTAAAATGCAGGTTCAATAGTCATATTGGTAAAATATATAACATCCATGGCCTTCTGGAGAATAACAAGTCAGAACATTACATGGTAATTAAAAAAAAAAGAAGCACAAAATTAAAGGCATGCATAACTAATTCATAAGATAGATAGATAACAATTAATACAAGATCTGCAACTACACACAAAGTAAAGGAAAGAAAACTTACACAAGGTTGACACGAAATTAAGCTTCTAAAGGCATGCATAACTGATTCACAATTGCATTGCCAATGTTTTACTTCCAGAACTTCATCTATAAGTGAATTTTAAAATTAGACAACATTTGCATTTCAATCATTAAATTTTTATATGCCCAAAAAACAATAAGAATGAAAAAGCATAGCAAGTAAGATGAAGAAAAGTACAAAATAATACAAACAAATTAATTTTTCATCAATTTTCATTTTCAACAAGCGCAAAGTTTATTTCTCCATTTCTATTTATGAATTCTTTAATTCATAGTTCTAGTTGAAATTCATATTAGTAATAATAGATTATCTTCATGAATAAAATATTTCACTCAATGTATTTAATCATTTAATACAATTCTCATCAATTTAAAAGGACGAATTTCATCCCAACCATTTATATTTTGCTGCCACACCACCAAAAGTGAGATATTCATATCATTAGGGTCTTTACAAGTAGCGTATGGATCGCAACATAACAGCCAACCATCTCTACTCAGTCACTAAATATTAATTAACTGTAATAAGAAATTAAACATACAAAGCCAACAACTCACCAAAAAGCATATGCCCAAAAAAAAGTAAGGTAAATGTGAATTTGATGTGGCCACCATGAATGGATCTCTACCTACGAAACAACTAAGAAAAACTCAATCGATATAGTTGGCATGAATGCTAGTTAGAAGTATTCCATAAACCTCAATGTATAATATAGTTGGTTGACGAATGGTACTAACAATACATTCAAAACCATAAGCACATTGGTAATTTGTTAGTTTCACATGAACATTGATGGATACATACATTATTGCTAGAAAGGGATCGGCATATTATGTCATCCAATTGTTAATCATTCTAGGGAAGGCCATGTTTACCATAACCTACACAGGAATCAAAAAGTAATCAAAAGAAAACCTAGCTGATCTTATTATAAAACAAAAGTAACAACTTATATTATTATGTTAATTAGAACCTCAACCAAGTTAATATACAGTAGGACCAAAAAGGTGCACAAAGTTCAACAAAACTGGAGCTTCAAACTCTGTTATCTCAAAGAAATCTAGTAAAAGTTCAAGCCTCTTTCCATTCCCTAATTATGCTATTAATATTATACTCGGTTCAATTCAAAGCATTCATTACATCCATTTTCAACTAAAAAAAAAAGAAAAAAAAAATCAAATGGGCGTATATCAAGGTCATAAAGCCCAAGAAAAAAAAACAACAATTTCCCCCATTAAAAAGTTAGATCACATCTAGATTTTACATTTGGAATTGAAGCAATTTTAAGTTTGCTTTATCTATGTCAAAGTGCAATCACTGCAATACCCTTAAAAGAAATAAATACACCATAAAATAATGAGCACAATCAATAATCTGGCTTAAATAAATTACATAAAAACACATCCATGGCATTCAATTTCAGAAAAAAAGAAAAAAAAAATACTCAAAAGCAATGGGGTCATACCTTACGAAGACACATAATCTCAAACATTCACAAACAAAGACTCATAATTAATTTGATTCTGTGTGAAAGCTATATAATTTGTTTCTGAAATACTAAACCTCTAATATTTTCCATTTAATTTGATAGACATCTCTTAACTAGAATACTAGGTATTTTGTTGGAGGAAATGTATCTAACTTGAGCATGATAAAGTCTCTTTGGGTAATTTTGTATAGGGCCCATAATGATTCACAACTACATAAACTCTGCTCATGCAATGCTAGAATTCAGATAAATTTGTCTATCTAAAGTATGTCATCTTTTTTCTCCTTGACACTACAATCTTAGTGGTTACACAATGTGTATTTTACTGTTGAGTCCTGAAATATTGAATGTTTGTGGTTTTTAATATTTTTTCATTTTATTGAGAAAAAGTCAATGTGTATTAGATATATTATGTAATGCTTGGGTTGGATTATTTCAATTGCTCTGTTGTTAAGTAAAATAACATGTCCATGTCTTCTACACAAGTCACCGATCTTCTATGCTTGTACTTGTGTTCTTCTTCTTAACATTAATGAACATTCAAATGTTGCCATACCTTGTCTTTCCAACATGAATAGTTTTTGAACTCTTTATTATTGTTTAATCATTTTTACGATTCAGATGTTGATTGTCAAGGAATATTTTTTTAATTGGATATCAAATGTTGAGAAATATATTTTTACACTATTTTCATAGCTCCATTTCAATGACTTATGCAAGACTAGAGTGGTGATATTATTTGTTGTTCAATATGTTCTCACTGTCACAACTGTTCAAGCACCAATTTTTGGCACATTTAATGCCCATCAATATGTTGCAAAACTTACCAATGCCTTTATTTTCTTAAGATTGCAATGGAAGATATCTTAGACGGCTTAAATTACCTTTCATTATCCAATGCTATCTACTTGTATAAAAGATGATCATCAATTAGTCATGATATATATTCATAAGATAAAAAATTCATAGTTGTAGCTATCTAAAGCAACACGACATTGGCTAATGTTTGATTGGCAGTACTAAAATTAGGGAGAAAATTAAAGGAATAGAGAAAGACTTGGATGGTCTTGCCCTGATGAACAGGTCTCTCAATGAAGATGAGATCTCTTGAATGAGTGAGTGTTTTATTTTATTTTTTTATTAATTAAAAATTAGAGCAGGGGTGTTTAAAATCAACTATATAGATTATTTTTTTATTTTTTTACAAAGGGGACAAGCACCAAATCAAAAGACAGGCGGATATGGAGATACACTAATTACAGTGGCTTGAATGGCCTTCTAGGGATAAATCCCCCTGCCATGCAACTCTAAAGAGGAGGATGAGAGGTATTTCTCACATAGAACTCCCACAGGGGACCTAGTTCTATACGAGTTGAGAGGCTCAAACTCACGACCTCTTAATCACACTACACGGTAGTTACCGCTGCATTAACCCATGGTTCTTCCAGCTCTATAGGTTGGTAGAAATTTTTTTCTGCACAATTATTGAGGAGGTTTTTAAAACCCCTCTCAGAAACTGCTTCTAAAAGTAGAAACAGTGTCTTGTATTTAACAAGATAAAAAAAAATATATACAAATATTATGACCAATACACACACACACACACACGAATGTAGACAATAAATGGAATATGTATAAAATGAGCTACACTGGATGCTTTAGTTAACAAATCCGGAGATTTAATCAAAACATATGTTGCATATGGAGCACCAAGTATGCATCCATGGCGCTCACACAACATTATAGTTCCTTAGTGCATTGAACTAGTTTATCATTATAGTGACACGTGACAAATTTTTTATGGTAGCAAGTTTATATAAAACGAAAGCAGAAACTTCTTAAATAAGTTAGAAAAGACAAGACCGCCAACTACAAAGATAACTTCGGCATTTTTAAAAAATATCAAGGCTAGATTAAATAGTATTGAATTTTGTTAGAAGCATTGAACGGGAGTTTGAAAAGTTTTATGGAGTAATAAATAATTTTCTTTTAAAAAATAATAATTCATATTCAAAACTCTTATTTCTATTATATGTTAATCATTCAATTGTTTTTTTCTAAACATAAAATTTATCATTCTTAATTAATTTATGATAACATTAAAAACCACGTGAAATTTACTCTATCACATTTATGAATTATGATAGCATTATAATGCTAATATTACATTGGAAGATTTATAAGGTGCTTTTTACAACTTGCCCCTTGGATCCCCGATATGTAATTTTTAAAAATTTTTTATATTTAAGATTCTCATTTGCATCATATACTTGTTATTCTATCCACATAATTACATATTGCTACCTATTTTTTCCCCAAAAAATGTAAAATTTGTTATGAAATTAAGAAACCAAACAAATACAATACCCAAGTAAAGAGAAGAGAAATAGTCAACTTCTTATATCATATCTGTGTATTATACAAGATTACAGAGCTTCTATTTATAGGTTGAGAGGAATATGAAAAGTCACAGCTATTAAACTTTCTTATAAATATGGGAAGATGAAGAGACATGAGAAGATGAAAAGTCATAGAAGTTTTAGGAAGATGAAGAGGTGTGGGAGTTTGGGATGAATAGCTATACATTAATAGGCATCCACTTTAATAAATGTTTCATAACAGTCCCCCTTGGATGCCTATAATCAAAAGAAAATGCCTCATTAAAATCTTACCAGGGAAACCCAATGAGAAAAAACCATGGTTAAGGGAAAAAAAAGTACACTGCGTATTAACTCCCCCTCATGATAATATCAGTTGAGATCTTTGAGCCAACGAACTCCAATATTACAGACTAACTTTTCAAATATTGTAGTAGGAAGTGCCTTGGTAAACAAATCTATTGGATTTGTTGAATATTAATATCACCATTCTTTTAGAGATTATGAGTGAAAAATAATTTTGGTGAAATATGCTTTATAGATTTGTTGAATATTAATATCACCATTCTTCTAGAGATTATGAGTGAGAATTTTGGTGAAATATGCTTAGTTTTTTTCCCTTTAATATACCCATCTTTCAATTGGGTAATACATGTATCATTATCTTCATATAGGACTGATAGGATCATTTTTCAAAAGACAAACAACAAGTCCCTTGAATGTGTTGAGTTGCAGATCTTAATCAAACACATTCTCGGCTTGCCTCATGTATTGCTAAAATTTTTGAATTATTAGACGATGCAACTGTTATAGTTTGTTTCATAGACCACCATGAAATTGTTGTACCACCACTTGTAAACAAATATCATGTTTGCAATCGGCCATTATGTGGATCAAATAAATACCAAGCATCTGCATAACCAATTAAATGTAAATTTGGGAAAAACAAGCCCATATTCATTGTTCCTCGAAGGGCGAAGTATATGTTTTACTTCATTCCAATGTCTTCGTGTGGGAGAAAAACTATATCTTACTAATAAATTAACAGCAAATGATACATCAGGTCTTATGTAACCAACAAGATACATTAGTACTCCGATTGCACTAAGATACCGTACTTTAGGACCAAGTTGTTCCTCATCATTTTCTCAAGGTCAAAAAGGGTCTTTATTTACATCTAGCAACCTTATAACCACCGGAGTAGTCAACGGATATGATTTATCAATATAAAATCATTTCAACACTTTCACAATGTAAGCTTCTTGATGCACAAAAATCCCATTTTTCTAATGTTTAATTTGCAACCCTAGGCAAAACTTTGTTCTTCCAACATCCTTCATCTCAAATTCTTTCTTTAAGTAATTTACTGCCATTTGAAATTCTTCTAGAGTTCCAATATATTTAAGTCCCCAATATAAAATACATTTATAACAAACTCATTATTTCTCGATTTCTTTATAAAAATATACGAACAAATATTATCGTTTTTATATCCTTATTATAATAAATATTTAATGAGTCAGTTATACCACATGCGTCCAGATTGTTTTAGTCCATACAATGACTTATTTAATTTGATTGAATAATGTTCTCAAGAACTTGAATCACATGCTTCATGCGTTTTAAATCCTTCAGGAAGTTTCATATATATTTCACTATCATGGGATCCCTATAAATAAGTTGTAACGACATCCATCAAATGCAAATCGAGTCTTTCATGTACTGCCAAAATAATTAAGTATCAAAAAGTAGTTGCATCCACCACAGGTGAGTATGTTTCATTATAATTTCACCTTTCTCATTTTATTTTTGCACAAATACCCATTTATATCCAACCAGCTTTAACTTTTAGGTGTACAGACTACAGGTCCAAAAACTTTTCATTTTCCTAGTAAGTTTAATTCTGACTCAATTACAACTTTCCATTTTGGCCAATCATTTCTTTGTCTGCATTCCTCAACAGACTTTAGTTCATGATCCTCATTATTTATCACATTTAACATTATATTATATGAAAAAATATTGTAAATTGTTAACTTCATCTCGGTTCCATTTTATTCAATTTAGAACATAATTTACTAAAATCTCTTTATTTTCATAAATTTCAAGTACATGAGTTTCTTCTAGAACTAAAATATTGTTTATAACTGGGGACTGTTCTAAAGACTCTTCTTTTCATTTCAATTACATGAGTTATTATATCCTCGATTTTTCCATCTAGATTTTTAGCTTCTTTACATTTCGAGGATTATTATCATTGGAACCTACAAGGTCATCAATTTTGATTGGAGCATTAACAACTAGTATATATGATTTAATCACTTTCTTTGGGTCAGTAAATACATCTGGCAGTTAGTCTGGCAATTGTCCATATAAAATTTTTAAATGAATTATCTTTTGAACTTCTAGTGCACATTATTTAGTACAAAGATCAAGATAAGATAATGATAATTCATTCCAACTAATCTCTTTTACCAGTAGTTTATTTTCTCCCCCTAATGTTGGGAAAACTGATTCACCAAAATTATAATCAGCAAATCAAACTTTGAATAAATATCCTATTTATTATAGATGGAGACTCATACCCAACATAAATTCCTAAACTCCTTTGAGGATCCATCTTAGTGCGTTGTGGTGGAGCAATTGGAACATAAACCGCACATCCAAAAATTCTTAGATGGGTGATATTAAGTTCCTGACCAAAAACCAATTTCAAAGGGGAGTACTTATGATAAGTTATTAGCCTGATGAGAATTAAAGCTGTTGCATGCAAAATAGCATGCCCCCAATAAGAAATAGATTAATTGCAAACACTTGTTAAGTGATTTTGCTAGATCATTATGTATATGAACATGTGCTACAAGATGTTTTTAATTTCAATAAATTTTGATTTTTTTCTGTTACTCTATTCTACTTCAATCTAAACAAATTTACAATAATGTAGAACAATTTATGTTCAAAACCATCAAAAAAAAAAAAGATCCAACAAGAAAAGGAAATAAAAGGAGTAATGAGCCAAAAAAAATAAAAAAAATCCTTTTTTTCTTTCTATAAATCATTTTCCATTATTTAAGTTGTCTATTTTTTTGACTCAATACAAACACCCACTTTTACCACATTAAAACCAAAAAAGAAAAATCAAAATTGAAAAAAAAAAAAAAAAAAACCAATCTCTTACCTTTAAACATTGATCTCACCGAAATTGAGAATCGAAATCCCTTCCCTCTTTCCCTTTCTCCCTCTCCAACTCCTCCTCCAGTGAACCGAATCAAAGAGAACTTGGTGTTAGGTTTTTATTTTATAAATAAGAAGAAATAATTATTTAAAATAATAATAATAATAATAAATGTACTTAAATTTCTAAAGTAATTCTAATAATACCAACTCTATAACACAGGAGCAATAATTAATTTTTTTCTCAGTAGTAATTATTTTCTTCGCAAATAAGAGGTTAAAGGTTTGACTCCTCCCAATAATGATTAAAAGTTATGAATTATCCACAGTTATTAAAAAACCTAACAATTGAAGAATTATAAGTTATTTTCTCTCCCAAATGAAAAACCGAAGTTTCAACTTATTTCCAAATCAATAATTGAGTGCTCATAATTGTGGACCATGCCCATGCTTTAAAACCCACTTAGGCTTGTAAACCTTTTTGCTTCTCCCTTAACCCTTTTTCTTGGCTTCTTGCTATGAAAGCCTTGCGAAAAGAAGAATTCACAGAGGAATTCCCAGGCTTCATCCTATCCTTGCTAGCTGTCAACTAGATTTTATCTCCTTGCCTAATTCCTCTCCCTCCCTTGCTTCCTTCCACTCCTAAGTTTCTCTTCTCCACTTGGACCGTTAAGAAAGGAGCTTTACCGGAGCATTGTACTGACGATATTCAAGCTTGAGAGGAGCTCATCAGTTTGTCAGCTGACATAGAGGTATTTGCTGAAGTTTGCCAACTTTGATAGAAAGTTAACTTTCCATTCGTGGCATTGATGTTTGATAACTTGTTGCTTATGTTTACATGAGGTTGCACCCCCTTTCTTGTTTGGTTGTTGTGCTTATCCTTGCATGAAACCTGAGAGATTTATGCAGTGAAGCCAAATTTGTATCTATGCTTCAAAACCTAGGCCTGCATGAAACCAAACATTTTTGTAGATGGATTCACATGCATATACTTTCATATATAGTCATAGAGTATGTGTACCTGAAACCATATCTACTTTTCTAGAACACACTCTTCTACCCCTTGATTTATATATATATTGTGAGCTCCTTTCTTTCCACCCGGCCTTTAATTGGGATTAACCGGGTAAAAAGCATGGATCACAAATCAAATTTTAATTATTTTCATATTTCAGGTAATTGCAGGTTCATAACTTCTATTAGGGGCAAGCCCCTAATATTAATTACCCCAGACAATGTCATGGGAACCTCCCATTAAGAAACATGTGTGAATGAGAAATAAACGAGCGAACATAAAATTGATTTTTTTTTATTGATTTCAAAGAATATGTGAATACATAATTATGAGCGAGAATGCAAAAATATTAAGAGAGCTATTTTTTATCATGTTCTACAAATTTTTTTTTTTATTTGGTTAATGCTCTTGACTCCTTTGCTAAAGCATATCCGAAGACCCTTTAGCATCGGTGACTGTGGCCTTCTCCAATTTTTTTTTAGCTGTGCTTGCATTTTGACACATTGCATAACCTTTAAGCTGCAGCCACTCTGCATTGATGAGTTGCCTACTTGGTCATTTCCATTTTTTTTTTCGCTGAAGACTTTGGCCCTTTGTGCTTGTAAAATCTTCAACTCTCTAACTTGTGAAACTCCTCTAGTCTTTGACTTCTTTGTGTCTTAAACTCCAAAGTTGCATTTGTCATTTAGGTCTTGACTCTTCAATGCTTGTAAGTCTTGACCTTTAAATCTTCAAGCCGTGGACTTTAATATGATTAAGTCGTTAACTTGACAATTTTGATTTTTTTTCAAAATGGATCTCAAGCTGTAATCATAAGCTTGATTCCCGTTAGCTAAGATATCAATTGAGTTCTCCATTTCATTTTTTTCCGAAAAAGAGCTCACAATGGGCTTCAAGAAAATTTTTGTCAACACTTTTACTTCAATGAGTGTTGAAGAGAAACTTTTATCATTTTTCCTTTTCTTTCCAAAATTTTCATTTTACTCTTCCTTTTGCTTCAAGAAGAGAAATTTTTTTTGTTTCAAGAAGAAAGATTTTTTTTACTCATCCCTTCATTTCAAGAGGATAGATTTTTTTTCCTTTAGTGAACTTTTCATTTACTCTTCCTTTCACTTGAAGAAGAGAGATTTTTTTTTTTTTGTGAACTTTTCATTTACTCTTCCTTTCATTTCAAAAAGAGAGAATTTTTTTTTTTTGTGAATTTTTTCATTTTACTCCTTTCCTTTCAAGAAGAGAGATTTTTTTTTTATGAATATTTTTTATCTACTCCTCCTTCATTTCAAGAATAGATTTTTTTTCACTCTTCTTTTCACTTCAAGAATTTTTTTACTTCAAGAAGAGAATTTTTTTTGTTTATGGAATTTTCATTTTTTTTACTTTTCATTTCACTTGAAGAAGAGATTTTTTTTTTTTTTTTTTTAAGAAGGGAGATTTTTTGTTTGTGAAATTTTTCATTTTTTTACTCTTCCTTTCACTTGAAGAAGAGATTTTTTTTTAAACTTTTTTTTCTTTCACTTCAAGAATAGATTTTTTTTTTTTACTTCAAGAAGAGAGATTTTCTCCTTACCCCAAGAGTGTCAAGACCTCAGGGTGGAGTTAGAAAAATTTTCATGAAAATTTCTCCTTACCCCAAGAGTATCAAGACCTCAAGGTGGAGTTAGAGAAAATTCATAAGAACTTCTCCTTACCCCAAGAGCGTCAAGATCTCAAGGTGGAGTTAGAAAATTTTCACGAGAATTTCTCCTTACCCCAAGAGTACCAAGATCTCAAGGTGGAGTTAGAGAAAATTCATAAGAATTTCTCCTTCCCCCAACAGCGTCAAGACCTAAAAGTGGAGTTAGAGAGATTTCATGAGAATTTCTCCTTACCCCAAGAGTATCAAGACCTCAAGGCGGAGTTAGAGAAAATTCATAAGAATTTCTCCTTACCCCAAGAGCATCAAGTCTCAAGGTGGGTTAGAGAGATTTCATGAGAATTTCTCCTTACCCCAAGAGTATCAAGACCTCAAGGTGGAGTTAGAGAAAATTCATAAGAATTTCTCCTTACCCCAAGAGCATCAAGTCTCAAGGTGGAGTCAAAGGAATTTCATAAAAATTTTCAAGAGGAGGTCCTGCAAAAGAAAATTACGAAGATGCCCTCACTCCAATTCATATATCATCATTTTTTATTTTACTCATCCTTCATTCTTTTTTTCTCATTTTTTCCCCTTCATTTTATTTCATTTTTTTTTCTCTTCACTTTTTTTCACTCACCCTTCATCATTTTTTTCTCCTCTCTTTTTTTCCCTCTTCTCCTTTTTCCTCCATCTCTCTTTTTTTTCTCATTTTTTTTCTCTCTTTTTTTTTACGAAAATACCCCTCTCATGATAATTTTGCACATTAGCCCACAAATTCCTTTCTTTTCACAAATTTAAGGATTTATGCATCTTCGCCCTCTAACTTTCACATTTTTCACATTTTATCAAAATTTGCAAATAAACCCCAAACTATCACATTTCTATATTTTTATAACTTCTGCAATTAAACCCTCTAGCTTTCATATTTTCACACATTCTCACAATTTTGCAACTAAACCCCCTAGATTTCTCCTTTTCACATCTACGCTCAAACTTTTGCAAATAACTCTCATTTTTTATTTTCCCAGGAGTTTTTTTAATAAACAGGTGCACAACCTCCTATATTTCTTTTTTTTTTTTTTTTGAAATTTTGCAGATTAGTCCTCAAATTTCTATTTTTGGCATTTTCCCCCAAACTACTTCAATAAGCTTTGAAACTTTACACGCTACATTTTCCATAATTCTTGTGAATATTTTATTTTCCATAATTCTATGACAATGTATACATCTAAGATGACAGAAACAATGTTTGGTAGTAATGATTGAACTTATGAGTGACATACACATTTCACATGCATGATAACACAAGTGGTGCAAAATTTTGTTTGGAAAGTATATTCTTGCAATAAAGCAATGGCATGGCTTGAAGCAGAGATGATCATCAGGGTTAAAAATGATGTTTCTTTTTATTTTAATGACACAATGACAAAGGAGAGGATGGAGTGTGAAATGAGGAAATATGAACATGAATGGGATGGGATTGCAGAGAGAATGAGCAAAAGACTTGTGAATGTCTACATACTGAACATACTATAGAAAGCAATATCTCATTGCATAAGACAAGGCATCATCTTAAGAATGTGAACATGTGTCCATCTTAACATGTCAAGACTTTCTAAGCATGCAAGCTACGAATTATATATGCATATACATCATGCTATGAACTTAACATTGAGAGAATCATAACCTTTTAATTGCCTAACTCCTGTTCTTTTTTCTTCTGTTCCTTCCCCGTAAGAAGGAGCGTCCCGTCTCCTTCTTTCTCTTCTTCTCTTAAAACTCTCTGTTTCTCTCTCCAATAAAAGAAAGGATCTCTTCTTCTTCCTCCCTTCCTCTCTCTTCGTCTCCCTTATCAAAAAAAACCCTCTCTCTTTTTTTCCTTCTCTCCTTTTTTTTCAAAAATTCCCTCCCCCCCTCCCCTCTCTCTCTCTCTGACCTCTTTTTTCTTCTCAAATCTTCTTTCTTTAGCATCTATGTTTTTTTCCCCCCAAAAATCCTCAACTCCCCATGATACGGGATATTTTCTTTTCAACAAATCACCAACTCCCATGATACGATACGGGAGATATTTATTATTTTTTTTAATTTCAATTTTTTTAAATCCTATCTTATCCCTTTCTCTTCTTTATCCCTTTTTTTTCTAACTCAAAATTCCCTTATTTATATTCTTTATTTTTTAAAAAAAATTTAATTTTAATTTTTTTTTTATCCTTAGCGTGACACTTTGTTTTATTTTTTTCATTTTGGTCCTCCGATATATTTTTTTATTCAATTCTTTTTTTTCTTTTTTTTATATTCAAAGTCCATATAAACATATATATATATATATACACACACACACTGAAACCCAAGTTTTTGCATGCCTAGTGAATGTATATATATGTTTTTAGTATGTGTGTTTGGCCTTGCAAATTTCTACATCTTTGTGCATGCCTTTCAAAGGAATTTATTTTTAGTTACTTGGAAAGCTATGGCACCCTTTTTAGTTTCTTCTAAGGTGCTATTGTTATTGTTTTGGCAAATTTAAACTACTCTAGTTAGAGTTTAGCTGTGTGCAAATAATTATAGCTATTGATGCTTTCCCTTTGTTGCTCCCTTTGAAGTTATAAGTTCTTAATTGTTGTTAGAAAGGTTCATGCTTTGTTTGTAGAGTTTATATTTAGGCTAGCTCATCTTTAGCCTTGTGCATGAACTCTCCCATGCTTAAGTATTCATATCTTTTTGGTTGGTTCTTTCCTTGGGTTATAGGACCATCTTGAGAGATAACCTTGGATTTCAATTGGAATTAGGCAATTATCAAGTAAGTAATCTCTTGAACTCTTGTATTTAAATTTTTGATGTTTTGATTTATGTTTATAAAAATTTCTGAAATTTATTTATGATTATTCTTTGAAGTTTATTTTTGGAATGTCATCATATTTTATGACTTATGTTTTAGATAAATAATTCCTAGACTTAATTGGAACCATGGTGTTATTACCTTGCAAATATTTATATATGCTCATCTTAATTGGAACCATTCTTGCTCCCTTTTTTGGCCTTGGTTAAAACTGATTTATGGGTTATGTTATTATTATATTTTTTTAGCCTTCCACCAAATCATGCAACATGGTGAATCTTGAAATGTTATTATAGTTTATTCAAGTAGGTTGGAAAAGTTGGTATTTTGCCTTATATTTATTTATTTTGTTTACTTATTTATTTTATTTATTTATTTAATGCTTTTTGTTATTACTTAAATTTTTGGGAAGATAATTGTAAAATATCTTGTATTGTGGCTTTGAATTCTGTCTGAAATTTTGGTCTCCAAATAAGCGATATGTAACCCTGTCATTGGGGGCTTAAACTCTGACCTTGTCAACAAGAAATTCTGGAAAAATGATATTGCAGTTTCACACCGTATCTGTTTGGTGAAATAATCAATGGCCATCTGATATTCTGGCTTGGGTCGCCGAGAGTAAATAAATGACCTCTGTTATTCTGACTCGGATTACCAAAGGTAAACAAATGACATTTTACATCTATAGTGAATTTAGAGACATACTCTGGAATCTGTTACATTTTGCTTTGCCCTTTTTATTTTCACTATACTATTTTTTTGTTATTGATTTTTGTGCAAGTTTTAGATTTGAACTTTTGTTTTCAGTTTGTTTTTTGATTACCTACTGGGTTAGTGAGCTCATGGATTTGTTTTAAATCCTTTTCAGATCAGGAGCCGTAGATCCAAGGATCTTAAAAAGCTTCCAGTAGATGCTTTCCTTTAGAGTTGTGTTTTATGTCTTTGTATCAGTTGTATGGTTGTTTAAGAACCTCCTTGTGGGTCATTCTATATTTCATTTGCTCTATATTTGAATCTGGTTATAACCTTTAAGATATACTCGTATTTTGTATTCCAGTCAGTTTATCTTCTACCTCCATTCTGTGTTAGGTTTTGACGCCTTGCAAGTTCATTGGGTTCCCGCCCTATGGGTTTGCGGCCGTTTGTCAACGCACTCGGTCTTGCCAAGCTTGATTTGGTGCGTGACAATAACTTATTCATATTTTATTAAAAAAAATATTTCTTATATAATGCTAATTTTGATTAAATGTAATGAATAAAATAAGTTTATTATTTTTAGAGGTGTAATAAAATATTAATTTTATTAATTTAATGACATCTAAAAATATTTTGCGGTAAATATCCATAGATTTTTTGGTCATGTAACATGCAAAATATATTTAAATGGTGCATGCACATATAAATAAATAAATCAAATTTTAATATATATATATATCATATTTGGTTTTATAAAAGGATATATACGTAATTAAGGGAAATCTTAGGGATATTCATGCAAAAAGAAAAAAAATTATGGCGGACCTTGTTGTGAATACTCAACTTTTCAGGGGTTTGTATGATAATTCTCTCTTCTTCAATCGAAACCCTAAACTCTAATGCTAATGGGCAGAATACCCTATTTAGGTCATGTTTGGATTGGCTTTTTTATAACCCAGAAGTGTTTTTTTATAAGTTAAGCACTTTTGGGTTTTAAAATTTATGTTTGTATTGGCTTTTGGGCAAAAGCAAAAACTGTGAAAAAAGTTCAAATACAGCTTTTCTTAAAAAACCACTTTTAAAAAGCTATTTTAAGTGTTATCTAATTACCATTTTGCACTCAAGTTTTAAATTTTTTTCTTGTGCTTATTTATTAAACAACAACAACAACAACAATCACGACAATAATAATAATAATAATAATTATTATATATAATTATAATAATTAATAATTAATAATAATTATTATTATTATTATTGTAATTATTATTATTATTATTTTAATCATAATACATTAAGTTATAATAATAATAATAGTTGTAATGGTAATAACAATAATAATAATAATTGTAATTATAATTATAATTATAAAAGATTAAGTTATTATTATTACTATTAATGTTTTTATTATCATTATTAATAATTATGTATAATAGTAACTCAATATAAAAACTCAATGAATGTCCATTTTAGTAATTTACCATCTCTAAAAGTCATTTTAAAAATTCACATCCAAACAACTTTACACATATAAAAGTGATTTTGCATTAACTTACCCAAACATAAAATATTGAAAAACACTTAACTTACTCTCAAAAGCACTTTTTTTAAAAAATGCTTATACAACTTAACAAAAAAAACACTTTTATAAAAAGTCAACCCAAACAAGCCATTAATCTCTCTAATATAGTCAATCTGACCTTTTGGTCCCTCTAATATGATTTATCCATAGGAGGAATGTAAGTTCTCTTATAAGGACAAAATATATAAGGACAAATCATATTAGAGGGACCAAAAAGGCAGACTGACTATATTAGAGGAATTAAATCATGTATTATACCAATGTCAATGTCTCTTTGATACCTTTCATTGGAAGAGCTGGAGAAGTGTAAAGGAGGAGCAGGAAGGGATTTCGATTCTCAAATTTAGTTGGAGTTGGAGATCAACATTAAGGTAAGAGATTGGTTTGGCTTTTTTGTTTTCCAATCTTAAATTTTTTTGGGTTTTAATGTGGTATCTGTGGGTGTTTGGATTGAGGAGAAAATAATTTGGCAAATTAGAGAATGAACAATGATTAATAGAAAGAAAAAGGATTTTTTTTTTTTTTCTTATTGAATCTTTTTGTGATGGTTTTCAATATAAATTGTTCCACATTATTGTAAAGTTGTTTAGATTGGAGGAGAATTGAAGAACAGAGAAGAAAACCAGAAATCAAAACTTATAGAAATTAAAAAAAAAAAAAAAATCTTTTATTTTCCTGTCAATCATTCAAGGGTGATTAAATTCCAAGTTTGATAAAGTGATGGAACATTTGGTATTTATTTTGGTGAAAGTAAAGTATCTAAAAGTAGAGTTTTTTTGTTTTTTTTATATATATAATTTTTTATACTTTATTATAATCTTGACAAAAGAAAAACTTTTAAGTTTTATTTCTATCCGCAAAGACCTGATAATTATTTTTTTCTCCAAACTATGCTCTACTACAAACACATAATTATAAAATGTAATCATGGCACAAATTGTTTCTTCTTCAAATTGTTTTTGGATTTGAATAACTTTTATTTGTATTTAGATTAAAATTTTTATTTAATTAACACTTCATCATCAATCAAAATAAATGTTAACATTAGAATGGAAATTATATATTGAAAATTTATGAGATTTTACTTAAATTAATTAAATAAATTTATTTTATTTTTTATTTAAATTTGGAAAAATAAAAATTACGTAGTAACAATAAGGAGTGATGTGATAACTGGATTTATGACCTTGAGTTGCTCTAGCTCTCTCCTGTATTTTGGTTGTTGTTGTGGTGTATGATCATTAGTAGTAGCTAGGGCTCTTAGGTCCTTGGAAGATTGTTATTCATCTTTTGTGCATCTGTTTGATAGCAAGTGCTGTGTTTTGAGTGTTCTTTCATTCATCAAGTATTATATGCTTACTATCCTAACTTGGTATAATGGATTTGTTGTTTTTCTTGCAGTTTCTTCTTTGCCTGCATCATACAGAAATTGCATTTGAGAAGGATTTTGTGATTTTGTAATGGGTTAGTACTTTTCTTAATTGAATTGTTGCAGCCTTTGTAATTTTTTGTTGTATCTTGATGTTTGTTAGTGTTACAAAAGGTATCTTTATTGTTTCTTGTGCTCACAAATAATTATTCCTTGTTATTTATAGCTAGTTTTTCTTAATGAAGTAGTGATTTTGGGTTAAGGATAGTGTACTACATGCTTTTGTTTTAGAGGATATTATTATTATTATTACACTTTGACTTTCTGGTGGCTTCTTCTACTACCATTGAATTTTATGGAAATTATTTATGTTTATATAAGCATGCTTTAAATGAGGATCTAAAGGTGTTTGGTCTAATCATTCATGTTAATGATTGTAAGCATGAGTTAGTTTCCTAATCATTCGGGTTAGTGACCATTATTCTGGTTTTGTGTTTTATTGGTAGCAATTAAATATTAGAGCTGCCATCCCCTTGCATGTATGATAATTTGTAGTTTGTTATATAATTGTGATTGAGTGTTAATTCTTCATGTGGGGCTTTAGTTGTAAGTCTGGGCTCGACCCAGGACTGGTAATCTAAGTTGAATTATTTTGTTGGGTAGATTCTGTAGTAAGCCCGAATCCGTGGGACTTGCCGAACTTAGCTTTGTGACCCGGTACCCCGGTAGGCTCTCGCACCTGTTTAACTTTGTATTTCCATTGTAAGGTAAATCAGTGGCAATTTATTTCAGTTATTTAATTAATTATTTATTTATTTATGCATTTTTTTATCTTCTATTATTTATTCAGTACTTTCTATATGTTCGCAGTATTCTCGCGGTTTTTAGTACATCTCCATTTCTGGCAACTTGCCCAGATAGGAGGAGTAAGTCCTAGCCATGTGCACATGTTTTCTGTAGTAGCGCTACCCCCCGACTGCGGTCGAAGATCCGGCTTCGGCCGTCGATATTCTGTTATGTTCTGTTCTGTTCTGACTTCACAATCGAAGATCCAGCCCAGTGCTGTTGATTTCTGTTATTAGTCAGGGAAATGTACCTTCTATTTTTGTGTTATTTTCTGAAATTCTGGATCCTGTTATTTTCCAAGTATTTTCTGCATTTTCTGTCTGGAATTTAGATATTCTATATTCTGTATTATTCTATATTATTTGTATTATCTGTTTTAGCTGCGATCCTACTGGGCCTTTGTGGCTCATGCACTCTGTGAACTCTGTTTTTCACAGGAGAAAATCAGGCTTAGGAGCAGGGGTGGTATCTGGGAGTCACTTCTTTTCTTGCTTGTGGTTGTAGTCAGTTTAGACTCTTCTGTGTGAGTGAGATTTGTACTCTATTTGTATTTCTGGATTGTAATTTGTATGTGTGGCACTGTTTCTGTAGAGCCGCTAAAGCCCATATCTGTATCAACCCTATTCCTATTTATCTACTTGTAGTTTTGTTATTATTCATGTTCTCCTTGATAGGTTGACTCTGACCAGTTCAATTCTGAGGCCTTGCACCCAGTGGGGTCCACCTCGTTGGATGCAGCCGATCTGTCAGCGGGCCCGGCCGTGGGGCTGGGGAGTGACAAGTACCTTATATGATACCATGTCTATTCTGATGAAAGATAACATTGAATGTACTGTTAATATCATCAATTATTTCTCTGTGAACACAAACTGCATTTTGTTTCTATTCCATTTTTATGTAATCATGTTAAACGTTAGCTGTAACTTTGCGATTAAGTTTTCATTTATTCATATACTGACAGTGTAACTTAGATTAAAATATTGCTTTAGGCATACTTTTCTGTCCATATTTAATTTGCATTGGTGCAAATTGTTTTACTTGTAAGAATCTTTTTCTTAAGGAGTTTTTGTTCCGCAGAATGGCTTATTGAACACAAAAAAAGAAGACCTGGACTGAAGATTTTGCAACAAAGATTTGATGAATTCATAATTGCTCATGAAGAGGAGCAGGAACAGGTGGATATCTTACTATTTATAAGAGTCATACAACTCCTAGAAATGATTGTTTACAAAAAGGATAGAAAGTATTTTTTTTATTAATCTGTAAATTCTAATAGGGGATAACCACCATCGGGCATCATTTTTTTTTTTTTTTTTGGGTCTAATATACTCATAAATTGATTTTCTCAAAGTTTTTTCATTTTAAATTTAACTGTTGGTCGCTTGATATCTATTGAATTGCAGGCAAGAAAGGAGCGAGAAGCTCTCGCAACAAAGGGGGGATGGACTGTGGTGGTGCACCATAAAGGTAGAAAAAAGACTACTGAGGCTGAAACTGGAGTCACTGTTGGTTCTGTTGCCCAAGCTGCTGTGATGGACAAAATGGCTAAAAAGAAAGCACAAGAACCTGCTTCAAATTTTTACAGGTTTCAGCGAAAGGAAGCCCAAAGGAATGGTGAGTTCTTATTCAAGGATATATGTTTACTAAATCTCCTTTGGTGGATAAACCGGCATGTGCCATTTTATCTTTCCTTACGTCCTTCTCCATGCATGATATATTAATGATTCCTGATGTGCAGTTTTGACACATGTTATAACAGTTTCACTTTTTTGACTAGGAAATTAGGCAGTTTCATTTCAAAAGAAATTCTAGTTTGTTAACCAAACAAACCTTAGTAGTAAGCCTAGAGCTCCAAGTGTCCACAACTCTCCTAAAACTTCTTGGATGTTTTAGAAATTTTTACCTAATAAAGTTACTTAATGGGCGTCTAAGTGTCATTCCTTGATGTCTACAGCATATGCTTTGAAATCACTAAATTAAAAACAACACAAGGTTCATTGATATATTATTGGTAAGGAAATAAGCTGTCAATAGTGCTTTCTAATATTGTCATAAATTTTTTGCATTTTTTATTTCAAAATGATCCATTAGTTACTAGTGTAAATGTGCTAATTCCAAGGTTGTGGGGTCTATTTACTTAACTTGTATTGGCCATAGCTCTAACTGTCAGCTCCTATGGTTAAATATATTTTTTCATTACTTTTATCAGTGTACATTTCAAAGTATTTTTTGTAGACTCTCGTATTTGGTGTATTCTAAAAATATGTGAAGACTGAATATATGTATCTTTGTCATTTGACATTCCTTTTCTTTTCTTTTTTATTTATGGGGTAACTGGGTAGAGTTGATAACGCCCCATATTTTGTTCAAATGATGCATGTTGTGATTTTTTTGAGCTTTATAGGGTGATTTGCTAGATAAGGAACTGACTATCAGACTACATCAATAATCATTTAATGCTCTAACCTTGTAAATCTCTGATAATTAGGCTACTATCCTAGCAATAATATCCTTCTATAATTAGAATATTTAGCCTATCTTTTATTTCCTATTTGGCCAGCCTAATATTTCCGGCTATATTTATGCTTCACCTGACTCTTGTCCTCCTACTGTTAGGTCTCGCAACTAGTCTTCTTTTAGATTGTTAACCTGTGTCCCTCGCTTAGTCTGATTCAAGGCATTAATCTTAAGAGTAATGCTATATGTAGCGAACCAGTCACACGAACCAGCTACACGAATGACGTGGCTGGTTCGCTACATTATCGTTTTATTTTTTTTTTATATTTAAAATATTTAATATAATAAAATAGCATTACTCTTTCTCTCTCTCTATCACGTGATTCTCTAATTCTCTCTCTCGTTCGGTGCCTGCTGACCAGCGCTCCCTCTCATCTCTCCTGCACCAAAGATCCCGGCAGCCGTCCGCTGCTCTCCTCTCTCTCGGTTCCCAGCTCCCGTCCGCCGCTCTCCCCTCCTCTCTCTTGCACTTCCGATCCCCGCTGCCGCTTCGTCATTGCTGTACCCCAGCTCCGGTTCTCCCCTATCGTTCCCAGCTCCGGTCCGACCTCTCGGTTCCCAGCTCCAGTCCGGTCCAACGCTCCCTCTCGATTCCCAACTCCAGTCCGACGCTTCCATCTCCTGTCTACTTGGCTGCCTCTCCTCTTCTTTAGTTAAGGTACATAATATTTAGAAATCCCATTTTAAGGGTTGTAATTTGTGACCACCTGCATCCAACACCAGACAGTCCTTTCCTAGTATTTTTGGATGCATAGGCTTTCTGGTTCTTTCCATGTTTTTTAAGTTGTGTGACCACCTGCTTAATCACCATATTCAATGGCTATGATGTTTTAAGTTTAAATATCTTCTTGTCATGTTATAAGTATAGTGCAAACCTATTAAAAAGATCATTTAGCAATATTCTTGCTGCACATTAGTCAACTTGAAGATATCTCATATTTGATCAACTAAACTTCCACTTATGGAATACTTTCAGTAAATTCTGGTGTTTCTTGATTTCTAAGAATATGTTTGGATCGATGCATGTGAGTACCACTTGCCTTGTGCATGTGTTTGCTATTTTTTTTATTTTTTATTTTTGGTTGTAACATTGCAGCAATTTATCTTTCAGTAAATTTGAAGTTGTATTTTGTTTCTTTAGCCACTAGATGGCCTCTATGGAAATCCAGGAACATTTGGTCCAGCTGCATCAGCTTTGCAAAGTGGATCAACATCTACGCAAGGTCCAGCACAAATCTACTGTGATGTATAATGTAAATAAATAGAATGTTCCTTGTCTCACAGGTTGAGTGATTGTTATGTAAATAAACAGAATGGTTCAAGCTCTGGTTTTTTCTTAAACATTGTCATGTAAATAAACAGAATGGTTCAAGCTTCATTGTTATGTAAATATTCAGACATTTATATCTTCCCAGTTGTATCTTCCCAGTTGTATCTCCCCAGTTGTATCTATATGCAGACATTTGTCAAATAAAAGAAGGCATGATATGCAAAAATTCATCAGTTATAAGTGTTACAACCAAAATCTTCATCAGTTTGTGTTTATACTCAAAGTAGTAACAACAAACATGACCTGCAACAACAAACAATCAAATATGGCCAATCTACAACAAACATGACCTGCAACAACAAACAATCAAATTTGTCTTCATGAACACATTGTCAGATTCTCCTTCCACATTGCCAATCCCAAAACCTTGTGCACACAAACATGAACACAAAATTTTAGTTTTTCGACAACAATCTTAATCACAAAATATTGTAACCCTTAAAATGGGATTTCTAAATATTATGTACCTTAACTAAAGAAGAGGAGAGGCAGCCAAGTAGAGAGGAGATGGAAGCGTCGGACTGGAGCTGGGAATCGAGAGGGAGTGTCGGACAGGACTGGAGCTGGGAACCGAGAAGGGAGCGTCGGACCGGAGCTGGGAACGATAGGGGAGAACCGGAGCTGGGGTACAGCAAAAAGGAAGCGGCAGCCGAGATCGGAGGTGCAAGAGAGAGGAGGGGAGAGCGGCAGACCAGAGCTAGGAACCGAGAGAGAGGAGAGCAGCGGACCGCTGCCGGGATCTCTGGTGCAGGAGAGATGAGAGGGAGCGCCGGTCAACAGGCACCGAACGAGAGAGAGAATTAGAGAATCACGTGATAGAGAGAGGAGTAATGCTATTTCATTATATTAAATATTTTAAATATATAAAAAAAAAATAAAACGATAATGTAGCGAACCAACCACGTCATTCGTGTAGCTGGTTCGCTACATATAGCATTACTCTAATCTTAAAAAGATCATCTTGTATCAAGCACTGAGGAAGTACCAAGGATTGAACAAAACCATGGAAGAGTTTTAAATACTGTACTTAATGTCAAGCTAATTGGTAATTATTTAGTTGTGTTTGGATAGAATAAAAGTGAGACCCTTATTCCTGAATCCGGCCCCTAATTCGGGAATAAGAGTCTTAATACTCGTGTTTCAAACCCAGTATGGAATTAAATTATCTAATATGTAACTATTTATCCTCCTTTGTTTGTTTTTTTTTTAATTTTTTTTTATAATTTTAAGGATTGATTTGTTTCGGTATCTCTTTCAGAGGTGATGATGCTCCAAAGCAAATTTGAGCAGGACAGGAAACGGATACAACAGCTGAGAGCTGCGAGGAAGTTCAGGCCGTACTAATCTAGTTAATTCATCTCCGAGTTCTTCCCATTGGTTTGTCGGAATGATGATGAATTATTCTCTATTCATAGCCGGCGAATTCGAATTTTCACCGAGAGTTTAACTTGAGGGGCTTGTTTATGTTTGACCTTCAGAATTTTATCGCCTTGCAACAATGGCTCACATGTAGTTCATAATCTTTGTTATATTACAGTTGGTGAAAAGGAGAGAAAATTTTGGAGAAAAGGTTCATTTGGATTCACACTTTTGATCAGTAAAAACTAAATACAAAATAACTTTATTTTCTGTGTCATTCAGAGGAGAATTAGCAGAATGCAGTATGGCTTTAAGTTTATTGTTCTTAGATGTGCAGTTCCGACTTATAGCATGCATGCAATTCATCAGTAATGTTTGATTATATCAAATTGTTTATATGGTTTTTGTATTTTGTATTCTTGTATTTTTGTATTTTTTTTAATTTGGGGGGGGTGGGTTTTTGTACTGATGATACATATAAAAAACTTGAATGTTGAGATTCATATGGCAAGAAAACATAGAACAATAATAGCCTGAAAGACATTAACAAGTGAATAAAAATTGGTGATAACTTAAGTTTTTACTTCAAAATTAAGTAGGGAAATATTTGCTATCATTAAGGGGGCGTTTGGTTGTTAAGAATGAATTGGGGGAGGAGTGGAGTAGGAGTGAGAATGAAAAATGTTTTTAGTTGATAAGGATTTGAAAGTGTAATTTATTGAAAATAGGAAAAATAAAGAAAGTAAATGTGATAGAATGACACTTATGTCCTTTATGTAAATAAATACTATTATATAAATAATAATGAGTTATTTTTAATTATATATTTTTTAAAATATTAAAAAATATAACTAATTAATTATAAAAATAAATATTTAACTTTAAAATACTATAATTTTGTTTTAATTTTTGGATTTAAGTATCAATATCATTAATTAGCTATTAATTAATGGTGTTAATTGTAAATCAAATTAATAATAATTCCAATAAAAAATTAATTATAATAATTATTTATTTAGCACAAGAACAACGTAATAAAAAAAATTAAAAAAATTAAAAAACACTTTACAATATATATATATAAAAGAGCATATTGGTCATTTCATATCTAAAATTAACCAATCCCCCAACAATCCGCCCAATCATGTGGTATTGGGAATCCCTCACACACTCCCTCCACACTACTCTCCCACTCCCAGTGAACTTAAAGCATTGCACCACCGTCTCTATGTTTCATTCTTATTTTATCATTTTTTGCTATTAATCAAAGTAAAGAAAAAATTTATGTGACTATTTTAACACCATCACAATAAAATATTGGTAACTTATTTTATTTTATTTTATTTTATTATCTTTGGCAAGTGAGAGATTGAATGATCAACTTTAATGGTTAAGAGTTATAACTTATTTATATTTATCAAGAAAAATAAAACAATAAATTGGTTGTTTTTGTTTTATTAGTGAAACACTGAAAGCTTTAATATATAAGTAGACCTCCTCTCAAAATAAAAAATGTTTTGTTTTGTTTTCTGTACATAAATATGTAAACTCCGCGTGGTGTCATCACTAAACATGCAATTAGGTAGTGTTTGTTTTGAGGTATTTAAAGTTACATTGTAACTTCAAATACCACATCCATAAAATCCTTTGTTTGGTTTGAGGGATTTAAAAATACCAATGTAAAACCAATTACTCCAATGGATGTATTTGGACTTACGTCCAAATTGGGCGTAAGTCGAAATCCTGGGAGTTGAAAATCCTTAGGTGATGTATATATACATACACATATAATGTATATGCATATACATATACATACATATACACAAACATACATACATACATACATTTATTCATATAAAAAATATATACACATACACATACACATACACATACACACATGCATATACTTATACACACATATATACATATACATTTATATATTTATATAAACAGACATGGGTATTTTTACATATGTATACATACATATACATATACATATACTCATATATATGTAGGGAGTTGAAAATCCTTAGGTGATGTATATATACATGTACATATACATACACATACACATACACATACATATATACATATATTTATACATATACAAATATATACATATACACATACACATACACATGCATAACACACACATACATATACTTATACACACATATATACATATACATTTATATATTTATATAAACATACATAGGTATTTTTACATAGATATACATACATATACATATACATATACATATACTCATATATGTATGTATGTTTGTGTGTATATTTATAAACATACATAGGTATTTTTACATGTGTATACCTATACATATACATATACATATGCATATACATATGCATATATACAAACACATACATATACGCATATACATGTATGTATATATATACACACATATACTTATATACTTATATATATACTCATATACATATATGCGTATATACACATGTGTTTTTCAATTCCAGGTTTACAAATCCTTCCAAACAAATATAAAATCTTATAATACAGTAATTCCAGTTACATTCAACCAAACACAAAATTTGACTGCACTGTATTTTGAAAACTAAGTATTTCCAGTTACATTGTAACTAAAAAATTCACTGCATTTAGAATTACATCCAACCAAACGCCCCCTTAGAGAATTAGAGATAACTTTTGACGCTATGTTGACACCCCAATAGAAAAAATAATTAAATTTTGAAAATCTAAATTGGTTGATGGTGAATCAGTTAGTTAAATGTTAAAATCACCAAAGAAAGTTGGCCACTTTGACTTCAAATTTAAATTTATGTCGGAAAAATACACTAGTTTAGAAATATCTAGTTTTTTATAAAGCTTCTAATACCTTGCCTAAAAAAAATCAAAATAAATAAAAATAATGTTATATTTATATACTAGTTTTACTAAATAGATTTCCCAAATAATATCATTGCCAACTTAGCATCCTGTCATTTTATTTCTCATAAACTTTAAATTCAAATTATAAAATCTCTAAACTTTAAAAATTATAAAACATTGTAAATCTTATCTAAAATCTTAAAATCTTAATTCCAAATATCATAAAACCCTATGCTCAAAATTTAAAAATACGAACCCTAAATACTAGACCAAAAACTTTAAATACTACACCAAAAACCCTAAACCCTTAACCTTGTAGATCTCAAAGAAAGGGTTTCTTGTACATGATTAAGGATTTTTAAATGATAAAATAAATAAATAAATAAAAACTGAAAAAATAATAATGTAAATGATAATATAGATATTAATTTGATACAGAAATCTATTTCCTAAAAATACCATTACTAAAAAAATAAAACCCCACTACAAAGAGAAACAACTTTAAATGGGACATTTCCCGCAACCTCCCCAATTAAACTTACTCCACTAATTTTTTTTATTTACCAAATTTACTTACTATCAATAAAAATATAGTTTTTAGACAAATATTTATTTTAATTGGTATTAAAGACTTCAACACAAATAAAGGAAAAAAGAACTTTCAGAACATGATACCTTTCTTCAAAAAATAAAATCAAATAAAATTAAAATATAAAATAAATAATAAATAAAAGTCATTCCACCATCTTGATACAATGTAATGCATTTTTAGAGTTATCCAGCAATACTTAAGAGCTACACATTTAATAATCAATTGTCAGTATCCCTCTTTCTTATTACAAAACGAGAGCAAAGAAAAAAAGAAAAAACATAAACCTGTGCAACTTATTTCTTGGGTGATATTAAACTGAGCTAGTAAGAAAAACTCTATCATGAGAAAAGGTATTGTTTGATATTTAAGTTGACATAAAAAGGGAAAGAAAGTTTCACTTTTGGTCACTGTACCTAAGGATACCATAAACATCAACAATACCAGGTGGGAAAACTGGATCAGTAGCTGCTCTAACAGCAACCTTTGCAACAGCAGAAGCACTTACGGGCGGTGTAAAGAGAGGACCGATGAGGGGCAACCGGTTGAGCGGCTTTGCATGCCGGAGGATCTGCAGGGACCGTCACAAAATTTCAATCGTAAGTCTTGATCAAATCTTCTTTGTTCTACAATTTTGTGCTTGTTCGTGGCTGTATATCTCTATTTCTTAATCATTAACTCCTAATGCATAATGTCACAGAATGACAGTTTCATCAATTCACAGAAGAAAACATGACAACATTATGTGGTTTTGTGCAAAGATGACACTATGGCAAGTAGCAACATCTTAATTTTTTTTTTTTAGCCAATGCAGACACAAGAAATAACCTACTTTTAAAATGGGGTTGGCACATCTGTATTTTGACGCACTTTCAAAATAGGGTCGGCACATCTGTATCTTGACCCAGTTTGGGGGAAAAATGTCAATAAATATTTGTATTTGTAGTGTCTGTGTGTTTTCGGGCGGGGGGTGGGTGGATGGGTGGGGAATATCAAGAAAGAGTGTCTATTACCATCTCAAGTGGCGAGCCTATAACACCAAGTGGTATCTTCATACTCCCTACTTGCCGGCTGCCATGTATAAAACCTGGCCGAAGAATTACTCCTGTGGTATAGAAAAGAATAAAAAAAGATTCACTTCCACAAGGAAAACATATCCGATGAAATCTTCTATGAAATCTCTATACTATAATACTCTTATACAGTACATGATATTGTGCACAAATGATTATATGCAGTTGACCTTTTGGGTTTAGCATCATCTTGGGCTAATAATGAACTAAAACTCACTTAAGCCAAAAGAACATGAATACAAGCACTAATCTCCATCACATGTGAAGGCTCGCCTAGGCAGACATTCATCTTAGAAGAAAATCAGACAGGAAATAAAAGAAACATGCACACATGAATATAGACTTACCCATCAGATCACATCAGAGATGTCAATAATAAATTAATGAATACAGGATTTGTTTGTTAATAAATACTTTGAAAACCTAATCTGTGATAAATTACTCGATAACGTTAGTGCAGAACTTTGGTACTGCCTCTACTCCTATCCCATGCAAGGCATATAGCTTGAACTACGATGTATACACCAATCATTCCCTTTGGAGAATCTTATTCCTATCTGTTACTTCTAATGTGTATGCTACACTATATCTCAACCTCCCTCGTTGTACAATTGATTTTTCCTTATTTTAAGACGAGTGCAATATATATTTTAAGAAAAGCATGCCTTGATGCAGCAGCATGACACATTACAATTAATAAAAAGCTTAAACAAGCTTCCTGCATGCACTGTCATCATTTTGGTATATAAAAATGTAACAAAAGGCTTTATCAGAACTATCTGGCTGTTACAATTTAAATTTGCATCACAATCAATCCATCTTATTATTTTCAGGCAGGGGAAATATCATAACTTATCTTCTCAACAAAATATGTTTTTTTCTGTTCAAATTCATCTACTCATTCCCACCTTTTGCTTTTCCTTCTCTTCACAACTTTTAAAATGTGGAAACAACGGCATAATATGATCAACTTCATGTTCAAGTTTTGCTACTTTCTGCTTAATAGAATGACTTCGTACTTAATGAGAACATAATAACTGACCATTCACTTTATATGCTTTGAAATCAAACTCTTTTTTTTTTTTCTTCTAGGAAGATCATCAGAAACTTAAACCAACAGGTCAGATCAAAATGAATGGATTATGATGTCAATACAAATGCAAACTGTCCTGCTAATTCCTCATGTTATCTTTATTTCACTTCCAAGAGCAGACTACTTAATTTTTCCATAAGAAAAGCAATACGCAGGGAAGTAGCAGGCAAAACCTAAAATAGTTGACCACAATTAGTATTCTGCGCTTGTGAATTAGCCTGTCAAGAAATTATCAAAGCAACTACAGCAGAGATGCAAATGAAAAAACAGTTGAGGAAGTGCTTCTCTTATGTGAACATCAAACAAAAGACATTAAAATGATTCCCTACAAGATCATCATTTTGTTTGCTCCTTCCCTATGGACCATCAGATTTTCTTACCAGGAAGTCTTTTTGGGAAAACAAATACACTTTCACCATGAACTGATTGATCCACAAAAAGGTTAAGAAGTTGGCCAAGCTATAGTTTCATCGGATGCATACAAACCACTAATTCATCCAAGATAAACTAATTTCTGGTGAATCTTGCTCATACTAATTTAGAAATCAAATGGAATAAAGACTTCATATGATAATATCATCATAAATACATACCTCCGTAAGTGAACTTTGATAACAGTTCAGCTTCAGCGGCTTTCTGCAGCATCAAATAGATACTATCACAATGAATGATGAGAAATGAGCATATACTTTAACAATCTGTATTTCCAATTTTAGGAAGACCATTAACCAGCATAATTCTTATAATGCTTCAAATTATGATTTCAGAATCTCAAACAGTAGGCATTGGAGTAAAATACAAAATGTTTGCAGAGATACCATGATTAAATGAATAATCAGTCTCTGGAACATTCAGTGTTTAAGTTCAAATCAATGCAATATGCATGACTTAATTATTTTCTTAGGTATACGAATTGCCATCTAAAGACTTTATGAGGGCAAAAAAAATTTGTTCTAGATTAAACATAACCACACTTCTTTTAATCGCAAAGGTAGAATTAGAACAATCTGAGATGGCTTAGAACAACAAAAAGGATAGGAAATGATCCTTGTCTGATGATCATTGCAAGTTGTAAATTGGTGCAGTCCTCTATTTACACTTTTCGATCTCCATTTCCATCTCTGGTTCATAATAGTTCTACCAAAAATGCTATCAACAACATTCATATTCTAGATGACAAAAATGATTGGAATCTGATGCGCTTGTTTCATGATAACAAACACAAATCTGTCGCTGCTCCTGATCTGCTTCAACCTATGCAATCATATTCTCAAGAACAAAGCTATAAGTCACCGAGAAATCACACCTTTCCCTCATAATAACCTTGTAACAAATAATTTGCCAGGCCAAAATCAGCAGCCGAGATGTAGACAAATCTTTTCACACCTGCAACAGAGAAGAGAGATGCTGAGTACCAGAGGTTTAGCCATTGGCATGCATTTCATGTAAGATACACAGGATCATAAAGCAAAAATAAATTACATCAAAAACTGATGACAGTATCCTGTGGCAATAAACAAATGAAAACATCCAAATTGATTATATTCCTCTTGTTTCTATTTTGACATGATCAAGAGTGTCCTGCTAACCTAGATGCCTTTTGATTTCTTTGTTTCTAGAAATCTGACATTGTAAAATATTGGATTGAATGAACCAAAATATTGGATAATCTTTTTGCACCATTTCCCATGTTTTTATATTATGATTTTTTTAACAATTGAAATTTTTTATTCAATGGAATATGAGATGGAACTAATTCAAGAAAAACAAAATCAGACATTATCATGAAAAATTTTGTAAGATATCCAAGACACTTCAAAAGATAACTACCTTGCTCTGCAGCAGCTCTAATAGCATTGATGTTAGCAGTGCCATTGATTTTGTACATATGTGAATTAGAACCAAAACCTCCAACACATGATACCTGCAAAGGGTCATATTACTATAATTACACCCTAAAAGAATTAGACAAATTTAATATGACATTGCATTATAATTGATTGCTAAATAGAAGTCATAAGCAGATTGTATAGACAACAAAATCCACAAAAGATAAGCACATCACCTTGGACCTCATAGAAATATTTGCTAGACATTTTTTTAGGAAGAACATGCCAACAAAATTAGTAGAACTGAATTTATACAACATAATTCTGATCATCAGAAACTAAGACCATCATTCAGGAAACACATTTTGCCAGTTTTTGTAGTCTCTAAAAAATTAAAGGGTGAGATCAGATAGAACCACCATCCAGAACATCCTTTTCCTTTATTTAAATTAAAAAGAACTTTAAAGTAGGAGAAAAGTCCTGAGAAAGTTTAACATCAATAAAAAGGAAGTTAATTAATGCAAAAAGAGAAGCCTTATCAAAATTTCAGTAGCCCCTTGTTTAATAGATCAGCAGCATGCCTCTATGAGCCAAACAATGCAGCACCACGAAAATTTTAGTTCAAGTAGATAATTGAGTAATCCAAAGAAAACATTTAACTTCGATAAAGATAATCTTACAAAATTGAATGCTGCAATTATGACTGTTTACATATAAGCTTTCAAAAATCCAGAGTGAAGTTTTTTGCTTCCATCAGGAAGCTTTAAAAGGCTTCAATTTACAAATTGACAACTACAAAATCAAACAAGGACATCGATGTGCAAATGGAACCTTTCCATTGGATACCAATCAAATCTTTCTCATATGAATTTCCTTCTTTGGGAAACAAACTTAAAATGTGTTTCTTGTACTACTAATAAAATTTCCAACACAAAAACTCAGGTTATGAACTTCCGTTCTTCCCAGTAATATGAGTAAACAACGACACTATTTATGCGCATCAACCAACATATGCAAATATATACCAGAGTATGAACCAAGCAACGACATACCACAGCGGTTACCCCATTCAAAGCATCTTTCAAGGAATCAGGTATGAGCAGGCTTCCTGCCAAAATAAGTATACACCTTTAGTTCCAATATATTGTGGCATCAAGAACATAATCATTTAATATGACAGACCTTGGTGCCAGACAACTTTATCAGCCCAAGGTTCCTTAATAGATGCCCTCCCAGATCTGGGGAAAAACAAACATATGGTAACAGTATCAAAATCTTTCCAGAAAACAATCACTAATTAAAGGGGTAAAAAAATTCTCCTCATTGTTGTCCTAGGCTGATTTCTTATCCTAAAACTTCTCTCCTGTCATCTCTTTCTGTCAGCTCAGACCATCCATTGCTCGAGTTTGCCAGAAGACCTATCTTCTAACCCCAATTCCAAGCAGTTCTACGAGTGAGTTATCTTATTATTTTCCATCTAGTACAAATCAGTTCTCTAGCCTCTCATTAACTCTTTCTCCGTGTCTCAATTTCAATGAGAAAAGGGTATTGACATAGAGGTTTGCGAAGCACATGCTCCCCCTCCCTGTTCCCAAACATACCACATAATCAACATGCATATCCTGGGAGTTTGATATTTACTCCAGAATTTAATAGTGTGTGTTTTGTCATCTAGAAAGTTAAAATAATTAAAATTTTAATTACTCAAAATATCAAACAAATACTTGGGATTGATACTGATTATACATGGTTTTTAATGACTATGCTGTCAGTTTTGGTGACTACTTGCACTGTGCAGATCTGATATATAGTGTAAATGTCCCAAAGCAAGAATCTTGCACTTACATAAATACTTCTAGAATTTCTGAATTTATACATAATTCAGAATGGGAAAAATATCATGACAATAAAATTTGTATTAAAACTAAAATGGATAAATAAATGAATCCCAAGGTTTACCGCAATTTCAATATTTTTTAATTGATTAAATACTAAATTACTGATGAAACCTTTTCAACCTATAGAATATAACTTAAAACCATGCAGCATATTACCTGCTCAGACTGGAAACTGATAAGCCCTGACTCAGGGCCTCTCGGCAAACATGTGAACCAACAAAACCATTTCCACCCAACACAAGCAACTGGAGCAAAGTTAAGTTACAGAATATTTAGACAGAGTTTGACGAGTAATATAAAAACATTGCAAAACAAGCAACTCTAGACTATTATCAAGCAAGCTAGTTTGGATGACCTTTTCTGATGGAGGTGGTGGTGCTTGCACAGTCTCTGCTTCTTCAACTTTGAAGGGTTCATCAACCTTATTAGGATCAATTGAATCAGTTGACAATAGTCTCACATTTCTTAACAGACCTACATTTCTGCAAATCATTTAAAAGAGAACCATCATAAGTAGGAAATTATAATAATCACTAGATTCAACAGAAGGTAAGTTGGCTAAAAGTATACCTAACGGACACATGAAAAATAAGATCTGGAAGCCTTAAGACTGAAGTTTGAAAAATATATGCTGCTATAATGCTAAGTTGTAATATTGAATGAACAAGAGATAAAGCAACGACAGCTTGCCAGCTCCCTAAACAATATAAACAATGGATTGCCAATTTCTCCTAGTAGCTAAAACAGATAAAGAATAAGCAGCATTAATGTAATTGGAAAGGTAAGCATTTATATATGGTATCAGCTTTTAGTTATCAACTTCAATATGTGATCAGCCCACATCATCAATCGATAGAAAATCTGGTCGAGGTTATGCTGCACAAAATTTTAAAAGCAAAGACCAAAGACCATCACTCTATCTAACAAAACCACCACATAAAGCAGACTGGGATGTGGCATCTATCTTCCATTCTTCTTAAAAAAATTTCACCTGTAAACTATACATAGATATGCAACTTACCAGTCATACAAAAACCTATCGTTAATCCAATCAGTTAAACAGCTCAAGAAAGCTAGTGAATTTCACATCCTTAACAAAATATACAAAAAAATCAGGCTTTCAATTCCCTTCCAATCTTTCCATTCAACAAGCAAAACACACAAACCAAATGCAATCATCCAAAGTAACAAGAAACCACTATCCATTACCAATTCATTTAAAAACTAGGATTTTAAACCACTGAAGAGCAATCCATCAGTGATAACCCCCCGAGATTTTTCCCATTCTTCAGAGCCACCAACACACAAATAAACAAAACCACATCCTTTTG
Source organism: Dioscorea alata (assembly GCA_020875875.1). Lineage (NCBI taxonomy): Eukaryota > Viridiplantae > Streptophyta > Magnoliopsida > Dioscoreales > Dioscoreaceae > Dioscorea > Dioscorea alata. The sequence continues at coordinate 15,568,220 of CM037019.1, forward strand.
ATTATCCTCCAATCTTCTATCCCCGCAAGCAAAACACAAAACGTAGAGCAATCATCGCCCGACGAAAACAGCCCCAAATCATTAAAAAAAAACCCCAAATTTTCCCAATATTTGGTGCGCAACCCACAAAAGACCTTTTTTTTCCAGTTCTTCCCATCTTCCATCCCAAACCGCAATGATGCAAATGAAACAACGAACTAGCATCCGTAGCATCCATCACCAATGAAAACAACTCAAAATTTTTTTAAAAAAGACCTTTTAATTACATTCTAATCTTCCATTCTAAACCACAATGATACAAATGAACCAAACAACTCGCATCCATCACCAATTAAGCAGCCCAAAAACATCAAATCCCAAAAACAAAGACCCCTAAAAATCACAAAAAAAAAAAAAGAGAGAGAGAAAAATCATCATACTGGATCCTTGAGAGCGGGGAAGACGATGAGTGGTGGATCAAGCGAGAGACTATGGTCCTCATTATCTTGGAGAGCTGTGCTTCTCTTCTTCAAAGCTCCGGATCTTGATTCTGGAGTTCCAGAGTGTTGTTAGGGTTTTGGATCCTCCGTCTCTCGAGAACAAGCACCCAACAAAAGTTTCTTTGATTTCCTGTGGTTCTCAGCAGACGAACGTATCTCGGTTCACATTCCACAACTCTCTGGAAACGGTTTCCTTAAAATTAAATTATATTTATTACTGAAATATAATATGTATTTATATATAAAATTCAAATCAACGTATTACAGTTCACAATCTCCCGGAGTGGTGGGCACGGGCCGTTACAGGCCCGGAGGGCCCGACCCGCCGGGTTGCAGTTCACCGGCCCGAATCGGACCGGCCCGGAATGGGTGTAGAACCCGCCGGGCCATTGACCCGTCTGACCCTGGTCATAAGAGGCCGGGCTCGGAATGGCCCAGCTTCCCGGTTGAACCGGCGGGCCAGGCTAACTCGGCGGGCCGGGCCGGTTGGCCCGCTAAAAAATTAAAAAAAATTCAGAAAATTCAGAAAATTAGAAAATAATAAAAAAAATTACAGAAAATTCAAAATAAAAATAGGAAAAAATTCAGAAAATTTAGAATAAAATATGAAAAATTTCAGAAAATAAATTACATTAATTAACAAATATTTAGAAAATTTTAAAACACCCTAAATTCAAAAATGAATGGCTTGCACTTAATTCGTTTACTTATCGAATTAAGTTGCCTTCGTATACTTCTGGCGAGAGAAATCAAAGCCCACATAGTTCTCTTACCTTGTATAACCGTTGTCACCCACTTACCTATTCGTTATCATCTGGCTCTTGGTCGGACTCATTGGTTGTTGTCGCGCCAGGTGCGCTCATCATGTTATCTGTGTAGAAAAAATCACTGCCATCTGGACTTTGTTGTTCTGCTTCCTGTTGCCGAACTTGATCATGTTTCCAATCATCCGTGCAAACTTGAATTTCAATATTTTGTGGGGTCAACTGCGAACATGTCGTGTCCAACATGTTCCCATCCGCACTAAAGGTCTGCTCGCATGCTACTATAGACATAGGGCACGCAAAAATATCTTTTACCATTAGTGAAATTATAGGGTATGGGTTTCCACTACCTTGTCACCACTGTAGGACGTTGAAGGTCATGTCTGTGTTGATTTCTTCAGAGAACCAGAAGGTAGTGTTCAAATACAAGTCGAGCTCTGTATACTGTGATCCCCTTGGCTTCTTCTTTGCTTGTCTCTGCCGGAATGATTCCCCTCCACTACTGCTAGATTGTTCTATTGGCTTTTGTGCAACCTGTGGAACTATATAGCTATATCTAATACAATAGCTATCATATAATTCAATAAGTTGATTCTTAGTATCAGCAACAATTTCATTGACATCCACAATGCTGTCTGAATCTGGTTCGCAATCTTGGGTATCCACGTCGCTCATAGGCAAGCTCATAGCAAACGATTGGGAATCTAGTCCTCCATTGAACCCTAAAAATTTGTAATATGCTTTCGAATATGCTTGCAAACCTTCTAGCTTCTGCCTTGAATCAAGAACAAATGCAACTAAAGCAATCGGAAGTATATCCTTGTAATAAAGCAATCATTTAATCCTCATAAGGATTAGTGCCATAAACAATTGTGGATTAGATCTATACTTCCAAAACTGTTCAGCCACATCAATAGCACCATATAAAAAAAATGGGAAATAGGAAAATAAACTTGCGAAAACAAATTAGTACATGTGTTAAAAATCGAAAGAAAATCAATAATACGAGCAATAATCACCCATTGATACTCGTATAGATGGAAACCAACCAACGAATCATTAACAAAATTAGTCAACAATGTCCTATAGGGAAATGTTGCACTAAGAAGTCGATAATTGGAGTTCCATCTTGTTTTTACATCTTTAGGGAATTTTTTAACCCTCATGTTGTGTGCTTTACAATAGCGAGCCCATTGTTTCATGAGGGTCATGTTTTTTCCCAAATAAGCTACGACTTCCCTAACAGGAAGTACATATTCTTTAAGCTCTTGCAAACCAGTTTGGACACATAAGTTCAACACATGACAAACGTATCTTATATGGAAATATTTGCCACCACATGAAGGCCTAAAAAAAATCTTCTAGAGGTCTAATTGAGGCCGTATTAGCGGAGGTATTATCAAAAGAAATCGAAAAAAATTTGAACATTAAACCAAAATCTTCGATAACTCCACGAATAAGTCTATAAATATTTTCGGCGGTATGAGACTCGTTGAACACCCTAAAAGCAAAAACATGCTTTTGGATATTCCACTTGTCATCGACCCAATGCGCCGTAATACCCATAAAAGAATTTTCATGGAAAACATCAGTCCATACATCGGAACATAAAGAAATTGATGAATTAAAAATTCGAAAATACTCACAAAGTTGTTCTCTACCATTCTTATATTGTTTGAAACTTGTACGTTGATTTCTCCTTCGTGAAACCTTCTTGCATGCCGGTTGCAATGTTTCATTGATGCATTCTTACACTTGACACCGTCTAGCGAAGCTGAATGGCAAGTGCTCGATGGATATTGTCTCTGCAATTTTATCCCTGTATTTTGCTTGCAAAAATGTAAATAATGATGAGTGAGAACCAATACCTTCGTCCGTAGTAAATCTAATTTGGGATTATGATCGACTATGTCCAAGTTTGTCCAGGTGCTTCTTCTCCATGTGTCTGTTGAATGTGCCGTATCCTCCACCCTTACAACGCTTAAACTCCAAACCACAATAATTACATTTACCATATGTTACAATGTCATCATTATTATTACACACTTTGGTAAAATGAATTTTAAAAATGTTAGATTTGAGGGCGGTTTTCCGTGGAGTTGTTTGCTTGTCCGGTTTGTGATGGTGCATTAACTGGTACCGATTGTTGAAATGGACTCTCACTATCCTGAAATGGATTGCTCTCTTCAGTAGGCACGGGAGTGGAGATTGAACCAACAATGCTTTTTCCTCTCGAGCTTCCACCATGTGAAGCCATTTTTCGATGTCTAAAAAGCACAAGTATTAATTTTATGCAATTTATTTAAAAATACACATATTAATGTTATACACGTATTTGAAATACAACAATTAAACTAATAATATCACAAGTCTTGTGATATTAATTTCATGCATTTTTAAAAAACACAAGTTCTAACTACACAAATAAATACTATCACAACAATTATGCTAATAATTTCATGAAAAATAAAATAAATAAAAACAAGTGCACAAGTCTTGTGATATTTATTTGCATGCATTTTTAAAAAAACAAGTTCTAACTCCACAAATAAATACTATCACAACAATTATGCTAATAATTTCAAGAAAAATAAAATAAATAAAAAACAAGTGCACAAGTGTTGTGATATTTATTTGCATCCATTTTTAAAAAACACAAGTTCTAACTTCACAAATAAATACTATCACAACAATTATGCTAATAATTTCATGAAAAATAAAATAAATAAAAAACAAGTGCACAAGTCTTGTGATATTAATTTCATGCATTTTTAAAAAAACACAAGTTCTAACTCCACAAATAAATACTATCACAACAATTATGCTAATAATTTCATGAAAAATAAAATAAATAAAAAACAAGTGCACAAGTCTTGTGATATTTATTTGCATGCATTTTTAAAAAACACAAGTTCTAACTCCACAAGTAAATACTATCACAACGATTATGCTAATAATTTCATGAAAATAAAATAAATAAAAAACAAGTGCACAAGTCTTGTGATATTAATTTCATGCATTTTTAAAAAACACAAGTTCTAATTCCACAAATAAATACTATCACAACAATTATGCTAAAAATTTCATGAAAAATAAAATAAATAAAAACAAATGCACAAGTCTTGTGATATTTATTTGCATGCATTTTTAAAACCCACAAGTTCTAACTCCACAAATAAATACTATCACAACAATTATGCTAATAATTTCATGAAAAATAAAATAAATAAAAAACAAGTGCACAAGTCTTGTGATATTTATTTGCATGCATTTTTAAAAAACACAAGTTCTAACTCTACAAATAAATACTATCACAACAATTATGCTAATAATTTCATGAAAAATAAAATAAATAAAACACAAGTGCACAAGTCTTGTGATATTAATTTCATGTATTTTTAAAAAACACAAGTTCTAACTCCACAAATAAATGTTATCACAACAATTATGCTATTAATTTCTTGAAAAATAAAATAAATAAAAAACAAGTGCACAAGTCTTGTGATATTTATTTGGATGCATTTTTAAAAAACACAAGTTCTAACTCCACAAGTAAATGCTATCACAACAATTATGCTAATAATTTCATGAAAAATAAAATAAATAAAAAACAAGTGCACAAGTCTTGTGATATTAATTTCATGCATTTTTAAAAAACACAAGTTCTAACTCCACAAATAAATACTATCACAACAATTATGCTAATAATTTCATGAAAAATAAAATAAATAAAACACAAGTGCACAAGTCTTGTGATATTAATTTCATGTATTTTTAAAAAACACAAGTTCTAACTCCACAAATAAATGTTATCACAACAATTATGCTATTAATTTCTTGAAAAATAAAATAAATAAAAAACAAGTGCACAAGTCTTGTGATATTTATTTGGATGCATTTTTAAAAAACACAAGTTCTAACTCCACAAGTAAATGCTATCACAACAATTATGCTAATAATTTCATGAAAAATAAAATAAATAAAAAACAAGTGCACAAGTCTTGTGATATTAATTTCATGCATTTTTAAAAAACACAAGTTCTAACTCCACAAATAAATACTATCACAACAATTATGCTAATAATTTCATGAAAAATAAAATAAATAAAAACAAGTGCACAAGTCTTGTGATATTTATTTGCATGCATTTTTAAAACCCACAAGTTCTAACTCCACAAATAAATACTATCACAACAATTATGCTAATAATTTCATGAAAAATAAAATAAATAAAAAACAAGTGCACAAGTCTTGTGATATTTATTTGCATGCATTTTTAAAAAACACAAGTTCTAACTCTACAAATAAATACTATCACAACAATTATGCTAATAATTTCATGAAAAATAAAATAAATAAAAAAACAAGTGCACAAGTCTTGTGATATTCATTTCATGCATTTTTAAAAAACACAAGTTCTAACTCCACAAATAAATACTATCACAACAATTATGCTAATAATTTCATAAAAAATAAAACAAATAAAAAACAAGTGCACAAGTCTTGTGATATTTATTTGCATGCATTTTTAAAAAAACAAGTTCTAACTCCACAAATAAATACTATCACAACAATTATGCTAATAATTTCATAAAAAATAAAATAAATAAAAAACAAGTGCACAAGTCTTGTGATATTTATTTGCATGCATTTTTAAAAAACACAAGTTCTAACTTACAAATAAATACTATCACAACAATTATGGTACTAATTTCATGAAAAATAAAATAAATAAATAAACAAGTGCACAAGTCTTGTGATATTAATTTCATGCATTTTTAAAAAACACAAATTCTAACTCCACAAATAAATACTATCACAACAATTATGCTAATAATTTCATCAAAAATAAAATAAATAAAAAGCAAGTGCACAAGTCTTGTGATATTAATTTCATGCATTCTTAAAAAACACAAGTTCTAACTCCACAAATAAATACCATCACCACAATTATGCTAATAATTTCATGAAAAATAAAATAAATAAATAAAACAAGTAAAAAAAAAGTGAAGTTTATATTTTAAAAAAATTTAATATGAAAATATATATGTGAAAATAAATAAGAATTTATATTTGAAAGTAAAAACAATTAAATAAGAATGCAATGTTTGGTTGGTTAGATATAAAGAAAGTAAAATTTGATTGAATTGATTCCATTAATAAAAAAAAAGTGAAGTTTATATTTAAAAAAAAATTAAATATGAAAATGTATATGAGAAAATAAAAAAGAATTTATATTTGAAAGTAACAATTTGTAAATATATGAAAATATAGTAAAATAAATAACATTGCCATCTAGTTAAATAATGGCATAATTTACATCTATTATTAATTAATATCTTAAAAATATATATACACACGTATTAATGGCATGATGCTCTAATTAATTAAAAATAACATATATATACACACACTTGTTAATAAACAAATCTTCACATCTCCAAGACTAAGACTCCATTTATTAAAATTTATATTAGAATTGAGAAAACGAGAAGCATAATGTTCTAACTAATTATATATAGAAAACTTTTTAAAATAAATTATTGATTTCCCCATGATAACCATGCAAAATGTAATTCAATATTCATAGCTCAATTTATTCTATGAAATTAAGATAATAACAAAAATAATTTAACAAAACTAAAATTAATAACAAAAAATATAAATTATTACCAACCTTTTTAATAATCACTTCAAAGAGAAAGAAAATAATAGATGTCCCAAGTTGCTCCAAGCCTCCAAGACTCCAAAGTCTCCAATAATTAAACCCCCCAAGTATTCAAGCCTACAAAATTACAATTAAAAAAATAATTATTTCATACATTATTTAACAAAACTACAATTATTTAACAAATTTAAACTAGTAATTTAAATAAATAAATCATTGCTAACCTTGTTAATTGGAGACCTTCAAATACAAAGAAAATAATTAATCCAAACTTGATCCAAAGCTCCAAGAATTAAGATTCCAAGACTCCAAAAATAGACCCAAGTTGGAGTTTGGAATTGTTGAAAACTTGAAATTAGGGCTTGTTTGGCATTGTTGCCAATTCTTGTTTTTTGTTTTCAATTTCATGTTTTGGAAACAAAACTGAGAAAACATGTTTGGCAGCTTGTTTTTGTTTTAAAAAATTTTGGCAACAATCCTCATGTTTCCAAAAAAACAGAAAACAACAATTTTAGGCCGGCATCGTTTTTGTTTTTTTTGTTTTTTGTTTTTGTTTTGATTTTGTTTTGTTTTTGTTTTGTTGCCAATTTTTTAAAAACAAAAACATGTTTGGATACAAAAGTTATTGTATGTTTCAGAAAACAAAAAACACAAAACATGTTTGGCTAGCAAATATATATTAAATAGTGTTTTGTTATTTTTTTAATTTATATTTTTATATTTTTTATAAATATTTTTATATTAGTAAATAAAATTAAGTTGTATTAGTAAACAATTTTTTTTAAAATATTGTTATAAAAATATGACAATACCGAGATGTCCATTTTTATAAAATTGTATTAGGAATAAATTTTGTCATGCCAATTTTTTTATTATATTTTAGTAAGCATATGCTTTTCTACACATTTTCATAATTTATTACTTAATCATATTAGTAAGCAAAACTAATAACATGCAACTAGTACCACATAAATCTCATATATGTCATATAAATTACACAATTTCAAAGTAGAAAATTTATACATGTTGATAACCTTCCCATAATTGAGTTGCAATTTCATCTCTAACACGCGCCATTTGTTGTAACTGACTTGGTGTAACATTAGCTTCCACATGATTTTGAGATGTTGATGCTCCTAATGCTTCATTCTCATTATCAACTATAAGGTCATCCCTTCTGAATTCTTCAAACATTGAGTCTCTAATTCTGTGTGTCCTAATAAAATTATGCACGGTGCAACAAGCAATAACAATATAACGTTGCATGCGTAAGCTATATGGTGGCATAGCTTTCAAAATAGGGAATCGAGCTTTTAAAACTCCAAAACACCTCTCGATACAATTACATAGAGATGAATGTCTATAGTTAAAAATTTCTTCTGGACCAGTTGGTTGTCGTCCTCTACCTCTATAATCTCTCAAATGGTACCTCTCTCCACGATAAGGTGATAAAAAACCATGCATATTTGTGTATCTAGAGTCAACAAGATAATATTTTCCTACAACATGACAAAATTCAATATTAATCAACTGTTTGAAATATTAAAAACATCATATATTAAAATTTGAGTCAGAACTTACCTATTGGAGGCATAGGAAAATGATTTTTTAGATTAGATACGCATTCAAGAAAAACTCGGGAATCATTGGCTATACCTTCCCATCCAGCCATCACATAAGTGAATCGCATATCAAATGAACATGCACACATAATGTTCTACGTTGGTTCGATTTTTTTCCCACGATAAGGTACTTGTTGATCAGTTGGCACTCGTGCACTAATATGCGTTCCATCAATTGCACCAATACATTTCTGGTCATTGATTAATAAAAAAAAATAGTATTAGTAGTATGAAAAGAATTAAGCTTTATTATTATTAAATATAAAATTATAAGTAACTAACAAAATTTAAAACATTACCTCAAAATATGGATAATATCTTTGGTCATGTTGGATTTGAGGAGGAGTCGTGTTAAATGAAACATGGGGGCAAATGATCTCTTTTCCAAAACGACATACAGCTTTTATTACCTTCTTCAAATGACGAGAAATTGTTTCTCCAGAATGTTGAAATATTTCAGCCATAACACGATTTCTTTTGTTATGTGCAACAGTAAATAGAAAAATTGCAACTTGCTCTTCTACAGTAACAAACTTGGAATTTTGGAGCAACCTTCTTTCTTTCAAAGAATTGCAAAAGTCGAGGAACACATTTGGTTCCATTCTTAGTAGATCATAGCATCTACTCTCATGTCCATAAATAATTTCTTGGATGAATGCATGTCCCGATAGTTGAGATATTCTACAAGGTTGCTTGCATACAAATTGATGATAATATTCTTCAATAGTTGATATCATTAAAAGTTCCACTATCTCATCTTCTTCATCATCAAATGCTTCCATACATGAAACTAATTGAAGAAGATTTTGATCCATAATCTGTAAAATTAAAGAATTACAAATAAAGAAATAGATGAACATGTATAAATGATAATGAATATTTTTTAAATTCAAATCATCAATATAAAGCAAGTTTAACAAACTCATACATTGCTTTTCTACTTCTAGTAAGTAAAAAGTGCAACATCATCCAATAAATATTTGGAAATAAAATATGCATATCAATAAAAGCAAGTTTGATCCATATCCATGCAAACAAAATACAACATCAACCAATAAGTATTTGGAAATGAAATATATAATAAAATCAAGTCTACAAATTCATCAGCAAAACAAGTTTCATCCATAACCAATGACAACAAAATACAACATCATCCAATAAGTTTATACACATCACTTAAGAGTAACTACCCAATCTTTCTAAAAGCATCACTTAAGATTAAGCACCCAATCCTTCTTCCTATTATTTGGAAGTTGCAAGAAAATTTCTCTCCATAATTCATCATCATGAAACTTTTCTATAGCTTTTGCATAAGCTGCCCCATCAATCCCATCAAGTGCATCCAATGCTTCAAGACTTTCCTTCAAAAAATTCCTTCTAGATGACTTAGATTCAGAAATAGCTTCAGATGTAACATCTTGATTGGAAGTTGTTGAAATGGATGAATTTTCAAGAAATTTCTCCCACACCTCAACTTTTCTCTTAGTATTCTCATTATAAGAGTTAAGAATAGTCATTAAAGCATCAGAAGTTTTGGCTTTTTTCCCTTTGTGCTTAGTAGATGAAGCAAAATTCGGCCTAACATGACCTTGAGAAGTATTTGGAATATCACCAAAAATATCATCTTCATCACTTAATGTCTGAATTTTATCTTCCTCTTGCAAAAGTGGGTCTCTCACATTCTCTTCACTATCAGAGGGGCTGTGTGTGGAAGGCCTTGCATTGGATCCAGTTGCAGTAGTATCTCCATAAATGACACACAATTTATCATATAATGGACATCCATACTTTCTAAATTTTTTTGCCATCTTATTAACCTGTTAATAAAACATAAACGCATTTCATTAATAACAAAATTTTTAGTTATTATTTACTAACTTCTTTAATAAAAAAAACGTACCCCATATAAGCGTTGCCAAATTTCTTCAGAAGCTATAAGTTGTCCAGTTGCAGCAACATAACCAACACTAGTTTCCTTTAGTAGCTTGTCAAAGTTGGTATGATGAGATCTCAATTGATTAAACTTATTTCTTACTTGGTTTTCAGTATAATTAAACTTAGCCTTCTTACTAAGTTCACTTCTTATCACTACAAGGAAAACAATAATTAGCTTGGGACAATTCCCTAGCTAAAATGGTAAAACTCCTGGGTAATATTAATTAGCAAAGGTTTCCCCATGGATTGACATCAATAATTTACCCAAGGATTTTATAATCCCTTGCTAAATAGCAATGAATTATTCCATGGGTAAATAATAAATTCCCTGGGTAATTAATGTTAAACAATTCTCAAAGACAAGAAATTTGCTTCGAAATATTTTCTAGGTAATCTCTGGGTAATTTAAGTTAATTGATTCATCATAGACATGGAATTTGCTTTAAAACCTTTCCTGGGGAATCCCTGGGTAATTTTAGCAAGGTATTTTTCATAGGCAATCCGTTGCTAAATTTTCAAAAATTGAAATGTTAGGTCCCTGGGTAATATTTACTAGGGATTGTTTCCTGGGTAATTCATAAGTATTTCTTGGCTAAATATATTTAGAGATTATTTCCTAGGTAATCATCGGGTAATAAAATTTGGAAAATATGATTATTCCCTGGGTAATCCCTTGCTAATATAAAACAAAGTTTTAATTATTTATTTTAAAATTATATTATAAATTATAATACAAAAACCTGTATTAAATCATTCATTTAGAATTATCAATAAATTTTAATGCAATATGCTAAAAATAACAATTTCAATTTATCATAATCAAGTACGAATTAAACATTGTCAAAGACATTAACATAAGTACAAGCACACATAGCTAACATAAGTGGCAAGTACAAAAACTCAAAAATATCACAAGCAAGCAACAAATATGAGAAATAAGCAACATAAGAACAACAACTACTAATTTAGTGGAGTAGGATCAACATCTTCATCATGACCTCCTCGATTTATTTGAGAAGGTGTTTGATTTTGAGATATAAGGAATTGTAGCATTTTCCTCATTTCAGCCACCTCTTGTCGAGTTTCTTGAAGCTCATGTTGATGTCGCTCTTCTTGGACTTGTAGTTGATTACACACAAATGCTAACTTATTTTGTAAATCTTCATTATTTTACATAGTAGATGTTGCAATTGAGTTATTGGCATTGGACTTTAAGCATCCATAATAGGAAGATGCTTGAGAACCAAGACCATAGACTCTTCTTTTCTTCTTTCCACCAATAGCTTTAATATAAAAGGCCAATTCATCTACTGGAGTAGATCCTGAGTTTGTTGATCCAAATTCTGTAGAAATTGCATGTTGTTTCAAGGTCAACATCTTATCCTACATTGAAGACAAATGTTAATAATATTGTAAGAAATATGTATATTATATTCCAAATTGTAGAAATTAAGAAAAGAGGCTAGCCACAAATATAGTATGAAATGGAAGCCATTTTTTATATTACTCAAGAAATTTTTAAGAACTAAAGAGGCTAGCCACAAATATAATATGTCAAAATTTCAATCTCACCAGTTAAATGCTTGGTCAGGATTGCTTGATTAAATGTTGTGCCAACATTTGTTTAGTAGTTTGTATCATAGCAACAAAGAATACAGGCTTTAAGGTGAAATTTATCAGTCAAAAGAGCATAGAGATTACTTCAACAAGAAGAATGTCAACTAACAGTTATTTAAGAATTTTTTTAGTGAAGACTTAGGTAGAATGTCAGTGCTTCCAAACTGTCTACCATGTCCTTTCAGAGGTTGTTCGTAGTCACAAAGCAAATGTCATGGTTACATTAACTTTTATAAATCAAATTATAGGCCTCCAAATCAAGGTAAGACATTTGTCAGTTAAAGACCTAATAAATGCTAAATTTTGATTTCATAAAAGCCAACATGAGCAACTCTTAGGAATTCTATTGTTTCCCCTTGAGAGCTATCTAGGAGTTAATATTCACATCATCATCTTCAACATCTTATCCTCAAGTAAACAACTAAATCATAATATTCCACTAAATATGTATATGTATTTTTATATGTTACAGATATCAAGCTTCATCTGTAACATGCTTGTTAACAGAGATGAAATACATATATTATATTTCAAATTGTAGAAAATAAGAAAAGCTTCTCCTCACACATGTATTCTAATAGCCAAATGTAAATGTGTGTGCATGTATATATTCATAGTATAATATTTCAAAGACAATAAATCATATAGAATTTCAATGCTTTTACTCAATCTCAGATCAATTGTAAGTTAAAAACTGTAAGAAATTCCTACTTTCCAGTGGCTTTAATAACTATCAATCTCATTCATACTTCTAATCATAAATCATATAGTAGAGTTGGTTCCATTTCCCATCTAAATTGAGATTCCATTCCACAGTTACAAGAATGCAAAAAAAAAAAAAAAAAAAAAAAAAACATTTTAGAAACAAACAACTAAGTAAGCCAATCAGTTCAAAAATAATCATCAAACAATTTTTTTTCAAAAACATATATATATAATTGCTCTTTTGCATTGGAATTCTTAGTAGACTCAATTAAAAATGCCAAAGGATTAAAAATAGAGAAAATAACTAAAATATCCATAAACTTGGTCAACTTTGGTTTAGCATCTAAATATAAACAACACAAAAAACTTGACTTATCAAAGACCAAATTTACAAACCTAAGTGACGGTGGCAGAGTCAGTATTATATTAGCAACTGGAACACCAAGAACTCTAAATGGAAGCATAAACCATTGAAGTGCAAAGGCAAGTTGCTCTGGAATTATGGTGGTCAGGAAAAACTTGCACTTTGAAAGATCTGCCAAAAATGAAAAATCAAAGGATTCTCTGTTAAAGTTTTCATGGCAGATCATGCAAATACATAGACATGATTTGAACTGACATCTAAACTATCATGCAAATACTAATGATCTTGCCAGCGTTCAGCCGTTGAATTGCTCTTCACCGTTAGATCCGCTCGAAAACAGTGAACAACGACCAACTTAACTGGGGTCTATGAGCAAAACAAGAGCTCAAAGTTACTAGTTGGGCGAGAAAGTGTGTGTGTGTGTGTGTGTGTGTGTTACCAGTTGGGCGGGAATAGACCTCAGATTGAGCGTTGGGGCGGCCGGTGAATCTTGAGAGCGTGCGGAGTGATAGTGTCGGGCTTACGGGACCGGACGATGATGCTGTGAGCTTTGAGGAAAGGATCAAGAACCGGCTAGACCACGGCCCCAATGCCAACATGATGCACCCTTGGATGACCTCGACATGCGTGACCTTGGCGATGAGTCGGCGAAGGAGACAGAGATTAGGGTTTGGGTGAAAAGGAGGCAGAGATCAAAGATTAGGGTTTGGGGATGGACTTAGGCATTGGTTTTGATAAGAGAGTGAATTGTAAAAATATATCATTTATCATCATATTACTTCCAACACACTTTTTAAAAATTCAAGCTATTTTAAGATCCGAATACATACAATAACTAATAAAATTATTATTATTATTATTATTATTATTATTATTATTATTATTATTACTATTATTATTAAATCCATCCTTTTAATAAGCTTAGTTGAGTTTAACTTTATTTTTTGGGCCAACTACTGAAACTAGGCCCATTTAAGAACTAATACGAAAGCTACAAGCGTTATATATATATGCGTGCTTACGGGTTGATAATTGATCATCCAGTCCAAGCTTCCTCACTCGGTGATACTGGATTTGGACAACAAAATTGCACCCACAATCGAGACCCATTATCATCATTATTATTAAATTGATCACTATCCATATCTTATCTAATTTATTTGGTTTCTTGAGTCTAATTTTAGTTGGATTGAGTTTAATAACTAAATTAATTAATTATGGTGTTGTGGTTAACAAGGAGGTTGGGAAAACGATGAAAACATAGAGGCTAGCTGGAGTACAAGGAGACATTGAGGTTATTAATTATTTTATTTTCTTTTGATGCAATTTTTTTTAATAAAAATCATACTATATATATATATATATATATATATATATATATATATATATATATATATATATATATATATATATATATATATATCATAATGAAGTTAAAACAATTAATAATAAGATTTTTAAACTCAATAACAAATCTAAAAAAAAAAAGCAATTTAATACTCTTATAAAAAAAAATCAAGTGACTTTATATTTACATAGGGTAATTTTTAAGATCAACAATTTTAACTACGGAAACTAATCCCTTGCTAAATAAAAATCCTAACAAATAAAAATACCAGGGATTAGCTACGATCAAATAATAATAACTATTTACCTAGCTAATCCCTGGGTAATGTTAATGATGTTCAATTTACCCAGGGATTAGCTAGGAACAAATAACAACGAACTTTTGACCTAGCTAATCCTGGGTAATTATAAAACTGTTCAATTTTACTCAGGGATCAGCTAGGGTATAGATACCAACGAATAATTTTCGATGGTAATTTATTGCTATATATTAGCCGCGTAGTTTCGGCAGTATTTAGCAATGGAATGGCTTGGAAATATTTTGTTGTTGCTAATTCCTTAGGTATTTCCCTCTGTAATCCCTGGGTAATGTTTTTAACATTTATATCTAATCATTCCTTTCTAATCCTTATCTATTCCCTGGCAATATACCCAAGAATATGTTTCCTGGGTAAATTCCGTTGGTAATTAACAGTTTTTTTGTAGTGTATAGTTTTCCAAGCTTCTTTGGTGAATGTTGTTGTAGGTCGATTTCCTTTTTTAACCTCTTCTTCCATGAGTTCAATAAGTATTTTTTCTCTTTCAGTTGACCAAATTTTACTTTCATCTTTGGAAACCACTTGAACTTCATTATCCTCACCTTCACTCTCAATTGGATTTTGCATATTGACTACCTCATTTGCCATGTAGAAAGTTCACTAAAACACACTTACCAAAAAAACAAAAAAAGAGAAAATTATCAATTGAGGAAGTTTATTCAATTTTCAATATGGGCAATATATTCAAAGATAATATTTCATGGCATACATTAGATGATGGATGCAAAGATAAAAAAAAATCTAGTCAAGAAATTCATTTTGGATAAATAATAAAAGAATATATCTTTTCTCAACAAATCTTCTTCTATTTCTATTTGAAATTGCCACTTTATTTCTATTTCTAAGAGAAAACATCTAAAACTATTTTTAGAAATGTATTAGCTATTCTCCCAAAACAAAAAGGAATAAGACTTAACTCTCCCAAAACATCTTAGTCTTATTCTCTCAAAAAGTAGATTAATAAACTATAAAATATGTGAATCTACAGTTATCATGAATTTATTTTTAGAAATGTATTAACTATGAGTGAAATACAAATATGTGAATATATAAACACAACCAATTGGATTTTTTTCTTATTTAAAGAAAAGAATATTCCATATAATCCAAACATTTCTTTCTTAAAAAAGTAACACCTCAAGATATAGAAATTTGTTTTTTAGAATATATCAAGATATAGATTTTTTTTAATATATCAAAATCTAGATCTCAAGATGCTCATTTATTCACAATATATAAAGATATGGTGATTGGAAGAGATTTTTAAAAAAAAAATGAAGAATGGCTACGAGCTTTTACAAGAAAATCACAAATCCAACAACAAAATCTAACATCTCTAACCATCTTATCTCAAATTCCTTAACTATTTTCAAAATATTACAAACAAATCTCTAATATACTAATTACTTTCAAGCCATATCTAAAGAAAATTAGATGGGAGAAAATAAATAAATAAAATAGGAAAAAAAAGAGTTCTCACCTCTCAAAAGATCGACGGACGCGGGAAGAGAGCTCTAAAGCGTTTGATGTTCATGAGAAAGAGATAATGTTAAAGTGTTTAATATGTTAGGTTAGAAGTAAAGTAATGTTTTGGAAATGTTTCCAAAAAAGTTGAAAACATAAAAAGTTTGTTTTCATTTTTTTTGGAAACATGAGGATTGTTTTCAAAATTTTTGGAAACAAAAACACCTTACCAAACGTGTTTTTCTTATTTTTGTTTCCAAATTTTGGAATTGGCAACAAAAACAAAGATTTGGCAACAATGCCAAACGAGCCCTTATGTTTTCAACTGTTTGGGAAACGTTTTCAAAACTCTTCATCCCACAACGAAACCCTTCTTCTTCTACTCCTTTTTCTCTCTCCTTTTAATTTTTATTTTTTATTTTTATAAAAAATATAATTTTTTTACAAATTAATAATAATTATATATATATATATAAATTTATTATTTTGGCTTGATATTTTACAAATTAGTTTATATAATATAAAAAATTATATTTTTAGAAATTATTTGTGAGAATAATTGTTTGACCCTTGATTTTGATAAACTATGATATAATATAATATAATAATAATTTATGTTATTAATTGTATTTAATAATATAATCGAGTAAACTAATATGAAAAATAAAGTTTTATAAAAATAATTAAAAATATGGATTTGAAAAAAAAAACGATAAAAAAACGTTATAATAATTTTATACTAACCAAACATGTTTTTGTTTACAGCTTTTTAAAATAGAAAATAATCAATGTATCCAAACATATTTTTGTTTTCAAAAAATTGAAAATAAAATAAAAACAAAGCAAAAACAAAACAAAAGCGAAACAAAAACAAAAAACAAGAAAACAGAAACGATTAGAGCTGTCAAAACGGGCCGGCGGGGCGGGCCGGCCCGCGGGTCACCAAAACCCACCATTTGGCGGGGCGGGGCGGGCCGGCCCGCCATTTGGCGGGTTGGCAAAATGCCAACCCGACCCAACCCGCCTTGGGTTGGCGGGTTGAGCGGGCTAGCCCGCTAAAAAAATTAGAATAATAAATCACCTAAAGCAAACGAAACCTAACCTAACCTAAAATAAATTAAACCAAACCAAACCAAACCCAAAGAGATTATAATAAATCAAATACCTAAAATAATAAAATAAGCAAATAACAATATATACAACCAAATTAACCAATTAACTCAACATTCAAAAATCCCCTCATCAAGATTCAACACCAACCATATATAAGAGAAATATCAATATCATGAACTTACATAAAGCACCTAAAACATATTTGAGTCTTCATGAAAGCACCTAAAGCACATGAAACACCAACCTCATACATTAAAAATTTAAAAGCAACAACAATTCCATCCACATGCCAACTTAAGTCTTCATGAATTAATCATGTCTCTCTCCCTCTTAAGTCTTAAGACATACAATAATAGAGTTCATTACAAATTTAAAATTCATCAACCATTAAATTTGAAGTTCATTACAAATTTCCATCTTCACCATCTCCTCCTTCCGTTCTATCTTTATCAATAACTTCAAAAATGTTTGAACCCTCACCGGATGTAGTTGGTTTAGTATTTCCTTCATCTTCATTATCTACATAAAAACCCCCAAATATAAAAATTAGTTAAAAATTAAATTTAATATAAACAAATATTTCAAGATTTCAACTAAATAAACAATTTAAATTAATAACTTGTATTTACCAATGTTATAACCATGCAACCAATTACGGATGCAAATGAGAGCTTGTACTTTTTCAGGAAGGGTACAACTTCTATATTTGTTGAGCACGCGAGCACCAATAGAAAAAGCCGATTCAGATGCAACAGTTGTTATCGGGATAGCCAAGACATCACTTGCCATTAATGCAAGAATTGGGAACCTATGCTTATGATTCTTCCAATACTCCAACACATCCAAATCTTCATAATATGCAAACTCAAGCTTTGGTTCCTCCAAATAAAGATCCAATTGAGATTTCCCCGCACTTGTAATTGATTGACTCTCAAATACTTTAATTTCCTATATTTAATAATAAGCATATGTTATCATAAAAAAAAAAGTAAGCAAATTAAAGAAATAGAAAAAGAAAGAAACAAAGCGTTATAACACTTACATCAAAGATTCTTTTGCCCTTACTTTTAATTCCTCCACCACCTTGTGTAGATGTAGGTGTAATGATAGAAGAAAATTGTGGTTTTGAAGAACTTGACTCATTAGCATTTGAATAATGTTGAAAAAGTGTGTATAGTTTTGTTCTCACAAGTGACACCTTGTCTTGGCATTTAGTAGAATCACTCTCAACATTCCCATAAAAATACTCCAACATTGACAATTTAATTCTTGGATCAAGAATAGCCCCAAATGCAAGCACCATACTATATTGTCTCCAATATTTATCAAACTTTTCCTTCATCCTTCTACACATGTCACTAATTACCACATCTTCACTTGACAAGTTTTCTTTTAATAAAACTTCAATCTTCCAAACTTGCATAAAATACAAGTTTGATGTAGGATAAGAAGATCCCGATATCAAGTTGGTAGTGTCATAAAAAGGCTCCAAAAACTCATATATTCTCTCTTCTTTTCTATTCTTCATTTGAAGGGCAATACTTATAATTTCTATCATTCAATTGAAGAGAAGTAAATGCCCTTTTATATTTAATAACACTATCCAACATCAAATATGTCGAATTCCAACGGGTGGATACATCTAATCGCAAGCCAATACTGGTGTCGATGTTGCCAACTGTGCCCACACATTCTTCAAATTTTTTCATTCTACTTTCTGAACCTTTCACATATTTGACAGATTCTCTAATTTTATGCAAAGCATCATGAGTTACTTTCAAACCTTCTTGCACAATGAGATTCAAAATGAGAGCAGAACAACGAATGTGAAAAAATTCACCACCACATAATAAACTATCATGCAAAGACAATTGCTCTTTCAGAATATCTTGCATATTGTCATTGCTAGATGCATTATCCAATGTCAAAGAAAACACTTTTTTCTCAATTCCTCATTCTTTCAAAAATAAAAATAACTTTGCAGCCAATTCAACTCCCGTGTGTAGAGGAGGCAATTTAGCAAAGTTCAGAATTTTACTGTTCAATTTTCAATTTTCATCAACAAAATGCCCTGTTAAGCAAATGTAACCCTCACTAGTGCATGCAGTCCACACATCTGAAGTTAAGCAAATTCTATTCTGAATATTACCCAAAACATGCTTAAGTTTCCCTTTCTCCCTCATATATATTCTTGTAATATCAGAAACAAGAGTATTTCTTGAAATGCAAATGCCATCAGGATTTACATATTTTATCCAAGCTCTAATGCCATCATATTCAACAAATGAAAATGGCAAATCATGTTTTATAACTGCAGCAGCTAATAAGTCAAGTGCAATTTTTTGATCTATTTTCTTTGAACTTATCTTCCCTTCATGATCAATAAACATTTGTCCTACATTATTGAATTTAATCATTTTGCAGTTATCCTTGTGACGCCTTAATGTAGAAGTCCCATACCTTTTACCCCCACATTTGTATTCTTTCTTACATCCCTTGCATTCTGCTATTTGTATGCCATCTTGATCCACCACCCCCTTCTTTATAAAGAAATTCCAAATATCAGAAAATTCTTTCGCCTTTTTACTTGTCTCCTTGCCCGATTTATTGCTTTCCAATTCTTGTTCATCTAAGTTCACACTTTGATTCAAAGAGGCGGAGTCCATGATTTTAATTTATCCTGCAAATATACAAATTAAAACCATATGAGTTTGGAGCATTGCATTATATATTTGTATGAGTATGGTTTAAGGTCCATGAAACAACCCAAAAAACGAAATCATAAAATAATACAAAATTAGTGAAATTTTAGTCAAATGAAAATTATTGGGACATTTTTATGTTAATTTATTTTTAAAAAGTAAATTGGTGGATTTTTATTTAGACTAAGTTAATGGAATAATTTCTTAAGTTAACACACTTGCAAAGAAAACACATTGTGTTTCTTAAGTTACACATGACAGGAGAGAATAATTTTAATTTCTTTTGACTATTGAATATTGAGGTTCCAACATTTTATTGCTCTCAAATCAGAAAAAATTCAAGCAAAGTCACAATCTGATCTACAACTCAATTTAAGCAAACCACCTGAAAAACATGGAAAACTAGTCCTAAGTTGCCCACTATCAAGATTATTCACCACCATTGCTAGGAAAAGCAAAATGTGTCTAAACAACAACTACAACAACCAGTCCCAACTATTTAATTTTAGGATTATGTTTAAAGCTCACAGAAATTCATACAACCAATCAACAATTAGCACATAAAGAAAAGTGTTTAAGCTTAACAATGATCATGATAAAAAAAATAAAAAAATAAAAAAAAATTATACAAAAATCAAACCGGTGATGATGAATTGATGATGCAGGTGATGGTGATGGTGATGATGATGATGATGCTGGTGATGTTGGGCACTTGGACCGTTGGTGTCTTGGTGATGAATTGATGATGATGATGCTGGTGATGTTGGTGATGATGGAGATGCCGTTGATGCTGGGAATGAACGGAGTTAATGCCGGGCCGGTGAAGGTGATGATGATGATGCCTGTGATGGTGATGAAGGATGGAGAAGTGGCTGGCTAGTGGCTGTGGTGGGTGAAGAATCAATTAGAAATTTAGAAATTAGGGCAAGCAAGATTTGTGAGATTGAGACAAAAGCCATCTAATTTTAAATTTTAAATTTATTTAATTTAAAAAAATATATTTTTTTAAATTAAATAAAGGGGTGGGCCAGCCCGCCAAAAGCCCACCCCGCCCCGCTCAGAACCCTAACCCAAACGGGTTGGCCCGTTACGGCTCGCCTCCAAACAGGCCTACAAAAGGTCAACCCAACCGGCCAATTTTTGCTGGCGTGGCGGGCCAGCCCGACCGGTCAGACCCGTTTTGACAGCTCTAGAAACGATGCCAAACGACCCCTAAGAGAGTGAAAGTAGAGGTTGAGAAATATTGAGATTAAGAGAGAAAGAGTTGGGGAAGAATGATATTTGGTAAAAAAAAAAAATTGGGTAAGGATGTGGGGATATATATAGGGAAGTTTATTTAAAATTTAAATTTTGAATTTTTTTTTTACTTTTGAAATTAAAAAACTATAAAAAAAATTAAAAAAAAAAAAACCAACTGCTATAATAGCCAACAACGGCTCTGGTTGGTCAACCACAGCCGTTGGTTGATTTTGAAATTCAACCCAGCGGGTCAACCCGCCGGGTTGAATTTTTTTAAAAACATGACCCGCCGGGCCAAACCCGGTTTGGAACCGGGTTTGGCCCGGCGCGTCAACAGGTTGGGTTTCCCCAAACCGTAATTGACCCGTCTACAGTACGGGCCGGTTACGGGTCATTGAACTAGCGGGTCGGGCCGGTTTTTCGGGTGGCCCGTGCCCACCTCTATCCCGGAGGGGGCCGCGGGCCAGGCTGACTCGGCGGCAGTGGGAACTCGGCGGGCCCGCCGGGTCACGGGTCAACAACATGTGACCCGGACTAGAGGGGGCACGGGCCGACATTTGGCCCGGCCCGGCAGAAACCGCCGGGTCAGCTGACCCGGCGGGCGGGGCCGGTAACCTGTAACCGGCCCGCACTGTACCGGGCCCGATTACGGGTTGGGTTTTTATTGACTCATGATCCGTCTGGGCAACCTAGAGGGTTGGTTTTTTTTTTTGTTTTTTTAATTTGTGTGTTAAAAAATTAAAACATTTGAACCTTGGTCTTCAAAGAGCAAGATTCATTGAGAAACCAATTGAACTAATTTTTGTTGGTGATAATTTAAAATTTTTTTTAAACAAATTTATAATGAAGACATCAATTTGAATTCAAATTCAAAGTTAATGAGTTTTAAATCTTAAGTTAATAAGTTTTTTATCCAATTATTTTAGGTTGTGTTTGATTGGTCATATTTTCCATGGAAAAATTTTCCATCAAAGATTTTCCACTAAAATAGGTTGTTTGATTGCAAATATTTTCCATGGAAAATTTTTCCACAAAACAGATCACGTGACGGGCAATTTGAAATTTTTTTTATAATCATGGAAAAAAATCCTTAAATAATCTATTTTTTTTTTCAAATTCGGATAAATAAAAAATAAAAAATAAAACAACCCGTCTTTATTTAGGATTAAAAAAAAGGGAAATATATAGATTTTTTATTATTAAAATAATAAATAGGGGAAAAAACGAGAGATAAATCCTTAATAAAGCAAAAAAATCTCCCAATATCTTTTTTTTAATTTGGAAAAAAATTAAAAAATAAATAAAAACAAACCATCGAGATTTTTAGGATTAAAAAACCGAAATATTAAATTTTTTAAAAAATAGTAAACCTAGAAAAAAAAAAGATAAATATGTGCCATCGAAGATCCGTCTTGGATTGTGGTTTTGCTTTAAAGGAAGAAATATGTGTACTTTAAATTTTTTTTGTTGGAGTACTTTGAAATAATAAACATATTAGCAAAAATAATTCTGAATTTTGTGGTTTACTATATTAATTTTTTAAGGAATATAAATGACTTATGTTATTTGAATGATTTAGTACGATGATTTTTTAAAATCAGCAATGCATAAATTAATAGCATTTTAGGTAGCCAAAAATATAATTTCCTTGGAGAATATAAAAAATTTTCCATGAAAAATATAATTTTTTTTTCGGGGAAAATTGATGCAATCAAACAAGAAATGAGATTTTTTCTATGTAAAATGTTACATTTTCCATAGAAAATAGGAGCAATCGAACAACAAAATAAAAATTTTTCATAAAAAATTCTTGATTTTTTAGCTAGAAAATAATGCCAATCAAACAATCATTTTTTGTTCCATGAAAAATTTTTCCATGGAAAAATATTCCATAGAAAAATTTTCTTTTCCACTAATTTTCCATGTTGTAATCAAACACAGCCTTAATTTATTTTATTACTTAAATTTTTTACTTTTTACTTCTATTTACTTATCAAATTCTATATATTTATTGTAACTAGTGTTTTTAAATTTTAGTTATAATATAATAATTTAGTATTGATTTTCCTTATATTTACATGTATTGTTTTATTTGATTATTTCAATCACCAATTAATAAGATTAGTTATTTTCTTTTACATTAAGCTCATCAGTTTTAAATTTTATGTTAATAAGTTTTTGTATATAACATAATTTCAATCACCAATTAATAAGATTAGTTATAATATTATTTCTCTACTATTTTATGTCAATCATCAATAAATTTTATGTTAATCTCTCAAACAAATAGATAGTAAAATTTCAATATAAAGTAGTACATTTTTATAACTATGATTTTTCATATAATATAATTTTATAACTCAAAACAATATGTAAACTATTTAATTCAATAAATAAACAAACTTAGTGTAATTTTTTATTATAATTTTTAAAATAAAAAATAAATTTAAATATTATGGATGGGATTTGAACTTAAGTCACTCATACCACCAACAAATACTTTTACCAACTACACTATAAAGGTATTGTGCATTTATATTAAAACATCATAAATAAAAAGAAAAGTTAAAAAATAAGTTTTTTAAAAAAATAATTTTCAAAATAAAAAATAGTTTAAAACAATTTTAATAAATTGGAAGAATTTGAAACGACTCAAAATAAATTAAAATAATAATAATAATAAATTACACTAAGTTTGTTTATTTATTGAATTAAATAGTTTATATATTCTTTTGAGTTATAAAATTATATTATATGAAAAATTATGGTCATGAAAATGTACTACTTTATATTGAAATTTTACCATCTATTTGTTTGAGAGATTACCATTCTTAACCATGAACAAAAACAAATCTCAAGAAAAATTAATAATATATATGTATGTTGTCAGATCAAATGGCTTAAATTTGGTTGTCTCTTTTTTCAAATTTTCATTTTTTTATTTTTTTATTTTTGTAAGGATGCATTATATGATTATCATGTATAAAATGATGGTTTATAAATAAATAAATTATATATATGTGTGTGTGTGTGTGTGTGTGATATTTTGACTTGCACTTAATTTTTTTACTTGTTGAATTAAGTTGCCTATGTATCCTCTTGGGTGTAAGAGGAATCAAAGCCAACGTAGTTCTCTTACCTTATATTAGAGTTTTCACCCACTTACCTATTCGTCAACGTCAGGTTCTGGCTCTTGCTCGGTGTCAGGGGCTGTTGTTGTGCTCATCATATTATTAGTGAAAAAAAAGTCACTTGCTTTTAGACTTCCCATCTATGCTTTCTTGTTATCAAACTTGTGCACGCTTCCAATCATCTGTGCACACTTGAATTTCAATGTTTGGTGCCGACAATTGTGACCGTGTTGTATCCTACATGTTTCCACTTGCACTAAAAGTTTGCTCGCACGCTACTGTAGACATAGGACACGCAAAAATATCTTTTACAATTAATGAAAGAATTGGGTACGAATTTCCATTACCTTGCCACCAATGAAGAACATCAAAAGTCATATTTGTGTTCATATCCTCAGAAAATCGAAAGGTAGTGTTTAGGTATAAGTCGACCTCTATGTATTCCGAACCCCTAGGTTTCTTTTTCGCTTGCCTTTGTCGAAATGATTCTCCTCCACTACTGTTGGACCGTCCTACAGCCTCAGTTGCAACCTGTGGAACTATATGGCCATAACGAGAGCAATAGCTCTCATACAATCCAAAAAGTTGTGACCTAACATCAATAACAATCGCATTAATATCTATAAAAATGTCAGACTCTGATGCATACTATTGAGTCTCTAACTCACTCATAGCCCATGATTGAGGATCTTGACCACAGTTAAACCCTAAAAACTTATAATAGCCTTCTAAATATGCAGATAAGCCTTCTAATTTCTGCTTAGGATCTAAAACAAATGCAACTAAAGCAATAGGAGGTATATTCCTATAATAGCTTAACCATTTTGCCTTCATTTCTACAAGGCCATTAACTAATTGAGCACCTAATCTAAACTTCCACAATTGTTCAGCAACACCAACAGCACCATATAAAAACAAATGTGCAGTGGGAAAATAAACTTGTGAAAATAAATTTGTACATGTATTAAACACAGAAAGTAAATCCATAACTCTAGTAGCAATATTCCATTGATATTCAAATAAACTAAAACTAGGTAAAGATTCAGTCACGAAAGCAGTCAACAATGTCTTGTAAGGAAATGTAGCATTAAGATCTAATAAGTAGAGTTCCATCTAGTTTTAACATCTTTCGGGAATTTTTTGGCCCTCATGTTATTTGCTCTACAATAGCGAGCTCATTGTTTCATGAGGGTCATGTTCCTTCCTATATATGATACCACATTCCTAATTGGTCCTACAAATTGTTTTAGGGACTCCAATTCGTTTTGCACACATAAGTTTAATACATGACAAGCACATCTAATATGAAAATATTTGCCCCTGCACGAAGGCCTCAAATATTCTTCTAAAGGTCTAATTAAGGCCGTATTAGCAGAGGTATTATCAAACGAAATTGAAAAAATTTTAAAAGTTAAACCATATTCTTCAATGATCCCACGAATGATCCTATAAATATTATAGGCGGTATGGGCCTCTTTGAATACCGTAAAAGCAATGACTCGCTTTTGGATATTCCACGAGTCATCAATCCAATGCGCCGTAATACCCATAAAAGAATTTTCATGAAATACATCGGTCCAAATATCAGAACATAAAGAAATAGAGGAGGAACAAGCACGGAAATACTCACAAAGTTGTTCTTTACCGTGTTTGTATTGTTTAAAAATTGTTCTTTGAATTGTTCTTCTTGAAACTTTTTTGCACGCTGGTTGCAAGGTTTCATTGATGCATTCTTGTACTTGGCTTCGCTCCACAAAGTTGAATGGTAAGTGTTCCACAGAAATTATCTCCACAATTTTATCCCTGTATCTTGGTTGCGAAAAATGTAAATAAAGCAGAGTGAGAACTAATACCTTCGTCTACGGCGAATCAAATTTGAGATTGTGTTCGAGGATGTCAAAGCTTATATGGATGACCTCCATATGTCTATTAAATGTGCCATACCCTCCTCCTTTGCTATGCTTAAATTCGGAATTACAATAATTACATTTTGCATGAGTTACATTACCATCATTATTATACATTTTTGTAAAATGAACTTTAAAAATATTAGACTTGGGGATAGATACTGTGGTGTTATTTGTTTCTCTAGTCTCTGAAGGGATAGTAGATGGTGTCGGTTCCTCAACTGGACTTTCGTACTCGGGCCATTCATTATTCTCTTAGATAGACAATGAGGTCGAACCAATAACGCTTTTTCCCTTTGAACTTTCACCACGGGATGCCATTTTAAAATTTTTGTAAATCTAAAATCAATGAAAAATAAAAGCAATAGGTGAAATAAACTCATTAAAAAATTATAGAATTTTTTTTAAAATTACACTCTAGAATAACAATTATAGAAAAATAAACAAACCAAATAAATAAAATATATAGAAACCAAGATAATAAAATTAAATAATGCCAAAAAATAAAATAAAAAAGGTAAAAATAAAAAAAACAAATAAAAAATAGCATAATAAGCAAATATCAAGTGAGCAATAATAAATAAAAAAAATCTAATAACAAAAATTAACAAAATTAAATAATGCCAAGAAACTAAAAAAATAAATAACAAACCAAATTAATAAGCAAAGGTAATTAAATAAAATAATGCATGTAAAAAAAAACCAATTCAAAGCAATTAATTATTTAACCATGCATTTCAAATTTTGTCAGGTAAACAAATCAATTGATGACAAACACTTACATACCAAACACATGATGACAAACACTTACATATTTAATATTTTTCAGGTGAACAAGTCAAGCCCCATGATGACAAATCAATTGGCTGGTAAACAAATTATGTACATATTTATTACTTACATACCAAACACTTACATGCAAAATAATTTCATGCAAAATAAAAAAAACAAGTCCACAAGTCTACAAATATTAATTTCATGTATTTTATGTAGAAAACACAAGTCCTAACTCCACAAATAAACAATATAACAACAATAAAACTAATAATTTTATACAAAATAAATAAATAAATAAAAAAACAAATCCACAAGTCTACAAATATTAATTTCATGCATTTTATTTGAAGTCCACATGCAATATACTTTAAATAAAATATGCCATTAATTTTAAAAGTCCACCATTCTAAACTCTAAAGTCCACATGCAAAATATTTTAAATAAAAAAAAAACAAGTCTAAAAATATCCAAATTGACATTGATTAAATTATAATAATTACTTTTAAAATAAATTATTAATTTATGAGAAGCATATTTTCTGAAAACGAGAGAATTGAGAAAACCATCCATCTTCCACGATAATGTTCTAATTAATTAAAAATAACATACACACATGTAAATAAACAAATCTTCACATCTACATATACATAAAACTTTTCAGCAATTCAGTAACTTTACAAACCATCAATCAGTTCAATTCTGTAACATATATATACAAGGTCTTATTTTCAATAATAAATTAAAAAAATGTAATTCAATATTCAATGCTCAATTTATTCTATGAAATTAAGATAATAACATAAATGATTTAACAAACCTACAATTAATAACAAAAAATATAAATAATTACCAACCTTGTTAATAGGAGAACTTCAAAAACAAAGAAAATAATAGATGTCCCAAGTTGCTCTAAATCTCCAAGACTCCAATAATTAAACCCCCAAGTATCCAAGCCTCCAAATAATTTCTTTCAAGCCTACAAAATTACAATTAAAAAAAAAAAAAACAACTATTTCATTCAAATAGAAACTAATAATTTTCATACATTATTTAACAAAACTATAATTAATAACTTCATGCATTATTTAACAAGCCTACAAAACTACAAATATTAAAATAAAAAAAAAATCTACAAAACTACAAGTAATAATTTCATGCATTATTTTAAAACCACAATTCTAAAATACCAATTCAAATAAATAACTCAAAAATACTCAAAAATACAACTAATAATATCATTCAAGTCTACAACTTAAAACTACAACTAATTTGTATGATAAAACATGCCTACAAAAAAAAAAAAAATCTAAACTAGTAATTTAAACAAATAAATCATTACCAACCTTGTTAAGTGGAGACCTTCAAATAGAAAGAAAATAATTAATCCAAATTTGCTCCAAATCTCCAAGAATTAAGACTCCAAGACTCCAAGACTCAAAAAATAGACCCAAGTTGAAGTTTGGAATTATTGAAATTAAGAGAGAATGAGAGTAGGAGTTGAGAAATATTGAGATTAAGAGAAAGAGTTGGGGAAGAATGATAATTGTTAGGGGTATATATAGAGGTTTATTTAAAATTTAAATTTTGAATTTTTTTTTACTTTTGAATTTAAAAAACTATAAAAAAAATTTTAAAAAAACCCAACGACTATTAAAGCCGTTGGGGGAGAAGAAGCAACCTGATTCCAAACCGGGTTTCAACCTGGCGGGTTGACTCGCTGGGTCAACCTGCCGGGTTGATCTTTTTTGAATTGTATGACCCGCCGGGTTACGAGTTGTGTTTTCCTAACCCATAATCGGCCTGTCTACAGTACGGGTCGGTTATGGGTCATTGAACCGGCGGGCTGGTTCTGGCTAGGCACGGGCAGGATGAGATTCGGGTCGGGCAGAGTCCATAATTAATAAAATTCAACTTATCCAAACTGGACCTGGCTCAATAATTTGGGCCTTAATTTTTACCAGAGCCCTCTTGAATTTTATAACCTTTAACCAAAGCTCGGCCAAATAAGTTTTTTGTCAATTAATAAATAAGTTATAAAAAAAAAATATTAACAATAATAACACTACCACATATTAGTCTATAAAACACATTAAAATTATATAACTAATTAAAGATTATTCTACATCTTTGTTCAGTCACAACAATTATAATTCAAACCATTATAACCAAACCCGGTCTGTTTTTAAAACTAATTAATACATATGTATATAACTTGGGGCGGGCCGAGCTCAGGCTTTTAACAATAAAAATCATACCCAATCCGTTTTTAAAATGGACTCCATATTTTATCCAAGGGCTGGTCATCGGGCCTCATATATTTGTCCAATCCCTCCCAATTTTTGGGTGGGCCTTTAGATTTGGGCGGGTAGCCTAGACTTTGAATAGGTCTAATTACCAATTACAACCATCAGGGCCGTCAGGGTAAAAATGTGGCTTTAGGAAAAAGTTTTTTAATTATTATTTTTAAATGATAAATTACATAATAAAAAATATCATGATTAAAAATTATAATAAGTGAACATCCTCTTGGATTATAAACACCAGTTTATATCCCACTGATGAGACAGTTCGAATTTTAGTTCACGTAAGGAGATGAAGGTACATGCGTGTTGTGGGTGTAACTCTATGATTGTCCACTTTGTCAAAAAAAAATTATAATAAATAGAATACTAAAGAAAATTTTCAGAAAATCTTGATATAAACTATTCTATCATGGAGAGATGGGAGATAATTTATGACATTATCATAATTAATAAATGTGATAAAGTAAATTTTATGTGATTTAATATTATTGTAAATTAATTAACAAAATAAATTTTGTTATGAAACATTAATTAAAGTTGATGCCTATTAATGTATAACTAGCTGTTCATCTCCCCAAACTCCCAAATCCCTCCATTTTCTAAGCTCTATGGCTTTTCATCTTCTCATGTCTTTTCATCTTTCCATATTTACGAGGAAGTTTAATAGATGTGACTTTTCTTATTCCTCTCAGCCTATAAATAGAGGCTTTGTAATCTTGCATAATACATAGTGTTTATATAAGAAAAAAAAGGGGATTTTAATTTAAATAAAATTTCAATTTTATCTATACTCGGATCAAGAAAAGGAAATTAATCCCAAGTTTAATGTGATGGATATATATCCTTGTTTGGGCATGAAAAAATTTAGAGCTTATTCATGCTTGAAAATTTAAATCAAATTAAATTCAAATAAAAAATTGATTGGATAATGATAAATAAATATAAAAGAAAAGGGGTGTGCATAAGATAAGGTTTAAATTATTCAAAGTTTTAAAAAATCCAAGATATTAAAAAAAATCTTCAAGTTGTTGGTGAAATTGGGATAAAAAATATTATTTTATTTTTTAAAAAAATCCCGGATTCAAATTTTAAAAAAAATCAGGGGAGATTTTTGGTTGAAAAAATCTCAACAACCTGATTATCTAACCATCCATCCATAGAGGGCCTGGATCCTTGGCTTTTGTTGAGAAAGCATGCATGTAGGAAGGGGGAAGGTGAAAAAAAAATCCCAAAAAAAAAAAAAAAAAAAAAAAGACTCTAGAAGGAATCATAAAGATGGAGAACTGTGCTTATGGATCCCATGGTATATTTTCTCCATTGTGGGACCCGGGAAGAGAAAGTGATGGCATAGGAGGGGCCCGTTTTTTTTTTTTTAAGGAAAATCATACATGCATGGAGAGAATGAGACATCTCCTCTTATGATGGGACCCGAGAAAAAAAAAAGAGAAAATGAAAGCCCTTGATCTATCCATCCATGGCCATCTCTTGTTCTTCATGGTGGGCCCGCTTTGGTGTTTTTATTTTTGAAAGAATGAACCAAGTATGTATGCATGATTCACCCTCTCTTCTTAATATCCAAATACCGCCTTTTTTCTCCAATCCCACAACCCATGCTCATCCATCCATATGTAAATCTTTCACGCGCGAGAAAGTGAGAAGAGATGCTGATTGACATGTCTC
Organism: Dioscorea alata; assembly: GCA_020875875.1. Taxonomy (NCBI): domain Eukaryota; kingdom Viridiplantae; phylum Streptophyta; class Magnoliopsida; order Dioscoreales; family Dioscoreaceae; genus Dioscorea; species Dioscorea alata. Next base: position 15,599,354 of record CM037019.1, read on the forward strand.
TGATGTCACCGGTGTTTCTCTAGTCGAATCCAAAGGCTTTTTGAAGGCTTTCGGTGATGCTCTCGCCAAAGTCATTAATGTATCTTCAAGCTCGGCAGACACTCTGCCTTCATCGGCAAGGGAGGGGAGCAACCACGCATGTTAGCATGGAGGCTCCTATTCCAGTCTCAATTCCAAGGCATTGAGGAGATCAATAACCGATTCTTGTGAAGAGAAACTTGAGAATCCAAGCATCGTCAGAGTCCAACAATAGTCATTTGGCTCCGATTGCTTCACACATGGCAAGCAAGATGAAGTTCATAAGCAGCTATGGTTTCAAGGAGAATGGAAGCATGCACGTAGGCATAAGCATGCATGATCTTCGTTCCTCTCCCACTCTCTCTTTCTCTCTCCGAATGCTACCACGAGATGAGCCAAAGAAAATTAAAGACAAGATGGAAGACGGCAGTGTGGTGGTGATGATATATGGCTTATGCCGCCGTCACCACCTTGGCAAAACCCAAGAAGCCCGTCGATAGTTCTCTTCTTCAATTCCAGATCTTGATCTCCATCCCAAGGCATTGAGAAGATCAATGCTAGTCGATGAATTTCTTCGTCAAATTGACTTGTCAGCAAGCAAGATGATATTCATAACCCTAGCACAAATCTCGAAGCATGCTTAGGAAGCTTGTGAAGTGCTTATATCTTCAAAGAAGTAGATGTCCAAATATATATATATATATATATATATATATATATACAGGAACGGAACCAAGGGTGGCTAGCAGGGGCTTCAGCCCCCCCTTGGCACCGGCTTCTTCCTTGTTTGGCTGAAATAAACAAAACCAGCCCCCCTCTATTCCTCGGCAGCCCCCCCTGATAAGAACTATATAGAAACTAGAGATCAAGGGGAATAACTTTTGCATTCAAAGCAAAGATCAAAACACACTCTACTTCGCTGGAAAATTCATACAAGCATGAAGCATGGACTGTGTTAAGATAACCAAAAAAATATCAAACATTCACTAAAGAAAAAACACACTTATAAGTTATAACACTGTCAGTCTGTCAAAGTTCAGTAACTAAAATGAAATAAACCCTAATCATCAAATTACAACCGTCCATTATAAACACAATCCATGGCTTGAGTAGGCTTCTTTATTGCCTCGAACTTATTCTAAATCCCTGATCATCAAATCACATCCATCCATTATAAACACAATCCATGGCTTGAGTAGGCTTTTCTATTGCCTCAAACTTATTCTAAATCCCTGGTCATCAAATCACAGCCGTCCATTATAAACACAATCCATGGCTTGAGTAGGCTTCTCTATTGCTTCAAACTTAAACTAGATCTGCATGATGAAAAGCATCATCACCGTTCCTTTCCTTCCCTTCAATCTTTCAACTATTTCAACTAACTTTCAAACACACAAAAAGACCAAGCTGCCCTTCACTTCTAACCTAATTACACCAGGACATTCTGAACTTTAGACTACAATCCTCATATCTTCAATCAATTCTAACACCCCCGGACCCCCCTCCCCTGAGTCTCCTCCTTAAGTCCTCTACAGCCTCTCCCCAAGTCAAATGTATATAAATATTATGTTTACTTATTTAAGTAGTTTCAAACTTACAATTAGTTGGTTAGAGACTTGGGAGTTGGGAGTCTAGGAGATAATAATAACTAGTGACTAGTGAGTGATGTGTTCTACGCAAGTGCACGGGTCGCACACAAGTAATACAGTGGTACCCCGCTAGGGGTATGGCTGTCGAACCACAGGGATTGGACTCAAAGTACTAATTGATCCTCCAATGTCTAGCCGATCAATGATAGTTGGAAAGATGATTAATTCTAGATCCTAAAGGGGGAAGGATGACAGGTAAGGGCTGGAATGGAACTAGGTGAGACACACAGAGATGGAGTAAATGCACGCTATCTTATCCTACGTGCCTACTAGATACATTGCAATGATCCAAGTGTGTGCTCACAAGCAATGTTGCATCTATGAGTTCTCAAATACACCGAGTGTTGCTAAGGTAACTGTGTGTTTCTTGCTAAACAAACCACGCACCGAGTTTTACCATAACAACTGTGCAAATCAAACACATCTAGTTATGCAACACAAGATTAAACACAAGCATCAATTAGAACTCTATAGAAAAAATAAAGACAAGTGTATAAGCATTACAATTCATCTAAGTTCTCAAACACTAGGGCACTATGGCCAGTTAGCCCCTAAGGGGCTGGTACAACAAGGAAGAAACAATAATAGTTCTTGGAAGAGAAGACATGACTCCCTTTTCTTCAAGATCGTCTTCCTTGCCGAGCTCCATTTGCTAACCCCACCTCCACTCGCGATCTTGCACCGTAGCTTCACTCTGGCCTGAGAAAAATGACAGTGAAAGGCTTGATAGCCACCCCCAAGAAGAAAGAGGAAGAATGGAAGATGAAGTCCCCTTCAAATGACCTAGATCTGGACTTTAAAAGTGCTTTTCGGGGTGAACACGGGCGTGTCAAGGATGTGTCTGTGGTGTTGCAAATCTTAGGAAAGTGCGAAACACAAAATTCAGCACTGACACAATCGTGTTAGGAAGAACACCCACGTGTCAGCCAGAGACACGCTCGTGTCAGGAGCATGCAAATCGTGCTTTTTCTCCAAATTCATGTTATAGTGATTTGCTACAGTAAATGCTACATTACTCAGCTATAGTGCTTTTGCTACAGTGCGTGCTTCAAATGATGCAGAATTCTTCTAAGAAAATCAGCGGAAGGAACACGGGAGTGTTGAGCCCGTGTTCTGCCTGGGACACTATGATCTGACCCTCTTTTCACACTGCAATTGTGCCGAATACTGTCCTTTTGCACATGAACCTGTTTCCCTGCACAAATACACAATAATACCCATAGTAGCACCAAATCACAATAAATAAACGCTCAAAGACAAGATAAATACATGAAAAGAGTATGACAATATATATATGGAATGCACTCATCAGTGAGTATATTAGATCATGTATTACTTCTAGTATTCTAGTTCTTAATGAAAATGAGAATGAATGTATAAAATTTATGGGTGAAATAAATAGAACATGAATGCTACACTTCATTTTTATAAATATGCCTACAATGTGTTTGATTAAATGCCTTAACGAGTTAAAATGTTGAAATATCAAATATCAAATATTGATATGTATCTTAATGTATATATGTATAACTAAATAATGTTTAGTGTTAAATTTTGTTAGCAAAAATGCATAACAAAATAGGTTTCAATAAGACTAGCTTTACCGAAGGTTTCATATTCATTAACACATAATAAAATTGGATTCAATATGACTATACCAAAGGATACAATGACATAACAAAATTGGTTCCATAAGACGAATTCAATCATTTAGATGCATGAATGTTAGCACTACCATGTTCAAACAGTTTTGTGTGCTTGATTCTTCTAATGATCTTGGTTGTGTCATGATAGCAATGTAATGTTAGCACCTATAATATTTTGCTTGTTATTTATTATAGTTTATAATTAAAGTTTTTTTTTTACTTATTTTTTATAGATCATAAACAAATTTTTTATCAAACCACCAAGGAGTGAAGAGTCATCAAATAATCCTAAAGTACCATTGGACTCTAAATCAAGTGAGGAGGACATTAATACAAATTTTAATTTCAACGACATTGTTAGTGACCCTGGATTACGAAAACCAATTGAAGACTTTGATTTTAGGATTAGAGGTCAAGTTAGAAGAGAGTATTTGACTAGAGGCCCATGTCAACCAATTGGCCACAATTTTCCACAAAAAGATTATAGCAAACAAAAGAGAATTTTTCAAGATGCTTCGTTTAAATAACATCCATGATTGGAGTATAGTATAACAAAAGATGCGGCATTTTGTTTTTGGTGTTATTTTTTCAAGCCAAGTAGAGGAAGCCGAAGGGGAGAAGATGCATTCACCAAAATGGGATTCAATAATTGGAAAAAAGCATTGGAAAAATTTGTAGAAGATATTGGTGCCGTAAATAGTATGCATAATGATGCGAGAGTAAAATTTCAAGGGTTTCAAAGTCAAAGAAAAAGTGTGTCACATTTGTTGGCTACGCATTCACATGAGATGGAGGTTGCATATCGTATTCGTTTGACGGAGGTTATGGATGTGACTCATTTTCTATTGAAGCAAGGTTTACCTTTCTGTGGAAATGATGAGTCTTCAAACTCACTAAACAAAGGCAATTTTCTTGAGTTGCTTGAGTGGTATAGCCTACGAAATGAAGAGGTTTGGAAGATAGTCAATCAAAATGCCACTGGAAACAATCAATTGACTTCCCCAAAAATTCAAAAGGAGTTGGCAAATGCTTGTGCAACAGAGATTACATGTGTTATTATTGATGATAATGGGGATAGTTATTTTTCTCTTATGATTGATGAAGCCCGAGATGCCTCAGTAAAACAACAAATGGGAGTTGTTTTGAGATATGTTAATAAGAATGGGCGTGTGATTGAGCGATTCCTTGCATTGGTTCATGTCTCTGATACCTCTGCTATTTCTTTAAAGAATGTCATTGATTATTTTTTTGCTAAACACAAGTTGTCTCTTTCGAGGTTAAGAGGGCAAGGATATGACGGGGCTTTAAATATGCAAGGTGAATTCAATGGTTTGAAAGCACTTATTTTAAGAGAAAATCCATATGCAAGATATGTACATTGTTTTGCTCACCAACTACAATTAGTAATTGTTGCCGTTGCTAAAAACAATCAAATTGTGAGTGATTTTTTCAATATGTTAATATGATTGTTAATGCCACCAGAGCATCATGTAAAAGGAGAGATCAACTTCGACAACATCATCATAATAGATTAGTTGAGCAATTGGAGAAAGTAGAGATAGTCAGTGGCAAAGGAAAAAATAAAAAATTCAGTTTAGCAAGACCAGAGGATACTTGTTGGGGATCGCATTACACTACCATTCTCCGGCTAATTTGTATGTGGATCTCAATTTTAGAGGTACTCCAAAATGTGCATGATGATGGGGCTTCTAATGATAATAGAGTTATAGTAGCAAGTTTGATTGACAAAATGGAGAATTACAAGTTTGTGTTTGTGATGTACTTGATGAGGCGTTTATTGGGGATGACAAATGAGTTGTCACTTGCCTTACAACAAAAGGATCAAAATATTGTTCAAGACATGTGATTGATTGAAGCGGTAAAAGCTCGACTTCAACACTTTAGAGAGACAGGTTGGGAGGAATTTTTGGGAGAGTTTACCTCTTTTTGTAAGGAGAACTCAATCGATGTGCCTAATATGGAGGATAATATGCCAATTCGTGGTCGTTCTAGGCGGGAAGGACAATTCATTACTCATTTTCACCATTATTGTGTAGAGATTTTTTGTAAGGTAATTATTTTTTGTATTTATTATAAATCTCATTAATTTATTCTTTTTATTAATATTTTCTATTTATTTCAATGTTAGGTTATTGATTTGATTCTCAAGAAATGCACAACCGCTTTCCTGAAGCTAGCACGGAGTTACTTCTTTTGGTATCATGTCTTGATCCAAGGGACTCATTTTCTAAATTCAGCATCCATAAGCTACTTCGTCTTGCAGAGATGTATCCTAAAGACTTCTTGGTAACTGAACATATGATGCTTGAGGATCAACTTGCTACTTTCATTTATGATGTGCGACATGATGATGATTTTGAAAATGTCGGGGACTTGGGAGGTTTTGCTATGAAGATGGTTGATACTGGCAAATGTGCTATTTTTCCACTAGTTTATCGCCTTATTGAGTTGGCATTGGTTTTGCTAGTTACGACAGCTAGTGTTGAGAGGGCATTTTCGGCAATGAATGTTGTGAAAACTGACTTGCGCAACAAAATGGGAGACAAGTGGATGAACGATAGCATGATTGTCTATATTGAGAAAGAGATTTTTGCAACTATCGACAATGAGACAATTCTACAATGTTTTAAAAAAAATGCAAACTCATTGTATTCAGTTACCTTCTCTGAGTAGCATGCGTCATACAGATGGCAGTTCTAGCTCGAGTGTGCATAGATAAACGTTTTATGTTTTTTGTAATTGTTTTAATTAAATGTCATAATGTCGCACTATTTTGTATCGAAAACAATTGTTATGTTGACTAAATTTTTTTTTTACATTTTGCCCTCAGCCCCCCACCCCCCTCCCCACATGTTCTGGTTGCAACCATGCAAATGCCATCTTTATAGCCCATGTTAATCTCTTAGTGGAACCCATCCCTTTGCATATTTTTGCTTTAAATCATGTACATAGACAAGAGCATGCATGTTGTTCATCTCCTGTCCCATTTTTTTTTTCTCTCTTTCTATGAATGCCATCACAAAAAATAAAGTAAAAAAAAAAACTTCGGATGAGAAGGAGAACAACGAGATGGTGAGGATATATGGCTTATGCCGCCATCACCACCCTCCCAAAGTCCAAGAAGGAAATATTCTCCATATACCTAAGTTGCATAGAATTGGTTTAAAGGTTCGTCAAGTGGTTATTACTTCAACGAGCTTCAATGCAATACCATGCGCGACCCTCTCTTTGATGAACTGCAGTATGCTCGTATCTTTTACTTAAGAAATTAACCATGCTTCATCTATCATGCTATGCCCACATGTATCCTTTCTTCTTCTTGGCTATGCTGATGTGCAAACGTGAACTAAAATCAATATACTTCATGTACTCATGCCATGCATTGTATTGAAGTTCTTTCTCTTGGTTCACATAATATATATATATATATATATATATATATATATATATATATATATATATATATATATATATATATTGTGGACATATATGCAAAATTGTGAAAAAGTGTGAAAATATGATAGCTCGAGGGCTTCACTACAAAAGCCATGAAAAATATGAAAACGTGAAAGTTTGGGGGTTTTATTTGCAGAATTTGATAAAATAAAAAAATGATGAAAAGTAAGAGGGTTTAAATTCAAAGAAAAAAAAGAAAAAAAGGGTTTTAGCAAAGATGAGGGGTATTTTGGTAATTTTACAAGACCACCTGAAGTCTACCATGATGTCCAATGCATGGCGACTGTTCTACTCGAGAGAGCCTCTCCATTGCCTCTTGACAGTCACAAAAGTGAATGGGCTGTTGAAGACTCTTAAAGACCCTCTTGAAGCTAGTTTGATGTCCAATGCGCCATACTGTTCTCCTCGAGAGAGCCTCTCCATTGCCTCTTCACAATCACACAAGCTGAAAAGAGTGGATGAAGATTTTTGAAGAACTCTCTTGAAGCTTGCTTTAACACATGGAAATATCTCTCTTTGAGAGAACCCCTCATTACCTCTTGACACTCATAGAGAGATTATTGAAGACGCTTCTTTGAAGATGTTGATCCAAAATGTGGTCTAGTGCAAAACATGCCACACTCGGGAGTTAAAAAAAGAATGATATTTTCCGAAATGAAAGAAAGCTTTTCTCCAAGCAAAGACAAAAAAAAAAAAAAAGGAAAAAGTAAAAAATTGTAAATGAAATGACAAATGAAACTTTAAAGTTATGAGATATAAGGAAATCAAAGGCTTAAAAAAGTTTCACAAGTCAAAGTTATAAGGGCTCCACAAACAAGAAATGCCGAAGTTTTCTACAAGCATCAAATGCCGAAGTCCTCAGAATGCCAAAATTAAAAGAGATCAAGTTCAAGATTACAACTTGAAGTCCAATCCAAGAATAAGCAAGCTAAAGTCATCACACAAAAGGTCACTCCTTGATGATGTGCAAAAAAGATCAAATCAATGATGAATGAACTCGGCAATCTCAAGACATCAGAAGTTAAGACTCAAAGAGTTTCACAACTCAAGACTAAATAAAAAAAAAGAAGTCAAATCAATCGACAAATGAACTTAGTAGTCTCAAGACATCAGAAGTCAAGACTCAAAAAGTTTCACAACTCAAGACATAAAAAAAATCAAATTGTTCGACAATTGAACTAAAAAATCTTAAGACATCAGAACTCAAGACTCAAAAAGTTTCACAAGTCAAGACTAAAAAAAAGAAGAAAAGAGAAATCAAATGAATCGACAAATGAACTCAACAGTTTGAAGACATCAGAAGTCAAAAACTCAAAGAGTTTCATAAGTCAAGACATAAAAAAATTAAATGAATCGACAATTGAACTCAGAAGTCTCAAGACATCAGAAGTCAAAAACTCAAAGAGTTTCACAAGTCAAGACTTGAAAGAAGTTTCGCAAGCATAAAAGCTTGAGCTTTTCAAAAGTAAAATTATGTAAAAAAAAAAATCAAGTTTGTGATTCATCAACATATAGATTCCACATCTTGAAATCCAAATCAAATCCAAGATGGAAAAAATCAAATAAAAAAAATGCAAATTCAAATGTCCAAGTTCCAAGTTTCAAATGAATCGACAAATGAGCTCAACAACCTCAAAGCTAAAGCGTTGAAGAGTTCACAAGTTGTAGAAGGTTTCACAAGCATGATAGCCAAAGCTTATGGAAAGCCAAGTCGAGTTTATAATCCCTCAACATAGAGAATCCACAGCTTGAAATCCAAATTATGTCTAAAATGCAAAATCAAATTTTCAAGACTCAAGTTTCAAATGAATCAACAAATGAGCTCAACAATCTTAAAAATAAAGGGTTGAAGAGTTTACAAGTCTCAAAAAAAAGTTTCACAAGCCTGAAAGCCGAAGTTTATGAAAAGTCAAATTAAGGCCAAGATGCAAATTCAAATATCCAAGACACATGTTCACAACTTTCTAAATCATGATTGAGATGCAAAGTTTGACGAAGACTAAAAGTCAACAAAAGTCAAAGCGCGCTTTTCGGCGAAATAGTCGGAAGGAGATAAAAAGCTACAATCATTGTTGTGTCAAGATGATTAAATTCCAAACGTCTTGTACTTTCAATGAAGTCTATGAATTCATATTTAATAAAATGAATAAAATTTATTTGTCACGATTTATTTCTTTGTTCACATTTATTTTTTTAATCGGAGGTTCATGCGACAATGTCCAAGGTAATTAACATTAGAGGCTTGCCTCTAATGGAAGTCATGAACCCACAATCTCTTGAATTCTACAAAATATTAAAATTTGATTTGTGATCCATCATTTTTATCTGGTTAATCCTAATTAAAAGGCCGGGTGGAAAGAAAGGAGCCCACACATAGATATGATATATGTGATAAAGAAGGAAGTGAATAAGAAGTTGATTATTTCTTTTCTCTCCACTTGGGTATTGTCTTTGTTTGCTTTCTCAATTTTATAACATGTTATCAGCACGAAAGCTCTACGTTTCAAACTTTGAGATAAATTGTTTTGATCTTGGTTATCATAGATCTTATAATAACAAGTAATAGACTATGCATGTTTTTTTTTTATATTCATACTTGCTTTCATAGTAATTCAATTTTCATGACATTTGATATTATTTGACTTATCTTATTTTTAGTGGTGTCAAATGGGCCGTGCCGGCCTGGGCCCGGTACGGCCCGGCACGAGTTGGGCCGTGCTTGGCCCAAGCACAGTGCTACAATACCGTGCCCGGGCCGTGCTCGGCTATGGATTTGCAACCCGCTGGCCGGCACGGCCCGCGGACCGCTTCGTTCCAACATGGCCCGGCACGCCAAATGCAATTTTTTTTTTCGTTTTTTTTTTATTTTATTTTTTGGTATATTTTTGTTTTTTTAGTCAATAAGGCTTTTAGTTCTATGTTTTTTTAATTTTAGGTTATTTTTTTATATTTTTAGCAATTTTAGGATATTTTTTTTATATTTTTAGGGTTTAAAATAAAAAAATATATATAAATATAATATAACCGGGCCGAGCCACGTGCTGGGCCAACCTTGGTGGTTGGTGGGCCGTGCCGGCCCGAGCACGCACAATGCCCGGCCCGCGGCGGACCCGTGCCGTGCCGGGCCGGGCCGGCCCATTTGACACCACTACTTATTTTTATGTGATAATATCAATATGTTGAATCTTGCGAAAGTTGAATTTGTGACTCTTGACATTACGAGGAAGAAGTATATTATCATGGGTGTTAGATGTTGAAATTCATTTTGATGCAAATGATCTTGAAGACACAATCAAAGAAGGGAATAAAGCATCCAACCAAGATAAGGCCAAAGCCTGATCTTTCTTCACCACCACCTCCCTGAAGGATTGAAAATTGAATACCTTATGGTCAAAGACCCACTTATTCTCTGAAATAATTTAAAAGAAAGATATGATCATCACAAAACCGTAATTCTTGCAAAAGCTCGTTATGACTGTATGCATTTGCGATTACAAGATTCTAGAATTTTGCAATATTTAGAATCAGTTCTCAATTGAAATTATATGGAGAAAAAATTACTGATAAAGATATGTCAGAACCAAGGCATGCTTTTCTTAAAATATATATTGTACTCGTCTTAAAATAAGGAAAAATCAATTGTACAAGGAGGGAGGTTGAGATATAGTGTAGCATACACATTAGAAGTAACAGATAGGAATAAGATTCTCCAAAGGGAATGATTGGTGTATACATCATAGGAGTAGAGACAGTACCAAAGTTCTGCACTAACATTATTGAGTAATTTGTCACAGATTAGGTTTTCAAAGTATTTATTAATAAACAAATCCTGTATTCATTAATTTATTATTGACGTCTCTGATGTGATCTGATTGGTAAGTCTATATTCATGTGTGCATGTTTCTTTTATTTCCTGTCTGATTTTCTTATAAGATGAATATCTGCCTAGGTGAGCCTTTACATGTGATGGAGATTAGTGCCTGTATTCATGTTCTTTTGGCTTAAGCGAGTTTTAGTTCATTATTAGCTCATGATGATGCTAAACCCAAAAGGTCAACTGCATATAATCATATGTGCACAATATCATGTACTGTATAAGACTTAAGAGTTCCGTGCAGCGAGCCACTCCCCAGGCTAAAGGTAATAGACACTCTTCCTTGATATTCCCCAACCCCCCAACACACACGCACACACACAAATACAAATATTTTTTTGACATTTTTTACCCCAAACCCAACACACACGCACAATATCAAAATACAGATGTGTCACCCCCACTTTGTTTCTTGCATTTGCATTGATTAAAAAATAAATAGATGAAAATAAGTACTGTAGTGTCAATTTTTCTTCTTCGGTGAATTGATGAAACTGTCATTCTGTGACATTATGCATTAGGAGTTAATGATTACTTTCAAATCATAAAAGTTTAGAAATAGAGATATATAGCCACGAACAAGCACAAAATTGTAGAACAAAGAAGATTTAATCAAGACTTTTGAAATTTTGTGATGGTCCCTGCAGATCCTCCTGCACGCAAAACTGCTCAACCGGTGGCCTCTCATCGGTCCTCTCTTTACACCGCCGGTAAGTGCTTCTGCTGTTGCAAAGGTTGCCGTTAGAGCAGTTACTGATCCAATTTTCCCACCTGGTATTGTTGATGTTTATGGTATCTTTAGGTATAGTGACCAAAAGTGAAAACTTTCTTTTCTTTCTTTTTTGTGACAACTTTAATATCAAACAATTCCTTTTCTCATGATAGAATTTTTCTTACTAGCTCAATTTAATATTACACAAGAAATAAGTTGCACAAGTTTATATTCTTTTCTTTTTTTTTTTTTTTTTATCTCTCGTTTTTGTAATAAAAAAGAGGGATACTGACAATTGATTATTAGATGTGTAGCTCTTAAGTATTGTTGGATAACTCTAAAAATACATTACATTGTATCAAGATAGTGGAATGACTTTTTTTAATTTTTATTTTTTGAAGCAAGGTATCATGTTCTGAAAGTTCTTTTTTCCTTTATTTGTGTTGAAGTCTTTAATACTAATTAAAATAAATATTTGTCTAAAAACTATATTTTTATTGATAGTAAGTAAATTTGGTAAATAAAAAAATTAGTGGAGTAAGTTTAATTGGGGAGGTGGTGGGCTAATGTCTTGGCATCCCATTTAAAGTTGTTTCTTTCTGTAGTGGGGTTTTATTTTTATTTTTTATTAATAGTATTTTTACAAAAAAAATAGATTTCTAACGAATGATATGAATATCAAAATAATATCTATATTATCATCTACTTTAATTTTTTTAGTTTTTATTTATTTATTTATTTATTTATTTTATCATTTAAATCCTTAATCATGTACAAGAAAACCCTTCTTTTTTTTTTTTTTGAGATTTACAATTTAAGATTTAGGATTTAGAATTTTTGGTTTAGTATTTAGGGCTCATATTTTTAGATTTTGAGCATAGGGTTTTATGATATTTGGAATTAAGATTTTAAGAGTTTAGATAAGGTTTTACAATGTTTTATAATTTTTAAAGTTTAGAGATTTTATAATTTGAATTTAAAGTTTATGAAAGAAAAATGACGGGATGCTAAGTTGGCAATGATATTATTCAAAAAATCTATTCAATAAATCTAGTATATAAATGTATCATTGTTTTTATTTATTTTAATTTTTTTAGGCAAGGTATTAGAAGCTTTATAAAAGATTAGATATTTCTAAACTAGTGTTTTTTCCCAACATAAATTTAAATTTGAAATCAAAGTGGCAAACTTTCTTGGATGATTTTAACTTTTAACTACCTGTTTCACTGTCAATCAATTTGGATTTTCAAAATTTAGTTATTTTTTCTATTGGGGTGTCACCCTAATTCTCTAATTGCATGTTCAGTGATGATATTACGCAGAGTTTAAATATTTAAGTATGTAAAAAAAAACTTTTTTTTACTGTGAGAGGAGGTCTATTTTATATATTAAAGCTTTCAGTGTTTCACTAATAAAACAAAAACAACCACTTTATTGTTTTATTTTTTTTGATAAATATAAATAAGTTATAACTCTTACCTATTAAAATTGATCGTTCAATTTCCCACATGACAAAAAAAATAAGTTACCAATCTTCTATTGTGATGGTTTTAAAAGTCGCATAAATTTTTTCTTCACTTTGATTAATAGCAAAAAAATAAAAGAAAAATAAGAATCACGCTTGCTAAGCATGAAACATGTAGACGGTGGTGCAGTGCTTTATGTTCACTTAGTTTTTAAGTAAAAACTTAAGTTATCACCAATTTTTATTCACTTGTTACTATCTTTCAGGCTATTATTGTTCTATGCTTGCTTGCCATATAACCTCAACATTCAAGCTTTTTATATATATCATCAGTACAAAAACCCAGTCCCCCCAAATACAAAAATACAAAATACAAAATACAAAAACCGTATAAACAATTTGATATAATCAAACAATGCTGATGAATTGCAAGCAATAAGTTGGAACTGCACATCTAAGAACAATAAACTTAAAGCCATGCTGCATTCTGCTAATTCTCCTCTGAATGACACAGAAAATAAAGTTATTTTGTATTTAGTTTTTACTGATCAAAAGTGTGAATCCAAAAGAACCTTTTCTCCAAAATTTTCTCTCTTTTTCACCAACTGTAATATAACAAAGATTATGAACTACATGTACGCCATTGTTGCAAGGCGATAAAATTCTGAAGGTCAAACATAAATAAGCCACTCAAGTTAAACTCTCGGTGAAAATTCGAATTCGCCGGCTATGAATAGAGAATAATTCATCATCATTTCGACAAACCAGTGGGAAGAACTCGGACATACATTCACTAGATTAGTACGGCCTGAACTTCCTCGCAGCTCTCAGCTGTTGTATCCGTTTCCTGTCCTGCTCAAATTTGCTTTGGAGCATCATCACCTCTGAAAGAGATACCGAAACAAATCAATCCTTAAAATTATAAAAAAAAAAATTTTAAAACGAAGGAGAATAAACAGTTACATATTAGATGATTTAATTCCATACTGGGTTTGAAACATGAGTATTAAGACTCTTATTACCGAATTATGGGCCAGATTCAGGAATAAGGGTCTCACTTTTATTCTATCCAAGCACAACCAAATAAGTACCAATTTGCTTGACATTAAGTACAGTATTGAAAACTCTTCCATGGTTTTGTTCAATCCTTGGTACTTCCTCAGTGCTTGATACAAGATGATCTTTTTAAGATTAATGCCTTGAATCAGACTAAGCGAGGGACACAGGTTAACAATCTAAAAGAAGACTCTATGTTGCGAGACCTAACAGTAGCAGGCCAAGAGTCAGGTGAAGCACAAATATAGCCGGAAATATTAGGCAGGCCAAATAGGAAATAAAAGATAGGCTAAATATTCTAATTATAGAAGGATATTATTGCTAGTATAGTAGCCTAATTATCAGAGATTTGCATGCCGCTGGTCCTTGGGTATAAAAGAAGGGCGGCCAAATGCTGTTTGTGGTGTCCTATTGTAGTTTCATATTTTCCAAGAGCAATGAAATAGCTAAATTGTTCTTGTTTTGTCATGCACTGGGCCCCGAGCAGTTTAGGATATTTGGTTGATCTTGATGAGGGGTTCCAACACAACACTACAACGAAAGATCCTGAATGTCGTAATCTTATAGACTATGGCCCAACTAGTTATGATAGTTTCATCAAACAGATTGCTACTCAATGGTTTGGCTATTATCCTGGAAACACTTCAGTACTCCAGTTCAAGCTTCAGATTTCTTGGCCCATATGTTTATGGAAAAAGTGTTAATACACCACAAATAGGCTTTTTGAACTAAATTGACAATTCCCACATGATATACGTTACAAGGTTAGAGTATTAAATGATTATTGATGTAGTCTGATAGTCAGTTCCTATCTAGCAAATCATCCTATAAAGCTCGAAAAAATCACAACATGCATCATTTGAACTAAATATGAGGCGTTATCAACTCTACCCAGTTACCCAATAAATAAAAAAGAAAAAGAAAAGGAATGTCAAATGACAAAGATACATATATTCAGTCCTCACATATTTTTAGAATACACCAAATACGAGAGTCTACAAAAAATACTTTTAAATGTACACTGATAAAAGTAATGAAAAAATATATTTAACCATAGGAGCTGACAGTTAGAGCTATGGCCAATACAAGTTAAGTAAATAGACCCCACAACCTTGGAATTAGCACATTTACACTAGTAACTAATGGATAATTTTGAAATAAAAAATGCAGAAATTATATGACAATATTAGAAAGTACTATTGACAGCTTACTTCCTTACCAATAGTATATCAATGAACCTTGCGTTGTTTTTAATTTAGTGATTTCAAAGCATACGCTGTAGACATCAAAGAATGACACTTAGACACCCATTAAGTAAAGATTTCCCAAACATCCAAGAAGGTTTAGGAGAGTTGTGAACACTTGGAGCTCTAGGCTTACTACTAAGGTTTGTTTGGTTAACAAACTAGAATTTCTTTTAAAGTGAAACTATCTAATTTCCTGGTCAAAAAAGTGAAACTGTTATAACATGTGTCAAAACTGCACATCAGTACTCATTAATATATCATGCATGCAGAAGGACGTAAGGAAAGATAAAATGGCACAAGCCGGTTTATCCACCAAAGGAGATTTAGTAAACATATATCCTTGAATAAGAACTCACCATTCCTTTGGGCTTCCCTTCGCTGAAACCTGTAAAAATTTGAAGCAGGTTCTTGTGCTTTCTTTTTAGCCATTTTGTCCATCACAGCAGCTTGGGCAACAGAACCAACAGTGACTCCGGTTTCAGCCTCAGTAGTCTTTTTTCTACCTTTATGGTGCACCACCACAGTCCATCCCCCCTCTGTTGCACGAGCTTCTCGCTCCTTTCTTGCCTGCAATTCAATAGATATCAAGCAACCAACAGTTAAATTAAAAATGAAAAAAATTTGAGAAAATCAATTTATGAGTATATCAGACCCCCAAAAAAAAAAAAAATGATGCCTGATGGTGGTTATCCCCTATTAGAATTTACAGATTAATAAAAAAATACTTTCTACCCTTTTTGTAGACAATCATTTCTAGGAGTTGTATGACTTATAAATAGTAAGATATCCACCTGTTCCTGCTCCTCTTCATGAGCAATTATGAATTCATCAATTCTTTGTTGCAAAATCTTCAGTCCAGGTCTTCTTTGTTTGTGTTCAATAAGCCATTCTGCGGAACAAAAACTCCTTAAGAAAAAGATTCTTACAAATAAAACAATTTGCACCCATGCAAATTAAATATGGACAGAAAAGTATGCCTAAAGCAATATTTTAATAAAAGTTACACTGTCAGTATAGGAATAAATGAAAACTTAATTGCAAAGTTACAGCTACCGTTTAACATGAGAGAAACAAAATGCAGTTTGTGTTCACAGAGAAATAATTGATGATATTAACAGTACATTTAATGTTATCTTTCATCAGAATAGACATGGTATCATATAAGGTACTGTACTACCAATATAAGAAATCAATATTAAAAAGTACTAAATAGCAAGGTAGAATCGACTTCATAGCAGATTATGATCATTGTTGGCTCACAAGACAGTTAATCTTAACAAATCATGCCTATTGGCCAAATGCAATTCTGAATGAAAAGAGATACAATCATCTTTGCTCAACCTAATAAATTCTGGTCAGGAGGAATTTTAGAAAGTTGTTCATACATGAATAAAGTCACCTTCAGTTTTAAGGCTACCTCATCCGCAAATATTGCTCAACCAGGACACACATCAATTTCTCTCAGGCTCATGATCAAGTAACAGTTCGTTAAAAGTTCAGATCAACTGTTCTCTTTTTGTAGTTTTCTCCATCAAAAGGGTAATTTAGATAATTGCTCAAAAGTGAGTGCCAATCTTAACACTGGCCACTTCATCATCCACACATACTGCTAAACCATGTGTTACCGCAGCCTTGACATCAAGAGGACAGTTGACTAAATGATTTCATGCCCTTTGTGGGGTTTACTCAAAGAATTCTATATCTCCAAAGGATACATTATGAATAGACAATTCTGACAAACTATAAGGATTGTAGAACAGATAACTACACAAAGGTAAAGAGTTACAACTAATAAAAGCTTAAGACTGATGTGCCTACTTACTTTTCATTCCTCGTGAACTGTCTTCATCCACTGCAGAGATTTGATCAACCATTGCATCATCAATTTCATTGATGTTTTCTTCTAATTTTATTTTGGGCATCAATAAATGTTTTCCCTCATTTTTTACAAGTTCTCTTTCCATCACTGCCAAAAATAAAATCAAATTTGATATATAAATTTCATAAAACATAACTCCTTAAGTAAACCAGGAAAAAGACTTACTGGTCTTGCATTTCTTGCCTTTTTTTGCTTTTTTATTGATTCTTGGAGAACTGCCAGGCTCATTCTTCGCGTTGGAGGCGTTAGGTTCTTTCACACAAATACTGCTTGTTGCCCCAGGAGCTGATGGAAGAAGATCAACAGCATTAGAAGAAAGAAACTTCAATGCCACACAGGTCCGCCACTCCCATCACTGGTTGTGATGGGAGTTCAAGGAAAATATGAAACAGCTAACATTATGAAAGAGGTGTTCAAATAGTAGCGTAGATTTGATTGTGGCAGTGATTAGGTGATGGTTGATCAGAAAATGGTAGGGCCAATGGCAGTAATAAGTAACGCAAGGTGATCTACAGCGATGCCAGATGGTATTGTGCAGTGACAGTCGGAATTAAGGAAAAGCCAAATATTGGCAATTTAACAAAGAAATATAACATAAAAGATATATATGATCTAGAACTTTGCCCAACTTTAATTAAGAAAAATAAATAAGTATTAAGGTTTGTCTTACTAATTGTTTCAGCCAATGTGTCTCTGTACTTGTGAGGAAGTTCCCCAGAAGTTTTATCAGTTTTGTTTGCCTCGTCTCTTCTTTGTTTTTTCCTTGATGATAACATGCCTTTTCTGTTCCCAGGTTCTCGGCTACTTGGCTTGTCTCCTGGAAAGCATAGAATGCAGGATGTAACAATACATGTATAAAAGTGCACTTTCATTTGGATAAACCATTTTTTATATGTAATTAATGCCTATCAATTCCAAGTCAGTAACAAATTCAAGGGAATAGAAAATGCAAATCTAGTATTCTGGAATCTGTGCTACTGAAGCATTAACATCCAGAAAATAGAAAATGAATGCAGTGAGAATGATGGACTCTTTTTAATTACCAGTAAACATAATTAGTATCAAAATAAACAATCATGTATCTCCAATGTACTTTTCCCCCTTTTTTATGATGCACACAGATAATGAAATTCATTAATTCCACATAAAGAAGAACAAAGCTCACCGGGACTTTAAGTCAAAATTGCATAATTAGCAAAAATAAAAGCAATTAAAATTATGAAAAACTAGCATCTTACAAACAAAGAGGCTATCTTCAATGTTGTCTATTGATGTAATTAGTCGTAGATGACAAATTGTCATGTTGCTTTCATAGTCTAGAAACCTTCAAAATATTTCCTCAGTATTTCCATTACTACAAAGATAACATCACATTCCACATGTGGTCGACACTAGCACTTGCATGCAGAAAAAAGACAGAATCAACTACAATAAACATATTTCCCTGGCTTAAAGTATACCGCTGTATAATGCCACATATCACACAATGTGCTAACAACAGATACTAGAACATCAGTTCAACCTTAATAATGATAAATTAGATCATACCTTCCATAATTCCGCGGCTGTTATTCCCTGAGAAGCCTTCATTGACTTCAGTAGATTTATCGAGGCCAGCTTCATTTATTGACTTTCTCTTTTTCAATTTAAGCTTCGCGGCTTTCTTGCTTACTTTTTTTCTAGACTTCATGCCTGCCAGAACCAAATGTGTATGCAGAAAGCAATAACAGAGACTAAAACATAACTTCAATCTCAATAATGATAAATTAGATCATACCTTCTATAGATCCATGGTCATTGTTCCCTGAGAGGCCTTCGCTGACTTCAGTAGATTTATCAAGGTCAGTTTCATTTATTAGCTTTCTCTTTTTCAATTTAAGCTTTGCGGCTTTCTTACTTGCTTCTTTTGTAGGCTTCTTGTCTGCCAGAACCAAGAGCTAGCGCATCAATCACAATCAAGATTAATATATCCAAATAATTCAGTTCACTGATTAATCATTTCGCAATAAGGAGATGCATACTATCATCAAGAAATCAATAAACAGAGAACAAAACCTTAGCCATACATCCTGTCCAAGAGGGCCTGCTCTCTTCTTGTTGTGGTTGCTGTTTTTTATTTATATTATTTTATTTTATTTTTGGTGGTGCTATCACTTTATAAAGATGATATTGACAATCGAGCTTAAAAGAAAATGGATCATTATCCTTTGAAGAATAATTTATGTAAAAATAGTAGGCATAACAAAATCCTGCCATCTAGCCTGCACCAAGGCCTAGTTTCTTAGCATCTAAAGTTTCTTTTTTCTTTTTTCTTTTTTTTTTGTTCTTGCTAGCACTACAATAATATGATTGACAACCCAAACTATGTTAGAAGAAAGTGGAATCAGTCTCATTTTAAGTACTAAATAATAATTATGTGCAACAGATAATAACTCAATGAACCTCTCAACCCTTTTATGTTCTAACACAAAGTCATCATGAAAATTTGACTAACTAGTGGAACCAAAGAATTGAAAGGAATAACAGAAATCACAGAAAGAAATGGTCACATCATGTTCTCCCAGCTCTTCATTATGATAAAATCGTTTCAAGGAAGCTGGGTATCTAATAATCTTCATATAGTAAAGAGAATAGAACCAATCTTAGCATATGTTACTGTCCAATGTCAAGATATTCTATTGAATATGCAGTCATTCAGAAAGGAAGCTAAATGCAAGTCATAAGGCAATCATAAGCACAGAACAACTTGTGCAAGAGAAAGGTCAAAAACAAGGAATAATTATTTGTGAGCACAAGAAACAATAAAGATACCTTTTGTAACACTAACAAACATCAAGATACAACAAAAAATTACAAAGGCTGCAACAATTCAATTAAGAAAAGTACTAACCCATTACAAAATCATAAAATCCTTCTCAAATGCAATTTCTGTATGATGCAGGCAAAGAAGAAACTGCAAGAAAAACAACAAATCCATTATACCAAGTTAGGATAGTAAGCATATAATACTTGATGAATGAAAGAACACTCAAAACGCAGCACTTGCCATCAAACGGATACACAAAAGATGAATAACAATCTTCCAAGGACCTAAGAGCCCTAGCTACCACTAATGATCATACACAACAACAACCAATGAATCCTCCCTAAAATTGGCATGTATCCCAAGCCCAATCCACGAACTACACCACAAAATCTACACAAGAAAAAAGAAGCTCACCTGGCGACCGAGGAAAGATGAGCTCCCGGAGAACAAGAGGAGTGAAAGAAAAACGGGAGAGAGCTAAAGCAACTCAAGGTCATAAATCCAGTTATCACATCACCCCCTTATTGTTACTACATAATTTTTATTTTTCCAAATTTAAATAAAAAACAAAATAAATTTATTTAATTAATTGAAGTAAAATCTCATATATTTTAAATATATAATTTCCATTCTAATGTTCACATTAATTTTGATTAGTATTGAAGTGTTAATTAAGTAAAAATTTTAATCTAAATACAAATAAAAGTTATTCAAATCCAAAAACAATTTGAAGAAGAAACAATTTGTGCCATGTTTACATTTTATAATTATGTGTTTACAGTAGAGCATTAGTTTGGAGAAAAAAATAATTATCAGATCTTTACGGATAGAAATAAAACTTAAAAGTTTTTCTTTCGTCAAGATTATAATAAAGTATAAAAATTATATATATCCAAAAAAAACCTAAAAAACTCTACTTTTAGATACTTTACTTTCACCAGAATAAATGCCAAATGTTCCATCACTTTATCTAACTTGGAATTTAATCACCCTTGAATGATTGACAGGAAAATAAAAGATTTCTTTTTTTTATTTCTATAAGTTTGATTTCTGGTTTTCTTCTCTGTTCTTCAATTCTCCTCCAATCTAAACAAATTTACAATAATATGGAACAATTTATATTGAAAACCATCAGAAAAAGATTCAAAACGAAAAAAAAAATTCCTTTTTCTTTCTATTAATCATTGTTCATTCTCTAATTTGCCAAATTTTTTCCCCTCAATGCAAACACCCACTGATACCACATTAAAACCCAAAAACATCAAGATTGGAAAACAAAAAAGGCAAACCAATCTCTTACCTTAATGTTGATCTCCAACTCCAACTAAATTTGAGAATCGAAATCCCCTCCCGCTTCTCCTTTCCACTTCTCCAGCTCCTCCAGTGAAGGGTATCAAAGAGACATTGGCATTAGGGTTTTAGGGTTTCGATTGAAGAAGAGAGAATTATCATACAACCCCCTGAACAGTTGAGTATTCACAATAAGGTCTGCCATAGTTTTTTTTGCATATATATCCCTAAGATTTTCCTTAATTACGTATATATCCTTTTATAAAACCAAATATTATATATATATACCTCGTAATCATTATATACCTGGTTGTCATTAAATTAATAAATTAATATTTTATTACACCTCTAAAAAAATAAACTGATTTTATTCATATTATATGTAACTTTTAGAAATCTTTAATAATGATTAAATCAATATTTTTACATATTTAACTCAAAAAACTTAAACTAATTTTATTAATTATATTTAATCAAATTTAGCATTATAGAAGAAATAATTTTTTAATAAAATATGAATAAGTTACGAGCACTCAATTATTGATTTGAAAGTAAACTGAAATTTCTGCTTCTTACTTGAGAGAGAAAATAACTTAGCATTCTTCAAATATTGAGTTTATTAATAATTAAAAATAAATTATAACTTTTAATCATTATTGTGAGGAGTCAAACCTTAACTTCTCATTTGTAAGAAAAATAAATTACTATATTTATATTGTGAGCAGTCAAACCTTAAATAATACAACCATAAAAAGACCTTAAAATTCAATTTCTTTTATTATTATAAAAAATATTATGTATATTATTTTGTAAGATATTTTAACAATTAGGGTCCTCGTGTAAAAAAATTGAATTTTAAGGTGTATAAGCATGGTGTTTGATTTTATTGAAGGGTATATAAGTAATTAGATGAATTTTTGGGGGTATATTGATAAAAAATCATAAATAATTATTTCTTCTTCTTTAGAAAATAAAAACCTAACGCCAAGTTCTCTTTGATTCTCTTCACTTGAGGAGCTGGAGAGGGAGAAAGGGAAAGAGGGAAGGGATTTCGATTCTCAAGTTTGGTGAGATCAACGTTTAAAGGTAAGATATTGGGGTTTTTTTTTTCAATTTTGATTTTTTTTGGGTTTTAATGTGGTAAAAGTGGGTGTTTGGATTGAGGGGAAAAATATAGACAAATTAGAGAATCGAAAGAAAAAAAGGATTTTTTTTTTTTTTTTTTTTTTTTTTTTGGTTCATTACTTCTTATATTTCCTTTTGTTGTTGGATCTTTTTTTCTGATGGTTTTGAACATAAATTGTTCCACATTATTGTAAATTTGTTTAGATTGAAGTAGAATAGAGTAACAGAAAATAAAAATCGAAAATTACAAAAAAAAAATATATATTTGAGCTTGTTTTTAGTGGGATTTGGTGTTTTGTCATCAGATCTTGTAGCTGATGTTGTGTTTTTTTTTTATTTTAAATTGGAACAAGGAAAGGAAGGAGAGATTGAAGGGGACCTGTTGGTCGATGTTTGGTGGTAGATGGTGAGGAAATGTCAAGGACTAGAGATAGAACCGAAGATTTCAAGGATGCTGTCCGTGCTGCTGCTATTTCCTCTGGATATTCTGAGGTTTTTAATGTTTTTCATAGAATAGTTTAAATTCAATGGTTTTAGTTGTTTATTGATGTTGCATTTTATTTATTAATGTTGATTTTTTCTTCTTCTTTCAATTAAAATTAAAACAAAAAAACAAAATTTTAATTGCTAGCTAGATAGTTGTTGAATGTTTTTTATAGAATAATTTAAATTCAGTGGTTTTATTTGTTTGCTTATGTTCAATCTGTTTATTAATGTTGATATTTTGGTTTCAATTAAAATGTAATGATTTAAAAATTGGAACTTTCGATGCTAATTGAATTGTAAGCACTGTGAACTCCTTGGATTAGCCCCTTATAGAAGAAATGTAAGAAGACCTATTTTTTCTGTCAACATGGTTCATTGAGATCCATGAACTACAGGATATGATTGAACTAATTATGATCTAATTCACTTCTTAGTTATATTATTTTGTTGACAAATTTCAGACTAATAATTACAATCTTTTTATCTTCCATTATTAGAATACATTAGTTGGAATTAGAGTGTTGACCTGCAAAGTAAATCCTTAGGTCTGAGAAGGTTCTGATATTCACTTGAATGATACTTAAACACCGAGTTTGCCTTAACAGAACAACCTCCTTTGAGCTTATGATCCTAGGTTTTTCTTTAATTCATTTTATTTAGGACTATATGAGCATAAGAAATTTTTTTATTGAATTGACTTTTGGAGCTGGACTTATTTTAACTTCATTTCTTTCCTTTGGTTGAAAATCTTGCGTGACAGTCAAAACTTGCTGCAATATTGGCTTCTTTCATCATGCACAAATCTCCAGAGAGACAACCCTTTACAAAAGCAGCATTGAAGACGGTATAGATTTGTTTCATGTCTAGCTCCTCCAATTTCCTTCTTGTAATGGTTTTGGGTTATTTATTTCTTTTGGTTGTTAGTAGTATGAACATGCCAATACTAATGAAAGCTAGCCTGTGTCCTTCTGCTTGTAGCTGTCAAGCATTAATGAACTGGAACGTTTCATTGTAAAGCATCGAAAGGATTATGTGGGATTGCATCGCACAACTGAACAAGAAAGGGATGACATTGAACATGAAGTAATCTTACTTTTCCAACTCTTCATTATATAAGGATCATTCTTTAATTGTATTTCACTTTATTCCTTCTATGAACTTTTTTTTTTGTTTCCTTCTTTACCCTCTTACAACTTAGCCTATGGGTTAGCTGGCTCATTATTGCATCAGCGTATTGTTATTTATTATTGTTTCTCTTTTGGTGAATCATGTAAGTGTTGCTAGATAGTTTTCTGTTCTAAGTTTCAAGCCTTTCGTATCAATCAGTGTGATAAATAATTTCCAAGCATTTTGAACATTATCGCCAATGTTTTTCACATCATTTCAGTGATTTGGATGCGTAGTTTAGTGTCAAGCTTGTATTTTATTGTTCATATAGTGGCAAAATAAAATCAGGGCAATGCATAATTAGGAGAAGTGATTTTTGTTTGACTAGGAAAAACAATCTTGTTTATTGACAAGGGTACTTCCTCTTCAGGTTAGTATTTTTATAAAATCATGCAAAGACCAGATTGATGTTCTAAAGAATGGAATACATGAGGAAGAGAAAAGTGGAAATGCAAGGACATGGCTCCACATGCGTGATGTTGGCTCCAATGCAGACATTGTAGCTCACAAACATGGGGTGGTATGGTATTTCTGCCTCGTGGTTTGCACGTAACTGCTGTAATATACCTTTTTTTTTTTTTTTTTTGTGTTATCACTTGTTTATTCTGCAATGATGGTATTAGTTTGAATACAACAAATTTTAGTTTTATACTTGCTGCTTTTGTTTGTATTTGATGCAAACCAAATATATATTCCAGACCCGAACTTTTGGGTTGAATTGAGCTTTGGTTTGCATCTAACGCTATGACATTGGAACTTAGAATGCCGAGCTACTTGTCCTTAAGTGTCTAATTCCCTTTCATCATTGAGTTTGTAATTCCTGCGAATTCTTGTTTGTTATGTGTGTCTGGTTCTTATTCATTCTGGAGCTGAGATGTCTCACACATTATTTGTTTTTTTGTTTTGTTTCGTGTTTTTTAATATATATATAAATATCTTGGGGACTCCCTAAAGATGCCAATGAACTTTGTTGCTGGTCTTATCTTGGGATTTTAAATGGAATGATTCAGCGACAGGACGTGTCCCTCCAGTCATTTCCATATGGAGTTTTGCCAATTTTTTTAACTGAGTTTTGATTTGGAATGTTGGGTACAGGATTTTGATCTTTGATTTGTGGTTCTTGTCCAATTGTTTACTTTTCTTGACTGGAAATCCTTACAGTCAGAAAATATACTGACTCATAATTTCCTCTCGTAGTGCAGGTTCTAATTCTGAGTGAGCAGCTCCATGCAGTTACTGCTCAGTTTGATCAGCTACGATCTGTGCGTTTCCAGGATGCTGTTAATAAAGCAATGCCAAGAAGAAAAATGCATAAAATAGCTAACCTAAAATCATCAGAATCTGTTCCTTCTGATGCATCAGAGATCACAGGACAAGATCTTTCATCTGGACCTGTAAGAATCCAGGATCAACTTCTAGATGATGAAACACGAGCCCTTCAGGTTATTACTCATCAACTTTCAGCTTCCATTTATTTCAAGAATTTTTTTTTTTTTTTTGAGGGGGAAAAACCAACCATTCTGCTGCCACTTGATCAGGTAGAATTGACCAGCCTTTTGGATGCTGTTCAAGAAACAGAAAAAAGGATGGTTGAGATGTCTGCACTGAATCATCTCATGTCAACACATGTTCTCCAGCAAGCTCAGCAGATCGAACAACTCTATGAACAAGTATCAATTATACATTTTGATTCTATGTTTTTTTTATTAAGCCTACTGATCTGAATTGGCTGACGTTTTATTTTGTCAAATTTTGAAGGCGGTTGAGGCAACCATGAATGTGGAGAGAGGTAACAAAGAGTTGTCACAAGCAATTCAGCGGAACAGCAGCAGCAGAACTTTTCTTGTGCTTTTCTTGTTTGTCCTAACTTTTTCAATTATTTTTCTCGACTGGTATAGCTAATCAGCTTGTCAATACAAAATATTCCAATTACACTTACCTGCAATTCATCATGAATTTTCAGATACAGAAACCAAGTTTCTATCTCATTAAATTTTGTTATCTGCTTTGCTTGGATGTTGTATTTGGAGGATGATAGAAATATTTCATGTTTAGTTTCATGTCTTTTGGTGTTTATGGTTCTGTTTAGGTTGGTTTATTAAAGAGTTCTACTTGAACTGAATGGTAAAGACAATGGAACTTGTGCCATATTGGTAGTTGAGACTCGAACTCATTCGTTGTGTCATAAGTTGCTACTTGAGGAATTAAAAAGACTTAGATACAACGTTAAACATGGAACAATGTTTAATACCAAGCAAGGACAGGTAGCATATGAGAGGGTAATTGGACCTATGTGTTGTTGAGTATCTTTCTTAAAGTTGCTATGAAGGTCTTCTCAGCCCTTATCAGGAGCAAGTCAGTCAATCTCTTGAGCCATTTAGCTATGGCTTGATCTGAAACATTAAATGCACTTCTGGTTCATGTATGTTAGTGCAGTGTTTGTTTTGGTACTGTATTTCAAACTTGTTCATAAGGTCCTTGTACGTGTTTTTCTTATTTTCTTTGCCTTCAGTTAGGTTTGTATGGCTAACCTGATGCACAGGTGGAATACGTCCGCAGCTGCCTTCAGTCATGTGATGAGCGGAGGACTGAAACAAATACTTTTCAATTGAGAGATGAAACAAACAATTAACCCTTTTCTTTATGGGCTAATAGTTACTTAACTTGTCTTATGATTTATATACTTATGAGCTTCTCCAGGTTAGAAAATATCAACCGTCGTGATTAGGCTGCAAATTCCATTCTTGTGGTGAATTGCCAGGATCTATAGAAGGCTTCTCGTTAAATAATGATGACCATGCATCTGTACAAGGTATGATCTAATTTATCATTATTGTAGTTGAAGAGATATGATTTTGCCATTCTCTAGGTCTTATTTCCGCATAGAAGCATCAACACTAGTATCTATCACATTGCAGAATTTGATACTTTGTAGTTGTGGCATATGATTATAAATTTGTTATAAATTGGCAGATGAGCACTGCTGGTCAATTGGGAAATAGGTTCATCAATCTGATGATTTATTATAGCACACCATTGAAGTGCATGTGAAACAAACAGTTTTTCTTGTATTCAGAACGTTTTTTTCGTTTAGTTTAGTTATTCATTTGCTTAGAAAGATCTTTCTCTTAATTTCAACATAAGTTCTCTTATTCCTTTTGCTCTCTTTCAATATCAAAGCCATATGATCTTTTATTACAATTCTGTAATTTCTCATTCAACTAAAACACCATTGTTGCTCTGGTTCTTTCTTTTGATGGCTCATGCTCTTGTTCTTGGCCATTTAGACTTTTAAGTTGTGGAACTCTTTGTTTTGATTTCCTATAGAAAACATACTGAATAGATGAAACTATCTGAGTATATCAAACTAAAAGAATGGTAAGACATTAAGCATCCTAACTCTTTTAAAGCAGCTAAAAACTAGTGTTATAAGACACATGCAAATGAAAATTGAAGAAACTACTGAAAAATATTTTGAAGGTTTCTGGACAATGAAAGCAATGTGAAAAGTCTTCATCAACAGTTAAACCATATCAAAAGACAACATCAGAGATATAAACTTTCTGGCTGTGAAACACTAGCTTTTCTAGAATTTCTGGTGAGCTTTTGTTCTACTTAAATGAATTTCATTATCTGCATGCATCATACAGAAAAGGTACAGTTGGTTAAACATGATTGTTTATTTTGATGCCAAGAAAGTTTGTTTTTTAATCCAGAACTGCTCAGGAATGTATACAACATCCTTTTCTTGTGGATTAGTGGTTTGAGTCTGATATCTGTCATGTTCATACTAATTTAGTGTGTCATCAACGCATGTTAATTCTTTTAATAATTGAAGAGCTGAGTTGTTTTGCGATGATTCTTCGGCAGAGTAAGTTTGAAATGTTTCTTGAGTTTTTTTTTTTTTATCTGCCGGTGTGATGCCGAATCATGCTCTATTCATTGTTGGTAAATTCTCAAAAATTCTAATTTTTGTGGCTTGTTGTTATTCGACTTTCATAATTTCGTCGCATAGTCACAATGGCACATGTACTTTGTAATTTTTGTTTTCTGCATTTGTCGATCTTTGCTTTGAGAACGGAATGAAATATTAACTCTTTTATTTTAAAGTTATTAAATTTAAAAAAAAAAAAATCCCCTCTTAAATACTTATTTGATGAGGTAAATATTTTTAGTTTTTTTTTTTTTTTATAATCAAAAGCTAGAATTTTAGTGTTTTTGTTGAAAGCACTTCACAAATGCAATCCCGAAGAAAGTTAACTGGATTCCATTTGTGAGTCATGACATTTAAAATGAATAGGGTTTGGGCAATCAGGAAACAAAGAACCTGAAATCTAGTACAACATATATAAGAGTGTAATGCACCCCATTAAAAAAAGTGAGCAAAAACAAGCAAACCCTTTTTTTTTTTTTTTTTTTTTTTTTTGGTCAGAACTCAGAAATGGGAAATTTTTGCTATTTTTAAATTGAGCCAGAACTGTTGCACTGGCATCTCAATGTTTTTCATTTCTAGTAAGGAAAATACTTTAATTTAACATTTCAAACTTATCTCAATAATTTGATTTTATAAAATTTAATTATTTAAATGAGTATAAATATTTATTAATAATTAAACAAATAAAAAAATAATTTGTAAATATTTTAATTTAAGCAAATTGTAGTAAATATTTTTAACATTATTAACATCTTCGCTGTAGAGAAATTGTCACATTGCTTTTTAGAGTGAAAAGTTCAGGAATGACACTCTTTCACAACTGTTGAAGCCGGTGATTTGTCCATTTTATATATAAAAAAAATATATTTTGATATGCATGAGCCAATATTCTAAAATATTAGAATCTCAATAATTAAATAAATTATTCTAAATATATTTTTTTTGGCATTGATTTTATGTTTTGAAAATTATTTGTTAAAAAAAAAAATTTTCAAGTCTGCCAAACCTTGGATACAAGCTCTTTTAGGAGCTGTACCACTTAAACTACCAACCAAGTTATCTTTGCACGTATCATTCATGAAATTAAAGTTTTAATGTTGGCAATTGATAATTGAAGAACATATTTGCATGCAAAGTAGTAGTTCAGGAATTAACTCGCAATTTCTTTCAGTAAAAAACAGAAATGATCCTTAGTAGAAGGTAGGTTTATAAATAATATGAGTTTGATTGGGCTAACATAGTTTGAACTCAGTCCAAAATTGAATAGCTCGAGTTAAAAATTACATTGCTTGATTATAATCGTAAGAGCTTGACCTAGCTAAATCTAAAACCGGAGAATTTATTTTTAAAATCTAAATCCTAATATTTTTTTCGTAAATTAAAACTTTATTTATAACTTGATTTTTGCTTTAAAATATAAGCAATATATTATATAATAATATCATATGTTATGATTTTATTAAAAAAATACCAATATATTTATATATTTTGAATTATTGAGCTAATTTTATCAAGTTCAGCCTCTTGAAATTAATTTTTAGCTCCAGAATCAAATTCTTTTTAAAAATTTAGGAATTCAACCTTAAATTGAAAGTGTAAAACATCTCATTCTATGTTATAATTTTTTTTTTTTATGAAGTTTTTAATAAGCTTCTCTGTAATTAATTAAAGTAAAAAAAATATAATGTTTTAACCAAAAGTAAAAAGTATGGTTATCTTGTTATGTGATTTTTAAGAGTAAGAAGGGAATAAGGGAGAAGGAAATATAAAAGGAGAACAATTGAAGTTTTATTCCTTGAGATAAGGATGGAAATAAATGAAGAATTTATCCCCAAAAAAAATGAATTGACGATGGTGATCTCATTATAAAATTTATATTTATTTATTTCATGATTATGCTTTTGTAATTACACTTGCATGCCTAATTTATGTTAAATTTGGTGGGGGTAATGATACTCATGATATCTTGGAGTAAAATTTTTTGGAGGTTACCAACTTTGATATTTTTTTAATTTGATATCCGAACTTTATTTGAATAAAAAAGGATACATAAGTCCGATATGTTTTCACCGGCAAGTAACCCACAAATTTTTGGGCCATGTGCACTAATGTGGAGGCCGGAAATGTCCCAATCATCAGCCAAGGTTAATAAATTATTGCTATGTGTGTTGTTTTTCCAAGTCAGACCAACTTAGACAACCGGGTTTGCCAGGTCATCACTTGATGTCCACCTCAGCCAGGGTCACTGGTGAACCGAAGATGGCCACACATCAGTAAAACCCTTTCTCCTCAAGAAAGGTATAGGCATACGACACAGCTTCCATCATTCTCGAGTCCAAGAAAGAGATAAAAAGAGGAAGAGGGACAAGTAGGGTTTCAGTTGGTTTGGTGCGACTAGGGAGAGAGAAGAGTACTTTACTCGCCATTGAGATTGAACGAAGTAGAGCTCACCGGTGAAGATGGCCATCAACTGGGAGGTACGACAACAATCAGAGCAATCCCCCGCTTACTGTAAGTGTCGTCGAGCCACTTAGCTAGCTATACATCATGTGTAGTGTTTGTCAACTTTGTTTGTAAAGAAAGTTTGTGAAATTTGAATTGTAGGATGAAGTGAGCTTTGTTTGGAAAGAAAAATTGTGAAGTTTGAACTGAATGATGAAGTGGTTGTTAGGGTATGTAGGGTTTGTAATGTTTTAGGATGGAATGGAGGGTAACAATTTTTGATTTGTTTCTTTTTTGGTTATGGGAATTTTTTATTTTTCTATGTTTTCTTTGGGTTTTGAAATTTAGGGTTTTGCTTTGTCTTGAAATATGATCTTTGTTTGTTTTTTTCAAAGAAATTTTAGATCTTTACCTGCTTTTATTCTGCTTTATGAGGTTAAGATCATGTTTTTTGAATGTTTGTTTTTCCTGATCAATCCCCATTTGATATCTTTGTTTCTTCTTCTTTTTTTTTTTTTTTTTTTTTTTAAGAATTTTAGGTCTTTGTTTTTCTCAATCATGTTTATGCTTTTTGGAATTGAGTTTGTGCTCCTTTTGGAATTGAAGTTGTGCTAGTGAATGATTATACTTTGATCAAAAAACAAGATTTTTATTTTTTCTATATATGTTTGTTACATTGTATATGTCTCTATCAATTAATCTTTTGGAAATTATGAGTTTTACTTATGCTTATGGCATTCTGGAATTAAGATGATGTTGATTAGTATTTCTTAGAAAGATGGTTGTGATGTTTGATTAGATGGAGGAAATAAAATAGTTATCAAAATTTAAAACTTTGTCTTTGTTCGCTGAATTGTGAAATTTTAGATCTTTAACTGCCTTTATTCTACTTTATGAGGTTGAGATCATGGTTTTTGATTGTTCGTTCTTCCTAATCAATCCTCATTTGATATCTTTGTTTCTTCTTTTTTTTTTATAGAATTTTAGGTCTCTGTTTTTTTTCAATTATGAGTATGCCTTTTGGAATTGAGGTTGTTCTCTTTTTGGGATTGAGGTTGTGGTGGTGAATGATTATACTTTGATCAGAAAACAAGATTTTTATTTTTTCTATATATGTTTGCAGCATTGTATATGTCTCTATCAATTAATCTTTTGGAAATTATGATTTTTACTTTTGCTTATGGTATCCTGGAATTAAGATGATGTTGATGTTGTTGATTGGTATTTCTTGGAAAGATGATTTTGATGTTTGATTGGATGGAGGAAATAAAATAAATAGGTTGTTTTGACAACCTTTTGAACTATTCATGACGGTACCAGACTTTAATTACTAAACTTTAGTATGCTTTACTCATCTATATGGTTTAAATCATCTTTGTTTATATTTTTTTCATTCTA
This sequence comes from Dioscorea alata, assembly GCA_020875875.1. Classification (NCBI taxonomy): domain Eukaryota; kingdom Viridiplantae; phylum Streptophyta; class Magnoliopsida; order Dioscoreales; family Dioscoreaceae; genus Dioscorea; species Dioscorea alata. The sequence goes on from CM037019.1 coordinate 15,631,025, forward strand.
AAGATGCCATGTAATATCGAAGCATATTTTGTGGATGCTTTTAATTTATTACATTGCAATGAAATACCATATGATGGAAATGTGTGTTATTACATGGTGGATGCTAAATGTTGAATTACAGTGTGTGTTATTACATGTTTTTAATTTATGACACATTTCTTTACAGTGCTTGATGCTAAATTATTCACCGTAAGGCTCCATTACATGGCGGATGAAATAGAAGGTTTTGCTGGTTACATAGACTATTATTGTGCTAACCAAATTTCCAAAATAGATCTAGTAAGCATTGCCAAAGCATTAGGTTTGGATGTGGAAGGATCATCTCGTTGGTGGTTAGATGGAATGAGTGGTGATAGAGGTTATAAAGAGGAGAAGACTGATATTGATTACCTAACAATGGCTTTGTCTGTGGGGAGGTTTGTGTCTATGTTAGACTTCCTAGTGATATGAAATATGTAGGTCAAACTAGTGGGGTTGCACTATTGGAATATAAAGAGCATGAAGAAGAAATTGTCAATGTTGGAAGGTCTACAACATATATTGATATTGGTGGTGGTGATGCACATGTGGAAGGAGATGCTGAATTAGAATCTAATTATGGTGTTTCAGATGAATTCCACTCCTTTTCTTCAATAGGTGAAGAGTCATTGGTCCAAAATAAATCTAGGTATTTATGAGTTTAATGATGAAGTAGACATGAAGAACCCCCACTTCAGAATTAGGATGAAATTTAGGGACTTTAAACAGTTTAACTAAGCTGACAAAAATTATGGGATAAAAAACATATATGTCATGAACTTTAGGCCTAACACCAAGAAAAAATGCAAGCATACTCTAAAAGAGGTTGTCTATTCTACCTTGGGCCTCACCAATGGTGAAAGACCAAAGCACAATTCAGATAAAGTTTGGAATTCTAGAACATGAGTGTTATAGAGAGCATAACAATAGACATGTTAATGTAGACTGGATAGTAAGGAATTATCTTAAACAATTTAGGGTTGATCTGAGTTGGAAAATTGCTGGAATTGTACAAACTGTCAAGAGTAACAAGGAAGTAGACATCAGTAGGCTAAAAGCTTATAGGGCAAAATGCATCACACAAAGGTATGATGCTTGAAAAAATTTTATTTCAATTCCAAGAATGTTCACATTTTTTTTTTTTTTTTTGCCATAATTGAGTATTGACTTAATTGTTATGTGTTTTCATTTTTTATGAAGAATCATAGATGGTGATGAAGAGTCACAGATGATGATATTATATAACTATAGACTTGAATTAATGAGGATACATCCTGGGTCATCAATTGTTATTAAGTGCAATGATCAAGTCTTTGAAAGTATGTATGTTTGTCTAGCTCCACTTAGAGTTGGCTTCTTGGCAGGTTGTTGGAGATTAGTTTCACTTGATGGATGTTTTTTAGAGGGTTATATGGGGCCAACTCCTATGTGCTGTTGGGATATATGCAAATGATTGCATCTAGCCCATTGCATGGGCAAATGCAAGCAAAGAAAATAAAGATATAACTGGATATGGTTTCTACAGTTTCTTGCACAGGACTTGAGGATTGTTGATAACAACCAATGGGCGTTCATGTCTGACAAGCAGAAAGCAAGATATTTTTTTCAATGAAATTGATTTCCTTATGAATACATTTAAATGATTCCAGAAATCCAAAAATCCAATTTGTGTAGCATTTAAATAGCAATATATGTTGTTCTGAGATTATATGCTTGAAAAAGATTAAATGTTTGAAAAGACATGTTAGAGGCATGTTGTATGTGCATTTAAATGTTTTAAATCCAAATTGTGTATGTATTTAATTATTGTTCTGAGATGTCATGCTTGAAAGAGATTACTTTTGATCATAGTTCCAAATATTGTTCTAATTTTTCAATTCATGTATTTTACTATTTTATGCACAACATTCTAATGTTGATGTTCTGTTGTGCCCATGGGGTATGGTGTGACCTTCGCTTCACTCTTTTGTCCAAAAACTATAAACATTAGGGACTAAGGCCTGCAGTAGCTGAATTGTTCCCGAACAGTGAGCATAAGTATTGTGCTAGGCACATCCATACCAATTTCAAAAAAACATTTAGAGGCAAGGCACTATAGGACCAGCTTTGGTCTTGTGCTAGTGTAACCTACAACTCATCCTTTGGGAGAACAATGGAAAGTATGAAAGAGATATCATTGGGTGGATTTGAGTACATGAAAAAAAAATTGAACCTAAGCATTGGAGTAGGTCACATTTTAAAACAAAATTTAAATATGACATTCTCTTGAACAATTTATGTGAGGTTTTTAACATCAGCATCCTCAAAGCTAGGACCAAAGGCATTGTCACAATGAATGAAATAATCATAACACAATTAATGAAGAAGAGATGCAATGCAAAAAGTGACAACCACCCACTGCCCTAAAATAGTGAAGAAACTTGAGAAGGCCAAATGATTAAGTTGGCTATACAATAATACATGGTCTGGTGGAGATAAGTACCAAGTATTAGGCCCTGATGGGCACTTCGTAGTGGACAAGACAATATGCAAGTGTTCTTGTAGAAAATGGCAACTTAGTGGCATACCTTGTAGTCATGTAATATCAGTCCTATATTATAACAGAGAAAAACTAGAGGATTACATTGATCCATGTTACATTGTAAGCACTTTCATGGCAGCTTATAGGCATATATTAAACCCTACACATGATAGAGACTTATGGCCAAAGAGCCCCAACCCGAACTAGAGAACAAGAGGAGAGGCAGGAAAAACTATACTTAGAAGAAAAGAATTTGATGAGAACAGTGGCTTCGCCAATGGAAAGGTATCTAAGAAGAGAGTAAAGATGAGGTGCAGCATCTATGGTAAAGTAGAACACAATAAGAGATTTCATGGAGTAAATCAGGTACACTTGGTGATTTTAGTGATATTTTACTGAACATTTCAAATTGAATTTAATTATATACTTATGTCCAGGGTTCTCAAACCCGGAGAAGGTTAGGGGTTAGGAGTCGAGGGGTTCAACTGAGTTGAATCGAGGTTGAACTGGGGTCAACAAATTTTATTAAAAATAATCTAAATGTTAGTTATATATAATTAACAAAACCAAATATTGAAGAATAAAAAATTAAAAAAATAAAAACATGACTTTTAAAATTTTAAGTGTTTTACACAAATAATATTGATGTACACTATATTAAAAATGTGAAATACACCAAACAAACATAAAAATAAATTAGTACAAAATTAATTGAAAACCATAAAAATATTCAACGAGGAAATAAACTACTTAGAAATCCATAAAAAAGAAACATAAAAATATTCCCTTAGTCTCTCCTTTCCTTAGTTTTATAATTTTACATTATAACCCCCAAACATTAGTATATTATAAAATAAAATAAGAATTAAAAAAATTCTGAGCAAACCTGGGTTGATAACTCGGCCGGGTCACCGGGTCACTGGTCCGATTGGCTAGCTTGCCGATTCAATCTCGGTTTTATTAAAATCCAGTTTTATATATTGGACCAGACCTGCTTTAAGGCCGGGTCCGACTCAACCTGATTCGACCAACCGGTCCGATCCGGGTCTAAAAACATTGCTTATGTTTGCTAGAGAAACATAAGTATTTCAAGTGGACATGAAGGACCAAGCCATGCAGAACCTTTTGACCAACGCAAACAGAATTTTCAGGTATCTTCCTTTTATTTTTATTTGTATTTTTTTAAATTTGTGAATGACACACTTCCAAGGCATTGGCAGACTAATTGGTGATTTGTGTGCAAATTAAAAGCATGGGGCTGATTTCCATTTTTTATAATGTGTTATAAGAAGTTGAGTTTGATAACTGTCCATTTTATTTGGTTTCCCAATAATTGCAGTTTTTAACAATACATGTTCAAAGTGCACATGGGGCAACAATTGCAATGTTTAGGGAAAAAACCAACCAATCACCTCAAGAGCCTAGATCACAAGTTAGTGCATAAAGAATTACTTAATTGTATATGTTGGGTATTTGGTTCATTTATTGTTATGGTCATATGTTTTTTAATTTAATATGTGAACATAGGTGGACAGTGTTCAAGTGGAGAGATTACATATGGGTCACTTGCTAAGGAAACTCAAATGAGTAGGTCGGATCTATGTGGAAAAGGTGCCACAAATATAGGAAAAATTATAAGGGATCTTCATCAAGTGAAAAACAAGGTGTGGAGGGTCCTATACAACAAGTCAGTGCTTTTAACATGTGTACTATGGAGGATATCATAGACTCATCTTGAGGGTATTTACTTACAAAAACTTCTAAACATGTGCAGATGGCTCAGTCATGGACAAATCCTACAACCAAAATATCAACTGGTGCTTCAATTATTCTATGGTGAGGTCTCAAGTGAAACAAAAAGAAGTTTTAGGAAGCATTTTTCCTAAAACTGGAGGTGCTAACAAAAAAAGAAAAATATGGATGCCACCAGGAGTTGGACCCATTGCTGGTGTATCTAATCCTTACAAAAAAAGCTCCTTGAGATACATAATTATCTAGTGAATTTCATTTTTGTTTTTTGCTTTTTTTTTTTTTTTTTTTTTTTTGTAAGTAAAGCTGAATTTCAGTGTTAAAATGTAACAATTTTGTAATCATTGTTCTACAGTACCTTTTTTTTTTTTTTAATATAGTGATATGCAATCAAGCTTACTATCATGTAAATTTTCAATTTTAATATAATGACTTCATGCATGATTTTGAGATTGTTATTTTAATTTTAGTTAAACTATGATTGCAGGCTTGTATAGATTTGAAGATGCAAGAGACCTGATATACAATTATATTTCTTCCAATGGAAATTATTACCATTAAATCAATTGTTTAATTAATTGTATAGGTTTGCAGGATGCAGCTTCCAATGGAAATTATATAGATTTGCAAGTTTGTATAGATTTGCAGATGCAAGAGACCTGATATAAAATTATATTTCTTCCAATGGAAATTATTACAATTAAACTAATTGTTTAATTAATTGTGTAGGTTTGTATCTTAAATTAATTGTTTAATTAATTGTATAGGTTTGTAAGAATGCAGCTTCCAATGGAAATTATATAGATTTGCAGATACAAGAGACCAGTTAATTAATTATATTTCTTCCAATGGAAATTATTACCATTAAATTCATTGTATAGGTTTGCAAGGATGCAGTTTTAGCAAGCATTTTTCCTTTAAATTAATTGTTGCGTTTTTTCTTTGAAAATAAGAACCAAATTAAATTTTGCAAATTAACCAAAATAAGAATCCTAAAATTTTTCAAAAACTCAAACACAATTATGTTTGCATTTAATAAGCCATTAATCCATTCAATTACAATTGAGATTGTTCGGGAAAAAACTGAAACAGAAGTGATGATACAATTGAAACCTTGGAGTTGGAGGCGATTTTATTTAAATAAATCAACCCAAAAAAAAATAAGAAAAATAAATGAACAGAAAACAAAATAGGACCATTGATCCCAACAATGATCCCTGCCTCTCTTTGCCTGCAATCCTTGTAAATGACCACAGGGATTTTTCCATATTTGACACCAGTATCTTACTCTCTCCCTGGAGAATGGACAAAGCCAAGCCCCCATTTTTCCTCATCGCGGTCTTCCTCCTCCTTTGACAATTCCAAACCTCATCTCTATTCTAGTGCCAGTGTCAGAGAAGAAGCTGGCGACCGTGAAGGGGTTTTACTAACACGTGGTCATCTTCATTTCACCCGTGACCCTAGCTGAGGTGGACATCAAGTGATGACCTGGCAAGCCCGGTTGTCTGAGTCGGTTTGATTTAGAAAAACAACACACATGGCAATAATTTTATAAACCCCGGCTGATGATTGGGACATTTCTGGCCTCCACGTCAGCGCACATGACCCAGAAATTTGTGGGTTACCTGCCGGTGAAAACATATCGTACTTAGGTATCCTTTTTTATTCAAATTAAAGTTGGGACACCGAATTGAAAATAGGACAAAGTTCGGGTAACCTCCTGGAAATTTTACTCTGATATCTTGTGAGGAGCGGTGTTCTTGTGCTTGAGAATTGATGACCATTTATTACCTAGGTTTTTTTTGTAAAAAATAAATTATATTTATTTAATTTGTAATAAAAGATCTAATACTAGTTAAAAAATAATAATTTTAAGATATTTTATTTTGATGAATATTAATTAATAGTGTTTAATTTAATATCACCATTTATTTTAAATGTTCAATTTGATAGTGTTAATCACTTGACTGAATGTTACAACATTTTGTTTTATGATTTACGACCAATGAAAATGTTTTACAAATCTCTTTGCAATCCAAAGACACAACAAAAATAAAATGAAAAGATTTTGAGGAAAAAGAATCGAAGGAATAAAGAGACTTGGTAAAGATAGAATAAAAGAATAAAGAAGAAGATAGAAAAATAAAGAATCAAAGAATAAGGAACAATATGAAGAACCAAGGAAGAGAGAGAAAAAGTAAATTAAGAGGAAAGAAAGAAAACAAAAATTGGCTATTTTAACATTTTTTAAGATGTTTAAAAAAATGACTGATTTGGCTTAAATATATATATATATATATATATATATATATATATATATATATATATATATATATATATATATATATATATATAATTCACATAATATAGGGCATGTCTGGATTGGTTTATTGAAAAAGGGTTTTTTAACCTACACTACAACAAGGAAGTTAGTAATCCTACTCTTTGTTTGTTTACAATCATTTGAAAAAATGTTTTTATTGAAAAAAAAAACTTTTAAAAGTGTATAAGATGTTTTTAAAATTTTTATTTTGAATAAGTTGGACGGTTTATTTTTTGATATGTTAATTTAGAAGTTGCTTTGTGGTTGGGCAGATGTTTAGCTCTTTATTTCTATAAGTACTTTTTTATTAAAAAAAATTATATAAATAGACCCAACTATCTTCCTTAAACTTTGCAATTCACATTATTTTAATCAACAGTGTATTTTTTCCCATCAAAAATAAAACTCTAATATTTTTATTAAAAAATAGCAATTATAAAATTTGAACACTACGATTAGAAAACTAGATTTAAGGATGGAGACATTGGAGAGCTTATGGATTCATGTAAATTATAAGACTTATTTTCACAAAGCAAGGATAATAGACAACTCCTTAAAAAAACATATAAATGTGTCTAATAATATTAATTTTAGGGGTCATTTGGTTTATAAAATCTTACTTTAGTGTCTTGAAAATGAGATTCCCAAATCATATGTGTTGACAATGCGGTTTAAATACAATATGAAATTTGATTAGTGGGAAATCTTATATTATCAATTATCTTTCTACTAAAGTATCATGATCAAATATATCAAAATTCATAAAAATTTTATGTAAATATCATAGTTTTAATCATAAATATTTGTTGTTATTTAAAAAACTAAATTTTAATTTTAAAATATTTAATTTTTATTAATATTAATTAAATCAAACAAATGTAAATAAATATAATTATTTTCTCCAACTTAATATTTGAAAAAAAAATCAAATTTTCTAATTTTTTTAAATTTTTAAAAAATTTATTCTCCCTGTTTTATTGGATTTAAAAGGTATAATAGGAAAAACTTCAAATTCTGCACAAAATATTACGTTATCACTTAATGCATTAATAATGGCAATATTGCAGAGTTTTCAGATGTCGGGGAATGTGATGAGTGTACAATGTTCATGTATTTCATATCGTTTTGTACACTCATTTGGTTTGTATTATAATTATATTGTAGAATTCGATGCTAAATCTAGTGTATTTCACATTCTCAGGCTTAGGACAGCACTTAAAGACGAGATTACGAGAAAAAGCAAAAAAATCATTCTAGGCGCTAAATGAAAACGTTGGAGCTCTCTCGGCATCATTTGAATAAGGACAAGGCAAACTGAGTAGCTTACGAGTAGCTTACTGCCAACCTTACGGTCGTTAGAAAATTTCAGAGAACCTTGTGAGCATGCTTATGCCCGTAAGGAGGATTCAAAACCTTATGGGCACGGCTTACGCCCGTAAGCATGCCGGCAAGGACCATCCAAAGGAGTTTACGACCACAACATACGCTCGTAAGGGCGGTCGCAAAAATCAACACAGTAAAGTTTACAGTCTAGAACTTACGACCGTAAACTGGACTGTAACACAAATAAAAAACCTTACGAACGGGATTTACAATCGTAAGTGTTCCTGTAAGGCTCGTGACTATTTTCTCCAGCTCTCTTACGGTCACGTCCTTACGCCCGTAAGCAGCCCGTAAGTAATCGGGTATAAATCGAACTTATGAGGATTTTTAGGGCATCCTTTGTTTCTTCTTTTGGAAGATTCTTGGAGGCGAAGTTAGGAAAGAAAGGAGACAAATCTCTAACACTCAAGGGGATATTCCAAGGGGGGTTAGGATCCGCATTCAAGGGGACTAGAGATCATAGCCGTCAAGCTCACCTTGGTGGCATGCGTAGAAGCTTTCCTAGCCCTTCTCCGGCGATCCTCCGTCGTCATGATTGAGAAGGGAGTTTTTATGTTTTCCATGTTTCGCCCTATTATTTGTATCTTGAATGCTTGCCCTCCATTAATACAGGGCTAATTTGTTAAATGTTTGGGTATAGTTGAAATCTAGGGTTTATACTTTGACAATGATTGTGGATGCTTGTGCTCTTTCATTTCATTAATTGCAATTCATATTTTCGTATCTAATTGCGTGTTTCTATTGAATGATTGCTATTGTGGCGAGAGTCCCCCTAGTTTTCATACATTTAGTGTACTTGGTAACAAGAAAAAATTCCCACCTAGTATAGACATGAAGCAATTCAAAAGAATTGTGAGTAAGCCTCTAATTGGGGTACTTTGGAGACCCCATCTCCCTCAATTCTCCCGAGTGAGTTAATGATAATCTCCGTGCTCTTTGCAATCATGTGGATCAAATTTTAGGAGAAATCGCATCTCAACTTTGTATTCGGATTAGGGGCAATCTCTTTCTTTGAAAGGGATTATCTACTTAATTAAGAGATTGTCATTAGCTCAAGTCGAGGTTTCATAGAGTGTTAATGTGATTGTATGGATGCCTGTGTCAACTATGCACATATTCAATTACTCTTTGCTTGAGAAATCGGGATTTAAAATAATTTAGGAAATCTCTCCATTCGAATAGAATTGCATATTTAGACAACTTTTGTCCTATACTTTATAACCCTAGATGGATACTATGCCTGAACATCGTTTCTTCTCTTGACTTCTCTTTCATTTTATTTCAGTATTTCTTGTTTCATTCTCTTTTATTTGCACACACTTTATTCATTCGATTAAGCTAGCTAATTTTCGGAATTATGACTATTACTAGTATTCACTTTCTTCTCTACGGACCGACACTCTACTTTAAGCATACTATTATTACGCGACCAGTATATACACTTGCGTCCCTATCAGAATACAATATTGTTTTCACCCTAAATAACTGATACTTGATTATGGAGGTAATCTACCGCACCCAAATACCACCTTACAATTAATGACGTATTTGGATGGAGGAATCATTAATCCACGGATATACATCACATGGAATGATTTCCCTAACCAAGGGAATGTCTATTTCCTCAATATTCAAAGATAGGGGATCCGCGGAGAACAAGCATGAAATGATTGCTTTTTTTTAACCCTAAAATTTTAATTATAAAAATAATTAATTATAATAATTAAATTATATTCAAAATATTTTATAAATAAAAAAATATTTATCATTAAACAAACTCATTATTTTATACATGAATATATTACTGCATTTTTTTTCATTCCTAATGACAATCCTCCCAACAATCATTACCAATTGTGATCCCATTCCTTAAACCAAACACCCATTAATCATATTCTTAATTTGATCCTAAACTAAAATAGCTTAATCTAGTTTAGTTTTTTATTTTTTATTTTTTAAATTTCTTAGCTTATATTTAATCGAAATAAATATTTTAAAGTTAAAAAGTATTTTATCTGAAAATAGGTTTTATTAATATCAATGATTTCAAAAAATAATTAAATATCTATTTAACTACTTTTAATTAATTTAATATTTTGTTAACTCTAAACTCTAAGATTACCTTACCCTATATATCTATAAATATATAATAATCAATAATTATTTTTTTAAAATTTACTCATACAACACCAAGAAGAAGATTTATGTTCATTATATTTTAAAGAAAATTTAACCGCTAGCCATTAGTTTCATTCAGATTCAGGACTTGCAAAATGGAGTTAAATATTTACTGATTTTAATAAATAATAATATTTTTTTTCATTTGAGTTTATTTCCACATGTTTTTATCAACCTGTTCAGTACCCATAGTCAAACATAAAATCCAAACATAACTTTGATATTTTTCAAATGGTAATGAGTGAAAATTCCAAACAGAAAAACACAAGCACAACAGCAGATGTTGTCTTTGAACTAACCAAAGGAAGCTCATATTTAATTAATTAATTTATTTAAAATAACAAATAAATAAATAAATAAAATTAGAATCACAAGAACTAGTACACATAACTTCACTTTTGGTAATTTTGGTACAAAAGAGATGCTGTGAAGAGCAAAGAAGACAATTGCGTTCATCCAAATGAGGAAGCTGTCTCATCCTGCCATGATTAATTACTTTAAAACAATATTTATAATTAGTATTATTTATTTTGTTTATTTTATTTTATTTATTTTAAAAATAATTCCCTTAAATGAGGGCCTTTTGTGGCCTATGTCAAAAAATAAAAAATTAATTTCAAATTTTAGGGGTGCTTTTCTTTAGATCATTCTCTTTATATTATTTTATTTTAAAAAATATTATTATAATTTTAGGGTTGTTCTGTGGAAGCATCACAAAATTTAAACTGATTCATGGAATCATGCATATATATATATATATATATATATATATATATATATATATATATATATATATATATATATATATAATTTGATTTTTTTTAAATAAATTGTAATTAACTTAATGCGAAATCACAAATATATGTTGTAGTTTTACAATTCAATTTTTGCAATAATTCATAACAACTTTAAATCTATATTTCAACAAGGTTTACATATATTATTAAGGATATTTGAGGGGAAAGATTATTTTGGAAATAATTTCAAATTTTAGGGGTTTTTTTTCTTCACATACTGTTGAAGATATTTTGTTAAGAAAATACAAAGATATATTGGCTTTTTTCCAAAAAAAATTCAAAAATGAATGATTCTTTATAAGTTATATTTCAAATTATAATTATTGCAAATTCGAAAAACAAAATTAATAAGACAATATGTCTTAATTATATATTACAGGTAGCTTCAAATCCATTTATAATTATATATAATGAATGATTTTGCTATCAAATTTATTTAAATAAAACACTAATAAAATATATTTAATGAGGGTTTAATGGTCACTTCAAAACTATCATAATAATAGTCCATGATCACTGGAATCCATCCTCATAACCTTCCAAAAGAATCATGGTTTATGTAATAATTGATTTATTGGTGAATGAATAAAGAAATAAAATAAAACAATATAATATTCAAGTAATTAAATCATATTACAGTAGACTAGAACAGTAGAACCTTTGCCTCTCATATCACTTTAGAGTTTAGCCTCTTCATTTCTTATTTATATATAAATATTGAATAATTATTATTAATAAAGGAAAACATCAATTGTGTTTGTACACATAGTTAGTGCTATTTAAAAATATTTTATGTTATTAAAATTATCATCTAAGAGCTATTACTTAAACAGATTTATTACTATTTATCATGCTTAATTTTTTTATCACATTTTAATATTATTAAGTATTGTGCGTAAGATGACAGTAACTTTTTTAAATTTTAAATCTAAAGTCATGAATCTCATGATTAGATGATGTGTCCTCTATTTATAGTATCACATACTATACAAAACATTTTAAATAATAATAGCATTAAATATAAACTCATCATATATCTACACACATATGCATATCATCATATTTTATTGAATATTTCTTTGAACACATCTATTTCGCAACAAATTCATCATATGCAAATTATGGGGGGAAAATATCTTGGGCTATTTAATGTCTTCGGACATTTTTTTTTTTTTTTTTTTTTTAAGCAAAAATGGCAAGTGTTATAAATAGTATGGACGTGCGCACGAGCTGGAAATTAATCGTCCAACCCACACTCTTAATCGGAAATGAGGGAATTGGGCTACAAGCCCGCACCCATAACTGGTGATCTATTACTATTATTGATTTTAACAAGTTTTGTACTCAAAACCTTTTGATTGTCTCACCTTCGTTTTCTACAATAAGGTCAAATAGCACTAACTATGAGCACTTTGGTATTATTGATTTCTTTATGAAAAAAATACCTTTTTTCTTTAATAGCAATTACTTGGCCTATAAATTTTTTTATTTTAGTACTTGAAAATTTTATCTTTTTATTTTAAATTTTAAATTCATTCTTTTTTCAAAATTATTATTATTATTATTATTATTATTATTATTATTATTATTATTATTTTACTTTTCCCATTTTCTATTTGTTCGCACATTTGCATGCAGATGTAAAACCATTCCAAGCTTGTTTAAACTATATTCGAAAAGAAACATAAATTTTTTTTATTATGTCCTGTATATATACAAAAGTAAACGAGCAGATGTGAGAACAAAGTGGAGTGGAGCGACAACATCTGCCATATTGGGAAAGCATTGGTTTGATAGGTGTGGGTGTTGGGGCAATGCTCCCGCAGTAGGATACAAAAGTAATTTGTATTTGGTTAGGATAATGATTTAGTAATGATGTATACTGTATTTGAATAGGATTTGTATCCGGATAGGTTTAGGATCTAGATAGGTTTAGGATCCATATAGGATTAAGATTCGGATAGGTTTGTATTTGGATAAGCTTAGGTTTTTACCTATATTACATGTAACAATGGTCTTTTGTTTAGTGCATGAGATGAGTGAATAAGAAGAATATGGCCGCTCCACTCCTGAGGATGTAGGCACATTGTTGAACCTCGTAAATCTTGTATGTTTGTGATTGTTTTATTGTTCTCTTGATTTCTCCTGCGGATTCTCGATTTTTCTAACAAGTGGTATTAGGGCGAGGTTTCATTGGCAGAATGAACTCTGTTACAAAATTCGATGTGGAAAGGTTTGATGGAAGTGGGAATTTCAGATTGTAGCAGCGGAGGGTAAAGGATTTGCTAGTCCAGCAATGGATGTTGAGAGCATTGGAAGAGACAAAGTCTCAATGTTTGGAAGACTAGGTCTGGGTAGATTTACAAACAAGAGTGGCGTCACTTATTCAGTTGTGTTAGGCGAATGAACTTATGAATCATGTCATGGATCTCTCGTCTTCGGTGGAGGTCTGGAGAAAATTGTAGAGTCGATATATGTTGAAGTTGCTGACAAATAAATTGTATTTGAAACAGAAGTTGTACAGCCTGAAGATGCAAGAAGGTGCAGATCTAGTACAACATATCAATTTCTTCAATCACACAGTCAGTGATTTACAGAGAATTGAAGTTGGAATTGAAGAGGAAGATAGAGCTATGATTTTGCTATATTCTTTACCGCCTTTGTATGAGCATCTAGTGACTACACTCACATGGGGGAATGATACAATCAAAGTAGATGAGATCACTATAGCGTTGTTGGCCTACAATTAGTGAAAGCGGAATTATGCTAAAGGTTCTCAGACTGAAGCACTGTATGTGAAAGTTAACCATGAAACTAGGAAAAGGTAAGGAAAAGATAGTTTTAGCAAAAAGAATTCCCGAGTCAGAAAATCTATGCAATATTATAATTGTCAATAGATGGAGCACATTAGGAAAGCCTATCCAAACAAGAAGCAACAAATTGATGAAAGAAATGGTGATTTATCAAAGTTTGCTAATGTGGTCCAGAACATTTATTCAAATTGTAGTGATGGGGACCTACTTTTCAGTTTCATCATGTCAAACCTCGGATTCATGGATTTTAAATACTGAATGTTTGTTTCACATGACATCGAATAAGGACTGGTTTGATTTATACAAATCAAGGGATTTTGGTTTTCTCTACACGGGCAATTATAAAGCTTATGTTATTGCTAGAAATGGCAGATCAAGATTTGAATGCATAATGGTGTTGTTCGGACTTTGTGTGATGTTAGACATGTTCCATAATTAAAAAAGAATCTGATTTTTTTTTTTTTTTTTGTACTATACATGGAAATGGTTTTGGCTATAAAACTGAAAAGGATTGCATTAAGGTAAGTAAGGATGGTTTAATAATGATGAAAATGAAAAAAGAAGTACAGGAAATATCTACAAGTTGATGGGAAATATAGTTGTAGGTGGAGTTGCAATTGCAGTTACAAAATCTAATCAAGACTATCATTACAGAGAAGTTTAAGATTGCTTGGACTTGATTAATGTCTCCAATGATAAGGAGACATGGCACTCAACCTATCTAGATGATAAGGAGCTCCCTGGTTTATATCTTGATGGGGTATAATAGTCAAGGTGGAGATTGTTGTGTGTGACTCATATACAAAAGTAAACAAGCATATGTGAAAGCGGAATGGAGTGGAGTGACAGCATTTGTCGTATTAGGGGAGTATCAGTTTGATAGGTTGTTGGTGTGGAGCAATGCCTCAGTGATAGGATACAAGGGTAATTTGTATCTAGTTAGAATTATGATTTAGTAATCATGTAAACTGTATTCGGATAAAAGATTTGTATCTGTATAGGTTTAGAATCCCGATAGGGTTAGGATTCAGATAGGTTTATATCTGGGTAAGCTTAGATTTTTTTTACCTATAAATACAAGTATCCCTGGTCTTTTATTTAGTGCGTGAGATGAGTGAATAAGAAAAATATGGGCACTCCACTCCTGAGGACGTAGGCACATTGTTGAACTTCGTAAATCTTGTGTATTTGTGATTGTCTTGTTGCTCTCTTGATTTCCCTTACGGATCCTCTATTTTTCTAATATATTCAAATTAAAAGTTCAATATTACTAAATAAGGAATTTTATACATGCTTAAATAGATTTACGAAAGGAAGTAATAATGAATTCTAAAGTTAGGTCTTCTCGAAATATTGGATTTTATAAAAGAGATTTTTTTAAAAAATTATAATAAAAGAAGGTATATCTAATGATGTCAAATTTTTTTTATTTGTTGAAGAATTTGTCTATTAAATTTGCATCATAGAAGGTTAATGAAAAATAAACATATAAGGCTATTATTTTATGCTCTGGCACAATTAAATACTTGCAAGCAAAGAAAGTTCAAGAAATAAAGATTTTATTAATTTCTTATTATATCATTCCCACTAATTTAAGCATTTTCATGCAAAAATCATTGAGATACATTTAAGATAAAATTGAAACTTAACAAAAAAAAAAAAAAGTAACAATGAAAAAATAAAATAAAATTGGAGTAAATTGTGATTGAAAATCAATTTAAAAAAAAAAAGGCATGCTTTCATTAAACCCATTATGTTGAATAATAAGGCTTCTCAAACATATGCATATGTATGTATGTATATATATAATATTAAAATTATAATATGTTTATATATTTTGAGTTATTTAGATGAGTTCGATATGGTTTAGTTTGATTTTAATTATCAGCTCAAAAAACACACACGACTTTAATTTAAAAATTTATAGTATAAGCTTTTATCCAGCCAAATTCAAGCGAATCATAAATATCTTAATTCATCGGCAACTCAAAAGTTAGGTAAAGATTAAAATAAATGTTACTAAAAGCATGCATTTCAAAAGTTAGGTAAAGATTAAAGCAAATGTTAGTAAAAGCATGCATTGTAAGGGGATTGAACTTTTTGCAATATTCCACACCCCCTAAAAAACATTGAAATTCCATGCCTTTATATATATAGAGGCATCTCTAGAACAACATTTGTCTTGAAAACCACTCAATTGATGAAATAAATGATTCTTATGCTTTGGCCTTGATGACTCACCATATCACATATTAAAGTTATTTACTAAACTTATATTAAAGCCATTTTTATTATTGTATTTTTATTTTTAATTCTCATCCCTAATGTTGATGTACTGCGCATATAATATAAAATGATGTATCATATGATACTATTTCATTATAAATTCCTTTTATTCCTTTATAAATGAAAATTCTATGTGGCAATGTTTATGTGAGATATGTTGCCATATCATCATACTAAAATATAAAAAATTAATAAAAAATATATATTCTTGTCACATATTTTTGTGGCATCATCATTTTTATAAATATTTTTATAATTCGTACGGTTACAAATGTGGTATAATAGACAAATATTACATGTCATGTCAACAATAATACATTTCTAATTATGTGCTGCCATCTTAGCATCAAAGATGATGATGAAGAAAACATATATAAGAAACTTCTTGTCAAAATTAATTGAGCTTCTCAAATACTAAAATAATGATAAAGAAAAAACTTTGGAAAATTAACATAATAATAGTTTTTTTTTTCTTTCTTACCATACTAGATATATATAGCATATTTATAATTTCTTAGCACTTTTATATAAGCAAATAAAAACTATCATAAAAAAAAACATAATTAGCAATTTATAGAAACCAACATGTATATATCAAAATTACAAATCAATCCTACATACATTATATCATTATTATAACTCTTTAGCGATCCATAATTCATATAATTCAAGATCTAAATGGTTTCAATCAATCTGAGAGCCATAAAAATAAAAATAAAAAATTAAAGAGAAAAAAAAAAGGGTGGCAATGAAAGTAAAGCATCATTGCAATGGCCCTCTTTCACTCTTTTGTGTGAAAAGAATCATGACAAAGCTTTACATCAAATGGGAGTGTGCATGATAAAGTAGGAATGTCAGGGTGGAATGTTGGTTAAATTTAGGGACAACCATATATATATATATATATATATATATATATATATATATATATATTAAATTTATTTTCACTTCTGATTGTTCATGATATTATATGGTGTATGTTTCTTTATTGTGAATTAAAAAAAAAAAAAGGTTATTTATGTGCAACCTAACCATGATCACAATATTCGCCGAATAATCGAGAAAAATTACAAGAATAAAGTGTTCATATGCATGGAATTTTTAAAAATTAACTTTAAATCCTAAATTGGATGCATTTCATCGATAACATTATTTATTTAATATGATGTATAATAAAATTTATAATTCAACATGACATCAAGTTTTATGCATAAGTTCAATAAAATATTAACTTGACAAAAGTAAATAATGTTCTAAAACATCTTTTTATCACATTGAAGAAAAAAATTAACATATAATAAATAATTAAATGAAAAAGCTTTATAACAAAAGCAACCAATTACTTCAACACACTAACTTTAATTTAAAAGTAAATAAATAGAAAAAAGAATTGGAAAGTATATGTACAAATTAGAGATCAAACAGTACACAAAGGGCAGACAAAAGATGGCAGCTTTTGCTTTTGAATGCTTGTCCCCTTTCCTTTTCTCTATCTATAGGACTATAACTATGCCTCTGATACTCTTATAATTTTTCCAGTGAGATATGACAGCACCCCGACTTTATATATATATATATAATTTATTTATTTATTTATATGTATATCTATTAATATATATGTATATATATCTCTATGTATGTGTATATGTGTGTGTGAGAGGGAATCAATAAAGCAACAAAAACAAACACTCACTCCCTTGTTTTTATTTTATCTGTACTTTTTTTTCTATGTTATTCTCAATATTCTCTTCATGTAATATTATTTTAAAATTAACATTGGCTTATTATTTATATTTGGCTTCTCACAAGAATTTTTTTTGCCTTATGAACTAAATAAATTCATGTGTTTTGATATTTTTTATTCACATAGAGTTTTTTCAGCATGGTTAATTTATGAAATAAGTATTTATAAATGATAGATTAATATATTTATTTTTTTCTAATGGTGTTTATTTTATAAATAAATAGTTTTGATTTTTTTTCCATAAGCTAAGAACTATTTTTTTTTGGTGAAAACAAGTATCTGGTAGAAGCATTTTATAGAAAATATAAGTTAATAACTAATTCATGACAATTATTGAATTTAAAAGTTAAAATACATATGTTTTTACTTAGTAATCAAAACCAACAATTAACCAATGGAGGAGTCCAAATGCTAGAGGTTTGAGTTTGAATTCTTTGTGTATAATAAAATTTTTAAGAGATTTCTACTCTTTTATAGAGTTGTCAATATCTCTTTGGATGGATTTAAAGTATGTTGTTTCTAGAAACCTTGTCTATGAGAGGCTTAAAAAAATCAACAATCATGGGATTCAAATTTTATTTTTTGGCCACAAATATAATTAAATAAGCATTTTTGTTTTTTAAAGTATATTTATTTTATAAGGTAAAAATATATAAAAATACATTAAAAACAAAGGATAAATTTTTAAAAAATTATTTAATGTTTCATAAATTTTTTAAATAAATATATTAAAAACTAAAAAGAGAGAACATGTAAATAAGACAGGATAAAGTACATTTTTTCACTCTATCAAAATAATTAAATAATACATTATGTTTTTCAAAACTAGTAAAAAAATATAAAAATACATTAAAGAGAAAAGATAATTATATAATATATATTAATTAATATGTTATAAATTTTTTAAATGTACATATAAAAAAACCAAGCAAAACTTTCCAAAGAAGGCATATGAATAGGACTAGAAGTAAAAAACATAATTTAAAAATTTATTTCTACAAGTACATTCAGGTTGTATAAGCTAATAAAAATATAGTGGGAGAGAATTGAGGAGCACAATCCAACAAAGATATGGTTAAACTTTATCTTTCACCAAATCAGAGAGGAACACATATCCCAAGGCACAAATCTCAATATGCCACCAAATGCCACATCCACACACACATCATCCCACTACCAAAAAAAAAAAAAAAAGGGGCATGATTTAGGAGTAATGAATGGCCAAACACAAGGAATGTTAGTATTCTCTCATTGCATGTCTAACAACAACCAACCATAATCTCACACTTTCCCACATTACTACCATTCCTCTTCTCTCTCTCTCTTTGTTTATTTTCCTTCTTTCCCCTTTTGTTTATTTATATAGTAATAATATCACCAACTCCTACTTTTACTTTTGTTCTCTGTCTGTCTGTCTGTCTCTCTCTCTCTCTTTAACCTTTTTTTTTTTTATTTTTTTTATTTGTTTAAGATGATCATCTTTTTTGGAAATTTGAAATTTGTTGCTTTTGTTTTCACACCTCCAAAGTCCAAACAACATATGTAGTATCATCTTAAAAAAATTTGCCCATAGTTGTTAAAGGGTGAGAATTTATTTTCACTTCTCATGAAATGAAAAGGTTCAATTTAATCATGAACTAATCTTCAAACTTTCAAAATTAATCATTAGAAATATTTTATAGTTTAAAAGATTAAAATTTTATATATAGCTTTTTTCTTTTATTTTTTTATTATATTTAATTCACAGATTTCCATAAGAGTTATGAGCTCTAAATCAGTACAGCTGAGATATTAAAAATTATATAAATAAACATCTCCTAGCAGGTACTTTTTTACATATAAAAAAATGAACCAATTCTTACTAATAGCCTTCGTTTATTTATAAATGAAAAATAGATAACTGATTTTTTTTTAATTTGTTATCTTTCATTAATCGATTAAATCATTATTTAGACATAATAATACATAAAACTTGTAAAATTGATTTTGAACTCTTATTTATTATTTATACAAGTAAAAAATTATATTGTTATTTGTCCATATTTTATAAAAAATAATTAAGTTATTATTATTTCCATATTAACATTTATTTACATGTGTTTAGCAAATATCATAAATAGACCAATTATATACACATTCAAATAAAAATAAAAGTAATTATTCACTTCATAACCCTCCTTTTCTTTTTACCATATGACCTAAAAAAATTATCATAGCTTAATATTAAGTAGATGTTTTTTTTTCTAAAGGAAAATTAAATCAATTGCATTTCTTTTATATCATAGCTCTAACATGGAAATCATTCTTGCATTCTCAAATGCTTGCTAGAGAACAGAGAGCCATTACTAATTTACAACAATGGACCACAATCTTTGCATGGCATCAAGTTAGTCAAAAAAAGTACTTGCAATTTGAGCTTACAATGAAGGAGCCTTAGTGACAACTCAAAAGAGAAGACCTCAATGTTGTTGATCTCTAGGCAATTGATCGATAAAATGAACGGTGGTGATATGATACACTTCATCTTTGCCTAATATATATGTCTACCAAATGTACCAACTAAAGAGTTTAATCACATGCTATGGACCCCTTTTTGGTCATGCAAAAATTATTCTCTTTTGAATTGCATCATTTAGGTGCTTTTTCTTATTGTTCTTAGCCTAACTAACATTCCTTATTAACCTCTTTTAGCAAGTGGGCTATATATTTTATTTACTTTGCTCTCTAACCTTCTTTATTTATCTATTTAATGCGGCGCAATGATATTTTCTTTTTCTTTATAGTTTTATGTGCTATTAAACATTTATAAAAAAGGTCATATTTTTCTAAGTTTTTGGGAATTTTTCTTAGGTTATTATTATTATTTTTATATTTTTACAATTCTATTTATAAATTATTTTATTTGTTTATGTTCAATAGAATACTATTAAAATGATATTTTGGCCATATATATATATATATATAATTAGAATATTTAGAAAAGCAAGATGGAATAATAATAATAATAATAATAATAATAATAATGACACTATGTGTGCCATTTTTCTTAAAAACAAAGTACCAACTATTCAATTGTATCATATGGTGGTCCTTTTTTTGTTTTTTATATGATACGGTAGATAAATTACTCAATTCAACCAATGATATAAAAGAAAATCTATCACTCAATCTCTCATTTAGCAATAGAAAAAATTACTATTTTTCTAATTTGAGTTTTTTAACGTGAATAAATTACATTAAAGACATGCATAAGTGAAAAATTAATATATCAACCCACCAATACCTTTACTCAGTGTGAGTTGAAGTTTGAATATGTTTTCTTAACAAAGACATAAATATTTTACGTAAAGAACCTGATATTGGTTATTAACCAATTTATTCTCTTTTATTAATCAATGTTAGTTAATAAAAAATAGATAAATTCTTTTTTTTAGTTAATAAAAAATAGATACATTCTCTTAATTTTTTTTTTAATTCACTTGTCTTATGTACAAATTTAAACGTTCTATAACAGTATATAAATAAATATAATTTCATAAGAACATAGTACTAATCACCTACCTTCACATAGCCATACAAGGCTATAAACAGTTATATATATATATATATATATATATATATATATATATATTAAAGAAAAAAAGGACAACAGAAAAAGAAATAAAAAAAGAAAAAATTCCACTCCCTCTCATCCTCTCTTTGAAAAAAGAAAATTCCTTGGCATCAATCCAAGAAAGAGAGAGAGAAAGAGAAAGAGAACTTATCCTTGCAAAAATCCCAATTATACATGTCAATGTCATGCTTTAACCAGTCACATAAAATTCTCCAAAGCTCACTTCCCAAGCAAGTGATTGTAACAGAACCCCACCAAAGAATTCTTGTCTTTTGATCTCTTTCAAGCATGCATTGGTTCAAGTTTGCATCTTTCCATCTTTTAACACTCCACCACTTCTCTCTCTTTCAGTCTTTTTCCCCAAAATCAAGAGTGCTAACCATGTTCTTCTCCTCCACTCCCTCTCTTTTTTATGCTTTGTATACAACCAAAACAAATGTGAAGGCTCTATACTGAACCTCTTTATCAGTGTTCTTCTTGTTTTTCTTCAGTTTTTCAGCAAGAGAGTGAGCTCAATGGCAGCAAAGAGTGGTAAAGTTGGGATCTTTTCAATCTTGTTCTTCTGCTTATGGCTTTCTTCTTCTTCTCCTCCTTCTTTAGCTGAGCTTTTATCTCCAAAAGGTGTCAACTTTGAAGGTATTTCCCTCATTCTCATGGTTTTCCTTTTTTTATGAATTGGTTTTTCATCTACTACACTTGTTGTTGATTCACAGTACAAGCTCTTATGGCCATTAAGGAGATGCTCAAGGATCCTCATGATGTTCTTAATAACTGGGATGGCAACTCTGTTGATCCTTGCAGCTGGGCTATGGTCACTTGTTCCAACCAAAACTTTGTCACTGGATTGTAAGTCTCACTCAAATGGAAACAAAAATAATCTCTTTTTATCTTTGTTTAATTTTATCCATTAATGTCATTCAATCTGTGAACTACTTGATTTCAGAGGGAGTCCAAGCCAAAATTTATCTGGAACTCTTTCCCCAAGCATTGGGAACTTGACAAATCTTGAAACTATGTACGTTTATATCTTTTTTTTTTTCTCTTCAAACTTTTCTTCTTCTTCTTCTTCTTACTCTCTGTTTCTGTTTATGTTTTTAGTCTTTTGCAGAGTAACAATATATCAGGAACAATCCCAAGTGAGATTGGCAAGCTTCCCAAACTGCACACACTTGATCTTTCAAACAACAAGTTCAGTGGAGAAATTCCCAAGTCTTTAGGGAATTTAATGAGTCTTGAATACTTGTAAGCAGAGATTATGAAATTTCCAAAGGTTTATTGCTTTATTTGTTCACTTAATAATTCCTAATTTCATTTTGATTTGAGACCAGGAGGCTCAACAACAACAGTTTGTCTGGAGCTTTCCCTTTATCTTTGGCAAACATCACACAACTTGCTTTTCTGTATGTCTATATATATATCTACATAATGTTGTTTTTCTCTTTGTAAGTGCTAGTGATGTAGTTTTCATATGAGGTTTTTGGTCTAAAATGCATTGCTTCTATTGCTTTCAATGCCTCAGGGATTTGTCCTACAATAATTTAAGTGGTCCTATTCCTCAGTTTCCAGCCAGAACTTTCAGGTAAGATTTTTGGCGTTCTCTTTGCTACCCCATCTTAATATTCGAAATGTTGTGCAATAGTGTTAGGAATTTTGAGCACCATGGAAGTTGTTTTCTCATCAATAAGCTTCCAAACAAACACTAATTTTGGATGGATTCTATTATTATTTGCTATGGACCATAAAATGCGGAAATTCACATTCCATCTGCTCTTTTGGGATAAACATATCATCTTCGTTGATTGATTAGTGTTTTCTCTCATCTTGATTGAGACCGAAATGTTAATTAATCCTTGTCTGATGTTTTTGCAGCATTATTGGAAATCCTCTAATTTGTGCAACTGGTTCAGAGCATGAATGCAATGGAACGATGCCGATGCCGATCTCCTTCAACTTGAATAATTCACAAAGTACTTTTTATCTCTCAGTCAATTTTCATATATAGTTTCTAAAATTCACATAATTGATTCATTAACTTTATTGTTTTTAAACTTGTAATTTTGCCTATATTCCGTGATCTCTCTGTTTTGAAACTTTATCGGCTTCTTTAGACGTACAATCTCTTCAATATGCTACTGAAACTTGATTTAACTTACTGTATTTCATCGTATTTTTTTTTATACTGATTATGTATGTATGTATATTCACAAAGGTGCTCCACCGGTGGGAAGAACAAAAACTCACAAAGTTGCTCTTGCATTCGGTTTGAGTCTTGGATGTGTTTGTGTAGTTGTTACTGGCCTCGGGCTTTTTCTCTGGTGGAGGCAACATCGAAACCAACAAATTTTCTTTGATCTCCACGGTAAGTGAAAATTTCAATAAATATTACCATTCAAAATTACAGCATCCTATTGATTGCTTGTCTAATTTCCTTCCAGATCAACACAAGGAGGAAATATGCTTAGGAAACTTACGAAGGTTTCAGTTCAGAGAGCTTCAGATTGCGACCGAAAATTTCAGCAGCAAAAACATACTCGGAAAAGGCGGCTTTGGAAATGTCTACAAAGGTCATCTGCAAGATGGGACGGTCGTTGCCGTTAAAAGGCTTAAAGATGGAAATGCGGCTGGTGGAGAGATACAATTTCAGACTGAAGTGGAGATGATAAGCTTGGCAGTGCACCGGAACCTCCTCAAGCTCTACGGGTTTTGCATGACTGCAACCGAGAGGCTTCTTGTTTATCCATATATGTCAAATGGAAGCGTCGCATCCCGACTTAAAGGTAAAACATTAATCGTTACTATTTCCTGTGTTTATCAATGATGTTAGATCATATCGTCCAATCAGAACTTGAGACAATTGGAAAGATACGCTCACATTTGCCATTTTTTTTCCTGGCAGCAAAACCGCCATTGGATTGGAGTACTCGAAAAAGAATAGCATTAGGAGCTGCGAGAGGCTTATTATATCTTCATGAGCAGTGTGATCCAAAGATAATTCACAGAGACGTAAAGGCAGCTAACATATTGCTAGATGATTATTGCGAGGCAATCGTAGGAGATTTCGGTCTTGCAAAGCTTTTGGATCACAGGGACTCACATGTTACTACAGCAGTTAGAGGCACAGTCGGGCACATTGCGCCAGAGTATCTCTCGACCGGCCAGTCTTCTGAGAAAACCGACGTTTTCGGCTTTGGCATTCTCCTTCTTGAGTTGATTACTGGACAAAGAGCGCTGGAGTTCGGCAAAGCGGCAAACCAGAAAGGGGCCATGCTTGATTGGGTATGCACATTAGTCTCTTATTCTTCCAAACATCGAAAATATATGTTTGGTTTGCATCTAACATCTGACCATGTTTATACTGCAGGTGAAAAAACTTCACCAAGAAAAGAAACTAGACATGATGGTGGACAAGGACCTAAAGAACGGCTATGACCGAATTGAGCTCGAAGAAACGGTCCAAGTAGCGCTTCTATGCACACAATATCTGCCAGGCCACAGGCCAAAGATGTCGGAAGTAGTACGAATGCTTGAAGGCGATGGTCTCGCCGAGCGTTGGGAGGCATCACAGAGAGTAGAATCTCACAAGTTCAAGGCCCCGGAACTCTCATCATCGGAGCGGTACTCGGACCTCACTGATGACTCGTCGTTGCTAGTTCAAGCGATGGAGCTCTCTGGACCAAGATGATACACTATAAAAGCATCGAAACCGTGGATTTCGTGACATTGTATCATCGCAATTTCATTCAAGAACTTTTGTACAGTTGTGTATATGAAACCGGTGGTTCGGCTACGTCAAGGTTGATTCATGAGCACTTGTATAAAATTATAGCATTGGCTTAAGCATGAATCTAGGATCTAGATTCATGAAAAGAAGAGAAAGTTCCATATGATTCAATGGCATGAATTGTAATGTAAGTTGTTTGTTTATCTTTTGAAGGTTTGAGTGTTTTCTAAGTTAATTGGTTCTGAAATTATAATTTGAATATTGAATCAGAGGGAAACTTCTTTGTATTCTTGGTTTGTTTTTTGTCAATTTGATGCAAGTGTGTGTATGGGTTGAAATTTTTTTTGAGAGTATAAAAATATAAAATATACATTTTTGCATTCTTGTACCTGAGGAGATTTGTAATGCTGTATACACCCTTGCAAAAGGAAATTATTTTTTAGTCCCTCTAAAAATAGGATTGTTTTATAAATGTTCTTGTTGGAGGATGGAGTACATGCTAGTACATGTATAATAAAGTTATAGCTATTGTAGTGTCCTCAAGTGGGTACAATTATTCCTTTTGATCCACTGAATAAATAAAAAAAATTGTATATATTAGCTGAATTTTCTTATGTAAGCTTAAATAATTACTTTTAAAAACTTGCTCCAAAAATTATTGAAGATTTAGAAAAATATAATATATTTCCAAAAAATGGCTTTTTTTTTTTAAAAAATAAATACTTTTAACCGCAATGACAAAAATTGTGGAGAGTTATAAATGGAATCAAGAATAAGTGAGGATTTATTTTCAAATTTATTGGATTTGAGAGGTATTCTGGGGATGTCTGTATTCTGTAGATTCAAAATCTATAGATGTCCCCAAAAACGGTTGGATTAACATCCAATGGGTCTCCTCCTCTGTATAAACCCTAGCATCATCTGTCCTTTTTCCATTACTTTTTGTTTGTATGTATATTGTATAAAAAAATATTAACTATATTGTTTAGATCTCAAAGCAAAAGCAATATAAGTAATTATAAATTTCTACAGGGGTTTATATATAGAAGATATCTGATAGAAACACCAAATTAAGGGCCTATAAAGAAGTTTTGAACTTTCCATGGAGTCAAAAAAAAAAAAAAAAAAAAAAAAGTAAGAGACCTATACACTCCACGTTTTAATATGATTTAATTATATTAATTAATATGTTGTGAAATTCATTTCTTAAAAATAATAAATATATTCAAAATTTTTTAATCATATGTATAGAAATAAATTTCATTGAAAATGAGAAACATAACATATGGATGCAATTCTTTTAGCTACTCAAGTTTCTAAAATTTATTATTTTCAGGAAAAAAATAAAATAAATTTTTTATATATTTTACTAATAAAATAAACGGGGAAGTACCAGAAAGTCCCCATCAAGTTTCATTTTTCCCTAGAAGTCCCTTCAATTTTGCAGCTTCCCTCAAGGTCCCTCTTTTTTGAAAATATTATTTTTAAGTCCAAAAGGCACTGACGGGGTTAACGCAGCCGTTAACTCGCGTGTGAAATGACCATAATGCCCTCATTGAATATGGCGATGATGGCGCGTGCGAAATGACGACGATGCCCCTCCTTTTTCCTTGGGAAGCCGCGTCGGCAGTTGGCGCGCAGAGGCGTTGGGATGCGCGCAAGAAACCCTACCGAGCGGCCGCAACGCTTGGGTTTCTTCTTATTGCGGTGAAGGCCGTTGCCGTTCTTCTTTTCCACTCTCTTCTTCCTCGCGAAACCCTTTGGTCAAGTTTTCCGGCGAGTTCCATCAAGGTACTGACTTCTCCGGTGAGTTTCACGGGCACGAGACAACGTAGAGGTGAGAAAGAGTTCATGTGTATGGTTTTGTGGTTTGCTGTGTATAATTTTTTCTTTTGACTGTGTGTTTGCTTTGTTGACATAGAATAGAAGATGGCGACCACACTTGTGAACGCGCGATGTTATCTTGCCCCTGTTGTCGAGACGGTGTCGGAGTTGAAAAAGCATATACACAAGCGGCATTGGGATATCCTCCGCGGGACGCCGTTCGGGCATTTCATAGACGTCGCTCCCGTGCTACAAGAACGAGGGGTTCTCGATGCTGTTCTGCAAGTGTATGATGAGAAGAAGCAAGCCTTTCAGATAGGGCAAAGCCTTCTCCCGTTCAGAGCCGAAGATGTCGCTTTAATCCTAGGTCTCCGTTGCGACGGAGACATTGTATCTTTCAAGCACGAGAAGGATGCATCGGAATTTGAGAATAAATATCTACACAAGATGCACAACCGCCACAGTGACGCCATTAAAGACAACCTACTCACCCTCGTCCGGAGCAAGAAACACGAGGACGAGCAGACCTTCGTCAAGCTCCTGGTGGTGTACTTTATGACGACGATCATGTTCCCCAACAGCGTCACTCGGCGGTTATGCCTGGGCCCATGCTACGCACAGGTGGTTGATGGACGATATCCCGTCGACAGCAGCTCGTGTGCAACTCCGTTGTAAAGGGAAGTCCACAACTGCAGGTTACATGAAAGGTTGTTCCGTTGCTCTCATCGTCTGGTTCTACGAGGTGACGGGCAGCGTGAAGAAACAAAGAGTAGGAAAGACACCCCATATAATGTGTTACGGGGAGTCCAGTTTCATCAAGGCGGCATCCATCGAGCAGCTTTTGAGATCAATCAAAGGAAAACAAGTAAGTTATATTACTATTGATGTGTACAATGTGGTTGAAAATGGTTTTCTGTGTGTACTATGTTTTTCCTGATGATTGTCCTGTGTATACAAATGATGCTTATGTGTATATAATTATTTTTGTGTGTATATTATTCGTTTCCTGTGTATACAAATTGGGTTCCTGTGTATAAAATCGTGTTACTGTGTATAGAATTTCTTTCCTGTGTACATTTTCATGTTTCCTATGTATAATATTGTGTTCATATGTTGATGTTGCAAACTTTGGTTTTTGCTTTTCAGTTTTCTGAGCTTTTGCCAGCCAACGCTGAAGAGCGTTTGTTGGTTGGTAGTTTTAAGAGAACTCACAGACAAGCCACCGCCAGTTCCCCGGATCTTGGGGAGTCTAGGAAGAAGTCCCGCCCAACAAGAAGGACCCCTCCTGCTGCGAAAAAGGCAAAAGTTGACCCCACAAAGAAGCGAAGTCGGGATTAATCCTCTCCCAGCCCTCAAGAGATGCCGGAAGAGGTTCCGCGAGCGGATGATGACATGCGCCGTCTACTGCAACAAGTTTTGACGGAGTTCCGCGATCTACGAGCTCGTATAGATGAGCGTGATAGGCAAGATGCAGACCGGAAGAAGTCTGACTCACAAACGGCGACCCCGTCCCTCCTGCGCCGGCAGCAGACATCAGCCGTTCACACTCGGCGGCCCCGGCCCCTACTCCTGGCAGTAGATTCAAAAGGTCAGCACGAAGATCTCCACGGCGGCTTGCCAAGTTAGCGGCCGTGTCAACCGCCGATGAGGAAATTCCTGCTCCGCGTGTGGATGCTACTTGCGGGGATGTTAATCTTCCGCAAGCAGTAGGCGTTGATGATGATTTAGACGTTGTTCCTGTGGAGGGCCTGGATTCTGGTTCCTCCATGGATGATATCCCCTCGAAAGTCACGGCCCCTGATGCCGTCATGGATGATATCCCCTCGAAAGTCACTGCCCCTGATGCCACCATGGATGAAATCCCCTCCAAAGTCACGGCCCCATTGCCAACTTCCCAAGATACTCCCCCACGGCGTGTTACACGCCGCACTGCTTTGCAAGAAACACACCAAACCAGTCCCTCTCTGACAAAAATTCCACCAAAACGAGCCCCTCTCAAGAAGACACCGCCAAAGCGGGCTCCGAAGAAAAAAGCCCCACCGAAAAAGCTTCCTGCAAAGAGAGCTCCTAGGAAGAGGGTTCCACCACCACCGAAATCCAAGCCTTCTGATAGGCCTTTCACCCCGACTGACGTCTCTGGACCCGATGATGTCGCATTACAGGCCGTCGACGCGCTACTTCAAGGCCTGACCGGTTTGCGGAAGGATAAACCCGCAAAGGATACTCTTGCGGTGGTTCCTTACCATGAGGATTAGGTGAAACCTGAGTCAGACTTCCTTCCACAGAGGAAGACCTACCCTGGTTTTGCAAAGCTTAACAAAATGGAACGACTAGTCATCAGCATCTTTCTAAACACACGCGTCGACAGGTATTGTTTTTCTTTGTATACTGGCTTTATCATGCTTAGTACTGCAAATATATATGATTTCGTGTGTATAATATATGTGTAACTTGTACCATTTCATTACCTGTGTATATTGGGTTGTTTCCTGTGTATAGGATGTTGTTTCCTGTGTATAGTATATTGTTCCCTGTGTATATTATGTTGTTCCTGTGTATAGTATATTGTTTCCTGTGTATATTATGTTGTTTCCTGTGTATAGTATGTTCTTACATGTGTATAATTCTATGGTTTCATGTGTATTGCGCTATATAGTTCCGTCATTTGGAGGGATGCTGACGATAACGGGTTCACCGCCCGTGCCCACCTGTTCGTCCTTCTCGATGGGAAAGAAAATGTACCCGACGATGTGGTGGATGCCCTCGTGCTTATGCTTCGCGCTGAATTGCTGACTAATCCATTGGAGTTCAAGAAATGTGCAGTTCTGACGCGGCCGTTGGCGCTTGCAATGCAGAAATTACAATTTGCAGCTGAACAAGCATTGTACCTGATGGAGGATGTTATATACGGCCACAAAACGGCGGAGCTAATACTTATGCCAATCGTTCTGCACGGTCACTACCATCTACTTGTCCTAGACAATCAAAAGCAGCAGTATATGCACTACTCGTCGCTGCAATCAGACACTTATGACTCAGATGCTGTGGACATGGTAAGTGCCACAAATATATTATGGAACTACGAACATATTCTCGCCTAAATGTACACTAACAAAATCTGTTTACCTTCTCAGCGGGATCTGTTCGAATTATGCATCGAAGCTAATACAGGCGGTAATCCGTTTAGACACTTCCCACTAGAGCATGTGCGGAACTGCCCCCAGCAAGAAACCGGGTCCGTTGATTGTCCGGTGTTTTGCATTCGTTATATGGAACAAATTCTGAACGGTGAAGAATTGTCTGTACCACATTCGGACGTCCCAATCCTCCGAGTCCGGTATGTCACACGGATACTTGTCGACGCGATGCGGAGAAAAGTAGTTCCGATACCTACAGCGACAACGTATGCCACTGGGGATAAGCACGATGGCGTCGCGGTAAAGGACACGGACGGTGAGACGGCCGACGTTGTGGCGAACGAGTCCGTCGTCGACAATGAAGCCGCAGCTGCCAGAGAATCGTCCGAGGACAAGGCCACTGGCGATGGGAATGAAACTGGTGGTGATCAAGATGCTCCCGCGGAGAAGGAAGACGCTGAGGTGAAGCTAACTGGGGCGGAGACTGATATTGGTGGAGATAAAGATGCCGCCGAGGAGAAGGACGACCACGAGGTCAAGGAAACTGGCGCGGAGACTGATACTGCTGGAGATACAGACGCCGCCGTAGAGAAGGACGACTCTGAGGTCAAGGGAACTGGCGCAGAGACTGATACTGCTGGAGGTAAAGACGCCGCCACGGAGAAGGACGACGCTGAGGTCAAGTCAACTGGCGCGGAGACTGATACTGCTGGAGGTAAAGACGGCGCCGTTGAGATAGACGACTCCGACGTCAAAGTTACTGGCGATGGTAAGGAAACCAACGAGGACAAAGCCGCCACTGATCTGAACAATTAATTTCCCATACCTATGGTTTGGTATTTAAACTTATATTTGTTTCTGACTGTAAATATGGTTATGTAAGTAGTTATCAATTCAATATAGATAAGGATATCTAAACAAAAGCTGATAACAAAAGTTCAAGAAATACAAATACGGGAAAAGGGAAAATGTACACCGCAAGGCAGTCTATATATACAGAAATGCAAGTACATACACAGGAAGGGAGGTTATCTACACAGGAAAGAGGGTTATCTATACAGAAAGAGAGGTTATCTACACATAAACCGAAAGTAATAAACGACAAATACCTTTATATACATAGAAACCAAAAACAGTACACATAAAATCAACATTATACATAGTAACGCAAAATAATACACGGAAAATATAAAACAAAGTTCAATGCAAACAACATACAATAAAGCACACAAATATCGTATGTTACCGTTAAGTGTGCTATTGTCAGTCCGCTATGACCACATTGCATGATCGACGATTATGTCCAGCTTGGTGGCACTGGCTACAATGTAACTCGCGGACATCGAAGGCTTATGACTCTATTCTTTTCCTTCTTGGACGGCCTGGTCGTTTCTTTGATATTGGTGGCCTAATTCGTAGGTCACGGTTTGCATCAGATGACTTATCACTGTCAGGAACGGGGAATATCGGATTCCCATATGCCCGACGATACCATTCGACTGTGAAGTAAGAATCAACATAAGAATGGACATTCATTTCTGTTTGCATGATGGCCGCACACGCATGCTTGCACGGTAAACCATGCACTTCCCATCTTCTGCAGGAACAACCACGACATTGAAGGTTGACTGCATTGTTGTTATCGTCAATGACTTCGTAAGTGTACTCAGTCGACCGACCCACTCTCAGGTAACGACTGTCGTCAACGAGTTGTTCAACCTTTTTCCTAATTTCGGGGCACAGATGTGTGTCCCAGTTGTTGGATTGCTCGCGTCTTTTGGAGAACATATTCATAAGTTTGAACCTGGAAATCAGAGGATAAAATGGCAAAACATTGCCTACTTAGGAACCAACAAAATATGGACGACGGAAAGGAAAATGGTACACAGGACGGAATGTGTAAACACAGGAACCGACCACACACAGGAAGTGACATTGTATACATAGGACATGGCATTATATACACAGGAAGTGACATGGTATACACAGGACGCTATATAGTATACACAGGAAAAGACATTCTATACACATGAAATGTCAATGTATACACATGAAGTAACATTCTATACACAGGTACTAATATTGTATACATATGAAGTGTCATTGTGTACACAGTAAGTGATATTGTATACAATGTAAGTGACATTTTATACACAGTAACTAACATTTGGTACACAGGTAATCATTATTCCACACAGAAACACATTATCGACAAAGGAAATTCACCTGATCGAGTCAACCATGCTTGTCACTGGCAGATGCCGTGCCTCTTTAATCCAGCCATTGAAGGATTCTGCAACGTTGGAGTACATCTCACACCAACGCATCCCTTTAAAAAGAAAATTTGACCAATGATCAATGTCCGACTTATGTAGCACCCAATCGTGTGCGTCGGCCGACAAACATGCAAGTTCTTGAACTACATCATCAAACTCTTTTGAGCTGTAAGCGTACACAATTTTGATGATTACTGCCCAGCATTGCATTCGCATAGCTTTAACGAGATTAGAGTATGTCTTCATGAAGTTCGCCTCCAAATGTCGGAGGCAATAACCATGTGGTGATAAGGGAAAGACTCGGGCGACGGCGTTCACAAGACCCTTGGAGCGATCTGATATGAATGTTATGACTTTGTCGTAATCATCCTGACCATACAAGGCCTCGCCGAGAGTAGCAAGAAACCAAGTCCAGTTTTCATCAGTTTCGTTGTCGACGATAGCAAATGCTACGTGGAATAGGCCATCGTTGCCATCTTTCGCAGTTGCACCTAGAAGAACCCCACCATATTTGGCTAGCAAATGAGTTCCATCAATAAAAAGTAATGGCCTGCACCCCTGCTTGAACCCTGACAAACAACCCTCAAATGAAAAGAAAGCACGCTTAAACCGGTCGCCTTCATTCTCAATGCTGACAACGCTACCAGGATTTGTCTCGGATACTTTATCAGCATACCATAAAAGCAAATCGTAGCTACTAACCTCGCTACCGTGAATAACCGAACTGGCAACCTCCTTCCCCATCCAAGCACGTTTGTATGGTAGACGAACACCATGATCACGCAATATGTCTTTTTGTATGTCAACAGCCCTGTACAACAGGCTTTCTTTTAATTTATGCATGACACGTTCTGAAACCCACTTCTTGCTTGCTTTTGGATGCGCTGTCGTACCAATGCCTCCACCGCAAATGTGAGATGGTTGCATTGTCTTCAGCCGGAACGTGTCATGAATTCCATCTTTAGAAGCATGCACTCGCCATTGGCATTCCGGGGCAGCACACCTTACAGTCACCCTCATTTTGTCATTTTTTATAAACGTAAAGTCAAAATTTTTCTTGATAGCTATGCTTCGCAGGCAATCTTTAAAATGATCTGCGTTCTTAAACCGTTGGCCTACTTGCAAAGTTGAACACTCGTGAGCATCGGTACACCCGGTAACACTCAGCGCCCCGGAAGAATTATGTTGGGAGAGGAAACTATCGCCATTGGGGTTTATGCTGTCCGACAAGGACCCCCTGCTTTCGGAAACCCAGAAATACAAGGGAAACAAAATATTATTTACATAGGAAGTGGATTTTATACACATAAAATCTAATAATATACACAGGAAACCAATATTATACACAGGAAAATACGTTTGATACACAGGAAACCTATATTATACACAGGAAAATAAGTTTTATACATAGGAAACCAATATAAACTTCACATTCAAAATGCAGAAATCTATTCAAACAACAACACGTATAACACAATTAACAACTACTAGAGTTCGTTGTTTTATTACGATGGGTTCAAGGGGCCCGAGTTTCCATCTGCAGAGACACGCACTTCCTCCACAATGATGTCGACGACGAGCTTATTAAAGCTCTAGTATATATGACACATCCGTTGGAAATCCACTTCGGACTCAATGGGGCAAAGCGTCTTGTATGAGTCAGGTGTTACGAACTTCACTATCACTTCAGAAGCATCTAAGGACCAACGGGTACATATCTCACCCATGACTGACTCCCACGAACTTAATGCAGTAAATTGTAGCACACGGCCTTCTCCTTTGAATCTCGCCACGGCATAGTAAGTTTCCATTGCACAACTACAACAACATTAAAAAAAACAACAATGTAAATAGAAAAAATAACAAGAACATTTACAGGAACCAGAAGAAAAACAAAAACGGAAACAATAAAAACAAAAATGAAGAACTTCAAGAGCGAAAAGAAGAAAAATAATAACAATACGAACCAGAAGAACAACAAGAACAACGAGAATATGAAGTACAACAACAAGAACATGAAGAACAACAACTAACTTACGTGTGCACGAGTTCACTTCAAGCTTTGGCAATGGACCAAGATGAAGAACACCAAACCCAACCCAAGATGAGAAGAAGAAGAAGAAGAAGAAGGCGGGAAAGTATACTCTCTTCCTGACATAATATATTGCATAGCCTTACTCACAATAAATGGGATTTGACATGGACATGAAAGTTACTTTTTGCTTTCTTACTTTTTGCTTTATTGTACATGGGCATTTTCGTCATTTCATCCTTCTTTAACTGACGGAAGACACGGCAGGGACTGCATGGAATTCGCATTTAAAAAGGAGGGATGTAGAGGGAAACGAAAATGTCAGAGGGACTGCAGTGGAAGTTTGAAACTTCGCAGGGACTTTTAAGTAATTTTCCCTATAAACATGATAAAACATTTTTTAAAATTTTATTTTACCCAAAAAAAAAAAAACAAAAGGTGTCAAATCGTGCTTAAACCCATCTAAAGATAATTTTCAACTTTTCAAAGGGCTCAAAAGCAAAAAAATCCACAAAATAAATAATAATAATTAAATAAAAACATCTCAGAGAAGCAATAGAGACGTTATTTATTAATATCTAAGTGAATCAATCAGTGAAAATAAATAAATATTAATTAACGTTTTTAGATCTCAAAACGAAACGAAAACGGCCACAAAACGAGATCTCGTGAGTATTTTGTCCCGTTTTCTCGTTTTCCGTTTTCATTCTCCATCGAAGAAGAGGAAGAAGAAGAGGCCATGGGGTGCTCCTTCTCCGGCCTCAACGCGATCTATGGAGCTGTGAACGGCGCCGGAGACGTCTGGATCCGTGACAACCGCTTCCGGATCGTCCGACAGCTTGGTGAGGGTGGTGCCGCTTTCGTTTTCCTCGTCAAAGAGGTGCTCGCTGATCCATCGGCTGGTGGGCTTGCCAGGAAGAAGTCTATTAACCCTTCTCATCTCTCAGGTCTGCTTTTGGCTTTAATTGTTGGTTTGCTTTGACTTTGTGAGGTTTTTATCTGAAATTTGATGTGATTTGTGGCATTCTGAATCAAGGTGTGAAGTTTTTTTTTTGTGCTTTGGATTGTGGTTTTTGGATAAAAATTGGAGTTTGAAATGTTTCTGAATGAAAATGTCATGATTTAAGGGGTTTTTAGGTGTGATGATGCTGAGGAGGTTGTGTTTATGTGATTGTGATTGTATTGGAAAATTATGAGATGGAAAAAGTGTAGGAATTTAATTGATTGTGAATCAAATTCTAAGACAGTTCAGTGGAATGGAAATGTTGTTGACTGTGGGAAAGTTTAGAAAAGTTTACTGCTTGCATGACATGCGATCCTTCCATGATAGTGAGGAAACTACATTTGTCAACTTCTCTTTGCATATACGGCATGACAAATTAGTGAGAATTATAGTCATGTTGACCGAATAAATAAAGTAGATTTTCATTTTTTGGTTTGAGGAAATTTAGTCACTGTATATCGTTTTGTTTTCTTGATGAATGTTCTGCACATGTAATGAGCATACTATAGAATCTAGCAAGACAAGGAAACTTCACTAGTGGTAGTTTTGGCTTTTCTGATGATATGTTTTTCTCTTTGGCACTATATGAGATGGGGCTTTGGATAAATTCTATAATCATAATTTGCTGGTTGATTTCATGTTTGTGACCTTGTTTGTGGAATATTTGAAGAATTATGCTTCTCTTCTGTATTGCTTTAGATGATGGAATATATGCTATGAAGAAAGTTCTCATCCAAAATGAGGACCAGTTGGAGCTAGTGAAACAGGAGATCAGTGTTTCTTCTCTTTTTAGTCATCCTAATCTTCTTCCTCTTCTTGACCATGAGATCATCGCAGTTAAGGTAATTTATTTAGAAATTTGAGTATCTGATTTCAATCTACGTTGTTCTTTCCTGTGAAATGTAGATGAAATATTCGGATTTTAGCTTAAATAGTCAGTGTGCTTGCTAACTAAAGATTGTAATTTGGTATTTAACATGTCATTACTCTTTCTAATGCTGGTAAGCTCCTCTTGATAATTAATACAAACATGATGTGGAAGCTGTTGCTTATGCTAATTGCTAAGACTCACAAGGAATCATGGAGTTAACTTTTTGTTACAAAACATTACACCATATGTTAGGTTTTGCTACTTTGCTGAGGCATTTTTATAAAGCCATTACCTACCATTAACTTCTATATTTCAAAAAAAAATTCTGCCTTTGCATGCTTTACCATGTAGTTTTCATGGGTTTGTGTTATTATTCATGTAGGGTGCGAAAGAAGGATCAAAGAGTCACGAAGCTTACTTGTTATTCCCAGTTCATTTAGATGGAACTCTACTTGATAATTGCAAGGCTATGCAAGCAAAAAAAGAGTTCTTTCCAACCATTACTGTTCTTGAAATATTTCGGCAGGTATGCTATTTGAGAATAGATTATTTTTCTTTCTAGCTTATTTCTTGTAGGATCGATCATGCTTTGCATTACATTCTAGGAGCTTTGGCATTAAGCTATCTGAAATTCAGATTTCTTTCATTATTAGGTTGATAATTAGAATGCTTAGTGTTCATCTGATTTGGTTGGTTTTAATGAGATATGCTAGTTGAAAGTTTAATTAGAGCTTTGACAATAGCTAATATTTGGGTTGGGTTTATGAACTCTCATTAGCTCATTCCTATAAAGGTAGCATCTGATATTACTGAAGGCACTAACTTTTTGTAAATCACTTGATTGTTCATCCATGGACTGGAATCAATGTTTGCTGAATTAGTTTTGATGCTTGCCTTGATCTGAACTTATTTGTATGAACTGTGAACCATGTAGCATTTGTATAAAATTATAATTTACACTTCTAATGATCAGTCCATACTGATTTTTTCAAACTGCAATATTTTCCATTGGAAGGGCGTTCAAAATTTCAAATTGACACAATTTCTCACAGCTTTGTTCAGGACTCCAGCATATGCACAACTTTGATCCACCATATGCCCATAATGATGTCAAACCTGGTAATGTCTTAATAACCCATAGAAAGGGGCAGCTGCCACTTGCTATTTTAATGGATTTTGGAAGCGCTCGACCTGCAAGGAGAACAATCAGC
Organism: Dioscorea alata; assembly: GCA_020875875.1. NCBI lineage: Eukaryota > Viridiplantae > Streptophyta > Magnoliopsida > Dioscoreales > Dioscoreaceae > Dioscorea > Dioscorea alata. The sequence continues at coordinate 15,668,525 of CM037019.1, forward strand.
ACTCACTCTGAGGCACTTCAGTTGCAGGTATCTATTGGTTCTTCATTTCTGTTAGCACATGCTTTCTACACTAACTGGAACGCATGTTCAACAATACTGCACTATCCAACAATTTGCTACCTTTTCTGGTCATCCTTTGTTTTTCCTCTGGAGGTGTCAGATTTTTTTTTTTTTATCTATTTTCATTTTAATTCTATATAACTTTCCAAAAGCATGAAGCCTTAATGCATGTTTTTCCCTCTCCCTAATGATGTGCTTCATATGCTTTTCTTCTGCCAACTTTTATTTCCCTTGTTCTTTTGCTTAAACTTATGCACTTTAGTCAGCCTGTTACCAATTGCTGTTGCAGACAAAATGTAAGGCAATGTTCTTTAATACAATAAATATTATTACCATATCATAATCGTTGATTAGATTTTTTATGTTTTCCTTTCATAGGAGTGGGCGGCTGAACACTGTTCTGCACCATTTCGAGCTCCTGAATTGTGGGACTGTCCAAGCAATGCAAGTATTGATGAGAGGACAGATATTTGGTCTCTAGGATGTACTCTGTTTGCCATTATGTGAGCATCCTTTAATCTCTACATTTTACACTGCTTTTAGAACGAATTATTTGTTTTTTTTTTTAAATTGATCAGGTACTATATATATATATGTATGTATGTGTGTATGTCTATATTACTTCTAGTTTCATGGCCATGAGGATTTTCAGATGTGTTTGCAAATAATGGTTTTAATGATAAAAAAAAAAGCTCTACCTGCGAGACTGTCATCTATGAAATAATCACTAAAATAATTAATCATAGCTAATCCGAGAAGTTCTCAAATGTATTTGAGCCAATATTTATTCATGCGTTGGACATCATTTTGCATGTTCACCGATTAAATTCTGCTGCATACTTGCAATGGACACATAGAAGTCAGCAAATGTCAAGTCAGATTGTTTTGCTTGTTAGAGCTCAAGCCTCAAAATCTTTGTTTGATACTTTCCTTTTGACCTTCATATGAAAGTAATTGGTTTTATTGTTGAACTGATTTATTTTCTGTGTATCTCACTGTCATATGTAGTTAGAACACTTGAGAACAACATGCGCGGTGTTGGATCTCGACTTAGTTAAATTATGCCTATTCTAGCATGATTTTTAAGATCAGTGTCCTAAGCATGAACACAATTTCGATTATTAGAGTAACCAAAGTTTACATATACATCAAGTATTTGATAACCTCTTTATTTTTGTCATTAAACGACAGTACATGAACTATATATAAACTGTTTTCTTGAATCCTTACAGGTACGGTGCATCGCCCTTTGAGTATGCACTTGTTGAATCAGATGGAAATCTAAAGGAGACAGTTATGAATGCACAGATAAAATGGCTTCCGGGGCCTGACCCACCGTATCCGGAAGCCCTGAATCAGTTTGTGGTTTGGATGCTGCAGCCTCAGCCGGCCGTTCGCCCTCATATCAATGATATAGTCATTCATGTCGAAAAGCTTATATCAAAGTGCGTAAATTAAGCTATAAAAGTCCAACACCTGCAGAAATTCAATCAATGTTGCAGCAGATCTAGTGGTTTTATTTTTGTTCTCATCAAGCATTTCTTGTTCTTTTATAGTTTGATATATGTCTGTCGGTTGTATTCTTTATGTTATAACTTATATATGTGTAAGAGTTATGCAATAGGAGGATAATTATTACCAAGGAAAAATCATATTTATTTTTATCAGTATATGATGAGCAAAATGAGGTTTCTTGGAAATGTTATGACAATTCTTGTTGTTCTCATGAAGAAGCCTGAAAGCATTTGGGAAGAAGGTTTGGAATGTTTATGTTGGTTTTTGTGAAAATAAAAAATAATACCAGGAGCGCTGTAAAGGTTAAAAAAATGCTCAATTTTTTTTAAAGAACTATTTGTTAATCTGAGGGCAATTTTAAAAGTTGTGCTATACTAGAATTTGATGTTTATGTCATTTCATTTGTCACACCCATCCCTTCTACAGAGGTGAATGTGACACCCATCAGTTAAAATTCCATACTAAAACAGACTTACAGAACATGATTAGCAATTTTTAAATAACTACAGGTTCAAATACACAAATACAACAAATATAATTACTCCAACATGCGGGTACAACCGCTACAAAATCATGACACCAATAATAGAAAAAAAAAAGGGAGAAGAAAGGAGAAGAAGATAAGAGGCTTAAGGAGATGAGCTTGGAGATCACTGGAGGGAGTTAGCTGGAGTGGAGTTTCTTGGTAAGGTTTTAAGTAATTTTGTTTAGATTGAGATGTTTGTATGTATGTGTTGTTGATTTGATGGAGAAAAAAATAAGGGATTTTTGAAGAAATTTTGATGGAGAGAATGAAGTGGTTTATATGAGATAATTTTGTTAGAAAAATTCTTGAATTTGAGTGGGATCTTGCTGGGAATGATGAAGAAATTTTCGGAGTTACTGTATATTACTGTAGCAACCTAAGGGAGACCAGGTGAGTTTGATAGTGGCTATTATTTTAAATAATTGGTTCAGCCCAAAACAATTAGCCCAACATCTGAACCAAGCACAAATCAATTTCAACCAACTTAACTTAAATTCAATCCAACTCAATTACACATTGGGTCCAAATCAAATCAATTTCTCAATTGGTTGCACCAAACCCCTTACTCTCATCCAAACCCAAATGAACCCAACCCACTTCAACTTGATTTGATCAAAGCCTAACTCAACCAATTTAATTAAACTCAACCAACTCTCCTACTTGATTTGATCCAACCAAATCAATTCGGCTAATTCAAATAATTCCATCTAATCATCTTCATTAATATCTTAATAATCATTATCATCAACTTAATTAACCAATACAAACCCTAATCTCGGTTGCTACAGTAATCTACAGTAAACCCGAAAATTTCTTCATCATTCCGGGCAAGATTCCACTCAAATACAAAAATTTTTCTACACAAAATTATCTCATATAAACCACTTCATTCTCTCCATCAAAATTTCTTGAAAAATCCCTTATTTTCTTCTCCATCAAACCAACAACACATACATACAAACATCTCAACCAAAACAAAATTACTTAAAACCTTACCAAAGAAGCTCCACTCAGGCGAATTTCCTCCGATGATCTCCAAGCTCATATCCTTAAAGCTCTCATCTTCTTCTCCTTTCTTCTCTCTTTTTTTTTTCTCACAGAATAGTGTAGCAAGAAAGAAAAAGATGAAAGCCCAACTTAGAAGCCAACAAATTTCCAAGCTTTTTCTCTCAACTCAAGTTTCTGCTGAAATTTATTGTTAGTCTCTGAAAATAAAATTTATTATAAAAAAGTCCCTATAAAGTCACCAACGGTCCCTAAATCATGAAATAGTATTTTCAAAAAATCCCTGTAAACTTACCTTTCAGTCTTTGGTCTTTGGAAACAGTTTAGATCAAATCATTTTTATTACTTGTGAACCCAAAATCTTCTGTAAACTCTCACAATAAGCCCTTGTTCTTTCCACTTGGGTTTCTCAACAAAAATGCTATGTAGAAAAATTTTATTGCAACTATGATAATACTTTGAATATACTTTATAAAAGTTATCAAAAGGTTTAGAGTATTACATCATTAACTCATGAAACTCTCACGGGAATCACAATTATTTCATTTATTTTTTAACTATTTATATTATATATTTTATTAAAATATATTTTTAATAAAATCTTAAATATTGTTAATCAATAATTAAATAGTATATTTAAAAAATATTTAAAATAATAAAAATCTTTATTTAAAAGATGGTCCTAATACATTTGAATTATAAAAAAATAAATTAAAATAGAAAGGGATCCATTAATTAAACGGTCGATGGCCACTAATTTAAAATGGAAAGGAACTCAAATTAAATGGTTGGTGACCATTGAACGCTCAATGCAATGGCCACCAACCTTCTTTAATGGGAGAGAGCGCTCAGTATCCCCCAGTCTTCTCTAATAAAAGAGAGTTGGGTAGAACGCCCTATAAACCCTAAACTCCCTCCCATGATCCCATCAAAGATGCTTTAATATGCGTTTTTGGGTTAAAAATCACTTTGAATAGCTTTGGGAAAGCACTTGATTAATAATATTTGGATTAAAATATTATTATTAAAAATATGTATCTCAAATGATTCTCTCTGAGTTTGTCTTGTTTCTGGCTTCAATGTAATACTCTATTTTAAATTTGAGTGTTTGATTTAATTAAAATAAGATGAATTTAAGTTTATGAGAAGTCTCTTGATGGATGTGCTCTCAAGTATATTTAGATCGAGAGATATTTTTCAATTTATTTTAACAATTTTTACAACTTATCAAGTGATAATTTATGCTAAATCACCCAAAACTGATATGTTTAATTCTCAATTTAAATATTTATACTGTGAATAATGCTATATTTACATAATAAATTTTTAAATAGCTTTCCAAAATTAAGTTGATGCTAAGTTGATATCTTTATCATTTTTTCTCTTCCTAGCTCTGCATTTTATAAAACAATATAAAATCTTAAATCAAAAACTCTAAATTTTAAATTCTAAACTATAAATTCCTAAATCAAAAACATTATAAAACATTATAAAATCTTCATCCCTATAAATCTTAAATGCCAGACTATAAATTTAAACTCTAAATCTTAAATTCTAAACTATAAATTCCCAATTTTTAAACCTTTCTCCCATTTCAATAAATTTGTGGTTTATTTATTTTAATTAAAAAAAAAATCTTTAAACCTAAACTTTGAAGTTCCCTTAGGCTATACTTTAAGGAGGAAGAAGACCAAGAGAAAATGATATATATGCCAGTATTTATCTCAGTATTCACATCATTTAAGAAAGTTATTCGAAAAGGTGTGATGTAAATATATCATTAATGTTATTAAAGGTGTATATATATATATATATATATATATATATGTGTGGATGTGTATGTGGATGGCTATTGTCAAAGAAACCAAATCAAATCAAATAACAACTGTTCACATGTAGCAACCCATGTGTAGGAACACCATGTAGCCTTCTCATCCCATGTATTGGCTTTTTTTTTTTTTCTCCATTTATTAGTCTATTTAAACCAGGAGAGTGTATGACCTCGAATAAAAGGGGGATGAAGTGAAGTGTTAGTAGCAGTTGAAAAAGAAAATTTTAAGAGGAAGAATCTAGAGTAAAACAATGATAAAATTGCCAATGATTGTTTGTTCTAGTGGCGTCGGTCTCTGCTTAAGGTGTTCGTCTCTTTGAGAAAATGGGTTCAAATATTAGCTCATGCATATGAAAATGACATACTTTGTGCAGCTCAGCTCCTTGTATATGTCTATTTCTGACATGTACCTTATCCAAATTTGTATATATATATATAAAAAAAATTCTTCTCCTAATTATATCCCTCTATATTTTTCTTTCTATTAATTTATTTTACTTATTCACACACACATATTTTGAGCTATTAGTTTTTAGCAATCATTAGTTATTAGTTTTTCAACAATTAAATTTATATAATATATAAGGGATTTGAAAAGTGAAATATACAAATGGGCATTTTGGGAGAAAATTCAAAATTAGTTGCATAAAGTAAATATTTACTAGTATATCTTCATTAAAAAACTAATATTTACCTCTATATACATATAACCATTATTTATTTATTTATTTATTTTCCAAATTAAAAATCAAAATAGATTATATAAAAAGTATAAATTGATTTTTCCTTTTTTTTCCTTCTATTTTTTAATATTAATGGAAAAGGATAAAATATAATTGAGTTGTTTCAAAAATATTTTGGTTAATTTTTTAATCCGAATAGTATATAAACAAATAAAAATGTTTGAAGAGGTATGCAAGCGAGAATAATTTTTCCACATGAGCATGCAAGTAATTTTCCATTTCTAGAGAGCCATGCAAGCACCAAAATAATAATAATAATAATTATTATTATTATAAATAAATAAATAAATAAATAAATAATCCTACATACATATCTAATAGATAAAAATTATTATTAAATAATGTTGATATTAATTGATAAAATTATTAACGCTTGAGAGGAGAAGAGTTAAACAAAGGGACCAATTTGCACAGAAAAAAATATAATTCATGCAGCATTGATGTATTTACACAGCATATAAATATCAGTGTAGATTCCATCAAACAATTACTACTAAATCCAAATTTTCTACCACCTCCATTCGGAGGAAAAATCCAAATTTTACATTAAATTTTTTAAATTAAAATAAAAATGAACCAAAAAAACTACTGGTTTTTTAAAACCATACTTTTTGTTTTGGAGTTTGAGTATGACTTCATTTATAACTTAAAAAATTAGAAAAATAACATAAAATAAAATAAATATTGTTTTGGCATTATAAAACAACAAATATTTAGAACAATATATTTTTTTCTCACAACAATTTATATTTTAGAATAGAGGGAGTAATTTAGTAAAAAAAAAAAAAACTCAACTCAAGAATAATAACAAATTTTGGAAAACTGAATGAACCCTAATCTATCTTTCATCATTAAAAAAAAGCAAAAACATTCAATTGAACAAATAAATATGTAAACATGGACCTTAATAAGAAGCAATGTTTAAGACAAATCTGCAAACAATGACAAATAATGCTTTTTCATAATAAGTGAATTTTCACTAATTCTCTTGAACAGTGTGTTTCTGAAATTAATATACAAAATCAAACCAATGATGAGCATCTCCAATGGAAAGTGGTCATTAATTGAGACTTACATAAATGGAGGGAAAATGAGGTCCCAACTAGTTGTGCCCTAGCTGAGGTTAATCTGCTAAAAATTAATTATCAAAAACTACAGAATCTCATTAAGTTTTTCTAAGCATCCAATGCAACAAATCGAGATCGCTAAAGCGATCATGATATAGTCGAGAATGTTGAAGAACCTGCTGCAATGGGAATTCACGTCTAACCATGTCGAAGTAATTGATTTGATTCAATTCTCAATCTTCATGTTCTTCTTCATTTTCGGAATCTATATAATAGAAAACAAAAGTTTTTCATATGAGACTTTTGTTGGCTTGAAGCAAAAACTAAGAGTAATTTTTGTTTTGAAAAAGATAGGACATACCAGAACGAACATCATCCCCGACATGTCCTCGGGATTGGATTTGCTTCACAAGCATCCGGAAGATTAAAACCCACCAATAGATGTGAAGAACAAGTAATGAGATCAAAAGGGAATTGAAAATGTAATAATAAATCGGTCCTTCCACCTTGTGCTTCTCCTTGTCTAAAGTCAAGACCACTTCATAGCTGAAAGACAAAGATGTTAAATATGATCAAATACATGCCACTGGATTATACGTGTTTTAAATGAAAGTTCAGATCAAGCATCTTATTCACAACTTATCAATGATTCAGGTATTGATTGATCGCTAAATGGTCCAGCCATCTTATAATCCATGTTTTTAAATCCACCAATCCATTCCCAAAACACAAGTATTGGGCACTGGGTTAATAAATATGCATGCACCTTTTTCAACGAGGTAAAAATAGCAAAATATCGTCTAAAACAGGAGCAATGATCCCTAATCACAAAAGGAAAACAATCTGAATAAATATGCCATGCAGAATGATCACCTTATGAACTAAATATTCCATAGATAGCTCAGCATATGTTAATAGCAGTTTGTAAAAAGAAACTAGCAAAACAACATCAAAAGATAAGGAATAAGAAAAGCAACTTTGATTTACCTGGTACTTCGAATGACCCAAAATGGGAAGCATATGAGGCGGAATAGCACCCATGAAGTAACAAAAAGTAGAAACATAACAACAGCCAGTGGCTCACAGCCAGTGTACTTGGACATCTTTCCTGCCTCTAGAAATACATCAGAAGCATCATGAAGGGCTAAAACAATCGAGCCAACACGTGCAAATCTGTTTAATAAGGATGATGAAATTTGTTAGAGCATCAAAAGCAATTATAACAGCAGTAATTGCAGTGATATCAAAGAAATGTGAACAATTGACCAGAATAAATATACATGAGAGCATGACAAAACCCAGGTAGTGATTTTTAATTCAAGCAATCTACAAGAGCAGTGGAATCCCATTTGCAAGCCAAAGAAGAAATTTTGACTGTTGCAAATATGACAAGAAGACTTTGACTTCTAGAATTCCTTTCCATTTTCACGTAGGGAGATTGATATCTTATTTGACCAGTTCAAAAATGGCAACCAATTCATTTGAACATGCATTCAAAGCATGATTTTGCATCTCATAGAATAAAAAACCAAAATAGGTTCCTCCGGTATCACATATAATTAGAATGAAGACCTAGAAACTTGTGTTCTAATATCATCTTTGCAATTTAGACAATTATCTCTCCACTGTGTCCAAAAACAGTATTATGTCCTTGTGAACTTTGAATTATGCATATTTCAAGGACAATTTATATAAGAATTGGTTTAGTGGTTAACATAGATGAAGATCAACTTGAACCCTTGAGAAACTGAAACAGCAAGACAAATGGCAAGGCAGGGAATTACATCATTTATGAGGGAATCACAGGCCATAAATCATACCTCCAAGCTTCATTTCATGTATATTGCATGACATATATAGCCACTCAAATACAGAAGTAAGATACCATTCAGTTTTACTGATATCATAGATGATAGTATAAGTAAACAATATCTGCTGATATGAATAGATTCGACAGTATTGCTGCATGTAATTCAGAAATAAACAACCTGTTCTAAGATTTTATCTCTAAATATGCACCTCTCTCAACATTGGTTGTGGAGCGCCTAGTCAATGTTTTTATATTGTGAAACCCATTGGCCTCAATTTATCATCATGGGTCCTAGTCAATGCATAATTCAACATTCTGTTCTATGCTTTTACCTCTTAAGCTAGGTGGTGAAGGGCCTAGACAATATTCTTAGGTTGTGTAACCTAACAGCATCAATTTAATCAACACGCCATTAACTTGTTATCAAATTAGTCCTAGTCAATGCAGAAATTAACATTCTGTTTTCTGTTTCTAAGATTTTACCTCTAATGGGCAAATCTCACAACCTTGGTTGTGCACAATGTGCGGGGCCTGGTCAATGTTCTTTTATTATGGAACCCAAAGGCATCAATTAGTTCTTATTACTACAGAAGTTCATGTCAGTAAATATGATGCGAAATCAAAACCAAGCCTCTCCAGGATAGCCAAAGCTTGGACCATAATGTGAAAGAGGTGCTTGATTTTCTTAGCAAACCACATTCCAAATGAGATGAATATTATAATGGAAACAAACTAGGATTCACACACCTGCATTCAAACATAATTTGCTTGAGTACAAGATTAAAGTAGAATTTAAAGAGACAAGCTACTTGAAAGACAGTATTAATAACAAATAACTGAAAAATAAATAAATAATGGAAACCATTAAACCTAACAAAAAACCATTTCAGTCAGAGACAAACCTGAAAATATAAGACAACATTATAAGAACGGCAGTTGCAACATGATGGGACATTGAAACACCCCAATCTGCACGTTTTGTTTCCCAAAATATCAAAGCAAATATGGAGTAGGTGTAAAATCCAGCAGCAAACATGTAAACGCCCTTAAGCTTCAATCTGGAGGTTAGAGACTACTAAATCAACACGTGCCATATAGACTTTATCAGAATAACTTATTAGAAAATAATGCAGGATTTTTTAAAGTAGCTTACTTATATTTTTGGTCAGGCCAAACTTGATCTCCAGGTCCCACCCAAAAGTAACGGGTATTTTTGAACCATGGCTCATCATACGTAACATACAGGGAAAGAAACTCAGCAGAAAGAAAATAGACGCACTTCCAGGCTGATTCCTTGAATTTATTGATCTTTTTTCTCCGTTCTTTTGTTTCAAGATCAAGCTTTTCATGTCCCCTTCCCGATAACAAGTCGCCGTGCCGCTTTCTGCATAAACCATGCATATGGACTTCAGACTAAATCATAAGTTTTTATATCTCAAAGTTTTTTTGTTTCAAATTCTGATAGATTTGAGTTGCTAAAATAGGACCTGGAAGTGAAGGATCAAAAAAGTAAAATAATCAGGCAAAGCTTTTGATGTTTGAATACAAAGAGAATGTTCCCTTATATAAGATTGAACATATTTTTATCAGATTCAAACATATTTTTACAAATCAATGCTGTTGCCAAAGGCCCTGCATGTGTCATGATGAACACATTCAGTAAGGGAATATTGAACATAAATTCTAAGTAGAGAATAGATAATCCAACATTTTGACCGGAACACCACTTAATAACATGTTACGCTAATAGTTTTTAGATGTAAGCATCTTCAAAACAAAGTCAAATACCAATGACACGAAACAGAAACTGTAGCACTTTTCCACGACATTTCTCAAGCTTTCAGAGGTTGGGTATTATTCATCATAATAATTCTCAAGACATATGATCTTATTCAAAGAATGAAATTTTTCAAGAAAGAATGTTGAAAAGCTGTAACAAAAAGTATCAAGGAAATGCTTCAAGATAACAGCAGAAAAGTTCTGACCATATTTTTCTAAAATTTCTGCCTCAACTGCAATATGTTCAACTAAGTGTCACTATGCAAAGCGCCAATGGCACCATAAAAGAAACCATCATGCAACTACGGCTAATACAACAGAATAGATCTTCCACTCTTGCGTATTTAAGTTGACTTTATCATCTGGTCCAACCACATCAAGATGGGGACCAGTTGATAATAAACAGATATTTGAACAGGAGGAACTACGCGTTAAAAAAATTTTTAAATAGAACCTAGCCGAAAAGCCTTCAAAAGTCAAGCATTTCCATCCTTACATAAAAACTACTCATTTTCACGAAAATACAAACTCTAAATCACATTAACAGAACCTACCAATTCTGCAGAACATGTTACATTGCAAGCATTATAAGATCTACATAATCATGAGCCGACAACACCATCAAAATAAATTTTCAGTACAGAATACCAGAGATACCAAAATTGGTCAACTTTATTGAACCACTGCTTCCCTAAAAAACCATGCAATTTCTAACAGAACACAATGCTATCATGAAACTCTCATAGAACATGTAGCAAAAACCAGCATCCAGAGACCAAAACCAGATCTGATCATCTATAGCAACAACAACAACAACAATAAATAAAATAGCTGAACTTGAACAATATTAAGCATATAACTGTAAAGGTCATCAAATAGAAAAACTAAGAATAAAAAAAATAAAGATCATCAAATAGAAAAACTAAGAATATATATATAAAAAAAAAATCTAATAATAGCAAACTCCAACACTCAAACTCTTCTACAAACTTTCAATCATGATCTACCCCATGAAATCCTCCAAGCAATCCAAACAATTCATTAATCCGCAAGATCTAGAAAACCTAAAGTCCAAATTTTCCCTAAAAAAAAAGGCAACAAGATCAACCAGAGGGAAAACAAAAGCCTGTCCCAAAAATCATTCATAAAACTCACCAAACAACCTAGAAGAAAAACACGGAAAAATTCCAACTTTCAACCAAAACACAACCTAAAAAGAGGAATACAACCAAACAAGGGATCCAGAACATCAAGAAGACGAACCTCAAAGACGAATTTATCAAGAAGAAATCGAACAGTAGGGAAGAAGGCGACCAAGAACGGAAGAGCAACAAAGTCCTCGTAAACGGGATATGATTCCGCCTCCCAATCCACAAGTCGCAGCACATCTTCGAAACCCATGGATTGAAATCGAAAACTAGAGAAGCTCGTGAGGATTCGATGGAAACTATTGGGGGAAAAATGGAAACGAATTCGAAATCACAAGCGAAATCAGTTTGCGAGAAGAGAAAGACATTATAATCACAAACTGATGCCATTTTATTTAATTAATTAATTAATTAATTAATTATTTATTTATTATAATTAAAAAAAAAGAGAAAATTTACTTTTGTAAGACTCACACGACACGTCCAGCAAGAAAAGTCTAAACTATTAACGTTATTTATTTTATTTTATTTTATTTTATTGTTATGGGAAAATTATATATTTGGGCTTGGAAATGAATTTATTCTCGAAATTGCCACTGGTATTTTAAATTTTTGCATATATGTTGGAAAAATCTTAAGACAATTCCCGTTTGAGTAATATAATAATCAAGGGCGGCTTTAAGGTAATAAAAGGTCTAAAATCAAATTTTAAAATAGGACTTTTAATTATTTAATTATTTAATTTTTTTAACAAATACTAATAAGAAATACTTGTCAATTATTTAATGTTATAATTACATTGATAAAATTTTAATTAAACATTAAATTAAAATTGTAAATATCAATATATTATAAGAAATAATTGTTATAATTACATTGATAATGTTAAAGTTAATATAAGAGACTCAAATTCTTGGATATATCATGGTCTATTCCATTAATACTGTTGGATATGTGCCTTGTAATATTTGAGATAATATATTAATAATACGAATTCATTTGTATTGCCACATGACATATAATGGAGAAAATTCATTAACATGATATGTGATGTGATATTGAGATAATATATTAATGGTTTAATCTTTATGGAGATATTTGATACATCAATGGTTCAAATTTATTGGTATTGTCATGCGGTGTATATTTGTTATTTCATTTATTAGGTACACACATGGTGGAGATGTAATGACTTTTTTTCCGTGAGAATGCATTGTGGTATTGAAATAATGTCAATGGACAATATTCATTTGTATTAGGATGAGACACATATTTGTTGGTTTGATATTGAGTGTAGATAAGAATTAACTTGATAAAGAAATTTATTGTATATGGTACTACATTCTACTAAAACATTGAATATGTACCACATGGCATTTTAAATAGTATATAGGTGATATTAATCAATTTCTTTCACCACATGACACAATTATTGATGTGCACTATACCTTTTTAATTCAAAAATTATTTTTTGAAGTGAGGTTATTTTTTGTTTTGACCTCTCAAGTAAAAAACATAATTTTTGCCTCGTTAATTGCATAATTTCATTTATTATATCATGTCATATTATCAAGAGTTTATATCAATTAAAGTGGTCAAAATAAACAAATTTGTATGGGTTAGAATGAAACGAACAATAACATCCACTTTAGGGTTAGCAATGTGGTTGAACTTTATATTTTTACCTTAAAAAATTATGCATATAAATGGATGGCAAAAAGCAAAATAATTCCAAATTTTAAAACAAGTATGATCAGAGATAAAAAGTGTGGGGCAGGAAATATGTTATAAAATTTTATTGAAAAAAAAACTTTTATCCAAACCTATAACTCAATTTTGACAGATGTTTATGAATATTAATATTAATTAGATATTAATTATTAAATATATTTATGTAAGAATTATATTTAAAAAAAGGTATAATACCCGAATTGGTCCTTCTATTTTTCTCTCTCTTTCCTTTTAGTCCCTCTACTCAGAAATACTCCCGCTTAGTCCCTCTACTTTTGAAAATGTGCTCACTTAGGGAGAAATGCTCCCAATTAGTCCCTCTATTTTTTAAAATGGGACTAAGTGGAGGGACTAAGTGGGCTCATTTTCAAAAGTAGAGGGACTAGTTGGGAGCATTTCTCCCTATGTGGGCACATTTTCAAAAGTAGAGGGACTAGTAATGAACATTTCTGAGTAGAGGGACCAAAAAGGAAGAAAGAGAAAAGTAGAGGGACTAATTAGAGTATTATACCTTAAAAAAACATGTAGGATAGCTTTGGGTTACTTAGGTGAGTACTGATCCTATGGACTCGGTTCCGTGGGATCAGCGGTGAGACCGAGACGTGGCTGCAAAGTATCCACGTCTTTTTTTTTAATAATTTAAAATAACATTAAATGGCAAATGTGTAAATTTCACAAGTTTTGCCTCCTTTTTCGTTCTCTCACCCGTTTCTTCATTTTCTTTTTCTCAAAATATCTCCATAGATCCAGAAAAAAAACCGTCGACAACCTCGTTTCCCCGATCTTCGTCGGCCAGCATCGTCGCCATCCTCCGCTTGCTAACCCTTGACAGCCTAGTTTCCCCGATCTCCGACGGCCAGCATTGTTGCCATTCTCCGCTTACCGTGGCCTCCATCCTCCGCTGGCCAGCACCGTCGCCATTGATCCTGCCGCGCTCCATCTTCGTCTATTATGCAGAGAAGGACATGGCGAGGGGGATCTCCTTACTAGTGGGGATTTGTATGCTGTAAGTTATGCATTATTGAGCTTCTGTTGAAGTTGTTCTAATTCTTGTTTTTGCTAAAGGTGGTAGAAATTTGAAAAATTTCTCATGTAGAACTTTTTGTGCAGACTGTCTTTGATAATACTTTGATGCAGCACCATGTTGCCCTTCCCCCTAGATCCATGGGTAAAGTTACCTACATAGCACCAGCTGGCCAGTACAGCTTGAAGGTTAGCAATCAACATTTTCCTTTCATTTTAGATTGTTTCCTTGATTAATTTCAATATTTATTTTCCTGTAATTTGATTCATTTTTTAATGACAGGATACAGTACTTGAGCTGAAGTTTCAGGGTGTAAAGAAGCAATTCACTATGCTTCAGGATTGGTTCTGTGATTAAACTTATCAATGAATTGGTTCTGTGTTTGGTTTATTTTCCTGTAATTTATTGATAGTGTAATTAAGACATCCCAAAGTAAATGAGCTTCTTCTAGTAAACATTTGATTTCTAGATTGGATCTGTGATTAAACTTATCAATGAAAAAATGTTGTTGAATGTTATTCTTATCCCACATTACAAGCTTAGTGCTTATTTCATTTTGGGGTCTAGATATGTTGCTTTCAGTGCATGGTTTATCCTTCAAGTCATGAAGTAGATATGTAAAATTGTTTTATGAGAAGAAGCACCCATTTTGCCTACTGAGATTTATGGCTTTGTTCATCCCTCTATCTTCTGTGAGGAAAGAACATCACTGATGAACATGATAAGCAGAGTGGGCAAGGGCAACTTGCCACAGAGCTAGTTATATTATAATTATATGTACACAACCTAGGAAGAAATAGTTTGATGAGAAAAACTGAGGTTTTTTTCTTCAATCCAAAGGATGATATAAATGCCACGACTTGGACATTATAATAAAAGATAATAAATTTAACTAACAGAATAATAATTCAATTGGATGGTTAACATTAGACTTGGACATGACATCAATGAACAAATATCATAAAAGATAATGCCAAAAATCTAGTTATAAGGCATAAAACATCAACAAGAGCCAGAATAATTCTAGTTCCACTCCAAACCATACCAACTGAAAGTTCAGTGAAAAACAAGAGCCTATGCAAAAGCATAAACAACAAGACATTCACTAGTTTTATACATGAGACATCAAATATGCCATCAATTTAGGTTTACTTAATTTAGATTTAAACAAAACACTCAAGACAAAAACAAATACAATTAGTAGCAAGATAAATACATCTTGATTCATTTCTCCCATGCGATTATCCATCATCATATTTAATCTTCTTACCTACATGGAAAAAAATACAACAAAAATATAGAAATTGCCAAATAAGATGTTACATTATCATTGCCAAATAAGATAAAAGAGAACTTACCCATTGGTTGGTGGATAAGAAACATTTTCATTGGCAACATCTAGTCTCATGGCATGCCCCAACAATTCTTGGTCATTCAATTCAAGTCCCTGGATCAACAACACAAGTAAAATGTGTTATTTCACACCTAACATTAAGCAACATTTCAATGTAAGTAACTTATGTTCATCATTAACTAACCTGAACTCCATCAACAACAACTTTGGACTTCCTCTTCTTTTGATTTTTCTCCCAAAATGCTTTCTTTCTTTTGCCACTACCTTTACATTTTGCTAGTGGATGGTCATGGATTGTTACTTCAGTTGATGTAATTGTTTGTTGTGATGATCCCTCTCCAATGTTGCTATTTGAAATATCAGTTTTTTGCATTTTAATAGCCTTCTTAACCTCTTCCCTTGTCCTCCTCAACCAATGCATAGCCACTTTATAAACTTCAATAGAGCAAGAACCCTTGGTTGCAATTTCTGATGCTTCATGTGATAGGCTACTGTATCTGAGTGTTAAATGAGCTTGACAGTCTTCTTCTATATGTTGGCCATTTTCATAAAATACCTTTCCATATTTTGCATCTCTTGTCCAACGCTTTAACTTGTATTCTCTTGGAATATTATCCACATTAGCCACAATGAATACCTTAAGTATGTGACAACATAATAGCCCTGTAAACTCAAATTTATAACAAGTACAACTCATAAGAAAACTTGATGCAAAGTAAATTTTAACAAGTCTAACATCTATCTCTCTGGTATCTAGCATTTGTATACAACCATACCTTCATTGTCTTCAATTTTTTCACACCTGTACCGAAGACTACCAAGTAATTCTTGTTGGAATTTTGCAAACATAGCTGGTGTATTTAATTTACTTGCTTCTTCTTCAATGGGCATATGAAGCATTAAAGATGGGTGCACATTATTCATTTTGAAGTCAGCTTCAATTTCTTTCTCTCGACGTCTGATTAGTGCCTTCTCAACACTTTGAACAAAATCCATTAACATCATTTTTCTGCTCAAAAACCCTTTGAAAAATTTGTTTATGCTTTCACTTCGTTGGGTGGTGGACATATCTGCACAAAAAAAATCACGCGA
Organism: Dioscorea alata; assembly: GCA_020875875.1. NCBI lineage: Eukaryota > Viridiplantae > Streptophyta > Magnoliopsida > Dioscoreales > Dioscoreaceae > Dioscorea > Dioscorea alata. The sequence continues at coordinate 15,685,210 of CM037019.1, forward strand.
GTATACAGGAACCCACTGTTGGCGCTTTCTATACATTCTCAACATCTAATCATTTTCTTTCAAATCATATTTAGCAAGTAATTAATTCATTCCACTTTATTTCAAAATCTTCAATGGTTTCAGGAAGCTTGACACAATAAGATAAATCTTTGCCAAACTTGGATCCCCTTTTGAATAGTTTACTTAAATGCCTTTTCGCATTTTGAAAAATATGCCATAAACAATATTGATGAATAGTTCTTGGTAAAACTTTTGCAATTGCACCAGTGATAGCTGAATCTTGATCAGTGAGAATTACTTTCGGATGACATCCCTTCACTGCTTGCAACCAATTCTCAAGTACCCAGATAAATGAATTTTCTGTTTCATCTAAAACCAGTGCGCACCCAAATAATATAGTTTGTAGATGATGATTAACACCTACAATTGGAATAAACGGCATTTCATATTTATTTGTTCCATAAGTTGGATCCATGCAGACTACATCTCCAAAGTAGCTATAATCCATTCTACACCTTGCATCACACCAAAATATGCTTGTCAACTTTCCATCCACATTTAGTTGGATTGCATAAAAAAAGTGAGGGTTCTTTATTTGCATTGAATTCATGTAATCTAACAACCTTTGTGAATCTCCAACAGAAAATTCTAATTTTCTTCTAGTGCGCATATAATTTCTTGCATCCAACTCTATGAATCCAACATTTTGGCTTCCTTGAGATTCTTCTGAAAAATACTTCATCATGAGATTGGTTCTAATGCCTGATTGGCTCATTTTATCAATCAACCCTCTTTGACTTTCATCAATTTTTCTATGTGATGGCAAAAGATGGCATTTTCTTGGAGTTGCTAATATATGATTGTGCTCCTCAATAAACATGGAAACAACCCATGATCCATCTATGTTTTTATTTACCAAAAGTCGAGCGTTGCAACCACAACGTATTTCACCCCGATGTTTCTTCTTGTTGGCTTCATTCTTCTTAAATCTTTCTTCTCTATAACCTTCTTTAGAGCAATACAAATGCCGGCCAATAATACTACCATCTTTCTCAGATTTTCTTATTGCTCTTTTGCTCACACTGAACCCCTTTTTTTATGCATAGCGATTATAAAATTCACAAGCCTCATCCACATAATCAAACACCATGCCAACATATGGTTTGAGAGAAATTTCTCCTTGATAATCACTAATATATTCATTGTTATCTTCTCCTTGGTCATCAATTTGTTCTTGGACTTCATTTTCTTCTAAAAGTTGATCTTATTTTCTTTCTCTGACTCAAATTCACTTGCATTATATATATGCTCATCAATTTCCCATGCTTCTGTACCAAAACTGTGTATCTCATTGATATTTGCCATTCTCTACAAATATATATAATATCAATAACAACACATAAAAAATATGGAGAAATAATTGAATCTTTGATAAACTAAACATTTTGTTTCATATCCACATCTTCTCATTTTTATATATATAAACACTAAGATTAAACAAAACCAAATCCATTTTTACATTCGCTTCAAAAGTTAGCTTATGTGGTTGGTGGTTCTGAAACATCACATTATGGTTCTTAAATTCTCACATTTCTTAATCTTGTTTGTTATCAGAACAATATATATATATATATATATATATATTTAAAGAATGACACACAAGAAAAGGATTTGGGTGAATATTTTGAACAAACAGGGTGAATATTTTGAACAGAAAGAACTAAAGATTTAAATTACTTACCTAACTTCTTAGGCTCAATATCCCACAATATATCTTTGTCAAGAGCAGGAACAAAAACACCATGGGGAATATACGCATCACCAGACTTTATAGCAATAGTTTTTAGTGGCCTCTGTGGTGGAAAAGAAGTATAAAATAAAACAACTTAACATTTGATAATATAAAAGGAGTTAAAAAGCAACAGAACACAGAAAACCATGGTCTCAAGTATACTAATTGTCATTCAGACCATTTTGATAAATATATGAAGTAAACGAGGAAACATTAATCTTTACAGGAACAAATTTTATAAGCAAAATATGAAAATAAAAGCAGAAACATTTGGGCACAAGTGAAAAATGAAGGATAGTTAAAAACTACTAGGGATTGATATAATACAACATGAAAATCCAGTGGCAATTATGATCAAATTAAATAATTTGTATTCTATACTCAACCTTTTGTATTTAGCCTGGATATAAGATCTCAGCATACCTGAATTCCATAAAAAATGTTCCCCAATATTCCAGGTCCAAGCTCAATTGAGAGAGGTTGTAGAAATAATAGCGAGCATAATATGCATGAGCAAAAATCATCGTAAGACAGAAATTGGCATAAAGAGATGCCTATGTACCTTTCGAGTTTGCAAAACCAGGCATAGTTTCTCAAACCCCTACCAGAGCTCCTCAATAACGACAGCAGAATCAGCAAGCCGGCGGGAAAGCTTCACTGGAGACGGTGCTGTCCGGCGGAGGATGGAGGCCACGGCAAGCGGAGATCAAGGGAAATGGATCTATGGAGATATGTTGAGAAAAAGGGAAGGAGAGAAGACTGGTGAAAGAACGAACGAGGAAGGGGAAAATCTACTTGTGGAATTTACACATTTACCCTTTAATGTTATTTTAAATTATTAAAAAAAAAATCTTTGCAGCCACATCTTGGTCTCACCGCTGATCCCAGGGAACCGAGTTCGTGGGATCAGCACTCTACTTAGGTGGGCTCGACCAAACACCAAATTGTTAAATTTAAATTATTTAAGAAATTTAATTTAAAGTCACTTATGGTTATTGGTTAGTTATCAAATCATATGATATAAATAAATTTAATTTCGTCTTTGTTTGTAAAACTCATATTTATTTATATATGTTTAACCGTATGCATTATATGTTTGTTTGTTGTTTGGGAAGCACTAATATATAAAAGGCATTAAGTTTGTTGATAATATGAGAAAAATGTAAATGACGATGGTTGGTGGAGTATACACTTCAATATAATTTTTAATGAAGATAGTTATCAGTCATACCATCCCTTTATTAAAGATATTTGTGTAATTTTCTTTAAAAAAATATTACTTTTATTTTTCTTTACATAAATTTTTCTTAATTTTCCTAATTACCCTCAATTCAAACGCATTAATGAATAATGGATAAGAATGATGTCCTTGTACTAATAATGTTCTAATGTGATCGGCTCCATGGTAGTTACCCTGGAATTAAAAGGTGGCAGTTGTATAACCACATGTTAAAGCCCAAGCAGTGAGAGAGAAAAATAAAAAATAAAAAATAAAAAGACCAACTTATCCATATAAATATAGACGTTCGGTTGTTTGAGAAAATTGGTAGATAATTTATCTATAACGTTCTCTCTTAATTTTTGGATTTCAATCCAACCATTATCTTGAATAAACAGTGAAAGATGGGAACAATGTTGCACAGTGCAAAAAGTGGGAGACACAATTCTTCAATTAGAACCGTTCGATTGTAGTTGTTATAGTCCTTATCAAATCTCAACTGTTCATCCTCATTTCTATTAACACCTTAACCAAAAAAAAAAGAAAAGAAATTCTAACAACCAATCAACTACAATTTCATCCATCGGGTACAACAAAAAAGCACTGTCTGCAGCATTGTTTATGTTCATTTATCTTCCTATCCTTCTCTAACACTCAGTCTCTTTATCTTTTCATCCTCTGCGGATGTTCTTCGGAAAGGACGTATAGGGTTTAGGGTTTAGGTGTTTAGTTATACTAATTGTGTGGGTGTTGGTGTGTCATGCCCCGATTCCATAGTAATTACCATGGAACTGTATCCATGAGATCAACACTCATCTTAGTACAAATAATATACCTTGGATATGTATCATGTGATATTTTGATGTAATAATACATCAATGATTCGGATCTATTTGCTTCACCATGTATCATATGTTGATTCATTATGTGGATTGGTTGAGGCAAAAATTATTCTTTGAAGCCGCGGTAATTTTGTTTTGGCCTCTCAAGTAAAAAAAATGTTCATTTTGGCCCATGAATTAAATAGTTTTATTAATTTATATTATCATCGAGTCCATATCAATTAAAAGACCAACAAAAAAAAAATCTATAGTTTAGGACAAAACCTACAATCACATTCATATATATAGTATTTGGATTCAAATGTGGTAGAGAAAGTAAAGAAAAGGAAATGAAGGGAAAGAAAGGGAAAGCAAAGGACAAGAAAGGAAAATAAGAGTTGAACTCTTGTTTGGACAATCAAATTTTAGTGAGGAAAAAGAAATGAAGAGTTGTTTGATAAACTTAATTTATTAAATTAAATAAGGGAGAATAAAGGAAAGAAAAAAAAAGATATATAATGATATGACTTATTAATTATAACTTTATTATCAAATAAAAATACTACTCATTCCTGTATAAGTGAATGCACAATCAATAACCAAAATAATACAATAATGAAAGCATGATAATGAAAAATTTAATAATATAGCTATGTTCAGAGCAATATGGGAGCACGATCTATTTCAATAACTAGAGAAAAAAAGATCAACAACGCATGATTAAATCGATGCAAGGTATGAGAAGTTGATAAAAAAATCGAATCAAAAGTGGAAGACAAAGTGTAGGAATCTCACTTTCAGAAAAGATTGGTGGCACAGCTTAAACCCTCAACAACAAGAAAATTGGATCGAGAAAATTAGAAAAAAAAATGAGAAGAGTGAGGTTCTCAATTAATTAGTTAAAAAAGGAAAAAATTACTGTTTACCCCTCGACAATTTCAAAACTTCCCAATCAGCCCCTGCAAGTTTAGAATACCCCAAACAACCCTTCCGTCATGGTTTAACTTCATTTTTGCCCCTGTAGGTCACTCAGACTGGGTCCACGTTGTGAAATTCCTTCGCCTTGTAAATGGTGGAAAAAAAACCGCTCAATCACATCATGTCAAACCTTTTGGCATACCTTTTTGCATTCGTTTGGATTCCTTTTTGCTTTTTCTCAAACAAAGTTTGGAAGACTCATCCTTTGACAGAGTAACAAAATTTGGTCTGCATTCGTTTGAGTTCTGCCGGTTGCCCGATAAGGTGAAAATCTCTTCTTACCCTCACTTTGATCATCCTGTAAGAGAGAGTAACAATTTAATTTTTATGCAGGTTTATTATGGAGAGTTCTTGTGTCATTGCTAGATACAACGGGGAGGGAAGAGTGCTAGTGTTCACGAAACAGACTTCTTGGGAATCAGTGTTAGGGGAGATATATGAGCGATGGGGTCTCGATGTTTCTCGTGTAAGGGTGAAGTTTATCACACCCGATGGACATAAAACGATTTGTCCAATAGAAAACGAGGTTGACTTTCAGTGTATGTGTACGTGTACTCCCTCTTCAAATACACTGCAATCAATCTCGTGGTTGAGGCAGATGATGTGCCATTGTCGCATCTTACTCAAAACGATTTCTTCTTGTTGTAAAGTTCTTCTCCTTTATGTTTACATATTTATAGAAGTTACTTATTGATTAATTATCCCAGTTTCAGCTTAATTATTCTAGTTTTCGCTTAATTATTCCATTTTCCACTTAAAAAAATAAGTTTCGCTTAAAACAAAGCAAAACCATAAGTTTTGATTTGTTATCCCTGTTCTATCCCAGTTTTCGCTTAAACTAATCCACTTTCCGTTTAAAATTTTATGTTTCCACTTAAATTTTTGAGTTTCCGCTTAAACTTATTGAGTTTTTGTTTAAAATTTTATGTTTTCACTTAAAGTTTTCAGTTTCAGTTTAAACTTTTATGTTTCCGTTTAACGTAATGATGTTTTCTGCTTAAATTGAAGTGTTGGCAGGTATTCTGATTCTATGAGCATATCCATTCCACCTCATGATGACCCTGACGATGAAGTGTTGTCATTGGATATCGGACAACGTTTTGAACATTTCAGAGACACACTTCAAAATTTTGTAATCAAGAGGAATTTTGACTTCAAATTCATAAAGAATGAAAAATACCGGGTGACTGTAGAATGCGCTGTCGTTGGTTGTCAATGGCGCCTTTATACATCAAAGGAGTACAATAAAAATACTTTCAGAATCAAGACAATGCACCCGTCACACACTTGCGGTGGTGGAATTGGCTCGGTGTCACATCCGTAAGCGTCCAAAAAATGGGTAAGCACATGAGTGATTCAAAAGCTTAAAGACTAGCCCTTGTACAAGGTTTTCGACATTCAGAAGGACATGTTACGGGAACATGGTGTCCACATTCCATACAGGCAAGCTTGGTTGGGTAAAGAGTGTGCCCAGGGTGATCTTGGACGGCAACGGCATCTCTAGCTACGATTTGTTGCTTTGGTACGTGGATAAGGTGGTTGAGACAAACCTCGGCAGGATTGCAATTATGGAAAGAGACGGTGAGCGCTTTAAACGTGCATTCTTTTCTTTCTATGCATGTATCATGGGATTCAAGAGAGGTTGCAGGCCGCTGCTATTTCTCGATGGTACCCATCTTCTTGGAAAATATCGAGGTACTCTACTGGGTACCACTAGCAAAGATGGAAACAATGGTTTTTTCCACGTGGCCTTCGGTATTGTCGACAATGAGACAGACGTGGCCTTCGGAGATTATGAAGAGATTATTACATTTGTGTCAGACAGGTCTAAAGGCCTTGTGAACGCCATTGCAAGGGTCTTCCCTTCATCCCCACATGCATACTGTCTTCAACACTTGGAGGCCAATTTTATGAAAGCTAATGTTAAACTTGGGAAGGCATTGAAGGAGGAGTGCTGGTCCATATACTTTCGTATTGCCTGGGCATCCACGGCTAAAGAATTTGATGATTCGATGAATGAACTACAGGCCACATCACCCGAAGCCTATCACTAGTTGCTTCATAAATCAGATATGTCACATTGGTCAAATTATTTGAACGTTGGGGCGAAATGTATTCAAATGTTGCAGAGTCTTTCAATGCGTGGAACAAAGAAGCTCGCCATTTTACCGGTGACAAAAATGGTCGACTCCATACGGTATTTGAATGCTTGATTTTGTTTCTATTGAAATATCTTTGTTTCTTTGTAAATATGTTTGTTTCTATTTAAATATATTTGTTTCTGTTTAAATTTGAGTGTCTTGGCTTAACAATCACTTATAATATTTAACTATACAGGTTCAAGCTAATGCACATGTTATGCACCCATCGTGAGCAAGCAAACAAATGGAAGACCTACTTATACCCCGATATACATAAGAAGGTAGAAGAACTTGTTGCGTAAAGTCGAAATCTTTATGTTGGTCATTGTGTCGATGAGCGTTATGAAGTGATTGACCAATGCAACAGCTCCGTAGATCTATCTTGTAAAACTTACTCATGTTGTAGGTGGCAAGTTTATGGCATCATGCTTACGCTGCAATAATGCAGACAGACACCAACGTTCTTCGATTTATTAGCGGCTACTTCACTGTCAACAAGTACAAATTGGCGTATAAGGAAGCTATTTTCCCCATACTCAACCATGACAAGCCTACGAATGACAATCAAGAACTGCATTTGCTTCCGCCTTTCACAAGAAGGCAACCTGGGCGTCCGAGATCCGCGAGTTACATTGCAGTCGCTACCACGCGTCCGGTCACAATTGTCACAGACTAGGCATTAAATTCAACTGATTGTTCATTACAAACTACAACATGTATAAACACATATTTAAACAAAAAAAAAAACTTATTTACGTGTCAATCGTTGATCTTTAAACAGAGACTTTGTTCTTTAAACAGTAACCTTGATATTTAAACAGAAATGATGAAAGTTAAACAGAAACAATGAGAGTTAAACCGAAACATTAATAAATAGTAGCATTGATAGTTAACATCGATAGTTAAATAGTAACATTAATAAATAGTAGCATTGATAGTTAACATTGATAGTTAAATAGTAACATTGATATTCGTTATAAACTGTCGCATGTATTGTAAATAAACACAAATTTAAAATGGAAAAAACTTATTTGCGTGTCAATCGTTGATCTTTAAACAGAGACTTTGTTCGTTAAACAGAGACAATGATATTTAAACAGAAACAATGAAAGTTAAATAGAAACATTGCGAGTTAAACAGAAATAGTGCGAGTTAAACCGAAACATTGATAGTTAAATAGTAATATTGATAGTTAGCTTTGATAGTTAAATAGTAACATTGAATATTCGTTACAAACTGTCGCATGTATTGTAAATAAACACAAATTTACACAGAAAAAAACTTATTTACGTGTCAATCGTTGATGTTTAAATAGAGACTTTGTTTCTTTAAACAGAAACATTGATATTTAAACAGAAACAATGAAAGTTAAACAGAAATATTGCTGGTTAAACAAAGACTGCCAAGCATACAGACAGCAAGTGTAGACAATGATATTTACATAAAAAATTTAATAATTTATTGGAAATAAATTTAAGTTAACAAGAGTATATTATACTTAACAAACAAACTTATACTTTTTACTATGTGTGTGTTGTATCGGCTTTGCCATTAACGCCGGCTGCGCTCCCATCCATAAGTATGCATGTGGTATACTTCAGTCTTAAGTAAGGGACGCCCGTATGAGGTAGCCGTAGCTTTTCATAGTCAAGAATTTGTTCAATGAACCGCATCACATACACTGTGCAATTGACACTTCCTCGTTTCTGTCTTAGAGCGTCCTTGTCGTGAATCAGGGGGTACGAGGTTGTCGTTGTTTCGCTAAATTCCATCTCGACACAATTGTCGAATAGTTTCCGCTGTAAAGGAATACAATTTAAAGTTAAAATTGACAAATAGGAACTACGATGTGTGTGCTCTATTTAACATGTAACTTACCATATCAATGGCATCTTTGTCGTATTCCTCACTCGGGCATGAAGAGTAATGCCTGTACTCTTGTTTCTTGTTGTCCAGAACAAGGACATGGAAATGGCAATTAAGAATTATTGCAAGAATGACAATGTCGACATCATGCAAGTTCCACGCAACATCATCGATCATAATGAGAGCTGTCTCCGCTGTGTCTTCCTGTTTTTATATGAATAGTGTCAGTGGACGCGTGATGGTCGCGCGCTTCTTATATAGATACGGCACTCTCTTGAGCGACTTCTGAATGATTCATACGAAAACGTCCATGACATCGTCTGTGACCATTTTCTTCCCGTCCAGCATTGTGAACACGCTGGCTCATGTCGTGTTAACAAAATCATTTTTCCAAACGATAGTCCTGATGTTAAACAGTAACACACACATTTAAATGATAACAAAAGTAGTTAAGTGGAAACAATATAAATTAAATGATAACATAAAAACTTAAATAGGAACTATATTTGTTAACTGCTAACACAAATGTTTAAGCGGATACTTCAAATTTTAAATGATAACATAAATATTTTTAAAAAAAAACTACATACATTTAAATGATAACATAAATACTTCATATTTACGAGTCAGTCCAGCAGTTCAGGAATATTCTTAATATCTCCTGCTCGAATTTATCGAGGCGCGTGTACCCGGCATATCTTTTCTTCTTTCTCGGCAGTAGTGGGCTCCGAGAAGGGGATCGGTCTCGATCGCGCCTTGAAGAGATTAACTTCCCATCTCTCTTTCTCAGCAGTGGAGCGAGAGCAATGTCACCTCCGTGACCGGTGGCATCTCCGTGGCGGGTGGCCCGAACATATACTTCTTCATCCGTGTTAGCGGCGACCAGTTCAAGAAACTAACAGTTATAAACAATGTTAACTCAGTGAAATCCCTTAACTTAAACAATAACTAATAGTGTTAAACACTAAACAAATATTTTTTTAAACGATAACTGACAATGTTAAACACTAAAAGGTTTTCTTAAACATAAAACAATAGAGTTAAACAGTAACCCAAAAACTTAAATAGTAAAAGAGATTTTTAGACACTAAAAGTCTATTAAACACAAAACAATATTTTGAAACGACAAAGAGTAAACTTGAATAGAAACAAGTTTATACAGAAAAATATCACTCCAGATAAATGTTAATGATTTATTACATCTTTTCCTTCGAGAGATGACAACATAGGGTCCTATCGACACTTGCTTCCTGTAACTGTTTTCACCGTAGCGTAGGATCCTTGTGGTCTTGCCAAAATGAACCTTTTTGTCGGTGCTGGTGAGCTCATAGAACCAAATGTTCAATGCAACCGAGCAATCCTTGAGGTACCACGTGTTGGTCTTGTTCCCGGCGCATCTCACTTGCGCCCATGCATATCGTCCCATGGCCGGTAGTCCATCAACATAGTCAACGATCTAATTTGGAACCGAGCAAGACGTGTTTGGGAAAATGATAGTACCCATGAGGTAGACCATAAGGAGCTTTACAAATTTTTCCTCTTTTCCTCTCTGCTGAACTATATGCTTAAGTGTTCTCTTGATGAAGTCTCTATATCTTTCGTATGTTTTTGATAAACACTTGACTTCAAAAGATGAGTATGTTTTCTTCTTCTGGAATACGACTGCGTCTCCATCACAAGGTAGCCCAAGGATGAGAGCCACATCTTCAGGCCTTAATCTCAGCAGGCTGGCCCTGATCCTGAATTTGTTGGTGTGGTCATCATACCTTTGCAGTAGAGAATCAAGGAGGGCCCTTTCTTGGAATATAGTTTCAATTTCAGTGAATGTTGCAAATGGTGTCCTTCAGATGATCTCTCAGTGTCGTTCACTTATGTGAACTTTCAATTCAGCCAAAATCTCGACAACCGGTATCAAGTAGCATCGGCCATTAACTAAGTTGACCGCTATGACCACAAGCCTACAAGAAGAACAATACATTAAGCAAGTATTCTGAACTCTTAAATCGAAAGCTATTTTTAAACGGAAACTCATCTGTTTAAACTCAGTTATTAAACAGAAAGTTCATTTTTTAAACAAAAACCTCATTTCTTAAATAGAAACCCCATTTCTTAAACAGAAACCCATTTCTTAAATAAAAAACTCAATTCTTACACTGATACTATTAAACACTACATAATGCAACCATATCAAATTAAAGGGGAAACATACATTCTAAACATTAAACAATAAAATAAGATTGCATAACAATAAAAAAATCTCCTTTACCACAACATTATCGCTTTCAATCGTATACACAAACAAAATAGAATGTAAACTACAATATAGCAAGATGCCCAAACAAAACCTTAGCCAAAAAATCTTCCTGCAAACTACAATATCATCCAATAATGAAACCATAAAACCGCACGACCAAAAATAACACACAGAATACTTTACAAACCAAACGGGCAAAAACAACACATAGAATGTAAAAACATAAGAAAACCACATAACTTCTTCAAGGGCCTCCACCTTGCCTCATTACCTTAGAGAGCAAACTGATGAAATGCCGAAGAGTTGAGTGGGAGTTCTCCTTTGAGATAATGGTGAAGAGGTAATAATAGCAAGATGCCCAGGTAATGACAACTTCGGAAAGGGAAAAGGTGAAGAGGCGATGATAGGAAATAACCGGCGCCAGTAATGGTATTCTCTCGGGATTACACAAAGAAAATAAAATCACTTTCTCTAAAAGCGGAAAGAAGATAATGCACCTAAGGGCATTATGGTCAAATCATGCACACTAGCCACAACTTCCCACATAAGGGGTAATTTCAGTCCAAAAAATTCAAAAATTAACTTTGTGAATCACTATTACATACTAGGGGTGTTTGAAAATCATTATCTTCAAAAGGAGGGGTTTTATGGATATTCAAATTTAGGGGGTGTTTTTGTGCATATTGCAAACTTTGGGGTTTCTTTTGGCAATTTCCTGTTAAAAAATAATTTTTATAATTAATTAAAAATAAATGCTTTTATGGTCTTTTAAAAACTTATAAAATTCTTTAAGAGGTTTTATCTCCTGTTGGAACTACAAATGGGGGTGCCAGAAAAAAAAGTCAAGTTTGAATGATTTTGGAGGTTTTTGAAAGGTATAGTTAACCTTGTTAGACCAATTCTTGATATCTCTAACATCTTACGAACATGATATCTTTCCTGATATCTTATCATCTTATCTAATCTTGGACTTATCTAATAGTTTGTTCAATTATGTTATCAATATGTTATTCTCTTTATTATATGAAGATCAAACCTGATATCAATAAAATTATCAAAGTTTGCTGTATTTAAAAATTTCTCATGGTATTAGAGACAGAAACTCGATAAGCCACAATTCTTTCTTCACTTTGATAGACACTTTTTTGTTGCTGTTCATTTTTTTTTTGTTACAATGACAAAAGAACCTAAACTCACAATATAACAATTTCATAAGTGTTCTAGTTTGGTATCAATCAAATTGAGTCTTACCAACTATCACTTATGCGTTCACAACTTATTCTTCCAATTCGGAGCCTTCAAATTTATCACCATGTCTTATCGAGTGAAAAACTTGTAGAGAAAGTGATAGATGTTGAAGACAAGGAGACCTACAATTCAAACTATCATATTTGGATAGTCATTGATGGTCTTCTCACACTTGGCTGCTTGGAACTATGAAATAAGAGATTATCAGTATGGTTTATGAAGAAGACTATATAGCTTATCAAATATGGTCTTCTCTTGATCAACAACTTTTACCTCACACAGTAGAGAAAGAAGGAAATCTCAAAAACATGTTAATGGGAATTAAGAAGGGATCACACTCCCTTGAAGAATATTTCAAAGAATTCAAGTCCATTTGTGACAATCTTGCAGTTATTAAAAAGCCAGTTTCATATTTAGATAAATTTTCAATTTGCACATGGCCTTGGTGGAGACTATATGAATTTCAGAATTGCTATGCTTACCAAACCTCCATATCCATCTTTAAATCAATTTATAATGGCACTTCAAGGCCATAAACAAACTATTTTAACATAGAAAAATGAAGATAAACACTTTCTTAATCAAGCTCAAGTTTTCTTCTCTCAGAGAGGTCGTGGAAGAGGTCGCTATGGAGGATGTGGTCGTGAAAGTTTCAATTCTAAAGGACGAGGCTTCATTCCTGCTGGAAGGTTTAGAAGCCCAACTAGCAACAATTATTCACATGATGGTGTCCATATTAATACACCCACATTCAATGGTGAAGAAGGAGTCTTAAAGGTTGAAAAACAACCAAAGTCACATGCCAACAGTGCTGTTGAGGTTTCTGGTAACAAATCTGTTTGTCAAATTTGAAGTAGAGCTAACCATCTTGCTCTTGATTGTTAGTATAGGTTTGATTATTCATATCAATCTGAGGATATTCCTCAAGCTCTTGCTGCTCTTAATCTTGCTAGTAATGATCCTTCTCTTTATGTCGGCACTGGTGCAATAATTCATTTGATAAATGATGAGGGTAAGCTACTTTCAAAGTGACCATATAATGGTCATGATAAGATATTTTTTGGTGATGGAACCGATCTTTCTATTTCTCATATTGGTGATGCTTGTGTTACTACAAATATTGGAAGTTTAAAGCTTAATGATGTTCTTGTTGTTCCTGAACTAACAAAAAATTTACTTTCTATTGGAAAATTTGCATTTGATCATCAATGTTTTTTGAATTTACTAGATTTGGATTTGTCATAAAGGATCAAAACAAGAGGATTATCACCCAAGGACATAAAAAAGGCAAGCTCTATGCGTTAGATGGTGTTTTTCATGAAGCTCTCAGTGCTATTAGAAACAGTAGTACAACTTCTTCTATTTGGCATCAACGACTTGGCCATCCTCATTCCAAGATGCTTTCTTTGTTGAAGGATTGAAAAATTATTGATGTTCATCTTTGGGCATCTAAACCAAGCATTTGTGTTAGTTTTCAAATAGGTAAAAGTTGTAAATTACCTTTTGATAATGCAAATAAAGTTTCTAGTTATCCTTTGGATAAAATACATTGTGATTTATAGGGAACATCACCCATTGCATCTAATCAATTCTTTCGATATTATGCTATTTTTGTTGACGATTTCTCTCGCTTCACATGGCTGTCAAAATCCCTGTGGGGCAAAATCATTATATCAAATATAGTTAATTACAACTTGCCACCTAATAAAACTAATAAATAATTAAAACTACTTAATACATGTGGGTGAAGCTATATCCTTTAAGGAAAAAAAATCAGATTTTTATGACTGCTTTGTAAAGTTTCAAAAGCTTGTTGAGAATCAATTTGATCGAAAAATCAAGATTTTTCAATGTGATGGTAGTGGTGAATTCAACTTACTATTTTTTAAACTCATTTATCAGCTTGTGGAATTGCTTTCTAAGTATCTTGCCCAAATACTTTTGAGCAAAATAGAATCAATGAATGAAAGCATTGTCATGTCGTCAAAACAGGTTTAACAATGCTTTTTCATGCTAATTTGCCTTTAGTTTTATGGGTCAAAGCTTTCTCTAATGCTGTTTATTTAATTAATTGTTTTCCATCTTCAACTTTGAATAATACAACACCTTATTGCAAGATTCATAATAGACATTCAAATTATAGTGGCTTACGAGTGTTTGGATGTCAATGTTTTCCTTTTCTTCGACATTACGACAGCTCCAAATTCTCCAAGAAGACTTATCCTTGTATTTTCCTTTATTATAGCCCTTTGCACTAGGGGTACTATTGTTTAGATCCTCATACAAAGCGGGTTTATATATCTTGGCATGTTGTTTTCAATGAAGCAGTGTTTCCTTGTAGGCTTGTCTTACCAAAGGTTTCTAAGTCAAATTTTGATCTTGTGGAGTATCCTTCTGCAGATGAATGGTTTTCTCTTGCCTCCTCTAAATCTACTTCTAATAATCTTGTAGAAAATAATGTTCATCTTAAATAAAATAATGTCTCACATTTGCATTCAGGATGCTGTGATTCTTATGATGATGTTTCTGCACACAATGGTTCTTTTCCTTCTAATGACAATGGCACTTCTAGCTCTAATGCCTGCACTAACATCTAATGCCTCCAGCATATTTAAAGGATTATATAACAATTTCTTGTGTTTCTCCCTCTCTTATGGAGCCAAAAAGTCTCAAATATGTCCTTCAAGATCCTTATTGGGTTGATGTAATGAAAGAAGAACTTACAACCTTGCGTGACAATGAAACATGGGAATTGGTACCTCAAGCAACAGATACTATTATCATTTGCTCAAAATGGGTGTTTCGGATTAAAACTAAAGAATGGTTCTATTGATCGGTTCAAAGCTAGACTTGTTGCTTGTGGTTTCACACAAGTTTTTGGAATCGACTTTGATGACACTTTTAGTCTTGTGGTGAATCCAACTACTATACAATTAGTTATTGCTTTAGCTGTTTCTCATGGTTGGACATTAAGGCAATTGGATGTCAAAAATGCCTTTTTACATGGATTCTTAAAAGAAACCGTCTACATGGAGCAACCACCTGGTTTTGTTAATTCAATGAAGCCAAATCATGTGTGTTTGCTTAAGAAGTCACTTTATGGACTTAAACAAGCACCGCATGCTTGGTTTGATCGTTTGTCATAGTTTCTTCTTCACATTGGCTTTCATTGCAGTATGGCAGATCCATCTTTATTTACCTATTGTTTTTATCCTCCTTATTTATGTGGATGATATTTTGTTTGCGAGCAATAGTTCCTCATTTATTCAAAACTTACTTAACTTGGTTCTGAATTTGCTATTAAGGACTTGTGGTTACTTCACTAATTTCTTGGTGTGGAAATCAAGTTTACTACTTGCGATGTCTTTTTAAATCAACAAAAGTATACCCATGATCTCTTAGTCAAAATTGAAATGCTTAACAGTTCAGCATCTGCAACACCACATGCAGTTAAGTCTCCAGCTTATGCAGCTAATTCTACTTTGATTGATGCCTTTTTCTTATTGTAGCATTTTGGGTGCTCTTCAATATTTAACATTTACTCTTCTTGATATCACTCATGCTTTCAATCAAGTTTGTCAACATTTTTCTTCTCCCACATTAGGAAATCTTAAAGCTGTCAAACGAATTCTTCGCTATTAAAAAGGTAATTCTGATTTTGGAATTCATTATCTTTCCTACAGTCTACCTTCTCTTTATGCATTAAGTGATGTTGATTGGGTCGGTTGTCCCTTAACTCTTCACATCACTAGTGGTTTTTGTGTCTTTCTTGGCGCTAATTGTATCTCTTAGAGCCCAAAGAAACAACATAAATTTCTCGCTCAAGTTTTGAAGCAGATGGCCTCTGCTATCGTTGATCTAACTTGGATCACATATCTCCTTTGTGATCTTGGCATTCTTCCGCTTCTTAAGCCTCCACAACTTTTTTTTTTTTTTATAATTTAAGTGCTCTACACATGACTATTAATCTTCCTTCTCACTTAAAGCATATTTCTTGAGATTATCATTTTGTATAGGAAAAAGTAGCTGTGCTAACCAATTGATTACTTGTTATATACCATTTGTTTCACAACCGGCAGATATTTTTACCAAGCCTTTAGATAAGGCTTCATTTCAAGGTTTCCATAGCAATCTGCATCTTCAATCTTCTTTCCATGCCAGATTGAGGGGGATGTTAAACCAATTCCTGATATCTTTGGCATCTTACCAACATGATATCTTTCCTAATATCTTATCATCTTATCTAATCTTGGACTTATCTAATAGTTTGTTCAATTATGTTATCATTTTGCATCAAACCCGATATCAATAAAATTATCAAAGTTTATTGCATTTAAAAATTTCTCAAACCTTTTTTATATGTTCTTTTTAAATGCCATTTTTTTTTACTTTCTATCCTAAGCTCTCAATCCAAAAAATACCCAGCAATGTTTTTTAATTTTTTTATCTTAAAAAATTATATTTATATATATATATATATATATATATATATATATATATATATAAAGAATAATTTTTAATCCGAAATGGTGCATATGCTTGAGAATTGACGTGTCTGAAGTTAAAGGGACTTACCAAACTTTGATATATGTTTATCAATATTAACATTGTTATTATATAATTTAATTATTAATATATTTGTTTAAAATCATATATCTATAAAGAAAGTTAGCGTCGGGTAATTCAAGTGGGCCCTAACTGAACAGATGTAATTGTTTAAATTATTTATTATAAATTAGATTTACAGCCACTTATCATTAGTCATTATCTTGTATGATATAAATTAATTAATTTATCTTTAATCATAAATCAATATTTACTTATAAATCTTCAATTCTATATATTTAGATTTAAAAAAAAACACACTTGTATATAAAAGTGAAAAAATATTTTAAATATATTGATAGTAAGAGGATATGTGGGGCTAGGGGTGTAAATGATACACTAATACTCGCAAGCTACTCGAGTTCGATTCGAAGAAAGCTCGAACTCGACTCGCTTAGGGTCAAGTCAAGCTCGAGCTCGAGTAGTCGAGCGAGCTGAGTTCGAACATCTTAATACTTGGCTCGAGTGCTTACGAGTTTAATCGAGTAGTTATATTTATATGTATATATATTATATGTTAGTTTGTTATATATATATATATATATATATATATATATATATATAATTGAGTTTGAGCTCGAGCTCGAGCCCGAATTTGAGTTCTAGTATAAAATTATCTATGATCAAATTAAGTTTATTAGCTTTTATCGAGCTTAATCGAGTGAGCTCGAGTAGCTCGAATTATGTATCGAGTCGAGCTCGAGCTACATAAATAAAACTCGATTGAGTTCGAGCCGAGTATCGAGCACTGAGTTTTCAACCGAGCTCGAGCTCGAGTAGCTTGCTGCTCGGCTCGAACTCGATTGATTACACCCCTATGTGGGGCCAACCTTTGTGAAGTGCGTACTTGGACATAAATTTGAGAAGTGAGTTATTAAAAGACCTTCACATAATTTCGGTTGGTCTTAGATCCATACAAATTTGTAGGTAAATTGAAGGTTCCTTCTCATTTGTTTTTTAAAGTATTATCCATAATCAAATAGAGTTACTAGTCATTTTGTTTTTTTTCAGCTACCCAGGCTTTTTTTTTTTTTTATAAAAACGACAATTGTCAACCCATATGGGCTTGTCAAGAGACAAATAGATATAGTGGTGCATTAGGTACTGTGGTTACCAAACACCTAAAAATTCATTAACTAATTATAGTCCTATCACATGCACTTCCAGAAAATTTTCAAGTATCAAACAGAGTTAATAAATCTCTTGCAATGTAACCTTCAGAGGGAAAGAAATGACATCCTCCCACAAGGGATCCAATGAACAGTGAATGAACAATATTTCTGCAGTATTTGCACAGTAATACAACAATACTACTGACCTAGGGATTCGATCTTGGATCTGCCTATTCACCATGTAATAATCCACTGCACTAGGCAGTGGTTGTTCTATCCAGTTTTTCTTGTTAATTCTTCATATTTCACCTCTACTTGTTCACCCTTTTCTTTCTTAGTCCCCAAAATGAAGGTTTAGGATTTGAACCACAACCCACAATTTTTAATTTATCTCAACCTTTAACTTTGTACCCCTACAAAAAAAAAAAAAAATCAGCATTAAGTGATAAATCATCCATCAACTTAATTATCTTCCATTTTAATTGTTCATGTTTTACCATTAGGGTTCAACTCGTTTTTAAAGATGTTCTAACTCATGTTCATATTTCACTCTTGTTGACTTAAATGTTTTTATTTTTGTTCATATGTCTCTCTTAGTTGTTTAGTCTTCACCTTGGCTGTTCAGTCTTCTCTTTTAATTGTTCAATATTTTTTAATTGTTTAGTCTTTTTTTTAGTTGTCAAATCTTTTTCCACAGTTGTTCAGTCTTTTTTAACTATTCAATTTCAATTTTCTTCCATAGTTGCTTTTTTTTTTTGTCTTAATTTATTTAGTCTACCTTTTAACTTAGGTTAGATTTTCTATAATTGTGTTATAATAAGAAGATCATAAAGAAGAAAAACATAAGAAAAAGAAAATACGTAGCTATAACAATTTAAAGATAAACAACAAAAGAAAAAACATGAATAATAAAAAAAAGACAAAATTATGGTCTAA
This sequence comes from Dioscorea alata, assembly GCA_020875875.1. Lineage (NCBI taxonomy): Eukaryota > Viridiplantae > Streptophyta > Magnoliopsida > Dioscoreales > Dioscoreaceae > Dioscorea > Dioscorea alata. The sequence continues at coordinate 15,704,182 of CM037019.1, forward strand.
GAAAAGAAGAATAACAAAAAGAAGATGCCCACCATAAAAAAAAAAATCAAGTATAAAAAATAAAAATATAAAAAGTGAGGACAACAATAAAAATAAAAAAAAACAATGAGAAATTAAAGTCAGTCTTGGATAAGAGAATTAAAAAAGTTGACATAAAAGTTGTAGGGACTACGAAAGTATTTAATAAAAAAATAAAAAACATAGTTTTTCGGTTATTATTTAATTGTGACTTTAACTATTTCGCATGTATTAAAAAAAAATTAGTTACTTGGTTTAATTTTGTCAAAATACCACCTAGTTTTCTAAAATTACTCTTTACTTTATTACCCCATTAAATTTACTCTCTCTTCATTCTTAAATCATTATCCTACTCTCTTTCTACAATCGATGTGAGATTGTAAATATGATGCTAGCTTATTTTGTAGAAAAATTTTCCTCTTTTCATAATTTTTAAAATCTTAAAAATTAAATCTGAAAATATGAACATTCATTCTCACCAAAATTTGCTTTAGATATAAAAAAACTAAAGATATATACTTTCAATAAAAAAAAAAACTCCCTCTTTCCAAAAATTTTTAAAATCTATAAAAATTTGAACATTCATTCCACTAAAATTTGTTATGACATGCATTTTGAAAAGATAATGTTTTTAATTCTTTGATCATAATGTAAAAAGTACTGGTAAAAAGCAAAATTAAAAAAAATAATTAATGTTTTTTTAGTTTTTTAAAATGATAAATAAAAAAAATAAAAAACTTTGAGAAATAAAAAATACCAATGGTCTCCTAGTTTATTGGTACTGGGTATCTGGCAAGATGAGAATACAGGATTTGTTGAATTGCTCGACGTTTGTGTTTATCTCTAATTTACACTTATCGTATTTGATAAAAAAAAATTTTAAAAATAAATGAAAAATAAAAGAAATAAAGAGTAACAAGGAAGTATATGTCTGTGAAGTAGGAGAGACTTATATATTGCTTTATAAATGATAACAACCTCTAGGTCATTTTCTCTCAATTTTATAAACACCGGTATCAATCTTATCATCCACTTGCTTAAGGGTACATGTCTGATTTTCTTTTGAAAATATTTATATCTACTTTCAAATGCATAAAATTTTCTTTTATTGTTTTTTTTTTAATTAAGCTCAATCTGAATGCATTAATGGATAATGGATGAGATCGATGTTCTAGTACAAAATAAGGTCTAACCCTATTAAAGTAGTCTATGATAACATGAATAAACCAAAGTCTTCTTTTAGAAGTTTCAAACGTGTCTTTGATGTCACTTGCCCATAAAATCAAGACATTATTGTTATATGTTTATTATTCAACAAGGTCATGATAGACGCTTACATAACTTTTTAAACGGTAATAACTATTTTATTTAAAATTTTGACATCTACATGCCCATAAAATCAAGACATTATTGTTATATGTTTATTATTCAATAAGGTCATTATAGACGCTTACATAACTTTTTAGACGGTAATAACTATTTTATTTGGAATTTTGACATATATACCCTTATACAATATATATATATATATAGAGCATAAGTCACTTGTGAAGGTAGAAAACGGAAAAATTGGATGGATCTAGGATTATTATATTTTTGTTTTGGGGAATCATGTATGGAGTTGGGGGAGGGGGCGGGGAAGCTGTTGGATTGTCATTCAATGACTCCCAAGCATGCCCCCAGAAAATATACACTCATCTATATATATATATATGAATCATGCACAGGGTGGGGGTTTACTATTGGATTGCCATTCAATGGCCTTAAGAACATCCCTAGAAAATGCACCCCCATATATATTTGGTTGTTAATTAAGTGCTATTAAACTAAAATATTATACCAATTTATATTAAAACAAGACTTTTTTTAATCTCTCTTTTAATATTTGAAGTTTTTATGTTCTTAAATATGTGTTAAGTGTAATGGCTTTAGATATAATTTTAGGGTTTTGTAAAAGTATACATTTAAAAATTCTAAATTATACATACATGTAAAATTCTAAATTTTTTTATAATTTAGAAGAAATTAATTTATCCATAATTATTTTAATATTTCCAACCAAACACTAGTTTTTAGAATGATGTGGAATAGTCTCTTCATAAAACAAATTACTTTGAATAGAAATAACTAGTTTCACAAGTTTTTAATAAATTAAATGATTAGATAATAAATATGGATGGTTCATTAATATTAAAAAAATAATATATATATATATATAGTTTTAACCATACAATGTTTTAAAAATTCAAATTAGTTAAGTCAAAGCCGATAATTTTTTTCCCCAATAAAAATTCAAACTCCAATATGTATATAATATATTGATGACCTATGAATTTAATAAAGTTCAAAAATTATAATCACTTAAATCAAAATTGAGAGGATTCACAAGCCAACTAAAAATCATAGTCAAAAAGTTAGCTTCTCTTATTTGAAAACTATAATATATATATTCTTAACTAGAGGCATTTATCCTTGAAAAAATTCTCATTATTTTGTGTGTATTTATCATATATGGGTTGGCTAAGTAATATATAAACTTCTACTTAACCAACCCATATATGATATATATACACAAAATAATGAGAATTTTTCAGAGAATAAATGCCTATAGTTAAGAATATATATATATACTCCAAACGTTCTTGAGCATGAGATGTTTCTTAGAAAGTTTTTGATTAGTCATTAAAAAAGAATTAGAATGTTCTTTAGGACTTTCAAACTTATAAAGTTTTCCCACAAGTTTATATTTTTGAGAAGACCTTGATCGTCAACTAATTAAATGTTTGAATTCAAAGAAGGCTTTGTTTCACAAGTTAAAAATTGACTAAAAAAAGGCATCAAAGAAGAATTCAAACTTCCATTTCATTCTCACGTGCCACCTTTCTCAAAAATAAATTAATAAATAAAATATTCATATGCTAATAAATTTTTTTTTTCATTTTTTTAAATTTATGTGTTGCCATTGTATTTAGCCCTTTTTAACATTTTTTTCCAATTTTTTTTCTTATTTTTATTTAATATTCAAGTCAAAGCAAAGAATAGTTATATTTGACTTTTAAAAAAAAAATTAATTTGGGATGTTTTATTTGCAATATCATTGATTTGATAAATTTCTTTCTCTTAAATTTAAATTTTCTATTTGTAAATCAAGAACTTGTAGAAACATAAAATTATGAAAATATATCTTTTTTAATGCAGAAGTGAATGATTGTAGATAAAGACTAAATAGTTTATGAACATGAGAAGGTTAAATATAGAATTAATTAAATCAATGCTGATTTTACCCGTTGAAGTGGAAAATATTAGTTTTGAACTTTTGAACTTTTGACCACTAAATTTTATGAATATTTCATTTCAACCACTATTAATTTATTGATTATGGATGTTATTGTGGAAGGCTCACATTCCTTTGCTATATTATTATTAAGAAAAAAATTATTAAAAAAACTCGCGCATATTTCTTTTTTATCATGTTGTACTTTTCAATTTTTTTTAATTTACTTTTTACTTTTTAATTTTTTTTGTATCCAATCATTTGATCTTAATATTTCACTACAATATTAATAATATTCTTAGCATAGATGGTGGTAGGAGGAGGGCAAAGTGACAAGGAGGATAAGTGCGCCGGACTGACATGAAAAGAGATGAGCTTGCCCCAATGAGAAAAGCAAGCACACAAACAAGTGGGTAAAAAAAGTGATAATTTTATAATTTTAATTTAATTAAGATTTAACGTAAAAGTTTTGATAATTAAGGATTTTTTAAGGATTTAATAAATTTAAAAAATTATAAATATTTTACTTTTAAAGTAAAAATATTAAATAAGATTTATTATAAATATTAACAATGTTTTGATAAATCTATTGTTACTTTTTTTTTTCTTCTTCTTAATATTATAAATATTTTTATTTAAAATTTTTTGTTGTTGATAAAAAAGAAAGTGTTATCAAATTTTATGCAACTATAAAGTGTATCATATTAGCTATAAAAAAATATATAAAAAAAATTATGAGACATAGTGTGGTGGTTTAAATGTATCAAATTCAAATTTTGTTGGACATATGTGGTGATGAAAAGTCCCCATTGTAAGTATGGCTTTGTAGGCCAAAATTCTGCGTCACTGGATGAAGGCTCACGGATTGAATGATCAAATATAGGTGAGTGTGCATACCCTAAAAAAATGTCTTACCACATTTATAAAAAAAATAAAAAGTACTAAACATGCGTCACAAATTATATTTTTAGGGGTTGTTTGGTTCTAAGGAATGGAGTTGGGGAGGAATGAGATAGAGATGAGAATAAGGGAGAATGGATTAGGAATGAAAAGAAAACTGTGTTTGATTGGAGAGTATGGAGAGTAATTCATTGGGAATGGGAAAAATAAATAGAAGAAATATATGGAAAATGTCTTTTATGCTCTTATAGAGTAAATATTAAATAAATAATATATATTACCAAATAATATTATTTTATTTGTAATATATTGTTATTATTGTTATAATTATTTTTTATAATTAAGTTTACAAATTCTTTATTATTAATATTGTTGTTTTGTTAAAATGTTATCATATTATTTTTATTATTTTAGAATTAATTTAAGTTATTTATTATTATTATTATTATTATTATTATTATTGTTGTTGTTGTTGTTGTTGTTGTTTTTTATAGTATTATTTGATTTGTAATATGTTATCATTATTATTTTCCAATGTCCTCAACAATTTTATAATTAATTTATTATTATTATTATTTTATTATAGTATTATTTTATTTGTAATATGTTATAATTATTATTTTTTTACAATGTATTATTTTATTGTTTTGTTAAAAGTATATATATTGGATGGCAATAAAATTAAAGTGAGGGGTAAGATGGTAATTTTCTGTTCCGGATTGGTCATTCCTCATGAAAGTTGGGGGCATCCCAATCACTCTTCTTCCCTCATCCCATTCCCTATATAATCCTCTCTAATTCCTATGCCTGTCAACTAAACAACAGATTGGGCCCATTCCCACTTTATACCCACTCCATTCCCAATCCAATGTTTGCAAACAAACAGCCCCTTAGTAGATTGGCATATCGTGTTTTGTCACATCAGCAATTCTTTAAAAAAAATTATTATCAAATAATATCTAAGAAAGTGTCCGCTATTCAAATTAATCACGAGATTGGATGAAAGGGAAAAAATAATCATTTTAAAATTCAGAGGCAAAAATGAATATTTTTTAAAGAAATTATTTACCCAGTAACCCAAATCTTAGGTTCATGGGATGCTCTCTTTATGAGCATGTGAGACAATTAAGGGGCGTTTGGTTGCAAGGAATGGAATGGAGAGGAGTGGAAGAGTAATGATAATGAGGAAAATTGAAGAAGGAATAGGATTGAAAACTATGTTTGGTTGGAAAGGATTGGGGAGGTAGTTTATTGGGAATGGGAAAAGTGAAAAGAAGAAAATATAATAAAATTACTATTATGCCCTTTATCCAAATGAGTATTATATAAAGTGAAAAAAATAAATTAATAGTTATAAATAAATATTTAACTTTAATAGGTCACCAAATCTCAAAATTTTTGTTAATATCATTAATTAGTAATTAATTAACTATAATAAATAACTAATTATATGTTTAAAAATATTTTAAATAAATAATTAAAGATATTTTGTTAATATGATTAATTAGTAATTAATCAACTATAAAAAAATAACTAATTAATGAAGAAATATAACTAATTAATTATTATAAATAAATATTTAACTTTGATTATTAGTTATTATTATTTAATTTTAATTACTAATTATTATTAAAGTTATCTACTTAATTATTATATTTAATTTAATTATTATTAATTTTATTTTAATTAATTATTATTTTTAAAATTACTTATTTATTTATTTATTATTTAAATCAAAATATTATTTTAATTATTAAAATAAAGGGTAAAATGGTCATTTCTCCTCAAGGAGTGAGGAGGGAATGAGCAATCCTCCCATTTTTGGGAGGATTGCTCACTCCTCCCTCACTCCCCACTCACTCCCCACTCATTCCTCTCTCATTCCCATTCATGTCAACCAAACAAAGGCTTGGATTTATTCCATTCCCATTCCCACTCCAAGCCTCCCAACCAAACACCCCCTTAATTCTAACATGGAAAAAAAACAAGAGGCTGCTTCTTTACGTCCTATCTATGACTTGTTAAACATGAAAAAATAATCTCAACGACGACCACCATCCTACAAGATTAGTTGTAAAAATTATAAATGTTTTCAAAGCAATGAGAACACAAAACATGTTGAGATATTAAATTCTCATCCCAAAGAATTTGCTAACCCCTTGTTTGAATACTTTTATTTTCCATTCATTTTTGTTTCACTTTAACTTAAAAAAAGAATAAATTATTCATAATATTTTAAAAGGAAAACAAGTACAAGTTAAATATGAGGAGTTAAGAGCACAAAACAGAAATAAAATAAAATAAGAGTTTCTCAAAACCACCGACATGGTTTTGGGATAAGTATTTGGTGATTTATTTATTTTAAAAAAACTTCATATGAAAACTATATTATTTTTAAGTAAAAAAAAAAAAAATTCTAGCTTCTACTAAAATTCTTTTGAGAAGCTTTCTTTTTATAAAAAAATTGAAAAATCTAAGCATGCATAGAAGCTTTCTTTTTATAAAAAAAAAATTGAAAAATCTAAGCATGTCCCAATTAAGAGTTATTTTTCACATGTATATCCTTATATATCTTGTAATTATGTATTTATCTAAATTCCATATTCTTACCTATACTTCACTGATTATATTTATTTTAAACTTTAAATATAATGAAATCTAAATTTTTTTTTTAAAAAATCCACTTAAGCTAATATACAAAAGTAAATATATATATATATATATATATATATATATGTTCTTGTATGCTTGTATGTAATATTGGAGAAATAGCCATGGATAGTGTTACTGTGCTGATAAACAGTAGTACAGTAAAAATGAGATATACAGTATTTTGATCTGAATAGTCATATCATAATAGTAATTGTAATTCAATCAACCACAATCGTCCAACTTAATTTTTACTAGAAGAATTTTTAAAAAACCTATGTGCATTTTTATCTAAACCGTTAGATCCTGACCATAACAGTAACTCAATCAATCACAACCGTTTAACTTAACTTCTACTAGATGAAAAAAATTTAAAAAAACCTAAACACACCCAACTACCATTTCTCGAACCCAGTACAACCCATTCACACTGTTGGTGCCATTGTCCACCTACCAGTTTCTCTTGATCTCTCACTTCTACTTTATCTCCCATACTTTTCCTAATATGAAGATGTTCTACGAATGTCCATAAATTACATTTCACAACCGTCTAACTCGATTTCTTCTAGACATGAAATTTTTTTTAAAAATATAAACACACCCAACTACTCCTTGAACCTAGCACAACCCATTTGCACTAGTGGAGCCACTGATCACCTACCAGTTTCTCTCGGACGTCCACATATTACGTTTACCCTATATATATAGACATCCACAATAGTCGTTGGATCATCATCCAACAACAAAAATCCATTTATAAACAGTATTGAATAGTTCCAAATAGTGTTAAATAGTGTGGACAGTTATCATAAAATGTAAATTTGTTCAATATAAATATAAATAATAGCAGTTGGATCATCATCCAATGGCTGTAAACAAATATCCCTAGTAAACAGCAATCTGTATACCCGCATGCGTAAATGACTTAAAACCCTTATATATAACTTGACAGGGGATATGACAAAAGATTGGGCTTATAAGCCTCTTCTTTGTCCCCTCCAATAGTTACTAAATCAGAAACAGAGATCCTAACTTTTAATCTAAATAATTGAAAAAAAAAGGAAAGATTTTATGAGGTTTTTTTAAAGTCGAGTCCAAACAAATTTACAAGGCCCAAATAAATTACTATTCTTATTAAGGTATATAGATTAAAAACGTTTTAATATAATTAATGGCATTTGATTAAGTTTCCTCTGTTTTAACAGACATAAATCTTGAGTTCCACTAATTATAGTTTCAAGAAATTTTTGGTGTCAACAATGAAAACATAACCCTAAAGAAAATCTAGCCCAACCCATTCTCACCCAAAAAGAAATTTGTAAGTATTATAAAAAAAACCAATTTCTTTCCTCATGTTTCACTCTTATCCACTTGCAACTTCAGACCTAAAAACACTTCACAACATAAGGAGCCCTCTCACTCTGCTCACTGTCTCTTCTGATGCTACAAAGCTTTTAATGTTATTCCTTTGTTCCATTTAATCTTATTATGCACCACAAACATCTTCGGATTGATACTTAGCATTTAAGGCCAAATCAGTTGGTTGTAAGTCATTGGTCGCGTCCTTGTGAGCCAGTGACAACAAGGAACTTTCCACAAAGAGTGACGTGTTTAATTCTTATCAATTTAATTTCATTCATATCTTTCCCATATTTCCATAATTTTTTTATTCAACTCTCTTCATTTGTTAACCCTAAAATGTCTTCGGGATTTCCAGTAGGATTTACGGTGTTTGAAAAGGTTATATATATATGTATATATACTTTAATTATTGTCATATGATTTGAATCGTTAAACTAACTTGACTTATAACTCTAAGCAGTATAACTAAAATTCCAATTGGAGTCATATTATAAGTTTTAGTTCAATTAGAGTGATGGTTTAATTTGGATAGTATTTAGACTTCTCAATCGTATGAATATGTATGGTGCCCATTCCTTTTTAGGTTTGCTAAATACTACTCTTACTTTAGAGTTGTGTATTAAATTATTTTTCCTTTGTGATTTCTCCTAAATTGTGGATATTTTATTTCAATTTTTTTTTAGAAAAATGAGTAAACTATCAATTTATTAAAAAAAGAAAGAAAACCCCAATAGACGACAAGAACCAGACAAAAAACTAGAAAAGAAAACTAAAACCAAAACAAGACCACATCTAAGTGAGCGTAATCACCAGGGGTGATGCATTTCACAACAACAACAACTCAAGAACAAAGGGAAAACAAAGAAAGGCAAAGCCAAGTCGGCGAAGTCCGCCTCTTGGTAGCATAGGCCTACTGGAGCTGACAAGTTGAGTAGATCACTCCATGGGAGGTAGCATGATTGTGGCGCCGGTGTGATCATCTCTCGCCTAAGGTTCAGAATAGAAATGTCTGGGAAGCGTTTCTTTGGGTTCCTATCTGCAGAAATCCAAGCAAGAATCATATGAATAATTTTGATATTAGAAAAAATGCGAGTATGCATGAAACTAAAAATCCAATTGTTCCTTTCTAGCCATATGTTCTAGAAAATGGCCCTTGAAAGGAGGTCACAAAGAAGATGATGTTGGGCATCTAGCGATGGAATCCATGAGACCCTGACCTCGGAAAGGTTTGAGGAAGGGGTTATAGTTGTAGGTTGTGCATAAAAAAGTGCCAAATGCGTTCGACGAAATCGCAATTGAGCAAGAGGTGCTCCACCGATTCAGAGTTTCTGTGGCACATGATACAGGTGTCCATAGCACACTGTATGTTGCAACCTTTCTTAGCTAGATTGGTAAGTGTGAGAATTTTGTCTTCTCGAGCCAAACAACAAAAAAGGGTTATTTTACTCGGACTTGGTTCTTTCGAAAAATGAGGATATAAAGGGTTACAAAGGCCACCATCCACCAAGAACCGATTGAAGAAATGCACTGACAAGGTCTTGTAACCCTCTAAAGTCCAAGTTTTTACATCATCCTGGTTACTGGAGCAATCCCGGATTAAGGATAGGAGCGGTGTGATATCAACGGTTAAGGCTGTTTGAAAAAAATATATGGGGAAGAAGTCCCTTGAGAGAATTGCCTGACTGAGATCCAAGGGAGATACAATCATTGAAGAGGATGGGCCAAATGTCCTTAGGAACTCTACCCTCTAGCCAGCTATCATGCTATAGTAGGGTGGAGCGCCATTCTCGACAATCTTAGAAGAGTAGTGTTTGAAAGAAGGTAGAATGGGTGTGACCCTCACCCAAAAGAAGAAGAAGGATTTATTTCGAGGAGGAATGTGAAAAAGTGGCCAGGGGGTCCTCTATTCACGTAACTATAGTGTATAATTTTGGTCCAGCTACTATCATGGTCTGAAAAAAAAAAATCTTCCACCACTATTTACCTATGACAGCCTTGTTGAACTCTTGAATGTTGAGTATACCCCATCCCCTTATATAGCAAGGTTTGCAAATCCTATCCCATGCATTCAGTCAAATTCCTTTTGGGCCTTGTTCTGGGCCTTTCCACAAGAAGTCTCTATGAAGTTTTCCTATCTCATTGGACACCTAGACTGGTAGTTTAAATACTGACATCCAGTATGTTGGAATTGAAGAAAGAACTGAGTTAATTAAGGTGAGACGATCCCTTAAGGGAAAATAATAAGTTTTCCAAGAAGTAAGCTTAGAGCGAACTATCAGGATTAGTTTTAACCAATCCTATCGCTAAGGTCTTCGCCTTGAGAGCGGGACGCCCAAGTAAGTTAGGGGAAGACAATCTCTGGCGGAATTGAGAGTAGTTGACGAGGTTTCATTAGGAATAAAGCCATAATTAGTAGAATACAGATAACTCATAAAGAAGTTGATATTAAGGCCAATAGATTCTTCAAAGAGATAAAAGATTAATTTGATAATATGAATATCTTCCTGTCCTCCTACAAAGAAGATGATAAGGTTATCTGCATATTGGGGGTGATAGTTGTTCCCTTGAGACCTGAGGAGGATCCCTACTAAAACTCTAGAGTGGAGCACGTGTGTGAATATTGCGCTTAGGATGTCCACTGCTAAACCATAGAATAGTGGTGAAGGGGGGTCACCTTTGTGTATGCCACGCTTGCATCTGATATATCCATACAACGTCCTATTAATTAATACCTGAGTCTTAGTAGAGCTAAGAATGCTTAGAATCTAGAAGATCCAGCAAGATCCAAAACCCCTGGCGGCTAGGATCTCTAGGAGAAAATTCTAGTCAAGGAAATCAAAGGCTTTCGCAAAACCAACTTTAAGGGCTAAACTCGGTAGCTTCCGCTTTTGAAGATTGAAGATTAGCTCCTCTGTGGTAATAATATTATCAGCTATACGTCTATCTTTAATGAAAGCCGATTGAGAGTCATCTACTAGATCATTGATAATCAGGCTCAGTCTATTAGCAAGCAATTTGGAAATGATATTACAAACTGAATTAATGATACTGATGGGCCAGGAATCATATATGATCTTAGGAGTATTATTCTTGGCTATTGGTATAATATTAATCCAATTCATGCATTTTAAGTTGCCCTTGCCCTCAAAGAAATCAACACAAAGTTTAGCTAGGTCATCTTGGACTAAGGTCTGAAAGAAAATCATGGAAAACCCATATGGACCTAGAGCTTTGTCTGCTCCCAAGGAGAACACATCTTGTTTAATTTCCTATAACGTGAAAGGAAACCCAAGAGATGAAAGATCCACTATCTCTTTATGAGCAAATATGTCACACCCATCCCTTCTACCAAGGTAAATGTGGCACCCATAAGTTAAAAATCCATTTTAATTGGAAACCTGACACCCCTGAAAAACCAAATCAGACTTACAGAACTCGATTAACAACTTTTAAACAACTACAGGTTCAAATACACAAATACTACAATCATAAGTACTCCAACATGTGGGTACAATTGCTACAAAAATATGACACCAATAATAGAAAGAAAAGGGACCCACTGCAACCCTAAACTCAACCCTGACTGGCTCTATACTTGCACAACCAACCTAGTAGGATCCTGCTCTTGCAACTGTAACACATTTCAGTTGTTCAATAGTGGCTCAACAATTTCAAATAATTAAATATAGCGTATATAAAGTATATAAAGATTAATTTCTTAAATAATTTCCCAACTCTCCCAAATACTAGAAATTTGGCAAAGTACAACTTTAAAGAGCTTTTTAAAACATAAATTCATCATGAATCATCATTAATTCAATTTTCCAAAGAAATATAAATTTTTACGAGAGACTGCTCTATTAAAAGTGACAGCTGGACTTCGCCCCCTCATCACAGTTCAAAATGACACTACAAAGAAACACAAAACTATAAATCTCAAACTCCAAAGCAAGAAAACAACAACTCAAAAGCATACTCAACCCACAACACGCACCCAACATGAAATGGTCTAGAAACCTCTCCAAACCTTCGCCGTTGCCACAGCTAGGTTTAGAGCCGTCAAGATACTCATGCCCTTGACATTGACCCATCGATTTACCGTATGGTGCCTCCAGCTCCCCGATGACATCCAATCAGGGCTCTACACTCCCACCTGATATGGACCATTGAAAGATTAGCCGTCTACTACGCCACCTCTACAAGGCTGACCGTAGAGACCACCTACTGCAGTAGGATACCATCATAAAATCTGTAAAAACTCTACAATACAGTACATGTATAATACCCATAAAGTCCAGATCCATGATACCATTCCTATACCAGGAATGAAAACCAATTTCACAAGCATAGCTAGTAAAATCATTTTTAATATACGCACATGGTTTCACAAATCATCTCAAAGTTAAGGTACACATAACCATTTAAATAAATACCTGAAATGAATAATTAAATCATATATAAATGTATTTCCACAGTTTGAAAAATACATATACTTGTACAAAAACCAAATGCATTAATACGATTATCATGGCACAACAACAGCAAATAAATATAAGTATGTAAATTATTAAACATAATATAGTGAAATAATTAAACAATTATTTCAAAGTACTAGCCATTAAGCACTTGTTTCAGAATAGTAGTAATTAATCAATTATTTTAAAATAGTAGCCACTACGAATTCACCTGGTTTTCCTTGGGTTTCTTGCTAGACCTGAAACTTCCTTTCAAGCGTGAACCCCACCTAACAAGATAATGGAAATAAAATAAATACATATAATAACCTAAAGACATAACTGAACCCAAAATAAAATACAAGAAGCCAATAACTGACTCTCTAATTGTGCCCACTCACTCCAATCGATCAAAATCCGACCTTGCATTACTAAACCGGTCTCCAATTGCACTAAAATCAACTCAATTTGGGCTAGATCATCTTAAACCAACTTGAACCAACCTCAATTTCACTGAACCAAGTTCAATTTAACCAACCAGCATTGAACCAATTCCATTTATCATCTAAACCCAACTCCAATCAATTTAATGAATTTAACTAAACCAAATCAAATCCATTTCACTTGATTTGATCAAGCCCAATTAAACCAAATCAAGCCCAACTCAACCAACTTACTCTCACTTGGTTTGATTCATCCAAATCAATTTGGCTAAACCCAACCAACTCCATTCCAACCATCATCATTACCATCTTAATCATCATCATCAACTTAATTAATCAAACCATACCCTAATTCAGGTTGCTACAGTATCTACAATAAACCCGAAAATTAATCCTCCATTTCAAGCAAAATTCCACTCAAATACAAAGATTTTTCAACACAAAATTATCACTTCATCCTCTCCATCAACATTTCTTCAAATCCCATCTTCTTTTTCATCAAACCAGCCATACATACACATACATATACACATATACTCATCCGTGAAAAAAAAAACACCAAGAAAAATTCTTACCAAGACAAACCATCCCTCCGGCGAGCTCCCTCCGATGATCTATCTCCGGCGATCTCCAAGCCCATCTTCTTAAGCCTCTCATTTTTTTTTTTCCCCTTTTTTCTCTCTTTTCTCTAGCAAAGAAGAAGATGATGAAAGCCCAACTTAGAAGCCAGTAATTTCCAAATTTTTCTCTCAACTGAAGTTTCTGCCAAAATTTACTATTAATCCCTGAAAATAAAATTTCTTATAAAAAAGTCCCTGAAAATCACTGATGGTCCTAAATCACTGAAATAGTATTTCTAAAAGGTCCCTACAAACTTACCTTTTAGTCCTTGGTCTTTGGAAACAGTTTAGATCAAATCCTTTTTAATCACTTGTGAACCCAAAATCTTATATAAACTCTCACAATAAGGCCCTTTTCTTTCCATTTGGGCTCCTTAACAAAACTGATCTGTAGAAAAATCTTATTGTAACTGTGATAATACTCTGAATATATTTTACAACAGTTATCCAAATGTTCAGGGTATTAGAAAATAAGATTTACTAGTCATGAAGAAAATGAAAGGGTCTAGAAGAACTGAGGAGAAGACAGAAGTGATGTGTGAAGATCGTGCCTAGTCTTGGTCCAGTTCGATCCAAGCCCCATTATGGCTAATGCGTGGAATAAAGTTTTGTTGTGTCGAACATTAGGCATTAGATGGAAGAATCTAGTATTTGCGTCCCCTTCTTAGAGACACGTGATTCTTGAACATTCTTTTCAATATATTTCCTCTTGGTGTTGAAGAGAATATAGCTCCAACCATAGTTGGGAGAGCCATTGTGACTTAGTGTCAAAAAAGGGGTTTTTCTCACTTTCAGAGTCCAAGGAATCTAATTCCAAAAGTAGAGATCGCTTATGTATTTTAGCAGACCCAAAGGTCATAGAGGCCCCCTTACGGAGCCTAATGATAAGTGCTCTTGTATAGCTATACGAAGTTTACTTTTCTTATATTGAGCATCGCTTTATTCAGATTTTATCGCTTATATGTGTGTATTTATGTTCTTTTGCACATTCAGGGTTGTGAAGAAGATGTAGAAGAAAAAGAAGCAAGAATAGGTCATGGCCGCAATTGTTGAGGGAGTTCTTTGACTGGGCAAGAAACAAGGCACAAGTTGTGTTTAATTGGGCACAAAGGTAGTCACACTCACATGTTCCGACTTGTGTAACATCATGAAGAGCTTCATCAATGTGGCTCAATTGAAGATGCGATGTGATCTACCGCATGATTGTGTGCCCAATTTGGCGGCCTCGATGAAGAAGATGAATTCAAGAGCAGTTAATGCAACAAAACACTGTAGCAAGTTACTGTTCACAGTTCGCCGAAAATCTGGAAAATAGAGAATCCACATGCCCGTGTGGAAAATTCACAGGGGCATGTGGATGCCCGATTTCACACTATAAATACCCCATTTTTGGTCTTTTTCAGGGACCCCCTGCTATCTCTTGCCTATCTTTTGGGGGGCTTGCGGCTAGGGTTTGGAGAGGTTCTTGGAGGTCTTTGGAGGCAATTTTATGGCGTCGGCATGAACATCCTTTGGAAGATAGCTATTGGGGGAGCTTTGGTCGGCATCGATTCGGCGAGGTGTGCCCTAGGTTTGACAAGGGATCCTTTGAAGAAGCTAAGGTGGCTTCACAAGACCATCGATACGGACTACATGGGGGTCTTTCTTTATGGTTTTTATGCATATGTTCTCAAACTCTTTATTGATTTTGTATTGCTTTATGGAGAGCTAAACCCCTAGTGAGTATTTGGACGTTCCCTTTCCCCTTCGGCGTGATTTTCGCTACCTTCGTGTTCCAAGAGTTCTTTGCTGTCGAAGTAGAGCGAAAAGCTAGGAGATGAACTCCCCTGGGTCTTAGTTGCGCGAGCAATAGAGTGAAGGGTTGTAGTGAATCCTAGTGTTGGGGCTTAATTGATACTAGGGTTCTTTCGCCTGGACCAAAGGGTTAAAGCTATACTTAGGGACAGGGTTTATCACTTGGAATCCCTAGAACCCCAAGTAGTTCCACGTAGTGCGAGGCTTAGGAGATGGACTTCCCTGGGCTTAGTTCAGCAATCAACAGAGTGAAGGGTTGTAGTAAATCTTAGTGCTGGGGCATAGTATTGGAGCTAGTCACGGTTGACCTTAGGTTTGGGACCGTGTGCTTTAGGATTTTCACGACTCATTAAACATCAATAAGGGAGTATAATATTAGTATTGCATTAGAAGCATTAGTCCTAGGGGGAGCATTGTCCGGGTGCCCCATCTTCATATCGATTACCTCTCTTACCTTTATTGCCCTTCTTGCACTCTTTTACTTTGTTTTGTATTTATACATATTGATTTCTCTCACCATCGATTTCCTTCATAGCTAAATAGTGATAACGCTTGTTTCTATATGGATACGACTACCCACTCACTAAAGTACTTTATTACTTCGACAACCCATGCACTTGCGGTACACACACGCAAGGGGTGTGTCACCTAACTTTCAAGTAGGCAAGTTTCTTGGAAAGAATAAGAACCCCACATCCTACCGACTTAAGTTTAAGCCACCAAGCATGGACCAGGGCTCCCAGTTGATCATTTAAGTACTAGACTTTCTCAAAGCAGAAGTTTCTGCTCGAGGAATATTCCCCAAAATATAGGAAAAGAGTGGTATGGTCATAACCAAATCTAGGAAGGGCAGATTGACATGTCGTAGGAAAAACTAAGTCCAAGTATGAGAAAGTATAAAATGATCTAAACAGATCTACAACAAGTCCAATTGACCATTGGTCCATGTGTAACCTTGATCAAGGAGAGAGAGAGAGAGAGAAGGGGGGGGGGGGGGGGGGGGGGGGGGGTCCATGATTAGCTCTTGTAAAAAATTTTGTGAAAGTGCCAAATCTCCAGGATTGGGAAGGCCTCAATTTTCGTCACTAAAGGAAAAAACCACATTAAAATCTCCACAGAGAGGCCATGGAAGGGAGCACAGTTGTCTCACCAGGGGTAATTCATTCAAGAAATCACTTTTGAGAGATCACGCATTGGGTCCATAGATAGAGGTACAAAGCCAGATAAAATTGGTGAAAGTCACCGAGAGGAAGAAGGATCCTACATGTATTGAGGAATCGGTAACTTGGGTGCTATCCTAAGCCATGATTATTCCCCCTGCTGACCCTAAGGCAGATATGTATTTAAGGGAATCAAAGAGGTGACCCCTGATCAATCTCAAAAGTGATAAGTGCACATCATGAAGTTTGGACTCCCGAAGGCAAACCATCTCCGCCCTAGCTGAACTAAGAAGTTCCTTGACTAGGTAACATTTGGATGTCCTACCCAGACCTCTTATGTTCCAAGATGAAATCTTCATGAGGACGAATTGGTGGTCGGATTTGGTGGCATTCATAGAGGTCTCTATAGAAGCCCAAGCAGTTCTCTTAGTTTCTAGGTTACACATAACATCAATTCATCTAGTCTTATGATTAGAGGATCCCAAGAATTTAACACCACAAGACATGCTATAATTAATTAACTAGGAATCAGATGAAGAGTTTAGAATAGAAGAATTAAAAGCAGGTATACTTTCTCTTGGATCTTCTAATGCCTTTTTCATGGTAGATCTAGGTGGAATAGGGAGAAAACTTGCTTCTTCATTCCAACGAGTGGAAGGTCTTTTGTCTCTATCATTTCTTCAGATTTAGGGTGGACGCTTGATCTAGTAGAGGAGGTTAGGCAGACTGTGGCTCTAAGGGAGTCATACTTTTACCTACACCACCTAACCTTTTCTCTCCTCCAGTAGAGGCGACATGTGGGACGACCAATTCTGTACTAGAGCTCTTCCAATGCCACAATAGGGATGTTATTAGCTTCAAGGATGGTATCAACTTCCAAAATAGTTTCATCATTTGCAAAATCCTCAATTAGGTAGTCCAATCAACCAATTCTTCATCGAGGGGGTCTTTTGGGGGAGATTGGGAGGTGTTAACTCTTGAGAGATAAATTTTTCAGTGTTGGCACAAGTAATAAGAGTCCCAAGAAGAACCACCCATTTATATCCTTTGGGAATTACCATTGAGATAAATCTCGAGGCATAATCTCATCTTTGGAAGATGAATGAGAGCAATCATGAATGGCTCTATGTTAAGAAGGCAAATCAACTCCTTACAACTAATTAACTTGGTTTGGAGAGACCTGATCTTGAGGCAATTCAAATGAAGTAATGGGGTTTGACTCTTTGCTAATACTAGAGACCTTATCATGAGGTCCATTATCACAATCATAAGGTCTCTTATCGAATATGGTTAATTAAAAGACCATCATCCATCAAAAATTGATCTCGAGGCAAGGAATTTGATCTCAATGCCATTTAACAAACATTGTGCATGGGGCGGTCACGTCGCCCCTATTCAAGCATAGGATGCCTCTCCTCTCGAAGCTCATACCGTCAATAGGAGGGGTCATAGGAGCATCCATCTTTTGTCAGTCACCGGAGCTCAAGCTTGAGTTGGTGAGGGGCAATTGAGTAGACTTTGATAGAAACTTCATTTACTCAGAAACATATTCATAGTAGACAACATCCTGTAATTCCTCACCAAAAACTTAGGAAAATTCATACAAGTTTTGAGCAACTAAAGAACTGAGAAAAAAACATTTCATCACCCATTAAAACAGATAACATAATATCCTAGACTAGGCTTGGTGAGTCACACCCAAACGTGGCACAATCTGGCTAACTGAACTGCTTTGCCTCAAACTAATCCAAATCTCCAAGATCTTTGAATTTCCACCATTCATTCTATATCTTCAAACTTTGCCTAGAACTTGACCCACAAGCCTTAATGATCTCCATCTCCTCCGTTCATTCAATCCCCTCTCAAACCTTCAACTAACCTACTGAATTTTCAAACATCTGAATTTCCCTAGCTGCCCTCTATTCAATCTGTAGAACACTGCAAATCCAACACTCTCTTCATAAAACACTTCATCATCTCCAATTCATGATCACCTCTAACACTCCTTTCTTCAATCACAACCCAGTAATTTCCCCTCTTGATTAAAGCTTGCATACACCCAAATCTTATCTGAATTGACACTGTTTATACACATTCAAACATTTTGTAAAGATGTCAGCAACCTGAACATCTGTCCTGCAAAAATCCACAACCACTTCTTTGTTTACCACCAAATCTTGGATGTAATGTAGCTTAATGCCCATGTGTTTGGTCCTACCATGAAGTGTAGGATTCTTTGCTATTTCTATGCAAGATCTATTATCACACCATACCTGTATTGGCTCATCACACAATATGTTACAATCAAGCAATATCTTCTTCATCCAAACTCCATGACAGCAAGCTGCACATAATGCTTCATATTCAGCCTCTGTAGATGATAAAGCCACAGTTGTTTGTTTCTTTAAAGACCAGTAAACTGTACTAGTGCCAAGATTTAACACAAAACCAGAAGTACTTTTCCTATATTGTATATCTCCACACCAATCACTATCTGCAAAGCCTTCCACTTTAAGTTTAACTCCACCATGATACTGAATTCCCAATTCTGAAGTTCCTTTTAGATATCTTAATATCTGTTTAGCTGCCCAAAACTATATCTTTGTAGAAGCATTCATAAACCTTGAAAGAAAATTCATTGCAAAGACAATATTTGTTCTACTATGAGTAATATATAACAATTTACCAATTAAGCTTCTATAAACTGTTGCATTTGTAGTCTCAGACTTCTCATATAGCTGCAACTTTGTACCCTGCTTCATAGGAATTGATACTAGCTTACAATCTTGCATATTTAATTGTTTCACAACATCTTCTATATATTTCTTTTGTGATACATGAATTCCTCCTTCATCTTGTTTAATTTCAAACCCCAGAAAATAGTACATGAGCCCCAAGTCATTCATTTCAAATTCTTTCTTCATTTCTTCCTTGAATTCAATCACCTTCTGTAATGAAGACCCCATATAAATTAGGTCATCTACATAGACACACACCAACAAGATAACTTCATCATCCTCCAATTTTTTATATAGTGTATACTCTATAACACTTTTCTGAAATCCCTAAACTGCAAACCAAGCATCTAATCTACCATACCAAGCTCTTGGAGCTTGTTTAAGTCCATACAAGGCTTTTTCCAATTTATACACCTTCATCTCCTGTATTGGTATCTCAAACCCTCTTGGCTGTGCAACATACACCTCCTCTTCAATTTTCCCATTCAAAAAAGCTGACTTCACATCTAATTGGAATATAGGCCACCTCTTATGTGCTACTATAGACAAGAATATCCTCACAGTATCAATTCTGGCGACTAGAGAAAACACTTCTTCATAGTCAATACCAAACTCTTGTGTGTATCCCTTTGCAACAAGCCTTGCCTTGTATTTTTCTTCCTCTCCATTGGGTTTGTATTTTGTTTTGTACACCCATTTCACACCAACAACCTTATTTTCAGGTGGTAATTCACATAGTTGCCATGTTTTATTCTTTTCAATTGACTGCATTTCTTCACACATTGCTTTCCTCCAATTTGCTGACTTTTCTGCTTCTTCAAAACTACTAGGATTTGACACTGTTAAAGCAAAGTTGCAACTTTCATAAATTTCTCTTAAAGTCCTTATCTTTTGTGTTGGAGATTCATCCACACTTGACTCACTGAGTTGCTCACTCTGCCTATTAGGAGAATTATCTGGTGAACTGCTTCCACTACTATCACCTGCAGACTGCCTAGGTTCTGTTGTTCTAGTATTCAGTGTGTTACTTGATCTTAATTCCTGCAATACAATCCTCTGAACTGGAGCCTCATCCTTTGACCACTGCCACATCTCATTCTCTACAAATTTAACATTTCCACTCACTATCACCTTCCCTAATTCTGGTACAAAAATCCTGTAGGCTTTTGAATATTGACAGTACCAATAAAAATACCTTTCACTGCTTTACTATCCCACTTCTGGACATTCTGAATTGGTTGATGTACAAATGCTACATATCCAAAAATCCTGAGATGTGAGACGTTTGGTCTTACTCCAAACCATACTTCATATGGTGTCTTTCTGTAAACAGCAAAAGTAGGAGATATATTTGATATATAAACTACTGTGAGTATTGCATCAACCCAAAAGTTGTTTGGCAATCCACTAGTTTGCAATATACCCCTTGCCTTCTCTGCTAAAGTTTTGTTCTTCCTCTCAGCAACTCCATTTTGCTGAGGGGTATATGGAGCTATTAGTTCATGCTTGATGACCTTCTAATCATATAACATATTAAATTCTCTAGATAGGAATTCTCCATCTCTATCAGTCCTTAGAAATTTCAATTTCTTCTCAAATCGCCATTCTACCAATGCAAGAAAATGCTAAAAACAAGTAAATACCTCATGCTTGAACCTCAGAAGATAAACCCAGCTCATCCTTTAAAAATCATCCACAAATAAGAGAAAATATCTACTACCTCCATTAGACTCTATCTGCATAGGACCACTCAAATTTGCATGGACTGGATGCAACTTCTGCTTTGCTCTCCATGAAATACCAACTTGAAAAGGCAACCTTGTTAATTTTCCAAACATACATCCTTCATAATGTTGCATTTTCTTCATGCTTGGAAGACCAATCACTATACTTTGATCATGTGGTACTTGCATTCCCTGGAAATGCAAATGTGCAAACCTCTTATGCCATAATCCTACCATTTGATCTCGCTTGACAACCATATTTGTCAGATCAAGTCTGGAAAACTCTACAGGAGTTGTTCCTTCTTTTAACATTTAATAACACATTTCCTGTTGCAGCATGTTCAATTCTACAACCTTCGTTGCTGAACTTTACTTCAGATCCACATTCAATTAATTGCCCTACACTGAGCAAATTATGGGCCAAAGATGGAACAAACTGAACATCATGAATCAACTTCTTTTCTCCATGAGCATGAATCAACACAGACCCTTTACCAAGCTCATCCACCTCTTTGTCATCACCCAATCTAACTTTATGTTTCAAACTGTCATCCAAATAATAAAACAACTCCTTTTTACCTGTCATGTGGTTTGAAGTGCCATTATCCAATAACCAAATTAAAGAATCATCACCAGCTTCTCTGTTGTACACCATAAACAAGCTGCCAAATTCACTTGAATTCTGGTTGCTAGTAGAACTAGACCCTTCATCAGCATTTCTACTACCTTGAGACCAGCAATGTGACTGATAGTGACCAAACTTCTTACACCTGAAACACTAAACATTATGAAAATCTCCTCTACCAAACCTCTAACCACCAAATTGCCTTTGTCTTCTTGCAAATTTGCCAAAAAACCTGCCATTTCCTCTTCTTGCTTGCCATGAATTTTGATTATCAAATTGTTGCCTTGATTCAGTTTGTCTGCCAACACTCCCACTTTTCTGGCCATCAAAACTCCTTCCTCTTCCTCTAACATTCCTTCCTATACCTCGAAAACCACTTCTATTATTTCTACAGCCTCCTCTCATAACAAAAGCCTTATCCACATTCTTCTCAGCAAATTGATCAAACCTTACTTCATAAGCCTACAAGGAACTACTCAAGTCATCCAATGTTAACTTTGACACATATCTAGCTTCTTCAATTGATGTAAAAGCATTAACAAATATGGATGACAAGCTTCTTATAACCTTTGAGACTACTTCCAAATCAGTCAAGCCATACCCCATACCTTTAATCTGATTCACTATCACCAAGACTCTTGTTACATAATTCTGAACTAATACTTCTTTCTTCATTTGCAACAACTCAAATTTCTGTCTCAAAGTTTGTTGCCTCACTGAAATCATCTTTGAGGTTCCTTGATTTTTATTTTTGATTTGGTCCCATGCTTCTTTAGTAGTGTTAAATCTCACGAGCCTATGAAACACTATGTCATCCACAGCTTGTTGAAGGATAAAAAAAGCTTTAGCATCATCTTTCTCACTTTCCATCATTTTGTCTTTAGACCCTTCCTTCACTACACCATTCTCAATGATTTTCCATAAACCCTGAGATCTGAAGAAAGATTTCATCTTATGACTCCAGTGTTCATACCCTTCACCTCTGAATATAGGCAAATGAGAACAAGAAATTTTAGGAACACCTAAAGAACTTGAAGCCATGAAACCTCTCCTCTTCAATAATTAAACCCACTTACTTGATGCCTTATTATCTTCACACTTCACCAGCCTCTACTGCAATTTCAACAATTCATTAAAATAACCTTCACAACTCCATGAGTTTAAACACCACACATCAACTACACACCAAGAACACTTCACACAACCATTCCTGCACATCACCATAAAATATTTCAATTAGAACTGAACACACAACTTGACATGCTCTGATACCACTGATAGAAACTTCATTTACTTATAAACATATTCATAGTAGACAACATCCTCTAATTCCTCACCAAAAACTTAGGAAAATTCATACAAGTTTTGAGCAACTAAAGAACTAAGAAAAAAACATTTCATCATCCATTAAAATAGATAACATAACATCCTAGACTAGGCTTGGTGAGTCACACCCAAACGTGGCACAATCTAGCTAACTGAATTGCTTTGCCTCGAACTAAACCAAATCTCCCAAATCTTTGAATCTCTACCATTCATTCTTTATCTTTAGACTTTGCCTAGAACTTGACCCACAAGCCTTGATGATCTCCATCTCCTCCGTTCAATCCCCTCTTAAACCTTCAACTAACCTACCGAATTTTCAAACATATGATTTTTCCAAGATGCCTTCTATTCAATCTGTAAAACACTGCAAATCCAGCACTCTCTTCACAGAGCACTTCATCATCTCCAATTCCTGATCACCCCCAACACTCCCTTCTTCAATCACAGCCCAACAGACTTCACTAGAATAGTAAGCTCCGCCTATGGGCCAAGACCGGAGCAGCACTCCATGGGCTTATCAGAATTCTCGATGGAAGATAAAAACTGCACCGGAGCCTTACCTTTGGTCTCTCTCAGAATCTGGTGAGTGTCACAAGAGAGTCGGCCACTTTGAGGAAGCAACGAGGAAGCATCAACACTAGGATTAGTGGACTGATTCGAATGAGCGGAGCTAGTGGCAATTATTGAAGAAGGTGCTTTGGAGGCCTGGACAATCTTTGAGCGTAGCATTGGGTCCAAGAATCCTCTAACAACACAATAAATTTTCTCACTTCAATGTCGACGATGATGAGCATCAGGAGATCGATTGGTTTTTTAGTCTTACTAGCACCCTTAGATGCTTGAATGAAGACTTTCCCCATTTTTAGACATAGATGAGCTTGCCGAAGGGACAAAGGACAGCAACGATGAAGTCCTAACTCTAACAATGCAATGACATGTTGCTTATTAAAATCCAATGATAATTACTGGCCACCATTGCATGTGATCCAAACTCTGCTGTCTATGGTAAGAGACCAACCGAGCACCCCCTAGTTGAGAGTCAAAGGAGATTAGGCTATTTTTCATAGCTACAGAAACAGGTCTCACTGAGGTCATCTGGAGTAGGAAATGATCATCATATGGAGTGATGTTTCCACAGTTGACAGGGTTCAGGATATCTGAAAATAAGGACAATAAAGTCATGGAGCTGGCATTACTCGAAAGCATCTTGGTAATGACCATTTTCCTAAGTTCCTTCTTAGATATGATAATCTCTTCTATGATTGGCAGTGAAACCCTAAAAGAAGGAGACTCCTTGAAAGTTAGAAGAGATTTCAACGAGGAAGGAGGAATGTGGAGCAGCTGCTTGGCTTCCGATGAAAACTTCTTGGATCTGGCCTTCTTCCCCACCAGTTCATAGGCATTGTGCGAGGGAGTTTTAAGGGGACATTTGGGTGCAATGTAACCAGTATCGAAGCAGCGTCTGCACGTTAGTTGGTGTTAATATTCATTAGACCCATGGCCAGTTCTCAGATACCGTTTACAAACTTCACCAGAATCTGAGGAATGGTAACGTTTCAAGGATTGGGCATCCTCCATCTTAGTAGAGATGCTCAGAGACGGTCCATGGTTGCTACGAACTATGTGCCAAACACCATCATTCTCAGTGGAAACTGGGGCTGAGCTTCTGATGTAGGCGAGCTTCTCACCGTGTCAGTTTTTAAAGTGTCCTCTTGGATGAGCGAGTCGGCTACCAACAACCAAGGGCCTTGTAGAGGATGGTCAGGTTTAGGTTTACAATAGGAACAAAAGAAGGAAAAGCCACCATGAGGGCTACCATGGGTGCCGTTGCAGGCTGCGCTCAAGAACCTCAATGTTCACAATATGCGGTTTTTCTAATTTAAAGTTTCTCTCGTAAAATCATTTTCTTTTTAAATTTATGATCTTATTTCGATTTTGTCAGTAATCCAATTGATTTTGACCATATTTATTTTGCCATCTCTAACCCTTTATTTCATAAATGAAACTAATTTATATCAGTTTATTATAATTTGAGAGCCTATCATTTATCATTATACATTATTATGTCATTATTATTATCTATCTACTAAAAATAGCTTGGTTATGGAGGAAAGAAAACTCTAATGGGATCAAGCTATCTTATTATTTTCAAATCAAATAGTTTGGTTCAGATCAAACTCATGCATTATTTTATAAATTTTCCAGTTTCAAAAATAAATTTTTTCCACTATAAAATTTATAATTCTTTTTTATGTAGTTTAATTAGTTTTTTACACTTAGCTAATGTATAAGGCAAAATCAATTAGGTAGTGTTTGGATAGTGGGATATTGTATTCCATGGATGGGGGATATCCATGGATTGGAATATCCATGTTTAAGTGTTTGGTTGGAGGGATTTAATATTAAGGATAAAGATTGTTTGGTGTTTGTTAGAGGGATAAGGATATGTAAAGTTTTGGATATCCATTTTTAAATATTTTGTTGGATTGATATCGGAGTGGTATGATAACCCTATCCATGAGGAGGTGAAGTTACCCCTTTATTTAATTAATAATTTTTTAAAATATTTTCAAATTGTTTAATTAAATTCAATTAGTGGATGATTAGAGAAATTTATTTTTAAAATATTTTAGGTAAGTATTTGATTTAAATAACAGATATTAATAGATAAATTTTTAATTTATTTAGCATGAAATATTTTTAATGGATTATTAATGAATAACATAGCAATTTATTATTTAACTTGATTTTTTGAATTTAATTTAATTAGTTTAAAATATTGAGATAAACATTGAAACTGTAGTAATTGATAAACAATTAAATCATAAGGTAAAGAAACATTAGCATTACAGCAGTTCAATAAACCTTGATAAACAATTAAATTTAACTTAATTCTTGTAGCTAATGAAAAAATGATTATGGATTAAGACAATGAAAACATTAGCATTACAACAGTTCAATAAACCTCGAAATAGAGTCCCAATCTGATAGCATTATACACTAATAACAAATCCAGCACCATAAGTGAAGCTATAAGTTTACAACCAAGTTATAAAAAATATTGTAGACATAGTGTCATAATTCAAAACTAAAAAACACAAGCAATAAACTCCAAGCAAAACACATGCCATGTTTACAATCCCAAACTAAAAAATTTGTCCTGCTGTCCTACAAGCTCCTCTTCCATGTACTGGCGGAGAATATCTGCCGCGCCCAAGAACTTGAATGTTCTGGTCTCACTATCTGCATAATATGAAAAAACTTTGGCCACATCACGTGTTGAATAACCAACTTCAGTAAGCTTCATGCATGCTTCACTTAGCTTGGTGGTAAGAGTGACTGGGTTATGCTCCTTAATTGCAAGTGCAAGTCTATCCATTTTTTAATCTACAGTTTGTGCAAAGACAGAATCATCACTAACATCTCTTTTTTTACCTTTCTTTCTTATTTGTGCTTCTTGAGAGGTACATGCTTATGAGTTATTTGGTGTCAGTGACGGTGTCTCAAACTAGTAGTTATTGTCAAACTATCCATGTCCAAGATCTTTTGGTGTCAATCCAATATTAAAATTATCTTGCAAAAAGTTTGGTACACCATCATCAGTGGGAGATGACTCAATACTATTGTGAGCAAAATGCCCTGTTACATGATCATTGCCACAAACAACTTCAAGCAGATCATAGTCTTCAATGGGTTTATTTATATATGGTTCTTCATTTGGATGGTTCTGTCAACAAAACAATAAAAAATTATCATTAAGGTTAGAGAAATATAAAAAATTGTAAGACATAAAGATCATACCATCAAATATGTCATGCATTTCTCTCAGCCATAATTATTT
The DNA here is from genome assembly GCA_020875875.1 of Dioscorea alata. Classification (NCBI taxonomy): domain Eukaryota; kingdom Viridiplantae; phylum Streptophyta; class Magnoliopsida; order Dioscoreales; family Dioscoreaceae; genus Dioscorea; species Dioscorea alata. Next base: position 15,731,110 of record CM037019.1, read on the forward strand.
TCTTGTTTTCTTTGTCCCAACCCACACCACTCATCTCTCGAAGTCTTCTAATTATAGCCCATTTGAGCTTTAATGTTCAGAGATGGTTATGTATGTTAGACTCACTACAGTCTTTACCAAAATCTCTATCAAAGCACGTATGATTGCATGAATTGCTTGTGGTTTGAATGTCTTATTACACTTCAGACCATTTTTCACCTGTGTTGCCATAAATTGTAAGAGAAACTTGCTTTCACTCGATCTCCATCACATATTACCTACATTCTTCCTACTACTTGATGAATGACTACCAACTTCCATTTCTTCCTGTTACATTGCAAACACACATTCATATATAAACCTTTAAATAGCAATGAATTTTTTATACTTGGTCTTAAGAATTCACTCACAACAGCTTTAACAATTATTCAACATCAAGCAACAACATAAGAATTCACAAATCTGTAAATTTTTATTGAATTAACAACATATGAAATCCAAAGCAATTCAACATCAAACTACAATGTCTGGTAAACAGAAATACAGATAAACATAAAGAAAATAACATAACATATCCTTCATAAATAAGTTTATCTATTGTTCCACATATCATGCATTATTTGATCCCTTTTCTCCAACCATTCTCTAACATCTCCACGTTGCCCTCTCCTCGAAGTATGAACTCTTATCTCTTGTTCCCATTCCTCCTCAGAGGGTATCAATTTATCACCACCTTGTCTAATAATAATATTGCGAAGAATGTAACATGCAATCACTAGGCCAACTTGGATACTATATGGAAAGAAGGGCCTAGATGTGAGAATCTTAAACCGACTTTTCTAAGACCCAAATGCACGCTCAACTGAAGTCCGCGCTGACGAATGCCTATGGTTAAACAACTCCTTAGGGTTTTTAGGAATACGTGACCTGAATTCCTTCAAGTGATATCTAACACCTCTAAAAGGTGCTATAAATCCAGGTCTTGTAGCATATCCTGCGTTGATGAGGAAATATTTTCTTGAACAACAAAAGGATATAGGATTATGCTATATACTATAATAACAATTTATGTTTTGTATATTAATCAGTAAATAAATAGCAACATATACGTTGTGGCACTTTAAAACCATTGGGGTTTTTCTAAAGTATCACGTAAGACCATCGAGTCATGTGCAGACCCTTCCCAACCAGCAAGCACATAAGTGAAGTTAAGATCAAAGTCTACTGCGGCGAGACATTTTGTGTTGGAAAACCCTTTCTATTATGAAAAGATGCAACCATATCTACTGGAACACTCGCATGTATATGTGTGCCGTCAAGTGCCCCAATACAATCCTAAGAACACGTAAGTTTGTTGGGTTATTCTTAAAATATGAATGTTTTATATTTTTCGTAAACATGCAGATATAATTATGTACCTTAATGTATAGAAAGAATCTTAAACGTTGCGCAATGTAGGTTGATAAAGTACTTGATGGAGGTCCGATAAACTCTTTTTTGTAATTCTCCAATGGCGTGTAGGACAAGATTAAAATATCTGCTAATAGTTTCGTCAGACTTAAGAAAAGTGTGTCTGATGACTCTATTTGGTTGGTTGTGACCAACAATATGCAAGAACATCAGCAATTGTTCTTCCACGTTGACATTCATTGAATCTTTGAGCAGTCCATGAGATCGTAATAATGAGCACAAGCTAAAGAAAGTGAATTTATTCATTCTAACCATGTTAATACATGTTGTGACGTCACCATTTAACAAGTGGTCAAGATAATTCTCTCTATCCAAGCCTCTGCGGGAATTGGGTGCATGGCGTACTCTATGCTTACTTATATATGTCACTATAATTCCCATAATTGTGGCTGCAATTGCTGCGATCTCTCGTAATTTCTGTGAGGTTTTTCTTTTATTCCTTTCCATGAAAGATCACCTACTTGATAAAAAAAAAAATCAACAATTGAAGTGGAACGAAAAATAAATGTTCATGAATCCCATTCATGACGCCCATTCCTTCTAGTAGGAACCAAGCTGATGAATAAGATCCAATTACGGTTCAAAACAAAAATCCATTCCTGAGTACTAGCAATATTTACTCTATGCTTTTTGCTTGCCAAATTGGTTTCAGGAACTTCAATCATTTCAATATAACAAAGAAGATTATGCTGGATTGCCGTTTGATTTTTTCTGGTGGATATATTGGTTTCATTGGGTAGGGAAATGATAGAAATTCTCATGAAAATATTTTTGGCAAGAAACATTGATTTTCAAAAAAATTAGCTTAATTACTGTGAATGAAATAATGGATGTGTATATATTGTTTTTTAAGAGACGCAGTAATCAAGACAATATCAAATATCAAAGATCATCATCACGTCACTAATCCATGTTAAGACGATTTTGCTACTTCCATCTTCAGAAATATTTCTAAGAACATAGCAACATTTCTGAAACATTTCTAATAGAGAAAACGGATAATGACCCATCAAGGCATCAACCAAAATTTAAATGCAAAGCAATGGATAAGAGATTAGGATTGGATCCAATTAAAAAAAGTTAGATGATTGGGCATCTACAGAACTAGTTGAAAAGATAAAATGTTTTCCAATTAAAAACAAACAAGACCAGATTTTATTATTTTATTATTTTATTTTAATGAAGAAGAAGAAGAAGGAGAAGACTTGTAAAGGAATTAACAGATTTTGGGATGGTCGAGACCAATGAGGCAGCGCTGGATCTTGAGAAAAAAACGCTCGTTCGTTGTCACTGCCGCTCGAGATTTTGGAGCTTCGAGAGTCGGTGAGTTTATCGTGATGTGGTACGGAATGGAGATGGATGGGAGAAAGATGAAAGAGGAATAAATCATGGGATGAACAGCGTCCCACTGATTTGGAGGGACACCACTCATCCAGTTTTCAGGGATGGTGACCATCCCCATTCAGGACTATCCGGGAAACCAAACAACCAGATAGACCTATAGCTCTGAATATCCCCATCCCCATCCCAAGATATCCAGACTACCAAACAGAATCTTATTGGATAATTTGTTACTTACTACCTATGACTTATTAGTAGCTAAAAAGAAATGCTATCCTCGAGTGGCAGGATATGCAAGGAACATTCCTTTGTATCATTAAGTGTTAGTTTTTTTTTTTTTTTTTTTTTGTTCTGATCAATCATTACCTGTGCCATGATTTCGCTTTCAAAGATTTATGTTAAAAGGTTTGTAGGCTCTCATAAATTCTAGTTCAATACCTAGTTGATTAGATTTTGAGATTTTTGTGTTTTTTTTACATCGGATTGTTTTATAATTATGTTTTATGTATAATTAAGTTATTATATAAATTGGTGAGAAATGAAAACTTATTGCCATTGTTTTAGTGTTCATAATGCTGCCTCAATTATCATTGTTTTGGTGTTTGATAAATTACATCGCTTAATTACAATAAGTCTACTTTGGATTTTTTTTTTCCTTTTTTATTTTTTGAATATTATTATGGTACCAAAGTTAGTATATATACACCTGGACTAAACATCTATTTATTGTGATCCTGCTCTTTACTTTGTATAATATAATTCCTTATAAAGTATTTTTATTTATAGACTATCGTTTTGCACTTGCAAATGCTTTGCTTAGAACTTTTTATTTAATAGTATTGATTATAATTTTATTTAATCCTACATATAAATATTCTCTACAGTAACTATCTTTTAGTATTATTTGTTGCGATAAGAGAAAGATTGTTTTGTGAACAAAAAAAAAAAACATTCCATAAAAATGTAGAAGGTTTCTATATTCTCATCTTTATTTTTCATTAATTAAATACACCATTTAATAATACATAGCTAACTAATTGATTTTTTTTTTGTCGTTTCTAACATTAAAACCGATCGAGCTCATTGAATTTTATTTATTTATTTATTTTGTTTCTGAGAATTTTATTAATTTAGGGTTTATGTGAGAAATTAGCTAAAGTAATTTCAGAAATAAGTTTAATTGTTTAACAAGGTCAAAGTTTATTCCGCCAATTGCACCAAATCATTCTCTTTGTATATAAGGATTATAATTGTATTTCTATTAAATAAAATATTGATTTGATTATTATATAAATATGCAAATCATAAAGCAATAACATGAAATGGAAAGAAGAATAATTATGAGAAGACAGCACAATCCATGCCATGCTTGATCCTCAACATTTAACTATAAAAAAAGAAGCATTAAAAGCACAAAGCCAACACAAAGGTTAACTGATCAACGACCATCCAAAGTGGGTTATTTTACACTTTGGTCCTTTGACTAAAGCATATTTATCCAAGCATGTAGTTGAATTAGTAGCCTTGCTTATTTGTTGAATTGCCAATAATATGCCAGATGTCTTATGTTGGTTTAGTTTGAAAAATAAATTCAAGGAATATATTTGACAAAAACTTAAATGAACACATTTTTAATGACAATAGTGAAAACATGTTTATCAAAATAAATAAATAAAGTAACTACTATTGTTTAAAAAAAATTATTGTTGTTGAAAAACTCTGCTGCGTCACAAGGTTTAATTAAAGAATATATCACATATAATGTTTATATATATATACACACACGCTTTGTATAGTGTCCGCAGAGAATGAAAAATATAAGAGAGAACAGAAAAGAAAGAGATAGAGCGGAGAATAAAGAGAGATTGGGTAATAGTAACCAAAAACACTAGCTGAGGGTTGTACCAGCACTGTGCAACTGTTCATAGCACTGTTTAAAAGTACTGTGCATGTTTAATGTTTATCAGAATGGATGATTTGTTGAATCCAACGGTTGAGAGTTGGACTTCTGTAGAATTCTTGTGTTGGTTTAGTTTTAAAAAATTTTCTCTCAGAGGGGGTGTGTTGTACACTATTTATAGTACTGTTTTTGTTAGTTCCGCCGGTGTGGTTTGTGGGTTAAAGAACACTCAAACACTCAATGAAATCTCACATAAATCAAACAAGAGAAGACATAAGAAGTTGGTAACCCAGTTCGGCGTTCACTCGCCTACGTCTGGGGAGCCAAGCCCAGAGATAAACAATCCACTAAAAGAGGTGATAAAATATGAATACAAACACTTTGTCACTCTTCCTCACAAATAAAGATCATTACCCTCTCTAGATTGTCTAGTGCATTTCCACTCTCTTCTCCCAATAGTCATACCTAATCTCAGAGCAAGGTAGATTATATAGACGCCCTTCAACGTCCCAAATATAGTTTATACCTCTTTTAGAATCTCTGTGATTACTAACTTTAGAATCTTCCAAAATTAGTTGTTGCAACTTCTGTTGTAACACGACTTACAACATAGTCCTGACTACTGACTTGACTGAGTTCTGGTTACGTTGCGAAGCGACCTCAAGACCCATCAACCTCCTGGTCATGCTTAGTCCGAGTCGATACAGCCAGAACTCCCGATCCTGATTATCGGCAACTAGCCTACCTCTTCAGTTCCTCACTACGTTGTCCCCTCACAAGGGGGCGCACCTTTGTGCGCCTTCACGAAACCTACCAAACTTGATCTTCAATTCATCCAAGTTTGGCCTTCAAATCTTCCCAAGAAAGATCTTCGATCAATCACTCTAATCATGCCAACAATAGGCATGTCTTTAAATCATCCCCTTAATAGTCTTTAATCATATCTATTAAGGTTTTTCAAATCATACCTTCAATAGCCTTCAAATTATAGCATTGATAGATATTTCATCATTTAAGCTCCATTCATATTTAGTCTTCAATTAAATCTTCTAAATATGGTCATGATGAGATCTTGCCTTCAAGTTGTAGCACATACCAAAAATAGCTTCATCAAAATCTTCCAAGATATTTGCCTCCTATTCAAATCTTCTTGTCATGTCATCATGCTTTACATGTCATCTTCTATGCCATGTCACTATGGTTGCCATGTCACATTGACTTGGTGTCAAATCATGTCAATAAAAGTGCCTTTGCACTAATAGTTTCATTGTTCATAGCAATGTGCATGTTTACTGTTGACTTTACTGTTTATCAAAATAGATGATTTGTTGAATCTAATGGCTAAGAGATGGACGCCATAGAATTTTTATCCATGGATCTTCATAGAAGACTAGCCTTCTATATATATATATATACACACACACACACAAATGTGAATAAGTCATGTGTTAAAGGTGGCTCAGGCGAGAACATGCTGAGAGCATAAATGCAAACTCTACAACACCTATGCTTTCATCCTGCTCGAGTTGAAGTTTGAATTCTTCTCCTTGGGGAAACATTAACATCATACTTTGAGGATCCGATGCCAACAAACCAAATGGTCGTTGACTTTTAAAATATTATAAATATATTAATCATATGCATAAACTAGAGAAAAGAAAAAATCTATTGTTTTTTTTTTAATAATTGTGTATGTTATCAATGTTCTCCTCACCATCATCAATGTGTGATTCTTATAGAGTTCCTGTCGGAATTTTTTTATATTATAAACTAAATATTGTTTTTTATTGTTCTCTTTTTTTTATCTCTTTATCTCTTTAGTATTTATTATTTTTTATTATATACTTTTTGCTTGGGGAAGGTGCATCTGCCGCTTTAACAATTACTTAAATACTCTCTCTTTTTTTCGTTTTTTTGTGGCTGTGTTATATACATTTGCCATCTCTCACAACTTCTCATACCTAATCAACTTCTTTTATGTACTTATTGTCTCCCGATGATCTTTTGTTGAGATAAGCCACCATCCCACACTTTAAAAAAAAAAAAAAAAAATCCTAAATTAATTTATTTATTTTAAAATATTAATATTTATTTATAAAATATTACTCCATTTATTTTTTTATGGTTTTTTAAACTTTTGTTTTTCTTTTTTATATATTTCAATTCCATAAATTTATGAAACATTTAATAAATCTTTTTCTTATTTTACCTTTTATCTCTAAAATAAAAAATGTTTAACTACTCCTACATTTTTCAATAAATATTTTCGTTTTGAAAAGAGAATGAAATAGATAATTAAGGTAAAGAAAAATTAATAGATTTATAATGGAATAATAAATAAGAGTAATTTTAAAAAGTTGATATAATTTTTTTATGAAGATTATGAACTAATTTTTTTAATTTGTGTGGATCGTTTAAAATGGACACATAAATACAAAAATAAGAACAGAGGGAGCAAGTAATACACTTTGTAACCAATTCAGGCCACCTCTTTCACTTACCATGTACACTCATTAAGTATGCACCTTCCCTTTCTTATTCCTCGTGTCATGTATATATGCTTACTATCCATTAAAACTTACAACCCAATAAAAATCTCCACCTTTTTGGTTTTGCTACCTCCTCTCCCACTCTCCAAAGTTTCATCTATAAATACATGCACACTCTTCCCATTTTTTCAAGCCTACCATTAAAACTCCATAAGAAAACCTACAACATATCAATATATTTAGATATAACAAGAGGCCATAGAGTAAGAGATCAAGGACACATATGAGGCCTATAAGCTCAACAATAACCTCAAATGGAGTCCAAAGAATATGGAGTTCTCCAATCCCTTATCTCTTCGTAGGCTTGTTCTTGATGATGGTTCTCATTGCCATAGCCCTTATCATTCTTGTTTGTTCTCATCGCAAATACTCCGGCCATGATTCAACTTTGACGATGATGACGACAATGAAAGAGAGGCCAGAGAAGTTCGACATGGAGCCCAACGTGGTTGTCATTATGCCGGGAGACGACTTGCCGAGATTCTTGGCAAAGCCTTCTTCTTCTTCTTCTTCTTCAATTTAGTAACTAACTAATGTGAATGCCATGAGCAATTGAGCTTTAAAGCTCATGTAGTCATTCATCAAGTTTTGTTCTCAACCTTTAATTTGTCTTCCTTTTGCATATATATATATATGCTTTCCCTATGATTTAATTTCAATGAAATATTTTGATGGAAAGGTGAAGTATTTTGAAGTGATGATTTAGAGAAACTTTGATGAATGTTTGTGGAAATGAGAAGAACAACAAAATACAATAGAAGTAGGTGGAATTCATGGGAGCCACCACAAGAGAACAATGAGATGTCATCAAAGGCATCAAGTTCTAAACTTTGATCATTAATTTTAATTGCCCTTTGTAAACAAAGCTTGATTTTACTATAAATGATCATCATTCTATGATTTTCAAATTACTTAAATAGATAATTTGGAGAAAACATTGAGTTTTTTTTAAGGGACTTAAAACTTGGGTAAAAAAAAAAAAAAAAATACATGAAGCTTATCCATTAGAATAGTTTCCTTTCATAGCTTTAATACCAAAGTGTTGTTGTACGTGAGGTTGGATTGATTTTGGTAGTCTTGTCATTAGAATTTATTAATTAAAATAATAATGTTTCTCATCTTGTGATATTGAAACAAAAATGTAGATTTTATGAATTATTTAATTTTTTACAAAAAAACATGACCTATTATTTAATAAATTTAATTGAAAACTAATGACAAATTCTAAACAATCTAAATGTAAAGAGAGAAAAGAAATGTTTGATTTCAAGAAACAAGATTAACGCAAGTAAACTACAATAACTTTTTCTTTTTAACTTTCATTATCATATATAAATCATACATTGCAATGTATATATATAAATATATATATATACGTTGTTGATGATGTTGTTAATGAGGGGCCCAAATTAAGATGATTAATGAGAGTGAGTGAGTGACATAATATTCGATGCACTCCACTATAGCCGATGTATAAATAAAGGTGGGGTGGGGTAGCTAGCTATTATTCCACTAAGTTTTCTATTCAAAGTTCTCTTGCTTGTCACTGGGTTAACTTTTTATTATTTGTCTCATTAAAGGAAGAAGACTGTTTTCTATAGTGGATAGGATATTGTGGGATGCGGCGACTAGCTCTAGAGATTTAAATTTTTTAGTGTTAAGTATAAATCAATAATATTAAAAACACACCCTTTTCCTTATTCTCTCTCCATATATATATATATATATATATATATATATATATATAGTGGATAGCAATGATAATGTACCTTATTCACATGATCATTTTCCTTGAGAAAGTAAGATTTCCTTGTGAGCTAGGTTTCATTGGTTTGTGTGCGTGCACACGCGCGTGAAAGAGAGAGTGAGAGTGAGAGAACTTTAATATTTGATGGTCAACATAAAACAATATTATTAATAAGTGCTCGTGTTATAGTAAGACGAAGCGTTATTATCTTACAATGAGCATTAATTTAATCAGATTTTATCACTAAAAATTGTGCATTTGTTTACTTTTGTGCATTGTAGGGTTGTGAAGATAAAGTGAATGAAAGAAACGAAGTTAGATCGTGTTCGCCATTGTTGAGAAGATTCTCGGAAAGCAAGGAGCATGGCATGAGTATAGACTTGTGAGTGTGTGTCAACCTCTTTTGAAGGGGCACAAAGGCAGTCACATTCACAATAAGTCTAGCTCGTGCTAACAAGGAGAACTTCACCAAATTAGGAGATTTGAAGCAATCGGCACGATCTATTGTTGATTGTGTGCCCAATTCAACGGCCTCGATGAAGAACGACGAATTCGGGAGCGTTTTCGACGAGTACTGTAGCAAGCTACTGTCCATTCTCGGCCGAAATTCAAAAAACCAGAAAGTTCACACGGGCGTGTGGAAATTCCACACGGCCGTGTGAAATCCCAATAAGTTCAAATTTCAGCATTATAAAAGCCCGTTTTGGAGACTATTTTGGGGATCTTTTTGGCTTTTCTTGGCCCTAACTTCTGGAGAGGAACGGCGAGGGTTTGGAGAGGACTTCGTGGAGGTTTGAAGCGAGTCATCGGCGTCGACATCAACGTCCGACGGCGGCACAAGACCACGGCCACATCGCACACAAGGGGGTTTTCATCTATGCATTCAATTTGTGTTCTTATTATTATTTTGATGGATTTGTATAGCTCCATGAGGAGCTAAACCCCTTGTGGGTATTCGGACTTGTAAACCCTAGAATTATTATATTTCTTTAACATTGCTATTATGTTTTTCCGTAATTGATGAATAAAATTGAGTTTCAATATTAATTTCTCTTCTTTTATTATTGTTTTCCCTTAGCCGTGACACTAGAGTTGAGAACAATCTAGGTTATCCTTTGGAGGTGTGACAACTCCTATAGGATTAGACTACTTAGGATTGAAGAGGGTTGAGAGGGTGAGTCGTGAGGTAGCGGAACGTCCCCTTTCCCCTCCGATGTGATTCTCCCTACCTCCATTTTCCATGATTTATTTGCAGTCGAGATAGAGTTAGATGCTAGGAGATAAACTCCCCTAGGGCTTTATTGCACAAATACCAAGGTATAGGGTTGAAGTGAATCTTAGTGTCGGGACTTAATTTAGACTAAGGTTCTCTCACCTGGACCAAAGGGTTAGAACTACACATAGGAACAGGGTTAATCACTAGGAGTCCCTAGAACTTAAAGCAATTCCACACATTGTGAGGCTTAGGTAGATAGACTCCCCTAAGGCTTAATTGACAGGTCAACGAGAGTCAAGGGTCGTAGTGAAACCTAATGACTGGAACATAGTGTTGGAGTTAGTCACGGTTGACCTTAGGTTTGGGACCGTGTGTTTAAGGATCTCCTCGACTCAATTAACATCAATAGGAAGGTATAATAGCATTGTCTTGCACTAGAAGCATAAGTCCTAGGGGTAGCTTGTCCGGATACCCATCTTCTCCCATTGCTTGTCCTACTCTTCTACTCTTACTTGCACTCTCTCATCTTCCACACTTCTCTTTTAATTCTTGCTTTTGCCAATTATTCTTGCACTCACTCACTGATTTCTTTTCACACATCGCATTAGCTAAATAGTGAATACTTATATCTCAAATCCCTATTCCCTGTGGATAAGACTACCCACTCACCAGGGTATTTTATTACTTCGACAACCCGTGCACTTTCGGGCCCTGTCAATTATGTTAGGGGAAATTAAACAAGGTAATCAAGAAGGTAATATTACCATATATGGTGTAATACCATACAAAAAAAAAAGAAGATAATAAAAAAGATAATTAATATAAGCATGTATGAAGAAATTAAAAAAATAAAATTAATTACCCTATACACCAGAAGAAAATAATTGATTATCATGATGTATTGCATGGTGTTAGTTTCTCCTCTCATTTGGTGCATTCCAAAGTTTAAAAATAGTATAATAATTCTTGTGAGAAGAAACCTTTGTTAGGTTGAAAAAAATCATTTTCATAGATGTACTTTGGTTTGAGATAGAGAATGAGTAAGTGCTTGTAATCACTTGTAAAGATTTCCACTTTTCTACTTGAATAAAGATCCAGTTTCATACATATGACCTATAGTAGGTATATCATGTAAAATTGTTGTATTTATTTTATTTTTTAAATATATCTCTTTTTCAGAGCTTTCCCACTAACACTTTAGATATATGTAAAGAAAGAAAGAATAAATAAAAAAAAAGGGAGAAATATCAGTATGGATCCGGAACCCAAGGTAAACCAGAAGATTTCAATACAAAACATTAATTTCATTTTCGTTGTATTTTTTATTTCTTAATCTATATAATAAAGCAGAATCCTAATCATATTTAAAATGGAATAGATAAGATTGTTATAATGCATAATTATTTGTGTTTCCAGTATGATTTTGTGTGATTTTGTTTTTCTGATTTTGTTTTTGTTTAATTTCACAAAATTCGTGGATATTCCTCAACACAAGAATATTCAATAGAGCAAAATTGATGCCTTATTTTGTTGCAACAAAATTAAATAAATTCAAACAACCCATTGTGTAGCCTTATATGATATTTCCACTAGAAAGTGATATTTCAATGATAAAAGAGAGATAGGGTATTCATGGTGTTTTAACAAAAGAAACAAAAGCAAACTCATATGTGGTGCATGTATCCTCACTTCCACATCATTTCTCCATTAAAAAAAAGAAGTAATCTTTCAATCATCAATGAACTTTCATTAGTGCCAATTCTCATGTCTTTCTCTCTATACCTTTTTCAGAGAATATTCTTAGCATATATATGATCACTTTTATCCCCCCTCAAACAGTCAAAATCATGAACTCAAAACACTGAAAAAAAAAATAGTGGATATATTAATTTTCTTTCCATTATGCTTTAGTGAGAAATAATATCATTGCAGTCTCGAAGTTAATTAAGAAGTTGACTTCCATACAATGTATGATTGATATATAATAATAGAAAAGTATGTGTTTAAGTAATTTGTCTACCTTATCAATAAATAAATAAATAATAATAAATTATAATAATAATGATTATTTTTGTTTATGTGAAAAAAATAAAACTATGTCTCCTAACATGAGAAATAACATATGAAAAGAGGTTATATATATATATATATATATATATATATATATATATATATATATATATATATATATATATTTGTTTGCACTATATAAATGATTCTTTGTTTATATTCTATTGCTAATTAATTTATTTCTAGCTTATATATTTATCATCGTATGTTGTTCTGTTTTTGAGATTTTCTTTTCATTTGAAAGTTTTAGCCAATCTGATAGAGATAGATATGAATCTATGCTATAACTTTACCTTGAGTGACAGCATTAATATTCTCCATTTTTGTTCCCTTTCATATCAAATTGTGGCTTACTTTTCACTTATTGTATTTCATTACTTCGTTATATATATGCATATATATAGAGCATCATTCTTCTAATTAGATTTTCACAAGAAAATGCTTGTAATACCAATCATTTTGTTACACTTATAATCTTGATGGATAAGTTCATGGTCTAATCTAAGTAAAGGTATGATTGACCCTATTTTTCTGTCAAATATAAATTATATAAAAGACTTCGTTTAATTAGTAGACGTAAAAAAATCATTTAATTTTTTTTATTATTTTTTGGACGAATATGACAAATCACATTAAGGATGTGTACATATGTGAAATTAATCTTAACATTCCTTTGCTCTCACGACTCTTACCAGTTGAGCTTTGAATCCGTTTCTTCAATAAAAATATGAATATCTTATATAGCGAATCATGTGCCAATATATTAAAAGGTCATTGAACCTGGTGCTTTTAACACCATTCGGGCGTTATATTTGATTGCACTAGTAAAAGAAAAAGATTAAATGGTATCAAATTAAAACATAGGCAAAGTGAAATGATAGAGGTACTATCTAAAATATTTAACTTTTATTTGAATTTTTATAATAATTGAATTGTTATATGTAATAGTTCAATCATACTGTGCATTATTTTAACTTATTATATTTGACATCCCACTTTGTAAAAGATTGAGATTTTCTTTATTTACTCGTTAAAAAAAAAAAAAAAATCATACTTCTGACAATAAAAGAGATTGTTTTTTTCTGTGGATTTTAGCTATAAAAGAACGGTGTATCCGTATTTTGTTCTACACTAAAAGTTAACTAATTAAGTACATGTGATATTCATTTAAGTTAAGAAAACATTATTTATCTATCTCATTGATAGAAAAAAAAAACAATAAATTGGAAAAACCTTACTAATTAGCTATTTTATTGTCATAACGTTAGTTTGTAAATTTTTAACGTATGTTAATTAGTTTTCATACATAATTGTTTAGGATTTTTTTTTAATTTTTAATCTTAGTTATTATTGTTTCATTAGTTAAAGTTATTAATATTATGCAAATTGAGTACTACTCCGATGAGAGACTATTTGTAGGATTTTACCCTATTTTTAAATTTGTATCTAAGTATCTTTGAGAATTTTTTTATTTTTTTTCTAAATATTATTTTTATTTTTTATAAAGTAAATAAGTTACGTCAATGGTATATATAAATATAAAGTTAATATTTCAATATGCCTGTATCCTCACTTAACGAGAGCTGAGGCTTAAATATGTTTTATTGGTAAAGCTACAAGCATTTTATGTGACTTAATGCTAATAAATTAAGAAGTTATTAATTAATATTTTTTAAATATTATTAAAGATGAAATCATCAACGGTGTTTATAATTAAAAAAAAAAAAAAAAAAACAGTAACAACAACAATGGATTGTGGAATATCTCGTGTCAAACTTTGGTGGCCACAAATTAACTACAAACTTAAATAATTATGAGCTATCCTATTGTCATTGTAATATTCTCACTTTGATTATTCCTTTTCTCTCTTTCTAACCTTTTTATTGATTTGGTTGTTGGATGTGGTTCTTGATGGTGTAGAGTGAGTCATATATTAAGGATCATTTTCAAGTAATGGAATGAGTTTCCATGTGACTGAACCAATGGGACCGTGTTTCCATTGTTTCTCAATAGGAGTACTTGGTCCCAAATTAACAACACCTTGTGATCCTTTTTTAGTTTTAAAATATAAACTTATTTGGGAGTAGGGTTTAGCATCATCTAGATTTGAAGGTGGTGAGCTTTTGGCATAGAAAATAAAAAATTATTTGAGCAAATGCCTCTCACTTTGCTCGAGTCAAGTAAGCACTCCTCCCATCCTTATTTATTTATTTTTGCATGTTATTTTTAAGCTAAAGACCTAGCTTTGCTTTTATATTATATATATTGGTTTCTATGAGAATAATTAGTAACTTTTCTGAAATCTTTTATCATAGCCAAAGGTTAAAAAAAAAAAAAAATTGTAAAACATCATTTCAGGCTTTTAGTAAGTGGTATGCTTTCCTCTAAATATTTTTGTGTTTTTCCATCTCAACACAAACAAACATTTATGGTATTGATTTAAGTTTAAATATAATTTAATTCTTGTAATTTATTTTAAAAAATAATTATTTACTTATTGACCTAATATGATGCATAAAAAAAGTGCTTTTTGAATCTTCATTTAATAAAAAAAAATCAATATATAAGGTAAAAGAAGAAGATAGTTCCTATATATGTTTCACACTTATGTTAACGTAGCAAATAAACCTTCACTCCAAACTCCACACCTTTTCAAAATTTTTATATCTATATAAAGAGGAGTATTGTATTATAAATAAAATGACTAAGAAATAAATATAGAGTTAATTTTTTTGGTAGGTCACTGAACTTTCATCTTGTTTTATTTTGGTTATTAAACTTTAATTTGCACCAAAACAATTACTTATCTTTGATTTTGTTTCTCTGAGAAGTCACTCGCGAGTAATCAGATTCAGTTCGCTGATGTGGCGGCCAAAAAATCAGTCACCTAAACTTAGACACATCAGTAAGTGGCCATATGATATAAGTTGTCCCTGTCAACAAAGGAATGCCACATCAGCGTCGTCATTCTTCCTCATCCTTCACCCTATGCCCATTAGAAATATTACCAGGCTGAATGATTATTAATTGTTTTACATCCAGGACATACAAGCAGAGAACAATCCATATATGGGATTCATTTACACTTCGTTCCAAGAAAGAGCTACATTTATATCTCACAGGGATATGGCGAGGCTTGCTAAAGTTCATGGAGATGTAACACTTGCTAAGATATGTGGATCCATTGCTGAAGTTGAGAAAAGACATTAGATGGCTTACACAAAGGTTGTTGAGAAGCTATTTGATGTTGATCCAAACATGACAATGGTGTCATTGGCTGAGATGGTGAGGAAAAGGATAGTCATATCTGTTGTGTTGTTGTTAGATGGGCAAGATGATAAGCTTTTTTAGCATTAATCTACCGTTGTAGAGAAGATTGGTGTTTATACCAGTAGGGATTATGGAGATATCTTTGAGTTATTTGTGAAAAAGGTAGAGGATTGGAGAGATCTCTGGGTTGTCTCCAAAGGGGAGAAAGGCTCAGTAGTATGTGTGTAGGCTTGCTGAGAGGATAAGGCAACTAGAAGAGAAAGCTTACAAGAGGAGTTTGATGACAAAGCTTTCACATTCCATGCCTTATTCTTGGTTTTTCAATAGAGAAGTTGAGGTTTTAATTAATAGTTTATAGTTATATGTGAGATTTTAGTAGTCTCATGCTATGTCTTTTCTGTTTGATAGCTTAGTTATGAATTTCCCTAGTTCGTCAACCTATTCTATTTATGAGATCTTGGGAGTCTAGTGTTATATATATAGTAGTTGCTTTACTGCCGTCTGGTTGTTCTGTGATGACTTTGTGTTGGGATTTTATTTATATATCTATTTATTTATTAAATGAGGCACGCTTTCAGCTTTATAGCTAGATTATTAGGGGTCGGATTTTGATAGTCCTTGGTGTTCATCTTTGTAATAGGCGGAGGGTGAAGATGAGGAAGAAGGAAGACACTGACATGGCGTTCCTCTGCTGACAGGGACAACTTATATGACATGGCCTTTTACTGACGTGTCTCAGTTGAGCTGACTATGATTTTTCAGTCTCCACGTCAGCGAACTGAATCTGGTTACTCATGAGTAGCCTCCCAGAAAAATAAAATTAAAGATAAGTAACCATTTTGATACAAATTAAAGTTCGATAATCAAATTAAAATAAGACCAAAGTTCAGTGACCTACCAAAAATTTAACTCAATAAATACAAGATGAACTAATATTCAAACAATGATAAAAAAAAAATCTAAATTAAACATGAAAAATATCATTCCTACAAACAGATGGATATCATTACAAACACAAACACTTTCACCCTACACTAAGAATTCCCCCCTCCCCCAGGGCAGTAACAAAGATCTGCATGTGAACTTTCGTTTGGCTAACATGGGGTTATTCAACCTATAACCCCTATCCCCCCTTGTTTTTTTCCCCCAAACATGCACGTATAGAGTTAGGGCAGTGATAGCCGTGTGCATAGGCAACAACGAAGATCCACCTGTGAACTTCCATTCAGCTGGGATAAGGTTTGGGATTCAAGTCCGCATCTACAACCAAGGACCCGTTATCACCATTGCATCTAGTATATTTTGAACTCTTGAATAAAAGTCTCACAAGCCAAATCCTTTCATAGTAGGATCAATACCTTTGGACAAAGGCATTTTGACATATAAAAAATATTGATAAGTGTACAATATCCATGTATTTCATATCATTTTGTACATTCAATTGGCATGTATTAGAATCATATTATGAAATTCAATGCTAAATATAGTGTATTTCACATTAACAGGATTAGGGCAGTACTTCAAGACGAGAGAGAGCCCAAAAAAAGCATTTCAGACCTTAAATGATGAAGTTGGAGCTCTATCGGCATCATTAGAACAAGGATAAGGCAAACTGAACTGCTTACGGGCAGCTTACGACCAACCTTATGGCTGCAAGTAAATTCCAGAGAACCTCGTGGGCATGCATTTGATTCAAAGCCAATTCAGAGGACCTTACGAGCAAGGCTTACACCTGTAAAGATGCCATAAGGACCATCCAGAGGGGCTTATGACCACAGCATACACCCTTAAGGGCAGTCGCAAGAAGCATGACAGTGAAGTTTATGGTCTAGCGCTTATGGCCGTAAGCTGGACCGCAACACATACAGAAGATCTTATGTACGTAACTTACGGTCGCAAGTGTTCTAGTAAGGCTCGTGATCATATTCTCCAGTTCTCTTACGGCCACGTCCTTATGCTCGTAAGCAGCCCGTAAGCAGCCCATAAGCAGCCCGTAAGCAGTCGGGTTATAAATAGGCATGATGAGGATTTTTAAGGCATCCAATTCTTTTTTTTTTTTGGGCGATTCTTAGAGGCGAAGTTAGGGAAAATAAGTGGCGAATCTCCAACACCTAAGGAGCAATTTAAGGGGGATTTACCTCAAAATTTAAGGGGATTGAAGATAGTAGCCATTAAGCTCACCTTAGCGGTGTGCATGGAAGCTTCTCAAGGGTTTCTTCACCGATTCTTCACTGGCACAATTGAAAAGGGGGTTTTTATGGACCTCATGTTTCCTCCTATTATTTGTATCTTGGATGTTTGCCCTCTATTAATGGAGGACTAATTTGTAGATGTTTGGGCATAGTTGAACTCTAGGGTTTACTTTTTTTATATTGGTTGTTGGATCTTTCATGTTTTAATTGTTTTCTTAATTGCAATCACTTCTATTTGAATCTAATTGCGTGTTTGAATGTTTAATTGCTAACGAGGCGGAAGCCCTAGCTATTATGTTTGATGTGTTATGTGATGAGTAAAAATACCCACCTATCATAGACATGTCATGATTAAAAGGGAATTGTGAGTAAACCTGGGTGTAGAGTACTTTGGAGGCTCCATATCCCTCAATTCTCTCTAGTGAGTTATTGGCAATTTCCGTGCTCTTTGCAATCACAGTGAGTGGATTTAGGAGAAATCACATTTTTGCTCCATATTCGGATTAGGGGTAATCTCTCTCTTTGGGGGAGATTATCTACTTGAGAGATTGTCATTAGCCCACAATAAGGTTTCATAGAGTGTTAATGCAATTGTGTGGATGTCTATATCAATTCTGCACCTATTCGGTTACTCTCCGCCTAAGAAATCGGGGCTTAGTATAATTCTGGAAACCTTTTAGTTCAAATAGAATTGCATATCTAGACGACATTTGTCTTGCCCTTCATAACCCTAGAGGGATGCTACGTCCGGACATCGCTTGCTTCCTTGGTTTCTCTCCTATTATTTCCCATATTTTCTTATATTTTCTTGCTTTTGTTCACACGCACAACACTCGATCATTTAGGCTATTTTACGGGTTTAGAGTTATTACTAGCATTCACTTTTTTCATGTGGACCGACACTCTGGACTTACGCACAATTTATTAAGTGATCGACACATATACTTGCGTCCCTATCAAATATATTTATTTTTAGTGTATAATTAACCCAAAAAAAGGTCCCTTGGTATGGGTAGTTTCATTGGTGACCACAAATATTTCATCATTATAACGTTGTGGCCACAAATGTTTTTTTTTGTAACATTGTGGCCACAAAACTATTCTCCGGTTGCACTGATGGCCACAAATATTTTTTTGTAACGTTGTGGCCACAAATGTTTCATCATTATAATGTTGTGGCCACAAAGACTTTCCACGTAGATTATGTGTTTTGTGGTCACATTATCAACTTCACTGGAAATAACCCCCAAACATGCCATTGTGGCCATCAATGCAACCGGAGAATAGTTTTGTGGCTACAACGTTACAAAAAAAATATTTGTGACCACAACATTATAATGATGAAATATTTGTGGCTACCAGTGAAATGAACCCTCTCTTTGGTATCTTGATGAAAAACTGGCACACAAAACTTTGAGATGCTACTTATCAATGACATATCCCACATGGAATAGCAAGCAATACTAAAGGGAAAATCATATAAATATGAGACTATTATTAATATATATTTTTTATACCATATGAAGTTCTCTATGATATAAAGGTGTAACATTTGACCTTCTGTAATTTAATAAATTTGCATGATTAGAACTTTATTCTTCTTCATGTAACTTTATGGTAAATAGGAGGTAGAGATGTCTTATTTTAATGTATAGGAGAATCTAGTGTGAATTGCACTACAATATACTTAATTATTGTAGTGCTATAATATACATGTCGAGGTAATATAAGTAATTATAAAGAGCATAATGAAGAGGTGGATCAATAAATAACGTACCTTAATTTTTCGTATATATATTTTGGTAACAATTATGTAATATTTTTAAACTCTTATTTCTCTTTTCTTTTAGAAAGAATGACTTTACTAAAATATAGTGTAAAGCAATTTTAGATTTAAAGAACATCTTTTAGAAGAAAAATATTTAATGAATATATATATGTTATCTGAAAATAAAAGCATAGTTTCTAGATGAGAAACAAATCAATAAGTGTTAAGGTTATAGTATAACTTTTGCTTATTTAGATGTATAACTAAATTATTCAATTTATTATAATGATAATACTTTAACTTGTTGTCACAAGAAATGAGGAAGAACACTATAACAAGATGAAGAATTTTCATATATAGTTTTAATTCAAAACTCACACTCAAACTAAAGCAATAAGCATTGTAAAATACTCATTAAATTGATAGATGATCAATAGATAAATAACTCTATTACAAACCCTAACAAAAAAAATTATATAAATCTACATTAAAAATAAAATAGTAAATAAAATTAAAATTATAATAAAATAGCAGATAAAATAAAATTTTTTAAAACTTTAAATTTAAAGTCGTCAATTCTTCGAGATTCTTTCTTTTTCACCGCATGTGTTCATGCTTTATTATAATAAACTTAAATGTAAAAAATAAATAAATAAATAAATAAACTAATTATAAGATATATACTTTGATGCGTTACAAATATACATTGAACCTAGACATATGTTTGACAAATTATTCCATGCAAACTATACTTCTTTTAAAATAAAGTTAGTCTTATTCCGTAGGATGTTATTCTTTTCTATTACTTTATTTATTTATTATTATTTACGAAATTTGGACAAATCACACGGGGGCATGCACAGACGTGCAGTTAATACGTCCTCAAAATACATGTGTCCTTACTCAGCATGAGTTGACATTCGAACCCGCCTCTTCGGTAAAAATATGAATATTTGCAAAAAAAAAAGACCCCACAGCCAATATATCAAAAAATCATTAGCTATTCAAAATTTTCCTTTGTTTTTTTTTTAATTTATAGACGACAAGCGTCCCCTCATTTAAGGGATTATTAAAGGACTAACAGATATAGAGGTGAACCTAGTTGCGGTGGCTTACAGATCTCCTAGAAAAATCCCCCTGCCCTGCAATCTTGGAGGGGTAAAACTGCTATTTCTCTCAGAGGAGACCCATACCCCAGTTCATGAACAGTACTTGGCCTAAGTGTATAGTGCATGAATTGTACGGGAACAATACTGTAGGGGAAGGATTCGAACCCTTACTCTCCCCATTACACTCTTGTGTTATATCATTGGGTTATTCAATAGTTGACAAAATTTTCCTTTGTCATCACCACCAACGGCCCGAGACACATATCAAATTGTGTGTTCAAATGACCCAACAAAAATTTTAAAATTGTTTATTATATATAAATATATTTGAAAAAATTATTAAATTGAACCCATTAAATTAAACAATTGGGCTCAATATATAATATTGAAAAAAAACATTTTTTAAAAAACATATGAGTTATTATATAAATATTAAAAATTTAAAATCATTTATTTTTTAATACCTATATTTTTTGGCTTTGCGTTTTATTTTTTATAATAACTTTAGAAAACATAAAACTAAAACTACTTTTTTATCTTTTTCATTTTCAATAATTTTTAGCTATTTCTTAATATTTTTTTCAAATCTGACGAAGACACCATCAAAACCTAGTTTTTTTTTTAATTAAAAAATTGAACTCTTAAGAAGGCAATGTTTTTTTGTTCTCTTCACCTACAAGCTATATTAATGAATTTGATTAAGCTCTAAATATCAGTTTCAATTTTCAATTATTTGAGATAAATTTTTAAATACAAATTTTTAATGAAATTTTTTCTATTTTATTTTGTTATTTGTATTTTTATATTTTTTTAATTATAATTGTATATGTATATATAATTTTTTTTTTGCATTATATGTAATATTATTATACTTATACATTGACCCCACTTAATAAATTGTCTACCTTTCTAAAGAGTTTAGGAAGGTTTATAAATTCTTAAATTTTTAATACAAAAACTAAAATGAATTCATTTTGGACTCAAATTGTGGAGTAAATATAAAAGCATAGTTAAAAAAACTCAAAAAATATTAAATAATCTCTTATTATATTGGCAATGAGTTTTTACCTATAGTGTTTGTATTTTTCTAAAGAGGTGGATTAGAATCTTGGTTCAAGCAGGATGATTACACATGTGTATTAATATCTTTCTAAAGAGGTGGATTGAGGTGGATCAGAATCTTGGTTCAAGCAGGATGATTACACATGTGTATTAAGGTAGTGATTTCATGTTTGTGCACATGTTTGGAATGGGGGTTATTCACATTTAAAAAACTAAAATATACTTTCCTCTGAGGTTTATTTACTCATTTCATTTATTTTATTATATTATTAACTTTCAATAATCAATAGGATCTAATATAATAAATAGATATCTTAAACAATACACAAATACTTTAGATAAGATTTAGATACCACCACACATGTGGTCATTACAATAATTGAGCTATTAAGGCATTTAACTCCTACAGAAGAGGTTGAGGGTTTAACTCCCACCTAATTAATGCATAGTTGAAAAGTAACCATGAAAGTGTGTGTGGGGTAAGATTTACTTATGATATATATTACATAATAAAAAATGATTTATCTAATAAATTTTATTTTCAATTTTAAAATATAATTTGACTTATTGTTAATATAGAAAATTGCCAGAAACACCACCAAAGTTTGTAATATATACAAAAACACCCCTTTAATTTCAATATCCATAAAAGCCCTTCTTTTTGAATAGAATGATTTTCAAACCCCCCAAGCATGTAATGGTGATTAACAGAGTTAGTTTTGAATTTTTTTGGACGAAATTATCCCTTGCGTAGAAAGTTGTGGCAAGTGTGACATGGTTTGACAATAATTCCCTTGGCTGCAATGATTTTTCCACTTTTAGAGGGAGAGGTTTGATTTTTTTTTTTTTTTTTTTTTGTGTGTAATCTCGAGAGAACACCATACTGGCGCCGGTTATTTGCTCTCATCGCCTCTTCAACTTTTCCCTTTCTAAAGTTGTCATTGCCTTAACATCTTGTGAAGGACTGAAATTTTGTTCCATTCCACCATTGTCTCGAAGGAGAACTCTCGCTCAAGTCTTCAGCCTTTTATCAGTTTGCGCTCTAAGGTATTGAGGCGAGGTGGACGCCGTTGAAGAAGTTGTGCAGTTTTCTTTTGTTTTTACATTCCGTGTGTTATTTTTGCCAGTTTGGTTTGTAAGCATTCCGTTAGAAAGAGAGATTTTTCAGTTTTATGATTTGATTATTGGATGATATTGTAGTTCGTAGGGAGATTTTCCGGCTAGGGCTTTGTTTTCTACTTTGTATGTACACACGATCCAAAGAGATAATGTTGTGCTAAAGGAGATTTTTTCTATTGTTATGCAATCTCATTGTGCTATGTAATGTTTATAATGTATGTTTCCTCTTTAATTAGATATGGTTGCATTATTAGTGTTTAATAGTATCAGTTTAAGAAATGAGGTTTCTGTTTAAGAAATGAGTTTACTGTTTATGAAATAAGGTTTCCATTTAAAAATAGCTTTCCGTTTAAGAGTTGTGAATAGATTTTTCGATTGTTATGCAATCTCACATGTGTATGTTATTCATTATGCTGTGTAATGTTTATAATGTATGTTTCCCTTTAATTTGATATGGTTGCATTATGTATTGTATTATAATATCAATTTAACTATATGAGTTTTCCGTTTAAAAATATGAGTTTTTCGTTTAAAAATATGAGTTTTCTGTATAAAAAACATAGCTTCTCGTTTAAGAGTTTTGAATATTGCTTAATATATTGCTCTTGTTATAGGCTTGTGCTCATGGTGATCAACCTAGTTAATGGGTGATGCTACTTGACACCGATGGTCGAGACTTTGGCTGAATTGAAAGTTCACATGAGTGGACGACACTGGGAGATCATTCGGAGGACATTGTATGCAACATTCACTGAAATGGAACCTGTATTACAAGAGAGGGCCCTTCTTGATTCTTTGCTACAAAGGTATGATGACTGCACCAATAAATTCAGGATTGGTGCAAGCCTGTTGAGTTTCAGACCTGAAGATGTGGCTCTCATCCTTGGCCTATGATGTGATGGAGAAGCAGTCATATTTCAGAAGAAGAAAACACACTCATCTTTTGAAGTCAAGTATTTATCGAAAATCTACAAAAGACATAGAAACTCCATCAAGAGAACACTTAACCAAATTGTTCGATAAAAGGGAGAAGAAGAAAATTTTGTAAAACTCTTTATGGTGTACCTCATGGGTACTATTTTCTTCCCAAACACCTCATGCTTTGTTCTGAATTGGATCGTTGACTATGTTGATGACCTACCTGGCATGGGACAATACACATGGGCGTAGGCAACGCACAAGTGGCTAATGGAGGATGTTCTACAAACGGCCGCTCGAGTGCAAGCAAGATGCGCTGGGAAGAAAACCAACACGGGGTACCTCAAAAGTTGTGCAGTTGTGTTGAATATATGGTTTTATGAGCTCACCGGCACTGGCAAGAAGCTTCATTTTGGCAAGACCCCAAAAATTCTGTGCTATGGTGAAAACAGTTACCGGAAGCAAGCATCGATAGGAGCCATGTTGTCATTTCTTGAAGGAAAGGACGTAATAAATCATTAAAGTTTGTTTGGAGTGACATTTTGTGTATAAAATTTATTTTTGTTTAAGTTTACTTTTTATCGTTTAACAATATTGTTTTGTGTTTAAAAAAAGCTTTTACTCTTACACAATGTCAGTTATTGTTTAATTTTTTGGATTACCACTTAACAATTTTTTTTTTAGTCTTTAATAACATTGGTTATTGTTTAAGTTGAGGGATTTTACTAGATTGTGTTGTTTACAAATGTTAGTTTCCTAAACTGGTCGCTGCGAATACGGATAAAGAAGTCTTTGTTCAGGCCACCCGCCACGGAAATGTCACTCGTCGCGGAGATGACATTGCTCCCACACCACTACCTCGAAAAAAAGATGAGAGGTCAACCGCTTCAAGGCGCATTCGATGCCGTTCCCTTTCTCCCAGCACGTAGCACATACTTCTTGGCACCGGATAAGCCTCCTGCTTCAAGGCACGTTCGACGCTGTTCCCCTTCTCCCAGGCCACACCTTGCACGTACTTCTCGGCATAGGACAAGCCCTCTACCCCCCGAGGCCAACAGCTAATGACGGCACTACACGTTTATTGCAGCGTGCAAAATATTGACACAAGGGTTCCCCAGCTTGTTGCTCCTATCGAGGCATTGGAGTCATGTGTATATTTGATTAATACGTCTCTCCCTCCGCCTGTTGATGCTGAAACAAATGAAGTACCTCACACTGGTTATACTTCAAATAACCCGAATGCTGTCGACGCAGCCTCGGCTTTTGTCGACGACGATGTCATTGGGATGACCATTCGAAGAGGCCTGCATTGGAAGAGGCTTGCATCTCGAAGAAAATCAAGAATGTCTCTCCCTCCGCCTACTGACATTGAGCCAACAATAGCACCATCCGCTATTGCCGAAATTGTCCCATCAATGGAAGAGACAGGGCCTGAGGAAATAACCCCAATAGTGGCTCCAGGGGCTGCAGTGGACCAACCTCCAGCGGATGTGTCTTCAGTTGATGATGTCGTCACAGCTGATGTTAATAGGATCATTGAATCTCTTGCCAATGAAATCCCTGTCTCAGAGGAACCGGTAGACGATAGTGCCGCATCGAAGGAAGACACATTTCCACACCAGGCACGAAGCAGCAACTACTTGCGGCGAACAATTGTTAGATAAACAAGGAACGCCAATGAATAACACATCAATCAAAGGACCGTTATTGGGAGTCAAAGATGTCTTGGCTATTCCTGGTGATGAACTCTATGGCGATAACTCATAACCGAAAGACACTACTAACGAAGGGTAAGGAAACGTTAACGAAGAAACAACGATTACTAACGTTGACATACAGTCCTTGCAAATCAACAGTACGAGGATGTGTGGAAGAATTTTTTTCCGAAGAATAAAAGATACACCGGATACATGCACCTCGACAAATTCGAGCAGGAGATAATAAGGATCTTCTTAAACCGTTGGATAGACTCGTAAGTATGAAGTATTTATGTTATCATTTAAATTTATGTAGTTTCCGCTTAAATATTTGTGATATCATTTAAATATATGTGTTATTAGTTAAGAAAATTAGTTTCCGCTTAAGTATTTATGTTATCATTTAAATGTATGTGTTATTATTTAACATCAGGATTGTTTTCTGGAAGAATGAATTTGTTAACACGACACGAACCAACGTGTTCACATTGTTGGATGTGAAGGAAATGGTCACAGACGATGTCATGGACGTTTTTGTATGCATCATTCAGAAGTCGCTGAAGAGAGTACTGTATCCATATAAGAAGTGCGCTTCCATCACGCGTCTACTGGCACTATTTATGTCGAAACAGGAAGACACATCTAAGACAACTCTCACTATGATCGAAACTTGCATGATGTTGACATCGTCATTCTACCAATAATCCTTAATGGCCATTTCCATATCCTTGTTCTAGATAACGAGAAACAAGAGTACAAGCATTACTCTTCATGCTAGAGTGAGGTGTACGATACAGACTCCATTGACATGGTAAATTACATGTTAAATAGAGTACACACATACACACATCGTAGTTCCTATTTAACAACTGTAACTTTAAATTGTATTTCATGACAGCAGAAACTATTTGACAATTGCGTCGAGATGGAGTTTGGCGAGACGGTGACAACCTTGTACCCTTTGATTCATGACAGAGAAATGCTAAGATAGAAACGAGGAAGTGTCGACTGTGCTGTGTATGTGATACAGTTTATTAAGAAAATACTTGACGATGAAAAGCTACGACTACCGCATACTGACGTCCCTTACTTGAGACTAAAGTATGTTGCACGCATACTTATAGAAGGGAGAGTTGCTGATGTTAGTAACAAATCCAATACAACAAATGGGGTACAAAAAGTATAAGTTTGTTTGTAGTTATAATGTACTCTTGCTAACCTAAATTCTTTTCCACAAATGTGTTTAAATTTTTC
The DNA here is from genome assembly GCA_020875875.1 of Dioscorea alata. Taxonomy (NCBI): domain Eukaryota; kingdom Viridiplantae; phylum Streptophyta; class Magnoliopsida; order Dioscoreales; family Dioscoreaceae; genus Dioscorea; species Dioscorea alata. The sequence continues at coordinate 15,757,771 of CM037019.1, forward strand.
ATGTAAATATCATTGTCTCCATATAATAAAGAACGATTGTCTTTTTGCTTCGCTGTCTTTGTTTAACTATCAATGTTTCTATTTAACATATTGTGTTTACGTTTAAAAAAGTGTTTAAATATCGTTGTTTCTATTTAACTGTCAATGTTTGTGTTTAACTATCAATATTTGTTTAACACTCAATGTTTTTGTTTAACTCTTAATATTTCTATTTAACTTTCATTGTTTCTATTTAGATATCAATGTTTCTATTTAAAAACAATTTCTCTGTTTAAAGATTAATGATTGACACGTAAATAAGTTTGCTTCTGTTTAAATTTGTGTTTATTTACAATATTATGCGAGAGTTTGTAACAAATATAAGTTGTCTTCAATGTCTAGTTGGCGACAGTTTCATTGAAAGATCTACGATTGTGACCAGACGTGTGGCAGCGACTGCAATGTAACTTGCGGATCTCAGATGCTTGTGACTCGATCCTCTTCTGTCTAGGATGCCTAGGTTACCTTCTCTTGACAAGCGGACCAAAATGCAGTTCTCGATCGTTGTCTGTAGGCTTGTCACGGTCGGGTATGGGGAAAATAACTTCCTTATACGCCAATTTGTAATTGTCAATGGTAAATTAGCCGCTAGTAAACCAATGAACGTTTGGTGTCTGTCTGCATTATTGCAACGGAAGCATGTTTGCACGGGATACCATAAAGGTGCCATCTGTGACATGAGCAAGTTTTACCCGATAGATCTACGGAGTTGCTACACTGGTCAATCACTTCATAACTGTCATTGACACAATGACCAACACGAAGATTTCGGCTTTTCGCAACAAGTTCCTCTACTTTCTTATGTATGTCGGGACATAAGTAGGTCTATCATTTGTTCGCTTGCTCACGGCTGGTGCATAACATGTGCATTAGCTTAAACCTGTATGGACACATATAGTTAAACATTATAAGTCATTGTTAAGCTAAGGCACTGAAATTTAAATAGAAACAAACATTTTTAAAAGATAACAAAACATATTAAGAGGAGACTCTGATATTTAAATAGAAACAAAGATATTTAAAGAGAAACAAACAAGTTTAAAGGATAATCACCATTTTTAAGCATTAAATAATATCAACATTCAAATACCGTATGGAGTCAACCATTTTCGTCACCGGTAAATACCGAGCCTTTTTTATCCACGTATTGAATGAATCTATGACATTTGAATACATCTCTCCCCAATGTTCATCTCTGAATAAATAATTCAACCAATGTCACATACCTGATTTATGAAGCAACCAATGATAGACATCGGGTAATGTGGCCTGTAGTTCATTTACCGAATCATCAAATTCTTTAGCTATAGATGCCAACCTAATACGAAAGTATATGGACCAGCACTCCTCCTTCAATGCCTTCCAAAGTCTAACATTACATTTCATAAAATTGACCTCTAAGTGTCAAGGCAGTATGCATGTGGGGAAGAAGGGAAGACCTTTGCAATGGCATTCACAAGACCCTTAGACTTGTTCAACACAAATGTAATCATCTCTTCATAATCTCCATCATTGTATAAAGCATCACCTAACTTGGAAATGAATCACGTCCAATTGGCATCGGTCTCGTTGTTGACAATACCGAAGGTGACGTGAAAAAAACCATTATTTCCATCTTTGCTTGTGGCACCCAATAGAGTACCCTGATATTTTTCAAGAAGGTGGGTACCATCGAGAAACAGCAGTGGCCTGCAACCCCTTTTGAATCCCATGATACATGCACAGAAAGAAAAGAATGCAAGTTTAAATTGCTCACCATCTCTTTCCACAATCGCAATACTGCCGGGGTTTGTCTCAACCACCTTATCCAAGTACCAAAGCAACAAATCATAGCTGGAGACCTCGCTACCATCAAGGATCACCCGGGCATACTCTTTACCCAACCAAGCTTGCTTGTATGGAATGTGGACACCATGTTCCCGTAACATGTCCTTCTGAATGTCGATGACCTTGTACAAGGGTTGGTCCTTAAGCTTCTGAATCACCCGTATGCTTACCTATTTCTTGGACGCTTTCGGATGTGACACCGAGCCAATTCCACCACCGCAAGTGTGTGACGGGTGCATTATTTTGATTCTGAAAGTATTTTTATTATATTCCTTTGATGCATGAAAGCGCCATTGACAACCAACGGCAGCGCATTCTACAGTCATCCGGTGTTTTTCATTTTTTATGAATTTGAAGTCAAAATTCCGCTTGATTGCAAAATTTTGAAGTGCATCTCTAAAATGATCAACGCCTAAAAAATGTTGTCCTATATCCAATGACAACACTTCAGATTGATCTGATGATGAAGGAAGGCGTGTCACACCGTCAGGGTCGGCATGAGGTGGAACGGATACACTCGTAAAATCCGAATACATGCTAAAATCAAAGAACTTTACAACCAGAAGAAAGTTTAAGCGGAAACACCATTATTTTAAGCGAAAACATAAAAGTTTAAACGGAAACTGGAAAATTTAAATGGAAAAATAACATTTTAAACGGAAACTAAAAAATTTAATCTGAAAAATAAATAACATTTTAAACAGAAACTAGATAATTTTAAGCGGAACCTGGGATGAGACAGGGATAACAAAGCAAAACTTATGTTTTTGCTTTGTTTTAAACGGAAACTTATTTTTTAAGCGGAAATTGGAATAATTAACCGAAAACATATACTTTTAAGGGAAAAATGGGATAATTAATCAATAATTAACTTCTATAACTATGTAAATATAAAGAAGAAGAACTGTACAACGAGAAGAAATCGTTTTCAGTAGGATAGGACAATGACACATCATCTGTCTCAACCACGAGATCGGCTGCAACGCATTTGAAGAGGGTGTACACGTGACACATGCGCTGGAAATCAACCTCATTTTCTATTGGACAAACCGTTTTATATCCATTAGGTGTAATAAACTTCACCCTAACATGGGAATTATCGAGACCCCATCACTTACATATCTCAGCTAACACTGATTTCCAAGAAGTCAATGCTGTGAACACTAGCACTCGTCCCTCCCTATTATATCTAGCAATAACACAAAAACTATTCATACTAAACTTACATAAAATTAGATTGCTACTCTCTCTTGCAGGATGATCAAAGTGAGGGCAAGGAAGAGATTCTCACCTTATCGGGCAACCGACAGAACTCAAATCGAACAGACCGAATGGGGAGGAATTGAAAAACTCCAACAATCCAAGGTGGTATGAGTCTTCCAAACTTTGTTTGAGAAAAAGCAAAAAGGAATGCAAAAAGATTTGATATGATGTGATTGAGCGGTTTAATTCCCACCATTTTCAAGAGCAACGATGAAATTTCACAACATGAACCCAATCTAAATGATCTACAAGGGGTAAAAAGGATGTGAAACAATAACGGAAAGGTTGTCCGGTTTTTCAAAACTTACAGGGGCTGTTTGGAAACTTTTGAAATTCCTAAGGGGTAAATAGTAATTTTTCCTTGTTAGGCCATCTCCAACCCAAAACTCTATATTTGGCGCTTCAGTACTCAAAAATACAGTTTCTACAGTGAAAACTTCTCCAACCACCATCTCTATTTTTAACTCTAAAATAGAATATTCTAAGAATATTTTTCTCCAACCACCATCTCTATCAATAAATATAATCATCTTTAATTTTTTTCACTTTTAACCATTAAATTTAAATATGATACTATTTAAAATATATTTTTAATTTTTATATTTATTATAGATATTTATTAAATATAAAAGTGATAAAAAAATACAAATATAAACATTACATTAATTATTTAATAAAAACAAAACATACAAACAAGCACCATTAGTAAAAACAACATATTATTAGAAACTAAAGTAGTATACATATTTCTAATTATCTTCGTTATTTGCATAGCACAACCATAAATGTTCAATTAATGCATTGCGAAGTGCAATATGAGCTTCTTTGTCTTTAATTTGCCTGTAGCGACCAAGAAATTGTTCAAATCGAGCATCTTCATCTTGTACCAATTCAACTACTGGGGTCACCACTTCCCTTACATCCACGATTAGTACACTGAGATCTCGTTCATCCTCAACTATCATATTGTGCATAATAATGCATGCAGTCATTATGTCATGTAAAACATTTTTTCTCCAAAACCGTGCTGGTCCTACCACAATTGCAAAAACGAGATTGTAAAACACCAAATGCCCTCTCAATGTCTTTTCGGCATGCTTCTTGTCTCATTGCAAAATATTTTTTCTTCGGAGTTCGGGTTGATGAATAGTTTGTACAATAGTAGACCATTTTGGATATATGTTATCAGCTAAATAATATCCCATATTGTACTCATTTCCTTGAATGACATAATGAGAAGAAGGAGCAATACATTGTGCTAGGTTGGAGAGCAAATTAGAAGACTCCAAAACATTTATGTCATTGTTGGTGCCTGGCATACCGAAATAAGCGTGCTATATCCAAAGATCATAATCTGCTACTGCTTCAAGAATAATTGTTGGGCATCCATACCTTCCTTTATATTGTCCAACCCATGCTGTGGGACAAATTTTCCACTTCTAATGCATACAATCCAAACTTCCTAACATTCCTGGAAAGCCACGTTGTTCTCCAATGTATAAGAGTCTTGCAATATCATTAGCATTAGGTGATCTAAGATATTGCTCAAAGAAAATCTATACGATGGCTCGACAAAATCTTTTGAAACTTTCAATTGTAGTTGATTCACCGATTTTGATATATTCATCTGTAGCATCAGCAGGTAAACCATATGTCAACATTCGAAAAGCAGCAGTAATTTTTTGTAAAGTAGATAACCCAACTCGACCAAGACCATCACAGTGTTGTTGGAAGTAACTATCATGGTCCTTCACTGCATCAACAATGCGAAGAAACAAACTTCATGACATCCGATATCTTCGGCGAAACATTTCAGCATTATATCGTGGATTCTTCGAAAAGTAATCATTCCACAAATTACAATTTGTTGCTTCACGGTCACGATTAATAACAACATGGCCTGGGATAAAGCCACCATGGGAGCGACGGTTGTTCAGATGACTGGAGGTTAACTCTAATATCATGTTATTATTTTGAATAACACGATGCATTGCATCCTCTTCCACTGAAAAGAGATCATACATCCATAACATATTATCGTCATCATCTGAAGATGATGACGACAATATGTTATTTTCAGTATTCGATGTTCCCCCAATGTTGTAATTCATTTTGAGTATATATTTATGTGCTCTACGAATGAAAAGAATAATAATAAGGTCAATTTATAAGAAATGGGGGCATTATTCAAATTGATCATTTTCAGACATTGGGAAGTGTGATGAGCTAGGGTTTGGTATGATGAATTCAAATTCAACGGTGTGGATGCAGATGGAATCCATCCAACGGTTGGTTAGAAGATAAGATGACACATTATTCAATTTCTTTATCTTCTACCATTGGGAAGTGTAACATTATTCAAACTGATCATTTTCTGACATTGGGAAGTGTGATGAGATAGGGTTTGGTATGATGAATTCAAATTCAACGGTGTGGATGCAGATGGAATCCATCCAACAGTTGGTTAGAAGATAAGATGACACATTATTCAATTATTGTGTTGCCTATATAAACAACTTCATGTCATCTCTTATTTCAACCATTATTATAAAAAAAATCTCTCTTTCATTGTAACCCAAGAAAAATGTCTAAACAATCTCGTAGTTCGGGGTACTCTCCTTATGAAGATGTCCACCTTTGTGAAATTTACATGGAAATGACTCAAGACCCCATTATTGGTACGAACCAGTCTTTAGAGCAATTATGGGCACAAATGGAGGAAAAGTACAATTTGACAAGAGATAAGACTTGGGTGGAACGTTCTGGTCGGTCTTTACAATGTCGGATGCAAACAATAGAGAAGGCAGTAAAAAAATTGAACGGATGTATTCGACAAGTGGAAAATTTGAATCCAAGTGGTGCATCAGACCAAGATATTGTAAGTGTTTTATATATTTTATTCTTTGCAATTTTATATTTTTACAAATACATAACTCTGAAATAATTTACAGATGAATCGAGCGAAGAGAATGCTTTTGGATGATCCTAACTACAAGAAAGGGTTCAAGTTTGATCATGTGTGGCACATTATGAGAAACTTTGAGAAGTTTAAATATAACGTTATGACATCTAGACAAATTACTCGAAAGCATACATTTGACCATGTATCATCAGAATCTGAAAACCCCACGCCAGAATCTCAAGCACCAGAATCTCCTAGACTTTCTCAATTTTCTCTTAACTTAGATGATAGTATTGGTGGCTCACCTTCTGAACGCCCAATTGGACAGAAGAAAGCCAAATTGAAGAAAAAAATGGATGATGAAGTGGCATCTTCTCTTAGTCGCCTAAAAGATGATAACTCCAAGATTATAGAGATGCTAGAGAAGACTAATGCAGATTGACAAATGTTCATAGAAATGCAGAGTAAAAATCTTGCCTTTCAACAAATGAAATATGAGGACAAAATTTTGATGCGAGATTTGAATTCTATCACTGATCCAAACATTCGTGCTTGTATACAAGCACAACAACAAGAAATTTTACAGAAAAGAGGTCATTTTCAACAACCACCGCCTTCTGGATCTAATATGTTTAACGACATATTCGGCAATATTGGTGGGAGTGGCGATAACATGCTAGACTATTAGCCCCATCTATGCAGACTTCATATTTGTATTTTGGGCGTTATGTTTTTTTTCTTTTCAATATCGATGGTAATATATGTTTTAGGATTATTTTCTATGGTTTTTATTTTATCGTTCATGTAATTTTCGTTAATTTTAATGAATTTATATTTTGCAAATTATTTTCTTTAATTTTATATTTCTTATTAATTGAAGAATATAAACCTAGATTATAAGTTATTAATTTAATTAGAATATAACATATAAATATAAATTTAAAAAAAATTAAAAAACAGAATTAAAAAAGAGAATAAAAAAATCAAAACATAATTTAAAAAAAGAAAATAAAAACAAATAAACAAAAATTTAAAAATATAAAAAAAAATAATTTAAAAATATAAAAATAGAATTTAAACAAAAATAAAAAAATAAAAAAAATAAAAAAAGAATTTAAACAAAAGATAAAAAAACAGAATTTAAAAAATAAAAACAGAATTTAAACAAAAGATAAAATAAAAAAAAATAGCGTTAGCTACAGTGGCGCGCAAGATTTCGCGCGCCACTCTAGCGGAATCCAAATTTAGATTGGAGAAACCCCGTGCCAAATCGGTTGAAAAACGCCATATTTAAGTCTCGGTTGAAGATGCTCTTAATAAGTTTTTTTTTTTTGCTTTTACGAAATTGAATTTGAGTTGAAGTTGAAGAAGAGAATATATTTACTTAGCACAGAATTATATTAATAATTAAGGGTTTGAAAAACTTTTGACTTCGCATGTTATGCAGGGTTCTTGTAAACAATCTCTCTTAATTATTTCATGTGCATTGCAAGAGTATCAAACTTATCCTATGAATTAAGTCTCATTTATGACATTGGAAAAATTAAAGAATTATTTTTTAACATTCTAAAAGAAACTATAAGTAAAAAAAATTATTTAAAAAAATCCTGACAATCAAATTGATCATACACTCTATCTCTAATTCCAGAAAAAAAAAAATTAAGTACTAACTCAATCAAAAACTTGATTTCAGAAAAAATCTAGCGGTATGAAGGCAAATTGAAATTGCTATCGTTTTCCCAATGTTGATTATTATATGGTAACAAGAACATGTCATTACTAAAATTTGAGCATTTTCACACCTAAATCAGCAAGGTTTGGCTCAAATCATGTAATATATATAATGCAACATTCATATGACTTATTGGTGTACATGTTATTATGCTTTAACTTAAACCAAAAAAATAAAAAAGTTTTATCTAAAAGCATGTTATCATTCCAAATTAATGGACCGACATTCAGAATACTGACCCTTGTAAAAAGGAGAATGAGAATATAGTTCTTGTTAAACTTCAACATGCCTTGTAAGGCCCCTAACTTATCCAATATTCTATAATTAAGTTCTGCCTTTCAAAAATATTCTAATTTAATTCTATTTATTTTATGATTTAATGAAACTTATCTCAAAATACTTTTTTGCTCTTGTTTAATATTATTCGCCTTCATCTTTCCTCCACCAACAAGGTTTGGTGGCTTAAAACCTAGCCGATACTCGTCTAGCCATTGGCTCACTAAGGCAAAGAAAGACCAACAGGTCCACTGTCCCGGCTCGATGCCGGGGCAAGCTCGCCTTGATGGGCTTGGCTCCGCCTCAATGCAAGCTTGCTCCAGGCTCACCGTGGTTCAACGTCCTGCAGGGGTGTTGGATGAGGTGAGCTTGCCATCTTGCCAAGCCTTGCTTTGCCTCAGCTTTGACAAGAGCTCACCAAGAAATTAAGATGAAGAAAAGGTTAGAGAAGGGTAACATAGTAATTTTTCATATCAATAAAGCTGTTGAAAATATGAATTTGAAAAATAAGGATTCTCGGGAGTATTAAGGAAAGAATTTCACATGTTTGGTTTAAAATTTATGAAATTATTCTTGGGAAATATTTCTTTCCAGGTACATTTAATTCCCACAACTAATGATTGTCCATATTCCTATTGGGGTTGGATATAAAATATTCTCATGATATAGGAATAAACTTAATTGAATAAAATGACAAAAAAAAAAAAAAAAACGTCAATTTTTATTTTCAGGTCACATCTTCTTTGATTTTATAGTATTAGACCTTTATATTTTGTATTTTAACTATTTTTACTTATTTTTGTTAAGTCATGACTTTATTTGTAAAAAAATCATTGCTTTGTTAATTATACGGTTTAAAATCATTTTAGACTAGTGGCAGCAAATTGAGTTGATTTATGTTGTTTTGGTAATATTGCATTTAAGGGTTATTTTGGAGAAATTATTTACATTCTCAAAAATCTTGTATCCAAACCAAACAGGGTATAAAATATTCTTTAGTATTAATAATATATTACAAAAAATATTATCTGTAAACCAAATAAGGGAATAAATTACTTCTTGGTTTATCATTTATAAGAATTCATATTCATGGAAATCCACATTCTTATGGTAATATTTCAAACCTTATCCCAAATGCCCCTAGGGTATGTTTGGTATATATGGGGACTAATATAAGATTTTCAGGAATATGCTATTTTCATGTTTGGTATAAATTTTATGAAGTTATTCTCAAAAACTATTTATTCCTAGGTACATATCATCCCCCATCAAATGACAATATGTATTCTTAGGGGGGTTGGGTATAAAATTTCTCATGTGCTATTCCCATGTTTAGTAATAGTAACTTATTTTCAAGAATTTGTTTTATAGTAAACCAAACAAAGGAATGAAGTACTTTTAAGTTTATTATTATTAGGAAACTACATTCCTAACAATTTATATATATTCCCATGGTAATATTTCAAGCTTTTTATGCAAAAACAGAAATAAAATAGTTTTATGACACGGAGATCTTTTCGAATCTTACTAGCGTCTCCATGTTATTTTTCTTTTTTGTTTATCCTAATTAAATTGGGTAGTTGAAATTTCCGAGGTTAAAAATTTAACATGCTAGGTTAAAATGCAAATAAGAAAAATGCAATAAAAAATTAACAAACTCAAAGATGAACTCAATGGAACATTTTTCTAAAAATAATAAATACTTAAAATTGGTAAATGAGATAAAATTTTATCATTTCTAGTATCTTATGATGGGATTAGCCATTGGGGGACGAAAACAATTTTATCAAAACAATCATATTAAAAAAGCAATTGACTTTGCCAGACAGACCTATTGGCGAATTCTTTAATTAATTTTTTGGATAAATTTGTAATCATTTTTCACATGAATAGAATGACAAACAAATGAACAATTGTTAACTTGAGTTTTAGTAATATATTTATTTAATTTTATCTATAGATTCCATATTAGTTAAATAAAGAAATTTCTGGTTATTGTGTCATTATTATGTATAATTTGTTGAGTATTATTCTTTTCGTTGTCGTAATGAGTTATCATGAAAATTTTAAATTTTCAAACTTGATAAATATTCATAACAGTTCTCATATTTGTTCTAAATATTTTTTAGTGCGATTGGGTTGGCACATTCAAAAAATTCTTGAAGGCGCAATCTCTGGCGATGGACGAGCACTTGTCTATTGTTGACGAGCGTCAAGATTCCATGCTTTCTAAGACGGAAGAGCTCTATGTCTCAGTTCAGCAGCACGCCGCACTCTTTGAAGCGATCCAAAAATCAATGGCCGCGCAACAGACAGTGATGACTGACATGCTACTCAAACTATCAAAGTTGGAGTGCTCCAATGCTCCGGCCTTATTGTCACCGCCCCCGGTGATGACAGGGACTAGTTCTTACCTCAGCCTGAACATAGCGGGACAGATCGTGGGACAGGGTAGTAATGTTTCTCAACCACTGACTCGTCCACCTAAACCGGAGATGCCATTATTTTTTGATGAGAACATTCTCTCATGGATCTTTCAGATTGAACATTTTTTCAATCACGTACTCCAGACAAGCAGAAGATCGACATTGCAGTGTTTTACATGAACAGGAACGAGATGCACTCAGTGGAATCACTAGTTGTCTTCCATGAACCAACTCACATCTTGGGAAGCTTTTGTTCATCAGGCTAAGCTTTGCCTCAATTCGTCCAAGTTTGTTAACCACGAAGCCCGCCTCTTCAAGCTCAAACAACATTCCTCGGTTACTTCCTACCTCTCAGAATTCGAATGTCTATCGACGAGGGTTTCTAGCTTAAGTCACAACAACTTACTCAACTGCATCCTATCGGAGTTATGTGATGATATACAACATGAACTGTATCTCTTGAAGCCATAGTCTCTCCATGATGCCATTGGCATGGCTAAAATCCTTGAAGGCAAGTGCAATATAGTAAGATTTGCATTTGGGCCACAACGCTTTTCTCAACCGCCTACTGAGTGCGACTCACCCACAAACAACCAACCCACCCAACGCCACCCGGCCCACATAGGGCACATATTCTATCCCCATCAAGAGTTTAATGCCTTCTAAAAATGGTAGCTAGACGCGAATGTGGACTATGTTACAACTGTGACTCCCTATTTATGAGGGGTCATAGGTGTAATCCCCTGCAGTTCTTATACCTCCTTGTGGATGATGATGAGTTACCTGGAGAAAACCTCTAACCCGAACTGCCTCGGTCCTGCGATGACGTAGATCCCCACCGAAAGCCTCACCGAGTAGGGCACACCTTGTATATCATTTCACGCGTTGGTTGGCGTAATGGTCCCCTCTACCCTGAAGATTGCAGGAAAAGTCCACGGCAAGGAGGTGGTCATTCTGATTGATGGGGGCTTCACAAATAACTTCATCCAATTGTATTTGGCGGCGCATCTGGGGTTAACTATTCAATCTTTCCCCATATGCGAGTCACGATGGGTAATGCGTTGAACTCCAGTGCGATGGCGAATGTGTTCAGGTTCTGTTGTAGCTCAGTGAGGCTGTCTTCATGATAGATCTTCTTCTCTTACCCGTGTTTGGAGGCTTGGAGCAGATATTGTCCTCGAAGTCAATTGACTTGTAAGACTCAGGCCGACCATCGTCGATTGCCGTCAGCTGTGGATGGACTTTGAATCTAATGGAGTGCGAATTCATTTACATGCCATGCAAAACCCAAGCACACTCACGGCCTCTGCCTCTCATGGATTTGAAGAGCCACGTTTGCGGTCAACAGACAAGTCAATATTTCCATCTTTTCGTTTCGTTGGACTCAGTCAATGGAACCAATTTGTCACATACTATGGATTACTTGGATTCAACCGCACCTCTACATTTATTGCCTCACTTAATTGCTTACTGACCACCTACTCTGATATATTTTCCTGACCAACAGGGCTTGCATCCATTAAGGCGTTTGATCACCGGATACCACTGTAGGCTGATACAACACCGGTGAAAGTATGACCATACCGTTACCTGCACTTTCAGAAGGCCGAAATCGAACAGCTAGTCTGGGAGATGCTCAAAGATGGGATCATCCATCCAAGAGCAAGCTCATTTTCTTCACCAGTCATCTTGGTGAAGAAGAAGGATGGCACTTGAAGGTCTTGCGTCGACTATCATACTCTCAACATTGTAACTGTTGTGACCAGTTTCCCATTTAGACCATCAAATAGCTCCTCGACGAGCTTACTGGTGCCTTGGTCTTCTATAAAATGGATCTCCGTTCTGGCTACCATCGTGTGTGTATCTTTCTCAACGACATTGGAAAAAAAACATTCCGGACACGTAAAGGACATTACGAATTTCTCGTATTGCCCTTTGGTCTGTCAAACTCCCACCACATTCCAAGCTCTCATGAATTCCTTTTTCAATTGGTGATGTGGAGATTTGCATTAGTCTCCTTCAACAATATGTTGATATACAATTTGTCCTCGGAGGAGCACCTTAAACATCATCAAACCATCTTTTCCATGTTCTAACAACACCAACTCTTCGCCAAGCTCAATAAATACACCTTTGGATGTCTTTGCATCGCGTACCTGGGCCGCACCATCTCAGGTGACAAAGTGACGGTGGATTCGAATTAAGTACGGGTTGTACAACACTGGCCCTTATCGATAACCATGCACAGCCTCCGGGGTTTTCTTAGACACTAGGGATATTATAAGTGCTTTGTGCATAGCTACACAACTCTTGTTGCACCGTTGATTGTATTATTGAAGAAAAATGCATTCTTCTAGTCCGCAAAAGCGACAAAGATGTTTGAAAAGTTGAAGACGGCTCTCACGACAACACATGTCCTCTATCCTCCCAACTATGACCTATCATTTGAAATCCAAATAGACGCCTCAGTGACCGGCACAGGAGCGGTCTTGCTGCAAGATTGGTGCCCCCTCGCTTACTTCAACAAAATGTTAACTCTACGCCTCCAAGCATCTTCTACACATACGAGCGAGATGTATGCCATCACTAAAGCCGTTCAACGGTGGCGTCAATACCTGCTCGACAGGCGATTTGTTATTTATACCGACCACCAGAGCTTACGCTCTCTCCTTTACTAGATTATACAAACACCTTATCAACATAAGTGCCTTACTAAGGTGTTTGGCTTCGAATTCGATATTCTCTACAAACCAGGCTGCAGTAATAAGCCTAGAAAAGCTCTTTCTCGCCTTCCAGAAAGCACATCAGCTCATTTTTTATCACTGGTCATGACACGTCCATTTCCTGCCTTATGGCGTGCTCTACAACAAGCCTACAAGGATGATCCGACCACCATCTCCTTTCGGGAATCAATTTGACAGGAGCCTGAAGCATACCAAGACTATTCATTAAGGGATGATCTCATTCTCTTTCAAGGCCGGATGCTCGTTCCTTCCAACATGGCTCTTCACAACTTCTTATCTCGGAGTTTCATAACACACCTGTAGGTGGGCATGCAGGCATCCGGTGGACCTATCACCGTCTCATCAGCATGTTATATTGGTTAGACCTTAAAAACCAAGTACGTGACTTTGTCAATAGCTGCCATATATGCTAGATGGTCAAGCCCTTTAACCATTCCCCCAGGGGTTACTACAATCGTTGCCTATACCTAGTCAAATATGAGTATCAACATCGCTTGATTTTATCACTCATCTTCTGGCATCAGCCGGCAAGACAGTCATCCTTGTGGTCATTGTTGATCGCCTCTCCAAACAAGAGCATTTCTCTGCTTTACCCTCCTAGTTCATAGCTTTCCACATCGCTGGAGTATTTGTCCACGATGTTGTCAACCTTCACAATGTCCCTAGTTCTCTAATCTTTGATAGGGATCCTCTATTCATAAGCCTTTTCTGAAAGGAGTTGTTTCGCTTGCAAGGGACGTAGCTGTCCATAAGCAGTGCCTACCATCCCCAATCTGACAACCAAACGGAGATTTTAAACCGCTACTTGGAAGACTATTTATGATGCTTCCTCGGTGATCATCCATGACACTTGGTTTGACTTCTTCCTTAGGCGGAATGGCATTATAATACGGCCTGGCATTCCTCTATTCATATGCTAACATTTGAAGCAGTTTATGGCTGCATTCCCCCCACTTTTCTAGACAACACGCTTGATACCTCCACTATTATAGCAGTCAACACTCTTATGACTGAACAGACTCAAGCCCTCACCACCCTGAAGGAAAATCTCCTTCATGCTCAAAGCCGCATGAAGAACCAAGCCAACTCCAAGCATACTGACATCTCCTTTCAAGCAGGGGATTGGGTTTTCTTAAGCCTCCAACCTTACTGACAGACATCTCTAACTCAGCGGCTCACCCACAAGCTCTATGAATAGTTCTTTGGCCCATTCAAAATACTAGAGAAAATCGGGGCTGTCGCATATCATTTGCAACTACCATCTTCTGCTCAACTACATGACGTTTTTCATGTCTCTAAATTGAAACGATGCTGTGGAGACCCAACGATGCAACAACTTCCATTTCCCACTTCATTCAAAGATCACCAGCCAATCTTCAAACCCGTGGTTGCGTTGTGATCACGCCTAGTATTAACCAAGGGAAAATTTGTCTGACATTACTTAGTCCAATGGGAAAACCAGTCAGCCGCCGATGCTTCCTGGACGTTAGAAGATGAACTATGTCAGAATTTTCCTAATTTTTCCTTTGAGGACAAAGTCAGTCACGAAGGGGAGGCAAGTGTAGCGAACCCCGACGTAGAAGCTAGGATAAAGGGAAAAGACGAGAATGGTGGTGTGGCAAGAAGTAGGCAAAAGGCGGAAAGACCGAGGCACGACACGATGCCGACAAATGTGACACCTTTCAGAGAATATATTATTTAATGACATAGAAGTTTATGTAATCAGTGGTTAATGATGTATCATTAAAAGTGGGATTATAATCCTTAACAAATGGTTAAGGTGCCACGTGGACAAGGCTCAGATGGTTACGATTTTGATATAAAAAGTAAGCTATGAAGATGGTACGGGGATAGAAAATCTCTCTGATTCTATTCTTATCCTTCTTCTTATCTCCTCTGTCTCTCTCCAAGTTTTTTCCCCTCTCTCTCCTTTCACTACTCTACTAAGAAAATCACCACTATCGATCCAAGACGCGCTACAACAAATTGTATGGTATTTATAAAGAGAAGCATGCAAATCTGAAGAAGATAAAGAAAGTGTCGGATGAGGCTTAAAGGAGGTAGGAGTACTTGATCGCTCATTAAACCAATGACATATAAATTCCAGTTATGTTATATGCGACTTCACTTGTAAGCTTGTCACATAATTATTACATATTGTTAGTTACATTAGATGTTATGGATTATTAATTTTGTAAGTATTAAGTAAACTATAAGCATAACCATAAAGAATGAAAAATAGAACACAAAAGATATGGTAACATAGTTTGGCATAGGGTGCTTATATCTACGGAGCTAAGCTCGGAGAATCAATCAACTGAAAAAAGCAAAAGTACAAAGACAAACAAGAAAGAACACATGCAAATGTACAATCAATGATTTAAGATCTTATCTCTAAAGTTTCATCTTAATCAATCTCTCATCGGTCTTGACCACATTTAGGTGACTCGCCTTCACTAAGATCTTGTCACAATCATCTTTGACAACAAGCTCTCTCTCTCTCTCTCCCCCTCCCCTCCCCCATATTAATCTATGTTCTCACACCTCTTTAAGTATCTCTTTAATCATAATTCTGTGATACGGGACTTATATGGATCTACACAAATGACCTGTTCAAAACTTTCCTTTTTTGCCTTAATTCTTCACATCATACAACTCCATCATTGCATCTTTAGTTACAATCTAAGTTATCACTTAGCAAGCCACTCATGTTGAATTGGTTATGTTACAACTTTAGGTTGCAATACAACCTCAAGATACCATCAACTCTTTTAGTTGACTTTGAG
The DNA here is from genome assembly GCA_020875875.1 of Dioscorea alata. NCBI lineage: Eukaryota > Viridiplantae > Streptophyta > Magnoliopsida > Dioscoreales > Dioscoreaceae > Dioscorea > Dioscorea alata. The sequence continues at coordinate 15,773,766 of CM037019.1, forward strand.
TTGAACACAGCCGAATATCAACTAATTTCAATTGTAGCTGCAACTAATTGTACTTACTGCACCCCATTAGCAATAATACAACTCAGGTTTTCAAACACGCCCCCAAATATGGCATTCTTCAATCATACCCAAAATAGCTTTCAATCAATATAATCTTCAATCATCCGAACATGGCTTTTAATTAACTTCAAACATCTAAATATAATCTTCAATAAATCTTCAATTATGAGTCTTCAACTTGATTTGGCACTGATGAGTGTACATCATTCATGTATTTAATATCATTTTTTACACTCCTTGGTAGGGATGGCAACGGGTCGGGTCGGGTGCGCGTTTTGCCATACCCGTACCAGCACCCGCTACCCAGCCCCTATACCCGAACCCGTACCTAAACCCGACGGGTTTTCAAAACCTCAATCCACACCCGCACCTGACGGGTAATCGGGTACCCGCGGGGATACCCGCCCCGCCATAACCTTATCTAAAAATATTTAAAATAAAATTAAAATGCAAAGTAAAAATAAAAAATATCAATCTAAAATCATAGATTTTGTGTTTGCATGAACACCATAAAATAGGAATTGTAAATAAATATTCAAAGTAACACAAAATAGAAAAATTCAATACCATAGAGTGAGAATTTAAAACCCCTAATAAAAAATTTGAATATATATAATTGGGTATATTTATTAATTGAATTTCGGGTCGGGTTTGGGTTCGGGTTTGGGTCGAGTATTAGGATTCCCATACCCATACCAGCACCCGCTTTATATTAGTCGGGTTTTAACCGAACGCGACCAAAAACCCTGTCAAACCGGGTTTTACCCGTCAAACTCGGGTCGGATCGGGTCGGGTCGAGTCGGGTTTGGGGATTATTGCCATCCCTACTCCTTGGGCTTGTATTAGAATCATATTGTGGAATTTGATGCTAAATCTAGTTTGTTTTACATTCTCAGGCTTCGGGCATCAATTACTAATGAGAGAGAACCTAAAGAAGCATTCCAAACCTTAAACAAAGAAGTTGGAGCTCTCTCAACATCATTTGACTAAGGACAAGGTAAATTGGGTGACTTATGGGCAACTGACGGCTTACCTTATGGCCGCAGGTACTTTCCAGAGAATCTTGCCGGTATACTTATGCCCATAAGGAGGAGTCAAAGCAAAATCTGAGGACCTTATGGGTAAGGCTTATGCTCGTAAGGACCATTTAGAGGAGTTTACGACTACAGCTTACGCCCGTAAGGGTGGTCGCAAGAAACAGCACAGTGAAGTTTACGGTCTAGTGCTTACAGCCGTAAGATAGACCATAACACTAATAGAAGACCTTACATATGCGACCATCTTTAGACGGGTATAAATAGATTTGATAAGGATTTTTAGGTCGTTCTTTGGATTTCTTTTATACTTTTCTTGGAGGCAAAGTTAGGGAAGAAATGAGACAAATCTCCAGTGCTTAAGGGGCGATTCTAAAGGAGATTTGGATCCACATTCAAGGAAAGAGGAGACCGTAGCCGTCAAACTCATCTTAGCGGCATGTGTGGAAGGTTCTTGGAGCGTTCTTTGCGATCCCACTCTAGCACGATTGAGAAGGGGGTTTTAATGATTTCCATCTTATTCGTTGTGTCTTGTATTTGGATTGATAGCTCTCCATCTATGGAGAACTAATTTGTTAGATGTTTGGGCATAGTTTAAATCTAGGTTTTATACTTTGACAATGGTTGTGGGTGCTTGTGCTTTTTATTTCATTAATTGTAATTCATGTTTTCGTATCTAATTGCGTGTTTTTATTGAATTATTGCTATTGTGGCGAGAGCCCCTAGTTTTCATACGTTTGATGTGTTTGGTGACTAGAAGAAATTCTCATCTACCATAGACATGCCACAATTCGAGGGGATTGTGAGTAAGCCTCTGGTTAGGGTACTTTGGAGACTCCGTCTTCCTTAATTCCCACGAGTGAGTTAATGATTATCTCCGTGCTCTTTGCAATCATGTGTAATAGATTATAGGAGAAATGGCATCTCTACTTTGTATTCGGATTAGAGATAATCTCTCTTTATAAGGCAAATTATCTACTTAAGAGATCATCATTAGCCTCACAGTGAGGTTTTAGAGTATTAATGCGATTGTAGGGTGACTGTATCAACATTATACCTATTCAATTACTATTTATGTTCGCAAGAGGGGTTTAGTATAATTTAGGAAATCTCTCGGTTCGAATAGAATTGCATACTTAGATAACCCTAAATAGATACTGTTCCCGGACAGTGTTTCTTCCCCTGATTTTTTTTTGTTTTATTTCCATATTTCTTGCTTTATTTTCTTTTGTTCACATACACATCACTCGATCAATTAAGCTAATTTTCGGAATTAGGGCTACTACAAGTATTCTCATTCTTCCCTGTGGATTGACATGTTGCTTTACATATACTTTATTACATAATCGACATGTACACTTGCATCCCTATCAGGCACTTATCTTATAAATCGATATGATGCTAAATAATAATGATTTATTTTTCTTAAAATGAAGAAAAATCAGCTAAATTTTTATTATAAAAATGATTTTAATAGAGAATCATTAATACTCAAAAGAAAAGATGAAGATTTCTTGTAAATATCCTGTGATTTCCTTCCAACCAAAAAAGAAAGAAGAATTGCTTTATATATAGTTTGCTTTCTAATTTAAATATGATTATCAATGGTAAGTATTGAGCCACTGTAAACTCCACTTATTTGCCATTCTTGACTTTGCATCATATGAAATAAATAATATATTTTATCTAGGATAAACTTGGTGAATAATTAGGCAAGAGTGGGAGGGGTGGGTCTAAGGTTCCTTGATTATGTTTCCCTTGTGCTTCAATAAATGCCGTAGGGGTGAGCAAAACTGGATCGGGTACCCTGTTTTTCGGATCGACAAAAACTCGACCCGTATCCGACCTGATTTTAATCGGGTACCAAAAATCGGATACCCGGTTTAACCCGGATCGGATATCAGATATCTGGATCTGAATTTAAGTTTTATTTATAATAAGGATTTGTTTATATAACAACAATATATAAAAAAGCAAATATGAAAAACTTATAATTTAGCATTAAACTCTTATATTATTCTCCACACAACAATATCATAACAAAAATAATAAAGAGTTTTATCAATCTTTGGCATTAAAAAAAAAAAAATCAAATATCTTCTGAAACATCAAGCTTCTCATCAATAATGATCATTAGTTGCTAGAGAGAAAAGAGATTTGAATGGAGGCTACAGAGAAGAGGCGGGGTAATGGCCATTGGGGACTGGGAGACAGGAATTTGGAATTTTTTTTCTTTTTATTTTTAACCCCTGTAAATATATATATATATATATATATATATATATATATATATATATATATATATATATATATATATATATATAACTCTTAAAGAGTTTAGATGGGGTTTTGGAATTTTTTTTCATTTTACCTTTTTAGACTATATAAAATTTAAAATTATTATATATATAGAATATAATAAAAATTAAAAACCTGATCAAATTCGGATACCTCATTTTTAATTTCTCCTGGATCCGATCCGGTTTTCATCTAAAAAATTCCGATCAGGTACCCGGCCTTTCTTTTCAGATCAGGTACCTAAAAATTCGGGTAAAAAATCAGATATATGATCGGATCATTAGATCCGGATTTTTTTGCTCACCCCTAATAAAGGGGCATGCATCCATTTATATACGCCAAAATGAAAGAGTGTCCATTCTAAAAACAATTAGCACGAGAAAAGTGTCTTTCTTATATTGATAAAAAGGGTGTGCAATTTTATTTTATTTTATTTATAAGATGATTTAAATAATTTAAACAATTTTTTATTTTTTTAATAAATGTAGAAAAGTCACAATCTCCACCATAATTGTAAAAAACGAAGTCAAACCCTCCAGATCTTATTTTGAAAAAAATATGAATAACTATTTTTTTTTTATAAAAGTGGTATAAATTTGAATTTATTGTGAAAACATTTCTGGTAGCTATATTTTTCTCTAATGTTTATATATATATATATATATATATATATATATATATATATATATATATATATATATATATATATATATATATTCCATTTAGCAACTTATACCATGTCATCAGCTCATATCATATTTTAAAGTATGAAATAATTAAAAATTTTAATATGATATAAATAAAAATAATTGGAAATATGCAAATAGTAAAAAATTATTATCAATTGACTCTCACATATAAGAATTATATTTAATATTTTAAAACATATTCGAAATAAAAAAATTTTATTGTTTGATTCGTGAGCATGTTTTGCTCGGTTTAATTGTTTGGGTTATTCTATACTTTAAATGATTTAAATTGTACGTAAATTAGATGCATTTTCTTTTATAGATTTATTAGGTGAGATTGAATTCAAAGTTAAATTGAGTAAAATAAACGATTAAAAATATCGACTTGTCTTTTTTGTGAGTTAAAACCTCCACATCTTATTTTGAAAAAAAAAAAAAAGATGAATAATTACTTCCTTATTGTAAAAGGGGTATAAATTTGAATTTATTGTGAAAATATTTCTAGTAGCTATATTTTTCTCTAATGTTTATATATATAAATTTGCCATTTAGCAACTTATACCATGTCATCAGCTCATATCATATTTTAAAATATAAAATAATTAAAAATTTTAATATGATATAAATAAAAATAATTGGAAATATATAAATAGTAAAAAAATTATTATCAATTGACTCTCACATATAAGAATTATATTTAATATTTTAAAACATATTCGAAGTCAAAAAATTTTATTGTTTGATTCGTGAGCATATTTTAATTGGTTTAATTGTTTGGGTTATTCTATACTTTAAATGATTCAAATCGTACATAAACTATATGCATCTTCTTTTCTAGATTTATTAGGTGAGATTGAATTCAAACTTAAATTGAGTAAAATAAATGATAAAAAACATATACTTATTTATTATTTATTTATTTTTGAGTTAAACTCTCGACATCTTATTTTGGAAAAAAATGACTAATTACTTTCTTATTATAAAAGTGGTATAAATTTGAATTTATTGTGAAAATATTTCTGGTAGCTATATTTTTCTCTAATGTTTATATATATAAATATATTTGCCATTTAGCAACTTATACCATGTCATCAGCTCATATCATATTTTGAAATATAAAAGAATTAAAAATTTTAATATGATATAAATAAAAATAATTGGAAATATATAAATAGTAAAAAATTATTATCAATTGACTCTCACATATAAGAATTATATTTAATATTTTCAAAACATATTCGAAGTTAAAAAATTTTATTGTTTGATTCGTGAGCATGTTTTGCTCGGTTTAATTGTTTGGGTTATTCTATACTTTAAATGATTTAAATCGTACATAAACAGGATGCATTTTCTTTTCTAGATTTATTAGGTGAGATTGAATTCAAACTTAAATTGAGTAAAATAAACGATAAAAATCATGTACTTATTTTTTTTTGTTTTGGTTTGTTTGTTTTTTTTTTTACATTTGGACAAATCATAGAATTGAGCTGTCAACTTTTTATAAGCTTGGATATTTAAATGAAATATGGTTCTCTTTTTATAGGTTGGTGTCAACAATAAAATTGATAATAAAAAGTTGTATTTAAACATAAACATGGCCCATTCGGTACTTTAAACGATTTTGTGCAAATGTCACATTCATACCTAATCGTGTTGCATCCATTGATTGTAGTGGGACTCAACAAGGCCTCACTGTAATCTCAAGGCCCTAATGATTCAAACTAATGGAGCCTGAATGTAAATGGTAAATTTATTACCAAATCTTTCTACGAATTGCTAAAAGATGTTTGTACATGTTGTCAAGTGACTTGGCAATACGTGAAGGAGCCTATCCCCGCAAAATTAACTTGTTCAACTGGCTACTTGAGAAAATTACATATTTACTCTAGAGAATCTGACAAAAAAAAAAAAAAAAACATGTATTAGAGTCTCAACTACCGCATGTGTCTTTTGCCATTTGGCAACAAATTTTCAGGGTCATTAATAAAGAAAATGTGGAGCATTGGAGGCCCCAACTCCATTCTGAGACCAGGGACACTTGAGACTTTATAGTTAGGGACTTAATTTAGAATATTTGGTTAGAAAGGAATGCATGTATTTTCCATGATAAATTTACTTTATGCTTATTAGTTATCATTAAAATTATCTATATGTTCCTATCATAAATTACTGTAGCTCTTGATGTTAAGAACGTCAACATGGAAGACACAGCAATAATTGCTAAGCATGGCCTGAAGTTCCTAAACTGTTCCTCTTTCGCAGGAAACACGGGAGATATGATGGTCAATTAGAGGGGATTTATGCTCCTTTTACCACTCCATGAGCCATCCAAATTAAGGGTTCTCTTTTCTTCTCTCTTCTTGTGTTTCTTTACTTTTGCTGTTGTAGTTCTTTGTTTTTTTTGTTAGTACCCACTTCTTGGGTTTTGTTGTGTTGTTTATGGTACTTTTTTAATTTCTATTTCACGCGGTATGTTTTTTAAAATAAATAAATAAATAAATAAATAAATAATGACCTAGAAAATCTATTCATCGTGCAAACCTCCAATTAACCAAAAGGGAAATTTTAAATATTAGAATTCATTGACAGAGCAACCTAGATTTAAGGCAGTCACTTCAGTGCACTAGTAGTGTGAAAAGGTCAGTCCCCAAACCCTGCTTTCCGTGTGCTGCAGTGCAACTTCTTTATCATATTTATGTGTCAAACCTAAGAAAATATTAAATATGAATTCATGCCTTCAATTATTGTATGAAACCTTATAAGTCCTGTGCAACATGCAACAACTACTAAAAATGAGTATAATCTGACAATATACAATTAATATAAAAGCTCCTTTACACCTACTGAGTTCCTTTCATTCTTAATTTTCCACTGCCGCTGTCTTTTGAAGTCGTGTCATTGAATTGAAGTTATTTCTTTCCAGATGGATCCTTCACAAGAGATTGGAGATGATGAAGAATATAGCAGCAGTGAATCTGGTTGGACCAAGTACATTATTTCCCATATGAGTGATGATGATGATGAAGATTGCAATGAGAGTGAAAATGAAGGTGATAAAAATGACATTGATGATGATGATGATGATGATGATGATGATGACTCTATGGCTTCTGATGCATCCACTGGACCAGGACGAAACAAACATTATGATGAAAAAGATGATAATGTTAAGGGTTCATTATATTCATGCATGAAGATTAGTAAGAAGGAGGAGAAGGAGAATTGAAGGAGAAGAAGAGAGATGTTAAGAGGAATAGTTTTGTATCTCTGAGGTAATGTTGTAGTCTGCTTCTGCTTCTATTTAATTTGAACATGCATGTATAATTTCATAAGTACTTAGTCCAGGTTTGAGATTAATCACTGTTAAATTTATTGTTGTTCTTTCTTCTATGGCAAGTGAAAGTTAAGTGTGTTTTAAATTCAAAACTTTAAGTGTGTTGTATATGTTTAAACTGTCCGAAGTATTTGAAATACGAAGAAACGTACGTACTATTTGAATAATATCTCCATAGGAGCTTCAAATAGATTTTCCCGTTCAGCAATCATTGACAGTTCTAGAACTGCTAAACCTACATTACATGCTATATGTTTTCTCTTATTATTGTATATTGGAGTGACAAGTTGAAATTTGATAATTTAATTGCATTTTAGTATTAATATTTTTTTAAGTTATTTTAAAAATAAAAAAGTTATATTATACAAAATATTATTATTTTGGTGTGCCATGTAACTATCCATATTAGTTATAAAATTTATATTAATTAAAAAATAGATGGTATTGACAAATGTAAATATTATTAATTTCATTAAACAAAATCATTGTGTACATGAAATTGAATAGACAAAGGTAAAGTTAGTGGACCACATTGCATATTTTAAAAGTGAAAGACAATGAACAAAATATAAGAATAAAAATACACTGCCCACAAAAATGTGTTATTATGTGATTTGTCTCCTTTTAAGTTTTAACCTTATTCAATATTGGGACTATTTTGGGGCCTTCAAGTGAATGTCCACAAACTCCATAAAATATCGTTTTTTTATTTTAGATATTTTGTCGAAAAATTACAATTTATGCATTTTATATTTTATTTTGATGGTAGCTTTCAAAGAAATGCAATTAAAAAAAAATTAAAACAACAATGGTCTCCACAAGGGTTGTCAAACTATTTTGAGAAATACTTTTTCACCTTGGTCTAAAAAATAAATAAGTAAATAAATAAATGTATTTTAAAGAATGCTTTGTGCACATATATTATATAAGCTCAACATATTCCAATATTTATGACTTATATAGTAACAAAGACTCTACAATATTTTATTTAATTAATCTTTTTTTTTAAGTCTCACTGCCAAAATAATATTCTTTCTTTATTGAATGATCTTTCAAAGATAGTTCGACAAATATAAGCAATTATACACAGTTTTTTTTCTTTTTTTTAAAGATCATTGGACTCATAAGATCTCAAATTAACCATCAAACAAACACCTAAAACACATACGTTCTAATTTTTTTCAAAATCAAAATATTAAAAAAAATAAATGAGTACCTAATAAAGGCTGATGGATGGTTGCACCCTTTGATGGAAGGGATAAAGAAGAAGGAAGAGGTTTGAAGATGATGATGATCAACAAAGAAAGAAAAGAAAAGAATCATATAAATAAGAAAACCTACCAGGAAAGAGAAGATTTTGGGCAATCATTTTCTTTTCGCCATATGATAAAATTTTGTTGGTATGCATATTGATAAAATTCTATCGTCATTGGTATGGATAAGTATCAATCTATAAATTTGAACAAATTAATATGCTTTTTTATTGATCCTTGTGTATATCTGCATAACTTCAAAAAATCCAATGATATATATATATATATATATATATATATATATATATATATATATATATATATATATATATATATATATATATATATATGTTTTTATGTTTTGGTAGATTTTTCTATGTAATTTTTCTTATAATTCATTAGTTTATTTATTTGATAAATCAAGATATTCCCATGATTTTCAATATCTTATAATAAAGTAAATATGTAAGAAAAAATAAATCACAAAGCCAAAGTATTATTTTTACTTGGGATGCAAGATATTTAATTCAAAAGATTTTACTTTATTTTTTAATTTTGTTATGATTGTATTGATAACAAGTGAACATTTGTAAATATGTGTTTTTTTATTATTTTATTTATCTGAAAAAATTACACATCAACAATCAAACTGGATAAACTTATTATGGCTCTCAAGTTCAAACCATACCTTGGGCCGTTTTGAACATGGGACAATAAAAACATTTAAAAAAAAAAAATCATACACATATAAGAATCAAACAACTAAATTGCTTTTATATATAAATGATAAAATGTTATTTTAAAAATATCAAAGAATATATATATATAGTAATATACTCTCTGTGGATATTCCGTGAGGTGATGATAATCAAACAGTGATGAGAATACTGTGCCCATTATTTATTAAAATGGATGATTTACAACTGTTGGATTTTAATCTAACTACAGAGACGAACTGTTATAGAATTCTTATCTATCGATGTTGATAGAAGGCTGACCCTCTCTCTCTATATGTATATGTATATGTATATACATTCTTTTATATACCAGTAACCACATCATTGCATTAGTAATTTAATACCTTGCCTTCGCGCCTGTTCACTTTCTTCATCATCCCTTATTATTTATTAAGAGGTGATGTTTCCCATGAACGGCCTGTGATATTATTTTATTTTATTTTTAATATATTTTTTTATAATATTTAAATATTTAATATTATAAAGGTTTTGTATAATATCACATTCTTTTTACAATAATCTTTTGGTCAGTTCATATCGGAATTTTTTTTATAGGTTTCCGCTCGCTATAAACTTGATGAAAAAAAATAAAGGTCTATCTATATATCTATTCAACACATACACACATTCTTTTTTTTTTTTTAAATTAAAAATAGACACGGTCAAAATCAATCTAGCGTATGCACTGTAAAGCAGATTTAATATTGCAGGTGAAATTCCAACCAATTTAGAATTTATGCGATCCTTCATAGGATATTAGTGTATGGAAGAAAAGATTTGATTGCTATTTTTTTTTAATAAATATGACACATGTATCTACAAACAATGTTTTATACCTAGGAGACAATGAAGATCCATTAATACATTTTCACTCGGCTGGCACGGAGATTGGCTGTAATCTTACATCCATAAGAGCACAACCTTAGTAATGAAAATCCCGCAATTGACAACTTATATAGTATCAAGAGCCTTGTTCTGTTCCATTTTTTTTTCTCTCTTTATTTCTTCCAGAATGTCACCCATAGTATTCCCAATGATCTTGATCAACACTCCGTTCATTATCGTTCACTACAGGCGCATCACTGACGGAATTTTCCGTCACTGAAAACTACAATTCCGTCACTGATAATCTTCAGTGATGGAAATGTTCGTTGGAAATGTCTGTTGGAAAATTTGATGTCGCTGGTGATATTCCGTCGGAAATTTTTTTTCCCGTGGGTGATGCTAGAGCATCACCAACGGAATATTCTGTCAGTGAAACCAAAATAAAAACTGAAATTAATGATAAGAAAATACATATCACCGACGGAATTCCGTCACAGATTTTCTCACTTCACCCACGGAATTCCGTCGGTAAAGATCTTTAACACCAACGAAATTCCGTCACTAATGAGGTGTATTACCCACGGAATTCCGTCACTAAAAAATTATCACCCACGGAATTAGGTATTTGAGTCTCTTTACCACCAAACAAATTCCATCACTGATAGTGTATATCACCAACGGAATTCCGTCACAGATATACTCACTTCACCCACGAAATTCCGTCGGTAAAGATCTTTAACACCAACGAAATTCTGTTACTGATGTGGTGTATTACCCACGGAATTCCGTCGGTAAAGATCTTTATCACCGTTGGAATTGCGTCACTGATGTGGTGTATTACCCACAGAATTTCGTCACTAAATAATTATCTCCCACGGAATCAATCCCTTTACATGCAAATGAATTCCGTCACTGAAGAACAACTTCTAATTTATTAATCTCGCACTATAAAAGTTTAAAAAAAATATAAAATAAAAAACAACTTTCTTTTTATGATAAGTATACATATTATAAATAAACACACAAACATACATTCTGATAATGTCTTACAATTTATTTGAAGCCCAGATACAAGTATACATCATCATTATTTGTAAATTATTTCCACAATTTACAAATTGATAGTTGACAATTAGTTAACATTGAGTATAGCCACTACCATCAGTGTTAATCTGCTGAAACACACTCAAATCTAAAGGTCTAGGCCTTCATTAGCACATTGGTCCACTATTCTCAATGTTACTTGCATCAGTAACACACTCCAATCAGACTCTCTGTAGGCATGTTAAGCTTGCATCAGAAACATGAACAAGTGTTGATTGTTTGAACTCAGCATGGAGAAATTGTTAAGCATAGCTGGAGATGAGACGTAAAAGCTAATCTGATATGTTGAATAGATTTGATGATGTTTTGACAAGTAGGCAGCTTAGCCATGTATGCCAAAATTAATGCCGGATATACTAGTGAAGCGAAAAAGCAATCTGCAATTGGAGTAAAACATAAGTTGTCATAATAAGGGAAAAGTACATTTACAACTGTTTTTTTTTTTCTAGATTAGCAATAACATTAGAAAGAAAGAACATGTATAGCAGTGTATGAAAAATGACCAAGATCTGCATACATTACCTCTGAGTCTGCAATTTAAGTCATTGTGAAGCATTCAGATCTTTATGGCCTTTGAATTAAATATAAGCTGTAATTTTATGGTAATGTCTAACTTAGAGCAGACCAACATATATTTATGGTAATGTCTAATAAAATATAAGCTAGTCAGCATACGCAAAGCAGTAATATGATAAAAATATAAAATCACTTGTTATGCACAGCAGAATTCCTCCCAAGGACATCTAGCCGTTCTTCTTAGTCTTCTTAAAAAAACTTAAACATGTGCTAAGAGAAACACAAGGATCCTATTTATTTTTCTCTTCATGCTCCTTGGCTATTTCTTCAATTATATCTGATAAACTGTCCATGGGAAAAAAGAGGGAAAGAGACAAAAAAAAAAAAAAAAAAAAAAAAAGAGCACTGTAGGAATCAATTTCCTCATGTGAATCAATTGCTCAGGCATAAAAACGTTACCAGTCAATTTTCGTGTGCACATGGTTGATCTTCTTTGCTTCAGCTTCTGCTTCCCATCCAAATCTGATTAGTCAAATTTAGTTAGGGATAATTCAAAAGAATCAAACAAATTTAAGAATTAAACTTCTTTTATAGAGCTAATCTCCTATTCATCATAAATCCCACACACTGTATGGAATTTTTCACTTTGGAACTCCTTTTAAGCCCCATTCTATGGGAAGTATTCATGAACATTTAGTTTTATAGAGCTAACCAGAAACTCTTTTGACAGTATTCATGAACATTTAGTTTTACACTAAACATAATGACAGATCTACTAAGAAAATATAAAAAACCTTGAAGAAAAGTACAACGAAAAATTCTAAACCCATACAAGTTGTCTAACACAATCAATGGAAACATAAATACCATATTTTAAAAGAATCCTACATCTGAAAGCATGATGGAAAACAATGTAACCACAGAACCTCTTGGTTTGTGCTCTAATTTGAATCTAAAATAGTGGTGTTTCCAGAATATCAGTCAAAAGCCAGGCAAACAAGAAATACTCAACTATACTAAAAATAATTGTTCTTATTTTTGGAATTTTCTCCAACACTTTTCATATAGAGCACCTACTATAACATTACCCAAAGATTCACATGATAAATAGTAAATATTGATATCTCGTAACACCATCACCACTTGCTCAAATAATGATAACAGTATAATACTTTAAACAACCTTAGACTGATTCACAAATATTAAAAAAAAGCTCATGAGTGCAATAACAGATGTCATAAATCCAAGAACTAAAATTACACAACAATTTCCTTAGTCTCATCATTGGCGTTGCAAGCATCTCCATTCCTAACCATTTCATGAAGGTTTACAGCAAGCTACAATGTATAGTTCTCAGTAAATTCGTAAGCATTAGATCGACAAGAAGAGAAACTAACAAATGAAATACATTTCATCTCAATCAATCAGTCCACAGAATAAAGTAAAACAAAAATTACCGGAATTCCCACCGCCAAGGACTTGGCAGCGGCAACAATGGCTTTAGCAAGACCATTGACTCCCTTGGCATCGTCCCCATAAGCACCTACAAAGTAAGCACTCAGCAACCATCCAGCAACAAAGGGATCTGCAGTCCGAGCAGTCTCGAAATCAACAGTAGACATCCCATGGTTGAACCTCCCAATAGCCTCAAACAGCAACAAGCACAACACATTGCCGCCGGCCAGAATCCCCACCTGCATGCAACCCCCAGAACAACACGGTTCGCATACTATCCAAATCCAGCCAAAAGCCACAAAAAATACAAAACTTGACAGAAGACTCACACCCAAGAAAGCAACTTTGATGGTCCAGAGGGCTTATCGAACTGGATTACGCCTTCGAGTGGCACGTTTTCATCCCCAACGAAGACGGTCTCATCGATTTGGGTTGAGGAAGAGACGGTCTCCTTTGGTCGCTGAAAAAAGGGCCAGTACTGCTTATACTTGTCCTGGACCTTGTCCCTTGTGATGAAACCCATCTTAAGGTCGACGACGCGCTTACCCTTGACCTCGGCGGCGCCCATCACCCACATGAACCAGTAGATCACTGCCGCAGCCACGGTGAGCACCGCCCACACCGCCGTCACCGTCTCCATCGGCGATCAGATCAGATCCGGGATTTTGGCGGAGAAGATGATGAAAGAGAGAGTAAAAGAGAAGAGATAAATAATAAGCGGGGGCGGTGAATTAGGGCGAATATGCCGACTGAAAAACGAGGGCGTTGGGTTTTTTTTTTTTTTTATTATCTATCATTATATGATTTTTTGGCCTATATTTTTAATTAAAAAAAATTATATATCCACTAAACTTATATATCTACTTTCATTAAAAAAAGGAAAATAATTATTCCTTTTATTCCTTTTATTATGTATAAATAGCTATAGATTTTAAAATTATTATCCGATATTAAGTATTTAAAATTTTTATTATTCGTTCTTCTTTCCTTGCATTCCTTTAATGTTAAAAAATATTTAATGCAATCCTTCCTTCTTTTCCTTCTTAAAAACTTTATCTTGTTGCTTTATTTTTAATAGTAACTAAGACTTTTAAAAAAGTAAAAAAATTAGGAAAGAAATTGTAAAGGACATGGTAAACATAATAAACAAAAAAATTATGATTAAAAAAGCAAAAAAATCACAAGTATTAGTATTATTAATAATAGTAATGAATAGTTTTAAAGAGTGTACATTCCATTAATTAGTGATAACATGCAATCCATTGGTGGTCAAATAATAATTTCCGTGGGTGAAAGCAAAAAAAATCCGTCGGTAATAATAATCAATTCCGTTGGTGATAATTCAAAATTCCGTCGGTGATAAATTCTAATTTCGTCCCTAATATATAACAACTTGTTTTAAATCATAGAAATAAAATTAATTCTTTTCACCAACGGAATTTCTGACGGAAACTATCACCGACGGAATTTTCCATTGGTGATAAAATTATATTTTGTCACTAATATGTTATGAGGTGTTAAAAACTGTTCGTTGGAATTCCGTCACAATTTCCGTCAGTGATATTGATATAACCAACGGAAAAAATTCCGTTGGAAAAATTCCGTCAGTGATGCTCATGTTTTGTTGTAGTGGTTACCATCTCTAATATCATCAAGCATATCTCACAGAACTATCTCTCGTGGAAGCTACAAATCGAGGCTACCCTAGAGGGTTATGGCCTCTTCCACTACCTCGACGGCTCCTTCCCCACTCCACCGTCAACCATTGTCAAAGATACTGTGCCCACCTCGAGCCATGCCTATCTCACATGGACTCGACAGGATTGTCTTCTTTTTGGTGCTCTTATTGGCACACTGGATCAAAATATTGTTCTGTTAATTTCCCTCACTACCACCACTCAGCAGCTGTGGGGTACCCTTGCTCAGACCTTCGCCAGCTCATCCCCAGGACACATCAAGCAATTTAAAGCCAAATTCAAAAACTTCACCAAAGGGCCTCAAATGATTACTGAATTTATGCATGCTATCAAGGCGTGCACTGCTCATCTTGCTCTTCTTGGTGCTTCCATTCAGCAGGAGGATATAACTGATCATGTCCTGGAAGGCTTAGATGACTCATACCAAGGAGTTATCGATGCAGTCAATGCTCGTGATTCTCCTATCTCCTTTGCTGAACTTCATGAGAAGCTTATAAATCCTGAGCTCACAATTAATAGTCAACCACTTCTTGGTGTTTTGCCTGCTACTGCCAACCCCATCACAAGCTGGTCTACTCATTTTTACCCATATCGTCAGCCACAACACTCATCCACCTCCTATCACCGCACTACCCATTATTCTTCCCCATATCATCAGTCACAACAGTCACCCACCTCCTACCTCGCACCAACAAATCCTTTCCGTCCACCAACAAATCTCAACCATTCTTCACTAGTAGCTATCCCTTCCTTGGCAAGTGTTAATGGTGTCACACAAAGGGGCACCTCGCTTCAAAACTATCCCATCTTCTTGGAAAAATATCCCAGCATTCGACCTTCTCCTTCCCTTACTTACATGCCCAACTCCCCCCAAGCTCATGTTGCTACTGCTTTCGCCTTTCCTCCCTCTAAACAATGGCTTCTAGACTATGGGGCTTCTCACCATGTTACCTAGGATCTAGCTAACCTATCTTTACACCAACGGTATAACGGCACTGAAGAAATAGTGATCGGTGATGTCACTTGGCTTCCTATCACTCACACAAGTTCCTCTCTTATCTCTCTAGTTCTTCCAAATCCCTTGCTCTTTCCAATGTCTTATGTGTTCCTACTATGAATCGCAATATCATTTATGTTTCCCAATTTTGTAAAGACAATAATCTTCTACTTCTTTTCTCATCTAATTCCTATCTTGTGAAGGATCATCTCATGGGGGCACCTCTTCTTATGGGACCAACTAAAAATGGGAGTTGTCCTCTTTTTTTTCCTCCATCGTAGTATATTCAAGCGTCAAAGCTTCTGTCCTTTACTGACATCATCGTTTAAGGCATCCCACTTTAGCATTTTTTAAATAACTTGTTGCTTCTTTAAAGCTCAATGTTCGTAGTGATTTTCCTTTCCATTGCAATGCTTGTTAGTGTAATAAGAGCCATCGGCTTCCATATTATCAATCCACTTTAACTTCTCATTCTCCTCTTGATCTTCTTTATACAGACTTGTGGACTTCTCCTATTTATTCTTTTGATGGATACAAATACTATGTTATCTTTGTGGATCATTTCACTAGATATGTTTGGTTTTATCCTCTCAAAAAGAAGTCTAACATTAAAGAAGTTTTCATTCGGTTTAAGGCCTTAGTTGAAATTTTTTTTGAGAAGCCTATCAAAACCATATACTTTGATAAAGGGAAGAAGGGGGGAAGGGGGGGGGGGGGGGGGGGGGGGGGGGGGGATATCAATCTCTCTCTACTTTTCTCACTTTCAATGGCATCTCCCATGCATCTCACTTCTCCTCCACATACGCCTGAGCATAATGGTTTTGCTGAACAACGACATCGCCACATTGTTGAAACAGGGCTCTCTCTTCTGTTCCATGCTCAATTACCACTTTAGTATTGGTCTATTTTCTTTACTACAGAATCCTATCCCATTAATTGCCTATCCACTGTCACTCTATCTCACAAATCTCCTTTTAAATATCTTTTTGGCTATCCTCTGAATTATCTCAAGCTTAGGAGTTTCGGTTACCTTTGCTATGCATGGCTTCAACCATATGCCAACCATAAGCTTGACTCAAGCACTACTCCATGTATTTTTGTGGGTTACTCGGCCACTCAAAGTGCATACTATTGTCTTGATCCCAGAATTCACAAACTTTACAACTCTCACCATGTCAAGTTTATTGAATCCCAATTTCTGTATGCCAAACTGTTTTTCCACCAACCTAATCCTACTTACCCTTCTATTGCAAGTTGTTGTCAAGTTTCTGTTTTCATACTCAGCTCCAGTTCTACTGCACCCGCTACTTCTCGCTCATCTCCTCACCTAGTATCTCTGATTCTTCTACACCTAGTGTTATAGTCATCTCCTCTGATCTCCACCATTCTCCATCCTTCTCCACATCTCTTACAACCCCGCCATCACCCACCCAACAGCCTCTTCCCGGCACCACAAACCCCATCTTGAATTCTCCATCGTAGCAACCTTTCCCACAGCCTACCTCCACCATCATTACACGTTCCAAACATAATATCTTCAAACCAAACTCCAAATGTGCCAACCCTACCACCATTCAACCTCGACCAACTGAGCCTAGTTCTATTGCTTAGGCTCTTGCAGACCCTTTATGGTATCAAGCTATGCTTGTTGAGATCAATGCTCTTCATAAACTTGGCACATGAGACATTGTTCCTCCTGAATCGAGTAAGAATCTTGTCAAATGTAAATGGGTTTACCACATCAAATATAAACTTGATGGTACCATTGAGCCTTATCATGCTCGCCTTGTTCCTAAGGAGTTCCAACAACATGCTGGCATTGACTACACCGAAACATTCAGTCCAGTGGTCAAACCCGTCACCATGTGCACTCTCCTTAGTCTTGCTGTGATGAACCACTGGCATCTTTGGCAGCTTGATATCAACAATGCTTTCTTAAATGGTACTCTTTATGAAAAGGTTTACAAGGCCCAACCACCTGGCTTTCTCGATGTCTCTTTTCCTAACTATGTTTGTAACTTCAAAAGGCCATTTATGGGCTCAAGCAAGCCCTCCGAGCATGGTACAATAAGCTTGCTAATTTCTTATTAGGATTTGGGTTCAAAAGGCCCATCGCTGAAGCCTCCTTATTCATTAATCACCAGCATTCCTAACCCATGTATCTCATTGTTTATGTGGATGATATAGTTCTTACAAGCCTTGATTCTCATGTACTGGATGACTTCATCAGATGCATTGCACAAAGGTTTGCTCTAAAAAATCTTGGTACACTCATATTTCTTAGGGGTTGAAGTTATCCCATATGTGCAAGGTCTATTCTTGAGCCAAAGGAAGTACATCACTGATTTGCTTAAGAGGACGAAAATGGCTACTACAAAACCTGTTTCAACTCCTATGGTGGTTGACTCCGTCCTCACATTGCATTCAGGTGAAATGATTGACAATCCCACTAAGTAGAGCGCTGTTGTTGGGAGCATACAGTATCTCATGCTAACTCGGCCGAATGTCACCTTTTCTGTTAATAAATTGTCACAGTTTATGCATGCTCCCAGAAGTGCTCACTAGGCAGCATTGAAGAGGCTCGTGCGCTATTTTGCTGGTTCACTTGATAAAGGTATCACGTTATTTTGAGAGTCTTTTCTTCATCTTTATGCCTTCTCTAATGCTGATTAGGCTGGTAACAAGGATGACTATACATCGACTACGGGTCATGTGATCTTTCTTGGTCGTAATCATGTATGTTGGAGCTCCAAGAAACAACATTTTTTAGCACAATCTTCTATCGAGGCTGAGTACAAAGCTGTTACACAACAGCTGCTGAGCTATTATGGTTACGCCACTTACTACATGAGATGGGTGTTCCACTTCCTCAAGTTCTAGTTATTTACTGTGACAATCTTAGAGCCACTCATTTAAGTGCTAATCCAGTATTTCATTCACGGATGAAACATTTGGCACTTGCATACCATTTTGTTCGTGAGCAAGTACAACTTGGCCATTTGTGTGTTACTCATGTCCCAAAAGGTTATCACCTTGCTGATCCCCTTACAAAACCCTTAGCTCACTACAAATTTGATCTGTTCATGTCCAAGATTGGCCTCTCTGTTAGGTCGTCCATCTTGCGGGGGCATGTTAAGGATTAAGTTTGACAAAGTCTATGTATATTTCTTTGTTGTTATAACTACTAGTTGTTATCCCTTGTATAACTCTTAGATTGTCTCTAGGAAAGATAGCTTGTTGCTATATATTATAATCCTTACCATTGAATACAGATGAGTTTTTCATAATCTCTACAAGGGTAATACCATTGGACCAAAGGCCATCACTAATTCTTTATCAATATGAACAATATTAAAACTATAATGACAAAGGACGAACATCAATATTATCTACTATCACAAATATTTTTCTTCTTGTTCAAGATATATTGAAGGTTTGGATTGCCACAAAATTTCTCTTGGAAGTGAATTATTTTTCTATTAGCAAAAATAACTACAATGCCCTCAATTAATTTCAATTTAGTTAGAGAAGAAATAAGAACTTTTATCATGTTTATAAATTATAATTGTAGGTAGTAAAAAAAATGGCAACCGTGTAGAGAAAATATGGGCAAATGGAAAGGATCTAGATTAGATATATTAATTCAACCTGCAAGATAATTTACAATCAATAAGATGGAAGATACCCTTCTTGTAAATATGGTGAAAAAACCTCATTACTTTCAAGTAAAATAATTATCTTTAGGTGGTTATCCTTTTCCTTTAAAAAAAATATTAATGACATGGACATCATCATCATCATTATTATTATCATTGTAAATAGATCTTTAACAACCAGAGTTGGTCTAAGTGGTGGAGACTTAGTTCACTTAAATTGGTTTTGAGTAATCATGAGTATTTTGCTTGAATTGTTTTAGAACTAGTAGTTGTTAAAAAACAATGGATAAATAACTTAAAAGATAGATTTGTAAACTTAACAAATATAATATTTTATTCAAGATATATAGATTTAAAACAAGTTTATATAATAAATCTATTCTATAAAAAATAATATTATTCATATATGTAAATATTTGCCAAAGGCTACATTTTCAAGTATTGGTCTTTTTGTAGGTGACGCAGTGGACGCACACTTCTAATCCAAGAACTAACATTCAAGATAGAGTAAACAAAATAATCAAATTTCAATAGATCTCTTCCCCTCTCACAAATGCTAAAACAAGTATTTATAAAACCTAGACTAAGGAGCAAATTGTAAATAATGACAAATTACTGAATAAATAAATAAAACTAAAATAAATAATAAAGCTAAGATAATTGTAAAATATTAAATAGAAACTACTTTAAATTTTTAAATTAAAAATCCTAAAATAATAAGGAGCTTTCTCCCATCTGGCTGTGTCATTCACTTTCACTCGCAAGAAACTCAACCTCAAGTTTTGATTGGAGTAATTAAATTTATAATTGAATATTTTGTCAAAATATTACCATTCCAAAATTTGAATTTCTTGGTCTTCAAATCTTCCCATTTTGTAGCTTTCTTACTTTTCTCTTTCGAAAACAACCACAACGCTTGGATTTTTTGTGAAGCTCAAAGAAATCATTTTCAATAGTCTTCTCTCTTTCGTCAACACTCTTCCAATCAACATTTTCATCTTTTTCCCTCAGTTTTAGAAGCTTCCCTAATTTTATTTTCACAACTTCCATCATCAGCAATATTATTGAACACCTTATTTTTAAGCAACTGATGACTTAGAATCTGTTCTTCATGTTTGGGAGTTGACATTATCTGTGGTATAAAATTTGCCTCTCATCTACTTCATATTCATCTTCGTCATCACCATTTGTCTCAAAAATAATTTCTTCATTCTTCTCTATAATGTTCATGGTCATTCTCAAGGGACATTCGTTTGACTTGTGTCCTGGTTGATTACATTTGAAACACTTCTCCATAGAAGGTTTGGCATATAGATTTTCTGTTATCTTATATTTTTTTTTTATCCTTCCCTTCTTTATCTTTTTCTACTGTCTCTACTGCCTTGTTTCTTCTGTATTGGTTATTGTCCATGTTGCTATGATCTTTATACCCTTATGTAGACTTAGTATAATTATTATCACAGTTCCTCCAGCTTCACTCCTGTTGCATTAGCTTCTCCTTTAATGCCAGGTTCTGTCTTTGAGTGCTGATCTCAATCCCTCCAAATACCTAGCAACTTACTATGTTTCTGGCTTAAGGAGATTGTTTCTCTCAGCCAATATCATGAATCCTGCAGTGCATTCATGCACCGACCAACTACCTTATTGACAACGTTGATACTATTGAAACAAGATCTACTCATAATTTGTAGTAGAAACTTCTTCTTTAATAAATACTTCATCTTGTACTAGGTTTGTACTAGACCTTTACCTTCTCGTTCTTTTCTGTATTGAATCCATTCCCACCATGTAGATGCTCCCTCTTTCAAATGGCATGTTGCCAATCAAACTCGCCATTCTAGAGGGGTCTCCATGTAGTCAAATAATCTATCAAATTTTGAAATCCAATCTAAAAATTCTTCTATGGCCAAGCTTCCATTGAAAGACGGGATATCCACCCTTAACCGAAAATCTCCAACATCCATTTCAACACATCCATAATTATTTCTCACCCTTTGGCCTTCATATGGCTGATGATGTCCAAACCGATTTGGTTCAAAATCATCTTCTTCCCTTGAATCTTCATCATAGACAATCGGTCTATAAATAGGGGTAGGACGTCGTCTGTTAATAGGATTACCATGAGCTAACTCCACCACTGGCCTTTTATTGTCATTCTGTCGATCTCCTATTTGTATCAATTTGTAGAGCATCTAGACGATCGGCTATTTCTTTAAAGTGCTCATTGAAATGCAAGAATCTGAGATCCATCTGTTGCTCTAAACATCGCTTCAATCGTTGCAACACTTCGTCCCCCAGAAGGGTTCTAGCCTCCTAATCACAGTTACGAAGACCATCACTATCACCATCAATTGACATCCTATCACTTGATGCAATGAATACCCAGCTCTAATCCAAGAACGCACACTCAAAATAAAGTAAACAAGAATATAAATTTCAACTGATCGATTTCCACTCTCACAAACCCTAAATATTTATAAAACCTAGACTAAGGACCAAAGAGTAAATAATGAGAAATTGTTGGATAAATAAATAAAACTAAAATAATTAATAAATCCAAGATAATTATGAAATTATGAATATCAAATAAAAACTATTCTAAAAATTTAAATTAAAAAATCCTAAAATAACAAATCTGGCTAGGTCAGTAGGCATGTCATGTGCTTTCTTGCAAAATTCTGCTCTGACATTTTATCATCATACATAAAAGCAATACATTTATTTGAGGCTTATATGTGTGTGTGTGTGTGTGTGTGTGTGTGTGTGTATATACATATAGATATTAAATGGGTGTTTGGTGTTTGAGGCTTTTATATAACAACCACTAGTTAGCCTAGTGGTCATTACAAATTAGTGCATGAGGAAGACGTAGGATTGAATTCCTACACTGAAGTACCATAGACGTACTGAAATATAAATTATTGTCCTAGATATTGTTTATTGAGTTTAGATGGGTCTGTGACAGACGGTGTATCCCTTCCTTCCATGGTTGCATGTCAGGGGATCTTTCAAGTCACCTATGACACACACCAAGAAGTTGTTAAACCATCGTATACACTTTCATAAATGTTTGTCCCTTGACAGAGTTGCTTTCTTTAAAAAAACAAACAAACAAACAAATAATAATAATAAGGGAAAATTACTATTTACCCCTCAGAAATTTCAAAACTTCCCAATCAACCACTGCCAGTTTCTAATACCCCAAACAGTCATTCCGTGTCAGGGTGAAGTTTATCACACCCGATGGACATAAAACGATTTGTCCAATAGAAAATGAGGTTGACTTCCAGCGCATGTGTTATGTGTACTCCATCTTCAAATGCACTGCAGTTGATCTTGTGGTTGAGACAGATGATGTGTCATTGTTGCATCATAGTCAAAATGAATTCTTGTCATTGTAAAATTCTTCTCCTTTATTTTTACTCTTAAAATCATATGTTTACGCTTAAATTTTTGAGTTTCCTTTTAAATTATTGAGTTTCTATGTAAAATGTTATATTTCCGTTTAAAATTATATGTTTCCGCTTAAATTTTTGAATTTATGTTTAAATTATTGATTTTCTGTTTAAAGTGTTATGTTTCCGTTTAATGTGTTTTGTTTCTACTTAACGTAATGATTTTTTCCATTTAAACTGAAGTGTTGGCAGGTATTCTGATTCTGCCAGCACACCTGTTCCATCTCATGGCTCCTTGACGATGTAGCAAGTCTTCCGTCCTCGTCGGATCAATTCGAAGTGTTGTCATTGGATATCAGACAATATTTTGTATCCGTTGAACATTTCAAAGACGCACTTCAGAATTTTGCAATCAAGCTGAATTTTGACTTCAAATTCATAAAGAATGAAAAACACAGGGTGATTCTAGAATGCGCTGTCGTTGGTTGAGACCGGGGCCTTCATGCATCAAAGGAATACAATAATAATACTTTCAAAATCAAGACAATGCACCCATCACATACTTACGGTGGTGGAATTGGCTCGTTGTTACATCCGAAAGCGTCCAAAAAATGGGTAAACGCATGAGTGATTCAAAAGCTTAAAGAGTAGCCCTTGTACAGGGCCATCGACATTCAAAAGGATATATTACTAGAACATGGTATCCACATTCCATACAAGCAAGCTTGGTTGGGTAAAGAGTGTGCCCGGGTGATCCTCGACAACAGTGACGTCTCCAGCTACAATTTGTTGCTTTGGTACGTGGATATGGTTGCCGAGACAAACCCCGACAGCATTGTGATTGTGGAAAGATACGGTGAGCGTTTTAAATGTACATTCCTTTTGTTTCGTGCATGTATCATGGGATTCAAGAGGGGTTGCAGGCAGCTGTTGTTTCTCAATGTTACCCACCTTCTTGGAAAATATCGGGGTACTCTACTGGGTGCCACAGGCAAAGATAGAAACAATGATTTTTTCCATGTGGCCTTCGGTATTATCAACAACGAGACAGATGCGAATTGGGCATGGTTCATTTCCAAGTTAAGTGATGCATTATATGATGACGGAGATTATGAAGAGATTATTACATTTGTCTCAGATAGGTCTAAGGGCCTAGTGAATGATTGCAAGGGTCTTCCTTCATCCCCACATGCATACTGCCTCCGACACTTGGAGGCCAATTTTATGAAAGCCAATGTCAGACTTGGGAAGGCATTGAAGGACGAGTGCTGGTCCATATGCTTTCGTATTGCATGGGCATCAACGGCTAAAGAATTTGATGATACGGTGAATGAACTGCAGGCCACATCACCAGAAGTATATCGCTAGTTGCTTCAAAAGTCAGATATGTCATATTAGTGTAATTATTTGTTTAAAGGTGAACATTGGGGTGAAATGTATTCAAATGTCTCAAAGTTCTTCAATGCGTGGATCAAAGAACCTCGCCATTTATTGGTAACGAAAATGGTCGACTCCATACTGTATTTAAATGTTTGATTGTGTTTTGTTGAAATTTCTTTGTTTATCTGTAATTGTGTTTGTTTCCATTTCAATATATTTGTTTCTATTTAAATATCTTTGTTTCTCTTTAACTATGTTTGTTTCTGTTTAACTACGTTCATTTCTGTTTAAATATCATGTTCTTCGTTTAATATAGTTTTCTATCATTTAAAAATATTTGTTCCTGTTTAACTTTGATTGTCTTGGCTTAACAGTCACTTATAATGTTTAACTATACAGGTTTAAACTAATGTGAATATTATGCACTCGTTGTGAGCAAGCGAACAAATGGGAGACCTACTTATGCTCCGATATACATAATAAGGTAGAGATACTTGTTACGGAAAGCCGAAATTTTTATGTTGGTCGTTGTGTTGATGATCGTTATGAAGTCATTGACTAGTTCAGCAACTCCATAGATCTATCGGGTAGAACATGCTCATGTCGCAGGTGGCAAATTTATGGTATCCCGTGCACGCACACTTGCACTGCAATAATGCAAACAAACACCAACGTTCATCAATATATTAGCGGCTACTTCACCGTGGACACGTACAAATTGGCATATAAGGAAGCTATTTTCCCCATACCAGATGATGACAAGCCTACAAATGACAATCGAGAACTCCATTTGCGTCAGCCTGTTACGAGAAGACAACCTGGGCGTCCGAGATGGAAAAGGATCGAGTCGCAACTGTCCAAGGTCCGAGAGTTACGTTGCCGTCGCTGCCACGTGTCCGGTCATAATTGTAGATCTTGTAATGAAATTGTCGCCGACTAGGCATTGTAAATAAACACTTATTTTAACAGTTCATGCTTGATATTTAAACATAAACTGTCATATTTAACCAGAAACCTCTTAATTTAAGAGTAAAATTGTTTGTTAAATAGAACAAGAGAATAAGAAACAGGGACTTCGATATTTAAACGAAGACACGTAAAGTTAAACAGAAAAGTTTATTATTAAAGGTTAACATAGATAATTAAAAAGAAACATTGGTTTTTAAATGGGAAAATAAATATAAATTATAACGACGATGAAAACCTTGCCATGTCAATGGAAAACAATGAATGGAATTTAAATTATAACGAGAAAACTGTTTTACATTTGAAAACAATATTAACTCAACTCGGTTTTCCTTCCCCCCAAGTCGAAGATTCGCCTTTCTCTATGATGCCGGCAGCGCTCCCTGCCATAAGTATACGGGCAACATACTTTAATCTTAAATAAGGGACATCTGTTTGCAGTAGCCGTAGCTTTTTACCGTCGAGTATCTGTTCGATAAACCACATGACATAAATGGTGCAGTTGACACTTCTTCTTTTCTAATGTGGGGTTTCATTGTCGTGAACTAGCGGGTACAGTATAGTCATCATCTCGCCAAACTCCATATCCACACAATAGTCGAATAGTCTCCGCTATCAAGCAAAACAGTTTTATGTTAGAATCCCTGTTAATAAAGCACTATTTATGAAATTCTATTTATCAAGGAACTTACCATTTCAAATGCGTCTTTGTCATTGTGGGATCGAAAATACGCGTCTGGCATCGTGTCTGTGAAGAAAACACCAGACGGCACATCGAAGCACAAATATCATATTTGTTTCGTGGGTTCTTCCATTCCTAATAGAGGCAAGCCTCTATTATTAATTACCCCAGACAGTGTCTTGGGAACCTCCGATTAAGGGCAACAGTACAAATAAAAAGGCAAAGAAAAATAATAAATTTTATTGTCAAAACATGGTGATCATTACATATGAGTTTCGCCATATATATATAGGCATACATATTTTATTTATTTATTTATTTATTTTATAATAATAATTATTATATTTTTTTTATATTATTTTGTTTTATTTATTTATTTTTTTTAAACGCCGTTGTCTGCCTTAGGAAACACGCTCCGCTGCCGTTTCATGCCTTATTGCCGCTTTGATATTGACTCTCTCAAATATCTTACTGCCGTTCAGAAATTCGTATTCTTTATTTGCTGCCATTTTATTGTCGCTTCAAACTTGTATCTCTCCTTAAAATTCGTGTCCCTTCAAGATTTGGATTTCATCAACCGTCTCAATATATATGTTCCAATGTTGCATCGTAAGGCTGCACTAATTGGTTTTCTGCATAGACCCCTTTTTTTATTGCTTCATATCCCATAGCCCCCGCGATTATTGTTGATGATATTGCCGTTTTGTTTTGCCACTTTAAGTCTTGTCATATTAACAGCCAATGTAAGATTTGGGTTTAGGCTTAGGACAAAATTGTTGGCCCAGTACAAACTTAGCTTGAGCCTTATATAGTTAGACCATAGGCCATCCTTGAAATCCAATTCATTTTTTTTTTTTATGCATATTTCTTCTTGGTGGGACCCACTTTTTTTTAAAATTTATTTAAATCATCCGCATGCATGCTTTTCCCATTATTTGTTTGTTTGTTTATTTATTTATTTTGCACGTATGCATATATATACCATTGCATACTCTTCTCATTTTCATTTATTTTATTATTATTATTATTATTTTTAGTCATAAGCATAGGAAAAGAACTCAATAGCAAGGCCTGGTGCAGGTCGGCCAGCCAGAATGTATGCTAAACCTATGCTTCTGCATTTCAATAAATTAATCAATGGAGTAAAGCATTGGAGAAAAGCCACAGTGCTCAGATTAAACCACTGCAGCTACAAGGATAGCAACAGCCTCCCAAAAAAAAATTACTAAGAGTTCATCTCAGCAAACGCAACCAAAACGTATGGTTACCAATCATGTGGTCACCCACCATCACCAATGTCATCTCATGAACATCATCATCATCATCATCATTCACCCTCAATGGCATCAAAATTATAATCAAGCAACTGTACAGCATCCATTATGCAACTCATTACAACTTGAATACAAGAGCAAGTGTCTCCCACTAATAGATCATTGTAAGGTGCCATTTATTTTTTTATTATTTTATGTATTTTATTTTATTTTATTGCCATATATCTTTTATAGCACCACGTCCATGCCATGCATTTTCTTTCATTTATTTATTTATTTATTTATTAATACATTTAATGAGAAACAAACATGTGAGCATGCATGATTCTCATTATTATCTTTTTTTTTATATATTTAACAGGCACGTGCGCATGCTCCCATTTTTGACTATATATTTTTTTAATGCATGCTTCTCATTTTTATTACTTTCATATATATATTTTTTATGCATTTTTTTATCCTTTTCTGGCCTTCCCGTGTATCCACCCATAGTGTAATAGTACCGAAGCCTCCCATGCGTTATGAAATATATTAAAAAGCTCTTCACCAGGCCAAACACCCATGCGTCATGTCTTTAATTTCCCTTCTTTTTTTCATTCACACGTTGATAGTGTTTAAAAGTATAAGCCACGAATATTCACAATCATAGAAAGAAATGCACTATACAAGCTCAGGTACTTATTAGTTCATGTTTTTTTTTCTTTTTAGCTGGTATGTTAGTGGCCTAGCTCAAATGACCTGACGAACATAAAATCTGATAAGTTGAGGCATTCAACTCATGCTTTTGACACTTCCCAAAGGTTGCCTTTAGATTAGCTGTCCCCATGTTCTAAACCTCTCGCATACACCAAGAAAGTTGCATGAGGGACTGGGTTGAGCGGGCCAGGATCCAATCTTCAGGCCTTGAACAACAAAGGTAAGACTGTCCCAATTATCAAAGGACTGGCTAGCATAGAAACCTTGCATTGTATCTTGAGATGCCTTCTGCTTTCAGTTTCACTATCTTACTTCTCTCAACACCAGCAGAGATCATCTTACCATTTTGCCAAGTATTGTTTGTAATATTTTTTAAATACATCCTTCTCCTGCAAGTACCTGAATATCATCGTTACTTTGTCTAGAACATTTTTCACATCTTCTAGTAATCCAGCATTCTTGTCTATCCTCATGAGCAACCCAAAGTTGTGGTCGTTATCAGGTTTCAGTTCAAACAATCTCTCTGTTGCAACCCCTCCAATAGTTGCATTCCCATGCATTGAGCAAACATACAACAGAGCTCCCCAAACCCTAGGCCCTCCATCAAAAGGCATTTTTTTTTTTTTTTTTTTTTTTTTGCCATTTCATAAGCTTCATCAACAAGCCCTGCTTTTCCCAGCATATTCACCATGCACTCATAATGCTTCATCCCTGGTGCCATCCTGTACAACCTCTGGCCAGAATCCACCATTCCCAGATTTGCACATGATGAAAGCAAGGACACAAATATCATCCGATCTGGCATGCACACTAGAGTCCTCCCTTAAATGTCCCACGCCTCACGCGCCAGCCCATGATACGAATAACCCATCAACATGAAGTTTCAGGAGACAGAGTCACAGTCGGAAATAACGTCGAACACCTTGCGTGCTTCCACAATGTCGCCACACTTAGAGTGCGTATCCACAAGCGCGTTGAACACGAAATTTCACGGCGAAGCCCAGAACAGACAGCGTGTCGGTGTACATCTTCACCATGCTGTATTGATCCAATAGCCGATGGATTGGGCAACAATCTTCAGAGTCTCCGATAAAGAATATGGCAGCGAGTTAACTTTTATCTTGGCTTCGTCTTCGTCGAGGCTGCTGGCGGCAATAGCAACAAGCAACAACTTGTTATACTGGCTTCGTCTTCGTCGAGGCTGTTAGCGGCAACAGCAACAAGCAGCAGCTTGTTATATTGGCTTCGTCTTCGTCAAAGCAGAGTTGGGTTGCAACCATGATAAGTAGCAACTGCAGCAGCAGCAGCTTACTATCTTGGCTCCGTCTTCGTCTTCATCAAGGCACCACTGGGTTGCAACCATGATAGGCGCAACAGTAGCAGCAGCTTACTGTCTTAGCTCCGTCTTTGTCTTCGTCAAGGCATCACTGGGTTGCAACTAAGATAGGCAGCATTAGGCAGCGGCAGCAGCAATCGGCGATTACAGGCAGCGGCAATAAGCATCAGGCGGCAGCAGCGGCATCAGGTGGCAGCAGCAATCGGCGATAACAGGCAGCGGCAATAAGCATTAGGCGGCAGCGGCATCAGGTGACGACGGCGATTTTTTTTTTCCTTGTTTTAGATATATACCTTTTTTTTAATTCCTCTCCAGAAAATTCCTCTCTTCTTTTTTCTCTTTTCTTTTTTTTTTTTCACCCTTTTTTCTCCCCCTTCTTTTCTTAATATGATTTTTTTTATACATATTTTATTTATTTTATTTTATTTTATATTCATTTTATTATTTTATTATTTTCCAAATATTATTATTCCTTTTTTTTTAAACAAATCGAGGATAAGATCAATTTAATTTTAATTTTTTTTTTTAAAATTTAATTAAACCAATCCGCCTCGGGATATATGCCCGAGTGCCTCGTGATTTGCACTCTCTCAAATTGCCTCGAGATATGTTCTCAGGCTATATAAAAATTTATGATCGCCTCGGGATGTGTATTCGGGGATTTGAGATTGCCTCGAGATACGTGTTCTCAAAGGCAATCTTGTAATTTGCATTTTGCCTCGAGACATGTTCTCAGGGATAATTTTGTAATTTTGCTATTTTGCCTAGAGATATGCTCTCTAGGCAATTTTGTAATTTGCGTTTTGCCTCGAGATATGTTCTCTTGGCTAGATTTGAATATTTAAATCGCTTTGAGATTTGTCGCCTCGAGATATGTGCTCACGGCTGATCTTGAGATTCGAATATTTAGATCGCTTTGAGATCTGTGCTCTCAGCTGATCTTGAGATTTGAATATTTAGATCGCCTCGAGATCTGTGCTCTTGGCTGATCGTGAGATGTCTCGTGATTTGTGCTCTCGGAGACAATTTTATAATTTGCCATCTTGCCTCGAGATATGCTCTCAAGGGCAATTTTGTAATTTGACATCTTGCCTTGAGATATGCTCTCAGGGGCAAATTTTGTAATTAGATTTTTTTTTTTTTTTTTTTCTTGAAATTTGTATTTTAGTCCAAGACAACCAAATGATTTATTTTAAAAGGGGAAAATCCAAAATCAATTAAGATTAGGACATTTAAATTTTAAATTCTAAATATATCCATTTTAATTAAATTGGAATTTGAGTTCTATTAGGACATATGTTATATAAATTTTATATAAACAAATGCCCCCTTCCTACTTTTCTCACGAATTCTTTTTTAGTGAAATTGAGTGAGAGAAGTAGGAATCCCCAACCATCTTTTTTATCATGGTCAACATCTCTCAACCTTTTTGGGATATAGCCAAAAATTGCAATGAGGTTCCCCAAGGTCAAGTCTTCACGCGCCACACTCCCATCTTTGATTCTGAAGCCGAACCCGCCATCATATATGAAGGAAAAGAACAATCTGAGTGGGTGAAGCGTTACCCAAATCGCATGGCTATTGCCAAATTGTCTACAAATCGTTGGTTTGAGGACGGCTTAACCGATGCAGTTTGTCTGAAACATGAAGGAGAAGTAAAGGATTTGAAGACGTTTGAAACCCTTGGATCTAAAATCATCAACCACTATCCGGGATGGAGGAGCAGGGAGCCTATCCAAAATAGCTTAATTGATCGCTCGTATTATGCAGAGTGGGCCAAATACATAGTCAACAACTACTCCAAGGAGTTATCTGAAGCAGAGTTGGTGGGCGGGATTGTGGCTTCAATCGGCCACTATGATTTTGATGTGAATTTCTATAAGGCATTAATAGAATTATGGTGTCCCGAAACAAATACCTTCCACTTCTTACATGGAGAAGTTGGAATTTCATTATGGGACATCTTCCAATTACCGGAGACGTTTATGATGAAGTCGTACCTCCTAATGACATAATCTGCCGAAGGCATGATCCTGAACTTTATGTTCTAAAAAATCTTTTTGACATCTTTCAATGGCTCTCCAAGCGAAGTGCTGACCAAGACATATATTTTGAGGATTGGGTGGAGTTTTTTAGGAAATCAAGACATAGTTCCCGTCATAGGTCAACTTCTAATCCCCCTCCAAAACCCGTTTCTAGAGCAGATTTAGTTGCTTTTATAGCACTCTGGATTTGCCTTTTTATTATGCCGGGCAATCGCAAGGTCATTAGACCAGGAGTTCTTATGATGGCATGCAACATTGCACATGTGAGGAAAGTAGCTTTTGCCCCTGCAGTACTAGCGCGCTTATACTTGGGCTTGAATGCCATGGCCAATCACAGGAGAGGGCCCGGATTTTCTACCACAGTATTCCCTACTCATTTCTTGTATACTTGGGCTGGTTATTACTTCCGGAGCATATATCTTAAGAGGAGGATAGATGATAATACTTCGAGCATCCCTGGGTTGTTGAGAATACCAAAGATGTTGTACTTCATGAACTCCACTGCAACTCCGTTTGTCAATCCTGTGTATGTGAGGAAATTCATCCGACATGAAGACAATTTTATATCCCGGCCTTTCCCGTTCATGCATCATAATGATGAGATAGTGCGAGATTCCAGATATCCGACTGGGCCCGGAGTATTGGATTCATATACCATGGAATATGTGATGAATCTTCGTTGTGGAGTCCTTCCGCTTCGGTGTGCAGGAGATCTCTTTGTGGAACCTTACAACCCGCACCGATTTGGGCGCCAATTTGGATACGATCAGCATGCTCCGGCATATATTGATATTCCTAGGAGAGCTCCCTCTCTTGGGGTCCTTGCAGGATATTGGCTTCATCTTTCCCGCTAGAAAACGTCTAGCTCATTCTACATCTCTGAGCATGACAGAAAGGGGAGACTTATACTTGTCTATGCACATAAATGGTTGAGGACTGTTGAAGCCTTCTTCCAACAAAGTTATTCATCTTTGATTCGAGATGACTTCAATGACTAAAGAGATATGAATAGGGAACAAGGACAGTCTTCAAAAGGCTACAGGGTTATTAATGAAAGTGTATTCATTGATTACACTGACCATACTGTTGGCTCAGTTAACCCCGCAAAGCGGCAAAGAACTGAAGGTATGTCAACTTCATTTATTTATTTATTATTTATTATATATATTTTTTAAAGCTTACAAGTCCATTTTTTTGTTTTCTTGAAATCCAGAAATCCCATATTTTTTTTGTTCACACCTTTTTAATTCTGACTTTTTTTTACAATTTTTAATTCCGTGTTTTTTTTTTTTTTTTTTTTGACAATTCCAGATTTTCACGTTTTTTTTATTTTATATATTTTTCTTCTTCTTCTTTTTATTCTCAGAAATTCCAAACCTTTTATTTCACGAATTTTTTATTCCGAATTTAGAAATTCCAGATTTATTCCGAATTTTTCACAATTTTTTTTTTAAATTCGTTTTTTTTTTTCAGAAATTCCAAATCCTTTTTACAAATCTCCAGACCCCCTTTTTTTCATGAATTTTTTATTCCAAAATTTCATGAAAACCATTGAATATATATGAAAATCATTGAAAAACAATGAAGACTTGGGTCATGGGTACATGAAATTTTTTTTGAAGATTTTCTCATGAAAAATAATCATGAATTTTGTGTAAATTCCAAAAAAAACATTACAGATTTTTTTTTAAAAAATTTTTTTTAAAAAAAACACGGTTTTCATGGATTAATAAATCTAGCACCAAAAATCTCATCATGATCTCATCATGTCAGAAAAAAAATTTGGCTTTATGAAAGCTCATTTCCAATTTTATTTCAGATTTTTTTTTTCGTTTTTTTTTTTTTTTTTTTTTTTTTTGGAAATTCTAGTTTTTTTTTATTTTTTTTTATTCGGAAATTCCGAATTTTTTATCATTTTTTTTTTAAATTTTGGATTTTTTTTTTAAATCCGTAAATTCCAAAAATAGTCCTTTCTTCATGATTTTCTTCAAGTCTAAATTAGTAACTTTTAGACTTTTTATTTGACTCAAAATTTGAACCTTCATTGGATTTGATAATTAAATTGACTCAAAATTCGAATCTCTATTTGACTCAAAATATTTGGTCAACAGGCATAGAAATTCATGACACCCCATTGGATAATTTTAGGGTTATTCCTAGCCCTCCAAGGATTGATGATGCTCCTCCATCAGATCTAGAGATGCACATAGACTCTCATGTTGGTAAGAAATTTCTCTTTCTCTTTCTCCTTCTCTTTTTTATCTATACATGAACTTGATGATATCTTATATCTAGATCAAGTAAACCCACAAAGTTTAAATGTTGGCCCCGAGGAAAACGTTGGAGTAGGCGACAATGTTGGGATTGGGGTAGATGAACATATTGAAATTGAAGAAGCTCTCCCTAAACCGCCACAAGGTATTATTATTTTATTTTATTTATGTATTATTATTATTTTATTTTATTTTATTTTTTTTTTTTTTGCCCCTTATTTTTTTTGAAATTTTTTTTTTAGGGGATATATTGGTTGTCTTGGAAAATGAGCTACCCCAAAACCCTCCAATTATCCAAGAAGTTTTTTTTTTTTCATGACGAAAAATTTTTATTTTTATTTTATTTTCCTTTTATATATTTTTTTTTATTTTTTTATTTTTATTATTTTTATTTTTTAATTCCAGCTATTCAAGAGGATGAAAATACTTCATCTTTTAATCAAGTTCCTTCTGCAAATTTCATAAGAGATGCCCCCTCTTCAAATGAAAAAACGGAGAGTGATGGCAGAAACATTGATGGTGGTGGTAATGTTGGTATTGTCAATGCATCTCCAACAGGACAGAACGAAGGTTTTATTTATTTATTGATTTATTTATTTACTTTATGCACGAATCGATGTGAATATGTATATATATATCTTTTATCTTTATATATAAGTTTTTTTTTCAGACGTCCAAGAAATTTCTAAGGACGTTAACACCCCCACGGAGGAACTGGAAAGTGGTGGCTCTAACGCCGACATTGGGATTGCAAATTTGCCAAAGCAAGATCAAGGTTTTTTTTTATTTTCTTTTTATTTTATTATTATTGCTATTATTATTTAGACATGAATATTAATAATCTTGCTTTGGAATTCTAGTTGCTCAAAAGGACACCAACTCTTCACCGTCGAGACAAGGTCAATCTTCTATTCCTACAGCAGGATTGGAAGGTGATGGAGTTAATACTGATGCCGGAGTTGCAACATCGTCTAAGCAAGGCCAAGGTTTTTTTTTTTTTTTTTTAATTAATTTGAATTTGAATTTGAATTTTGAATCTTGAATTTGAATTTGAATTTGAATTTGAATTTTGAATTTTGAAATTTATTTGTATAACCTCTTTTGTAGGTTCAAAGAATATACCGAATGTAGTGTTACGCCTACGAGACGAGATGATCAACAACATCAAGTCCCTCAACCATCACAACTACCAAAGCATTATCAATAAAAGGAAGGAGTCAAAATCACTCTTTGAACCTTTCGGCATTGATTTGACAAGCCTAGAACCTTTCATAAAGAAAATTGCTCGATGTGCAGCCTATGCTAAAGAAACTTCAGAGGATCCTAGCGTTCAAATTTGTATTCGTAGTCAGCAAGCCAAGGCACGTGTGCATGAAAGGACTTTGGCACTTGAGCTTCTTAGCAAACGCAGGACGGACTGGGCTAATGACCTAAATGCGAATAAGGCAGAGTATCAGAAACTTATTGAGAGGGAACATCAACTTCAGGCCGAGCTTTGTGAGATTCAAGGCACCATGAAGACTCTGGGTGAAAAGATAGCGGCCTCAATGAACTTGTTTGAAGCTTCTGAGCCTACACAAGCGAATTTTCAAATCGCATTGGATGAGGCCAAGACACAACTTGCTGAAGATCAAGGAGATAACTCAAATAATCCTCTTATGGCTATTTTCACAAAGTGGCTCAATGAGTTGGAGGAAGCAAAAGAGTCATTGTTGAAATTTACTGGGCATTAAAGAGCCCTCCTCCTTTTTTCCTAGTTTGCTTTCCTAGTCTGTTTAGGCTTTTGTAGTTGATTAGTTATAAACATTTGCCTTCTTTTTGTCTTAGTTTGTTTATGGCTTGGTAGTTTATTTCGAGACATTGGTTATAAACATTTGATTTGAATAAACCTTAGCTCTTTTCTTTTCTCTTTTCTCATCTTTCTTTTTTTTAGAATACTTGGAGAATTAGAATCAAGATTGATTTTTTTTTTTTAATTTTATATATATATATATATTTTTTTTTTTGTTTGATTTTTATTTTTTTAGAAAACACAAGAGCAATGTATTTGCCTCAGGAAGCACACTTAATTGTACATGACTAGTCTACCCTTGTGAGGGACCATACGTTCCGTCATAGACAAACACATGCCTCTTTATTTCATTAAATAATTTCAGTACAAAAGTGAACTTAGTACAAAAAAAATATATGAAAATGAATGTTTTGCCTCAGGAAGTACATTTAATTGTACATGACTAGTCTACCCTTGTGAGGGACCAGACGTTCCGTCATAGGCAAACATTTTTACATTAGACATAGTACTTCTTCATGAAACGACCATTAATGGGTGGCATCGGTCTTTCTCCGTTGGCATCAACAAGTTGATACGCCCCTCCTTCGTAGACGATCTCCACAACATAAGGGCCTTCCCAATTTGCTTTGAACTTGCCCCCGGCCTTTTTGTTGGTGATGATGGGTCTTCTGAGGACAAGGACCATCTCTCCTTTGGTAAAAGTTCGGAAACGAGCCAGCTTGTTGTAGGCTTGAGACATTTTGGCTTTGTAGACTTCAAGATTCTGTTGTGCCCCTAACCTTTTCTCGTCAAGAGAGTCCAACTCATCCAAGCGAAGCCGAACATTATCTTCATTTGAGATTTCATTTTGCACTGCCATTCTCAGTGAGGGTATCTGGATTTCGAGAGGTAAGACTGCTTCAGTTCCAAACACCAAAGAATATGGCGTGCATTGTGTCGGAGTCCTATAGGTGGTGCGATATGCCCATAGCATCTCCGGGAGTCTTTCATGCCAATCCTTTTTGTTCTTGGACACTGCTTTCTTCAACAGTTTTGAAAGGGTCTTGTTGAATGCTTCTGCCAATCCATTTGCTCTAGCGTTGTAGATGGAGGTATATCGCCAGTCTATTTTATGGTGCTGTGCAAATCTCCCGATCTTGAAGCTTCTGAAAGCGGGACCATTATCTGAAATAATTCTTCTTGGATTCCCAAATCTGTATAAGATGTTCTCCCTGAAGAATTTGATGATATTCTCAGTCTTGACTTCTCTCAGCGGGATTGCTTCTGCCCATCTGGAAAAGTAATCTGTTGCAGCCAAAATGAACCGATGTCCCAAAGATGATGGTGGTTCAATTGGACCGACTACATCTGTCCCCCATATCTCAAAAGGCCATGACGAGACTGTCGGGTGTAAAGGATTTGGATGTTGATGAATAAAATCTCCATGTATCTGGCATAGATGACATTTTCTAGCATAATTGATGCAATCTCCGACTATGGTTGGCCAGTAATATCCCAAGCGCTTGATCTTGAGTCGCATCTTAGGTCCGGATTGGTGTGCACCACATATCCCGGAATGTATATCATGCATAACTTCTTGGGCTTCTTCATGTGAGAGGCACCGCAGGAGTAGTTGATCATATGACCTGCGGTACAATATATCATTTATGAGGGTGAATCTTAGGGCTCTTCGCTTTATCTGCAGGCCTTCTGATTTATCCCCTAGGAGTTTATCATATTTCAGATATTCTATGAACGGTTGCCTCCAATCTTCCTCTGGCATTTCGAGAGTGAGGACTTCTGCTTTGCCCCCAGCACTTTCCTCTTCGACTTCGTCGGGGATTGTACTAATGGGTCTTCTATTTCTTATGGTTATATGGATTTCTTCATAATTCGGATTTGCCAGTTCCTTTGCTACTTTTGCCAAAGAATCAGCTTCTCCATTTTCTGATCTTGAAACCCTCCTCAACTTTATCTGGGGGATTTTCTTCATCAGATTTTTGACCTTCTTGTAATATTTTAGAAGTTCAGGTTTGTATATCTTATAGTCTCCTTCGACTTGTTTGATTATGAGTTGTGAGTCTCCAAATATGTGTATGTCTTGGATCCCCATTTTGATTACCAGTTCTAAACCAGCTATGAGAGCTTCATATTCTGCCTCATTGTTTGTACATGGCTCCATAAGGGAGAGGGCATATCTAAGGATTCCCCCTTCCGGTGTGATAAACACGAGTCCTATCCCAGCTTTGATTTGCGGAATTTGGGACATAAGTGCCGGTTTTATAGATGACGCTCCATCAAAGTATAGTCGCCACCTTGCTTCTTCCACTGTTAATGTCTCTTCATCAGGGAGATCAAAGTTCAGTGGTGAATTATCAGGGAGAGGATGCGCTGCTAGGAAGTCTGCCAACGCCTGACCTTTAATAGCCTTCTGTGGAGTATATGTTATGTCAAATTCCATCAGAATCAGCGCCCACTTTGCGAGTCTTCCCGTAAGCAATGGCCTCATCATAAGGTATTTGAGTGGATCTATTTTTGATATAAGTATTACTTTATGCGCTAGCAAGTAGTGTCTCAACTTCTTGACTGCAAACACAAAAGCTAGGCAATGCTTTTCAATTGGCGTGTATTTACTCTCAGCTCCTATCAACATCCTACTGAGGTAATATAACGCATTTTCTTTGCCTTCTTCATTGTTCTGGGCCAACATGGCTCCCAAAGACCCTTCCAATGCGGCAGTATATAAGATCAGAGGCTTTCCATGGATTGGGGCTGCCAATACCGGTGGCTTCAACAAGTACTGTTTGATGTCTTCGAAGGCTCTCTGACATTCATCATCCCATTTGAAAGGCGCATTTTTCTTGGCCAGTTTAGATAAGGGCTTGCATCTTCCAGAGAGGTTGGAGATGAATCTTCTAATATATGCTAAACGTCCTTGGAAGGAGCGCAACTGCTTCAGTGTTTGAGGAGGTGGCATTTCCAGGATCGCCTTTATCTTGGAGGGATCTATCTCTATCCCCCGGTGCCTCACTATGAAGCCTAAGAATTTCCCAGAGAGGACTCCAAAAGCACACTTCATGGGATTCATT
Organism: Dioscorea alata; assembly: GCA_020875875.1. NCBI lineage: Eukaryota > Viridiplantae > Streptophyta > Magnoliopsida > Dioscoreales > Dioscoreaceae > Dioscorea > Dioscorea alata. Next base: position 15,812,328 of record CM037019.1, read on the forward strand.
TTCAACTTGTATTCTCTGAGGCGTGTGAAGACTGTCCTCAGATCATCAAGATGCTTGTCTTTGGAACTTGTTTTAACCACAAGATCATCCACATAGCATTCGACAACTTTGTGAATTAAATCATCAAATATCTTGGTCATAGCCCTTTGATATGTTGCTCCCGCATTCTTCAGTCCAAACGGCATTACCCTGTAACAGTAGATGCCCATGGGTGTTCGGAAAGCAGTATTTTTCTCATCATCTGGATGCATTTTGATTTGATTGTATCCAGAATATCCATCCATAAAGGAGAAAATCTCGTACCCTGAGGTGTTGTCGATCATCATCTCCATGACTGGAAGGGGAAATCATCCTTGGGACATGCCTTGTTCAGGTCTCTAAAGTCTACACATATCCGTATTTGTCCATTTTTCTTTTTCACAGGGACTATGCTAGCTACCCAATCAGGGTACTTCTCTTCTCTGATAAATCCTGCTTCAATCAGCTTCTTTGTCTCTTCTATCACCCTTTCTTCCAGGTCAAACTTCATCTTTCTCGGTGCCTGTTTGACTGGAATAGCATTAGGGTCAATGGCAAGTCTGTGAATAGCTACCTCGTCATCTAATCCCGGCATTTCATTATAGTTCCAGGCGAAGCAGTCAATATGCTCCTTCAGGAGAGCTTTGAATGATGCTTTTTCTTCTTCTGATAGCTGTGTGCTTAGGAAAGTCGGCCTTGGGTCCTCATCGTTTCCCAAGTTGATTTCAACCAGCTCATCAATTGTTGCTTGCCCCCCGTCTTCTAGTTCGAGCGGTGCATTCTTCATCTTGATTTCTTCTTCTTCTTCCTCCTGGGATGTCACCATATAACATGAGTACCTGGAAAACTCGGAGTAGCCTATTCCTCTCTTATCCACATGTGCAGGATCCCATAATCGGCGAAAGCTTTGATATGACTTCCTCGACCACTTGATTTTGCCCCCAAACCTCTCAACTATCGTCTTGAGCTTGTTAGGGTAATAGCTTGGGAAATTTATGGGTTGAACTTCATCATCTTCTATTTCTTCAATATTCATGACATCATCATTTGAAATCTTCTTGCTCTTGGCTTCGTAAAAGAGGATGCCTCTCTCATTTTCACGCCGAGCTGGTACATAGAATGTCTTCATATGCTCAACTTTATTTACATTCAAATCCTCTAAGGACTTGTAGAGTCCATCAGGAACCCTTGTAATGTGCAACGCATTTTCTTGAGCAGATCTTTCATCTTGACCCTTGCTTTGGTGTATATCCTCATCACTTTCATCTTCTGATGACTCAATGTCGCTACCAAAGTGAGGTAGTACTGGTTCTCTCTTTTGGAGCACTGGAATAGCTTTGGTCGTTTTCATCAAAGAAACTTCTCTTGGGCTTGGCAATTTATCCTCTTCGGTTGATTTGCCCCCTTTGGATGCACTACGATAATACCTTGCGTCCTCATAGTGTATTTCATGGATGCCAAAGGGTTGGATCTCTCCGTCAATTCTGAACTCTTCCCCGTCTACCAGGTACTTCACACATTGATGAAGTGTTGAAGGAACCATCTGGTTTTCGTGAATCCATGGCCTTCCTAAGAGAGCTTTATAACAGGTATCAGCATTAATCACATGGAACTTCACATCAGTTGTCATCTTTCCAAATTTAATGGGAAGAGTAATGGACCCCAATGCCTTTTGGCTGTGTTGATTAAAACCCTGGATAATGATCTTCTCGGGAGATAAGTGACATATTTCAAGGGCCAATGCTCGGAGAGTGTTGAGAGTCATTAAATTCACAGAAGACCCTGGATCAATTAAAACCCGGTTGATTTTTATTCCATCACAAAACCCTGTCACATATAACGGTCTGTTGTGTGCTGTAGTTCCAAGCAGCAGGTCTTTATCTGTGAAGGACACTGAAAGTGTATGGACTGCATGCAAAACATCTTTCATGTTGACCTCGGCAAAGTATGCTTGATACTCCTCAGGATTTTGTAGAGCATGTATTAAGGACTCCCTGGCTTCAGTTGACATCATCAATGCATCGTACATACTAAGAAGTGCTGGGACCTTCTTCAAATGTGCCAAAATGTTATAATTTGGCTTTTTTGAGAGTTTCTTCGGGGAGACATTATCTTCTTCAATTATTTTCCCTTTATTTCTGTCACTTGAACTAGAAGCATTCCCTTTATTTCTGTCATTTGAGCAAGAAGCCTGTCTTGGCTGAAGTGTCTTCCCAGTTCTGAGTTGCATTTGATGTACCTGTTGTGGTACTCCCTCTTCCTCATCAGGAAAGTTCAGCTCGTCTTCTGAATCATCAAGAACGGCTATGGCACAACATTCTCCTCTTTCTTCAAAGTAGTCTTCTGTGAGTGTCAAATTTCCCATAGAGACCTGTCTTTGCAACCAGTTTTGGAATGTTTTGCATTCTTCTATGGTGTGTCCTACAAGTCGGTGATATGGACAGTAGTTTGGATGACTATCAAGATGCATCAAGCACGGCCTTTTGGGTCTAGGCAAATCCAACCCTTTTTCTATGGCTTGATCAAAAAGCTCTTTTCTCTTGTCTTTCTTTATTTTCACAACTTGAGAAATAGATATTTCCTTAGCATTTGTTGTTTCGGCAAGAGCCGAAGAATCTATGATCTCAGAGACAAAATTTTGTCCTGATGATTCTGGAGGGTACCTCCCAGACTCATCCCACTCAACATCTTCAATATCTAATTGCAACAGCCTATTAGTTGACTCTTCTGTCACTCTTTGAATGAAAGCAGGGATGTCTTCAGCAGGCATAATTTTCCTCAAGACCTTATATTTTGGGGTCTTCGGGGTATAATATGGTTCTTTGGGCTTTGTTTGTTGGTAGGGCTCCAAGAGCTTGGCGTTTGCCTTCTTTACTCTCTCCCTGAATGCTATTTTCTTTTTCTGCTTCTTACTGATATAGGGCCGGCCATAACGGTCATATGACTCTTCTGGCTCAGAGAAGCTATCGTAGTCATCATTGTCATCATCTTCTGGGTTGTACAGAGGGTATTCTCCTCCCGAAATAACCCTGCAAGTCTCCACTTGCACATCTTCATCATCTTCATCAATTTCCTTAGCTAATTCTCCAAGTAATTCTTTGACTTCTTCGGGAAAATAATCTTTGAGAGTAATCAGAAGCCTTTCCTTCTGCTCATATTCATCAAGAGTCTCTAAATACTCCTCAATAATAGACTTCTTGCGCTTTGATTGTTCGTGCTTTTTCTTCTTGTTCTTCTTCTTTGACTGTTTTTTCAGGGGACCTTTAGGAGGTTCTTGCGAGCGTTTCCAAGATATCCCTAGGAGTTCAGCCAACCTTTTCAACATTTTCATTGATCTTTTGGATATGAACACTTCCCATAACTCTTCTGGAACAGCTGAAGGTTTATCATCTTCTGTCGATGGAAGTATCACTTTATTGCCAACCACCGTAACATCCCCTTGGAATGATCCCTGTGAGTTTAGGGTGGTCACATAGCGGGTATGTTCAGCTGGTTGCTCGGACAAGACATTCTTTGAGAGTGTGATTTTACCCTCTTGGTACTGTCGCTCCACCCAGTCTTTGAAAACATAGCAATCTTCTATTGTATGTCCCAACACCCTATGATATGGACAATAATTGGGATGGTCTTTCTTACTTTGCTCTTCAGGCCTTATGCATTCAGGAAGCTGCAGACCTTCTCTCACAGCATCTTTGAAGATCTTATGTACTTTGTCTCTTCTAAAGGAATACTTCTTATTCATCCTATCTTTCAAGGAAGGAAGAGGTCTTGATTCATTGCCAGTAATACCTAAGGCAGATGCCTTAACTTGTTCCGGCTTATGGGGCTCAGCTACGCCTTTCCCTTTATCAACATTGAAGGTTGTGGCAGTGTATTTGACAGCTTCTGTCCTCTTGGATTTATCTCTATCATTTCTCGAAGTAGCCTGGAAATTAGACAACACCTTTGGGTTGGTCCTTTCTAATTTTTTAGCTTGTGAGATCAATTCTTGGAATGTAGTGATGCCAGATGTACTCAGAAAAGGTGCCATCCAATTATCAATATTCCCAAGCAATAAACCCACTGCCTGTGGCTGATCAAGTGGTTGCTCGCATTTAATGCTCAAGTTCCTCCATCTCATGATGTAATCGACCACTTTTTCGTCTTTGTATTGGCGAGTGGCCGCGAGGTCAGCAATCGTGATTTTGTCACTTATGCCCCCGAACCGTACTCGAAAGGCATCTTTCAGCTGCTGCCATGTTTGAATTAACTCGGGTAGTAGATTCGCATACCATTCAAATGCTACTCCTGCGAGACTTGAAGAGAACTGTTTTAGGAGGAGTGACGGTTTTGTACTTGTATCTCCGCAGGCTGTCACAAAATGAGCCAAATGTTGGTCAGGATTGCCAATCCCATTAAATTGCTTGAATTTGGGAACATTATATCCTTTGGGGTAGGGTACCAAGTCATGGTAGCTAGGATAGGGCTTGTCTCCATCTGCCCTTGTCTCACTCCCTTTGGCTTGTTTTAGTTCAGCAACTACCATCCGATGTATCTCTTCCCGAGTCATTACAACTGATTGTTCTTGAACAGGAATATAAGATGTTCCCCCATGTTCCACTGGCCTGAAGGTTTCCCTTGGATGAGGCGTTGGACTTCTCGACCTCTGCTCAGCTGGCCTAAGGGCTTCTCTCGGCCTTCGGGTCGGACTCCTCGACCTTCCTACTTGTTCGGGTCGATCTTCCATTAGAGTTCTGATTTGTTTCTGCATTTGTAACATCGACTCCATCAACATTGTCATGTTGTCATTGAGTCTTTTATATTCAGCATCACAGTGTCCCTTTTGAGGAACAAAAACAGGTTCATCCTCATCATCTTCATTTAGGGGATTTACTTCTTTGTGTTTCCTTGGCATGTGGAGTGGTGGAATGCTAGTTCCTATCCCTTGTCCATCATGTGGTGGCACATGGCTGGAACCTTCTTCTCCATTCAAGGAGTCTGCTGCTCTTCTACGGGATCTCGTAACAGGTCCCTGTTGGTCTTGTTCTGGTGCGGTATCTCCTCTTGCCTCAGTAACCATCCGACAAGTGTGTATTTCCACATTTGCATCAGACATTTCCTCATCTTTCATTTCCTTTCTCCATTGAAATTTAGAGCGGGAAATCTTGGGTTGACTTCTTACTTCTTCATTCGCATGAGCCATTTCTTCATCTTTCATTTCCCTCCTCCATTGAAATTTAGAGCGGGAAATCCTAAGTTGATTCCTTGTTGGAGTTAAACGGTCAAACACCGTCTTCCGTGCTTTTGAGATCAATTGCTTCTTCCTTTGATAAAATTCTTTCGGCCGCATCTTCTCTGACTGCAATTTCTTTGATGCTGCATAAGTCTTGTAAATATCTTGGCCAAATGAGTTCTTGTGATAGGATCTTGGAGGTCTACCGACCTTGTTTTCATTCAGTTGAAGACACAAGTCTGCAGTGGTTGCATTCTTCTTTACCAGCTTAAGAGGTTCAAATGAGTTGTTGAAAGTACCCATTTGATTATTCTTGTGTCCTTGGAATGACACAAAGTCCAGCTTTTGCTTTGGAGTTTTGACTTTCCTTTGTGTGAGCCTTGAAAACACACTAGTCTTCTTTATCGTATCTTCATCAGATGAGTGGAAGATTCCACTTTCCCGCCCCTTTGCAGTAATAGTAAAGGTGGGTTCATCATCATCATCATTCATAGAGACTATCCTTTTGGAGTGAGATAGCCTCTCAAATGCAGATACTCTTGGTGGTTCTTCAACAGCAACGTTCTTGCCAGCTGCAGGAATGATCACATTGGGACGACGACCCTTGGAAGGAAGTCGTGGGACCTTCAAGTTCTCTTCTAAAAGTGCAGGCCTCCTTATGAAATGTATTGACTCAGATATTGTGCCGAAGGTCAGCTCAGCTCCTGCAGCTCCAGTGTTGAACGTGCAATTCGGCAGTTGAACTTCAGTTCCTTCGCCAAGGAAGATCTTGAGTTTCGGGCTTCCAGGGGTGGTTGAATTCTTGAGTGCCATTTCTTCTTCTGCAATAAAAAAAAATCAACAATATTAGATTTCTTTCACAGGATGTAGAAATAATGCCTCTACTTGTACTTTTGCCTCAAAGATAGGAGGAGGAATGGGTCCCACCGGGCGTGCCAGAATTTGTGGGATCGAAAATACGCGTCTGGCATCGTGTCTGTGAAGAAAACACCAGACGGCACATCGAAGCACAAATATCATATTTGTTTCGTGGGTTCTTCCATTCCTAATAGAGGCAAGCCTCTATTATTAATTACCCCAGACAGTGTCTTGGGAACCTCCGATTAAGGGCAACAGTACAAATAAAAAGGCAAAGAAAAATAATAAATTTTATTGTCAAAACATGGTGATCATTACATATGAGTTTCGCCATATATATATATAGGCATACATATTTTATTTATTTATTTATTTATTTTATAATAATAATTATTATATTTTTTTTTATATTATTTTGTTTTATTTATTTATTTTTTTTAAACGCCGTTGTCTGCCTTAGGAAACACGCTCCGCTGCCGTTTCATGCCTTATTGCCGCTTTGATATTGACTCTCTCAAATATCTTACTGCCGTTCAGAAATTCGTATTCTTTATTTGCTGCCATTTTATTGTCGCTTCAAACTTGTATCTCTCCTTAAAATTCGTGTCCCTTCAAGATTTGGATTTCATCAACCGTCTCAATATATATGTTCCAATGTTGCATCGTAAGGCTGCACTAATTAGTTTTCTGCATAGACCCCTTTTTTTATTGCTTCATATCCCATAGCCCCCGCGATTATTGTTGATGATATTGCCGTTTTGTTTTGCCACTTTAAGTCTTGTCATATTAACAGCCAATGTAAGATTTGGGTTTAGGCTTAGGACAAAATTGTTGGCCCAGTACAAACTTAGCTTGAGCCTTATATAGTTAGACCATAGGCCATCCTTGAAATCCAATTCATTTTTTTTTTTTTTTTTTTATGCATATTTCTTCTTGGTGGGACCCACTTTTTTTTAAAATTTATTTAAATCATCCGCATGCATGCTTTTCCCATTATTTGTTTGTTTATTTATTTATTTATTTTGCACGTATGCATATATATACCATTGCATACTCTTCTCATTTTCATTTATTTTATTATTATTATTATTATTATTATTATTATTATTATTATTTTTAGTCATAAGCATAGGAAAAGAACTCAATAGCAAGGCCTGGTGCAGGCCGGCCAGCCAGAATGTATGCTAAACCTATGCTTCTGCATTTCAATAAATTAATCAATGGAGTAAAGCATTGGAGAAAAGCCACAGTGCTCAGATTAAACCACTGCAGCTACAAGGATAGCAACAGCCTCCCAAAAAAAAATTACTAAGAGTTCATCTCAGCAAACGCAACCAAAACGTATGGTTACCAATCATGTGGTCACCCACCATCACCAATGTCATCTCATGAACATCATCATCATCATCATCATTCACCCTCAATGGCATCAAAATTATAATCAAGCAACTGTACAGCATCCATTATGCAACTCATTACAACTTGAATACAAGAGCAAGTGTCTCCCACTAATAGATCATTGTAAGGTGCCATTTATTTTTTTATTATTTTATGTATTTTATTTTATTTTATTGCCATATATCTTTTATAGCACCACGTCCATGCCATGCATTTTCTTTCATTTATTTATTTATTTATTTATTAATACATTTAATGAGAAACAAACATGTGAGCATGCATGATTCTCATTATTATCTTTTTTTTTATATATTTAACAGGCACGTGCGCATGCTCCCATTTTTGACTATATTTTTTTTTAATGCATGCTTCTCATTTTTATTACTTTCATATATATATTTTTTATGCATTTTTTTATCCTTTTCTGGCCTTCCCGTGTATCCACCCATAGTGTAATAGTACCGAAGCCTCCCATGCGTTATGAAATATATTAAAAAGCTCTTCACCAGGCCAAACACCCATGCGTCATGTCTTTAATTTCCCTTCTTTTTTTCATTCACACGTTGATAGTGTTTAAAAGTATAAGCCACGAATATTCACAATCATAGAAAGAAATGCACTATACAAGCTCAGGTACTTATTAGTTCATGTTTTTTTTTCTTTTTAGCTGGTATGTTAGTGGCCTAGCTCAAATGACCTGACGAACATAAAATCTGATAAGTTGAGGCATTCAACTCATGCTTTTGACACTTCCCAAAGGTTGCCTTTAGATTAGCTGTCCCCATGTTCTAAACCTCTCGCATACACCAAGAAAGTTGCATGAGGGACTGGGTTGAGCGGGCCAGGATCCAATCTTCAGGCCTTGAACAACAAAGGTAAGACTGTCCCAATTATCAAAGGACTGGCTAGCATAGAAACCTTGCATTGTATCTTGAGATGCCTTCTGCTTTCAGTTTCACTATCTTACTTCTCTCAACACCAGCAGAGATCATCTTACCATTTTGCCAAGTATTGTTTGTAATATTTTTTAAATACATCCTTCTCCTGCAAGTACCTGAATATCATCGTTACTTTGTCTAGAACATTTTTCACATCTTCTAGTAATCCAGCATTCTTGTCTATCCTCATGAGCAACCCAAAGTTGTGGTCGTTATCAGGTTTCAGTTCAAACAATCTCTCTGTTGCAACCCCTCCAATAGTTGCATTCCCATGCATTGAGCAAACATACAACAGAGCTCCCCAAACCCTAGGCCCTCCATCAAAAGGCATTTTTTTTTTTTTTTTTTTTTTTTGCCATTTCATAAGCTTCATCAACAAGCCCTGCTTTTCCCAGCATATTCACCATGCACTCATAATGCTTCATCCCTGGTGCCATCCTGTACAACCTCTGGCCAGAATCCACCATTCCCAGATTTGCACATGATGAAAGCAAGGACACAAATATCATCCGATCTGGCATGCACACTAGAGTCCTCCCTTAAATGTCCCACGCCTCACGCGCCAGCCCATGATACGAATAACCCATCAACATGAAGTTTCAGGAGACAGAGTCACAGTCGGAAATAACGTCGAACACCTTGCGTGCTTCCACAATGTCGCCACACTTAGAGTGCGTATCCACAAGCGCGTTGAACACGAAATTTCACGGCGAAGCCCAGAACAGACAGCGTGTCGGTGTACATCTTCACCATGCTGTATTGATCCAATCGCCGATGGATTGGGCAACAATCTTCAGAGTCTCCGATAAAGAATATGGCAGCGAGTTAACTTTTATCTTGGCTTCGTCTTCGTCGAGGCTGCTGGCGGCAATAGCAACAAGCAACAACTTGTTATACTGGCTTCGTCTTTGTCGAGGCTGTTAGCGGCAACAGCAACAAGCAGCAGCTTGTTATATTGGCTTCGTCTTCGTCAAAGCAGAATTGGGTTGCAACCATGATAAGTAGCAACTGCAGCAGCAGCAGCTTACTGTCTTGGCTCCGTCTTCGTCTTCATCAAGGCACCACTGGGTTGCAACCATGATAGGCGCAACAGTAGCAGCAGCTTACTGTCTTAGCTCCGTCTTTGTCTTCGTCAAGGCATCACTGGGTTGCAACTAAGATAGGCAGCATTAGGCAGCGGCAGCAGCAATTGGCGATTACAGGCAGCGGCAATAAGCATCAGGCGGCAGCAGCGGCATCAGGTGGCAGCAGCAATCGGCGATAACAGGCAGCGGCAATAAGCATTAGGCGGCAGCGGCATCAGGTGACGACGGCGATTTTTTTTTTCCTTGTTTTAGATATATACCTTTTTTTTAATTCCTCTCCAGAAAATTCCTCTCTTCTTTTTTTCTCTTTTCTTTTTTTTTTCACCCTTTTTTCTCCCCCTTCTTTTCTTCTTCTTCTCCTCTTTTTAAAGACCTATCTCCTCTTATCCTACAAAATCCAAATCGTTCGCCATCCCCCGAAAAATCACAACCCCAATCGAATCGTTCGCGATTCCCCGGAAAATCAAAACACCAGATAGGACAATTCAAATTCGAAATTTTTTTTTTAATATGATTTTTTTTATACATATTTTATTTATTTTATTTTATTTTATATTCATTTTATTATTTTATTATTTTCCAAATATTATTATTCCTTTTTTTTTAAACAAATCGAGGATAAGATCAATTTAATTTTAATTTTTTTTTTTTAAATTTAATTAAACCAATCCACCTCGGGATATATGCCCGAGTGCCTCGTGATTTGCACTCTCTCAAATTGCCTCGAGATATGTTCTCAGGCTATATAAAAATTTATGATCGCCTCGGGATGTGTATTCGGGGATTTGAGATTGCCTCGAGATACGTGTTCTCAAAGGCAATCTTGTAATTTGCATTTTGCCTCGAGACATGTTCTCAGGGATAATTTTGTAATTTTGCTATTTTGCCTAGAGATATGCTCTCTAGGCAATTTTGTAATTTGCGTTTTGCCTCGAGATATGTTCTCTTGGCTAGATTTGAATATTTAAATCGCTTTGAGATTTGTCGCCTCGAGATATGTGCTCACGGCTGATCTTGAGATTCGAATATTTAGATCGCTTTGAGATCTGTGCTCTCAGCTGATCTTGAGATTTGAATATTTAGATCGCCTCGAGATCTGTGCTCTTGGCTGATCGTGAGATGTCTCGTGATTTGTGCTCTCGGAGACAATTTTATAATTTGCCATCTTGCCTCGAGATATGCTCTCAAGGGCAATTTTATAATTTGACATCTTGCCTTGAGATATGCTCTCAGGGGCAAATTTTGTAATTTGATTTTTTTTTTTTTTTTTTTTTTGAAATTTGTATTTTAGTCCAAGACAACCAAATGATTTATTTTAAAAGGGGAAAATCCAAAATCAATTAAGATTAGGACATTTAAATTTTAAATTCTAAATATATCCATTTTAATTAAATTGGAATTTGAGTTCTATTAGGACATATGTTATATAAATTTTATATAAACAGTCATACTCGTCACATTGCCATGAAGAATAATGCCTGTATTCTTGTTTGTCATTATCAAGAACCACCACATGGAAGTGGTCATTCATGATTATTGGGAGGATAACTACGTCAACTTCATGCAGGTTACGTGCGGCATCTCCGATCATAGCGAGAGTCGTGTCAGACGCGCCTGGCTGCTTGGACATAAACAGTGTCATTGGTCGTGTGATGAAGCTGCGCTTTTTATACGGATATGGTACTCTCTTCATAGACTTTTTAATTATGCATACGAACACGTCCATCACATCGTATGTCACCATTTCCTTCCCGTCAAGCAGCGTGAATAGCCTTCATCGTGTAGTGCTGACATAGTCATTCTTCTAAACGACAATCCTACGGTTAAATGGTAATGAATACAGTTATTAAAAACACAAGTAGTTAAGTGGAAAATATATAGTTTTAAATGATAATTGAAATATTTAAATGGAAACAAGGTAAGGTAAACGGTAAATCATAATATTAAATAATAACAGTGATTTTTAAATGGAGACTACAAAAGTTAAATGCTAACATAAATATTTAAACTTTGACTCAAAAACTTGATACATACTTATCCATACAGCAGTTGAGGAAGATCGTTATTAACTCCAGCTCGAATTTGTCGAGCCTCGTGTGTCCGGGGTATTTTTTCTATTCGGAATAAAGTTCTTCCGCACACCGACAGCAACAACTGGAGCATCTTCCTTCGATGTGGGCATGACGACAGCATCAACCGGAGACACATCCTTTGCTAGTTCTTGTTGTTTAGGAATTGTGTCTAACGTCGATGTAGCTATTATCTTAGCGTAAGCAGGTGGAGAGATCACCATTTTTGTTTTTCTTCTTTTCGTACGCCTCTTCAAACGTGACCTTCTTAGAATGTCATCCCAATGACGTCATCATCGTCAAAATCCGAGCTCATCCCACTAACGGCGTATACCTTCACTGAGTCCGTGCTGCGTGCTGCATTTGTTTGTAGAGACGGCGCTTTAGAATGTGACCGTCCTTCCAATGCCTCAACCAGAGCAATAAGGCGAGGGAAGTCGGTCATCAATATTTGGCAGGCCTGCAGCAGACTTGCAGTGACATTGTCGCCTTTTGCCGTCGGGGGAACTGCCACGGTCGAGGGGGCTATTGACGTCAGGGGGGTGGTGGTGTCTGGCGGGATGTTGGCGGCTGGCAGCGTAGGGGGGTTTCTTCGACGCAAAGGAATGCGTGTGCGCGTTGAGCTAGAAGTAGGAGAATGGCGTCCAGCGCGCACGGAAGAGGTTAGCCTCTCATCTTGCCTTTGAGCAAGTGGTTCCGGAGGAATAGCATCTCCCGGCGGGTGTCCCCAACAAATAGAGATTCATCCACATTCGCCGCAACCAACTCAAGAAACTAACACATGTAAGTAACAATCTCAGCGAAATCATAGAATTTAAATGTTACCAAATATTTTTAAACATTTAACTCATATATTTAAACAGTATCACATATATTTAAACATAAAACGTAAAATTTAAATAGTAACTATAAATATTAAATGCTAACTAGTTTTTATAAACAGTTACTACTATTGTTAAACACTAACTACTAATGTTAAATGCTACCTACTAAGTTTAAACAAAGACTACTATTGTTAAATGCTAAATGCTATTTTTAACACATTGTTCATTATTTATTACCTCCTTTCCTTCCAGAGATGTCAAAATGGTTTCTATCGACGCTTGCTTCCGGTAGCTACTTTCACAGTAACACAGCATCCTTGAGGTCTTGCCAAAATGTACTTTCTTGCTGGTGCCAGTCAGCTCGTAAAACCAAATGATCAATGTGACTGAGCAACCCTTAACGTACCCCGTGGTGTTCTTCTCCCCAGCGTATCTTGCTTACACACATGCGGTAACTTGTGGAACGTCCTCTATAAGCCACTTGTGCGTCGCTTCGGCCCAAGCGTATCGGGCCATGCTAGGTACATCATCGACATAATCAACAATCCAATTTGCAACCGAGCATGATATATTCAGGAAGAGGATTGCACCCATGAGGAGTTTGACAAAATTTTCTTCTTCTCCCCTCTGCCGAACAAGTTGCTCAAGACTTCTCTTGATGGAGTCTCTGTGTCTCTCGTAGATTTTCGAGAAATACCTCTCTTCAAAAGATGAGCGTGATTTCTTCTTTTGAAATACGACTGTGTCTCCACCGCAACACAGACCAAGCACGAGGGTCATATCTTCTAACCTGAAACTCAGCAGGCTTGCCCCGATCTTGAATTTATTAGTGCGGCCATTGTACCTTTGCAACAGCGAATTAAGAAGGGCCCTTTCTTGGAATACAGCTTCCAACTCAGTGAATAATGCAAATGGTGTCCATCGGATAAGCTCCCAATGACGTACATTCATGTGAACTTTCAATTCAACCATGGTCTCCATGACCGGTGTCAAGTAGCATCGCCCATTAACTAAGTTTACCACCATAATTGAAAGGCTGCGACAATAAACGACACTGCTGGAAAGGGAAATTCCGGTTCTACAGAGGCGAAGATAGAAAAGCTGGAGAGAGGAAGAGAGGGAAAAAGTTAAACGGCACCAGAATTGATTGTCTCTTGGGATTACCCTCGGATATGGTCTAACCACCTCGCACTCCCACGACTTCCCATGCATGTTAGTTACAAACTGTCACATTTATTGTAAATAAACATAGATTTCAAATAGAAAAATACTTATTTTCGTGTCAATTGGTGTTTATTAAATAGAGACAATGATAGTTACACGGAAACATTGATAGTTGAACATAAACAATAAACACTATCCTGATGCCAATCATTTTCAACGGCTACTATCATTTGCTCACACTTAACATGGAGATATAGGTATTACACTTTCCTTCAACCGTTTGTGTATGACTCAAATGCCGTTGACATCATAAGTGTTTCTCAAACGCTTGACATTTCTCGTTTGATATACTCATTACTGATGATGGGATATGATGCTTCAAGAGGGATCTTTTTGAACTGTGTGTTGAGATTCATACGGGCCATAATAAATTCAAAGGTCTACCTTTAGAGCATGTGCGTGACTGCCCCCAACAACTCCCTGGAAACAACGACTATCCAATTTTCTGCATGCGCTAAATGGAGAAAATTTGAATGGAGAACGATTGAACGTACCGTGGGGGGACATCCCATATTTGAGGCTACGTTACATCTCACGGATATTACTGGATGAAATGCAGAAAAAAGTTATACAAGCTGATGATGTCGAGGAGAAGGACAATGATAAAACTGAAGAGATGCAGATAAAGACTGTCAGGGACCAAGACGCTAAACCTGCCAAGGAGACTACTTAGGAAGCTGAACCTGCTGAGGAGACTGCCAATGACATTGACCCACATACATACCATGTCAAAGATGCAAAAGAAGCAAGAGATGCAGACAAAGGCGAAGATGCGAACTGTTAAAAACATTTTCATACTATAGGACTAACCATGAAAACTTCATACATAAATCTTTTAATTATTATACCTGTGGGTGAAATCTTTATTTCAACATGTAAACATTTCCACAAATACAAATCCATTACAATGGAAACACAAATACACAGGAAAACAAAAGGGTAAACAGGAAAACCAAATAGTACACAAGTACAATTATCATTACACAGGAACAAACATAATTAAAAAGAAATTAACATAGTTACACAGAAACACTATCTACTACATAATAACATCTAACTTTACACATAGTTAGTAAACCGGAATAAATATAATTACATAGGAAAATGATATACTACACAATTACATCTAAAATTAAACCGGAATAAATATAATTACACAGGAAACACATAAAGTACACATGTACATTTACATGTAAACATACACTTACACAGTACAGAACTTCAAAATAGGTAAAATAACTGTATAAAGGACTTTTGATTGTTAGTTCACAATAACTACATTACAGGATAGATGATTATGTCAACTTTGGTGGCACCTACTAAAGTGACTCGATCCTCTTCCTTCTAGGATGCCCGGGCCGTTTCTTTGCTATGGTATGTCGTATTCTAAGTTGACGGGTGTCATTGGAGGACTTGTCACTGTCAAAGAATTTAATACACATGAAAGCGTTTAATTAGACAATAACACACAAATTAAAGGTAGTCGGCACTAGTTATCATTAGTGTTACAATGGAATCAATGAGCCTAAGTTGTCATCCTTGAGCCACTCACTTTCTGGATGGTGATGTCGATGGTAGTCTTGTTGAAAATATGGTACATATGATACATGCGTTGAAAGTCCACATCCGACTCAATTGGGCAAAGCGTTTTGTACGAGTCAGGTGTTATGAACTTCACCCTTACCCGAGAACCGTTCACTTACCACCGCTCACATATGTCACCCATTACTGTTTCCCATTAGTTCAATACGGTGAATTGAAGTAGACATCATTCATTTGTGGAAAATAATAAAATATTCATGTCTTTTATTAATTAATTAATTAATTAATGTGTTTATGATAAATGTGGTAAGCAACAATGGATTTGAAAAGAATAAAAAAATGCAAAAGAAATATTTGTAAAACGAAAAATAAAAAATAGGGCATGATATTGACAATTTTATGGGAATTGTTTTTTTGTATTTTTTACTTAGATGTTTCCCTGGAGATTTGCGTGAACTATATTAATTTTATTATTTTTTATATTTTAAAAATGTATTTAACGGTATAAAAATAACCTATTCCACTCTATTTTATTAGTTTTATTATTATTATATTTTTATATGGACTAGGATTTCAACCTTGATTTTTAGTAGAGAAGGATAAAACATTAATTACTATTGTAATTTATTAATTATTTTATATTAAAAATTAAAAGATAATACTTTAAATAAATATTTTGCATCCCAACTAAAAATAATTCAGTGGCTTGGTAATTTATTTTCTAATATATTAAATTTATTACAAGATATTGAAAATCGTGGGAACATCTTGGTTTATGAAACAAATAAAACTGAAGAATTAGGAGAAAACTCTACCAAAATATACAATATATATATATCATATTTTTTTTTCAAAATTACACAGATATTCTCAAGAATTGATAAATAACATATTAATTTTAGTAAATATATAAGTTGATATTTATCTAAACCAATCAAGGCTGACAAAATTCAAGCGTTATATATACAAATAGCGACAAAATTTCATGTTTTGCTAGAGGGAAATAGTTGCCCAAACTATTATATTTTTTAGATGGTTTTCTTATTTAAATGATCCCCTCTCTTTCTTTGTTTGTTCATCCTCATCAATCCTCTTCCATCTTCAGCAACATTTGCCGTGGCAAGTTCAACCATCCAACAACCTTGACAAGGTATATGTTTATTTTTTAATATTTTGATTTTAGAAAAGATTAAAATTTATGTTATTAGGTGGTTGTTTGATGGTTGCATTGAGATATTTTACACGAATAAATTTGAAGTCTGCCATTAGAAGAAAACTTAAACTAAATAAATTTTTATTTTCAACAAAATATAAAAAAAATTAATAACATGTTTTGTGGAGATAGTGGTTGTTTTTGTAAATGATGGTTTGCCCTGTCGCTGCAGAGTTGTTGAAGATGTGGAAAAGAATGATAGATAAGACTCATTCTTTTGTGGAAAATCATAAGGCATTCATGTCTTTTATTTATTTATGTGTTTATGATAAATGTGGTAAGCAACAATCGATTTGAAAAGAAAAAAGTAAAATGCCCAAGAAATATTTGTAAAACGAAAAAGAAAAAGCAGGGCATGATATTGACAATTTTTTGGAAATTGTTTTTTGTACTTTTTATTTTGATGTTTCCCTAAATGAGATTTGCGTGAAATATATTCATTTTATTATTATTATTATTTTATATTTTAAGAATGTATTTTAGGTTAATTTTTTTGATAAATCACTCAAGTTTGTCGGTATATCACTTTGCTCACTGAAATTTAGTTTGTTTCAAAGTGCTCACTAAAGTCACTAATCGTTTCACAATCAGGTCACTCGTTGGATTAACCTTGTCGTTAGCGGATGTGGAGGCCATTAAAAGCCCAGTTAGCTAGCCAGATCCATGTCAGCTGTGCTGAGTGGCAACACACCTGGGATTATGTTGCCACGTAAGCCCTTCTCTTTAAAAAAAATCCCTTGGCTCGCCTTCGTTTTCATCACCCGAGCAGGAAAACGAGGAAGACGAAGACGGTGGCTCTCCGAGGAAGACGAAGACGGTGGTTGTCTAGAGCTAGTGAAGAGATCAGTGTCAAAGAAAAAGAGGAACTTGGGTGCTAAGAATGTCGGTGAGCTGGGAGATTCGACGCGATGGGAAAGATGCTCCGGAATACTGTAAGTGAAACCCTAACCTTCGATCTATTCCTATTATGCATTGCTAGCTTTTAGATGTTAGGGTTTAAGTTTGAACAAACTCATTTTACTGTGTTATGCCCATCCCCCTCCCCCACACACACAGAAACAATTTCGATTTCGTTAGCTTTTAGATGTTAGGGTTTAAGATTACTGAATGGTTGTTCTTGTAAGATTACCGAGGTTTTTTTTTTTTGTTTTTTGGTAAATGAGTTAATGGATGTGTACTTTTTAAAACCAGTGAAATGAATGTGAAGACAAGTTTTTTTATTCCTTTGCGTAATGGGATTCGAGTTGCATATCCACTGAAATTGATATTGTGGAGATGATTTTGTTTTGTTTTTATTTTCCTTTTTATGTCTTTATCCTTTTGATTCTGGGTTCACTCATTTGCAACTTATCCTTATGATTATGGGTTCACTCATTTGCAACTTGTTCATAATGTTTACATTTACTGAGGTAATTAAGTCAGGAATTTTGTTCTTATTATTTGCCATAGTATGCTTACTCATTGGCCAATATTTTTTCTTTCTATTTACTTGTTGGCTTAATTAACATCAGTTTAATTTTTAATGAGTTTATTTGTATGAGTGTTTATGAATTTTTTTTTTAAGCTTGTTGTTAATCATTGCCATTGTATCTGTGTATATTATGTTTACTGATTTAATTTTTCATTCATTACTAACACAATATGATGCCATCTGTGTGATTTAATCTTTAATTGTACTATTTATTACCTTAGTACCATTGATTCTATGAGTTTAACAAAATCTCATTGGTGGCTTTAGAGCAACCTGAGCTACGAGTTAATGAGGCTGTTAAGCCCTAACACTTGTCCTCAAACCGTTCGGCCTCTAAATGGTTTTTTGGGATCCTCAATAGAGTCAATGGTTTTTTTTTTCTGTTTACTTGTTAGATTAATCAAAGTCAGTTTAGTTTTTTATGAGTTTATTTGTATGAGTGTTTATGAATTTTTTATAAGCTTGTTGTTAATCATTGCCATTGTATCTGTGTATATTATGTTTATTGCTTTAAATTTTCATTCATTACTAACACAATATGATGTCATCTGTGTGATTTAATTTTTAATTGTACCATTCATTACCTTAGTACCATATCATTGATTCTATGAGTTTAACAAAATCTCATTGGTTGCTTTAGAGCAACCTGAGCTACGAGTTAATGAGGCTGTTGAGCCCTAACACTTGTCCTCAAACCGTTCGGCCTTTAAATGATTTTTTGGGATCCTCAATAGAGTCAATGGTTTTTTTTTTTTGTAGCATATGCCTTCTGGTTCTCTACTTGTTTTAAGTCTGGCTTTCTTGAATCAAATTTTAGTACCCAATACAGAACTATTCACAATACGTATGCATTGTTTTGTAAGTGGAGTACAAGAATTGGCAGGGTATGTAGATTACGTATGTGCAGATCAAATATCAAGGCTTGAATTACTCAGTATGGCCAGAGAATTTATGATGGAGGTGGAAGAGTGTCATATATGGTATATGGCTGAAAACATTGCAAACAATGGCATGAAAGAGATTGTAATTGATCTAGATGCCTTAATAATGGCTAATTCAGTTGACTCTAGCAGAGAAATGTTTGTGTACATCAGTACTGCCAGAATGGGGAAGGGACATGAACAAGGTGCAGGAGGCAGTACTGACCATCAAAATAACTCACATGCAGTTAGGGCTGAAGGCTCCCAAGAAGAGTCAGATGCTAATGAAGAAGTTGATTTGGAGGAAATTCTCATTGAAGGAACCAGTAAGGGGAAAAGAATGGAAGAAGAATTTGAGATAAATGACTCAGAGTATAGCTATGGTGGGGGGTCAAATGATGATGGCAGAAACGACTGTAGCACTTCTAATATAGATGGAGATTGCACAGTCCAGATGCCAACAGTAATACATGTAAAGTTAATCTGATCAATTTATATTTAAGTTTTGTTTGCACTTCTAATATGGATTTAATTTAATCCCTTGTAGGATGATGATGAAAGTGCAAATTCTCAGGGGCCTTTGTCACAGGTGAGGCATTACTAATAACTGTTTCAGATTTTCCTCCATCTATTGTTAGGTTTTACATAAATTGACCTCAAAGTTTACTGCAGTTGATTTCCACACCTGAAGTAACAATCCATGGTAAGACAATGACTGATGCTAACAACAAGGACAAGGGAAAAAAATTGGCCACTAAAGGATGCAAGCAGGCTGGAACCAAAGCTAGGACAAAGGTGCAATTGAATGAGAAGGGTACTGATGGAGGGCCTTCAAAAAAAAAACAGAGTATGGCTGCCATGAGGGAAGGGACAGAAGGGATCAAATGTTACAAGGAATAGAATAACAGTTTTTTTTTTTTGTTGTCTTGGGTAATATATTAGGCCAAGATTTGTAATAGGCAGCACTTTACATAGTTGTTCTGTGTAATGCATTTTTTGAGCTGTGACATTTTGAACTATTACAAGGGATGTACTGTTACAGCTTATCTACTCATTTTTGTACTCAGACACATTTCCATGTGTTGATGACATCTTTTCATATGTAAATCACAGTTTGTGTTACAATTCAAATTAATATACAAGTTATTAGTATTGATCCATGAATACAGAGAATACTGCTTTTAAAAAACTTGTTATTCTGTCCAGCTATTATTGAACTATGTCCAGTTTCTTGTTATTCTGTCCAGCTGTGAAAATACAAGTTATTTTATCCAGTTCTTATTCATAAAACTTGTGGTATAATTTTAATGTTGTAATTGAACTATGTTCTTAAGTAATGTGAGTGTAACCAATGAATTTGAATGTGTTTAACTTGAATTGAACTATGTTCTCAGATAATGTTATAATTTCAATGTTGTAATTAATCTTACACTGTTTAATGAACTTAACTTAATTAAATTCTGCACGATAAATAATTATTGCAGGATTTTCACACGTTTACTTTGATAAGAAATTAAGTTAACATGAGTGTCTCTAATGGGATTCAACTCAAATTCACAATATAAATCTAAGAATTCAGAGTGAGTGAATGTTAAAAAAAACTACAACAACAAAACAAATCAGAGAATTTCTTTCTAACCCTAGGGCTTCAAAAAATCTTCATCCTCCAATAACCTCAAACTCCCCAATGGCAATTAATTTGAATTCAAAGAATTGTTAAAAAAAAACAACAAAACAAATCTGAGAAATTATTTCTAGGACTTTAAACTTTCTCCATTCTCTAGCAAGCTCACATGACTTAGTTGGGAGGTTTAGAGAGGTCTTGGCGGTGAAAAAGCATCCCAAATGTCTCCACGACGGTCACACACCATCAACCCACTCCACTCTCGTTCCATTTGAATGGATGAAGAAGATGAAGCTGACGTGGCAAGTTATTCTGACATGGCAAAGCCACTCAGCACAGCTGACATGGATCTAGCAAGCTGACTGGGCTTTTAATGGCCTCCACGTCAGCTAACGACAAGGTTAATCTAACGAGTGACCTGATTGTGAAACGATTAGTGACTTTAGTGAGCATTTTGAAACAAACTAAATTTCAGTGAGCAAAGTGATATACCGACAAACTTGAGTGAGGTCTAAAAATAACCTATTCCACTCTATTTTATTAGTTTTTATTTTATATATATATGACTTGGATTTCAACTTGATTTTTGGTAGAGAAGGGATGAAACATTAATTACTATCGTAATTTAATAATTATTTTATATAAAAAAAATAAAAGATAAATACTTTGAATTAAATATTTTGCATCCCAAATAAAAATAATTCAGTGGCTTTGTAATTTATTTTCTAATATATTAAATTTATTACAGGACATTGAAAATAGTTGGAACATCTTGGTTTTTCAAATAAATAAAACTGAAGAATTATAAGGAAACTTTACCAAAATATACAATATATATCATATGATTTTTTTTTAAATTACACATATACTAAAGAATTGATAAATAACATATTAATTTTAGTAAATATATAAATTGATATTTTTCTAAACCAATCACGGCTGACGAAATTCTGGTGTTATGTATACAAATGGTGACAAAATTTCATCCTTTTGTGAGAAAGAAATAGTTGACCAAACATTTATATTGGGTTCATTTCACTGGTGGCCACAAATGTTTCATCATTATAACGCTATGGCCACAAATGTTTTTTTTCTAACGTTGTGGCCACAAAACTATTCTCCGGTTGCACTGATGGCCACAATGGCATGTTTGGGGCTATTTCCGGTGAAGTTGATAACGTGGCCACAAAACACATGATCCACGTGGAAAGCCTTTGTGGCCACAACGTTATAATGATGAAATATTTGTGGCCATCAGTGCGACCGGAGAATAGTTTTGTGGCCACAACATTACAAAAAAAACATTTGTGGCCAAATAATGATGAAACATTTGTGGCCACCAATGAAACTATCCCCGTTTATATTTCTTGGTTGGTTTTCTTATTTATACTATTCCTTCTCTTTCTTTGTTTGTTTGTCCTCATCAATCCTCTTCCATCTTCAACAACCTCTGTAGTGGTAGGTTCAACCATCCAATAACCTTCACTAGGTACCTGTTTATGTCTTTAATATTTTAATTTTAAAAAATTAAAATTTATGTTTTTGGTTGTTTGTTTGATGGTTGCATTAAGATATTTTCTTTGTAGTCAGAACGGGTTGACCTGGACAGTTCGATCGGGTTGAATTGGACCTGGGCATTAAAACGATCCGATTCCACCCAAAAATCCGTATTAGCTAAAAACCGGTGTTAAATAGTGTCAAACAGTGTACCAGCTGAACCAGAGCCGGTTCACATAGTTAAACCTCTTATTTTTATATTATTTTTTTTATTAAAATTAAAAGCCAAAAGGTAAAACCAAATCGCTGCCTTTGATTCTTCAACGTCGAACCTTAAAACTAAGGGGTGTTTGGTTTGCGTTAATATGAAGACATTGCCGCCTGTTACGTGGTAATCTGAAAAGATTACCACGTTTGGATTGGTGACGGTGGTAATATTGATGGTAATCTTTGATTACCAACTTTGAAAGATTACCAAGAAACTTGGTAATCCCATTACCACCAAAATAGGTGGCTATGTTGGATTACCAAGTGGGTGGTAATCTTAAATATTTTTTGGACAAATATGCCCTTTATTTAAAAATAATAATTTTCATATTTTATTAGTTGGATAAAAAAATTAAATTTGAATAACATTATTTTGAGAATATGTTAAACTTTAAAAATTTAATTTTTTTATCCAAAATTTTATTTTAATTTACACAAAATGGTAAACACAAGGGTTTTTTGGGAAATTTAAAACATTACCAAGTTGATTACGATATAATATGAGTTTCCAACCAAACATGGTTATCATAAATTACCACAACATTCCTGGGCATATATCATTCCCTATATTATTACCACAGTAATCTCATTACGTAGTAATATCATTACCGCGAACTCAACAGCCCCTAAAAGTGCAGCCATTCTGTCACTCACTCGTCTGCTATTTCCTCACCGCCATCTCGTCTAATAGCACGTCATCCTCCAATGAAGTTCTTGTCTGGAGCGGCTGGAGCGGCACCTGCAGATAAAACCTCAAGCTCTCGGCCAACGCCGCATGGAGATACACTATGTCTTTCATTTGGTCCAAAGAGAACACCGGTGCCTCCTCCATCGTCTTCTTTGTTTTGGCTCTCATTGACTTGATCTCCTGGATGATCTTCTCCTTCACGTCATAAGTCTTGTAGATATGAGCCAGAAAAACCAAGTTATGGGCACCGCCATGGTGTCTTTTCTGGCGAGCACAAAGCTGATGATGATGTCATGGAGGAACTCATCGGAGTAGTCATCGTCCACAGGTATAAACCTCGAGAGAAGGTCATTACAGAGGGAGCCATTCAAGTCTCATCTCCCCTTCCTTTCTCGATCAATTCCATGGCGAAACCTTGGACTTTTGGGATCTCCAAGCCTCATGAATTTTATTTACATCTCTTTTATTTTAATTATGAAATAAATGTTGTGAGATTTGTTTTGTTACATATCTTTTATGCATTTAATTTAAAATTTAAATTATTATTGGATATATTACATTATATTTTTTGTTTATTAAATCCGGTTCGATCCGATTCAACCGACCTTGGCTTTCTCCGGTTCAAAGGTCCGGTCACCTAGGATATTTTTCACAAATATCTGGATGAATAATGAATTTCTTTTAAATATCAAGGCATGAGAATAAAAAGAAGAGATTAATTAAAAAAAAAATTATTGTAAAATCTTTGTTTCTTCGTAAGCCTAAATATATTGGAATATGTTGAGTACATATATGAATAAACTGTTCTTTAATATATATATATATATTGACGAACGTGAACAAACCTTTCTCAAAATAGTTTTGGTCAGCCTATTAGAGAATACTGTTGTTTTATTTTTTTTCCAATTTTTTTTCCAATTGGATTTCTTTGAAATATGCCATCAAAAGAAAACTTAAACTAAATAAATTATTATTTTTAACAAAATATAAAAAAAACAACATTAATACCATGTTTTGTGAGGATTGTGTTTGTTTTTGTAAATGATGGTTGTCCCTGTCGCTGCAAAGTTGTTGAAGATGGGGAAAATGATAGATAAGACTCATTCTTTTGTGAAAACTCGTAAGGCACTCATGTCTTTTATTTATTTATTTATGTGTTTATGATAAATGTGATAAGCAACAATTGATTTGAAAAGAATTAAAAAAAAATGTCCAAGAAATATTTGTAAAACTAAAAAGGAAAAACAGCGCATGATATTGACAGTTTTATGGAAATTGTTTTTTGTACTTTTTATTTTGATGTTTCCCTAAGGGTTTGCGTGAAATATATTCATTTTTTATATTTTAAAAATGTATTTTACCGTGTAAAAAGAACCTATTCCATTCTATTATTATTATTATTATTATTATTATTATTATTATTATATATGGACTAGGATTTCAACCTTGATTTTTGGTAGAGAAGGGATAAAACATTAATCACTATTGTAATTTAATAATTATTTTATATTAAAAAAACAAAAAATAAATATTTTGAATTAAATATTTTGCATCCCAATTAAAAATAATTCAGTGGCTTTGTACTTTATTTTTTAATATACTAAATTTATTATAGGATATTGTAAATCGTGGGAATATCTTGGTTTTTAAATTACACATATATACTCAATAATTGATAAATAACATATTAATTTTAGTAAATATATAAATTGATATTTATCTATAATTCATGGTTGGTTTTATTATTTTTACGATCTCTTTTCTTTCTTTATTTGTTCGTCCTCATCAGTCCTCTTCCATCTTCAACAACCTTTGTAGTGCCAGGTTCAACGATCCAACAACCTTCACCAGGTACCTGTTTATGCTTTTAATATTTTAATTTTAAAAAGTTTAATATTTATATTTTTGGGTGTTTGTTTGATGGTTGCATTGAGATTTTTTCCACGAATAAATGGATGAATAATGGTTTCTTTTAAAGATCATGGCCATGAGAATCTAGCCATCAAAAGAAAACTTAAGCTAAATAAATTTTTATTTTGGACAAAATATTAAAAAAAATAATACCATGTTTTGTGAAGATTGTGGTCGTTTTTGTAGATGATGGTTGGCCCTGTCGCTGCATAGTTGTTGAAAATGGGGAAAAGAATTATAGATAAGACTCATTCTTTTGTGAAAAATCATAAGGTAGTAATGTCTTTTATTTATTTATTTATTTATTTATGATAAATGTTCTAAGCAACAATGGATTTGAAAAGAATAACAAAAACGCCCAAGAAATATTTGTTAAACGAGAAAGAAAAAACAGGGCATGATATTGACAATTTTATGGAAATTGTTTTTGTTTTTTTACTTTGATGTTTCCTAAAGGAGATTTGCGTGAAATATATTCAATTTATTATTATTTTTTATGTCTAAAAAATGTATTTTACGGTATAAAAATAACCCATTCCACTCTATTTTATTAGTTTTTTTATTATATTCTTTTCATACATGGACTAGGATTTCAACCTTGATTTTTGGTAGAGAAGGGATAAAACATTAATTGCTATTGTAATTCAATAGTTATTTTATGTTAAAAAAAATAATAAAAGATAATACTTTGAATTAAATATTTTGCATTCGAACGAAAAATAATTTAGTGGCTTTGTAGTTTATTTTCTAGGGAATATCTTGGTTTATCAAATAAATAAAACTGAAGAATTATGAGAAAACTTTACCAAAATATACAATATATATATTTATATATATCATATGATTTTTTTTTTTAAAAATTACACAGATATACTCAAGAATTGATAAATAACATATTAATTTTAGTAAATATATAAATTGATATTTATCTAAACCAGTGACAATAAAATTTCAGTTGATGAAATTCTAGCGTTATGTATACAAATGGCGACAAAATTTCATCGTTTTGCAAGAAAGAAATAGTTGACCAAACTCGTATATTCTTAGTCAGTTTTCTTATTTATATGATTTCTTCTCTTTCTTTGTTTGTTCGTCCTGATCAATCCTCTTCCATCTTCAACAAGCTCTGTAGTGGCATGTTCGACCATCCAACAACCTTTACTTATTTTTTTTTTTTTAATATTTTGATTTTAAAAGATTAAAATTTATACTTTTGGGTTTTTTGGTTGATGGTTGCATTGAGTTTTTTTTTTTGACTAATGAGTCGGTGAATAATGGCTTTCATGGCCATGAGAATAAAAAGAAGAAATTAAGTAAAGACAATATTGTAAAATCTTTGTTTCATCATAAGTTTAAATATATTAGAATATGTTGAGTCCATATATGCATAAACTGTTCTTTATTTATTTATTTTTTTTTTATTTTTATTTTTTTTTTTAGACAAAGGTGAACAAATATTTCTCAAAATAGTTTTGGTCAGGCTTCAGAGAATATTGTTGTTTTATTTTTTCAATTAGATTTCTTTGATTTCAGCCATAAAAAAAATTAAACTGCATAAATTTTTATTTTCAACAAAATATTAAATAAAATTAATGCTATGTTTTGTGGTAATTGTGGTCATTTTCGTAAATGATGGTTGGCCCTGTTGCTACTAAGTTGTTGAAGATGGGGAAGAGTGATAGATAAGACTCATTCTTTTGTGGAAAATCATAAGGTATTCATATGTCTTTTATTTATTTATTTATTTATTATTTATGTGTTTATGGTAAATGTGGAAAGCAACAATGAATTTGAAAAGATTAAAAAAAAATGCCCAAGTGATATTTGTAAAACGAAAAAAAAAAAAAAACTGGGCATGATATTTGAAATTTTATGGATTTTTTTTTTTATTATTTTGATGTTTCCATAAAGAGATTTGTGTGAAATATATATTGGATTATGGACCAACATAATCTAAAGGACAATTAAGATCTTTGTTATATACATGTGACATCTTGGGTCATTTATGGGTGGATACTTTTATATTTAACCATGTTACGGGCACTTTGATTCACTTTTCAAACTTACTCAAGTCACTCCATTGGGCTTAGGTCCACTCAAAATGTTGCATGTGCATATGATATGTTTGTGGTGGTGCGTAAGTGTGCATGTGAAAAGTTGAGAGAAAGGATTCAACGAACTCTAGCGCCGCCTTTCTTGTTTTATCGCAGGATACCTCCGATGGCAAGGATTCTAGTACCATCATCTGTGAGAGGAACAGAAATAAGTTCTTTAATGACATGTCTCCTGATTTCACCATCTTTACCAGGTAACTTTGTTCTGGGATCTTTTGGTCAAATTAATTTAATTTTTGGATATGTTGAAATGGGACGAGGAGCACAAGCTCTTTATGATCACCAAAAACAATTTACTATATAATGGTGAAAAATAATGGGATTCTAAATTTCCGTTGACGCTTGTTGGTTTGGAGAAGAAGGGCTTATGTTTTATTTGCAAAATCACCCTTCATTTAATTTTTTTTAATTAAATAAAAGCTTTGACATGCTTTATTTGTAAATTCATCTTTTATTTAATCTTTAATTAAATAAGGGTTTTGACATGTTTTATTTGTAAAATTTTCTTTTATTTAATTTTTAATTAAGTAAGGGGTTTGATTTAAGTTGACTTATTTTATTTGGAAATTTACCTTTTATTTTATTTTTAATTAAATAAAGATTATGACATGCTCGATTTGCATTTTTACCCTTCCATCTTATTGATATTATCTGCATGATAATTAGGCTATTTTGGGTAATTTTATATTGAGAAAATTGAGTATATACCCCTCAAAAGTTCCATAATTGTATATTTACCCTCCGAAAAAATATAATTGCGTATGTACCCCTGAAAAATATAGATAATTGCGGATATACCCCTACCGTTAGATTTCGTTAATAGAAATTAATTAATTTTATTAATTATAGTTATAATCTTGATTAAGATATATAAAATGTCTAAAATAACCTTCTATAACTTTACCAATAACATCTAATCTCTGATCTCTCTCATTTTATAATAAAAAAAACTTTTGAAGGGTATATATGCAAAGGGTATAACGGTAATTTTATATAGCTGCTGTTAGTTAATGGATGATTTTCCAACTAATTTGAACCCTAAGGGTATATACGCAATTATATATATTATTCAGGGGTATGTATGCAATTATCATTTATTCAGGGGTAAATATGCAATTTCAAATTTATTCAGGAGTACACATGCAAAAAGCCCTTTTATATTTAATTTTATAATAAGCTGTTATTGGTTAGCATTTGATTAATTTAACATTATTGTCATGTTTGAATATAATTCAAATATTATATGCTTACAAACTTACTTCTCGTAAGTCTAGGCATTTAAATATTTTTTTAATTATTTTCTCCCAATTTAGAATACTTTTTTTTATATAAGATTCATGCGGGCAGTGAAACTATCCTATTAATGAGTTCATTGTTTAGTACGATGCGTAGATCGGTGAACAGAATACATGGAATATTATGAACCAGTACAGTTTTACTATCCTTTCGACAGTTAATTGATACATTTGGTTTTAATGTTTAATATGTTGTTGTTACCTGTGGATGAGTTCAATTTTTTTTTTTTTTTTTTATTATTGATGGACTCTAGCATTTGATGATCACATTTGTGAATCATTTAAGGAAGTTGAAGAAAGGGCAAATTGCTTGATCTTGTTTTATATGGACATTAATTGTTGCTCTTATGATTCTTCTTCAGCTTCAAGCAATCCTCAATTTTCAGTCATTTTGTAGCTTAATGGTACAAATCATAAACAATGAGTTGAATTTCTCATGTTGAATTTTAATGATTATGAAATTGGACTTGTCTAATATTGCATGGTCTCCTAGAAATTATTCTATGTATTGAAAGTGCAAGATATACGATGGTGTGCATGCTCATGTTTGCACTATTGTGTAATTATTTTGTGTAATTGTAATCTTGTCTATTGTGAGCACAATTATTCAAATTTTTTTGTGTAAATTTAGTTCATATTCTTTCTAGAGTTGATATGATTTGACATTTATTGTTGCATTAGTGATAATTCTACCATGTTGGTGTATTATTATCAATGTAATTTTGTTGAGGTTGCAATGCATTATGTGATTGCATATGAATTGTTATCTTGTATGCTTTGTTTGTCGTGTTTTGGGACCCATAGCTGGAACCATTTTGAATAAAAAATCTAGTTACAGGACTTTTGTTTGTTGGCCTTATGAATCATTTATTTGTGATTGCATGTTATTAAATTTTAGTTACATGCATATTAAATGATTCTCAGTTTTTTTTTTTTTTTTTTTTTTTTTTTTTTGTCAACTTGTAATAGCTTATCCTTTACTACATCATTACAATACTTGAAGCCATTATCATACATCGCATATCTTGTTTGATTCATGATATATATTATTGTTTTTATATATAAAGTGTGAGTATATTAACATGTATGATATTTTATCCCTATGGGATAAAATTTTTTGTGATTGATTAACATTATCCAAGTGGGAGACTTATGAATAATTTGTGGATTAATATTATTCAATTTTTTAGAATTATTAATTTGATTATTAATAATATTAATTATGGATATTATTTTGATATGTATATAACGCATAACCAACTAATGGATATTATGTTGGGCCCCTAACATAAATGGCAAGTTATGAGTTGAGCTATGTACATAGAAGCTATCTCTGGTTCTCAGTCAAATCTTTAGATGGATGCAATGAATGATGAGATGAGCTCTATATTACAAAATAATAAGTGTGGGGCCTGGTAGAGTTACCAAATGGTTGTGGACTCATTGGTTGTAAATGGGTATGCAAGATTAAGCGAGATTTAAATGAAGGTTAGTAGGAGCAAGTACATATTCCTAGTTTTATATGTTGGTGGCATCTTGCTCACTGCTAATGACATTGATCTATTGTTTAAGATGAAACAAATGTTGTTTGGTCATCTTGAAGATGTTTAACATTTAGTCTTGTTCTTTTACAAAGACTTCATTTGTAAAGAGCGCTAACAAGTTTTCCAAAGCTCAATGCCCTAAGAGTGATATTGAAAGAGATTTGATGTAAATTGTCCCTTAAACTTATGTTGTTTGTAGCCTAATGTTTCCTCAAGTATACACACGTCTTGTTATTGTTTTTGTGCTTAGTGTGCTTGGTAGATACTTAAGCTATCCTGGACATGATATATGCTTAAGATCAAGTATGCACATGTCTTGATATTTGCTTTTGTGCTTAGTGTGCTTGGTATATACTTGAGTGATCTTGGACAAAGCCATTAAAAAGTGGCTAAGAAAGTATTGAGGTATTTTCAAAGTACCAAGGATCTTATGATTACATATTGACATACCAACTTGAATGTGTTGGTTTTAGTAACTCTGATCATGCATGCTGCATAGATGATAAGAAATTCACATTTGGATATACTTTTACAAGAGTGGGAAGCAAGGTCGGAATGACATAGGGCAGGGGGTGGCCCCCCATTATCGCCGGCGGGGTTTGTTGACCCTGCATGCTCCTTCCCTTCCTCACCCTCCCTCACTCCCCCCCTTCTGCCCAGGCCACTCCCCTCCCCAATCCCCCTCCGGCCCTCCTCCTCCGGCTCACCCCTTTCAAAGTTTTTTTTAAATATATTTTTAATTTTTAATTTTTTATCTTTATATTTTATATTTTTATATTTTATTTTTTCAATTGAATGATTTGATTTATTTATTTATTTATTTCTCATTTATTAGATGTTTTTGTTGACATTGCTAGTTTTAAAAATTTTGAGAAAATTTGTAAAACTATGTATGATTGATTAATGAGCATTGATTTAGGAATTTGAGAAATATTAAAGCTTTGATTTAGTAATAAATAAAATTTTTTAAAATTATGATTAATTTAAATAGAAGTTTAAATTAAAGTTATTATTTTTCAAAAATATTTAAATATCAGTTTATTTTTTAATTAATAAGACCATAAGTGTAAATAATTTATAAAAATTAATTTTTTCAAAAATTATTTAAATGAATTTAGATAAATTATTAAATTACATATCTCCTTTAAATGAGAATTTTTTAATTTAAAATATTATTTATATTTTTACAATTATACATCAGAACAACATCAATTCAAGGGCAAAGCAATTAAGTAATTATTTTAGGCCTTTTATTTTTTAAAATCTTCATCTTTGGATTTTTTTAATAATAATTTTAAAAACTCAAATTTTGAAAGACTACCAATAATACCATAATACAAAATTATTTGAATTTAATATTTAATCAATGTAATTTAATCTTAGTTAATTTTTAAAATTTAAAATAATATAGTAAGATATTAAATAGTTTATTTTAATGCTTAATCAGTCATATCTTACTAACTTTTCAAAATTCTATTATGATCCTCTGTAATGGCTTTTTCATCATTTGTTTCTCCAAAATTAATATAATATTTATTTATTGTAATTATAAATAAGAGCTTTTGTAGTTTTTATGTTGTTACAATTTTTTTTTTTTGTTAAACTTTTACTTTGTTGAGTTTTATTCACAAATTTTAAATACATCCTTTTATCATGAGTTTAGTATTATGTGAAAAGATAAACAAACATCTCAAATAGGTATTTATTAAAATAAAATATAAATAATTTAATTTTTATTAAATAAATTAAATGGTTTATTCTAAAATTCTGTTATAGATCTCAAGTTATCTTAATCTGCTGCTGAGTCAGAATCATAAAGAAATCTAAATTTTGATAAAAAAAATTTATTTCGATATATTAATTAATTTTAATAATTTATCTTAAAATTTTACTTATTATTATAATAAAAATTTAAATATATTTTATTATTTAAAATTTCATGTCAATATTGGGATTTATGGACTCCATTTTGAGGTTGCTGAAATGGTATGTTTTGTGATAATTCCCAGCAGTATCTTTCTCTTAGAACACTAGGAGCATTCTCACTCTAGGTATATAGATGTTAAGTTCTATTTGTAAAAGATAAAGATGCAGAGTCTCTCTTTACTATTGAGCACACGTGTATAAGTAGTTTGTTGGCATACTGATACAACCTTACCTCTCCAGCTGGAAGATAACCAACATGTTGAGCCTATATTGGAGGAGAACAACAATCATAAAGAATCACAGGAGGCTTCAACAAAGGAGATGAACACCAATGATAGACGTGTTCAGCGCACTCGTAAACCGCCAACTTGGATGCAGGATTTTGTGACCCCACACGTGGCATCAGAACATCCATAGATTGGGGTTGAGATATTACAATAATATTAGCTGGATTAGTTATTAGGATAAGTTGAGTAATAATAATCATATCACAATGATGAGTTGTTAGTAACAATAATATTAGCTGGATGGATAAACCAACAGCTGGATTAGTTAAGTTGAGTCTATTTATATGTCATTAGGATCACTATGTGAGGGGTATGAAAAGTCTTGGATTTTATCTTGTTCATCTGTGACTATTAAAGATAAGTTCCTTATTCCCACTATTGATGAACTCATTGATGAACTTGGAGGGGCTAAAGTTTTCACTAAACTTGATCTCCGGGATGGGTATCATCAGATCAGGATGCATGATCGAGATGTCTACAAAACAGCTTTCCGAACCCATGATGGTCATTTCGAATTCCTGGTAATGCCTTTTGGCCTCTCAAATGCACCATCTACTTTCCAAGCTACTATGAATCGTATATTTGCTCCTTATCTCAGGCAATTTGTCATAGTATTCTTTGATGATATTTTGGTTTATAGCCCTTCCTTATCTTCTCATTTGCACCACCTTGAGAATGTGTTCCAGTGTCTGAAGACAAATTGTTTCTATACTAAAATGTCTAAGTGTTCCTTCGGCAAATCCACAATTGACTATTTGGGGCACGTTATTACTCCTGAGGGTGTGCGTGTTGATCCTACCAAGATAGATGCCATGCTCAACTGACCAACTCCTTCAAACACACCGGTGTCATCTCTTCTTGGTCCACCTCCTACAACTAGTGGGACAGCTACGGTGGCGAACCCACTTTTGATTCGCCGTTTGACACCAACTGAGATGCAGGAGAGGCGCAACAAAGGTCTTTGTTTCAAATGTGATCAAAAGTGGACCACAGGCCATCGCTGTCGCAGCCAGTGTTTTTTACTACTAAGCGATGTTGAGGATGACCCCGACACACATACAAGTGCAGACTCTTCTCCTATACCGGAAGTTGAAGTGGTCATGGGCGACATATCAAGTATGAATTCTTTGGCAGGTCAAGATAATCCAAGGTCATTGCGAATGCTGGGTATGATTTTAGGCTACTCATTTCATGTGCTTATTGATGAAGGAAGTACACACAACTTCATCAAACCCTCGTTAGCAGAAAAACTGGGGTTGCATGTCAAACCAACACAACCTTTTCGGGTATATATTGGCAACGGTGACCACCTGATTTGTTCTCTCTATTGTCCACAGATTCCTCTATGTTTGCAGGGTACTACTTTCATGATTGATCTCTATTTGTTAGGGATTGAGGGACCCGATCTGGTTCTTGGGGTGCAGTGGCTCCAAAGCTTGGGAAAAGTATCACATGATTACAAGACCCTTAATATGGAATTCACGTGGGAGGGAAAGACCATTCTTTTGCAAGGTGACACCAAACCGATCACCAAGGAGATCACCTACACTCAGCTTCAGGCGTTGGTCAACTATGAAGTATTTGCAGGGCTGTATGAATTGTACCAGTTCCATAGTTCCAAACATGAGAGTGGAGAACATTCAGAGTTCAAGTTACCCGAAGATATCCATTCCGATGTGGTAACACTTCTACAGCAATATAACGAGCTTTTCTTGCCTCCCACACAGCTTCCCCCGCGCAGGATAATTGACCATAGGATACACTTAGAACCTAACACCGCACCGATCAATGTCCGACCTTATCGCTATCCACACTATCAGAAGAGTGAAATGGAGAAATTGGTGCGGGAGATGCTCGCACAAGGAGTCATCAGACCGAGTCAGAGTCCTTTCTCTTCCCCTGTCCTATTAGTGCTTAAGAAGGACTGAACTTACCGTTTTTGTGTTGATTACAGAGCTCTCAACGAAAGCACCACTGATATGTCAATAGATTTGCAACGTATCCATGGAACCTGCTTTGAGTGGGTTGTTACTCCTCAAAGAAAAATCAGTGACAGGGAAAGAGAAGAAGACGAAGAAGAAAAGATAAAGAAGGATATTATTTCAGATGAACAAGATAAAATCCAAGACTTTTCATACCCCTCACATAGTGATCCTAATGACATATAAATAGACTCAACTTAACTAATCTAGCTGTTGGTTTATCCATCCAGCTAATATTATTGTTACTAACAACTCATCATTGTGATATGATTATTATTACTCAACTTATCCTAATAACTAATCCAGCTAATATTATTGTAATATCTCAACCCCAATCTATGGATGTTCTGATGCCACGTGTGGGGTCACAAAATCCTGCATCCAAGTTGGTGGTTTACGAATGCGCTGAACACGTCTCTCATTGGTGTTCATCTCCTTCGTTGAAGCCTCCTGTGATTCTTCATGATTGTTGTTCTCCTCCAATATAGGCTCAACATGTTGGTTATCTTCCAGCTGGAGAGGTAAGGTTGTATCACATACCCACTAACAAAAAAACTTCATAATCTGTGTGTTTGAAGAACACATTTCGCACTTGGATTGTTAGGAACTTAAACTCTTTTGTTTTAGTGGGAGTTTACTATTCTTTAGATTGTTGGTAAGGATTGTTTGGATTTTATGTAATTCATACATATTATGGATGTTTGTCATTATTTGTGATATAATGTATCTCGGTGTTTCCACTAAATGATGAAATTGATTTTGTTGAATCTATATTGATATTTTTTGTCATGCTTTCATAATAGTAGCGTCCAATTATATATGGTCTTTTCATCCTATCGATGTATTTGGTTGTACATGATTAGTTTGGCTATTCATTTTGTTGAGAAAGCATTTATGCATTGATTATGTTTGTTCAAGTGGGAGAATGTTGGATTATTTTATGGGCCAACATAATTTAAAAGACAATTAACATATTTGTTGTATGCATGTGACATGTTGGGTTGTTTATGGAATGGATACTTTTCTTTTTAATCATGTTATAGGCCCTTGGATCCACTCTTCAAACTTACCCAAGTCACCCCATTGGGCTTGGGTCCACCCAAAATGTGGCATATTAATATATGCTTATGGTGGTGCGCAAGTGTGCGTGTGAAAAGTTGGAGAGAAAGGATTCAATGAATCCTAGCACGTCTTTCTTGTTTTATCACAGGATACCTCTAATGGCAAGGATTTTAGTACCATCATCTGTGAGAAGAACAGAGATTAGTTCTTTGATGGCATGTATCTTGATTTCACCATCTTTTGAAAGGTAACATCATTTATTGTATCGTTTTACAATATACTTCATATACAATGAATGGTTTTTTTTTTTTTTTTTTTTGGTTAATCCTTTGCCGATCAGAAGTCATTAATTGTAATGAGAAATTTTCAACAATATATTCATTTTATTTTTATTTTAATATATTTTAAAAATATATTTTACGGTATAAAAATAACCTATTCCACTCTATTTTATTAGTTTTATTATTGTTTTTTTTATATGTGAACTAGGATTTCAACCTTGATTTTTGGTAGAGAAGGGATATAACATTAATTACTATTGTAATTTAATAATTTTTTATATTAAAAAATTAAAAGCTTTAAATTAAATATTTGCATCCCATCTAAAAACTAATACAGTGGTTTTGTTTTTTTTCTAACATATTAAATTTATAACAAGATATTGAAAATCGTGGGAATATGTTGGTTTATCAAATAAATAAAACTAATGAATTATAAGAAAAATTTTACCAAAATATACAAATATCATATGATTTTTTTAAAACTACACAGGTATACGCAAGAATGGATAAATAACATATTAATTTGAGTAAATATATTAATTGATATTTATCTAAACCAATGACAATAAAATTTCTGACAAAATTCTAGCGTTATGTATATAAATGGCAAATGGCGACAAAATTTCATTGTTTTGCAAGAAGAAAATAGTTGACCAAACTCTTAAATTTCTTAGTCAATTTTCTTATTTATTATGATCCATTCTCTTTCTTTATTTGTTCGTCCTCATTAATCCTCTTCCTTCTTTAAAAACCTTTGCAGTGGCAGGTTCAACCATCCAACAACGTTCACTTGTTTATTTTTTAATATTTTGATTTTCAAAAGATTAAAATTTATGCTTTTTGGGTGTTTGTTTGATGGTTGCATTGAGATTTTTTTTCACTAATAAGTCGGTGAATAATGGCTTTCTTTTAAAAAATCATGGCCATGAGAATAAAATGAAGAGATTAATTAAAGAAAATATTGTAAAATCTTTGTTTCTTTATAAGTTTAAATATATTAAAATATGTTGAGTTCATATATGCATAAACCGTTCTTGAAAATGTTTTTTTACAAAGGTAAACAAACATTTCTCAATATAGTTTTGGTCAGCCTCCGGAGAATATTGTTGTTTCTAATTTTTCAATTGGATTTCTTTGAATTCAGACATAAAAAAAAACAAAACAAAACAAAACAAAACTACAAAAATTTTTATTTTCAATAAAATATTAAATAAAATTAAGACCATGTTTTCTGGATATTATGGTCGTTTTTGCAAATGATGGTTGCCCCTTTTGCTGCTGAGTTGTTAAAGATGAGAAAAGAATGATAGATAAAACTCATTCTTTTGTGGAAAATTATAAGGTATTCATGTGTCTTTTTTATTTATTTATTTATTTATTTATTTATTTCAGATAAATGTGGCAAGCAACAATGGATTTGAAAAGAATAAAAAAAATTGCCGAAGAAATATTTGTAAAACGAAAAAGAAAAAACAGAGCATGATATTGAAAATTTTATGGAAATTGTTTTTTTTATTTTAATGTTTCCATAAGGAGATTTGCGTGACATATATTCGTTTTATTATTATTTTTATATTTTAAAAATATATTTTACGTATAAAAATAACCTATTCCACTCTATTTTATTAGTTTTATTATTATTTTTTTATAAGTGAACTAGGATTTCAACCTTGATTTTTGGTAGAGAAGGGATAGTACATTAATTACTATTGTAATTTAATAATTTTTTATATTAAAAAATAAAAGATAATACTATGAATTAAATATTTTGCATCCCAACTAAAAATGATACAGTGGCTTTGTAATTCTTTTCTAATATATTAAATTTATTACAGGATATTGAAAATCATGCAAATATCTTGGTTTATCAAATAAATAAAACTAAAGAATTATACGAGAACGTTACCAAAATATACAATATACAATATAAAACATCTTCTATGGACGGCCATTTATCAGCCATTGGATCATGATCCAATGATTGACATTGATAAACAGTAATTACTGTGTATGTTATTGTAGTAACTACTGTTCATCATTGTTGGCCATTGGATCGAAATCCAACGGCTGATAATGGACGTCCATAGATTTTTTTAATCTATGGACGTCCATCAATGAATGGTCCTATATACTATGATATTTTTAAAAATTATTCAGATATACCGATTATGTATACAAATGGTGACAAAATTTTTATCGTTTTGGGAGAATGAAATTGTTGACCAAACTCTTATATTTCTTAGTCGGTTTTCTTATTTATATGATCCCTTTTTTTCTTTTTCTTGTTTGTTCATCGTCATCAATCTTCTTCCGTCTTCAACAACTTTTGGAATATGTTGAATTCATATATACATTAACTGATTCTATTATTATTATTATTATTATTATTATTATTATTGTTACAAAGGTGAACAAACATTCTCAAAATAGCTTTGGTCAGCCTTCCATAGACCATTGTTATTTTAATTTTTCCAATTGAATTCTTTGAAAGCAGCCATCAAAAGAAAACCTAAACAGCCTACATTTTTACTTTCAATAAAATATTAAAATAATTAATACCATGTTTCGTGGAGATTGTGGTCCTTTCGTTATTCCATGCTGTTTGTTGAGCTTCAAAGAAACAAGAAATTGTGGCCTTATCATCTATTGAAGCTGAATATATCTCATTAAGTTCGGCATGTTGTCAAAGCTTGTGGATGAAGAAAATTTTGAGTGATTGTGGATTGAATTGTGAAGCAATAACTCAGATTGGTGTGACAATAAGTCTTGCATATCCATTGCCAAAAATCCAACTCTCCATGGCAAAACAAAACACACGGATGTCAATTTTCATCGTATTAGAGAGCTTATAGCAAGGAAGAAGATTTAATTGAACTATTATTCAACTAATGTACAGGATACTGATATATTTACCAAATGTTTGAGTATTCAAAAACACAAGCATTTCAGAGGTGAGATGGGTGTTTGTCAACTTCAATCAAGGGGGGATTATGTTAGAATTGATTGAATATGTGAGGATTTGAGAAGAAATGCAGTGAAGAAGCAGTGTTCTGCAACTCATAATGTCCTGGTGTAATTAGGTAAGAAGTGAAGGATATCTTGGTCCTTTTATGTGTTTGAATGTTAGTTGAAACAGTTGAAAGATCAGAGGAAAGGAAATGAACGCTGATGATGTGTTTGATCAAGCAGATTTAGTTTAAGTTCGAGGCACAAGTGAAGCCATGGATCGTGTTTGCTATGAACGACTGAGATTTGATGATCAGGGATATAGAGTAAGTTCGAGACATCAATCTGGTCAAGCGTTGGAGTTAAGTTGAGCCTAACAAGTAGCAATGTAACCAAGCTGGTTCATTTAGTTATGGTTACTGAACTTTGACAGTGATATAAATATGTTTGTTCTCTTTAGTTAATGTTTTTTATGTTTTTCTGGTTATTTGAATACAGTCCATGCTTGTATGAATTTTCTAGCAAAATAGAGTCTGTTTTGATCTTAACTTTGAATACAAAAGTTATTCCTCTTGATCTCTAGTTTCTATATAGTCATTATTAGTAGTATCAGAGCCAGGTTGGTGTGTGCTCTGGGTTGTTATTTGTACTTTGTTGTTCTTGGTTGTGTGTGAGGTATTGAGAGAGCTTGAAGTTGTTTTTGTTGCTAAGCTTTGTTTGTTATATGTGTGGATTGTTTTGTTGGCTAGAATTTCTATAAGAGTGACTAGGGTGTATCCATGAGCAAAGAGGAGATAAAAGCAAGCAATCAATGGCTTCTAGTTCATCTTCAGCACCAACACCTGATATATCTCATACTCTATTACCTGTCTTCAAGGGTGATGGTTATGAGCACTGGAGTTATATGATGAAGAACTTATTTAAGTCTCAGAGGCTGTGGAAGGTGATTGAAGAAGGAATTAGTGCAGAAGAGCCAATAGAAAAAGAAATTGAGGATGATGCAAAGCCTCTCTTTTTTATTACAACAGGGAATAGATGAAACAATTCTACACAGAATTGTGAGGTTTGATTCAGCAAAGGAGGCCTGGGATCACATCAAGAATGAGAACCAAGGTACTTCACGGATGGTGTCCGTTAGGCAACAAACATTGAGACAAAAGCTTGATTTATTGCAAATGAAGGAAGAGGAGACAGTCCAACACTATATTACTAGAGTGTTGGCTGTGGAAAATCAAATTAGAGGTATGGGAAATGAATTAAAGGATTCTGATGTGGTCTTGAAGGTGATGAGGAGCTTATCATCAAGATTTGTACATGCAGTGACTTCAATTGAAGAGGCAAGGGACATGTCCAAAGTGACTCTTGATGAATTGAGTGGTTCTCTTCAAGCTCATGAGGCCAGATTTAATCAGTTTACTAAATGATCTGAGAAACATGAAGCTTTTGTGATGCAAGATGATTCAAGAAGTGGTAGAAGTAATTGGAGAGGTAGAGGAAAGTCTGGTGGTTATAGAGGTAGAGGATGAATTGGTGATAACTCTAGAAGTGGTGATCAAAGAGTATGCAGAGGCAGCAGTATTCAGGTGAAAGTTCTAGAGGAGGTCCAAGAGCATTTGGCAGATTTAGTAGAGGTCAAAAGCAGTCTAGGCAAAGATTTAATAGAGACAATTTGTAGAATATTCAGTGTTATAAATGCAAGAAATATAGGCACTATCAGTCACATTGTTGGTCTGCACAAGATAGAAATTCTAATGAAGCTAGCAGTTCATCAAATACTCCTAGTTCTACTGAATATTGGAATTTGTTTATGGTGCATAATGGGCAAGGAATGGAGAGTTCTTCTATTTGGCTATTGGATAGTGGGACCTCTAGTCATATGACTAGAAGAAGGGAGCTCTTCCATAATTTAGATGAGACACTGCAATATAAAGTTAGACTTGGTGATGATAAAGAGGTTGATGTGTGTGGCAGAGGTTCAGTTGCAATCAGAATGTTTGATGGCAAATTGAGATTGATTAACGGTGTTCAGTATGTTCCTTCACTTGCTCATAATTTATTAAGTGTAGGACAGCTCAATGAAGAAGGTTATGATGTCAATTTTAGTACAAACTATGGTTGTATAATTAGAGATGGAAGCACTGGGAGAATTTTGTTCCAAATTCAGAAAAATAGTAATAATTTGTTTCCAGTGGAGTTTGCAAGTCAAGAGCAAATTAACTTGGCAAGAGATGAGGAAAGTGGCAGTATTGTGGCATAAAAGATATCCATTTCAGGGATTTAAAGTTCTTGCACAACAGGAAATGGTTGTGGGCTTACCTGAAATTGAGAAGAAGAATTATTGTGAAGAATGTGTATTTGGTAAGCTAGCAAGATATCCATTTCAGTCTGGAAAGTCTTGTAGAGCTAGGCAAAGGATTCATTTGGTGTATGCTGATATTTGTGGCCCTATGCAGACTAAATCTAATGGAGGAGTAAGTATTTTTTGCTATTCATTAATGATTTTTCAAGAATGTGCTGGGTATACATTATGAAATTCAAACATGAGGTGTTCAATTGCTTTCAAAAATTTGTAACAATAGTGGAGAGACAGTCAGGAAATTAGTTAAAAACACTTAGAACTGATAGAGGTGGAGAGTTTGTATCAAAGGAGTTTCATGATTTTTGTGAACAAAAGGGTATAAAACATGAGATAACAACTCCCTATTCTCCCCAGCAGGATGATGTTGCTGAAAGGAAGAATATGACACTTGTAGAGAAGGCTAGGAGCATGCATAAAACTAGTAATTTTCCAAAATGTTTCTGGGCATAGGCTATAGTAACAGTAACTTATTTATCTAATGTGTCCCCAAATTTTGCAGTATGGAGGAAAACACCTCATGAAGTCTAGTTTGGAGTTAAGCCTAAGGCCACTCATCTAAGGGTGTTTGGCTATGTGGCCATGGTACATTTGGCTTTGGCTATACAAAAGTTACAAAAAATAGATGACAGAGTAGTGAAAGGGATTTTTGTTGGCTATTGTGCAGATGCAAAGGCATACAGAGTCTATTTACCTGATTCAGGAAAGATTCTGATCAATAGGGATGTAAAATTTGTGGAGTCAGAGGTTTAGCAGTGGCCTGTGGTAGATGATCAGGTATCCAGGACAGTTGTGTTGCAAGAAAGAAAGGCAGTTTCAGATATAGAAAAAATCAGGAAGTCAAGAAATAAATGGATCCAAGTGCAGGAGCTAGTAGTAGCAATGGAAATGGGGCTTCTATGGCTCAGAGAAGTTCAGAAATTGATTCCAACATTGATGAGTCTCCAATACTAAAGTTCAGTACATTAAAAGATTTATATGAGAATTGTTCTTTTACCTTAAATGTAACTGATCCAGGTTGCTATGAAGAGGCAGAAAAGTCAAGTCATTGGAGGCAAGCAATGAAGGATGAAATTGAAACAATTCAGAAGAACAATACTTGGAAGTTGTGTGAATTACCAACAGGGAAGAAAATAATTGGAGTTAAATGGGTGTATAAAACTAAATTGAAGCCAAATGGTGAGGTTGAGAAGTATAAAGCTAGGCTTGTTGCTAAAGGCTATGCTCAAGAGTTTGGGATTGATTATGAAGAAGTGTTTGCCCCTGTGGCAAGAATAAAGACAGTTAGAATGCTATTAGCACTTGGAGCTCAAAAAGGTTGGCCAATTCACCAATTAGATGTCAAATCTACATTTTTGAATGGCACACTTGAAGAAGAGGTATATGTTTCACAGCCAAAGGGGTTTGAAGTGCAAGGAAAAGAAGATCAAGTTTACAGGTTGCTTAAAGCCTTGTATGGACTGAAACAAGCTCCAAGGGCCTGGTATGCAAGGTTGGATGGCTAGTTTAATTCACAAAATTTCTGCAAAAGTGAGATAGAACACACTTTGTATAGAAAGACAAGTGATGAAGATGAGGTATTATTTGTATGTATGTATGTTGTAGATCTAATTTATTTAGGATCATCAGTAAAGCTGGTGGAAGAATTTAAAGTAACTATGAAGCAAGAATTTGAAATGACAGACTTAGGATTGATCAAGTAATTTTTGGGTATTGAGATTCATCAAAGTATGCAAGGTGTGCATGTATCACAGAGGAGATATGCAAGGGAGTTGCTAAAACAATTCAATATGCAGGGATGCAAGGTTGTGAATGTCCCAATGAATCAATGTACTAAATTGCAGCTTACTCAAGAAGCAGAAGGAACAGATGCAACCATTTATAGGAAATTAATTGGCAAATTGTTATACTTGACGCATACCCGGCCTAATCTTGTGTATGCAGTAAATCAATTGTCCAGATATATGAAAAATCCTACAAAATTTCACTTGGGAGCTGCTAAACAAGTGCTAAGGTATGTTGCTGGTTCTTTTGATTATGGTATTCAGTATAACAAAGGTATTGAATGTGTGATTGAAGGCTATTGTGACAGTGATTGGTGTGGTGATAGAGAGGATAGAAAAAGCACATTAGGTTATATATGTTTTTAATTTAGGCTCAGGTGTTGTTTGCTGGGCTTCAAAGAAACAAGAAATTGTGACCTTATCATCTACTGAAGCTGAATATATCTCATTAAGTTCGGCTTGTTGTCAAAGCTTGTGGATGAAGAAAATTTTGAGTGAATGTGGATTAAATTGTGAAGTAACAACTCAGATTTGGTGTGACAATAAGTCTTGCATATCCACTGCAAAAAATCCAACTTTCCATGGCAGAACAAAACACATGGATGTCAAATTTCATCATATTAGAGAGCTTATAACAAGGAAGAAGATTCAATTGACATAGACGGCACAATCGAGACTTTCTCTTTTCTGTCGTGGGGTTTTACCGTCGTGAACTAACAGGTACTTTAAAGTCACCGTCTCGCCAAACTCCATATCGACACAATAGTCGAGTAGTCTCCGTTGTCGAGATATACAATTTGAGGTTAGAATCCCAATTAATAAAGTACTATTTATGAAACTCTATTTATCAAAGAACTTACCATTTCAAACACATCTCTGTCGTATTCCTCACTTTGGCATGAAGAATAATGCATGTATTCTTGTTTGTCATTATCAAGAACCACCACATGGAAGTGGCCATTCATGATTATTGGGAGGATGACTATGCCAACATCATGCAGGTAACACGCGGTATCTCCAATCATAGCGAGAGTAGTGTCACACGCATCCTCCTGCTTGGACATAAACAGTGCCAATGGTCGTGTGATGGAGGCTCGCTTCTTATACGGATATGGTACTCTCTTAAGAGATTTTTGAATTATGCATACAAACGTGTCCATCACATCATCTATCACCATTTCTTTCCTGTCCAGTAGCATGAATAGTCTGGCTCATGTATGCTGACAGAGTCATTCTTCCAGACCACAGTCCTACGGTTCAACGGTAATAGATATAGTTAAACAAAAACACAAATAGTTAAGTGGAAAATTATATTTTAAACTGATAACTTAAATATTTAAAGGGAAAAAACTAAATTTAAACGTTAAATAATAATTTTAAATGATAACACTAATATTTAAACGGAGACTACATAACTTAAATGGTAATATAAATATTTAAACTATAACATAAAAACTTCATACTTAAGAGTTCATACAGTATTTGAGGAAAATCCTTATTAACTCCTACTCGAATTTGTCGAGGCACGAGTGTTCGGGGTATCTTTTTTCCTTGAGGATAAAATCCTTCCGCACTTCTTCGTATTGTTGATTGGCAAGGACCATACTATTAACGTTAACCATTGTTGATGGTTGTTGGTGTTCATCACCAGCAGCATCTTCCTTCGATGTGGGGCGGGGCGGGGCGGGGAATAGGATCCCCGTCCCCATCCCCACTTCCCACGGGGCGGGGATTCCCCGCCTCCAAATTCCTCGCGGGGAAAAATTTGCCCCACTCACTCCCCTGCGGGGATCCCCACAAGGTCGGGGAATCCTCGCCCCCCGTATATATATATTAAAGTAGATTCCTTGTCCTCTTGGAGATTTATTAAAATTGAAGTAATGGATAGTATGAAGAATTGAAGGAGACTAATGACATAATGG
The DNA here is from genome assembly GCA_020875875.1 of Dioscorea alata. NCBI lineage: Eukaryota > Viridiplantae > Streptophyta > Magnoliopsida > Dioscoreales > Dioscoreaceae > Dioscorea > Dioscorea alata. The sequence goes on from CM037019.1 coordinate 15,856,586, forward strand.
ATAGTATGAAGAACTGAAGAAGGGAACTGCTGACGGGGGAAGTTGGGATTTGAGAAGAAGAAGAAAATGTTCTATAAGGTTTAAGTAAAGTTGATAAATATCTTATCTTATTTTATTTTATTTAACCTTAATTTTAATATAACATATTTATCTGTAATAGGAAATTAAAAAAATTGATTAAAATTTTTAAAATAATTTTTCATATATTTATCTTCAAGCATTTCACAAGGGCAACACTAGTTTACTAAAAATCTAAAACATTATTAATAAATCCAAAAAAAAAATTTTTTGAAAACCAAATATTTCGACATTATAATATTATCAATATTGATTTTTTTAATAAATAAAATTAATCATTTGAGTTATTTTTAATATTATATATATATATACACACACACACACACATAATTTACAAGTCGTGGAATCCCCATGCCCTGCGGGGAGCACCACGGGGAGCGAGGCGGGGATCCCCGTTGGGCGGGGAATACACTCCCCGTCCCCGCCCCGCCCCGTGAGTCGGGGAAAGTTTTTTCCCCGTTCCTCGCCCCGCAGCAAAATTATTTTGGGGATCCCCGCCCCGTCGAGAAGGGTCCCCGCGGAGAACGGGGATTTCCTGCCCCACTTGCATCCCTAGGAGACACATCCTTTGTTGCTTCTTATTGTTGAGGGATTGTGTGTACCTTCGATGCGGCACTGTCGTCCGCCAGTTCCACCGAGACTGGGATTTTGTTAACAATAGAGTCAATGATCTTGTCAAGCGCGAGCACGACAATAGGAGACACATCATTTGCTGCTTCATGTTGTTGAGGGATTGTGTCTACCTTCGATGCAGCACTATCGTCCGCTAGTCCCACCGAGACGAGGATTTTATCAACGACAATAAACTGAACAATCTTGTCAACCGCCGATGGTGCTGCTATTGTTTCATCGTCAGCCGATGGAGAGAGGCATTATTGTTTTTCTTCTTTTCGCAAGCCTCTTCAAATATGGCCCTCTTTGAATGGTCATCCCAATGACGTCCTCGTCGTCAAAATCCAAGGTCACCCCACTAACATCATCGGCAATCGCCGGGGCTACCTCGGCTACATCCGGGCTACTCCTAGTAGCGTCTGTGTTTGGTACTTCATTTGTTTGTAAAGAAGGCGCATTCAATTGTGACCATCCTTCCAATGCCTCAACCCGAGCAACAAGTCAAGGAAACTTGGTCATCAATATCTGGCACACCTGCAGCAGACATGCAGTGAGATCATCACCTATTGCCATCAAGAGGGCTGCCGCGGTCGGGCCACTATTGCAATCGAGGGGGTTGTTGCCATCAAAGGGGGTGTTGGCGTCGAGCGAGGTAAGAGGCTTCTCTAACGCCGATGAATGCATGCGCGCGTTGGGCTGGAAGTAGGGGAACGGCGTCGAGCACACATGAAGAGGTTGGTTTCTCACCTTGCCTTCGAGCAAGTGGTTCCGGAGCAATAGCATCCCCCCAGCGGGTGGCTCGAACAAATATATCTTCATCCGCATTCGTCGTGACCAACTCATAAAACTAACATATGTAAGTAACACAATCTCAGCGAAATCATTCAATTTAAAAAATAACAAATGTTTTTAAACATTTAACTCATATATTTAAATGGTATCGTATATATTTAAACATAAAACCAAAACTTTAAATACTAAAGAACTTTTTTAAATAAAGACTACTATTGTTAAACGCTAACTACTATAATCAAAATGTAACTACTATTGTTAAACACATTGTTCATGATTTATTACCTCCTTTCCTTCTAGAGATGACAACATGGTTTCTATCGACGCTTGCTTCTGGTAGCTATTTTCACCGTAACACAACATCCCTGGGGTGCCAAAATGTACTTTCTTTTTTGTGACGGTCAGTTCGTAAAACCAGATGTTCACTGTAACCGAGCAACCCTTAATGTACCTCGTGTTGGTCTTCTTCCCAGCTCATCTTGCTTGCACTCGTATGGCAACTTGTGGAACGTCCTCCATAAGCCACTTGTGCATTGCATATCGGCCCATGCCAGGTAGATCATCGACGTAATCAACGATCCAATTTGGAACCGAGCATGCGGTATTTGGGAAGAGGATTGTACCTATGAGGTACACCATCAGGAGTTTGACAAAATTTTCTTCTCCTCCCCTCTGCCGAACAAGTTGATTAAGAGTTCTCTTGATGGAGTCTCTGTGTCCCTCCTAGGTCTTCGATAAATACTTCTATTCGAATGATGAGCGTGTTTTCTTCTTCTGAAATACGACTGCTTCTTCATCGCAACACAAACCAAGAACGAGAGCCACATCTTCAGGCCTGAAACTCAACAGGCTTGCCCCGATCTTGAATTTATTGGTGCTGTCATCGTACCTTTGCAACAGAGAATTAAGAAGTGTCCTCTCTTGGAATATAGCTTTCAGCTCAGTAAATGCTACAAACGGTGTCCTTCAGATAAGCTCCCTGTGCCGTCCACTCATGTGAACTTTCAATTCAGCCATGGTCTCCACTACCAGTGTCAAGTAGCATCGCCCATTAACTAGGTTTACCGCCATAATCACAAGCCTACGATGATAACATTACATTAAGGGGCCGTTTGGTTCGTGGTAATAACATATTACCACATAATGAGATTACCATGGTAATATGGGTGGGAATGTTATATGGTTGGAAATTGTGGTAATTTGATATAACTATGTTTGGTTGGGAACTCTTATTACTGGGAATAGTTCATTACATTGTTTGGTTCATGGTAATCAATTTGGTAAAATATAAAAAGTTATAAGATTACCATGGTAATCCAAGATAGACACCAAATTTGGTGGTAATAGGATTACCACATTTTTGGTAATATTCTCATGTTGGTAATGTGATATTACCATCCAGATTACCACGTAACAAGTGGTAATCTTTCTCAGTGTAATGCCAAACGTGGTAATATTTTCATATTACCACGTAACACATGGTAATCTGAAAACATTATCGCGAACCAAACGGCCCCTAAGCAGTATTCAGAACATCTTAAGAGGAAAAGTTAACTTTTTAAACCTAGACTTGAATTCTTAAATGGAGGCATCACTTCTTAAACAGATAACTCATTTTTTAAACAGAAACCACAATATTTAAAAGAAGACATAATTTTTTAAACTAAACCTCATTTCTAAAACTGCAACAATATCAAATTAAGGGAGAAATATACTTTATAAACATTACACAGCATAACAATCAAAAAATCTCTTTCGATCTTGTACACAGATGAAAATGTAAAACAAAACAAAACCCTAGCTAAAAAATCTCCCTAAACACTTTAGTATCATCCAACAAAAATAGAACCACAAAATAAAACCGAAAAATTCTCTCTTTATAACAAAATAGTTTTAAAAAAAACCATAGTCACAACTTTTTCAAAGGCGTCCACTTCGGCTCAATACCTTAGACTACAAATGATGAAATTCTGAATACTTGAGCTGGACTTCTCCTTCGAGACACTGGTGGAAAGGGAAATTTCGATTCTACAGAAGTGAAGATAGAAAAGCTAGAGAGGCAAAGAGAGAGAGAAACATAAACGGCGCTAGTAATGGTTGTCTCTTGGGATTACCCTGAGATAAACCCCCACTTCCTCTCAAACCGGAGAAATGATTGCAGTGGGAATTATGGTCAAACCATGTCACACTCCCACGACATACCATGCAAGGGGCAATTTCATCCAAAAAATTCAAAAATAACTCTATTAACCACCGTTAAATGCTTTGGTGTTTGAAAAAATTGTGTTTAAAAAGAAGGGATTTTTAGGGATACACAAATTTAGGGGTTGTGTTTGTGCATATTGCAAACTTAGGGGTGTTTTTGGTAATTTCCTATTATAACAATTCATCACTAATTTATATTACTCCTTATAAAATTAAGTTTTACATCAAGAAGGCCATTGCTCATATCCTCATCACATTTTAACCTAAACCATATTTTAATGACTAATTTACATAAATTATGGATAAAGATATGCAATTAAAAGAGTTTTTTTTTTTTAGATATTAAAGTTATAGAAAAAATTTTATATGAACTAAGTAAAAATGTTGACTTAATTAATATTTATTTAAAAAAAAAATTTCATTAAAATACATAACAATTTTGTACTTAATTTGTAATTGATGTTAGTTCAATTAATTTCTATAGTGGCTAACTTATTTAAAACCATAATTTGGCACCTCTTCATATTAATATGGGTAAGAAATGATAGTTGGCTAGATTTCGAGTATGATGAGCAAAATTAAAATATGAATTTGAAAGATTTATTTCTTAATATCTCTAATTTATTTTATTTTGATGTGCCCTTGGTTGCACTAATGTAAAGAATTAATTCATGAGAAATGTCTACTTAGCCATAAATGTCAAGCCGAATTCACATGTCGAATGACATGGACGCCAACTAGGCATCCATGTCATTCGACTAATCAGCGTCTCAAAAAAAAAATGATACTCTGGTTTCTCAGCTGAGATCTATGGCCCTTCACAGCAGTGAGATTGGAATCAAGGTAGATGACACAATGGACAAAGTGTGGGAAAGAGGTTCGCAAGGTAAATGTGGGCATAGTGGAGGACCAGAGGTGCTAATTAAGGGCACGGCTAACATAGGAGATCTCAACGTGGACCATGGCTGCGTCAAAACAGTGAACTACGAAGGGTAGGAAGGTGAAGATATATAATTAGCACACGGAGGTGGTGAGGAGGTGGTAGGGAAGAGGAAGATGACTTCAAGGGTCATGGCATTGTGGATCACGAGATAGGCTGAGGCAAGAATGCAAACAAGAGGGTAGGGAAGTAATGCTATTGGGAAAAAAGGGAAGCAGCATGAACTGCGGCGTGGAGGCAACACTGGGATGTGAGTGGAACTAGATAGATTCAATGCATATTACAGGATGGAGAAGACGTCAATGAGGGAACGGGGGTTTAGACGGTGTAGCCATTGACGGTCATGGAATAGTAGATGAGGAGGTGATGGGGGTGTAGCCTATTGTTTATATATATAAGATGTTGATTGGGAGAGAGTAAATGATGTGGATGCTAATTAGACATCAAATATGTGAATTCAAACTGAACTTTGACTAAATAGAATTTCTCTGTAATTCATAATGCCCCCCGCCCCGCCCACCATATATCTTGCCTCGCCCTGATTTTTTTGTTAACCTGACAATACCATAGCCACCCCACCAATTTTTACACTCACCCCGCCCCGCCCCGCCCCGCCCCACTTTTACAAGATTTGAGATAAAAATAAAAAAATAAAAAATGTCACTATTTTTAATTCATTTATATCAATAATTATAAAATATATAATATTACATTAAATAAAAGATGACACAATTTATATAACAACACAACAATACCATCATTCACCTTAAATTCTAAGAACATATTAGAACAATTAAATGAAATAAAAATATTAAAAACATAGCCCAAATCTAGGATCCCATTACTTACTAATGAAATACAAAAGACATAACCATACATAGTCCAACATTACATAGTCCAATAAAAACATACTAATAAAAGCAATTAAAAACCATACATAGCCCAACATTCCATACTAATAAAAGCAATTAAGAACCATACATAGTCCAACACTCCATTACATAGTCTAACATTACATAGTCCAACATTCCATTACATGCTAATAAAAGTAATTAAGTCTAATAAAAACATAAAGAACATAACCATACAAAAGCAACTTGTTTTAAAGTTCACACATATCAACTTTCTATAGTAATTAAGTTAAATGAAAACATAGTCCAACTTCCATTACTTAAGAAATAACATTAAATAAGAAACACCTTGTCACCTTGGACTTGTTTCTCTTTATCAATCCTATAAAAAAAGTAAACAAAAAAGAAAAAATATGTTAATAGGAATTCTATAAAGATATATAAATATGAAAGAAATAATATACTTATGTACAACATAATTTACCAAGTCAAAAGCCATGAAATTGATATCATCTTCCTCCATACAAGTTGAAGAAGTTTCTGATAAATCTGTATTAGGATCTATTAAAAAAAAGATACAAATCAAATTTGTAATAAAAAGTGAGATAATAAAAAGTACTAATTAAATTATCTTCTAATTGATTCGCCAACCAATTTTGGGCACAAGTTAAAGCTTCCACCATAGTTGGATGAAGTCTACTACGAGATGCACTCAACAATCTACCACCCGTACTAAATGTAGATTCTGAAACCACTGTTGAGATAGGGATAGCATATAAATCTTTGGCAATCCTTGGCATCATCGGATACTTGACACCGGCAGTTTTCTACCATTGCAATATATCAAAATGAAGAGATCTTGGTAAAACATCTTCTTCCAAATAAAAATCAAATTATGACTTCTTTTGAGTACTTCTACTCTTTCTCCTACTAAGAAATTCATCATATCCATCTACAACATTATTTTTCTGAACCAAGGTAGAAAATGACAAAGTGTTTTTTTCCAACTTGACAATCTAAATATTTTATTTGATATTCAGAAAGCAAGTTACAACAAATACGCTCAATTCTTTCAATTTCAACATCACAAACATCTCCATATATTTTGGAAAAGTGATATTCCAACATGTATTTCTTGTACCTTGGATCAAACACCGTAGCTATCCCCATAAAACCATGAACTGCACTCCAATATTTATCAAATTTTTCTAGCATCCTTGTAGTCATTAATGCAATAGTCACATTAGAATTAGAAAGCCATTCACTTAATGCAATTTTGATCTCACAAATTTTCAGCAATTATTTTTGCCATATCCCAATCTATTTCTGTTGGTGAAATCTTGCACAATGACTCTCTTTGTCTTGCACGACTAAACACATCTTTATAAGTGAGGGATGTTTCAATCATTAAATATGTTGAATTCCACCTTGTTTGCAATCAAGGCACAATTTTTTTGAAGTTGGGATACGCAATTGTCGACCACACTATTCAAACTTCTCTATTCGTTTTGAAGTAGCTATCCAAAAATGAACACTTTCACAAATTCTATCAACACCATCTCCAATGACATCTAACCCATCCTTGACAATCAAGTTCAAAATATGTGCACAACAATGCATATGGAAAAATTCACCACAAAGTCAAACTAATCCCGGTTGAAGCCGATCAAGTAATAGATTGACAACACCATCATTGACTAAACAATTATCCACAGTAATTGTAGATAATTTTTCCATCAATTCCCCAATCTAATAGTATTTTCATCAACTCATCGGTAATTACTTCTTTTGTGTGTGGGGCAGGCAGGCACATAAAAAAATCTAAATATATGTCAAGTGAATATTATACAAATACTTAAAATAATTAACAGAAGTCTAGAATAATAAAAAATAAAATTCTAAAATATATAGTAAAAAAATTATTAGCATATTATAAATAAAAGCATACCTTAGTATCTGTTTTTGTAAAACACATGAGGCATCAATGAAGTGAGCAGTAAGAGCCATATATCCCTTCTTTTGGTGATCAGCTATCCACATATCAGTTGCAATTGCAACTCTACTATCATTCATTTCAATCATTCTCATTGTTTTCAACTTCTCCTCCTTGTAAACTTTAAGGATATCATTTCTTATTGTGTTCCAACAAAGGATATTAAATAATAGTTGGAGAAAAGAAGAATATCTCCTAAACCCCCGATGATCAACCATTGATAAAGGGTATTCATGCATGATTATCATTCAACCGAGCTCATTCCTTGCCAAAGTTTGGTTAAAGGCATAGTTGGTAAGCATTGTTGTTCCATCCACCTTGCTTTGCTTTGATAATAAAAGTTGTTGTTAAGGGTCTTTATGTGTTCGGCTTGGACATCTTCTAAGATGATCATGCAAATGAGTGGTTCCATTTTTAGATTTCCCACCAAGCATCCTCTTGCTATAATTGCATATTGCTTTCCATTCTCCATGAATTTCTTGTCTTGTGAAATGTTCCCACACCGTTGATTTTAATATTTTAGTATTGTAAGTGGCATCATTATCTTTCATGGAAGATGTTGGACCAATGGGAGTACCACTTAAAGTTGGAATTGAGATAGAAAATCCATGAATTCCATCCTTTGATGATGGAATTTAAGTTGATCTTGCATTTTCGTCTTGAATAGGTGTTGATTCATGTTCACTTTCCATGAGATTGGTCACATGTTGGTGATCCATAACAGATTTAATTAAAAAAATAAACCTGAAAAAAAAAAATAAATTAACAATGGTAAACAATAAACTTAAAACAAGATAATAATATCAAACATTTACAGATGCAGGTGCCATAAAAAAACAACAAAAAGAAATATCAAACAGGGAAGGTATATAGTGGCATAAGGGTTTTGCATTTTTAACAAACTCACAAAGAAAATAAGAGTCCAAGACTCCAAAACACAAGCAGAAGTTGTAAAAGAGTACCGTAGATCCAGAAAATGTTCATAAATAATAATGATATATTACATGTAAATTAGTTATCAAAATTCAATAGATAAAATGTGCAAGTACATCACAGATTCACAATAGATGCTCTATATAGCACATTAAAGTTGTAAAACAACAATTGACATGTAAAGAGACCAGGTGATGCATGATTCTTTTAAAGTTTGATTTATTCCCTCAACAGACCAAAAACAAATAAATAATAAGAGAATGTTTACTGTCTCCAACAACAGCAAGAATAATATATGAGCTATGAAAAGGCACTATTGATTCCAAAGTGTCATGTACTAATATAGGCTAATGCCATAACAAAAATAAAAGGTGATCATACTTAAGGCACAAAATTTGTTAGTAACAATATAGGCCGCGTTAATTTGTTGAACTAATAGTCACTAAGCTAGCTATACATTAGCCCACTTGATAGTTGCTTAAACTTTAATGGCAACCAAAAGTATAGTTTCAAATATATATAAATTAAAATTAAAAAGAAAACTATATAGAATAGCTTAATGGTTAAGATGTTAGAGTTGTAATCAATTGGCTATGGTTCAAATCCCTACATTTATCATTTTTCACAAAATACCACTAGAGTTCACCAAACTCCTAGGTTGTGGTGCCAACTTGTTAGGTAGTGTTGTTTGGCTCTAGCTTGTGAGAAAAGAATATAGGACAATTGCACTAACTTGCTAAAATGTCTCTCTTACTAGTAATGAAAGATCTTAATTCAAGAATGTAAAAGTTTAACTTCAACCTCTTCTATCATTTTCTCTCATTTTTTATCCTCATCATAATCTTCTTCTTATTTTTTTCTCTGGCATGATAGAGATGTGATCACTAAGGAGGGAAACAAAACAAAACAAAACAATATATATATATATATATATATATATATATATAAGAAAGAAAAATATAGAAGAAAGAGAAGAAAGTGTAGCTATTGATAAAGGAAGACAAATAGTGTATGCCGCGCTGACCCCTAATATTTATGTAGTGTTTGTTTTGCTGTATTTCGAGTTAAATACACTAAATGTCAAAATTTATTGTTTGTTTGAAAAGATTTCATTTTATTGATGTATTTTCAAATGCTTTTTAGATGTATGGATGAAGGATTTGGTATTACGGCCAATTTGGCCATAAAACCAAATCCTTTATCTGAGGATCCCTTAAATGATTCACATGGGAGAAATTCGTGAGTTTAAGCAAGTAATCTCATCCTAAGATTACTACACCCCACCTCAGGCCTCTATCACCGACGCCATCTTCTTTCCCTGATATATTGGAGATGTGTCGAATGACGCTACACTAGAGATGTTTTACGCCGACAAAATCTTCAATTTTGTGGTTGAATGATTATTTCAAACACCACCCACCAGTGCTCAGATGAGCCACAACATAACGGTGGTTTTCTGGGAACACCAACTAAGGTAAAAATCAGTGGATGAGATTGATTGGTTAAGTCTCCGAAATTACATGCAGCTAAGGCGCGTGGCTTCAGACTCATCTTCCATGAAGACAAGAAAAATGAAACCTAATGTAAGCGTGGTTTGACTTGGTGAGGATGTTAGAATCAGTAATGGAGATGAATAAGAAGATGGTGTAGGAGATGACCATGATTAGGGTAAGATGGTGATTTAAAAATATTTTTAGAAAATATTTATAATAATAACTAAAAAACAATTAAACCAATTAATAATTAAGAGATAGTTGAACTTATAATTTTTTAAAAAATTACGCTAATATGTCTGGTAATTAACTTTACAATAAATTTATTTAATAGTCCATTAATATTTATGTTTAAAAACTTAATTTTGTTTTATCATATATTTAAAATATGTGATGGTAAGTTAGTAACCTCACTTTAGATAACCACGTACCTTAAATACATTAACAAATCCCTCAAATCAAACATAAAATTTTATAATACAGCATCTCCAATTATGTCCAACCAAACATCATATTTGACTCCATTGTATTTTAAACTCCAAGTACTTGCAGTTACATTGTAACTGAAATCTATTGTATTTATAATTACATCAAACCAAAGGCCACCTTAATATATTTCACTTTCTCATAATTCAAATGATACAAAAATAATAGGCAACAATGTCATTTTGCTCTGTTTTTATTAGCCACTTTCTTTCTCAGGAGATCTTTTAAAATCAAATATCTAGAGGTCACCTTCAAATTTATAGGGACTTTATATGGTCAGCTACACTATTAAAAGGTCTAGTAAGTCCTTACCTTAAGATAATAATAATAAAAAAATGTATTAGCAAATTGTATAGTGTTTATAAAAAGAGATACAAATCCAAAGAAGATAAAGTATTGGACAAGGCATTAAAAAGGATTGGTAGTACTTGATCACTCATATGAACAATGATAAATTCGAGTTATGTTGTATACAAAGTTGATTGCCTACTTATTGTATAATTATTCCATATAATAGTACTATTAATTAATGTATATTAATAGGGAGGAAATGAGGTAACATAAATACTCATAATAGAGAAAAGCTAAAACTGGTGGCTTACACAAGTATAACCTCATTTTGCCAACTACTTAATTTCCTCGATTGTATGTGCTCTTTATACATCCACATGCACACATGTGCAACCATAACATCTTCATTGGACTTAGACAAGTGAGCATGCAAGGAACTTATCCGTTTCAGACGTTCATGGAGACAAGGAAGTGTGTGGAAGGAACTTTTGTGAATGGTTTTGCCAAAATGAGTTTGGACAAATAATCTAGCTAAGAATATATTGTGTTTAATTATCTTTTTAACATGACAATTAATTAAAGGTTTCAAATTGATATATATTAACATTAATTAAATCCTCTTGTGTGTTAAAGTTAAAGAAGTTAAACAATAATAATGCCTAGATCAATGATGGCTAAGAGATTGAACATGGAGAAATATATGATGAAGTTTTTGAACCAACGAAATGATAGAATAATCTATTTCATGAAGCTTGACAGTTCTTTTTATCATTGCCTCAGGTTGATAGAATTACATTTACTAAAGAAGTAAAAGAGAATGGATGAAGCAACAAGACATGTTAATACCAAAACAGAAGCTGAAAAAGTTGTGGAGAAATAAGAAGAATTGATTAAGCTCATGATTAAAAGTTTGAAGGATGAATGGTGCTATTTAGGATTGTCCCCTTTTTTTTCCTAGGTAATATGCAACAAGCGCTCTATATTTAAGAGTTTGTCAAAGAGCAAACATGTATAAAAATATGCCAGTTACAGTGGTTTATCAACCCCAAAGAACTAATTAATTCAGTCAAGCGTTATATGGGGCAATGAAAGTCCTCCACATGCCTGCATACACATAAAATTTTACAAAAACTAAACTGAGTTAATAAATCTCTCTACCATACAATTATGAAAATGAGGATATAACTCCTCTCACAGTAATCCACCGGGAATCTATTTAAATAGTACTAAAAATAGTACTTGGGTCTTGAACAATGGACAAACAATACTTTATGGTCCTATTAGAATGAATAGGAGCTTGTACTTGCAAATGTTGTATTTGTAATATTTTAAAATCTCACTCGCATGTCAAGAATTAATGTCCACACCCAGTCTAGGCTAAAATTGTTGTAAATATTTCAGTTACCAGAGATTTTACGGATTTCACATATGAAATTGTGAATTTATTAATGTGTTATTTTGGCCATAAAAATAAACTTTTCCTTATCAAAATTGCATGCCATCATAAATGATGAAATTTTATCCAAAAGAAGGTTGTTAATTTCCAATGATCCTTCCTGTCGAGGTTCCTGTTAATGCAACAGTAGAAATTTTTAGCAGAAGTACTGTAGTAAAGATTTTGTTTATTGTAATGTAGCAATGTTATTATTCACATGTGCAACCTCTCTGCGGACACACATTAACCCGCACACCCTTCTGTCTATCATGTGTGGCCTTTTTGCGGCGCACATTAGCCCACATAGCCTTCTGCCAACAAAGATTACTATAGCAAAAGTACTATTCACCAACTATAATAATTTATTGTTCATGTGCGGCCTTTATGCGGGCTCAAACTGCTCGCACAGCTCTCAGCCAAATCTGTGCAACCACACACTCTTCTGTCAAACTTGTGCGGCCTCAACCTAGCTCCTATGTGGGGGGATGACTTCCTAATAACAATGCAACACTTATAAATGCGAAAACAATCCCTCTTTGTGCTCTACAATTAAATAATGAACTCTAAAGACGATAAATGCACATACAACCATGTAATACACCGAATTTAGCATGAAAACCCTTCAAATAAAGAGAAAAACCACGGGACTCCTTAGCGCCACTGAGAAATGCTTCACCACATTAACAATAGAATACAATAGGGTTTTCTCTCTGGATACAACTAGAGGATTACAACAATGAGGCAAGATGCATATCAACAAAATGCTCACAAACAACACATATATGACCTTATCAACTCTATGATAGATAATATGAACATCAAAAAAATATTATGGGAAAATCAAACCTAGTAGGTTACAACAAAATTGATAATTAGTGACAAATTTAATTTTGACATATTGGTTTTTCGTCACAAAAAAAAATACATAATGTGACGAAATCATTATTTAGTCACTCTTTTCTTTTGTTTGAGAATTTTATGTGACGATATTTTAATATCACATGATATTGTTATAAAAAAGTTTAGCTCCAAATGCACTTGTATTTTTAGTGACAGCTTAAATATTAAGTGACAAATATAGTACGTCATTAATAAAATATTTTTTTTTGTGACAAATTTTAAAATATCTTGTTTTTAAACTAAATTTTTTATAATGTCACTAATATTAACAAATATTATCAATGACAATTTTAATTTTTTCATGTAACTTGATTTATTTTTATGACACATAGGTTTGTCACCAAAATATAAATAATAATGATATTATATAATTGTCATAAATAAATATCACATTAAGTGATGATATTGGATAATGTCACTATTTGTTACTAAATTTAATGACATTAATCATCTCTTACTAATAAATTTTTTTATAGACAAATGTTAAATGTTATTGGAAGATAAAAATATTAAATGACATAAACATTCTTTTATGCTTTACTATTAATTTAGGATAAAAATATAATAAAGTTATTTATATAAATTGAAATAGATATGAGTAAGGGCATAGCTAAAATTTATTTAGGTCGGTTACGTAAAATGTCAAGGGGCCAAACAACACTTTTCTTTTATAAATATTTTTATAAAATATAATTTTTGATATTTTTCTAAAGACATATTTTTATATTATATAAATAAATTTTGCAGGCAAAAAAAACTCGAGAAAGCAAAACAATATATTTTTTGTAAAAGAATATAAATTTTTTATGCTATACAAACCAATTTAATAGCAAGGGGTAAGGGGACAAAAAGAAAAAAAAAAAAAAAAAGATTGTCGCACATATTTTTTCTTAAAAATATAATTTTTTAAACTATATATATCAATTTGTACATTGTTTTACATTTTCAAAAAAAAAATTGTGAGGAGGGGTTTGTAGCATTCACATATTAGTTTTTATTTCATTTGATTTATTTTAAATAATTTATTTTTTATTTGAATTCAAATAACTATCTTTTATCTCTTTTTGAATTTTTGAATTTTAAAAATTTTATTTGAGATATTTTAATACATATTACTATCAATAAATTAAATTATAAGAGCAAATCTTACCATCAATGAGTTAGATAATAATTTTTTTTTTAAGTTAAGAAACTAATATATATAATTTATTTATTTGATAAGGGCTAAATTGTAAAAGGCATTTAGATTACTGACGTAATTTTCTATAGATATTAATGGATTTTTTTATAGCTACAGTACTAATTTAAAATTCAAGTTTCATTGGTTTAAATCTGTTAATAATTTTTTTTAAATTATTAAGAATTTTATTTAAAAAATTTTAGTTTTTTTATTGAATTTTAATTCAATTAAAAGATATATCCTATAAAAAATTGAATAATTTTAATTTATCTAAATTTGATTTAAATTTTATAAAAAGTAAAAAAAAATCTATATAAATATCTCTCTCAATCCCTATTCTTTCTCAATCTTTCTTTTTCTTTCTCCATCTTCACTAGGCTACACTATCTTTTTTCTTCTCTTGTTCATAAAATTTTTTATTTGGTTTTGTTGATATTATTATTTTAATTTCTTGGCTTGCTTCTATTTTTTTTTTTATGGTGATTTTGGTTCAGTGGAGATGGGAATATTTGATCAGCTACTACAATGGGAAAGAGATTGACATCAGCTACAATCATTATGTTAAAGACTTCTTGCCAAGGTTAGCCATTAGCTTCTTGTGTTTTTGGATTAATTTATATATTTTTTTAATTATTATGGTTTTATAATGGAAGATTGTAATAATTTTGACACTTGTTTAATTAGCACTCTAAGCTGTTAAAGTTTGTCATAAATTAATTAATTTGTGGTATGAGTATTCTATTGTGGTATGAGTATTCTATTGTGTTTATTATCAATTTTTCAAGTGCATATATATATATATATATATAGAGAGAGAGAGAGAGAGAGAACTTTAATTTTATTAATTTACTCTTCTTAATAATTAATATTTATTATTTTAAAATATTTATTTCAGGTTTTATTGAGGTTAAGCTCAACATCAACAAAATATCACAAACACCATCAAGACAAGAGTTACATCAAGAATAGTTATTTATCTATTTCGATATGATTTATTTAAGCATTCTAAGTTTTTAATGTTATTGAAATATTTTTCGAAATTGAAATTTGTCAATCCGTAAGGCTAGCTTATGATTGTAAATTATGATAAATGTGTTACTTTTTTTAATAACAATATTGATTTAATTTTATTTATGATATATTATTAGAAATAAATTTTTTTTATAATTTATATAATTTGTTAAAAAATATTCACTAAAATATGTTACAAAAGCATGATTGTTTGTTAAACTAAAAATATCACAAAAAATATAATATTCAATTAATTGTGACATTACAAAAAATTAATTTATGGCATATATTTTAACAACTATACATGTCACAAAGTACTTATTTTCTTGTGACATCTATATGTTTGTAACCTTAATTGAATGATCAATGTATTTAATGACGAAATATCTTTTATTAGTGAATGACTTTCATCATCACGATAATAGACTTTTGTCACTAAATATTATATTTTTTTAACAATATATAGTGACATTCAACATTTTTTATGATGCTATTCGATTAAAAAGGGCGACGAATATTTTTGTAATTTATTAAATCAAAGGAATGTCACAAATGATAAAACTTTATCTCATATTTAGTGACAATTCATAACATTTTATGACAGTTTAGCACAACGTTTTTGTGATAAAAATGCATGTCATTAATGATTATAAAATAGGTAACATATAACAATTTTCTCACGTAAAAAGTATCATTATGTGACGAACATGTAAATTGTCACATTAACCCTTTAGCGATGGGCAAAGGCGACAAAATGTGTTGATGGTAAAAATGTGTCACAAAATATTTTTGGTAACAAAAATATATTATTTTATGACATTAATGAATATGTCAATAATTGATAAATTTGTTGTAGTGCAAGGATTCACTACCCAAAATCTAAGCAAGATCCTGCACCGATTTGCCATCAGATTGTCTTATTTGCTTAAGCCCTAACCTCCTTTCTTCTTCATCTTCTACTTGGTTTCTTGCCTCTTTTATTCTCAGAGGCTATTTGGTTCACGGTAATGTAGAAAGATTACCACACGTTACGTGGTAATATGAAAATATTACCACATTTGGTATTACAACGGTGGTAATCTAGATGATAATATCACATTACCAACCTGAGAACATTATCAAGAAAAGTGATGATCCTATTACCACCAAATTTGGTGTCTATCTTGGATTACTAAATATGTGGTAATCTCATAACACAGTAATAAATTATTCCCGGTAATAAGAGTTCTCAACTAAACATGGTTATATCAAATTACCATAATATTTCCAACCATATAACATTCCTACCCATATTACCATGGTAATCTTGTTATGTAGTAATATGTCATTATCACGAACCAAACGGTCCCTCAATGTCCTGACCCCTCTACCACTCGGGGCATTCATTTCACCATAAGTGGGGGGAAGTCAGGAAATGGGGGAAGTGCCACTTTCTTGAACTGGGTGGAAGTGATATCACTTCTAGGACTTATGACGTTCATTTGTCAGAAAGTGAGAACATAACCGAATGTGTTAGGTGTTGGATGAAGTTTTATGAGTTTAAAAAAAACTTTGAAAGTGAAAGGAAGTGAGTTTTTATAAATTTGCTCACTTTCCCCTGCTTCAATAAAAAAAACACTGAAGTAGGCTTGGTGACACTTTCCCCACTTCAAGACAAATGAACACCAGAAGTGGAGAAGTCAGACCACTTTTCTCCACTTCCCCTGAAATAAACACCCCTTAACCCTCTTTCTCACTTGGTTTTCATTAGCTTGTCAAAATGCCCACTTTGCTTTCAAATGGCTTCCACTATTGATGTTTTTTTTTTTTCTGTCATTTTTTCATGCCAAAGCCCAACTTATTCCTAATTATAGCCCACAAATGGTCTGAAACCCAACGCTTCCATCGTCAATGATATCTTTCCCTGTCAGACTTTCATCATGAATAGTTATTTAATTTTGCAATAACAGATTTTTTAACAATATTCATGACAATAAATTAGTAATAACAAACCATTTTAATCATTTCAATAGAGTGATTAACGATGGTTTATTGTTGACAAAAAATTTCCCGGCCACATGGAATTTGCCAATAGCCACCAATAGGAACTCTTTTCATCATGAACAATATTCATGATAAAATTTCTAACTTTTTATGATGCGAATCATTGTATCAAAAGGCTCATTTCATAATAATGCTAACTTTGATACTATTAATTATTTGCCCACTTATTATGGGCTCCTATAAGAATTCAAGTTCAAGTTCTCCTAAACAAGCTTAATAATGGCCTATCTTAGTGTAAATGAATATGATGCTAAATAATAATGATATATTTTCCTTATAATGAAAACAAAATCAACTAAATTTTTATTTTTGATGTTTTGAGATAATAATCCATCAAAAATGGCTTTAATAGACAATCATTAATACTCAAAAGAAAAGATGTAGATTTCTTCTAAGTATCCTATGATTTCCTTCCAACTAAAAAGAATGTAGATTTCCTTTAAGATATTGTCCTTCTTTTCTAGGGATGTTTATTTATATATTTTTACTTTCCCATTTAAATAAGATTATGAATGGTGAGTATTGAGCCACTTTAATCTCCACTTATTTGTCATTCTTGACTTTGCATCATATGAAACAAGTGATATATTTTATCTAGGATAAACTTGGTGGATGGCTATGCTAGAGTTGGAGGAGTGGGTCTTAGGTTCATTGATTATGTTTCCCTTGTGCTTCAATAAAGGGGGCATCCATAGATTTATGCCAAAGTGCAAGAGTATCTATTATAAAAAAAATTATTATGAGAAAAGGTGTCCTTCTTATATTAAAAAAATAATGCAATTTTGTTTTATTTGATTTTTTAAAAAACACATATTTAAACATGTATTGTAACTCAGCTATAAACTCTTTTTTTTCTACAATTAGACAATATATCACCGGCATTTACTTTAGAAAAAGTCAAAACTTCGACTTTGGTATGAAACATTAAGTCACTCCAAACCAACTATTGCGCTATTGGTGGCCATAAACTTTGCATAAATAAAAAATAAATTAAAATGTGCGAGATAAATTTAAACTCTAGACCTTATAGCTAGAAAAATAATAAAATACCAGCTCTTCTATTTGAATGTGGTGTTGTACTCTTTGCCATAAAACTCATAATAACTAGTTTTATTTAAACATAAATGCCTTGTTAAAATCATAAAAATTAAACTATATGACATAACCCAAGAAAGGAAAGACCCTCATAATTAAATGACCTAGAAAACCTATTCAGAATGAAAACCATCAACCAAAAGAGACAAATTTTAATATGAGAATTCAATGACAGAACAACCGAGATTTAAGGCAATCACTTCAGTCCACTAGTAGTGGGAAGCGGCTCAGCCCCCAAACCCTAATTTCCATGTGCTGCAGTGCAACTTCTTTATCATCTTTATGTGTGAAACCTAAGAAAACATAAATAGATTCCATGCCTTCAATTATTGTATGAACCTAGTGTTTTGCAACATGCAAACAAGTACTAAAAATGAGTATAATATAACATATAGAATTAATATAAAAGCTCCTTTACACCAAACGAGTTCCTTTCATTCCTTTCCACTGCTGCTAGCTTTTTAAGTCTTGCCATTGAACTGAAGTTATTTCCTTCCTTTTGTTCCATACTTCCATGTATATTTAAATATGGATCTTTCACAAGTGATTGTAGATGGTGAGGAATGTAGCAGTAGTGAGTCTGGTTGGACCAAATACATTCTTCCCCATATGAGTGATGATGATGAAGATGATTCCAATGAGAGTGAAGATGAAGGCGATAAAAATGGTAGTAATAGTGGTGGTGCTGATGATGATGATGATGATGATTCTATGGCTTCTGATGCATCCACTGGACCAGAACAAAACAAGCATTATGATGAAAATGATGTTACCAAGATGATTAAAGATGATAATATCAAGGGTTCCTTGTCTTCATGCTTGAAGATTAGTAACAAGGAGAAGGAGAAGGAGAAGGAGAAGGAGAAGAAGAGATATATCAAGAGGAATATATAGTGTTGTTTCTCTGAGGAGGTAATGTGGTAGTGTGCTTCTATTTAATTTGAACATGCATGTATAATTTCATAAGCATATATTTAGGTTAGTTTTGAGATGGATCATGGTTAAATAATTATTTTCCTTCTTCTATATATGGTAAGTGAAATTTAAGTGTATTTTGGATCCAATCTTTATATTGTGTTGTTTATTTTAGTCTTTATATTCTAAAATGCTAATTATCATTCTAATATTTTTATTTTATTTTTATTTGATAATTTAATTGCACCATATTAATATTTCATAAGTTATTTAAAAAATGAAATACTGATATAGTAAAATATTATCAGTTTATGCCATGTCATGTCACCGTCTATTTTAGTCTAAATTTTACATTAATTAAAAAGTAGATGATTTTTATTTATGTTGTTTATAGGAGTGGAGTTTGATTTAGAGTCAATTTGGTTTGTTGAAGCTACACCCCAAGTGTACACAAAAGTTTTAATGTTGGTATTTGGTGTTTATAAATAATATTCCATCAATATAGATAAACGTAATAAAATTCCACTGTGAATTGGACTAAGAGAAAGAGTTTGTCTTTTTCCAAGAGAGCCAGGATTTTTATATAAATAATGCTATACTTACATAATAAGTTTATCTAATAACTTTTTTTGAATATTGTGAATGTCAAATTGGCATCTACATGAACATCTACTTCAATTTTTTTCTCTCTACTAAACTGTAAAGCTAAATCCTATACAACATTAAACCCCAAATCCTAAAACCCTATATGAAACCCTAAACAATAAATCCTAAATACTAGAAAACCTAAAACCTAAACCCCTAAAACCATAACATGCAAAACTCTATTCCCCAAACTCTAAACATTAAACCCTAAAATCCTAAACCTATGAATGCTGATGTGAATGCCAACCGTATGTAATTCAAGAAAACTATTTGAGAAGCCTTTTACATAATCATAGTAGTTTAGGTTAGGGTTTAGGTTTTTATAAATTTTGAGGTTCTAGGGTTTACAGTTTAGGTTAGGTTTAGGGGTAATTTAGTTGTAGATAATATCACATTACCCCCGGAATGTGGATCAGATAATCTTATATTATCTTATTTGGTTATATAGAGTCAGAATATTATATTCCCATAATCTGTTAACTTAGCCAATATTACTGAGAAGTTGATTACCAACTCAATAGGTGGTAATCTTACATTTCCATGGAATATAAATATTTTTCCCATTATATCCTTCAAATTCAGCAAAATCTCATCATATCAACTTTCTAAAAATTTCAAAAATAAAAATTTGTTATCTTGTCTTCCTTCTCTTTAAAATAAGTTTAACTTAATTAATATTAATAACAAATAACTATAGTAAAATTAAATTTTATTTTTTATAATAAAAAAAATTATTATTAAATAATTTTGATATTTACTTCCAAATATTATGAATTTTGATAAATTTGAAACTTATCTAATAAGGGTATTTAGTAAAAAAATAATTTGTAATGAAATATTCTCAGTTAACTAAACACGGTAATGTTACATCCCCACCACATGATTGTCTTATCAACCAAACAAAAATTACACATATTCATGTTAACATGACTTGAGAATCACATTCCTAGTAATTCTATTTTTGACAATAATATAAGATTCTATAAACCAAACAGCCCTTTAGGGTTTTCTAGTGTACTTAAGATTTATAATTTGAGATTTTATAGGGGATAGGGTTTTAGGGTTTTATAGGGTTTAGGATTTACAAGATTTAGATTTTATAATTTAGGAGAGAAAAAATTATTGTAAATAATGCTAACTTGATATTTACATTATTCAAAGAAGCTATTAGGAAAAATTATTGTACACAGTAACTTCCTAATGGGGACGAAGGCGGGGAATGCCTGGGGATCCTCAACTCGATGGAAATTATATATATAAGTTTTTATATGTTGGTTTGACAAATTTGTTGAACTCTATATATGTTGAGTAGTTTTCATGTTTTTCATATATGTTGAGTTGTTTTTATATTTTTCATAGATGTATTTTTATTAAATTTATTATTTAAAAATTTAAAATTTATAAATAAAGTAGTAAAATGCAATAACAATATTTACAAATGGAGAATCCCCATAGGGATCCCCGGAAGGACCGGGATGGGGAAGCAATTTCTCCTTTTGGGGAAATAGGCCCTCCCGCCCCGCTCCCACCTCCGCCCATTACAAGCTTTAGTATTTCCATACATATTTTTTAATTTTAAAAATAACTCCTTGTTTAAAAGTTTAATTTAATTATTTGAGCAAAATTTTACATTTCATTTGATTTATATATTATTTATTCATTTGTCATTGCAGTGCTTTCTTAATTGCTTTTAATTCTTTGTTGATTGGTTACCTCATCATCATCATCATCATCATCATCATCATCATCATCCATTTGGGTTCAGTATTAGGGTAAAATTATGAGAAATTTCATCTATATAATTACCCGTCTTTTTCAACACTTTTTTATATGGCTTTTTTATATTGCGTTCTTTGTTTTATTATTATTATTATTATTATTATTATTATTATTATTATTATTATTATTATTGTTATATTTCTGCAATTACTATTTAAAAAGAATAGCTTGATATTATGTCACAATCATGTTTTAAAATGTTTTGTTAAGAGCATCTCCAATCGAGTGCCAAATTAGAAATAAACCAATAAATTTGGGATAGGACACATTCCAACCGAGCATCAAATCCTGTGCCTGTGTCAAATCCCTTTTTTCTATAGTGACATGTAAATAGTTGCATGTCATGGTAACACGAGTTAATTTTTTTATTTTTTGTGTTTTTTTTCCTGTTTAATAGTTGTTTAATGGATTTTTGGCCATTAATTTACAATTTTGATCAACTTTTAGCCACATAAATATACATCATTGTAAAATTTGTACTTATAATTTCATATTTTAATCAAATTAATAACTTATAATTTAAGTTTATATATTTTTTAATTAGTAAGAAAATTCATTAAAATTAGGACAACTTATGTGAACAATAAAATAAAATAATAGAAAATAGTTCTAACATAGATTAATATTGCATAATATTATTGACTAAAAAAAAAAAAAAACCACAACACCCAAGTAGAGTTAAAAATAGAATTGCTAGTTTGAGATACTTTTACTATAGAAGCTGTATTTTTATATATTGAAGCCTTAAATATGGAGTTTTGAGTTGAAGATGGCCTAAGTGTCCCCATGAGTATTTACATGAAAGTCTTTATAAGATACAAGGCACTAAGTAGGAAAAAGATGATAATATATATATATATAAACTAATGCTATACATTAGGAAATAAGGACGGATTGGCCCTAGTCCCCGCCCCCACGGAGAAGGAAATCAGAAAATTCCCATTCCCTTCGGTTCAAGTCTCCACAGAGATCAAGATTCTCAACCCTATTATCACCCTAGGAAATACCTCTATTTCAAATATATTCAATATTGTCAACCTATTTAAAGGGTTAAGGAATCAAGCTTCTTCAACTTCCTTTGTACCCTTATCTCAAAGTTGGTTTATTTTTAAAAATTAAAAAAAATAAAATTAAGGCTCCCCCATGAATGTGAAAAGGATCGAGCATTGGTAAGGGATCTCAAAACTAATTGTCAAAAGAAGGACATAAAAATAAAATAAAAAGACAACTAAAAGCATTGAAGATAATTTAAAGTCGCAAAGAAACAATTGACAAATATTTAAAATAAAAGAAACTTCAACATTAAAATAATTAACTAACTAATTGAAATGATTTTCTAATTTAAATGTGACAATGATAAGTAAGATGGTACTTGAAATGTGGACTTAATTACCAAAGAAAAAAATGGTTGATGTGGTTGAAGCCATTAATTATATCAATAGTAATTTAATTAATTAATTACTTTTTTTTAATTAATCCTATTTCAGATTATTTTTTTAAAACTTGCTTTCTTTGAAAGGTAAAGGTTTTTGAAGTCCCAATTTGTTTTGACTACAACCTATTGGAAGTTCACATAAGAAATAAATTTTTTTACATAATTAATTTTAAATAAGTAAATATTTGATTTACAAACATATTTTATTTTATTTCAATTATTTAAAAAAATATTTTATCAAATATATTGGATTTTTTAAGTTGATTATATTTTTATTAAGCGATATATTTTTAGAATTATTATATTTATCAAAATATCCATAGGCCAATCAAATCAAGGTGTTGGGTCAGACAGGGCACAAATAATATTTTTTATTTTTATTTATCTTTTTTGTGTAGTGGTTCCATAATTTTTAAAATTTTCTAGCTATTTGACTAGCATATTTTAAAAAAAAAAGTCCCAAAATTTTTTTTAAATAGATTTGAGGGTTTAAGACTAAACATAATCACCCAATAGTTACATAAATTAACAAAAAGAAAAGCAAGTCTTCTTACAAACTCTTATATATAAATTACACCATAATCAAATTTTTTTATAGGCAATGATCTCTTAGTCTATAACCATCAGGTCTATAGGGTGTTCATATCCTACTGAGACGGTGAATTCAAATCTCATTTTATACAAAATAAAATATAAATATATTAAAAAATTAACTCCGCATCTATACATGTAATTTGACATAGCTCGTTCACATCTCACCAACCAAACATATAAACATTATTATACATAAAAAGAAAATGAGCTGATTGTGTTGGACACACTTTAAAGAGTACCACTCTGCATGCCAGTAAAACTGAGAGGTGAAATAATGTTCCAAAAATGATGATGTCATCATATACTGTTTACATGAAGACTGAAAGATGTACACTGTGCTGACTGGAACAGTAGTAAAACAATACCTTCATGCTCCTATCTATTATTATTCTTCCTCTGTCAAAAATTAATATATTTTTGACTCATTGAGCCCCCACCTCTCACCTCTGCCACTTTTTATTAAATTCATGGTAACATTTTGGATATATTGAATTTGTTGTCTTCATGAAGGCAAGGCCATTTGCATCTGTTCTTTTATTTTTAGGGTTGTCAATGGTCCCTAGTTACACACCCTTAGTTTGTACCTCCACCTCTTTTGTCAAGTCAAAATTTCTTTAATTCTTTAAAAAAAATTATTTCTTAAGAGTGTTTTGGCAGTAGAAATAATATATATATATATATATATATATATATATATATATATATATATATATTATTTCTGAAAATAATAACTAAATCGTAAAAACAAATTAATAAAATAATTAATTCTCCAGCAATGTTACTAGATTATTTTCGAGATTATTTTTTTTCAATAATTAATTCCATCCCTTTAATTCATTATATACTGCTATTTATTCTTGTAATTTTTTTGATAAATCACTAAAGTTTGGTCAAATATCAGTTTGATCACTAAATTTTGATTTGTTTCAAAATGCTCACTAAAGTTACTAATCATTTCATCGACATGTCACCCGATGGATTAGCATCTTTATTAGCTGACGTGGAGGCCTCCACCTGTGTACTGACTGGACTCCACGTCAGCTCCACGTCAGCTAATGAGGTGCTAATCCATCTGGTGACATGTCGATGAAATGATTAGTAACTTTAGTGAGCATTTTGAAACAAATCAAAATTCAGTGATCAAACTGATATTTGACCAAACTTCAGTGATTTATCAAAAAAATTAACCATCAGTAAATACTAGGTATAATTTTTTTTTAAGTATTATTTTACCACCAAACAACTTATAATTTCTTTTAGAAAAATAATTGTTTAAATAAATCTATTTAATAATTAGTTTTAAAATATAAGAATATTAATAAACATTTATTATTATCTAAAAATAAATTTTTTAAATTTAAAATATTTAATTTTCAAAGTTTTAATTTGTCAACTCAAGTAAAAAAAAAAATTATATACTTCAAATCAAATATTTGAAATACAAAAGAACAACCATTCTTCCCATTTCGAATATCATTACCAATTCTAACTGTCTTGTCTGCTCTTATTTATATTTTATGTAAAAAGATGAACTGAAACTCTAAACAAATAAACCATCTTTAAAACAAAAACTCACTAAATAAACAAATGGACAGGCTTCATAGCATGGTACACCCATTCCCTATGCAAAAATCTATGAATAAATAGATTGAATCCTTAAGTAAATATAACATCTTTAAAAACACATGCTAACTCATTAATTATATCAAACATTCATTAAACAGATAAATCAAGTTCATAATAAATAGGACACACTCCCTCACTACACACTTTCACTATATTTGTAGACAGATAGATTGAATCTGTAAATAAATAAAATATCTTTAAATACACACTCATTCATTAGAAAAATTAATGGGTCTTTAGTTAAACAAATAGACTAGATTAATAATATATATATGTTCTATTTGCTCATGATGACATATTCCACCCTAACTCAATTCTCTTGTATATTCCATCTCCTGCATGATTCTTTGAATCTCACCAAATAGTGCTTGGACAGGATGGAAAAATGGAGATAATGAGAATTAAAAATAATAATAAGAATAAGGATATTAGGAGGACATTAAAAAAAAGAAAGTTGGATTTGACTGAGTGAGAAAAAAAAAAAAAAAACTCTAAATAGCAACTTAAAAATTTCATATAAAAAGAATTAAGAATGCCAACGACCCTCAGGTCTATTGGTATTCAGGTTCCTGTGTAAAGGTTTTGTCTTGGATTACGAGTGAGTGGTGGCTCTCGAGTTCGATTCCCAGCTCGCGCAGGTGAAGGTATTGTGATTTCTGGATAAGGGTTTCGTCTTGGGTTACGAGCGGTGGCCTCCCGAGTTCGATTCCCAGCTCACACAGGTGAAAGTATTGTGGTTTCTGCGTGAGGGTTTCGTTTTGGGTTACGAGCGGTGGCTCCCCGAATTCGATTCCTAGTGAGGGTATTATAATTTCTGCATAATTGTTTTGTCTTGAGTTACGAGCGGTGGCTCCCCGAGTTCGATTCCCAGTTGGCTCAGGTGAGGGTATTGTGGGGTCTTTAAGCCGTGGCTCCCCCACGTGCATGCTCTTTGATTTGACACTTATCATCTTAGTAAAAAAATAATAATAAGAATTTATTAGTCTTTTAAAATATCGTAAAAATTCGGCTGTCATGAGAGATTTTTCAATAGATTATAGCTACAATTTTTTTAATTCATGAGCCCAATAAATATACCGGTTTATAACAAACTCTTCAATCATGCGTGAGATTAATAAATTTATTTTTAAATTTTTTAGAAAATATAATCAGATTTTCTCTTTCTTATATTTAATAATGAAATTATAAAATACAAAAAAAAAAATCTCCTTCCCTATAAAGCTAAATATAACCTGTAAATATAAAATAAAGAGATAAATATATTGTTAAAACACAAGTGTTTTATAAATAATTATTATAACTCAAAATATAAAAGAAATCCATGTAAAGAAAGCTAATTAAATGTGTAACCTATAATTATATAAAATGTTAAATATTTTAATAATAATAATAATAATAATAATAATAATAATAATAATAATAATAGTCATACGTTTTTAATGGACCTTCATTAGAGCATGTGTGTAGCTTCAAAGGTTCTACAAAGGAAAAACATGCATTTCTATTTTTAGAAACATTTATTGAAACTTTTCCAAGGTTTCATTCAAAATAAAGCTCTATAAATCACAAAATTGTAACACATCCCGAGGTAAATCCAACGGCCATTTTTCCAAGCATCACGTCCTTTTCCTCCACATGACTTCCGACTCCACCGAGTGAACAGTCAATCGGCGAGACCATATCCCAAGGCAAACATGCGGTAAGATCAAACAAGCGTCCGATTTTTATTTTTTGGGTAAAAAAAGAGTAGGTTTTTACTTGCCGCCCCCTGAACAATAACAAAATTACTCCCCAAAGCTGATTTTATTTTGTTATATCCTGAAAAATGTTTTAATTTAAATTTAAAACATTTTTTAATACAATTCATAAAATTTTAATACAAAATATAAGAATATACGCGTTTCTTTATTTAAATCAATTATATTTTTATATATTCATTAAAATAAATTATATACTTTATTATCTAATTATTATTTTTTAAATAATATTGCACTGTATAAAGACTAACATAAATTAAAACATAGTTCCGCTATAATTCTCTAAAACAGCTGTTTATTTTTTTAAACTCATTCTTTTAGTCTCTTTATTTCAAATTGTAATATTTTAGTTTTTTTTACTATTTTAATTTAGTTATATCAGTCTTTTTAAACCCTAAACCCTAGAGACTAAAATATTACAATTTAAAGTAAAAAATAAAAAAAATAAAAAAAACTATTTAAAAAATTACAGATAACATGGGCAATAAAAATATTAATAAAATAAAAATAAAAATAAAAATAAAAATAAAAATAAAAATAAAAGAGATAGAGGGATAAATAATTTCACTATATCTGAGGGGGTGAAATGTGCAAAAACTCAAATAACGGCAGCTTCGAAATTTTAGGGAAGTGGGCAGGGGCATTTACGTCATTTGGTTCATCGTCTCAGAATTCAAAAGACAAAAAGCGAGCCCCTCTCTCTCTCTTTCTCTCTCTCTCTCTGTGGCTTCATCGAGGTCCTTTCTCTCTCTTGCTCTCTCTCTCACACATCTTCGAGCATCTTGCTTGCTTTTTCCTTCTCATATTCCCTCTCACTATCTCTCTTTCTGTGTCTGCATCTCTCTGTGCTCTCTCTTTGGTGTTTTGGTGGTTGTTTAATGGCGGACATGAGTCATCCTCCCATGGAGCAGCTGCAGGACCTGGAGTACTGTATAGACTCCAACCCGCCTTGGGGTAAGAGTTTGTCTCTGTCTTTCTTCTGTCATGGCTCCATTTTTGGACCTTTGCCTTGCGTTTCTTTGAGAAAAAAATTGGTTTTTTGATCTTGTTTTGCACTGGAAGACACTGAGGCTTTTGGGGTGTTTTGTTTTGTGTTGTGATTTGGTGGTTCCTTGGGAGAAAAGAGGGAAAGTTGGAATTTTTTTTTTTTTTGTGTTTTGGTCTTGCTTGGTATGTTGCTTCTGGCAGAAGTTTGTTTGATGTAATGCTTTTAGTCATGTTGAAATCTTCTTAGATTTGTTTTCTTTAATTTTTAGAGTGATTTGATGCTAATCGAGGGGTTTCTCTTCTTTGATTTTTTTTCTTTTAGTTGATGCATTCTGGATTTCAGATATTTATTGTTTGGCTTAATTGCTGCTTGTGGGGGACCATGTACTCCATGAATTCTCTTGGTAGGAATAGGAATTGGATTCTTGCACTGCTTCAATTTTTTATTTTCGGAATTAGAAACTGGGAATAGTAGTTAAATTGGTAGTTTTTTACTGGTGGTCGGTAAAAATTGCTACTGACTAATCATAAAATAAATTGGTAGAACAAGCTGATGTGATTTGACTTATATTAGAATTCTCCAACATCTCTCTCTTGCCATGCTTCCTTGTAGTTGCAAATATTAATTGAACTTTTAGTGAGTCTAACTGAGCTATGGAGCAATCTGGGGAGAAAATGGTTGCTGGTTTCTTATTTCACCAGAAATATTTGCAAGACTTTCCTTTTGTGGTAGAAGCAGATGGCTTCAAGTTGTTGAAAATTTATTGAGTCTATCCAGAGCAATGTAAGCTAATAGCTAGGTAATGATATATGTTAGGTTTTAAGAAATCAGAGTTGATGAGGAAAGCCAAATAGTGAATGGTTGTTAAATTTAATCATGACAGCAAACGTTGCTACTAGAGCTATCATGTGCTGCGGTGAATCCTTTTCGTAAAGTTCCTGGCACTACAGGCATATTTTATATATTACGACTTGGTAGGCTCAATGCTGGGCCACAAACTGGTCTTAGAACATCCAAGACTGGACTTTTAGGCCTGGATTGAACTAGCTTTGCTCATAGGTCTCCTTTGTTCTAAAATCCAGTCGTATTTTAAGTAGCATTTGTTAAAATAAAATTGGTTGATGATCCATTGCCTAGGATTGGGCCAGACTGCATTGTGGTGTTATCCCCAAATGATCTAACATAAAAATTTGCATCTCGTAGCAACCTGTGGTTGGTGTGATGGCCCTCCTCATAATAGGAGGGCCAAAAGGATCTCGTCTTAGAATTTGTCTTGCTATTACTTGGCCTCCTGGGTCTATTGTGTAATAAGCTTGTTTCATAATGTTGTTAAACTAAGAATACCAAGTACCATAAAGATATGATCACATGGCAATAGACAACGACCATGAATTTTGAGAAT
Organism: Dioscorea alata; assembly: GCA_020875875.1. NCBI lineage: Eukaryota > Viridiplantae > Streptophyta > Magnoliopsida > Dioscoreales > Dioscoreaceae > Dioscorea > Dioscorea alata. The sequence continues at coordinate 15,886,065 of CM037019.1, forward strand.
GTGTTAAATTTTAGAAGTGCATGTGTGTGATTTTGTTGTTACTATATCTCTCTTAGATTATTGTTTCTTTGTCAGGTGTTGACATTGAAGCTAATTTAGTTATTACTGCTAAATTAAAGTTGCTCAAATTCTATCCAGAAATGTCAAATTGTGCCTTTGTTAAAGTCATATCCAAGTTTTCTACAATTGGTGGCATCCATGATTATAATTGAAATTCCATTATTGGGCTAAAAACTTAAAAGTTTGTTTTGTGAATCTTGTTCAATCTTATATGATCCTTGATTCCATTCTTTTACAAATTCATACCTTTTACGGTGGGTCACAGGTAGAACTGTGATTGGATTTTAGTTTGCAACTTTGGGCCCATAATATGAATCATAACGGTAAATTAAAATTTCATCATTTACCGCTATTACTATTTTCAGATCATATGTGTTAATTCCTTATAAACTAAAGTTAGAGATAATAAAACATATTAGTTTTAATATTGATCATTTTAACCTTTTTAATTTATTCGATGATCATGTATAGCGTTGTTTGCAACCTACTATATTCATTTGACATTAATCTTGTTGATTAAAACTTTCTTAATTTGGACATGACTTGAGACATACAAGGCATCAGTATATTGACTTTTGTTTGGGTTTTTATTGTATACCTACTGTACCTCAGCTGTATTTTCGGCTATCTAGTGGTACGGTGGAAGTCTTAGACTATCAATTCCTATGGTTAGAGTTTAAGGAAAGTTGAGAGGTAAAAGTAACTTTATTCAAATATTTCAAATAATTAATAGTTGTCAGATGCATGCCACTTCATTAATTTACTTATATGTTTCCAAACGAGAGGTTGGAAAGCTTCTGTGTTGGATTAGAATATACTTTCATGCACTGGTAGGGCAGCTACTCTGTTGGGACAATCAAGCCCTGACCAGTCCAGATACTTGACCTTGACCCTATGCTGGCATACGTAATTTATTGAAGTAGGCAATTACATATTTTAATCAAAATATTTACTTTTAGGATCAGGCTAAGGTTCAACTTATACATAAGGCAAAGGGCTCAAGCTAAGAAATTGGTCTCGTTAATCCTATATGTTGGTTGTGTCAGGCTTATACAGGTTGAAGCCTGGACCCTGGATTTGCCTGCTTTTGTTCACCTTGTTCAATATGTCTCAATAGTCACTGGTGTATACATGCGTGTAACATAGATTGATCCTCATTTCTTGAGAACTTCTTGGATTTTATCTGAAATATCTATACTCAGCACCATTTTGGTTGTGGAAATTTAGTGACATAATGAAAAGCTCTTCTTACAGTTGTTGGGCAGCATCTTTTGAATGTTTAAGTCGTTTCTTTTTTTTCCTTGACATTTCTAGCCTTTTGTCATGTCGTTGATTTATTATTATTTTTTTATTTTCTGTAATTTAAGCTTCTTATTCATCTGGAATGGATGATTTGTCTGCAGTTGAAACTATTCTGTTGGCCTTTCAAAACTACATCTTGATGCTAGGCACTAGTGTAATGATACCTTCAATGCTTGTTCCTTTGATGGGTGGAAGTGCTGTAAGCGCAAAATATTTCCAGATTTGGAATGTCTTCTTATGTTGTAATTCTCATTCCTTTTCCACAAAAAGCTACGCTTTATCTTATTTTCTTTTGTATGCTACATAGGGTGATAAAGTTCGTGTAATACAAACAATACTATTTGTTTCGGGCATCAACACTCTTTTGCAAGCATTGTTTGGAACACGCCTACCAACTGTTGTTGGTGGGTCTTTTGCATATGTTGTACCAATCTTGTACATTATAGGCGACTCATCTCTGCAGCGGATATCTGATCCACAAGAGGTACTCGCCTCTGAATTACTAGAAACTAGTAATTCTCCTAAAGCATAATTTAGATCCTTTGTTGAATATGTCTTTCAGCAGAATATTCCCTCATTTTAGGGTTTTCTAAGAGGTGCTCCACTCAAATATGCGTAACTTGCAGAGATTTCTACAAACAATGCGAGCTATACAAGGAGCACTAATTATAGCCTCAAGCTTGCAAATTATACTCGGTTATAGCCAACTTTGGGGAATTTTTTCACGGTATTCTTTTATTTTTTCCTGAGAAACAGATACACATGCAATTAATGCCGTTCTTGAATCTTAAGTCCTTTAAACCTTTTTCAGGTTTTTTAGCCCTCTTGGTATGGCACCTGTAATTGGATTGGTTGGCTTAGGGTTGTTTGAGAGGGGCTTTCCTGCGGTATTTCCATTACTGCTGTGCATGTTAATTTCTCCATTAGGTTCTTTCATGATTAAATAATACTGGTTTGGAACTATTTCCTCCTCAGGTTGGCAATTGTGTGGAAATTGGTATACCTATGCTTCTATTGGTAATTGGCCTATCTCAGGTATTTCTTTTATCATATAAGTGATACTTAATTTTGTGTGCTTTTTTATCACCGTTATCTTTAACCAAAATTCTTGCAATTCCTTCAACTGCAGTATCTAAAGCACTATAGACCATTCAGGGATATCCCCATATTTGAGCGCTTTCCCGTTGTAATCTGTGTCTCGATCATTTGGCTATATGCCCTTATTCTGACTGCTGGTGGTGCCTACAGGCATCGACCTGCAAAAACTCAAGATAGTTGTCGCACTGACAGGGCAAATCTCATATCCACAGCGCCTTGGTTAAGTATTACAAAGCATGTGGTTTTTCCTCATGATTGATCTTTGTAAATGCTATGTTGCTCATGTGTTGATGGTGCTTTGTTTCAGGTTCAAGTTTCCATATCCTCTTCAATGGGGGGCTCCAACATTTAATGCTGGACATTCTGTAGCTATGATGGCGGCTGTTCTTGTATCTTTAGCAGAGGTTGTATTGTATGGCTCTACTAAGTTATCCACTAGAAACCTGTATTTACTTGTTCTGTTGTATACATGCAGTCCACTGCTGCATACAAGGCTGCCTCTCGTTTGGCCATTGCAACTCCTCCACCTGCTTATGTTCTGAGTCGCGGCATCGGCTGGCAGGTGAGGTGGATCATTGTATAAAGGTTCCTCTGACCTGCTCTTTTAATCTTTGCATTTCTCATTTGCATCCAAACAGTATCGACATCATTCAAAGTTGAAATTTAGGAGTCTTACACTGAGTACTGTCATTATGAATGTGGGACAGTATTGCGTGCCATACTAAGCGTTTGTCTGCCATTTGGATGCTTAAATTTTGTTATATGCACTTTGCCTAAGTTGAACTTGACTTTAGGTAGGAATACATTCTTATGTGGAGATTTAATAATGCCTACTGAGAGAAAGAAGCTAACTTGAAGAACATCATTTTGCGCATTTTCATTTCAGTCAACAACAATGTTAATCGATAAATTATATTTTTTGAGGAATATCCAATACAAAAGGTTTGACTAAACTCATCCTTTTTTTCAGAAATGATGGATTTTTGATGTTCTGTATTCTGTATCATAAAGTTAATGCAGGTCATCATCTTCAAAGAAAAGTTGTCCCTACTAGTGAGTGTCTAGTTCAGTGGAATTAAATTGGTTTGCTGGTTTTAGATAATAGAACATAAAAGCAATGGTGCTTAATCAAGTCATAATCAAACTGATTGGTGTATTTATATGCTTGTGTGTTCCATACAACATGTATTAAGGGGCCATAGTAAAATATCTAATGATCCTGCATTAAAAATAGTGCTTTGATATTAGGAAAGCTTTTTTCCCATAGTCAGGGAAGTAATCATGTATTTTTATACATATCAACACAAGCATAATGAAAATTAAACGTAAAAATTCAACAGTATCCAAATGCTCAATAGATTACTGGGAAGTATGCTTTATGAAGTGCACGGTGATTGCAGAAAGAAACTGGATGTGAAAATTGAAATACTTATTTCGTGCCTCTATTTTTAAAAATTTGACCATGCATACCCTCCAGCATTCCATGACAAATGAACTATTTTGATAATAATACAGTTTACACCTCCAAACTTGGGATTTCCAGCTTCTTTCATTATCACTAATTTAGCTGTGTTTTGGAAAGCCGACATTCTCGATCTCCCTGATGCAGGGAATAGGTGTACTGCTTGATGGTCTATTTGGTACAGGAACAGGTTCCACAGTATCTGTGTAAGAATCTGGAAACTTTCTAAATTCTAGAGCATCATGTTGTACTTAAAAATGGAAATATTGATAAAAATTGGTTTGCTTCAATCCAAGGGAGAACGTGGGCCTTCTTGGACTAACTCGAGTTGGTAGCCGGAGGGTGGTTCAAATATCTGCCGGATTCATGATATTCTTTTCAATGCTCGGTATGGTTTTCCATTTTGATATATTCTTGTGAAGCCAATGAAAATGGTTGACATTCATGTTTTCCCTTCAGGAAAGTTCGGGGCTCTCTTTGCGTCAATTCCGTTCCCTATATTTGCTGCATTGTATTGTGTACTTTTTGGCCTTGTCGGTATGCCCTCACTCTTTGATGAAGTAATACTTTTTCTTCTCTCTTGGTATAGTTTCGCTTATTTTCTTTGTGAATCTTTGCAGCATCTGTTGGACTATCGTTCCTTCAGTTTACTAATATGAACTCAATGAGGAACCTAATTATCACCGGGCTCTCACTGTTCCTCGGCATTTCTATTCCACAATATTTCAATGACACTTGGGGGACATCTGGTCATGGCCCGGTACATACGCGAGCAGGATGGGTTAGTTTAATATCTCTTTTTCTATTATATACACATTTTTCTTTTGCATGTTACCTTAATGTTTCCATGATCATTACTTGCTCTTGATGCAACGAGTTGATGTCGGGGAAGATTGCTGCATTACATGTAAAGCAATTTTGCCTTTCTGTGCATCTACATTCTGTGATCCGCGACTTTTAGTAGATTGCAATAAATAAATAAACACAGTAATTTTTACATGTTTAAACCTATGTTATTATACTAGTGATATAAAATGCGAGGTATAGACTTTTCTTAAAGGAATGTGTTTCTCTAAGGATTCGTAGTTCCTATAAATCTTGTGTTGCTTTCCGAAATTAACTGATGTGGAATTATTAATTATTCTAATACACCTCCTTAATACATGTTAGTCTATTTTAACCAAGTTAGATGCAAAACAAAAACACACACAGAAGAAACTCATTGATGAGTATAGAAACTCAGAACTAATCATGAAAGAATTTTAAATAATGTAACTTTGACATGAAAGAATTTTGAACAGAATAATTATCGTCTTGATTCCTTTTTTTTTTTTTCTGTGTTGGGACTAAAACTTGTTGTTTGCAGTTCAATGCCTTCTTGAACACAATATTTCTGTCGCCGCCAACTGTTGGTCTAATCGTCAGTGTATTTCTCGACAACACTTTGGAAGTAGAGAAGTCGAAAAAAGACAGAGGCATGCCTTGGTGGGTGAAATTTCGAACATTTAGAGGCGACAACCGAAATGAAGAGTTTTACACACTGCCATTCAATCTCAACAGATTCTTTCCTCCGACGTGAAACTGCTGCGCAAGCTTATTCCATTTGCTTCGGTCCAGCATCGACAAATTCATCGAAACAAGTTATGAAATCTTAGATTTATTCTCTATGCTTGACTAGCACATATTGATCATTTGGAAGCTCTGGTTGGTTGGCTTTGATGGTGATTTATGATGCTTAATGCTGGAAGAGCACCTCTAATGTATTTTTATTTATTTATTTTCTTTCTTTTGGCAATCCTTTTTTTGGCCATATTTCAAGCTCTATCCTTTGTTATGAAAAGGAAAACATTTATAAGTGCATTGGAACACTTTGTAAACTTCTAATATTTTTGAGTACATAACATGCCTTTTTCTTGAGTTTTATTTATTTATTTTTATTTTGTTTATAAATATGGACAAGTCACATGATTAAATCCTAAATCAGGAGAGAAATAAAATATCAACTCTTGTTATAAATATTGCCCGGTCAATGTTGCTTATATATTAAAAATAATGGTGAGGATTTTAGGGATTTATTTGTAATTATAAAAAATAAAGAGTTTTTTTGTTAAAGCATGTAGTATGGGAAGAAATTTTTTTATTTTAATAATTAAATTATATTGTAATTGGTACAAATATTATTAAATACTAATATGACTTGATGTTTTAAACATATTAAGTAGTATGACTATTAATTAAACATTCGCTCACCAAATGTATATGCATCTGAATGTTAAACATATTTCAACATTTGGTTTTAAATTTTTATTAGACATATTAAGGATGTTATCTTCAGTATTTGTTTTATATTACAAGATTATTATTTTATATATTTATATCTTGAAATAAGTGAACATCTTTTTTTTTTTTTTTTTTTACATCATTTTTTCTATAGTTAATCTTAATAATGAAGATGTTTTTTGTAATTTTGTATATATTCAGTATTTTTTTATTGCCATTTTTTTATTCTTAATAATTTTGAACAGCATATTTATTTTATATATATATAATTTGATTTGATTGATTGATTTATTATTATTATTATTTTGACAAATGTAGATAAACCACCAGACATTTTATTTATATCTCAACCATATATTTGGAAAAAGTTAACTTTCAATCTTCCATATGAGAGTCAAATGCTTTACCGTTTGGTAATTACAATTGTGGGGTTTGTCTCTGGTCCATTACATCTTCATTCATTACTTTTCAATATAGACATGAATGTTTGTTATGTGTTATACATGCTTTGAATGACTAGGATTCAACGGCTTTTTTTTTTTCTTTCTTTTTATGTTTATTTGAGAAAAAGTAAGTTATAGAAATATATATATAAGACATTAAAATTACATTTTAAAAATAAAAAAAATACAAAAACGAAAGCAGCACAAAATTAAGTTTGTTTTTTTTAAATAAGAATATAATAAACATAAAAAAATAAAGCAAATTGTTAAATCCTTGCCATTGAAAATATGTATGACACATGGCAAACATCTATACCTATATTAAAAAGTAATGGATAAAGATGGAATGGAGTGGAGCTGGACCCATGATTGTTGTCATTTATTTTAAGTTAATATAATTTTTTTTATAAAGTTAATAAGCTACGTGTCAAGAGCATGCATATCATTTGTATTCACTAGACAGATAGGGGATTGGATTACAAACCTGCTCTCACAACCCGGGTTTTTTTTTTGACATCACTATATCTAACTTATTTTAAACCCTAGGCAATGAAAGTTTTTATAAAACACCTTTTGAAGTGGAGGTAGTATCGAAGACCAAAACCCTTAAAAGTTAATACAACAATGCGGTGAAAGCAAAAATAATAATAATAAAATAGAATATATAAAATGAAGGTTTGGTGGAACAAGATTAGGGAAACTTGAAAGCAATGATGGAGAGGAGTACATGGGAAGAGAAGGATGTGTGGTAGTGTGTTCTTTACAGCTACTACCTCTGCTGCACTGTTTACAATTTGTGACTTTTCACTTTTCAGGGTTAGAGAGAGATTGAGATTGATCATGAGAAAAAGAAGCAAAGCAATTCCAATGTGCACATCATTTTATTTGATTTAATGGGATGCCTGCCTCCATTGCTTCCTTATTAGGACCACATATATTGATATATATATAAATTGGTTGGATAAATATTTTTTTAAGATAGGCAAACTATTTATCTCAATTAATGCTGTGAAAAAATTAATTATTCAATATCTCATTTATTAAAAAAAAATTATCTCTGAAATCATATGTCAAATGCTACGAGAGAAAATTAATCATTCAATCTCTCACGTGTGAGAATTTTTTTTTAATGTCAGTGATGATTGCATGTTGATTAAAAAAATTAATTTTTAAAGTGATATGAGAATTTGGCTTTTTTTCTAAATTTACTGTTATATATTTTATGATTTTATATGTGGAAATCAACAAATTCATCACATACCAATTAAAAATATATAAAAAAACAACCACAAAATATAGAATATCACATCAACCGATACTCACATGTGCAAAAAATTTATATCAAAATAATTTTAATATGTATTTTGATACAACAATATAAAAAAATAAATTATTTCATTTAAACACAAATAGATTAAGTTTAATATTTTAAAAATAAAATAATGAAAATGAATATTATATGATGAAACATTCAGAGAAACAATGGATTTAATCTTTTATGTCTTCCACTCAGAAGGAATGATGTATTGCACTTCTATAAAACTCAACTGTAACCCAATCTGTTTCTTGGAGAAGCTATTTGAAACTAATATAGTATTACAGGGCCATTAAAGGTCCTATATAAATTGATACATTTTTTTTAAAAGGGTTACCCAATGTTATCTATGGAATAAGTATAAATATATATAAAAAAATTGATAAAATAAACAAGTCTTATAGAGTTAATATCTCAATATCCCCACCATATATAAAATAAATTTTGAACCTAATTTTTCAATAAGTGATGCAGTTATAAATATTATGTAGTAATATAATTTTATTTTTAACAAAGTCGACAAGCAACAAAATAAATGATAAACAGACACGGAGGTGCATCAGTTACAGAGATTTGACTGATCTCTTAGGAATAACTCTCATCATGAAACTCTAGAAAAGAGAACGAAAGTTATCTCTCACACAAAACTCTCACAGGTACCCAAATATTGAATTATAATCTGAAAAGCTTGAACTCAAGACATTTTAATTATAAATACAGGTAGTTATCAATTTCTATTGTAATACAAACTCTAAAAAAAATAAAAACTCTTAATAAATAAAAAAACTGGTAATTACCAGAGAAACCCCCAAAGTTTACAATATTCACAAAAAATCCCCACGAATTTTGATAACCCTAAAAAACCCCTCCTTTTCTATAGAATGAATTTCAAACCCCCCAGGGCTGTAACGGAGATTGACGGAGTTAAATTTGAATTTATTTGACGAAATTGCCCTTACGTGGGAAGTTGTGAAATCGCGAGTTGGTTTGACGGTAATGCCCTTACGTGGAATGATGTTACCGCTTATAGAGGAAGCCGGTTATTTTTCTTTGTTTATTACCGAGAGGGCACCATTTACGCCGCCGGTTAACTGCGATCATCGCATCTTCATCTTTTCCGTTTCCGAAGTTGTCGTTGTTGGCTGGGTTATTTGCGATCATCTCCTCTTCACCTTTTCCGTTTCCGAAGTTGTCATTGGCTGGGTTATTTGTGATCATCGCCTCTTCACCCTTGTCTAGAAGGAGAACTCCCGCTCAAGGCTTCGGAATTTCATCAGTTTTCACACCAAGGTAAGGAGGCCGTTGATGAATCTGATGGTTGACTTTTTCTGTGTGATAAATCTGATTTTGTGTTTTATAATGTTGTCTCCGTTTAACAATTTATGTCTCCGTTTAAGTATTGAGTTTACTGTTTAACTATTTTTCTTTCTGTTTAACTATACGACTCTAAACAGATGTATTGTTCTTCTTGTAGGGTTTTGGTCATGGCAGTCAACCTAGTTAACGGTCGATGCTACTTGACACCTGTTGTCGAGACTCTGAGTGAATTGAAAGCTCACATGAGTGGACGTCACTGGGAGATCATTAGAAGGACACCGTTCGCGGCTTTGACCGAGATTGAAGCCGTCCTCCAAGAGAGAACCCTTCTTGATTCTCTGTTGCAGAGGTTTGATGACCGCAGCAACAAATTCAGGATCGGGGCAAGCCTGGTCAGTTTCAGGCCTCAAGATGTGGCTCTCATCCTGGGGCTACGGTGTGTTGGAGACGCTGTCGTGTTCCACAAGAAGAAACCACGCTCGGCATTCGAGTCGAGGTTTCTATCAAAAGCGTACGAGAGAAATAAAGACTCCATCAAGAAAACACTTGAGCAGGTAGTTCGGCAGAGGGGGGAAGAGGAGAATTTTGTAAAACTCCTCATGGTGTACCTCATGGGTACTATCCTCTTCCCGAACACCTCCTGCTCTATTCCAATCTGGATCGTAGACTATGTCGACGACCTAGCGGGAATGGGACGATATGCATGGGCGCAAGCGACCCACAAGTGGATGATGGAGGACGTTCCACAAGCGGCCGCTCGAGTGCAAGCGAGGTGCGCCGGGAACAAGACCAACACGGGGTATGTCAAAGGTTGCTCGGTTGCGCTAACGACTTGGTTCTATGAGCTCACCGGAACCGGCAAGAAGATTCGTTTTGGCAAGACCCCGAGGATCCTGTGCTACGGTGAGAACAGCTACCGGAAGCAAGTGTCCACGGGAAACTTATTTTCATCTTTTGAAGGAAAAGAGGTACTAAATCGATTTAAGTATTGTATTTGTCGTTTAACAAACTATATTAATTTTTAAACATATAAGTTAACCGTTAACTATATTGGTTATTGTTTAACTGAATTGTTTTTGTTACAAACATAGTATTTAGTGTTTAACAGTATTGTTGATTACAATTGTCAGTTTTCGGAATTGGTCGTCGCGAACCAGGACGAAGAAATATTTCTTGGGGCGAGGCGTGTCGGTGATACAACTACACACGGAGGTGATATTCCTGCTCCCGTTCCGTTGGCGTCAAGGAGAGATGATCGGCCAACATCCTCGAAGCGCGTCTGACGCCGACCACCATCTCGGAGCCCACCCCGCGCACGGACTGATCGGCGACGGGCAAGCCCCCCTCCACCCCCCCGATAGCAACATCCGATGACCTGACCGTACGTCTATTGCAGGCGTGCGAGATATTGACTGTAGAGTTCCCCAGGCTTGTTGCTCGCGTGGCGGCTCTGGAGGCACGTTCGCAGGCCGATGTTGACGCAAGAGCCCCCCTCCATCCACCGGTTGACTGTGCTACCATCTCCGATGACGACGTCATTGCGAAAGCAGTCCCGCGAGGCCGACGTCGCTTCCTTCGCCGGAAGAGGCTTGCGTGGAAGGAACCGACAATGTCGCTGCCTTCGCCGGCAGACGTCGTCGCAACGGAAGCACCAATTGATGTTGAACCAACAATGGCTGAAGCTCAGCCAACTTTAACTCCGAGCGCGCCATTGGAAAAGCCGCAAGCACTATATGCGCCGGCTGCACTGGCTATGGCCCTGCCTGTCGATCCCGCTGGCGATATCGACAGGATAATAGAATCTCTTGCCAGTGAAGTCCCTTCGTTGGAGGCACTGGCACCGGCAACGAAGGAGAACACCATCCAGGCGGTGATTTCCGTAGAAACGGAGAAAGACCTTGGCTTGTTACCGGTAGCGGCACCGGCAACGAAGGAGGACACAGTCCAGGTGACAGTATCCCTGGAATCGAACAAAGACGCTGTCGTGTTACCGGCACCGGCACCGGCACCGGATAAAGACTCTGTGGCAGTACCGGAGTCTAATAAAGTTGCTGCAGCAGGTACGGGAAATAAACAGGCTGCCACCGAAGGGCAAGGAGCTGTCAACGAGCAAAGAACGCTCACTCAAGCTGAGAGGACACTCCTTGCAAATCAACAATTCGATGACGTGCCGAAGAACTTTCTTCCGAAGAAGAAGAAATATGCCGGGTTACCGCGTCTTTCGAAATTCGAACAGGAAATCATATCGGTATTCTTAAACTGTTATATGGACTCGTAAGTTCCGTTTAACTATCTATGTTATCATTTAAGTAGTTTACTTTTATATTTAACTATCCGATTTATTAATCAACTAGGTTATATATCTGTTTAAGTATGTTACTTAGAATGTAATTTGTTTAATTTTTCGTTTAAATGTCAGGACTGTCGTATGGAGGAATGATTATGTTTTCACTACACGAGCCAACGTGTTCACGTTGTTGGACGGGAAGGAAATGGTGACAGACGACGTCGTCGACGTTCTGGTCTGCATCATCCAGAAAGCGCTGAAGAGATCGCGGTCTCCTTACAAGAAACGCGCTGCCATCACTCGGCCACTGGCCCTGTGCCTGTCCAAACAAGAGGACACGGCGGAAGACGCTCTCAGCATGATCGACGATGCTGCGCGGAACGTCCATGATGTCGACATCGTGATCATGCCAATAATTTTAAATGGCCATTTCCACGTCATCGTGCTGGACAACGTCAAACGAGAGTACAGGCATTACTCCTCTTGCGAGAGTGAGGAATACGACAGAGACGCGATCGATATGGTGAGCTACAAGTCACGTATAGCACACACATCGGATTTCGTATTTGTCCATACTAACTTTAAAGCTTATTTCGTTACAGCGGAAACTATTCGAAAATTGCGTCGAGATGGAATTGGGCGTGTCGGCGATGTCCTCGTACCCCATGATTCACGATAGGAGTGCTCCACGACAAAAAAAAGGAACTGTCGACTGCGCAGTGTACGCGATGCGGTTCATTGAGCTGATTCTAAATGGTGAAAAGCTACGCCTACCACAAGCGGATGTCCCTTACCTACGAGCGAAGTTTGTCGCACGCATACTCATCGATGGGAGTCCAGCCGGTGTCAAGGACAAAGCCAAGAAGAGTACCGCATCCGATGCACAAGAATAAATTAGTTTGTTAAATACAATGTAATTTTTATTCGTTAGTGTTTACGTTTAGAAATACATGTTTGACTAAGAATGTCTGTGTTTAAATACAAAGGTCTCTGTTTAAACACAAAGGCCCCTGTTTAAATATAAAGGTCTCTGTTTAAATATAAATATCTTGGATTACGTAAGTAAGCTTGTGTGTCATAAACACTGATTGAGAAATAGACAAGTTTTTGTTTAAACTCTGCATGGGAATTCGTGGGAGTGTGACGTGGTATGATCGTAACGGTCACTGCAATAATTTCGGCTTGTTGGGAGGAGAACAGGGATTTTGAAATATATTCTCTACTCCGCACTGTATGCCCGGAATTAACCTTTCGGTCATTGTCTCGACGGAGGGCTTATGGCGGCAACCCTAGTTAATGGCCGATGCTCCATGGCAGCGGTTGCGGACACGATGGATGGCTTGAAGGTTTACATGAATGGACAGCACTGGGAACTTATACGATTGACACCGTTCGAAGCATTTACTGAGGTGGGAGCGGTATTCCACGATAGGGCCCTTCTTGATTTTTTGTTGCAAAGGTACGATGACCGCACAAATAAATTCAGGATCGGGGCAAGCATGGTAAGTTTCAGGCCTGAAGATGTCGCCGTCGTTCTTGGTCTGCGTTGCGATGGAGAGGAAGTCGTCTTCCAGAAGAAGAAATCACGCTCATCTTTCCAAGAGAGGTATTTCTCCAAAAGCTACGAGAGACACAGCGACTCTATCAAGAGCACTCTTGAGCAACTTGTTCGGCAGAGTGGGGAAGAGGAAAATTTCGTCAAACTCCTAATGGTGTACCTTATGGGTACAGTCCTCTTCCCAAATACATCATGCTCGGTGCCAAATTGGGTCGTTGATTACGTCGATGATCTACCTGGCATGGGCCGATACGCTTGGGCGCAAGCGACGCACAAGTGGCTTATGGATGACGTCCCACTAGCTGCCACAAGAGTGCGAGCAAGATGCGCCGGGGAGAAGATCCAGACGGGGTTCGTGAAGGGTTGTTCGCTCGCATTGAACATATGGTTTTACGAGCTAACCGGCTGTGGAAACAAAGTGAATACTAGCAAGACACCAACGATGCTGTGTTACGACAAGCAAGGGTCTATACAAACCATTTTGCCATCTCTGGAAGGAAAGGAGGTACATATACCGAAGTCTCTATTTAACTATATGGATTAATCTTTAACTATATCAGTTACCGTTTAGATTTATACTTCTTTGTTTAACACAACATGGTCTCCATAACTTTGTCGGATGTATCTTAGTTTCGTGAGCTGGTTACCGCGAATGCGAATGCGAATGAAGATATAAGTGTTGCGGCCGCCCGCCAGACAATGCAAGATGAAACTCCAATCTCTTCCGCGCGCGTAAGCCCCCATTCTCGTAATACGGCCCCACAGACCTCGGCAGCCACCCCGACGGCACGAAGCGACGATGTCACCGCACGTCTGCTGCAGGCGTGTCAGTTATTGACAACCGAGTTCCCTCAGCTTGTTGCTCGGGTTGACGCAATGGAAGGACGGGCACAATCGACTGCGCCGTCCATACAAACAAATGAACTTCCCGGTTCGGATGCCCCGGAGGTAGTCCCGGCGAATGCGGTTGCCTTCATTGAGATGAGCTCGGAAATTGACTCCGATGAGGTTATTGGGGCCTCCATTCGCAGACGGTCACACTCGAGGAGACGTACGAAAAAAACACAAACAACGAAGCGAATCTACCCGCAGGCTGCCGACGAGACAATGCCAGCATCACAGACAGACAGAGATCCGGGGTACGACGTCGTAGTGGCCGTATCGCAGACAGACAATAGCAACAATGAACCATACGACCAGGTACGGCACGTCTTCATTCCAGTGAAAAAAAAATACCCCGGGTACTCGCGTCTCGACATATTCGAGCAAGAGTTAATAACGATCTTCGCCAACTGCTATATTGATGAGTATGTATGTAGTTCGTACATGTGAGGTTAAATATTAACATTACGCCTTAGAAATCGACATTATCCTTTAGCACTATATTTTTACGTTTAACTTAAGCTTTCAACATATAAATATGTCTGTCTGTGTTTAACTATACCTGTTACCATTTAACCGCAGCACCATCGTCTGGAGTAATGCCGTTGTCAGCGCCACACGAGGACAACTATTCACTATGCTAGAAGGGAAGGAAATGGTGCCCGACGAGTTGATGGACGCGTTCGTATGCATAATGCAAAAGTCCATGAAGAGGGTACCATACCCTTATAAGAAGCGCGCCTCCATTACACGTCCACTGGCACTGTTTATGTCCAAGGTTCCTGACGCGTGCGAGTTGTCGCTCGATATGATCGGAGACGCCGCGCGAAACCTGCATGAAGTTGACATTGTTATCTTTCCAATAATCATTAACGGCCGCGTCCATGTGGTGGTGCTGGACAATGAGAAGCAGGAATACAAGCATTATTCCTCATGCCTTTGCGATGATTACATCAGAGACGCGTTTGAAATGGTACGTTCCTTAGACATAGTCACAGGTTCATGAATAGTAATTTAATAGCATCAGTTTGTATATCTCAACAGCGGCAACTATTTGACTACTGTGTCGATATGGAGTTCAGCAACGCGGTGACTATGCTGTACCCGCTAATTCACGACGGTGACACCCCACCACAGAGACGAGGAAGTGTCGACTGCGCTGTTTATTTGATGCGATTTATCGAGCAAATGCTCGAAGGTGAGGAGCTACGCGTTGCTAGAAAGGATGTACCATATTTCTGATTAAAGTATGTTGCCCGCATACTTTTCGAAGGTCGAAGAACCGGGATCTTAGAAAGAGGCGAGTCTTCGACTATGGAGGGGAAACCGACTTGAGTTACTGTTTTAAATTATTCTGTTTAACTAAATATGTTATTTTTGAAACCCACTCGTTTCTGTATAACTATTTCCGTCTTTGTTTAAATAATGCGGCTCTGTTTAATAGACAGATTTGTAATCTTGAATTTAACATGTTTACGGAGAAAACGATAATAACTTTATTGTGAAAATGAGAATAACTGGTTACATATCATCATCGTCTAAAAATGGACACGTCTTGCGCAAGTTCATCATCATCGTCTTCGTCTTCAAGCGTGAATTGAGCAGGTTTTTGTAACTCTATAATCTAGTCACTCCACTCGAAGGCAAATTTGATTTATGTATAACTATAAGTGTATATATTTAATTTTATAAGTTTCTATTTAAACATCAGCATGGCCATTGTACTACCGGAATTTTAGTCCTTTAACAATAATATTTTTATGCTGAAAAGCAACCGTTTGTGTTTAAATATTAAACATAGAGACAGTTTTACACATGAAATGAAATATGTTTATTGCAAATACGAGAATAACTGATTACATAACAAACAAGGCCACGTTTATTGCAAATACGAGAATAAATATTAAACAAAGACACGTTTTAAAACAATTGATGAGATATCTGATCCACCAGGACATGAGCAAGATGCAACTCGGCGATGTAATCGTTGGAATCTTGCACATCAGAGGGTTCGCAGGCAGTTGTTCAAATTGCAAGTTCAACAACCACCTGGGAAGCCTCTGATCTCGAAGAATACTCCGATTACATCGCCAAGATGTGTCCCGCCGATCCCCTGGTCGAGCAGATGTCACATCAATTGTTTTTTGTAACTTTATCCCTGGCCATTGTACTATCTTCGCCTGCAAAATCTGATGGTGTCTAGAAACCTTCATAAAGTTTTAAAACAATTGATGGGATATCTGATCGCACAGGGGATGTCCAGGATGCATATCATCAATGTCATCGCCGGAGTCTTGCAAGTTGAACAACCACCTGCAGATTCTCTGATCTTCAAGGATACTCCGATTTCATTGACGATATGTGTCCCGGCGATCCCCTGGTCGAGCAGATGTCGCATCAATTGTTTTTGTAACTTTATAATCTAATCACTCCACTCGAAGGCAATTTATACAATAGATACATTATATGTGCACGGGAAATGGAAGGGTCGTTCAACTTGGCTACTTCAATTCAGGAGATACATTAAATGTCTTTCAATGAGAATTCCAAGGGTCGATCAATTTTGACCGGACAACTACGCTTCGGTATTATATGTGTTACATGTCTATGTTATCCCTTAAACAAAATGTTCTCCATTTAATTTTAACTTAACCCATTTAAATATTAATGTCTCCCTTTAACAACAATTGTTACTCATTAAAATAATATATTTATGTTTAAACTTACTGTGTAAATATCAAACATATAGACATAAATATGCTTATTATGAGTTAAAATAGGTGTTTATTTACAATGGCTAGTCGGCGACAGGTTCATTACAAGATCTACGATTATGGCCGGACGCGTGGCAGCGGCTGCACCGTAACTCGCGGACCGCGGACGCTTGCGACTCGAGTCGCTTCCGTCTGGGTCGCCCAGGTTGCCTTCTCGTCGCAGGCGGACGCAGATGGAGTTCTCGATTGTCGTCCGTAGGCTTGTCATCGTCTGGTATAGGGAAAATAGCGTCCGTATACGCAAGTTTGTATGTCTCCACGGTGAAGTACCGGCTAATAAATTGATGAACGTTGGTGTCTGTCTGCATTATTGCAGCGCAAGCGTGTGTGCACGGGATACCATAAATTTGCCACCTGCGACATGAGCATGTTCTACCCGATAGATCGACGGAGTTGCTGCAATGGTCAACGACTTCGTAACGATCATCGACACAACGACCAACATAAAGATTTCGGCTTTCCGCAACCAGTTCGTCTACTTTCCTATGTATATCGGGGCACAAGTACATGTCCCATTTGTTCGCTTGCTCACGACGTGTGCATAACATCCGCATTAATTTGAACCTGTATCATAACAAATTATAATTGATTGTTAACGTAAGCAAAGAATACGTAAACATAAACGTGGATAGTTAAACGAAAACAATTATAGTTAAATAGTAACAAACGTAGTTAAACACAGACCATTATAGACACATGTAAAGTAAACGAAGTTAAAGACTGACGAAGATGTTTAAACAGATCGAAGGAATCAAACATTCAAATACCGTATGGAGTCGACCATTCTCGTAACGGGTAAATGGCGAGCTTCTTTTATCCACGCATTGAAGGACTCTGCGACATTTGAATACATATTGCCCCAACGTTGTCCTTTGAACAAAAAATTACACCAATGTGACAAATCTGACTTTTGAAGCAGCCAGCGATGTGCTTCTGGTGATATGCCCCGCAATTCATTCACCGTATCATCAAATTCTTTACTCGTTGATGCCCACGCAATACGAAAGCATATGGACCAGCACTCGTCCTTCAATGCCCTACCAAGTCCGCCATTGGCTTTCATAAAATTGGCCTCCAAGTGTCGAAGGCAATAGGCATGTGGGGAAGAGGGGAAGACCCTAGCAATGGCGTTCACAAGCCCCTTAGACCTGCCCGACACAAACGTAATAATCTCTTCATAATCGCCTTCATCGTATAACGCATCACCTAACTTGGAAATGAACCACGTCCAATTCGCATCTGTCTCGTTGTCGACGATACCGAAGGCCAAGTGGAAAAACCCATTGTTTCCATCTTTGCCTGTGGCGCCCAGCAACGTGCCACGATATTTCCCAAGAAGATGGGTACCGTCGACAAACAGCAGCGGCCTGCAACCCCGCTTGAATCCCATGATACACGCACGGAACGAGAAGAATGCACGTTTAAAACGGTCACCGTCTCTTTCTACAATCGCAATGCTGCCGGGATTTGTCTCAGCCACCTTATCGACGTACCAGAGCAGCAGATCATAGCTGGAGACGTCGCTGCCGTCGAGGATCACCCGGGCACGCTCTTTACCCAACCAGGCTTGCTTGTATGGAATGTGGACACCGTGTTCCCGTAACATGTCCTTCTGAATGTCGATTGGCCTGTACAATGGCTGGCCTTTAAGCTTATCAATAACTCGAGCGTTTACCCATTTTTTCGACGCTTTAGGATGTGACACTGAGCCAATTCCACCACCGCAAGTGTGTGACGGGTGCATTGTCTTTATTCTGAACGTATTTTTATTGTATTCCTTTGATGCATGAAGGCGCCAGCGACAACCAACGGCAGCGCATTCTACAGTCACCCTGTGTTTCTCATTCTTTACGAATTTGAAGTCAAAATTCCTCTTGATTGCAAAATTCCGAAGCGCGTCTCTGAAATGTTCAACGTCTACGAAACGTTGTCCGATATCCAACGACAACACTTCGGAATGATCCGAGGATGACGGAAGGCATGCTGCCGCGTCCGGGTCGCCATCAGATGGAACAGGTGCGCTGGCAGAATCAGAATTCCTGCCAACACTTCAGACAAACGGAAAACATCAGTAACTTAATCGGAAACAAAATAAGTTCACTTCAAACAAGTATATTTAAACTAAAACATAATAAGTTAAACACAGACACAAATTTTTAAACGGTAAAATATATGTTTAAACGGGAACGGGGATGAGACCGGTTAACAAGCATAACTTATTGGTTTCCCACGGGAACTTATTTTTTTAAAAGGAAATTGGAATACTTAAACGGTAACTATAATAATTAAACGGTAAATATAATAATTAGGCGAACACATATGACTTTAAGAGTAAAGATGAAGGATAAGAACTTTACAATGACAAGAATTCGTTTTGACTATGATGCGACAATGGCACATCATCTGTCTCAACAACGAGATCGACTGCAGCGCATTTGAAGAGTGAGTATACATGACACATGCGCTGGAAGTCAACCTCATTTTCTATTGGGCAAATCGTTTTATGTCCATCGGGTGTGATAAACTTCACCCTAACATGGGAAACATCAAGACCCCATCGGTCACATATCTCCGCTACGATTGAATCCCAACAAGTCTGTGCCGTGAACACTAGCACTCGTCCCTCCCCGTTGTATCTTGCAATTGCACAAAAACTCTCCATTAAAAACCTGCATGTAAATAAATATAAATTGGTACTCTCTCTTAAAGGATGATCAAACAGAGACAAAAAGGAAGACATTCTCACCTTATCTCCCCTTATCGGACAACCGGCGGAGTTCAAACGAATGCGAACGATGACACTTCCAAACTTTGTTTCAGAAAATTCAATACAAGAAGGAATGAAAAAGATTGACAAAAGCCAAATAAAAAATGTTTAACATGATGTGACTGGGCGGTTGTTTTCCCACCATTTACAAGGGTACACACGGAATTTCACAGCATAAACCTTGTACAAATGAACGACAGAGGATAAAAATGAAATAAAACACTAACGGAAGGGCTTTCTGGGGTATTGCAAACTTGCAGGGGCTGTCTGAGAAAGTTTGCAATTCCCAAGAGGTGAATAGTAATTTTCCCATAAAAAAATATAAATTAAAAAAATTAAAAAACTATTAAAAAAAAAACAAAAAAAAAAAACACACTCATCAATCTCCATCAGTAAAGAGATAAACATTCTATGCAGTTCAACCTAGTGCAAATAGACTAATGAACAGTACGAATATAGCGATATTCATATAAAGCCAAATAGTGTTTATGGGAAATGGCAGCCGATTTAATTTAAAGAGTTGTGCTTTTACCAAGAACTTCATGAAAAGATGTGAGCAGTCAATTCACTATGTCAAAGGCCACCTTTATATATATATATATATATATATATGTCACACACTCTAGTCAATGAATAAAAGAAAATTGTTTTAATTTTAAATTTATAATAAAATTAAATTTTACTAAAATATCATGTAATTTACTTCTATTAGTTCAGGATTTGTGATTAAAAAATATTAAAATCCGTTCATTTTTTCTTGGTATAAAAAAATTTAAAATTTATTTTTTTACTTTTATATTGTCTATTTGTTTAGTTCTTAAA
Source organism: Dioscorea alata (assembly GCA_020875875.1). Taxonomy (NCBI): domain Eukaryota; kingdom Viridiplantae; phylum Streptophyta; class Magnoliopsida; order Dioscoreales; family Dioscoreaceae; genus Dioscorea; species Dioscorea alata. The sequence continues at coordinate 15,906,432 of CM037019.1, forward strand.
AACCGTTAAATTATAATTAAAGATAGACTTGAATAGTTTTTAATCAACATGTTTTTTACTAATGTAAATAAAAAATAAATTTAAATTTAAAATTACCCGAGTTAAGCATTTTAACTTTTTTTTTACAAACAGTATAAATTACAAAATACTTTTAACAAAATTTCTCCTAATTCTTTTATTTTTACAATCCAAAAGTTAAGACATCATATTAATTACTCTCCCACCGTTGATGTTTTTTTTTTAAAAAATATAAATTTGTGAAAAGAATATCATCATCAGATCCAAGTAACGAGTTATTTACTTGAATAATATATATATATATATATTTGCTTTCCATGACTTGGCAAATTCACGTTTAATAAACTAGAAAATTGTTAGTACTAAACAATGAAATACCACTCCACACTAACAACAGCTTACTAATTGAACAATAATAAAAAAATTATTATTTATTTCATTTATTGCCAAACTCTTTTGTTACACTTGTAATGCTATCTATACCTCAATTTTATACTATTCTTTTTCTATGAGAATCATAATTAATTATGAATAAATGAATCAATGAATGAGGAAAGAGGGACACAGCTGGTTCATGCTTTTCACAAGTGGTATGCCAGCCAAAATGTACATTTCACAGAGAATCCAAGGGCACCGAATAGTAACAATAATAATAATAATAATAATAATAATAATAATAATAATCTAAATAAATAAAACCTGGATCTACAGACAAACAAATTAGATCCAAAAACAATAAACAAAAATTAAAATAAAATAAAAACAAAACGAACACACACACACATAAGCTTCTCTCATTGCACACACTGACTCATTCAATCTTTTATACAATGTATAAAAATAAAGAAAGAAGCAAAAGAAAACAACATAGTTTTCATGCTTTGATAATGACATGACAAACCCAGTCAAGTAAAATAAATAAATAAAAATAAAATTTAAAAAAAAGGGAAATAGGATAAGGATACTTGCTAAAACTCCGCATCCGTGCCTCCTTTTTGTTGTCACTCTCAGTCAATAAGCAGACCTAATTTGTATATGACTAAATATTCATATTCCTTTTTTTTTTTTCGCTGTAATAACACCTACTCCTGTGACTCTTTCATTACCTACAACACCCAAATGATTGTTTAATTATTAAACAACCTTAAAAAAATCTCTAAAAACATTAAATAATCAACAAAATATCCTAATATAACTTCTGCATCACCTATACTTAAAGAAACAACATAATTTGCACCAAATAAGTTTACTAAATTGAAATGCATAGTATTTGAACGAGTATAAAAGGATAAGATAAAACATGGACGAACTCCTTCTAGATCCCTATTTGGTTAGACTAAGTTTATTATTTGATTATTTTGGATTTATCCCTGTTATCATTCAGTTATTTGCTAATTCAACTGAGAAAAATGAATTTATTCAGGGTCCACTATAGGAATTTGGAAATGTTGAGTTTAAGATAAGTATTCGATCCCGGCAGCATCTTAAAATGTTGGTTTCAAGCTGAATAGAATATGATTCCCGCATTTCTTCCTTAATGTTTAGTTTACATATTTAGGTTAACATGGTGTATTCCTTATACATTCATTGTCTCTATCCTAATAGATAATAACTTGATTCATTCAGTTTCATGGCATCTTAATATAGTATCAGAGCTATTGTGATCCAGTTGAATGTCATGAATCATATATTTCTAGTATATGTATGCAAGTAAACGTTGTGATCTAGAATTACTTTCTTTATGGTTAGTTACATATTTAGGTTAACATGATGTATTCCTTTCCCATTCATTGCCTCTATCCTAATAGATGGTAACTTGATTCATTCAGTTTCATGGTATCTTAATATAGTATCAGAGGTATTGTGATCAAGTTGAATGTCATGAATCAAATATATCTAGTATATGTACGCAAATAAACACCGTGAACAAGAATTATGATCTTTATGGTTAGTTATATATTTAGGTTAAAATGATGTATTCCTTACAAATTCATTGTCTCTATCCTCGTAGATGGTAACTTGATTCATTCAGTTTCATGGCATATTAATATAATACCAGAGCTATTGTGATCAAGTTGAATGTCTTGAATCAAATATTTCTAGCATCTCTACGTATACAAATGCTAAAATTCCCACAAGTTCACAAGAATTTGTCACAAGATAATATGCCTAAGTTTTCCCTTCATACACATGTCAGCTTAAAATTTCAGTTTGGATCAAAGCTATGAAAATCTTCAGTCATACTAACTGCAATCAAGCATCATAAATAGTATTCAAAATCTTCAGAAGAATAAGTAGAGAAACTTCAAATGATTAATCTTCAGTCATACTAACTGCAATCAAACATCATAAATAGAATTCAAAAATTTCAGAAAAATATATAGAGAAACTTCAAATGATTAAATCAGTAATATGAAATGCAGTCATGCAGATAAAAAGTAAATTAATGGAAGGAAATTCATGAAAATTAAAGAAAAATTACCAGGTATTTGTGTTGGATTAGTAAATGGAAGAGTTGGTCACTCTCGCCAGGCCATAGAGAAGAGGGTCTTCAGCCGGCTGCCGGCGAGCCTCTGCAAGGCCTTCTTGGCCCCTGGCACGCCAGCATCCACAAGTTTCTGAAGGTGATGGCTTGCACCGGCGTCGGCAAGCCTCTTCCGGGTGCCGGCGCCGGCGCCGGCGAGGGCAAGCACCACTGAAACCGGGTACTCTTTGCACACTTCCTCTCTCTTGACGTCCAGCATCTGGACCAACCTTGCCATGCTCTTCTCGTCCCTTACGAACTCCCTGCGATTGGGACGTACGGCGAGTAGCTCAACCAGAGCACGCGCGGCGCTCTCCTGCGCGCTAGCCGGCTTGGCCTGCTCCATGATCTTCACTAGTGATGCCATGCAAGCGGCCATGGCGCGCTTGCTTTCCTCGCTTGGGAAGAGGTTGCAGAGCACGGCGGCCGCCGCCTGCTGCGTTGCGGCGGCGCCCAGTGTGATTAGCTCACCGAGATGAGAAAAGATCCCCGGAGACAAGGAGAGGGTTTTGGCGGCAGTGGGGGAAGCTGAAAAGGCGTGAATTGCTCGCAGAGCGTGCTCTTGGATCTCAGGGTTTGGGGGGTCTCGGATCAATTGGAGAAGCTTATGGAGACCTCCTTCTTGGACGATCAAATGTCGGATCTCGTCCTCGCCGGAGGAAGCGAGATTCCAGAGACAAAGAACGGCATGCTTCTGCACGGCAGTAGAGCCGGAGAGGACGAGATCGACGAGGACCGGGATGGCACCCTCCTCAACCATGGCTGATCTGATGTCGTCAACGGCGGAGATGTTGTTCAGAGAGCCGGCGGCCAGGGCTTGGACGGGAGAAGAGCTGGAGACGGAGCGGCAAGCGTTGATTAAGATAGGAACGCCATTGTAAGCGAGGATGGCCCAGGCATTGGACGGATCGGAGGTGATGGCTTCGATCGCGGCGGCAGTGCGCTCCTTAAGGTAAGTAGATCCGGATTCAAGGATGCGGAGAAGGGGACCGAGGGCGCCCTCGTCGAAGACGGCGCGGCGGGAGGAGTCGGAGGCGGTGGAAAGGATGGAGACGACGGAGGTGGCGAGATCGCGGAGGAGGGAATGTGTGGAGGGGTCGAGGAGGCGGATCAGGAAGGGAATGTCGCCGTGCTGGATGATGATCGGGGAAAGCTTGGAGGGGTCAGAGGAGAGAAGGGAGAGGAGAGAGTCGAGGGCCTGGTGCTTGAGGTCGATGGAGCCGATCTGAAGACGGGCGAAGAGGTCGCGGAGGAGGAGGGGGAGGTCGGAGGTGGAGGAGGAGAGGACGATGGCGTTGGAATGTGGATCGGGGTGGACAAGAAGGCCGGAGCGGAGGAGGAGGTCGAGGTCGTGGAGGTGGAGGGAGAGGGAGGAGGAGGCGATGTCGAGGTCGCTCTGGAGGAGAAGCTTGCCGGAGGGGAGCGAGGGGTCGAGGCAGCGGGAGGAGAGGGAATGCAAGGAGCGGAGGGTGGAGAGGAGGGAGGGGAGGAGGTGGAGGAGGAGAGGGTGGTCGGAAGAGGAGTCCGCGGCGGTGGAGAGGGAGGAGCGGAGGAGGGAGAGCTTGGAGTGGAGGAGACGCCAGCGGCCGACAAGGGATTGGACGGAGAGGGAGGCGGATAGGAGGAGAGGGAGGAGGTGGTGGAGGATTATGGCAAGGGGTGGATGCTCCGGCTCTGGCTCCGGCGCCGGCGGGGAGCTTGGATCGCCGGAAGTCATGGCGGAGAAGGAGATTGAGATGAAGAGGGGGGAAAAGTGGAGGGATTTAGGAAAGAGAAGAAGAATGGGAGTGTTGTAGAGGGTCTTGATGGGATGATGAGGTGGAGGAATGGACGGATGAGATTTGTTTTGATGTTTCTCGGGTTTGATGAAGATGAGATGGTGGGAATGAGTAGCGGGAACTCGAAGGATTAAGGAATCCTGCCTCGGGATTCGTGTCATCATGATGTGTGTTGATGGGCTGATTTATCGGGCCAAGTTTAATTGGGTTGATTGGGTCGGGTTGGGTTCCTGAACCAAGTTGGTCTGATTTTATTTTGTCAAGCTTTCGACATTCTCGCTTCCGCTTCGTCCACACCTGCTTCCGCTTCCTCCAACTTTTTTATTTTTCTTATTTTGAGGGAAACAAATCGTAACTTTGTTAATAAAAAATAAGTAAATCCAGAATTTTAAATTAATTAATTAATTAATTAATTAGACAAATAATATAGAAGAATAAATATTAATGGTAGATAAATTAAAGCCTGAACAAAAACAAACTAAAGAAAAACTGAAGGAAGAAGGACTACAAACAGATTCACAAAAAAGTAGATTTTTCAATTTTCCTTTTAGTTTGGTGAAATATATTTAATCCTTTATTTATTATGTTATATATTTTTTTGTTTTTTATTTGCTAAAACATCTGTATTATCAAATTTCTTAGAAAACATTCAACCACTGGTTAGCATAGGACAAAAGTTAAAGATTTAAGGAGTGTTTTGGCAAAAGATGCAGCGGACCATTTTGATTTTGATCACATCTTTCAAACATCTAATGGAGATAAAATGAAACCAGAGAAGAATAAAGCGTGTTTTGCAGGTATAACTTTGAATAATTTTAAAATTACATATTTATTTTTAAATAAAAAATAATTGCATATATACTTCTGAATAATACATATAATTATGTATAAATCCATGGGGTTTAAATTAGTTGAAAAACCGTCTGCTAACAAAAACAACATATATATATATATATATATATATATATATATATATATATATATATAATGATTATTATACCATTTGCATATATACTCTTGAAAAGTTTTTTATTATAAAATAAAGTTGTACAAGGGTTATTTTTGACTTTTGTATATTTTAATCCAAGTTATAACCATAGTTAATAAAGTTTGATTAAATAAATCTAACAGTATGGGCATATCCGTAATTATTTATATTTTTTAGGTGTATATATATAATTATGTTTTTTTTCTGAGAGTAAATATGTAATTATAGAACTTTTGAGAGGTATATAACCAATTTTTTAAAACATAAATAATGATCATTTGATAGGGTGGGTACGTAACCTTGTTTCACCATTTTCTTTTATGGTTATGCAAACATTTTATCCACAAATATATGTATTATAATTTATATATTGTTCTGAACATTATAAAAATAATGTATGCTTATTGCAGCAGCAGTCATATTGTAACAGCCGCCCACTTTTCATTATAGCAGCTGCCATTACTATTACTATTCCACCTACCAGTGTATTTTGGACTATTGGATCAAATTAATTCTGACTGTCCATTCAATGCTTGAATGCTTTATAATCTTATTTTACATTTTCATTTAACTTCAATATAACTTTATATCAAGCATTCGTATTTTGCTTTTAATCCTTTCTTCTAATCATCTATTATATTTTATAGAGATTGATTTTTAATGACAAATATCGCAAAAAGAGAATTCGAAATTACTCACATTTTTGGGAGCAATTATATATCACAGAGCCTTGATATCAAGCTCCATTTGAAAGCAAGGAACCTAGGCAAAATTATTAAGTCTAATAACAATGAGTCCGATGATAATACGGCAAAAGCCTTAATATTTATAAGGCATCACATTGATGATGGCCCGAAGAATGAATATTTGACTATTGAGAATCTATAGGAATTGTGGTTATCACTGAAAGAGAGATTTGAACATCTCAGAATAGTCTACTTGCCCAAAGCACATAATGATTGGTCAAGTCTCAAGTTCCAAGACTTTAAAAGAGTGCAATAAAATAATTCTGAGCTATTTAAAATTGTGTCAGTGCTACGTCTCCGTGGAGAAACAGTGATGGGAGATATGATGCTCGAGAAAACATTTACAACATTTCACTCATAAAATGTTATATTACAACAACAATAAAAGTATTTCACAAAATTTTATGAAGTAATTTCTTGTCTCCTCGTGGAGGAGCAAAACAATGAACTATTGATGCAAGATCATTAATCTCGACCATCTGGATCGGCATCACTACCATAAATTAATTATGGGCAAAGAAGATGGAGTGGTCGCGATAACGGTTTTAAAAACTGCGGTGGACACGAATATCATGGCGGTCGAGAATGACATGATAATGATGGGGATCGAAATTATATCAGACCATGCGATAGCAAAATTGATGTACATCAACAAAAACAACAATGCCGCAACATGGGGTTAGAGACAAAAAAGAGATACTTGCTATCGTTGTGGGTTGAAAGGCCATTGGTCTAGAATTTGTAGGACCCCTAAGCATTTTATCTATCTTTACCAAGAATCACTAAAAAATAAGAAGGGTAAAGATCTTGAGACAAATTTTGTTGACAACTTCGCAGTTAATCTAATTTAGGATAATTCTAATAATAATCTGAATGGAACTCAAAGTACATATTTAAATGTATCATATTTTCTGTTAGACTAAATATGTAATATATCTTTATAGTATGTTTTACCTATTAAAATTATGTTTTTCTTCTGTTTTGTTAGAAATATGGCTGATAATGAATTCATTATTGATTGCGGGACAATGCATACTATTTTGATAAGAAAATATATATTTTATCTCCTTGTCAATGAGAAAGGAATGTATAGCCACAATAACAGGGTCATCAAACCTAATTGAAGTTACTGGAGAAGTAGCATTTATGTTGCCAAATGGGACATCCTTGCAGATGAAAAATGCTCTCTATTCTCCTAAGTCTAGGAGGAACCTTCTCAATTTTAAAGATATACATCTCAATGGATATCATTTAGAAATGGTTGATAAGAAAAACAAAGAATATATTTATATTGCACAAGTTATTTCATGCCAAAAACGTGTACTTGAAAGCTTTCTCTGTATATCTTGAAGATTATATTTTACACTATTAAAGTGATGGAATCATATCAGGTATTAACCTGGAAGGTTAATGACCCAGAGATATTTAAAATATAGCATGAAAGACTTGGACATCTGGGTACTATTATCTTGAGCCGGATTATTACGAGTTCTCATGGACAGCCACTGAAGGATTATAAAATCCTCACAAATAATGAATATGCATATTCAACATGCTTGTTAGTTCCGCTGGTTAAGGTTTGTGAATTTAGAGGAACACTCACTCACTTAAACACTCAAGAATAACATACACAAACCACACAAGAGAAGACACAAGACGTTGGTAACCCAGTTCGGCGTCCACTCACCTACATCTGGGGGGCCAAGCCCGGAGATCAACAATCCACTAAAAGAGGTAAAAATAGAAGAGTACAAACACACTTGTCACTCTCTCTCACATACAAACAATTCTACTCTCTCTAGATTGTCCGGTACCTCCCTACTCCCTCTTTCAAGAGTCGTACCCAATCTCAGACCAAGGTAGTATATATAGACGCCTCAACATCCCAAATATAGCACATACCTCTTTTAGAATCTCCACGGCTACTAACTTTAGAACCTTCCGAAATTAGCTGTTGCAACTTATGTTGTAACATATGTTGCAATATGACCCTGACTGCTGGCTTGACTGAGTTCTGGCTCCATTGCTAAGCGACCTCAAGACCCATCAACCACCTGGTCATGCTTAGTCCGAGTCGATGCAGTCAAATCACCTGATCTTGACTATCGACAACTAACCTCCCTCCTCAGTTCCTCACCACACAATCCCCTCGCAAGGGGCGCACGCCATTGTGCGTCTTCATGAAACTTACCAAGCTTAGTCTTCACTTCACCCAAGTTTGGTCTTCAAATCTTCAACAAGGATCTTCAATCAATCATCCAAATCTTGCCAACAATAGGCGCATCTTCAAACATACCCTTAATAGACTTCATATCATATCTATTAAGGTTCTTCAAATCTTGCCTTCAATAGTCTTCAAAATCATACCATTGATAGGTATTTCTTTATTTAAGCTCCGCCCATATTTAGTCTTCAATCACATCTCCTAAATATGGTCTTGATGAGATCTTGTCTTCAACTTGTTGCTTGCTTGATCTACTTGTCAAAAATACAAGTGTCTTCATTTAGGCTTTATGAAAATTGCAACTTCTTGCCGAAAATAACTTCACCGAGATCTCCATTGATATTTTCCTCCTAGTCAAGTTTGCTTGCCATGTCATCATTCTTTATCCATGCCACATTACCTAGGTTGCCACGTCACCTTGACTAGGTGTCAAATTATGCCAATCTTAAAGTGCATTTGCACTAACAATGCTCAATGGGAAAGTTGATAACCAAACCTTTGACAACTAAGGTGACTGATGAATCTTCTAAATTTTTAGAAAAAATACAAGGATAAATATGTGGACTAATACATCCATCATGCAGACCATTTAGGTATTTTATGATTTTAATTGATAAATCAACTAGATAGTCCCATGTTTCACTTATTCCTACAAGAAATGTAGCTTTTGCAAGGTTATTGGCTCAAATTATCAGGCTTAAAGCACAATTTCCAAATTATCCCATAAAAATAATTTGTCTTGATAATGCTGGTGAATTTTTATCAAAATAATTTTATGATTATTGTATGGCAGTTGAAATATATGTTGAGCATCCTGTAGCTCATATACATACCCAAAATGGGTTACCGGAGCCATTTATTAAAAGTCTCTAGATTATTGCTCGCCCAATGTTATTACGGACGAAACTGTATACAAGTATGTAGGGTCATGCTATTTTGCATGTTGCAGCTTTAATACGGATCCGACCGATTACATGTAAATTATATTCACTACACTAGCTTGTTATGGGTAAAGTGTAATACCCTGTACCTTTGGATATCTGTAAGTGATTATATTCATGGTATTGTCACAGTTACAGTAAGATTTTTTCTGCTGATAAATTTTGTTGAGGAACCCAATTGGAAATAGCAAGGACTTTATTGTGACATTTTATAACAAGGATTTTGGGTTCAGAAATAATAAAAAAGGACTTGATCAAAACTGTTTCCAAAGACTAAGGACTGAAAGGTAAATTAGCAGAGATTTTTTGGAAATACTATTTTATAATTTAGGGACTATTAGTGAATTTATAGGGATCTTTTTGTAATAAAGTTATATTCTCGGGGACTAACCGTGAATTTCGGCAGAAAACTTAAGTTGAGAAAAATCTAAATTGAATGGGTTTTCTCTTCATCCTCTTCTCCTTAAGCCTGCTACAGTATCCCGAGAGGAAAAGAGAAAAGAATGGAAAAATGGGAGAGATGATGCTTGATGCTTGATGCTTGATGTAGGGAGAATAGGATGAAGTATTCTTTGGTCTTTGGTAAGTATTTTGATGGTTATTCATTGGTATACTTGGATGCATGTGTGTGTATGTATGTATGTATATATGATTGATTTGATGAAGAAAATGATGGATTTGAGTAAAAAAAAAACATGGTTTATTGATGTAGATAATGAATGCTTCAAATTATTTTGGAAAATCCATGTATTTGGAGATGGATCTTGCTTGGAAAGATGAAGAGATTTTCGGATTTACTGTAGATTTACTGTAGCAACCGAGATTAGGGTTTGGTTTGAGTACTTAAGTTGATGATGATGATTAAGATGGTAATTATGATATATGAGAATTGAATTTGGTTGAGTTGGGCAAATTGACTTGGTTGGATCAAGCCAAATTGGAGTAAATTGGTTGTGTTGGGTTTGGATGAGAATTGAAGTTGGTTGGGTTCTATTGAATTGATTTGGTTGAGTTGGTTTGATCAAATCAAGTGAAGTGGGTTTGGATGATAATTGAATTTGATTGGGTTCAGTTGAACCAAGCTGGTTCAAAAGAATTGTATAAGAATTGGAATTGGTTCAATGCTGGTTTGTTAAATTGAACTCGGTTCAGTGAGATTGAGGTTGGTTCAGGAGGGTTTGGCCTAAATTGAATGGGTTTAAGTGCAATTGGAGATTGGTTTGATTATGCAAAGCCGGGTTTTAATCGATTGGAGTGATTGGGCCCAATTAAAGAGTTTGTTATTTGTTTCTTGTAATTTCTTTTGGGTTCAGTTATGTCTTTAGGTTGTTATCTGTATTTATTTTATTCTGTTATCCTCTTAGGTGTTGATCAGGCTTGGGAAAGAGTTACGGGTCTAGCAAGAACCCAAGGGGGGACCAGGTGAGTTGATAGTGGCAATTATTTTAAATAATTGGTAAATTATTATTATTTTGAAGTAATTATTTAATAGCTAGTATTTCGGAAATAATTATTTAATTGTTTCATTTTATTATGTTTATTCACGTATATTGGTAAATGATACTTATATTGATGCATGGCTATCGTATTGATACATCTAGTTTTGTATAATTATATGTATTTTTAAACAGTGGAAATACATGTGCATATGATTTAATTATTCATTTCAAGTATTTATTTTAATGATTATGTGTACCGTGATTTTGAGATGATATGTGAAACCATGTATGCGTATTTAAATGATTTTAGCGGCAATGTTTGTGGAATTGGTTTTCATTCCTGGTATAGGAATGGTATTGTGGATCTGGATTTTACTGGTGTTATACATGGACTGTACTGTAGAGCTTGTACAGATTTTATGGTGGTATCTTACTGCAGTAGGTGGTCTCCACGGCCAGCCTTTTGAGGTGGCGTGCTAGACTGATTATTATCTACGAAGGCCATATTCAGGTGGGAGTGTAGAGCCCTGACTGGATATTCATCGAATAGTCGGAGTCACCAACCGGTGAACCGATGGGTCAACGTCAAGGGCATGAGTACCTTGACGGCTCTGAACCTAGTCATGGCCATGGCGAAGGTTTAGAGAGGTTTCTAGACCATTTCATGCTGGGTGCGTATTGTGAGTTGAGTATGTTTTGAGATGTTTTGAATTGTGATGAGGGGGCGAAGCCCAGCTGTCGCTCTTAGGAGGGCAGTCTCTCACAAAAAGTTTATATTTCCTTAGAAGTTGATTTAATGATGATTTATGGTGAATTTATGCTTTAAAAGTTCTTTAAAGTTGTATTCTGCCAAAATTCTAGTATTTTGTGAAAGCTGGAAAATTATTTGGGAAAATTGATGTTTATATATTTTACATACGCTATAATTAATTATTTGAAATTATTGAGCCACTATCGACCAATTGAAATGTGTTACAGTTGCAGGAGCAGGACCCTAATAGATTGCCTGTGCGAGTATAGATCCAGTCAGTGTTGAGTTCAGAGTTTCAGTGGGACCCCTTTCCTTTCTACTGTTTGGTGTCGTGATTTTGTAGCGGTTGTACCCGCATGTTGGAGTGATTGTGATTGTTGTATTAGTGTATTTGAACCTGTAGTTTGTTTAAAAGTTGTTATTTGTGATTTGTAAGTCTGATTTGGTTTGTCAAGTGTGTCAGTTTTCCAGTTAAAAAAAATTTTAACTGATAGGTGCCACATTTACCTCGGTAGAAGGGGTGGGTGTGACATAAAGAGCCTGATATTTCACATATAAAATATTTGGTTGTGAAATATATGTGCCAATAGCACCATCAAATTGTACAAAAATAGGTCCACAACCCAACTTGGTATATATATTGGTTACGATTCTCCCTTACTTATACGATATTTAGAGCCATTAATGGGGGATATATTTACTGCAGGATTTGTAGATTGTCATTTTGATGAATCCATGTTCCCTTCGTTAGAGGTAGAAATGATTACTCAAAACAAGCTAGAGAGAGATTAGGGAAGTAGAATTATGAGAGTTAAAGTTTTCTAATCTTTGTATTTTCTATCAAATTTATGTAATTAATCAAATTAATTTCTCTCATATTTGTTACTTCTCATTCACACTTGTTCTTAATTGGAGATTTCCATGCATTAGTCTGGGATAATTAACATTAGAGGCTTGCCTCTAATGGAAGTCATGAACTCACAATTTTTGAAGTCTAAAAAAAATTAAAATTTGATTTATGATTTAACTGGTTAACCTTAATTAAAGGCGGAGTATGATTATGCACTATTTATTTAATTGAAAAAAACAAAAATAGCCGTTATGCGTTTCAAGCCTTTCAATGAAAACCCAAACCCCAGCTTGCAAACGATATATAAACTCCATCCCTCCTCTTCTTCGCTTCATTCGTTGTTCAATCAAGCGCTCTCTCGATCCCTCTCTCTCTCTCTTCTCTGCAAGCCAACGCGAACATCGCCCTCTCGCCATCGATCTCGATCGCCGGCGATCCTCTCTTCCTCCCGATCATCCCGTCTTGTTGATTTCTTGTGATTTTTTGTTCATATTTCTCAGATTCTTCGTGTTTTGCAGGGATTTAGGTCGTTGGGTTTTGGGAGTTCTTGTTTGCTTTCTTGACGAAATGGATGCGGGGTTTTCCTCGTCATCGGAGAAGGTAAGGTCTAGGTTGCGCCGGCCACTTCAAGAAGTCGCTGTCTCGAAGTCATACTTGCCCTCCATGCGTAGCACCACCTCCTTCGTGCGCGGCTCGTCTTCTCGAAAGAATCTGAATGTGAGTGATCTATTTCTTTTTATTGATCCGCTTTGGATGTTGAAAGTTTGGGTTTTTCTCTTTGGTTTTGTAGATATTGACTCTAGGGTTTCTGATTCTTTGGTTTTTCGTTGGTTCGATCGTTAAATTCGTTCACTAGGTTTGTAGCACTTCAAAAATTGAATTTTGATTTTACATTGTCCCATCAGGATCTCGATTCAATTCTTGATCTTAGTTTTAAGAGTTCTAGTCCATTTTCGAGTGTAATTTCCTCTGTTTTGCTTAATTCAATGCCTGGAACTCAGTATTCTTCCCTGTTTTCTGAGTTCTAATAGCCATCTGTTGACATTAATGTTTATGAATTTATCTTTGGCGGCAGTGGGTGTATGCTTATCATATGATTGTTTGATTGTTTATCCTCCGATGGAAATACATGCGTTCTATTTACAATCTTGATTGTATGGATTGAAGATTATCCAAGTCTTGTTGTTTGGTTTACTGCCCATTCATATCTTCTTAATGTGAAGCTTGTGCTTTTCCTAGAAAATCTCTTTTCCAAGTGTGATATTTATGGGGTTTTGTTGGTGTTCAGTTTGACAGGTTCATTCCAGACAGATCGGCAATGGATTTTGATCGGGCGCACTCTCTTCTAACTGAATCAAGGAAGGAGAAGGAGAATGCAGCTGCCTCTTCTCCTTCAAAAGAGGCGTACCGGAAGCATCTTGCTGAGGCCCTGCTGCAGAACAGGACCAGAATCCTTGCATTCAAGAGCAAGCCACCAGCGCCGGTTGAAAGTGTGTTCCAAGAAGTTTTCTCGGACAGCACTTCTTCTCATCAATCCAAGTCAGCCAAGCATCAGAGATATATTCCACAAGTGAGTATTCCTTTTAAATCTTCAATCTCAAGTCTTTCTTTTGTGGAGTTTTGCTTGGATTTCATATCTATCCTGCCCAAAATCTATTATGTTCATGAGAAAATTAGAGACCGTAAACGAATTAGATTCTTATTAAGTACACTTTTCCTGAGATACCTACTAGCTTTTGTTGTTTTTGGCGGAAACTTATTTGATTGAAATAGTGGTGGACTCTTCAAGCCTATGAGTTTAAGGGAAATTTTCTTTAGTTTAGAGTCAGGCCTAAAGTTCTTGTATGTTACCATATCAAGGGCATAGTTCTAGAGGAAGGCTGGCAGCTGGTTGTTAGGTGTTACTGTTGGGTTGCAAGGTCTTCATTTAAAAGATATATCCTTAGAATTGCTTGATTGATAATTTAGGAAGGATATGAAGTTGATTAACTTGTTTATGACCAGAGATAGGAATAAAGTGATTGAATCATTGCTAATATTATGATAATGCATGTTTCGATGGATTTGGACTGACTACGATGTTTGAAGTTTAATAAATGGATCTTTAATGGACCGCTCAGTTGTTCTGGAACTTGACTATGATGTATATGACAGCATATGTCTACCACTTTTATACATTGAACGAATGAAGGAGTTAGGCTCTTGCTCATTCTGTAATTTTAGTGATTAAAAAAGATGCTAATATTACTGGGAATTACCATGCACATAGACATGTACTTCATATTTGCACAATTAGTACTAGAAAAATATTCTTAAACTGTTGTGGGTTCTTGATGTCAATTACTATTCTTTGTTCTACTCAGTTTATGTTGTTTGATATGCGTGTTTGACTGTCTACGTTCTACCATTTCCAGCGCTCACATTCTTCCTATTTTGTTTGATACCCTAGTCTGCTGAGAAGACATTAGATGCACCAGACCTAGTGGATGACTACTATTTGAATCTGCTGGATTGGGGAAGCAGTAATTTGTTGTCAATCGCCCTTGGGAACACGGTGTACTTGTGGAATGCAACCAACTGTTCGACCTCTGAACTTACAACCGTGGAAGAAGACTTTGGCCCTGTGACCAGCGTTAGCTGGGCTTCTGATGGTCGGCATATCGCCATTGGGTTGAACTCCTCTGCTGTGCAGCTCTGGGACTCAAGCTCCAATCGCTTGGTTAGTCACCATTTCGGTTTTCTTATCTTGCCAAATTTTGCTACTTTGTCTTGATATATGATTTTGCAGTATCTATTCTACTACTAAACTGAGTGCAATGCCCAGTTCTTGTCCATTTCAATACTTTCAAATATTTTGCTATATTTTTTCCCAATTGCACTTCCAAATTATCCATATTTTTAGATGGCATGAATTTGAATCATCTCTGCTATTGCTAACTTCTGTGCCAATAAAAGCTGATCATTCTCTTTCTTTGCTTATGACAAACTTGTGCAGTTGAGAACTTTGAGAGGTGTTCATCAATCCCGTGTTGGATCTCTGGCATGGAACAACAATATTCTAACAACGGGTGGAATGGACGGCATGATTGTCAACAATGATGTGAGAGTAAGGTCTCACATTGTTCAGACCTACCGAGGACACCAGCAAGAAGTCTGCGGACTAAGGTGGTCAGGTTCAGGCCAGCAACTGGCCAGTGGAGGCAATGACAACCTTCTTCTCATATGGGACCATTCAATGGCCTCGTCAAACTTCGCTCCAAATCAAAACCAATGGCTTCACTGGTTTGATGATCACATGGCAGCTGTGAAGGCCCTCGCTTGGTGCCCATTCCAGAGCAACTTGCTCGCATCTGGTGGGGGAGGGAGTGATCGATGCATCAAGTTCTAGAACACCCACACAGGTGCTTGCTTGAATTCAGTTGACACTGGCTCTCAAGTGTGCTCCTTATTGTGGAACAAGAACGAGAGGGAGTTACTGAGTTCTCATGGATTCACACAGAACCAACTGACTCTATGGAAGTATCCTTCAATGGTTAAAATCACAGAGCTAACTGGTCACACCTCTCGGGTTCTTTTCATGGCTCAGGTATGCATTGAATTTCCCCAGTATATATATAAAATAAATATATAAATAAAACTCTGTTTGCTTGGTTTTCTAATGCCCTTCTTCTCTCTTATATTTTCGTTTAGAGCCCGGATGGCTGCACCGTTGCTTCTGCAGCTGGGGATGAAACACTCAGATTTTGGCATGTGTTTGGATCTCCTGAAACACCGAAACCTGCTGCCAAAGCAGCACATGCTGGCCCTTTCTCCAGTTTCAGCCACATCAGGTGATGATGCTTGGAAGGAGTTATTATTGAGAGAGGTTATTGTTCCTCAGTGTATATGAAGAAAGAGGTATATACATGTTCCTTTTGATAATATGGTTTTCTCTTATTGCTATGGTTATTGCTGAATTAATTTATTTATTTTGCATTAGTTAGTAGATTGGAGTTTGAGCCAGTTGCTTTTTTATCTGATGACCAATTTGATTGTGATTTGATTCAAGCTTTTCTGGGTAAGAAGTAATTCATTTGTAGTTTGAATCTCAATGTTATTTAGAAGAAAGGTACTTCATCCTTTTTTTTTTGGTTACAGAGTGGACCTGCTGAATAATTTTCCTGACAATCTCAATCAGCCTTTTCTCTTGTGGAAAGATTCTCTTATTTTGTGGGATAACTTATTTGGAGATTGGAGTCATATGGTAAATTTGTAAACCTAATTATATTATTTTTTAGTGAGAGATTTCTATTTGTAAACATAATTATACATATATTTTCCCCCTTTGATTTGTGAGGGGTTTATTTATTTTTGGAGAATTGTAATTCTGAAAATTGAGAGAAACTATGAAAACCAATCCCATGAAAAATTAAGGAGGTAAAAAGTCAGAAGAAAAGGTTTTCTCTGATATGTTAATATAGTGTTTAGAAACATTGTTAAATTACATGTTATATAACTTTGATTGTTTTTATCTTTATGGTATTTCTTTTTGTATTCTATAGGATAACTGCATTTCTGGTTATGGCCAAATAAAAGAGCATAAACAACTGCCTTTTGACTATATTTACTGAGATTGTGTGATATATAGAGTGTTTACTTTTACAAGCTTTTTATATCCTAAATTATTTTTCCAGATAACAAATTTAAATGCTAATTTTTAAATTTAATTTTACCAATCTATTTAAATACATTATTTTTTACTATTTAAATGTATAATTTTATTGAATAAAAAGAGAAATTAATAAAATAAATAAAATAAAATAAAGAGAAATTTTTTTTACCCCCCTTCCCCCCCGAACTTTTAAAACTTTTTAAATAACCCCTGTACGTTATGAATACCCTATACAACCCTTCCATTATTGTTTCACTTCCTTTTTGCCTTTTGTAGCTCACTCGGATTGGGTCCATGCTATAAAATTCCATCGTTGCCTTTTAGAATTGTGGGGAAAAAACCATCCAATCATATCATGTTTATAAAAATTCTATTTTGAGCCATCTCATGTCCAACCTTTTTGCCTTCCTTTTTGCTTTTTCTTAAACAAATTTTGGAAGACTTCTGTCACCTTGGAGTCTTGGAGTTTTTCAATCCCTTCCCATTTGGTGTATTGGAGTTCTGCCGGTTGCTCGAGAAGGTGACCATCTCTTCCTTGCCCTCACCTTGATTCACAAGAGAAGCCCTGAGAGAGAAAATAACAATTTATTTTTCATATAAGCCTCATTTTAATATCATCTCGGTGAGAGAGAGTAAGAATTTATTTTTGTGTAGGCTTACTATGGAGAGCTTTTATGCTATTTCTAGATACAAAGGGGATGGATTAGTGTTATTGTTCACGGTACTGATTTCTTGGGAATCAATCTTAGCGGAGATATGTGAGCGATGGAGTCTCGATATTTCCTGTGTCAAGGTGAAGTTTATCACATCTGATGCACATCAAATGGTTTGTCCAATATAAAACGAGATTGACTTCCAGTGCATATGTCACATGTACGCTAAGTTCAAATGCGATGCAGTCGATCTCGTGGTTGAGACAGATAATATGCCATTGTCTCTTCCTACTGACAACGATTTCTTCTCGTTACAAAGTTCTCCTTTATGTTTACATAGTTTGTATAAGTTAATTAGTGGTTAACTGAAGTGTAACAATTTTATCACTTACTAAAATCTCTTTATGCTTAATTTGTATGATTTACTCTTAAGATATATATTAAGCCTTTAGGATTTCCTGCTTTCGCTTAATTAACCCAGTTTTCGCTTAAAATGTTATGTTTGTGTTTAATATTTGATTTTACTAGTTATTCAGATTTTGCAAGCATATCCGTTCCACCACAAAGCGACCCTGACGGTGTGGTAAGCCTTCCTGTCTTGTCAAATCAATCTGAAGTTTTGTCATTGGATATCGGACAACATTTTGTAGGCGCTGACCATTTCAGAGATGCACTCTGAAATTTTGCAATCAAGAGGAATTTTGACTTCAAATTTATAAAGAATGAATAACACAGGGTGACTGTCGAATGCGCTGTCATTGGTTGTCATTGGCGCTTTCATGCATCAAAGGAATACAATAAAAATACTTTCAGAATTAAGGCAATGCACTTGTCACACACTTGTGGTGGTGGAATTGGCTCAATGTCACATCCAAAAGGGTCTAAAAAAATAGGTAAGCACACGTGTGATTTAGAAGCTTAAGGACCAGCCCTTGTACAAGGTCATCGACATTCAGAAGGACATGCTACAGGAACATGGTGTTAACATTCCATACAAGCAAGCTTGGTTAGGTAAAGAGTATGCCTGGGTTATCCTCGACGGAAGCGAGGTTTCCGACTATGATTTGTCGCTTTAGTAAGTGAATAAGTTAGTTGAGACAAACCCCGGCAGCATTGTGATTGTGGAAAGAGATGGTGAGCATTTTAAAGATGCATTCTTTTCTTTCCGTGCGTGTATCATAGGATTCAAGAAAGGTTGTAGGCCGATGTTGTTTCTCAACGATACCCACCTTCTTGGAAAATATCGGGGTACTCTATTGGATGCTATAGGCAAAAATGGAAACAATAGTTTTTTCCGCTTGTCATTCGGTATTGTTGACAAAGAGACCAATGCCAATAGGACGTGGTTCATTTTCAAATTAGGTGATGCTATATATGATGACAAAGATTATGAAGAGATTATTGCTTTTGTGCAAGACCTTCTTCCCCATATGCATACTGCCTTCGACACTTGGAGGCCAATTTTATGAAAGGCAATGTTAGACTTAGGAAGGCATTTAAGGAAGAGTGTTGGTACATATACTTTTATATTGCATATGCATACACGGCTAAAGAATTTGATGATTCGGTGAATGAACTGTAGGTCATATCACCCGATGTCTATCACTTGCTGCTTCATAATATGTCACATTGGTCAAATTATTTATTCAGAGGTGAACGTTAGGGTGAGATGTATTCAAATGTCACAGAGTCATTCAATGCATGGATCAAAGAAGCTCGGCATTTACCAGTAATGAAAATAGTCGACTCCATATGGTATTTGAATGTTGATATCATTCCATGGATTAGTTCTGATGTATTTCATGATGTTTTCATTTACTTACTTCATTTAACGCTTAATATTGTTTGTTATCATTTAAAATTGTTTGTTTTTGTTTAAATTTTAGGGTGTTCGCTTAATAGTGACTTATAATGTTTAATTATACGTGTTCTATATCATATAGGTTCAAGCTGATGCGTATTTATGCACCTGCCATGAGCAATCGAACAAATAGGAGACCTACTTATGCCCTGACATGCATAAGAAGATAGAGAAAATTGTCACGGAAAGCCGAAATCTTCATGTTGGTCGTTGTGTCGATGACTATTTTGAAATGATTGACCAATGCAACAACTCCATAGATCTATCAGGTAAAACTTGTTCATATCGCAGGTGGCAAGTTTATGGTATCCCGTGCAAATAGGCTTATACTGCAATAATGCAAACAGACATGAACGTTCATCAATTTATTAGATGCTACTTCATAGTCGTCAAGTACAAATTGACATATAAGAATCTATTTCCCCATACCTGACCATGACAAGCCTACAGACAATAATCGAGAACCGCGTTTACATCCGCCTATCACGAGAAGGCAACCTGGGCATCCTAGACGGAAGAGGATCGAGTCGCAAGCGTCCAAGATCCGATAGTTATGTTGCAGTCGCTACCACAAGTCCGGTCACAATCGTAGATCTTGCAATCAAACTATCTCCAACTAAGCATGGATGAGTAGTTATATTCATTACATATGTTCGTTAGAAACTATCTCAGACTATATTGTATGTTTTGCTCATTACTTATTAAATTGTTTTGATAAGGAAATATATTATAAACACATAAGCATTATCTTAAACGTAAACGTAATATATTAAACAAAAACAATAATAGTTAAATAAAGACAACTAAGAATAAACACAAACATAATTTATTAAATAGAAACAATGAAATTTAAGTGACAAATTAAATAAGTTAGTGGAAACGATTTTAAGTTAGCATGATAGTATGTTATAATTGAAACCAAGTTTAATGTTTTTGCTCCCCAGTTGATTCACTGACCATACATGTATCTGCTTTCTCACTAATACCGATTGCGCTTTCTTCCATGAGTATGCGTGCAACATAGTTTAGTCTTAAATAAGGGACGTCGGAATGCGGTAGCCATAGATTTTTATCGTCAAGTATTTGCTTTATAAAATGCATGACATAAATAGCGCAGTCGAGGCTTCCTCATTTTTGTCTCGAAATGCCCCTATCGTGAATTGGGGGGGTGGGTACAAGGTCGTTACTGTATCTTCAAACTCCATCTCGACACAACTGTTGAATAGTTTCCACTGTCAAGAAATAAAATTTGAAGTTAAAGCTCCGACTAAGAAAATACTATGATTGTGCGCTATTTAGCATGTAATTTACCATGTCGATAGTGTCTCTGTCGTACTCCACACTCTTGCATGAAGAATAATGTCTGTACTCTTGTTTTTCGTTATCAAGAACTACAACGTGAAAATGACCATTAAGGATGATTGGAAGAATGATGATATCAACAACATGCAAGTTACGAGTAGCTTCTTCGATCATACTAAGAGTTATCTCAGCTACGTTCTCCTATTTGGACATAAATTGTGCCAGTGACAGCCTGATAAAAGCGCGCTTCTTATATGGATATGGTACTCTATTCAATGACTTCTGAATTATGCAAACAAATACGTCCATGACATCATCGGGGACATTTCCTTCCCCTTCAGCAATGTGAACAGATTGGCTCGTGTTGTGTTAACCTATTCATTCTTCCAAACAACAATCCTGATGGCAAAACCATGGGTGTGTAAGTGAAAACTAGTTATTATATGACCAAAGTTTGAATATTTAAGCGATAACATAAACATAAACACTTAAGCGGAAACTACTTATGTTAAATGGTAACACATATATTTAAGTTATAACTTATATGGTTAAGTAGCTATTAGAAGAATCATGTTACAATGTATATAAATAAGGGATAAAAAGAACTTTTAAGTAGATACTTCATACTTATTTGTCTATCCAGTAGTTCAGGTAGATCCTTATTATCTCCTACTCGAATTTGTCAAGGCACGTGTATTCGGCGTATCATTTCTTCTTTGGAAAAAAATTCTTTCGTACATCATCATATTGTTGGTTTGCAAGGACTGTAATGTCCACGTCAGTAATCGGTGTTTCATTGTTAACGTTTCCTTTTCCTTCCTTAGCAACATCTTTCGGTTTTGATGTATCAAACTGATGCATTTTTAGCGTTGGCGATAGCTATATTTGTCCTATCTTTGAAAGGTTGTGGCTGTTCCATAGTAGGTAAGCCAGAGGATTCATCACCAGGAATAGTCGAGACATCTTCGACTCCCGATGACGGTCCTTTGGGTGATGATGTCGACGTTTGTTGGTGTTCTATGCTTGTTGCACAAGTTGTTTCCTGTTGGTGAAACAATGGTTTGTCGCCAGTAGTTACTGCTTCGTGTTATTGTGGGATTGTGTCTTCCTTCGATGCAGCACTGTCGTCTGCTAGTTCCACCTAGACGAGGATTTCATTGGCAAGAGATTCAATGATCCTGTCAACATCGGCTATGACGACATTATCAACCGGAGAAACATCTATTGGAGGTTGGTCCATTGCAGGTGGAGCCACTGTTAGGCAATTTTATCATATGATGCCCTTGTATTCGGCCGATCCACTGCGGGTGGTGCTACTGTTGTTTCAACGTTAGGCGGTGGAGATAAAGACATTGTTGATTTCCTTCTCGCGGCAAGCCTCTTCAAACGAGGGCCTTTTCAGATGGCAACCCAATTAGGTCATCGGTAAACGCCGGAGCTATGTCGGTAGCATCTGGACTATTCCCAGTAAAGTCGGTGGCAAGTCCTTTAGTTGTTGGTAGCGACGTAGTATTTGACTGTGAATGTCCTTCTAATGCTTCAACACGACAAACAAGCCGAGGGAACTCTTTTGTCAGTATTTCGCACACCTGCAACAAACGTGTAGTGACGAGAAGTGCATGATGCGGATTAGGCTGCTAGATGGCGAACACCGTCAAACGCGCCTTGAAAAAGTTGGCCTCTCATCTTTCCTTCGAGACAGTGGTGTGGTAGCAATGTCATCTCCGTGGCGGGTGGCCCAAAGAAAGACTTCTTCCTTATTCGCGACAACCAATTCAAGAAACTAACATTTATAAACAACACAACCTCAGTGAAATTCAAAATTTTTTTTTTAACGTTATCATATAAGTATAAATGGTTTCTTAAACAAAAACTAATATTGGTAAACAGTAACCCCTAAACTTAAACAATAATTAATATTGTTAAACACTAAAATATTATCTTAAACAAAAAAGACTATAGTTACACGATAACGCATGAACTTATACAGAAATAAAGTTTTCTACACAAAAATGTCACTCTAGACAAACGTTAACATACAATGTGAAATTATAACACACATTGTTAATGATTTATTACCTCATTTCCTTCGAGCGATGACAACATGCGTCCTAACGATGCTAACTTCCGATAACTATTTTCACCATAATATAGTATCCGTGGGTTCTTACCAAAAAGTAACTTCTTGCCGGTGTTGGTGAGCTCATAAAATCATAAGTTCAGTGCGATTACGGAACCTTCAAGGTACCTTGTGTTGATCTTCTTCCTAGCACATCTTGCTTGCACTCGAGTGGTTATTTGTGGAACGTTCTCCATAAGCCACTTGTGCATCGCTTGCGCCCATACGTATCGTCCCATTCCAGGTAGGTCATCAACATAATCAACGATCCAATTCGGTACCAAGTATGAGATGTTTGGGAGGAGGATAGTACCCATGAGGTGCACCATAAGGAGCTTTACAAAATTATTATCTTCTCCCCTCTTCCTAACAATTTGGTTAAGTGTTTTTTTAATGGAGTCTCTGTGTCTTTCATAGGTTTTCGATAAATACTTGTCTTCAAAAGATGTGTGTTTTCTTCTTCTGAAATACGATTGCATCTCCATCACATCGTAGACCAAGAATGAGAGCCACATCTTCAGGGCTGAAACTCAGCAGACTTGTCCCAATCCTGAATTTATTGGTACGGTTATCATACCTTTGCAACAGAAAAATCAAGAAAAGCTCTCTCTTGCAATATAGGTTCCATTTCAGTAAGTACTACAAAAGGTGTTCTTCGGATGATCTCTAAGTGTCGTCCACTCATGTGAACTTTCAATTCAGCCATAGTCTCCATTACTGGTGTCAAGTAGCATCGCCCATTAACAAGGTTGACTGCCATAAACACAAATCTACGAGAAGAGCAAGTGGCTGTTTGGTTACCTGTAAGTAGCTGTAAGTAGCTGTAATGTAAGTTGTTTTACATGTAAGTGACTGTTTGGTTTGCTGTAAAAGTTCCACTTACATGTAAGTGGACTTACATCTCACCCACTTTTACAGCATTTCAACTTACAGCAAAATTTGATGTAAGTTGAAATACAGTAAAGTAAGTGGTATCCACTCACCATTATATTTAATTATAAAAATATTTAATAAAGTAAATTATTTTTAAATTTAATTATAAAATATTTTTAAGTAATAAAATTAATAAATAATTAAATATTTATATGATTAAAAAATTTTACGACAAAAATATTTTTTTATTGAAAATATTATATTATTTTAAAAAATAATTATAAAAATATTTTTAAGTAATAAAATTAAATTAATATTAAATATTTTAATAATTTACTATTTATATGATTAAATATTTTTATGAAAAAATATTTTTTATTATTGAAAATATTATTTTTTTAATTAATTATAAAAATATTTTTAAGTAATAAAATTATATAAATATTATATTTTTATAGTTTAGTATTTATATAATTAAATATTTTATCATAATTATTTTATAAAATTAATTATAATATTTTTCAAGCAATAAAATTAAATAAATATTAAATATTTTTAAACTTATTAAATTAATTATTTATTTTCATTTAAATTAATTTTAATGAAGAGTATTAAATAATAATAATAATAATAATAATAATAATAATAATAATAATAATAATAATAATAATAATAATAATAATAATAGGTAATGGGGTAACCTCACCAACTCACTTACATGGTAACTATACCATTAAACTTACATCAAACCAAACAAATAAAAAGTAAATACATCATTCCTGATTACAGCGAATCAAACAGCAATGATGTAAGTTGAAATACAGCATTTTCATTTACACTGTAATTTCACTTACATGTAACTTTAGTTACAGGCAACCAAACAGCCCCAAGCAATATTCAGTAATCTTAAACGGGAAGCTATATTATTAAACAGAAAACTTATTTATTAAACCGATACTATTAAATACTACATAATGCAACCATATCAAATTAAAGGGGAAACATACATTATAAACATTAGACAACACTATGAAGAACACACACATGTGAGATTGTATAACAATCGAAAAATCTCCTTCAGCACAACATTATCACTTTTGATCGTGTACAAAGAGGAAAATGAAAAACTAAACCTTAGCTAAAAAATCTCCCTGCAAACTACAATATCATCCAATAATCACACCATAAAACTGAAAAATCTCTCTTTCTAACAGACTACTTTACAAATCAAACGGCCAAAAAACCCACAGAATGTAAAAACAAAAGAAATTTGCAAAACTTCTTCAACAGCATCCACCTAGCCTCAATACCTTAGAGTGCAAACTAATGAATTGCCGAAGAATTGAGCGAGAGTTCTCCTGCGATCTAGTGGTGGAACAAAATTCCGGTCCTATAGAAGATGTCCAGCAATAACAACCTTGGAAAGAGAAAAGATGAAGAGAGAAAAAAAAAATGGCACCAATAATGCTGTTATCTCGGGATTACAAAAAAAAAAAAAAAAAAAAAAAAAAAAAAAAACCGCTTCCTCTCCAAGCGGGAAAATCATTGCAGGCAAGGGTGTTATGGTCACACTATGTCGCACTTACCACAACTTCCCAGGCAAGGGACAATTTTGTCCAAAAAATTCAAAACTAACTTTGTCGACCATCTTTACATGCTTGGGGGTTTCAAAATCATTGTATTAAAAAAGGAAAAGGCTTTTAGGGATACTCAAATTTAGGGGACAATTTGTGCATATTACAAACTTCAGGGGTGTTTTTGGCTATTACCAGTAAAATACATTATATTTTTAATTTCAACTGTATTTTATATTTTTTTTCTGAAATAGTTAATGTGATGGTTGACTATAGAATTGCACTGTGTAAATACTTATAAAAAATCCCTCCAAACTTTAATACTTTCAAAAATGTTATTGTAATATGGAAGATATATAATATAACTATATATTAATCTTAACTAATAGTACTTGAAAGCCTCTTCAGCTGACATTTGGGACTTTATTATTGGTTTAACAAATAGTATACTTGAAAGCCTTTTCATTTGGAACTTAAATATTGGTTTCAAAGCCTCTTTAGCTGACATTTGGGACTTTAATATTGGTTTAACAAATAATATACTTTAAAGCCTCTTCATTTGGAACTTAAATATTGGTTTAAATTATATATCAACTTGGCTTGGAACTTTAATATTGGTTTAAATCATATATCAACTTGGTTTAGACTTGATTTAATAAAATAGAATCTTATTACATGAGATAGACAAAGAGATGCAATCAAAAAATTCAAAAAAACAAACAAAACCTAAACAGTTGCCTCTGTCTGCCATTGTTCTTCTTCTTTTCCAAGTTCTTTACTTTCCTCATCTGTAATCCCTGGAAAGGTGATCAAGCCCATCAGTGGCAGCGGAGACGAGAGCTTTCTCCGTGCTGAGGGAATCGTTCAGGAGGCTGGAGATTTCCGGAATTAGGGTTTCCATGCCTTCGCAGCAACAACAATCATCTTGCTTCTCTACTTCTCTACATATCGGTTTCTCCTCTACTCTCTCTTGTCCGCGCCTCCGTTTCCCTGCTCTCCGTTATGCAGTTGGATTCTCCGGCTCCATCGCCACCTTCATCTCCGCAGGATTTCTATACGTCATTGTTAACATCTTCTATTCATCCATCCCATTGTTGTTTGAGATGGTGCAGCGAATGATTGCCACCGTGTCGGACTGCCGAGCAATCTACACCGTGCTGGACGTGGGTTGCAGAAAAGGGTTAGATTGCTATCTTGAACACTTCAACGGGCGGGCCAGAAGGGGTGCATGGAGAGGGACGGCTGGAGGTTACTATTTATTTTAATATTATACTAACAATTATTCTTATTATCTTTAATATTAATTAAAGAATATTAATTGATAATCTCATGTCTGGGGGAGAACATGCTCTAATTAAGTTTTTTTTTCAAATGTTATTATATATGTAAATATATAATTTTACAAAAACATCCTTTATGTCTATTGAGTGTAAATCCTCTTGCATCAACATCAAACATGGCAAAAATGACATTTTAACCCAGGGAAAGAAACTTTCAAAAAATAAAAAATAAAAAAAAAACCTATTTGAGTACTTTATGATATAAAAAAAAGGTTTCAGATAAAAAACATTATCAAATGTTTTGTTTTTTGAAAAAAAAACCTTATCTATATTTGAGTATTATCTAATAAAAAAGATGTTTCAGATAAGAGACATTATTAAATTATTTTATTTTCAAATAAACTCAACTATTCAGTGTGAAGTGTTTTGAATCATTGTGTTACAGAGGGGTTATTTTTTTTTAAAAAAAAAAAACTGGTGTTTGTTTTGTTATTTGTGCCATAATAAGTCTAAATTTAGGGACAGCTCATGCAAACTAACATTACAGATGAAAAGATGTAAACCTACTAACGTTAGAGATGAAGAGATGTAAACCTAAAATTCTTATTCATTGTAATTAAATATTCTTTCCAAGTATTCATATAATTGCATGTAATGCTTTGCCTATATATTATGAGTACCTCTTATGCTTTGATGAACAAATCTATCACTCAAGATTTTGGCTCTCAAATTGGTGTTTGTATTATTTGAGGTTCTTTTTTGTACTTATATTTAGTTTTATTTAAAAGCATTAATTCATAATTCAGTTAATAAACTAACACTATAATTCTTATGCAGTTAAAGGAAGTGAACAAGAGATTTTAAAAATTAACTAGAGCTTGCACCAGGTATACTTTGTGCTCTATAATAGTGTATTTTGAAAATATACATACCATACATATTTACAATTGTATATATTGGTATTAGTTTGTTATTTTTGTTTATTTTTGTTTTTTTAAAGATTATATGTGTGTGTGTGTGGATGGATAAAAGCAGTCATAAAACTTTTAATTTCGTTCCTTTTACACTGTCTTTATCTTTTAATTTTCCAATAAACAATATCTGTACATATCTATATATTACTTTAAAAACGGAGACAAAAAAGATATTAAAGTGTGTGTATATATATAATCTATGTTTAGTTTGATTTCATGATAATCTATGTTTCAATTTTCAATTGATTTGTTTTGTTAAACAATTTTTTATTTTTATTAGTTTTATTATTATTATTATTATTATTATTATTATTATTATTATTATTATTATTATTATTATTATTATTGTTGTTGTTGTTGTTGTTGTTGTTGTTATTATTATTATTGTTATTATTATTATTATTTTTAGTTGATTTATACCGTTTATGAATTCTTCCATCTTTTATTATTATCTTATAAACTTTTTAAAATATAAATACTAATTAAAAAATATAAATATTTCAACAATAATAACTATTGAAACTTAATTAGATCATGTTCTCTCTAATCCAACAAAAAATATTAAAATAAAACCAAATTTTACAAATCAACAAGAATAAAAAAAAACAAAATAAAATTCAAAATGATAATTATTAAGATAATATTTGTAGTTTTTTATTTGCTTATTATCAAAATGTTTATATATCTAAACATTCTTAACAATGAAGATTCCCTTCATCTAATATGCTGATAATAATTGTCTTAATAAAGAATTAGCTTATAAAGTCATGTCTAAATTAAAAAATATAAAGATTACAACAATAATAACTATTGAAGCTTAATTAGATCATATTCTCTCTAATCCAACAAAAAATATTAAAATAAAACCAAATTTTACAAATCAATGAGAATAAAAAAAACAAAATAAAATTCAAAATGATAATTATTAAGATAATATTTATAGTTTTTTATTTGCTTATCATCAAAATGTTTATATATCTAAACATTCTTAACAATGAAGATTTCTTTATCTAATATGTTGATAATAATTGTCTTAATAAAGAATTAGCTTATAAAGTCATGTTTCATCTGCTAACTATGTCGTATATTTTTTAAATAATTTTATTAATGGATAACAATGAAGATTTCCTTTATCTAATATGCTGATAATAATTGTCTTAATATAGAATTAGCTTATAAAGTCAAGTTTCATCTACTAAATAGTTAATATGTTTAACTTATATATATATATATATATATATATATATATATATATATATATATTATGTTCTATGTTTTTTAAATAATTTTATTAATGGATATTTTTTATTTGTTTTTAACACATCACAATAGGTGAAAGAAATAGAAGTCGACAGAAGTTATTGTTGTTATACAATTTAAGGTAGTACTCAAGGAGCTTTTAGAAAAATTAAGATTACCGCCTCCAATATATGAATGTGAAAAACATAGTTCAGACCACAATCCATGTTTTTTTTTATGCAAAATCATATATGAAGACAAATGTGGAATGCATGAACAAGTTGGATCGGAAGCAAATACCAAAAAACAAGCTGAAAATTATGTTGCATTACGTGCTATAAAACATTTAAAAAATGTTTATGATATTGTTATTAAAGATGTGAATGAGAAAGAATTATGCGACATCAAAGATGAATTGGAAGAGTTAAAGGATGTCAACGATATATTATCAAATAGCCTTGCAATGATGAGTAATGAGTTGGAGGAATTAAAAGGCAGAATAAGACTGAATGAAGCAGAACATATTGGAAGCAGTATGAGTTAATAAAAAAATAATATTTGTTTCAATAGATAATTCTTCTCTTGGATGTGTTTAATAAAATCCAATTTCTTTAATTACTATAAATTTTAATTTAGTATAAATATTAAATATAGAGTACACAATTTCAATTTTTTTTTCCTTTCTCATCATCTTATTTACCATTTATTTTTTAAAAATTAATTTAGTTATTCATCTCCTCAATAACTCATGACATTAATTAATATTTTTATTAATCAAACAAATTCAGTTTGTTAGAAATTAAAATGATCACAAAAAAAACTCAAATAATCTTAACAAAAACATATACATACTCACCATATTCTCTTTGCCAAAAAAAAAAAAAAAGTTAATACATATCAAATTATATATCAACTTAGTTTGCACTTGATTTAATAAAGTAAAATCGTAGAACATAAGATAAAGAAATATCATGAAAAAAATTTAATTGAAAAAACAAATGATGAGAATATAAAATAGATAAGGAGAAAATGACAAAAACAATTTAAAAAAAAATCTAAACAATAAATCACGGGCTTCTAATAAAAAAAGAGCAGGTATAGTAAGATTCCCTGTCTGCCATTGTCTTTCTTCTTTTTTTCAAAATTCTTTGCTTTCTCCATTGGTTTTCTTCATTTTTCCTCTACTTTTACATAAATTATCATAACTAACAGTATTTCAAAGCATTTTCAGCTGAC